>CM062929.1:57378688-59878688 GCA_031878705.1 Tapirus indicus
ATTCTCTTCAGTTGTAAGGGACACAATTCATTTATTCTTTTCAAGGTCCTTTCACACCCTTCATCTCACAACTCTCAGGGCTGATTTGTCAGTATTATCCCATTTCACAGTTGGGAAAACTGAGCTCCAAAGGGGTTTGCTGAGGGCAGAGCTCTTCCTTCCGCACCTTTTATTTGACAACCGTTAATGAACACTTTCCATGTCTCGGGCACAGAATAGGCCTGGGGATATAGCAGTGTGAATAGTTTTGGGAAATAAATATTCGTTGGTTGACTGATATGTCATCTGATCTTTTGAGAGGAAAATGGCATTGAGCAATCTGTAGAGAGTTTCACAATCCCCAAGAGTCCAGGAATGTGAGAATTAGGGGTGCATTGCCTAAGGTCTCAACTGAGAGGCCACAGCTTCCGTTTCAGCTCCAGATACAAATAGAATCTTCACAGTGACCTCTTCTTCCCCTCTCCACCTACAAGGCTAACGGGCTTGGGGCCCCCACCGTCTTCAGGGTTCTGATGGACACCTGACATGGCCTCCTTATCAGCCTAGTGACATCTTCCAGGCCAGCCTCTTCTATTTCTTCCCTGGTGTTTATCCAGTTGGTCTCACAGTCTTGCCTGAGACAGGAAAGAGCCACTGTCTCCTTGGTGTCAGGACTGCTGGCCTCTCCCTGAGCTTCCTGCCCATGCAGTTGCAGCTGGGAGGGGCCAAGGAAATTCTGGTGGGGCCACACCCACTAGTGAAAGTATAAATAGCGAGGTTTGGCATTGGCCATCAGAGCCACCCCTCTCTCACCATGAAGTCTAGCAGCCTCTTTCCCCTCGTGCTTCTTGCCCTGGGAACCCTGGCACCTTGGGCTGTGGAAGGTGCTAGGAATGGTGAGTTGGAGTCACCCTGGTACAATCTTGGCTGCAGGGTCAGAGATGGGGGTTCCTGGTGGTGTGGGGATAGCCCCTTCTCTAGGCTCTGCTCTCTCAGCTTAGTTTCAGGAGACCTCCCTGAGGGGGGGTTCATGTCCACCTGGCCGCCAAGGTCTCTGTGAGGGCCTCGGAGCATCTGGAATGCTTCTTTTACTCAGCCATCCTGTCAGCCCAGGTCTCGCTCCCTCTCTGTTCTTACTACGCCCTCATTACCCTGTCTGTGACTCTCCAGTCATCACTCTCTGACTCTCTGCTTCTCCTCTGTCTCTCTCTGCTTCTGTCCTTTAGTCTCTGTTTTCCTGCATCTGGCTCTAATTCTCAAACCGTCATGCCTGTTCTATTCAACTTTGTTTATTTCTCTCCGCCTCCACCGCTCCCAGACCGCCTCTCTGCCTCTGTGGAGACTTGTTTTTCCCTGGGGCAGGAAGCCTTGGCTGGGAGCCCTGTGCCTTCTTCCAGAATCTGTAACTTTTCCTGCCCATGTGTATGGTTTCATCAAGCCCGTCACTCCTCATGGAGGTCAGACAGGCATTTCCCTTCGGACTGTGTGGACAGTGACCTGGGTGAGGGTCTCTCCTGGAAAGTGGTGCTACGTCCCGAAGTCATGATGGCTACTCAGCACCCAGCCCCTTCCTGAACTCTTGACCTTCTCCTCAAAAGCTTCGAAAGCTGGAGCCTGCCCTCCTAGAAAACCTGCCTGGTGCTTTAGATATGAGGAACCCGAGTGCCAGAGTGACTGGCAGTGTCTAGAGAAGAAGAAATGTTGCCAGGGTATTTGTGGAATCAAATGCTTGGACCCCGTTAACATCTCGAACCCAGGTGAGGAGTGGGGGGAGCAGATGGAGAGGAGTGAGCCTGAGAAAACAGCATCTACAGGGATGGGATTGGGTGATGGGGTCCTGCCAGGCCTCCTCCTTTCCAAGAATTGTTGAGCCAAGTTTGTCAGCTGGTCAGGAGTCACACTGCCCCAGATAGGAAGTTACTCACCTGGCGGGTGAAGCAGCCAGTCTGTCAGGAGGTTAGTTTTCCAGGGAATAGTCACCTGGTCATTAGATGGCAGCCACATCCAAACAGCACTGGACAACTGGTCACCTGCACTGACTGGGGGCCTGATGTTAGAGAAGAGCCAGATCCTACCTTTAGGAGATACATAGGCCTCCGGAAGGAAGTGATGGTCATGGGGATGGGGAGGAGGTGATTCTCCTTGCTCAGGCTGGGGTAGGCGCTGGGTCCAAGAAGCAAGGTGGGTGGTATGGAAGGTGCAAGGCCTCTGAACTGTGGCTCTACTCTCACCAGTTGAGAAGAAGCCTGGGAACTGTCCAGTGGTCTATGGCCAATGTCTGATGCTTAATCCCCCCAATCACTGTGAGACAGACGGCCAGTGCCTGGGTGACCTCAAGTGCTGCACGGGCAGGTGCGGGAAAGTCTGCATTTCCCCCATGAGAGGTAAGGAGGGGGTGGGGCAGACTGATGTCCCCACATCCAGCTCGACTTGCTGGAGGGCCAGGCATATGAACAGGGGGACTCCTGATTCCTACTCCAAGCAGAGCCTCTGCTTGACCCCCTCATCTTTCAGGAGCACTGTTCCCCAAGCCTCAGGGCAAGGATTTCCACAGCATCATTCCTGGCTTTGATTCTATTCCAGCCTCTCTGGTTGAGGGCCCTTGGCAAGTGACTCTCTGAGTCTCAGTTTCCTTATCCATAAAAGGGACGTAGTGAAATTGAAATTACTTTGTGAAGCACCGTGTACACTAAGTATTTATTATTAAGGTTATTTCCAGCATGTTGTCTTGGGTCAAAGACCAAAGGAGTAGTGGATTTTGAGAATAATCTAGCTCAATGCTCTGAGTTTAGAGTTTCCTAGTAAAATTGAGACTTGAACTCAGTCTCCTGATATTAAGACTCTTTCAACTATAACATCCCCTTGCTATTTTCTCTATCTCAGGGGGTTTCTTGGGGAAGAATCTGGAGATGATTTGGCTGGTTCCTATATTGAAGCTCTGATCTGATTTTCTCTCACAGCCTGATTCCTGCCACTTGGAAAAGGCTCTGGATTCCTACTCTGTGTCATCTGAGAATTCCCCTTCTGCTCCCAGACTTGGATCCCTGGGGCACTTCATGGTGAAGACTTCGTTCTACCATGGATATCTCCTTTGGGGAAAGGCTTAGCACACAGTAGGATTTCGGGAAATGCCTGTGGATTGATGAACAAATAAATGAGCATATTTCTGTCTGCACCCTGCTTCTGTGGTTCACTGTGGGGTCTGAGTTGTGTGGGAAGTGATGAGGGAATGACTGGATGCTAGGTCTCCCTCCTACAGATTTGGAGTGGAAGGAAGAGGCTTAGGGGCTGGACAGACAAGATTTACATCATGAGTCTGAAAACACTGGCCTGTGATTTTGGACAAGTGACTTTGTCTCCTAAACCTCAATTTCTTTATCTGCAAAGTGGCAATAAAAATCACTTTCTCACAGTGTTTGGAGCTTTGGGGTAATGCAATGTATGTGAAATAAATAGCAATGTTACTGGGCCACAGCATGTTCTCCAAAAGTGGTGGACACTTGCCTTCTGTGGTGATTTTGAACCTCTTTCACTTCATTTCTCCCTCAAAACATTATTTCTTCTATCTTAAAATAAATGTCGAGCAGAACAACATGCACCAGTTATCAATCCCGAAGCAGAACTCCAAGCACTTCTGCCCATTGCATCTTGGTATCAGAGTCTCCAACACAGCCAAGTGCTGGACGGAACAATGCTTTACTCACACAGAGAAGAATCAGCTTCCGTGGTGGGCATTGATCTCCCATGGCCAGCGAGTCTCTCCTGGCAGCCGATGCAGGGCAATTTACCTGCACATACCCCTCTCATGCAGCAGTAGAAGGACTCCACCTCCTCCCAGGGGAGAACAGATGCAGCACTGGGGCTGGCCAGATGCCATGTGGCGCACACACTGAGAACAAAGGAGTTTACACTGAGCTTGAAACAGGGAAAGATCTTCCCACATGGGGCCTGGCACAAGCTGCGTGGGGTCTTTATCTCTTGGTAACTAAATATTTCAGGTCCAAGGCCCATTCTTATACAACTGAGTGGAGGATGCATGCATGAGACTGCCTTTCCCAACAATGAGAATATTGTCATGGTGGGTCACAGTTACGACGTGCTGTTGGCCAACACCACATGAGAGTGATGCTTTTGACTCCATGGAGCAGGAAGAGTAACAAGAGCTGGACTCCTAGAGCTAGAGACAGGCAGGGAATCTTATGCTCCATATTTCTCTGTGCTGTACAGACTCTAAAGGAAATAGAGAACTTGATTAGATAATGATTTAAAAAAGACCAAAAAAATTGTAATGCAATCCTTCCTGGAAAATGTCACTGATCTAAGAAAATATTCCATGCTACTTTCAACCAACATTCCAAGAGCAGCAGCTGGATGTATTAAGTTAACCATTTTGGAGAAGAGGGAAAGCCATTTTATTCATTTTATGAGTGTGGTAGTCACCCTCCAAAATGGCACCCAATGATCCTCACCTCTCGGCATTCACACTCGCGTGTAGACCTCTTCCACGTTTTTGCACAGTTGGTCTGTGTGACCAATAAAATATTGCAGAGTGATAGATAGTTATGTCCTTATGAGATTAGATGATAAAAAGATGGCAGCTTCCATTTTGGAAGCATGTGCTCCCTCTTCCACCACTTGCTCTGGCAGAACTCAGCTGTCACGTCATGAGGACACTCAGCCAGCTGTGGAGGGTGAGGAACTAACATCCCAGGCCAACAGCCTGGGAGGAACTGAGGCTCACCCACAAACGCACAAGTGAGCTTGGAAGTAGGGTTTCCAGTCCTAGATTTTTCCTGGTCTAGACTTGAAATGACTGAAATCCCAGCAGAGAGCTTGATTATAAGCTTCTGAGAGACCCCAAGTGAGAACCACCCAGCTCAGCTGCTCCTGACCCTCAAACTGTGAGATAATGTTTATGGTTTTAAGATGCTAAGTGTTGGGGTAATTTGTTATGCAGCAATAGATAACTAATTTAATGAGGTTAGCAAAAATGTGATGCTACAACCAAACATGGACAGTAAAAGAAAAGATAATTATGAACCAGTGTTGTCTTCCCTGAACAAAGTTGGGAACATCCTAAATAAAATGTTAAAACTTAGAATTCATGAGGGTTTAAAATGCTTTCATGAAAGATCAATGTGAATTTTTTATTGAAATTAAGAATAGAAAGGATAGAAATTAATCTTAAAAAAAAAGAAAACTTACCTGAAACTCTAGCAAAACCTACATGAAGTTGACTTTTCAGAGATATTGTCACTGAAGTCAGAAACAGAATAAGGATCATTGCTATTTTTCAACAGTATATGAGATATACAAAACTATGCAATAAGATGAGATAAAGGAATATAGTATTTCTACACATTATCTGTAACCAATTAGAAATAATAGAAGTAGACAGAGTCAATGAAACAAACCTTACAATATACCTAGAAATAAACCTAAAAATTATGCCAGACCTTTGTGGATTGAAAAAATAAAGAATATTTATTGAGGGTCTAAAATAAGAACTGAATAAATGGAGAAATAATGTTTGTGTCTGGGAAGACCTCTAAGGCAAAGATTGCAACTCTTAAAAATATTACTTATAAATTCGATGTAATTGCATTAAAAACTCCAACATGATTTTTTAAAACAACTTGACAAAGTGATCCTACAGTTAATATATTAGTATAAAGGTTGCAGAAGAGCCAACAACGTTTTTAGAAAGTACAAGAATGGAGGCTAGCCTGACCAGGTATCAAAACAATATTAATTATAACAATTAATATAGTGCGATGTTGGCACAGGAATAAACAAATAATCTAATGGAATAGAACAGAATGTCTAAAAAGAAGCTTGTACATTTGTGGAAATTTTTCACATAAAAAGGAGGAATTTTTACAACTGGGTAGGGCAAAGCTCAAACTAGTAATGAAAGCAATTGGCTTTTTTTTTTAAGTTCACTCCAACAATTTTTATTGAGTTTAACAGTAATCTTTAACATAGTGTATTAGTCAAGGTTCTCCCGAGAAACAGAACCAATAGATTCAGTAGGATATATATTTATATTTATTATGAGGAATTGGCTCATGCCGTTCTGGAGGCTGAAAAGTCCCATAATCTGCTGTCTGCAAGCTGGAGACCAGGAAAGTCAGTGGCGTAATGCAGTTCAAACTGGAAGGTCTAAGAACCAGGGGAACTGATCGGGTAAATTCCAGTTCAGGGGCAGGAGAAAACGAGGTGAGATGTCTCAGCGGAAGCAGTGAGGCAGGAAAAAAGGTGCAAATCCCTCCTTCCTCTGCCTTTTGTTCTATTTGGGTCCGCCATAGATTGGATGATGCCCACCCATATTGGGGAGAAAAATCTACTTTACTGAGCCCACAGGGTCAAATGCTAATCTCATCCAGAAACATCCTCACAGACACAGCCAGAGATAATGTTTAATCTGGGCATTCTGCAGGCAGTGAAGGTGACACATAAAATTAACCATCACAAGTTCACCCCTTGTCAACTTGGCACCCATACACAGCTCCTTAAATCATACTTAATCCCCAAATAAAGACAATAACAAGGTCATAATTCTGTTAAAAACACACTAACTCCTTCCCCAGAAGAAGAAGTAAAGTCTTTGAGCAATGTTTACTTTCCTCCTTGAGATCCAGTAACTTAAGTACTATGACATAAAATTAACAATGCTTAAATACTGTGATATAAAGTCAATACATCTTATGTTACATGATAGGGTAATGAGAGAGGAAAGAAAACACACACACAAATGTATTCCAGCAAAATAAGGAGGAAATGTCATGACAATTACAGTCCTCATTTCTGGAACTGGTCACATGGTCGTGGCTGGTATTTCTAACCACCTTCTCCCACTATTCATTCTCTATTCCTTTGCCTTCAGCAAGCCCCTCAGCTGGTTGTGGTTGTTTACCTGGGAGGGTGACCCACACCTTCATTCCTGAAGGTTCTGGGTCATTCGTAGCCTTCCCTGGACTTGGGTTGTCGTAGTTTTCTCATGACCTGAATCACAGAGCATGGTAATATTAAAGGGTGCCCTAAGAGATCTCCTGTATTGCAGACATACCCTTCCTTACCTCCATTGTGGAGTAGCAGTCCAATTTCCTCTTGGTGGTCAGGATCAATCACCCCAGCCAGTACCAATAACTCTCTTCTTTGCCTGTTGGTTCAGAGGCATGAGGAGCCCAAAGTGGCCCGATGGCAGTCTTAACTTCCAGTACAATAGAATCATTGTGTCTCCTTATGGAAATATTTCTACCTCTGGAACTAATACCTCTAGGCCAACAGCACACAAAGTCACAGGGACAATTTTGCTAGTGGGTCACTAGGGGTAATAGTGAGTGGTGCGACTCCCATTTCCACCTCTTGATTCCTGAACCCAAGAATCTTGGCTACGGGAGAAACAGTATCATATATTGGGCATTAACTGAGAGCACATACAGCCTTCTGGAGAATGTTGCCCCAGCCTTGCAAAATACTGCCATCTAGCCGGCACTGAATCTTCAAAAGGCCATTCCATGGTTCTATCAACCCAGCTGCTTCAGGATGGTGGGGAACATGGCAAGACCAGTGAATTCCTTGAGCATGGGTCCATTGCCACATTTCTTTTGCTATGAAGTGAGCTCCTTGATCAGAAGCAACATTGTGTGGAATACCATGATGGTGGACAAGGCATCCTGTAAGTACATGGATGGTAGTTTTGGCAGAGACATTGCATGCAGGGAAGGCAAGTCCATATCCAGAGTAAGTGTCTATTCCAGTAAGAACAAAATGCTGCCTCTTCCACGATGGAAGAGGTCCAGTGTAATCAACCTGCCATCAGGTAGCTGACTGATCACGCTGGAAAATGGCTCTCTACTGGGGATCAGCGTTGGTCTCTGCTGCTGGCTGATTGACCACTCACAGGGGCCACAGCCAGGTTGGCCTTGGGAGTGGAAGTCCACGTTACTGAGCTCATGCGTAACCTTCATCCCTGCTGCGTGACCACTTTGTTCGTGAGTCCGTTGAGCAATGACAGTGTGGCTGGGGAAAACGAGCTGCTTGGTATCCACAGAAGAGATCATCCTATCCACTTAGTTATTAAAATCCTCCTCTGCTGAGGTCACCCTTTGGCAAAAATTCACATGGGACACAAATATCTTCGCGTTTTTTGCCCATTCAGAGAGGTCTATCCATACACCTCTTCCTCAAATTTCTTTGTCACCAATTTTCTAATCATGTTCCTTCCAAGTCCAGGTTCCCCATCTGTGGTGAATTTTCTGAATTCCAAGTCACCCACACTCACAGATTCTAGCAGCCTTCAGATAAGGTGGCCACCTGGCCATCAACATTTCTGCTCAGCCAAGTGACCAGCTCTTTCAGGGCACCTGTAGCCAGAAGACAGTGAAGTCACCAGTCACTTCTCTTCCAGTGACAACCCTATGCCTCAGTGGGAAAGTCTTCATCTGGGGGGGTGGTCCTAAACTGGGATGGCAGTGGGAGGTCTGCTTTGGATCTGTGGTGTAGTAAGTGAGGCAAACACCAAGATGCCACATGGTGTAGGCCCCAAGTAGGTGTTATCAGATGCCTAAAAGCAGAGGGTCAAAAAAACCCCCAAACCAGCAAGTAGTGAGGAAGATGCATGGATCTTCCATCCTCTCATCATCTGTCTGAGTGATGTGCTTGAACTGGTGGCAGCCGAATGTTACATGGTCTGACTTCAGGAGATGGACCTGTGCAGAGGATTAAAAATTAAAACAACAAAGAGATAGCACTTACATCTATTATATTGGCAAAAATTAGAAAGTTACATACTACCCAGGTTTGGTGGGGATGTGGGAACATAGGAACTGTTATGCACGACTTGCGAGGATGTAGATTGTGTGGCCATTCTGGAAACAATCTGGCAATACTCAGTCAAACTATATTTTATACAGTTACATCAAATTTTAGAGAATTGAAATCATTTGGAGTGTGTTCTCTGACTAAAATGCAGTTGTGATAGAAATAAATAACAATAAGACAACCAAAAGTCCCCATATGTTTGGAAATTCAAAAATGCACTTTAATATAACCCATGGGTCAAAAAAGGAATTAAAATGAAATTTAGAAAATGTTTTGAACTGAATGATTATGAATATGCTATATATCAAAATTAGTGGGATGCACCTAAAGCAATACTTAATGGAAATTTATAGTCTTAAAGGGTATATTAATAAAAAAGAAAAGGTAAAATTTAGGTAGCAAAGCAGCCATCGCAAGCATTTCCAAAAATAACCACAACATAAACTATAAAAACATATAAGAGAATAAACGATAAAGAAAAGAGCAGAAAATAATGAAATGAAAAACAAGGGAGATCAACTGAGAGATCAAAAGGTGGTTCTTCAAAAAGATTTTCATAATAAATTAACCTCTGGCAAAACCAATCAAATGAATAATAGAAAAGGTAAAATCATCATCATCAGAAATAAAAAGTGGACATCACTGCAGATGCTAGAGATATTAAACACAGAAGGCAATTTGAGCAACATTATATCAATAAGTTAAAAAATTTAGACAAAATGGAAAAATTTCTAGTACTTAGCCCAATCAGCCTAAGACCACCAAGAACAAACTTGTAGTCTCATAAAGGCAGGTTCCTTGCAATGAGGTGACCAGGCGCCTAGGGAGCAACACAGCATCTCAACACAGGAGAAGATAGAGCTACTATGTAATTTGGATGAAGGGTAGGGTTTCGGTGAAATTTAAATGAAGCGGAGTTTTGATAGGCTCAAAGCAAAAGAGCAGTCAACATCAGAGCAGGACTGTGAAATGACCTCAGGTCCTGTTTCCTTGGAAACTACAAAGTTAAGACAAAGGTGAAATGTGTTGAGAAATCCCTTATCTGAAGCTCTGTGCCTGGATTGGAAATCAAGGCTGCTTCTCTATGTCAAAGTAACTTAGACCTTTCAGGTAAGAATGGGGTGTTTTATTCTTATATTCTTAATACAAGAATATATATAAGATATTCTTATATTCTTATTCTGGATAGTTTCTGATAGTCTGTGATTTTAGAAAACACGTTTTCTCAGTGACTAAGAAAACAGTAGTTACTCAGGGAAGTGAGTCCTTATGATACTTCACAGCTACAACATGTCATCGGGAGAAATACTATCTCTTGTTAACTTTGCAGTTAGATTTATCTGTGTCCCTCCTTCCAGCCTGAAGAATGGCAGGGCAGATTTTTACTTGTGAGTTAATTTTACTTTCTCACTAGAAAAATACAACTTACCCAAACTAACATAACACAAAATAGAAAACATGAATATTACTATAGGTATTAAAGAAATTAAATTTGTGAAAAGAAAAATTATAACTCAGCTTTGCTAGCAAGTTCAACCAAATATTAACGGAAGAAATAATGTTAATTTTTACAAAAACTTCCAGGAAATTAAAATTAAAAGTTACACTTCTCAAATCATTTTATGAGGCTAGCGTAACCTTAATATCAATATGCAAAAAGAACAAAATGAAAAGGAAAATGTAGGTCACTTTCACTCATGAACATGGAAGAAAAAAAATCTTAAAATATTAGCAAACAGAATGAAACAATATACAAAAAGGATAATGATCAAGTTGGGTTTATCCAATAAATAGAAGGTGGTTTCAGCAGTAGAAAAGCAATCAATATAATTTTCCACATTAATACAATAAAGGAGAAAATCACGTGATCATCTCAATAGTTGCAGAAAATACACTTAATAAAAATTCATCTATCATTCATCTAAAACTCTTAGCAAACTAGGAACAGATGGAAACTTCCTTAAGCTGCTAAAGGGTATCTGTTAAAAACCCTACAGCAAGTATTATACTTAAAGGCAAAATGTTGAAAACTTTTCCTTTGAAAGCAAAAACAAGACAAAAATGCCTGCCATCACAATTTCTTTTCAACCATGTACTGGTTGTTTAGCCAGTGTATTAAGACAAGTAAAAGAAATAAAAATTATAAGAATTAGGAAGGAAAAAATAAAAGTCACTATCGAAAAAGATAATGATAAAAATCCAAAAATATCTACAGATAAATTATTAAAATTAACAGGAAAGTTTAGCAAGGTCACTGAATAGGAAATCAATATTTTAAAAAATCAAGTATTTAAAAAATTAATTATATTCCTATACCCCAGCAAGAAACAGTTAAAGGTGAAACTTTTACAGTAGCAGAAAAAAAATCAAATAGTATAAAAAACTAAGAAAAGATGTAGAGCATCTCTATGTAGGAAATGGTAAAAATTCATTGAGAGAAATTAAAGAAGATCTAAATAGAGATATACCATATTCATAGATTGGAAACCCTAATACTGTAAAGATGTACTTTCTCCCCAAATTTATCTATAGAGTCAATGCGATCCTGATCAAAATCCCAACAGGTTATTGTTGTCTTGTTTGTTTGCCTGTGTATGTATCTTGCAGGAGCTATTTAAAAAATTCACTTGGAGGGGCCACCCGGTGGCGCAGCGGTTTAGTCCGCGCTTGGCAGCCCGGGGTTCGCGAGTTCAGATCCCGGCGCCCGCAGACGCACTGCCTGTCAGCCACGCCGTGGCGGCGTCGCATATAAAGTGGAGGAAGATGGGCACGGATGTTAGCCCAGGGCCAGTCTTCCTCAGCAACAAGGGGAGGATTGGCAACAGATGTTAGCTCAGGGCTGGTCTTCCCCACAAAAAGAAAAGAAAACAAAAACAAACAAAAAAACCAAAAAATTCACTTGGAAAAGCAAAGGGACAAGAATAGCAAAGATATCCCTGAAGAAGAATATAAGAATAGGCAGAAATACTTATTCTTCAAATTATTAAGATTTATTATAAGGTTAGAATAAGTAAAATATTGTGATATTGGTCAAGGATAGACTCATAGACCAATCCCCCATTAGCGTCCAGTGAGAACACAGAAAGAACCCAGCAATGAGAACAGGGTAGGTTTAAATTATTAATGGTTACAGGGAATTAACTAAAAGGAAATGAAAGAAAACCCTAGGGCTGAAGGAGAGTAGTCAAGGAAGGAACAAACTTGCAGAGAGTGAATCCTCTACAACGTTAGGATTCAGACTCATTGGGGAGGCTGTGGTGGCAGCCCATTGGTTGGAGTAGAAGTTGGCTGGGTTGTCCCAAACCGGAGCTGGCCCACGGACCACCGGCAGAGGCTAGCTGGGGTGCTGGAGAAATGCTCTGGGAAGCTGCCTGCTGGGGGTGCTGTTGAGCTAACCGGGAAGCCGTGACCAGTAAGTCACCAGGACACAGCTGGGGCGCCTGCAGGGCTCACGCTTAGGAAGCCTGCCCTGTTGTCGTCGGAACTCTTCTGGGAGCTGCCTGTTAGGGGTTCCGGTGAACGCGCCTGTGGATGAGCTCCCCTGGCGGTCCCACACACCAGCGCAGCCGCGCAGGAGCGAGAAAAAGGAAAGCATGTCAGTACCCGGAAGAGAAGCCCCTTCCTCCTCCAGTGCCAGTCCCACGCCCACCATGACAAAGGTTAACATCGTGCCGGCTGGCAAGGGAGACTGTTCCCATAATACAAGCCAGCGATAAAGGATGGATTTGGAGCTGAGATGCAATAAGTTGAAAACTAGCACAAACAGAATGGAATAAAGAGCCCCCAAACAGTTCCTACATATACAGGAATTGGCTTATGTCACAGGTTGTCTTGCAAACCAGTAGGGAAAAGAGGGTCTTTTCAATAAAGGGCGCTGGGACAAATATCCATGTACACATCCGTATTTAAAAAAAAAAGAAGAAAGAAGAGAAGCTTAATCACTACTTCTCACCACATGCAAAATCAATTCCAACTGGATTGTTGACTTCATATAAAAGGCAAAACCATAAAAGATTTTAGACTATAATATAGGATAATATTTTCATGACCTCAGTGTAGAGAAAGATTATTTAAAGAGGACAAAAATGCTAAACTATAAAGAAGGAGATTGGTAAGTTTGACTACAATAAGTTTAAAATTCCTGTTTAACGAAAGATACCATTAAGAAAATAAAAAGGCAAACCACAGGTGGGGGAAGATATTTGCATGTCACCAACAAAGGGCTGACATCCAGAATATATAAAAAGAATTCCTATAAATAAATGAGGAAGGAATAATCAATCTGGTAGGAAAATGTACCAAATACACGAATGGCCTCCTTACAAAAAAAGGAAATGCAAATGTTCAATGAACACCTTAGAAGTGTGCAATCTCATTACTAATCAGGAAAATGCAAATTAGAACCAAAATGAGACCTTACTACATCCACCAAATTGAAAAATATTGAAATGTTTGACGACACTGAGTTGTTTTTTGCAAGGATGAGGAGCAGTTGGAACTCATATACTGCTGGTGGGAGAGTAAGCTGGGCAATTCTTTGGAAAAAGCGGGTCATGAACTAATATAACTGAGAAGGCACATAGTCTGTGATACAGCAAACTCCAATATTAATGCATTTCCGTATGTACGAGAGATATGAACAGAAATGTTCATAGCAGCATTATTCAGAATAGCCAAAAATCTGGAAACAACCCAGCTGTCCATTAGTATTAGAATGATAGAAAAAGTATGGTAGATTCATACAACTGCATGTAAATGTAAATGAACAATATACAGCTACACGCAACAACTTGGATGAACTTAACACCATAATGGTGAATGAAAGCATGCAAACTGTTTAATAACATTTATACAAAGTTCAAAATCAGCAGAATGAAAGTATAGCATTGGGGATGATACTTATGTAATCAAACTATAACTTAAAGCAAGGAAGTGATTGCCACAAAAATCAACTTACTTGTCCCCTTTTGGTTGAGGATGGGGATTATGGCTGGGAAAAGGCATACGGGGGCTTCTAAGTCACCAGAACCATTTTTTTATCTCGATCTGAGTGGTGGTTACATGGGATTTGTTCTATAACGATTCATTAAATTGCATATTTATGTTTTAGGCACTTTTCTTCCTGTGTTATATTTTACTATAGATTAATTAACATGTACCTAAATGGAGGCTGGCCCAGTGGCTTAGCGGTTAAGTTTGCGTGTTCTGCTTTGGCAGCCTGGGGTTGGCTGGTTCAGATCCTGGGCGTGGACCTACTCACCGCTCATCAAGCCATGCTGAGACAGCTCCCACATAGAAGAGCTACAACTCTACAACTATGATACACAACTATGTACTGGGGGTTTGGGGAGAAAAAAAGGAAAAAAATGTACCTAAATGAACATACTGACATTATATATCATTATATTGATCATTATATATCGTTGTATATATTGATTGTTATATATCATTCTATCATAACATTATATATCAATGCCAGCACATTGGAAATATTAGAAATATTCATATTAGAAATCTGAAGTTACATCAGACATTGAAAGAAAATCTTGAAAAATCTCAAAAGTAGGAATACATGCATAACTCAAAGAAAATGCAAACATTCTTTCAAGTGGTTGAATGTGTTCTTTATATGGGAAATAATCCCAGTGTCATAAATATGAATTGTAGCTGGCTTCTTCATTAGACAAACTCCCGTAAGGGAAATTCACTGGCTGGGGGCTGCAAGGGCTACTGAAGGAGAGGCACAGGTTCCAAAACATGTGGACCAGTGTTGTCTCCTTTAAGGGCCTCAGTTTCCCTATCTGTACACTGTGGAGACTGCATTCCATGATCCCTGGAATATAAACTGAACAAAATGCAGAGGTGCAGAACGTCTGAGTTGCAGGTGGCAGGAAGGAGGGTGAGAAGAAATTAGAGGTGATGAAGCATCGCATCCCTAGGGCAAAGATGGAGAGACCAGGACTCAGAAAAAGGAAGGGTCCTGCCTGCATTTTGCAGGACATCAAGAGTGGGAGTAGAACTAGAGCCACTGGTCTAAAGTGCTCTTCTCCCTGATCCCGTCTGCTCTTCTGACCCTGGGGCAGCTGAGAAGCTGGGGCAGATGAGGGAGGTCGCTGCTATTTAGGGTGTGGTGCCGCGGAAGTGAAGGGTGCCAGGTGATAAGAGGTCTGGATCCAACAGTTTGGGAGGAATCCAAGCCCCAATTCATGGAAGGAGCACTTATTTCAGGGAGGGAATGTTCAGACTGTTCTGTCCTGTCCTTCTCTAGCACCCTAGCACTGCCCGAACACTGGCCACTGTTTTATCTATTCCTTTCTCTCCCAGAAAGAACCAGTGGGTGTTTCAAATGCAGTGCTAAAAAACTCACAGGGCATAGCTTTTTTAGGTTCTGGGCAGGTGCTAACAGATTAAGTTTTCCCATGAAGCATGGATCTATGTCCTTGGAGGTCTGATTCCTGTGTCCTAGTATATTTCTGTCAAATTGTAAATTCTTGTGCATGTGCAGGTTTTTCTCTATGCTTGCATGTGTATTTCTACATGCCTGTTTTGTCTTTGTGGCATACCTGCTTGCTACCCAAGGTGTGGGCCACAGGCCAGCAGCATCGACATACCTGAGAGCTTGAGAAATACAGCATCTCTGGCCCCATCCAAGACCGACTGAATCAGAATCTACATTTTATGGTTCTTGTGCACATTAAAGTTTGACAAGCCTGGCGTGCCTGTTTGTAGATGCCCAGGAAAGCATACACTTTGTATGGGAAAGAGGGTCAGTACTAAGTGAATGGGTGCATCTATATTGTAGATCTGTGTGTTTACAGGCACACTTGTGTGTGTCTCTGTGCATAAGTGTGATGTGTATCTTGTTCAAAGGAGGGAGCATTTCCTGAGGGCTGACTATATGCCAGGCACCCTGTAAGTTCTTAACATGATCATTTATATCCTCTAGCTCATTTGATTTTCATAAAGGCTTTGGGGGAAGTAGAGAGTGGGGATGATTTGTGATGAAAGCCTTAAAAATATCCAAATTTTTTGACCTAGTACATTCCACTTCTAGGCATCTGTCCTAGTAGAAAAGTCTGAAGTAAAGAAAAAATGATTCACCCACAAGGATTTACGTATACACGTAATCTACAATAGAAACTAAGAACTGGGAATAACTGGTTTATCTAGTGGAGTTACAGAAACGATGACATAGCCTTGAAACGGACAACAATGTGGCCATGAGCTGAATTCGGCTAAACAGTGTTTCCTGAGTGGCCTCTCCATGCCAAGTGGGTGCTGTGCATAAGGTTGATAGAGCCGATTGACATGGCCCCTGCTCTCACGAAGATGAAGATATTTCTGGAGTTTGTGTAACATTGGGAGATTGTGTCATAAAGTAAACCAGAATAGAGGATGTGAAATTATATATACAGTGTAATCACAAGCAAGGAAAAAATGCACTTGAATCAGAAAGAACAAGATACACTTTCTCCAGACAGGGAGGGAAGAGGAGGCAAGTGACGTGCTTGAGAACTCAGGGGAGCCTGTACACACTATCCAATTAAGCCCTTGGCTTGTTTTCTGTATAAACTGTTTCTTTATTCCCCATAGATTGCAAGAGTCACAATTGGAGAGGAACAAAGGGATACTTTGAGAAATAACGTCAATACTAGCTCCTTTGTGGGGAGGATGGCTTTGCAAATTATGGGCAGTTTAGGAAAATGTTTCTCTTTCTTTGTATAGATTTAGACTGTACACTATCTGAGAATTGTTTATCCTTCAGGGGGTGTATGTTGTAAGACTGTCCGTTGTCTGATCCAACCAACATTTACTGGACACTCGGAAAAATAAAGAAGATTATCTGCAATTCACAGCAGATAAGGGCTCAAAAGGACGAACCATGTTATGTCAATGCATTGGATTATTTTGAGAAACTTGGAATGCCAAAGACCTTACTAGACTCCCCTGCTGTACCCTTCCCTCACCTCTAGCACGGGTTATTCCAGACTGAGGACCCCAAGCTCAAGGAAACACACTGCCAGGGCTACCCGTGTATTGCCCTAAAAGGAGATAAACTGGGTTACACACAGAACACATGCCGAAAAGGTGGTCATAGGTTTTTTTTTCTTTTTCTATCTTTCTTCTCTAATATTTTGACAGTGACCACTTTGTTAAGAAATGAAACTCTTATCTACGAACTAAAAAATATTTAAAGAGTTCAGAAATTACATTTGATTCCCCAATTGTTTTTTATGAAGATTTAATTTTTTAGAGTAGTTTTAGGTTCACAGCAAAATTAAGAGGAAAGTACAGAGATTCCCCACATCCCCTCTGGCCCTACACACGCATAGCCTCCCCCATTATCAACATATCCCACCAGAGTGGTACATTTGTTGCAACCAATGACGTTACAGTGAACATCATAATCAACCCAAGTCCAAAGTTTACATTAGAGTTCACTCTTGGTGTTGTACATTCTATGGGTTTGGACAAATGTATAATGACATATATCCATCATTATAGTAACATACAGAGTATTTTCACTGCCCTAAAAATCCTCTGTTCTCGCCTATTCATCTCCTCCTCCCCAATACCTGGCAACCATTGAAGTTTTCACTGTCTCCATAGTTTTGCCTTTTCCCGAATGTCATATAGTTGAAATCGTACAGCATATAGCTTTTTCAGATTGTCTTCTTTCACTTAGTAATATGCATTTAAGTTTCCTCCATATTTTTCATGGCTCAATAGCTCATTTTTTTTTAGCACTGAATAATATTCCATTGTCTGGATATATCATGATTTATCCATTCGCCTACTGAAGGCCATCTTGGTTATTTCCAAGTTGTGGCAATTATGAATAAAATTGCTATAAACATCCCCGTGCAGCTTTTTGTGTGGATATAAGTTTTCAACTCCTCTGGGTAAATACCAAGAAGTGTGATTGCTGGATCATATCCTAAGAGTATGTTTAGTTTTGTAAGAAACTGCCAAAGTGTCTTCCAAAGTGGCCGTACCATTTTGCACTCCTACCAACAATGTATGGGAGTTCCTGTTGCTCCACATCCTCGCTAGCGTTTGGTGGTGTCAGTGTTCCCGATTTTGGCTCTTCTATTGGGTTTGTAGTGGTATCTCATTGTTGTTTCTATTTGCATTTCCTTGATGGCATATCATGTGGAGCACCTTTTCATATGCTTATGTGCCATCTGTATATCTTCTTTGGTGAGGTGTCTGTTAAGGTCTTTGGCCTAAAGAGGAGGAGTTGCCAATCCTCCTCTTTTTTGCTGAGGAAGATTGGTCCTGGGTTAACATCCGTGCCCATCTTCCTCTACTTTGTATGGGAGGCCGCCACAGCATGGCTTGACAAGCGGTGCCTTGGTCAGCGCCAGGGATCCGAACCTGCGAACCCTGGGCAGCAGAAGCGGAGCCCGGAACTTAACCGCTATGCCACCGGGCCAGCCCCTCTTTGGCCTATTTTTTAACTGGGCTGTTTGTTTTCTTACTGTTGAGTTTTAGGAGTTCGTTGTCTATTTTGGATAACAGTCCTTTATCAGATGCATCTTTTGTAAATGTTTTCTCCCAGTCTGTGGCTTGTCTCTTGACATTGCCTTTCACAGAGCTGTTTTTAATTTTAATGAACTTTGTGGGCAATGATCACTTTTTATAATCTTCCTCAGGTCGGGTTCCCCGGGAAACAGTCTCAGAGGCAGGTATTTACGTGCAGAAGGTTTACAGGGGAGCGTTCTGAGGAGCAACACCTGTGAGTAAAAGGCATGGAGCCGGACCGAAGGAGAAGTGGAATCGTGATGCACTTGCAACGAAGGCTCAGCCGATCCCACCGGGAGCTCTGGAGCTGGGAGGGCACTTCAGAGGTGTCCCTAATTGAACAAGGGAGCTAGGCCTTTGAACCCCAACATCAACCAGTCAGTGGATACAGGTTGCCCCTGGGCATGGGGTGTAACCTTGAATGAAGCAGCTAACTTTGGCCCCGGGAAATTCCCAGGGAGGGACTCAGCCATGAGGTCAGCAGCCAACACTCCCAGCAACTGAGAGTGTGATCACCTCAGTCCCAAAGGCGGATCTGGACAGTGCACCACAGCGTCTGCCATAAAATCTGAAGGAAAAAAAAGAAACTTGAAAATAAAGAGAAAGAATGTGGGGCTTAGAGATAAAGGATACTCAACTCCACCACTGACTTACTATATGATCTTGGGCACAACTTCTCTTTGGGCCTCAGTTTCCCCATCTATACACTGGTGAGAAGGTGCTACTAGGCAGACTATCTCCGACTTTCCAGTTGTGGCTAATTGGGAAACTCCTAAGTCACAGTCACCAGGTAAGCAGGTGCTGGCTACGGCAACCAGAGAAAGGTGGGGCTGAGGTGGTGCCGAAAGATTGAAGGGAGTCTATGATCATAGGGAGTTCGTGAAACTAGACGAAGTGGCCCATGCTACTGGGGCTTCCCCTCAAAGGTGCGTCTATGAATCAGTAGTTCGTAAAATAGCAGAACAAAGTGGGACCTTAAAGGTCAGCTGCATCATCCCTTCACTACACAAATGAGGAATCAAGGAACATATTCAGTGTCACAGACCGAGGCAACAGCAGAACTGGCAATTAACTTCCGTTCCTGAAACCCGGCTAAGCGATTTCTCCATGTTGCCGGTACCTTAAGAGATTGAATCAACTTTTGTTTTGGTTGGAAGAAAGAGATACCCCCTCAAGCTAACTTCCATGAAAGGAGACCTATTTGAAAAGAATCAGGATGAAAGAAAAATTCCCCCACCCTCTTCTTAAAAAATGGAGAAACCAAGGGACTAGGAAAAGCAATTTGAGCACAGAACTATTTGTCTGTCAGGGTAGGACAGGTTCAAAATGCACTCAGAGTATTGGAAAGGCAGATGCTCTCTTAGCACAAGTCAGAATTAATGAACCACATGCAGTAAGACTGGATTCCTTCATGTAGACCTTTGGAGGATTTCAGAGAAAAATTAATCTTGAGGTCCAAATGCTTGATTTCAGATAGGCTAGTTGAGAGTAAACTCGAGCTAGAATGGAAAGCTGCAACCAATTTTCCCCTTACCCACCCGCAAAAGATTGATTCTCCCTTTTCTCTTCTAGACCATCACACAGAATCAACAGGTACTGAAAGTTGAGTCCCCTCTCTCCACCTAACACTGGAAGCATGTGTAGGAGAAAATCATTTGCTATTCAGTGGACCTGGAGCGTGAGGATAATTTATTTATATGTGGCATTCCTATAGTGAGGGGTGGCACATTCCAGGAAAAGGGGATGTAGTGGTACAGAGAAGGGAAATGCATAGGAAACAGGAAAAGATTTGGAGAGAAGGGGAATAGTTGGGAAGGAAGGAACATATAGGTATTCTCCAGAGTTCTGGGGAATATCCACAGGGACACCCTGAAAGGTCCAGTGTCTGGAGTAGGGGAGGACAGCAGTCTAAGATAGCAAGGAGGTGAACACTTGACTCCCCCCAGCAGTTCCAAATGGCTATAGATGGAAACCCTAGGGTCTTAACCCTAGCCAGGGTCCATGATGCATAAACTTGCTTCAGGGAAGTTTCTCACCTGTAGTTGACAATCCAGCTAGAGACAGTCAAATTGAAGTTTCTGATTCGTCTCATTTCATTCTCCACTCCTAACCCCACCCAAAGATGGACTAGAAACAAACCCTTCCATGTGGGATCCATGATGAAATGAGGCATCACATAGAACTCAAGGGCAGGAAATAAAGCGAGGCCATACAGTGGACTGAAACTGGACTCCAAATGGTGGTCAGGAACTGTATTAATCTTAATCATTCAATACACAAATTCCAGCTCTCAGTGGCCTTAACACAAAACGAATTTATTTCTTGCTCATGTCGTCGTCCCAGGTAAGTGGGGAGGAGAGGCCATGATCCACACAGAAACACAGGATCCCAGGCTCCTCCCCTCTACACCTTCCTCTAGGTCCTTGAAGTCCTCTCCATGCTGTGGTGGGTAGTGAGACAGAGATTTGATGGGCCAGTTCCAGAATTGCAACACATCACTCCAGCTCACATTTCATTGGCCAAACTCAGTCACATGCCTACACTTGACTGAAAAGGAAGATGGAAAAATTCAGTCTAGCAGAGACCATGGATACTGGTGAACACTAGGGTTGGTTATCTTTAGCTCCATCTCTGTCTTGCTGTAGAATCTCTCCTCTCTGCTTCAGGCCCACTTTATTCTTTTTCTCTGTTGGCCAGGTTAATCCTTTCTTAACCGTATCCCTGGTCCCTCAATGGTTTCTTGAATCCAGACCATTCTCCAGTGCTAGGGACGAAATTCGTGAGAGAGAATCCAATTAGCTCAGCTTGGGTTTTATGTTCACCTTGCTGCAATCAGTTATAGACATCTAAGTCCATCCCTTCACTGGGGATAAAGAACAAATTTCAAAGAAAGGAATGTGAATTCTTCAGACACCCCGAACTCTTTTTCCATAGAGACCTCCTTAAGTGTATGATTTCACCACCCCTGTAGGTGGGCACTTTAAGGTCAAGAACTGGGAGGGGCTAGCCTGGTTTCCTAGGGTAGTCTTATGAAAACAATCATATTAAATATGAATTGATATTTTTATTCCACATCTGTATTTTTCTTTTTTTTTTTGTGGGGAAGACCAGCCCTGAGCTAACATCTGTTGCCAATCCTCCCCTTTTTTTTTGCTGAGGAAGACCGGCCCTGGGCTAACATCTGTGCCCATCTTCCTCTACTTTATATGGGACGCCGCCACAGCATGGCTGACAGGCAGTGAGTCCGCGGGCGCCCAGGATCCGAACTCGTGAACCCGGGGCTGCCAAGCGCGAACTAAACCGCTGCGCCATCGGGTGGCCCCCCACATCTGTATTTAACATGGAAGGGATCTGAGACTCGGAGAGGGTAAGTGGCTTGTCCATGGTCATTCAGCTAGTAGTGGCAGAACCAGAACTTGAGCCCTGGTCTCCTGATCCTCACTGATTTTTAGATTTCAAAAATTCTTGGGACTCAGACTTCTTGTTGAAGGAGTAAATTTTCCCAGCCAGAGGGAAGGAGTGAGGAGACATCTCAGGGAAGGAAATCAGCAGGAACAAGGGTCTTTCCTGGGAGCTTTTCCCATAGGCCGGGATGGGGGGAAAGACAGCTGGCTCAGGCACATTGATACCCTACCCCAGGGCCTCCAGGTGGGTCAGAGATACTGCTCCTATGTCATTAGTAAGTTGTCATGGGGTAAAGTTAAGCAGGCTTTACGTCAGAGTTACCCAATCCCCCTCGTCCCCATAGGCAGGCAATGCTTTATTCTACATGGTATTTTGTCCCCATCCTTCTTGCAGAGCTGTAGATGCCATCAGAAATGTGTGGAGCACTCTTTTACCTAAACCAGGTGGACATTGACTATTAAAGTTTCTTCCAGGAAGTGACACACATCACTTCCCTTCACTTTTCATTGGCCAAAGCAAGTCATCTGACCATGCCTGAGTTCACAGGGGCAGACGAAGGAAGAAAATCGGAATATTTGTGACTAGTCCTACTAACTACTACAGGTGGACTCTCAGCTTTTAATTGGATATCTCCATCTACAGGTTTCCTATAGATGGGGGTCTTCATATACAGATCTTTTCTCTGGAATAGTTCAGTTTTTCCAGATAAGGATCCTCTAGTTCTCTGCCTGATGGCTTTAAACCTGGCTGTGAATACCCTGGAGCTAGGCTGGGAGTGAAGGTGAGGTGCCCGGGGACTTCATTATTCACAAGCAGTTTTTCACTTCTTTCTGTTTTGGGTACCATGTCTCAGTTCCTTCTCTGTGCTAGGCATGGTTGAACCCAGGGTTCCTATCCTTCAATTTCTACAGGGACCAAAGCCTCCAATATCTTTAAGAGATGCCCAATATATGGGAGTAGAACTAAGACTCTAACTGCAATTCATGCAGATATGAAAACATCATCCCCCTTGAAACAATCTCCCTCTCTTTCCCACTCTCAATTTCTGAGCCTTTCTGAAATTCGACAGGGCTTCTCATAAATATCTCCTCCTGCAAACCACTAGCTGTAACGTTTCTCCAGTCTGAAATTTTGATTTCCAGTTCTATACTGTAGCCAGTGGGTACGGATGATTTCTAGTTTCATCCAAGATGGGTTTTGAGTTTCTGTTTCTTGCTCTCCCTGTTGTTGGGTGTGGCTTTTGGAAGAAGAAAAGAGCAGAAAGATTTGTTTTACCCTGACATTTGATACTAGAAGTACCTAGAGTGGGGGTATTTTATATTTGATTTGTTTTCAAGTAATAAATATTGAAGATAAACTATTAGTCTCCTTGGACAAAACGACTAGTCCCATTTTCAACTCCTCTTCCCCAGAGGAAGCCATCATCCTGCATTTGGTGTGTATCCTTTGGTATATACCCACAAACAGCTTGAATTTTATGTGCAGTTTTTAAATATATATGAATACTTCATACTACATATTTATATCAGCAATTTGATTTTCCCAACAAGCTTTTTCATGATGTGTCTCCATGTTGATTCATGTAACTTTATTTTAATTTCTCTATAGCATATCAACGTATGAAAATTTAACTGTTTCACAAATGAGGGCTGCTTCGGTTGATTTCAATTTCTGACTCTTTGGAACAATCTTATAACAAACATCCTAATACATGTATTCTGGTTCCCACTGGCAAACGTTTTGTCTTGCCTTTGTATCTGGAAGGGAAATTGCTAAATGATAGCTTATGTGCATTTTCAGTTTTATTAGACGTAACCAAATCACTCTTCTAACTAGCTGTACCAATTTACACTTCCATCAGCAAACTATTAGAGGCTCTGAGAATTTATATTGCAGACTTTTAATTCTTGCCATTCTGACAGATGAAAAATGGTGTCTCTGGGGGCTGGCCTGGTGGCATAGTGGTTAAGTTCACGCACTCCACTTCACAGCCCGGGTTTCACAAGTTCAGATCGCGGGTGTGGACTCACGCACCGCATATCAAGCCATGCTGTGGCAGATGTCCCACATATAAAGTAGAGAAAGATGGGCACGGATGTTAGCCCAGGACCAATCTTCCTCAGCAAAAAGAGGAGGATTGGCAACACATGTTAGCTCAGGGCTGAAAGAAAGAAAGAAAAATGGTGTCTCTGGTTGTTTTAAGTGGCTTGTTTCTGATAACCAGTGAGGTTGAAGCTCTGTCTATATTGGCCATCAGTTGTAAAAACACCTCTTCTTTGATTGCCCATCTATTCATAGTCCATTTTTCTAAGAGCTTGGTTGTTTTTCTTACTGATTTTTAGAAATTCTTTGCATATTTTTCATTCTATTTCTTTGTCTGTTATAATTATTCCAAATATTTACTTCAAAGCTATCATTTATCTTTCAACTCTTTTGTGTTTGTCATTTTTGATGTTGATGTAGTCAGATTTATCTGTCATTTTCTTAACTCTTTGTGCCTTGCTTAAGAAAGTCTTTTTACCCTGAGGGAAGTCTAGTATTTATTGAACACCTATTGGGCTACTAGTTTCACATGTTATCACCTCCAATCCTCATAGCCTTATGGAATTGGCATTGCCGTTATGATTCCCATGTTACAGATGATGACACTGGGGCTCAGTGGGACAAAATTACAGAGCCAGTAATCTACAGATTCAGGATTTACACCCACATATGTTTGGCTCTGAGACACTCTCTTCTTTCTACTTCATAGGTTGTGGGACAAACCTCACACATGCAGACATTTCATTCTTCATCTCATCACTCATATCCTAGATCAGACTCAATGAGTCAGGGAAGATGGAGATACAGAGAAAACTTTGCACATTTATTTATTCACGAATCAACAGAAATTTCCTGTTGAGTGCCAAGCCCATGTTGGATGCTGGGGATACGTAGATAAAACAGGCCAAAACTTAGCCCCCATTGATCACGAAGTCACATCTTCACCAACGTACTCTCATTTTTTCCAGGCTTGGAGGAAAAAGGAATCCCCAGACCACGCATGCCAGGAAGTCCTAATCTTTTTGAACTGGCAAGAATATATCTGTGGACAGAACATAAAACAGAGCCTCAGCACAGGAACAATCCAAGTGACCCTTACATCCTTCCCACTAAGAGGGTCCTCCTGCCACCAGGCCCTAAGACCCATGGGATAAGTAGTGAGAGAGCATGGTGCTGGAAGAGGTGAAGCAGTGGTGGTCTTTGATCTAGGAATCGAGAACAAATCCAGGCTTTCACTGACTCTCTGCCTCCATCTTCCCTCAGGTAAAATCAGGGCATTGGGCCAGATGGTGCCTGAAAGGCCTCTACATCGGTGCCGCCTACTGGGGGTTCCTGTGGTTCCAGAAAACCCATCCAAATGAGTCTATAACCATAGCAACACTCTCAATGCACACAGCACTTCAAGTCTTAAAAAGCACTTTTACATTTAGTACCTCAGTGGATATAATTGTGTCCATTTTACAGACAGGGAAACTGAGGCTAAGAAAGATAGAGTCAGTTGCTCACAGTCACACAGTCAGTCGAGGCAGAGATGATAATAAAAGATAGAACTCTTGCCACTTGTATCATGGCTCCTTCCTCCTGGCTTATTCCAAGAATCCTTCCCTCCCAGGACCCAGCACGACCAGTCACAGGTGACCCTGGTGATTTTTTATCTAGAGAACTGGGGGTGCTTGTTTAGAGAATGGTCTTGAAGGCAGAGGGTCTTCTTGGCAGGGGTGGGGGGTGCGCAGGGAGATGCCAAGCATCCTCCTTCACGTGGAAAGTCACCTCCTTCACATGGAAAGGAGGTTGAGAGTTCATTGGGATATGGGGGGAAGTGGATCTGTGCCAGATCTTCTCCTTACCTTTCACTGGCTTGACACACGATTTCCCACATAGTCCCTTGCAGCATTTGTCACTGAACGGGCAGTGGCTGTCATTCAGGCAGTAGTCTGGAGGATTGGGCATCTTACACTGGCCAGTGACCACTGGACACTTCCCAGGTTTTACCTTAACTGGTGAGAACAAGGCCACAACTCAGAGGCTTGATCCCCTACACATCACCCAAACTCCCATCCGCATCTCTACCCCGTGCATGGAAATTGCTTCCTCCCCCACCTCAGTATTCAATCTGAGGCCCGTGCGTGTCCTAAGGGAGACTCCTTCCCACCAAGGGGGCCCCAACCAGTGTTGTGTCTGACAGACAGACTGACTCTTTAACTGACTGGCTGTGGCTAACTGATTGAGTGGCTGGCTGGCTGTCTGACTGGCTCACCAACTGACTGACTGATGACCTGAGAATACAGAGCTGGGAGTAGAGGTGATCTGGCTCTGTCCCACCCTCCAGCCCAGTTCAGAAGCACCCTCTCCACTTCTCCAAGATGCATGTCCTCAAGCTCAAATCTCTCTGGTCCCCTTTTCCAGGACTGTACCTCCTTACCTGGCTTTGATGGGTCTTCAGGATCCATGCATTCAATGCCACACTGCCCAGGACAACATTTCTGCTTCTTTGGACACTGCCAGTCACTGTGGCATTGAGGGGGCTGGTATACAAGGCACATAGCAGGGATGACAAACGGGCAGACTCCATGCTTAGCTTTTTCTGAAGGATAAGAACAAAGGAGGAAGAAGGAGCTAATTCTGAGTCATGATCATAATCCTGGACAAGGAACCAGTTTCTTAGGAGGGGAGAGAAAACCTAACCCGGGTGGCTGATCCTAAAGGAATGAAGGAAGCAGTTAGGATTCTGGTTTCAAGGCAGTTGTGGGGCAGTGACAAGCTCAGCCAACCACTCAACCAAGAAGGAGTCAATGGCACAGGAATGAAGATATAGGTGGTGGTGTGTGGGTAGTTTTAGGAGGGAGACTTTGTAGCGTTTGCCAATTTCCATGTGTAAATCCTCTCACCATGGCTGATTTCAAGCTGCCAATGTGGCATCAACTAGCTCACAAAAGTCTTGAGAATTTAACAATCAGCCATTGCAAGCCAGTATAAACCGGCTCCAGTACACGGCTGGATAGAGCTCATGGTTAGGTGTTCCTGGCCCAAGAGAGGGAGAGATACACCCTGGCTGGGAGAGAGGCAGAGAGGGGCAATGACAGCAGGAGAGGCAACTCATCAGAGACGGAAAGAACGAGAGCAGATCCACAGATAAGTAAATAGAGAAAGAAGGAGTAACTGTTAAAAAAAAGGCAGTAAGAGAGGAAGAGAACAATTTGAAAAATTAAACAGATAGAGACCAAAATAATGCCACAGAGTAAAAGACCAAACAGTAGAGAAGGAGCTATAGAGAAAGAAAAATAAGAAACAGAGGGTTTGGAGTAAACAGGTCCATTTGGTGAAGGATGGATTTCTGGATGCTCAGAAACTCTCTTAGTTGACGTCCTCAGAGAGATGCCTGAGATTCAGGGCCATGGGCCAGACCATTGGAAAGGTGGCTTCAAGGTCAGCCCCTGGGCTTAAAGGAAGAGGCCATCCTCACACTGAGCCATCACTGACCCTGGCACCTGGATATGGCCTGAGAGACTCTGGCTCACCTTTGCTGGCACCTTCCACGGCCCAGGACGTGGGGATTCCAAGGGCAAGGAGAACCACGACGGTGGCAAGGTTGCTGGGCTTCATAGTGAGGGCTGGCAGGGTTGCGGCAGCCAGTGCCGGCTCCCCCCTTATACCTCACCCTGTGGGTGTGGTCCTGTCAGAACTGCCCTGAGTCCTCCCAGCTGCTGTTTCATAAGCAGGAAATTCAGACGAGGACAGTGACATTGCCACCCAGAGTGATGATGTCTCTGTTCTGCCCCAGGCAAGAGCAGAACTTAGAAAGAGCAGAAATATAGAACTTGGAGGGGGAGGTGTCACCAGGCTGGGCAGGAAGCCATTCTGGAACACCTGAGGGGACCCTGAACCACCTGCTTTTGTGGTGGATCGGTGGGGGGGGGCAGCAAAGAGGGGAGAGTAAAGAGTGGAACAGATGGACATGACAAAAGAGCTTTTGAGAAACCCGGGATGATCTCAGAGCTGTGGCCTCTCAGCGTGCCCTGACTTTCCCACGTTCCTGCACTTTTAGGGATTGCCATACTCACTGCCGAATTACTGAGGATCACACCTTTCCTCAAACTTCAGGTGACACATTCGCTTGCTCTGTCCTGACTTGTTTCGGTGTAATGCCTGCGGTTCCAGGCACTCTGTCGTCCACACAGGGGTTTCTCAAAGAATCCTTGTTGAATGACAGGTGAAGAGGGGACAGCAATCCAAACCACTTCAGGCCTCAGCCTTCCCAGCTGTGAAGTGGGCATAATAATAATTGACTAGGTCACTGAGAAGGATTTCAGGTAAAGAGGGTGGAAGGACGTTCAAGGCAGTGATCACGCTACCCCTTCGTACTGTGATTGGAAGTGAAGTTGATGTGAAGAGAATCACGTTTGAGCCACTTTTCCTGAGATAAACCAAAAGAGCTCTTCTCAGCCATCAGTTTAACAGCTAGTTAGGAAAGGTGTGCCATGTAACATGCTCAAAACATTCTCCCACACCCCAAAACTACCCCCATTGTTCTTTCATGATTCTAATGAAGATTCTCGTTTACTGAGCATTGACCATGCAGCAAGAAGTTTGTATGGAACAATTCTAAATGTCAAAAGGAAGCCTATTAAGGTGAAACCAAGAAAAAAATGCATAGGATACAGAAAACAGAAAGTAGGAGAGAAAAGAAGGGAGTCTCCACAATGATGATGACAGAAGATCCCAGAGTGACAGCTGAGTACCAGAAATATAGGGCCATCAGCCCAGATTGGAGGGGGTCAGAGGGCTCCAGGAAATTCATCTTCTGGAAGGTGAAATTAACAGAACATCTGGTGCATATGAATATATGAGAGAAGATTTTAGCAACTGGTGAAGAGTTTGTGGTTGAATAGGTGCTCTGTACATAGAAACCCAAGCAAATGCAAAATTAGACAATTTTTTATTTCAGAGAAAATAAAAAAGCTGTGCCAGAAGGGAATAGTAGTGTAGTTTACTACATAGTTCAGCTGTGACAGTGTTTCCATAGTCACAATAAGGTAAACAATAGTGCTGATCTAATCAAAATTATCATGTAACTTTAATTGGGGGGCATGTGGAAGAGTGAGCCTATATTCTAGAGGAGTAGGGAGCAAAGAGGTAGACAAAAATCTCATTTTCAATCATGGGAATTCAATAGATTATATCTAAAACGGGAATATCATGATGTGACATTACATGATAATTACGGAGAGACAGTAAATAAGTAACAATATGATAAACTACAAGTGGTTTCCTCTGGTCGGAGGTGGTAAGCAACTACTGTTTTTCACAACAACCTTTGTAAAATGATGTGACTCTTTAATCCATCTGCGTGTATAACTTGATAAAAATGAAGAAAAATATGTAAAAAAGAGAGCCTGTTATCTCACATAGCTTACCATGAAGATGTACAATCACCCAGGGAAAGTACTAAGCATTATTCTTCTTGCCTTAGGGTTCCTTTGTACACAAGACTCTCTCTCTCCAAGCTGGGAGCCCCTCCTCTGTTCCCCATCTTGCCCTGCACTTGCCACTTTTTAAATGATTATCACTGAGGACCATCAAAGCCAGTTTACGGGGATGCTTCTCCATGAGAATATAAAGTCCTAGAGGGAGAGGGACGTGTCTATCTTGTTTATTGTTGTAAAATTCACCCAACTTAGTGTGTAGTTCCATGAGTTTTGACAAAAGCATGCAGCAACGTAACCACCACCACAATTGAAATAGAGAACAGCTCCATCTCCCTTCAAAATTCTGTTGCACCCTTTGGAGTCAGTCCCTTCCTCCACTCGGCTCTTGGCAGCCACTGATGTATTTTTTGTCCCTATAGTTTTGCCTTCTGAGGGTGTCATATAAATGGAATCAAACAGTATGTAGCCCTTTGAGTCTGTTTTTCCTTCCTGGCTGAGGTTTCCCCTCCCCAGTTCTTTCTAGAAGGATCCTTTGAAGTTTATATAAAGTTTGAATGCCCTCTCAAACATCCCCACAATTCTGTTGAGTCTGTGGAAATAAACTGGTGTAGTGCTATGGCCACTGAGACTTTGTAATTCTTTGTTAATGCAACTAAGTATGAATATTAATCATATGATTATTTGCATGCTTGTATACGCACTTGGCCCCCTAAATAGTCATGTATGCAAACTGAAATAGGACATCAGTTTTCATACGCCAGATTGACAACAATTTTAAAGTCCGACATACATTATTGATTAAGTTACAGGGAAACAGAGACTCATATACTGCTGCTAGGAGGGTAAATTGGTCCATCCACCTGGCAGGTCCTTCCACCTGTTCTACAACAACAACTTAGCCTTTCCCAAAGGAACAACCTAGAAGCAATTTGAGTTCTAGGTCTACAGCTTAGGGAAAAAAACATGTCCATGGGTGTGAGGATTCATGCTGTAGAGTGGAGTCTCTATGCTCCCCACCCATTCCCGGACACCAGGCTGGACTCCATGAATCACAGACGCTGGGTATGTAGACAGAAGCATGTGCTTTTATTCATTCTTGGATCAAAACACATTTTACGTGCCCAGCCCTTTTCTGGGTGCCAGGGATACACAAAGGACCAGGCACAAAGGGAGTATTCTTGGTAGCACCAAGGCTTCAGCTTGGACAGCCTGGTATTCCAGGCTTGTGTGGGGAATGGACTTCCTGGATCACTCACATCAGGAGTCCTCAGCTTCATCACGCTGGCAATAATCCATCTGCAGAAAGAACATGAGGTCAGAGCTTCTAACCATGGGGCAGTCACCTTATGTTCAGACTCTCCACCTCAAGGGGGACCTCTGGCCAAAAGTTCCAAGGCCACTTGGGGCAGGAAAGAAGGAGCATGAGGTGGCAAAACTGAAGAATCGCTGGTCTTGGGGTCAGTCCTAGCTGTTTACTGACTCACGATTCCCATCAGTAAAATCAGGACACTGGCTGGATGACTCTTGAGAGGCTGACTCTGGTGGTCCTGTTGGGCTTTAATCTGGACGTCCCCCAGGACCCAGAGGAGGAATCAGTGAAGACCCCTCAATGCCCACAGTGCTTTATGGATGACTGAGCCCTGTGTAGGATGTGGTCCTGATCAATGTGATTACGTCTGTTTTACAGATGAGAAAACTGAGTTTCAGAGGATACAGTCATCCTGCATAGTCATACTGTAAGTCGGAAGCAGTTTTTATTCCAATTTGAGGCTCCTGCACCCCACACAGCTACCTGCTCCTGTTCCACTCCATGGTGACCTCCCTTCCAGGGCCTTGGGAGGGGTCTGGGAGAAAGCACTGTCCCAGGTAACCCTATGGGAACCCTTGCCTGGGGTGAGGGTGGTGGTAAATGCAGGGAGACCTCACAGAGGCTCTGCCAGAGAAACAAGGCTGGCAGCCCCTCCGCATGGGTCTGGGGTACGAGGATATGGACACCAACTAGATCGAAGGACTTTGATGTGAGCTCAGACTTCCTCCTAACCGTCTAGGGGTAAATACATTTCTTCCTACACAGGATCTTGCAACACTTGAAAATGCCCCTGCACTGGTTGTCGGTGACACATTCATCCCTGTGGGAGGAGCTTCTGCAGTTGGTTTATACCAGCAGACATCTTCCAACCTTCTCCTCAGCTGGACAGAGGAGGGCTGCAGGTTATAGTCTGGAAGCTACCTCCCGACCCAGTCAATCTACTCTCTCTCTTCCAGGGACCGCACCAGAGATAGGCAAGATGGAAGCATTGCCCCAGTGACTGATTGCATCGAACACGGTGGGTGCCATGCCCAGGTTCCTTGAATACCTTTGATTGTCTCTGTATGGCCATGACCCAGATTATTGTTTTGTTACTAAGTGCTCACACTGAGACTTTCTTCGGAGGCGTGTCCTTGTTCAAACGGAGAACCAGAAGTGCCTAGGAGTCTATGTCCCCTTCCCTCAGCTCTTACAGTGACTGACCATTGTAGGAATACAAAATCCCTGTTTTATGCTCCACAGATGCCTGTGGGATCAGGCCAAGATCCACACCATTGCTTGGCTTCTTTCCCTCATTCCCTTTTCAGTGCCTCCTGGGAGCACTCAAGCCCTTGGCTCAAGTCTGTTTCTAGCAGAACCCCTACTAAGCTAGTGACTCTGTGGGGCTCCTTGCTGGAGGACTGGGAGTGGGGGATGAGACCGAAAGGCAGGGAAGCCTGGCAGAGGTAGTAGGACAGAGAGCCCCTTCGCGTGGGTCTGGACCAAGTAGGAGATGGATTGGGGACATTGGTCTGAGCCTGGACCTCCTCCTTAGCTTTCATGAGGGAACAAACATGTTCTCACACCTGTCCTCACAGCCCTTGAGGTTGCCCTGGCACCAACTGTCTTTCTCACATTGGTGCAGTGGGTAGAGTCTCCTGCCCTTGCCAGACATGCCTGGACATTTCCCAGGCTTCACCTCAACTGGACAAATTTGATGTGCAGGTTATAGGAAGTCCTGGATGTCACCCTCATGCTGTAAGACCCCAGCCCTGGCTCTGTGCTTTACCACAGAAATTGACCCCTTCCACATCTCAGTTGCCCATGCACCTCCTAAAGGGTCATCTGATTCTTTCTCACCAATGTCCTTTGGAGCAGTGGCTGTAGCTGGTGGCATGTGGCACTGATGAACAGACTGACTGGTTTACCATCTGACCAACCCACCAACTGAAATGGACACCTATCCCCTGACCCAGCGGGAACCACTCTTTCTGGGCAGGGCCTTCTCTTCGGAGTCTGAGATGTCTGTAGAGTGTTGTATGGTATCATGTGGGCTGAACCAGCCAGCATGGGAGAGTGGGTCTGAGGAGAAAGAATGCAGCTTTCTCATCCTTCTCACATGCTGTGAGATGAAGCTAGATTCCCCAACTTAAAAAGGAGCCACATTCTTGGGAGGTGAAAGAATCCCAAGTAGAGAGGCTGGGGGGGAGCAGTCATGACCTGGGGCCTGGGTTTGAGGGGAGAGAAGTCAGGTCACCCCATCATCCCATCAGGAAAAAGTCACTGGCTCAGGAGGGCATGAGTAGGGCTCATGAGTAGGTACTCCTGTCTCAGGGAAAGACAGACACACAGAGACAAAGAGTGACAGAAAAGGGGGAGGAGCGATTAAAGACAAACAGATGGAACCATCACTATGAAGACTGAGAGATAGAGATAGACAGGCAGACAGAGAAGAGAGAATAAGGGACACGCAGAGAAAGTAAGAGACAAAGAAGATGAATTCCATTAAAAGGAATCCAGACACAGACAGAAATAAAGAGGGAGAAGTGAAGAGTAAGCCAATGAAGGAAGTATAAAGAATAAGAGGAAGGGACGGTGAGAATAAGAGAGAGATGGAGATACTGAGCTGTTTAGGCAGAGAAGTTCTGGGGGTCCAATCACACTCCCCAAGAAGCCCTCACAAAGAACTCTGACTCTGTTGGCCAAAGACCCTTCCCTCCCGCCCCCTCAACACCTGGGATACCCACTGGAAGTAAAGCTTTGAACTGGGGCTGGGACAGATGACTAGGATACCCTTATGATGGGAAGGACGTCCCGGCCCCATCCTTGACTGTGGGAGGAGCTTAGATCCCATGACTAAAACTCATCAGGGAAAATACCACCACCTTCCACAGCCCAGAACCAGGACATTAAAGATTTCAAGATGGTGACCACAGAGCATTAGACCGTGTGACCGCACAGGTTCCCATGCCCATGAAACTGATGCACTTTCTTGAAAATCCCAGTCCTGCAACTAACCATCTCTGTGACGTTGGAAAAATCACTTAGCCTTTCTGAGGCACAGTCTCCTTCTGTTTTCATTGAGGATTTAACTTCCTCACTCAAAGAGGCTAGTGAGGAATTCAGACAGGAAAAAAACACAGGGATGGGCACTATAGGAAGCCTTCAGTAAATAGTAGCCATTATTTTTATTACAATCAGGGCTCTGCACACATTACCCCACGGGGTGCTGTTGGGCTATACTCAGAGCTCAGGCCATTGTGTCTGCACTGACACTGTTCTGTGCCATTCACCTCCTGCCCCATCGTGGTTCTGTTTCTCTCTGCTCTGATGCAGCACATGCCCTCTTTGCCTTGGTTGAAGTCCCTTCCTCACCCCAGGCCCATCAACACTCTCATGTCACCAACTTGTGGCTGTCCCTGCAGCCACTTGACCTTGTCGAGGTATTGCCATTTTATTTCGTGTTATTTAAAAATGCTATTTTTTAAAAAAGGCAACTATGTCTTTTCAGAGATAGGAGAGGTAGAGAATCCTCTTCCTTCAGGTCAAGACCCTGGTCGACATGGAGGTTCCAGAAAAGAATCCTGAGAACGGTGCTGGAGAGAGATTTGGAAAGAGTTGAAAATAACAGAGGGTCATAAATAAAATTCTTTCCAGTCATTGAGGGCAACAGATGCGACCCCAAGATCTCCTCCCATCCAGGAGAAACTGCACAGCCTAATTCCCATCTACTCAGGGTTTCCTCAGCCAGATTCTTCCTGGTTTGAATTTTTGAAGTTTTGATAAGGCTTAATTCCCTCCCTGGCGCTGCCACAATTTGGAAGGGGCTACTGACATATGCTCTTTTCTCTGCTGAAACGAGAACTGAAATCAGCCCCCAAGGGAGTCACCCTGGAATGTGGGGATGGGAGCAGAAAATATAAACATCTGGGGTAGAGGTTGGGGGGAGCAGATGGACAACGGGAGGGCTCAGCCGGCTCCCCAACCATAACCCTCTGTCATGACGATTTGTGAAGGTGCCAGCAATAACGTTGCGGGATTATAACCTGCAGAAAAATCTAAATGAGAAAATAAAAGTGATACCGAGGAAGGGCTTGATCTGCTGGCCATGAACCAAAAACCAATCCGTCAAAAGGCAAAGTGGTGGAGAGAGAAAACTTTAAGTGATGAGCTAGCTAAGGGGAAGATGGTGGACTATCATCCTAAAAAAAACCATCTTCAAGGGGAACTGATTTGGAAACGACTTATGTAAGGCAAATGAGGTTGAGGAGGGGGCTCAGGCGTGCTGGGTGTTGGATGACCGCAGACCGTTGGGCACCTCTCCGTAGACAAAAGTTTCGGATCTGCTGAATGTGACATTCCTGAGGAATCTAAGAAAACATTAGTTATTTTCTTATCAGAGAGAGAAGGAACAGTTTGGGCAGAGGACAAATCTGCTAACAAATCATTCTCTCTACTGGTTACTGATTAGCTTACCTATGTGGAGTTCTAAGCATTTCTCCCGAGCACACTGTGAGAATAAGACGGGAGTGGGGGTGGTTTAGATGTGGAGTCTCTATGCTGACTTGGTCTCAAAAGTTGCCACCTGTTTCATTACAAACAGATACTCAACATTAATATTCTGAAGTATTTATTCCCAGCCCTTGTTCTGTGTGTTATTTACAAAACTGGAACTATACTGTCTAAAGTAGCTCAAATTACTTTCTTTTTTTCCTTAATGTAGCAATGCATGTACACAGCTTTAAGATTAAAACAGTATTTTTATTTTAAAAAACCCGGCAGTACATTTAGGCCTCCCTCCTGAGTGTGCCAACCCCACCCCTCTGCCTTTCTGGTTCCCTACAAGTAACTGCTTTCAACTTTTTTGTGACTTTTTCTGGCATTTACTTTCATATTTTATAATTGTGTGTATATACTGCCAACTTTTACTTCTTCAAATTTAGACATTATCTGCTCACTTCCTGTTATTGATAAGGATTTTGACTCTTTTATAGACCTCTATACCCTCCCATTATAAATACATTGGTAAAATCCATTTTCAAAGATAATATTATTACAACTCAGTAAAATTGTCACTGCTGAGTCAATCTATATACCATGATCACATTTCATTCTTTACACAATTTTTGTTTTTTCCTCCAATTTTCGTTGAATTGCCTCTATTCCATTTTTCTTCCCCTTTAAAAAAACACTCTAGCTAGGTCCTCCATTACTTTCCAACAACTCTATAAAATTCCTCTGTACCAAATTTTTATGTGGCCAAAACTGTCTCTTAGTCTGTTGTGTTCGTTTCCTGTTGCTGCTGTAACAAATTGCCACAAACTTGCCTTAAAATGGCACAGATTTATTCTCTTATGGTTCTGGAGGCCAGAAGTCCAAAATGAGTTTCACTGGGCTGAAATCAGTGTCAGCAGGTCTGTGCTTTTTCTGGATGTTCTAGGGGAGAACCCATTTCCTTGGTTTTTCCACTCTAGAGGTTATTCTCATTCCTTGGCTCATAGGCCCTGCATCACATCGCTTTTTCTCCCCCACTTCCATTGTCACATTTCCTACTTCCTCTTCTGTTGTTAAATCTCCCTCTGCCCCCTCTTATAAGGATACATCTGACTATACTTATGGTCCATGCAGATAATACAGGATAATCTCCCCATACCAATATCCTTAATTTGATCATATGTGCAAAGTTCCTTTTGCCATATGAGAACATTCACAGGTTCAGAGGATTAGGATGTGAACATCTGTGGGCACCATTATTCAGCCCATTAATCATTTCCATTTTGTTTTCTAGGAGACACCCTTCCTGGAGTGCTCCATCCTTTTTTTTTAATTTATTTTTTATTGCAGTAAACATTGGTTTATAACATTGTATAAATTTTTTGTGTGTGTGTGAGGAAGACCAGCCCTGAGCTAACATCCATTGCTAATCTTCCTCTTTTTGCTGAGGAAGACTGGCCCTGGGCTAACATCTGTGCCCGTCTTCCTCTACTTTATATGGGACGCTGCCACAGCATGGGTGACAAGCAGTGTGTCGGCAGGTGCCCGGGATCCGAACCTGCGAACCCCTGGCTGCCAAGTGCGAACTAAACTGCTGCACCACTGGGCCGGCCCCACATTGTATAAATTTCAGGTGTACATCATTATACTTCTATTTCTGCATAGATTGCATCAAGTTCACCACCCAAATACTAATTACAATCCATCATCACACACATGTGCCTAATCATCCCTTTTGCCTTCCTCCCTCCCTCCTTCCCCTCTGGTATCCACCAATCCAATCTTTGTCTCTGTGTGTTTGTTGTTATTTTTATCTTCTACTTATGAGTGAGATCATATGGTATTTGATCTTCCTCTGACTTATTTTGCTTAGCATAATACCCTCAATGTCCATCCACATTGTCACTAACGGCTGGATTTCATTGTTTCTTATGGCTTAGTATTCCATTGTGTATATATACCACATCTTCTTTATCTATTCGTCCCTTGATGGGCACTTAGGTTGCTTCCAAGTCTTGGCTATTGTGAACAATGCTGCAGTGAACACAGGGGTGCATGTATCTTTACGTATTGGTGTTTTTGTGTTCTTTGTCCATCCTTCTGCTCCAATCTGGACTGGTTATTCTCTAGACCTGCTACACAACCAGTATTTGGGGATTTTCTTTCCCAAGATCGTGGCAATTATTATCTTGACTCTTTTCCTGTATTATTCCTGGATTTCATGTTTCCCTTTTCCTTGGTTACATCCTCCATTTTAGTGGTACATATTTTCCAGTAGATTTCTGAGGAATGGTGCATTGGAAGTAAATATTTTGAGATTTTGTCCTTCTGAAAGCAACTATATTTTACCTTCACACTTGGTTGATATTTTGGCTTAGAATACAAATATGTTATAAATAATGTCACTTAAAATTTTGAGAATATTATTTTTATTCTAATTTCTACTGTTTGTACTGAGAAATCAAACGGCATTCTGATTCCTGAGTCTTTGCATGTGATGTGATTCTCTCTCTCTCTCATCTGTTTATCTATCTGTCTCATAGCTTGTAGCGTCTTCCCTTTATCCCTGATGTTCTGACATTTCACAATGATTAGCCTTAGTATCGTTTTTACATTTGTGAGCTGGATGCTCACTAGGCATTTCAATGCTGGGATATTTTATTGCATTATTTCTTTAATAATTTCACCACCATCATTTTGTTGGTTCCCTTTCCAAAACTTTTTTTAGCCAGATGTTGATATAATTGATTGATTCTCTAAATTTATTTTCCATCTTATTTCTATCTTGTTAACTTGTGATTCTAGTCACTGAATGACTTCTTCATATTTATTTTCCCACTGTTTTTTAGAATTTTAAATTTCATCTGTCATTTTTCCTGCTCTTTGATTATCCTTTTAAAAACTATCATCCTATCTTATTTCATGTTGCAGGAGTATCTCGTCTCCTCTGTTCCCTGCATGATTTCTGTTTCCTCGGAGTCCTTTTTTTCCCAGCGTGTTCTCATCTCTTTTGTGTTAGAAGTTTTGTCAATTGTGTGGTGAATTTCAGCCTCTGCCCTACTTAACAGTGTGCACCAAAACTATTTCATTTTATTTTATTGAGGTCATACTGGCTTATAACATTTTGTAAGTTTCAGGTGTACATTATTATATTTCAGTTTCTGTACAGACTGCGTCATGCTCACTACCAATAGTCTAGTTTTTATCCACCACCATAGGTATGTGCCCTGGTTATCCCTTTCGCCTTCCCCCACCCCCTTCCCCTCTGGTAACCACTAATCTGTTCTCCTTATTTATATGTTTATCTTCCACATATGAGTGAAATCATACAGTATTTGTCTTTCTCTGTCTGACTTATTTCACTTAGCATAATACCCTCAAGGTCCATCTGTGTTGTCACAAATGGCACCTTTTGTCTTTTTTTATGGCTGAGTAGTATTCCATTGTGTGTATATATATACCACATCTTTATCTGTGCATCCATTGATGGACATCTGGGTTGCTTCCACATCTTGGCTATTGTGAATAATGCTGTGATGAACATATGGATACACAAATCTCTTTGAATTGTTGATTTCATGTTCTTTGGATAAATACCCAGTGTGGGATAGCTGGACCACATGGTAGTTCTATTTATTAATTTTTTGAGGAATCTGCATACTGTTTTCCATAGTGGCTCCACCAGTTTGCATTCTCACCAGCGGTGTACAAGGGTTCCCTTTCTCGACATCCTCTCCAACACTAGCTATTTCTTGTTTTGTTAATTGTAGCCATACATTTGTTAAATGTAGCCATTGATGGGTGTGAGGTGATATCTCATTGTAGTTTTGATTTGCATTTCCCTGATAATTAGTGATGTTGAACACCTTTTCACGGGCCTGTTGTCTATCTGTATATCTTCTTTGGAAAAGTGTCTGTTCTTATCCTCTGCCCATTTTTTGATCAGGCTGTTCACTTTTTTGTTGAGTTATATGAGTTCCTCATATATTTTGGAAATTAACCCCTTGTCAGATATGTGATGTGCAAGCATGCACCAAAATTTTAATTGGAAACTTTGTGTGCATGGCAGGGGCTCATCAGATGGTAAGTTTCACTACAGGAAAACTGGATAAGAAGTCAGTTTTCAAAATTTGGGATCTCCTCTTGTCTCCTGCAGGGGTGTTAGAGGCATAGCAATGATAGCAAGGGTCAGGGAGCGCGATGGTAGAGCATTAACTGCTCCTTATACAGACAATCAAACAAATCCAATTTGACTTCCTACCTGAAACTAACCTGACTCAGTTCTAAGCTCCCCTAATTCCTGAGTCTTTTCAGATTCTATAGGAAGAATTATCTTGCTTCCCATTGATGTCTCCCTCTATAGACAGTGAAGTTTGATCTTCTTGCTGTTGGTGAAGTGAATTCCTATTCCTCTATCCACATTCAATTTTTTTAAACTTCAGGTGCCAAGAATTGAATTAATCATAATCCCTAGTTTGTGACCCACTCTCATCATAGGTTCCATGTATGCTCAAATACAAAAATATACCACAGAGTGAAGACATGATAAATATAACATAATGTACACAGAAAATGTAATATAAATAACATAACAGAGCCAAGATCAAATGTATTTGTCATAACAATAAATGTAAATGGATCAAGCTCACCTACTAGAAAAACATTTTTAGATTGGCTCACAAAACAAAATCTAACTCTATATTGTATAAAAGAGATATTATCTTTTAAAAAGTGATTTAGAAAGCCTACAAATAAAGAAATAGGTAAGGATAGAACAAATGGATGTAGACAATAAAAAAAGCAGATGTTGTGATCTAACTATCAGACAAGGTAGAATTCAGGAATAAAAGAATTATTTGAAAGAAAGAAGGATAATTTATCATGCTAACAGACACAATTAACAAAGAAGATATATCAGTTATTAATATCCATGCAAGAAATAGCACAATCACCTTACTAAAACAGAAACCACCAGAATTGCAAGTAGAAACTCTGAAAATAGGGACTCAAATATGCACTCACACCAAGACAGTAAAGATGTGGAAGATAGAAAGAACATAATTCATAACGTAGTCTTATAGAGGTACATTGAATTTTGAACACTGATATCAGAAACTATACCTGCTTCTCAAGCACACATGGAATGTTAATAAATATTTACCATATACTTCAGGTCACAAAGAAATCCCCAAAAAGTTTCACAAAGTAGAGGCAATACAAACAATATTCTCTAGTTGTGATGCAATAGAACGAGAGATTAATAATAATTTTTTTAAAGTTTCTTCCTAGAAATTTAGAAACTCTGTCAACAACTGTTGGATCAAAGAGGAAATGTAAATTAAAATTGCAAAATTTCTAAAAATTACTGATAATGAAAATGCTGCATATTAGAATCTAACTGATATGAATTAAGCAGTAATCAGAGGAAAATTCATAGTTTTAAACATATGTAGCAAAAAATTGAAAGGGTGCAAATAAATGAATTAAAAATCCAGCTCAAAAGCTTAAAAGAAACACAAAAGTAAACCAAAGTGAAACAAATAAAAAGCATTAATACAGATAAAAGCAGAAAATAATATGTTAGAAACCCCCAAAGTATAGTAGAACTAGTAAATAAAATGCCATCTTCAGAAAAAAACCCTAGAAAAATAAATAAAATGGCTAGCTAATCTAATCAATAAAAAGTAAGAAAACACAAAAAAGAAAAGATAGGGAAAATAATTATCAAACAGGAAAAATGTCTACAACCATGAGAAATTTATTGGCACAGAATTATGCAAATAGGTATAAAATTTTAGATGAAACAAATAATATCCTAGAAAAATGTAATTCATCCAATTTTACCCCAATAGACATAGGAAGTGAAAAAAGACCAGTTTCTATAGAAGAAATAGAGATTATTGAAAAATCCCATATGGTTCCACAGGGGCTCCTCTACAGGCCTTCAAAGACACTTAATTCCAATGCTGCTTAAATGATTTCAAAGTATAGAAAAAATAATTTTCCCATTTCTTCTTCTGAAGTAAGTATAAAATGGATACCCAAACTTGGTAAAAATTACATAAAAAGAGAAAACTACAAATCAATTTCCCTAAAGAATATTAATTCAAAACCCCAAAATAAATATTATTTAACAGAATACAGTAGCACATTAAAAGAATAATGCATCATGACCAAATGAGTTCTTTTTTTCTTCAGGAATACAAAATGATTAAATATTAGGAAATCCTCAGTATAACTTATTATATAAATATATCTAAGGAGCAAAAGTGATAGGATTCATTCTCATAGATGCTGCAAAAACCTTCAAAAAAGTAAACACTCATTTATTACTTTTTGATACACTAAAAAATTGACTAATACCTTCTTAATGCAGAAACATAAAGGCTTTTCCATTAAGGTTAAGAAGAAGGTGAGGATGTCCACTAGCTTCACTACTATTTCATATTAGCTAATGTATTGTACAGGATTTTAACAATTAGGCACATAAAAATTAGAAATAAAATTATCATTGCAGATAACATGATAGTATATCGATAAAAGCCAAAAGATTCCATGCTAAATCTAATATAAACAATGAAATCAATAAATAATAGAGAATTCTATATTAGCATTCAAAAAATCATTGATGTTCTTACATATAGACATGAAGTTGGAAGATTTAATGCACAAGAACATCCCATTTACAATCCAACAAAAAAATTTAAGCACTAAGATATAAACATCATAAGAAATTATCAAAATTTTAAAACATTTCTTAAAGACTCAAAAGTATACTTAAATGGGAAGACATCCTTTGTCTTGGATGGAATGATCACAGCATAATAAAAATATCAAATTTCTTCAAATTAATTTAACATGATCTCGATAAAACTACCAATAATTATTTCCCCAGGGCTTAGAGAATTTGATTCTAAACTTCATATGAAAAGTAAACAATCAAGAATAGCTAGGAAACCCCTGAAAAAAGAAAAGCATCAAAAAGAACTAGCCTTACTGTTGATTAAAATATACTCTAATGCCCCTATAGTTAAAGCGGTGTATGAATAGACAGACATATATATGGTAATAGACAGCAGACAATATATATGAATAGACAGACAAATTAAAGGAACAAAATAGAAAGTTCAAAAATAGACTCAACTACAAATGGAAATATAATGTATGATAAATGTGGGATTTCAAGTCACTGGGGAAATACATACTTTGTAATATATACTAGGAAAGCCATAATAATTTTTAATGCATGGCAAAATAATAGAAGATATGGTCAAAATTAAGAGACAAGAAAAACTGGGGAAAATATTCTCAGCTAACGTCATAGAAAAAGAGCTAATCTCTCTGATATATAAAGAGCTTTTTAAAATCAAGAAGAAAAACGTCAAAAACCCAAGAGAAATGTGGGAAAAACACAAGAACAGAAAATTCATAGGAAAAAAATTAAAATGGCCCTTGAAATAAGGAAAAAATAAATATCAACCTCTCATATAAGAAAACCACACATTGAAATTATACTGTGATACCATTTCTACCATCAGGCTGGTAAAAATCCAAAAGCTCGACAACAAACTCCTTCAGCAAAGCTATGAAGAAACGATCTTTCTCAGACATAGCTGGTAGGAATCCAAAATAGTGCAGTCCCTGGGGATGAGAATTTATCCATGTTTAACAAAACTACATATATATTCATCCTTTCAGCAATCTACTTCTAGGAGTTTATCCTGAAGTCATATGTCAACAATCATGCTAACATAATTCGTGATGTCCTTGTAATAGCAAAAGATTTTTTATCTATGCAGGATGAGGAAATGAGATAAATAAACGATGATATATCCACACAATAGAATATTATGACACTATTTTAAAAAATAGAATGAGGAAGGTCTCTATGAGCTGAGATGGAGTAATGTCAGTTGTACTGTTAAGTGAAAACAAGGTATATATTTATATAATAAATTATATTAAAGATTTCCTAATATTTAACCATTTTGTATTCCTGAAAGAAAAATCCTCATTTGGTCATGACACATTATTTTTTTAATGTGATATTGTGTTTTGTTTACTAACATTTTAGCTATCCTTCATGTAAGAAACAAATGCAGATAAGACAAAAAAATATATATATATATGCTTCAAATGAAAATGTAAGAAGGATAAACCAGAAATGAATAAAATTGTTACCTGTAAGGGTTGGGTGGAAGTGGAGTGACAAGCATAGGGATGAGAAAAGACTTCCATGACTTTATCTTTTTAGGTAATTTTGACTTCCCCCCCCAGCTTTATTGAGATATAATTGACATATAACATTGTGCAACTTTAAGGTATACAATGTGATGATTTGATACCTGTGTGTATTGTGAAGTGATTACCACGATAAGGTTAGTTAACACATCCTTTGCCTCCATAATTACCATTTTGTTGTTGCTGTTATGGTGAAAACATTAAAGCCCTATTCTCATAGCAACTTTCAATCATACAATAGGTATTGTTAACTACAGTCACCGTGCTGTACATTAATCCCCAGAACTTATTCATTTTATAACTGAAACTTTGTATTCTTTGACCACCTCTCATTTCCCCCACCCCTCAGCCCCTGGCAAACACCATTCTAATCTCTGTTCCTATGAGTTCAACGATTTTAGATTCCATGTATAAGTAAGATCATACAGCATTTTTCTTGGTCTGATTTATTTCACTTAGCATAATGCCCTCAAGGTCCATCCATGTTGTTGCAAATGGCTGGATTTCCTTCTTTTTTATGGTTGAATAATATTCCATTGGACATGTGTACCACATTTTCTTCATCCATTCATCTCTCAATGGACACACTTAGGTTGTTTCCATGTCTTGGATATTGTGAATATTGCTGCAATGAACGTGGAAGTGCACATATCTTTTTGAGACAGTGATTTCATCTCCTTTGGATATATACCCAGAAGTGAGATTGCTGGATCATATGGTAGTTCTGTTTTTATTTTTATTTATTTATTTTTTTTTGGTGAGGAAGATTGGCCCTGAGCTAACGTCTGTTGCCAGCCTTCCTCTTTTTGCTTGAGGAAGATTGTCGCTGAACTACCATCTGTGCCAATCTTCCTCTATTTTCTATGTGGGATGCTGCCACAGCATAGCTTGATGAGCAGTGTGTAGGTCTGCACCCGGGATGTGAACCCATGAACCCCAGGCCACAGAAGCGGAGCACACGAACTTAACCACTATGCCACCAGGCTGGCCCCTATTTTTAGTTTTTTGAGGAACCTCCATAATGTTTTCCACAGTGGCTGTACTAGTTCACATTCCCATCAACAGTGCACAAGTGTTCCCTTTTCTTCACATCTTGCCAGCATTTGTTATCTTTTGTCTTTTTGATGACAGCCATTCTAATGGGTATGAGATGATACCTCATTGTGGTTTTGATTTGTATTTCTATGGTGATTAGTGATGCTAAACACTTTTTCATGTACTTATTAGCCATTCATATGTTTTCTTTGGAAAAATATCTATTCAAGTCCTCTGTCCACTTTTTAAGTGGATTGTTTGGATTTTTTTGCTATTGAGTTATATGAATTCTTTATATATTTTGGATATTAACCTCCTTATCAGATATATGGTTTGCAAATATTTTCTCCCATCTCATAGGTTGCCTTTTCATTTTGTTGATTGTTGATTTTGCCGTGCAAGGGCTTTTTAGTTTGATGTAGTCCCACTTGTTTATTTTTGCTTTTGTTGCTTGTGGTGGTGCATCCAAAAAAGTCATTGCTAAGACTGATGTCAAGGAGCTTTTCCCCTATATTTTCTTCTAGTAGTTTTATGGTTTCACAAAAATCACAGCTAGTTTTTGTGAGTGATGTAGATAGGGGTCCAATTTCATTCTTCTGCATGTGGATATCCGGTTTCCCAGCATTTTTTATTGAAAAGACTATCCTCTCCCCACTGAGTTTCTCAGCTCTCCCGTCAAACATTAGTTGACCGTATATGTGAGGGTCCATTTCCGGGCTGTCGCTCCATTGGCCCACGTGTCCACCTTCATGCCAGTAACATACTGTTTTTATCACTTGTAGTCCTGTAGATAGTTTGAAATCAGGAAGAGTAGTGCCTCTAGCTTTGTTTTTTTCTCAAGATTGCTTTGGCTATTTGGGGTCTTTTGTGATTTTATACGAATCTTAGAATCATTTTGTCCATTTCTGTGAAAAACACCATTGGAATTTTTTTTTTTTTTTTGTGGGGAAGACCAGCCCTGAGCTAACAACGTTGCCAATCCTCCCCTTTTTGCTGAGGAAGACTGGCGCTGGGCTAACATCCGTGCCCATCTTCCTCTACTTTATATGGGACGCCGCCACGGCATGGCTGACAGGCAGTGCGTCGGCGGGCGCCCGGGATCCGAACTCGCGAACCCTGGGCTGCCAAGCGCGAACTAAACCGCTGCGCCACAGGGCGGCCCCTCACACCATTGGAATTTTGATAGAGATTGCATTGAATCTATAGATGGGCTTGGGTAGTATGGACAGTTTAACAATATTAACTCTTTCACTCCATGGACATGAGATATCATTCCATTTATGTCTGTCTTCGTCAATCTCCTTCCTTGGTGTCTTATAGTTTTCGGTGTACAGATCTTTCCCTCCTTGGTTAAATGTATTCCTAAGTCCCCTGCTACTTATCATCTACCCTCCACATGCTTTTGCAGGAAGGCCACATACGCAGATGTCCTGTCACTCACTTCCTCTACCCAACCACCAGACCAATGAAGCTGGGTATGAAGAAGCAGCATGTCCATTTATTCATTTTCTAATTAATAGGCATTTCCTGAGTGTCTACCGTATGCAAGCCCTATCCTGGATGCTGGGGATACACAGATGAGTCAGGCCCAACTCTGAGCCCAAAGGAGGTATTGGTGACAAAACCATGTCTTCATCAGGGAGCTTTCAAAGTTTTCAGGCTTAGGGGCAAAGAGAATTCAGAAACCACATACACCAGGTCAGAGCTGTAGCACTAGAACTAGCCAGGTTTCCTCCAGGTCCAAAGGCATCCTTGGCTACTCATCCCCAGCATTTCCTGAGGACAGGCAGAGAGGGAGAATGGCAGTGCTATAGTTAAATGAGCACTGCTCACGTGATCAGGATGCTGAGTTCAAATCCTGGCTTTTTACTCCATCAGTGCCTTAGGCTTCCCATCGGTAAAGTTTGGACATTGGACTAGTCCAAGATCCTTTAGAGTTCTTTATCTTCCGGTGGTCCTATTTGGTTGACCCTTAGTATCAAACTAGAACCCATTCAAGCTGGGGCATAAGCATAGCAGCAAGCCCTCAGTGTACAAGTGCCTCACAGCACACAAATTCTCTGCACCACTGTTGCCTGGATGGACATGATTAGGTCCATTTTACTAATGAAGAAACTAGGTGTCACTGAGTCTCAGAGAGGTACTGTCACCTGCCCGAGGCAATAAGCGAGCCAGAGGCAAAGCTGACATTCACACCTAGGTCTCATGAGCCCCACATCAGGGCTGTTTCTCCAAGCTTCTCCAGGCCATCTCCCTCCTCGGGCTCAGGTGAGAGTCAGGCATAGAAGCACTGCCACAGGTGATCCTCTGAGGTTCTGTGCCCAGAGGACTGAGGGAGATGGTGTTGAAGAGCAGAGATCTGCTGGGGGTCCCAAGTGAGGCAGCCCCCTGCCAATGAGGGCAGAGCTCTAGCGGATTTAGGCCACACTAGAAGAGAGTGACGGCAGGTGGGTCATAGATCTGAGCCTAGCCCTTCTTCTTACCTTCCTCAGGGACAATGCACCATTTCCCACCCCCGCCCTTGTAGCACTTCAGGTTGTGTCAACGCTGAGCATCATTTTTGCAATAGTTTGAAGGGTTGAGCATCTTACAAGTGCCTTTCACCATTGAACACTTCCCAGGCCTCACCTCAACTGGAGACAGCAGGTCCAGAGCTTGAGACCCTCCTGTTGCCCAGGACCACAGCCCAGCCTTACCCTGCTCCATAGAAGCCAACCCCTCTCCCCTGCCCCCAGACGCCAAACTGAGGTCTAAGCACCTCATGAAGGAAGGCCTGATTCCTTTAATCCAGTGGGCCCCCTGGTGGACTGACTGATGGCTGACCTGCAGTCAGGCTGACTGTTGGTTCCACGAATTGATCAAGCAACCAATAAGATTTACAGAGTTGGCAGTAGCAGGGACCTAGCTAGGTCTTGTCCCCAACCAGATTCAGAGGGAGCCCCTGCCAGCACCCCAAGACTTTCTGTCCTCAGTCTCAGTCTTTGCCTCTTCCTGGCAGATAGAACCCTCTCACCCATGTTAAGAACATTTGTGGATTCTTGCAGTTCATGCAACAAGCACTAGGACAGCATTTCCTCTTTTCTGAGCACTGCTGGTCATCCTGGCACAGCGAGGTCGAACAGATCCGGCACCAATAGGGGGTTGTAGACAACATGGACAAGGAGGGAGGTGGATTTGACAAACGCACAAGAGACCATCTTTCCAGGAGGTGAAAGGAGTCCCCAGAAACCAAAAGGAAGGCTGGGGAGGAGCAGTCATGATCCAGAGATGGGCGAGGGGAGAATATTAATGACGGCCTGATGAGCCAGCAATGAGAAGTCACTGGCTCCTGAGGGAATGGGTAGGGTTCACATTCCAGTGTTCCTGGCCCAAGGAAAGACAAAGACACACAGAGACAAAGAATGACAGAAACAGAGAGAGGAGGAAATAAAAATAAACATATGAAAACATTATGACAAAAATTGAGAGAGACACAAAGACAGGCAGACAGAGAAAGAGAGAGAGTAGGATACTGGAACAAGATACAGTAAGATTTTATAATTTATAAAATACAGTAAGAAAAATTAAAATGAACCAGAAATTTAAAAAGACCCAGATAGATGCAGAGAGGGAAGGAGATGAAGAATAAAAGAACAAAGGAGATGGAGAGAATGAGGGTGAGACTGAAGCTGTCACAGAGAACTTGGTCCCTATTCTTCAGGGACCAAGTTCCTTTCCTGGGATGCCCACTGGAAGGACTTGATTGAGCTCCTGCCCTAGGGAAGGAAGACGAGCTCACCCCCAAGCTAGCCAGGAACCCCTCCATCTCTGACCCATTCTGGGAGACACGGGATGCCTCAGATGGGCGACTTTAATTCAAGCATTCTCTTTCAGCCGGGCTGACACCTTCTTAATACGGTACTGAATTCTGAGACTCTTCCTTCACAACCCTGCCTCCTTCTCTCCTCCTTCACAGGAGTCAGCCCCGCACCATGGGCTGATGGCTCTCCTTGTCTCCTCTGGCTACCTCCCATTTATCCCTCACAGCCATTTTCCCCAATAAACCGTTGATTATCTATTCTTGTCTTGACATCTGCTTTTCAGAGGACCCAAACTAACCCACTCACCTACTTGTTTTAGTTTGAATTGTGCAGGTAATGAAGGGAAAGGAAGTGGGGATGCAGAAGAAAGTTTGGAAAAGAAAGAACATTTTTTTTCTGATAGATATTACTATCAAATGAAGATGGTAATTAAGATTCCATTAGAAACATTAAAAAGTGAGGTCCCCATTTTATTTAAATGACAATATTCATCATACACCTAAAATTTTATTACTTGCAACCATGTAAATTATGATGAAAAATATTGTGTGTCACCTTAAAACATTCTAGGGAATAAGTGGTTTTTCAAAAATTTGTTTAAGATGTATGTGTCAAGGAAAAATAAATTTTTGGAAGACCACTCTCCAAAACCTGAAATCCCTGTGTGATCCCTCATCAAGACTGAATCACATAGCAGAAAGTGAGAAAATGCAAGGCTAACACTTCATTATTAGGTAAATTAGGGGCTCAAGTCCCATATTAAGACTCAAGGTAGCTAAACCCGGCCACAGGCACGAATTCCTTTTCCTGAGTTATGATGGCCTAAATTTTAGACCCTAAAGTAGCCTAGAAATAAGGCACATCCTACTCCATTTTTGACCTAAAGTCCCAAATCTAGTCATAGATCATACTGCTCCAACAAGTGGAAGGGCCACAAGCAGCAGTGCCAGAGACGATGTGGCAGAAAGACTTGCTCCTCCATCCGAGAATAATGTACACCTTTCATAGGATCCAAATACAGAAAATATGACTCAAAAATGCCCGTAGACCGGCCGGTGGCATAGTGGTTAAGTTCATGCGCTCCGCTTCGGCGGCCCAGGGTTCACAGGTTCGGATCCCAGGCGCAGACAGACGCACCGCTTGTCAAGCCATGCTGTGGCGGCGTCCCATATAAAGCAGAGGAACATGGGCACGGATGTTAGCCCAGGGCCAGTCTTGCTCAGCAAAAAGAGGAGGATTGGCAATGGATGTTAGCTCAGGGCTGGTCTTCTTCCCCACCCCCTCCAAATGCCCCTAGAATCTGACCAACAGAGAATCTGAATGTCAGGAGACATTGAAAGAGAGAAACATATCAGAAAAACCGAAGTGCAGGAACCGATCAAAACTAAATATGAAGCAGTAACCCCATCCTTTTTAGCAAACCTTAAAGGATGCCCCAAAAGGCTGAGGACATAGAAAAGGGGGAGGGGAGATCCAGCAGTCATAGATTTTCATGTAGTTTTAAACATATAACACTTTATTTCTTTGTGTTGTTTTCACATGAAATAAGCATTTAACTCTGGATAAAAGGAAGTCTTGGGAATGAAGAGAGCATGGAAGAATCAGACATCAGTTATCCAAATCTGAGCCTGGTTAAGAAGGGGCTTCTACCTGGGGAGAAGAGAGAATCAGAGATACATGAAGGTGCAAACCATGCAGGGGAGGTGGATCGGGTCCCAGGACCACTGTGGTTTGAATCCTTTAGGTACTTGCCTCCCAAGAGCACTGAAATGTGCTGCAAGGAAATCAGGGTCTGGGGATCAGGAATTCTAGGCAAGCCATCTTAAAAAATTATAACCTTATAATCCCTTCCCTCACAATGTAAATGTGAAGAGGAAAGTGATTCATTCTTATAAGCCGTAGGAAAAACGATGGCAATTGAAAATTGTCAGAATAAAAATTCAGTAACAGTTGAGGAACTTAGAGATAATCTCGTCCGTATGTCCCCATCATTCACAGGAGAGGGATGCCCATGACATGGATAGAATGGTGCGTTTTCTGAGGAAGGAGGTCTGTGGGGCCTCTCTACTGTCCTTGAGGCAAATTTCAGGGCAGGTCCCAATTTAAAAGTTCTGATCTCAACGATTTCTAAGGGCACTGATAGTTCTCGACTCCCTCCGGGACACCCGGTTCAAAGTGGGGGGCCGATGGGGCGCTTCTCACCTCACTCCAGACTTTACCAGGGCTCCACACACCGACGCCTACAGTTGTAGAAACAACACTTCTTGGTGCCCCTGCAGCCTCTGTCGCGCCGGCACAGAGGTGGAAGCACGAAAGGGCAGGAAAGTGTAAACTCTGGGCAATGTCCGGGTTTCGTTGTAGCTGAGGAAAAACGCCGCAGGGTGAGTTGGGGGCACCAGCTTGTCCCCTGGACTCCTCTGAGGCAATGCGCCCCGACCCCAACCACACACATGGCCACGTCCCACACGCACCCTTCCGGAAGTCAGGCTGCGCCATGTGCACGCAGACGAAGAGGAGGACCACAGCGAGCGCAGAGAGCCTGCCGAGCTTCATAACGCAGGGACAGCTGTGAGGAGCTGGAGGCGAGTCTCCGCTTATATCGGCTCTGGCGGGGGCCCGCCGGCAGGGGGCGCTGTACTTCCCGGGGCCCGGGGTCAGACTGCCTCAATCCGACCGGAAATATCAGCCGTTTGCTCTCGCCCCTGCTCTCCAGCAAGAGGCACGGTGATAACCTCTGGGGAGTGACTTCTGAGAGCCCGCGAGTGCCCCCTGTTTTTCAGGGAAGGTCAGGGCTGGCCTGACCCTTTATAATTCTTGCTTTATGCAGTGGATTTTGAGGCAATAGGAGGGAACTGTCGTTCCCAGGTCTGACAAACTCCATTCCTCTCACTCTGTATCCAGAATGATTTAAACCCCACCCTTCCCAATAGATTTCGGAAATGGGTACATCTGAAGAGTTTTCTTGGAACAAATTAACATCTGAAACACACACAGAGGCACAAAGACAAGGCAAGATAATGAACTATTAGCAAGATAATGTTTAGATTTATGGAGAATATCAATACATTGTGCACGGCAGAGACGAGACCTAAGTTTAAGTTGTGTGATGGATGTTTTCTACTTTAACTCCCATCTTTATGTCTCCATGACTTTGTATAAACTTCGTTTGTTGATAAGGTCAAAAGGCTAACTTGAGGTCATTTTGGTATGTGACCCCCAGACCAAATGACCCTTCTAGCTCTCTCAGCACTCCTGTAAAAGTGTGTGTTGCTCCTACCTGCTTGGTGGCAAAGAACATACCTATCTTAAGCAATGGTAAGAAACGGTTTATGGATGCACACAGGAGAATTGGTACCAGATGTGGGAGGCAGAGAGATGCTGAGGAAAAAGATGGCTTCCTGGAGCAGCAGCTCTATCCACCAACTCCTCTCCTTTCTTTCTAGCACAGTCTTGTAGCTACCGCCTGGTCTTTCTTCACTGTGCATCTGCGCTGCTTTCTTCTAGCTCTGGCTTGGCCTGTCCTCTGTGAGTTCCAGTCCAAATGAAAAAATCCTTTCCAATTGGTTTAACAGGCCAATAACTTAAAGTGGCTGCACTTTTTTTCTCAAACTGTTTGCTTGCAGTCCCACACCCCAACTCATGACCTTTCCATTTTCAAAGAACTTTGACATTCACTGCAATTTTATGATACCAAAACATGACAAGGATATTACATGCAAGGAAAACTATATGCCAATCTTGCTATAAAAATAAGGCAAAAAGCCTAAACGAAATATTAGCCAGTGGATTTTGTCATATATAAAAATGGTGCTACATCATGAGCAAGTGGGAAGTTATTTCAACAATGTGTGGTTGGTTTAACATTCAAAATGAAGTCAATGGAATACTCCTTATTAACAAAGGGAAAAATCGTATGATCATCTCCGTATCAGCAGTAGAGTATGTGAAGAATCATTTATTCATGATAAAAGAATGTAATGATATAGAATTAGAAGTTCACTTATTTAGTTTGATAGAAAGCCCCTACGAAAACCCTGGTACAGAGGTAAACACTCTCAGAATGGCAGAGTAAAATCTGCTCCACCGTGAAAGCTATTAGATGCTAACAAATATTCTTACAATCAACCTCCAGAACTCTAGAACTTGAAAACTTGCAAGAATCCATGGAGTGTTTGTCCAAGAAGAATGGGTGAATCTCGGCAAGAACAGAGAGCTCTGTGGCAATTTGACTTGCCCTATTCCCATTCCTTTCTTCCCAGCTGCAAAGCCAGCAGGCTTGCACTGCATAGCTCTGAAAACCAGCAGCCTAGCAGCCACTGAAGGAGAGAATGGATTTGCTGCTACTCAAAGTCTCCATCTCCAAAAGATTGTCACTCTTTGACCCGTCTGGCAGCTTCATAAAAAGCTCCATTCTCAGCGTGTGTGTTTATTTCACCTAACTCAGAGCTTGCTCTGTGTGCTCAATCCTATCCCTAGGTCATTTTTTGACATCACAGCTATTTCAGACAGTGAGACCGACTGGAGCTACTGAGAGGCTGACCAAAAAACATAGGAAAAAGTGGGGAATGAGATATCTAGGAGGTTTTGAAAACTTCTAACATATTCATGGGAATCTAGAAGGCTACACACATGTGTGGTGTTGTACCTGTGCCCAGTGCTGTGTACATGCTCTGGAAAGACCCGAGAAGGACCTGATTGCTCACCTCTCGCTGAATTTCATCTGTGCAAGGAGGAAGTGAAGGCTAAGGCAGAGTTGTAAAGTGCCTGCTGGAATCTTGAAAATATGCACCAGCACACATACAGCACCCCTTGGAAAAGTCTAGGTGACTTATTGGTTTACAGCATTTAGGATAGTATCCGTCCATTCCTCAGCTGACCACTAAGCTCACTGAAGGGAGACTTCAGTGGCTGCACGTGATAAATAATACAGATTTTATAAATTAGTCCAGGAAAGTTACTAAGCAAATAATTAGCAACAAAAACAACAACAAACCCTGAGGGGAGAAACTGATTTCCAAAGTGTCACATTATATTATCTAAAATGCCTCATTTTCAATAAAAAATTATGAGACATGCAAAGAAACAAGAAAATATTGAATACACACAGGAAAAAAAAGCACAGTAGAAATGATCCCTAAGGAATCCCAGACAATGAACTACTAGACATAGACTTTTATTTTTTATGAGGTAAAATTGGTATATAACACTATATGAGTTTCAGGTGTACAACATTATAATTTGACACCTGTAAATACTATAAAGTGATAACCACCAAAAGTCTAGATGTCACCCATCACCCTACAATTGACCCCATTCATCCATTTCACCTATCCCTCAACCCTCTTCCCCTCCGGTGACCAACAATCTGTTCTCTGTATCTATGAGTTTATTTTTGTTTTGTTTTGTTTGTTCATTTTTTTTAGATTTCACGTCTGAGTGAAATCATATGTATTTGTCTTTCTTCTTGTGACTTATTTCACTTAGCATAATACCCTCAAGACCCATCCGTGTTGTTGCAAATGGCAAGATTTCATTTTTTGTGTGTGTGTGTGACTGAGTATTCCACGGAAGACAGTATGGAGATTCCTCAAAAAATTAAGACTAGAACTACCATATGATCCAGCTATTCCACTTCTGGGTATTTATCTGAAGAATATGAAAACACTAATTCAAACCCCTGTGTTCATTGCAGTATTATTTACAATAGCCAAGATATGGAAACAACCAAAGTGTCCATTGATGGATGAATAGACAAAGAAGATATGGTATAGGGGCTGGCCTGGTGGCATAGTGGTTAATTTCGCACACTCCATTTTGGCGGCCCCGGGTTTGCAAATTCAGACCCTGGGCACAGACCTACACATTACTCATCAAGCCACACTGTGGCAGCATCCCACATACAAAATAGAGGAAGATTGGCACAGATTGTAGCTCAGTGACAATTTTCGTCAGGCAGAAAGAGGAAGATTGGCAACAGATGTTAGCCCAGGGCCAATCTTCCTCACTAAAAAAAAAAAAAAAGAAGAGATGGTATGTCTGTACAATGGAATACTAGACATAAACTTTAAATCAGCAGTGGGGGTGCAAGAGGGAGCTGGTGGAGGTGGCCAATGAGAAACTGACTGGTGCCGCTGTGTCTGTGTGTGCTAGGCGGCACACTGCACCTCTGGCTGGGGCTGTGCTCCCAGCTACCCTCCTGTGCCTCCAGGTGGGCCCCACAGAACACTTGGCCTTATTTCCATTGTTTGTTGGGAGATTTTTGATTACTGATTCAATCTCCTTACTAGTAATCAGTCTGTTCAGATTTTTTATTTCTTCATGATTCAGTCTTTGTAGGTTGTATGTTTCTAAGAATTTATCCATTTTTTCTAGATTGTCCAATTTGTTGGTGTATAACTGTTCATAGTAGTGTCTTATGATCCTTTGTATTTGTGTGGTATCAGTTGTAACATCTCCTCTTTCATTTCTAATTTTATTCGAGTACTCTCTCTTTTTTTCTTGGGGATTCTAGCTAAAATTCCTATGTTATCTTTTCAAAAAATTGGCTCTTAGTTTCATTGATCTTTTAAATTGTTTTTTTAGTCTCCTTTTATTCCTGCACTAATCTTTGTTATTTCCTTCCTTCTGCTAACTTCAGGCTTAGTATGTTCTTTTTCTAATTCCTTGACAAGTAAAGTTAGGTTGTTTGCAATCTTTTTTGTTTCTTAATGTAAGCATTTATTACTATGAACTTCCCTCTTAGAACTACTTTTGCTGCATCCCAAGTTGTGTATGTTGTATTTACATTTTCTTTGTCTTGAGACATTGTTTGATTTCTCTTCTGGTATCTTCTTTGGCCCATTGGTTATTCAGTAGCATGTTGTTTAATCTCCACATGTTTGCGAATTTTGCAGGTTTTTTTCTTGTAATTGATTTCTGGTTTCATACTTTTGTGGTTATAAAAGATGCTCGATATGATTTCAATCTTCTTAAATTTATTAAGACTTATTTTGTGTTCTAACATATGATCTATCCAGGAGAACATTCTGTGTGTGCTTGAGAAGAATGTGTGTTCTCCAGCTTTTGGATGGAATGTTTTATAAATGTCTGTTAAGTCCATCTGGTCTAATATGTTCTTTAAGTCCAATGTTTCCTTTTTGATTTTCTTTCTGGATGATCTGTCCACTGATGAAAGTGGGATATTGAAGTCCCTTACTATTATTATATTGCTGTCTATTTCTCCCTTTAGGTCTGTTAATATTTGCTTTATATTTTCAGGTGCTCCTATGTTGGGTGCATAAATATTTACAAATGTTATATTCTCTTGTTGGGTTGACCCCTTTATCATTATACAATGACCTTCTTTGTTTCTTATTACAGTCTCATTAAAGTCTGCTTTGTTTGATATAAGTATGGTTACTCTAGCTTTGTTTTGATTTTCACTTGCATGGAATATATTTTTCCATCCCTTCACTTTCAATCTGTGTGTGTCCTTAAGGCTGAAGTGAGTCAGAGTTCCTGTTTTTGATGTTGGGTTTCTAACCAGATGTCTAGAAATGCAGCTTGTATTACTGTTCTCCCTAATGCTCCAAGAATGTGTCCCTTTCTTTTCTTCTGAAACCGTCTATTTCAGGAACCTCCCAACCTCTAGAGCTTCTAGGAATCCAGAGGTCTCAGGATCCAAAAACAAATAAAGTCGAAAGTGATCTCTTTATCAGTAAGTGAGTATTTGAGGAAGCTCCAAGTTTAGAAACCCTAAGGAGAAAGAAGAGCCTGCAGGTGGTGTCATCCATGGACCAAGGATCTGCAATCATGTTGGAGTCTGCATCTTAGAGACTTCACATACTGCATTGAGGTCAGGTGACATCTAGGGAGACAGGAGACAGTCAGTGATGTGAGAGTAGTGAAAAGTAGAGGGTGGGGATGGGAGATGAGACCTCTGCCCCTTTGGCTCCAGCTGGACCAACGCCTGCACATTAGGATGCCAGGCCATTAGTTGTCAGCTGACGTCATTGTTTCTGCTGTTTGCCCTCTCTTCAGGTGCAGTGTTACTTATTGCAAAGGAAAAGGGAAGCATCATTTCCCCTCTCTGGGCTTCAATTGTCCTCTTCTGACATTGCAAATGTCCAACTGGCATCTGAGGTCCCTCATCATATGCCTCCCTTTTCATCTCCTCTCCTCATTCTAACAGGGATTTTTCTCTCTACTCATCTATTTCTTGTTTTCTGAGGGAAAGGACAGCTAATCCTTGGGCCCACAGTCTCTAAAGGAGGATAGGTGAGCCCTAATAGGGATGCAAGAACATTCAGAAAGAAAAAATTAACTGCTATAATATTTCATTATAATATAAGCAAGAAATTAAGCTTTACTAATCTAAAATTTAGAATCAACAAGAGTATATAATAAATTTATAAATATGCACAAATAGGTAGTACAAGTTCAAAAATTTTTTTTAGCTGTTAGGAGCGTGCAAAGAAAATTGTTGAAGAACATTGCGCTAAGGATAGGAATTCTAGGAACCAGCCATAGCCCAGGCATTCTTTCCTGTTGCTACTGGGTGATTACCTCATCAGGGAATGGTATTTGTCTTCCCATAGCTTGTAACACAACACTTCTATTGTTGCGGGCAGTGGTTATCAATTCAACAAGGGACCCAGAGAGTCCATGTGTACCAGTTCTAAGCACTGGGTCAGACATCTACCCTATTTGGTTAGCAACTTACCTTGGTGTTGGTCCTGCTGTGCAATTGGTTATTCAGTGATATGTGCATACAGATATTGGCTGGCAGTCTCACTGCATAATGGCCATACTCCTGATCTTAAGATTTTGCAGATGATTATAACTGTAATGTACTTACTGTTCAAATTGGAAAACATACTCTCTTGGTATCCATCTTGATGTTCCCCCTTGTTATCCACGATAGAGTGGTCCTTGTTCTCTACCTGGGTATTAACCTGGCATTCCATTTTCTTGTTGTCCATACCTTCGATCTTGATTAAAATTTCGTGTTCAATTATCATTATAGTCATCTATTTGCTGTTTAGATAGGAGATGAAAAAGGTCTTGGGATCCATATTGGTGTCTACCTTGTTGTTCAAGAATCAGTGGTTCTTGTTCTCTACCTGGATATTGGCCTGGCATTCCACTTGCATTTGGCTGTGCCCTTGAGCTTGATTAGGATTTTGTGTCTGATGATGATCCTTCTCATATACTAGTTCTTTGGTCTGAGTAAGATAACTGTCTTGGCATCCATCTTGGTGTCTAGCTTGTTGCCCACAATTGAGTGGTTCTTGTTCTCTACCTAGATATTGGCCTGGCATTCTCATTGCATATTAGTCATGCCCCTGATCTTGATTAGAATTTTCTGATTTTGATCCTTTTCATATACTACCTGTTTGGATTGGATTTGCTAACTCTCTTGGGATCTATCTTGGTGTCTGACTTATTGTCCACAATTGAGTCGTTCTTGTCCTCTGCCTGGATATTGTCTGACATTCCTTTTGCATATTCACCGTATCTTTAATTTTGAATAGGATTTTAAGTCTGATTATAATCTTTGTCATATATTATTGTTTGGTTTGGATACAATAACTGTCTTGGGATCCAAATTGATATCTGCCTTGTCAACAATAGAATGATTCTTATCCTTTATGTGGATATTGGCGTGGTATTCCATTTGCATATTGGCCACGCCTTTTTTCTTGATTATAATTTTGTGTCCAATTATGATCATTGTCGTGCACTTGCTGTTTGTTTTGGACACTGTAACAGCGTTGGAATCATGTATATGCCTGTCTTCCTGTCCACTACTGAGTAGTCTTTGTTTTCCACCCGGATGTTGGCCTAGCATTCCTCTGGCATATTGGCCATGCCCATTATGTGGATTAGGATTTTGTGGATAATTATGCTCCTTGTCATTTGCTTACTGTTCAGTTTGGATACAATAACTGCCTTTGGAGCTAGCCTGGTGTCTGCCTTTTTGTCCAGAATAGTGTGGGCCTTGTTCTCACACAATCTGTATGATCCCTCTGGTAATTGATAATAAGAAAGTTTAGGCTCAATAATCTCCAAAGTTTCCTTCTGTCTCTTACCCTTCCCCATCTTCTCGTCACCAGCTCATTGATGTTCCCAGAAGGGCTGTGGCTTTGGTTGGAGAAGAATCAATTCCCACCACAGAGAAGAACGTGTACCTGAACAGGTGCTCTGCTAGCACCCAGATGCCCTTAAAAGCCACTGTCCCTGACTAGATTTCCCCTAGGCCCACCGTCTACACTCACCACTGAGACCCGTTACAGCTACTTGCTTCTCAAGAACGAGGAGCAGAGAAAGGACAAAGATTGGACTTCATCTTGCCAAGAAAGCCTTGGCTAAGAGCTGAGTGGAGCTTCTCCTTTATACCTACCTTGACTGGGTGTGCCACAGGTGAGGCTGAGTTACAAAAGGCACTGCTCTTTCTTAGCTTATCAGTAAATGCCAACTTCCTCACTCCTGCTCAGTAGGGGACACTATCAGGGTCCCCAGGGACTTTGCTCGGGGACATAATGTCAGAGGGCTTTGTCCTCCCCCCACAAACCCCAGCAAATCTTTATTAACACTTTGGGATCATCACACTAGGTCTCCTGTATTTACAGAAGAAATTCAGTCTGGAGAGGGGAAGAGACTCACTTCAGGTTACAAAATTAATTAGTGGCTGAGCGAGCCTTCAAATTCTAAGTTTGTGGATCCTTTCTTGATGCCATCATTTGAATAGCCCATCACAAATATAACCCTGTACTTCTCCTTGTTTCAAAATGAGCTTGAGATACATTCTATTTTACCTGAGAAGGAGTAGTCATAGAGGTAGAAAGACACCACACACAACGCAACTTTCCGGAAGTCAAAGAAAGAAGTGTTCAAGAAGCAAATGTTAAGCACCAATCGCAAAACTGGCTGTGAAGTTCTTCACGATAAAGGCTGACACGTGCCCTAAGCTTTACTGACTCTAGTTGCGGCTAATAACGTTAATTAGAGAAGATGAACACAGTTGTTGTATTGGGTTGTCAGTTGGAGGATAGAGAACAGAAGTAACCTTTGCAAGAGTCTGAATTTGCAGTGGAGCGAGAGTGGAGCTGCACCTAAAGGGTGAAGTGAGCTCCAGGGATGTTTTCAAAGGATGGGAGGAATTTAACATGTTTCAATGGTGACAGGTATGACTGTTGGCTAAAGAAGGAAGAGTGTTGGTTTCTTTTTTATTAAGCCTACCTAAACAACAAAATTAACTTTTTAAATAAAAAAATTTGCTATGTAAATAGTAAACAGCTACAATCCAATAGGCTATGAGGAATATTTGCCACCATCAATGAATTTATTAATATATTAAGAAAGGATGCAAAGAGAATATTTTCACATTATCTAGAGAAATACAGTTTTCTGCAAACATGAGAAGGTCCTAAATGGTCCAAAGAACTTTCCTTTACCTTGCCCCATGAAGATTGACATGTGGGCAGACCACGGGGCAAGTGTAAGCATCCTAGTAGTGACCCTGTATGCATTCAGAACACCATTAAGGGTGGATCTGGAGGAAGGATGGCTTGAAATCATGTTTCCAATCATTCTACTAAAATCCTTATCTGCCTGTAGGCAATGCTGTATGTAAGGGAAAAAGGAAAGACCAACTAAGTTTTTATGTAAAGAACATAGATTAAAAATTGCTAAGTCAACAACATAAGACATGTCAGCTATATGAGTTCACCACAAGTCATTCTGAGCTCCTACCAAGTTTATCTTTTTGTCCCAAGGGTGATGACATCAAGAGGCAGTATTTCTCTGGGGCAGAGATCTCTGCAGATTAGGTTGAAATCTTCCTGAACTATAATTGCCTACTGTGTCCTACTTACCTCTGGACTCCTCCCTACAATTCCCTTGAGAAAATACCAGAAACCACTTCATTCTAAGCTGGCTAGTAGAAGAAAGGATCTGACAGCATTGATCTTATTTATGGATCAAAGAACAAAACTCTTGTCTAATCCTGTGTGCAGAAGATACAAACAAAACAAAGAGGCTTAAGATTTGCAAAAACAAACCAGGAAATTGCAAACTAAAAACAGCATAAGATTATGATACTTGTATTAGAATAGAATTCAATGAAATTTGAAAAAAAAATGCATTTCAAAATAAAGAAGAAATGCATTGATAAAGAAGAAAGCAGAAATCAGTGATTTGGAAAGAAGAAAAGGGGTATGATTGCTGAATAAATTCTTGATATGTATTTTGATGGGGGAAGAAAAAACTCCTAGAAAAATCAAGAAAAAAGGAGGAAAATGTTAAAATGTGTAAAATTTGAAATGAGAATAGGAAAATGATATGCTCAAAGAACAAAAGAGGCAAATTTTAAAATGTTTTGCTCAATTCTATGCAAAATTATTTGACAACATAGAAAATGCAACAAAATAAGTTAGCTTGGGTGTTTTAAGAATAGATAGAAAAGCTGAACTGTACAAATATCATGAAAGAAGTACAGAAAGTTGTCTAAAAATCTCTTGCTCTAGCCCCACAGAGGCTGGGCCCAGGTAATTTAATATAGAGCAACAAGATGAGAGAAAGCTCATGCAGAAACTTCCTTACGCCTATAGAGGAAGAAATGGTTGGGAAAAAGTACAAGCCCCACATTAATGCATAGAACAGCAGGATGGGTGACAGGGGTACCCACTAGAGTGACAGTTTGGATCAGCTAGTACCACAAAGCCCACCCCTCTACCACTTGAATTTGGAGTAGTGCCAGTCTCCCATAATTCTATATCCAGCAAAACTACCCTTCAAAAATGAAGGAGAAATTAAGACACTCCCAGAAAAATAAAAACTGAAGGATTTCATCATTACTAGACGTAACCTACAGGAAATACTAAAAGGGAGTCCTTGAGAAGAAATGAAAAAATGCTACACAGCAATTCAAAACCAAAAAAAGAAATACGAAATAGTAAAGGTAACTACATAGGTAAATATATAACCCACATTCCTTTTAACAGCTGCATAATACTTCATTGTATAGATGTACCATCATTAATTCAATCACTCTCCTATGTGTGGGCATTTAGGTTGTTTCCACTATTTTGCAATTACAAACAACACTGCAATTAATACGTTTACTTTAATCCCACACTTGGCTTGTATAGTTCTATTGGTCTGAAATTGCTGCTATAAACTTATGCTTTCGTTCAGGGTCAGGCCAAGCCAATCTGTCCATAGTCTTTTCTGAAAGACTTCTAAGTCCTCCTGCCCTGGTCTATAGCTTACGGAAAGAAAGATGAGTTGAAATCACGACAGATGGTTCCCATTCTCAGCTCTGCCCCTGACTCCTAAACAGTTTTCCCATCTGGAAGATGAAGGCAGTTTTCTGGATTATGTCAACAGGGATTTCAACTCCAAACCCAACGTAAGGTCGTGGCTGAGAGCCTCTGTTATAAGCTGGGAAGAACCTGGTGCCTGTCCATGCCCCTCGTCACTCTGGACTCCTGGGGACTGACACACATGGCTGGCTAGAACAGAGTCTGCAAGGCCTGGAAAGTGGCTCAGGTGTGTCTAAGGTCATCAGTGTCTCTCACTGCTCTACCCCTGGGGTGCACAAAGAGCCTGGAGAGATGATATCTGGGTTCCTTGTCTCAGCAAAAACTCTGTGGTGCAGGAGAACCGTAGGTCTCAGGGGGAGGGCAGTGTCAGTTGAGTTGTCCCTAAAGAACAACATATTTTCTGGCTTCTCTATGCACAAGCCACACTGAACACCACAGCTGCCTTCTCTGGGTAACTTCAGCTTTTTTTTTTTTTTTCCGCAGTCCCTGAACCCTTCATTTTTCCTTCTCTTCCTAACAAAGAATCCAGGATTGTCTGAATGAATTTGTAGAATCAAGGAATACTGTAGTCGACAATGTTGAGGGGGCCATTAACCCCAATACCCGTCTTCCTTTTATGTTGGTTTTTTGTTTTTTTCACAGCTGGGAATCTGAGCCTCAGAAGTGCATAGAGAATGTCCAAAGTCCTACAGCAAGTTAGTGGCACAGATGGAGCTAGAACACAGCCTGTGGGAAAGAAACACAAGCTGTGGCTTGCTCTGGCATTCAAGATGGAAATGAGGGTGTTGCAGACAATTTTCGTTTCTTGGCTTCTGGACTTAGGAATACCATTCCTATTTGGGGGGAATTATCCTCCACATGAGTCCTGGAAGCTGGAGACTCAGCCCATCTTTTATAACAAAGCTGGAAAGGCTGGATGCTTGCTTTCTTGCTTTCCCTGTAGGACAACCTCATGTGCATACAGGCTGGGTTCAGATAAGCAGATGCACAAACTCTGGACTGGGCTTGAGAGTTAGCGATAATAAGAAGACAAAATTTATTCCAAGGAAGTTACGGCAATGGCAGCTATTGTTTGACTTCTCAGAAGAGGAGCGGCAATGATGGCTCAGGCATTGTACAGGGTCTGGTCTTGGCATGTCAGCTGAGGGACACATGGCCTCCGCATGCTCAGTGGCAGCACTGATGAGCTCCACAGAGCCCGATTTTGGACTGTGATTCTGCATTCCATAGCCTCCCTTGTTTTTGCCTTTTCTCCTAACTTAGGTCTCCAGGCTTCCAGTGATTTTTGTGAACTACCCAGATCCCTTCCAGTTTAACTGAGCCAAAATGGGCTTCTTTCTAATTAAGAATCAATGGACGTGGTGAATCTTGCGCTGGAATGGTGATGTGAGGAGCTCCATGGAACCACTTCCCAAACAAACAACCATAACTTGTGAAAGTTATTTGTAAAAACAAACATATAAAGTCTCTGGGAATTGTCCTCAGGGCGTACAGAAAATGAAGAAACATTTATTTTTAAACACTTACTAAACCTCATAAGAACAGAGAGAGTCTACGGCACTTTAGCCACAATCCTCTCCCTACTCACCACCTCCCAGCTCAGCGTGATGGAAGCTCCACTATGGGCACTATAGCCAAGAAGTGGGGGCTCCCCCCCTCCCAGCTCCCTGTCATGGGTCATGATATCTCCCCAGGAGGAACAGCCTGCTAGCATATCTCAATCCCCCTCCCAGCTCCATGTTGCAGGAGCTAAATTCCAGGAGAGTGTGGCCAAGAGGTAGGGCTCCAACACAGCTCCATGAAGTAGCTCAGAGATTTTGTCCAGGGTGAGAGGCAGTCTATAACAACAGAGAACTCTAAAGCTCACCCCAAAGGAACTGACTTTAATTGGAACAGAGTGTAGGAAAGTTCAAGCCTAAGGGCACTCTTGAAAACAATGGAGATTTTGGTGGAAGCTGGTGTCTCCCTGAGAGCAAAAAGCTCAACTACAGTCCAACTAGTTCACCTTTAAATCTGGAGGAATTAACTCTGGAGGAGTTAATTCCTCCAGATTTAAAGGTAATTCCCAGAGAAATTCACAGAAAAAGACAAGTAAGAAGAACCCTCCTGGAGTCAGAACAAACCTCAAGACTGACCTCAAAAACTACCACTGCAAAATGACCCAAATAATTGGATAAGACTGTGGAGCCCTTTATACTACAGTGAATTTTTGGAAAAAATAGAGTGAACAATTGGCAATTTAGTGGAGCCCAAAAACTGAGTGTGATACTGACAGAGCCACACAGCATAACAGGAAGATCAGGGAAAAAGACAGTCGAGTGACTATCTGATGACGATCTTTCTCAAGTAACATTACAGATTTGGACATGCAAAGGACTCAGTCTGGTTGGAAATTTCCAATATTTTAATGTTTTTAGTACTTTGAGGGATCCAATAGTCTGGGGTAATGGGATTAGGATAGATCAGTGGTTCTCAACCAGAGTGATTCGCTCCCCTGAGGACATTAGGCAATGCCTGGAGACATTTTGTCATAACTTGGGGGGATCACCTAGTAGGTAGAGGCCGGGAATACTGCCAAATATCCTACAGTGCACAGGAAAGCCCTGAGTCTCACGAAAAGGAATTATCTGGCCCCAAACGTTAATAGTGTGAAGGTTGAAAAATCCTGGGTTAGATACTTTGGGCCAGCATTTGTGTTCATCAGGGGCGATTCACTTGGGGAAATTTAAGGAAGGAAAGGACGTGATTGGGTGTTGAGTCCTCTCTGAAAGCAGCAGTATCAGGCAGATTTTAGTCTGCTGTCCTTCTGCGTCTCAGCCTTTGTGAGACATTGTGTCTTCAGTGGCTCTTCTGCTCACAATACGTAAAGGTGTCCTAATCCATGGATTCTAGCTTCTCAGCAGCAGGACTTCAGCTCTTGGTTTTATTTTGAAGGTCAAGTTTTTTTAATCAGGAGTTTGTTTTGATTTTGAGTTTTCTTACTTTTTAGAGCCCATTGAACACATTCAGTAGCGTGTTTGAAATCTAATTGTAATTCCCCGTTGCAGTTTATGTTTTCCTCAGTACTCTGTTTCAAGTAGAAGCCTATTTTTGAAAAGACTAGTCTCACTTTACTTCAGCTATTAACTCCATCCCACAAAATTGCTTAAAAGTTTTCAAATTCTATCTTTAAAGGCCTTTAATCTTTATTTCATTACACTGTTGATTATTTGTGTGATCTATCCGAGGGAAAGGCTTCCGGAATGGCCTTAGTGTGTTTTTTTGCTTTTCTAATGCTCTCCTGGCCATTTTAAATAATAAATTACTGTGTACTGCAAATCAAATAGCTTTTCTACAATCAATAACCAGTGAGAAAGCATAGTAAGAGATAAGATCCCATTCACAGAAATAGATACACTATTTCTCATACTGTAAATTTGATGCAATTGCAATGAAATAGTCAATAGTTGGGGTTTGTAGTGGATTTAAAATTATTCTAAATACCACGATAAAGTAAGCATTTGAGATTTGCCAGGTAAATATTGACGATAAATTATCATGAGAGAAGGAGTGACCCAATGACACATTTTAATGTCACCAAAATTTGTCATAAAAATGTATCAACAAAATTAGAACATATAATAATGGTGAGAGAATACACACACATATCAATGGAAGAAAAGAGAAACTCAATGCCTATGGGAATTTATAAATGGTAAAGGCAGAATCCCACATTACCAGAGAAATGTTAGATAATTCAGTAAATAATGTTGAGGCAGACTGTCAACAATTCAGGGTGAAATCCTGGATTTCTGTCCCACCCGTTATCTCAGACTAAGTTTTAGATAATCAAGGATTTAAACAGAAAAATTGAACTATAAAAATAATCAAAGAAAACATATACAATAACTGAAGTTTTCTATAATACTGATATCGGGATGATTTTCTGAAAGTCAATTGATACAGTTAACCACATACAAATGAAAAACTTCTGTAGGGCAAAATCAATCATACAGTAGGAAAAATAATTAGAAATTGGGAAAATACGAGTAAACACCTAAGATGGGAATATATATTCTATAATATATTGAAAGGCCTGTTACAACAAAATAAAGAAAACAGATCATCTAATAGAAAAATGAACATGGACCATGAATATATGGGTTACAGAAAAAGTAATGCAAGTGGATAGTACATATATGAAAATAAAATAAAACCTCACCCATAATTAAAGAAATGCAAGTTAAAACGAACACGATTCTTTTTTTTTTTGGTCTATGAGACTAGTTTCCCATCACTGATTTTGGGCAATTCTATCCACCACCCATCTCTGTCTCAGTTATTGTAAAATGAGTGGCTTGGTCTCTTAGGACCCTTCTTTCTTGAGAAAGACTCCAAGATTCTAAACAAAGGTCTCTGCCTGGTGAGGAGTAAATTGGCAAGAGATGAGCAGAAAGATCACTGAGAGGATGCCAAAATGATGCAGAACACCTCATGATAATGGCTGACTTGATATTTTGTGGAGTTTTGGTTTATAGTGGAATTCTTCTCATCTTCAGGGTCTCCACACATCGACATCATCTTTGATTCTACACTTTGGCTTGAGTCATTCTATTACCCTGGAATTCCTGCTAAGAACTTGATTTTTGGTTCTGGTAAAATGAGTAGATCAACAAGTCTCTTTTCAAAGGCTGCTAGTCCTCCCACCTCACTCAGCATCCCATGGGAAGAGAAAAAGTGTAACATCAGGACAGGTAGTTCCCTGCCCCGGCTCTGCCCTTGGCTCCCGATGTGAACTCTAACGCCTCCCGTAGACTTCAGTTTTCCCATCTGTGAGATGAGGGTATCTGTCTGGATCATGTCAAAGGGGACTTCAACTCTAAATTCAATGGACAGTTGTGGCTCAGGGAATCTGGGACAAGCCAAGAAGCACCTGGTGCCTGTGCATGACCCTTGTCACTCTGGACTTCTGGGGGCAGACACACATGGCTGGCTAGAACAGAGTCTCCTCATCTGGGGAGGTTCTGGACAAGGAGAGCCTAAGAAGTGGCCAAAGAATATCCAAAAATTATCAGTGACCCTGCCTGCTGAACCCCCAGGGTACACACAGAGCCTGCAAATACGTCATGGTTTCATCTCAGCAAAAATCCCTCAGCTGGAGAACGCTGTGTCCCTGGGAGAAGCCTGGTAGCAGTTGAGCCGTCCCCAGTTAACCATGTATTTTCTGACTGCACTGCTCATTCTGGGCACTTGAGCTAGCATCTCTGGGTAATTTCACTAATATCATGCAGCCCCAAAACTTCTTATCTTTCCCACCATTCTTGCTCTCTCCTCACCACTACATGCAGGGTTTAAAATCCCTTTATGAGGCAGGAGGTTGTTTGAGAATATCAGCCAAGAGGCCTTGGGGGCCCTACTAGCTCCAGGCCCCTTCTTTTTACAGTTGGTTAAACTATAGGCCAGAATCTGGGACTGGAGGTGGATTGGTGGGGAGAGTACATAGTAGCTGCTCTGGTGCTCACAAAGGGAGTGAGAATGGTTTAGACAACTTTCCCTTCTTGACTTCTAAGCATAAAAACACGATTCCTATACGTAGGGAGTATCCCACCAGGTCAGTCTTGGGAGTGGGAGGCTGAGCCCATGTCCCCCATTGATGATAGAAAGTCCAGTTGCCTACTCTCTCTGCGACCACTACATGTGTACCAGTGCTGGTTCAAACAACACGTGCACAACTGTCACGGACGTGAGGACTAGTGACAGTGAGAAGCAGACACAGAGAAAAGAAGACGTGAGAATTTATTCCAGAAGCCAGTGGCGGCAGCATCTCCCTTCCAGGGAGAGGCATGGAAGTGATGTCCAAGGCTTTGGCAATGTTGGCTGGACAAGATGTGGCATCAACTTCCCGGGAGGCAGTAGTGATGTCCTCTATTGTGATTCGGGAGTAAAAGACTGTGGGACAGGTATTATTGAAGATTAGTGTCCCCATAGAAACACTAAGCTGCAGACTGGGGATGACCAAGTATTATCTAGTGTGGAAAAGCTGAGAATGTAAACTGTGATTAAAATAGTGGCAGAAAAATGACTCAGATTCGTTAAAAGTGACCTTGTGAAATAAATTACTGCTGATGGAGAAACTGATAAAAAGAAGTTCTTGCTGTCTAGCACAATATGAGAAAGCACTTTCCTAGGGACATTTCCGTGATGACGAGGGAGCATGGCCTTCAGTTTCAGAGATGGCAACCTTTATGCTGTTCACTTTGCAACAGCCAATGTAAAGAGTCCCTGGAGTTTCATGGGGAGTTTGGACCCTATGAAAATCCACAGTGTAGGAGATATTGGTATGTGTGTTGACTGCCCACTATGTGGAATTCCCTTCTTATGTTTTGGCATCTCCCTGTTTGAGTCCATATTTGAGAGTTGGCCTCCCAGTGCAGACAGGGAACAGATCAGAGGGTCACTTTCCTTCCCCCTATCACCCAGGGTTGCACTAAGACACTCAGCAAATCCAGTATTCCCAGCTGGCACTTTCAATCTCTACTGAGTGACTCAAAACACCAAAGATGAAGGAGGGTTCTCTCCCAGGGCAGTGCAGTATTGTTGTCCACCGCAATACCTGATTCAGGGACATTGTTGGCCATGATGAGTGTCCAGGATTGCAGCACAAGTGTCCACATCGCACAGCTGTTGAGTTGTTGAGTTGTGTGGGTCTGCTGTGATCACGCTGTTGGACATTCTCTTTTCTTACAACGCTGCTAAGCCTGAATCTCCATGAATTCATGAGCAACATCTTGCAGTTTGGGTTCTCAGGGGAGCCAAGAGAGTTAGAAGTGCAAGTTTCATTGAAAGTAACACCTGTGAGAGCAAAGGAGAGGAAGCAGGATTGGGCACAGGGAGCCAACACCATGCCGACCCGACCACATCTCTGCCAACCCAAAGGGGAGCTCTAGAGCAAGGATTTTCCATTAAAGGAATCCTCTCTTGGACAGAAAAGGACAGATCCTTGTACCACAGCCTTCCCTGCCCCTGGCTAGGGGCCCCCTGGGGACAGTGTGATCTCAGCTCAACCACCAGGTAGTGCGTGAGAAGCACTTGTGGTCAGTGACCAGTGACCCACATTCCTTGCAGCTAGGGGCAAGTTGCTTCTTGAAGGGGGCCTGAGCTGCACGTCTTCCAGTCAGACACAGTGCACCCCTGCGCTGTGGGGATCTGTATCTCCATACGCATTTGGGAACAGCTCCTCCGTGGCTCTGATGGGCTCTCTTTCTGCGGGAAAATCACAGGGGATGGAGCAGAGTACAGCAAACTACGGCCACAGCCCCTGCAGTTGGTGTCAGGTCTGCAGCTGGTCCTCATCATCACCCTCCGTTCTAAAGTCTCCTTGTCCTCAGCTACCACCAATGCTACTCTCGTGGCTCACCTGGTGATGACCCGAATCCTTGTTCCTGGGGGGCAACCACACCCTTCTCTGGCCACGGTGACTGCACTTGTGTGTTCACGGTCACACAGGGAAGGTAACACCCAGAGGCGCTGGGACTTTCTTCTGTGCATCTTCCCTGCTCTCCTCTAGCTCTGCCCGGCCTGTCCTCTCTGAGATCCAGTTCAAGTTTAGAACTCTTTTCTGATTGGTTTAGCAGACCAACTACTTAAAGAATCTGCACTTTAATTCTCACCATGTTTGTTCGCAGCCCTGCTCAGTAATGCTGAAACATTAGGTCCCACGAGCCTTGAAAATAACAGCCCCGCTGTATGTCAGGGGAGGCCAAGAGGCGGTGGTGCCTCCACCCTCACCCAAACAGCAACCGCGCAGATGATGCCCGGCAGCCTCGTCCCTCCTCAGCCTCCTCATCCTCAGGACCTGGGTCATCAGGACGGCAGCCAAAGAGGGTGAGAAAAGAAGCTGCTTTGCCAAGTAGTCTCAGGATTATTTTTTCTCTTTCAATTGTGAGCTCCTCCATCAAACTTCATTTTGTTTATTTGTGCTTACTTCCTTTTTATCTGGGTTAAGTAGCTGGTGGTTTTACGATTTTGTAATTTTTTTAAATAGGATTTTGACATTAATTAGATCTGTTTTCCTCTCCTCAATTTCATAACTGCATGATTTTGTCTTTATTATTACTTTCTTTTAGCTGTTCCTTGGTTTACTCTGTCCTTTTTCCAGTTCTTTGTGTTGAATTTGGATTCATTTATTTTCATTATTCCATTTTTATTGATATAAATATTTAAAGAAGGCTATGCCTTGTCCTCCAGCCTTTTATAGACTTGTGGGTTTTTTGTTTTTGTTTTTGTTTTGGTCCACTTATCTGTCCTATACTGAGATAATTTGTTAAATTCTCCTATTGTTAATATGCTTCAATCTATGTCTCCTTACATATCTTGTAGTTTCTTCTTTATAAAGGGGAGTGATTATGTGTTATATGGTGCTTATATACTTATGACTCATATCTCTACTGTGAATTGTGGTTGTTAACATTAAAAGTGTGTTTCTGACAATATGAGCAACAAAACAAAATACAACCCAAAGTATAAAATATCCGTGAGCCTACACTGATAAAAATAAATAAGTAAGTAAATGAGGGAGAATAGACAAGTCACACACACAGAATAATTCCAAATAGTGTATGGAGCTTCTTCCCCTTCAAGGAGTATCTTAAGTGTGGGATGTGCATACTGTCTTCCTTCCAAAGAGTAGAATGTGGAAAGTGGGACAAAAAAATGACTTTACAGCTTAGAAACCTGACAAACCCAACCCCAGCCAAGTGATCAAGGTCAACATCATCAGTGATAAGTCAAGTTGATAGCATGTACCTTAATATGATGTGATGAGAAGCGCACTTCACCTCTGTGGTCTTCCTCCAAAAAACCCATTACTAGTCTAATCATGAGAAAAACATCAGACATACCCAGTTGAGGGAGAGTCTGCCAAATACCCAACCAGTATTTCTCAAAACTGTCAAGGTCATCAAAACAAGGAAACCTGAAAAACTGTCACAGCCAGTAGGAGCCAAGGGACACCTGACAGCTAGATGTAACGTGGTTCCCTGGATGGCATCCTGGAAAAGTAAAAGGACGTAAGACAAAAACTAAGGCAATATGAATAAAGTATGGACTTTACTTAATAATAATGTATCAGTATTGCTTCGTTAGTTGTGACAGAGGTACCATAGGAATGTAGGATGTTGATAATGGGAGGAAGTGTGTGCGAGGGCACAGGAACTCTATGATCTACTAGGACTATTCTTCTGTATTTCCACACTTAATGTGGACATCCTCTTTCTTGGAAATATTTTAGTCCAATCCTAGGCTCTCCACTCTCTTCTTTACACATGTGTTGCTGGATTCTGTTTTGCCCTCTGAAGAGGGTAGAGGCAAGAGTTCAAGAGATATCTCTGTTGAAATTCAGTTGTTTTTTCCATACAGGTAATTTGAAGTTTTTACTTTTCTCTGACTTCTGATTATATTGAAGGCGTGGGGCTTATGGGGTGTTATTGTTCTCCTTGTTGAATTCTATAGTTTTCCTAGAATATATTTGAAGGTTTAGATTTACAAGAATACCGTCATCCCAGCTACCCTAGAAGTCTGGTGAATATTTTTTTGCAGTTTTATTGAGACATACTTGACATACAGCACTGTATACAGCATAATGATTTGACCTACATATATTGTGAAACAATTACCACAATATGTTTAGTTAACATTCATCATCTCACATAGATACAAAATAAAAGAAAAAAATATTTTCCTTGTGGCGAGAACTCTTAGGATCTACTCTCTTAACAACTTTCAAATATACCATACAGTGGTGTTAACTATAGTCATCACATTGTATATTACATCCCCAGTATTTATTTGTCTTATAATTGGAAGTTTGTACCTTTCGACATCTACATCTAATTACCTCATCCCCACCCCCACCTCCAGTAACCATAAATCTGATCTCTTTTTCTATGAGTTTGTTTTTGTTTTTTCAGATTCCACATATAAGTGAGATCATATAGTATTTGTCTTTCTCTGTCTGGCTTATTTCACTGACCATAATGTCCTCAAGGTCCATCCATGTTGTCACAAATGGCAGGATTTCCTTCTTTCTCATGGCCGAATAATATTCCATTGTATATATCTACCCTATCTTTTTTATCCATTCATCTGTTGATGGACATTTAGGTTGTTTCCATATCTTGGCTATTGTGAATAATGCTGCAATAAACATGGGAGTGCATATATCTCTTCGATACCCTGTTTTCATTTCCTGTGGGTATATATCCAGAAATGGATTGCTGGATCATATAGTAGATATGTTTTTAATTTTTTGAGGAACCTCCACATTGTTTTCCACAGTGGCTGAATCAATTTACATTCCCACCAACAGTGGGAGGACAAGTGTTCCCTTTTCTCTACATCCTTGCCAGCACTCGATATTTCTTGTAGTCCTGATGATATCCATCCTAAAAAGTGTGAGGTGATATCTCATTATGGCTTTGATTTGCATTTCCCTGATGATTAGTGATGTTGAGCATCTTTTCATGCACTCGTTGGTCCTTTGGATGTCTTCTCTGGAAAAATGGTTCCTCTGTCCATTTTTAAATCAGATTGTTTGGTTTTTTTGTTACTGAGTTATATGAGTTCTCTATATATTTTGAATATTAACTCCTTATATGATATATGGTCTGCAAGATTGTTATCTCATTCTCTAGGTTGCCTTTTCATTTTCTTAATTTTCATTTTCTTACTGTGCAGAAACTTTTAAGTTTGATGGAGTCCCATTTGTTGATTTTTGCCTTTGTTGTTTGTGCTTTTTATGTCATATCCAAAAAATCATGGCCAAGACCAGTGTCAGGGAGCTTCCTCCCTACATTTTCTTCTAGGAGTTTTATGGTATCAGATTTTATGTTTGTCTTTGATCCATTTTGAGTTAATTTTTGTGAGTGGTGTAAGATAGGAGTCCAATTTCATTGTTCTTCTTGTGTTTATCCAGTTTTCCCAACACTATTTGTTGAAGGGAAAGACAAATACTATATGACATCACTTATATGTGGAATCTAAAAAAGCCAAACTCATATAAACAGAGAGTAAAATGATGATTAAAGGGGGTAGGGGATGGAGGGATGGGACAGATGTTGTTTAAGGGTACAAACTTGTAATGAGTAGTAAATAAATCCTAGAGATCTAGTGCACAGTTTAGTGAATACAGATGACAATATTGCATTGTAATCATCAAACTTGCAAGGGGACTAGAACTTAATTATTCCAACCAGTAAAAAGAAATGTTAATTATATAATGTTATAGAGGTGCTAATTATCGGCACAATGGCAATCATATTTCAATATATAAATGTATCAAATTAACATGTAGTGCACCTTAAATTTATACAATGTTATATGTCAAATATATTTCAATTAAAAAATAAACAAAATAGATTTTAAAAGGAAGAGCTTTAACAAAGCAATTAAAGTAATCTGAACAATCTAATAGAAAAGGAAACAAGGGCGTGAAAAGGTAGTTCACAGGAAAAAAAGTGTTAACACCCAAATTGATATGAAAGATGTACCATCTCATTGATCATTAAACACGAGGTCAAAAACCATTCTGTTTCCATTGCATTTTACTGTAACATACTTGATTCACTAATAACTTTGGGCAAATTCTTTCCCTTCTCTGGGTCTCAGTTCTACCAACCATAAAATGAGGGAGCTGGAGAGATTGTCTCTGAGGCCTCCATCAGTCCCTTCTGAAAGGGGCAAAGGGGCATAGTGCTCCCTGTTCCTTCACCCCAAGCCTCTGCCCCCCACTTGGACTCAGAGCAGGAGCCCAACACAAAAAGAAGAGTTGTTTCAGGGCCAGAATGTCAGGGCTAGGCTGTACTTCCAGAATATTTACATCCAACCCCCTCAAATTGAATAGACATCTGAGGCTCAGAGAGGGAAAGAGATTTGTCTGAGGTCGTCCAACAAGTGGGGCGACTAGACTAAGGCTAGAACCCAGGTCAGCTGATTCCCAAGCCTGTGCTCTTTCCACTCCTCCCCAAATCTCCTCTTGTGGCTTTGGCCCTTCCTGAGAGCTTCCTTGTATGAGGCAGTGGGGCAGTGGGCCAGCAGCAGAGCCATGAGGTCATTCAAGTTTACGCAACATATACCCCCAACTACTCGAGTCTGCCCTGCCCCCAACTTGTGTGTCTCCAGAGAACACTATTCACCATTCACACTAAAGACCTGGTGTGTCTTGCCTCCTCATTCACATCTTAAATAGAAAGCTGGGAGAGGATATTGCTCAACCCAAAGGAATTATGTGTTAATGGAGGCATCTCAGGCACAAACAGGTGAAATTCTTCACAAGCAGGGATTTCCCAGCATCTGTCTTTCTATGTCTTCTTGGGAGGCTATGGATCCCTGGGAAACATTGCAGCAAAGGAAGGAGGGAGTGATAGGTTTAGCCACAAGGGTTGGTTGATCACGCTGGCAGGGCTGACGATAGCCAGGTCAGGACTAGGGACACATTGGAAAGGAAAGGAACTGCCTGTAGTTTATGCAATATTTCTCCGCCCTGTCAACCCACCCCTGCCCCCACCACCCTGGTCCTAGGCCAAAGGCAAAATTTCCATATTTCCATTTCCCGGTGGAATGGAGACTGCAGTTCTTGGTTTGATTATTGGATTTCTAATATTAAGCCCTGGGAATGGGCCTCTTGTTCCTGCCCCTGCCCTCCTTCCCACACCAGGGATAGCTCCCATGGGTCCCTCTCCCCTCTCCAGGGAAAAGGAAGTCCCAACTCCACACCCATCTCCCCGGAGCTTCCAGGAGCCCAGAAGTCATAAGAGCCAGAAACAAATCGAGCACAAAGCGGTCTTTTATTGGAAAGTCAATGAGAGAGGCAGCCCCAGGCTTGGGCTTCCTGAACGAGAGGAAGAATGGGCAGTGTGGGAGAGGGTGGTGCTATAGGGACCAGGGCCTGCAGTCCTGGGTGCTTCACAGGTGCAGCAAGGACAGGCTCCACCTGGAAGGAGAGAAGAGAACCAGAGATGTGATTCAGTGGGTACAAAGCACTCAGAGGCAGTGGCAGGCAGGCTCAAGTCCATGTGTCACCCCTCTCAGGACCCCAGTTATAGCCTCTGAGACCCTTAAGTCTCTCCTTCACCTCCCCATAACCTCCTCCCACCAACCTGGGATCTTTCCCCACTGCTCAGCCTTCTCTGTGTCCTCAGGGGTCACCTCTTCCTCCACCCAGTTCTCACCTCACTGGGGATCCATACAGGTCCGCCCACAAAAGCCCTCACAGCACTTCTTGGCCCCTGGGCACACAGCATCGCTCCAACATTTGTTTGGCGGATTTAACATGGCACATCGGATCAGAATTCTGGGGCAGAGGCCAGGCTTAATGGCAATGGGACCTTTGACTAGACGTCGGGCTTTAACTGGATCTTGCCCTTTGACTGGATCTTGTCCTTTGACTGGATCTTGTCCTTTGACCAGAACGTGACCTTTGTCAGTGCCTTGACCTTTAGGAGGAACTTCTGAAAGAAGACATGTACCCATATTTAGACCCGGTATCCCTGCTTCTACTATCAAATCTTTCCTCTAGGTCCAGCCACTGGACCACTCACTGCAATGTCCCCCAAACAATGACCTGAGATAGGAGAGGGTCACCAGGGCTAGCTGGGGTCTGTGCTCTTGGAAGACTGTTCCTTGGGCTTTGGGGAAAGGATCTACAGGACCAGGTTCCCTCAAGTGTCCATTTCTTCCCCCTCCCTCCATTCTAAGTCCTGGGGCTCTCATGAGGAGATGATAACTGGAGTGACTCCCAGAGGTGAGAAGGACACATTTTCATCTCTGAGGAAGCTTTGTGGAGGGGAAAAGAGCCCTAAGACACATGCCAAGAGACTTGAGCTCCATCCTGGCTCTGGAGATTCCTCACTCCCTCTAGGTCTCAATGTCCTCAGTAAAATGGAGGTCTTCAAACTACATGATTTCTGAGGCCCTTTTGGTTCTTAACTTCCTCTTAGAGGACTGATTACTCAGATGCTTTTGTGGGGCAGACAGGCAGGGGACAGAGCCCACACCCAGGGCCCAGGTTCCCAGGGCTCCTCACTTCATTGTACATTCTGCACAGGTATCCTCACCTGAGGCCAAGACCACGTAACTATGCTTCTTCCATAAACAGTCCTGATATCTCAGTCCTGGGGTGGAAAGCATGTGGAGTCCCCTGGGCAACTTCCTACCTTCTCTGGATACAATGGGAGCGGCCACAGGTTGAAGCGTGGGCTCCCGCCCTGCCTGCTTTTCTAGAGCGCTCCCTGTCAGGACCCAGGTTGCCCCTGACAGCCTCTCCTCAGCCTAACCCAGCCCCTTCCAAATCACTTGTCCACTCACCTCCTGTGAGAGCTGCCTGTGCTGCCAGTGTCCCAAGGACAAGGAACACCACCAGGACCAAGAAGCTGCCGGACGTCATGTTGTCAGGAGGGTGTACAGCTAAGAGCTGAGGGCAACTCTAGTTTTATGGAGGCCCAGCTTGGCTCGGCACCAGGGGTGGGTCTGTGATTTTACAATGGACAAGACGTACATTTCCTTAGTTCTACCAGGAAATATTCACCCCCACCCTGGGAGGGATCTTGGGGTTTTCCCCAAGGATTATTCACAGGGAGAAATGCCAGATACTGTTACATCACCTCTGATAGCCCCTAGAGCTGTCCCAGTTTCTCATGGAGAAGCAGGGCTGGCTGGCCCTTAGGCACCATCATGACCAAATTTTTCACATTTAGAAAGAATATGAAGCCTAGAGAAGAAAGGGGAATCATCCAAGGTCATTCAGCAAGTCAGTGGTGGGTCCAGTCTTCAGATTTCAAAACCAAGGTGTTCCTGGATTACCCTCTGTTCCTGCAAGCCCCATCCAGACCTACCCTAATAGTTCACCCTCCCAACATCAAGCTGGGCTTTTCTTTCATTCTCCCCTGGCCCTGAGAAAAACTCTCAAAGGTAAATTTGCCTTGAAGTCTAGTGGCTAATCACTGCACTTTGCCATTTCACAGGCAGTCTCTGAGATGCACCAAGAAAATAATAGGGAAGGTGGAATTCTAGATCTGGAAGGGAATGTTGCCCTGGAAATCACAGTAGGCAGGGAGAAAACACTCAGAAAAGTAAAAGGAAGAAAAGAGAAATCATCTATAAGGTAAATATCTACAATGTATATACCCAGGATGCCTTCCTCCTTCATAGAAGAGTGCCCCGTTTCTTCTGAAGAACCATCCATTAATGAGTCTAATGGGGATTGCTAACCATGAAATCCTGACACCCAGTCACAGGTAGGTGTGGGGTGTGTGTGTGTGTGTGTGTGTGTGTGTGTGTGTGTCTCAGGTCTATTGAAGTCCTTTATTTGGACAGACACTAAGGAGAACAGAGAAGTTCCTTCTTTTAGTAAAGGTGATAGACATGAGCCTGGGAACTCCAGAACTCAACTCTGGGAGGAGGTCAACTGTCTGAGAAAAATGAACCTCATGCACTGAAAGAGGCAGAGAAAAGATGGAGCTAGAAGTTTCAGAAGACACCAGCCAGCCCTTCATTCCCCTTTCCCTTGAGAGCAGCTCTCCCACAACCTTCCCACAGTTGGTTTATGACCCAATAAATTGGCTTCCCACCTAAGCTAGTCTGAGTTGGTATTTTGTCATTATTACCAAAGTTGAAAGTAAAAGAAATGAATGCCCAGAAGTTGGGTGTTGCCGGGGACAGACCTGAAATGTAGAAGGGACTGAGTTGAGTTCACAGTGAGACAAGGAAGAAAGCAGACTAATTATTGGGTAGTAAACCAGTTGATCAAATCTTCATCCTCTGTCTGTTCGGTCTCAGACCACATGCCCATCAGTGCTGAAACATTAAGGAGATACAAACAAATGTCAGAATGTTGGAGTTGATTGGCTACTTCAAAAAAATCTTATTGCAAAATAAATCATACAAACAAAAAGGTGTGTAGAACATACCTATACTCTTTAAAGAAAGGCATTAAAATGGGCAATCTGTACTCACCTGCCAGGTAATGAAGGAGAATATTTCCTGTATATGTGCCCTGTTAACCTATGCTCCTCCCCAGTTGCTTCCCTCTCCTCTTCCCCAGAAGTCACCACTTTCCTGGATTTTCTGGTAATTAGCCTATTCAAGTATCGTGCCCATTTTTAATTGGGTTATCTATATTTATCTTATTGATTTGTAGAGAAAAGAAATTCTCACATATTACTATTGAGAGTCTGTATTGGTGCAGCCCATTTGAAAATCAGCTTGGCATCAGCTATTGAACGTGTGCAAAATCTATAATCCAACAATTACACTCCTAAGTATATACCTAAGATAAGTATTTCCACATGTTTACCAGGAGACATGCACAAAAATGTTCACAAAAGTACTGTTTCCAAAAAAATACTGGAAGTGGTCCATATTACTGACAAAAAAAAGGATAAATATGCTATGGCATATTAATACAATGAAATATTATACAACTGTAAAAATAACAAAAATATAGCCATTTAATATTTATATATAAATGTGTAAATATATTTATAAATATAATTTATAAATATAAACATAGTCACAATGGGACTCAATTAAAACAATGTTGAATGAAAAATGCAAGTTCCCCCCCCAAAATGTTTTGAACTGTATGCTTGCTATAAGGCTCAAAACCAAGGAAAACTAAGTAATAGGTTGTCTAGGCATACTTATATATGTTGTAAAACTCAAAAAGGGGTAAATAAAAACAAGGAAACTATAAACATGAAATTCAGGATAGTGGTTAACTCTGGAAGTGAGGAAAGAAACATTTTGAAGGGGTAAGAAGAACTTGGGTTGGTTTAAGTTTTTGGTTATTGGTAACATTCTAGTTCTTGGGTTGATTGGTGATTTCACGTGTGTGTGCGTGCGTGTGCGAGTGTTTTAAGGCTGCAGGATAAATCATTTATGGATTACCTTAGCTTTCCATAAACCCACGTTGCTGTACTCTTAGGTTTTTTTCCCATCTTTTGCTGTTACAAACTACGCCACACGTGGCCTTTTTGTGTTATTATGTTCTTTCCCATTTTTTGCCGTTACAAACTACACCACACGTGGCCTTTTTGTGTTATCTTGCCAGCTAGATTCCCAGACACAGGTTTGCGTGTACAAAGATTAACTGCATTTGAAATTTTTTCCCAGCATATTGAGGTATGATTGATAAATGAATATTTATATATTTAATGTGTACAATGTGTTGTTTTAATATATGTATACATTGTGAAAAGATTACCACAATCAAGCTAATTAACATATCTATCACCTTGCATGGTTACCATTCTTTAAATGCTTTTGAAATTTTGATAATATTGTCATATTTCCCTTGATAGGGGTCACACCATTTTGTACACCCACCAGTAGTGGATGAACCTGCCTATTCACATCCAGCCTCTTGCACAGAGAGTGTGTCTAATTTTTAGACTTTTATCAATGTGATAGCTGAGAAGTGATACCTCACTGAAGATTTTAGTTAGCATTTCTCTATTACAGATTATTTCAAGCAATTTTTAATATTTTAAAGGCCACTTGTATTTCTTTTTTTGAAAACTTAATTTCCTTTGCTCATTTTTCTATAGAGTCATTAGCCTTTATCTTCTCAATTTCTAAGCACTCTTTATATATTATAGAGAAAGGTCCTTTGTCTGTGATATGGTTTGCAAATAAAAATTTTAACCTCATTCTAAGACGTGCTCAAAACAGCTCAGGGTGGCATCCTTCCTGCTCTTATCTGGATGTTACCTCCTTTTGTTTGGCATTTCTGGTCTGGACTTCTGCATTTCTGCTTCACGATATTCTTAAACTGGTGCAGTTGATGCATAAATTTTTTCCATTCATGTGCCAAAATATTTAAAATCTAGATGAAACAAAAAAGATCATAGGAAAAATAACTTTCTAAATTGAAACTGACACAAGAAAAAGTAGAAAATCTGAATAATCCTATAATCATCCTAGAAATGGAATCAATAGTCAACAATCATCCAACATTAAAAGCATAGGGTCAGACCTCTTCATAAGCATATTCTATAAAGCAGTCAAGGAACAAATAATCCTAATGTTACATAAATAGAAAATAAGAAACAATTCCCAGTACATTTTATGAAGTGAACATGACTTTGATAACAGAACTTAACAAGGATTTATATCAGTTATCTCAATAAAGCTCTTAAAAAATAAAAATTAAAAATCTCAACAAGCTTATGAAAAGGGAAGATTCTAAGCCAATCTCACTCACTATGAACATAGTTGCAAAAATCCTAAATAAGTCATTTCCCAACTGAATGCAGTAATACGCAAAAAGGACAATACTTTGTGACTAAGTTTAATTTATCTGAGGTATACAAAGATAGTTTAATGCTGGAAACTCATTCACCACATTAACAAATTAAAGAAAAATATGTTATAATACTATATACAGAGCAGCATTCAATAAAATTCAAGGTACAGTTGTGATATAGAAATACCAAATTAGGAAAGGAGAATAATTCTTTTAAAGTGAGAAAAACTACCCCTTAGCAAACATCATACATAAATGTAAGGTGTTTTAACCTCTCCTTGCAAAATCAGGAATTATCTCCAATTCTGTTCAATATTCTTCTGGATACCCTAGTCTACAAATTCAGACAAGTAGAAGAAATAAAGTTATCAGTACTGGAAATAAAAAGCAAAACTGTCATTATTCGTAGATGATGCAATTGTGTTCATGAAATTCCAAAAAAATCTACAGATAAATTATTAAACTCAATGAGAGTTTATTACGACAGATGCATACAAAGGAAATATACAAAAATCAATTGTATTCTATACCTCAACAACACAAACCAGTAAATGAAATTTTAATGATTTTATAATCATATAAAAATATGAAGAGCTTATAAATAAATTTAATAAATTCTGTGCAGGACCACTACAGAGAAAATTATAAAACTTTAGTGAGAGACATTTTTTAACACCCCCAAATTAGAAAGGTATACCACGCTCACGGATTGGAAGACTCAAAATGAAAAAGATGCCAATTCCCTTCAAACTGATTTTTAGATTCAACGCAATTCCAATCAAACCCCCTAGAAGGTTTTTGTAAAAGTAAACAAAAAAATTGGCACTATGATTTTAAAACGAATACAAAAAATGCAAAAGGCAAGATAGTGAAGATATTCTTGAAGAAGAACAATTTAATAGGACTTGATATAGCAGATATGAACACTTATTTTAAAGCTGTAGTAATTATGATACCGTATTAGAACAATAATAGATAAATATGCAAACAAAACTGAACAGAGAGTCTACACAGATGATTGCACAAATGAGAGTATGTTTTCAATATGGTTATATTAAAGAAATATGGCTATGCTTATATTAAGAAGGCTGAACATCATTATATTAATACAAGTTCCCTGAGCAGTTGATGGGAGGATAAAGGTTAGGAAAGTAAGCTAGAAGGAGGGAGAAGGCAACTAAAAAGGAATAAATAAGTATTGCTTCACAAAAAAACTCATCATGTCTGATGTGATCCTACTACATTTATAAATATATTGGAAAAAGAACAAATATCATATATCTCTGTTTACTGACTTCTAGTAATGTCCATGAACTCATACCAACAGAAAAAAAAAAAACAAGATGGAGAGTAATATATGTGTTTTTATAATGTGTGTTCAGTAGAAACACATAAAACTCCCATATATGCCTATATTTATGTATGAAAGGGAGAAAGGTATGAAGGAATACACTATGCTGTTAACAATGGTTACATATGAAGATGGGAGTGGAACGAGGACAAGCATGAGTGGCTTCTCCTTTATACATATTAGTTTCTAATTTTTTCACTTGTCACAACAAAAAGTCACTACTATTGTGATCTGAAAATATTAAATAAAGAAAATTAAAATTAATAATAAATTAGGATAAAGAACTCGGGAATCATGTGAGTGAAGAAAACAGTATTAATTGATATTGTTTCGAAATAAAGGATTATATACATGTAACCATTAATGCAAGTGTTAAGAAAGGAGGCTTAAAATATAAATGCCATAAAGTAAAAATATAATGTGTCAGGTACAATTCTAGAGGCAGTCAAAAGAAATCACTCTAGGTAGTTCAAGCAGAAAAAGAATTCAGCTGTTGCATTTGATTGTCAGAACCTGAATCACATCTGAAATCCTGGATGTGAAAGAGTCTGGGAAAGAGAGTCACTTGATTTCTAACCTCTGCAGGAAGGCATTCTGGGAGCACTGAAATGCATGTTGATTAAGACACTGCACAGCACATGCCACAATCTACTCTTTTTCTCTTTGCGACATTCAGTCCCCTGCCCCCTCCTATACTTACACTTCCAAACATCAGCAAATATTTACCTCCCAGAAGGAGAAGTGCCCACCTTGAGTGGGAGTTGAGGTGAGCAGTTCTGAGAACAAGAAAGGCAAGACACAAGTGCTGGGAGATGCAGAGAAGAAAGAAATAGAGAATGCACCAGGGAGAAGGAGAAGGCGTATTTATGAGAGATGTTATCATCTTGAAATGCTGGAGCAATAACTCTTAGTGGCAATGGTTGACGGTAGGAGTCCTCCTGTTTCAGACCAGTGCCTAAGAATCAGAAAAAGTCCATATACTAGAGAAACTGCTCATTATTGTAGCAACAGAGGAGGGAGCCATTGAGCTAAGAAATTAAGAAACCTATTCTAACTTCCCACTCCTCCCACTCCAGTAAGATATTCCTTTCAATAGCTGGTCCATGAAAATCTACTGATTTTAAAGTCAGAAAGAAATTTGAAAATCACATAAGCCATACAAAATTACTATTTTTAAAAAAGCAGAAATAAGTGGCGAAGCTTAAAAGCATTTAAAACAAGATTTTTAAAATCCCTGGTAAAATGTCACCACAAAGCTGAGGAAAATTGATATTCTAGAATGAATGTTTGAGATTATTGAAGCAAATTGAAGATATGAGGAACCACCAGAAAATGGAAATATGAAAACTTAGAGAAGAGATAACAAGGTTAACAGGGAAATGTGGCATGGAATCTGACCAAACTCAGTAGAGAAACTGAAGAAAAGGACAAAAACGTTTCAGAAATAAAGACTAAAGTAAGAAAGAAAAAGGAAAAAAATAAGAAAAGCAAGAAACATGAAACAAAGATAAAGAAACAGCTTAAAAATTATTACAGAGAAAGTCTTAAATATAAAAAAGTCAATGGAGATCCAACAGACACAGAAATCAAGTCCCATAAAGAAGAAAACCAAACAACACAATAGAAGAATTATTTAAAACTATAATTGGAAATATTTCTGAAATTGAAGATCTGAGTCTACATATTGAAAGTTCACATCATGGTAAACACAAGATGTATGCAAGTAAAATTTTCAGATTTTAAAGATAAAAATAGAAGCCTTCAGGAAATCAACTCCCCCTCAAACAGAAAAACAAAATCTGAAAAAATCAGATTGTAGGACAGCAATACTCAATGCCAGAAAACAACGGAGCAAAAATTAAAGGAAAGAAAGTGTGCGCTGAGGATGTTTTGTACAACTAATTTGCTCTTGAAGTAAAAAGGCGACAAGACTATATTTCTGAATGTGCAAGAACTCAAGGAATATTGTTTCCAAGAGCTTTCCTGAGTGATAAGGGACAAGATTTATCCAACCAAGAAACATTTGAGGGAATTAGCAAAATGACTACTCTTCAGCACTGAACTTTCTAACTACAGAACTAAGTCTAAGACAAAGGAGTAACAAATAATATGTAAATATGATCTACTGTAAAAATGTAGACATAGTAAAACTTCCATCAAATAGGAAGACCGGGGAGAGAAGGTGGATAAAAGAGTAAGCTTGCTGATTGCTGTCTATATAACAGCTTCAAGTCAAAGGATATTTAAAACACAACAAACTTCAACAAAATCAAAAACTTTTGTGCGTCAAAGGACACTATCGAGATGGTGAAAGGACCATCGACAGAGTGGAAGAAAATGTTTGCAAATCAGGAATCTGATCAGGGCCTAGTATCCAGAATATAGAAAGAACTCTTACAACTCAACAATAAAAAGATAAGCAACCCAATTTTAAATTGGGCAAAGAACTTGAACAGACTTTTCTCTGAAGAAGATACACGAAATGCCAGGAAGCACATGAAAAGATGTTCAACATCATTAGTCATTAGGAAAATGCAAATCAAAAATCACAAGATACCACTTTACATTCAACAGTGTGACTATAATAAAAAAATTTTTTTAATGGAAAATGGCAAGCGTTGTCAAGGATGTGGAGAAACTGGAACCCTTGCACATTGCTGGTGAGAATGTAAAATGGTGCAGCCTCTGTGGAAGACAGTTTGACAGTTCCTCAAAACGGTCAATATAGAATTACAGATGACCCAGCAATTCCACTCCTAGGTATATACCTAAAAGAATTGAACAGGAACAGGAGGTTCCGGCCCATGATGGCGACATAGGAGGCTCCTGAACTCATCTCCTCCCACGGACACACCGAATCTACAGCTACACACAGAGCAATTCCTTCTGAAAGAAATCCAGAAACTAGCTGAGCAAATCCTACACATCAGACAAACAAGAAAATACCCACATTGATATGGGTCTCGGCACACCCTCAACTACCGGGAGTCACTAAGAACAAAGAAGGCGGCTTGGGTGTTCTCAAAGGTGTGAAAGACAACTAAGAGCTTGGGCCGGATGAACGTTTCGTTTCGTCTCCTACGTGAACCGCGCGGTCGAGACTGGGAGAGATGGCTGCTTTACTAATGCACAGAAACCAACACAGAGAGCCGAGGAAAATGAAGTCTCCACGCTGGATCTTGGACATCTGGAAATTCCATCTGCACATCTGCAGGCAGCTCCCCACCAGGCTCACCCACTTTCACTCCAACCTCCGGCTCTGACCAAGGACCCTCAGCTCTGCCCGTCCTGCCGTCTCACCAGACAAATCCTGAGACCCACTCTGCAGTCTCCTTCTCCCCTTTCTCTAGGGCCTCCCAGCGCCTAGAAATATCAGGAAAGTTATGATGCAGCAGCTGCTGGGAGGTCCCTGCTCTCTAAAGGCTCTAAAGGCTCTCTAGCAGGAGCCTAAAGGAGAGACGGACACTTTTCCTAGACAGCCTTGGATGCCCTCATGGCTCTGCTGTCTATGCACTGATCTCACTGCCCTGTTCCAAGGAAGGTCTGAGGAAGGCCAAAGCCTCAGGAGGAGCCACTTTGAGTGTTGTGGAGAGAACACTGGCCTGGAAGTCAGTTCTAGTCTCAGCTTTGCCCCCAACTTGCTGGGTGACCTCAGGCCAATAGCTTTCCCTCTCTGAGCCTCAGTTTTTGTTTTCTATTGGATTTGAGGGGCTTGGATGCAAAGGGCCAGACTAGCCCTGGCATTATGGGGTCTGAATACATCAACTCCTCTACTAAGAACAAAATTAAGTCCTTTTGAAAAAAATTAATAAAAAAGAAATTATACCTGAATAAAGTTGACTTTTTGAAATTTAACTTTTTGGGGGTTGGCTTCCTGCTGTGAGTGGAGGTGGGAAGCAGAGGCTGAAGGGTGGGGGTAGGCAAACAAGGAGGCCTATGCCTCTTCTTGCCCCTCCAGGAAGACAAAAGCCATGGCTCCACCCTTTTCCCATTCTCTGGGACACAGGGAAGGGAGTGGTCTGGGGTAGAACCTTGACACCAGGGCAGCTTAGAGCCCAAGCCAGAGCTGGTGCCTGACCTCCAGGCCCCGCAAATAAAAAGGTGCTGTAAGTGGTAACCATGATTCATATCTTTTAACATTTTCTATGTCTCCGGCTCTGTACCAAATACAGCATATGCACTATCTCATTTAACCCTATTAACAACCCTCCAGGGGGTACTTACTGTTTTCCCAATTCTGCAAACATATACTTAAGACTTGCAGAGGTAAAATAATTTCAAGACTTCTCTGGGTAAATAACTAAGAATAACTCACATTATTAAATACTAGCAATAACTAGTTAGAAAACTTAAAAGGAAAAAAAATCCTATTCAACATTATCAAAATATATAAAACAGCTACAAATAAACATATCTAGAAATGTACAGAAATTTTCAGGAGAAAACCTACAAAACTTTACTGAATGACATAAAAAAAATATCTGGATAAAAAGACTGTTTGAAATTTTCCGTAATAAAAAAAGGCTTCCCCAAACAGGAAGCCTTCACAAGGTAAAGATGTCCATCTTGGCCAACATAATTTATACCTTAAAGATAATCAAAATCAAAACCCAGTGGGTTTTGCAACCCTTTAATGAAATAATTGATTCAGACGATGATCATCCAGGACTTCGAAAACCATGAGCTGAAAGTTTGCCTGGGACCAGATGTGCACAGGTGGCAAATGATCACCCTACAGACTAGTTGCTGTTTGTAAGCAGGAAAGTGCAACTTTACAGTGGGAGTCTCAGGGGACACCACCTCAAACGCATTAACGGATCTTCACCACACTAAAAGTGGGTTGGGGAGACCCGTGTTCCTCTCAAGGTGATGCAATACGAAGCACACAGCATCAGCCATGTGGGGTTCTTGCCTAGACGGTTGAACTTGGACCCCATCAAGCCTCTAGAGCTAACGTTCATCTATGGGAAATAGAAGGAAGCAAGTTGAAAGATATCACAGGGCAGCAATGTGGGACACTCTAAAGAATAATTCCCCTCTTTTGTTCAACAGGTAAATAGCATGAAGAAGGATGCGGAGGAAGGGAAGGAAGAGGAGACATAGGAATTGGAGAGAATGTTCTCGATTAAAAGAAAATTAGGAGACATTACAACCAATGCAACTGTGCACCTTGTTAGGATTCTGATTCGAACAAATCAACCATACAAAGTCATTTTTGAGATGATGCGAAAAATAGGATACAAATAGAATATTAGATGAGGTTAAGAAATTACTGTTAATTTTGTTAGGTATGACAACAGTATCGTGATTATGTGGGAAAAGGTTCTTATTCTTTGAGATGCATACTGAAGTATTTAAGGGCAAAATGTGAGAGGCATTGGATTTACTGTAAAATACTTCAGCCAAAAAAAGGGTGAGGACATACAAGAAGGAAGTGTTGTAAAATGTTAATCATTAAGACTTCCAGTTATAAGATGAATAAGTTCTGGGAACCTGATGTACAGCCTGATAAGTATAGTTATCAATACTGTAGTGTATACTTGCAGTTGATACGAGAGTGGACCTTTTCTTTTTCTTGCTGGATTATGCACACTCTTTTTTTCCCCCAGGTCTATTGAGATATAATTGACATACAGCACTGTATAAGTTTAAGATGTACAGCATAATGATTTGACTAACATATGTCATGAAATGATTATCACAATAAACTTAGTTAACATCCATTATCTCATATAGATGCAAAAAGAAAGAAAAAGAAAAAATGTTTAATGTTCTCGTCGTGACAACAGCAATTACAGAATGGCAATTGTGTGAGGTAAAGGACGTACTAACTAACTTATCATAATAAGCATTTTGCAATATATGTATGTATCAATGTATATATCATATATGTATCTATCAAATGATCACGTTGCACACCTTAAACTTACACAATGTTATATGTCAATTATACCTTGATAAAGCTGGGGAAAATGTTAATTGTTGAATCTAGGTGATGGGTATCCAGGGCTTCATAAAAGTATTTACTGTTCTTTTTTTGAAAATTTTTATGATAAAATGTTTAACAAAAGACAATGGATTTATTTTTGGAACTTAAAAAAATGATTCTTAGGTTCATATGGAAGAAGAGAATACTTGTGTCATGGACAATTGAAAACACAGAATGATGAAGGGTAAAGGACACCACCGGTCACTAAAACGTATTATGAAGCTACAACAATCACAAAAGCAGTACTGACACAAGAATAAATAGTCAAAGGGAGAGAACAGAAAAACCCAGAAACAACCCCTGTTACATAGAAGATGAGTTTTTGATAAAGTTCTGATTTCCAATCAATGGCAAAAGTTTGAATTAGTCACTAAATGATACTAGAACAGCTGCTTAATAACTGAGAAAAAAAGTATTTCCCTATCTCACACCCTAAACCAAAATAAATTTCAGATGAATTAAAGAATTAACATGTTTTTCAAAAATCACAAAAGAATTATAAGTAAACATAGTGAATATTTATCTGGCGTCAGAGGGAAAAGAGACTTTTTTCAGCATAAAAACAAAGGGAGAAAACATAAATGAAAAGACTGATTTGAGCATCCCAGAGTTTAAAACTTTGGTACAAAGCAAAAACAAGGAAACAAATATTTGCAGTACGGGATTAAAATAAGCATTTATCAAGCTCATCTCATTCAATCCTCAGAATCATCCTATAAAATAAATATTATCTCTATTTTATAGAAGAGTCAACTGAGGTTTAGAAAAGTTAAGTAACTTGTGCAAAGTCACACAGCTAGGACCTGGTAGCACTAGGGTTCAAAACCAGGTCTTCCTGACTCCAGTTTACAGCTGCTAGCCACGTTGCCATACTGCCTCTTGTGTATGACTCGTTAGTAGTATCCTTAATATATAAACAGCTCTTAAAACTCAACAACAAAAAGGTCCCCCAATAAAAATTGGTAAGATACAAAAACAGGCAACTCACAAAAGAAGAAATAAAATCAGTCAGTATAAACAGATGAGGAAATGCTCTTCCTCACCAATGTTCAGAAAAAGGAAACTAAAATGAGACACTGTTTTCCATTGGCAAAGATTTGATTTACTTCTTTCTTAATATCCTATACCTGGTGAGTATATCTGTTAAGGATCCTTGGTTGCAAGCAACAGCAACTGAATTTTAGATTGTTCTCTTTACAGCACTGCCTTCTCTGTTCAGGATTCGAATGGAGGGGTGGGCAGGTTAGAGGTCATGGAAGAGTCCCATGGTTCTAACCTGGGTCAAATACCCTCACCTACCATAGCGGAAGTACCTGATGATTGGCAGCCCCCCAGAATTTCAGGAGTTGGGGAGCAATTACTCCACCAAAGGAACAGATGCTGGGCAGACAAAAAACAAGACACATCTATGCAGAGCAGGTAGAGGGTCTCATACACTCATTTACTTCCTTTCTGAAAAGCAATTTGACTGGATATTCAAAGCCTGAAAAATGATCACACCCTTTGACCTAGCATTTATTTTTGTTTGTTTTGTTTTTTATCAAAATAAAACTGACATATAACCTTATATTAGTTTCAACATAATGTATTAGCATTCAACATAATGCCTTGATATTTGATTACATTGCAAAACGATCACTGCAATAAGTCTGGTTAACATTCGTCACCATACATAGTTACAAATTTTTTTTTCTTGTGATGAGAACTTGTAATATCTACTCTCTTAGCAACTTTCAAATATGCAATACAGTATTATTAACTATAGTCACCATGCTGTACATTACATCTCCAGGACTTACTTATTTTATAACTGGAGGTTTGTACCTTTTGACTGACCTAGCATTTCTACTTTGACAAATTTACCCTAAGAAAATAGTCAGAGATGTGACTGAAAAATATATGTACCGAGATTGCTATTTACGTGAATTAAAAATGGAAACCAATATGTTTTATAATAGGGACCTGATTATATATGTCTTGGCATATTGATCTTACAAAATCCCATGTAACCATTAGAAATGATGATATTGGAGGACACTTCATGACACAGGAAAATGTCCTCAAAATAATCTTAACTGAAAAAGCATTTCTTCAGTATATATGTGTAGTTTGTAATCAGGAGAAAATATTAGCCTCAAAAAATTCTCCTTCTAAATAAAGCTGCCAAGAGGTTGCTAGGATTTCAAAGGTAACATCAGATCATAGAATATAGGGCCCCTCTTTTCCTGAGAGCTTAGAAGACAGCATGAGGTATTCAAGTTAAACCCAAGGAAGAATTTCCTGACTGTGAGAATTGTCCTGGCCTGCAATATCCTCTTCCTTTCTCAGGGTCAGACAAGGTAATGCCCTGCTTCTGGGGCCCAGGAACTGGTTGGGGATTATGAGGAGGCAATGACAGAAGTCCCAGCTTAGTTAGGAATTAACTGTGTGTCCTTGAGCCAGTCTCCTCCCATCTCTGGCCTCCAGTTTCCTCATCTTTCAAATGGGAGGGTGGGAGGATGGCCTTGATCTCCTCCAGTCCTGGTAAGGCACTGTAGTTCAGTGGGCTTTCTGTTTGGGGCCCCTTAAGACCCTGAGCCCCAGCTGCCTCTTTTCCACCAAATGCAGGAGCCAAATAATCTGAACTCTAAGGTGGGGTCCTTGGCTGAGATGACTTTTTGCTCAGGGTCCCTTAGCTTCCAGAAGCCATCTACATCTGCTGTGATCAGCAACCTCAGCCAAACCAAAATCCATGCTCCATCCACCCCCAATGGCCAAGCCAGCCCCAGGCAGAGGGCAATTCTACCAGATTCCCTGGAGGGGATCTCACCAAGACGGGGAGGGCTCTCTCTGCCATCCACAGAGGCCCAAGAGGAGAGGCCCGGGCTGGCTTCATTCACCGCGCCAGCCTGGGCCAGCCTTCTCCAGCAGGCGGCTCTGACCCTAACCCTAATGCTGCCTAGGCATCCAGAACCCTGCAGACCCCTCCTTGCTGTTCAAAGCTGACTTCTACCCGCTGCTGGGGCTTCAAGATCTTAGAGATGCAGGAAAGGGAGTACCTGACTCAACAGGCTTCACCCTTCATACAGATGAGAAAAACTGAGACTCAAAGAGAGAGAAGACTTGCCCAAGACCACAGCCCAAGTCAGCGATACAGGCAGGACTGGATCCTAGCCCCCAACACCCAGGCCCTGCCCCCACCCACCATCAGTTCTTGCACAAACACCCTTGCTCTGAGGCTCCTGGGCAGGGGTGGAGCCAGGACAAAGCAGACATTCCATCCACCCCTTCTCCATCCATCCCTGACTCAGCTGCTCTAGCCTTCCTGGAGCTGCAGGTGTTAATTTAGGGGCCCCTGGGCCCTGACCTTATTAGATGCCGGCGGCAGAAACATGAGGGCCTGGAGCCTCCTCCTCCTGGTGGCCCTCCTGGCTTTGGGGAGCCAGCTGCCTGCTGCCTCAGGCAGGAAGAAGGGAGGTGAGTGTGGGTCAGTTTCTGTGCTCCAGAGACCAGGTGGTGCCGACCTCTCTGGGGTGAGCAAGGGTTTGAGTAAGGCAGGCAATGAGTGTGTGCCTGTGTGTGTCTCTGTGTATGTCTGTGTCTGTGTGTGTACCTGTGTGTGTGTCTCTGTGTGTATCTGTGTGTGTGTCTTTGAGTGTACCTGTGTGTGTCTGTGTGTACCTGTACATGTCTGTGGGTCTCTGTGTGTGTACCTGTGTGTACATATGTGTGTCTCTGTGTGTACCTGTGTGTGCCTGTGTGTCTCTGTGTGTGTCCCTATCTCTGTGTGTATCCCTGTGTGTCCCTGTGTGTGTCCCTGTGTGTATCCGTGTGTGTCCCTGTGTGTACCTGTGTGTGTCTTTGTGTGTGTCCCTGTGTGTATCTGTGTGTCCCTGTGTGTGTGCCTACTTCTCAGTGCTTCCAGCTGCTTGCATTTTGTTTGTGCATCTTCATGCCTGTCAGTCGGCCTGAGTCTGTATCTGTAAATGTCTTCCTGCCAGTTTCTCAGTTTGTCTGAGTCTGTCTACACGTCTGAGTGTAGGATTGTGTGCATGCGTGTGCCTGTCCCTGTGTATGCGTGTACCTGTGTGCCTGCTTATCTGCGTGAATCTGTGTCTACACATGTAGACTTAGTATGATGGCATCACACGTGTGTGTCAAGCTTGTGTGCCTGTACACGTATGAACACGTGTCTCTGTGCCTCTGGGGGGGGGACAAAGCTCTTGGTACCTGCTCTTCTCTGGTTGTCTCCATGGAGATGTCTGGATCTGTGGGTCTGCATCACAGGGAGATGACCCTTTTTTTTGTGAGGAAGATTATCCCTGAGCTAACAACCGTTGCCAATCAGATTGGCCCTGGGCTAACATCCGTGCCCATCTTCCTCTACTTTGTATGTGGGGCGTCTGCCACAGCATGGCTTGATAAGTGGTGTGTCGGTCAGTGCCCAGAATCTGGGCCTGTTAACCTCGTGCCACTGGGTGGCCGAAGTGGAACGCATAGACTTAGCCATTATGCCACCGGGCCAGCCCCAGGGAGATGACCCTTTTTGTCATCTTATGTGGCCAACAAGGCCGTGCCTGGTCCTTCTTGGGCCTTCTCAGTCTTCCAGCCCAGTCTGTGAAAGGGACTCTGGAACTGAGTGGGGATGTGGTTTCTGGGATCTGGGATCTGTTGGGGGGAAGCTCTGCTCCCACCTCTCTTCTCCCCCGCCTCCCCGAAAAGGCTGGGGCTGACCTGTCAACAGATCAGAGCAGCCAGACAGGTGCCTCCCCTACCTGGGCGAGGCCTCCGCCTCCATCCCCTTCTGGGGCTGGAATACTCTGACCTACATTCACCTGTGCAGGCCTGCCTCTGCTTTGGGGGAAGGGGACAGTAATGGGGACAGGTCCCTCTCCTCCACCGGGCCCTGGGAAGCAGTTCTCTGCATCCTCTCTGCCCCCTATAGCCTAACATGGGCCTTCCTGAGAGACAGGGCTGTCTCCCTGGAGCATGAGCTGGTGTGGGGAGGAGACTGCTCAGAGACCCCCAGGCCAAGGAGAGAAGGATGCTGGCAAGTTCCAAGGCCAGAGTCCATGCTAGCTGTGATTCATGCGCCATCACCACATTCCTCCTCACTGTGATGCTGTGAGCTCGGGACTATTTTTATCCCCATTTTGCAGACGAGGAGCCCAAAGCTCAGGGGGAAACCACTTGCCCAGCCAAAGACTGCCTCTGAGTGAGTGTCAAGAGTGGCATTTGAGTGCAGGCCTTCGGAATCAGGAAGACACACCGCCCCAACTTACTCCTTGCAAAATGAGGTCTCATGCCTCTCTCTCAGGAGCAAATGGTGTCTTGAGGAATAAGGGCCTGGCATGCAGTAAGTGCAGCATAAGTGGGCTACACCCTGACACTCAGCCCAGCTGCTCAGAGACGAGAGCTGGCACCTGCAGAACCTGAGCCTGCTCAGACCTCTCTCACGGCCGAGTGGAACACGCTGGTCTCTCCACCACATCTCCGTCCTTCCCCGGTTCTCTCCCGTGAGACACCTGCCTGGCTCTCAGAATCTCAGACGACAGAGGAGTGATAGGGTTGAGAGAAGGGAAGTCTCGGTTTGCTATCTGTGGAAGCCCAGGCACCTCTGTTTAAAAAAACCCCCTACTCAGTCGTGTATGGGTCCCTGACATAAAGAGCCTGGTACAGTCCCTGATGAACAGTAAGTGTCTAACAAACGCTTTCAGTGGTTATGTGGTGTTGGATAGACCTGTGTCTGTGGATGTGATTGTGTGTATACGACTGTGTGTGCACGTGTATGTCTCTGTTCACACCCACACAAGTGCTATATATATATTTATAGACATGACTGTGTATATCTGAGTATATGTGTAATTACCTGTGTGTATATATTTATGTGTCTAGGCCTGTATATCTGACAGGATGCCTCCATATTTGACTATATGAATATGTCCCAGTTCATATGTACATATATACTGTGTTTGTACATATTTATAACTATCTTGTGAATGTCTGGATGTGTGTGTATATATATGTATATGTATAGGTCAAACCATATGAAATTGCTATTTTTGTAGATCAAGAAAGTTGACTATCAGCAATTTCATATGGTTCAGCCCATAGCTAATTGTGTGTATACATCTAAGTGTGTTTGCATATTTGACCATGTATGTGTATCTGTGTGTGTGTGTCTCTCTCTCCATATATATATATATATTTGTGTCTGGGTGTGACTCTATCATTCTCTGAGTCCACATATCCATGAGACTCACGTGCACTGCATGGCTGTCGGTGTGTCTAACTGTCTCTGTGTATCTGTCTGTGAGTGGGGAGCCCGAGTTCAGAAGGAAGGTTAGAAGAGGCAGATGAAGATTTGAGTGGCCCTGCACACACCCGACTTTCATCCCCACCTCCACCCTGTCGCTGCCACAGTTCTCCCGACTTGAAATGCCAGTTCCATCCTCTCTTCCTGTCTGTCTGTCCGTCTCTTCCTCAAGGCTAAGGTCCCAGCCCCTCCTCCCGGAAGTTCTCCCTGACTGTATGACCGGATCCACTCCACCGTACCCCAGCTCCCAGGGAGCTCCTGCTTTGAGTTCAGGCGGCTCTACCTGGCCCACTCCTTGAGGCCTGGGCACCTCTGGCTAGGGCTATGCCCTGGACCTCAGAAAATATCTCAGGGCCTCTCCCACCCCGGCCTGGGGAGGACAGGCGAATCAGAGGAGGGGGCTCCCTCATAGGCTAAGCTGCTCTTTCTCCAGCAGGGGGTAGCAGTTCAGTTTAAGCCCACCCAATCGATCAATTGAAGTTGACTTACTGTATGAGCAAGATGCCTACTATGCGTGTGCCTGGCACCCAGTCAGGGGCTGGAGGGGAAGGTGGACACCAAGTAAAGCCAAAGCACTGTGTCCAGCTGCGGCTGGGGGCTCTTAAACCTTTTCTCAGACGCTAGACTGAGGTGAAGGCCTGGGACCAGTCCCCATCCTCAGGGCTCAATGGCGGCCAGAGCAGAGGTGTGGGAGGTCAGAGGGAGCACTGCCCTGGGAGATGAGGACTCAGGTCCTAGCCAGGCCTGTGTGGGTCTGAGCAATCACTCCCTTGTCAGGCCTTGAATTCTCCCTCTAAATGGAGGAAGATACTGATTCAAGCCTTCTGTGTAAAACCTGGAAATGGCCCAAAATCCTAACAAGAAGAGTGGCTAGGTAAGCTCTGAAATAGAACATTCTAGAGCCATTCGGAGGACCACCTCAAAGACCAAGTTGATACAGACTCCTGAAACAGTGCCACTTCCAACAGTGACAAGCACATGGCACAGATGTGGCCAACTGTGGCTGTGTGACAAGGCGCCAGGCTGGCAACAGTTGACACACCTGCACTGCTCCATCTCCCTTCAAAATCCTTTCTTTCAAATCGTCACTGAGCCCCTAGTGTTTTGCGTCAAGGGCTGTGCTTCAGCCTAATGGTGAGCTGAGCAGGTGGGGTATTCTCAGAGGCTCCAGCCAAGTGAGAGAAGCAGACAAACAGACGCAGAGTCACAAACCCTGAAGGAACGATCCTGTGGGAGCGTATGGGGGTGGGGCGGGGACCGGCCTAGCTAATCTGGGGTCAGAGAAACGGGTCTCCTGAGGATGTGGTGTTTCAGCTGAGACCTGATGAATGGGGTGTAGAGAGCACCAGGGGGAGACGCAGCCAAAGTGAGGCCCTGCGAAGAGAAGCGGCTTGGAGTGAGTTAGGAGGCGCAAAGTGGGAAGAGTGGAGAGGGTGAGGCCAGAGAGGTGGGCAGGGGCTAGATGAGGCCTGGCCTTGTTGGCCCAGGTAAAGATTGTGAACTTCATTTTTTCCTATTCTTTATGTCATCTGTTGCCAGCCTGGTGCCTTGTCACACAGCCACGGTCGGCCACATCTGTGCCGTGTGCTTGTCACTGTTGCAAGTGGCATTGTTTCAGGAGTCTGTATTAACCGGGTCTTTGAGGTGATCCTCTGAATTTTTTCCTATTCTTTATGTCAACCAGCCCCGGGAAGAAGGAGTCCAGCTTCCCATTTCACAGACACAAAACTGAGGCTTGGAGTAAAAAAAAAACTTGCCAGTCATTTGTGATGATATGGATGGACCTCGAGGGCATTACGCTAAGTGAAATAAGTAAGACAGAGAAAGACAAATATGCGGAATCTAGAAAAACAAAACCAAAAAACCGAAACTCATAGATACAGAGAACAGATTGGTGGCTGCCAGAGGTGAGGGGTGGGGGCTGGGTGAACGGGTGAAGGGGGTCAAAATGCGCAAACTTCCAGTTATAAAATAAATAAGGCCTGGGGTTGCAGTGTACAGCATGGTGACTATTGTTAACAATACTATATTGCATAGTTGAAAGTTGCTAAGAGAGTAGATCTTAAAAGTTCTCATCAAAAGATAAAGAAAATTTGTAACTCTGTATGGTCACACGTTAACTAGACTTACTGTGGTAATCATTTCGCAATATACAGTGCCCCTCTGTATCCTGGGATTCTGCATCTGTGGAATCAACCAACCTCAGATGGTTGCGGCTGTACTGAGCATGTACAGACTTTTTTCCTTGTCATTCCCTAAACAATACAGTACAGCATTTACATTGTATTAGGTATCATAAGTAATCTAGAGATGATTTAAAGTATATGGGAGGATGTGCGTAGGTTATATGCAAATACTACACCATTTTATATAAGGGACTTGAGCATATGCAGATTTTGGTATCCATGGGGATCCTGGAACCAATCCCCTGTGGATACTGAAGGACAACTGTATACAAATATGAAATCATTATATTGTACACCTGAAACTAATATAATGTTATATGCCAATTATGCTTCAATAAAAAAATTTTAAGATAAATAAATAAATAAAAGCAAGTTCATCCAAAAAAAAAAGTCTTGCCAAAGGACAGGCAAGAAGTAGGGGTGAAGAATTCAGATCTTGTGATTCCCAGGTCAGTGCTTACTATGTGACTCTGAACTGCCTCCAGCTGCAAGATTTGGGGGTTCTCTTACAGAGAGATTAGGGGGCTGTCCACCAGATGATGGGACGTGCCTCCAGTCGGTGCCTGACCAGTGCATGGATGACAGCCAGTGTCCCTCAAGGATGAAGTGCTGCTACCGAGCTTGCTATCGCCAGTGTGTCCGTATGGTCTCAGGTAAGGTCCCTCTCCTCCTTGCTGACCGCCAAACCCCAGGGCCGGGGCACAGGCAGGCCTCACCCAGGCCCCTGTGTTGCAGTGAAGCGGGGCAGCTGCCCCAAGGACCCACTGCGCTGCCTCGGCCCCATTCAGCACCTATGCCACAGGGACGCAGACTGCTGGGGCTCCAGTCGGTGCTGCCTCGGTGCCTGTGGCCGGGACTGCCGGAACCCTGTCAGAGGTATGGCTCCTGTGCACCTGGGGCAGGTTCTTCCCCTCTCTGAGCCCCAGCTCAGATATCCTTCCAGTTCAACACGCTTAGCAGGATACCTTCCCAGAAGCCTGGGCCTCCCCGTGGCCAGAATTGGGGAAGTGGATGGTGTGGGAGGGGTCCTGTTAGGATGACTGAGGAACTGGGGATCCTTGGTTCCCTTACTGAACTTGCCGTGCCACCTGGATCACAATCCTAAACTGCTCTGGGCCGCCCTTGTGAAGGAGGATGGGAAGTCTTGCCTTCGTGGCCACCAGCCCTGGGCTGATGGGGTCTGGATGGGGGATCAAGCCCAGACCCCAGAGCCCTACTATGGGAGGGGGTTAACCCTTTGCTCTTTTCTCCTCAGACTAATTCTGGGTTAGGATCTGCAGCTCTGAACCTCAGGTTTGGGTTCCCAGCAGCAAGAGATGACGATGAGGGGCCTGGGACCCTGCTACCCAGACAGTACTATCCCCGCCAGCAGCGGTTCCAACCTTCTGATTAACAATGATCTGCCATCACTTCCCCTGCAACCCATCCACCCCTGGTTTCTCCTCCTGGGAGTCAAGGTCCTTAGCCAGACCTCAAAGGGCTCCTCTCTTGTACCACTGCCATACTGAGCTTCTTGTCCTTCCTAACACCCACTTACACATCTCTTTGTACATTCGTTTCTTCCACCTAAAACGCCCCAGTCAGGTAGGCCTCTCTTTGTAGAGTCCTGACCCCTCCCTCTGGCAGCCCAGCCACCTTGAATGTATGTTCTAGCAGAGTTTCCAAACATCAGTCTATTCACATACCCCTTTCACAGATTCACCACAACTGCCAAATAGCTTCATGATTCTGTGTACGGCTTGTACTACTGCTCACCCAACGTTTTTCTTTAAATGGACTCACCCTTGTATATGAATAAATTTATTTCAAAAGAAAACCCTGATATCACTACTATAAATGAGTAAGCAGGATCACTTGCCACAAATAGAATGGAACTGTAAAAGCAAATGCAATGAAAACAGCTAAGTTCCATTAAAGCAAATCATGTCAGATTAAATGACGTTAAATAATGTTAGGTTCTAGCTGGGTACTGCCACGTGCCACGACTGTGAGTCTGAAAACTGCTCTCCATCTCTGTTGTAGTAACTGAAGATGAGTGAGGGTTAAGAGATGTTAAAGACACAGATCTCTAAACTGAGACTTCCTCCCTGGGGTAATCAGAAGGACTGAAAAGAGAAGAACCAGAACTTTCTCACTCCAAGAGTCAATGTTGAATAATGTTGCATCCGGGCACACTCTAAGATCATACCAAATTGCTCCACATTTGGGGAAATGTTGCTTGAACAGTTAGGATGTCATTATTTATGGGAGGGTCTGTCTCCACCCTTGGAGGATACCTCATTCGCCTCGATTTCTCCAGGGCCCGGTCTGTAGTCAGGGACCAATGAGTGGGAGGTCAAGAGAATGACAGCTATCCAAGGGACATTCCTGGACCCAGATCGCTGGATTCCTGACTGTCCCTTTTCCCCAGGACTTGCTTGGGGAGGGGAAGGAGGCAGGTGGACTCCTTCCTGGTTTATCTGAGGGGTCTCTGCAGCAGAAAGAAGAATCTGGGACTGGGCAGTCAACTGTGGAGGTGAAGCTGGGTATCCTGGTCTTCTTTCCTTGTTCCCTTGACCTGGCAGTGTGGTCACAGGTGAGTCACCACTCTGGGCTTCCATTTGCCCTGTTGGAAGAAGGAAAGAATTCTACTTTCTCACTGCCATGGTCCTGCTCACGGGATTCAAATGCCTGAATGCCAACTGAAAAGCAGCGCATGTAATTGTATGGATACAAGGTGGGACCTGGCCGAGGAGGGAAGGAGAACCATGTAGGAGTCACTGACTCCCTGTGAGCTTGGATATCTCCTTTCCTCTTTCTGGGCCTCAGTTTCCCCACCTATAATCTCAGGTGGTTAACACAGGTAATATAGTCCACGGTGTTGTTTGCCCACAATCACCCCTTGCCTCCCCACCATGACCATGCCTTCCCTGGGGGACAGTATACATCCCTGGCCCAGTGATTTGGGGCTTGGCCCTGGGACGTGTTTTGGCTAATGGGATGTGGGTGCAAGTGACAGTGTGCCAGTTTCAAGGCAAGGCACCAGCCTTCTTGGAGCCTCTACCCTGCCCTGAGAAGAGCTTTCCCAGAAGCCACTGGGCTCAGGATGGAAGACACCTGCGGCTTCCCGAAGCTGAGCTGTCCCAGCCAATCCTCAGACTTGCGAGAGGGAAATAAATGTTTGTGATAGGAAGCTAGTGAGATTTGGGGGCTGTTCATTACAGATTTATCACAGTAAGAACTTGTCTAATTCAGATAATGATTATTATTCTTTAGTGAATGCCCACTCTATGCCTCACACTTTAAAATGTCATTTCATTCATCCATCCTGCAACCCTGAGAAAGGTGGGCATTGTTATTCCCATTTGACAGTGAAGAAACAGAGGCTTTGAGATGAGTGACTTGCCCAAGACTCCCAGCTGAGAGGTGAAATAGCCAGGATTAAACCACACCATATTCTTTCTGAGATACCGAAAAAATCAGCAACAGTTAAAATTACAGTGCACTTACTGTGTGCCAGGTGTCACTTTAATTACTTTACATGTATAATCTCATTATATCCTCGCAGCTTTACTGTGTAGGCTTGTCATTTTTTTTTCCTCCCCAAAGCCCAGTACATAGTTGTATATTCTAGTTGTAAGTCCTTCTAGTTCTTCTATGTGGGACGCTGCCTCAGCATGGCTACTGACAGACCAGTGGTGTGGTTCCATGCCTGGGAACCGAACCCAGGCTGCCGAAGTGGAGCATGCCAAACTTTAACCACTAGGCCATTAGAGTTGGCTTGCCTTGTCACTTTTGCCCATTTCACATATGAAGAAACTGAGGCACAAAAAGGTTAATCTGGCCAAGGTTGTATAGATTATAATTAGTAGAGCTGGGATTCAACCCCAAGGACAGACGCCAAGGCTTACACCTCATTGATTACACTAATTACATTCTAGCTTTGAAAATTTCTTCCAGCTCTGAAGACTCAGTTTCTGTCTGAGAAATGGGGATTACAAAGACCCAAGAAGGTTATATGACCAGTCCCAATTCTAGCAGCTGGAACTTGAGTCTGATGTATGCAGCTCATTGCCCCAGGTTTCTTTCCTGAAAGGTATCAGGAGGGAAATTAAGAAGCCCCAGGAGGAGGCTCCCAGGTGAGCTGGTTAGGACTCGGCTGCTAGGGGGCCCATGGCTGTCCTGAGACCCTGAGTTCTGAGCTAGTTCCTGGAGCAGCACGAGGTGGCAGGTTGAAGGCCATGGCTTCTCTGGCTACAGGTGGCAGCATCTACACAGCCCATTCTAGAGTCACCTGCTCAGCTTCCTGGCTAACTCACTACCTGTTCTGTCAGGTCTGCATTGGTCTATGCAGGGCCAGCTCTGTCCTCAACTACCAAATTCCAGTCCATCCAGCTCCATCTCCACTGCCTGTCTCCACTGCCCTTCTGGAAAGTCTCCTTGGAGGCTGGACCTCTGCCTCTAGGAGCCTAGGTCTTCAATCTCCAATCTTGCTTTCCTCCCTCACTCATTCAGTAAATGTCTGCTGAGCACTTAGTCTAGGCTCCAAGCAGTACCTTCACAGAACTCATGCACTAGAAGATGAGACAAAGCCCTGGCTAGAGAGTTGCATGGTGTGCATCAGACTGGAGAAACCCAGGAGACTATGGGAGGCTAGGAAGGACCTAACTCAGCCTGGAGACCAGAGAAGACTTCCTGAAGGAGATGACAGCCAAGCCAAGACCTTGGGTTTTAGTAAGAGTTAGCCAAGTATGACACTGCTAGTCATCCATTCTCCTCTTCTTCCTTACCAACAGCAATGTCCCCAGTTAGAAACATTTGGCCACTCCCCAGGCTACTGGGGTGCTGGTGACGTTCTATATTTTGACCTGGGTGGCAGTCACATGGAAGCATAAATCTGTAAAAATTAATTTAGCTCTAATTTAAGATTTACTATAAGAACAATATACTTCAATTTTAAAAAGTAAATTAAATTTAAAAGATTGTTTCCTCTCCAGGCTCCCTTGCAGCTAGGGATGGCCATGTGACCCAGAAGTGGCCAATCAGAAGTTAGGAGAAGTCTACTGGGTGGGACTTCCTGGAAAGATATTGTTTTCCTAACAAATGAGACAGATTCAGCCTTTGCCCATCATCCATTCACCCTTGTCCTTCCTGGACAAGGAACCTGGCTGCTGCAGGTAGAACCACTATCTGGTCACCCTGAGGATTGTCTTAAGTGAGTGCCCCAGAAGCAGATCTTGAGTTGAAGATTCATAGGATGATGATGTTTTGGAAATGCTCCCAGGAGAAATGGGTATGGGAGTGGAGAAGTGTACCAGGAAGGGAAGGAGGCCAGTAAGGGAGTGACATAAGCAAAGCCCCACAGGAGAATTCTAGAGACAAGTGTAGGTGACTCTTCTGAGTTGTCCCCATTGGGCAAGGGAGCTGGAGCATTTATGCCTCTGTACCCTTCAGTTATCAGTTAAGAACTACGGTGGGGGTGGGGGGCGGGTGGGGGACATAAATTCCCAGGTACTTCAGGCTCTCCCTATGTGCTGGTGTAGCAGACTCTGCAGCCTTACAGAAGCCCTCTGACAAAGAGATACAGATACTATTAGCTGTCGGGAGGGAAAGCATACCAAGAGCCAGTGTGTACAAACGTGGTAAAGGGATCCAGGAACTAGTGTGCACAAATGTGATAAAGGGACACAAGGGGATGTGGACAAAGCACTGACATCCTCTGCTACTAGAATGAGAGCCACACAAGAATAATGAAGTGACAAGGAGGCTGGGTCTTCAGTGCCATTCACGGGCAGCTGCACCATCTCTGGACTGCCAAAAACAGTCAACTCCTCTCTGAGTAAGCCACTATGGTTCAATCCTTGTTCTTGCAGCTAAATTAAATCCTAGCTGATATACTGGGTAAAGAAAGGGCAGGAAGAGTTGTTCATGGAGTGGGAACAGCATATGCTACTCCTCACCACAATTCTGAAAGGTAGTACAGTTCCTCAGGTCCCAGCTGGCCGTTGGCCGGAAGTTGTCCTCATAGCCTTGCGTTTCCAGCATGGCAACTAGTTCCATCAGAGCCAACAAGGAAGTCACAATCTTGTGTAACCTTATCTGGGAAGCAACATTCCATCGCCTTTGCCATATTCTGTTCATTAGATACAAATCAGTAAATCCTGCCCACACTCAAGGGGAAAGGATTACACAAGGGCATGAATACCAGGAGGCAGACATCATTGGGTGACACTCTAGAAGTTGCCTGCCATGCCCAGGTCTACTTAATTACAAAAATGTCTGTACTTTACGCAACATCAAGCTTACTCTTTAGGGTAAAACCTCATGGGTTCAGATGGGCATTTCTGGCCAGGGACTGAAGGAGAATTTGGGGACAGCTCATCCGTGGCAGGTAAAGGGTATGGATACCCCTTTAGCCCCAGAGGCCCATAATGCCCCTCTTCCCACTCTTGTCACTCATTAAATCATCCAACACTCTGTTTACCTCCCACGTGATCTGGGGATGAAACCAGAGCCTGGTTCCATTCTCTTCTGCCCTCGGGAAATAGGTCTTTTCTCTTTTTGAAAACTACCTCTCCAACTCCAAGGGGAACCCCCTGAGTTTTGGGGGCAGTGAAGGCAGCAGAGAGAGTACTAGGCCAGGAAATGGGAGACCTTCTTCTCTGCAGATCTCTCAGTTTCCTTGTTCGTAGGGAATTGGGTAAGATGATTGCTAAGCATCTTCCTGCTCTAACTTCTTACTTTGAGGGAAAAACTGAAGGGGCACAGCCTAGAGTTGCGCTGTCCAATGCGGCAGCCACTAGCCACATGTGGCTACTGAGCATGTGAAATGTGATTAATCCAAATTGAGATTTACTGTAGGTGGATGTAGGAGGCAGAATTCTAAGATGATTCCCAGTGACCCTGCCCCCTGTATAATCTCTTTGAGTGTAGGTAGAATCTGAATGTGTGTTATATGGCAAAAGGGACATTGTCCTGGGTGGGCCTGGCCTAAGCAGGCGAGTTCATTAAAAGCAGAGCAATTTCTCCAGTTGGTCCCAGAAGAGGAAGTCAGCACTCTGGCTTGCCTGGAGGAATGCAAACATCCATCTTGTGAACAGCCTCTGGGGCCACATGGCCAGAAACCACAGGCACCCTCTAGGAGAGTGATCCCCGGCAGACAGCAGGAAAAGGGGGACCTCAGTCCTTCAGCCACAAGGGAATGAATTCTACCAACAATCTACAAGCTTGGAAGAGAACCTCAAACCCCAGATGAGAACCACAGCCCTGGCTGACACTTTGACTTCAAGCTGGTGAGGCCCTGAGTAGAGAATCCAGGGATGCCGTGCCCAGACTTCTGACCTGTAGAAACTACGAGTTAACAAATTTGTACTAAGTTGCCAAGTTTGTGGTAATTTGTCACACAGCAATAAAAACCTAACACACTGGATTTCGAAGACTTAGTACAAAAATGAAAATGTAAAATATCTCATTAATAATTTCTTTATTGATTCCATGTTGAAGTTATAATATTTTGGATATACTAGGTTAAATAAAATTTATTATTAAGACTAATTTCACCTGTTTCTTTTTACTTTTTTAATGTTGCTATCAGAAAATTTTAAATTATATGTGTGGCTCACATTATATCTATTGGACAATGTAGGCTTGGAGGACTCAGAAGTTACTCGTATGGCCTTGGGTGAACCTTTCAAAGCCTTACATTTCTTATCTGCGAGACTAGAATAATCATAGCACCTACCCCCCACATATATTTGCAGCTTAAATGAGATAAGGGCTGTAGAATACTTGGCCCAAGGCAAGAAGGACTCAATAAATGTCGGTTAATATCATTATTACCAGTAACAATTAATATTTGTAAAGTAGGAATCCTTTCTTGTATCCAGGTCCGAGTCTCCAGCACCCTCTCCCCAACCAGGCACACAGTAGGCGGTCAATAAATGCTTGCAGATTATACAACCTTGACAAAGCTCTTTGGCACAGTTCTCCCTTACCCTCAAAACCCACTTTGAAGGCAGGAATCAGGAATCTGTGGGAGGATGAGGACACAACTTCAGGGGGCAAAATGATCTGTTTCAGGCTTCACAGCCCCCAGGTGGAGAGCCCGGGCTCACAGGGGGACGAGGCCACCTTCTCCAGCTCCTAATGCTGAGCCCCTGCCGCAGGCTTGGGAGACGTGAGTTCCAATCCCAGGTCCCAGCTAAGTGCCCTGAGCAGGTGACTGAGCCTCGTCTGTAAAATGGGGAACATGAGACCCTGTCCCCAACCAATTCATGTCAGGAATAACTTAGATAAGTCACCTGAAGCGGAGTACCTGGCACATTCCAAGGACTCAATTAAGGAGGCTATTATTTACTGTTGTTGTTCCTTTGTCAGAGAAGCTCCAGCTGAAATCCCTCTCTAGGGGGACCCCGCCCTCTACTAACCCCTCATCCCCTGGACCCTAACTTAGAGGGATGCCCTGGATGTTGGGCCCAGTCTCCAGACACCACCTCCCCCCAACCGAGTCAGGAATAGCAACCACCGCCTCCGGCCGCCCGCGGCCTCGCTCCCTCCCCCAGCAGCAATCGATGCGGCCTCAGCCGCTGGGGACAGAGGAAGACGGGGAGGGAGAGGGCAGCGGGGCCTCCGGCAGCAGCGAGGCTCGGCGAGACCGCCGGGGCAGATACGAGCCTCAGCGCCTTCGGGGACAGAGGAGCCCGGCGGGCTGGCACCCTGGAGGGGCTGCGACAGGTAAGGTGCCTCCCTGGGGAAGGGCGGGGGCTGCCCGGGGTTCCTGGTGCCTGTGCCTCCCCATGAGACCCCCTAAGGAGGGAGCAGTGTGGGATGACCGCGCTTTGGGGCTGGTCTTGTTGGCTCATCTGTAAAATGGGATTAGAAAACTTCCCTGGCAGGGTTGGTGTAGGGTTTAAACCAAGCGAAATGTACCTGGAGCCCAGCGAAGTGACCAGCACATAGTAGATGCTCAAAATAAGTGTGTAGACTGAATCGTGAAAAAAGCCTCGTTTCCAACGTTCCAAGTGTGCCATGCTAGTGCATGGGTAATCTTGAGCAAGTCACTTAGTCTTTCTTACTGATATTCAGAGTCTTGTCCAGGAAGGTTTGTTGAATTAATGAGCCCATTTCGTAGAGCAGGAGGGTGAGTTCCAGAAAGAGAAAGAGATTTGCCCACGGTCATGCAGCTAATGGGTGATGCAACTGGATTAGAAACTTCATCTTTTGATGCCAAGTCCAGGTGGAGGGGGCGGCAGTGGAGTTGCATCACACATGTACTTATTGTGCACAAATTATGTGCCAGGGACTGCACAGCCGAGCAACGTCTTCCTTGTTGAATCCTCATAACCTCTCATGGAAAGTAGGATGTTCCCCAGTTTACAGATGGGGAAACTGAAGCTCAGAGAAGGAAATGGATCCTCTCAAGGTCAACAGTTAGTAAGCAGCAGACTCAGAATTTGAACCCCGGTTTGACCAGGTTCAGAGGATTAACATTTATTGAGCACCTAATATGTTCCAGGGGCTTTGCACACATACTCCCAATGCCCTTTTACCCAAAGTCTAGTATCCCCATTCTATAGATAGGAGAGCTAAAGCCCAGAGCGAGAGGAGACTGGCCTGGGGTCACACAAGTGACACAGCTAAGGTCACAACCCAGACCCGGTTATGACAAGCCCAGGGTAAGTGAAGGCACCCCCCCGCCTTTGCCAGGCACTGGGCCAGCTGCTTGGTGCACATGCAATCTCCCCACCACAGGGAAGCATTACTGAACCCACAGTGCAAATGAGATTACCGAGGGTCAGGAAGTGAGTCACTGGCCCCCGATTCCAGCAGAGCTTATAGACAGTGGGCAGTGGAAGGAGTATCCACTAAGGCCAAGCGCTTCCACACTCCAGCCTTCCTTGGGGGCAGGTGCTATTGTCTGCTTTGTGCATTGTGCATCCTGCAGGAAACTGAGACCTGGAGAAGAGCAGCTTCCTCCAGGCCCCAGGTGCATCTAGAGTGGAGATACACCTTGGTTTGCCTGCCTCCACGAGTCAGTGAAACAGGTGAATAATTTACTAAACCTCTTCTGGGAGCTAGGCCCCTAGAAAGACATTAATTCAGTTAATCTTCTGAACCACACTTGGAGGTGGGTATTTTTATCTCCACTTGAGGGAAGCTCGGAGACATGACATGACTTGCCTGTGGTCACACAAGAGAGCCAAAGTTCAATCTGACTCTACAGATGCTTTAACTAGTCTGTGCCAATGGCTCTCAAACTTGACCATGCATCGGAATCACCCTCCCAGTTTGTTAAAACTCAGACTGCAGAACCCTAGCCCCGGAGTTTCTGATTCAGCAAGTCTACAGCAGGCTGAGAATTTGCATCTTTGACAGATTTCCAGGCAAGGCTGATGCGGCTAGTCCAGGCAACACACTTTGAGAACTACTGGTCTATACTGATTCTCCCAACAAGCCCAGGCAGTAAGCATTACTGTCCCCATTTTGCTGAGGAGGAAACTGAGGTTCAGAGTGCTGGCGTGTCCAAGATCCCACAGGAGACCTCTGGTGTACGAAAATCCAAGTTTGTCTGGGCAAGGGGGACATCCTCCATGAGCAACCACCAGATGCCAGGACATCCTGCCAGTCAGTGGCTGTCTTAAGTCTCCAAGGTAGATCTCAGCATTTGTTTTGTGCAAATGAAATGGGGGTGGGGAGGCTCAGTGATTTGGTCAAAGTCGCCCAGTCCGGGAGTGTGGGCTATTCAAACCCAAGCCTGACTCTTGAGTCTAGGGGGCACTTGACACCTACTGAACGCCTACTGCATACCAGAGGCTTCACATAGAGCCTCCAACACTCCTGGCTGGTGGGCGGAGCAGGGGATTTAAACCCGGTCTTTCTGGAAGGGAGGTCCAGGGACCCCCCTCAGGGCGCCCCTCCCGTGTCCCCAGCTCGGCGCGCGGCAGCCATGGTGAGCGAGTCCCCGGGGCCCGGCGCCGGGGTCCCCTGGCGGCGAAGCGACGAGGCGCTGCGCGTGAACGTGGGCGGCGTGAGGCGGCGGCTGAGCGCGCGCGCCGTGGCGCGCTTCCCGGGCACGCGGCTGGGCCGCCTGCAGGCCGCGGCGTCCGAGGAGCAGGCGCGGCGCCTGTGCGACGACTACGACGCGGCGGCGCGCGAGTTCTACTTCGACCGGCACCCCGGCTTCTTCCTGGGCCTGCTGCACTTTTACCGCACCGGCCGCCTGCACGTGCTCGACGAGCTGTGCGTCTTCGCCTTCGGCCAGGAGGCGGACTACTGGGGCCTGGGCGAGAGCGCGCTGGCCACGTGCTGCCGCGCGCGCTACCTGGAGCGGCGCGTGGCGCGGCCGCGCGACTGGGATGAGGACAGCGACACGCCGAGCAGCGTGGACCCGTGCCCCGACGAGATCTCCGACGTGCAGCGCGAGCTGGCGCGCTATGGCGCGGCGCGCTGTGGCCGCCTGCGCCGCCGCCTCTGGCTCACCATGGAGAACCCGGGATACTCGCTGCCCAGCAAGCTCTTCAGCTGCGTCTCTATCGGCGTGGTGCTCGCCTCCATCGCCGCCATGTGCATCCACAGCCTGCCCGAGTACCAGGCCCGAGAGGCGGCGGCCGCCGTGGCTGCGGTGGCCGCGGGCCGCAGCGTGGAAGGCGTGCGCGACGACCCGGTGCTGCGGCGCCTCGAGTACTTCTGCATCGCCTGGTTCAGCTTCGAGGTGTCATCGCGCCTCCTGCTGGCGCCCAGCACGCGCAACTTCTTCTGCCACCCGCTCAACCTCATCGACATCGTGTCGGTACTGCCCTTCTATCTCACGCTGGTGGCCGGCGCGGCGCTCGGCGACCAGGGCGGCGCGAGCGGCGAGGAGCTCGGTGACCTGAGCAAGGTGGTGCAGGTGTTCCGCCTCATGCGCATCTTCCGCGTGCTCAAGTTGGCGCGTCACTCCACCGGGCTGCGCTCCCTGGGTGCCACGCTCAAGGTAGGGCCTCTGAGGACGGGTCGAGGGCCTGGGGGAGGTGTGTATAACCAGGGCTGGCTAGGAGGTGAACTTACAAGCGTGCAGTGTCCAGGCCCACTGAGATGACATTCTTTGTGCCAGGCACAGAGCTAGACACCACCTGTACATTTCGTATCTAGTCTGACCTTCCCAACAGTCATGTAATGAACGGTTTTCTGGTATTTATTTCTTTTTTCCGGGGGAGGAAAAAAAAAAGGTAAAGGTCACTTTTGATCTATCTGTCAAACATCAGATAGTACATAGCACGAAATATGCAAAGCACGATGCTAACTGGCTTCTCCGCTGAGCCTTTCCTCTGGCCTTATCAGAAGGCACAAATATCATGGGTCACCCTTAATAGGGTAAGTCTAGCAGTAGCCCCAGAGCTAACACTTGCTGAGTGCTAGTTCTGTGCCAATTTCACATCATTATTGATTTCGTCGTCAGGACAGATTCCTCAGGAAGATGCAATTATTTATTCCCTTCCCGTAGATGAAAAACCTGAGGCTTGGCTTTTTTAAGTCTGGTTGCAATTTGTTGAGCACTCTCCGTGTGCCAGTCCTGCCCTGGGGTGAGTCACTGCCCTGGCAAGCTTACCCTCGAAGTGAAATTAGCCTGGTTTGGGGAGAGAGGAAATGTGAACAGCTTGGACAAAGTCCCAGAGAGAGAGCAGGATGAGTGCTGGGAGGGGACATGGAGGGAAGGAGTGCCAACTGATGAGGTTGAAGGAGTGAGTGGGACAGGGTACTGAAGGGCCGTGAACTCTTGGCCCACGATTTTGGACTTCATCCCGAGGGAATAGGGGAGCAGCCTGTGAGGGGGTTGAGCAGGGGCACGTATTATTGTTACCACTTTGCAGATGTGGAAACTGAGGCTTCAAGATGTGATGGGACTTGTGAAAGGTTCCTCAGTGAGTAAGTGGCAGGGCCCAGAGAAGAACCCAGCTGTGCCTGGTGCCGGCACCTCATCCTCTTTCTCCTAAAGCTCTGTGCAGCCCTGCTAAGGATCCCTAGAAGGTGCTGAAAGATCCCTTCCACCCGTGGCTTACTAAAGCCTTTTCATGCCGTCATGACAGGAGAGCCAGGATTCTGGGTCCAGGCAGGTGACCTGGGCAGATTGCTAGGGCGATGGGCAGGTACAGGGAATTCTATTAGCCAGATCCTCTGAACTCAGCATCTTTCTAGGGAAGATCCCTCTGCCCCAGAACGCTGCCTTGCCTGATGCTACTAGCTTTTTCTGCAAGGAGGGTGAAGAGTATTGATTGAAACTGCCAGGGTCCAGGACACAGGTGTAAGACTCCAGACGAGAGCCTTGGTATCAGGGCAAGGCCCCTGACCAGCAGCATCGTCCTCATTACCAGGAAGCTTGTTGGAGTTGCAGAATCTCTGGCCCTACCCCAGACCTACTCAGCTGGGTTTTGCCTCTAAAAAAGACCCCATATGATTCCTCCACACATTGTAGTTTGGAAGACGTTGTTCTAGACTAGGGGTTCTCAGTCTCGGCACTATTGACATTTGGGGCCGGATAATTCTTTGTTGTGGGGCTGTCCTGTACATTGTAGGATGTTTAGCGGCATCCCTGGCCTCTACCCACTAGATGCCAGTAGCACACCTGCCCCAGTTTTGACAACCAAAAATGTGTCCAGACAGTGCCAAATGTCCCCTAGGAGGCAGAATTGCCCTCTTTGAGAACCACTGTCCTAGGGCTTGGCCACACCCATAGGCAAGTGTATTCAATGGGTGGTCTCTCCTCTTGGCTTCCCTGAGAGGCAGAAAATATTTTTGTACTTATCAGAAATGTGATAGACCAGTCAAAAGTACATGAAAGTAACTCCGCATGGTGGAATATAAACTGTGGTTCTCTCTTGGTTCTGCAACCATGTAAAAATTACAAGCTCTGCATTACCTGGTTGGTGCCACCAGTGCCCCTGCACTAGAAGAAACAACTGTGGCTTAGCAGGCACCTTGGACAACAGAAATTAGGCCTCTGTTCTGTCCCAGGGAGTTTTGCTGCCTATTGTAGTTGAGAGATCTTAGTTTGGAGTCAGGGGACCTAGGTCTTGGCACCAGCTCTATCTTGCTCTGTGACGTCAGACCTGTCCCTTCTACTCTCTGGACCTCAGTTTCCCCATATGCCCAATACCATGTCTGTAAGCACCTCCATCTCTGACTTGACTTCTTCCATTCTCTTTCAGCACAGCTACCGTGAGGTGGGCATCTTACTGCTCTACCTGGCCGTGGGTGTGTCGGTGTTCTCCTGCGTGGCCTACACAGCTGAGAAGGAGGAGGAGGTGGGCTTTGACACCATCCCGGCCTGCTGGTGGTGGGGCACAGTGAGCATGACCACTGTGGGCTACGGGGACGTGGTGCCGGTGACGGTGGCTGGCAAGCTGGCAGCCTCGGGCTGCATCCTGGGGGGCATCCTGGTGGTAGCGCTGCCCATCACCATCATCTTCAACAAGTTCTCCCACTTCTACCGGCGCCAGAAAGCTCTGGAGGCCGCCGTGCGCAACAGTGACCACCGGGAGTTTGAGGACTTGCTGAGCAGCGTTGATGGAGTGTCAGAGGCGTCTCTGGAGACATCCCGTGAGACGTCCCAGGAGGGAAGGTCTGTGGACCTGGAGGCCCAGGCCCCTAGTGGGCCCCCAAACTCTCAGATTTATTAAAACCAGGGTTCCGTGTCCCTTGCCCACATCCCTACAGTCAGCTGTGACAGAGCGGAGATGCCTCACCTGCGTCAATTCTTCAATGTAGCATCACCTCTTAGGATCACTCACCCTGGCCTGCGAAATGAGACCCAGAGGCTGGGTCCCTTTCTCCAAAGGCCCAGGGAAGCACAGTGTTACCCTAGATTCTCTGCGCCTGCAGAACAACCCAGAGACCTTTATAAACAAACCTCCAAGCCATCGTGAAGCAGGCATGAGCCAAAGAGAGAAAGTCGAAAGGATGCTAACAATTCCTGAGCACCTCCTCTCTGTTAGCTATCTCATATTTGGCCCTATGTTGGAGGATGAGAAATATCCCCATTTCACGGATGAGGAAACTGAGGCTCAGAGAGATACAATGACTAGCCCAACTGTCACACAACTAGAAGTAGTGGAGCCAAGTTTGTAATCTGGTTTGTTGGTCTGCCAAGACCAATGTTGCTTCTGCTCTGTCTTCCTTCTGCCATCACAAAGTTTGCCTTTGTGGTTTTAGGGGGTTCGTGGATTCCCCAGAGTTGATCCATAGAGTTAGAACCCTCTGTCAGAGCTTGGGAAAGGACCAGACAGGAGATTCAGAAGTAGGAGCCCTGGACCTCAGCTATGGTTCTTTTCCAGGAGCTTCCAAGAGGGGTAAGCTCTTGAAGGTGAAGTCTGGGAGGAAGGAGGTGGCAGCTGCCTCCTTAGCTGATGTGCAGGATTTGTTAAGCAATAGTCTCCTGCAGCTTCCTCCCAGGGCTGGCTTGAGATACAGAAAATCTGAAGGGACCCTGGCCGGAGGCCTGAAGTGGAGACCCAGCTATGCTAGGACCTGATGTGTGAAGTGGGCAGGTCCTTGCCCCATCTCCTGGCTTCAGCCCCTCATCACAGTCTGTGCCCCAGAGGGAGATGAAAGCCCAGTGGAGCAGGGGAGGCACTGACTTAAAGCCAGCTCAGCTCTGAAATGTTGGTGGCAAGGGGCTGCCATGCGTGAACACCTGTCCCTCACCTCGGATCCCCCCATCTGACCTTGGCAGTTCCCTTCTGCCCTCCACGCAGACCTCCAGCTGTACCTTGAATGACCATCCAGGCAAATGATTGAGACTCCTGTCCCTTTTGGCCAGCTCCACCCCCTCATCCTTGCTGGGGGCGTATCTCTCATAGTCCCCTGCTGAATCCTCTCTCCACTTGCTGAGAAAGTTGGGAGGGGAGGTTTCCCCTTAGCCCTTTTCATGTACTGTTGCTAGAATGCCCATTGCTATACTGTCATTGCCTGACTGTGGCTCTGACTATCCCACCACACTGAACTTCAAGATGGGAGACGTTGGTTGAACCCAGCCTTGGTGAGGAGTAGGTATTTGGTAAATGTTGAGTGGATCAACCAATTCGTACAGCCTACTGTGTGTCGAGCACTGGGGAGAAAGAGGAAACAGCCACAGGGAGACCTTGCCTTAGAGAGGGTGTGGAAAAGACTGAAAAGGAGGTCCTTTAATTTCTGCCCCTCTTCCTCCTTGCTTTTGAGGCTTTTACAATGATTTCCTTGTAGATTCTTCACTCACTCATTCAACAAATATCTTTTGGAAGAGTCATAAGCTGGGGCTTCATGTGTGGCCTGCAGACATGTTTTATTTAGCTGGACAGTATTTTTAGTATATTTTTTAACTCGAATGCCTTTGGGTGAGTCATGCACTCTTCAATTCCCCATAGTGTCCTCCCTCCACCCCACACACACATACACCACTGTCTTAGCCCCACCAGTTCTCAGATATACTTTACCCACATAGCCTCCGATTTATTGACTGCTTACTAGGTTCGAGAGAGAAAATAGGGAAGAAAATATATATCCCTGTACCCATGAAGCTTACAGACTAGTGGGGGAGACAGATTTTAATCCAATAATCACATGTGTAATAGTGAGCTCTACTAACTACAGGGGACTAGAAGTGTGTATAATGTAACAGGGACCATTAACCAAGAAGGTCAGAGAAGACTTTCCTGAGCAAGGACGGTTTAACCTGCCATCATACGGATAAATAGCTGATTAGCCAATGGGGGTTCCAGGAAGTGTATTCCAAGCAAAGAGAATGGCACACGTGAAGGCCTTATGTCATACCCAGGGCCTGGTACATAGTAGGCCCCCATACATGGTAGATTCCAAGTTTCCAGATTGGAGTAGAGACTGGAGTTAAGCCGAGGGGCCGCTTGTGAATTCACCTCTCACACTCCAGCCCTCCCACACACTCACCCCGTAACGTCTGGGCCCACCTCTACCCAGGTCGGGGCACAGAGGCCAGGAGGGCTGTAGGCATCACACTTATGGTCTTGCTGAACATACCAAGGAGCCGAATAGCTTCCAGACTTTCCAACCCCACAGACAAGGCCCTGAAGCTGGTGTGGGGAAAGCTCAGAGGAGAATCCTCTCGCCTGCATCCATCACGAGATTGTGTTGTCCTGGCAGAAAAGCTCACTCCCATTCCCATGTATCACTGAAAACCATTATGCAAATAAAGATGCTGGGCCCAGGGACCCATTTCTGCCTGTACGGAACTGGCTGCTTGGCGTGCTTTCTGGGTGATTGGGGTGGGTGGATGATATGTGGAGGGACTCGGAATCCACGTTTTCTGATTCTAATCTTGGATTTAACACAGGTTGCAAGCGACAGGCATCCCGCTGGAACTAACTTGGTCAAAAAGGATAACTTATTAGAGTAAATGACTGAAGTGATGAACAACTGTTATAATTAGGGTTCTTTGCTTGCAAGCAACAGAAACTTAAGAGAAAATGAAGGCCAGAAATCCAAAATCAAGGTGTCAAAAGGGCCACACTCCCTCTAGAGGCTCTAGGGGAGAACCTTCTCCTTACCTGTTCTAGCTTCTGCTGGCTGCTGGCATTCCTCGGCTTGTGGCTGCATCACTCCAGTCTCTGCCTCTGTCGTCACACTGCCTTCTCCTCTGTGTCTGTCAAATCTCTCAATGCTTCTGTCTCATAAGGACACCTGTGATGGCATTGAGGGCCCACCTAGGTAATCCAAGATGATCTCATCTCAAGATCCTTAATCACATCTGCAAAAAGATCCTTTTTTAAAATAAGGTAACATTTATGGGTTCCAGAGATTAGGTTGTGGACATATCTTTGGGACCACCATTCAGCCCACTACAGAAGGGTATTGGTTATGTTCACCCATCAAAGGAAAATCTGACTGGCCAGGCCTCAGGAAATATAGGAAAGAGGGGGAGCTGTAGGGCCCTCAGTAGCAGGACCCATTCTGTTTAGGACACTGCCATCCAAATGACCTGCCTCCAGTCACCTTCCTTCTCTGGATCTTTCTGCTCACAGTCCCAATCCCAGGGGAGAGGTTGATTTGCCTAGCTGAAGTCATATGCCTCTCCCTTGGTGGGGATGGAGGGCGGGGCACCTGGATTCATATCTACAACAGACCACGTAGGGTGGAAGAAAGGTAGTTACCCAGAGAAAAGGCCATGTGATGTCACCAAAATAAAGGGGAGGGATGTTAGTAGGCAAAAATAGCAGGTGTCCACTACACTCCAACCGTTGGCTGCCCTAGACACCGTACGCTCACACCTTCCCATACACAGAGTTTTATAAATGTTCCTAACACGAGGAAGCTAATCTCGTCTATGACCAAAAATACACTTTTTGCTCTCCAGGCCCTGTGAATGTGATTTAATTAGTGTAGTGGGTTAGTTTGATGTCTTGTGGAATAGGGATGATCAGGGAATGGAAATCGTTCTGGTACAGAGCTGGAGAACTAAGGTATCCTGAGTTAAGTAGTAAAGGAAGACTGTTATCCCTTCCAGCTCATAGCAAAATGCTTCCAGTGGATTCTGTTTCTTGGAATGAAACCAATAAATGCATATTAGCTCCAGGGGCTGTAATAAGAAGCACATATCTAACACAGCAGCTAAAATTGGAATTGCCACTTGATTAAAATAATCCACCATCATTTTCCAAGACGCATCTAATTTTGCACCAGCCAAATAGAGGAAACTAATGGTGTTTTGATGGGAATCATCACCCTGCAGGGTCTTTGGTGGAGGCACTAATCTCTGTAGCCTCCACAGAGCTGTGGTACCACTGTTGAGTTTTCTATTTTGAAACAGTTGTTCAATTGGACTCTATTGGCCTTTTATATTATAATGGCTCCATGGGTCAGGGAGCCAACGTGGGAATCTTCCCCAACTATCACTCAAAAACTGGAGATATAGGATAGGTTTGGGATCCCACTAGACTTCCAGTGACAGGGACAAAGGTCAAAACGCTATTTTTCGCATGATTGGTGGACCTACAGGTACTCTTGGACCCAAAAAATTGGTAGGGACTCAAAATCTTCATCCATGTTTCCCTGAAAGGTTTGGTATTACCCTTTCTTCATCATCTAGTTACCCTGGTAAATGACCACAGGTCCTTTTGGAGACAGCAAGAGAAATGTTCACATTCCACTCACGCAGTAGTACAGCAAGTCCTTCCTCAAGGGCAAGCAGGGTATCCTCCATTCAAAGGGCAGATCAATCAGCAATCTCAAGCCTAGGTGTGAGGAGATGATCTATAACTATCACGGTGCCTCAAGTCAGGACTTTTTGCCAGGGCTGCAGAATACTTTTGGGTTTTGTTTTGCTTTGTTGCTTATGTTTGTTCATTATACAAGTCAAGCAAGGCTTTAGTGGTCACCTTTGATTTAACTTTTTAGGGCCCCCCAGCATGAGATCTTGCCTCATGCAAAGCCTGCTAAATTTTATGATGACCATTCCCACTTAATTTCCGAGGGCTAAATGTCAACACCTGGCCTCTCACACCTCTGCATTCTTCTTCCCCTCTGAGATCAGGGAACCCATTTCACATCGCAGCCCCTCACCCAGCACTCCTGATCTAGACTTACCTCACAGCAAGGATAAAGTGTTCTGGGTTCACTGAGGGCCATGGTTAGAGGTGTGTGTGGGAAGGAGGCCCAAAATAGATCCAATCCAGCATCCCTGCCTTCCGAAACCTTTGAATCCCTTCTTCTACATGATGCCAAGGGATTTGGGGCCTTTAAATTCCATTTCATGTGGGCCAGCGTTCGGTTCAAGTCTGCATTAGTCAACCCATCCATGGTTAGAACCCAGCCAGCTCCTGGAGCTAGCACAGAGAATGGAGAATCCCTGGTCGATGCATCCATATCAAGAAGATCAGCCTGGTCCAAAATTGCATTTCCCCTTCCTTCATCAAGCACCACAAAAATCCTTTCCCCTGAATATTCCCCAGATTTCTGATGGTATCAATTAACAAGTTTCTGCAAGTCTGCGTGGGTCCAAGATTCTTTCCTGCTCAGGGTCTATTTTTCACCCTCTAGGCCCAAACTGATCCCCACCTTTCAGCTAGCGGCGTTGAGGGGTGGAGAGAGGAACCAGTAGAAACTCAGGAGATTTCTCCAATAAGGAAGGGCGGGCACTGCTTCCACCTTGTGTTTCTGACTGGATTCTCCCACATCCTCAGATATGGCCATTCCACTTGTCATAATCCCACTCTTTCTATCAACGCCTAACTTCATAAAAGTGCAGCAGGGCTGTGAATTCAGCAACCTGCACAATCAATTGCCAGTGTTGGTTTTTGGAGCTCAGCGCCCTACTGCAAGTCAAGAGGGAGTCCTTCACCGTGGTCATAGAAATGCTCTACATTTCACTCTGTGTTGAAAAAATTATATTTGGGCTTTCTTTGTTGACTTTCCCCTTACATTGTTCTGTGCGGTTAGAAATAAAACTTTCCATCGCATATCCTGGGCATTCCTCACCTCCTTAGAACTGAACTGTGACGGAAGCTACCCTTCTCTGACAGCCACGTCCTCAGTAAGTAATACCAGAAGTAGCCCTGTACCGCTGCGTCCCATGGTCTGCTGGCCTCCAGGGTGAAAGCACGAGCAGCAGCCTCACTGGGTTTTGCCCCATGGCAGCCCAATTATTTGTAATTTCCTGGAGGACATGTTGACTATAACTCCAATTTCTGTATCAGGAGTCTTTGGTTCAAACAACAGAATCCAACTCTGGAAAACTTAAGCAAAAAATGACTGCATTGGATAGATACAGGATAGGATCGATGTAAAATTAAACAACCAGGCTTTGAGAAAGATAGGAATGAGGGCAACACAGGGATGGAGGTAGTTGGAACCCATGAATCACCTCTTAGGGCACAGCAGTTGAACGCCTTAGTGACGACTGCCTCCGTGTTATGTAACACTCTGCTCAAGCTAACAGTTCCCCGAAGACTGAGTCCAGCTGGACCAGTTTGGGTCACATGCCCATCACATGGCTGGGGGAAGGATGGAGGAACTACCATACACAGTCTCACCAGGACACAGATGGCAGAGGTGTAGTTCCCTGAAGAAAAAAGTGGGGTGCTTTCATGAAAATGAGGGAAAGGGATCCCAGGTGGGAAAAACCAACAAATATCTATTACAATACCCCTGGGTGGAGATGGTAGCTTGGTGGCTCAGCTTCAGCAACGACAGAACCAGGAATGAGAGACAGACCGAGATTTCTGTGTCACATGGCAGACGACAGGGTTACCAACATCTCCCAATTCCACATCTTGTAGCGCTTCCACCAGAGAACTCCTTCCCAGTTCCAGTTTGAAAAATGTGTCAGAAGAACTCTGATTGGCCCAGTTCCAGATGAGGTGACTGGCTCACTCAACTGTGGCAAAGGGTTGGGTCTGTGAGAACATGGCAGCCACCATGTGAACTTCTGGCTGGTGTGGGTGTCAAGGAATTTCCAGAAGAGGGAGGGCGTGCTGGACAGATCCCATAGCTATCCCTTGCAGTCTTGCTCTCTTGGGCCTCAGTTTCACTTTCTGTAAAACGGAGAGATGATGTCCTGAGATGTTCAGGGGTAACTGGGCCCCTGGGCCTGCAGAGTACATGGGACAGTTCAGGATGTCTGGGGCCCTGGGATGTGATGTCTGTGATAGTATCTCCCTGTTTGCAGCGGCCTCAGGGACTTCACTGGTAAGTGAGACATAATATTCCTTAGGGATGATCAGACTTAAGATCTGCCCCTCCCCAGCCCCGTATTACAGATGAGAAAACAGAGACCCAGAGAGGTCCAAGGTCATACCCGAGTCCATTTGTGTAGAGAAGAGCTTTTTAGCTCAAATAAGGGCCAAGCAGGGTGTTCATATTAGAAAATGGGAGTGGAAGGGAGTCTGGTTGACTCATAAGGTTCTTTTTGAGGCTCCCAACAGTGAAGATGACCTATCAATGAATAATAATAACCACCCTTCACATGTCTGTGGCACTCTACAGTTTACAAAGTGATTTCACATCCATTACCTCATATACTGCTCACAAAAACCCTAAAAGACTACAGCAACAATAATAAAATAAATATTATGTATTAATATTAATTAATTAGTATTGTCATTATTGGACAGATGGGGAAACTGTGGCCTGTGGTCAGACAGTCAAAGCAGTGAATCAGGGATTCAAACTCAGGCTTCCCAATACTGGACTGTACTCACTTGGCACCACATCCCACTATTATCACTTTGGCAGACTTAAACCCCCAGGCACCGTTGACGGAAGTGGCTTTGAAGTGTGGATCCTATTATGAATTTCTTCTCTCCTCAAGCTCTGGACACAGCCCTTAGGTGCTGGCTGGGACCGTCCTCGATGACTACCAAACTTCGTATTTCAGGACAGCCAGGTCCTGTGCCTGAGTGTGGAAAGAATTCTCTAGGAAGTTTAATAAGTTAAGAAGCTAATCTCATAAGACAGGAGCCTTCGAGATGAAAGGGATGGTCTTTCAGAATCCAGTCTGCTAGAAAAGAAGGACATTGGGTAGGTGTAGACTGGTGCTTAACCTTGTTCAAAAGGACTGAGTTCAGAATCGCAGGAAATTCATGCATCCAAGAGGAGGATCTGCACACACCTTGTTCTAGGAGTCAGACCTGGGTTCAGATGTAGGTCCTGCCACTTACCAGCTGCGTGACCTTGGATTGGACCTGATGATCTCCAAGAAGCACTTCTCAGGGCCGACCTCCAACTGGGCTGGTATCCAAAGCCCTCCCCAATCTTTTCCCACCTTCTTAGATTGGTAAGGAATCTTTCAGTTACAAGTGACAGAAACCCACAAAGTAGCTTATGTACAGGTGGACCCAGAGGTTCAACTGTAGTCAACAGGTCTTCTCTCCCTGGTGCTCTCTCTGCTCTTCCTTCCTGTGTCGGCTTCTTTCTCAGGCAGGGAGTTATTAAAATTATTTGGATATGATGGGAGCATATGAGTGATACCACGTGGTACAGATGAAAGAATATGGGCCCTGAGGTCAGACAGACTTGGGCTTAAGTCTCTGCTACTTAGGGGCTGTGTGATCTTGGTTGGGTTTCTTTGCCTCTCTGAGCCTGTTTCTTCACTTGTCTTGATCTAATAACACCTACACCTCAGAGCGTTAACATCAAGTTCAAGTGAGATAAAATATGTGAAAATGCCTGGCATGATAAGTGTTAAATATTAACCCCGAAAAATGCATAGGAAGGACATAGAAGTCAGCAGCCTCCACCAGGGCTCGTTTCCCTTGGGATGGTAGAGCGACTCCGAGCAGAGGGTGTTGGGAAGTGGTTTGCACGTGTAGAGATCACAAACCAGACTCTGCATTTGAGGCCACAGTGGGGGTCTCAGAGTGAACCGTGGGGTCAAGAGGTCGGTTTGAGTCCAGACTAGACATGGCCAAACCTTGGGCCTCAGCTGCATCGTTCATCAGAGCAGGACGCTGGCTGAGACCAGTGAACGGGCCAGGAGGAACCACGGCTTACACGCGTGCAGGGCTGGGTGGTTCCCTCTGGTGACCCTCCATCTCAGCAGGAGTAACACCGACCCCTTCCTGGGGGCCACGGGACCCTGCAGGCTCTCGTCTCCACCCACCTCTCTGACCTCACTGCCACCGTCTCTCTCCTTTGCTCACTCTGTTCCAAGCATGGTGGCCATCCTTCTGAGTCAAACACTTGTTCTTGCCTCAGGGCCTTTGTTCTTGCTGCTCCCTTAGCCTGGAATGCACATCATCCGTGTCTTCCACCTGGCCGGCTCCTTCTTGTCATTCAGGTTTCACCTCAAAAGTCATCTCTTCAGAGGCCTGCCTAGATCACTGTATAAAGCTGCCTCTCCCTATACACACGTACATGCATGCACACACACACACACTGCTCTCAATCTCGTTACTGTTTTTTTTTTTTTGCTTGACCAAGATTTGCCGAGGTAACACCTGTGCCAATCTTCCTCTGTTTTGTATGTGCACTGCTGCCACAGCATCGCTGATGAGTGGTGTAGGTCCGTGCCCAGGATCTGAACCTGCAAACCTGGGCCGCCGAAGTGGAACGTGGTGAACTCAACCACGACGCCACAGGGCCAGCCCGTTTTATTTTCTTTATGGTCCTTCATCGTTCTCTGAAACTATCACTGATTTGTTTGCATGTTAGACAGAATCACTGTGAATATGACAGTGACAAATCTAACCGATCTTGGTGTGTTGTCCTCCACCAGTGACTCAAATATTGCAGGCATTGCTGCCACTGAGGATGTGATTTTCTAAAATGGAGACCAATTCTTGTAAAACTCCAACCAAAACAAACTAAAAGTGTCTCTCCATTTCTACATAGTTCATTCCTGAAAAATTAACAATAAAATACCTTGCACAAAGTACTTTGTGTTCAGATGTAAATGAGATTTGGTTTAGCATCAGGTGTTTATAAGTTTCTCACCAACATAAATGTCCAGTGGGACGTTTGAATGTGGTGCTGGATGCAGGACAATTTTTGTAGGACTGTCCCAGAATGCACTGCAGGATATCTAGTATCCCTGCCTCTGCCCACTAAGTGCTGATAGGGCCCTGCAATCGCTGTCACAACACTGCCAGACATTTCCAGACACTTCCTAGGGGGCAGTATTGCACACTGTGAGAATCACATATCTACAGAAAGGGTGTAGTACTATATACCTCAGTATATGAGAAAAAATGAGATAATCTAAAAGGCTCTGCATTGTGTCTGGCACATAATAAGTACTTAGATGAATTTACTTCATCTCTCCTTCCCTCCTCTGGCCACGGGTTCTCAGTCTGACCAACAGGGAACATCTATCATTGGTCCTGGCAATAGGAAGGAAGGTAGGCTGAATATTTCAGGGAGTGAGGTGAGTAAATTAGGCAACAAGGAACACACATCACCCCCATTCCCAGAAAAGTTGGAAGAATAGCATGACAGTTACACAGAGACTGTGGAACTATTATACGAAATACTTTATAGCAATTTGACTCAGGAGACCTACACTTACTTTTCAGTGTAACTCTGTTCCTTCCCTGCTGTGGAGTAAAACTTTTAAGACTAAGAGAACCCACGGTCAAGCTAGACAATTATTTCTGGATAAGATGGGCCACACAAGGCAGGACCCTGCTGCTCCCCTCTGAACGCCGGGCCGTGTCTGGCCTGGTTTTGTGCAACAACAGACAGAGATGAAGGATTCCAAAGTGATCCTACATCCAGACTGTCACAGCAGACCCTCTGTACAGGCTGGTCACTCTGCCCAGGATGCCTTCTCTCCCTCACTTCCCACCCTTTCTCAACCTGGCCATCTCTTCCTCATTTTTTAAGTCTGAGGTGTATTACCTCCTCCAGAAAAGCTTCCTGGGACCCCCCCAGCAGAACTGATTGTCACTCCCTCCTGTGTCCACAGGCCGTGTACTTCCTTCTACCATAGGATTTCCCAGGTTGTGTGCTTGACTGACTCCCCAGCTGGTCTGCAAGAACTGTGTCTGGTTTATCTTTATATCCCTGACAACCAGCTCGGTACCTGGCACACAGTCGGTGTCCCACAAAAGTTCACTCCCTACCATACCATTCTAGAATAAACATACCACAAAGTCAAAATCATGAAGATTCAGAGTATCATTATCTAGGCTGTGGACGGAGGATCTCATTTCTAAAAAGAGGATAGTCTGTGGTCCGAAGGACAGTTTATTCAAAACCAAGGTGACACGGGGTAGGGAGGAGGAAGAACAACAATTCTAACAAAAGCACACAGGAAGCATTTCAAATTAAAAAAAAAAAAAGGCAATGGAGGAAGCTATGTCTCATACATATACAAATTGCTGACTTCAACTGATTATTTACATCCAAACTTTATAAAATAGCATTTCAAGTCAGCACTTAAGCCAGTGTTATTAGTTTTCGTTACAAAAAGTTTAAAGCTACAAACTTCACATTTTTAAGTTGTACATCTGCAACAGCATTTAAGCTTTTTTTTTTTTCCAAGTTGGTCTGAGTGCAAGCTGGTGGAAGAGATTTTTTTTTTTTCCAAACACAAAAAGCACATGGATTCCAAATACAATGAATATAATCCCGATGAAAACACAAACATAGTGCTTAAGGAAGGATGGGGTGGGAGGGTGAGGACTGGGCAGGAACAATTTTCCAGTAAATAAGGAGCTGCAATCTTAGAGGCAACGTGGTATGCTGGCAAGGGCACTGAAATAAGAATCAGAAGACCTGGAATGTGAACCCTAGCTCTGACAGATTTTAGCTACGTGACCTTGAGCAACAGACTTTACCTCTCTGAGCCTCAGTTTCCTTACCTGTAAAGTAAGGACAATAATACCTACACCTCCCAGAGCTATTACGTTTAATGGACGTAGGGCTATTCAGATCATCTATTTCTCCTTGAGTGAGCTTTGGACTTTGTATCTTTCAAGGAATTTGTCCATATTATTTAGGTTGTTGAATTTATTAGCATAAAGTTGTTCATAATATTGCTATTAACCTTTTAGTATCTGTAGGATCTATAATGATGTCACTGCTCTCATTCCTGATACTGGTAAGAGCTATTGAGTTCTAAATGGTATAATAAACTTCTGATATCTGGCAGGTGCTAAATAAATGTTTCCTAGATCCAAATCTACAGTCTCAAGGAGTCAAGGCTATAGTTTTTAAGTTGCTTCAGAGTATTGGTCCTGTCTGTCTATCTGTCTATCTACCTATCTATCCATCCATCCATCCAACCAACTGGTGTTTGGGAAAAGGGACAAAGGAAAAAGAAAAATAGAAATTTGCTTCAAAATTACTGATGAGGAAGCAATTAAGATATTCCTAGAGAATCTGAGATTTTTTAACAATACAGTTGGGTGTGGCTCATTGTTTCTTAGGAGGAGAGAACAAGTGAGGGGCTCAGAGTTTGCTGGAAGCTTGAGTCACAAATGCTCAAGCAACGACTGAAGCTCAGGGCTCAATGAAGGCAAGTTGATCCGTCTTGAATTTAGTATTCAAGAAAGAAAATGACTAGGACGTGCTCCTCTGCCTTTCACTAGAAAACAAATACCCTTGTCAAGAAATTTATCTGATCCCAAAGAAACTGACTTCTGGCCAAAGTTGTCTAGCTCTGTCTAGCTAGACTGGAGAGCAATGTACTTTGTTGGACCAGCATGTTGGGTGCACACGTGCTTGAAACAAAACAAACTCGATCAAGATTCATGACCCGAGAATATTTATGGGGAAAAATGGAACCTTCTTTTACTTGGATCTACCTTAGGAAGGGAGAAAATGGGCATTCCCCTCCTGTCTGGCCAAGTGCAAAGTCCTTTTTAAAGAAGAAAGAGACTGAGGCAGGACTGTTAATTAGCACAGCAGATGGTGTGGGGGAATGCATGCTCCATGCTTTGGTTTTTAAAACTCACTTGGCTGTCAGACTTGACTACTAATTCAGCTGTTTCCCAACCTAAAAATGCCAGTTAGAGTTATTTAGTCTGTGCAAGAAAAGGTGGCCACTTCATTTTAAGAAGACTTACGATTTTCCTTTTCCCTATAAATATTGGTCCCATATGGTGACACTATGAATCCTGATTCTACCACTAACTAAGTGTATTGCCTGGGGAAAGAACTTTTTTCTCTCTGAACCTGTTTCTTCATCTATGAAATGAAGGTGAAGTATTTAACTCACAGAGTTATTGTGAAGTTTGGAGCTGCCATATATAAAGAGCCTGCCTAGCTCAGTGCCTGACACATAACACGTGGTCAGTGAATGCTAGCTGCCATTTATTATTCTAGCAGGATCCTTAAATTGTCTGCTAGTCTTGGTATCTGCCACACAGCTGCTCAACTGGCCAAGCCCTGCAGACCAACAACTGCCTCTTGCATTTTTAAAAACTTGCTTTAATTGCAAATTAAATCTGGCCACAGAAGAGGTACATCCCCTGCCTTTCCATTGATTCCCCGGTTTGGGAAGCAAAAGTAATTATGGAGTCAAATTACAGTATCCTCAGGTGCAACTGAGTCATAGCTCCCCCATCTGAGGGAGGGAAATATTAGAAAATAAAAAGACATTTGCTTTTCCCAACTGTCTGCTCTTTGCTATGACTAAATGACATGTGGGCCTGAGCCAGCGCTGCAGAGGGATGGCTCAGTGCTGTCTTTTGCAAAGCTCTCTGATCTGCTTTAGCCTCTAATCTGCCTGCTATCTGGAAGATGCTGCAGAGCTCATGGAATGGCTGAAACTGAACAATCTGGCTCCCTTTGGGATTCTCTTCACAGCCAGTTGTCCACTGAAGAGACAAAGAACAAGTTTCCATTAGCAGGTTCTCTGGAACAACTTAACCCAAACTGACAGTGTCTTCTCTTGGAGAAGGGCTGCATGATTCAGTGGCCCAGAAGTAAGAAGGCCTAAGATCTAGTCCCGGCTCTTACTATAACTTGCTTTGTAATTTTGGCCATGTCACTTTCCGTCTCTGAGCCTCAGGCAGGCCAGATGATGTCTATGGTCCCTTCCAGCTCTGGCATTCTGAGTGCCTGGGTTGAGCCTCCTGGAGAAGAAATCTTACTCTGACATTCATGTATCCTTTCCAGACCCCTTAGCAGTAAAATAAAAAACAAAAGTCACATACTTGAATGTGGATCACAAAAGCAATGCCCTCCAACCCTGTCTGTAAGGAACGTGGAACAAAATGCCACGTATGTGATCTTCACGTGAACAACGGGAACTTCGAACCCTTCCCTTCTGCGGACTGAACACAGCCTCATGTTTGCTGGGAGTGCCTGGCAGGCTGTCCCCTCACTGGATCGTGTCTCCTCTTAAGGCACTGGGCAGTAACTGTGCTGTGACTCTAGGCAGTTGAGAGAGTGGAGATGGACAAAAGGCATTGAAACCACAAAGGCCAATTTGCAAAGAGGGCGCCAGCTTCTCCCGGACTCAAAACAGTAAACATAAACCCCCAAGGCTTTCCCTTGGGCACCACCCACAGCTCCAGGAGCCAGGGATGACCCACGAGGCTGAAACTGTGGTGAAAGGACCAGCCCAAACCTGATTTCTAAATGCAGCCCTGCAAAAGGGGGAGGCTGGCTCCTGGGGGTGGAGTGACCCCCACAGCCTCCCGGTGTCCTCTGCCCTCATGTTCCACAGTACCATAATCTCACAGAAAAGAGGCAAACTGTTTAAAACTGTACCTATACAGAGATGCCACCACACTGAGTGGGGAATCTAGTTATAATTTATATATATACGCATATTTATATATTTTTTAAAAGTCTTCCAGAAAGAACAATTGTAAGCTATTGCGGGAAGAAAAACAAAAGACATTATGTAAAACTTTCCCAGCTATCATTCGACTAGGAGTCTGTTCCTGGGGTTTAAAACTCTGAGTTTAAAAGCGCCAGTATAAACCCTTTGAAATTAGATACCTGACCAATTTAAATACACACATCAAGATGGCACGCTGACTGTCAAGGCGGCCCTTCCCACTGGCGCACGTTCCTGAGTTCACAAAGGTGCTGTGGAGAAATGACGGAGCAGAAGTGCGGCCAACAAAAGTGGGTGGCGAGCGATCCAGAGTTCACCACGGGCCCATGTGGAGGCGGGGCCCTCTCAGCCCGGCTGAGCTCAGAAGTTTTGTTGTCGCCGCTTCTTAGCCTCAATGGCATCCAGGATTGGCTGCCGCTTCGACTGGTACTTTTGCCGGATCTCTTCAATCTCCTGTTCCATCATGGGGTCGAGGGCCAAGAGCCTCTTTTGAAGGTCCTCCACTGTCCAACTCTTCAGCTAGAACAGAAGTGGAAAGTACAGTCACAACAAAGCCCAGATCAGCGGCAGAACGGCAGAGAGGCCAAGCCTTGCCAGGCACCCAGAGGGAAGTGAGAAGGAGGACCCTGTGGTCAGACCAAGTTTGGGGTGGCGGTAGTTGGAAAGCGACAATTCATTCAAATGTGTGGTACACCACCAAGCTTTTTTGAGACAATTTATCCCCAAAAGAGTTCGAAGTGCTGATCTCTTTGATTTACTGTGCCTTGACCAGGAACTTAATGAACAACACTTTCATCTCCCCCATCTTCTAAATTAATTACATATGTATTCATTGTTAGGGCACTAACATAACAGTAACTCAGTGTCTGCAAGATAATGGTTGCCTCCAAGCTCTTGTCCTACCCATGAGAGGAGCACCTGGACGGTGACCACACCTCTTTCTGGATACCACACGAGGGAGGATGGATGCTCACTGAGGATCGGGTGCTCTCAACCACCCTGCCTTCCTATACCCCCAACGTCTTGGCACTGTCCTACTAATCATCACCAACATTACCACGGGCTAATCATATCCCAGGCACCAGTCTAAGCACTTTATATGGACTATCTACATAAGTGTCATGGGAATATAGACACAACCCTTGGGTAGGTGGGTGGGGTAACTGGAGAAACTCTGAAACTTCTGAGATTAAGTTTCTATCATCCAGAGAAAAAAACAGGACTTGGTATATAAATTAATAATAATCACTGGCACTCATATAGTGCTTTCTATGTGCCAGACACTAAGTGCTTTACATATATTGATTCATTTAATCCTCACACTAACCCTGTGATTTGAGTATATTATTATCCCTGTGTTATGGATGAACAAGCCAAAGGAGAGGGTGGCTAAGTAACTTGCCCAATACCTCACTAGTAAGTGGCAGAGTCAAGATTCAAACCCAGGCCGTGTGGCCAGAGTCCATGCTCTTAACCAGTACTGCAGAAGAGCAGACTAGCAAAGCACAGGTTTTAGAACCAACTCAACCTGTGTTTAAGACATGGCTCTGCCTCTTGCAAAGGTTATGAGACTCTGGCAAGTTGCCAATCTCTCCAGGTCTTCCTCATCTACAGAAGGGGAACAGCAATGCCTCATGTTTATTATAAGAATTAAATGAGATCATGGCTGTAAAGCCGTTAGCCCAGTGCCTGGTGCACTGTGTGCTTACAGACTGCAGTGCGTGTTACAACCCTCTCTCTACACTAGAGCCCAGGAGCGCACTCACATTCAACCTGTGTCTGCCGCTGTTGGGCAAATGGCTTCGTTGCCGTATGTACGGAGTGTTCACTGAATCCAAGCAAGGCCCGTCCTGGTTGGCAGGGGGGAATGAATGCCGACATTATCCACAGCAGGTGGTAATAAATTCCGTGAGCTCGTGGCCAGTTTAATAAGTACAGTGTTTCAAGAACTCAAAGGCTCACTCAAGTCTTACAAGAGATTTATAGAATCATCATCTCCTGAAGTCCCTTCCTGAGGCCCCAGTAGGGAAGTGGTATAGGAAGGTAAATGAAGGAGCCTCTTTCTGTCCACCCTTCCTTTACAGGGTGGGGTTTGAAGTGCTACAGTGGCCTCCCTAGAAATGGCTTAGTGACTGTCACCACAGGAATTTTCCTTGGCCCACTTCAGGAAGGTTGTCTGAGAAGTGAGAAAAGCCTCACGAAAGGTTCTTTGTAATGTGAGAATGGAAAGACTGCAGAGTAGGGGGAAAAGCTGGAAAATTGGGCTGAAAAAGACGCATCTTGCTTTCCAGCCTGTGGTTTTATACCATCTAGGAGGTTGGTGTTCTTGGCCCAGCAACACCCCAAAAAGTGATGCTTGCCTAGTCTTTAGCTTTTTCAACTCCTTCTGCAAACAGAGAACACCCCAAACCTAATACCGAATGTGACTGTTAGTTAATGACTTATTCTTTACGATCACAGATCCTAAACCTCTACTGGCTGTGTAACCTTGGACAAATACACCTCTTTGAGCCTCAGTTTCCTCCTCTGCAAAACAGACAAATACTAGATTCCTCCATCCTTGGGCTGTAATGAGGATTAGATGAGTTAATGGGTGTGGTGTTCTTAGTGCAGAAACCTCACAGAGAAGATACTTGGCAGATAGTAAGCATTCTATAAATGGTTGTTATCGTTGTTATTAATAACTGTTATTGTTGCTGTTATTATCATTGTTGTTGTTATTAATATTATTGGAAAGTCTCTAATTAATCTCCCATAAACCAACTGTTCCTATAACCTCTGATCCCAGCCAGCATCAAACAAGTGAGAAAGAAAATATTCTACTCTATTTTGGGCTAACAGTGCCTAACGGTTGGCACTTTCCCACAATGCCCATTCTTTTATAGTTTAACAAAATGTTTTTCATCCATCTATCCATCCATTTATCAATATTCATTGAACACCTACTATGGGCCAGGCACTGTCCAAGGCACATAAGATACTTCAGTGGAAAAAACCAAAAATCATTGCCCTTGTGAAGCTTACATTTTAGTCAGGTGACACAGACAAATGATTAATTAACACAGTAAATTAGTAAATTACTCTTACATTAGAAGGCGATATGAAAAAGAAAAGAAAAACTACAATGAAGGAAGAAAGGTTGGGAATTGGGAGGGGAGACGTGCTTTTTATCCACTCATTAGGATGAAGAGTCAACTGCAGAATGAAGAAATGTAAGTCAGTGGAGCTGCATGGCTTTCCAACTTGTTCTGGAACTTTAGGCAAGCCCCTTCTCCTCCCTAGGTCTATTCCCTGTCTGTAGAGAGGGCTGCCCAGACGATCTCAAAGGTCTTTACAGACTCAGTGTTTCTCTCTGTATGATCCATGGGTCACCTGCATCAGAATCACTTGTTAAAAATACAGACTCCTGAGCCCCAGCCCAGACGTACTTGATCAGACTCCCGGGGAGGTAAGGCACAGGACTTTGTGTGCTAAAGAAGCTATTCAGGTGTTTCTTATAAATCCTCAAGTTTGATAAGCATGATTCTCTATCTTCTTGTTTTCCTGGCAGCAAAATTCTCACAGAATAATTGCTGCCTGTCTCTGGGTCAAAGTTTCTCCTAGGTTTCTAATTTCTATGCAGCTTTTTTGCCCTTGATTCTAATTTTGGGGCAACAATAAGCACCCTTGCTTTATCTCAGCCACCTTCAGACTAATTTACTTGCCCAAAGGCCTTTGGGGCTTAAGTTACACCTGACCTATTAAAACACAGCCAGCCAGTCACTGCTAATGACTTGATCACACCATCCAGATATGGATTTTTCTGAAAACAAGCTCAGAGAAGGGTTTTATGGCGCCAAGTATAGCATTTCACCTTCCTGGTCCTTGGTGGCATAAATAAATTTCAAATGGATATCTTGCAGTTAAAATAACTGTGGTTCTACAGTTTTCTAACAGCCAACACCCTGAAGGAGCAAGTTCTCAAACCGGCCATGCAGGTAGCTTGAGCTGTTTTCACCACGTAGGGGAAACATCACCAGTTAGATCTCATCTATCCCCTAGGAGTTAAGCATCCTGTCTACACTGTGACTCCTAGATTTATCTCCCTAGACTAGAATTCTCCTTAAACTCCAGACTCTCACATCCAGAGCAGATCCTACTGGGTATCTCGGTCCATGGTTCTCATGGAAGTCTGCGATTTAACACAGCCACAACAAAACTCTTGAGTCCCGCCCCTCCCTCATCCCCAAATCTCTTCTCCTTACTTCCCAGTCTTTCCCATCTCAGGAATGGTCCTCCTAGGTGCTCAGAATCATCCCTGATTCTTCCCTTTCCCTCACCACCCCCCTGCCCATGTCCACTCCTCCCATCTAATCTCTGAAATACTGGTGTGTGTGTGTGTGTGTGTGTGTGTGTGTCTGTGTGTGTGTGAGAGAGAGACAGAGATAGACGTGTGAGTGTGTGAGAGAGAGAGAGAGAGAGACAGAGAGATAGATGTGAATCAGATCAAATCACCCTTATGTTTCCCTCTGCACTTAGAGTAAAATCCAACAACTCACCAGGGGCTACAAAAGCCCTACATCTCTGGCCCCACTGTCCCCCTCCAACTTCACTACCTACCACTCTCCCCTTGGCTCAGAACCCTCTAGCCACGCTTTATTTCAGATCCTCAAACAGGCCACACTTTTTCTGACCTCTACACAGCTCTACACATTCTACACAGTTAATGATCCTTCTGCCTCAGTTCTTCCTTATTCTTTGGGCCTTAGCTCAGATGTCAACTCCTCAAAGAATCCAAGCAAGGTTTCTCTGACCATCTTATCTAGAAAGGTCGCCTCCTCTCCATTATTCTCTATCTCAGGTGCTAGTTTATTTCCTTCAAAACAATCGTGGCACTTTGTAACCATTCTTATTTATTTTCTTTTACTTGTTGTGTCTATTACCAGGATGAAAGTTCTATGAGGGCAGTGACTTAGTCTTGTGTGCTATGCTAAGGATAACACTGGTTGAAGGAATGAATACACTGCCCCTCATTTCCAGTCAAATAATAATGGAAGCCACTGAAATCAAGGGAGCAAACTTCCCCTGAGCACCACCACGTGCAACACGGCTCTAGGTGAGGTGCTGAGAGGACTCCATGTGGAATAAGGAGTGAGTTCTGCCCTCAAGGAATCTATATTCCTCTCAACATTCTTTTCAAATTGAAGGAAGTCTGCTCACTTGATTAAAATTTCTGTGTTTCATACTGACTGATAAGAAGCAGGTCTCCAGTCCTGGCTTAGTCATCTCTAAAGGGCATGTCCATTTTAATTTTTTATTCAGACAAAAAAGAACTTCTACTATAAGAAATACTCTTTGGAAAGAATGAGATAATTAAAAGAATAAGACATGATCCTTCCGGACAAGACTAAATGAATGCCAAGCCCAGACCCACAGGCTCATTACTGAAGGTGGGTTGTGCTGAAGAGAACAGACCATGCACAGGGATTTCTGACTCTCTTCCTGGGAGAGGTCAGAGAAGGAAGGAGGAACTAAAGTAAGCCTCATAATCACGGTTATTCAGAATTCCCTGACCACTTGGATGCTGATCAACACGTCAGTCTCGGGTAAATGGAAAAGGATGGGCTCTGGGTCTGAGAGCCAGGACTGATGTTTTATGGCTGCTCTCACTCACTAGTGTCCAATAAACACCTTGACTTCACGCACCATCGCCTTCCACCCAGTCTGTGACAGCTGCCGGTGGATGTCCGAGCAAGGAAAGGCAACGACATCAGTGCAGACGAGATTCCCCTAAAAGACATGGTCTCTGGAAATGCACTGTATCCTAAAGGAGGCATCTTTTTTCAGTCCGAAATTCAGCCCCACCCTATTTCAGCAGGATACAATGCTCTTACTACTGGATTCTACACACAGACATGGAAGAAATATGTTAATTACTTGAGCATATGCCATGTGTTTGGCACTGAACTAAGCATTTTATCTGCACTATTTCATTTAATCCATCTGTAAGGTAGGTATTATGTCCTCCTTTTACAAATGAGGTTAATGAGGGTAAGAGTGGGCACTAAGAGGTCAACAGGATAAGAAGTCAATGAGGATAAGAGGTCAGTGAGGACAAAGAGGTCAATAAGGATATGAGGATAATTTGCCCAAAGTGATCCAGCAAGGAACTGGAAGAGACCGTACCCACCACCTGAAGGGTTTCTGGAAATTGACCTGTGTTGGTGAGAAATGTGGGAGGGCTGGAAAAATTCTGAATTTAGCTGACATTAACTATGTCACAGATGGCCCTCACATTCAAAAATGCCACTGCTAGTGATGACGGGTGACTTCAGGCAACTTACTTGACTTCTCTGGGATTTGGTTTCCTCGTTTGTAAAATGGGGATGCTGCTTGCCTACTTTGCCGCCTTTCCTTGTGTAAAAATACCAAGTGCCCACTACACATGGGGCACTGCTGCTGAGGGGCAGTAACTTAACTCAAGGTGACTGAACACGATTCAAATTGAATCAACCAACTTTACTGGCAGCTCTACTAGGCAGGACCACTGTTGGGCAACACGAACATGAAAGGCAAGATCTGTTGGAGAAGCAGCGGGCATAGGGGAGAGAGCACTGGCTTTAAGTCAGGTGGACCTGGGCTTCAGAGCAGCTCTGCCCTTGGTAGCTAGATGCCCTCAGGCAAGTCATCTAATACGTGCCTCAGTTTCCTCATTTTTCAATAGAGAACAACACTATCTATCCTACAAGGGAAGTTGTGAGGTTTAGAGGCATTGGTAGTGTATATAACATAGTGTCTGGTGCACACCAGAAAGAAAGTGGGTAAGTGAGAGCTACCACCTTAAATCCTTTTTTGGAAAATGGAGGAAATATGTGAGTGATATAAATAGTAGCTGCTGTTGCTATAAGAACTGAGCTTGATGGGCTCATAATCTGGTGCAGGACACATACGACACACACAGAAGTGTCTCTAGTGAACTCTGTGAGAAGCCCCAAATCAGATGAATCGGGCTTATTTCCTCTGGGCCAGACCACAGCAAAATCTTCAGGTTCCCAGCATTTGTACAAATACAGAAGGCTGATGGGGAGCAACTCTGAAATTCGGAATTACACCATGTCAATGTCAGTTGCACAACTTGCTTGGAGAACAACTGAGAAGATGTTTCATCACAAGAGATAACTCGTGGGAATCACACTGACGATTAGCCTGTCTTGAATCAGCAGAGTCAAGCTAAACTAAACACAGCAGAATGTACAGCAGAGCTTCATCCTGCCTTGGCAACGAGGCCCACGGTGAACAGACAGGTCTGGTCCTCATCCTAGGTACAGGGTTTAGACCTATTTCAAAGCTCTGTTCTGCTGCTAGAAACTCTCACCCCAGAAGTCTGTTGTGCAAATGGTGCCATGAGATGTCTCTTAAAAACCACCAGAGAGAGATCTGCTACAGCTTTTAAAGACAAGCTTCAATTCTGTACATACTGTACGTGAGCACTCACAATTCTAGCTCCAACGTCACAAACAGGATTTCTCAAGCACATCATCCCTTCTGGACAAGTGAGTAAACTGATGCTCTGTCACAGGTGATGTTTTATGGTGGCTAAGAATGAGGAAAGAACACACCTTTGGAATTTAGAAAGATGACAAGGAAGCTTGACAGAAGCTAAAAGTCAAATGTAGCCACCATCATGTCACTCCATACCTTCAACACCAGCCACCAGAAGGTTAGCAAAAGTGCAGTAGAGAAAACGTACAAAGGTCAGTCAAAAAGCATCGAGGGCATTGACTGAGTTCCACCAAAGAGAACTTGGTGTTTCCTGACATGAACTTATCTCTATCTAGGAGTGGCTTCTAGACTGGGGAGAAGTGACTCTAGTAAGACAAGATTCAGGTGATGAGGTAATCTCTCAGCAGATGAGTGAGAAGACAGTCAAGCAGAAAACAAGGAAGCTGACAACTGAATCACAACTTGTCTGGATTAAGGAAGCACTGGACAGTTCAATTCCAAAAGATCTCGCTCCTTAAATGAACCGTCTGAGAATTTTAATGAGAGATTTCCTCTGATTCAAATTATGGTCATGCCAAATTATGCTTCCATCAGTCCCTTATAAAATCTTCCTGATGCTTCTCCAATAAGGAAGAAAAGTTGCAGAACTATTATCAGTGATTACTTCGACCCCATTTTGAGTTTATGATTACTTCAAATCAATACATGGAATTGTTATCAGAGTTCCAACCGAAGAAAACATGATTGCATGTGAAATATTTACCAAGAAGGCTGGAATGAAATGCAGACCTTAAGCCTGGGTAAGACAAAGAAATGTGGTGATGTAATGACAAGAGCTCTGACGTGGGTCAGAAGATTGGCCTCAAACAACCTGAAGAGTGCATCCAGAGAGCCTCCCCCCGAGAGAGGGCTCAGTACATATTGTGTGTGTATGAAGGATATGATTTGATAAATGGTTAAACAGAAAGACACAAAGCAAAAAGTTTTTTTTCTTTAAATAATGAGGTCTTACTAAAATATAAAGTATTTTGTGATTTATTGCAAATCATCCTTAAATTTACATGACAAAATTAATTTTTGAAATTGTGCTTTTGCATGCTTAGAATTTGCTCCAACTCTGTTCTGGCGTGAACTTTCACAACTTACTCTGAAAATCACAACGCACCTGCTTTTTGTTGCTGTTCTGTTTTCTTTTTGTTCTGTGGGTTTTATAAAATCCTTTGGCCAAAGGTAATAAAGTTTTGACCAAACCCAGATTTCTTCCTAACATCAGGACTCTGGCTTTCCACGGCAAGAATCCATAAGGAACTTTCACCCGCAATACAAAATAATAATGGATCTCAAGAGGGACTTCATTGCTACTATCTAGCATTATATCTTTAATTATAAAGCTGTGGCAAGCACCTGTCAGACACTTGTGCTAGGCCTGGACTGGGCAGGAGTAGGGATAGAGGGGTGTAGATGAGTGAGGGTGTGTATGGGATAAGAAGTATATGGCAGGGTCCCTTCACACTAGAAGTGGAGATAAATGAGGTAGTCGTGAAAACAAGCTACAGTCTGAGGCATTACTAAGTGCCTAATGATTGCTAACAGTAATTAGAGCTACTTTTAATTGAGTGCTATGTGCTGGGCACTGTGCTCAGCACTTTACAATGCATTATGTCATGTAATCCTCAGAACAGTCCAAGAAATAAGTAGTATTATGCCATTTTACGGAAGTGGAAACTGAGGCTCAGAGAGATACAGGAATTTGCCCATGGCCCCAGAGCCAGTAAGTATAAGTGGTCGAGTTAGGGTATAAGCCCTGGCACGTCTGTCTGCAAAGCCCAAGCCAACTCCATCAAGGCAACATGTGTTACATACAGGAGGTAAGGGAAGGCAGAGTCTCTGAGAAAAAGAAATCTTGCTTTTTCATACATTTATAGTGCAAAGAAGGGGCGCTTGCTCTAATTCAGGGAAAAGTCTGACCTGTAGAATTTTTAAAAAGGAAATGCAAATCTTGTTATTTCAAGTAACTATCATACGTGAGATACAGGGAACTAATAAAATTAGGTTAGATAAATGAAAGGTCTTATGAGTTCACTTGTCAGTATTACTAATAGCTACTCAAAATTCCTTCAGGTGCCATATTTTTCACACTTGCATGCTTCTGCTGAATATAATTCCCTCTGTCTTCTGCTTAGGGAAGGACCACATTCCATCTTCCAGCCCAGCTGCAACTCCAGCTCCTCTCTCCCCGACTACCTTTCCCTTTCACTAAAGTGGAAGCTATTCAAGAGTAGGGACTATATCTAATATACTTTCATAGAGTCAGGCCAGCAGAAAAGAGCTCTCCATAAATATTTAATAGGGAACTATATCCTTAATCTTTAAGCGTTTACTTGAAAATGATATTGACTTTTTATTGGGTTCCCTCAATTACTAGTAAGACATTGGGCTTTTCAGAAGCTTTGAAAATATGTAATCAATAAATAAGCCTAAAAGTTTGTTAAATAAGGCTATGTCAATTACTCCAAACTGAGCCATGCATGTCAAAATCAAAATGAACAGCTTATCCAGTGTCATGACAGCAATAAAGGTACAAGAAGAAATAGACACAAAAATTCACTCTAGTCGTGGTTGCTTATGATTGCTCTTGGAGAAAAATTCTATCTTAAAAATAGCTCTAAATTTCACACTTAAGAAAGCCAAACTGTAAGAGGAAAACTTTCAGGAAGTTAGCAAACACATAAACTCCTAGAATAATTAAACCTCCTAGAATAATTGCAAATGTCCAAAGAAGGTAGAGGATAGAGCAGAATATGATGCTCCTGATATTTGAAAGCACTAAAGGGAGACATCAAAAAGTATCATCATTCTTGTGGGGATATTAATCTTTCAGAAGGTATGAAAACATAAAACACCAACTGTACCATGTTGCTATTTTAATGTAGCTTAATAATTCAGGAAAAGAGCTGGCTGATCACATAAGAATCCCTGCAAGTGGTGCCTCTGTACACTTTCCTGGGCTGGAAATTTCCAAGATAACAAAAAGGCGAGGCTTTTTCTCTCTCATCTTGCCAAATAAAAGAAGCCCAAAGAATCCCAAGCAAAATCTGAAAACAAATTGATCTCACTTTATTTAATAGAGGTGGTCTTAAAAAGTATCTTCAGAGTAAATAGAATCCAATTTAAACAAACTAAAAAAACAAAACGTTTACAGAAAACTGGTTGAGAATGCAAATAAAAGCTCTCTGAGTAAGCTACTTTGCAGGCCTAAATTTTTACAATTTGGGCTTTCTTAAAGGGGAAAACTTGTTAAGTGAACAGCACTCAATTTCTGGAAAGTATATAAAAACTTGGTAAGCTCTATGCTGGGCAGGCCCATGTAATGAAGGGTCAGAGATTTATAACCTAAATGCCCAAAAAGTAATATTCTTTCAATATCCTTTGAGAAAAAAAGAATTCTGCAACAAAAGCAGACAAGTTCTATCTGCAAGGCATGTCAGCATCTTTCTGCAATGGCCATCAGGTCTTGGGATCTGAACCCCCTGTGGTGTCAAAAACATAAATTAGGTCTAGACAGAGGTGTGTGTGTGTGTGTGTGTGTGTGTGTAAGACTTCTGATTCTGCCAAAACCACATAACTGCTAAATAGGGATTTTTATCATTTTTTCTTTTATTTTTCTGATTTAGGACTGTCTAAAAAAAGACGGCTTTATTCCTTATTCTGTTAAAAGCATTAATATGTATATGTCCTAGATACTTTGGAAGAGAGCTTTATTCTTTTCAACAAGTATTTAATTGGTATGGATAATCAAATGTGATTTAATTTATGCCACGGTAATACTTTTCAAATGTGTATAAATTCACAAACCAGAAAAAACTCTTTGTAAAGACTATGTGTCCTAGTTTTTTTGGTTCGGAAATGATGATCACCATATTCCTAGCAGTAAACTCATCTAAGCTCAGAGTTAAAAACACTTAGCTACTCTGGTATGAAACTGTTCTTTAAAATTTGTATCCTAAATGTTTTCTATAACGAGCAAGCATCATAAAGAAGGAAACTGTCTCCAATCTGGGATATCTGGCTGACAGGGAGAGCGGGGAATAGTGATAATACCATGATGTGTCTGGTAATATAATGGGAAGGTATATTTCATAATTAATATGATGTTTATGTGTCTATAAACAGATTCTTTGCAAGTTCCAATCTTCATAAACCGTTTTCCCCTCATGAAGTGTCTGACTGTTAACAGCACAGTGTATGATTAGTACTGCTTTTGACTTGATAGTATTTCCTTTAAAAGCACAGGGAGAGTATATCAATTACCAATTTACTGCCTCTTAGCTCCGAATGCACCCCCCTGTGACCCACAGAAGCACTTGAAGCACTTCTTTAAAGTGTGTGTGATGCTAAGCTTTCTCAGCAGAGGCTGGAGGGACAGTGCAGGGAGGAGGAGGTTCTCCTGAGCATCCGGCACGGGGGCCAGCAGGGTGGAGGTGAGGACAGTCGGTGGAGTGGGGCCCAGCTACTCCCAGAACCTGGTTTCTCTGCCACCTTGGAGCCTCGGCCTGGCCACAATCTTTTGGCAGCCCTGTCAGCGCAGACACCAGAGCCCCCACATGACTCAGGCTCTGAAGGTCTCCTGACCCAGCCGGCATCCAGACCCCCATTGCACACCCAAGTCACTGACTGCTGGATCACCTCCAGAGGGCAGTCTACGGCTTGCCCAGAGCCTTTGGCCCAGTTGTGGTCTAGCCAACACAGTGAACTCCTCTGCTCTGCCGTGGGCTGAACCCTACCTTCTCCACTGAGGTCTGAACCCCTGGTAGTTTGTCCTACGTTGGGTACGTTCCCTAAGCCTTCAGGAACTATCTAGAGTTTCCCTATATCTTATAGTTACTCCTTTATCATAGGTAATAATTCCTTGTAGTAAACTTCCCCTGTTTAACCTACTGTGTGGTTTTTAGCTACTGGCTGGACCCAGACTGCTACAGGGAGGAAGGGCCCAAGTGAGTACACATGAGCACGTGCTTGCCCACTAACAGAAAAACTTCCAAAATGCCAAACCCCAAATCAAAATTTAAATTTGAAAAATGCCCAGATAATCTCAAGTCCAGAATAGTCTAGTATGTTTATTTACAGTCCAGTACAGAATTAAAATACTCACATTTGCTCCCACTGAAAACTATATTCATAGTGAATAGATAAGCCAACTGTGGTAAATCCACACAATTGAAACTATTCAGCAATCACAAGGAACAACTCCAGACACATGCGACAACATGCGGGAATCTCAAGACAGCATGCTCAATGAAAGAAGCCAGACACAAAAGACTACACAGTGTGATTCCATTCACGTGGCATCGTAGAAAAGACAAAACTATTGGGACCAAAAACAGGGCATGAGGGAACTTTTGGGGGTGATGGAAATGCTATATATCTTGATTATGGTGGTGTTCACACAACTGTATACATTTGTCAAAGCTCATCAAACTGTACACTTAACAGGACCAAATGTTATGGTATAGACTTACACGCATAAATAAGAAAAGAGAGATAATTAAAAATTAATAACCTTAACTGTCCAACTGAAGAAGGAAAAAAAAACCCAGAATAAACTCATAGAAAGTAGATAAAGGTAAGAACATAAGTTCATGAATTCAAAAGCTAATGCTCAATGGCAAGGATATATAAAATCAAAAGGTGGTTCTTCCCAATGACTAAAAAAAAAAATAGAAAACCTCAGATAAGTTTGATCATGAAAAAAAAAAAAGAAACAAATATTAGGAATGAAAAGGTAGAACTACAGATACCACAAATTCTAAAATCCAAAACTTTACACCAAAAAATTTTAAAACAGATGAAAGTAAGATTTCTAGGGAAAAAACAAACTGGATGTATCTGGAATAAAACCAAAAAGACCATGGACTAAGGAATCTGGACCACAAGGACACAGTAGGATGGGCTGGATTGTTAAAAACGTATACTTCAATGATAGAGCCACAGAGGATGAAACAGTCTTTGAAAATAGACACAAGCATGATCTCAATGAGCGAGGGTGCTTCTCCTATAAGCAGGGGGAAAAAAGTTAACTTCCAATTTCCAGTTCTGGCAACAAGGCAGATCACCAAGATAACTCCTGAAACTTCTTCCCGTGAAAGAAGGATTGAAATCTCCAGGGGCCAGAAACATTGTTTGTATGCCCACCTCCCTTTCTTATAATGCTACCATTGTTATTCCCAGTAAATCAAGAAAGAACATGAAGAAAAGTAGGACAGAGGATGAGCAGAAGCCCTCCTGGCATTGCCTTGGTGAGAGGGCAGGATTTAAGGACCTTGCTGTATAATGATTATAGTAATAATAACAATAACAATAATAGAAACTAGCAATTTTTTTAACATTTGTTAACCATTATTAGCTGGTCACCACATTAGCACTTTTTATGTACTACTTCATTTGATCTTCATTCAGTCTTATAGCTATAATTATTAACCCGATTCTATAGATGGAGAATTTGAGGTTTGCAGAATTACATGCTTTGTCTGAGGTTACACGGTCAACAAGTGGCAGAGACCAAAACTGAATCTGGTTCCATTTGTTTCTAGTCTATACTTTTAATGAAACCTCACCCAACATCTACTCCTGGTCATGTGCTTTCATACTCATAATCTTAGCTATAGAGAGAATGAATTGCAAAGACACCACCAGAGCAACACTGAATACAGAGAGTACCCAAGATTCAGTAGCTTGCCTCGGTAACAAGGAGTTAGCATAAGGCTGGCAAGGCTTACTCAAGTCAAGTTATCATAATACTAAGTGGTTAAAGGGAAGAGACTGGCTTTCTCCATCTGCAAAATGGAAAATCCAGATAGTCCCAACCAACCGTCTGTAAAGCTTCTGTGAGAAATAGTCAAAATAAACACATGGGTGTAAGTTCCCTGGAGGCAAATTTTGGATGAAATAAACACAGTATCTTTAGGCAGAGCTTTTAAGCAATGATATGGACTACTTCCCAATTTGTGGAATCTCCCCTTCTTCTCAGAAATGACCAGAAGTGGTCAAGAAAATGTTGGATGATGCCTCTTGTTGGAGACGTAGCAGGAGCTAGAACACATGCCCCGCCCCCTTTTTTTCTTGTGAGGAAGACCAGCCCTGAGCTAACATCTGTTGCCAATCCTCCTCTACTTTATATGGGACGCCGCCACAGCATGGCTTGACAAGCAGTACCCGGGATCTGAACCCGTGAACCCCAAGCTGCCGAAGCGCGAACTAAACTGCTGCGCCACTGGGCCAGCCCCTAGAACACATGCCCTTTAAGCCCCCTTTCCCTTCTGAAAGCCCGTCATTCTCTGACTGATACAGTGTTGAAACAGTTTATTGAGAGAGACGATGGCTCCTAGGAATTTAAGACATATGCCATTTGTCACCTGTGCTTCCAGTGAAGCCACATGGAAGTGACCTTGGGACAGCCCTTCCTAGGGCCTAATGTGCCAAGATACTACTTGCAGGTCTTAGGATCCATTTCTGACTTTCTGTTCTAAGCCGTCTGGACCTAAACTATTTCTTATTCATACTGCTGCTACCAAAATTCACAAAACCCATGGTCTGAAGTCAGCTCTTTGGCTCATCGAGCGGCTGAGATAAAAATCACCCTATATTTTAACAGCAGAGAATAACTGGCCATGAAGAACGAACTTTAAAGGAGAAGGCTTCCAAGCAGTCACAGATCAAGCAGTCTCAGAACCAAACAAAGGAAACGAAAAACAGTGTCAAGCTCACGCAGGCCGATACCATTTTAAGTAACCTCCTGGGATCACAAACCGCCAGCATTTGTCTTGCTGTCAGTGCCATTTCAATAACTGAGTTAAAAACCAAGCTCAAGTCAGCTAGTGCGATCCACCAGCAGAACCGGGCTGCTGGGACTCGAGACAAAGACGACATTCATTTGCCATGTGGTTTCTCAGAAAGCATATCTAAACAGCAGGTTTCCCTGGCAATTTTGGATACATATTTCTTTTTCAGATTGCTGTTCTTGGCTGGTTTTCTGAAAGTAAAAAGTACAAGATCTCATTATATTCCCCAGTATAAATGAATTCAGCCTTAATGTACTTTAAACCTGGCTTTACAGGAAAAATAAGAAATCTGAAACAAAAACAGTATACTTTGTCAAGAACAATTTAGGGCAGCCTTCTCACTAGAAACTGCTCGGCATGATTACCTCAGTAAAGACCCATCAACATGCAACTGGTGTTTACCCTGGCTAGCTCCTGGGCAGTCACACGGCACTGAAGGGTCGGAGACCAAAACACTAATCATGGTTGCCATTCATCTTTTCTCCAGCGCAGGATTATGAAAGAAACTCATCAGAGAAAGATTAAAAAGCAAGCAAGCCTGGAGATAGTCCAGAACAGAAAGGCAAGAGTCTGAGAATACAGGGTCTGACATTTAAAATCTTGGCTTAATTCATACACTCGATAGACAAAAAACCAACAACAAAGCAAACTTAAAGCCGTTGTTGACAAGAAGAAAGCCTGGCCTAGTAAGTTAGAATGATCTACATGCAGCCCAGCTCCAACCAAAGAAGTTCCAAATACTGAATGCCAAATATAAGGAGAATGATTAAGTCAATCAAACTAATACAGAGGCCAGCCTGGTGGTGTAGCAGTTAAGTTCGCACGTTCCTCTTCGGCGGCCCAGGGTTCACTGGTTCAGATTCTGGGCCTGGACCTACTCACCACTCATAAAGCCATGCTGAGGTGGCATCCCATATAGAAGAGCTACAACTCTACAACTATGACACACAACTATGTACTGGGGCTTTGGGGAGAAAAAAGAAAAAAGAGGAAGATTGGCAACAGATGTTGGTGCGGGGCCAATCTTCCTCAAAAAAAAAAAAACTAATACAATGTGATGGACTCTTAGGTAACCATCAAAAGTGAAGACTGTATAAATGTTTTTAATGACATGCGAAAATGTTTAAGATATGTTAAGTGAAAAAAATCAAGACACCATACTGCACACATAGAATATCAGCTGTGTACAATAATGTGTAAGTATAAAAAAACTGGAAGCAAATATGTTAAAGTAAACTGTAGGAGAAAGTTTCTTCTCTAAGCTTTTCTTCAATTTCTAAACTTTCTACAATGGGCATGTATTCTTTTTACAACTAAGACAGGAAAAAATAGCATTGCAACATCCTAGAACAGCAAATCGACACTAAAAAAGAGGACAAAAAGTAACATTTATTAAGTGCTTACTGCAGGCCAGACTGCCCTAGTGCTTTACATGCATTATCTCACTTGATATTCACAATAGCCCTATAAGATAGGTTTGACTTTCATCCATATTTTTCAGGTAAGGAAACTGAGGGTTAGCCAGGTGACATAATAAGTGGAGAAGATGGGCTATGAACCCCAACAGAATGACTCTGGTGGTTTTAATCACTACATATACTGCCTCTCAACCACAATGGCAGAATCTGCCTTGCTACCTGTAAGCTTGACCTAAAAATAAGCATCAATGATAAAATCTACTTTAAATGACACTATAATAATTTCAGAGAATATGACTACAGAAGAGGAATCTGCCAGAATACTAAGAAACTCAGGTAAATTTTCAAACCAGAGCAACTAAAAGCACCTCTAATTAAAGCTATTAAGAGAATCTATGTGATACAGCCACGGGTTACTGTGGGTGAGAACATACCAGCACAACAGTCAACCCACAGCTAAATTCTACAATACAAGAGAAAGCCAGAAAACTGTCAAAGACAGACTTCTGATACCTATTCATCAAACTGCCAAGAAAAAAAGTAAAAAGCATTTTAAAGATACAATTACTAGGACTTGGACAAAGAGGATCTGAATTTGCCCTCCCCCCCAAAAAAGTCCCCAGCAACAAGAGGCATTGACCCTTGCAGGCGAGAGAACAGAAAACACCTCATGAGAAAAATAAAAGCACTGTACTTGATGCTCAATTACATAATCAGCAACCAGTCTAGGAGGACCCCTGACTGTTTTCAGCCCAACACTGAAGGTCTTTTGGTTAAAAATAATCAATTTTGCTTGGCAAAAAGGCATCAAGACATAGAAGTACTCTGGATCAAATTCTGCAGCATCAGCCTATTTGAGATGCATTCAAGTTAATGCCAAAACCAATATGGTGTTCTCTTCACAGCTCCCTGCTAGAGGTCTTAAAAGCAGAAAAATACTGAAACTCAGAGTTTGAAGTGAAAACTTTCTATCTGTAAAAACAACCACTTTTAGATAACAGAAGCCATCAAGATTTGCTAATTAAATTCACTATGTATGTTACAAATCATTGGTTGTTAGAAAAATTGACTAGCTGTTTAGAAAAATATGAAGCTGGATCTCTACCTTACTTTTTATACCAAGACAAATTCCAGACAGAATAAATATTGAAAAAGAAAAAAATAAACATTCTAAAACAAACTAAGGGTTAATATTTGTATAATCTTGGGATGTGAAAAACTTCTAAACATGGCATAAAATTCTAGAAACCACAAAGGAAAAGCTGCTGAATCAAACTATGTAAAAATTTAAAGTATCTGAACAGTTAGACACCATATATAAAGTTTTAAAAACTGGGAAAATATCTTCACCATATATGTTAAAAGGTTCATAACCTTATTTGATATATGAAGAACTCTTGAAATCATTAAGGAAAATAAGAATTCCATTAATAATTAGATAAATAACACAAACTGGCAATTCAGACACCAAAACCAATAGGGAAATTTGATAATACATATCATAATTTCAAATTTACAAACAGTGTGGCCCAAGCATTCTACTTGCAGAAATTAATCCTAAAGACAAATATAACATGCAAAGATGTTCATTACAACAATGTTTAATATTAAAAGGCTGGAGACTACCTAAATGTCCATGATTTGGGGATTAGTTAAATCAGAGGTCATAAACACAAATGTTTTCAGGGGCTGGCACAGGCAATAAAAATAAACTCAACAGGCCAGTTATAAAACAATAAACAGGAAATGGTATGATTAGTGGTGAACTGGAGAGCTCATACCCATTTCAATAATCCAAATTGTAAAAATTCTATGTGCCCTGGCCAAACTGGTTCTCCCCTCCCCAGTCCCCACATCCCCCCAGGCTGAGATGTGTAATCCATAGCCATGGGATAGACATTGCTGTCTGGTCTCTCTGCAACGAGCCTAGGAGGATCCCCTTACTGTGAACGCTGAATGCTCATCTATTCCATCACACTGGAGTAGTTACAAAGGAGTTCACTGATGCAGCATCACCAACTCTCAGGAATGGACAAAACCTGAGAGGTCATCTAGGCTAACACTGAGCTTTCCTTGAGGCTGCAGTCATTCAGCCTTCTTTAGCAGGCCCAGGCACAGAATGTAGACAGAAGAAGGGGAAGGAAAGGGAGAGTGACGGGTTGGAAGGCTAGGAGTCAGGGAACAAGGACTAGCCTTTCCTGTGGGATTTTCATTTTCTATAAGAACAAAACTGAGATGGGAGGAGAGGTGATGAGAATGGAAAAAGCCGAAATCCTCCACATCACCTGCCTTCTATATAACTCCACATTTTGATCAAATACCAGGAACTCAAGCACTATTTCTGAAAATTTTCACATCATGCTGAATTCATAGTACATTGTTAAACATTCCTTCAGCAATAAACTTCTGGGCAGCTGTTGCCCTCATTAACCAAGCTGGCACAGAGAAGGTTGCCATAGCTAATGTGACAGATAGTATATGGTATTTTTATCACAAGATCTTAATTCACCCCAGGAACTGGTTTAAATTAAACCTACAACGATTATAGTTCATAATTACAGTTTCAGCAGCACTTCAAAGTGGAAAACTTCCAATTGAATCTGGCATGGTATGTTTCTTCCCAACATGTGAAAATAACTTTATGCTTGGTCCTGCTTCATCTGGGAATAAGGGCACTTGGGAGAGAACAGCAAATTTCCCGACTTTATTTCATTTTAAACACCACTCCCTTAAGATTTTTTAAACTCCAAAATAGACACTTCAAAAGGAGAACAGACTAGTGGTTGCCAAGAGTTAGCAAATGGGTTGGGGCGGGTGTGCCTACGAAAGCCAAAAGAAGGGATCCTGGTGGTGATGGAACTGTTCTTTATCTTGATGTATTAATGTCAATATCCTGGTTGTGATACTGTACTATGGTTTTGCAAGACATTACCACTGAGGAAACTGGGTAAAGAGTACACAGGATTGCTCTGTATTATTTCTTACAACTGCATGTGAATCTATAATTATCTCAAAATAAAAAGTTTAGTTTAAAAACAGGGAATAGGGAGTGACGACAGCATCATGGCAGAGTGAGCTTACCCCCTGAGACCCTCCCCTGCTAAGATACAACAAAAAGGACATTCAAATACCAAGAGAGGACATTCACACAACACGAAAAGATGTCTGAGAGACCTACACAGCCTTACATCTGAAGGTGGAGGTGCTGGTACCCCTGCAGGAAGTGGAAGGAGGTAAGGAGAACTCCTCTCCTTCCCCAATGGCAGCGACCCTGGGACCAGGACTGCACAGCTCTCAGTGAGGGGGGAGGGGCAGCCCTCTGTGGGAAAACCATCGCTCTCCAAGTTCTCTCACAGCCTGTGGGAAATTCCCATACAGAGGGGACTGAACTGTTGTGGGGGTGTCTTCATCAAGCTAGCACACCAGGAGAGCAGATAGCAAGGGAAGAATGAAAAGCCCCCAGGATCAGGTAGGCAAAAGAAAGACCCCTCCCCCTGCCCGGAGCACCAGCACAGCTGGTCAGCCAGAGCGCCTACAGATAGTGGCGGGCTCAGAACACACAGCTCCTGACCTCCACCCAGTGGCAGCAGGTGGAAGGTACAACCAGATATCTTCAGAATGAGGAAAAATAAGCCCATGCCCTCAAGCACCAGGCAAAAATATATTAAATCTCCAGACCAGAAGGAAAATGACAAGCACCCAGAAATCAATCCTGAAGGCACAGAAATTTATAACCTAAATGACAGAGAATTCAAAATAGCTATCATAAAAAAGCTCATTGAAGTACAAGAAAATAGAGAGAGACAATTCATTGAAATCAGGAATTTCTTCACAAAAGAGACTGAAACTATAAAGAAAAACCAATCAGAAATGTTGGAGATGGAAAACACAATGGAGGAGATAAAGAAAAATCTGAAATCTTTAAGGAACAGAGCTGACAATATGGAGGAAAGAATTGGCAATATTGAGGACAGGAATGCAGAAATGCTCCAGATGGAGGAGAACTAAGACTAAAAAGAAATGAAGAAATTCTCTGAGAAATATCTGACTCAATTAGGAAACTGAACACAAGGATTATAGGTATTCCAGATGGAGAAGAGAGGGGAAAAGGAGCAAAGAGCTTGTTCAAAGAAATAATAGCTGAGAACGTCCCAAACCTGTGGAAGGAGCGGGAAATACAAGTGAATGAAATCAACAGATCTCCTAAATACATCAACATGAAAAGACCCTCTCCAAGGCATACAGTAGTAAAGCTGGCAAAAGTCAACGATAAAGAAAAAATGTTAAGGGCAGCAAAACAAAAAAAATAACATACAGAGGATGTCCTATCAGGCTCTCAGCTGATTTCTCAGCAGAAACTTTACAGGCTAGGAGATAGAAGGCCCTCATGACTGAAAGAAAAAAGAAAAAGGGGATACAAAGCTTTGAGCAAGGAGAAAAACAGACAAAATTGGAAAAATTGCAGCTCTCTATCAGAATAGGTTAGCAAATACTCAATTATAACACCTAAGATTGAGGGAAAAAAACACCAAAAATAAATTTAACTTCATCACTTTAAACGCACACTCACAACCCAAGATGGAATAAGTTGTGACAATAATAACTTAGAAGGGGAAGAGGAAAGGGATTGAATCGACTTAGTCTAAGGAAATAAGAGGCCATCAGAAAATGGATTATCTTATCTATGAGATTTTTTTATACAAACCTCATGGTAGCCACCAAATAAATAATCAGAACAGAGGCACATACAACAAATAAACAGAAACTAAGAAAACCATCATACAGATCTACCAAACTGAATTGGCAGTCCAAAAAACATGGGATAAGAAACAAAGGAAATGCAAAAGAACAGGAAAATGAGTGATAAAATATCAACATTAAGCCCTCATATATCAATAATAACTCTAAATGTATATGGATTGAATTCTCCAATCAAAGACACAAGTGGTGGGATGGATTAAAAAACAAGATCCAACAATATGCTGCCTCCAGGAAACACCTCTCGGTTCTAAAGACAAACACAGGCTCAGAGTGAAAGGATGGAAGACAATACTCCAAGCTAATGGCAAACAAAAGAAAGCAGGTGTTGCCATACTTTTATCAGACAAAGTAGACTTCAAGATAAAACAGGTAATGGGAGACAAAGAGGGGCAATATATAATGATAAAAGGGACACTCCACCAAGACATATCACTTATAAACATATATGCACCCAACACAGGAGCACCCAAGTACATAAAGCAACTATTAACAAACCTAAAAGGAGATATTAACAACACTATAACAGTAGGGGATCTTAACACCCCACTTACATCAATGGATAGATCATCCAGATAGAAAGTCAATAAGGAAATAGTGGACTTAAACGAAAAACTAGATGAGATGGACTTAATAGATATACACAGAGCACTCCATCCAAACACAGCAAATTAGACATTCTTCTCAAGTGCACATGTAACATTCTCAAGGATAGACCATATGTTGGGAAACAAGGCAAGTCTCTATAAATTTAAGAAGATTGAAATCATAACAAGCATCTTCTCCAACCATAATGCTATAAAACTAGAAATCAACTACAAGAAAAAAACTGGGAAAGTGACAAAGATGTGGAGACTAAACAACATGCTACTGAACAACCAATGGATCACTGAAGAAATTAAAGGAGAAACCAAAAAATATCTGGAGACAAATGAAAATGAAAATACACCATACCAACTCATATGGGATGCAGCAAAAGCATTCCTGAGAGGGAAACTCATAGCAATACAGGCCCACCTTAACAAACAAGAAAAATCCCAAATAAGCAACCTTAAACTACATCTAACAGAATTAGAAAAAGAAGAACAAACAAAGCCCAAAGTCAGCAGAAGGAGGGAAATAATAAAAATTAGAGCAGAAATAAATGAAAGTGAAACCAAAAAAAAACAGTAGAAGGATCAATGAAACAAGGAGCTGGTTCTTTGAGAAGATAAACAAAATTGACAAACCCTTAGCCAGACTGAGAAAAAAAGAGAAGGCTCAAATAAATAAAATTAGAAATGAAAGAGGAGAAATTACAACAGATACCACAGAAATACAAAGGATTATAAGAGAATACTATGAAAAACTATATGCCAACAAACTGGACAATCTAGAAGAAATGGATAATTCTTAGACTCATACAACCTCCCAAAACTAAATCAAGAAGAAATAGAGAATCTGAATAGACCAACCACAAGTAAAGAGATTGAAACAGTAATCAAAAACCTCCCAAAAATTAAAAGTCCAGGACCAGATGTCTTGTGTGGAGAATTGTACCAAACATTGTACCAAACATTCAAAGAAGATTTAATACCTATCCTTCTCAAACTATTCCAAAAAATAGAGGGAGATGGAACACTTCCTAATACATGCTAGGAGGCCAACATCACCCTGATACCAATACAAAGAAGGAAAATTACAGGCCAATATCGCTGATGAACATAGATGCAAAAACCCTCAACAAAATATTGACAAACTGAATACACCAATACATTAAAAAGATCACACGTCATGATCAAGTGGGATTTATACCAGGGACACAGGGATGGTTCAACATCTGCAAATCAATCATTGTGATACACCACATTAACAGAACGAGGAATAAAAACCACATGATCATCTCAATGGATGCAGAGAAGGCATTTGACAAGATCCAACATCAATTTATGATAAAAACTCTCAACAAAATGGGTACAGAAGGAAAGCAGCTCAACATAATGAAGGCCATATATGACAAACCCACAGCCAGCATCATACTCAACAGGGAAAAACTGAAAGACATTCCTCCGAGAACAGGAACAAGACAAGGGTGGCCACTCTCATCACTCCTATTCAACATAGTACTGGAGGTTTTGGCCAGACCGATTAGGCAAGAAAAAGGAATAAAAGGAATCCAAAAGGCAACAAAGAAGTAAAACTCTCACTGTTTGCAGATGACATGATTTTATATATAGAAAACCCTGAAGAATCCATTGGAAATCTATAGAAATAATCAACAACTACAGAAAGTTGCAGGATACAAAACCAACTTACAAAAATCAGTTGCATTTCTATACTCTAATAACGAACTAATAGAAGGAGAACTGAAGAAGACAATCCCATTTACAATCACAACAAAAAGAATAAAATATCTAGGAATAAATTTAACCAAGGAGGTGAAAGATCTATATAACGAAAACTGTAAGACATTATTGAAAGAAATCGATGATGTCATAAAGAAATGGAAAGATATCCCGTGCACATGGACTGGAAGAATAAACACAGTTAAAATGTCCATACTACCTAAAGCAATCTACAGATTCAATGCAATCCCAATCAGAATCCCAATGTCATTCTTCACAGAAATAGAACAAAGAATACTAAAATTCATACAGGGCAACAAAAGACCCTGAATAGTTAAAGCAATCCTGAGAAAAAAGAACAAAGCTGGAGGCATCACAATCCCTGACTTCAAAATATACTACAAAGCTATAATAATTAAAACAGCATGGTACTGTACAAAAGCAGACACACAGATCAATGGAACAGAACTGAAAGCTCAGAAATAAAACCACACATCTACAGACAGCTAATCTTTGACAAAGGAGCTAAGAATATACAACGGAGAAAGGAAAGTTTCTTCAATAAATGGTGCTGGGAAAACTGGACAGCCACATGCAAAAGAATGAAAGTAGACCATTTTCTTTCACCATACACAAAAATTAACTCAAAATGAATCAAAGACTTGAAGGTAAGACCCGAAACTATAAAACTTCTGGAAGAAAACATAGGCAGTACACTCTTTGACAGTGGTCATAGAGGGATCTTTTCAAATTCCATGTCTACTTGGACAAGGAAACAAAAGAAAAAATAAACAAATGAGACTTCATCATACTACAGAGCTTCTACAAGGCAAATGAAACCAGGATCAAAATGAAAAGACAACCCACCAGCTGGGAGAAAATATTTGCAAATCATATATCTGACAAGGGGTTAATCTCCATAATATATAAAGAACTCACACAACTGAACAACAAAAAAAACAAACAACCCAATTAAAAAGTGGGCAGAGGATATGAACAGATACTTTTCCAAGGAAGATACACAGATGGCCAACAGGCACGTGAAAAGATGTTCAACATCACTAATTATCAGGGAAATGCAAATCAAAACTACAGTAAGATATCACTTTACACCCATTAGAATGGCTATAATCACCAAGACAAAAAACAACAAATGTTGGAGAGGTTGTGGAGAAACAGGAGCCCTAATTCACTGCTGGTGGGAATGCAAACTGGTGCAGCAGCCTCTATGGAAAACAGTACGGAGATTCCTCAAAAAATTAAAAATAGAAATACCTTATGACCCAGCTATCCCACTCCTGGGTATTTATCCAAAGATCCTGAAACCAACAATCCAACAATGCACCCCTATGTTCATTGCAGCATTATTCACTATAGCCAAGAAGTGGAAGCAACCCAAGTGTCCCTCCACTGATGATTGAATAAAGATGTGGCAGATATATACAATGGAATACTACTCAGCCAAAAAAAAGAGACACAATCATCCCACTTGCAACAACATGGATGGACCTGGAGAGTATTATGTTAAGTGAAATGAGCAAGACAGAGAAAGACAAACACCACATGATTTCACTCATATGTGGAAGATAAACTAACACATGGACAAAGAGAACAGTTTGGTGGTTACTAGCGGTTAGGGGGTTGGGGGATAGGAGGTGGGCACAAGGGGTGAAGGGACACATTTATATGGTGACTGACAAACGATAACGTACAACTAAAATTTCACAATGTTATAAACTATTATGACATCAACAAAAAAAGAGAATATAAATAAGATTTTTAAAAAGATACACCCATGTCTGAAGGCTACAAAATCCTAGAATAGTCTTTAATATGATTTTCCTAAATAAAGAACAAATTGAAATGACGGGTGGGTCTATAAAGCGCATCTGAGTTTGCTCTTCCTCCAGCAGCTGGCCACAGCTGATCCAATGTCATGTGCATTGGGCACTCAGCTACACAAAAGGGAGCACTCGATAGGCAATGGCTCCCAGATATGGCTCTTGGTGTCTCTCTGTTGGTCTGTCTGTGTCTCTCTTTCTTTCTCATTCTCATTCTTCCTCAAACACACACACACATGAGCTATTTTATTTAACAACTGCACCATCAGGATTTAAACCATTTTGAAAAAGAACATCAGTGTGGGAACTTTCAAGCTCTTACAGCTTCCAGGCAGGTGCAGAAGGGAAGCAATCTGATCAGAAAAAACACAAAAGATCCGTTTGAATCAGGAAGTTTGATATTTAAACCCTAAGAACAAGAAAGTCACAACACAACTAAGCTCATCTTAGGTATTAAATAAATACTTCAAAGCAAACAACATTGAACTAGGAAGTGGGAGCTGCTGCAGTAAGGCCCTCAACAAAACCGTGAAATCAGTTGTAGGCTTGCCTCATATCTCTTGTTTTGGGCAGCCCACCTATTATCTTGAACTCTTTTCCTCCACTAGTTCATGTCTCCCACCTAAGTATTACATATGTAAATAAAATTTACTGAACGCCCACCATGTGTCAGGTACTCTGCTAAGCACTTTAAAAGCATTTTCTAATTTAATCTTCTCAATAACTCTGAGGTAAACATGATTAGTATCTTCATTCTAGGTTAAGCAACTTGCTTAGAGTTACATATCTTATAAACAGTGAAGCCAGGATTGAATCCAGCTCTATTTGGTTCTTGGTCAGTATGTTATACTGCCTCTTATGCTCATTTTGATCTCCAGGGTGTCCAAAGCACCTCCCTGCATTTTAAAAGGATGGGGAAAAAACCTTACACATACTGAGCATCTTTTATATGCTTTACACAGACTGTCTCTTTCAAGCTCAAATAACCCTTATGACAGGAATGCATTATCTCCATTTTAAAGATTAGCAAAGACAGAGAGAGTTCGAGGGCTCTTGAAGACTTTTAAATCTCACCTTTATTTAGTAGATGAAGAAACAAGAGCCTCAGAAAGATTAGGTGACTTGCTTAAGGGCACAAAGTTAGTTACTGACAGAGCTGAGATCTGATTCCCAACCCACTGCTCTCTTTATCTAAGCTGTCACTGTGAAAGGAACCAACATATTAATAATAGAGTAGGGATGCCAGGCAGTTTGCTAATGCTTTACGTGCTTTACCCAACTCTGATCTAGGGGATTCCCAACATTGCAGTTCTAATCAATGTTTTCTACTGACATTTTACCAAGGAAGGGGAAAAAAAGTTCACATCTATCAAATTTAAAAGCTAACTAACATGCTCCTATACACAAAGACAAATGGATATTACAAAAAGAAAATACGAAAAGATTTGGAAAGATTTTCAAAGAATGCATAATGGGTTCAAACAATGTAATCAAACAACACGATCTGAGCACCTGTATGCCCTGGCTATTGACCAAGTGCTGGGCACGTCAGAGAAAGAAAATATGCAGCACCTGAATTAGATTACCATCAGCCCATATATACAACACCTCTCACACAACAAATGTGTGTTATTCTGAGAAAAACAATGGTCTTGACATCGGAAAAGTTGGATTTAAAGCCTGACTCCATCACTCACTAATCATGCACCATGGGTGGGACACATAACCTAGAGTCTCTGAGCCTCTGTGTCAAATGAATGGGAACAAAATCTGTTGTGCGAGGACGTTGTGAAAGGCAAATGGGACATAACCTTTACAGAGACCAACACACAGTAAGCACTCTATAACCACTATTTTCTTCTCAAATTCTACAACCTTAAGAGAACAAGTGTCCCTGACAAAAAAAAAAAAAAAAAAATCAAAATAAGACAAGATAAAGGGGAAAGGGGGAGGTATTAGTCAAAGGATACAAAGTTTCAGGGATACAAGATGGATAAGTCCTAGAGATCTACTCTACAGCATGGGGCCTATAGTTAACAATCCTGATTGTATAACTTAAAAATATGCCAGGGGCTGGCCTGGTGGTATAGCGGTTAAGTCAGGAGCTCTGCTTCAGCAGCCCGGGGTTCGCCGGTTCGGATCCTGGGTGTGGACCTATGCACGGCTCATCAAGCCATGCTGAGGCGGCGTCCCACACAGAGCAACCAGAAGGATGCACAACCATGCACAACTATCTACTAGGGCTTTGGGGAGAAAAAAGCAAAAAAAAAAGAAAAAAAAAGCCAAGAGGATAGATCTTACATTAAGTGTTCTTATCGAAAAAATAATAATAAAAATAAATAGAGAGGATGGGAGGAGAAATAATACAAGATAATGAAAAACCAATATGAAGATTACTAAAAATATTCAATATCTACCACTAAGGTAAGAAAAATAAATTTACAGAAAAGCTAATATTGAACAGACAATGGTATGAGAGAGGAAAAATTCAGGAATAAGTGCTTGAATGAGACTGACAGGCAGACTGTGACTGAGATATCTGAGAGTGTATCAAATGTTTGCTGTGGCCACCAAGACTCCTCTACAATAAATATCTTTGTTTTCACAGAGGTTATATTTGGTCAAAACTGAAAGTGTTCTTAAAATAATAATGCCTTTTTAGTTAGCATGACATTTCCTGAACAATAGTATAATTACTATAAAACCCATGGTTACAAAGTAAATAATAAAGAACATCAAAAGAACGCAAAAATTAAGTTTTTCCAATAAGGGGGATTATTTACATAAATAATTAAGGAAATGCAAAGCTTGTCAGTCTGTATTATGTTCTGAATAAGCATGAAAAAACCATTTGAGGCAATAATAAATACTCCTCTCATATTACAAAATTTCCAGTAAGACGCAATAAATCTGAAAGCATTCTTCATGGTCATTATAATTAATCCCCAGCACCCATTATTTGAAAGATGATTCTTTTTCCTGCTTTGTACCATTAATTATCTGTTATGTTCCAAGAGCTTGCAATCAGGTTTGTTTTGTTTTTTCATGTGAGAAAACACCCAAGAGTTAACCGAGACAGGAAGTAACCTGGGGACTTGGGTTCTAGACCTGATTCTGGCAGTTAAGTACAAAAGCTGCCTTTCAATGTCTCTGGACTTCAGATCCTCAAACTACAAAAGGGATAGGAAACCTCGCCTGGCCTCCCTCACAGGAACACTGTAAGCATCATCAAATTAAAGAGGAAAATACGAATGTACCTTTAACTATATTAAATGTTATTTAACCTAAGGTGATGATAGTATTACCATAATCAGCAAAGGGAAGCATACCAGAAGTCTGGGCTTAACTGCTCCTTTGGCCTCCTCCTGTCTCTGGATTATTTGTTATTGTTCAAAGATTTAGGTGTTTTTTTTTTTTTTTTTACAAAGGTAAAATAAAAAGTGAAATAATAAAATAAGTAATAATACTCAAGACACAATGAACCAAAACCAAACATAAACATTCTTACAATTCTCTGCTGGTAGAATTCTACCATAGTTCTCAAGATAAACTTGGTTCAAATAACCCCAACCTACATGTCATTTGATCCTTCCTCTAATCCTGTGGGGAAAGCAGGACAGGTGGTATTATGCTTACTTTTTACAGACCACAAACCTGAAATTCAAAGAGGAGAGCAACTCATCCTGGCTGAGGCCAGGGCCATTCACCCCTCTTCTGACATGATTTAATGTTCATTCTACTGATCTACGTTACAAGGTACCTGTATTTTCGATGAAACTCACTTCCAGGTTGATGAAGTAATGTTTTCGTTCATTTTACATAGCCGGCAACCTCTCTGTACCATCAGGAAATTCCACAGGAGACTACACTCACAAGAAGTGAGAGGGTGGCATCTATTGGCAAAAGGTGTGTGCTGCAAAGGAAGTAGCCTGAGAGCTTCAAGATGTGAAAAATAGCAAGTTTATGAAATGAAAGGTAGGTAGAAAGAAAAACTATATGGAATAGAGATGTAAAGGAAAGAAAGCAAGCATTGGGAAGTTCTAAAAATGATACCCAGGACCACTTTGGGTAATCAATTTCCAACTGGTAATAGTTCTAATTCCTTTCTTTTAGAGCAGTTTTTAAATCAGTCTCTTTGGGAGCAAGTTTTCTTTGGGAATGTATCTCTGGTTTTATAGTGGAAGTCAATGGCAAATCACTGGAGAAAGGGGTTTAGGTTACTGAAATTTACTCCATGGACAATGTTTCAAGGAAGGAAGGGAGAGTGGAGGGAGATAGGAGGAAGTTAACATTTATGAAGTGCCTGTTATGTTGAAGGCACTTTATAGACATTATCATATTTAACTCTCATACACACAGAGAATCTATCCTATAGGTACTAGTATTACCCCCCATTTTACAGATGAGGAAATTGAGGCACAGAAAGGTAAAGAAATCAGCCCAAAACTACTCAGTAAATGGTATAGTCAGGACTGAAATCCTAAAAGCCTGACTGTAGTGATCTTAACTACCAGGCACACTCCCTCATCCAAAATAGCAGTCACTTAGGTACATACAGGCATCATATATTTCCTTACAAACAGATGGCAACTTTATAAGAACTTCTAAACAAATGTGAAATCGAACACATTCCTGTCTAAAAACAACCAATACCAAGTTGTATCTTTCTCTCAGTAGCAATGTAATAAATTACCATCAATCAGCTTTCTCATGGATCATCTCAATACCTCTTCTTTCCTTACACAGTCAGCTCGAAGTCTCAGTAATATCAGCAGTAAACTCCAACAGTGAGACGAAAAAAGGAAGAGACAAGCCCTCCATTCAGAATTATTGGTGCTTCGAGTAAATATGTCAAAAATAAGATTCTCAAGGGGCCAGCCCAGTAGTGTAGTGGTTAAGTTCGCCTGCTCTGCTTCGGGAGCCCAGGGTTCACAGGTTCGGATCCCAGGTGTGGACTGACACACTACTTGTCAGCCATGCTGTGGCGGCGTCCCATATAAAGTAGAGGAAGATGGGCACAGATGCTAGCTCAGGGCTAATCTTCCTCACACACACACACAAATAATGAGATGCTCAATTCTACTGTATTTCATTTGAGTGGTGGAGCATCAGGATTTTTATTAATTAAATGTGGTCATTTGGGGAGAGGAAAATGATATAAGGAATACATCTCAGATAATGAGAAATGTTCCATTTCATTTTTTCTTTCAAAGGGACTAGGCTACAAAAGCAAATTCTACTTTCAGAATTCTAATAGAGATTTTTCTTTGGAGAAAGGTGAGAAAATTGGCATACATCTTTTCCCTGTTTTCTTAACATTTCATGTCCCAGGAGTATACATACTGAACTGTCAAGAGACCATGTGAGGAAAAACATGGGAGGTGAAGCTGAGAAGAAAGACTGAAAAAAGTATCTTTGACGGCTCAAATGAAGAAGAGGGAAAAAAGATATGTCGAGGTGAATGAGATCACAATTCAAAGTCATGGCTGTGGATCGGCAATAAGAAAAAAGAATTTACATTCACCTCAGCTGGAAACTTAAAACTCTGCTTTCTAGATTAATAAGGAATTTACATTAAAAATATTTTTTAGCCTTTGGAACCTTCTGATTAATGAAGAGCAAATAAGATTAAACTTATAGTATGCTTTTCTTTTACTTTTCTGACTTCAAAAAATTACAGAACCAAATCTGGCCTTGGTTGAAATGAGATTCAGACTTAAGAAATTTCAGGTTCTGATTACAGCAATTAGGAAGTCGAGGCCTCCAGGGACTCCTTCACTTATTAAAACAACCTGACAACACTGTGATACCTGGGGCACCGTCTAACAATGTTTGTGGGGAGAGTGACTGATTACTCACTCTCCTGTGACACAGGTGTTCTGACTACATCAGAGCCTGGTTAGGTTATATAAACAGCACCAGATTGTGGCAGAGACACCATTTTGCAGCCCCTAATGAAATAATGCATCTAGGCAATGACCCTCAGTGGCTGATGACAACAGAAAAAGAGAGATGAGCAAATATCCAGATATTTTGAACCTCCTGATGGAAGTACACATATCACCTATGAAATATCCTTGCCAAAAAGAATTGAACCTGAGTCTGATCAAGCTTCTAGATTAGCATTCTCAAAGTAGGACCTATGGACCCCTGGGGAGATCCCTGACACCCCTTAAGGAACCTGTGAGATCAAACTATTTTCATATTAATACTAAGACATTATTTGCCTTTTCTACTGTGTTGACACTTGCACTGATGGTACAAAAGCAGTGGTGGGTACAACTGCTAGCTCCTTAATATGAATCAAGAAGCGGCACCAAATGGTACTAGATGCTACGGCATTCTTCACAACCACAGGCTCGAGTTAAATACAAAAACCAAAAACCAATTCCCTTAAGAATGTCCTTGATGAAGCAGTAAAAAGTATTAACCCTATCCAGGTTTACCCTCTGAGTATATGTCTTTTTAACTGTATCTGTGATGAAATGGGAGGTCTGCGTTAAGCATTTGTGCTACACACTGAAACATGATGGTTGCCTGAGGCAAAGCACCTGTGCAATTGAGCTGTGAGCGAAACTAGCTGCTTTTTTCATGGAACACCATTTTTACTTGAAAGAATGACTGACAATTGTGGTTATTCAGACTTGGGTACATACACTTGGCAGACGTTTTCCCAAAAATGAACGAAGTGAGGCTATCACTTCAAGGAAAACCACTGAGCGTTTGCTGCTAATGATAAAATTCAAACTTTCAAATAAAAATTAGAATTTTGGAAAACTTGATTCCATCACTGTGACCTTGACAGCTTCCCTACACTTAGACAATTTTCTGATGACACTGATGGTAATTTCAAGGAATGTGATTTTTTTTATATTGTATGATGAAATATGGCAACATTTGGAAGATATGTGTAACTCAGTGAACCAATATTTTCCAAATGACCAATGCATTATGTTATAAAATCACGTGTGAGTAAAAGTTCCATTCAAGGTGCAAGACAGACCAATGAATTTCAATATGCAGAGTAAGAAAAGTTCATTGATATAGTTTCAGATTCTACATTGCAACTAACCTTTAGGAAACCACCAGCTGTTGAGTTTCAGTGGAGCATCAAAGAAGAATATCCACAATTATCCAAAAAGGCTATTAAGATACTTCTTTTCCAACTACATATCTTAGGCAAGACTTTCTTCATATACTTCAAACAAAACAATATATTAAAAAGATTGAATGCAAAAGCAGATATAATAATCTAGCTCTTATTAAGCCATACAGATTTGAAAAACTATGTAAACAATGCCATTCTTTTCACTCATTTCTTTTTGTTTAGGGAAATATGGTCATTTTTCACAAAAATATGTTCTTTATATTAACATGTAATGAGTTTATTTTCAAATGAACTAATGAATTTTTAAAAATTTGTCAGTATTAATTTCTAATTCAGTAAATATCAATAGATATAACCCATATAAACACAAGCTCTTGGGTGTCCTCAATAATGTTTAAAAGTGTGAAGGGGTCCTGAGAACCCCTGTTCTTGATCAAACTACCAATTTACAAGAAACGCAAGGAACATATTGAACAGTACCACTTAGATGCAACCAGCAATATCCAGAATGTGGGAAACTGTATGGGACAACAACTGGTTTCTTCAATAATATCAAGTGGGTGTGTGGGCAGGGGAGGGGGGGCCTATAAACAAAAGCAATTTAAAAGACATATCAACCAACCATAATGCATGAATCTTATTTGGACCCTAATGCAAATAAACTGTAAAAAAAAAAAAAAAAAGCAGGGCCGCCCGGTGGCACAGCGGTTTAGTTCACGTTTGGCAGCCCGGAGTTTGAGGGTTCGGATCCCAGGCGCCCGCTGATGCACTGTTTGTCAGCCATGCCGTGGCGGCGTCCCATATAAAGTAGAGGAAGACGGGCATGGATGTTAGCCCAGGGCCAGTGTTCCTCAGCAAAAAAGAGGAGGATTGGCAACGGATGTTAGCTCAGGGCTGGTCTTCCTCACAAAAAAAAAAAAAGCTCAGGGTGAATCTTTCCCAGCAAAAAAAAAAAAAAAAGTATGAGATGACTGGGAAAAACTGAACACTGACAAGGTATTTTATGGCATTAAAGAATTACTATTCTTAATTTTTAAAGGTATGATAAAAGTGTTGTGGCCATGTTTTTTAAAAGGACCTCTAATCTTTTTAGACACATATGGAAATATTTAGAATTGAAATATGCATGGGATTTGTTTCAGAATAATCAAGTGGGGAAGAGTGGACGTGGAGGATTAGGTAAAACAAGAATATCACGAGCTGATGACTGTCATAGCTGAGTGATGAGAACATCATTAGGTTCTGTTTTACCAGTGGAGGCTGGGATATTTAAGGATACGCACTAATCTTTTTAAATTCATTTTGAAACAAACAGATAATAATTCAAAGACAATGTTTGGGGAGTGTTTCTTTTGTTTCTATAAAATGGCAGATAAAGTTTTTAGTTGTAGATATCTGGGTTCCCAGAAAACATCAACATGCATCCTTGAGAGCACTAACTTAAGCATGAGTAAATAAAGCACCTCTGCTACCATCAATCATGATTTTACACTATAAATAAAGCAGTAATTCTCACCTCTTACCAAATGTCTAATTTTTAAAGTGTACAGCCAAAAGCAAAAAGTGCAACCTAATAAAAATGAGTAATTGACTATGCTTGACAATTCAGTAAAGCTTCTTTACAAAAATCCAAAGAAATCTCTACTTAATCATATTTGGAGCCCTGATCTAGGAAAGAACAGTCAAGATAAAGTTTCATGAAATCATAGGTTGTTGTTGCCCTCCTGGGGAAAACTCAGAGCTAAAATGTGTCCTTCCTGCCACAAAAAGCCATCTAAATGGCTTATCACTATCCAGGGAATCCAACAATCAATCTTGTTCAGGTTCTGTTACTTCTCTCAAATTAATTTTGAATTAACAGTTCACTGGTTTTATATCCTGATGGACCCATTATCACACAACTTCAGAGGGTCATTAGCTTAGCTCTTTGTGCTGCGTTAGGATTCTATTTCTAATTTCTCTGATACAATAAGGAAAAACCTAAAAGACTACTACATAATTCCAGAAAAAATAAGGGCACACTGGGCACCATTTACCTCACCTGAAGGGTTGTCCCTCAGTCCCTCTCCCCGCTTCCTCACACACCCACACCTGCTATGCTCCACATACAATTCCTCGGGACTGCCCAGCCATTCCATATTGCTCAGTGCCTCCAGAGACACACTTCCCGCTCTTTGCCTAGAATGCCCTCTCCCTCCTTCTCTGGCTTGAGAATTCCTATTCATATCTTTCAAAATACACTTCAAATGAGACTTCTTGAGGCCTTCCCCGGGGTTCTTGCTGAGGTTCTTGCATCCTCTTCTGGGCTCCTACAGCACTTTTTATATGTACCTTCTGAACAGAATTTACTCAAATAGCCTAGAGAGAAGCCATATAGTGTAGGTAGTTAAGAGGATGGGCTCGGGAGCCAAATTGCTTTGGTTCAGATCCCTGCTGTGCCACTTACTATCTGTATAAACTTAGTCAATTACCTGCTCCCTTTAAGCCTCCATTTTCTCATCCATAAAATGGCAATAATATTACCTATCTCCTGGGATGGTTACGAGGATTAAGCTAATATATACAAAGGACTTAGACCAATACCTGGTACACAGTAAGCTCTCAATAGATGTAAGCTGTTATTAGCACAATGTATCAAAATTATTTGATTATCTGTCTATCTTTTCTGCTACATTATGAACTCTCTCAGGGTAGTGAGTGTATCTGTTGAATTAATTCAGAGACTATTCCTGAGATTAACTTAAAATTGTGTACTAACTTCAAGCGAGGCAACTGCCAGGTGTTAGGAACACAAAGATGAGTAAAACAAAGTCCCGGCCATCAAGGACCTCACAGTCTTGCCTATTCACACAGAGGACTTCCACGAACAGAGACGGAATTAATATGGGCGGACAGCTACTGTCAACTCTTTTCATAGAAGAAGATTTAACGCACTCACATGTATTGTGATTACCGATGCGTTTACATTTGGACTGCTGTCCTATGTGTCACTGCTCCAGCCACAACAGACTTTGTTCCTTCCTTACATCCACCCACCGTGTCCTGCTCAGCGCCTTTGTACTTGTTCCTCCACCTTCCCATGGCTTGCTTCCCCTCTTCATTCGGGTCTTAGCTGAACGCCCTGTTCTTCTGCAAGGCCTCCGTCACACTCCCTCTTTGCTATGCTTTTTTTCTGTAAATAGTCATTACTACCTGAGCTGATGTATTACCTGACCTGACGTCTGTTTCCCTCACTACACTATAAGCTCCAGGACTCCCGAGCCTTGTCTGTCTTGTTCACCACTCGTGGCACTCCAGCTGTCTTAGACTAAAATATTACAGGGTGTTTTTGGAAGATCCATGAGCCAAACAGGATTTAAGTTTACAGCTTTCTGTGGCTTTACGAATGGCAAAATGGGAGGGTGGGAATTCTCACAAAAGTAACATTCATTTCTAAAAATTCAGTCTGTTTACAGAATATGAAATACGAATTTTAGAGAATATTGCACTTTCAAGCACCTTTTATTTATACTTTAATTATTATATATATTAAACATTAAAGAAAATCTTTGCTGCTTATTCAACTTGGCAAATAAGGCAATTCAATTTTAGAAATGCAACAAGTATTCAGTTTCAGATGAAAATATGAAGTTTTTGTCAGTATTAAATTCTGCCACTCTTGATTAAATTACTTCCCATTTGCCATTTTGGGCAAAAAGTTCATTTCAAAATAGCAATTGGCTTCACAGGAAGAAAGAGAATATTTTTTTCGTAATTAAACACTGCCTGTCCGGACAGAAAGTCTCTCTCTAAGAGACTCTTGAGGGAAACATATTGGCTAGTCTGACACACAATCTTCTTTAAGCTTAGTAAGATTATTCAGAATACTTTCTTCACTCAACAGATTGGCTCTTTCTTTGCCATGTCCTTACAAATGAACATTTCCTTATTTGATGTACTCCTTTGGTACCACCAACAAGAGTACACGAGACTCAAAAGGGGAGTAAAAAGGAAATTTAAAAACCAGGCAATGTTAATAAAATATGAATGCATCCTTATCTCTGAATGTCTATAGTACCTAAAAGGAAAGAAACCTACATGAATTTGGTGGGTCAGACTCATGCATAAGGTAGGTTAAGACACAGATTACTGGGCGCTGTCCCCAGAGATTCTGGTTCAGTGCATCTGGGGTGGGGCCTGAGAAACTGCATTTCCAATGAGTTCCAGGTGATGCTGACACTACCGGTCTGAGCACTACACTTTGAGAAACACTATCTTAGACTATTATTTCAAAAGCTTGATTTAGGATTAAGGTAAGAGCTATACAGAAAGAATATCAAGGCATTAAAAATAGTTTTCATTTGATCTTTGGTACTTTTTGGGATAGCAGCTCATGTACACCCCACCTCAATTTTCTTTCATTGCTTTGTTTGAAATTTAAAAATGAATTCTCTTGAAATTTGAAGGTAAAAATAGAATAAAATTTTATGTCAGGATGGGTTGGCTCAGGCACAATGTGGACATGTACAAATTCAAATGATTTAGAGCAAGAGTCCCCAAATCAAATGCTCTTAAAGGCCAGGCAGGTCAGATAGTTAATACAAATGAATGAAGTAGGCCAGACATTGAGGAGAACTGCAGAGGTCATACCCAAAGAGGGTGGCTGCCACTCAGCTCCAGACAACCATCATCCAATAATGTAGGTCTCTTATGGCCGGATCTTCCAAGTGTTCAAAATAAGCTGGAGATCCAACATTTTATTTAAAAGCTCTTAATTTTTAAATCTAGGCAACTAATTTAAAATTTTTTAACACTGTATAGGACACAGAGAAAAGTCTGCGGGCTGGATGCTGCTGGTTTATAACCCCCGGTTTAGTAGGAAGTCTCAGGACCTCTCTCCTGCACCAGCCAGGAGTAATACAGGCTGGGAAGGTACGTACCTGTTCACTGTGCTCACAGGCCCACTCCCTCCAGCACCTACTTCCAAAACAAAAAGCACTCCTGCTAAAGACCTACGAAAGCCCCTTTGCATAAGCAGCTTTGCCCATTGAAACAAGTTCTCTGTCAATGATCTTAGTATGGGAAAACTATGGCAGAGAGAAGTGAATTCTTCAAACGCTGGAACTACTGATCCAAAAATAATGGTGAGCTTTAAGTGACTGAAATTTCAGGATGACTAACTTCTATAACATTAAAAAAAAAAAGGAAACTAGACCTAGAAACACAGATTTGAGCATTCTTAAGCATTCCATCACGGTGATAATGTGATTTGGTACCCACAAGTTATTTCGTCTTTGCCTAAAGACTCACTAAACTGAGAGAATCGGTCCTTACGAGTATGTTGAAGACAACTGCAGAGGCAACATGGAACAGCAAACACAGTAATTCAAATCTCATGAGTCTACTCTGACAAACAGTGGCAGCCTGGAACACTTTGTTAAGAAGGATTCTGAAGCTGAACCCTGACTCAGTTGAAAATATGAATGCCAAAGACCTACAGGAGAGGAATGGCGGCAAATATGCCCCATATCTGGCCTCCTTTGTGCAGTAGACAACAACACTACACCTGTGTTCAGAAAATCTAGTCTTCCTACAGTGTATTAATATAGCAAGTAAAATAATACTTTTAAAACATAAATAGGATCAAGTCATATCTTGCCAATAGCTTTCCATTTTACTCAGAGTAAAAGCTAAAGTTCTTATTATTACACAACAAGCCCTACATTATCTGGCTCCCCATTACATCTCTGAACTCATTCCTGCCACACACCCCCTTGATGACATTCCAGACATACTGTTTTCTTCACTGTTCTGCAAAGACATCAAGCAAGTCCCTGTCTCAGGACCTTTACACGTGCCTTCCAGCTTCCTGAAAAGCTCTTCCTCTGGATATTCACATAGTTCACTCTCTCATCATCTTACCAATGAGACCTTCCTTAACTATTTAGAACTGCTACACATTTACACCCCCCCACACACACTCTCTCTCTCTCCTCCCCTCCCCCATCAATCTCCCTTTCCTGCTTTATATTTTCTACAACACTTAGCATCATCTGACACACTAAATATTTTACTTCTTTGTTTTCCTTCTTCTAGAATGAAACCTCCATGAGGTATGGGATTTTTTTTGGCTATTCTGAAAACTACCATATCCCTAGAAAAGTGTCAAGCACATACTAGCACTCAAAAAACCAGTAAATAAGTAAATGAATGAACAGATAAAAAGATGAACATGGGTTCTAACAAGGGTTCGGTAATTAACTGGTTAAATAACCTCAGGTGAATTACTCTGGTCTCAAAAGATCTCTATCACTAGTTGCATAAACTATGACTTTCCTGCTACTCTACATAAGTAGAAATTATGTTATGGAAGAATGACATCATTCCCTCTAGGTCAGTCAGTAGGACAATGGAAAGCCAGGCCTAGAAAGGCCTCCCAGGATCCAAGTATAATGCCCACACTAAGATCTTATAAACAACAACAGAATTATGATAGAATTTAGCAATGTAAAAATTAAACACTCCTAAAGAGAAAATTCTTTTCTAAAAATAGACAGAAGAGGAATGCAGACTCCCTGGCTTACTTTTCCCTGAATTTTCACTGCCTCTACTCATTAAATCTCTGTGAACACTAACAAGTGTCTGTGGTTGAGGGAGAACGTTCCACAGCAGAAAAAGGAAAAACACACCCAGATTTTCGTAAGAAACTTTGGAACAATTTAATATTCATCCTCAGACAAAATTCAGACTAAGCCTCTCGGAGAGCCTAAAATTAGGATGATGGTTAGCAAAACGACAAAGATACTACAAAACAGCATCAACTGCCCTCCGCCCTAACTCTTAAATATAAAAGCCCAATCCCAAATAAACTGTTAAAGACAGTGCATCTCCATTTGACGGCTGAATATTTCTTTTACCGTTAACAACTTCAAACTCAACAAAAAGAAAAATGGCAAGTGAATAAAAGATTTTTAAAGTGAAAAAGATGCCACAGATTGGGAGCCCAGAACTACTCAAATATCAGTCAAAGTGTTGTTTCCTCAAACTCATGCGGCCCTCAACCCAGGAGCTGCTGCCAGCGGCGGTGAGAGGAGACTTGAACTGCACAAGAAAATGCTCAGGCACTTTCAGTGACGTGACTGAACTGGATGTGTGATATTTCAAATAACTTCCCCAGGAGACACAACCATTTTCTTGCAACACTACTTACAAACTCATAGTCTCCATCCTGCGGTACTTTCCAGTCGGAGGAGTTCTTCAGCGGGCCAGGCACGCTTTTGCCAAAGCTGTTGATCTGATTTTCCTTTTCTTTTTGTTCGAAGTATTCAAGGAAAGATGGTTTTGCAGGCTGCATGGTTTCATCTCTTCCTGAAAACCAAGAAACATAAAAGGTGAAATAAATATCTTAGATTTCAGATAAGTTTAGTAAATAGACCCTATCTCTAGATGGGTTACTGCCACTGAATCAGTGGCTCTTTTTTCTTTTTTGGGGGGTAAGGAAGATTGGCCCTGAGCTAACATCTGTGCCCATCTTCCTCTATTGTGTATATGGGATGCTGCTACAGCATGACTTGATGAGCAGTGCACAGGTACGTGCCCAGGATCCAGGCCCGCGAATCCCAGACCACTGAAGCAGAGTGCGCAAACTTAACCACTATACCACGGGGCCAGCCCCTGATCAGTGGGGCCTTCAAGAATCTAATGAAGACTACAGGAAAATGCACAAATGTTCACTCAAAATACTTCTCATAGCATTTCAGAGGATTCATGGCCCCTCTAAAATACATGCAAAGATTTCCCCAAGATCTCTTTATCTAGATGGAAAGACTTGGTGACACAATGATGCTAAGTAAGCTGCAAATGATACTTTTCGGATACCCTATAGCAAACAGTTGCTATAATATTTAGACTAAAAACAGAGAAGCAAGCAAAAGCATTTATTAACCATCTACATACACAATATTCTCTATAGGCATTGGAGTACAGAAGGGGGACGGTACAGTACAACGACTTCCCTTGATAATCTCATGATCTAACAGGACTAATGAGAAAAACAGGCATGAAAAAGAAAATATAAGTAAATCACAATCCACTCCATGAAATATTATGTAACTTTTAAAATACTATGTACAAATGATTTACAATAAGGTTAAGGGGAAAAAATAGGATATAGTATTATATATACAATATGATCTCAACTCTGTAAATCCTATATATAAGAGAAAAAAATAAATAAGAGACTGGAAGAAAATATACCAAAATGCTAAACAGGATTTGTCTCTGGTAGCAGGATTATAGGTGATTTTATTTACTTTTAAACTTTTTTTTTAAAGGAGACAATACAGGATAAGTATTAAATAGACAGAACTGATTATAGGGTTACATGTGCCCAGAAGATAGAGAGATCTTACAAGCTGCGGTGGCCAGGGAAGACTGGTAGAGGGGTGCTTAGGTTGGGCCTCAAACCATCCCTGAGAATGGTTCATAGCAGAGCAGAATCAGCAGCTATGTAGCAGTAGTTACCACATGAGAGCAGAATACAGCAGTTACTAGTTACAACTAATAACAATGGCAAAAAGAATCATTTTATCTGGCGTAACTTAAAAACCTAGCTAGCTGAATGTACCTATTTCACGTGTTGAAGTAGCTTTGTGCTGGTGATTAGTATTCTAATACTGGGAAGTACAGAAGGTTTTTTTCAGTGCTTTCCATGAACATGTGGGTTTATATTGCCCTTTTCCCCAGTAACCAGGAAAAAAGACCAGAAGGTTCGGAGCCTTAGAAAGTGGATGGGAAGGGGTCTAGGAGATAAGAACAGCAAGTGTTTCCAGGCACCCTTGTTCCATGCAATCTTATCTCCTGATACTTGCCTTGTCCAGTTTCAAGCCAGCACCCTGACTGCCTCTCAGACGTTTGTCATCTTACTCATTGTCACCACTGCCAAGTTCAACAGCAGCCAATCCCAGATGTGCCCACTTCCAGAAGCTGCCAACAGCTTACTTCACTGTTGCCTTCTCACTTAGTAGGGATTAAACACAATATTTGCTAGGATCAGTCAATGATTATGTGCTGAATGTGTGTTTTGTTTGTTCTAGGTACAATGTTAAGTGCTCTTCATGCTTATTTTGTTTAATTTTTCAGTTAAATCTAATGTATTATTTCATAATATAGTTCTGAAGGAACTACAACAAAATAAAACTTGTAAAAATGGGGGTGTCTGGAATTAGCTAACACGTCAGGAAACTAAGTCCTTTTGATCAGCCCCCTCCTCTGGGACCACCAAAGGAGAGCACTGGCTCAGAGACAACTCTGCAGCAAGCCTCCACATAATCCAACACAAAAAAGGAGTGTTCAGAGAGCCTCCTGGAGCCAAGCCACTGCAACAGCGCTACCAATTGCTGACATATACAGTGTAGTGTCCTCTTTTACAAAATACCCTGACCAGTACACCGACCAGCTGAACAGAACACAAAGTCCAGAAACAGAATAGAAAGCCCAAATGGCTGTCCAAACAACTGGACAGGTACTGGGAAAAAGATTATATTGGATCCACACTTCATACCTTAAACCAAAAAACTCCAAATGGATAAGAGGTCTAACTGTAATAAGTACTAGAAGACATATATGAATGCCTTTAAATCCTGGGTGTGGAAAAAGGCTTTCTAACTGTGACAAAAACCCAGATCCAACAAAATATGGATAGATAAAAACCCTTTGTGTGAAGAAAATATCACAAATTTTAAAAAATTAATGAGAACACACACCTTACAAGCCAAGATAAAAGACAAATGAAGAACTGGAAGAAAATATTTGCAAAAAATATCATAAATTTTTTTAAAGAATTTTCTTTTAAAAAAATTAAATTTAAGAGTTCTTTATATATTAGGCAGATAAGCTCCCAAATATACAAAGAATTCCTAAAATCAAAGAAAAGAAAACAAAAAAAAAGTAGAAAAATGGGCTAAAGACTTGAAAAGATAGTATAGACAAAAAAATATCCAATCAGTCCTTAAACATGAAAAAAATGCTTAGGTTCACTCATAATAAGAGAAACTCAAATCAAAACTACTTAGAGATGTGATTTCTTACATTTCAGACTGGCAAAAATTCAAAAGCTTGACAACACACTATCTATTGGTAAGGCTGTGGGGACCCAGGGAGTCTCATATGTCACTGCCAAGTAGTACAAGTCCTACAAAGGGGATCTGGCAATATCTAACTATCAAAATATGAAATAGGGGAAGGTACAGAAGAATTCTGATGTGTTGTATTTAAACTGGGGTATTAACATGAACTCATGATTTATTAAAAAAAAAATCCAAGTTTTCATTAAAAAGCCTTGAAGCAATGACACCCCATTACCAATGAGCACAACTAGCACTCAGATCTTGGTTTCCAAATACCATTCCCCACTAAGAGGAACTAAGCCTTCTTAAGAGAAATAATGGATTCCAGGTCTAGGGCAGGAAAAGTACAAAGTGGGCCTGGAACATCTTTTTGTGCTAAAAAAAGCAAGCAAGTACTCAAAAACTGATGGGGACATAACAGGACATTGAAGACACTTGGAGGGGCTCCCACTGGTAAATTTTGGAACACTCTGAGCATCAAAAAAAAAATACCCTGAATAAAAAGAATCCACAAGCTCACAGTAATAATCTAAAGTGAAGGGGGCTGGGAGAGAAGGAAAAAACCCTTCTTTAGAAAAATCACCACTTGACAACCATATTGTGGTAACACAAGAGAATATCCTCTTTCTTAGGAAATACACACAAAACAGAATATCTCCTTTCTTGGAAAATACACACAATGTTTGAGAGTAAGTTGCATATATCATGCACCAACCTCTCCTCATTCCTTCTGTCATTTCATATCTGTTTATCCAGCCATCTTTATATATGCACAGAGAAATGACTGAGATGAGTTAATCAATAAAAACAGCAACTTCTGCATAGAAATAACAGGAAATTTAAAATATATTCTCTTGTGGAATTTTTACAAAAACCATAAAGACAGAATTTTTTTAAAACGCATCTATATCCAACAATAAAAATTGTACAATTGGTACAATATACTTCTATGATGCTTTATCAATTCCTTTCAGTTGCAATACAGGTGGATTTTAGAAATTCAAGTCTTTAAACCAGGGATGAAACACTAAAGATAACATTTCTGCGGTCTAATTCTAAACCATGTCATAAAGATCAAAGAAAAGTCTGTTAAGCAAGAGTATAATCATTCATCTAATTTCTATCATTGTTTAGATGAGAAAATGAGAACACTTGCTTTCTTCATATTTGAATTTTTCTATTTGATGAAGACAGCCCTTCACAACTCAAAGATTTCTAATATTTTTGGAGTTAAAACGCCAATTATTCTTTGTCCCTTTCAACAACTAAGGGTCACAAATAAGAAACTCTATCTAAAACGTCCTTGCTTTCGTCTTTTCATATCAATACCAGGGAACTGATTATACCTAATATTTATTAGAAACCAAAGTCCCAAAAACTATAGTGAATTTTGTAATAAGAGTAATTTTTGATCTAATCACATACTCAGGCATGATCTGGGAATACAATTCACACATGTATAAGAAATTTAATTATAGTGAAATGACTAGTTAAATAGTTAACTGTATCAGATTACAAAAAAGCTAAAGTTGATTTTGGGGACAGCACAATACACTAGAAAAACCCCTAACCTGGGGTTCAAAGATCTGCCCTGGTCCTCACTATATGATGTTGGGAAAACTACAGGTTCCAATTTACAAAAAAAAGCCACTGGACCAGATTACTTCTAACGTCCCAGTGCAGCTTCAAAAATTCCATGATCCTATGACTTGACGGTAGCTTATGAAAACATTTACGCCAGCTACTGACAACCAATCAAAAGAAGTTCTTATCTCCAGAGTGATTGTGACACTTAGATGTGTACGGGCATAAACCAAAGACCAGATCAAATTGAAAAACAGTTAGGACTCAACAAATATTTGTGACAAGATTGTCTGATTGTTTGCTTCTTTTTGTTGTTGGTGGTGGTGTCTTTTTGGCTTTTTTAAACAGATGAAAGAGGTGACCAAATTTTCCTTGGCCCAAACTGTAATAAAGATAGCATCTAGAGATGCTGGTTATAAAAATGCTTTATATAACTAAAGCTGAAGAAATGAAAGAATCAACTGGTAGGGGAAGCCACCTCAAGTGGCAAGACACATCAGCGTTCAAAAATAGCTAGGTGTATTTTGTGTGTGTGTGTGAGGAAGATTGGCTCTGAGCTAACATCCGTTGCCAATCTACCTCTTTTTGCTGTGGAAGATTAGCCCTGAGCTAACATCCGTGCCCATCTTCCTCTATGTCGTATACGGGACACCGCCACAGCATGGCTTGATGAGCGGTGTGTAGGTCCGCACCCAGGACTGGAACCAGTGAACCCTGGGCCGCCAAAGTGGAGTGTGCGAACTTACCCACTATACCACTGGGCCGGCCCCAGTTAGTTGCATTTTTGATCCCTGTATTTAGTGATTCCAGAAATTAACTGCCTACATGACAATGATTCTTTCTTTATGTGTGAGAGTGCTTCACTGATGGATTAAGTTTATATGGAGGAGACAGCACTCCTGCTGTGACCAACATGTCATTAACAACACTGAAATTAAATTATAGCACCTATTCTCAGTCTAATTTTATAGGCTGAGATCTGCATTACTATCATAATTAGTATCTAAGACAGAATGTTTGCAAAAATGGCCACAATAATTTCCTCCCAGAATCCTTGCCCTTTAGCAGTGCCCTCCCACAAAGACTCTGGGCCGAGCCATGCAACGTGCTTTGGCCATTGAGACAATAGCAAATGTATCTCAAGCAGAGACTTGAAAAGTGCTTGAGCATCCTACTACCATGTAATAAAACCTGAGTGAGCCCACTAGATGGCGAAATACCATGTGGAGAGAGGCCCTAGTCAACAGACTGTCTTAGCTGAGGCCTTCATAAAGTCAGCCAGCCCCAGCTGGTATTGTACCAGCTGACCACTAAGTTTTGAGGTGGTTTGTTATGCAGCAAAAACTAACCAATACAGTGTCTGTCTGTCTCTATCTCTCTTCCTCTCTCACACACACACTTACAAACACACACACACATACACACACACACTCTATATCTACAAAAAGAGTTCCATTCTCTGGGAACTCAGGCTCAAATTCAACTAACATTTATTGACGACCTTTTAAGTTTCAGGTTTCTTACTAGGTGCTTTCACGTGATGGTCCCATCCAAACTTCATAAACACCATGTAAATAAAGTAGGAGGGAAGAGGACTTGCACTTACGAGGCGCCTACCAAGTGCTAGGCAACAAACTATTTCACTTAATCCTCAAACCTTTTGAAGTATGTATTATTATTTCCACCTTATAGGTGAGAAATTTGCCTAAGATTACATAGCTAGTTACCAACAAGGATAGGATTTGAACCCTGATCATCTGGTTTTAAGTCTGGTCAGCTGCATCTCATATTGCAAATTCTCTAAAATCAAATTGAAAAACCCTGACATGTCAGAACTGCCATTAAGTCGAGTGCAGAAAGAGTGGGGGAATGGAATTTTCCCAGTAACCTTATCTTTGAACTCTTCTTTCAGCACTCCTGGCTAGATGATCAAGTGTGCTAGACAACAGTCTGTCAGGACTGAAAGGTATAAGAGAATCATTCCAAGCTGAGTAAAGGCAATGATGTCCCCAGGGCTTCAGCTGGCTGCTGGGCTTTTTGTTTCAACCTGAGCTAGGGCAATTTTTCAGACGTATCCCAGGAAATGAAGACGTTCAGTTGAATGATAATACCAGAAACCTGAAGCCATAGGGAGAATGGACTGAGCAGAAAAGTCAAACTTTGAAAATAACCACATCTTGCTCTGATTCTTTCATCTGATGCAGGAAAGGCATGAATTCCTATACTATGACTGGACCATTTTTCTTTGTAAGCAGCATGTGGCAAGCTAAATGGACAATCTGTCTAAGCCCATAGACAAAGGGGTGAATTCATAAGCAACTGTATCCTGTATTTATTTTTCTTTGAAAAATGCTATGTAAAAGCAGAAGGATCCAACAACCCAAATGTCCATCAACTGATGAATGGATAAATAAAATGTAGTGTATCAGTACAGTGGAATACTGTTTGGCAATAAAAAGGAATGTAATACTAATACATGGTACAACATGGATGAACCTTGAAAACATTATGCTAAATGAAAGGAGCCAGTCACGAAAGACCACATATTCTATGACTCTATTTATATGAAACATTCAGAATAGGCAAATCTGTAGAGACAGAAAGCAGATTAGCAGTTGCCTAGGACTGGGAGGTGAGTGGGGGGGATGGCGAGTGACTGCTAACAAATACAGTTTCTTTTGGTGGTGATCAGAAAGTTCTAAAATTAGCTTGTAAACAAAATAGGGTATATTCATACAATGGAATATTATTCAGCCATAAAAAGAAATGAAGTACTGATACATGCTACACAGGTGAACCTTGAAAACATTAAACTAAGTGAAAAAAGCCAGACACAAAGGCCACATTTTGTATGATCCCATTTATATAAAATGTCCAAAATGGGCACTCCATAGAGACAGAAAGAAAATTAATAGTTGGATGGGGATAGAGTGAGCGGGTAACAAGAAGTAACTGCTAACAGGATTGTGGTTTCTTTGGGGGGTGATGAAAATGTCTGGAATTTAACAGTGGTTATGGTTGCACAGCCTTGTTAATATACTAAAAAACCCACAGAACTGTAACTTTAAAATGGTGACTTTTATGATATCTGAATTACATCTCAATTAAAAAATAATAAATTTTTAAAAATTAGAGTGTGGTGATGGTTGCACAACTCTGTAAACATACTAAAAACCATTGAATTGTACCCTTTAAATGAGTGAACTGTATGTGAATTATACATCAATAACTCAATTAAAAAAAAAACAGAAGGACCCCTTTCCTCTACTATTTACTTTTATTTCTGGATTCACATGAGCTATCTCACAATGCCAAAGTAGTTTTAACTGGGAAGGAGCTTGACCAAAGACTGAAGCCCACCTTTTCTTTGGAATGGCCATCTACTAGACATTAAACTTTATGCCCTTCCATTTTAAATGTTCATTTTAAAGACTGTCACTAAGTAAACCACAATGGTCAACCTATTCTTTCCTTAATTTCTACCATAATTACTCTTTTCTACCTTCATAGTAATTAATTCTCTTTAAACTAGAGAACCAGGCAGAGTCTGCATTTTCTTCTCTGTTCATGCATGAATATTTGCAAGAAAACACTTGAGTAACCCCTCAAATATTTTCTTTCCAGCTTGGTATAATATGCCTTATCACTGGGTTCTTGGTTTTGTTTTTTAATCTAACATTTACTATGTGTGTGTGGTTTTTGGTTTTGTTTTTGTTACTGGGCACCTAAGTGCTTTACATGTATTAACTCATTTGATTACACAAGCTATTATCCAAGTTTCTGTGTATGGCCATAAATATTCCTTTGCATGTTCTTTGAAACCACTAAGAATTGCTGGAATCATAAGTTTTAAGATTCTCTAGAGCCCAACATAAGATTCCTGGGAATCCAACTGGAATAACTCTTCAGTTAACCAGTTTTGGTAACTGCCTCTATGTACATGGACTTGACTTTTCAGCAATGGTGCTCTAGTTCTTTTCTGGTGAGCTGTCATATATTTATTCAGAGAGATCTAAATCCAAATTTCGAAGGGTTACTAACTAGAGCAACAGAGGCAGCACATCTGAAAAGATACAAAAGGGTCATAGGTAAGAATGATCCATACCTTGGTTATTCCAACAATTTCCAGTTGGTCTCACCTTTTCAGTCTTTTCAAACTCCCTACCACCCAACTAACTCTCCTAAAACACCACTTTGTTATATCACTTTTCTGATCAAAATGTCTTTATACTACTGATCACCAAGAGAATCGAGTTCAAATTTCTTACTTTAGCATTCAAGGTCCTCCAATATTCAGTCAACACCCACTTCAGCCAAACTGAATATTCAATTTATAAGTGTCTACCTCCTGACTTTGCACCTGCCTGGAATATCCTCCCCCAGCCTTTCTGCATATCAAAGTCTGCCTTCCTTCTCACAAAACCTTTAACACTTTTCTATAGCACTTACCCAGCATTTGGCCTAGTACTATATTACCTTCATATGTAGAGGCCCTATCTTATCTCCTCAACTAAGTTATGTCAACACCAAATACTACTATCTGAAGCACCCAGGTAATGCTCCAGACATATAAAGAATTAGAGAAAAACAGTTACAGTACAGGAGGCACTCCATAAATATTAGATAATGATAATGACAAATGACATCTTCCCCTTTTAACCTATAAATTCCTGGTCAGCAGTAAATGTCTCATTTGGTTTCTGTACACTGCGCAGTAATGACACATAGTGACAACCTAATAAATACTTCTTGGTTGGTATTAAATATTCATTTTTAAAAAATACTGATTCCAAGGTGTTATTTTTTAGAGCATAAACACTTAAGAGAATCACCTACTTTTTCTTTATAGACCCATTTAAATTGATCAAAATGCATCTTCATTATCTTGCTGAACAAGAATAAGCAGGTAAGAACAGCTTAGAGCACCAGAAAAATATATTCCCCTAACTGATCCAAACTGATTGACCTGCCCCTTAGGCAAAGAGCCAAAGTATACCTCCTGGGACTCATTTTCCTTTGTTCGTCATTACTATCATGCTACTGTCCTCTCTTGGAAAATATACTCCCCTCATGGCTATTCTTGGCTCTCCTTTTACCAATTTAACTCTACTGGAGCACCTTATCTTCCCAAAAATATAGGCTTTGAGCCCTTCACCCAAGTTACACTGAGATCTGGTACTTTCATATCCTAATATGTGGTCTGGCAGGGTGTTTTGAATGAATTTTCAGGCACCACGTGTCTGTGCTTCTTGGCTCATCCCAAAAGAATCAAGAATGTTAATGGTTTCCAAAGATAAAAGTAAGCCCAACATCTGGACACAATTAGAAAAACTGCACAAACAATTAGGATTTAGTCTCCACTCTGGCAGGATGACCTTGAATTCTTTGTGCAACTGCAAGAAAAGTCTAAGGACCAAGATGTCTGCTCTTCTATTGTACATAGAAGAGGGAGCTTCTTCTCTCCCAGGAGGGAGCTTCTGATAAACACACAGTGAACCACAGTGATTATCCTTCAGGGATGGAAAAAAATCCAGTCAGGAATAAATTCCACAGTATTAAGATAACAGCTTGAAACTTTACAAAGGAAGGCTCATGTGGATCCAAAGTCTAGCCTTCTTTACAATCTGCCATCTTGTATTTTGAGCTATTTAACAGATTTTCAAAACATCTATCGTCTTACTGCCAAGGAATCTGAAATACACACACACACACACACACTCTGTCTCTCACAGTACATTTTAAAAGCATTACTGAAACTGACAACTGACCTTCCTTTAGATCAACCATTTTCATGCCCCTACTCAGACACAGAGGTGACACTTACAAAACACCATTAATAACAAGAGTGAAAACTAAAAAACATAACTAGCAAGAGAAAAGGAATTAGGATGCAGAAAAGTAGTCCTGGTTAAAGGAATTTTTAGGTCCAATGAAAAAGCCACTGTCGTATATTAAAACACGCATATACTTACTATACTACTTACCATTTTTAAGTACTTATATGCTAAGTATTTTACATACATTATCTCACATCATCTTAACATCCTACAAAGTAGGGACTTTTATGTCCCATTTTTTTCAGACTAGGAAACTGAGGCTCAGAAAGAAAATAACTTGCCAAAGCTCACAAAGTTTATAAGGTTCTATAACTTTCAAACCAAAGACTGATTCCAAACAACTAAGGTTCTTTCCACTACTCCATTTTCCTTCTCTTACCCTTACTGAGAGATATGTTTCTAACAAAACTAAACATTTTAAGTTATAGCTTTGGTATGTATAACCACACGCATGCTACCTGAGACTCTCACATGATGCTGACTGTGAGTGGCAAGGACACACGGACACTTAATATTCTCTGATGATAGTTTTAAACATCCCGAGGGGATCAGAAATTGGACAGTAAGGCTATTGTGGTAAAAGAAGTATTAACATACCTGCAGTGCTTTATGTCCTATTTACTGTCCTTGCAAATGTTAACATCTGAGTCAGAGAGAATGAGATAGAGAACACACAAGGGAGGCAATGTTACAACGATCCCCTTCAAACAACTGCAGATGGAAAGAAAATAGGCTGCGAGTCAAGAATTTCCATCTTATGCAGCTCCAAAATTAGTATCTGATGGACAGTGTTGAAATAAAATCATTTCAACAAGAGCCTGGACTTCGGTTTTAACATGAGGAAACTCACAGCAACAATAGGTACCTTCATGAGACTTAGGACTTTCTGGGGAACTATAAATACAAAATGTTTTTACCACATAATACTATCACAGTAATTCACCCAAAACATGCTTCTGAGTTGTCCTAACTTAATTATACCACTATGCTTTAAAATTCTATTTCAAAGAGATTAAGGCGGCTACTGCTCTAGAATAAAAATTAGAAAATTTACGAATGCAGTGCAAGTTTTAAATAGAAATCATCCACTCACTCTCTTTAGTTTACTGAGTCTAATTTGAAAGGCTTGAGTCAGTGGAAACAATCTTTCAATTCAGTGGTCCAAGTTCTGCCTCCCCTTGGCCTATTACACCTGGAGATGATGAGGGGGAACCACTTGCTAAGTATCTCTTGAGAATGCGGTGAGGACAAGATAACTATGACATCATAGCCAGAGTCTTGGGAGGGGGAACCGTTCCGTGTCAAATCTTTAGTAGATGGAGTACATATTACTTTAAGTGGCCATCCTTTGGCCTGTCATTTCCTGTTTGAGGCAAAAGCATTTAACTGCTAAACTACAAATTTGTGCAAATCAAGCTACCTCAGTTGCTCCAAGACTTTTTTGTTGATTATCTCTGCCTCTGGGAAAAAAACCTTTCTTTTTTTTGCTTTCAAATATACTTTATATTTGATATATTATTTAAATATAACAATATATTTTATTTATGAAAATATTTTTAATATGTTCTTGAAAGTGTGTATTCTTTCTATATTTCTAGTATAGAACTAGAAGTTCCTGAATGTTAATGCCCTATTTGAAAATGATCAAATAAAACACAGGAGAAATTCTCTTCCTTTAAAAAAAGATGTTTGCTTGAGAACAGTAAGGTGAAACCATTTTTCTGCATATTAAGACATACCAAAAAAACCCCACATACAATTTGATATAAAACTCACAGAAAATATGTACAAAATTTCATTATTTTCACAGTACTACTAATGGTATTCAGTGGCAATATATTATTTTGAATGACATATATTAATAATAATTAACATTTTCCTAAACCTCTGTGACATGCTTTTCTGAAGCACATATTTCTATCAATATTAATGAAAGAAATAATACCTGAATCAGTAAAAACTGACAACCTCAAGATGCCATTTCATTAGGAAACTCTTAAGTGAAACTCTTTCATTTTATGAACTATCCCAAATTAGACTCTTGAGGCTTATTTCTAAAAACCATGTTCATGAATAGGAAGAATTAACATCATAAAGATGGCAATTCTGCCTAATTAATCTATGTATTCAATGCAATTCAGTCAAAATCCCAGTGGCATTTTACAAAATTTGATACACTGATGCTAAAATTTATATGAAAGATAATGACAGAAGTTTCAAATAGTAATTTGTGCTGAAAGAAAAATAAGAAGGGGAAGGGGAATTTATTTTAGATAGATGGTCGTGAAAGAACTGAGAAGATAACATGACCAATGACCTGAATGAAGGGAGAAAGCAAGTCTTTCAAACAGAAAAAATAAAATTAGATGACTATAGCTCATATTGCAAGCAAAAACAAATTCCTGATATAGTAAAGAAAGTCCTAAATGTGAAATGTAAAACTTCACACTTTTAGAAAAAAAATATAGACTATTTTTAAGACATCTGGATAGCAAAGAATTTCTTAAAGACACAAAAAGCATACTGTATAAGAAGTTCAGACAAATGTGACTTCATGAAATGAAAGCTGCTCTCTAAGAGATGATCTTGTAGAATTAAAAGCACACGTCACAAGCTGGGAGAAAATATTTACAATGCACATAACGGATAAAAAATTAGTACCCAACATATAAAGAACTACTGCAAATCAGTAACCAAAAGACAAAGAAAAAAAGGAAAAAGGGCAAAGGCTATTCCCAAAGAAAGCATTAGACTCTTGTGCAGTCAACATGGAAATAAATTAGATGAAAACTAAAGAGGCTAGGCAACAAAAGCTATAAATTTTCATTATTAATATTTATTTTGATACATAAAATAACTTTCCCCAAGTCAGTTCTGCACAAGAATTTTAAGTTTTACTTTTAAAACTTATTCAGTTACTTGGTTAGGGCCATTTTAGCTCGTGATAGTTTCAAAACTATAGCATGGTACCAGGCTGCAGAAAGAGAACATCAATTCTGGTTAAGGTCTACTAAGAAATCTGGGAAGAGAGAGGAAATGTTTAAACTATTTTGAGACATTTGGGTTGACTTCAGTCTTATTTGAACTTTGCCAAGTATGAGGTATCCGATCTCCTACCTAAATAAAATAAAGACATTGTCCTAGTGTTGCTGTGGTTACTTAAAATAGATTTTAAAATAAATAAATAATGGTCTTGATCCAGAATAAAGCCTACCATAGAAAGGCAGTTTGTGAACACAAATGGGAAAACGATTTTAACTCATAACCTATTACAGAGCTCCCTCTGCTGGCCCAGAGAAAGTACAATGATCCTAACACTGACAGAGAACCTCTCACATCACTTCATAAATATGCCCTTCAGTTCCTGGGGGCAAACAAAAGTCTTCTATAGCCCTTAACAACAACAACAACAAAACCCCACTTATGTAGACAAATAGCCTTCCAAAATCCCCAAACTGATATTTTATTCAGACACGGGTTTTCTAAGTAGTGTGGGCCATGGTTTACTTCTATGGTTCTTACGGGTGTTCTTGAGGTCTCTTTTAAAGCAATCAAATCTCAACCCACATATCTAACCCCCTCCCTCCACTGCAATCTGATTCTTTACTGTAGATTCATATATACATAACCAAAACATACTGCCTCAGACGTAACATCATCATCAGCCTACCGACAGAGGCAGGACCCCTTTGAAAACCATCTGCCCTTTGCATCTAGAAATCCTGGGGAAACATGTACAGTAGCTAGATAGTCAAACAACCGGCAAGGAGAGGTATATTATTGTCAACGTGTGACCTGTAACATGAGTCTTAGTCCTGTCCTCAACAACTTAATAAGGGGGCTCTGCTGAGGAGCAGTATAATATAATGATTAAGAGCATGCGCTTTGAAATCAAACATATCTGGCATCATGTCTTGGCTCTTCTATTATTCACTATGTAATCATGAGCAAGTTACTTAATCTCCTTGCAATTCAGTTTGTGCTGCTATAAAATAGGGTGTGGCTATATTAACCACACAACATGGTTGTAATGATTAAAATATGTGAACTGCTTATAAAGGATTAAGAACAGTGCCTGAAGTGCCTAATCATTAATGATGATGATTAAGTTATATTATCACTCCTCCTGGGTATCATAAATAATTTATATATAATAAATAATCATTTCTAAAAAAAGATGTTTCTGAAATCTCATCAGAAGCCAGCACCAGTCTTACCTTGAATTTTGATGAGTTTTATATTATGGATCTAATGCTCATTAATGTAAGGGCAGACTTCCAAAACAAATCAGAAATTCAGTAGAATGAAAAGAACATGGACTCTGGAGTTCTTTCAGTACCCAGCCCCACCACTTCCCAGCCATGTGACTATGAGCAAATAACTTCTCTGAACCTTTCCCTTATACAGAAAATATAGAATTATCATTGTCAAGATGAGTGAATGAGCTGAAGCACTAGAGGCCTCCCCTCCTGCTCCAAACACATAGAAATTCAAGACTTAAAAACACTGTAGCACTCAAAACCAGGACAGGAAAGCAGATGGCAAAAGCAAGAAAGGAACCCACAGCATTGAGCTAGGTGACCCATTAGGAAAACCAAACCATGGAGACTAGTTTTAAGGCTGATGTGAGAACAGGAATCAGGATAAAGATAGGACTTAAGACATTTCTATAAAGAAGGAGCTAGGGAATTTGTCAATTCCCAGTGCAAAGATAGGAGCCAGGACTCTACCCACAAGCTCAAGGAAGGACACGGCTTAGGAATGGCTTCTGCTCATGTAAATGATGGAAAGAGTTAACTTCTAGAAATATAATTCCCTTGGCTATACCACAAGCATACCTTAGAAATGAGAAATAATCTAAAGACTGCTTTGGAGAGAAATACCCCTGAGGGCCCCACAAGGATACCTCTACAAGCCAAGGAATACAAGAGACCATCAAAGATGACACTTTCTACTGAAGATAAGTTCACAAACAAATAATACCAAGCATAAGAAAAAAAATCTAACAGCATGAGAGATGACAGACACAAAAAACAGCAGAAATTAGACGCCAGGTACTCAGATAATAGATTGATCTAAAAGATACCTTAAAATAAAGACATTTATAATGTTTAAAGAGATAAAGGAGTAAAATTTGTAAGACAAGAATAGGATATTACAGAAGGAGAAAACGCATATTTAAAAATAACTAATTAAAACTTCTAGGAAGAAAAAAGATTTAGCTACTGAAATAAACTCTGGGTCAAACAGTTGATTAGACAGGGCTGAAAAAAGAATTATAGAATGAGAAGATAAATCCAGGGAAAACATGCAGAAAGTGGTACAGAGAGATTTAAAAGATGGGAAATATAAAGGAGAAATGGATATAAAGGGAAGAAACTAAGGATCCTGACAGCTGCTGCTAATCCTCGTGGAACGTAAACTGCTACAAACCTTTCAGAGGACAATATGGCAACACATACACACTAAATTACTCAAAGACTTCCGGAAATTTTTCCTAGGAAATACTAAAAAGAAAGAACATATTATATGTAAGATGTTCCCTGCAGAGTTATTTATAATAGCGAAAAATCAGAAACAACCAAAATGCCCAGCAATGGGTAAATGATTAAAAACCACTGTTAAGCAATAAACATAAAAAGGACTATGCAGCAACGTGAGAAATGCATATGCTTATTAAGTGGAAAATAGTCAGAAAGCAGAATATCTAGGCAAATTATTACTGTACAGGAACTGTACAGGCATATTGTCAAGGACAGGAGTTCTTTGTTGGAGTGAGAGGGGGAAGTACTTTCTTTTTTAACAGTGTGTTAATATTGCTATAATATCGTTAGTATAATAATTTTTAGTACAGTAAATGAGGACAGAGGCAAATGAAATATCTAACTTCTCTAAGACAAGGAATAAGTTTTTTTAAATCTGTAAAATATAGTCAATTGTCAAAAAGGGTATCAAAAACTTCAGGAAAGCTTCTGATCTCGATGCCCTAAACATAAATTATGACTGCAAGAATCTTCTCATTTTCATATTAAAGTTTCTTTAAAATTAGATTCTATGAAACTAATGTAAACAACTATAGTGGTATTATGTCTTTTCTTAAGTTTATAAAGGGTAACAGTTATAACAATTTTCAAGGATTAAACATTTCCCAGAAGTTCAAAGAAGGCACTAGGTGAAAGTCTATTTTCACAAATTTTAACTTCTAGAAACTTCAGTTCTTATTAGTCATGAGTTATATAATTTTTATAAATGTGTGGACTATTAGAGCTATAAGGGACAAGGAAAATAAATAAGCTTAATAATTATTTAATTTTACTGATTAGGGCACCAAGGCCCATACAAGGAAAGTGAATTATCCAGCACAACACAGATACTATCTGAGCCAGGCTTACTCAGATAGTCTCATTTAAATGTTTAAAAATCTATTCTGAAGAAATGACAACATGTCTGAGATTTGCTTTAAATTAGTTCAGTCTTATTTTCTCTGTGGGGGGCTGAAGTATGATGCGCAGTGAGTTAATCGTTTTTGAAACTGGGTGATAGGTCCATTGGGTCATCATATTATTCTGTGAAATTGTGTATATGTTTTAATTTTCCATAATGAAGTTTAAATAACTCCTAAAACAATATGGGGAAAAGATCTCAAAATAAGTGGCAAATCTGTCAAACTGGCAACCCAAAAACTGAATTACAAGACCTGCAGCAGACTGAACAGAGTTTATTTAATGTCACTCAGCTGTGACTGCTGAGGTTTTTAAATGGTTTTTTTTTATGACTGTAATAAAAGATGCATGTTTTTCATTAGACATGCTAAAACTATCCAAGCTCAGAAACTGAACAAACAACCCATTGAATTAATTAGTACTTAAAATATGAAAATTACATTTGGAACAAAATTAATTCTTTAAATTAAAAAAGGCAGGTCTTCCACAACATGTGCATGCACAACACATGTTAATAGGTCAGCCTAGTTACATTACACAGCAATTACAATCATCTGTATCATTAAAGCCCTTAAAATAAGTAGAAAATATGGCACTCAGAATCAATGAAAAGAACTAGAGGTCAGCAGCTCATTACTTCCTAATAAATCACACTGGCTACTTAAAAAGAAAGAAAAACTAAATTTAGTACAGAGCATTCACTTGATAATTTATGTAACACCAGACAATATATCTAGGGTGCTTCAATCCTGAGTTTAGGAGATGAAACATACCATAAGAACGCTGAATGAAATAAGAATTTAAAGAGACAAGCAGGGAGTGACAATGTTTTTATAAACTCTTTGCAAATATCTGTTTTTAAGGTCATAAAAAACAGTGAGAGGAAGAGGGAGGAAAAAAAGGATCCTTAAGGCAATGCAGAGTTCAAGTCCTAACTTACAGGACACATTATGACATCAATAGTATTTTTGGTGGGATTTTTTTTTTCTAATAATAACTTGAATAATTTGGAAAATAAAATTGAAATACCTATAATCCTATTACCAATAATAACTTTTAATATTTGATTTATGTCCCTCCAGTCTTTTTTCTTTGCACATGTTAACATATGTTATTTTTTGACTTTTATAAAACTGGAGTCACGCTATAATTTTGATTCTTTTTTCACTCAGTAACATATCATAAGCATTTCCCCAACTCACTAAGTATTTCTCAAAAATAGGATTTTTAATGTTTTTGTATGGTATAGTATTCCATCCTATGGATGTACCATGATTTATTTGACCAATATCTGCTACTAAACATTTAAGTTAATTTAGATTTTTTTTTACAATGTTTACAATGTTTGGAAAAATTCTTGAATATAATTTGTCTATATCTTCAATTATTTTCTCAGACCAGATTCCTAGAAGTGGGATTTACTGGGTCAAAGGTTTGAGCTTTCTAAACTCTTGATACACACTACATTCCAGAAAAGTTACACCAATTTACACATCCATCAACAGTATTACTACTCTTTCACCAGCTGTATAATTCTGACCAGAAGCCAAACACAGATGATGAGCCTTGGCCCCAAAACAGAAAAAAGAAAGAGAAAACCTTTTCCCTTCAAAAACAAAGGGCTGATTATAAATACACAGACCTGAAAGGTGCAAACTAGAGTGGACTGCCTGTGAACCACAGCTCTGGAACTATCTGTCCAGCCTCCACAAACCAGCTGCAGTTCCCGAGCTCACCCACTTTGCTCCTGCCTCTTGGACTTTGTGTACACGGCTCCCTCTGCTGGACCATCTCCACCCGCCCTATTCAATGCCAAACTTCCTGCCCTTTTCCTCCAGGAATTTTTCAGTAATCCCCAGTCTAAATTAAAGACTCTTCTACTCTGCTTCCACAACACCCTTGGATTACCTCTATTTTAGAGCTCATTTCATACACTGAAGTGTAATTAATGGTCTGTCCCCACACTAGACAATGAGTTCCTTCAGGGCAAGGACTATTTCTTCATTCCCTGCTGTAGCCTCACATCTAGCAAAGTACCTGGGATACAGTAGGCACTGAAGAAAATTAATTGAATTAATCACAAAGCAGAGGGTCTAGAGCAGGGGTTAAAGAACTTTTTCTGTCTGTAAAGTACCAGACAGCAAACATTTCAGGCTTTGGGGGCCAAATGCCCTTAGTCACAACTACTCAACTCTGCCTTTGTAGGGCAAAAGCAGTCACAGACAATATGTAAACGAATGGAAGTGGCTATGTTCCAATAAAACTTTATTGCCAAAACCAGGTGGCAGGCCAAACTTGGCCTGTGGACCATAGTTTGCCAATCTCTGGTTTAGAGAAGGAACTTTACATTTCAAAAAAGGAAGAAAAAATAAAAAAGAGAGAGACGAAAAGATCATAAAGACTTAATGCTTTAAACCTAAGTAAAGTTCAGGCTAAACTGGACGTACACAATTTATCATTTTGTACTCCCAAATTCCTTTCCTCTGTGAGTCTGGCCTGTAACACACACAGTAAGGGGAAAGGAAATAACTGGAGAGGAGGGGATGGCACTCTAAGATGGGAGCTGAGCACAGGTGTTAGGCCTCAGTCATAGGTAAAAAGGATCATCAGGATAAGAAAAGCAGCAGAGGTGGGTTTAAACTAGAAGAGATTTGATAGGACTTTTAAATTTGTAGTCATCCTTAACAGACTGACCGAGTATTGGTAAACCTGGGTTAGATACAGAGTATCATGAAAACAGACTGAAGATATGTACCGTAAATGGCTCAGAATTTCATTACACTTTGAATTATATATCAAAAAATGTATGTGCTTGCCTCCACAGATCAAGGAAAAAATGACATTCGCTGAGAGAATGGCCATTCAGGTTTAAAAGTGAGTCTCTTCTCATTGCTGATGCTTTCTTGCCTCGCCACCACATGCCAGCTTTCCCCCTCCCCAAACCCCCGCCCTGCCACAACGTTCCAATGGTTTTCCTCCTGTGGTTGTGGCAGTAGGAGACGCCCTCCAGACTGAGCCTACGTGGACCCCGAGAACCTGTTTTCTCTGGAATGTGTACAGTCTGAGAAGTTAGCATATTTCATCAGAGCCTTACTTTTCATAGTCCCTTCCTCTTCCTCATCCTCCGCATTGATCACCATGGTGCCCAGCTGTGATGGCAGTGTGTCATCATGCTCAATCATAGTATTGGCTCCATCACTCACGGTGCTGGCTACTCGCACAGTGCCCATCTCATCACCTGCTGCTCGAACCATCGTGCCAGAATCCATTTCATCCTCCTCCTGTGAGGACAAAATCTCAAATTGGGGCTGATTTGATCAAAAGATTTTGAGTTTTCTGAATAACTATTATCCATCTGGGTGCAAATATTTCTGGATTTGACACTTATTCAGGTTCTAAACCTACTTTGTAGAACTGAGAGCACTCTTATTTAACCAAAGAAGATCACAAATTTACCCATGTGAAAGCAGCATACCTAACCCTAAAGGACTCTCTCCCCCTCCCCTTCTTCTCTCCATCTTAATAGAGTTTTCAACACAGATCTCAGGAGCTGAGGTGAGCACCCTTGGAATCTCAGGGTTGTGCGCGAGTCTGTAAGTGTAAAATCTACATATTTACTATGGATCCTAGATTCCCCAAAAGGGCACAGAAAAACCAAGTCTCAGACCTGAGCATTCGCTTTCCTGAACAAAAAGTGACATTGAATAAAAGACATGGAGGCAAAAGAATAAGATTTGAAAGTGTCTCAGGAAGCACTGTGGAAAGAACAAGCACAGATTCAGCCTTGGTCCAGGACAGGACACGATCATGCAAGAAGAGTCTCCAGTCCCAGGCTGATCCAACCTCTCCTACTTGTCTTACCTGGCTTGGTAATCATGAAATAACAAGCATTAATGCCTGAGGCCCACAGCAATGCCTGCCACTCACTGAGTTTTCTTCATCATCCTGATCCACCTCCCGCTGCTGGGCTTCCTGGCGTTTCAGTTTCACATCCATGGCTTCGTTAATTAAGTCTCGCAGTATTGACACCCCTTTGGCACTCTTGACAAATGGGTGCTTAAATAAGAAAGTGGAAAACAACGGAGATAGTTTATATGGCACACAGTAGGTACTTAATAATATTTGTTGAGTCAATTAATGAATCTAATCTTTCTCTTTATGTTTAGGACAACAGCTAAACCACACTCATTTTATAACTCTGAGCAGATGCACATTCAGGCTTTGCCCATCTTTTTCAGCCTGGCTGGAGTGTCTCCTCTCTCTCTCTTGCCAAATCTAGAGATTCTCAGCAGGGTTTTACCACTCCCTAGTGGAAGTTCTGTAAATGTGTTGGGAGCTTGGTATTACAATGTTTGGAGAACACAAATGGCCAGGGAGAGGAGGCAAAGACACTAGCAATCCTGCAAAGCATGGAAAAGTCCTGCACAACAAAAACTGTAGCACATTCTGCACATCTTTCAAATGTCTCAGAGTATATATACACATTAGTAAATAATACTAAAAAAATTTTTCAGGAGATAAGAAAAAGTCCAGTAATTTGGGAGGTGATTTTGGAGAGAAGACTTAAATGAAACAAAGACATTGTTTAGAAATCACTGAATAATTTACTCATCTTGTTTATTCATTCTATTCAATGTACTTTAGCATTTCCAACTACATATTCAGGTAAAAAGGATTTAGTGCAAAAGTGTAGTTATTGCAGAAATACTAAAACTGGTCACAAATATGTAACAGATGTAGGCCCAAATATTATTCAATCAGCAAAGACACTTGAAACACAGGGATACTGCTGAATTTCATTTATAAAAATGGGTTTAAAGGGGCCGCCCGGTGGCACAGCGGTTTAGTTCGCACTTGGCAGCCTGGGGTTCGCGAGTTCGGATCCCAGGCGCCCGCCGACGCACTGCCTGTCAGCCATGCCGTGGTGGCGTCCCATATAAAGTAGAGGAAGATGGGCACGGATGTTAGCCCAGGGCCAGTCTTCCTCAGCAAAAAGGGGAGGATTGGCAACAGATGTTAGCTCAGGGCTGGTCTTCCCCACAAAAAAAAAAAAAAAAGAGTAAAAAAAAAAAAAATGGGTTTAAAGTTTTTAATATTAATACCGTCTTACATTTTTGGTGTTTGTAGCACAACAATAAGAAATCTATGCTGTGAAATTTACATACAGAAATTCTTTTGGGGGGTTGCCTGTTGTTTTCCAAACTTACTCTGATATCGTCTCCAGTGTTCTCTTTGCAATCCATTCTCTACACCCCACCATCTACCAAAGTATATGGTCTCCAAGGTCTTTGTAAGTAGAGACTGAAAGTATGCCTCAACGTGTGGTGGGATCGCAATACAGGAGATTTCTTCTCCATAAAACTTCATCAATACCCCATCCAGGCAGGAAAAGAATTTGCCACCAAGAAATAAGACCTACCTCATCTGCAAGAACATCAAGTTTCCTTTTCTCTCCACTTGGAAAGTCTGTAAGTTCATTTCCCTTCTCTTATCATACACAAATAAGTCTGGTCTGTTATTATTTAACAGCAGTGTTATGCTAGTGTCCACCCATTCCTTTTCCTGTATTTCCTGAATGGAATGGTTTCTGTTCTTACTGCTCTTACATCTAAACTCATTCATGATGCAAGTCACAGGTATATAACTACTTCATTATGTCTGCAAGTTCAGTCAAGCTGGAGCATTTCTATACTGACACATATTATTCTATTATAAATTATTAGTTTTACATTTCTCCATTATATCACAGATATTATACTGACTTTTTAAAATTATGGGCATAAATAGATTTTATTATCTATAAGTTTCATTCCAGAACAGTAATGAGAGTGTTAAAAATATGTATATTGGTTATAAAACGAGGGCACTGGGTCTGACATGGTTGAAAACCATTGGCCTAGCCCAATAATCACAGCAGATGTCAAATCCATATCACACTATCTTCAACATGTGTAAAGCATTGTTTAAAGTTACACATATTATATCACTTAATCTTCACAACATATGAGGCAGGTACTTTATCCATTTAATAGATAAGAAAACTAAGGGAACAGAGAGGTTAAGTTACTTGCCCAAGATCCTAAAGCCAGTAAATAGGGAGCCAGGATTCAAACCTGGGCAGTCTGACTCCAGAATCGAAGCAACTACTGCCTGCCAAATCCCACCCATCCTTCAAGGTCCAGGCACACAGGTGACCTCCTCCAGGAAAGCATTCCTAGTATTTCCAGTCCAAAGTGGCCTCCTCCTATCATGAGCTACAACAGCACCTACCATTAATCTCAGTTCTTTGTCAGAATTGGGGAGACTTGATGGCACTCCTGCTTTGGAGTCAAAAAGACCTAGGTTCTAGTCTCAGCTCTGCTGTTTACCAGCTGAGTGACTCTGAATGAGTTAACCTCTCTAAGCCTCCATTTTCTTACCTATAAAAGTGAAATAATACCCATCCCTCACAGGGTCTATGCGATGATTAAATGGCATAACATGTGCAAAGCACCCAGCACACAGCAGGTGCTCACTAAATATCAATTCCCATTTTCTAATCCTACAGAACCCTGTATTTTTTTGCATTACTATCTTGTTCAATGATTTAACATTCTTTTACATGTCTTTTCTGCTCAGTTAGATTCAAACCTCCCTAGAGGCAGGGAATGTCTTATACTTCTTTATTATCTCCATGTAGGTGTGTTAACAGCATCTTTGGTCAGCATGTGAATGAAAGAGAGGGAGGCAGCATCTCCTGGTGAGTCATACCTGTAGGAGTTGAGTGGCTGTGGCTCTCTGCTCAGGGCTCTTTACAAGACACTGCTTCACAAAATCCATGAAGCTATCTGACCACAATTCTGGCTTTCGGAATGTGGGAGGAGGGTTCGTAGGAATCATGAAGATTGCCTAGTTAAAAAAAACATTTGGTAAAATAAAATATGACTAATAAAAATATGACTAGAAATACATTTGAAGCTTGATAAAGTGATGTTTCTCGTATCCACTGATAAGCCCATCCAAATTCCAACAAAACTCTTAAGTATCTCAAAGTAGGAAGCACAACAATCAGAGACCTGATATAGCGCGCTCTCTCTCCTCTGTCCCCCTCCCGCTTTTTTCCCTCTCCCTCTCTCATATGTGTTCTTGTCCCTTAACCTCACAATATCCATCAAGCTTTTCTTGGGTTTCCCTAACCATAGTACACTGCCCTTCAAAGTAAAAAGGCAAGACCTAAGAGTATCAATATCCTGAAGACAACCTCAGCCCCACTGATATCTAATTTCCCTCTTCCCTAAAAGTGACCACCACCACTGGATATAAGCAGTGACTGCAAGATAATAAATCCAGAAGTCCCCCAAATCACAAGGGATTCATTAACCTCCAAGCCAAACCAATCTAACATACTTGGAAAAAGAAAATTGGCTCATGGCGTTGCAGTTAAATTCTACTATTGCAAAAAAAACCACTATTACTTACTGAGTTTTCAATAAAAGAAGAGCCACAGTTGTTTAAAAAATAAAATTCTTTGCAATAGCAGCTTAAATTATATTCTTTAAATCCAAAAATATAACCAGTAAATTCTCCTACCCTTCTCCACTTCTGCTTTCCAAAAGTGAGGGGAGCTTATTTGTGGGCACATGAATACTTGTTAAAAAACTGTTAAGTCTTTCACTAGAAGAACTAATCAATCAGAGAAGAGGAGGAGCTGGGGTTGGGAGGTAGGAACTACGCAGCCCCTGAGGAAGGCAGGGCCAAGGTCTTATAAGAGTGCTGTGATGAGGGGTTCCGGGGGTGGGTAAAGCCTGGAAACCTTTTAGGATGTGACACTGAAAGAGTTTCAGTAGAGACTGAGTCTACGGGCCCTTAACACTCTAGAGCCTCTAGATGAAGAGAGTCTGGGGCTCCACAAACCAGAACTTACCAATTCAAACACCTATAAAGGCCAGGGAGGAAAAAGAAACAAATGAACCAGGCTGGGTGTTAGTGACATGCGTTCAAAAAAACAGTTTGTTTTCCTCTTAATACTACTCAAAGAAAAACTAGCGAAAACACTGCAGTGAGCGACAACTGATACTTGGGAAGAAGGAATTGTGGAGACTGATAAGGTGGAAAACCCATGCCCTGTGTAAAGGAGAGGACCGTTACTCAGCTCCAGTTAATGCTGTTATGTTAAAATGTGAGCACCTGAACTATTAAAAATATATATACCAGGGGGCCGGCCCAGTGGCGTAGTGGTTAAGTTAGCATGCTCCGCTTTAGCGGCCCGGGGTTCACAGGTTCAGATCCCGGGTGTGGACCTATGCACCACTTATCAAGCCATGCTGTGGTGGCATCCCGCATATAAAGTAGAGGAAGATGGGCATGGATGTTAGCCCAGGGCCAATCTTCCTCAGTAAAAAGAGGAGGATTGGCAACAGACGATAGCTCAGGGTTGATCTTCCTCACCAAAAAAAAAGAGAGAAAAAAAAAAATATATATATATATATCTGCTCAAGTCAAACTAAGCATTTCTGTGGCCCTCCTGCCAGAAGGCTATCAATACACAACCTCTGGAATGCAGAGGGGTGGATCACATTTGAATTAACTAGTACCTACAACTACATTTAGTAGAAGTGTATCATCTAGTCTAGACTGACATTTATCAATTATACACAATTAATTCATTTGCTGTTTGGTACCTAACCAAGTAAGCTGTTTAAATAACTTTCTAATGATGACCAGTAACTAACCACCCCCTGGTTTTCTGTCCTTTTCCTTACCCTCATTGGATGGATATCCGCATACGGGGGTTTCCCTTCAGCCATTTCTATGGCAGTTATTCCCAATGACCAGATGTCTGCCACACAGTTGTACCCAATTTCCTGAATCACTTCTGGAGCCATCCAAAACGGTGTTCCTATCACTGTATTTCGCTTGGCCATAGTATCCTACAATAGAAAGGGGAGATATCAATACTAAGCACTAAAACTACTGAGAAAAAGAAACTTTTCCAACAATAAGAAATGCCTTGTCCTTGAAATACATATATAAAAACCACATTCAAGGCATGATCAAGCAAGTCACAAAAGAGATTCAAATGACCTAGAAACATAAAAGATTCTCAATCATTAAAATACAAACTAAAATAAGATTGACAAAGATTTATATAACTAGTGCTGAAAACAGCATAGAAAATCAGGCTCTGAAATACAATGTTACTGGAGTATAAATTGGTTCAACTTTTTAGTGGGCAATTTGCAATATTTCTAGAAATTTATCCTATGCATAAATGCCCCAAGATACATGCACAAGTACTGTAGAAATATTTGTAACACAGGGGAGGAAAAAAAAGAACACAGGAAATAACCCCAATGACCATCTAAAGGGGTAAGTTCAATACAATAAATATCCATACAATGAAATGTCACATTAAAAAAAAAAGAAGAGACATTTTTCCAGCATGGAAAAAATGTACAAGATATACTGTGAGGCAAAAATATCAGGTTGCAAAATTACATATAATATAGGCTTGTTTTTGTAAAAGAAGAATGATCCTAATAATAAAACAACCAATAATAAAAATTATTATATGCATAGCAGAAAATAAGCTCAAGTAATATCCACCAAACTATTAACAATAGTTATATCTAGAAGGTAGAATCACTTAGGACTTTTACTTTCCATCCTGTATACTTCTGTAACACTTGGATGGTTTACATGTGCAATCAGGAGAAAAAAAGAAAAATTATCTATATATTTCTATAGAGAGAGAAAAATTATATATTTCTCTCTCTATATATGGAAAAGATACATAAAAAGTCTTAGTTTGGGCCTTAAAGAAGAACATATGGATATAATACACATGGGTAAATAACTACCTGCATACTTTCCCAGAATGGCATGGCCCTAATGAGAGAGAACCTTCCTAGAGTTCCTGTACTTTAGGAAGAGAAGGATTTTAAACAGAACTAAATATGCTACAGGACTTCCCATCATCATCACGCATGTTTCTTCTGAAACACCTGTGGCTTAAGTTAGGTTATACCAGTAAGGAGCAAATGACAGGTAACATTTTTAAATTGATCCTACTTTGTCAGTCCTATGTCAAAAATTAACACAGGAAATAACTTACTGCCTAGTCATTTCCTTAGCTCTTAAACTTCAAATTTGTAGGCGTGTTTTCAAATGGTGGTAGTCAAAGTTGTTTTCACAGGATTACTTCAATTAGAAATGGATATTTGGATAGCTAGAAAATTTCTTTTTTAAGTAAGAGCAATGAGTGGATACTAACCCAACTAGATCTGTACTACAAAATTATATTAGTACAGTAGCATAGCAATGGAAAAATATTAAGTCTAGAAACAAACTATGGCATATATATATAAAATTTGAAGATATGATTAAAATGTCATTTCAAATCAGCTAGAAAAGGATAGATTACACACACAAAAAAGCACTGGGCATCTGGCTAGTCATTTGTAAAACTCTACACTTAAACTTCTACCCCACACTTTCACTAAAATACATTCAAATAGGTTGAAAATTTAAACAGAAAGAACAAAACCCAAAAAGTACTAAAAGAAAGCAGAGATGTACAGTTATATAATGTTGGAGCAGAAAATAACTTTTAAATCATGATATCAAAGGCAGAAACCATAAGATAAAAGGTAGATGTATTTCTCCCTATAAAATTTGGAAACTTCTACATTAAAAAAAAAAACCCATAATCAAAATAAAAAGACACCAGCAAACTAGGAAAAGATGTTTCAACATATATGACAAAGGATCAACAATTTTAACATATAAATATTTTTAGTTTTGGTTTATCTTTTTTTAACAAATAGATTTTTTAAAAGGCTTAACACAATTAGAAAAACTGACAGATGAGCAGTTAATTTACAAAAGAATTATAAATGGCCAACAAGCAAATACAAAGATATTTAATTGCTTTGAAAAGGGTAAGAGAGAGATAATTTACTGCCCATTCAGTATTGGCAAACATGAGGGAAAATGGACACATTTATATATTACAGTTAGAAGCATAAATTGTTCCCTTCGAGAAGAATTTTGGCAATATGCATCAAAAGGCTTAAAATTTCATATATTTTCTGACCCAAATTCCAATGTTAAGAAATTATCCTAAGGATATACTCAAAAAAAATTCTGAAAAGTTTAGTTGCAAGGATGTTTATCACAGAGCTTATGTTTATGACAGTGGGAAAACTATAAGTAACCCAAATGGGCACCCAATGTCCAACTGCAGGGAATGAACTGAATAAATCATGGTACATCCATACAATGAAATACCCATGCTGCCATCAGAAACAATATTGATTTCTGGGTAAAGTTGACAGACTGAACAAATACATTTTACTTTGCTCCCTCCCAAAACCCACTCAAAAGACACTAAAATGATTTTTTTTTAAGGAGTAAGTTCAAAAGAACAAAAAATAAAGGGGAAAAAAATCACAGCCACAAAATTTTGTAAGCTGGAAAGCAGATGGACTAGTGGTAACTGACTGAAGAGACCATGAAAATGGAATCCTGAGTCAGTTGCTGGGGAAGCCAAGAAGCAATCTGATTTTAACACCAACCCCTCCAAAAGGCTTAGAAACTGGTGACATCAGGTATCTAGAAGAGGGGTGAAAGTGAGATTAAAAACAGGAAGATTGGGTTGAAAGCTCTTTAAGAAGCAGTTAGAGCCCTAGACCACCCCCCCCCAAGCAATTTCTGGGCTTCCCTCGCTCCACCCTGGCATTATTAGAATGCATATGTATTCTCTGGAAAATGAAAACGAGGATCTCTAGACAGCAGAGTGTGGGCAGGATTGTGTGACTCAGGAACAACAAGTGAGCATCTATATGCTAAATGCTGAAATGATGCCCACCATGACCACCTCTTCCCTGAAGGCAGACAACAAGGCCTACAGCCTCTAAGCAAGAGACCAGTCAGTAGCATCAGAGGAGCCTAAACTTAATAGCATTAGAGGTTTCCCCCAAAAAACAGCCCAGTCAGATCATCCTATACTACAGTCTCACTTTATTTTAGTGGGAAAAAAAAAAAAATCTTACTTTTTTCCTTAGCAAAACAACACTTGTTCATTGTTAAAAAAAAAAAAATAGAATCAATAAGCAAGTTGGTTATTGATTGGTTGGTTATTGTATCCTGGTTGCAGGATACAATAAAGAAAAATCCACTGTAATCCCATACACTAGCAATGAGCAATCTGAAAACAAAGAAAGCAATTTCACTTAAAATAGCATCAAAAAGAATAAACTGGACCAGCCTGGTGGGCTCTAGTGGTTAAGTTCAGCGGTGCACTCTGCTTCAGCGGCCCACTCTGCTTCAGCGGCCCAGGTTCAGTTCCTGGCATGGACCTACACCACTCCTCTGTCGGTGGCCATGCTATGGCGGTGGCTCACATACAAAAAGAGGAAGATTGGCAGTGGGTGTTAACTCAGGGTCAATCCTCCTCAGCAAAAATTAAAAAAAAAAAGGAATATTCCCTACTGAGGAATAAATTTAACCAAATAAATGCAAGACTTATACACTGAAAATTAAAACCATTGCTGAAAGAAATTAAAGAAGATCTAAATACAGAGAAATACATCTTGTATTTATGTACTGGAAGACTTAATGTCATTAAAATGGCAATATTTTCCAAAGTGATTTATAATTCAACACAATTTCAACCAAACTCTTAGTGGAGTCCCACTGTTTATTTTTGCTTTTGCTGCTTATGCTTTTAGTGTCATATCCAAAAAATCATTGTCAAGACCAAAGTCAAGGAGCTTTTCCCCTACGTTTTCTCCAAGGAGTTTTTCAGTTTCAGGTCTTACATTTAGGTCTTTAATCCATTTTGAGTTAATTTTTACGAGTGGTGTAAGACAGGGGTCCAATTTCATTCTTTTGTGAGTATCTAGTTTTCCCAAGACCATTTATTAGAGAGACCATCCTTTCCCCATTGAATATTCTTGGCTCCCTCGTCAAAAACTAGTTGACCACGTAAGCACAGGTTCATTTCTGGGCTCTTGATTCTGTTCCACTGGTCTATGTGTCTGTTTTTATGCTACTACCACAGTTTTAATTACTTGAGCTTTGTAATATAGTTTGAAATCAGGAAGTGTGATGTCTCCAGCTTTGTTCTTCATTCTCAGGATTGCTTTGGCTATTCAGAGTCTTTTGTGGTTCCAGATGAATTTTAGGATTGTTTTTTCTATTTCTGTGAACAATGTCAATTACTAAAATTATTACTAAATGCAATTGATATTCTTAATTATAATACTATATCTTTTATACAGCACCAGAAGGATCTCTTTTTCAATTTGGTTTCCTTATTAAGATTGTAATTTAGGGGCTGGCCCAGTGGTGTAGCAGTTAAGTTCGCGTGCTCCACTTCAGCAGCCTGGGGTTTGCAGGTTCGGATCCCGGGCACAGACCTGCACACCGCTTATCAAGCCATGCTGTGGCAGTGTCCTATATAAAGTAGAGGAAGAGGGGCATGAATGCTAGCCCAGTGCCAATCTTTCTCAGCAAAAAAGAGGAGGATTGGCAACACAGATGTTAGCTCAGGGCTAATCTTCCTCAAAAAAAAAAAAAAGATTGTAATTTGATAATATTGTTTGGAACTGTTTACTTATGTGTCAACAACAAAATATTTTGAAGGTCCCAAAAATCACAATATGGAATAAGTTTCTGATTTTTTTTTAACATCAAAGCAATTTTTGTGCTGTTGCAATACCTATGAAACTCCCTAACATGTTCCAGGTGGATCTAAAATTTTTAAAAATAAAAACTATACATAATAACAACCTCTGTTTAAACAAATATATATATATTCTATCACCCAAGAAAACTGCTTGCTATATAATGTTGTTGCAAATTTTAGTATATACCTGTTGAACTGCTTCTATTTTTCTACATATATTTCATATATACTTATGTATTTTACAGTGTCAGATAATTCGAGACTTCCTGTTTTGAAAACATGGTTTTTTTCATTGCCATCCACAGCGAGGTAGGAAGAGAATCAAGAGACTGTATCTTGGAACCAAAGGAGGAGAGCGTTTCCAGTCAAGAAACCACCAACTGCTACCTGAAGGCTGAAGGAGCTGACGTTACATCTTATTCAAGGAAAGCAGTTTGGATTTAATTTTTCTTCCTTTTAGAAATATGATATGTAGCCCAACAGAATTTACACTTCTACTCCATCATTTCTTGTTTTAATTTTTATCAACATTAAACAAAGTTAAACTATAGGACCTGAATCCCAGGAAAGGATCTAAAATAACCTACTAGCTCTCTTGCAACCTCTAGGTACATTCTGTAATTTTTTTACTAATACAATTAAATCAAGTATTATATTTTTTAAATAAATATAATGAATTCCTTCTCAGGACAGAGCTGAAAGTTACCAATATAAGTAACATTTTTACTTACTGTAAGTTGACCTGCTACCCCAAAATCTGCAAGTTTTGCATGTCCTTCTGTATTTAGCAAAATATTTCCTGCCTTGATATCTCGATGTATTTTTCTCATAAAATGAAGATATTCCAGTCCTTTAAGCGTTGATTGTAATATTGTAGCTATTTCATCTTCTGTTAACTGAAAAAAGAATGAGAAGTTAAAATTCTATCAGTTTACATCAGCACATTTGAAAAAGGAAAAAAACAGATCCAAACTCCTTTCCTAGAATATAAACATAAGCTCTCATTCAACATGTGAACAGCATTTGACAGCTGATAATAGCATCGCTACACTGGCCACTCCCAAAGTTACATTTCCAGCCCAGATCTCTCCCCAAACATCAGAGTCATACATCTGTCTACACATCTCCAATACCCAATAAATATCATAAGCATAACATGTCAAAATCAAATTCTTTATTTCTACCAGCACCCTACCCCTCTCCTTACCACCCACCCAGCCTACTCTTCTCTTCCCACAGGCTTCTCTCTCTCAGAAAAAGGCAATTTCATTCTCCCAGTTGCTCCGGCCAAAAACCTTGGGGTCATCCTTGGCTCTTCTCTATCTTCAAAATATATCCAAATATATCCTCTGTAATCACCCTGGTCCATGCCACTAGCATGTCCTGCCTGAACTATTCTAATAATTTCCTAACTGGTCTCACTGCTTCTGCCCTTGACCCTCTACAATGGATTTTCCACAGGGCCGCCATAATGAACATTTTAAAATGTAAGCCAGATCTGCACAAAACCCTCCAATGGCTTCCTAAGTCACTCAAAATTAAAGCCAGTCCTCACCAAGGTCTTACATGATCTGGCTCCCTGCTACTTTCATCTTTTACCACTTTCTACCTTGCTCATCCTGTTTCAGCCATGTAGGCTTCCTTGCTGTTCCTCAAACACTCTAAGCACGTTCCCACTTCTGGGCCTTTTCATCTGCTGTTCTCTCTGCCTCTACAATGCTCTTTATCCATATTTCTGTATGACGTGATCCCTTACTTCACTGTCTCTGCCCAAATGTCACCTCCTTAGAAAATCAGAGAAGCCTTCCCTAGCTCCCTCCATTCCTAGATCATTCTCTATCCTTTTATCCTACATTATTGGTCAATGCAGCATTACTACCATCTGACATATTACACATTATTTGTATACCTATTTATGTGATGTCTTTCCTATTAGACACATAGCTCCATTTAAAAATGTCTTCGATTTGTTTACTATTGTATCCCTAGCACCAAGAAAGTCACCTGGAACATAGTAGATCCTGAAAAAATATTTGTTGAATGATGATGAATAAATGAAAGTAAGAATGCTGGAGACTGACATAGAATGTCTGATCAGTGCAATGTTGACGTTGTGCAGATTTACCCCCAGTCCTAAACAAACTCAATCAATCAACAAACTCTCAATCAGTTCCCCTTATGACAAACGACTCATATTCAGAAGGGAGTATGCTGTGGTGCAAAAAATATGGGATTTGGGATTAGAAAGACCTAGTTTTTTACTCTTGGCTCTACTTTCTAGCTGTGTGACTTAAGCAAGTTATTGAACTTCTCTTAGTCTCGGTTTCTCAATCTATAAAATAGGAATATCCCCTTTCTTCAAGAATTCATTAAAAAATCAATGATATAAGGCATATAAGAATATGCATAGTTTAATAACTACTATATTATCAATCAATCAAATATTTAATAAGCATCTATTATGACCCAGGCACTATGCTAATAATATTAAAAACAGCTAACACTTATTAAGCATTTAATCTATGCTAAGCGCTATTTTTGCAATCTCATTTGTTCCTTATAAAAATCAAATGAGATAGGTACCATTGTTATCATCACTATTTTATACATAATGAAACTGAAGCACAGACAAGTAATTTGTGCCAGAGGTCAGAGAGCTAATAAACAACAGAGCTTTCACTAAAGTCCAAGCAAACGCTATTGGCAAGGTTGCAAGTTAAGAGTTTGGGGTACCTTCTGTGGCCGAAGAGAACAAAGCTCATGACCTGCTTACTGACTCCTTATACTAATCAGCTGAGCTAATCAATCAGTTAAGGTAGCACTGCCCAACAGAAATATAATGTGGGTCACAAATATAACTTTTAATTTTCTAGTAGCCACATTTAAAAAGGAAAAAGAAAGAAGCAAAATTAATTTGATAATATATTTTACTTAACCATATTTATCCAAAATATTATCATTTCAACATGTGATCAATTTACAAGAAAATTAAAGATTTTTTACGTTTTTTGTAATAATTTTTCAAAATCTGGTATTTTATACTTACAGCACATCTTAATTCAGACTAGCCACATTTCAAGTTCTCAATAACCACATGTGGCTATGGATTATCATTCCGGACAGTACAGAGTTAAAATATTTTGAACAAAAATAAAAAGCAAAATATTTTTAAAAAGAGAAAAATAATATATTACAAAATATTGTGTAATAAAGATTAGCACTTAATAGTTTAAAATTACATAAATATAACAAACTAATGTTAAAACATGAAGAAACATCCGAAGCACCACCAAAATTAATTTTGGATTGTTTCAAAATACCTGAACAAAATAAGTTTAGCTGCACATAAGAAGCCCTAGAACCCAATTTTAATTCAATAAATGATTCAAGCTCTGGGACTTCTTTAAATATATCTTACATTAGGATATTATTCCTAGCTAAAGAACTTGCTAATTGATTAGACAAACTAACTCTGAAGAATATAAATTAAGAAAAGAATATAAAATTAAGAATAAAAATTAAGAATAAAAAAGAATATAAATTAAGTATCCATAGTATGGATAATCCAAAAGTTATAACTGAGTTTTAAAATACTCCCACCTTATAATTTGTATAGCACCTCACAATTTACAACGTATTTTCACATATTTAAATTATTTTTCACAATTCCACAAATATTTAATATAGGTATTATTATTCCCATTTTTCTTATTAAAACAAAACTAAATAAACTAAAGGCTAAGATATCCCCTGCTTCTACTCTTATCCACACACAGTCTACCCAGAAGCCACAGTTATCTTTTTAAAACGTAAATCAGGGGCTAGCCCAATGGCATAGTGGTTAAGTTCGTGCACTCACTTCAGTGGCCTGGGGTTTGCAGGTTCGGATCCTAGGCGCAGACCTACACACCACTCATCAAGCCATGCTATGGCAGGCATCCCACATAAAGTAGAGGAAGATGGGCACAGATGTTAGCTCAGGGCTAATCTTCCTCACACAAAAAATAAATAAATAAAATGTAAATCAGATGGCTCACTCACTTGCTTAGAACCCAGGTTTCTACTGTACTTGGAATAAAATTCAAACTTATTATCATGGTCTACCATACCCAACATAATCCAGGCCTGCCTGCTTGTCTCACCTCATCTCCTACTGATCTATTCCCTTCTAGTCACAGTGGCCTTGTTTCCAGCACTCAGGCCAAACTCATTTTAGCCCCAGGGTCTTTGTACTGGTTATTCCCTTACCTAGAACGTTCTTTAGAAGTCTTAGCTCCTTCTTGTCATTCAAGTTTTACTTTAAACGTTACCTCCCTACGTGATCTTTCTCAACCATCTACTCTCTATCACTTTGTCCTCACTTGTTTTCTTCACAGCAGTTATTGCTACCTGGTATGTCTTTTCTAGTTATCATTAATTTGCTTTTTGTTGCCCTACTAGAAAATGCACAACCATGAGAGCAGGGTCATTGTCTTATTTATTACTGGATCCCTAAGGCCTAGAAGAGTGTTCTAGAAATATTTACAAAATGAATAAACAAAGAGTTTAAGCAACTAACCCTGAACTAGAACCCATGACTCCTAGCTTTTATCCTACAATGACAGTAACAGCAAATAATCTTTCACAGATTATTCTCTGATTAATAGGATGTAGCGGAAGCTAATCTGTAAACATGCTGGGTAGGAGGAAAAAAACCAAATCCAAATTTAAACATTTAAAACTCGTTGCTTAACCAAGATCCAAGATTTGAAAGACAATTTTTTTCCTAGTAAGAAATAAGTGACGTATGCTAAATACCACTGGATTCGGTTGGTGTCAAAACTGCCAGACGTAGGAGACATCAAAAAGCAAAGAGGGGGAAAGAACCGTGGAAAGGGGGAAATTTAAGAGTCATCTCTGTAGATATGGTGGCAGAAGAGTGCACATGAATAAAAAGCAGAGAAAAGAAGATGGTATAAGAGACCAGCCCAGTTGCACTATTCTAGAAGGTAGACTTACCGTTTTATTTCGTAATCGAATGATATCAGACACAGAACCAGCCCCACAGTACTCCATGACAATCCACAAGTCTGTGTTCTTAAAATAACTGCCATAATATTTGACCACGTGTGGGCTAGAGAGAGAGAGACAATACAAATTAGTGGAATAGCCTTCAAACCTCTCTATTAATTCATGCCATTAAATACAGGAAAATTACTCAGCTCAAAAGATCAATTATTCCTATTTAAGGTTAAAATGGGCACCCTCTTGATAAGAATGTAAAATCGTATAGCTTTTCTGGAGAACAATTAATAACAAAAGTGCAAAAACTATGTGGGTCCTTTAACCCAGCATTTCTAAGTCTATAGGCTCCCAGAGGACCAGCATTCTGCCTTCTGTTTCTTTGTATTCCTTACAAAGTGCTTAGCACATAGTAGGCTCTTCAAAACACGTCTTCCTAAATTAGAGACATTTGCATAGCCTGTTTGGAACATAGCTTTTGTGTAATCTATCAACAGTGGCAAAGTCCCAATTTGCCAATGGAAAGAGCTTCCACAATGCATCTGTTGGAGGAGGAAAAGCAAAACTGCTACCTTACTCTGGTCAATCCAATCAAGAAATACGAGGGCTTTATCTAGCAGAGAGTAACCACAAAAATACTATAAAGAATAAAAGAAAGGAAGGGAAGGAGAAGAGAAATGACTGCATTCACAGGTCTGTGAGACTTAAGGGCTCCTGGGCAAATTTCCTAGTAGGCAGCCCCACCTGCCCTAATGTTGAAGCTTTACAAATAGGAGGTACTAAGTTGATCTGCTGACCAAGAGCTTCAGAAGGATGGATGCAACCTCAAGTGCAAGACCTTCTCATTCTCCTTTCAATTCCCTAGAGCTGGCATTGCCCCTAATTTTGTGTTTCTCTCAAATCTAAACACTGGTGAAGCATGCCCCATTACAGTGATCACTCATGTTGTCACGGAATTTCAGAGCAAACCACGTGCTTCTCTGCGGTCGCCTGTTGGCCTGACTTCCTGCTTACAGCATTTGACAAATCTTAGTTCCTCAAAAAGAAAATACTTACTACTCTTAGCTTAAATAATTTCTTAAAAATGGGAAGAAAGGAACAATAATACATAAATAAGTATTCTCTTTTTATGGATCTATCTGATATTCTAAGGTTTCTAGAGCTAAAAGCATTCGAATTATCTCTTCTTAGCTGTCTCTGTAGAAATGTTTTCTCAGTAGGAAGTAAAAGAGATCATTATCAAAAAAAAAAAAATGCCAGCACCACCTCTGCCCCTTTGCCTCTTCTTCCTAGTTTTGAAAAGGGCTTACTGAAAAAAACAAAACAAAACAAACTATGCAGAAATAGAAACTATAAAAATTTAGCTATTAAAACACAAATTTTTTCAGTTTTTTCTGAAAAGAACATGCATAGTGATTCCACCAAACTCTCCTTTCTGCAAAACATTCAAGTAAATGCAACCCTAGGCATCAAACTCTAAACAATCACAGCAAATTCAAAATCATGTTCTCTCCAAAGTAACACCACATGCCTCTACCTGTCACACTGCTGCATTATAGAGATTTCTTTGATTATCTCCTGCAGGTCAGATTCCACAGGAACTTGCTTAATAGCAACAATCTGGCTTGTCTCTTTATGAATAGCTTTGTATACGCTGCCATAGGACCTATAATTGGGGGAAGGAGAATACTTATAAAGTCAAAGCAAGACAAGAGATAAAAAGTGGTAAAACACAAGCAACTCACAGTTCTAATTTATATCCCAAGTGACTAATACATATATAGCTACACTTGCAAAACTGAGGTAGCTAAAGTACTTTGGGAAAAAACTGTCATTAAGAGAACCACACAAAATGGCATCTTTAAAACTTCACATTTAAATTTTACTGAATGTATTAGTAAGAAATAATAATTAGAGTAGCTACCACGCACTGCATGCCTTCTGCCTCTGCTAGGAACTGTGCATCATCTCAGTTCATCCTTACAAAAAAACCATGAAGAAGGGGCCATTAACCCTATTTTATAGGTAAATGTGAAAAGGCTCAGAGGTTACATGACTTGCCCAAGGTCACATAAGTTCTAAGTGAGTGGTCAGTTTTGGATCTGAATCCAGGTGTATCTGAATACAAAGCCTGTGTTCTCTGCACACCTATGCTGGGGCACAAAAGTGGAAGTCTTTGTTTCCTCGTGTTCACTTCAGTACCACGAGGTCTTTCAGTCCCTGCTCCTCTTACCTGCAATACTAAGAATATTATGGAAAGTAGTTAATTAAAAATCTAAGTCTCTTTAAATGCTAGTATCAGGTGAACAGAGCACATACAAATTCTTTCTGCCTTTTACTCCATCTTCCCTAAGAGTTTATTATCAAAATAAATAAAAAACATATGTATCCATTCAATTTGGGCGCAAAAAGAGCATTAGATTTAGAATCTAAAGACCTAGGAATTGGGTCACATTAGCTACTATTTACAGACATATTATTAACCTTGTGCCTCAATTTTGTCATCTGTAAAATGACAACAATACAAACTAATTTACAAGACAATTGTGATGGTCAAATGAGATATCACCATCATCTCACACGGATTATATTTTCACTGAAATCCTGGGTGGCTATCAGTGAAATAATAATGAGTAAACTGTCTTTCATATTTCCCAAACACACCTGTTTCTTCATACTGTCTTGCTGAAAGAAGATTAAAATAACAGTGCCACCTAATATATCAAAGTGGCTGAGTGCGCTAGCTAACAAAATGATGCTCAAGAAGTCAATGTGAAAGTAACACAAAACTTAAAAAAAAAAGTCTATGCAAAGCATATAAAAAGTTTCCATTCCATTAGAATCCCTTAGATTGGCAAAACCAGTATAATGATCCTTAAAAGTTGCATAAAACTTTTTTTTGCCAGAGAAAGGCAACTGCTGACCATGTGTGGAAGGCCCAACCACTGCCCATTCTTCCTTTCTAAGATAATCTGATTTGTTAGAGTGGCACATGCTTCATCCCAGTGGTCCAGGCCAGTCACACTGTTCCTATACCCTTCTGCCAGTGACTAAACTAGAATCAAGTATATGACCTAGTTCTGGCCAACAAAATTTGAGGGGCATTCTGCTGAAGGGTTTCTGGGAAAGATTTTCTTCCCCGATGAGAGAAAAACACACAAGAAGGCCCATTTTTACCTGCCACTTCCTTTTCTGCTTTGGTGACTGTCATGTGAGGCATGACACTTGAAACTAATGTGGCCATCTTGAGACTATGAGAATTACACAAATGCTAAACCATTATCAAGCCAGTTAACCAATCTGGAATCTTTCATCCCCAGATTTATTATTACTTGCCCTTATTGGTTAGCTGCTATTATTAAATGCCCTTATTGGTTAGCCACTGTTGGTTGGGTATTCTATGACTTTCATCCACAGTTTCTTGTTTGTTTGTTTGTTTGTCTGTTTTTTGTGAGGAAGACCAGCCCTGAGCTAACATCCATTGCCAATCCACCTCTTTTTTGCTGAGGAAGACTGTCCCTGGGCTAACATCCATGCCCATCCTCCTCTACTTAATGTAGGACGCCGCCACAGCATGGCTTGACAAGCAGTGTATCTGTCCACGCCCGGGCTCCAAACCTGCAAAACCCCAGGCCACCAAAGCAGAGCGCGTGAACTTAACAGCTACACCACCAAGCCAGCCCCATCCAGTTATTTTTTATATACTAGGTCCCATATATGTGAAAATGTCTTTATTTCACCTTCACTCTGGAATGAGTTTTGCTGGATATAGAATTCTTCTTTGACAATGGCTTTCCCTCAGTACTTTTATTGCAGTTTTCCAGCTTCTACTGTTGTAGACAACTCAGCTATCATCAGGTTATCATTTTTCATAGGTAATCTCTCTTTCTGTAGCTTTTAAGATTTCCTCTTTATTCTTAATGTTCTAAAATCTTACTATAATATAACTAGGAGTCAATTTATTTGGCATTTCATAAGTTTCTTCAATCTGAAGGCACATGTCTTTCTTCAAGTCTGGAAAATTCTCAGCATTATCTCTATATTTCCTCTCTCTCTTCTAATATCTCCTTTTAGAATTCCTATTGAACCTATACTGGACCTCCTCAATTCATGTTGTCTTCCTAGCTTCCAGCACTGTATTTCTCTGTCCTGCATTTTGTGATCAGTCTCATTTCTATCTTTCAATTCACAAATTCTCTTTTCAGCTTGTCTGGTTTACTGTTTATCCAATTATTGGACTTTAGAACTTCAATTATTGTAGTTTTCACTGTCAGGATTCCCAACTTTTTATTTTTCATGGGGGTAACTGTTCATGTTAATAATATCATGTTCTTCTTTTAAGGACGTTATTCCCTTCTTTTATCTTTTTGACAATCGTAAACAAACATGTTAAATCCCCTTCCAGACTCTCCATTATTTCCATTTCCTTAGGTTCGAACTCTCCCGTTTGCTAGGTCTGTTGATGATCTCATGGCAGTGGATTTCCCTGCACGGGTTTCCTTTTATCTTGAAGGATTTTCCTCCACACAACGCTCACTATTGTGAGCATTTCATGATGTCATGATGGTTTCATGGTTCCATTAGCCCAGTCATCTAGGTCATACAACTTAAACCGGGCCTTACATTAGGAGTTTGGGGTTTTCGACCCCCAAGATACCATAACTGAATGCAGTCTAGGCCCATTTCCTATTGTCAGACTAGCACCTTCACTTTTTCCCCAGGCAAATGATACTTTCTAGTGGTGATCAGGAAAATTATTTCAGCTTTAGTTCATGGATGGGGAGCCTCATCCCATCCCACTTCACACAAGAAGCCTACCTGCTATCTCCTGACAGGGACAGGGCATGCCTTACCCCCTTCTTACTATTACAGATAACTTTTCTATCCCTGGTCCATAGCTGGCAATGTATTTTTATATTTAAAAAATTAACTTTCATTCATTATTGTTATGTATTTGAAATGGAAAGGAGAGGTCTCTGCATGCACTCACTCAGCAATCTTGAGCAGAACACTCTCCATGCCTCACTATGCTATCCTGAAAGCAAAGAAAACTAAAACAGCTCATGGGAGCAACTGAGATTCATGATTCCACATACAGCACTCAACAGTAATCTGAAGAGGATTTAGACGGCTTCAGCAATCATGCTCACTTACACACAAGTCCCTTAAGACCTGATTCCCTACAACAAAAACTACAGTGGCTCAATGAATTTTAACTGGCAGAGAACAAAGATAGTAGGGAAGTAGGTGTTTCACACAAGCCATATAAGGCAAGGATCAATGTAGAAAAATAGAAATAATATACTATCTGAAGCCAAATTAATCAGGTACAAGTCTTAACAATACCACTCATTAGCTATGAAATCACGGGCAAGATGTTTTTATCATCCTATGACAAAAACTTAAATGAGACAATGTGTACAACTCTAAGTATGATAGAAGGGAAAAGGCACTAGGCTCTAATTCAAAACACTTTCCAAGTGCGGTCCAGTCATCCTGGTCTGGCACTTCGGCTCTACTGGGCCACAGATCCACACAATTCTCGCAAAATGCAGAGTGACTGCAGCCTCCAGAATCCATTACAGTCCTTTAGCCAGAGCTCATTTCACAAGGCACAAGTCAGTGAAAGTTCACAATCCTTTCATTCTCCAGAACAATTTAAGGATGGCATGGCAGTTTATATTTCGAAAGTAAGTGCAGTTAAGGTCTTCCTTCAGGACTGCACTGGTTAAATGAAGCTTGTTCAGGATTCATTCAGCCATGATGACAGAAATCCAAGAGCATTTGTGGTATCATTTAAAAGAATAATATGGTGATAATATGGAAAGAAAGATCTGAAGCTTTGTTTGTTTTCTCCCTGGTGACATCTTTATAGGGAAATTTCCAAGGTCCTTGATGAACACATCCATAGATCTAAAACATAATTGAAAATAATCATAATTATCTTAGTTTTCTCCTATATTATATTCCTGATATATTCTGTCTGTAGTTTCCTTTTGACATTTCCCAAACCCAATCAACCCAAACAGAATACCTAAATATACTTTAAAACTTAAGATTTAATTTTGATTTGACATGATAAAGTCCGAAAAGTGTTTCAGTTGATACATTTAAAAATGAAATAATGAGTTGCCACTTACTGAGCACTTACTATGTGACAAGCATTGTACTAAGTACTTTACTCCCATTATCTCAGGTAACACTCGCCATAACCCTACGAGATACTATTACTATCCCCCTGTTATAGCTGAGGCTTGTGAAGCTTCAAAATATTAAGCAATTTTCAAGTTCATGTGTTTATTATGACTAATAAATAGTAGAGCAAGGGTTTTAACCCAGGTACATCTGACTTCAGAGTTTATGCTCGTACTATTGTAACACACTTTTATTAAAAATGAAAGAAACAAGTTAGTTACATAGGCAATTATGCCTACCACTCTTTATCTTATTCCAAGTATAACCTGTGAGCATGGTTAGATTAAGGCCTTGGACTCACCGCCTTGAGGAAAATAGCAAGGATACCAAGGCTAAAGCTGAAAATGGCAGGAAAGAGATAGAGCGGGACTGCCATTTTTTCATACCTTTAATGTAGCCAAGTCAACTTGCAGTCTTCAGATTCATCTTGTTCTTGTCTTTCAGCAGCACAGCTGGTGTTATCTTTTACTTCCCTTCTCTGCTTGATTTCTTGTTTGATTCCAAAGAGTATTTTCCAACTTACAAAAAGATGATGACTAATGTTTTTTACAAGGAGGTAATCCATGAAAAGCTACTCCATGTAATACAGGATTGGGTTTAACATTATTGATCTATATTAGCATAAATAACACTAAACCCCCAAATAATCTAATGACATACAAAAGCTGATTTTAAAGAGTATATAGTAATTAGACAATAGACATTTTTAAAAGTTAGTATCTGAGGTCTTCTCTTGAACCAGAAGTACTCCCAAGAGATTAAACACACATACTTATTTGCTTAAATATGTATAAACTCTCTCTGATGGATATACAAAAAACTGCTATACTGGTTGCTTTTGGGTGGCTGAGAGACAGAGGGAGGGGCAGATTTTTTCATTATATACACTTTCATGCTTTTTAAATTTTGAATCATATGAATTGATTACCTATTCAAAAATTAACAGCAACAAAAAGTTAAGCAAGTGTGTCCCTAATATTTTAACGTCCTGATCATTACAGAAGAATAAATAAATACACAAGGATTAAATTAAGAAGATATGTAAAAGTGAAAAAAAACATGTAACCTCTATTGTGTCATAAAAATCAATGATGGCCACTGGCTATTACTAAATATCATTTCACCATATACCCATTCCCAAATCCATTTCATGAAGTCCACTGGTTCCCAACCTGGGATTTTGGATCTCTTAGGAGGCTGTAAAGGTCATGACAGTTCTTGATTTATTTACTATATTTCACAAAGCTGCAGTAACTAACCAAAATGCTGAATTCTATTGTTTTTTATTGAAACAACAATTATTGCATATCAATCAGAAGCTATGAACAGCAAATAAAAATGTCTGATTAATAAAAAATTTTAAATGAAGTATAAACTAATTAGTGTTATCTGTTAAATAGATAAAATGCAAACCATGGATTCTACAAGAGAGAAAACAATAGATGTCCTTGGTGTAAAAAGACCAGGAATCACTAAATCTGTCTACAACAGTGATTGGGGAGAAGAGGAAAACAGCATTTCAAGCTGTAAATTTACCTCCCACCCCACCCAGAGCTGTGCAGATATGCAACATTCCCTTTTGTTCTTAGGTTTGCAAATTATTGCCATGAGAAAGGTTCACATCCTTCTGGAGCTGGGGAAGGGGACCTACTAGTCTACCTTTATTTTCTGTACACTCACCCTTCTCCAAGTTTCTCTAAGACATCAAACACTTCTTCTGGTTGTTTAGTTAAACTATCCTCATCCAACTTTTTCAGCTGCCTGTGAATGAAGAAATATAAACATTAAATACATTTTACTTGCTAGCAATTAGAACACAAAATACATTATTTATTCTACACTTAGCATCTTAGGAATTTCTCTACAAAGTCTTCACTAGTAAATAACAACAAAGGTAAGCTAAGAGACTGTTAAGGGAAGCTGAAGGGCTGTTCTCGGGATGTATTACATGTGTCCTGGGTCACCCCCAAGCAAAATCAGGACCAGGGTGGAGAGCTACCAAGAGGCAGACTTCAGTTCAACAGGTGTAAGAATTTTTTAATTAACAAAAGTTGTTCTGAAATGGTTTAGACTGACTTAAGAAGCCCCGAATTCCCCATCACTGGAGAATTTAAACAGAAAATGAATCATCATATGGCTGAAATGCTATAGAGTGGATTCGAGCATTAGATATAACCTTTAAAATCCATTTAAATCTTGAGATTCCATGAATTAAAACGGCATAACTATCTCTTCAGAAAAGATGTTTAATGTAAGGTTAACCATGAATTGAAATATGGTCTTGGACTGGAGGCCAAGGAAGACACAGAACACTCTTGCTCTCCATTAGTAACGTTTTGGTAATTTTGTCAGAACACATGGATTCTACAGGTAACAAAGAAACAGAAAGTGGAAAGTATACCCTTACACATGATCAAAAGTGAAAAATAACTAGGCAGCTGGGAGTTTCAAATAGTCTCACAAAGACTATCCCACCAGCAGCCATGTACCTTTGACTAGTTCCCAAAATCAAAGATATATGGCTGCTTACAACTTCCAGATAATTCAGATTTTTCTGATTATGCCAGACAACCATAACAAACATGGGAGGTTATAAATTAACAATATTTTTTTAAAACTCTGGGACCTGTGAAAATTATTAACAGGCTTAAAAAAGGAGCTTGCTAAGGAATATTTGTGTTTGTGTATAATCTATACAATGGCTTCCTGAAACTACAAAGAACAACAAAGAAAAGAGAGTTCAGGAAATGGTAAAATATGGAAGTAGTCACACTGGAGATTTCTTTGTAAAGAAAAAGGTTTAAACAAGCTGGGCACTACCAATTTTTACAAGAAAAGACTTGAATTAAAAAAATACACATACACACACAAATGTGTACCTTTCTAGAGAAAACAGCAAAACCAGAAGACAAAAAAAAACCCCCAGAACACATCAATTGTATCTACCTAAACACTGATCTCAAAAGAACAATCTTATAGAATTTTATAAATATCGAAGAGATATACTAGAGAAATGAAGAATTGCTCCAAGTCAATAACTGCCACAACTTGAAAATTAACAGAAGAAAATGACCACACTGACCTTTGAAAAGCAAAAGGTCCTAAAAATTAAATTCCATTGACATCATAAAACTCCCAGGTTCAAAACAAACAGGGCTGAAGTGAAACTCTTCAACTTCAGAAGTGAAATTTCTATGAACTCAGAAGTTAGAATGAACATCCCATAAGCCAGGGTTTTTTGGTGAAGCACTGAATTGCAACTGTATAAACAATGGACAATACCTCATTTCTCAAGTATAATTAAAGTTTTATAAACAGTTTACATAAAGGAAGATCAAATGGGTTCCTTTGAAGTGTTGACTTTGTGGTTTACAAAAAGCAAAACTCACTATTTCAACTATTATAGAGATCACAGGGGAAACAGCAACTGCCATGACACAGCTGCGAGCCTCTGATAACACTTGGACAAATTTAACGACTGCTCAGATACTTCTTTAAAACAATCGAAGTGGTTTTCTTGTCTGTTTTTGTTCCAGACTTAAGGGATCTTTATATCTCTGGTGCCTGATAACCCAGAGGTGGTCAATAAATATTTGCTGAATGGATTAATGAAGATAACGATGGGAATCATAAACTTTTATCAGCAATCTTTGTGTTTTCAAAATAAAACAGAATTTCACCCTAAAAACTTTTACTGGATTATCAACAAATAAGATTTCTATGGAAAATCTTTTGCTAAGTGACTCAATAATATTTTATATCGAGAGTATTCATGGAAGAAGCACTATAACCAAAACAGCCCGACTCTGAAGATTCAGCTCTCTCAGGTGGGACTTCCCCAGGTCCTAGGTAGGTAGTTTCACTGCTTGCTCATAAACACACAGGCCTGGGCAACACAGCCTCCATGGACCAAATACTGGTGGATGCTCCTCTTCTAAGTCAGATGGCCACGTGGATGGCCAGCATTCCAGAAATGCACTCTTCACCTTCCACTACACTATTATCATTTATGGCGATTCACTTTTTAAAATCATAAACTCCTACGTAAGCCATCGACTTTAATCTTTCATCATTCACTTAGTCACACACAAATGTCAAACTCATGAACACAAAGACCATTTCCTGCATTGGGATTGCTATTTCTTGTTGGAAACACAGACCATCTGAATCTGTGAAGACATCTGTATCTTTCCAAACACAAATAAGACTGTTTATGAAGTAGTTACTCATAGGTTTGGCTAATTCTCAAATCTCTTTCTCCCATTTTAGAACTCTTGCCAGGTTCATTTTATTTATGTATACCTATCTCTCCTTCCAAACAGAATTTGATATGGACTACAACAAATATGTAAGATAAACTGATGGAGTTTTTTTTAATGATAAGAAAATTAATGTGCTCCTCCCAATTCATATGCTAAATTCCTAACCCCCAGTACCTCAGAATGTGATTATATTTGGAGACAGGGCTTTCAAAGAGGTAATTAAGGTAAAATGAGGTCATATGGGTGAACCCTAATCCAATATGACTGGTGTCCTTATAAGAGGAGATGAGGACACAGACAGGTACAGAGGAAAGACCATGTGAAGACACAGGAAGGAGACAGCCATCTACAACCCAAGGAGAGAGGCCTCAGAAGAAAGAACCCTGCTGACACCCTGATCTCAGACTTCTAGCCTTCAGAACAGTGAGAAAATAAATTTCTGTTATGTAAGTCAACCAGTCTGTGAAACTGACAGGGCGGTCCTAACAAACTAACACAAATGGTAATAAAGTTAATCTGCTGCAAATTAGGCAGATTAGTTATGATGAACCGGAAAGCACCAGTCATTCAAGAACTGTCTTGCAATGCTCTTCTCTTGCACATTTAATAAGTTTTTTTAAACCCAACAGGTCCAGGAATGAATGTGTCAAAAAGCAAAAAGGTTTACTCTTTTGCCCAAGATTATACAACACAAAGCAAAGGCAGAAGCAAAACTCAGATTCCTGATCCTCTTTCCAATTAAACCAAGCCCTCAGAGAAAGAAACCGAGGAGAAAGAACAAACGTATTTCACAGAGAAATATAAGCAGTGTACATTTATAACTGGATCACCATGGTGCTATAGCAAATACCTGCTAACATACACAAGGCCCCGTGAAACAGGGGTACTTCTAGAGAGGCATCAGGGTGAAGCAGTTAAGAGCATGGACTTCAGACCAGACTGCCTGGATTAAAATCCCAGCTCTGCCACTTACTAACTGTGGAACCTCTGGCAAATCACTAACCTCTTTGTGCCTCAGTTTTATCACCTGTAAAATAGAGATCTAGAGATAACTACTTCATAGGATTGTTGTGAGGATCAAATGAGTCAATAATAAGTTGAACCATATAAAATTACCATTTTTATAGGTCAAAAGTGGTCAAATATCGGCATTTTCATATGGTTCGAAAGGAGACACAGAAAGCACTAAGAACAGTGTCTAGCCCCCAGTAAGTGTTATATGAGGGTAATAATCATCATTATTTCAGTCTCAGCACACTACACTAGGGTGAATTATGAGTCCATGCCAACCAGCTATCTGCCTTTTGCAATGTTTGTGCACTACAAACAAACCCCAAGTGTGCAGCCCAGGCTGTCAATCTCTTCCCTTCACCTCTCCATTGCCCTGCACTCCCACACACCGAACACTTCCTACTTTAGTGCTCATTCTGCTGCAGGAAGTCAGAGGCCTCCCTGAAATAGAAGCTAACTACACTGCACCTAAGAGAAGCATTGTCTCTCTAGATCTCTACTCTCTCTTTTTCTCCAGATGTGGCAGACTGACATAAGACCCTGGTGTCCACAGAGCAAATCAATGATACAACTGTGACCAAATCAGGAGTTCAGACTTTCTAGGATCATCCACCTCCCTGATCTTGACTTAAAACAATTTCAGGTAACAACAGGATCTGGAGCAGATACCCACAAAACAATAGGGGCCTGAAAAACGGCACAGTCTGGCCAGGTCCAGTGACCCAGTCTAGAGCAAAGAAGGAAGCACAGGGGTCTGTGTCTCAACTCTTCTGGGCCTCAATTTCTCCAACTTGAAAAAAATCCTTATTTCCTTATCTACCTCCCAATGTTGGGTTTGAAGGGCTGAGGAGGATGAGAGGAAAATTAGGAAGACACTGGACATAAGGAATGACAGATGCCATCATCATCCTAGAGTGGGGACACTACCAAGAACATCTTCCTAAATGCTCCCCTCCGGGAAGCCCTCCCTCCTTTGCTAGACCCTCATCCTTTCTTGGCACACGTTCCGCCTTAGGAGCAAAGCTTTTCCCCAGCACATCCTCCCCCAGTGCACCACTCAGCTGGGACCCCATCCCTCAGAAAGTCCACCCAGCATTCCTCTCAGCTTGTTCCCGACCCACCCCTTAGACAGACCCCTCATAGGCTCTCATCCTGCTTCAGCATCCCCTCTACCTCAATGAGTCCCTTCTAGGACAGCCTTCCCCAGTGGCCCTCGCCCTCAGCAGGTGCTCTCCCTAACTTGTCCCCACGTTCCTCAGCAGCTGCTCTCTTCAGCAGTCCCCCAGGATGTCCCCCTACAGCAAGTGCTCTCCCTAACCAGCCCCACGTTTATCCCCTTTGGCGCCTGCTTCTCTCTCCAGACCCCCACCCGCCAGGGATCCCCCACTCAGCAGGTGCCCCGTCACCGGGTCGCCTCGCCCCGCAGGTCCCTCCCTTCGTGGGCTCGCACACGGGTGTCCCCCTCCGCCAGTTCCCGCCCTTCCCTCCCCCCGACCCCCCTCCTCTTAGCCGACGGCCCCTCACCGGCGCGGCGGGTTCCTCAGCTGCACCGTCTCCATGGCGCTGCCGGCAGCCGCCCAAGCCCGCTCACTGCTCCATCCTCCCCGGGGACCTCCCCGAGCCCGCCCCGCAGGGCCTCCCACACTTCCGCTTTCCGCCCCTACCGGAAGCGGCGCGAGGCGGGGCGGGGCCACAGGGCAGGGTCTGTGTCACGTGGTGCGGGCCCTGAGTCACGTGGCGCGGCGGGGCGCGGACCCGGAACCGCAGAGCGGTGGAGACGGTTCCCGGAGTGTCCTTAGCCAGGCTGGGGACTGTCGTGGCGATGCAGTTCGCCCTGGACCCTCCGTCCCAGACCGGGAACCCATCTCACTTAGTCCGGGCACCTCAGTTCTCAGACGGAGATACTGAGGCTTCTTGCGAAGCGCCGTCTCCATAAGAACTATTGATTCTTCACAAGCCAAGTTCTATGCGATTTCTGGGAAGCGCTGTTCCAGGGACTCCTGGAAGTATTTGTGGTTTTCTGCCGTTCTTACCTGGTAGAATTTTTGTTCCAGTTGGGAGCTGGATCGTGCATACCCTCTTGGGTGTCACAGAGCATCAGCCTGCAAATTGTCCCACCCTCTTCCCTAACAGCCTCTCCTTTGAGTCAGTTGGCAGACCTAAAAACAACTAATATTTATTAAGTTCTTGCCATGTACTTGCTTTCATATATTGTTTCATTTAATCCTTGTATCAAGCAAGTAACGTTATCCCCAATTTTATGTGTTGATTATCTGAAGAACTGCGCTTACCACTGTGGGGGATCAGAATTTGCCACCCCAAAATGTGTCTCTTTGGCTTGATTATTTTTAAGAACAAAAGACTCTGAAACCAACTTTGACCATCCCCCTAATAGTCCAAAATAGTTTAAAATAGAAGGCCGTTTCCAGGAAGGAGCTAATACCTTGAGATAACTATAGTATAATATAAACTAGGTGTGATAGACGTGGGGGAACCTAAGAAGGGCCCTTTAATCAAAGCCCTTTCCATCTCTCATTGTCTTTGCCAGGCATGGTCAACATTTGTTAATCAAACATTTGCTTTTCCATCTCCACATAAATTGCTTTCCTCCCCTTTGAAGTCCCAGACTGCTACCCCCAACATCCTTCTTTGTACTTAGCTGAAAATGGTATTTAAGGTGGTTGCTTCTACCATTTTGGAAAGTTATTCAGTTTTTGTGGGTTTCTCCCATGTATACATGTTACTAAATTTGTTTCATTTTCTCCTGTTATTCTGTCTCATGTCAGTTGAATTCTTAGACCAGCCAGAAGAACCTGGAGAGTACAGGAATAGTTCTTCCTCCCCTATACCACATTCTCAGTTCTGTACTAATATTAACTCATTTAAAACTCCTAACAACCCTATAAGGTAAGTACTATCATTACTCTTATTTTATAAGCCCACAGAGGTGAAGATCGCGGAGCTAAAAGTATAGGTTTAGGAAGTTAAATCCAGGTCCGTCTACTTCTAGGGCCTGTGCCATTAGACTGGACAACCACTGATGTGTACCCTCTGGCTGGGCATGAGAGCAGAGCTCCAGTTCCAGCTATGGCTATGGTTAAACCCCGACTTGCCACCACCATCAGTGAGTGTTCGGAAAATGGCAGCTTCCGTCCAACTTACCTATGGGGAAAGTTACAGGAGAAAACATACCCAGAGCAACCTCTTGCTGTTTTTAATTGTCCTGCTTTTCCCAAAGGTATGCCATCTACAAAACTTAACACCTGAGCAGCCACCTTTCAGGGCTACCCAGGTATGGCACCCCATATGCTAAAAATGGGAGAAAAGAGCCATCCCCCTGACATAGGAGGAAAACGTTTACTGAGAATCTACCGTGTGCCAGGTGCAATTCTACACTATCATTTAATTTTCACAACAACCCTATGAAGTAAGAATTATCTCCAGTTCCTCAGGTGAGGAAGCTGAGACTCACATATACACAGCTAGTGAGAGGGAAGGTTTTAACCCAAGGCTGTCCTGACTCCACAAAATCCATGTTTTATTTGCCAGTTTGCTCTATTAGAAATCTGTACAAATGGTAGTGGGAGCCCTGAGGAAGTAGAGATCAAGGAGAGTTTCTGCAAAGTTCAGGAAGCCATCACGGGTCCCTCCTGCAAGAAGTCAACCCTCTGTCCTCGGAAATTCTCTAGTACTTTTCCTGTACTTCTCCCAAAGCACACTTAACTTTTCACTTTATGTTCAGGCCCTGCTGCCCACTGGATTTTTTCCTCCTTGAGGGGCAGCTCTGTACTGAAGCCCCCATTGTGCCCACACACTCATCCCTATTGAGTAGGTACTCAATTAACATTTTTTAAATAAATGTCAACTTACCAGTGTACATTGCCAAACCTCCCTCCTTTGTCCTTTCCCAGGATTTTTCCAGAAGGTAGACTGACATTAGGATTGCCCTCTTTTTCCACAGAATGTCCAGTGCAGCACTGCCCCATAAAAATTCCTGCAATGGGTGGAAATGTCATATATGTGCTGACCAAAACAGTAGCCACTAGCCACATGTGGCTGTTGAGCACTTTAAATGTGGCTAGTGTGACTGAAAAACTGAATTTTAAAATTTTATTTAATTTAAATTGAAATAGCAACCATAATAAACTAATAGCTTAAGAGAAAGAACCAATGAGCAGGGTTACTCATGCTTCATTCATTCAACACTTACTGAGCTCCCTGTGCTGGCACTGTGCAAAGATCTGGTATATAACAGTATTCAAGACATATATGTCATACCTTTTTTGAGTTTATAGTGTAGTGGAAGAGATAGTTATTAGACAGATATTCAACTCATTAATGTAGTGATAAATCGATAAAAAATTATACTATGAGAACCTAACCAAATCTATCAGGATCAGGAAAGCTCTGAGAAAGCTGGGACAGTCATTCATTCATTCAACACATATATATTGAGTATCTGCTGTGGGCCCAGCACGGTGCTAAGTGCCAAGTGATGAGCAAAAGAGATAAAGTTTCTTCCCTCATGTGTCCTACATTCAAGTGGGACAGATAGACAGCATATATATATATATATATATATATATATATATATATATACACACACACACACACACACACACACACATACACACACACACTATGTCTGGTATTAAGAATTATATGAGGAGAAATTAATTGAAGAGTGTGGAAAGTGGGATGGGAAGTAATTTAGATCAAGTGATTAGGGAAAGCCTTTCTGAGGAGGTGATATTTGAGCAGAGATGTGACTGAAGTGAGTGAATAAGTCACACTAAATATTTAAAGAGAATATTTAAGGCAGAAGGAACAGCAAGGGCAAAGGCTTACATCAAAAGATCAGCAAGAAGTTGGTATGTTTGGAGCAGAATGAATAAGGAAGAGAAAAGTAGGAGATGAGATAGGAGATGTATCTAGAGCCAGGTTGAATATGGGCCATGTAGAGATACAAAAAATTACTAGAAATTAGTTAGGTGTATCAGTTAGCTATCACCATGTAACAAACCATCCCAAAGTCCAGTGGTTTAAAAGAGTAATTATTTTCCAGGTTTTGGTTATTACAAATAAAACAGTTATGATCATTTGTGTACAAGTCTTTATATGGACATACATACAGGCATACATACATACAAAAGTACATTTCATTTCTTTTGGGTAAATATGCAGGTAAGAAAGAGCTAGGTCATATGGAAGATATATATTTAATGTATTAAGAGACTGTTTTCCAAGGTGATTGTGCCATTTGACATTTCCACCAATGGTGTATGAGAGTTCTAGTTGTTCTACATCCTCCCCTATACTTGGTATGATCAGTGTTTGTAATTTTAGCCATTCTAATAGGTGTGTAGTGGTATCTCATTGTGGTTTTAATTTGCATTTTCCTAATGACTAATAATGTTGAACATCTTTTTAAGTGCTTGTCATCTGTTTATTTTCTTTTTTAAAGTATCTGTTCAAGTCTTTTGCCTTTCTTAAAATTGGGTTATTATCTTATTATTGAGTTTTTAGAGTTTTTTAATATTCTGGATGCAAGTCTTTTATCAGATATGTGATTTACCAACATTTTCTGGGATTTATCTTTTCATTCTCTTCACAGTGTCATTCAAAGAGCAGAAGTTCTTAATTTTTAGTTAGTCCAATTTATCCTCTTTTTTTCTTTTATGGATCATACTTTGATGTCATACCTAGGAAATCCTGAGGAGGAGACTGACCCTGCAGGCTCACCCCCTAGGTTCCCATGTCAGCTGACTTCTGGCTGGTCTCAGCCCACAGTAGTGGGAGACCGAAGGTGGGAGTAAGAGAGAAGCCAGACTCTTTTTCTGCTTTCTTTGCCTCTGATCAAGTATCCAGCAGTGACTTGGTCTTCAGCTCCTCCTAGGCAGGCCTGACTTGGTTCCAGCTTCCACTCTACTGCCACCTCTGGATCCTGTTAATATCACCACTTCCCTTTTATGTTCCAGTCCTAGGCATCCTAGTGACTTCCTGCTATTTGGGAAGGAATAGCTTCCAGCTGTCCTTTGGGCTGCCTCACTGTCCCCTGTTGGCATCTTGGCTCTTCTATCACCCGTGAAACCAATTCCCTGCCTTAAATTCTCCTTGTTTCAAATCTCTTCCTTAAGATTTCTTAGAGTGTTTTTTTAGGTTAGACCATCATTGATACACCTGAGTAGAAAATCATCCAAAACTGTAAATTGACAAATTATGACACCGTTTATACTTATTTCCCCAAGACTAATTGTTTTTGGCCTTATGACTTGGACCAGCATATAAGAGCATTGGCTGAGCCTGGCTCAAATGAAATGTTATACTTGTCCTGATTCTAACACATAGTGACTTACCAATGTCTTTCAACCAAGGAAGGCAGAGATATTGTTTAAAGAAATTATCAGTTAACCCTGAAAAGAAGTGTTTAAACAAAATAAGTTTTTAAGTAATTGTCCAATAATAATGTCTGTGCATATCACCCCATTAAGGAGACTATGGCTGTAATATCTATTCCTTCCCCAGTGGAGCTGAATACATGTGAAATGTGGCTTTGATGAGATGGTTAGCTCTGAGGGAGATGAAAATCTTAATAAATGTCAAAAAGTCACCTCCTGCCAAAAAGTGGGTAGAACCCAAATGTCCATCAACTGATGAACAGGTAAACAAAATGGAATATTATTCAGCAATAAAAACGAAGGAAGTTGTGATACATGCTACAACACGGGTGAACCTTGAAAACCTTATGCTATGTGAAAGAAGCCAATCACAACGGATCATGTATTGCATGATTCCATTTATATGAAATGTCCAAAATAGGCAAATCTATCAGAAAGTAGATTAGTGGTTGTGTTGCCTAAGCCTGGGATAGAGGTTGGTGAATTGGGTGTGATGAATAAAGAGTGTGAGGTTTCATTTTGGTGTGACGACAATGTTTTAAAATTGATAGTAGTGATGATTACACAACTCAGAATATACTGAAAACCATTACATTATACACTTTAGGGGCTGGCCCGGTGGCATAGCAGTTAAGTTCATGTGTTCCGCTTCGGCGGCTGGGGAGTTTGCGGGTTCAGATCCTGGGCGGGGACCTACACACTGCTCATCAAGTCATGCTGAGGCGGCGTTCCACAGAGAAGAGCCACAACTCTACAACTATGATGCACAACTATGTACTGGGGCTTTGGGGAGGAAAAAAAAGAGGAAGATTGGCAACAGATGTTAGCACAGGGCCAGTCTTCCTCAAAAAGAAAATACATTGACATTTTTTTTAAATTATACACTTTAAATGGGTGAATTACATGCTATGTGAATTATATCTCAATAAAGCTGTTTTTAAAAAGTCAGCTCCTCCCAGAAATCTTCCCTATTCCCCTCTGCCCCCTCTAATTTCTCCCTCCACTAAATTCCTTCAATCCTGCTTTTATCAGTCCTGGCATTTCTGGGAAGCATTGTGAGAAGGGATTTCCAGTTACTAACTGCTGTATAAGAAACCACTCTCAAAATTTAGTGGCATAAAACAACAATCTTTTTTCTCTCTCTCTTATAAATCTACAATTTGAGCAAGGCTCAACAGGGAAGGCTCATCTCTACTCCACGGTGTCAGTCAGGGTCAATCAGCATTTGGATGGATCCCTGTGCAAAATGCCCCACTCACGGGGCTGACAAGTTGGTGGTGCTGGCTGTTGACTGGGAGCTCACTTGGTGCTCACTTCGGGGAGGGGGGAGGGCTCTCTATTTTTCTCGAGCCTCCTCACAGAACAAAGGCTGGGTTCTAAAGTATTATTTCTGAGGGAGAGCCAGGAAGAAGCTGTAGTGCCTTTCAATGGCATGGCTTTGGAAAGCACATAATGTCATTTCCACTGTTGAGGGGGCCCCAAAGGCCCGCCCAGTTTCAAGGAGAGCAGACACACCCCAACGTTTGATTGCGGGGGGGGCGTGGCAAGGTTCTGGAAGACTGGAAATATCATTTTGGGCATTTTTGGAAAATACAACTTGCCACAGGTGTACTTGTCTGGTTTCCCACTTATAATATATTCAGTTGCAAGCAACTGAAAAAAAGAAATCTATAATGGTGGCTTAAAGCACCATGGTGTTCGTTGTTTATTAAGAAGTCCAGAAGTCAGCAGTTCTAGGCTTAAGTGGCTCAACAATGTCAATTTCATCTTTCCCCTCCCGACCTCCTCAGCATGTTGGCTTTTCATAGTTGTGCTTAGTGCCTCACAATTGCAAAGTGGCTACCACATCTCCAGGAATCATGTCCTTAACCCAACACTATCCAAAGCAGAGAGTAAAAAAGTTTGCTTTGAAGTCCTGTACCTCTCTCTTATTAGGTAAGAAAAACTTTCCCATAAGTACCCAGCAGTACTTCTCATCTCATTGGCCAGATCAGCATCACATGCTCACCCCTTGGCCAATCACTGGCAAAACAGAATGAGATTTTTGTGTTTGGTTTAGACAAATCCTGATTCCTTTCCTTGGCCAGGAGAATCTCAGGCAAAATTCAGTCTTCTGGAAGCAAAGATGGAGACCGTTGAGTAGATAACCAGCAGTGTGTGTGTCTCATCTGGTTTCCCCACCACACTAAATGTTTATTCTTTCCTCCTGTGTGGGGCCTTTGCAGGGCAGATGGGATTCAGATGGAACAGCCACCGAACCTTCAGAAAGTTTATAGTCTGGTTGGGTTAAGAGTTTACAAAAATTATTATAACTAAATTCCTGAGGGCAAAGACCAAGTCTTTGTCAACAAACCCTTACAAGTGCAGGTTGAGTACCAGATCCTATTAGGTCTTGGGGAGACAAAGATAAAGAAGACCTACTTCCTGCCCTTAAAGACCTCACAGTCTTTGAGAAAAACTGTACACTGACAACCACAGAGTGGTAAGTGCTAAATTAGGGATAAACTCCGAGGCAATAGGAGCAGAGGAGGGACGAGGTGGAGGAGGGGAAGAGGAGTCAGGAAAGTCTTTCAGAGATGATGTTTGAGTTGATTACAGATTGAGTCAGGATTAGGCAAGAGAAAAAGTGTTTGGAAAAGAATTCCAGAAGGAGGGGAGAGCATAAGCAAATGTTAGGAGGCAAAAGAAACAGCTTAATGTGCGCAGGTAGCAACCAGCAGTTTAAAAAAAAAAAAAAAAAGCAGTGTTCAGTCGGACATAGAGTGAAGTCAGATGAGGCTGAAGATAAGCTTAAGTTTCCCTCAGGGAAAGATCTTCATCAGCCTATCAGTGCATTCATTTATTACATCAATACCTACAGAGCACTAGGTGCCAGTTAGTTTCCAGCCTCAGTGCTTTTGCACTTGCTATCCCTCTGTCTGGAACAGCATTCCCTAAATCTTCTCAGCTCTCAGCTCAATTATTAGTCCCTCAGAGACCCCTTCCCCATCCCCCTTATGGAAAATAGTCCCCACGTGGTCACTTGCTATTGCATTACAGTTCTGTCTTCCTGATAGCACTAATCGCATTACGAGATTACCGTCTCCATTTGCTCATGAGTTAATTGCCTGTCAGACCCCATGAGAATGTAAGCTCCATGCAAGCAGTGACCTGGTCTCTTTCACTGTTCCATCCCAAGCGCCCAGCGCAGCTGCAGGAACTATCCCACTGCGCTTCGGCAACGTAGGTTCCGAACTGAGCACGCGCAGAGGGCCGGGCGCTACAGGCCTCAGTTCGCGCAGGCCCCGCCCCCCGCACCCGCCCCGCCCCCTCCGGGCCAGGTCAGCGGGCGGACCCAAGAACTCGCAGCCTGTGCTTCTGACCGGACGCTGTTCCCCACGACCCAGCGGGGGAACGGAGGCGCCCCCCGCTTGCCGGCCCGGTCCCGGGATGGCCCCCAAGCCCTCAGACTCGGTGGAGGGGCTCCGCGCCGCCGGCAACCAGAGCTTCCGCAACGGCCAGTTCGCTGAGGCCGCCGCGCTCTACAGCCGCGCGCTGCGGGTGCTGCAGGCGCAAGGTACGGCCGGGCCCGGATTCCCGCCGGGCCGCTTCCTCGCCCCCGCCGCAGCCACCGGCCCCCGCCCACGCCCGGCTCCCGGAGGCCACCCTCCCCACCGGCCTCCCGCCGCCCGTCCCCCCTCCTTCGGCGTCCTACTGGAAACTTCCTTGGCCCTCCCCCTTATAAAAAATTGTAGTATGCTTTTCTTACTGGTTCTTTTAATGACATTGCAGAAACGTATTTCCATATTAATTGGTGTTATCACTTTTTCACTGTGGTAAAACACACATTAACTTTACCGTCTGAACCGTGTTTAAGGGTCGAGTTGAGTAGTGTTAAGTATATTCACATTGTTGTGCAGCCGTGCAATCTCTAGAACTTTATTATCTTGCTGCCCTGAAACTGGACACCCACTAAACACTAATATCCCCTCCCCCCCAGCCCTTGGTTTCAGCCTTTCTACTTTCTGTGTCAATGATTTGGACTACAGTCTGCCCTCGGTATCCGCGGGTTCAACCAACCGCGAAAGGAAAGGCCCAAGGTGGTTGCGTCTGTACTGAACATGTACAGACTTTTTTTTCTTGTCATTGTTCCCTAAACAATTCAGTATAGCAACTATTTACATAGTATTTACATTGTATTAGGTATTATAAGTAATCTAGAAATGATTTAAAGTATACGGATGTGCAGTGGGTTGTATGCGAATACCACACCATTTTATGTAAGAGGCTTGAGCGTCTGTGGATTTTGGTACCTGCGGAAGTCCCGGAACCAATAACGCTGGGATACTGAAGGACGTCTGTACTTTAGTTACTTCAGATGAGTGAAATCATACAGTATTTGTCTTTTGTGACTGGCTTATTTCACTTAGCATACTGTCCTCAAGGACATTGTAACCCTTGTTTTAGCATGTGACAGGATTTCCTTTTTTAAGGCTAATATTCCATTGTATGGATATACCACACTTTCTTGATCCATTCATCTGTTGATGGACATTTGGATTGCTTCCACCTCTTGGCTGTTGTGAATAAGCCTGTGATGAACACAGGTATGCAAATATCTCCAAGATCCTGCTTTGAATGTTTTTGGAAATATACCCAGAAGTGGGATTGTTGGATCATATAGTAATTCTATTTTTAATTTTTGAGGCAACGGTCCATACTGTTTTCCATAATGGCTGTGTCATTTTACATTCCCACCAACAGTGTGCAAGGGTTCCACCTTCTCAGCATCCTCACCGACACTTGTTATTTTCTGTTCTGTTGATAGTGGCCGTCCTGATACGTGTGAGCTGCCTGCTTTTTAATTTCCTGTTGGTCCGCATCCTAAGTTATTCAGACTTCATTCTGATCCCTCAGGATATAATTCAACCCTCCTTCTCCTCAACCGTTCAATCTTCAGTTAAATTAATATTTGTTGAGGGCCAGCCCTGGTGACCTAGTGGTTAAGTTCAGCACGCTCCACTTCAGCAGCCTAGGTTTGGTTCTACACCACTCTGTTAGCAGCCATGCTGTGCTGCGCACATACTAAAAAACAGAGGAAGATTGGCACGGATGTTCGCTCAGGGCGAATCTTCCTCGGCAAAAAAAAAAAAAAATTAATATTTGTTGAGCACATGTATGTACTGAGTATATAACAAGACAGAGAAGGTCCTTTTTCCCAAGGATCGTACCTTCTTGTTTTGGGGGGAGGGTGTGGATCTTAAGCTAGTAAGTAAGTAAACAAGACTTGTCTGATAATGATTAGGGTTATGCAGAAGACAAATGGTGATGTGATAGAGAGTTGACTGGGGAGCTCCTTTAGAGTGGGAGGTCAAGGACAACTTCTTTGAAGAAGTGACATTTGAGGTGATGTCTGAATGATGAGAAGAAGCTAAGTGCACAAAGTTTTGGGTGCTGAGCTTTCTGGGTGGAGGGAACTGTACTTACAAAGGCCCCCAAGATGGAATAAGCATGGTGTTTTCTAGGAGCCAAAGCCTAGTGAGCCAGTGGAGGTCAGATAGGCAGAACCTTGTCATATAGGCATTTTACACAGGAGGCTGTGGTAAGGAGTTTGGATTTTATTTCCCTGGTCGAGAGTTTTAAACAGAGGAATAGCATATTCTTATCAGTTCTCCCAGCTTCTAGCTCATTTCAACCAACTACAGCCCATTACCCGAAACCTCTCCTCCAGAGTGTCTTACAGCAGCCCTCATTGGAGCCCTTTTCTGTAGTACCTGTTTCCCTTTGCCTGCCTTGTCTTTCTCATTCTCCTGGCTAGCATTTGTTGAGTGCTTTACCGTGTGCTAGACATTACAGACATTATTATCCATTTTTATCTTCATACTAACGTCTGGATAAGACACTTATAGATGAGGAGTCTAGAAGAGTTAAATTGCCTACCCTGGGGTTACACAGTGAAGATGTGTCAGAGGCAGGATTTGAATATGGGTCTGTCTGATTCCCAAGGCCAGGTTTTTGATTATTTTGCTAGACTTCTCCCCAAATTTTCCCCAAATTCCAGGGTTTTTTTGTTGTTGTTGTTTGAACTTTTGCAGTTTCAAGCCGCTCTTTTGCCCCCATCTGTTTTTCTAGAACACTCCTCTTTAGGTTCATCTCCTCATCTCAGCCTCACTTGATGAAGTTGCCGAGGAGTATGAGATACTGGTATTTTTGCCTTTTTCTTCCCCTTACCCCAGCTGGTCTGGAAAAGCTTGTGCCTTTTTATGGATTCTGGGTCCCTGGAAGAGCTAGCCTGGTGTCTAGATTTAGTAGGGGACCAGAGTTTGGTTCTGATCCTGCTACTGATTTTCTAGGTAATTTATGGGCAAGTCCCTTGATTTCTCTCATCAGTTTTCTTGATCTTGAAAGGAGAGCAGGGAGCAACCTAAGACAGTGAGCCCTTCTAGCATGTCTGTGAAGTGATATCTTCATGTGATAGGTGAGCACATGCGATCAAAGGGATTGAGTGACTTGTGCAGGATCACAGGCTGGATTGTATGTTCTGATGCCCTTTCCACCACACCATGGCTGTTTCCGAGCAGCCATGTTCTGGTGACTTGAGATGGATTACAAGTTTTGAGTACTTGTGCTTGCTCCTTAAGGGCAGGGGTGTATTTTACTTATCTCTGTACTTTGCTGTCTCACTCAGGGCCTGGAAAAATAAGAAAAAAAAAGTCATCCTTTTATTATGTTTGTTATTGTTGGTATTGAATGCAAGATATCATGCATCAATATGGTAACATGATACTTAGTGAAAAAAGGCAAGTTGCAGAAGGATAGGCAATATGGTGTCACTTAGGAAAAGCTTTAAAGGATATAAAACGATATATTATCTTGTCTGTGAATCCATATATAATAAAGGTAGACAAACATGGATGAGATGTTATATACCAACTTCAGGATTGTGGTGACCTCAGGGGTTTGGGGAGGGAGCAAAGGGAAAAGGATGGGGATGGGTGGAGCTTTAGCCATATCAAAAATGAAAAAGGTTGGAAACAAATAGAGTGTGTGCCAAGTCTAGTGATGGATTCCGAGCATCTGTTACTCTCTTTTCTATGTGTTTCAAAATTTTCAAAAGAGAGCTTGTTTTCCATTCTTTTGGGTATATACCTAGGAATGGAATTACTGGATCAATACTTTTTAGTTTCCATTTGTTTGTTTATGTGTTTGTTTGTTTTAATTACGGCCCATCTAGTGGGTATGAAGTGGTTGAAAAATTATTAGTATTATTTTGTGTGTCTGTGAGGAAGATTGGCCCTGGGCTAACATCTGTGGCCATCTTCCTCTACTTGATATGTGGGACGCCGCCACAGCATGGCTTGATGAACAGTGCCTTGGTCCGCGCCCGGGATCCAAATCTGTGAACCCCAGGCTGCTGAAGTGGAGCATGTGAACTTAACTACTACACCACTGGGCCAGCCCCTGAAAAATTATTTTTAAAAATGAAAATCATTGTGACCACAATCAAGGTCTTGAGCTTCTTAGATTCCCGAGGGTGAGGACTTCCTTTAGAGAAATATCTGATAATTCTCCTCCCCACTGGGTAGCTTGAGTCCTTCCCCTGATTAAGTTCTCCCCATTCCTGTCAGAGCCTGAGGACTTTTCTCTGGCAAAGTCGTCTCTGACTTGACCTGGTAGAATTAGTCTTTCATGTCCCCACAACACTTGTTCAGGCCATTTATCATAGCATTTATCATATTCTTTCTCCTTTTTTTAAAAATTGGATGTATGCTCTTTGTAGTAAAATTAACACACACGCCCCCCGCAAGTAGTTACAGCATAGATTTCTTTGCAGCAGAAGTCAGCTATTTGCTGTTTCTCTTTTGCCTCATACCAAGTTCAGCTGGGTTGATGGAATGAGAAGATGCTTAGTTCCCTGTGAGTGTGTTCTCGTGCCCATGTAAGAATGACAAACTTGCCAGCCCATTGGACCAACAAACCTGATCAGGTTATGGTCACCTCTGTTGCTTTTTACCAAAGCCCAGAGAGCTCAGGGTGTGAAATGCACCCAGTGTCCCCAGGCATCTATTTCCCAACCTGTTAATCTTGCTCTTTCTGCTTCCCCCTGGGCAGGTTCTTCTGACCCTGAAGAAGAAAGTGTTCTCTACTCAAACCGAGCAGCATGCCACTTGAAGGATGGAAACTGCACAGATTGCATCAAAGATTGTACTTCGTAAGTGGTCGAGGACAACCTTGGGGGCCCGATGGTCTTGGAAGAGGAGGCTGGGTTTATCTGGCCTATTTCTTATTTGGACTGATGCCACCAGTTACATCTGTGACAGATATTGGGAGGTGTCACTAAATGTCACCAGGTCACAGAATAGTCTCTACTTGGTCCTTGTGGCCCCTGACTTGTGTCTTTGGAGTCTTGGCTCTGCTTCTGAAAAAAGAGTAGGGTGGGCAGTTAGAGGTAGGCCTTAAAGTCTTTGTGAGATTTGGGACCTGGGGATGAGTTAGAGTTGCAGACTAGTGACTAGCTTGCCCACGTTTTTTCTGGTGTGGCTGTGTGTGTGAGAGAGAGGAAGGAAGGGAGGGAAAGAAAGAGGGATAGAGGTCAGTAGATAGCCTTGAAAGAAGCAAGGAGAAAGGAGAAAATGGTATCCATCAATGACCAGGTGTGGAGGGCATTAAACAGTTTTTCATACTCCTCTCTTCTTCAAGCCAGTCTGATATTGCCTTGTTTCATCATCGCTAACCTAGCACACATACCTTAACATGTTCTCAGATCTGATCTCCGGCACATTGCCTTAGATTCTTGCCCTGGCGATCGATGGGAGAGGAGGAGAGAGGTGAGCATGCTCATGGAGCCTGTGCTAAGTTGATTTGTACCAGGCCCTGTGCTAGGTTTCCTTCTTGGAGTTCATGACCACTCTGTGGTGTAGGTTTACCTTCCTTCCAGGCCAGAACTGGATTGTGGAGGATTGAGGTGGTAAAGTGATTTGCCTGGGCTCACATGGTTAGTGGTGGAAGTGGGATTCAAACACCACTCCATCTGACTCCAAAGCCTGTTTGTTATTCCCACCGGGCCACAACTCTGTAGAGACACATAGAAGCATGAAAGCTACAAGGCACTTGTTCTTGATTTTGGGGAGATCGCAACTATGAAAAATGATCCATATGCACAAATTTCATAATGTTAGTGCTTCTCTGCCCTCTTGCCCTTCTCCACCTCAGTCTAAGTTGACACGTCCCTCTTCTGAGATTTGACGTTTTTAGCAGTGTCTCTCCACTGGAAATAACCTCCTGTATACTGAATGCTGCAGATGACCCTGCTGGGGGCGCCCTGGTGGCTCAGCAGCCAAATGACGTGTCTTCCTCCTGCTCCAGGTCACTGGCCTTGGCTCCCTTTGTCATGAAGCCCCTGCTGCGGCGAGCATCCGCCTACGAGGCCCTGGAGAGGTACCCGCTGGCCTATGTCGACTACATGACTGTGCTACAGATTGATGGCAGTGTGACCTCGGCCTTGGAAGGCATCAACAGGTGAGCCCCGTCACTGCGGCAGTCTCTCGGGATCTTCCTGTCCTCTTTGATTGGCTTGGGACTCTCGCTTTGTTCATCTTCTGGGGGGATCCCTTTAGGCTAGGCTTTCAAGCTCCTAATGAGCATGTGGGGAACGTGTAGAAGGAGAATCTGCTGTTGTATTTAGCAGGTGTTTAAGAGATCAGAATTACTGAGTTGTTTTTTTGGCTTTTTTGCCTAGATGCTCAGATTCATTCCCACAGTAATAATTTATTGAGCTCTGCTTAAGGTATTGTGCCAGGGTCAGTGGGGAATACCAAAAGAAAAGAGATACAGACCCCACTGGCTTCAAAGAGCTAACTAGAATGGGGGAAGTAAGACACAAGCACACGCAGCTGTGACATGATGCTGTAGGGACACTGTTTGTGGATATGGGTCAGTATATTGTACTGTGACCCCTCCCCAAGGCTCCTCAGATGAAGTTTCTTTCTGGTCTTCTGAGCAGTTCTTTTTATCTCATGGATGCCCTCATTTTTGTAACTAATCATGTTTCCCGTCTTTGCTTGGGCTGCTGGAAAGCCAAACACCACAGTTATAGCAAACCCTTAACAGGACTTCATCGTATGTGTTTAGTGCAGCGTTTCTGGCTTGACTTGTTTTCTCTCTGCCTCCTTTTAGTTTCTATTGTTCAACAAAATCTACCACTTATGTGTCAGACTTTGCACTAGGGCCTGGGCTGATGACTGAGACATACCTCTTCCTGCCCTCATAGATCTCCTGGTCTCCTGGAGAAAACCAGTCAGTAAAAGGCAAGCTCACTAGAGTGTGATGAGTGCCGTGGTAGGAGGCCACGCGGGGCCGGAGGGGCAGAGAGGAGGCACTTAACCAGTTAGTGGGGAGGCCAGAGAGGGCTTAACAGAGGAGGTGAGACGGAGAGACGAATAGAGATCTGGGGCCAGGGGCCACCTAGGAGAAAGGGCAGTATGTGCAGGAGTGAGCAGGGGTGATGTATTACAGGAATTGTGAGAAGTCCATTTCACATGGTGCTGCAGGTGAGGAGCTCAGCTCAGGAGGGGTGGTGAGGCCAGATCACACAGGGCCTGGTGTTCAGGGGCTTGGACTTGATCTGAGCACAGTGAGGCATCATGAAAGGGTCTTTAGCAGGGGAGCAACATGAGCAGATTTGAGAGAAAAGCTCACTGGCTGTCGTGTTGAAGGATGACATGAGGGAGAACAGAATAGGAAGGGGGCATGCAGTAGTACAGAAGAGAAGGCAGAGATAGTGGAAAGAGAGTAGTGGAACCAATTCAGGGGACATTTAGGTAGTATTTCAACAAGCTTTGGTGATTGGGGGATGGTGAGAAGGGAAGAATAGAAGAGACATCTGTGGTTGACATGTTGAGTTGGAGGTGACTATGGGACATGAGACTAGAGATGTAAGGAAGGCAGTTGGGTATTTACATGGGTTTGGGCGACGGAGAAAGAGACTCAGGCCAGACATATAGATTTGAAGGTCATCAGCGTAGAGGTGGATTGAGGTTGTGGGAGAAAATACCACCACAGTGTGCAGGGGGAAGAGCATGGAACTTGGAGAAATTGCAACATTTGAGGGACTTACAGAGGAACAGCAGCTGGAGTGGTGGGAGGAAACTTGGAGCATTTAGTGTCGTGAGGGAAGGAGTGATTCCAGAAGGATGAAGACATCATTCGTGTCAGCTGTTTCAATGCACTTAAGTAGACTAAGGGTTTAGAAATGAAGTCACTGGTGATTCTCATGGAAGCAGTTCAGTGGGGTCGGAAGCCAGATGACAGTGGGTTCGAGAAGTCTGGCTGGAGGCAGAGGAGTGTAGCTGTGATGTTAGAGGCAGGTCCAGGAGGGTTTTATTAGGTGAGGAAGGAGTTAAATGCTGATAGTTGGGGTCAGTAGAGAAAAAGGATGAAGATATAGGAGAGGGAAATGCTGGCTGAGTGTGGTCCCTGAGAGAGGCAGGAAGAGATGGAATCCAGAGCTTACGGGGAGGGATCGGCCTTCTGTTGTGACAGAGAAATAGGAAGTGTTGGGTGCCCATGAAGGTAGGTTTGAATTTGGGATATGAGGAAGTTTGCTTTGAAAAAGGAAGAGGGTTAGGGATCAGGGTTGAGGACAGTAAGAGGTTTGAAATAGCTGGGCTGATCAGAAAAATAGCTTTGGGGGCTTAGTCAGACCATGACTTTGTAGTGATATCAATCTGTGTGGTTTTCATTTTAGTGACAGAGCATGGCTGTAGGAGCAGAAGAAGTGTACATTTGGCTTTAGTCACTCATTCAGCACGTGCTTACTGGGCCCTGGTGGGTGCCAGGTGATGTGCTAGGTGCTGGAGATCAGTTAACAAATGGACATGGTCACTGAGCAGCATTGTAAGCAAGTTAGCTGGGCCTAGAAGGTGGAAATGGGAACGAAGAGATTGTTCTGGGTAGAGGAAAAAGCATGTGCAAAGTCTGGGACATGAGGATCAAGAGGGAATGTGGCACATGAGAAAAATGGAGAGGTGGGAGGGGACCAGAGCTCAGGCTCTGTTAGCTTAGGGAAATGGGAACTGCTGAAGGATTTTAAAATTTGAGAATGACGTGAGATTTTCATTTTTTAAAAATCTCTGAGGGGCTGGCCCTGTGGCATAGTGGTTAAGTCTGGTGCACTCCACTTTGGTGGCCCGGGGATGCAGGTTCGGATCCCAGCCACGGACCTACACCACTCGTGGGCCATTCTGCGGCAGTGACGCACATACAGAATAGAGGAAGATTGACACAGATGTTAGCTCAGGGCTGATCTTCCTCAAATGGGGGGGGGGTGGTGTGGGGAGGAAGATTGGCAACAGATGTTAGCTCAGGGTGACTCTTCCTCACCAAAAAAAACAATCTCTGAGCATTAATCAAATGTCAGGTGCCTGCATGGCCTTAGAATACATTCATTAAGAAAATATAAAACACGTGATCCTTTCTTGGGGTGTGCGTGATTCTTTGGGGGTAAGGTTTAAAAATACCCTTTTTTTTTTGGTGAGGAAGATTGGCCCTGAGCTAACATCTGTTGCCAATCTTCCTCTTTTTGCTTGAGGAAGATTGTTGCTGAGCTAACATCTGTGCCAGTCTTCCTCTGTTTTGTATGTGGGACGCCACCACAGCATGGCTTATGAGCAGTGTGTAGGTCTGTGCCTGGGATCCAAACCTGTGAACCCCAGGCCACCAAAGCAGAGAGCACGAATTTAACCACTACGCCACTGGGCCGGCCCCTAAGTACCCTTAACAAGGAACAGACTGCCACTTTGAAGTTAACATGGTGTGACCAGGCAAGGGCCAGGCAGGGAGGGAGTGTCATGGTGGCTGCTCTGAGATGATGTTTATGGGTGGCAGACTTCTGTTCCTTTCCTGCTGCATGTCAGAAGGGTATAAAGGGATGGTTCAAACCAGGGGAAGATAATAACTCTGACTCTCATACAACTCCTTTGGGGTTCTGAGAAGAGGAACATCTTCTTGACCCAGCCGGAAACCTCCTGTAATCCTGCCTTCCTTTCCAGAATGACCAGAGCTCTCAGGGACTCACTGGGGCCTGAGTGGCGCCTGAAGGTGCCCTCTGTCCCCTTGGTGCCTGTTTCAGCTCAGAAGAGGTGGGATTATTTGCCTTCAGAAAACCACAAAGAGACAGCTAAGAGCAAATCCAGAGAAACCACAACTGCAAAGAGCAGAGGTAAGTTGTGACTTCCTGCCCAGAGAGGGTTGCAGTCTCCCCATAGCCACTTTCTTTAGCATAAGCCTGTAAAAATTGGACTCATTTGAGATGAGTTATAAAAATAATCTTATAAACAAAGTAAAAAAACAAAAAAGTCTTAACCTCTTAGAGACTGATTCCTTAACTCTACAAAAAGGGTGATGAGAAAACCTACCCCCCAGCTGTAAGGATTAAGTGATAGAAGGCGTGGTGAGCTCCCAGCCTGGCACATAGGTATACAGTGCTAATTGCCTTCTTTTTCCTCTGGCAGCATTTAGGATGTTTTTGGTTGCAAGAAGAGAAAATTCAACATGGTGAAAATAATAAAGAGAATTTATTGGCTCATATAACTGAAGAGTTCACAGTTCAGGTTCAGGCAAGGTTTGCTCCAGCAGCTCACTATGTTTTTAGACTCTGACTCCATTTCTCTGTACTTCTGTCAGCTCTCTTCTCTGGCGTGTGTCAGCTTTGTCTTCGGGCAGTCTTCCCTCCTAGTAGTAAAATTTCTATAGCAGTTCCTGGCCTCACATCCATATACCATGCCTCATAACCCAGAGGAAGAGAAAAAGCTTTTTTTTCTGATAGCTCCCTAAGAAAGAGAGTTTCTTTCCCCCAAGTCTCTGGCTCAAATATTTTCTCAATTTATTCTGGCCTGTTTGGTCATAGGCCATTCCCTGAACTAGTCACTGTGACCAGGGGCCGAGATTCTGTGATTAGCTCAGCCCTGAGCCATCTGCCCCACCTCCGTAGCTAGAGGGTGATGCTTCCCCAGGAATGCAGGCACTGTGTGAGTCCTTGGATGAGGATAAATAAGAGAAGGGAGGTCAAAGCCAGGTAGCCCTAAACAGGAAACTGTCCACCTCAACTGCGTAAAACGAAGAGGCCCTTCTTCAGGCAGGGACTCACTTGGACTCTTATGATGCCCCAGGCAAGCTAGGGATTGAGGATAGGTGGTGCAGAAGGGATCAAGGCTGGAGCCTTGCGTGGGTGTTAGGGGAGGGCAGGAGTTACTCCCCTTCCCGGGAGGAAACCTATCTGGCCAGGGGTAGCATTCACTCTTGTTTGTGGGAGCGTGATAAGCGTTCCCCACTCTTCTCTAGAGTGGAAATGTGGGGTGCTAATGAACTAGACAGCTTCAGTGCACCTACCATTTTATCTCATTCTTTCAGAGCCACTGAGCCATATGTGTTCCAGGCCCTGTGCTAAGCAGTGTGACACAGAGGACAGGCAGTCTTGGCCCTCAGGAAGCTCTCGGTCTGATGAGAGACTGAGGCACATACACAGAGCATTTTAAAACACAGGAGGAAGAACAAATGCTTTAGAGTCCTTAGTGTTTGGGGAGTTCAAAATAGGACCTGACGTAAATGTGCCTGGGGGAGTTGGGGAAAGGCTCATGGAGGAGGTGGCAGCAGAGGTGACAGGTTGAGCTGGACCTTGAAGGGTGAGTCTTCAGGTGGGAAGGGAATTTTTGAGAGTGTGGAGTCAGAGAAGGAAGTGCATGGGGTGTTGCTGGTGAGGAGCAGGAGTAAGCATGGCTGCAGCGTGTGTGTGTTGTAGAGCTGAGGTAAAGCTGAGGATGTGTGTACATTGCAACCTGCTGGCTCTACGAGAAACACACACACGTGCACAAGGAGATGTGTACAAGAGTGTTCATAGGGCCAGCCCCCATGGCCTAGTAGTTATGTTTGGCACACTCCACTTCAGCAGCCTGGGTTCAGTTCCCGGGTGTGGACCTACGCCACTCATTGGTGGCCATGCTGTGGCGGCGGCTCACATAAAAAATAGAGGAAGATTGGCAACAGATGTTAGCTCAGGGCGAATCTTCCTCAGCAAAAAAAAAAAAAAAGAATGTTTATAGCACAGTGTTTGTAATAGCAAAAAACAAAACTGGAAATAAAACAAAAACCGGAAATAACCCAAATCTCCATAAATGGGAGAATGGATAAATCAACTGTATTGCAGCAGTGAGAGTAAACGAACTACTGGCATACACACCAACACAGACGAATCTCAGGAATGTAACTGGGAGGGAAAAAAGAAAACCAGGCCATAGAAGAATACATGGGGTTGTTTATTCCTTTATATGAAGTTCACAAACAAAGTAAACAGCAAATGGTTTATAGAAACTATCATATATAGTTAAAAAGGGAGAAGGAAGCACAGGATTGGGGATCATGGTTTCCTCCAGGGTGGATTGATTTGGGGAGGGGCCCAAAGGGCTTCAAAGGTCTCAGTAAATGTTCTGTTTCTTAAGGTGAAGGATGAGTTCAAGGGTGTAGTTTTATTCCTAAAACCTTACCCTTGTCATAAATAGTCAGTATTTTATAAAGATAGTTTTTAAAAATTAAAAAAGCAGGTGATAGGAGAGCTGGGGCTGGAACAATGAATTGGGGCTGCGTAGCGAAGGGCCTGAAGGCCGGGCTGAGCAGCTTGGATTTCACCTTGTTCTCTCCTGTCTCCTTGAAGCTTGGGGCCGAGCTGCAGGTGTTAGGTGAGGGAGGACATTCCCAGGCTCGGACCAGAACAGAGATGAGGAATAGCAGACTCTTCTGCCCTTTTCTAAAAGCCTGGGAGCTACACCCTTTCTTTACCAGAAGTTTGTTTATTTAAATACTTATTTACTTTTTCTCCCACTTTAAGTTTATAGGCTGTTCTGCACTGTCTCGTGTGTTCTCAGATTTCATCCTGACAATAGCACTGTGTGGTGTAGGTATTACCCGCATTGCCCTGGTGAGGAAATTGAGGTCCAAGAGTTAGGGAGGGCACACAAGATTTCCCGCTACTAAGTAGCAATGCCAAGCCTAGAACCCAGGTTGCTTTTTTATCATGTATATGCTATTACGTGCATGTATAAGTATGTTTATATCAGGAGCCCCCAATCACTTCTGAATGGAAAACTGTTTAATTTCCCAGAAGCCATTAATAAGCGGAATCATTAATCAGGAAAGATGCTTCACAGCAGTGTAGGAAATCTCTGGGGAGAGGGTTGTAGACGACATAGAAGAGACGATGCCAAAGAGATCTTGTTGATCTCAAGTGGGCACCTGCTCCATGGTTTTTTCCTCTTCTGAATTTGTATCTAGTGCCTTCTGCTGGGGATGTGGAGAGAGCCAGAGTTCTGAAGGAAGAAGGCAATGAGCTTGTAAAGAAGGGAAACCATAAGAAAGCTATTGAGAAGTACAGTGAAAGCCTCTCGTTTAGTAACCTGGAATCCGCCACATACAGCAACAGGTACCTTCCGCTCAGCTGCTGGCCTGGGGGATTTCAGGACGTCGGATATTATTCCGCAGTCTTCTCTTGGCCTGTGATGGGCTCTCCATCCTGAGCATTTGGTCAGAATGTTACAGCTTAAAACATGCATCCCCACTGCCTCACACCGAGAGCCAGGCGCTGCCAGTGTCATCTGCTCTCTTCAAGGGATGCCAGAGGGGAGCCTGGGCTTTGGTGGGCCCCCTCTCTGGAATTTCCATTCACCTCCCAAATTAGCACATGATGTCAGTAAAAGCAGTGTGCTGCTGCACAGTCTCCACACAAGTCTCACAGCCTCTCCGCCTTCCCCCGCCTCCCCCCACGGCTGCTCCAAGACCCTCCAGTTAGAAATGTGGGCACTGAGAGCACTGGGGCAGAACCGAGGGTGTGGAGTGACTGTTGCCTGGCCTGGGAGCAAGAGAAGAGGCGCCCAGTCTAGCTTGAGGGGCCACACTTGTGGGGCTGTAGAAGGGTCTGCGCCCATGAGCTGCTGTCTGTGGTCAGTGATGCTCTACCGACAGCGAGGGCCTGGGGGTGAGGGCACCGTCCCTTTGTTGTGTAGGAGTCACTGCTCTGCAGCAACACTTGGAGGTGTTGGTGGTAGGTGGTCGTCTCGTTTTAAAGTCGAGAAAACCAAGGCTCAGAGCAGGAAGGGCTTTGCCTCAGCTCACCCAGCCAGTCAGTGGTGGAGACAGAATTGGACCCTGCTCCAATATCTTTCTGTTGGTTGTACTGTCAGAAGCTTGAAACATTCAGCAAGAGACCATATCTGTTCCAAACATTTCTTATAAAACATTATAAATCTGTTTCTCCTTCCCTACCAACATACACATATTACTCTTTAGTTCAGAAACCTTGGCTACTATAGGCTCACTGTTCCTTATCCAAAACTCTTGGGATAAAATGTTTCAGACTTTATTAATGCAATGTGGTCCATATACTGAATAACCTAACACTCAGCAGGGTCTAGGGCAGCTTGCTGAAGTTAATTATTAGTATTTCTGCAGTGAAACCTAAGGAAATCCCATGTTCACATGGGGTGGTATAAAGACAGACTAAGCAGCCTCATGTCATTTCAGGTCAGGTTTTGCTGTCAAATGAGTAGAAAAGAACTTTTAGTTTTAAAGCTTGGATTTTGGAATTTTGGACCTGTGGTTTTACTGGCTGATTGGACCAGGGGTGCCTCAGTCTCCCAGGCTAACTTGGAAAAAATGGCTGCAGCTCGTTTGGTCCATGTTTGTGCAGCAGTATCTTCTACTCCTCTTCTCTAGGCTCTGTGGCCTGCTTACCTCATGCTGCTGGAGACCTCTATTAACCCATTTTCCTGGGGTTTTACCTCATTTGGGACAATGTTTTGTTTAAATACCATTTTTCATGCAAGTATGTCTGTGCCACACTTTTACTGTTGCTTTGTGATACTCAGGGCTCGTCTTCTCCTCCTTCTCAAGCAGAGTGTCCCTGGCTATTTTCCCAGGTTCGTTCTTCTAGCTAAACCTTAGGATCATTGTGACAAATTCCAAAAAGCATCTTGTTGGGCTTTTGGTTGTAGTTACATTGAATTGATTAGAGGACTGGTAACTTGATAACAAAAACTGAATTTTCCATCCATTGTGGCTGAAATAGTAGCACACCCTGGATGCCATTTTAATGCTCTACATCATGAATATGTATCAGTGTGGACCAGTGCAGCGTCTTACTTCAGCTCTCTTTGTGTAATTGATACCTGAGTGGATATCACCACTCAGGTACCCTGTACCTACAACTCGCCAGGCCCTGAATGGACCTCCAGAAGAGTCTCATTTAGTAGTCACAGCAGGTCTTCAGGTTAGGTCATGGTCCCACTTTACCTGTGAGAACACAGGTTCGTAAAGATGAATTAATGGGCACAAAGTTAAACTAATACACGATAGAGCTGGGATTTCAGCAGGTCTTTGTGACTCCAAAGCTTGGGTTCCTTCTCACTCAGCTTACCTCCCGGACTCCTTTGTAAGGAAAACCCTTCTGGCTGGATACAAAATCATTCTGTTTACCAAAAGCCAAGGGTGCTTATGGGCCAAAATATACATTTTTAACATCTTAATCTTCAGAAGTCATAAGTAATCATATTCATCACATTTATATTCTGAAGTCACTATATAGTACATGATGCTTATACTGTGGTTCCTCTACTTTCCAGAAACTTGGCTAATTCTTTAAATTGCCAGAGCCCATTGGGAGAAAACTTTAGTTTCTTTAGAATTCTTCTGTGTTCAAAGTTTAAATCAAGGACTGCTGTTCTAAAACTTAGTGGCTTACAACCACCATTTTATTTTGCTCATGATTTGTGAGCCAGGAATTCGGGAAGGGCAGTTCCTACTTGGGGTCATTCAGGGTCAACAAGATGGTAGCTGGGGCTAGAGACATCTGAAGGTTTCTTTTGCATGTCTGGCAGCAGGGCTGGGATGACTAAAATGGCTAGGGGATGGAACTGCTAGAGCAAGCTGGCACCTTTTCCTCTGTCTTGGCAGCCTTCCTCACAGCATGGTGGCCTCGGGGTAGTTGGCTTCTCACATGGCAGCTCGAGGCTCTAGGAGTAATTATTCCCAGAGACCATGGCAGAATCTACAAGGCTTCTAAGACTTAGCCTTGGAATTCGCATCATGTCTCTTCCTCTGTACGCTGTTGGTCAGAGCAGTCACAGAGCTTGCCTAAGTTCAAGGGGAGAGAACATAGGACCCTTCCAGGGGAAGAGTGCCAAAGAATATGTTCTTGCCTTTAAATAAAAGGGGAAGCTTTTTCTAAGTTAATTTATAAATTCCATGCAACCTCAATGAAAATACTAGAATTTTTTTCTTTTTATTTCATGATAATGTTTCCAAAGTTTGTCAGGAAGAAATGGGAATAACAGCATAAGAGAATTTAGTATATGATAAAGTGTGGGGAAAATGGGGATTATCCAGTGAATGGTGTTGGGTTGGCTGGATAAGAGTTAAAAATAAACCTGAATCCCTACCTCACTCCTTTTTTAAAATAAATTTTAAGTGGATCACAGTTTCAAATGTAAAAAGTGAAACTACTAAGTTCTAGGAGAACACATGAATTATTTATTTTTCAGTGGGGAAGGTACTCGTATGGGGCAGGGGGATGACCCGTCGAGGTCATTAAAGGAAAAATTGGATAAGTTTGATTTCATAAGATTAAAAAGCCTTACGTAAAGATGTTTGGCTTTACCCATACTTAAAGCAATTACATTAAAACAGTGAGACACTGTTTTCTTCCATATTGGCAGAAGTTAAAGCTTGAGACTCAGGGTTGGTACAGTTGGAGGAAAATAAGAACAGTTATTGACAGAGCCTAAGAGTGCAACTTTTTTGGAGAACATTTTAGCAATAACAATAAAAGTGTAAAATGCACGTTGTCTTTTGACCCAGCAATCCCTCCTAATAAGGCATCTAAGAGTTACGCACAAAGATGTTCATGGCAGCGTCATTTATTTACAAACTGGAAACAGTGAAAAATATCTAGTGATAGAGAATCAATAAAATAAATTATGGTACATCAAACAAAGTGAATGCTCTGCACCCACTGAAAATGGTGAGGTGGAATTATGGACCAAATAAGGAGCTCCAAGAAGTCTGTTGTTTTTAGTGACCATCTTTGGAGAAAAGGACCAGAATGAAGAAGGTACACACTTTTCCCTGTCGATACAGAATATTTTGTTGTATCCATGTACATGACTTACTGTTTTTTTCCAACATTTTATTATGAAAATTTTCAAAATGTAAGTTGAAAAAACTGTACATTGAACATTCATATACCTACTATCTAAATTCATTATTAACATTGTTATATTTGCATTGTCACTATTGAGCCATTTATCAGTCCATCTTATTTTTGAGTCATTTCAGAGTAAGTTGCAGACATCTTAACATCTCATCCCTAACATGTCAGCATGCATATCATTAAAGTCCAGTATTTGTTCGTTTTTTCTTAAGATAGATAATTTTCTAATCTGTCACTGGGAAGGTTTCAGGAAGCTTTGCCTTTGCTTGAAAGTACAGGATGGGAGAGTGAAATCGACAGAATGATAGAACTCAACGAGGTCAGAATCTGGAGGCCTTCAAACCTAGGCTGAGTCCCAGGTCTGCCCCTCAGCAGTGGTGGTAACTTGGGCAAGTCCCTTCACCCCTCTGAGCCCGCCTGTTTCACCTGTAGAGAGGGACTAGGGCTGTTGTGAGGATTGAAGAGAGAAAGCAGCCAGCACAGAGGTGATGGGCGACCAGAGGTCACTCCTAACACCACCTCTGGCTCACGGGTGGCCCCTGGAAAGAGACTGAAACCTCTGAAATGGTCTCTTCCCTCAGAGCGCTCTGCTATTTGGTCCTGAAGCAGTACAAGGAGGCAGTGAAGGACTGCACAGAAGCCCTCAAGCTGAATGGCAAGAACGTGAAGGCATTTTACAGACGGGCCCAAGCCTACAAGGCGCTCAAGGTAAACAGATCCTGACCAAAAGGCACCCACTGAGCCACAGACGTTTGTGCCTGTGGTGGCACTTCCAGAGCAGTCAAGGTGAGGTGGTGTCTGCCACGTCTCTTCCCCGTCGGGGGCCCAGAGTAGCTCAGGGCAGGCCTATGGGCTGGGGTTTGAAAACACGCTGCCATTTCACAGCTGTCCCCACCCCCATGGTCTCGCCTCAGTCCGGGCACCGGCTGACACCCTTCTCTCTTCTGTCAGGACTATAAATCCAGCCTTGCAGACATCAGCAGCCTCCTGCAAATTGAGCCCAAGAATGGCCCTGCACACAAGTTGCGGCAGGAAGTTAATCAGAACTTAAACTTTTAAGGAAGCAGGAAACCTCTGCCTGACTCCTTCCTCTGGGCCTGCTCCTGGGACCCAGCATGCCCTGAAGCACCCTCCTCTGCCCCTCAGAGGGATGAGGGCCTCCCACCTCTCAAGAGGCTTTGCTTATTCAAATTAAGTTCAGTGTAGTCAAAAACCAGACGTTGTTTTGCTGGAAAGGTCCCCACGAGAGCTGAAGCCCCATTCCGCCCCCTTCCTCGGACAGCTGGTGGATCACACAGACAGGTCCTCGTCAGCAAAGCCCCTGGCTCTGTCCCTGCCCCATGCATGCTCCAGACCAAGTGCTGCCCTTCTAGCTTCCCCAGACCTGCCTCACTGTGCTTCATCCAAGCAAACTGAGCTTAGGGTTGGAGGTGAGGGAGAAACTAGAAAACCCTGGCCCACCTGCACCCAAAGCAGCCTGTTGAGCTGGTTCTCCAGGGCTGCTGCCTCCTGCGTGGAGGTGCCTCAGCTGTTTCAAGAGCCCGGAGGTGTGGCTGCTCCTCCTGAAGGTGGGATGGGGAGGAAGGCCTTGAAGTCAGTGTCCTTCCCGTCTGGACAAGGACTCGCCTTTTGACCCCAACAGTGGCCCCCTCCAGGTTTCTTAGTTGTTTGTTATATAAAGTTAATTTGAATGGAAGCGACTCTGATTTTGTTGAACTGCGTGTTTAAGCTATTGCATTAAACGTCTTCATAATTGTCTGTTGTACATTTCATTTATGCTTTTTCAGCTTTGTACTTGGAACTTTGCAATAATAAAAGCTTCTGCTTACTGAGCATTCATCCATTCTTTGAACCAAGTTCCTGAAATGTCTGCGTGGGCCAGGTTCTGTGTCTAGTGCTGGGGAGACAGTGAACAAATAGCCACAGTCCTGCTCTCAGAGAGCTGACAGTCAGTCAGATAATCCCAGGACAAGTGTAGAAGTGCAGCCAGCTTAAGCATGTTAAAGGAGTTGTCACACAATGCTTTCCCTGCCTAACCAGGGAGATCTGACCCTGTGGACGGAAAGGGGCCCTAAGGAAGTAAAGCTTGAATTGAGTTCTAACGTGGGAGTAGCTGGGGAAGAGGGCAGGGAAGAGCGAGCCCAGCAGACAGAACAGTGTTTGGAAAGGCCCTCTTTGGGAGGACAGGGTGAGCACAGGGACCAGACAGTGCCGCTCCAGTTCACAAATCGCAGTGTGGGTGAGGCTGCAGGGAGCTTGAGGACTGGCCAGAACTAAGGGCCACCTCCCCTTCCCGTGCTATGTCCTAGTTAAATTATCTTCTCCCTGATGAACTGGAAGTCTGATGACTCCATAAAGCAGGACAGACAGGGTTCTTATCATCCCTTTGCTCCCCATCACGTACAGTGCTGCGCAACATGAGCTGTTAGCACACTGCTTCCAACCTCTCTGAAGGACAAGCAATCCCAAACCTCCGAGCTGAAGCAGATCTTCAAGTCCAGACTCCAGGGTGGGGCCGGAGAACCATGTCAAAGCAGGGAGCTGTACCCCTTTCACTGCCGCCTCTTAAGCAGGCTTGATTCTTCCCTGATTTGAGGCAGGTTCAGTGGTGACATTCAGTCACAACCGACTGACTTGCCCTTCGAGGTCTAGAAGTATCTTGATTTACTAGTGAAACAGAAGGTGAGACCAGCATAACCTGAAGAGGCTTTTCCTCCCTGTAGGGGAGGAAAACCATGACCTGGGAAGGTATCCTAAAGCATTTCTAGTAGGGTTCTTTAATTACATTACACAACCCCTCAGTCAGCCTGGAGTCCAGAAGCAGTTGCTGCTTCCGGGGCATTTACCTGCCCTGCAGGTGCTCAAGTTGGCGTCCAGATGTGGGCACCTGTAGCTTTAGTTTGTCTTTTCAGTGCTGTGTGATGACCGCCATTTGGTCATCCCCTGCACCCTGGGTGGGTGTTAGCACCGCTTTGAGGATTATATATAATCCTGCTCAGTCCCTGGAGCTCTGTTCTGGCGCACACACCCCCTGTACTTCAGCACGCATTTGGGTTTCTGTTCCTTAGAGCCAAATTCCCAACCCAGTCAAGTCTATCCTTTGCTCTGCCCCCGCCCGTCCCTCAGACACAAGGCGGCCTCCTGGGAGACAAGCCAGAGTTTGCAGCACTTTTAATGCACAAAGCAAAAGGTAACAGGCTGGCTGGGTGACCAGCCCTCATTCCACATACAGAGCTCAAGGACAGATACAGCCCACTCGGGAAATAAGTTAGGGTTCACAGGGCCTTTGAGCCAAGAGCAGGAACGCTGTTCTGTTGTCAGCCAAAGGGCGTGAGGATTCCATCTTCTGGGGATGAAAGGGTAAAAATAAATGTTTCAAAAGTATGGCAAACACCTGGTCTTCAACTAAGACCGTAGACTAGGCCGAGCCGGGCTGTGCCCTGGGAAAGCCCAACCTCTTGTGAGCGAGGCCAGGCTGGGCAGCTGGCAAGGGAATACCTCCTTCACTTTGCACAACACTCAACGCCCATTCCAGTCACCATCTGTCCTCTCCTTGGGTCCTCACAGCCTCCCCCAAACTCCTTGGTACCTCAGAGAAAGCCAGTGAGTATGTGCAAGCCAGCCCCTGCCCAGTTCTTTACAGCTTCTCCTGGGCCCAGCAGCTCCTGTCACCATGCCTCCCACCCGACGCACCCACCTGGCTTCAGTGCACATTCACTTTCATCTGCTCTGTGGCCTGGTGTGCCTGCAACACTGCCAAGGCCTCTTCTACCTGTGGGACACAGTGGGAGGGGCTTAGTGCAGCACCCCAGCGGGGTCCCAGGAGAGTCGTGACCTCCCCCTGCCTCAGCATGCTAGATACAAGAACTCCCCTCCTTCCACAGTATTTCTACGGAGCCCGCATCCGACTGCTGCTTGCAAGCTCCCATGACAGAAACCCATGGTCACCCTCTCAAGGCAGATGTACACTGCTGGGCAGCTGGGAAAATCTTACCCCTTATACTGAGTCAGAACACAGCTCCTTATACCAGAACCTTGCCTATGGAGCTGCAGAGAATCTGTGGAGGAGCTGAAGTAGCAAACCCTTAATTAAGGCCTTCTCCCACTCCAAGATTCAGCAGTATTAGCTGCTTTTAGCAAGAAGATAAACTTCATCTGTCCAAGCATCAGCCTACCAGCTCATCTAGGAGACACCTTTGTCCTTAGCTCTCCTGCCCTCTCAGGGCTCCCTGCCACCTAGGCTCCAGCCAACCTTGGCATTGAGGGACTCTGGAGACTCCAGCATGAGCAGCAGCTCCGAGTTGTCGATCTCTAGCAGCATGCCCGTGATCTTGCCAGCCAGCTGGGTGTGGACATCGTAGATAAGGGGGTAGAGACGCTCACCTGTATGGAACAGTCTCTGATGGCTTACGCACACACCTGGCTGATACCCCAGCATCCCAGGGGTAGTACTGTGGAATGGAGCAGTGAGGCATCTGGGTTATCCCAGAACTGCCCCTTCCAGGCTGTGTTACTTTGCCTTACCGGCAGCCTCTTTCCCAACCACAAAGAGAGCATAGCAAACCCCACCATGGAGGCTAGTTAGCAAAATCAAATTTAATATTATAGTGAAGTAATCTGTATAGGGTCTGACACAAAGTTGGTGGCTGTTTAAAGACTACTCTTGTTCTTTTTGCAAGAAATGATTCCAAGTATACACACTGAAATTCTAGACAGGATATGACAATGCTGAGTTTGACTTTTTTGGGGGTGGTGAGCCAAATACACGAGATAAATTCACCTTCTACCATCAGGTACTTCTAGCGAGCGACAAGGCGTAGTGTTGGTGGTCAGCCCATTTTGGCACTGTGTGGCGAGTCTAGCCAGGATGGGTGCTGGTGTGCCTTAAGTGGGAGTGGGAGAGGTTTTCCCATAAGGAAAGTAAAGATGTTTAAAAGGGGGCTGGCCTGGTAGCGTAGTAGTTAAGTTCATGTGCTCCGCTTAGGTGGCCCGGCATTCACGGGTTCAGATCCCGGGCATGGACTGACACACTGCTTGTCAAGCCATGCTGTGGCGGCGTCCCATATAAAGTAGAGGAAGATGGGCACAGATGTTAGCCTAGGGCCAGTCTTCCTCAGCAAAAAAGGGGAGGATTGGCAATGGATGTTAGCTCAGGGCTGGTCTTCCTCACACACGCACAAAAAGATGTTTAAAGGGAACTGCTAACAGAGCTTTTCTACCTCCATTAAGCCCATTTAGGATTTTTCTTTAAGAGGTGGGTAGTAAAGTGACAAAACCCCAAGTGAGCTGAGGAAACAGTGGGGTGGTGGCAATGGGGAACTTCAGAGAAGGGTCTGGAGATCTTGGTGGCCATGAAGAAAAGAATCTGCCAACCAGTAGCAAGCTGGTTCATTCATTCGACAGTGGCATCCTTTGGCAGGGCCTGACATAGACACTGGGGATGGAGATGAATTGCACAAGGAATTCAGGGTCCAGTGGGGAACAACATTTATCCACCCAATGCACATTTATTTCCCACCTCCCTGCAGTGGGCCCTGGGAGACTGATGAGATGTGGTGACAGCTTCTTCCCGTTCAGGAGAGGTGTGAGGAACCTTGACACCCACCTTATGGGCCATTTCCAGACACAAACCCAGGAACATATCCTCACTCCTTCTGGCCCCTGATCTCCCCACAACTGGGATCTCTCCCAGCCCAAGCCAAAGTGATACAACAGCAGAGCTGGAAGAAACTTCTGGATCATCTGGTCCCAACACACTAACAGTGTTTTAAGAGAACACAGGCCTAGAGAGTAAAGGTGACTAGGGCAAGGTCACCCAGCAGTTTGGTCAGCAGCAAAACTGGACCTTGTCCTCACGCCTGCCCTCCACTCAGGGTGTTTCCCACCAAGCTAGTCAGTTCTCAGCCCCTCCCTTCCTACTCCAAGTAGGGGAACCAGCCACTCACCAATCATCTGCTTTTGCTGGTGCGGTGGCGCTGCAGCCAGCATGGACGCGGTCAGGGGCTCCTGTCCCAGGACGCGCACAGCAGGCTCCTGGACCTGCACATGGTGCCAGAGACACATCCCTTACCCACCATGGACAGGCAAGGCCTCGAAACACTTAACCCTGTCGGGTGAGCCCAGGCCTCCAGGAAGGCCCTGGAAGAGGGGAGCAGGGGGCACGGTATGGACAATCGGGTGGGACAGAGTCCCTAACAAGGGCGCAGTGGACTACAACAAAGTTACACTCTAACGCAGATGTTTTCTGTGGTGCTAGGACTCTGTAAAGGTCCTTGATGCTTGTTGTCAAACGAAAGCCACACGTTACCAATCACTTTGTGACAAAAAAGCACTTTTCGTCAAGTAGCTTTATGGCCACATCCCCAGCATACTTCTGACCCTTTCACGTCTCGGTAGCTTTAAAAGCTTTTTGCTGTTTAAAGGCTACTCTTGTATATTTTGCAAGAAATAGTCTGAAGTATTTACACACTTTGTAGACAGGATATGATAACGCTCAGTTTGAGACTTGAGCAGGGCAGGGAGATAAATACACAGCTTTTTAATTTAACGACAGTAGATATTTTCAGTTGTTTGGCAGATTAGTCACATCCTTGCTGCTTAACACATAAATACTAAGGAAATCCAAATTAATTTTGGTGATAACCCAGGCAAAGCAAATCGAGATTAATAAAATGTGATGTGTGGCTCTTTTTCCCTTTCTGTTAGTAAGGGTGATCTCTTGATTGTACATGTTAATAAATGAACTTTATAAGCCAAGAAAAGAAAGAACACCAAGGCCCAGAGAGGGCCACCCCCTTAGCCAAGATTCTGAACCAGCCCCCCAGAGCCTGGACAAAGAGGCCAGCTGGGCCGGCCTTACCCCATGCGTGTTGGGTGTTGCCAAGGAATATCTGTGAGTCGGGAAAGGCCTGCCTGGGGTAGAGCATCCTACCCCACCGGGTCCTGGGGTCTGGGTACCAATGTTGGCTGTAAGAAATAAGCAGGGACATCAGGGCTGGGCACCAACCAAAAGCCAAAAAGCTTAAAGATGAGCGTTCATGTACAGAATCTCCAGCACCAAGTATGGAGCCGGCATACAGATGTGCAAACATCTGCTGAATGAAGGAACAGATGTGCTTGTCTTACAGCCCAAAACTGTGTCCTCATCCACAGCTGCTGCAGGACTGACTCTGCTTCAGATCTGATGCTAAACACTGGCACGTATGATCTCATTCACCTTCAAAATGAGGTACTATTTTCATCCCTATCTTAAAGACGAGGCCATCAGATACAGCAGTTAGCAAGGCCACAGAGGGAGGAAGCCCCAGGAACTGGGGCTATGGGACTCTGGAGCCCACACTACCATGCTACAAGGCCTCCAGAGTCAGCCCTGCTCTCCAAGAGGGTGAACAGCAAGATCACCGTGGAGGCCGATTCTGACTCCCCACCAGTGCCAACCCAGCACGAAGCCCCCACGCCACCCTCCTCGCACACCCATTCCTCTTGGCCCTGCCCACACTCACCCACTCTCTGGGTGTGGGGCACCAGGTATGGCACCTGGCTGGAGGCCTGCCTGACACTGCTGACCTGGGCTGGGGGGCGCCGAGACATGGCTGGTGGCCGGACCATTGAGGCAGCTGGAGGGTAGGTGGCTTAAGGTGCAGAGAACATGGAGAAAGAAAGGGGGGCGGGGGTGGGAGGATAATCAGAGTGGCACACTGTGGCCTGAAGGTTCCAGGGGGAGGACGAGAATGGGAAGGGGAACTAGAACATTCACAGCAGAAAGATGAGTGAATGGACCTAGTCAGGCAGACCCAGAACTCCAGGGAACGGGGTGTAGAAGTCTGCAGTCACAATGTCAGCTTGTCTACCCAGAGCCCCAAGATGCACAGGCATCATGATCACACACCTTAGTCCCCCAAGACAGTTTCAGGTCAGGGTGAACTTTACTCCTAGAGAAGGGCCATTCATCAGCAATACAGCCAAAGGAGTTGCATTCTCTCAGCATTGCAAGAATTTTCACAGTCACACATCAGACAAGTCTTTGGAGCTAACTGAAGAGAATGACCACACTGCGAGTCTTTTACAGGCTCAGGACTGTGCCTGGTGCTCCACACACCTCCTTCAGGCCCACACTCAGATGAGGAAACCGAGGCTCAGAGAGGTGAGGTTACCCGCCCGAATTGACACCTGGGAAGTGGCAGAGCCAGGTTGACCCCAAAACCCATGTTCTTAACTACGATGTGCACTGCCCCAAGGGGCCCACACCCATAGGCCAGGCTGAGGGGGAAGGGCCTGGGTCACTCACATGAGGGTCTGGGGGGCTGGGCCATCCACCTGGGGGCAGGCTGGATGGATGGGCCTGAGCCATAGTGCTCAGCCTGGGCTGGAGGCTGTGTGGAGAAGACGACCCAGAGTGAGGGGCTGCAGCAGGGGAGGTGAGAAACCGCATCCCCTCTGGGAAACCACTGCAGGAACCCCGCTGTCCCCCCCAGGGGACTGGTTAGTAAAGACTCACAAAGCTGAAGGCTCCTGCTTCCCATCTCAGGATGCCCATTAGCCCTGAACCCTTCAGGGCAAGACCTCAGGTTCATCCTTGTCCCTTATTATCAGAGCCACGAGCACAATGATCTGGATAAAAGGGTGACACGTCCTCCTCTAACTTGTGCTAGCTCAAGCTACTGCTAGAAGGAGCAGGAATGTTCCCGTCCCACTAGCCAGATGGCTGACATCTTTCTATTTCCTCTACGTCACATGAGCTCCTTTCCCAAACCATGCTCCTCAGAACATTAACATCCAGGAGAGATGTCAGCAGACATCCCACGAGAAATGACCATCTAAGTCGGGGAAATGCTAAATACTCTGCTGGTTGTGGGAAGTCATAAAGCATCCAAGCACTTTAGGGTCGGATGATGGATATAAGTAAAGAAATCTAGGCTTCTTTTGTTTAATGCATTATTTCCCTAACTTATTTGACCATAGAGAATCTTTCTTATTTTTTTTGCTGAGGAAGATTCGCCCTGAGCTAACATCTGTGCCAATCTTCCTCTATCTTGTATCTCGTGGGTCACCGCCACAGCATGGCCACCGCCACAGCATGGCCACCACCAAGTGGTGTAGGTCCATGTCTGGGAACCAAACCCAGGCCACCGAAGCAGAGTGGACCAAACTTAACCACTAGGCCACAGGGCCAGCCCTAGAGAATCTTTTTAAGCATAATACTGATGAATCTCTCTCAGATTGGGAAGTGCTGTTTGACTCCCTTTTCTCCATGGGGTTAAAATGGCCTGCCCAGTCTGCCTGGGGCGCTCCACCTCCCTGCTCTACCTGGCTGCAGGGAAGGGTGTGACTGGGGTGCAGGCAGGTCTTCACATCACCTGGGGCATGGTGGGCAGGAAGTAGCTGGCGGGCTGCTGGAAGGAGCCCAAGAGGGGGCCGCCCAGGGCCCGCACGGTGGACAGGCGCTGCATGTACTGGTTGGTCAGGATGGCCTTCCGCTCCTCTTTGCGCTGGGCCAGCGCCACGTACAGTGGCTTGGTGCCGACGATGCGCCCGTTCATCTCTGTCACAGCCTTCGTCGCCTCTTCTGGAGAGGAAAAACACACAAAGCCAAACCCCTTGCTGTGGCCACCCTCTGTCATCACCTAAAAGCAAGACAAGACAAGGTCTGCTGGGGGCGGGGAATGAAGACTCCTGGGGCCGTGCTCCCCACCTCCCCCGGGGCCCAGCCCCACACTGAGCAGGCCCAGGAGAAACTGTGATCGAGGGGTGTCCTGTCACCCCCACATTTACTGAGGCCCACTGCATGCCAGATGCTGGACACACCTTCTCACGCACAGCCACCCGATCAGGGAGGGACCCCGACTGTCACCTCACAGGTGACAGAAGTGAGGCTCAAGAGTAACTCATCTGAGACCAGTCCACCTGCTGAGGGCTGCTCATCATTTAACAGACCAGTCCCCAGAGTCAGTGAGAGCAGCGGCATTTCAGAATATATTTTTATCTCAAGTCCTCCTGAAAAGATTTTCCTAAGCAGTGATGGAAAGCTGGCTTTAATCGTCACTGTATCTACCTTCATCATGAAGCAAGGTGGTAGTAGTCTAGGATTGGTTAAAATCTAAGAACAGGGCTGGTTCTTAAGCCAGAGCCACAATCTTAAACATTTCAGGTGAGATCGCTATGATGAAAACAATCTGCATTTCAACTACTCCTGGGTTTTATTAAACCACCCGTACAATTCTATAGTTCATTTGTGACTTAAGGACAGACCTATATTTCCTACAGACTCCAGTAAAGAATGGAGTATGAAACATTCCATTTCAAATATGCATGGAATATGAAAATGATTTGAATTTATATTTTTGGTGCTTTATTCTGTTCATTTTATTTTTAATATAAACAAAAGTCCTTATTACCATAAAAAAAAAGAGACTTGTCCACGGTCACCCAGCCAGTGGGTCATACATCAGCCAGGACTCGAACCCAATGCAGCATACCCTAGTAAACCTCCATTGCCTCTGTGAGGCACTCAGCCAAGTCCTTTAGAAGTCTGGGGACGAGGTTCTTAGCCTTTTTATTAAAAGAACCTTTTTATTTTGGAAAAACTTTAGGTTTATAGAAAAGTTGCAAAAATAGTACAGAGTTGCTATATATCTTTTACCCAGCTCGTCCCAGTGTTAACATGGTACATTTGTCACAACTACGATACTAACATTGGGACAATATTATTAATTATTAGCTACAATATTAACTACAATGCTATTAACTGAACAGCAGGTTTCACTTGGATTTCACTAGTTTTTCTAATATTGTTTTTCTCTTCCAGGATCCAATCCACATTGCATTTACGGTTCTTAATCTTTTTCAGGGTCAAGACGCTGGCCTGGCTCACGCACTCCATGGGACTTGAGATAATTTTTAAATCGGCTCATCTAGAGCCGATGCTCTAACACCAGTGATTGTCCAACTGCACTTTGCTACCCCTTACTCTAGGGGCCTTACCCTGAGAGTTCACACATCCCCTCAGGGAGGTCAATGGAGAGAATTCAGGGGGTCTGTGAATTTGGGGGAAAAAATGGCATCTTTATTTTCACATTACCATTTCCTTCTATTTTGAATGTAGGCAACAGAAATTATCATAGTAGTATTAGCCGTGCTTGGGGCTTTGTCAGGAAGAGAAATCAAATATTTTCATAACACATTAATTACTGCTGATCTCAAAATATCATTTATGCTAATTGCTACTTCACTAGATCTTATAGTTTGGTGCATTAATAAAGAAGTATATATTGCTGTCACCTTAGTATTTTGATAATTATATTTCAATATAACTGTTTTTTGTAACCCTATGAATTTTCTTTTATGCATTTAAAAATATTCTCAGGAAGGGGTCCATAGGCTTCAGACAGCCAAACTTTCTTGGCACAAAAATACTGTCTTAAGTTAATAAGGAATTCTATTAGGTAGTAAAAAAATAAATAAATAAAATGATAAAATTAGTACAACTAACACTTATGCAGAGCTTACTAGGATAGTGTTGTAAGCACGTGGTATACATTAACTCAATTTTCATAATTGTATTTTATCTAAAATAGAAAATAAATTATATAAGTACATATAAACTTATATAAAATCCCCATTTTATAATCTGCTTGGTCAATTAACAAAATAGTCACCCCAGGTGTGCCTCAACTCTAAGCAATCCAGAATTTTACAGTCCCCTTCACTCAAGGGGCCCTCAAGGAGGTCAAAGAATCTCCTGAAATTACATGCAACATGTGTGCATCATCAGAAATCATTATTTCCCTCTTTGTGGTGGGCGGGTGCTCTACATGCAGGCTCTTTACCTCCCAGGACACCTCTAGAGGTAGGTACTGTTGCTCCCATTTTACAGACGGGTAAACAGTGTCCAAGGGGCAGTCATTTCCTTCAGGTTTTACAGCTACTTAATAGAAGGAATGGGCTTTAGACTCAGTTTTGATTAACTTTAAAATCCCAGCTTTCAACCACAATACTACACCAAGTATGCATTTGCCAGGAAAGAGGGCCCACGGCTTTTTACAATGTTTCACTGAGTTTACTGATGCTTAATTTACATGCCCCACAGCTTTGTCACATTTTTTCCAAAAGGTCCTTAATTCAAAAATAGTTAGAACCTCTTCCCCAAACACCAAGTTCCCAGAATGACATTTAAAATTGGATTCAACAGGCTAAAAGAACTTCTAGACCATTTCCTAATAACTCAACCATCACATCACATGCACAGGTCCCCAACCCCATCACCCACACCGATCTCTTTGGAAAATTCCTCATTCCCACCTGCAGCTCCCTACCCTCCTCACAGCCAAGTCAAATGCTACTGCCACTGCCACTTCTTACAGGAAGCCCTCCTTCCCGTTCCACTGGGCTACCTCAGCTCTGCCTCCAATACTTACCCAGCCCACACATACACCTTATAGTAGATTATAGTGATGTGTCTAACTTCCCCACTAGACTATAAGCTACTCAAGGGCAAGGACCATGTCTGTATGCTTCCCACAGGGCCTGGTAAAACAGCAGATGCTTAAGTATGGAATAAGTGAACATTGGATTATCATAAAATCAGCTGGAGCTTTTAAAAATAAAATGCCCAGGCCCTACTCTCAAGATCTACAATTTGTCTGACTCAGGGGTCTATATTAAGAGCTCTCAGGGGATTTTAATAAGCCAGGGTTGAAGACCATCCAGCAAGCCCAACATCTTCATCTTACAGACAAGGCTCAGAAGACATTTGCTCAAGGTCACAGAGCTACTGAGTAGAACAGACAATGGTCACATCTCAGGTGCTAAGAGGGCTGGGCACACGGTAAGTGTGCCTGAACCAATAAATGGGGAAGAGTGATACAGCCCAACCCTCTCATTTTCCAGATGGGGAAACTGAGGCCCAGAAAGGATTATGTCACCGGCCAAGCCCAGACCACAAAAATCAGTGGAAATTCTGACACGAATTTCTGGAATCTGGCATACAGTAGGCACTCAATAAATGCTTCTTGAATGAACCAAGGTTACAGTGAGCCCCAGTAAGTCCAGCTGTGTGACTGGGACTGTATTTCTACCCTCTTCCCATCCAATCCGGACAAGGCCGCAGATGGACAAGCTCCAAAGGGGTCCGACGTAGCCCCCTAAACTCCAAAGGGAGTCATCACCAATTCCCTGGAAGCCACAGTGAGGGGGACGGTGGGGCGTGCAGCAGTGAGAGGGTGGGAGGGGAAGGCCATGGACCCCCTGTAGGTGCCCCCAGCCCTCACCTTGGCACTGGTAATCACTCCATAGGGAGAGAACTCTTTCCTCAGTTTCTCATCATCGATGGAGTCGTCCAGGTTCTTCACATACAGGTTCACGCCCTGGAAGGAAAGGACACTGCAGGTGCGCCCCTTCCCCTCCAGGCCCAGACGACCTGGGTGGGGGAGGGACCCATCACCTGGAAGCTGCAGCCCCCCGCAATCCCTAGAGCAACTTCTCAGAAGTGGGATTGCGAGAGGAAGGAGTCACCTTCAGGGCCCTCCACACACAGATGTTTTCACGCAGAAGCAGCTGCCACCCCGGCCCGCTCCTCACCTGGTAACGGTTCAGCCGGTCCTGCTTCAGGTGCTCAAACCTGCGCTTCAGCTCGTGCTGCCGCTCCACACGCTTCTGGGCCCGGCCCACGTAGAGCAGCCGCCCACTCACCTCCTTCCCATTCATGTCCATCACAGCCTGGCCAGAGGAGAGACAGCGAGGGGACGCGGTGACCACCCCACGAGGCCCTGGCCTTCGCCTTGGCCTCCCGCCCCATCTTCTGGGCCTAGAGGAGGCCACCTGCAAGCCGGGCTGGCCTTGTTAGCCGAGAATAATTAGTACCACGATAAAGGCCATTTAAAGTGAATCCACTTTTAAAAAACATGGGATAAAAGTTCAGAGTAAACTGTAGATTAAAAGAAGTTGATTTGGGCTCTACTTTAAAAAGTGAAATTGAAATGTGCCAAGTTTCCCATATTTAACATTTCGGGTTTCTCACCGTAACTACACTGATTACCGGAACAAAGCAACAAGCGTAATTCTTTCAAAATGTCATGACAGCATAATCAACATTTTTCACTTCATGTCGGATTTCACAGCACAAAGAATCCTTTTTGCCAACTATGAGGGCTTTAGGTTTTTTAGAAACATTTGTCTTAACCCTTTGTTGATTTTTCTTTTCTTCAGTTAAGTGGCCTAAGCCTACCAGATCCTAAATTGTTGGTGGCTTTGATTGCATGAAATCTCACATCTTCCACAAGATGTGCAACTTCTCTGCAATTCATTTATACTGAACTGAATTTGCATTGACTTATCTGTAAAAATCAGCAAAAGGCAGACCCATGTTGTACTGACTCGATGGTTAGGATTAGGCTCTGGTATTAATGGGGAGAAATGTTCGAAAGGGAACTTTTTAAGTAGTCAGTTTATTAGTAAACATTTTCACATAATGATGACTTTTGCGTCCCTATCCAAAAATGCAAATATATGTAAATATACGTAAATACCCTGGGGACCCAGGAACGGCCTGTTCTACATCAGTCTGAAAGGTCATTACTGAGGGTCTCTAAGACCTTGGAGTCTATAGGCCCCTGCAGCTTCACCCACCTACTCCAGCTTGTCATTTTACAGTTGGGGACACCAAAGCCTAGAGAGAGGGCAGGACTTGTCCAAGGACACACAAGAAGTGACCTTTCAAAGGAACCGTTTCCTTAAGAATAAAATTTCAGAGTCAGAAGCTGGCTCCAATCCCAGCGATCTCTCTTACTAGCTACAGCCGTGTGGAGCCTGGTAATAACAGCAGAGCCCACACTGGCAGGAGCAGAGAGGAGGAGGCATGCAAAACCCTTAGTGTAGTGCCTGGCCCACGCTAAGTGCACAGTGAGAAGTGGCTGCTATCAACATGGCACCGGGATCCAGGTCTCCAGCCGGGATCCACCATGGGCTGAGATCTTCCACGTCCAAGGATCTTAATGGGGCAGCAGCCATGGAAAGAGGCCAAATATGACCCTATTCCAGCTTTGTCACTAACTCCGTGACCTTGTACCATTCACTCCTCCAGCAAATATGTATCTGGCGCCCGACAGGTACAATACTCGAGATTTACTGGTGAAACGAGACCCAGCCTCTACCCTGAGGTCCATACGCGAAGATCCGCAAAGCGATGGAGAGAGACAAGGGGCACCTAGTAAGAAACACGTGAAGACGGAAGAGGAGGCTTCCCGAAGGAGGTAAAACCTGAGCTGAGACCCACAGGACAGGCACTCAAGCAGTCTAAAGCTACGCTGTCCCACATGGTGGTCACAGCCACATGCAGCTACTGAGCACTTGAAATACGGCCAGTCTCAACTGACGAGCGCTAAGTACCAGATCTCAAAGAACTGTATTGACCACACATTGAAGTGATATTTGAATGCGTTAAGTTGAATAAAACATATTGTTAAAATTGCAGTTTCTTTCTTAACCCTTTTTAATGTGGCTACTGGGAAATTTTAAATTGCACACGTGGCTCATGTTATATTTCTTTTGGACAGCACTGGTCTAAAGAGTAGGGGACGGGAAGTGTTTTGAGGAAACAGCATCTGTAAAGGCCTGGAAGCAAGAAATAACATGGCACTTCCCTCCCCAGCCTCCATCCCACCATCAATTCAAGAGGAGGGTAGTGGCTGTCTCAAAGGCCCCCTCTACCTCCTGTGGGGCAAGAATCTTTGAAAAGAAGCCAGCCTCAGGGTTTGGAAGCAACCAAAGGAGGCTGAAGACTTCTGCCTTCAGCATAGGCAGGAAGGACCCTGGCTCGGGTGGCCCCAGGCTGGGGAGGGACTTTCTTTTCCTCCATGGGCAGCTGGAGACCGCTGCTCCTGATCTCCCTTTTTCCTAGTCCTGGCTCGGCACCTACTCCGTGGAACAGGGCCATGAGGGGCTCCTACCTTCTGGGCTTCTTCATGCTTCTCAAAGTTGACAAAGCCAAAGCCCCGGGAGTGGCCGCTGTCATCCCTCATCACCTTCACACTCAGCATCTTCCCTGGGAAGGGCCGACCTAGCTCAAAGGGGAGTTTGGGAAGCCCCAATATGTCCCCCTCCCTTCCTACAAGTCCTTGGGAAGCCCAGGAGAGCCCCTCCTCCCCACCCGACCTGGGAGTAGAAGAGAAAGTGATCCCCTCCTCCCCTCGCCCACCAAACTGGGAGAAGAGATCCTGCAGGCCCTGCTCGTCCACGTCCACTTGGAGGTTCTTCACATAGATGTTGGTGAACTCCACGGCCCGAGCCCCCAGCTCCGCCTCCCGCTCCCGTCGGGACTTGAAGTGGCCAACAAAGCTGTGGACACACCAAAAGGGTAGGCAACTGCCAGCCATTGGCAACCCCCTTCCCAACCCTGGCCCACCCAGCAACCCTGGGCCACTGAGGTCAATTGCTGCCCGTCCCCAGGCCTCTGTGTCCCTCATCAGGAGACTGGGCAGGGCAATACGGTCAAGTGCCACATAATGACGTTTCGGTCAATGATGGACTGCATCAACGATGGTGGTCCCATAAGATCAGCACCATGTAGCCTAGCTGTATAGTAGGCAATACCATCCAGGGTTGTGTAAGTACGCTCTATGATGTTCGCACAACAAAATCGCTTAACGATGCGTTTCTCAGAACACGGCCCTGTCATTAAGCGACACATGATTGTACTCCTGAGATGGAATTCGTCCAAGGCCTGACCACCTCCAACTGCCAAGATTCTAGGTTCTGGCATAAGGTGAAGACGACTTCATTCTCGTTACAAACGCACAGGGAACTCCTACCGTACACCAGGCAGCTGAGTGCGTAGGAGATAAGAGCCTGAACTCGGGAGTCACACAGACGAGGGCTTGAATCCTCGCTCTGCAGTTGCCTGATTGTGTGACCCTGGGCAAGTTACTTAACCTCTCTGAGCCTCAGTCTTCATTCCTGTAAAACTGGGAATCAAACTCACATCACAGGGATTTGCGTCTTCATTTAACACGTACTGGGGGTACTGGGGAAGCAACAGTGAGAGGACCAGCCACGGCCCATGCCAGCGCTGCTATGGAGGCAGGGACTGAAATTATTTAAATACAATATGAATTTAAAAAATTGTAATTTCCAAGTTCATGTAAACACATCTAGGAAAGTATCCTAGATTAAGGGAAAAAAGCATGCATAAGAAAATTTGATGGTCTCTATAGCACATTTAGCACAAACAAGTTGTAGCTGGCACTGAAAATTGAAGAAAACTGAGTGGCAAAGGTGAACGGTGGGCAACTTGTTGCTCACAGAGACAACATCCTCCTGAGAATTGGGAAAAGCTTGCCAAGGTTCAGTCTCATTGACAGGAGCCTCCCCTGGGAAACCCTGGACAAAGTGACTCTGCATCCCCCAGCTCAAATCCTCTGTCACTCCACAGCACTGAGCACGGGGCTGGGCCAGCAGATGGGCAGACTCAGAACCAGGGGAGGGGAGCTACCAGAGCAGATTCTCTCCAGCATCTGCATCTCAATTGTCCCATCTGTGAAGTGGGGATGATGCCAAATTTAAATGCACGAAGATGGCAAGCTAAGCATATGCCTACTTTCCTTCCTGTCCAAAAATCCCACGAAACACAAAAGGTTTAAGAAAAAAATTCACAGCCACACTGAGAAGGCTGAAAAACAGATGAAATTGCTGAGTCCATTGATGATTTGGGCATTAGCTGCTGCTGCTGCTAGAATTTCAACATCACCACATCACTTACTACTCAGAACCACCCTCTAACGCACACCAGCAGCCCCGTCTTGGCTTCAGGAAAGGGAATCCCCGAGCGACTCGTCCAGGTCACAATGCCCACTGCTGGAGGAATGCTGGCCCCTGCTCAGGGCCTGGCGAGCACTAGCCGGTGGCGGGTAGCGTCAGGCCCCCATGGGTGGGGCCGTGCTGCCATCCCCTCAGCCTCGCCCCACCCCACGTCCCACACTCACACTTTGCGGTCATTCAACAGCATCCCGTTCATGGTGCTGATGGCCTGCTGCGCGGCCTCGTGGGTCTCAAAATGGACAAAGCCAAAGCCGCGGGAGCCGTGATCGTCACACACCACCTGGGCCACAGGGAAAAAGGACAGGACGGGCACCCGACAGAGGGTTCACGTGGAAAAGACAGCAGAGATAACGACTAACATCTGAGTGCCTGCTCTCAGATATTATCATCACAGACATTATGTTGTATATATCAGATATTATTACTATCTGTGAAGACAATCCTATGTCACACAACAGCCCCATTTTAGAGATGGGAAACTCAAGCTCAGAGAGGTCAGTCCACTTGCTTAGGGTCACACAGTAAGGAGGGATACAGTCCTCGAATTGAACACAGGTCTCGTCTATATCATAGACCAGCTTTTCATTATCTTCTGAAAGTGATGGGCGAAAGGATTAGACTCAAACCCCCATTCCTGCATCCTTGTCTCTAATGGCAAATTAGAAACAGCCTGTGTCCCCACCAAGAGGAGACTGGTTGCCTAAGTTACAGTACGTTCATACTGGTCTCCTGCACGTGCACAAAGAGAATGTGGTAGATTACACGGCTGACATAGAGTTATCTGTGAGATATATTGTTAAGCGGGAAAAAAAAAAATCAAGTCCAGTTGGGTTAAAGTGGGCATCTACACAGGGGAAAATTTTAACACACACAGCTGTTAACAATGATTACTTCTGGGGACTAGGGTTGAAAGGGACAGAGCCTTCCTTGTCACTTTATTACTCTCCACATTGTTTAAACTTTACCAATTGATGTGTTCTTTCAACAACAAATTTGTTTCAATTTTTTTAAAAGACCCACAACCATCCTCCCCCAATTCCTTGAGCCTCCCGACTCAACGTGGGAGGAGAGAGCTTCAGAAGGAGAAAGGTCTTCAGCTCACGTAGCTCCCATCCCTCTGGCTGAATTTGCACTAAGACCCCTAATGCCCATTTCAAGGTGTCCACGGCTCCACCCATCCCTGCAGCCACTGCCCCAGCTCAGCCCAGTGGCATTTTCTGCCTGGACGACCACCCCAGCCTCCCAACCCAGCTTCCACGCTGACCACTGGGATGCTTTTCCTAAAAGGTAATTGTGACCATGTCTCTTTGGGACTAACCTCCAGTAGCTCCTGCCATCCATAGAACTACATCAGCTCTGCATTTGAGGCTCTCCAGTTGGCCCTGCAAGAGTCCTGCTTCCAAATCCACACCCAACACACACCCCTCCACCACTCCAGCCCCCAAGGAGGGTCCTTCCACTTCAACTCAAGCCCCAGATCTTCCATTCAGGTTTAATCACCTTGACTGGGTCCCTGCTCTGAGCCAAGCACCTGCTAAGGGCATCACACACTTATCTTGTTATATTTCCATAAGAACCCTTCCAGGTAGTTCTTAACCCAAGGCCCCAGCTGCCTGATTGGGGAAAATGGGAATAAATGACTTGTCCAAGGTCAGCCAGCCAGCAGAAGTAACTTTTTCATTATTACCATCACTTATTTGATCACTACCCCTTAGACGCTTAACAGGGTAGCAGGGACCCTTTCAAGGGCTACACATGTTGTGAAGATTACCCGAGTTAACACACATTCACAACAACCCTGTGCGCTAGCTTCTACCACTGGCCTCTTTCAGAGGGAAGTGAATTACGGAGAGGTTAAACAACTGGCCCGAGGTCACACTGTCAGGAAGTGGAAGAGGCAGGATTTGAACCTAGGACGTTTGGCCCCAAAGCCCAAGGTCTGACTGACTACGTCGCACTGCCTCTCTGCTCGGTGGCTGGGCTTTGCACCCAGGTGGCCTGACTCCAGGTCGAGTGCGCTTCCCTCTGTGCTACAGAAATCCTTCCTGAGCAGCCACGTGGTCCTCTCTTTCCTGGGCCTTTGACTGCATGGGTCACTCTGCCTTTCCCTCGGAGCCCAATTCTGGCTGTTCCTAAAAGTCTCACCATCTCCGACCAGCCTGAGAGCTCCTGGGGCAGTGACCACGTTGAACACCTTGTAACTACCCAGGCTCACACAGGGCCTCACTAGGCCTGCAGAGACTTGCCTGAGTCACACAGAACTTTCCGTCCAGTCCTCAGTGGCCCAGAGGAAGCCTCAAGGCCTGGATAATGGGGCAGACATACTCTTCCCTGTTAAGTTAGCTCCAGCTAAGCTGGCAAACCCACTGGTCCAAACCCTGGCTTGGACTCTTACCTCCTACCCCCACGTAACAACATGTAACCATGGACAAGTGACCCCAGCTCTGACTCTTTCTGCCCTCAAATGTAACTCAGGGATCCTCCAGTTACATCTTAAGGGGTTACTGTGGGAATTTCAGCGGGGCCGTATGTGCAGAAAACCTAGCACACAGAAAGTGCGTGATAAATCTGCTGCTATAAGAACTTACCACACAGTTAAGACTCTCTCTTTTAGATCCTCAAAGACAGGAAACAGCCCATTTTGTCTATCATGGAGAGCCCTTACCAGCTACTGTACCTCCTCGAGTCTGTCTGCTCCTCTCATTCACAGGGGGGTGGCAAGGCCTGGGAAAGGAGGGACTGTGCCGGCACACAGCAGTACTCAAGGGAGAGTTCTAACACAGAGGGCACCATCAGCCCACCCACCCTCCCTAGAAGGGTAGACACGCCAAAGTCTGTGGAGTAACTGACTGCCACCATCATAAAATCTGGAGGCAAGACACCCAGGTTTAAGCCCTCCGTCAGGACCGACTGACCTGCTGTATGACCTCTGATCCTCAAGATCCTCATCTATGAGGTCAGAGAAATGACCAGAGCCCTTCTCCAATGATACAGCCACGTGCTCAGCGAATATTTATGGAGCACCTACTGTGTGTCACATCTCATTCTAGGTACTGGCATGCAATGGCGAATGAGAACAAGATCACTACTCTTATGGAACTTACATTCTATTCTCAGAGAAATCTTCAAATCAAGGGCTGGCCACGATGGCCTCAATTAATGGCCTTCTGGTGTCCATGCCCCTTCTCCCATCACTTCTACTGTCCTCTCACTCTGAGTTTGGGCTGGTCTTGTGAGACTTGCTTTGGCCAACAGAACGCAGAAGTGACAGTGTGTCAGTTCTGAGCTTAGATCTCAAGAGGTCCGGTGAGCTCTCACTCTCTGTCTCCTGGGACCCTGCCATTGCCATGAGAACAGCCCGGGCTAGGCTGCTGGAGGATGAAAGACCGTTGGGAGGGAGGAAAGTCGAGACGTTCCAGCTGACGGCCAATGACTCCCCAGAAGGAGAGCCATCCAGCTCTCAGTGGGCATATGAAGGAGGCCAGCCAAGAGAACTGCCCAGTTGAACTCAGCCCAAATTGCCAACTGCAGAATTATGAGCTAAATAAACAGTTGCTGACTGCCACTAAGTTTTAGGGTGGTTATGCAGCAAGAGCTGACTGAAACACAGGTGACCTCTGATTGTTCTATGAAGATAAAACTGGAAGAATAACTACCATTCAAGTGCTTGCTGAACCTGGAGATTTACTGAAAAGACCTTGTGAACCATAAAGTGAAGTGTTGCTTGGCATCCCTCTACCACACAGGTAGACCCCCCACCCCCAAAGAGGCACACCCACCTTGCAAGAGAGGATGTTCCCAAAGGCGGAGAAGGTGTCATATAAGGCCTTGTTGTCAATGGAGTCCTCCAGGTTCTTGATGAAGATGTTGCCCACCCCCGACTTGCGAAGTCCTGGGTCTCTCTGGGACCACATGATGCGGATGGGCTGGCCTTTGATCACCTCAAAGTTCATCGTGTCCAGCGCCCGCTCCGCTGGACAGGAGGAGAAGGAGAGAAAGGAGCAAGTTGTGAGGATTTTCTTTTCAGGAGGGATAAGCAGAAAGAATTAATGTGTAGTGTGCTCCTCCCACCTCCCAGTTAGGATCTCATTAAACTCCTCACCGCAGCCACATGAATATGGATTCCCATCCCCACTTCACAGAAGGGGAAACTGAGGCTCAGAGGGGGGAACGATCAGTGGCAGAGCCAGGTCTACTGTGGTCTCTAAAGCCCACTAAGCAGACAAAAATGTAAAGGAGGGTCCATATCACAAAGAGGGGCAGCAGTTTGAGGAAATTAAAGCTCAGAGGTGCTAAGCCGCGGAGCTGAACTTTGAGGGAAGCTAACATCACCTCTCTGAGCCTGTTTCTTCACCTGGAAAGTGGGGATGATAAAAATACCACCCATCTTTCCACGTCTAACAAAGGGAGATGATACCATTTACCTCCAGGCTGTCAGACAGGTTGAAAATTAAATAAGGTATGCAAGATGCCTTATACTTTGTGTCTGGCACAAAAATAGGTGTTTGGTAAATGGTAGTATGTCTGAAGACAGCAGCCTATGCCTGTCCCCCTCCCGGGTCATACGCTGTTCCCTGCTTCAGGGACTCCTCTAGTTTCAGAGGCACAAAGGGGAATCGTGGAGAACTCAGTGTAGCAAGTTTCAAGAAGTCTGGGTTCTCCATCTAGTCCTGCCATAAACACCCAGCAGCAAAATCCTTTTCTTCTCTGGAGCTCAGTTTCCCCATCTATGAAGTCTGGCAAAAAGGTCAGGGAGTGCAGGGCGTGAAGGAAGATAGAAGAGGCAGTGGGTGGCTACAGCAAAGGGGAAGGCTCCCTCGGATCGAGCTCAGTCATCTGTGGGGAAACAAGCAGAACCATCTCAGCAAACCCCCAGCCCAGGGAACCTCCCCATCCACCCAGGAGACGCAGTTAAGGGCACCTCTTTTGAACTTGTCTGGCACAGGCCTTTTTTGCTTAAATTTGTAGAGTCTCACACCTGAACGTTAGAGTTACTATTATTTTTCTTAGCACCTATTGAGTGCTTACAATGTACCAGATGACACTAGAGATACTTCATAGGCACAGGTCTCAATTCCTTCCATGCTATTGGGGAATAAGCCTTAGCCCTATTTTACAGGGTGAAATCTTGCTCAAGCTCACACCCTAGTGGCAGAGTTCCAGCAAAACCAGGTGCTCTTCATCTTTATCTTCACTCGCAACAGAAGGGTGGACACACCCACCTGGCAAGCTGTAACCAATGCTATATCATCTCTGAGAAACCGGTTTTGGAGCCTGGCCTGGAGGAGGATTTTTAGGGCTCCCCAAGGTGGAGGCCCCTGGTGCTGACCTCAGGTCTTGCTGCCAGGAAAGGCGGGAGCTCAAGGCCCAGCTCTCCTGTTCCCCACTCATCACCTGTGTCCTCTAGGGCATCTTCCCCACCAGGTGCTTTGAATTTCTCATCCTCCCAACCACTCTCTAAGGCAGGGAGAAAACGATCCTTATTTTTCAGACAGGCAACTGAAGCTCAGAATGCTTGAGTAATTTGCTCAAAGTCACACAGCTGTCAGCTTTCTAATCCCAGGTCTGCCTGACCCCCAAAGCCCTTGGCTGTTTTCACTCAGCCTTAACTTCTCTCCTCTGTAAAATGGAGCACCAGTAAAACACGCAGTAGGCGCACACTAATTGCTAGTTCCTGTCCAGGGGCCGGGCCCCTTCCAACGCCCTGTATCTCGGCCTGTTTCCTTGGCTGCAAAAGGGAAGATGCAGGAGCATCCAGGGATGAAAGCGTGGGTGGCCGAGACGCTGTCCGTCCGTCCCTCCCTCCCCCGGGGTCTCACCGTCGGCCGGCTGCTGGAAGTTGATGTAGGCGTAGCCCAGCGAGCGACGGGTGGCCACGTCGCGGCACACGCGGATGGACAGGATGGGGCCGGCGGGCGAGAACTTCTCGTAGAGCATGGCCTCAGTCACGTCGGGGTGCAGGTCGCCCACGTAGAGCGAGGCGAGCGGGTAGCCCGGGCCGCTGGCGTTCATGATGCCCGGGCCGCGGGGCAATCGGGAGCCTGTCAGCGCGCGGCCCCGCGCTCGGCGCCCGCGTGCGCTCACCCGACCGGAGCCCGGGCAGCGGCGGCGCGGGGCTCTCCCTCCCGGCGGCCGGCCCTCCCTTTACCGCCCCCGCGCCAATCGCGCGCGCTCGGGCCCCGCCCCGGGCCGCCTCCCCGCCCCGCGCCCCACCTGGGAGCCCTCAGCGTTCTAGGAGCCTCAGGTGGGGGGCATCCGACCCCGCGGGAGGCGCGGAGAGCCCTCACCTGGCCTCGGGTGGGGCCGCGGTGGAGCTCCGAGCCCTCCGACAGTTCAGAGCGCGGGGGACTGGGACTGCCGACCTGGGTTCTAGACCCGACTGTCATTGCCTCTCTCGGCCCGTTTCCCTTCTCAGTAAAACGGGGACGACGCCCTCTTCGCAAGGGTTAAAGGAGACTGTGCATCCTGTGCGTGTTTCGCAAACGGGCGAGTTCCGAGCCGGATACCGTTTCAGTTTGTGTACCTTGCCGCCTGCAAGGAGCCTTTTTCTCATTAAGACAGCCCGGATTCAGTCCCGCCCTTCTGGAAGCAGCTTTGTGACTTGGGACTGAAGGCTCCATGTGAGAATTTGAGACCACTAAGGCCTTCCTTGACACTGGCTCTTACACTGCCAAGACTTTTTCCTGGGTTATTCCCTGCCCAGCTCTTTCTCTTGACCAAGCCATTCCACCTGCATTCCACCAGAAGGGTTCACCAAGTTACTCTGCGAGAACAGTAGGGACCTAATGGGAGAACAAGGCCATGGCAGTGACCCCAGGCTGAGCACCAACACCCTTCTGTCAATGGAATATGCAGCTTCAATCTGTGGTTTGGGGCCACTTTTGGAAACTTCCAGTCCACTACGGATCAATACTCCACCTGGCCTCACAGGGCCTCTCCTGGATTCCCTGCTGCCACAGAGCAGGTAGGTTCCCACTGACCTTTGGTTGGGTGTGACTTTGACAGGTGGAATAGCTCCAGAATCATGGGCAGGACCAGGTTCACAGTAGCAAGAAAGCACTAACCAATTCTAATCTTGGGCTACAACACACCCCTCTATCCTGATCGCCTCTCCCTGTGGGAGTGTGGACGTTTGTAGAAGGGGGCAAGTCCCACGAGGAACCATGGTGCTGCAGGCAGGCTACCATAATCAGTTAGGACAGATGACAGAGGCCGGAAGAACCCTGGAGACCAGCAAGCCTTTAACCATCTCTCACTGGCTTAGTTACATCTCAGAGTTTAAAGGGGGTGGGAGTCCTTGACTGGGATGCAAAATAACTGTCCTCACCAAATCTTAGAAGCCACAAAAGAGGACCTAACACCTGGATGGTTTGTGGTGGAAGGTGGAGAGGCTGTGTTAATTAATGGTAATTTCTTCCCCTTTACAACACCTTGACTTCTGGTTCTAAAGGAGGAAATAAAACTGTTGCCTACCTTAAGAGTAGAGCCAAAAATAAGTGTGATCAGAATAGTTAGCTAGTTCTGGTGGTGACAGAGATGGCGCCACACATCAATTCACAGGCGACTAACTGATAAAATTTTTTATTTCACTTTTGAATTTTTACACTTTTCCTGATTATTCTGTGTAAGGTGGAAACTAGAACTGTTTAAAAGACATACACAAATCTAGTACATCAAGAACCGGGGATTTTTCTTTTTTGCTATACTATTTTCACAACCACGGGTGTGCTTGCTAGGCAATATAACCATCACAGAAGCAAACGTGAGGCAGAATACTGGTAAGGAAAAACGAAGCAAGAAAGGGCTACCAGATATACAGACAGGCTCGTTCCACAGTCACTACTGCATTTTCAAGCGCCAAGTATTAACTGCACGTTTTTGTTCAGCTAGAAAGGAGAGAGATTTTTTTTTTTGTTTTTTCTTTTTTTGGTTTGTTTTAAATCAGTGCATGAATGTTTCTTTTCTCATTTCAGCAGATGGACAAACAGATGGACACTAGAGCTACGTGGAATGTTAAAGGGAGAGGGGGTACTGTGAGACTGGTAGGCCTGGCTATTCCTGACTCTCCCCATTGCAGTGTTCACACAGCTTCCCTGCATTATAGAGTCTTGTTTAAACACGTCTGTGAACTTGGCTGGATGAGTACACTTGGGAGATCTGGTGACAGGTACTAACAAGCATTATCGGGGCTGGCTGCAATACAGGGAGAAGTCATGGATATTTAAAAATATGTTTTTGACCCAGATCTTGGTATGACCAAAGAGCAACAACCGTGCTGAGAACTGGAGGAAGACAGAGCTATGGTGCTGGAAGCTCTACTCGACTTTTGGAAGCAAGGCCACTCACCACAGTGCTCACCAACGTCCCTCACCCCTCCAGGCCCCAATCCCTGCCCAGGTCATATTCAACAGTAAATGAAGACAAATATAGGATTCAAAAAGGAAAAAAAATGTAAGGAAGGAGCAGGACAGAAACTTAAAGAAGGAAGAGGAAACCAAAGTCAACAGTCAAAAAGGACGGTGGGAAAGGTTTGGATTTCAAAATTTAAAAGGCCCGAGCTAAGAAGAACCCAAAGATTGAGTACTCCTCAAGTGAAAGGCAATCTCTGCAGAACATTATTGTTAAAGGTATTATCCAGGAAACAGGTAAGGCCATTCCTAAGATACATGGCTTTTTTTCTTCTTTAGCTCGTGGGTACAAGGAAAACAGATTCCACTACTGAAGCACAAGTTGCAAATCAGTAACATATTGCTGTAGGAAAGGGGGTTTAGTCACGTGTGTTGTATGGGCACTGGACCTTTTCATGGTGTCATAACCCAGTTATCTGCCACAAAGAATTTCAATTTCAGGCTTCGAGTTTCCTCAGAGGAAGACACTGTGGACACCTGTGGTCAGACTTTTGAGTGGCAATAGCCCAGACTGGTCAAGTGTCTATAAGCCTCGAACAACAGGCAGAATTACTGAGAATTACCATGAAACTCAAACGCCAAACGATAGGTGTCTCACTCCAAGTCCCAGCGTCACAATATAATCTCTATAACTTTCTGTACAACTTTACAATGGAACTGTATTTCAGTGACTATTTTGATATCAGATTAAACTTCCAAAAAGTTACACATAATTCAGGTCTATTTTTTCTACCAGTAAGAGTTCTGCTAAGTTACAAAACCCCAAAATCACAGTGTTCAGTTTAAAAAAAATTAAACAGTAATCCTGTCAATGTTAATCAAAATCAAAACTTCAGAATGCCGTGGCATTTATGTGACCAATCTGAGTTTTAGATACAAATACCAGCTGTTTATCCCATGGACCATTTTTGCTAGGCTGAGGCTGTGAAAAATCGAAAATCGACGTACGATTCTTTTTTTCCTTTTTTTTTTTTTATCGCACAAAGGGATATATGTGGAGGGTACAGAGTGACATGAACAGATCACAAAGCACGACAGACATTAGTTCTCTCCTTCCCCAGCATCTCCTTCATCTCCCTGGTTTTCCGACGTCCACAGCTGTAAGAGAGAAAGAGAGCTATAATCAAAGCAGGGCTACTGAAATTTACTCAGGGAGGTGGCTCAGTCTGTAGCATCTTATCTCACTCAGCTGTTTAAAAGTCTTCCTGTATTACTGCAGACAGTGTTGACTGCAAAGGTTAAAACTTTAGCAGTCATTTTTAACCAATTTAACAATGTAAAAATTTAACTGTGCTTACAGAGTATATGAATCCCCTCTTGAGTCTTGGGCGATAGTGCATTATTAAGTAGGTGAAGAGGGAAGAGGACTACAGACCCTCCAGAAGCAGTCCTGAAACCTGCAGTACTTACAGTGAGATTGTCCCTAAGCAACTGCATGATCAGGGTGCTGTCTTTGTAAGACTCTTCATTCAGCGTATCCAATTCAGCAATTGCTTCATCAAATGCCTAAAACAAAGAGCCTTTAAGAAGTCACAGGTTCTTTGGAGCTAGCTTAGCCCAACTTTTTTCTGCTAACAAGTACACGTAATTTCTCCCCCTGTACAGTATTTTGGGGAACCTAGGCTATTATCACATTGTTGTTTCAGCGAACATATACAGTAGTCCCCCTTTATCTGGAGTTTCACTCTCTGTGGTTTCAGTTACCCACGGTCAAATAGGGTCTGAAAATATTAAATGGAAAATTCCAGAAACAAACATTAAGTTTTAAACTGTGCGCTGTTCTGAGTAGTGTGATATAATCTCATGCCATCCTGCCTGAGACGTGAATCATCCCTTTGTCCAGCAGATCCACACTGTATACACTCCCTGCCTGTTAGTCACTTAGAAACTGTCTCAGTTATCAGATTGACTGTCCCGGTATCGCAGTGCTTGTGTTCAAGTAACCCTTATTTTACTTAATAATGGCCCCAAAGTGCAAGAGCAGTGATGCTGGCAATTCGGACATGCCAGAGAAGCCGTGAAGTGCTTCCTTTAACTGAGAAGGTGAAAGCTCTCGACTTAATAAAGAAACAACAAAAAAAATTGTATGCTGAGGTTACTAAGATCTACGGTTAACTTTTATTACAGTATATTGTTATAATTGTTCTATTTTATTATTAGTCATTGTTGTTAATCTCTGTGCCTGATATATAAATTAAACTTTATCATAGATATGTATGTATACAAAAAAACAGTACGTATAGGGTTCGGTACTACCCACGGATTCAGGCATCCACTGGGGATCTTGGAACCTATCCCCTGTGGATTAGGGGGGACCACTGCAATGCATGTTTATAAAGCATCAACCAGCAATGACAGAAATTCCTAGGTAAGAACTTTACTGAATCTAGTAAGTCAGCAGGTATTACTGTTAACCCAGCACATTCATTCTAGGCAAATACACTTACTTTTTTAATTACCAAAGACATTTCTAGTAATCCTTTTTTTAAACTAAAACTCAGAAGGTCTGGATACAAGGGATCAAAGGAGAAGAGAAATTCACACCACTAAATCTGATTCAATTAAGTGACAGAACTTTGAGAATTCATTTCACACACTTTTTCCAAATTAAAAAAATTTTAAATGATAGTGTGCATGTCGAAAGACTACAAAAATATGTAGAAAATGCAACTATGTTACCAAAAGTAGATAGGCGGTAACAGAGCACACAAAGAAAACACAGGCTGATTTCTTTCATTTACAGCCCTAACACCTCAGATCTTGGTACAAGGATGACAATATATAATGGAGGCCCGGAGCCCAAACCTTGACAAGAAACCACCACCTTCATTCTGAATTTTCTACAACCACCCTCCAAAAAGAGCAGTCAACAAAAACAGAACAAAAATCAGCAGGAGGTGTTAGAAGAAATCAAAATGCAATAGGTCCGTATTTATTTCATAAAAGATATACTCCTACCCCCAGAAAAATCTTCAAAAAAATCCAAGACAATGAGTTATGTTCAGGTAATAAAAAAGGAGTTATTATAAAGCACAAGCACTGTTTTACTCTGATCAGAAACCAGAGAGGGTCTTTCTCACCGTTTTTGCCAGGCTGCAAGCCTTTTCAGGAGAGTTTAGAATCTCATAGTAAAAGACTGAGAAATTAAGTGCCAGGCCAAGTCGAATTGGGTGTGTAGGCTGCATTTCTTTCTTACTAATTTCAAATGCTTCCTGGTAAGCCTGCTGGGAGTTCGACACAGTAGCTATAAGAAAGATAAAAAATATTAAAGGTTGGGTTCTTTCATAGGTCACATCATACACTGGATCCATCACCAAATCATATTATCTAACTGGGCTGGAACAAATGACTTATCAAATGAGGGGTCAGTGTCTCCACCATTTGATTAACAATCATTTGCTAAATGTTTATTCTAAGCCAATACTATATTAAATACTCTGGGGGAGAACAAAGACAATTATGATAAAGTCTACTAAAGCAGTTAAGAAATACCCTTTAATAAGATAGAACGTGGAAAACAATATGCTCTAATGGAAAGATCATGGAATTTAGAGTCAACACACCCACACGTGACTTCCCAACTCTTATTCACTAGGTACGTGGCCGGGAGTGAGTGAAAACCTCTGTGAGCCTTGCTTTCCTGATCAGAAAAATGGGCAGACTCCCACCTAAACTCACAGGGTTATATGAGGGATAAATGAGAGTCTAAAATACTTGGCAGAGAGCAGGCACTTAATAAAGCACAGCTGTAATCATCACCCTCACGATAACACAGGCATGTGATAAGAGAAATGCATCACTATCTACTATGGTGGTTTCCTGCCATCAAACATTTTCAAGTTTCACCCCTAAAAAGAAGCTACCAAATAGTCCTCGAGATAAAGATCCCTTTAGATATACTACGCACCAGACTTCTAATGCCCTCCATATTTGCCCCTCAGATACATTTCGATTTGTCCACCACGACCCCATTTATCACAGGACAGCACACTGTTGTGGTCCTTTAAATTCTGAGTACTGTGATGTTGATGTCTAAGGTGAACAAAGCAAAAACTTAAAATTTTTATGAAGGAAGACTGGCTCCACTACTGGTCAAATTTCTTAAAAAAAGAAAAAAGTTACTTACTTTGTTTATTGTCTCCAGATGCCACCTCAGAAAGATATCTAAAGTAATCTCCTTTCATTTTCAAGTAGAACACCTTACTTTCTGGTTGTGTAGCATTGGGAATAAGATATTTGTCCAATAGCTCCTAAAAAATGATTCACATTCTGTTAAGAATCTGGAAATCTTACTTACAAGATGTTAAAACTATGTTTGCGATTCAAGATACACACTAGCACTTCTAAGTGTTTTTGAAGACCTAAAAAAACATATTTTTCATCCAAAGCTTTTAAATGGTTTTTAGCCCAGGTCATAAGCGCAGATGCCTGTACTCCTGGTAAAAATCACTTTGACCATCCATAAGGGGTTGATTAAAGTAGAGCCAAACAATGGAATGCTAGGTAGGCTTTTAAAATGATGGTGCAGACCTACACTGATAACATGGAAAGGTTCTCAAAAGAAGGCTGGGTGAAAAAAAAAGCAGATTATAAATACCACATGAATCCTATTTTAATGTTAAATACATATGTGTACACACACGAATATGTAAGGGAAAAGTCTGGAAGGATATTTATTAATATGTTGATAATGGTTCTTTGGGTGATAGGATTAGAAGTTATTTTCACTTTCTTATTTATACTCTTCTGACCTATCCCCCCCCCACTTTTTTTTTAAAACAACAAACTTGTATTACTTCTGTAATTAGATTAAAAAAAAAAATCTTTCCATTTTGGGAGGAAAAAAGGTGATGATAGAGCAAAATTGCCAAAAACTAAGCTTAGATTCAATCAGACCTGGGGAAAAATCCCTCATTTGCCACTTACTGTCTGTATGACCCTGGACAGATGACCTAAGCACCCTGAGCCTCAGTTTCCTCAGCTAACAATGGGGAAGCCATCTTCTAGGGTAATTATAAAAGGGTAAGTGAGCTACCGTACATAAAGTGCTTAACACGTTGCCTGGCACGTAGTAAGCACTCAAAATGTCGCTAATACTATTATTAACAATAAATTCCTTTAAACATTATGCTTACAACAAAAGCAGTTCTGAAGGAGTCCAAGCTTCGTATACAGAGCAATATTTTCGAAGAGTTGTTTTAGAATGTGGCATCCTGAAAAACTGGTTAAGAGGCAGTAAGTACCATGCTTCTCTTCACATTCTTTCAGATGCTCTTAAAAGCTGGTCTACATTTTCAGGAATTATGGAACTTTCTTGCCCTTGGGATGCATGCCATACTTCATCTGAATACCAGATGTACCTAACATTCAGGAATTAGTGCATCATTAACAAACCCCCAAATTACCAACAGGCAACAAATTTAGCCATGACACTCTTACATCATGGGTCTAACAAAAAGAGCAGCTCAACGCAAAAGCTTAGTTATAAGGGGATTTAATCAACCAAAGTGAGAAGATGCAAGGGACAGTAGTTGTTTTAATATTCTTTGCAGACAGACAGGGTGTAACTCCTTATGGGTTAGGGATGAGGGGTACTGCCTGATAGCTGACAAGCTTTGTACTGGTTTTCAAAAGAAAGGTGTCATGGGCAGTAACTCGGAGAGGCAGCCAGCAGGGGAGGAGGTAGATCCACAAGTGTGAATTCCTTTTCCCTTCAAAGCAGCCCTCACCGTTCATTTTTACCTGATTTCACCTGGAAGAAAAAGAAAGTTCCCAGTGGGCTCAGGATGTGAGGGAAAGACAATATGATCATGATTTGCTCTAGGTTATGCACCCCTCCCAGCCAACCCCAGACTGTGGACAGAGTGAAAGCAGTTAGGAATCATCTGACTAAGGCTGACATAAAACACAGGAGAGGAGACTCCCACACCATTTTTGATTTGGCTTTGGAATGCAGGCCCAAACTGACCGACGTGGCTAACTTTTAGACAAAAACAGGACTTTATACTGTGAAGGTACAACTGGGCAAGGCTGAAAGGCAGCTCGGCTTTTTGCTCCTCTCTCTCTAGTGGAGATGACATCACCACTCAGACTAATATACAGAATAGCCTCTCTGTGGCTGCATCTACCTAAAATCCTGCCTATCGGACAGGCCTCAATTTCTAAAGAAAAGATGGAGGGATGTTGACTAAATGTTCCTGTTTTTCACAGGTCTTTTTGAAGGGAGAGGAAAATACCCCATAAGTGACGAGCAACCTCTGATCAAATAAGAGGTGAGAAAAATCACACCATATGCTTAAAAATTAGTTGCAAATGGTTTGTAGCTTTCCAGTATGTTCAGACACCTTTCTCTCATAGGCTGTTTGAGAGTTTACATCTGTACATTAAATTGATACTATTTAGAAATCATCATTTAAACAGAAACCCTGGCCTCTTACCAGAACGTCATTGCAGATGTCCTGCAGTTCTGCCTCTATCTTCTCCCGGTACTCTCTGCCCATCTGCTGCTTCTTCTCGTTCCTCTCTGTTTTCTGTTCGATGCTGGAGATGACACGCCAGGAAGAACGGCGGGCACCAACCACGTTCTTGTAGGCCACGGAGAGCAGATTTCTCTCTTCGTTGGAGAGTTCATGCCCCTGTTCTGTGACTGCCTTCATGGCTGCAGCCATATCATCATAGCGCTCAGCCTGCTCAGCGAGTTTGGCTTTCTGTACCAGCTCACTTTTATCCATGGTCATTCCCTAGAACGAGAGCAAGAGAAAAAGAAAGAGAAAGCAAATGTCAGGCTTCAGGGCCCAGGAAACGCATAGGCAAATCTTCTTCCAACCCATTTGGAAAGAAACATACCTAAAGGTGAAACATCTACTTCCAAAGGGCCTCAACAATATTGACCACGGGCTCCTGTAGGGTTAGATGCTTTGCTAAGGTCTTTTTATTATTTTGGTCAACTAATTTTCCAAGAGTTCTACAGGGCAGATATGTTCACAACAATTCCTTCTCCTTTTTTGAGGTGAAGACATGGAGGTTTGGAGAAGGCAAGTGATGTGCCCAGGGCAACACTGCTGGGAGACAGAAGAGAGCCAGACCTCAAATTCAAGTCCCTCTGTTGCGAGGGCTTCTGTCTTCTTCCCCTTTCCTAGCCTGCCTCCTCAACACACAGAGACTGCTCAGTAACTATTTCTTTAGGAGATTACGCTAAATATACAGCCTTTACTTTTTTCAAGAATTGTCTGGTTTTGACCAAATCTGGTTTTTCCCCCCATAGTATAGGGGAAAACACCTTAAGTGTGATGGTTGCTTCAATCAATCTTAAAACAAAAAATAAGACTTTAAATGTTGTATTTGGCAGTGCCCATCAAGCAGAAGGTACCTAAAAAAACAGAAGCCATTTTTATCATATTCTCTGCAATTTGCTAACTTTGTTACAAGGACACACTGCAGACAAGAGCATAAACGAAGGGCAGGCAGATTTGGCTCTCTCCAGCACCAGCTCTGCTACTTACAAGTGGCATGACCTTGGTCAAATCACTTAACCTCTGAGAGCTAGTTTCCTTACTGGACAATGAGGACACTACCAGCTCTCCACGGGACTGCTGTGAGGAACAAATGACCTCATCTACATGAAGGTGCTTTGAAGAGTTTAGAGCATTCTATACAAATATCAGGCACTAATTCTGCACAGGGTACAGGCTGCAAGAAACACGAGTGTATTCAACAGGATGCATATCAACAGAACTTCAGTTATGAACCATAACTGAGTTCATCTGAAAGTTTTTCTGAAATACACAAAAATCTTAGTGACTTCAGTTTATCACTTATCAAACCCCTTAGACACCAATCAGTGAATACCCCTTATTCACCTCGCCTTAGTCAATTCCCCACTATACTAATCATCATTTTTGAAAGGCAAGTAATTTTTGGATAATGTGTAGCTAAAAAATTATTTATTAACCAATAAGAGTTAGTTTTATTTGCTGTTAGTTTAAATTTCAATATATTTATCTGTGCCACGGTGTAAAAATACATTAATATCTTAAGGTTTAAAAAGATAAACTACTACTCTAAACAGTAGTAGGAATATCAGTATTTTTAAAATAAATTTTTTCCTTACTATATACATAGTACAATTTTAGACTCTGAAAATGATTAATAATTTTAAAATAGCAAAGGAACTATAACCCCTACTCACAAAATGGTTTTACTTTAAAAGCCATTTCTGTATTTTCAAGGGAGAAATTCTACAGACAGGGCCCTACCACATAAAAATGTTTTATTAAATGGAGCACAATGATAAGATACACCCCAAATCTAGACAAGCCAGAAAGAGTTGGTTCCCTTGCTCAGAACTACAATTTTTCTTCCCAGCACTTATTACCTGTATCATATTCGGAGCTGTGCCCTATATAAGGCTCGCTAATTCTAAGCTTACACGCAGCGAAGCAAGTCTCGCCTTGATCCGTCTGACAAATCTTCACCCACATCACTAGGATGAGACTATAACACAGATAATAATCCTCATGAAATATTCCATTTGTTCTCCTACATTTCCCGGCAACCCCCCCGCACTTAGGAGTCATATGGCTAGTTCTTGAAACTGAAAAGCCTATGTGTGGTTCACCAGGCTCTCTTCTCTTTTAGCAGCCACCTAGAAGGCCATGTGTTCTAGATGGTGCTGTCACAAAACAGTCGAGTTCTGTAACCTGAGTCCCCTAGTGACTGTAGTGTCTCTGTAGTGCAGAGACTCCTGCAGACCTGCATTAGACAAGCAATATGAAAAAGAAATAAACTTTTGTTGGTTAAGCCACTGAGACGCTGGGGCTGTTTGTTACCACAACACAACCTGTCTACTCTAATACAAGTACATAAAAAATACACTACTCGTCATCTTAAAATTATATACTGTCTTAGTATGTCTAACTTTGAGGACAATCTTCATCATTAAATAACCCTACTTCATTGTTCCTAAGAGAAGCAGAGAGAAGCCAACTTTCAATGAACTTAGAAATTTTCCAGTCTATAGACTAATTCAAAGCTAGCAGTCACTTAGTGGCCCACTCCAAAGGTCATAAAACAGCACCTGTTCAATTCTACCTAGGAAAGATTCCAATCAATAAAGTACTGGCCAAAAGCCAATCCAGAGCTAAGCCATCCCATGCAGTATTATAAGTAATAGAGAAATACAAAGGATCAACACTGCTAAAGGATGCCATGAAACTCTTTGGCCCTACTAGGTCCCCCAGTTAAGCCCCCCACCCCTACTTCTTCTCCCCTTCCCAAACATTAAAAGTTAAATCATACCTGAAGAATCCTGACTATTCCTTGGGACCTCCCAAATGTACATGCCCTATTCCTCAAAATAAAATGTGGCCTTTCTGGTTTGGGGCCAACTATTTCAAGCTTCTCTGGGATCACTGCAAGAGGTCTTGGAGATTGAGAACCATCATGATATGGTAAGACTGGATGCATGCCTTAAAAAATGCATCCATCTGTTTAAAAAATTTTAATTCCACACACACACACACAAACAACTTACAACAAACAAAATCCATAGCTGAATGTCCTGATGCTGATGCTTATGTAACTTCTGACTTATATAACATGGATTTTGAAGCAGCTAGACCAATTTCAACAGGAAATGGGTTACATAACACCCAGCAGTTTGGAAGGCAGCAGAGGAGAAAAATGAAATTGTTCCTATTTCTACATCTACAATAAACCTCCCATCCATAATCTCTCCCTAGTCCCACTCACATGATCTTTAGCCCCCTTCAGGTCTTTGCTCTCAGACCCATTCTTAAAGCTCTAACCAAGTCACTTTCTGCTTAAAATTCTTTAAAGTTCCCTACTGCCAACAGTCAAGTCAGATTTCCTCCCGTCACTGAAGGCTTTCCAACCTATCTTCCCAAACTTTCCCAAAGCATGCTTTCCACACAATATGTGCTTCTGCCAAAATGGTTTTCTTACATACAAAGTGTGCTTTTCTGTCTCCATGTCTGTGCTCACCAAGCCACTCCCTCTGCCCGCAATGTCCTTTCTCATTTACCTGCATACAAAATTCTTCAGAGCGTGGCTCAAATGCCATCCATCCCCTCCATGAAGCCTTTCTTAAGCCGCGAAGCCTGAGCTGTCTAATATGATAGCCACCAGCCACATGTGGAAATCGTAATATTTTGGATATATGGAGTTAAATTTTTTAAAGTTAACAAAACTTGGTTGTTTTTCACTTTTTAAATGTAGCTACCAGAAAATTTTAAAGTTCATGAGGCTCACATTCTATTTCTATTGTACAGCGCTGCTCTAAGCTGAAAATATTCTCACAAAGCATTTCATCTATACCTCTCTTAATATCTTACCACATTTCTTCAGTGCTAAAATTACTTCGATATATTCCTTAAGTCCCTTACTACACCATTAACTCCTTTAGGGCATATCTCCCACAGCACCTTGCACGTAATAGGTATGAACAAATATCTGCTGAATGAATGAACAGACCCCAAAATAAAAGAATGATAAACCTGCAGATTTGGTAGAGTTCTCTCTCTGCTCAAATAATTCAAAGCACCTATTCTTCACAAGCACATTAAATCCTCATTACATCTAAACCTCATTCCTTGTACTTCTGCACCCTACTTCAAAACTACTCTCAGTCATGCCTTCACCTTTACTCAGTAACTTTAAATGACTCTCTTTTGGCTACTCCATCAAATCTAAACTCTACTAGGCTTTCAAAGTCCTTCATAATTTGGCTCCTCTGTACCTGTTAGGCTTTCTCATCCACTATTCTCCAACATGTACCCTTCTCCCAGGCTGGACATCACCGAATACCCTATAAATGTCATGCTCAAACATGCCTGAAATTGCTTCTGTAGTTCCCATCATCTAGAATGCTCTCCTATTTACTTCCTGCCTATGCAAACTCTATCCATCCATCTGGGGCTAGAAAGCCTTCCCTGACTAGCCCAGTGCCCACTGATCTACCCTGCCTATGAATCTAAATACACCTGTAGCCTGCTACAGAGTCCAGGGCTTCTTTATGCCTACGTTCTGTATGTTCTATGGCACTGTACCATTTACAAACAGTTTCACCTGTGTATGTCCTCACAGGAAAGCTTCACATTTGCTTCTCATTTAATGCCTAAAACTGCCAAGTGCAAAACTAATGCTCAAATAAGTATCTATGCATTCTTTTCAACAAATCATTACTGGGAAAGCAGAAAGAAAACAGGCCACCTATATGTGGGATGGCAGAAAGGAAACAGGACTATGCTGCAAAACAAATGTGAAGTACTATTATCCCTCTCACAGTACCTACACATCACTGTTTTAGCCCAGAAAATGTGAGTTTGGACTTTAAAAAAAAATACAACCCGTGGGAAGGAAAAGAAGTCTAGACCAATCTTGTACAGGAAGTGAATATGTTATAATGTTAACATTCCCAGATAAGACTCTACCCTTCAATGTCCTCAAGATGGACACACATGTTAACTACAACACTTTTATTCATCCATTCCTAATTGAATTTTCTAGAGATGCCAAGTAGTAATGGTTTACAATCGGGACGTACTTTTGTTCTGAGATTTTGAACCCAGGTCCCACCAAGGAAAACATCAGCAAGAGAGCCTCTATTTGCCTCCTAAAAAAGCCTTAAAAGACTGCAGTCTCACCATCAGGCCTAGCACTAATAGCACAGAGTCAAGATACCATAGCAGACAAACTTAGGAGAGGCCGCAAGAGGTCTAACCCTGCAGTGGGCCAAGAGATTTCCTTGTGCTGGGCATAGATCAAGACACCAACAGGCTTCAGAACAGTTCTCAGGCACAGCCCCATGATGATGATGGCTGTCCATCTGTTCTTAGCCACTAGATGCAGCATATCAGAGGACTGCATTTGCTGATTAAATTAGCAACTGCTTAGTGAAAAATTGGAAACAATCTAAATATACAACAGGGGAGTGGTTAAAAAGAGAGACAGATGGTACAAGATTATATGGCCATCAAAAGAAGGGATTTAATGTCATAGAAAGATTTGTTAAAGAAATCATGGTGGAGAGGGGAAAAGATGCACAGCAGTATTTCATTTTTGTAAAATATCCCTTAAAGATTATGAAGAATTATTCTAAAGCTGCCCATAAAATATTAGGATTTGCTTCAAATAAATGAAACCTTAATCAGACAGTAAATGCTGAAACAAGACTATCTATGAACCAGCCTAGCCCTTCTACTTCAATTCTTTGCCTAAGGGGTATTTTTTCCAGCCAGGGTCAAAATACTGAGAGGTCATCCCAGTGGCAGAAGCAGACATCCAAAGATTAAAAGGAAAAAATAAAAATAAAAACAACTATCCACTGCTACTCCATATTAAAAAAAGTACTGTGAAGGAACAAACGCGTTGAAAATGACAGCTGTAGCCTTTTAAAGTTATTAACTTTCAGCTGTTTTGATTTCAAGGAAAAGAACATGCTCAATTTTAAAATACTGAACTTTTAATTGAGTTTAATAATTTGTTAGAAATTTAAAACGTGGACTCCACTATTTATCATGTGCCAGGATTACTGAAGCTGTCTAATAAGAAACAGGCATGAGTTGGATCTGTTTTAGGAAAGCCCTATACACAACAAAGCTGGGCTTCTAAAGAGAAACTAGGTGATTTTTAAAACAACTTCTCTGAATCTTAGTTTCCTCAAATGTTAAAAGGAGACATTAATAGCTATCAAATAAGAGGATGTACATAAACTGCCTAGATAGTGCTGATCAGAGTAAAGGCTCATTAGGCAAATATTCTTACTCTTAAACTACCTCACAAAAATGTAATGTATATAACTCAATGTGTGTTGAAATAACTGCCAATGAAAAAACTACCAGTATTTCCAAGAACTCTTCATTGTTTACTGAGAGTAGTTCAAAAGAAATACAGGTAGAACAGTGTGGTCCACCCCTCAGAGAGCTGACACTCCCATGGCTGGAACATGGGAAGAGTACATATTTAAGGGTTACAAAGCTTCCTTGGAGAAGCAACCAGCTAGAATTAGAGGGAACAGGTTTAGTTTAAAGTGGCTCGGTCCTGACTGGATTTATGGGTTGGTGGGGTTCTGCACAGGAGAGAAAAAGGGAACTCCAGGTAGGGACCAGAAACATAGCTGTATGACTAAAGTGCACGTGCGTTTTTCTAGATGAAATAGATTTCAAAAGGCAAGGGAGAGAAAGAAATGAGAATTATCAACCTGTGAAGAGGAAACTGACAGGAGCATCTCAAAAATCTAGGCTCCAAGTTTCCAGGGGTAAGAAATTGACAGTAAATTCTGCATAGCACTCACAGAGGTACCATTCCATAGAGCACCCACAGCAGCATGCAGTCAAAGTTCCAGTTCTCGAGTCACTCAGCCAAAGGAAAAACAGATGCCAAGCTACTGCAGAAGGGACGGAGAAAGTCTGTGGGTCCAGGTGGTTAGTGGGTGTCACCCAGAAAAAGTTAAGTACTCCTGGCTCTTAAAGAAAACTACTCATTGAAAAACACCCACTCCAAAAATGTCTGTGCACCATTCTACACACAAAATTCAGAGGCCTGTAATAAATTTAACTCCACTGAAACATTTGCAGGCTCTTTGTTAGAAAATGAAACACAGCATGTCTGAAATATGAAGTCATTAGCACTGATGTCCAGAGAACACGGAACTGTGGAGGGAAACCGCACTTCTATTCCAAAATCCCTTCCCTCTTCCATATTAGTTGTTGAATGTCATTGTTGAATATTGTGGAATATGAATATCATCATACGTCCAATTAGCCAAGATTAAACCTAAAACCATGGAGGTGTCAAGTGATATGCCAAGGTCACACAATGTGAATCAATAGCAGATATGACAATAAATTGATCTCTTGGCTTTAACGGATCAATCCAAAAAGACAATATGCTAATTCTCATCCATCAAGACAGCCCAATTGGTTGACCTCGTGAATAGGGTTCAAAAGCTTTGGGCCCATCAACATAACGGAAGTGACCAGTCCAATCTACCAGTACCACACAGCCACTCGGAAGGTTACCTGACCTCTGCGAGTCTCAGTTTTCTCATGCATAAAATAGGCAAATCTACTTAATAGGGTTCTCGTAAGGAGTAAATTAATCCACGATGCAAACATTTAGCAGTCGCTGCACACTGTAAGCACTCGAATGGCAGCCACAGTATATTCCACACAGAAGTCTAACAAACAAACGGTCAGCCGGTGAAGGGACACTTACTACATACCTTATTTCTTTCAAATCCAGAAGGCTTTCTTTAAAGACTGTTAAGAGAAAGGCACGTGTTAACTTACTGTGCCTCTTCTAAGATAGCACTTGTCACAATTTACTGTAAATGTCTTTGTTGGCTCCCACGCTGGACTGTGAACTTCAGCAGGAAGCCAGACTTCTATCTCTGGGCGCCCCATGTGCAGCACAATACCTGCCCCGCTGAATATGAAAGCATTTGATCAACTGATGCACTTTTTTTAAGGAAGTGAACAAGGCTGTGATTTCCAGTGGACAGAGGTAAGTAGACCACATCTAACCTATAAAACACAGACAATACTTATACTCTGTCATAGACTACTTTTTGAAAAGAGCCATCTCAGCTCTAATCAGGAGACAAAGCTACAAGTTTTGACTGTTTCTCAGCTACCAATTGTTATATTTATAGATTCAAACTGAGCTTCAACAAGCCTTCAGAATACTTTGTCCATCTCCTCTACTCAAAGGTCCAATCAGTTAGCTATACAAAAAGCAATACCTGCTAACTAGTTCAGTAACTAACCACAACAAAAAAACCCATCAATCATGGTCTACCTAAATGTGCAAAGCACTTAGGGGTTTGTATCAACTCATTTAATCCTCAGAATCCTATGATGTAGGTGTCATTGTCCCCTTTCATAGAGGCCAAGAGTGACATCCCCAGGGTCACACAGGTGTATCCAATACATGCTCTTTCCTCTGTGCAGCACTGTCTCCTAAAGATCAATTATGATTCTCAATGCTTACTCAAAGAAAAGATAGAATGGACAATTTTTCGAAGAACCATACAAAGTTATTACAGTGAGGTTTGAGAATCGGCCTTAATTTATCTAGCTTTAAAAATCAGAATGAAATTCAGCAGTTAAAAACAGCATATGCTAAAAAGCTCACCAGACTGTCAAACAAGCTTTAAGGTAAGGTTTGCAGGCAAACAAGAACAACGGCCAGGGCTCACAGCTACTTTATTGTCGCCTCGCATCTCTGTCCTGGTCAAGGCCATTCAGAAATAACTTTTATTGTTGGGTCTCAGAGAAAACAATGAAGTAAACTAACCACTACAGGAAAAAACAGAAGATTACATAACAGACGATTGGCCACATTAAAAAAGAAAAAATCATCTCACTAACCTACAACCTGCTGGGAATGACTTCTCTTGAGGCCACCAATCAATTCCATCTCATTTTAAGTATTAGAAACATGTAACTATGCCTATATCAGAAGATCTTTTAGCAGAGAAAGCAGTAAGACGACTGGCTTTTAGCATACGCATCACAAAACAGAAAGTACTTTAGTCTATTTTTCCTCCCTTAGAAAAACTCCCTCAGGACCCAGCTCTGATGTTAGTTTCTCCACTGTGACATGTGGACGACTACTAGGATCACATTTGTGTAGAGACCAAGATGGTTCTGAAGCCTAAAAGTTGCTATTATACAACTCATTTCTTGCCCCCTAGCTAGTGTGAATTGTCACCTCTCCCTAGAAAAATGTAGGAACCCAGGAACATAAGTTCCTTTACAAGTAAATTTTAGTTCACTCTCTGCAGGGACCCTCATTTAAAGGAAAATGGCTTAGTTTGATGGCACTGAAAGAGCAGGCAACATAGTAGGACATTATAATTTAGAATTTTCTCTCTTCTTATGTAGATAATACTCCTTCATCTCCTCCTCCCTAATAAAATATGGAAAATCTAAAAATCTACAGAAAAAGTAGTATGATAAACAAAAATTAATGACAGTGGTATTGACCAAATTCTATTAGATAAAGAATTTAGAATAGGATAAATCAATGTGCCACAAAGTAACTTATGAACTTTCTCTCTAGTATGAAGCAAATGCTTGAAAATCTGGGTTGTTCACAAGCTTGCTTCCTGATGCAAACCAGCAGTATCATCCCTACAGGCCAGAATGAATATATTCCCTCCAATAAATTACATTACATCTATTTTCAAAAATAGCTAAAATTCCTGTTCAAATATATTTACTTTAATAAGACACATGCAAAGAAAAATGAAGGACTAAATGGTGTTCACATGAAAGATATACATGTGTTGTTCCACCACCAGTAGAAATCATTAGTGTGTAGGTTTCATTCTTGGCTCCAGCACTTACCTTGTGCTGTGTGTGTGCATCCCCCTAGGATAATTAGTTAACGTCTCTGTGCCTCAGTTTCCACATCTGTAAAACAAGGCTAACAGTACTTACCTATCATTGGTTGTTATGCAGGTTTAGTTAATATGTGTAAAGTGCTTAAAACAAAGCTTAGCACATAGGAGGCAATGTAAGTGGTAGCTACTATTATTATAGACTAATTGCTTGATGCTACCTCAGTTGGTGAATAAACCACAAATGCATGGACTCTCTGTGTCTATGCTATATAGCATATATGCACATGTCTAATCTATATATGTGTATATTCATGAATACAGTCAAATAACATTTATTAAACACCAACTATATCCCAGATTCTTATTTTAATTATTGAGTTTGTCACAATAACACATCAAAGACTATTACCATTTGCATTGTACTGATGAGAAATTGGGCTCAGAAAGACTGGAGATGCTACACACAAAATAAAATTCTATTATAATATATCATTTTTTGAAAGTAACATATATACCAAATAGGGTTGGGTCTCATTGGAATGCAACTAGAGAATAAAACAAAGCCGTTAATAGTGGACTTGAATCAAAAAACAAAACCAAAAGCTTACATTTAACAATTTACAGTCTGTAAAAAGGCCTCATGACAACTGTGGAGAGGGAAACCAAGAACCAGCTGAAGATCACATAGCTAGAAAATGCTGCAGGTAAGACTTGAATCAAATTTGACTCCAGGCCCAGTGCTCTTTCTGCTTCTATATCCACAGCCAAATGGGCAAAATGCACTTTTTGCAATGGCCCAAATCTCTGGAGACTCTGCCTAGCATCCTGGGAATTTGCTCAGGCTGGTTTTATGGGGGCTGCCTCCCTAATCTATAGAGCTCCAATTCTAAAATGGCTTCAACATAACACAAGCACTGCATGATGGGAAATGTACAGAAGATTATAGGGTAGGAGCCACACTCCAGGGGCTGACAGTCCATAAATATTTGCTACTTATGAACGAAGATATTCAATCTGAAAACCAGGTGTGTGGTTTAGGCCAAATCACCTCATTTCTCATAAAGACTTCATCTGTAAGATGGGTGAATGGTTTCTTATCTCAGTGACAGGCGAGGCTAGGAAAATAACTCAGCAGTTGCTACTGGATTATCAGCCTTCCATTTTGAAAACCACACGTAAAATTCTAACTTGGGTCCAGTAAAATTGACAGGTTTTAACCCTTACCATCCTGTGTGCTCTTAAAGACATAGATCCAAGAAAAGTGAGGGCTCAGACAACTGAGGTACAGTTCTAAATACAAAAGAAGAAAATCACTAAGAACCAATTAATGTTTATACATATAAATTTCTAACAGGAAAATGCAAAAAAAAATGAGTAGCCAAATGTCCAGTTCTATAAACTGCATATGTGTGTGGTTTCATATGAACAATTGAGACAGAGTGAGAAATGCAGACAATTTTCATATTCTTACAAGTGCTTCATCCTTCTGTTTTGGCTCCTGTGGCCGCCTGATTCTACAGATTCATAACATCATCTTGCCAAATTCCATCTCCCACACAGGGCAAGTAAAACCAGAGCCTGAAGCTATCTAGCCTTACCAAAAAAAAAAAAAAAAAAAAAGCAGAGAAGGCAAAGACAAGAAAGACGCATTTTTACAGAAAGGTTGGCAAACTCTCTTACCATTATCGCCACCTTCGAAAACCCCATTACATGCGAGTTCTCCATTTGCAACAGACAAAGATGTACTCATCTTCTGAAGAAAAGGGACCCAAATCACTCCCATCCTTTCCCATCACCAGAAAGGCCACTAGGCAAATTTCAGTTCTAAAAACGTACTAACACACAGCATGGGGGAATTTTGGGCGAGGACACAAAAGACTCTGGGTTTAAATGACGGTAAATACCGTGGGAAAATACTTCGATTCTCAGGCTCTTGACATTTTTTTTCCTGGGGATCCGGCCTGACTCAGTAACCGCTTCCAAGAATTGCATTTTCTTGATTCAAACCTCAACCCTGTGCTTCTCAGGGAATCTCGGGTCCTGCCAGGCTCCAAAACCAGCGAACGATGATGAACTGGCTTTACTGCAAAGTGGGAGGGGGTTTTCCCAAGGTTAAACCCCTTACCCACCTACGGGGGGTACAGCACGGGCATTGGGACTCGAGAGCTCGCCCGCATTCAGTTAAATTTTAATATTTGGAAACCGGAAAGGCAGGAGCAGGGGTGACGGGGCTGAAAGGGTGGGCTCTCGCCGCCCAAGGCGCAGAGAGGGGTCACGCGGGGATCGAAGCGGGCTCGTGAGTGGGGGTCCGGGGACCGCGGCCCGATGTCCCTTCCGGCCCGGTGGGGAGACGCGCCCGCCCGCCTGGCAGGGTGCAGGCGGCGAGGGCGGCCCGGGCCTCTCCACGAGCGAAGGGCCCGGCCCCGGAAACAGGGAGGGGCCGCGGCGAGGCCGGGCCCGCCGCAGGCGGCCGCGCGGGGCGGAGGAGGCCGCGCGCCGCTAGCCCCGGGGCCCACCCGCGGGGTCGCATTCGCCGCCGCCGCCGCCTTCTTCGTGGGGGAGCTCGGGGCTGGGGCCCCCGGGGGCCCCGGGCGGCCCCCGCGCGGCACTCACCGTGGGAGGAGTGCCGGGGGCGAAGACGCGGGCCAGAGGAGCTCCGAGCGCGGTGACCGCTTCCTTCCCAGGCCCACTCGTCGGGCGGCGGCGACGGCGGCTGCAGGCGCGGCGGCGGCAGCTCCCGCGGCTCCGGAATCGGCGGCGGCGGTGGCGGCAGCTCCACTTCCGCTCCGGTCACCACTTCCGCTCCGGCCCGAGCCCCGCCCCGCCCCTGCGCCGCCTCCTCATTGGGCGAGCGGGGCACGGGGTTGCCCCGGCCGCCCGAGAGGGGCGCCGGCGGAGGGAGGAGGAAGAGGAGCGCCAGGCCGGGCTGCGGCGGCGGGGGAGGGCGGGGGTCTCGGCGGGGGCGGGGAGGGGGACGGAAGTGGGGGCGGAGAGCGGAAAAAGGCGGTGGGAGGAGAGGGGGCGGAGCTGGGGTGTCGGGGAAGGGAGCGTGTGGGAACGAGGAGGGCTGGGCGAGGTTTGGGGCTGGGCAGGCCCGAGGCCCGGGTGACGCCCTTTCTGCCTCGGCTGGGAGCTCCACAGGGCCGACCCGGAGACTCCGAGGTCATCGATTCCCACCCCACCCAGAGAGTAATCGTCACCGGGTCGGAGGTTGAGGTCAATACCCTGGTGCTGTCTGCTGTGGGAATTACTGGACCCAGAGAAAGACAGAAGTTGTCCATCCCTAAATTTTCGCTTAGTCCTCCCTTCAGTGCTTCAAGGTACTTATTATTTCCTCCTTTTGTGAACTGAAGCGGCCACGTGAAGTACCAGGAACGAACCTGCGCAGGTCTTTCTGGAAGCCTATGCCTGTGATCTCTTCATTGAGATACCCCCTTTCCCAAGGCCCTTAGAGGAAGCTTCAGAGAAGGGAACACCTCCACAGCCCCCCATTGCCATGACTGCTGTCATCATGATCGACATTCTGCTCCTCCCCAGGCTGTTGACTCTTAAACCCAGTTCTTCAAAATGCCTCTCGCCTCCACTCCCTCCCTTTCCTTCATTCTTTCAACAAATATTTATTGAGCAGGCTTTGTGCTTAGTGCTGGAGACACAGCAGGAACGAGACAGACGGGCCCTGCTGTCTTGGAGTTTACAGTCTCGGAGGAGAAAGAACAAAGTAAACAGGCCTTTGTCATCTCTCCTTTACCCTTCCTTAGCTTAATGATAGACTTCTAACTCATCATCCTGCCCTCAGCTCTGCCCTCATCAACTGCCAAAGTGATCTTTTAAAAATGCCATTCTAATAGTGTCCCTTTCTGGCTTAAATCCTTTGGTGACCTAGGAGACAACTGATAAGCTCTTTGTGACAATCAAGGCTCTCCAGAAGCTGCCCTTACCCTTCACCTTCCCCTGCTATTTCTCCTCCATCATAAAACCCCAATTCAGTTGGATAATTCCTTATCCTCCCAATATGCCAGCTCCAATATTTCTAAAGCATTCACATTGCCGACATTTTTTAAAGTCTGAGAGATTTCTGTGTGAACAGATATCTGCATCTCTGCCTTGTCTGGCAACACTGTGTCTACATTTCTGTGTGGCAACAATTGGCTGAATCCAAGGAGTGGCTGCCCACTCTAGATCAGGCATGGACTTTCAAAGTGCCTGGGTCCCCTCCTGACCTGAGTCCGCTTTCCTCATTTATGTTATCTGTCATATGGGCATTTGTGCCAGTGACCCCCGTACTACACCACATTTTAACTTGAGCAAGATTGAAGGAGAGTATTGTGTAATATAAACAACATACATTTGACATCAAGACCACAGGATTTGAACCCTGGAAAAGTTTCCCAGTGCAGAAACTTCCCCATGGGGATCTATCTTTGGCAACCCAAAGATCAATAATCCAGAGACTGCTCAGATTGAAATAAGCCTTAATGTGATATGACTGTGCCTTATGCCCCCATCCAGAAAATACCAGTGGGTCAGAGGGCTCATGATAATTACACCACAAATGACCTCATCAGTGCATTGAGAGAACAGAAGTGCCCTTTGCCAGGCATCCCTGGGTGCCTGCTAATGGATTAGCTGCTTTCATCATCTCTGCGTTCTAGGCCAGGGCTTGGCAAACCATAGCCATTAACTGACAGAGACACAAAGAGATGTTAAAATACAATGTGCCAGCCATAGGAATATATATGCCCAGGGTATTGTGGGAGCCTGGGAGAAGAGCACCTAACCTATCTTGGGAGTGTAGTAAGAGAGCAGGAAAGACTTTCTGAAAGAGGGAATACTTAGCCTTAGATTCCGTAATGAATTTTTTTTAATGAATAGATTTTATTTTTTTAGAGCAGTTTTAGATTTACAAACAAATTAACCAGATATTACAGATACCCAATTTCTCCCCACCCACAGTTTCCCCTATTATTAACATCTTACATTAGTGTAGTACATGAGTTACAATTGATGAACCAATACTGATACGTTATTATTAACTAAAGTCTGTAGTTTACATTAGGGTTCACTCTTTGTTGTACAGTTCTATGGATTTTGACAAATGTGTAATGTCCGGTATCTACCATTACAGTATCATACAGAACAGTCTCACTGTCCTAAAAACCCCTGTGCTTCATCTATTCAGCCCTCACCTCCTCCCCTCACCCTAACCCTTGGCAATCACTTCTCCTTTATACTCTCTTTAGTTTCGCTTTTTCCAGTTGTCATATAGTTGGAATCATTCAGTCTGAAGCCTTTGCTGACTGGATTCTTTCATTAAGCAATATGATTTAACATTCCTCCATGTCTTTTTATGACTTGATAGCTCATTTCTTTTCATCACTGAATAATATTCCACTGTATGAATGTACCACAGTTTGTCCATTACCCACTGTCATGGATTGACTCCTGTCCTCCAAAAAGATATGCTGAAGTCCTAATCCCCGGGACCTGTGAATGTAACCTTATTTGGAAAAGAGTCTTTGCAGATGTAATCAAGTTAAGATGAGGCCATTAGGATGGGCCTTAATCTAATATGACTGATGTCCTTATAAAAAGAGGAAAAAGCCAGGTGGAGACGCACAGGGAGAAGGCCATGTGATGACAGAGGCAGGGACTGGAGTGATGCAGCTACAAGCCAGGGATCCATAACCACCACCGTCGACTAGGAAGAGGCAAGAAAGGATTCTACCCAGAGTCTCAGAGGGAGACAGCCCTGCTGACACCTTGATTTCAGACTTCTAGCCTCCAGAACTGTGAGAGGATAAATTTGGTTGTTTTAAGCCATCCAGTTGTGGTACTTTGTTACAGCAGCCCTAGGAAACTGATACACCTACTACGGAACATCTTGATTCAGCTTTTGACAATTATGAACATCCGTGTGCAGGTTTCTGTGTGGACATAAGCTTTCAACTCATTTGGGTAAATACCTAGGAGTATGATGCTAGATCATATGTTAAGACTGTGTTTAGCTTTGTAAGAAATTGCCAAATAGTCTTGCAAAGTGGCTGTACCATCTTGCATTTCCACCAGCAGTGAAGGAGAATTCCTGATGCTCCAGATTCATGTCAGCATTTGGTATTGTCAGATTCTGTTTATATTTTGTATTGTTTTTTATTTCAGCTTTTCTTACACAGATGTGTAATGTAAGAACCTGGTTTGCCTCTCCAAAATTTTCTTTTTTGTTCATAGTATTCTGAAATATCATGATTAATGGCCTTGAGACACCCAGTGGGTTTCCTTTGTCCCTTTCCTTCCTTCCTTCCTTCTTTCCTTCTTTCCCTCCCTCCTTTCCTCCGTCCCTCCTGTCCTCCCTCCTTCCCTCCTTTCCTTTCCTTTTTTTTCTTTCTTTTCTTCCTCCCTCTCTCCTTTCTTCCTCTCTTTTTTTCACTTTGTGTTATGACAATTTTCAAATACAAAAGTAGAAAGAGTAGTACAATAAACTCCATACACCCATCACCCAGCTTTATTTTACTATTCTATCTATCCCTCACACTTTTTTTTTAGCAGCACTATTTTACAGCAAATCCCAGACATTATATCATTGCATTCATAAATACCTTAGTATGTAGCTCTTACAGTAAGAACTTAAAAAAAATAAATAACATAACTGCAATTCCATGATCACACTTAAGGAAATTAGCAATAATTCCTTACTATCTTGTAATACACAGCCCAGGTTTGATTGTCTCAAAAATGACTTTTCACATTGGTTTATTTGAATCAGGATCCAAACAAGATCTACACATTGCATTTAGTTGCTAAATCTCCCAAGTCTCTTTTAATCTGTAACCATTATTCCTACTCCTTTTTAAAATATTTTATTTTATTTTATTTATTTATTATTTTTTGGTGAGGAAGATTGGCCCTGAGCTAACATCCATGCCAGTCTTCCTCTATTTTGTATATGGGACGCCATCACAGCGTGGTTTGATGAGCAGTGTATAGGTCCACGCCTGGGATCCGAACCTGCAAGCCCTGGGCTGCCAAAGCGGAGGGTGCGAACTTAACCACTGTGCCACCAGGCTGGCCCCACTCCTCCTTTTTTTTATATAATCAATTTGTTGAAGAAATTGGGCAAATTATCCTATAGAGTTTCTCAGTCTGAATTTGGCTGATTGGATCCTTGTGACTTTTAAAATGTGATGCTGTCCCCTGAATGTCCTATAAACTGGTAGTTAGATCTAGAGGCTTGATTAGATTTCGGTTGAATTTTTTGGCAAGAATATTGTACAGGTGGGGCTGTGTATTTCCTATTCCATCATGTTACGAGGCACATAGTGTCTAATTGTTCCTCAGTGATCTCCTTCAATCTGAAAACCAATTTCTTTCGGGTCTGGGATATTTTTGTGAATTATTTCTTTGAAGATTTCCTTCCTCCATCTCCCTATTTTCTTTATCTTCACTTTCTAGAGCTATAATTATTCAGATATTTGAACTCTTGGAATGATTTTCTACTTTTATTGTTTTTTTCTCTCTCTCTGTCTCTTATTTTTCATCTTTTTGTGTTTGGGTCTACTTTCTGAATATTATCTTCCAACCTGTATTTAGCCAGAGTTCTGTGCAGGAGACAGAAGCAGAAACCCCTCTAGGAATTTTAAGCAGAAAGGGATTTAACATAGGGAATTAGGTGCTTGCAATCTCATTGGAAGAGCTGGAGTTGCCAACGTTGGGGGGACTTTTGTTTCAAAGTCGCCGTAACTGCGACTGAGAGGTCCAAGTTGCTGCGGCTGCCACTGTAACTCCTTGACACGCATGAAGCTGGGGACTGGGCACTGGATCAGGGAGTCTGGCCACTGATCTTTAGCTCAGAAGTAAAGTTCAAAGACAAGAGAACTGTTGTTTAGCTTGAATAAGAAGTTGAAATTGCAGGGTAGTCTATGACATGTCAATTTGCATGAAGTCTTTGATATCCATCCAGCCAATTTGGCTTCTCATTTTAGTGAAACAGGGGCTGAAATCCTGACTCAGAGAGATCTGTAGGTGTAATCAGAAACAGAGCTCCCGTAGCTCTCACTAACTTTGCCAGACAAGAGCAGGCTGTGTCAAGGAGACCAGAATTCTCCAAACTCACTGAATTCAGTTTTGGTCATATAATCACCTTTGCTCTCATATAAATGAGGTCACTGGAAAGGCAAGCATCACTAATGTCAAAAAAAAGCAGGGGGGGTGGATTGTGAATCTGTATTTCGATTTCATGGTAGTTGAACCAGAAATAAATTTCCCAGTGTGTCTAGGCTTTGGAGATTTCTACCTGCAGAGAAAGTGGCAAGGCGTTGTCACGCGCCAGTACTTCCTCTAGCCTTGGATAGTTCACACTGCTATCCGCCTCCAGTCTCCTTCTTCAGAATGCCAGCTGGGCAAAAAGACCCATTAATTTATTGGGTGTTTGTGTGTGTATTTTAGGAATGATATTTTCTAGCATTTAATTTTAAGTAAGAAAACACCTGCTGTATTCATTTGAAATCATATATTTTTATCACATGGTGATGCATGAATATATAGTCATTATAAGAAAACAGAAATATTAAAGATAAAAACTAAAGCCCCATGTGAAACACCAGAAGCCATTTCTCCTCCCCAGAAAGTAGTTAAGTATCAATTATGTAGCAACGTGCATTAGTCATGGTCAGTTAGGTTATGCTACAGTAACAAACATCCTCAAAATCTCATACAACAACAAAGGTTTATTTCTTGATCCTGACATGTTTGTCATGGGTTGGCTTCAGCTGTATCTCTGGACACAGGTTGAAGAAGCAAGTGGGATATGCTAATCTCGTGGCAGAGGGAAAAGAAAGAATGGTGGAACCTCTTAAAGCTTCTGCTTGTAAGTCTCATGTTGCTTTCACTCACATTTCCTTGGCCAAAGCAAATCGTATGGCGAAGCCTGACTTCAGTGGGGTAAGGGTGTATAATTCTTCGCTAGGAAGGGGCAGTGAAAATTTTCCCATAACTTTATAGAGTACATAAAATGATAGAAATAGGTATCATTTTATGTAACTTATTATGGTACTGAAGCTTACTTTCTTCATGCAAAAATATGCCTAAGAAATCTTTCTGTGTTACACAAATAGATCCATCTCCTTTTTAAACACCTGCATAGTATGCCATAATATGGATGTACTATAGTTTATTTAGCTATTTCCCTATTTTAAGACATTTAAATTGTTTTTAATTTTTTATTATTGCAAACAAGCGTGTTGCAAATATCCTTGTACTTGCCCCTTGTGCAGATGGGCAAGTGTTTCTCTGAGGGGGGGTTCAGAGAAGTGGAATGGCCGATGAACAGCTCTCCAAAGGATCTGTGCCAATTTTCTCTCTGTATTCTGATACAGCACACTCACTAGGAGAATTTCTTTTCTTTTTTTGTGAGGAAGACCAGCCTTGAGCTAGCATCCATTGCCAATCCTCCTCTTTTTGCTGAGGAAGACTGGCCCTGGGCTAACATCCGTGCCCATCTTCCTCTACTTTATATGGGATGCCGCCATGGCATAGCTGACAAGCAGTGCGTCTGCTGGGGCCTGGGATCCGAACCTGCGAACCCCAGGCTGCCAAAGCGTGAACTAAACTGCTGCGCCACTGGGCTGGCCCCCTCAGTAGGAGGATTTCTAAGAGAGTTTAAGAAAAAGACTTTACAAAGAATGGCGCAGTCCCCCAGGGCTGGTAACAGGGGGGCTGTTACTACCGCTGGGCCTGAAGGAGCAAGGGGAGAGATCAGTCAGCAGATCCCCGAGGAGAGTCATGTGGAAAGGGATGGGTGAAGCCAGCCCGATATGGCCCCATAGGAAGGAGCCAAGGGAATAAATGCCTCAAATTGCTCTTTTCCCTCTGGTCTCCTACTGGGATCACCTCAATCAGATGACAGAGGGAGTCTGTTGATGTGGCCCATGTAAGCCTGCCTCCTGGGGCACTGAGTGCATTTTTAATTTGCATTGCCCTGATTGCTAGGTGAAAACTTCTGCTGATAATGCAAAGACATAGATTGTGTCTTCTTCCCTGGGCTTAGTGGTGGGAAGATGTAAAGCCAGATACTGCTTCTGCCATTGTGTAATCATATTGGGGGCCAGTGGAGAGGACAAGCCAAGAAATGGATCTGGTGGTAGCTTTTGAGTCCTGGATCAAGCCTTACCTGAGGCTACTCATGATTGTTCAGTTACACAAGCCAATGAATTCCGTTTTGCTTCAGACAGTTTTGTTGTTGGTGTGTGTATGTGTATGTTGGCCACTCATAACTGAAAGACCTCCAACTGATCTGGCAATTGAACCTCATTCTTTATATTGTACCATGCTTCATATGTTTTGCACATATAAATTTGGCCTGAATGAGACCTTAGATATTATTCTATTCTAACTCTTTCATTATTATTTATGTATTCAAAAGCTTAAACATACAAAAACATAAAAGAGTAGTGTAATAAGTCTCTTGTCATTTTTGCTTCTAATTTGTTTAAATAGTAAAGAAATAAGACATGGCAAATAAAGTTGAAATCACTTTTATACACTCCTCAGGTCATTCCTCCAGGGGGAACCACTATGAATTGGTTATATGTCTTATAGATCTTTTCCTACCATATTTTAATATCTTTATCACATATGTATATATCCATGAACAACATATAGAATGGCTTTGTGGGTTTAAAATTTTTTTATATGAAGCCATCTTATTGTATATATCATTGTGTACTTTGCTTTCATCACTCAGCATTAGGTTCTCAAGACCTAAACATGCTCATCCTCACAGATACGGTTCATTCTCACTATTGAGATAGTGCTCCATTGCCTGAATAGGCCACTATGCACTTACCTAATTCATTTCTGTAAGACACATTGAGATTACAGGTTTCCTCGATGCCGTATGAACATCCTGGAGCATCTCATTGGACACACTAGCAAGAGTGTCTCTAGGGTTTATATTTAAAAGCCGAGCTCCTGGATCACAAGGCATGCACATTTTTCAGCTTTACCACAAATGGTTAATTTGCATTGGTTGTACCAAGTTACATTCCCACCAGCATTGTATGAAAATTCCCGTATCCCCCAGATCCACATCAACAGCTGGAATTATTAGGGTTTTTGATTTACCAATCTGATTGGTGTGAAATTGTATCTGCTTGTTCTAATTTGTATTTCTCTTATTGCTAGTGAAGGCAAGCATCTTTTCCTATGTTTATTGATGATTCTGCTTCCTCCTCCAGTCCCCTCATTTTACCAGTGAGGGAGATATGGCAAAGGTTACACAGTTCATCAGCAACAGTGCTGGGTCTAGAACTTGGGTCTTCTAACTCCCATCTAGTCTTTTTTCCAGCACACCGAACCACTTCCAAACATAAATTTTTAGAGTATTATTGTTTCTGCTAGCAGTAACAACAAAAGAAAGATCTTTTTCCTTCTAATTAATTGTAGGGAGTGTGAATTGTCAATAGTTGCATGCTGTATCAATTAGGGTTAGGTTTGTCTGTGAATAACAGAGATGCCAAATCTTAGTGACTTGAACAAGTTGGAAGTTGTTTTGTTTGCCCTCTCCTGTAAAAGTTGGAGATAGGAAGTTTGGGGTTGATTTGGTGGTTTGTGCCATGAAGTCTTCTAGGGCTTAGGCTCCTTTAGTTTTGTTGCTTCATTCTACATAGCTGCTATTTCTAAGATCACTTTGTGTGTGGTCCAAAATGGCTGCTCTAACTCTTGCCATTACATCTGCATCCAAGCCAAAAGGAAGAAGGAAGAGACCGGGAGGCAAAGGGGAAAGGGGGGAGGTATTGAGTGCAACCTAGCTATCTCTTAATGAAGGTTCTAGAATCTTCTATGTCATTATCTGATTCACATCCTATTGGACAGAACTCAGAAACATGGCCATATTTGGCTATAAAGGAGGTTGGGAAGATTAGCATTTATTTGGGGGACCATGTGCCTAGTCAAAGGGAGATGACTTCTAAACACTATTCAAAATCCAGGAATTGGACAGACATTCTTCTCTGGCAGATGAGTTGTTCTTGTGCTCTAGGAGGAGAGTCCTTGTCTTCTGACCTCCATGACCCCTGGCTCTTCCCTCAGGGAGACTCCTCCTTGTGCAGGATCCTCATGGCCATGTCTAATAGACATTAGAGTTTCACCTTTTCTGGGACTTCACAGATTTTATAGTCCTGTTTCCTGATGGTTTGGGGACCCTGGAGTTTCTTGTTGCTTTGTAGAAGAAAGGGAGACATTTATTAGGGGACATTTAGTGGTCTCTGCCACAGATGCTGAGGAAAATGGCTGGCCCAATTTTTTCCACGTTTAAACACAAGAGTCACATCCTGTATGGAGATTAAGGTCTGAAGACAGTTCTGAAGGAAAAGTCATAATCAGTAGAAATTTTTCTTAACACATTTATGTGTATTATTCTCTAAAAATTTGTCCGTGTATCAATCAGTTATTGCTGTATAACAAGCCATCCCAAAACTCAGTGGAATAAAACAACAATCATTTATTTTCACATACACTTCTGGTTGGCTGATCTAGGCTGGGCTCGGAGGGGCTTGGCTGGGCTTGGCTCCGAGCTGCATGCTGGGTCAAGGTCTGCTCTACGTGTCTTTCATCTTCCTTTGACTAGCAGGCTAGCCAGCACGTGTTCTTTGGGTTAGCAGAAGCACAAGAGGGCAAGATCAACCATGCAAGGACATTTCAAGCCTCTGCTTGTGTCACAGCTACTAACACCCCACTGGGCAAACAAGTCACATGGCCAAGCCTAATATCAGTGGGTGGGAAGTATATACCGCTCTCCACCAGGCTACAGAAGTCACCTGAGCAAGCCCAACATTCGCCAACATCAAAAACTCACTGTTCCTATGGAAGTGGCATGGGGGAGGGAGTGAAATGTTTTTTAAACAATTTAATTTACCACAAAGTGATTTTTCAAATCAGTTGCTCTAATGCGTTAGTCAATTTGTGGCCCTCAATTCTTCCATTTATTTTTCAAGGAATCCATCACCAACCACTTGCTCAGCTAGTTGAACATTGCATTTTACTTCTTTGAAAGTGGTTTGGAACCCATAAAATAATCTCTATATTATTTACGTATGAGTTGGTTGAGATGCACTGGTTATTGCACCTGGATGGCAGGCATGGCCTGGGTCACAGGTTCATTGGGTAGACGGTTGGGAGGACCATTTTCACTCTTTAAATCCCCCCTCCCACTACCCATGACACTGACGTGTCTACCTACCAGCTGTTCCCCTTATTTGAACTGGGGTGCAGGTGAGATAGGCACACGGGCTCTGTAGTGGATATGGTGGCACACCGTCTGGACCCGCTTCTCCAGGACTCAGGCACTTATTCCCCTAGCTGCTGGGAGCATTGGCTGCCGACAGCTCTCAACTGTCCTCTCGGGGACTTGCCCTTGGCTGAAGAGCGCAACCTAGCCGAAGGTCTGCGTGCAATGATCGCATGAAGTGGGAGACCCAGGGTCCAGCCTCCTTGCTCTCCCAGCTCCATATTTCCCTCTGGCATGAACAGAGGCCTCTGTGGAGGCTGCATTGCAGTCTGACTTCTCCCTTCCACCGGTGGTCCTGGGGGCACTGTATAGGCTTCCTGCCCGCACGTCTCCATGTTGGAGTCTGATTCCTGGGAACCCAACCCACAGCAGGCTCTGAAGTCAGACAGAACTGGGTTTGAGTCTTATCCCAAATACCCACTAGCTATGTGGCCTTAGACATTATAAATCCACTGTAAGCCTCCATAAGCCTCAGATTTTTAATCTCCAAAGATGCAATAATAATAGTACACGCCTCTTCTAGTTACAGTGAGGATGAAGAGAAATAATGCATGAAAAGCATTTAGCACGGTATCTGGCATATTTTAGATTTTGCTGAAATGTATTCTCCCTTCTTATCAGCTCCTTGCCGGCATTTCCATAAGCCGGTGTCCTCATGCCCCACTAAAGCAGAAATGAGCCTGTTGTGCTAACTTATTTCCAGCAGATGGCGCCAGTGGATAAGGCTGCAGTCCTGTCCAGCTCAGTTATAATTTTCACCATTCACAGATTACACATCAGTTTCACATGCATTATTTTATTTGATTCTCCGTCAATCATTTATCAAGTGCTGATGATTCCATCATCTACTCTTTCATCCCTTCCTCCACAAATGCTTAGTGAGCACTTACTCCAGCCAAACAGCAGTTTTAAATCCCTTCTAAACCAGGATGGTGACTAAGAAACAAAAAAAGAAAATAAATAGAATTCCAAGCCCCTGCTGGAAAGCTGGATTTTGAGATGAAAAGACAAGTTTTAGCCACTGGTCCTGGGTTGGTGCCAACTCATGTGCCTTTAGGAGGCTGCTTTGATACAGCAGAAGGAGCTTCCTTGACTGAAACTGAGTCAGGAAGGAAATGATTCCTCTGCAGGAGCAGCTGAAATGCTTCCCCAGAGACCATCCACAGTCCTTCCCCAGAGCCATTGATCTGAGAGCAGAGCAATCGGTCCCTGGACTGGTTAAAATTGCTGAGTAGGAGAAAGAAGAAAAAATCCATAAAGGAAGTGTTGAAGGGCTTGGGGGAGGGGGTCAGCTGGCTTGGATTCGGGAGCTCCAGCAGAAGTGACTTTGCAGGCCCTTCAGCTTCACAGACAGGCCGGCAGGCATTCCTGGAAGCCACGGGCTCAGGGCCCAGCCAAGGTCTATTGCTATGGTGAGGGCAGAGGGTGCCCACCTCAACCTTCTCACACTCACTCCAGAACTGTGGGGTATTGAGCTTACCTGAAAGGTCGCCTCTGCAGTGCAATTTAGAGGGTGCCAAGAAGGGCTCCCTCCATGGGTGAAATTCTTCTCTCTCTCAATGATCAATCTCTGGTGCCCAAAATGGCACATTAGTGATGCATTGTCCCTTAAAATGAATATTTTGATAGTTAAGAGCAGGATTTCTATATAGGGGTGTGCGTATGTGTGCATGATTATATTGACTTAGAGAAAAGTGTGCACATACACACATCAGTTGTTAACATGAGTTATCTTGAGCCAAAAGGTATGGGATAAGTCAGAGAGATTAATGGAGGATGGGAAGGGGGAAAAATCGTGTTAAAAAGGGGTGTGCATGATTGAAAGAATGTTTATTGTTATTATTATTATTACTTTATGTCACAGCCAGTATGATTTTATTCCAGGAATGTAAAGTTGGTTTAACATTAGAAAATGAGTTCATATAATTTACCACTGTAACAGATTAAGAAGAAATTTCATACAATTATCTTAACAGATACAAAGAAAGCATTTGATAATATCCAACACAAGTTTATGATTAAAGAAGAACTTTAAGAAGTTAGGAATAGACAGAACTCTCTATTTTCATTGGAGGGGTCTGTGTAAGATTGGAATTATCTGTGCCTTGAATGTTTCGTGACATCCCCTGTAAAACTATCTGGGCTTGGTGGTATTTTCATTGGTAGATTTTTAACTACTGATTCATTTGCCACCATGATTATAGGATTAGTCCTGTTCTTTCTTTTCTCTTTAGTTTTAGTAAGTTTTTTCTGGATAAATTTAAAAAAATAGGAATAGAAGGGAAATTCCTGAATATAATAAAGATTTTCTACAAAGAACACATAGCAGCTGTTATATTTAATGGGAAAATATTGGAAGCATTTCTATTGAAATCAACAAAGAAAGATTCCTGATATGTCCACCTCTATTTATCATTGTATTTGAGATCCTAGCCAGTGCAAAAATAAAAGATTTGAAAGAAAGAAATTGGCAAACATGGTTATGTATGAGGAAAAAAAAATCTACAAATAAACTACTAGAATTCTCTTCTAACAGCAAGAGTTACATTCATAATTCCAACAAGCATTTCTGGGGAACCTGCTCTGAGCCAGACATTGCACTTGCTGTTGGAGCCACAGAGATGGACAGAGCACCACCCTTGTTTTCAAGGGGCTCCCAGCCCAGTGCAAGGGTGGGAAGCCCAGGGACTCACAGGGTCTAGTCTGATGAAGTAAATGAGGGAAGTGGGTCGGGGCGAGGAAGGAACATAGGTAAAACAAATATTTTACTTTCTTCTTTAATCCACTTCTTTAATCTACTTCTTTAATCCACAATATTGCAAGGGTTATGACAAATGGCTCTGATATGAGGCTTTAGGGCCAAGACAATAGGGTGTGGTGGAGACTGTGGAGAAATGGAGAAACCATGGTCTGTCCAAAGGGGACTGCTGCCACGAGGGTGGAGAAGTGCACCCATGATGCTGGATTTCTAATTTGTCGAGAGAAGCCAGAAATCTGGATTTTCATGTGAAATCTCTTAATTTTTGGCAATGAAAGCAAAAAAATTTTAAAAACACCATGTGGGCCCAAACGGTGCAGGCCAAATAAAGCATGATTCTGTCTGAATGCCAGATCTGAGCCTGAGGGTCCAGTGTATGATCTCCTGTCCAGTGGGAGAGACAGATGGGCATATGGGCAAGTTCAGCACAGCTTGATAAGTGCAAATACGGAAAGACGTGAGTGATGGGTGCACAGAAGACGAGCTGGGGCGGGGGGTCTTTGAGGAGGAGATGACACCTGATCTGAGTCCTAGAGGAAGACTCAGCAGGCCAAGGAACTGGGGTCAGGCAGTCCAGTCAGAGGGAACACTGTTCCCTCTGGGAGTTCAGTGGTCAGGAACCCAGTGGACTGGCAAAGCTCTGGGGTCAGATCGGGGGTGGGGAGCAGGGGAGAAGAGGCTGGGGAGGTGGGCAGGGCCAGATGGAGAGTGGCCTTGACCGCATCATCTCTGTTCAACGATTTCTTAGTTTTCCCTCATCGTAATTTTTGCTGGTTTCAATAGAAAACCAGAGGTCGTTTCTGTGCCCAGAAAACAACCATTTCCTGTGGTAAAAAGAAGCCCTTTCAGCTATCAAAGTTGGCAATACTTCTCTTTCTCCTTTCCCCATTCTGGCTCACTCTCATCTGTGTCTCACTCTCAGCCCTGGAGTATTAAAGAAAATAAATACTTTTGACCTTTGTCAGAACACTTTGGACTTGCCAGCACTAAAAGAAACAATTTGCACAGCAGGAAATGTTTTAATTCCTCCCAAATGGCTCTCTTTTCTCCATGTCCGGAGCCAAATGCAGTTAGGATTCAGAGACCACAGGGTGGCCAGCAGGGCCTTGGGCTGGAAGTCAGGAAGCTGTCTAGTCCTGGTCCTGTGGACTGACCCCTTGTGTAGCTGTGGATAAGACCAGGCCACACGTCTCCAACTGTAGCATAAGCAGGTAGGTTGGACGGTCTCCCAGAACCTTCTCCATCAGGACTCAGGGCTTAAATCTGCACACAGAGCCGATCTGGACCTGATGTCAGTGATGGTGTTGCCCTCTAGCTAGCATATGCTATATACCACTGTGCTAAGCTCTTGCCATACACTGTTCCACGTAATCCTCACAAACGTCTCACCCCACTTTATAGAAAAGGAAGCTGAAGTCCAGAGAAGTTAAGTGACGGCAACCTGCCCAATGTGGCAAAGCTTGTATGTCTGTCCTCAAAGACTATGTTATTTGAAAGGAAATGTAGTTCATTGTGATGGTTAGTTCTATGCATCAACTTGACTGGGCTGAGGGATGCCCAGACAGCTGGGGAAACATCATTTCTGGGGGTGTCTCTGGAAGAGACTAGCATTTGAATCAGTAGACTGAGTAAAGACGATCACCCTCACCAGTGTGGGTGGACATCGTCCAATCCATTGAGAACTTGAATAGAATAAAAAAGCAGATGAAGGGAGAATTTGCTCTCTCTGTCTGAGCTGGGACAACCGTCTTCTCCTGCTCCTGACCTCTGGCACTGCTGGTTCTCAGGTCTTCACACTCAGACCGGGACTTACACCATCAGCTCCCTGGTTCTCGGGCCTTTGGACTGGGACTGGACTCCACCACTGATTTTCCTGGTTCTCCAGTTTACAGACAGCAGATGGTGAGTGAGCCAAGTCCTGTAATAGATCTCTCATGTGTGTGCACGCACACGCTCTGTCTCTGTCTCTCTCTCTCCGCGCGCGCTCACACACACACACACGCATATATACATACATCCCTATCTCTATCTCTATGTCTATACGTGTATGTCTCCTATTGGTTCTATTTCTCTGGGAGCCCTAATACATTCACATGCACGATAACATATTAAACAGCACAGGAGAGTTTACCATGAAAAGCGAAGTGTCAACCCCGTTTACCGACTCCCCTGAGGCAACCTCTTTTAATCATTTTGATTTTCTGGCGATCATCTCCCTAAATATAAACAAGAGCTAGACAATATTTATTGTCTGTAAAGTTTACTTATACTCCCTGCTTTCTCCATCTCCAACTGTTTGATATTTATATACTTCTTTGTAGTTCTCCTTTTGCCTCACAAATTCAATAAATGTAACCTCTGTTTCTTATTTCATCTCCTGGACAGTATCTTTTGACACTCACTTTCTAAGATGAAGGTATGAGCAGTGTTTCTTTTCTCTCCATCTTCCCCCTTGCTTCTATTTCCCACCTTTGTCAGCCTCACTTTTATTTTTAAATTGTCATTTTGTTTAATGCAGTAGAGACTTCAAAAGTTCCCCTCTATCCAGTTCTCCCCTCCTTTTGGATACATAGAAGATTGTACTTCCCAACCCCTTTCGGTTGCCTGTAATAACCATGTGACTAATTCTGGTCAATGGGATGTGGGAGGAAGTGACCTTTGTAACTTCCCAACTGGAGCATTTAATGGCTAGTGTAAGCTCCTCCCCCCACGCAGAGGAAGGTCGAATTTGCTCTCTCTCTCTGAGCTGGGACATCCACCTTCTGCTGCCCTTGGACTTTCCCACGTGCAGACACATGTGTTCTCCTGCCTGTGGTCACACCTGGCAACATTCCATATGGCAGAACCTCTATCAACTTGGGTCCCAGGAGAGCAGAGCGCCCCACCTCATCAGTATACAGTCTATATGTAGTGTGAGGGAGACATGAATCTTTGTTGTTCTAAGCCTCTGAGAGTTTGGGGGTTATTTGTTACTGCAGCATAACCAGGCATATCCTAACTGATGCAGTTAGCGTTATACTCTGTCCTGCAACTACAACCAAGACTTTAATGCTTTGTCCATACTTTAAACAAGCAGATTACAAAAAAAGACAAACTTTCTCTGTCCTGGCAAGTCTAAAAATGTCTTTTTTGGCCCTCACACTTGATTATGTTTGGCTGGGATAGAATTCTAGGTTAAAAACCTCTTTCAGAACTTTCAAGATACTGCAGTATTGGCTTCTGGCTTTTGATTTCTGATGAGGAATCTAACACTGGTCTGAGTCTTTTTCCTTCATAGATGAATGTTTTTTAAATCCATGGAAAACTTTTAGAATCTTTAAAATGTATTGTGTCTGACACAGTCTCTTAACACTTTTTCTCTTATTTCCTCTCTTTTTGTCTTTTCCATCTCTGTTTTTTTGTTCTACATTGGGAGGATTTTCTTCAACTTTAATTTTCAGCCATCTATTAAAGTTTTCATTTTAGTAATAATATATGTTTGAGAAATTTTAATACATATTTATATAAGTGTGACACACAGAAAAAAAGCGTGAATCATAAGTGCACAAATGGATGAATTATCACAAAGTGAACACACCCAGATAATGACATCAAGTCAAGAAATAGATTATTATCAGCAAGTAGTTGGCCCCTTGTGCTGCCTCCCAATCACTACCCATCCCTTCTTGCCAAAGGTTACCTGTTCTTCCATTCCAACACTGTCAATTAGTTCCCCTGTTTTTGAAACTTCATATAAATGGAATCATACTGCAAGTCATTTATCCTCTTGAGGCCCCAGTTTCCTCAGCTGTTAAGTTGGGAGTAAAAATATCACTGAAAGAATATGGTAGATTACAGGTGCTTAGTACATATTTGTTAAATCTGTGTAGCTTACCATACCTTACATCACTTTCACAGATTTGTCTTACTTCTGGTGGACTTGTGGCATAAAAACGGTAATAAATCAATTAACCAGAGAACCTACAGTCATAGGATCTGATGTGGGGCAGACTGGGAGGTGAAAAGCCACTAAGTAGGGAGGAACATTTTCTTCAGACACTGTATCTGACAATGAACGAGACTCTGCGTCACTCCACATCTTCACCAGCATTTGGTGTCGTCAGTGTCCTGGAGTTGGGCCGTTGTAATAATTATGTCGTGGTATCTCATTGCATTTGATTTCCATTTCCCTGATGATGTATGACGTAGAACACATTTTTATACGCTTATTTTCCATCTATATATCTTCTTTGGTGAGGTGTCTGTGAAGATCTTTGACCCCCCTTTTTTTTCCTGAGAAAGATTCACCCTGAGCTAACATCTGTTGCCAATCTTCCTCTCTTTTTTTTTCCTCCCCAAAGCCACAGTACATAGTTGTATATTCTAGTTGTAGGTCCTTCTAGTTCTGTGAGCTGCTACCACAGCATGGCTACTGACAGACGAGTGATGTGGTTCTCCACCTGGGAACTGAACCCAGGTCACTGAAGTGGAGCACACTGAACTTTGACCACTAGGCCATCAGGGCTGGCTCTTTGACCCATTTTTAAATCAGACTGTTTGTTTTCTTATTGTTGAATTTTAAGAGTTCTTTGTATATTTTGGATAATAGTCCTTTATCAGATGTGTCTTTTGCAAACATATTCTCCCAGTCTGTAGCTTATCTTCTCATTCTTTTCATGTTGTCTTTTGCAGAGCAGAAGTTTTTAATTTTAATGAAGTCCAGCTTATTAATTCTTTCTTTCATGTATCGTGCCTTTGGTGTCGTATATAAAAAGTCATCACCAGAGTGATGTCAGCTTCACGGCAGAGTGAGTTGTTCCCTTAGTCTCTCTCCTGTAAGTTACAATTAAATGGATATTCATTAACCAACAAAGCACAACTGGATGTCTGAGAGATCCATGCAGCCATGAATCTGAAGGTGGGGGTACTGGATCCCTGGGAAGCAGTGGGAGGAAGTGAGCAGATCCCTCCCCCTCCCCAGCAGCAATCAATCTAGGTCACAAGTCCTCATACAGCAGCCAGCATGCGACTGTAAGAGGAGGTGGGGGGTAGGCAGGCCTGCATGTGGATGCTTTCACTTTTGTAGTTGCAGCCCAGCATGAGGGGATCACCTACCATGTGGCAGCAGCCCTGCCCATGGGAAAGCTGCTGTGGTGTGGCTCAGTCCTTGTGAAGGAGACCCCACCAAGTGCAGCAGCTCAGGTGAAGCACCTGCCAGCACAGAGTGGGCAGTGAAAGAAGGTGCCCTCCTGCCCCTGCCTAGTGCACCAGTTTGGCCAGTCTGCTGCCAAGGAAACAGTCCTGCACCAGAGCACCTGCACATGCATGTGTGACCCACCATGCAGCTGCAGCCAGCACACAAATGCAGACGAGCCCTACCAACACAACCTCCAGCAGTTGTGGTGGGTTCAGAAAACACAGATCCTGCCCCCCCCACAGGTGGCAGGTGGAATCTGTGATCTGATACTACTACAAATGTCTCAGCAAATGATCAGTTCATCAAACACCATGAAAAACTACAGTAACACTTCAGAGTAGAAGGAAAATGACAAGTCTTCAGAAACCAATCCTGAAGTCACAGAAATTTACCATCTAAATGACAGAGAATTCAAAATAGTTGTCATAAAGAAACTCAATGAGTTACAAGAAAACTCAGAAAGACAGTTCAATGAGCTCAGGAATAAAGTTAATGAGCAGAGGAATACTTCACTAAATAAATACTTCACTAAAAAAAAAACAACAACAACAACACAAATTCTGGAGATGAAAAATACAATGAATGAGATTAAAAAACAATCTAGAATCCTTAAAAAACAGAGCTGACATTATGGAGGACAGAATTAGTGATTTAGAGGACAGAAATATAGAAATGCTTCAGGTGGAGAAGGAGAGAGAACTAAGACTTTAAAAAAAATGAAGAAATTCTTCAAGAAATGTCTGACTCAACTAGGAAATGCAACATAAGGGTTATAGGTATTCCAGGAGAAGAGAGGGAGAAAGGAGCAGAGAGCTTGTTCAAAGAAATGATAGCTGAGAACTTCCCAAACCTGGGGAAAGAACTGGACTTACAAGTATATGAAGCCAATAGAACTCCTAATTACATCAGTGCAAAAAGACTTTCTCCAAGGTATATAATAGTAAAACTGGCAAAAGTCAATGACAAAGAAAAAATATTAAGGGCAGCAAGGCAGAAGAGAATAATCTACAAAGGAACCCCTATCAGGCTTTCAGCAGATTTCTCAGCAGAAACCTTACAGGCTAGGAGAGAGTGGAATGATATATTCAAACTACTGAAAGACAAAAACTTTCAGCCAAGAATACTCTATCCAGTGAAACTATCCTTCAGATACAATGGAGAAATAAAAGCTTTCCCAGATAAACAAAAGCTGAGGGAGTTCATCACCACTAGACCTCTGTTACAAGAAATGATGTAAGAAGCCCTCATACCTGAAACAAAAAGGCAAAGGTTTACACAGCCTTGAGCAAAGAGATAAATAGACAGACAAAAATCAGAAAATTGCAGCTCTCCATCAGAACAGGTTAACAAACACTTAATTATAATAAAAGATAAAGGGAAGGAAAGCATCAAAAATAACTATAAACACTTTAATTTAGTCACAAACTTACAACACAAAACAGAATAATTTGTGACAACAGTAACTTAGAAGAGGAAGAAGAAAGAGATGGAACCTGCTTAGGCTAATGGAGATAAAAGGCTATCAGAAAATGGACTATCTCATCTATGAGATCTTTTATACAAACCTCATGGTAACCACTAAACAAAAACTCAGAGCAGAGACACAAATCATAAATAAACAGAAAACCACCAAACTGAAATGGCAGTCAGAAATACAAGGGAAGAGAAACAATGGAGATATAGAACAACCAGAAAACAAGAGATAAAATGGCAGTATTATGCCCTCATATATTAATAATCACTCTAAATGTAAATGGATTGAATTCTCCAAACAAAAGACATATAGTGGCTAGATGGATTAAAAAACAAAACCCAACAATATGCTGCCTCCAGGAAACACATCTCAGCTCTAAAGACAAACACAGGCTCAGAGTGAAGTGATGGAAGACAATACTCCAAGCTAACGGGAAGCCAAAGAAAGCAGGTGTTCCCATACTTATATCAGACGAAGCAGACTTTGAGATAAAAAAGGCAATGAGATACAAAGAGGGGCAGTACATATGTTAAAAGGGACATTCCTCCAAGAGGACATAACATTTATAAATACATATGCACCTAACACAGGAGCACCAAAGTATATAAAGCGACTATTAACAGACCTGAAGGGAGAAATTAAGAGCAACACAATAATAGTATGGGACCTCAACACCCCACTTACATCAATGGATAGATGATCCAGACAGAAAGCGAACAAGGAAATAGTGGAGTTAAATGAAAAACTAGACCAGATGGACTTAATAGATATATATAGAGAGAGAACATTCTATCCAAAACAGCAGAATATGAATTCCTCTCAAGTGCACATGGAAGATTCTCAAAGATAGACCATATATTGGGAAACAAGGCAAGCCTCAATAAATTTAAGAAGATTGAAATCATATCAAGCATCTTTTCCAACCATAGTGCTACAAAACTAGAAATCAACTACAAGAAAAAAGCTGGGAAAGTCACAAATATGTGGAGAATAAACAACATGCTACTGAACAACCATTGGGTCAAAGGAGAACTCAAAAAATACATGGAGACATGTAGACATGGAGAAAATTAATATACAACATACCGACACTTATGGGATGCAGCAAAAGCAGTTCTAAGAGGAAAATTTATAGCAATACAGGACCACCTCAACAAACAAGAAAAATCCCAAATAAGTAATCTTAAACTACACCTAACAGAATTAGAAAGAGAAGAACAAACAAAACCCAAAGTCAGTAGAGGAGGGAAATAATAAAAATTAGAGCAGAAATAAGTGAAATAGAGACCAAAAAATGGTTGAGAGGATCAGTGAAACCAAGAGCTGGTTCTTTGAGAGATAAACAAAATTGACAAAACCTTAGCCAGACTCACTAAGAAAAAAAAGAGAGAAGGCTCAAATAAATAAAATTAGAGCTGAAAGAGGAGAAATCACAACAGATACTACAGAAATACAAAGCACTATAAGAGAATACTATGAAAAACTATAGGCCAGCAAATTGGATAACCTAGACGAAATGGATAAATTCTTAGACTCATGCAACATCCCAAAACTGAATCAAGAAGAAATAGAGAATCTGAATAAACCAATCACAAGTAAAGAGATTGAAATAGTAATTTAGAAAACCTCCCCAAAAATAAAAGTCCAGGACAAGATGGCTTCTCTGGAGAATTCTACCAAACATTCAAAGATTTAATACCTATCCTTCTCAAACTATTTTAAAAAATTGAAGAAGATGGAATGTTTCCTAACTCATTCTAGGAGGCCAACATCACCCCAATACCAAAACCAGACAGGGAAAACAAAAAGAAGGAAAATTACAGGCCAATATTGTTGATGAACATAGATGCAAAAATCCTCAACAAAATATTAGAAAACTGAATACAGCACTACATTAAAAGAATCATACACCATGATCCAGTGGGATTTACACCAGGGACACAGGGATGGTTCAATAGCCACAAATCAATCAATGTGATACATCACATTAACAAAATGAGGAATAAAAATCACATGATCATCTCAATGGATGCAGAGAAAGCATTTGACAAGATTCAACATCCATTTATGATAAAAACTCTCAATAAAATAGGTATAGAAGGAAAGTATTTCAACATAATAAAGGTCATAAATGACAAACCCACAGCCAAACATCATACTTAATGGTGAAAAACTGAAAGCCATCCCTCTGAAAACAGGAACAAGACAAGGGTGCCCACTGTCACCACTCCTATTCAACATAGTACTGGAGGTTTTGGCCAGAGCACTTAGGAAAGAAAAAGAAATAAAAGGTATGCAAATTGGAAAGGAAGAAGTGAAACTCTCGCTGTTTGTGGATGACATGATTCTATATATAGAAAATCCTAAAGAATCCACCAGAAAACTATTAGAAATAATCAACAACTATAGTAAAGTTGCAGGGTACAAAATCAACTTATGAAAATCAGTTGCATTTCTATACACTAATAATGAACTAGCAGAAAGAGAAGTCAAGAATACAATCCCATTTATAATTGCAACAAAAAGAATAAAATATCTAGGAATAAATTTCACCAAGGAGGTGAAAGACGTATACAATGAAAAATAGAAGACATTATTGAAAGAAATCGAAATGACATAGAGAAATTGAAAGACATTCCATGCTCATTGGTTGGAAGAATTAATGTAGTTAAAATGTCCATATTACCTAAAGCAATCTACAGATTCAGTGCAATCCCAATCAGAATCCCAATGACTTTCTTTGAAGAAATAGAACAAAGAGTCCTAAAATTTATGTGGAACAACAAAGACCTCAAATAGCCAAAGCAATCCTGAGAAAAAAGAACAAAGCTGGAGGCATCACAATCCCTGACTTCAAAGTATACTACAAAGCTATAGTAATCAAAACAGCATGGTACTGGCACAAAAACAGACACACAGATCGATGGAACAGAATTGAAAGCCCAGAAATAAACCCACACATCTATGGACAGCTAATCTTCGACAAAGGAGCCAAGAACATACAATGGAGAAAGGAAAGTCTCTTCAATAAATGGTGTTGGGAAAACTGGACAGCAAATGCAAAAGAATGAAAGGAGACCATTTTCTTATACCATACACAAAAATTAATTCAAAATGGATTAAAGACTTGAATGTAAGACCAGAAACCATAAAACTCCTAGAGGAAAATATAGGCAGTACACTCTTGGACATCAGTCTTAGTGGCACCTTTTTGAATACCATGTCTACTCAGGCAAGGAAAACAAAAGAAAAAAATAAACAAATGGGACTACATTAGACTAAAAAGCTTCTGCAAGGCAAAGGAAATCATGAACAAAATGAAAAGACAACCCACCAACTGGGAGAAAATATTTGCAAATCACCTATCCAACAAGGGGTTAATTTCCAAAATATGTAAAGATCTCATATAACTCAACAACAAAAAAATGAACAACCCGATCGAAAAATGGGCGGAGGAAATGAACAGACATTTTTCCAAAGAAGATATGCAGATGGCCAACAGGCACATGAAAAGATGTTCAACATCACTCATTATTAGAGAAATGCAAATCAATACTACAATGAGATATCACCTTACACCTGTCAGAATGGTTATAATTAACAAGACAAAAAGTAACAAATGTTGGAGAGGATGTGGAGAAAAGGGAACCCTCATATACTGCTGATGGGAATGCAAACTAGTGCAGCCACTATGGAAAAGAGTATGGCAATTTCTCAAAAAATTAAAAATAGAAATACCATAGGATCCAGCTATCCCACTACTGGATATTTATCCAAAGAACTTGAAATCAACAATTCAAAGAGATCTATGCACCCCTATGTTCACTGAAGCATTATTCACAATAGCCAAGATGTGGAAGCAACACAAGTGCCCATCAACTCATGAATGGATAAAGAAGATGTGGTATATGTATATAATAGAATACTACTCAGCCATAAAAAAGACAAAATCATCCCATTTGCAACAACATGGATGGACCTTGAGGACATTATCTTAAGCAAAATAAGCCAGACAGAGAAAGACAAACACCACATGACCTCACTCATATGTGGAAGATAAACACATGGATAAAGAGAACAGATTAATGGTTACAAAGCGGGAAGGGCATTAGGGGGTGGGCAAAAGGAGTAAAGGGGCACATATATAGGGTGACGGACAAAAATTAGACTATTGGTGGTGAGCATGATACAGTCTATACAGAAACTGATAAATAATAATGTACACCTGAAATTACACAATGTTATAAACAGTTATGACCTCAATAAAATAATTGAAAAAAAAATAAAGTCACCTTATTCTAAATAAATAAATAGAGATTTTTCTTTTTTTGTGAGGAAGACTAGCCCTGACCTGACATCCATTGCCAATCCTCCTCTTTTTGCTGAGGAAGACTGGCCCTGGGCTAACATCCGTGCCCATCTTCCTCTACTTTATATGGGACGCTGCCACAGCATGGCTGACAAGCTGTGCGTTGGTCCACGCCAGGGATCTGAACTTGCGAACTCTGGGCTGCCGAAGTGGAGCGCACGAACTTAACCACTATGTCACCAGGCCAGCCACTATAAATAAAGAGAGATTTTTATTTCCATCCAATAAAGACCATCTGACCGTTCTCTGGGACGACAGGGTAGCTGATGAAATCTCATTTCCTCTCTCAAACAGTTACCTACTCTGACATCTCAGTCCCCAGGTGACCAAGTTAGGAAAGGATTTTGTTTATTGCTGGAGCTTGGCCACCACAGAGCAGATTCTTGGTTTTCAAAAAATCTTCTTCATGGTGGTGAAAAGAAACCAAATACTCATACTATGGGGTCTCAAAATGGAAATGGAAGTTAAAATGATTATCAAAAAATAAAACATCAGAACTTTGAAAAAAATAAGTAAATAAAAATAAAAAGTTATCACCATACCCAAGGTTTTCTCTTGTTATCTTCTAGGAGTTTGGGGCATGTACAGTTTTAATCTAACCTGTGCCTTTTGCCCCATCCAACTGGTTTCCAAAAATGCCTTTGGCATATTGTCCTCCTGCAGTCACGGCAATTTTAACATTCTATAACCTTCTCTTCCTTATCTTGCTGAGAAGGCAATTTAAGCCCAGCATTTAAAATCTCCAAGTACTTATGTCCTCCAGATTACTTCCTCTCTCTTTACAAGTCTTCTTATCAAATTCAATTGAGACTTACACTCTGTAACCAAGATTTGTTTGATTCTACATGGACTTAGGAGCTGATGTCTTCTCTCAGAGGTAGAATTACATTTAGCAAGCTCATGGGACTGATGTGGAAAATCGGAATGTCAATGTACTCACTGATAATGAGAAATATAATTGTTAAGCAGACTGGAATATTCTCATCAGCATGACCAGCACATTCTTTCCTGAACGGCAGATCTAAGTGAAAAGTCAAATTATACAAAGAAGGTGGCCTGGTGAGCATTTGATCATTCAGCGCTATTGACTAAGAGCCTGTTATGTGTCAAGCATTGTGCTGGATATGAGGCAGAGAACAGTGAGTAGGAGATGGGGCCCTGTGCTCACGGATCCTAAGGTGCAGGGAGAAGACCGGCCCTGAACAGATACTGAGACTTCTAGGTCAAAAAGGACGGCACACCTTAGCGTCTGCTTCCTCTCTGAACCTACTGAAATAACAGTACAGGGATTTTTTTAAAAGGCAATGAACTGAGACAGAGGTCAACAAACTTTGGTCCACAGGCCAAATCTAGCCGCTGCCTGTTTCTGCACAGCCTGTAAGCTAAGAATAGTTTTACATTCGCAAATGGTTGGAAAAAAAAATCAAAAGAAGAAGAATATTTTATGACACATGGAAATGACATGAAATTCAGATTTCAGTGTTCATAAACAAAGTTTTGTTGGAACACAGTCATGCGTTCCAATGTGTTCTATGTACTGTCCATGACTGCTTTCATGTGACAATGACATGGTTGAATAGATGCAATGGAGACCGTATGGCATGCAAAGCCAAAAATATTTACCATCTGGCCCTTTACAGAAAAAAAATTGCCAAAACCCCTGCTCTAGAGCAGCACTGTTCAATAGAACTTTCTGCAATGACAGAAATGTCATGCACTACTCAATACAGTTGCCGGCCACTAGCTCCATGTGGCTACTGGGCACTTGAAATATGGCTAGTGTGACTAAGGACCTGGAAGTTTATTTTCTTTTATTTTAATTAATTTATTTTTAAATAGTCACATGTGGCAGAGGCTACTGTATTCGATGGCGCAGCTGTAGAGTATAACAGCAGGGCATCTGGACCAGGAAACATCACCGGTGGTGGGAGATGGGGCATCATCCTCAAAGCAGAGGAATTAAGTGAAAGTGGGCAGATGGAAGATCGAGATGCCTTGCCCAGCCTCCTCCTCTCAGGCTCTTTTTCCAACCTGGATTCCAGAACGCTGGCAGGGAAGATTATACTCTCCTAAAAAGAAGGTTGAAGAGACTTCTCTGGAGAATTTGACCAGCTCAGGAGGAAAGAACTAAAGATACTCACAGTGGGGGCTCCCTAATGGATAGTCACACCAAAGCTCATGGTTAATAAGGCTTCCTCACATTCACACAGTTTCCAATAAACTTTAGTCTAGGTCCGATCCTTCAGTGTGAGCAGACAACCAAGGATCAGCATACATTTGAGGAAAGATGTAAATGAGAAAGAGACCAAACAGATAAATAGACTTAAGCAAAGATCCATGGGAACATATGCTTTATTAAATTTGGAGGTCCATGAAGTTAGATGACAAAAATGGTCTTTATTTTCACCAAGTTCAACTTAAATTCAGCATTTCCTTCACTTATGAACATAGACAACAAACCCAAGTAGGATTAGCAGTTCCTATGACTTCATCACCAATAGAAACCAGATATTTTCCTATCATAATGCTATTGCTGAAGTTATCTCAAAATATGATTTATGCTCATCATAACTATGTTATTAGACACACTGCTAAATCTTCTAATATAGAAGCACATATGTTACTATATGACAAATTTGTTTTTAAAATATTTTGATAACTGCATTTAGATATAAATGACTTACTTTGTAATCCTATATAGGGAAGTTTATTCATTTAAAAATATTATGCTGAGAAGAGGTCCACAGGCTCCACCAGACTGCAAAGGGGTCCATGGCACAAGAAGGGTTAAGAAACCCCTTGCTGACGTTCTCTTTAGAGCTACATGTGGATGGGGAATGGAAATAATAATCAAATGCTATGTGCCAGATTTTAAACTCATAATTCTAGAATAGGTGTTATTATTTTGATAGCTTTCATTAGTACAGTGAAATGCTCATTTTGTCATTTCAATGGGATATTTGGAGGGAGGAGAGATGAATAGATGTGCTCAATCAGCCCTCTTGACCCAAAAGTTCAGCTTTCTTTTGTAAAAATAGTGCATGCACATCATAAACAAGTTAGAGAAGTACAAAGAGGACAGCAAAAATCACTTCCACTCTCACTACCTGTTTGGTGAACTTTGCTCTAGTCAGCACTGTATGTACTGTACATAAATATACATATACACCCACACAAACTTATATGCAGATAAATATATGTAATAAAGATATACACATAATATTTAACAAAAACAGGATCAAACCACACATTTATTATTACTATTTTATATTTTACTCTTTTGCTAAATCATACATTGCATTTATCTTCCACAGCAATGATTAGAATTGAGGCAGGTAATTTTCTTCACCATACAGGTAAGGAGACTGAGACTCACATGATTAAAGCCTTGTCCACGATCACACATGGTGAAAGAGGAAGAAATCTCTTGGTCATTCCAGAACTACTTGCTCTTCAAGGACCTTACATCAGCTAGGGGGCACACCCTGGAGTTCAGATGGGCTGAGAAGCCTTCATCCTCTCCTCTGCGTTTACCCAAAAGCTTGTAACGTTATATAACTGGAAATCTCAGTGATTTCGGGGGATTCTAGCTGGGGTGCAGGTGACCCATATGGCAAGTCCCAGAAGAAATCTACTGCTGAGGGGCCGCCCGGTGGCGCAGCGGTTTAGTCCGCGCTTGGCAGCCCGGGGTTCGCGAGTTCGGATCCCGGGCGCCCGCCGACGGCACTGCCTGTCAGCCATGCTGTGGCGGCGTCCCATGTAAAGTGGAGGAAGATGGGCACGGATGTTAGCCCAGGGCCAGTCTTCCTCAGCAAAAAGGGGAGGATTGGCGACGGATGTTAGCTCAGGGCTGGTCTTCCCCACAAAAAAAAAAAAAAAAAAAAAAAAAAAAAATCTACTGCTGAAAAACTTCAATTGAGCTGTCACACCCAGAGGCAGGAATCTGATGCATCCTCGGCTCCTTTCTCTATTTCCGTTTTGATTCCTTTGTAAAGCAAAGGAGAGCCGAGACCCAATTCCTCTCATTAATGCAGCAACTCACCACTAGGTGTCTCCACGGGCACCATGTGCTGCAGTGGACGGATGGAGAGCCGTTCACACTAAGACTGACGTCTTCATCCTATCTGGCTCCCAGGGAGTGGAGGCAAAGGAGAGAAGGTGGACTTCCTGAGGTCAGTCCCAGGGTTTATCTAATCTGCGGGCTCCCAAAGCTTGGATTGGCTACATCAGAATCACCTGAGGAACTTCTTGAAAGCAGTAATGGCAAGGTTTTACTTCTGGAGTGGCTGGATATCAACCTTGGCTACACATTAGTATCACCAGGGAAGCTTTAAAAAAACAAAATGGCAGAGTAGACGTGTTATGGGGTGAACGTTTATGTTCTCCCCAAATTCGTATGTTGAAACCTTATGCCCTCCCCCTGTGATGGTATTTAGGAGGTGAGGTCTTTGGGAGGTGATTAGGATTAGATGAGGTCATGAGGGTGGAGCCCTCCTGAATGGGATTAGTGGCCTTATAAGAGTCACAAGAGAGCTTGCTTCCTCATTCTGCTCTCTGCCATGTGAGGATACAAGGAGAAGTTGGCTGTCTGCAACCTGAAAGAATGCTCTCGCCATGCTGATACCCTGATCTTAAGCTTTCCAGCCTCCAGAACTGTGAGAAATAAATTTCTGTTGTTTATAAGTCACCCAATATATGGTGTTTCTGTTATAGCAGCCTGAACTGCTGCTAAGGCAAGGGGCTCCAATCTCCTCCATAGAAACATGGAAAAAACAAGCAGAAGCTGTCAGAGCCAACTTTGTCAGAACTCGGGGACAATGCCAAGATTTACAGCAATCAAGTGAATGCTGAATCAAGAAAAAAACAACTTAAAAATGGCTCAGAGCAAGCAGGAAGTGCAGTCTAGGGCAGAGTTGTAAAGAGCCTAAGTGTTGAAGGAGTGCCCAGCCCAGAGCCAGTCTGCAAAGAGTGGGAGGTGTGTTCGTTTGTTTTGTTTTTGGTTCCTGGTGTTCAAGGAAATCTCTATCAAAGCTCTAGTTGAACATGAACTAAAGGAACAGAGACTTCAGTGACTACATATGAGGAGGAATACAGTCTTTGTAAAATAGTTTGGAAAAATCACTAAACAGATGGATGAGTGCAGCCTTTGATAGTCAAGTTCAGCAAACCCTGGGGAAGGGGGAGAATCTCATCTCCAGTTACCACATTATAATATCAAGTGTCCAATCCTCAGGAAAAAAAATCACAAGGTGTGCAAAGAAACAGGAAAGCATGGTCCTGCCAAAGGAACAAAATAAATTGACAGAAATTATCCTTGAGGAAGCCCCAACACTGGACTTAATAGCCAATGACTTTAAATCAACTGTCTTAAATATGCTCAATGAACTAAAGGAAACCATGGACAGAGACCTAAAAGAAATCAGAAAAACAATGTATGAACAAATTAGAATATCAATATTCTATCAAGAGATATTCTATCAAAAGAGACAGAAATTATAAAAAGGAACTAAATAGAAATTCTGGAGCTGAAAAGTATAACAACTGAAATGAAAAATCTGATGCCTAGGTCTCATCCCAGTCTAATTACGTCAAAATCCCTGGGGGTGGGGCTCCGCCATCAGTAGTTTCCAAAGCTGTCATGAGAACCACTGTCCCAGAGAATCTGTTTTAGGAGGTCTAGGCTATGAATCTCAACCATGGAGGCACATTAGCATCACCTGAAGAGCTTTAAAAAAATACTGATGTCTAGACTTTTCCCCAGATCAATTGAATGAGAATCTCTGAGGGGAGGCACTGGGTATTGGCATTTTGAACAAGCTTCCCTTACAATTCTGATGACCAGTCAAGTCTAGAAACCACGGAGAATCTCGCATTGTCCAACCTTCATATCTGTGAAAGCCTTTTGTTCAACTGAAATATCAAGAGCCCCAATATCTAAAACATAAATTAATAACATTTCTTTATTCTCAAGTCCATCATTGAGGCTATTGAGATTGGAATCATTCATTCATTCATGCATTCAATTATACTAACAAACATATTTATTGAGGGCCCTGCTGCAGGCCAGGCCCTGGAAATACAGCAGTGCACAAACAGACACAACCCCTGTTCTCATGAAGCATTCGTTCTAGCACAGAAGCCATAAATAAACAAAAAATTATATAAGTATGGCAAGCAATAAGAGAATTAAAGGTGAGACAACAGGATAGAGGGGGATGAGAGGTGCTATTTTGGATAGAGTGGTCAGGGTGTCCCTGAGTAGCTGACGTTTGAGAAGTGGCCTGAAAGAAATGAGGGAGTGAGCTTGGTGCTGGTGGATATCTGGGGAAGAGCTGACAGTTGAACAAAAATATTTGAAATCTTGGTTTAAGGATGACAGTCACAACCTCACATCAGTCAGTTTCTTTCTTTTGTTTTGGGTGCATCTCTTCACAGAGTCCGACTGACCTGGCTCCTCTACTTCCACCAGCTGTGTGAATTTTGGGCAAGCCACATCATCCCTAAGAGTTGTAATGTCTTCATCTGTAAAATGCACATAATAGTCATAATAATACCTCTCTCCATGTAGGGCTGCTGAGAAGGGAAAACAAGATAGGGGTGCAGTGCAGTGGTTAACAGCACGGGTGCTGGAGTCAGACAGCCTGCATTCAGAGTCTGGGTCTGCCATTTTCTAGCCGTATAATCTTGGGCAAATTACTCTATGAGTCCTTGGCTTGTGTGGTAGGCACACTAATGGCCCCCCAAAAATATCCACGTCCTAATCCTGAACCTGTAAATATGCTAGCTTACATGGCAAGAGGGACTTAAGGTTGCAGATGGAATTAAAGTCGCTAATCAGCTGACTTTAAGATAGGGAGAGTATCCTGTGTTTTTCAGGTGAGCCCAATACAACCACAAGGGCTCTTACAAGTCCAGAGGGAATCAGAAGAGGACATGAAGAGGGATGTGACCACAGAAGAACGGTCAGAGTCATATGATGTGAGAAGGACTTGGCTCATTTTGCTGGCTTTGTAGATGAAAGAGGCCACAAGCCAAGGAATGCAGGTGGTCTGTAGAAGCTGGAAGAGTCGAGGAAGTGGATTTTCCCCTAGACCACCAGAAAGGAATGCAGCCCTGCTGACACCTTGATTTTAGCTCAATGAGGCCTGTGTAGGACTTCTTCTTCTCCCTCTCCTTCTCCTTCTTTTTCTTCTTCTAGTGGCCCTGAGCTAAGATCTGTGTCAATCTTCCTCTATTTTGTTTATGGGATGTCACCACAGCATGGCTTGATGAGCAGTGTGTAGGTCTGTGCCTGGGATCCGAGCCCGCGAACCCCAGGCCGCCAAAGCAGAGTGCGCAAACTCAACTGCTACGCCACTAGGCCAGCCCCCTGTGTAGAACTTCTAACCTACAGAACTGTAAGATAATAAACTTGTATCATTTAAGCCACTAAGTTGGTGGTAATTTGTTACAGCAGTAATAGGAAACTAACACAGCATGTCACCTGAAAATGGATAAAATAATCGTATCGACCTCATAGGTTTGTGGGGAGAATTATATGAACTCACAGCAGTGCCAGGTACATAATAAATTTTTGTGGTAGATAGAATAATGGCCCACCAAAGATGTCCTCATTCGAATCCCTAGAACCTGTGACTGTTACCTTACACAACAAAAGGGACTTTGTAGGTGTCTAAAAGCTAGAAGTTAAGGATCTTGAGATGGGGAGATTAGCCTGGATTGTCCAGGTGCACTCAATACAATCACAGGTCCTTATAAGGGAAAGAGAGGGGCAGGCGAGTTAGAGCCTGAAAAGGAGCCATGACAACAAAAGCAGAGGTCAGAGAGAGAGAGATTTGAAGATGCCAGGCTGCTGGCTTTGAAGACGGAGGAAGGGCCATTAGCCCGAGGAATAGGGGCAGCCTCTAGAAACTGGAAAAGACGAAGAAATGGATTCTCCCCTGGAGCCTCCAAAAGGAGCACAGCCCTGCTGACACCTTGATTTTAGGATTTCTGAACTTCAAGACTGTGAGAGAACGCACTTGTGTTGTTTTGAGACGCTCTGTTTGTGTTGATGTGTTACAGCAGAGATAGAAACTAACACAGTGCTCAGTAAATCTTAGCTCTTGCCATTAGGTCTGGCCTTCGGCATTATGTCAGACACACGGTTAGTGTGCTCAATAAGCACCAATCACGATAATAATAACAAAACCTAGAACTCACTAGAAGGGGCACACCAGGATGCCTCTACCTTTTGTGCTTAACTTTTGGCATGCTAAGCATCTGAAAGCACTTTGTTCACAGTTTTAAAAAAAATAAAATTCTGAACCAACTACTGTATTGGAGCAACATCTTTTAGGCCTAATTTAGGCCTAATTTCACACCTTGGCGAAAGTTAATAATTTTACAACAGTTAGAGGCAGTTGTGAATTGGAACATACTCCAAGTTGGAAAGTCAGCAAGGCTGGGCCCTGGTCCCAACTCTGCCTCTATCTGGCTGTGTGACTTAGGTTATCTTGCTTCTCCTCTCTGGGCTTCATTTTCACCATTTAGAAAATGAGGGAATTAAACCAGTAATAATTCCCATTTGTTGGATGCCTATGATGTACAATTTATACATATAGTCTTGTTTCAGCCACACAAAAACTGTGCAAAGTATCATCCCCATTTTTTTTCTTTGTGAGGGAGATTGTCCCTGAGCTAACATCTGTGCCCATTTGCCTCTGTTTTATATGTGGGATGCTGCCACAGCATGGCTTGATGAGCGGTGCATAGGTCCATGCCTGGCATCCGAACCTGCAAACCCCAGGCCGCCAAAGAGGAGCACACAAACTTAACCACTACACCACCTGGCCAGCCCCAACATCCCCATTTCATAGTTGAGAAAATTGGGAAGCCCAGAGAAGTTAAGTGACTTGCCCAAGGTCACAGAGTCAATATTTGGCAGAGGTGGGATTTAAACCCAGGACCGTTTGACTCCTTTTTGATAAGCCCCTGTACCTTTCACACGTTTCAGAGGTCAACGGCACCTTTAAAGGATGTATTTATGTTGCTCCTGGTTTTCTCTGTAGGTCATAGTGAGGATGATGAAGGGGCTGTGAGCACCCAGCTGTCTCTAACATCCCACATTGGGGCTCTGGAAACTGGTCCATGTCTTGTGTTTCTGAGAACCTCTGACGCGGCCCCTCAGAGGCTTCTCTCATGATGATCTCTTCCCTATCTCATCTTCTGCGACAGACACTACTAGTTGCTTAACCAATGTCTAGTCTTCCCTTCTTACTTAGAATCCCAATTTTGTTTGGATAAAAATGTGCCCAGTTAACTGGCCCAGTGGCATAGTGGTTAAGTTCGCATGCTCCACTTCAGCGGCCCAGGGTTCGCCGGTTCAGATCCCGGGCACGGAACTACACACTGCTCATCAAGCCATGATGAGGCAGCGTCCCACACAGAGAAACTAGAAGGATGTACAACTATGACATACAACTATCTACTGGGGCTTTGGGGAGAAAAGAAAAAGGAAAACAGGAGGAAGATTAGCAACAGATGTTAGCTCAAGGCCAATCTTCCTCAAAAAAAAAAAAAAGAGCAGAGAAAACCATTAAAAAAAATGTGCCCAGTTAAAAATACCTCCCCACACTCCCTTGCAGCTAGAGGTGGTCCCCTGACCCAGTTCTGATCAATGAGAGTAAGTAGAAATTTGGATGGGGCTTCCTGGGACTCTATTGTCTTCTTCATACAAAGGGGTGGGGGAACTTGGTAGGCATATGCCTTTTCTTCTTTGCTTTTGCTTTCATTCCTGCCTGGAATGTAGGTGAGATTTCTGGAAGTGGAGCAGCCATCTTGTACCTAGGAGGGTGAGAGCCACCTGCTACGGATAGCAGAGTAGGAAGACAGAATGAGCTTCGATACTTAATGATTTCTTCATAATCAGTTCTCTGTACCTGCCTGGACTGCCTACCTCTAGATTTCTTGTTATATAAAAAATAAATAAAGCTTTATTTGGTCAGATTTCTGTTACATGCAACTCAATGCAATCCTGTGTTCTCTAAGAAAAGTCTCTTCTCTGCCCTGTAGCCCTAACATGTGGCCTTGACAAGCACCCGTGGTGACCCAAAAATAAACCAGGGGAAGAGAGGTTGGCTGTGGCTATGATTCTGAACTTGCTGAGCCATCACCTGTTCAGTCCATGCTTTGAAGAGGAGAACCATTAATTACACTCTCCTTGGGCAGCCAGAGCACGGGAGGCTGTGTCTGTGTGTGCTCAGGGAAGCTCAAATATAGCTCAGGCTCCTCCACTGCTTTTGCTGAGTGCACAGCATCTGCGTGTCTGGCAGCCCCAGTGAAGAATGGGGAAGCTCCTCCTGGGAGGTTAGGGTCTGAAGAAGGGGCTAGAAACCAGGGATGTTAGCAAGACCTGGCTCGAGGATACCAGAGCTCCTTCCCTGCTGCGTCCTGCGAGGTGGGTGTTGTACCTTTAGTCAGCGGATGACAAAACTTGCTTGAGGTCCAACCTGGGCTCAGAGGGTGAAGTGACCATGTGTCAGCCCAGTTATTTGGTTGCCTGCAACAGAAATGGACTCTGTTTAACTGGGGAAAAAATAATTTGGGAGAAGAATATGAGATGGCTCAGAGAATTGCAGGCAAGGCTGAAAAACCAATGTGGACACAAAGGGAACCACAGTTCCAGGAGGTCTGGTCAGCAGAAATAAGCACAGGGATGACATAGCTTGGGTCATGAGCCCACTGCACAGTTAAAGGAGGGCAGGATGCCTTGACTGACAGTCTTTCTAGATAGTATTGGGAAGAGTGGTTTTCCCGAAGCAACCTGAGGGTTTGAGAACCAGAAGAATGGCAAAAGGATGTTGAGTACTAAAAACAAGAAAATGTCCACTGCAGGTAGTGTAGAATCAGTCAAGGGCATGAGTTTTGGTAGCTGGCTGACCTTAGCTAAAATCTTAGCTCTACCTTTTACTATCTGTCCTTGGTCAAATCAATTAAACTCTTCAAGCCTCAGTTTCCTGATCTGTGTGTGACGAGGATGAGACTTGTTTAAACCCACTAGAATATAAGCCCTTGAGGACAGGGATTTTTGTCTTTTCCCCCCACTGTTACATCTCCAGCACCTAGACTAGTGCGTGGCTCGTAGTTGATGCTCAACACATACTTATTGAATGAATGAATGAACTTCACAATTTGTCCCAGAATATCTCGCAGGTAGAGAGCTATTTCGTTAAAAATATAACGTGATAGGTGCTTGGGGTGGAAAGTGAGCACCCCTTCCCTCTTGCCTCACCGCCCATTCTGGGGAGGGAGAAGGAGAAGGAGGGGGAAATCTAGGCAGATGCTGAGATAGATCAAAAGATGTGCACTCTATAGACTCTTCCCGACACACTCCCCACCAGCACACTGACCTGCTTACTCACATCGCAGTCCCTCTGCCCTCATCCTCATCAGCAAGGCTCTTTAGTGAAAACAACACTCCCACGTTGGGTGTGGGATGGATCCATCCCAGCAATCTCCAGGACTTCCTGGCATAATGTTGGCGTGTGAAACTCTGCTCATAGGTTTGATGGGTTAAGAAGTCTGAAGTCACCACGCCCCTACATTTCACGGTGAAACATGACGTACAGTGGTAAATAGAATAAATTACAGCCCTGGGGTAGGTGTGCATTGTTTAAAAAAAATACACACAGCAGGACTTCACTGGTGAAATGAATGTATTTTGACTCTCAATCATGTTTTCATCCACCCGTCTTACTAAGATGAAATTCTAAGTTGTTTCATTCCCCAGGGCCTTTGTAGAAACACAAAGCATAAAAGAAAGAGGGGAACCTTGAAGAAACAGGGGTTTTGGCATCCTTGGTCTCTCCAACAACCAGCACCTCTGCCATATTCATCATTACCCCCAGAAGCACCACAATCACCATGCAAATTACCTCCCCCACCACTACAATTTACCACTATTGTAACCCCACCATTATTACTACTGTCACCACCATGCCACCAATTACCGTCAATACCGTCACCAACAACCCAACCAAGCCCCATGTGGCCAGCAGCAGCAGCACCACCACCACCACCAACACCTCTACCACCTCTAGCATCTCCATTTCCATCATCTTCATCAAATTATCATCAGTATTGTTCCCACAACATAGTAAGGGATACTGGGGCCCCACCTACGCCCTTTTCCAGGCTGGTACACTCATGCCCCAGCTGCTGTGAGAGTTGGTTGCTCACAGGTCACAGCTGCCCTCTTCTCCTGAGAATTCCCCTCAGCCAATGGAATTTCCTTGCCAAGATATGCCTGGGAAGTTACACCCCTGAAGGCAGCCTGCACCCAATGACTGACTAACCAGGATGTATAAATCCCCCAGCCCCTTGCTTCATGCTGGGACAACCCCGTGGCAGTATTTACGCTCCAGAGCTCTCTGTGGGATCAAACTGAGGCTGGGCTTCCGCTGAACCCGTGTTTTTTTGCCTAGCTTTCTCTCCTGTCCTATTCTGCCTCCCTCATCCCCTAACAGGTTACATCTGAGAAGTCCCTCGATCAACCCCTTGTACAAGAATCCCATTTCAGACTTTGCTTCAGGAGAATCCAACCTAAGACACACTACACCAGTTTAATCACTGCTCTAGTAGTTATGTTTTGGGATGCTTTCCCTGCCCATATCCCCTTCGTGGAGAAATTCTACCTGGACAGACAGTGGTGTGCCGGAGCTGCCCAGCTCCGGTTCCTGGGGGCCAATTGCACACATTCTTCCCAACTCTGCGTTCAGTGACATCACACTGATAGCTTGAAATCAGCCAGGGTGGAAGTATTTACACCATGGAAATTGGCAAAAACATTTTTTGTTGTTTGTTTTGCAGCACTGGTTGTTAAATATTCACCAGTATAACACCGGGCACAGGCCGGCTATACAATTCCAGACCTTTGCTGAAATTCCAACACTAAGTTGTAACTTAGGGGCTAAGACAGACTCCTATCCTTGGGAAGAGTTATCCACAGGCTACCAGTGGCATATGAATTACGTGGCCTGGTGAGAAAAAATGGCTTAGGCCAGCAGATGTCTCATGGAATTGGGAAATCAGTAAATTGTGGTTAGTTGGCAAGGAGAGTTGAATAACGCTAATAATCATAGCTACCATTTATTGAATGCTAAGTTAAATTGGTGTTCTACTAAGCGTTTGTGTTGCATGCATTATCTTATGTAATTCTTATACTACTCCTTGCAGGAATATTATCACCCCCTTTTATCAGATTGAACAAGCTCAGGGAAGTAAAGGCCTTGCCCAAGGCCACGTAGCTTGTTGGCGGAGGAACTGAGATTCGGCCCCCAGTCTTTCTGACTCCAGAGCCTGTATTCATAACCACTAATGAAGCAGATCTGGGGGCCTAGACAGGCAAAAACCACAGGCACAGTGACGTTATGAGGGTGTAGAAACTAGAGTTAAGCAGAACGCGCTCATCAGGATACTTTGGTTTCAAGTTGCAGAAACTAAACTTGAACTAGCTTCGATAAAAAAGAGTGCTTCATTGGCTCAAATCCATCCTTAGGAGGGGCAAAACTGGGGCTGGCCTTAGGGCTGACTGGAAGAAGAGTCTGGAATCCCAAACCAGGCAGTTCTCTCTCTCTCCCCCTTTTTCCACTCCCCTCTCTCCATCTCTTTCTTTGTTTCTCTCTGCATCCTGGCATCCTGTCAAGGAGGGGCTGGGGGAAGGCCGTCCCAGCTACCATGAGCCCTCAGCCCCATGTGATTGCAGAGGGTAGTTATCCAAGGCATCCAGAAGGTAGTGGGAGCCTGAACCTGGATTTATGCCAGGTGACTCTCTGATCAACGAGGAGACAGAGAGGTTATGAAGAATATGAAAAATCTTACAGATGGGGGATAGCCACCAAAGCACATCATATTTACTCTCACTGGGACTCCTGTTCTCATCCACAGTTCTTCCTGGGGAGCAGGCAGTGTGAAGTAGAAGAGACATACTGTAGGCTTGATGTCACAGGGATCTAGATTCAAACAGTGGCTTTCCTGTGCCCACACAACACATGGCCTGAGAGGTATTTGATGGTTAACTGGCAGTGTGGCTTTGGGCAAGTCACTTCACCTCTCTGAGTCTCAACTTTCCCATCTATAAAGTGGAGATGAGCATCATACTTAGCTCGCAGAGTCGTGAAGATTAAATGAATGAGGCGAAGTGCCTGGAACATAGGTGGTGCACAGTTCCAGCAGAATCGGCTCTCCTTGTTATGCCATTTCCGACTAGGCTAGTAGGGTGGCCTTCACTCTTACCCAGGGCTGTAGGCTGAAGGGAAATATATTATATTAAAAATATCCAGATGAGACCCTAATTCTTTGCTCTGCCAGCAGTTACATAAATCCCAAAGTCATCTCTATCTTTTCCTGCCACCCTGGCTAGCTTCCAGACCAATTAAACATTGATGGTATAGCTATACTTAACTATTCTTCCCTCGTCCAGCCAAGCCTTGGACATCAATTCTCTCAAATAAAAAATTTAACCCTTACATTTATGGAGTTCTCTAGTTTATGAAGCACTTCCAGATTCACTGTTTTCACATACGATTATAGGAATTAAAGCAATATGGAAAAGTACAAAGAAGAGAGTAAAAAAGTCAAGTGATCAAGGTCGCATCACCAGTGATAAGTTATGTGGACATCATGTGCCCCTGATTTGAGGTAATGAGAAGAGCACGTCACTTCTGTGGTCTCCTTCTCCCAAACCTATAACTTCAGTATAATCGTGAGAAAAACATCAGACAAGCCAAAATTGAGGATCTTCCACAAAATATCTGACCACTACCCTTTGAAAGTGTCAAGGCTATGAAAGACAAGGAAAGACCAAGAAACTGTCACAGGCCAGAGGAGACCATTTAGACGTGACCTCTAAATGCAACATGGTATCTTGGTTTGGAAACTGGGACAGAAAAAAGACATCAGTGGAAAAATTGGGAAATCTGAATGAAGTCTGTAGTACAGTTAAAGTGTCATACCAATTACCAAGTTAATTTCTTAACTTTGATAAATGTACCATGCTTATGTAAGATGTAAACACTAGAGGAAGTTGGGTGAGGGGTAGATGAGATAGCACTTCTGTACTATCTTTGCAATTCTTCTGTAAATGTACAATTATTTCAAAATTAAAAGTTTAGAAACATAAAAGCCTGAAATTCGCATAATCCAAATGAGATGAACACATGTATTCAGATAGATAATCAGAAATAATTTTATAAAAAGTTTTATAAAAATGTCTTATATTATCATATTCTTCTTAATTTTTGAAAGATATTTCATTTATCTTACTTGGATTTAACAGAATTTTTTTTTGTGTGGGGAAGACCAGCCCTGAGCTAACGTCTGTTGCCAATCCTCCCCTTTTTGCTGAGGAAGACTGGCCCTGGGCTAACATCCGTGCCCATCTTCCTCCACTTTATATGGGACGCCACCATGGCATGGCTGACAGGCAGTGCATCCGCGGGCACCTGGGATCCGAACTCGCGAACCCCGGGCTGCCAAGCGCGAACTAAACCGCTGCGCCACCAGGCGGCCCCAACAGAATTTTTTAGATGAAAGAATTTCTGAACTTTAAGTAGCTATTTTTCCACCCAAAGAGATATTAGCTCCTCAAAGATTCTTCTGGAAAACATCAAGAGGTTGCAGCCATCATTATTTTTAACCATCTATTTCAATTTTAGACGGTGACTACCTGCAATGAGACATTGGCACTGGTACAATTTTTCCCAGTTCTTCTCCCCAAACTTCCTATTTTCCATTAGTTATATTATTATTTTTACATTGTTGGGTGAATCAGTTAAAGATTGCTTTTAGTGTTGAGTTACAGAAAACCTAAACAGATAGTAGCTTAAATAAATGAGTAGTGAAGAGTTAGACAGTTGCTGTCAGTGCTTCAAGGCTGCCTCAGGGATGTCAGGATAGGGTTCTCTGCAATTCTCTTGGGGTTTTCCTCATGATTGCAAAACAGCTGCTACAGCTCTAGCCACTATGTTCTTGTTTCACAAAGAAAGAAGGAGAAAATGACTCTATCAAGAAAGGAAAGCTTTCCACAAATTCCTAGTCTACATCTCATTGTCCTTAACTGTGTTATATGCCACCCCTAGCTGCAACAGAGGCTAGGAAATGTGGATTTTTTTTTACGAGGCACATTTTGGCTCCAATAAAATTGGTATTTCTTAGTGAGGAAGAACTGCTGATTCTCATAGTTATTTTTCCTTGTTTTATATTTAAGCATATTTAATATTTACAGGTAACCTTATATACCAAAGCTTCTTTAAACCTAAATTCTTTGCTTTGCTTCACCTCTTGGCTGGCAGGATTTCATCGTTAGGAGTAAACTGAGGCCAGGATCCCAGGAAGCACCGACAGAAACCTGTGTTGCACCTCCCTAGTTTCCCCACTGCCCTGGAATCAGATTCTAAGGGAAAAGAAAGAGTCCAGGTGGTCCAAACCTGGCTCCCTCATCCAAGCAGAAGCTGTCCCTTTAAAAGAGAGAGGAGGCAGAGATGGCTCACTCTCTCCAGACAGGGCTTCAGATTGACAGCTAATGTGCTCCCTGGGAGCCAGATGTCATTGCCACTGAGCAACAAGTCATCTGACTGGCAGCTGAACGATGAGTTGTTGCTGTGTCTGGGGTGACTCCATGTAGTACCCGCCCAGCAGGATGTTAAAGTCGGAGGAATTTGTCTTAGGGGGCTTCTAGTCCATCCCAGGTACCTCAGGGCCTCTCACTTAGCCTTACCTGCAGGTCAAGCTTCTCTAGGCTTCTCTCCTCCATTCTCTCTATTCTTGGAACGGTGGCATCCCGCCTGCAAGACTGGACTCAGGTGGGCACCCAGGCCTGGAGATGCTTGCACAGCTCTGTCCACCTCCAGAGTCCCAGGTCTGAACTGCAACCAGCTTTCATGTACATGTTCTCCTCCCCTCCAGTAATGACCATGGCATTCTTGTTTTCTAATTATAAAGGTAATACAGGTTCATTGTAAAAAAAGAAAGAAAAGAAAATACAGAATAGTATAAAGAACAAAATGAAAGTTACACTTAGCAAAAATCATTGCTACATTTTTCTGTTCTTTTTCTTAAGGACTTTTTCTATGCATTTATGCGTGTTTTGTTTCTCTTCTAGTGAGATATTGCTTACATGAACTTATATAAAGCACACAAATTTTAACTATACAACTGGATTAATTTTTATGGATCAATACACCAATGTGACCACAACCCACATCAAGATCTAGAATGTTTCCAGCACCCCAGCAGGCTTCCCAATTGGTGACCCCCCGACCAAATATTAACCACCATAGACTAGTCTTTCATATTTTTGAACTTCACAAAAATGGCACATATGCATTTTTAAATTAAAATGGCACATAACTGTTTTACATCATGTTTTTTTTCAATTAATATATCATGAATATTTCCCCATGTCATTATTCTTTTGGAAGTTATTTTTTGTGTGCGTGTGTGAGGAAGACTAGCCCTGAGCTAACATCCATTGCCAATCCTCCTCTTTTTGCTGAGGAAGATTGGCCCTGGGCTAACATTCGTGCCCATCTTCTACTTTATATGGGACGCCGTCTCAGCATGGCTTGACAAGTGGTGCTTCAGTCTGTGCCTGGGATCCGAACCTGCAAACCCCGGGCTGCCGAAGTGGAGCACACAAACTTAACCACTGCGCCACTGGGCTGGCCCCATGAAAGTTATTTTTAGTGGCTATATAGTTTATCCTATGATTCTACATGATTTATTTCATTATGCCTCAATTTTTGCACATTTCAGTTATTTCTGAATTTTTGCTATTTTAAACAGTACTATGTGGAGCATCATTTTTACACACAGTTTTCTGGAGGGTAGTATAGCCAGGTGGTTCAGAGCATGAATTTTGGAGTTAAAGAGATGAGGGTTTGAGCCCCAGCCCATCACTTACCAGTTGCTTGAACTTTTGCAACTTACAACACCTCTTTGAGCCTCAGTTTCCCTACCTGAAAATGGACACAATCATACTCATCTCGTCGTATGTTGCTGTCAGGGCTAAATGAGCTAAGTGTAAAGTGCTTAGCATATTGCCTGGCACAGAGTGAACGCGCAGAAAATGTTAAGGTGCTGTTACTCATCTCTGTGTTCACTTCTAATTATTTCCTTAGGAAAAATTCCTAGAAGTAGAATTGCTGGATCAAAAAGAGTGCTTCTCTTCAGAGTTTTTAATACAGTCTGCCAAATTGCCCTCCAGATAAGCTGTGCCAATTCACAGAAATACCAGCTGGGCGTGAGGGTGCCCTTGTACCACTCTTTCTCGACAATGAGTGTCATCATAAAAAGAGAGAGAGAAAGAAAGAACAAGAAGGGAAAAGAAACCTTGACAATTAGATAGGGGGGAAAAAATCCCTTATTGTCTTGCTTTCTAGTGAGGTTGAATGTTTTCTTTTTTTATCTCATTTGTTTTTCTTCATTTGGAAATTTGCCTGGTCAGATCTTTTGCCATTTTTTCTGTTGGGACATGTGCTGATATTTCAATAACTGGGCCATTACCCAATTCCAGAAGCCCCGTTCTATCCTGCATGGGCTGCAGTTTATAGAAGAGGGGCTTGACCTTGGTCCCTCTTCCCAAGTTCCCAGCTTGGTGGTCTACCTGATTTCCTGGTTCCCCTAGGTTTGGGCTTCTGCTTCGTTCTTGCCAGGACCCCTTGCTCTCTGGCTGTCCCTTTTTCCCACACCTTGCCAGCCTAAGTTGTGCAGGTGTCCAGAGAAATTAATAATTCAGTATCTCTTTTTCCCTTTAAATACGTGTTTACTCAACATTTGTTTAGAAGAGAGGCTGGGTGATGCATGAAGGAAGAGCTGAGAAGGAAGACCCCTTGTGGCAACAAGCAGTTCCACTCTGGCCCCAAACTTGCATCAGTGGCTTAATGAAACTAGAGCCCTGCAGTTAAGCAGACCCATCTTCCTTAGAAGGCAATTTAACAGTCTGAACCATCTCCCCTCCCCCAACACCCCAAGCAGTTTTTCAACGTGTCACCTTCAAATGATTATAGTGAGATCCTTGAGAGGGATCCAGGCCAATATAGTTCTCTCCATCTCACTTCATCTCTAAAGTTGTTTTAGAGCCCCAGAGATTCTTAGAGCTTCTGTAGATTGGCACTCTTGGCAACTGCCCATCTGACTATTGCTTTACTGGTTCTGCCTGGTCCTTGCAGAGGCCTGGCTGTCTGAGATCTTTGGGGTCATCTCTTGCCAAAGAGGTGATCCAGGAGGCAGGGTCATGAAGAGAAGTGTACAGAAAACCTATGTCCTGAAAGAAGATACCATTCCCATCTATTAAATTGAAGAATATTTTTTAAAAAGAGAGAGAAGGAAAGAAAATGAATTATCTAGAAATTAATTTAACCAAGCATGCCACAGAAAACCTACTAAAGGAGATTTTTATCTCCTAGATAAGTGGAGAAATATACTATGTTTGTGGAAGGTAAGGCATAGCACTGTAATGGTGTCAATTCATATAATTCTAACTGATATTAAGATAAATTGTAAAGTCTAATTTTTCAAAATGAGCTATTAATGCAAGATCAGTGTGATACCAGCTCAACACAAGGTTGACATAAGGGAAGCCATATTGTAGAAAAGAAACCATATTGTAACTTTGAATGACCTCTGACTAACTAACCCAGTTGGATATGCACCCTCCAGGAGATCTACCTGCTCTGTAGATTTCATGACTCCTGCTTGTGCATGTACCTCCCAGCTGTGATAAGACGATAACTTTGTTCTTTTGACTTCCCTAGGAATGTGAAGACCCATGGACAGAGAGTCTATCTGGTGTGGCCACTCCCAGTCGGTAACACCAGAGGGTCAACATTCCTAACCCCCTCCCCCATAACCCACTGGCCTATATAACTGCTTCAAGATTCTGTGCCCCCCCCCGAAAATGGACACTAGTCCCCCCATCTTCTGATTTGCTAGTTTATCACTTAATAAAATGCCCTTTCTCTGCCACCATCTTGCCTCTTGATGATTGGCTTTTGTCTTGTGGCAAGCAGATCACGCACTTTGTGCAGTAACAAATGAAACGGAAGAGAAGAATGCAGAAATAGACCCATGTATATGGATATTTGGTATGTGGTAGATAGAGGTGGCAACATAAGTCAGTGAGGAAAGGATGGATTTTTTTTTTCTGGTGAGGAAGATTAGCCCTGAGCTATCGTCTGTTGCCAATCCTCCTCTTTTTGCTGAGGAAGATTGGCCCTGGGCTAACATGCGTGCCCATCTTCCTCTACTTTATATGTGAGACGCCTGCCACAGCATGGCTTGATAAGCGGTGTGTCAGTCCACACTCGGGATCTGAACCTGCGAACCCTGTGCAGCAGAAGTGGAGCACACAAACTTAACCACTACGCCACCAGGCCAGCCCCAGAATGGATTATTTTAATGGTGATGGGGGAAACGGCTCCACTGTATGGAAAAAATAAAATTATATCCTATTTCACATCATATTTTAAAAAAAACTTTATATGGTTTAAGAAGCTATAAAATTGAAAGGCAAATCTTTATAATATTGACTTAGGGAAGCATTCCTTAAATAAGATATGAAAAGTCCAAACCATAAAGAAAATGATTGATGGATTTCTGTTCAATAAATGACATCACAGACAAAGTTAACAAGTGATTAACAGATTGGGGAAAGGTATTTGCAGCATATTTGCAATAATAATCAATAAAAGATTAAAATATAAATTATATAAGAAACTCAGCAGTAAATCAACAAGAAAAAATCTGCCAACCCAATAGAAAAACAGGCAAACTCAGTCTCTGAGGAACCCACGTAAAGAATTAACATATGAAGAGAAACTCAACTTATTAGTAACCAGAGAATGAAAAATTAAAACAACAGTGACATACCACTTTACATTCATTAGATTGGAAAAAATAATAATAATATCAAGTGCTGGCTAGGATGTAGGGAAATGAGAATCTAATGCCTTGTAAATTAGTGTAACCACTCTGAAGAGTAATTTCAAAGTATTTAGTGAAACTGAATATATTTTAATCCATTATTTTTCAAATTGTGGGTCATGACTCATTAAGAGGTTATAAAATCAGTTTAGTAAGTTGTGATCAACGTTAAAAAAGGAAGTTGAATTAAATAGAATAAAACACATCAGAATACTTTTCTCATAATAAGGATGTATTTCGTGAAACTTGTACTTGTGTGGGTGGAGGAGGTCTTACCAGATCATGATGTAAAATGTATTTCTTATCATGGGTCACAGTCAAAAGAATCTGAAAGGCACTGCTGACCCCACCACCCAGCAATCCCTCTTCTGCATAGAAACTCTAGGAAAGATGAAGAGAGAAGTATGACGATGTTCATCACAGCATTGTTTATAACAGCAAAGTGATGGCAACCCGTTACAGCAGTCTGAAAATTAACTTAAAAAACGAAGACAAAAATTGAACAGAAGTTAAAACAAATCAATTAGAGTTAGATAGATTAACACAGATAGATCTCAAAAACACTATTGATTGAACAAAAGGGGGCAACAGAATAAAATATACTATAGCACGAAAGCATTTACATGAGGTTTTAAAAATGCCCTTCCAAAGCAATATTATGTATTGTTTGTGGATATGCATATATGTAAGTAAAGGTTTTGAGGGTGGATTGTCTAAGTTCATACATTTGACACATCAGAGTGGGTGTCTGGTGTGGGAGGGGAGTGGGAGCTGTGAAATCGTGGGATTGTGACAACAACCAACCACAAAAACCACAAAGAGAGTGGCTAGTTTTTGAGAATGGGGAGTAACGTCATACGCTCCTGGAGAGTGAAGAGCGGTCCAACGTTGTTAGGGGACGTTTGCCAATCCTTATTAAAACATGCATCCTGTGACCCAGCAGTTCCACTTCTGGTGGAGTCATCATGGATGTGTTTGGCAATTTAACTGCAAGAGCATTTCTTTAAACTTTAACATGGGAGCGAAAAACAGTAAGGATTAGTTAAATAATATGGAATGTTATTCAGTAATTTAAAAGAGTAACATACAGGGATATTTATTGCTGTGGGAAAATGTGTATGACAGAAAGCTAAGTGGAAAAAAAAAACACAGGCATGAAACTACTTACAGTATGAGACCATTTAAAATGCACTTATATGATATATGGTCCAAGAAAAAGAGGAAGAAAACACATCAGGTTTAAAAGTGGCTGTCTCTAGGTGGTGTGATTAAGATGATTTTCAATTTTTCCTTTGTGCTTATTTTTTCCTTAAATTTACTAAAATGTGCAAAATTTGTTTTTGTAATAAAATTCATTTGTTTGATTTGAAAATTCGGCAGGTATCCAGATGCTTTGTCAAATGGAAGGAACTAGGCTGAGAAGAGAGAACCAGAACCAGGCTGAGTGGAAGAGAAACTATCAAGATGGGATACTAGAAGGGGGGCAAGAAGGGCAGAAGCCGGGAGAGTGAGAAGAAAGATCTAGAAAACAGAGGGCCTTGCAGTGGTGATTTACAGGGACTCTGTAGTTTAGGGGCTTGGCCAGGAGGGAGTGGTTAAAGGTGCTGAGTCTTGTCCCTGCCCCCAGCCCTACCTCTTGTAGACAGCTTACCAGTCTTCAGATGCCCAGTGGCCTGGACTCCACAACTCCACGCCTTGATTTCCCATCACTCTTCTGTTTGTCAGGCTGGGAGTGAAGATTCCCCAAGTATGGATACTGAACTCTGTCCACCAAACGGAACCTCAGCCATGTCAGCCTCAGCTGGGTACAGCCAGAATGAGATAGGGAAGGGTTTCTGGAAGGTCAGATGTAACAGCCTCAAGTCTAGAGGGTGCATAAGGGAGCCATCCAAACAGTCAGGACCTGGAGAAGCAGTGGGACAGAAAGAACATCTTAGTATTAAATTACTACAAACAATGGCTTACAAAAGCACACCATATGTTGATTATCTCACAGTTTCTGCAGGTCAGGAGTCGGGGCATGGCTAAGTTAGGTCTTCTGCTTCAAGATCTCTCACAAGGCTGCAGTCAAGGTGTGGCCAGGGCTGGGGTCTCATCTGAAGGCTCGACATGGGAAGAATCTGCCTCTGAGCTCACATGGTCATTGGCAACATTCAGTTCCTCTGGGCCTTTAGACTGAGGGTCTTATTCCTAGCTGGCTGTTCGCAAGAGGTTGCCCTTGGGTGTCCCCAGTATGGCCATTTTCTTCATCAAGCATGCACGCTGAGAGGGCAAGAGAGAGAGTATGTCAGCAACATGAAAGTCACCGTCTTATGTAATCTGATCATGGGAGTGACATCCCATCATATTTTACTGGTTAGAAGCAAATCACAGGTCATGCCCACACTCAAGGAGACCCACAGTCAAGGCTATTCATGCCCTTGTGTGTGGGCATGGATCCAGGAGGCAAGAATCATCTTAGAGCCAGGCCACCACAAAGGGCAACCCAGAGAAAGAGAAGCTGAAGCCAGATGGTCTGAGACTAAAGTGCAGGATGGGGACCCCTGGTGGTAGGATGACCAACCATCCTGGTTTGTCCTGAACTGTCCCAATTACAGCACTGAAAGTACTTCCTGGGAAAACCCTCTGTCTTTGGGAAGCCAGAATGGTTGCTCATCCTTCCTAGTAGGACACGAGGTGATTTTGAGTGGTATCACACTCAATAGCATTACAGAGAAAGTCTCCATTTGGGGCTACTGTGTCTTATCACTTCTCTAAGACTGTCAATCAGCCTTTTATCAAGGAGATGACTGACCTCAGACTCAAGCCTTCTGCAGGCCGCAGTAGCTCTCTATAAAATCATAGAGTTTCTGTTTTGTCCTATTTATTTATTCAGTTCCCTTTCATTTATGCAAGTGATACTAGTTCTTCATTTACAGCAGTGATATAAAATTTTTATCTCAAATAAATGTGTCTAAACAAAAAGTAACTCAATTTAAGGAATAGTAACAAAGTAATAATACTTGTGGCCTATGAATATTGCACAAATCAGGCCTAGTCCACCTTCCCACTCCCCTCCATGATTACCTCTCCCAGTTCATGTCCTACCACCTTCCCCTTCATTCATCCTAACCAGCCAGGCTGGCCTGTTTCCATTCCCCATACACACCAGGCCGCTCCCACCTCAGGGCTTTTGTACTTGCTGTTCCCTCTGCTTATAACACTCTTTCTCCAGTTATCTCCACCCTTCAGGTCTTTCCTCAAATGACACCTTCTCATGGTGCCTTCCCTGGCCATCCTGCATAACATTACAAACCCCTCTCCAGACACTCCAACTCCCCTTCTGTGCTTTATATACCTTTTTCAGCAGCACTTACTACCATCTAAACACTATAGTTTTTACTTATTTCTCTTTATTGTCTGTTTCTCCTGCTAGAATATCAGCTTCATGAGGAGAGAAATTTTTGCCTGTTTGCGCATTGTTTTCTGCACTCCCTAGGACCTGGAACAGTGAGTGGCTCAAAGGACATGCTCAGTAAATATTTACCATCCACGGGCTCTGTGATGCGTGAGAGTCAGCCTAGGTCGGAGGTGCAGGCTGGGGAGATGGCTACCATTACCTTACTCCTCCCACAGATGTTTCTCCCTCGGTCCAGGGCCTGCACCCACATTCTTCCCTCCGGTCTGCCCTCTTCTTCCCTGAATGGGAAACAAAGACACCTGCCCTTAAAATCTACATTTAGAGGTGGCTTGGAGAAGCTCTGGCTGAGTCTGGGGCGACTTGTTTTCAAGAAACAAAACAAGGAGGGGATTTCTTGAAGGGAAGCAGGGGACTGTCAAAGAGTCATTGGTGGGAAATATAGTCAAGTGAGGGGTGTCCGTTGGGATGCTTTTGGTGACAACAAAAAAACCCACAAAAAGCCCAAAGCAAAATGTATTAAACAATATGAAATATATATGCTAACACTTACACTAAGCCGCTAAGTAGGGCAGCTTCAAGGTTGGTTAATTCAGTGGTTCAATGACATCATTAAGGATCTGGGTTCTTTCTTTTACCTTCTCTGCCATCCAGTGTTTCGGTTTTGTCCTAATTTAGCTTTCCTCCTGGTTGCAACGAGTATACGTCCAGCAATGGAAGAGGCAATGTTTCTATGCATCTATTTTTCAAGAGTGAGGGAAGCTTTCCAAGTAGCTGCTTGTCCCCGCACCCCCAAATTTCACTCACATCACTTTGGTCAGAATTGAGTCACGTACATACACCAAATGCTGGCAAGAGAAATGGCCGTGTAGTGGAGGGTGAATTACCCAAATAAAAACAGAGGAAGGGGCAGGAAGATGGGTTTAGGAAGGCAACCCACCATGTGGGTTTTAGATGACCTCATGAAGAAATGGAACTGGGAACTGAAATATCAGGCACCAGGGCTGCCCCCTCCCTACTTCCACAGCTCCATTTTCTCTGCTCATCTCTACAGAGTTCTTTTTCACTCCCCTGCTTCTCTGGGCAGTCTGGCTTTCTTCACCCCACATGGCCCATGGCCCAGACATGGCTCCTTTAGCCCCAACTTAATTTCTCCTCCTAGTTCAAGTGCAAGTACCTAATAGTGAATGGATTAGCCAGGGAAGGCCAACTGCTGTAACAAACAAGTCTGAAATCTCGGTGACTTCAGACAATAAAATTTTATTTCTTGTTTACATCACAGTCCAATTTGGGTCAGGGTGTATGGGTGTGTGTGTGTGTGTGCGCGCGCGCGCGCGCGCGCGCGCGCGCTCTCACACGCACACATGCGTTCTACTCCATGTAGTCATTCAGTCACCCAGTCAACTTCTATTTTGTTGGCTCTGCCCTTCTCTAAGGTTTTGAGCCTTTTCCATTCAGCTGGGAGATGGGGGAAACTCCAGGGTTTTATGGGCCAGGTTTGGAGGTGGCATCTGTCACTTCCTTCTACATTCCTTTATTCAGACCTCAGTCACATGGGCCCCTTCTAATTGCAAGGGAGGCTGGGAAGTACAGTCTAACAGTGCCTAAAAGAAAAAGTTACAGAAATCTTAGGGACGCTATGAACTCTGAGGAGACTCGACCTCAGTTAGTTACTCTGTTTTATAAAGATGGTAACTAAAGCCAGGAGAGGAAAAAGAAGTAGTCTTGGGGAGGTCAGCGTCGGGGGATAAGACCCTTAGTAATTCTGCCATGAAATCTTATACACTGGTGGAGGTTAGAACATTTCAGAAGGGCAATTTTAGTAATTGCAATGTGTGACATGCACCTACTCTTTGATTTTACTTTGCCACTTCTAGAAATAAATTCTAAGGAGTTAACAGGCCAACTGTGCAATGGGATATACACAGGGATGTTCTTCTCCGAGTTGTTTATAATATTCTAAATTAGATACAGCCTGTCATCAACACACAAATGATTAAATTATGTGGACATAGAGACAGCCCCATGATGGACCACTATGCCTATTTGGTCTAAAATATGTCCATGTAATAATGAATAATTATGAAAGGTGACAAAACGTGATCTTTTTTATTGAAAAGTGAATGAATTTTTCTGCATGATAAGAAATCTGGAAAGAAGTTCATCAAAATGTTAGTCATCTAAGTCCATAAATACACCCATATAGTCCCCTGATTGACAACATAAGGGGCCACTGTGGAGAAAGGATGGTCTTTTTAATAAATGGTATTAGATCAATTGGATGTTTATGTGGAAAAAAAATAAACCTTGACTCTTTACCTTGCATCATATACTAAAACAGTTTAAGATGCATCATAGATGTAAATATGAAAGCTAAAACCTACAAGGAGATTTTGCTATACAGCCACCAGAATGACTAAGATTAAAAAGACTAACAATACAAAGTGTTGGTAAGGATATGGAGGAACTGGAACTCTCATATATAGCTTATGAGAGTGTAAATTGGTATAACTTCTTTGGAAACTGTTTAGAAGTACCCATTAAAGGTAAACACACAACTACTCAGTAATTATGACTTGTAGATATATATTCAAGAAAGATGAGTGTATATATTATTCATCAAAAAAAGTACAAAAATGTTCATAATAGTAGTTCATATAGTAATTCATTTATAATAGTCATAAACTGGAAACAACCCAATTATCCATCAAATAGTAGACTGGATAAATAAATTGTGGTATATTCACATAATGGAGTACTATATAGCAAAAAAAAGGAATGAGTTAGAATTGTGTGCAACAATATGGATGAATCTCACACACATAATGATGAGAAAAAGAAATTAGAAAAATTAAGTGATATATGATTCCATTAACATAAAGGTCAAGAACATGGGAAACATGTCATAAACAGAGGATAAGGGAACACTTTCCAACTCATGCCGTGAAGCCAATATCACTCTGATCGCAAGTGAATGGACTCTCACACCTGTTACGCCTCACATACGTATTTAATTAGTAATGATTGCTACAAGTATGAAGTGAAATCATGGATGGGAAAGCAGTTTAGAAACAGCCCGTTTTGTAAAGATGGGGCAACTGAGGCCCAAAGGGACATGAATGCCATGATTACAGAGGGGCACATGGCACAGCAAGGAGAGAGAGCCCACTCTCTTGGTATCAGGTTGGGATGGGTATGTGGGGGTGGCGATAGAGAGAGGTGGAGGAATATCCCGCTACTTCGCAGTGGGGACAATTGCACGTGGAAGTGAAATCAGAGCCTACCCATGTAGCACAATTTATTTGACAAGTTTTCTTTATGCTCACCTTTCCTGAATCTTAAGGGCTTGTCACAGTATCTTGAGGGAAGAGGTCACTCTTGGAAAATATATTGCAAATGAAGCCCAGATGAATTCCAAGAGGCCCCGGTCCAAAAATCCTTTCTGTCCACCAGCCTTTCCTGACCCTCTACGATGCTAAGTCTTTGTTAATTAATCATAATACTCACAGGTCATTTGGACAGGGGCCACACATTAACCCATGATTTCACACAAATTCAGTGGGAAGTATTAGGTTTTATGCTGACTGATCCCTACCTGGGGCAGGAGAGATGTTGGGGGCAGAGTGAGAAAGGTCCTTAACTGGGGCTACTTCTGAGGGGAACAGGTCTAAGTGAGACTTTGCATGGTGAAGAAGAAGAAGAGGAAGAGGGTGAAGAAGAAAGAGGTGGAGGAAGAGGAGGAGGAGGAAGAGAAGAAGAAGAAGAAGGAGAAGGAGAAGAGGAGGAGGAGGAGAAGAAGGGGAAGAAGAGACTTGATGATGGTTAATGTTTATTGAACTACCACCATGTGCCAACCTATGAGGTATATTATTAATTTTCCCTGTTTTACAGATGAGCAAATGAAACCTCAGAGAGGTGAATTGACTTGCCTGATGTTACACAGCTAGTGACTCTCAGAGTCTAGTTACTTTCAGAGCTCGGTTTCGAACTCGAGACTATCCAACCCAAGGGAGTCAGTCACAGAAGTGGAAGGAACATCCAAACCAAATTAGACTCAATAAGATGTCAGAGCTGGGAGGGCCTTTAGTGATCATCCTCCCCCACACCCCTTTTTACATGTGGGGAAGTTGAGGCCCGGAGGAAGAGAATGGCTTCTCCTGGGTCATACCACAAACTTGCAGCAGAGCAAATCTTAATCCTGTTCTAGGCTTCTAGACCCCAGTTCTTTCCTTCTTTTGGTCTGGGTGCCATTAAAGGACAGGTTCAGATGTTAGAGTTGCCTGATGGGAGGAGGGATGCAGTAGGAAAGAGTTCTGGGTCTGAGAAAGAAGAGTCCACCTTCCACACCCAGCCAGGGCCTCCCTTGGCTCAGGAGAGGAGGTGATGGCTTGGGAAATGGCTGGTGGTTATTCTGGGCACCTTAGCCTGCTGCCCCACTCCCAGGAGACTGGGCAGTGAAGCAGGCTCCAGCCCTGAGGGTGGCCCCATGGAAGTCTGCTCCTCTTGCTTTCAATCTGTCCCAACTGGTTATGATTCTGAACCTAATCCATGTTGCTGGAATCACAGATGACAGGAAGTGAGCCTGTAACTCCAGCCCAAGTAACGCATGTACACTTTAGTTCTTCACTAAACATTGACAGTGATCCCTTTTTAGGTGAAAAATGTACTTAAATTATTTTATTCAAAATAATACACGCTCATGGTAAAAAAAAAAATTCACATCATAGAGAAGAGCATAAAGCAAGAGACATTGACTCTCTCCCGAAAGTTTTCATCTTACTTCTCAGAGGAAGCAACCATCAATAGCTTCCTATATATCGCTCCTGAAATTTGTATGTCTATTCAAAGATATACATTTAAATATGTATATATATATATTTGGACACAGATGGGATCATACTATAGATACTGCTCAGACTTTGCTTTTCAACTTAATTATATTTCTAGGATTTCAGTGCATATGAATCTACTCTGTTCTTTTTAATGACTGTAGAATTCCCCTCTATGGATGTACCATAGTTTATCTGATGGGCATTTTGCTTGTTTCAATCTCTTGCTATTATAACAATGCTGCAACAAAGATTCTTATACATATTAGATAGGTGCATATGTGCAAGTACATCATAGAATAAGTTCGTAGAAGTGGAAATGCTGAGTTAAATGGTGAACTGGCAAGTTAAATGGTTTGTGGATTTAAATATTTTGATAGATACTAACAAAGTAACTTCCGAAGAGTTTCCATCAATTATTATATACTTCCACCAACAATGTTTGACTATGTCTATTTCCTGGCTCCCTCTCTGTATAGTTTACTGTCAAGCAATTTCTTCTTTGTTAGATCGATGGGTGTCAAATGATGGCTCATTTTTGTTTCAATTGACACTCCCTTAAGTGAGGAATGCTGAATAACTTTTTGCTATTTATGTGTCATTTGTACTTCTTTTTCTGTGAACTGTGTTCATATCCTTTCTCTATTTCCTATTGGAGTAATGATTTTTAAGAGCTCTTATATATTAAGGAAATTTATCTTTTTTTGTAAGAGCTCTTTGTTTCATAAGAGCTCTTTATATATTAAGGAGATTTATCTTTTTTAGCCTTAAAAAAAAAACTTACCGTAGTTCTGTAATGTTTTGTTGTCTGATAGGGCTCATTATCTCTCATCATTCTTCCCTACTTTTCCCAACTCCACATTTTCTTGGCAATTTTTACATGTTTATTTTTCCTTATGAACTGTAAAATCAGCTTGTCTAGTTCCAAAGGTTCTTTTCCAATTTTCCTTATTATTTCTAAAACTATTTTTTCATGCATTATCCCATTTAGCCTTGATGTCACTGAATGAGGTCTGCAAGCCTACTTTCCAAATAAGGAAACTGAGACACAAATAGGATGCAGCTTGGCACTGCCTAAGGTCACACAGGAGGTTCCTATGGCCAGAATCTGCCCCTACCTCTTGAGGCCCCTGCCTCCTCCTCCTCCTCCTCCTCCTCCTCCTCCTCTCTTTTGTGTGTGTGTGTTGGTCGAGGATGACCTAAGAAGAGCAGCAGCCCTTGATACAGGGGCTGTTACAGGTGAAGGCTTGCTTTGGGGCAGCCCAAACCAGGTCTGCAATAAAGCCTGACTTCATTCCCTCTGTCTTCCTGTCTCCAATGATCTCTCTCTCTCTTTCTCATTTCTGCCTCTGCTCTTTCATTCTTTGTCCCTGTGTCTCTCTCTTACTGTGTACCTGCCTCTTTTCTAGTCTCTGTCTCTTCCTACCCTTTCTTTCTTTGTTTCTTGTCCAAAGTGGTAGTTTATCGGGGCAGAAATCACATCCCCTCTCCAGTTCTTCTATTTTCCTTTCCTCCTCCCCTCCCCCCTTCTTCCTCTTCCTCTTCCCCTTCCCTCCCCCTCCTCCTCCTCCTCTCCTTCTCCTTCTCCTTCTCTTTCTTCTTCTTCCTCTGCCATGAGGCCCCTCACCACATAGTAAGTGAAGATGCTCTTCTTGGAGAAGTGAAGCAGGCATGTTCTTGCCCCCTTGCTTCCTGTTCCCCCACACGCTTGCTCTTTGCCACTAAAGCATATTAGATGCTTCCCCAGAGGGAGAGCAGAGAGTGGAAATGGCAGGAAGGAGGCAGCAGGAGCAGTGGACTGAACCCTGCAGTGGCAATGGGTCCCGGCTTTGTTCCAGCTCTGCCTGACCCTCCAGATGACCCAGGACAGGCCCCTGAGGCTTTGGGATGTCCCCGGCCCGCTACATAACTGTGCACAGCTCTCTGCAATTTTTAAAGTGCAGGTGCACTCAGAATCTCCATAAGGGAGGTGGGGCAAGGGTGTTCCACTAATTCTACGGGTTCTTAGAAGGCACAAAAGAAGGTGGTGGCAGAGACATTTAGTGGCCTCTGCCATGGGTAGGGCCTCACCAGCCGTTAGCTCAGTGGTGGCCCTCAGTAAATTGCTGATGAGAATTTGCTGAAATATATCAGCTATGATGATAATAGTTAATACCGTAAGCACTTACTATGTGCTATGCAATGTGCTAAGTGTTTATATGCAATAGCTCACTTAATCCCCCCTCACCCCCAAGTCCCAGCCATATTAGGTAGATATCTCAATCATCTCCATTTTATAGATGAGAAAACTGAGAGAAATTTAGTAATTTGCCTAAGAGAGATAACAACATATCTAGTTAATGTCAGTGCAATTAAGATGAAAGGGTGGATAGATGGATGGATGGATGGAAGAATAAATTGATGGTTAGATAGTTGGTTAGGGGACTTGGAGTTAATAAAAGATCTTAATATCTCTATCCCCATCTGCTCAGTCACGTATTAGCCACTCAAAGGCAAAGATTAATCTAAGAAAATACAAGAGGCCCCTCTCAAGCTACCAGTCTACATGAACAAGTTCACACACTGAAGCATTTACACACAGTCAAGGATAAATTCACACCAACCAGGATGCAGAGAGACAGACACACACACACACGGAGACAAGAATAGAAATCTCACGTTGATACACAAATATAACCAACACAACCCAGTTACACACACACACGCAGACATTGATATACTCAGAGGTAAAGCAGACACAGAGAAGGACACGCTATTAATAGAGACACCAGCACACGCCCACCCAAGCAGATGAAGACCCACGGAGATCAGGACACATGGGTCATGCACACAGAGGATAGAGAAGCTCTCTCTTCTGTCTCGACCTCTCTGTCTCTCTCTTTCTTTCTCTTTCTCTGTCTCTGTCTACACACACACACACACACACACACACACACACACACACACACGTACACCCCCCCCCCAGTACACACAAAGGCCAGAATATATGTTGCATTTAAAGCCAGACTGGACTCACTTAACATGTCCCTTGCAAGGACATGCTTAGAGAAAAGGTCATTCACAGACAAGGACACAGACATGCAGAAATGCCTGTCTATTCAGAGACATGCACACATACACAGAGATGTTTTACACACACACACACACTCACCTACCTGTGTTCTACCTAGAACACAGACAGGATCAGCCTTTCTCTCTGACAAAGCAACAAACAGGGCCCTATTAGTTTTAGCTACATTCCAGCCACCTCTCACATTCTCTAGAAAGGCACTCACCTGGGTCTTGCTAAATATGCAAAATTTAGGGGCCACTTGCCTTAATGCTTCATCTTAGGAGAGATGCTGAAAAGGAGGGGTTCTATCCATATGTGCTGTCTTCTCTTGATGCTCTGAAGCTTGGCCTCTGTCCCTCCTTTTCCTTCTCTATCCTTGTCTGTCCATTCTGTCTCTTAACCCTGCTCAAGTTATCTCAAACCTTCTCAGGCTCAGCCCTTCCTGCCCTCTCCTCAGCCTCGGCCCTTGCTGCCTCCCACCGGAGTCCTGGCCACAGCCTTCCCTCTGGCCTCGGGACCCCTGTCCCCCCACCTCCTCCACTTCACCTTTCCACCAGAGCATTCTTTCTCAGCATCCTCTGCCTTTCCCATGTTAAAAACAATCAGTGGCTTTTTGGTTCAAATCAAGACTTAACGGAAGAGAAGGGAGAAAGCAATCCTCTGAATTCACTCCAATCCATTCCTCCAAGAGCAGCTCCAGGGATTATTTAAGATGCAAATATGAGGGCAGTGACTTTATTTCATTTACTGATATATCCTCAGGGCCAAGAACAGTGCCAGGCACAAAGTAGGTACCATTTTCAGCTTAAACATCACCTCCCCAGGGAAGCCTTCCTAGATCCCCTCAGGCTGGGTTAGATCCCCCCCATATATATATATATACATATATATATATATATGTATATATATATACACACATACACTTGCACTATAAGTATATAGATATATATGTATATTTTATGACACTCATCACAATTATAATTAAAATTATAATGAAACTATGATACAATGTTGTAATTGAATAATTATTGGCATAATTATTTAATGTTGCCAGACTATAAACTCCGTGAAGTCAGGGACCAGATCTGTTTTATTCATCATTCATCCCTGTGTCCTTAGAGCTGGGTACAATGACAGACAGGCTCAGGGTGGGCACTCAAAGCTTTTATTCAATGAATGCATCTGTTAAGTAACTACTAGATGGCAGGCACTACACATGCATCTAGTCTTCACCATGACTTTGCAAAGTGAGTGTTAATTACCCTCGTTTTTTGATAAGAACCCTGAGGGGACCTGCCCAAGGTCACACAGCTAAAATAAGGACAAGGCAGGCAGTACTTCAACTCCAACCCACCCAGCTGCCTAGCCCTTGGCATCCTCCATCTCCTTGAGCTGTAAAGCCCAAACTGAGAGGTTTGTCGCTAATTTCCTACCCTTCCCTCTTCTGGACTCACTGCTTGCCCCATCCACTGTCTCAAGCATTCCTCTACCGTCAAACTTGTTCTTAGAATACGTTATTCATAGTCAGGTGCAAGGAGCAGACAACTTAGATTTCCCATGGGGAGATTACATATGTACAAGGGATCAAAGATTTAAGCTTACAGGCCCAAACCCTACTGGTGGAATTTTGGGCATGAGCTAATCAAGAAAGGAGAAATCACACCAGGAGGCCGCTGCCTTTATTGCTGGCCAGAGGCCGGGTCTGCTTCCATCGGCTGCCTTTCCTTCTCTACACTGTAGCATCATCCACATTCACCCCCCGGGGACCTCCTGCCACTCTTGCCAGGTAAGCAGGCAACCTGGAGCACAGTAGGAAGTGCACTGGCCCACGTCACGAGGCTTCTGTCCTGGCAACAGCTCTGCCCCAATGTGCTGTGTGGCTTTGGGCAGTCCCTTGCACTTTCTGGGCCTCAGTTTGCCTCTCTCCCAGTTGTGGGAGTTGGATGATCTCTCAGATTCCTTCCAGCTCTGGATGTCTGCCTCTGACAGATGGGGCCGTCCTGTCTTTGGTAGTAGGAGCTCACACTCGCAGAGCACTCCCTATGCTTGGGCTCTGTTCTAAGAACTCCAAATTTATTACTCACTCAAGGATGACACTCACACTGTGAGGCATTGTCCCTGTTTTACAATTGAAGAAACTGAAGCTTGGGAGAGGTTAATTCACTTGCTCAAGGTCACTATTCCATTGTGGTGTAAAATATTATCCCCAAATTTAGTGGTGGCAAGCAACAGCCATTTATTCTGTGGATCAGGAATTTGGGAAGGGCTCCACTGGGCAGATCTTGCTTGGGGTCTCTCACGCCAGTGTCATCAGACATTACCTAGGGCTGTGTCCTAGTTGGACATCCAAGATGGCTCACCCACATGCCTAGTAGTTGATGCTGACTGTCGGCTGGGAGCTCGCTGGGCCTACTGTGGCCTCTTTAGCACGGCTGTCTCAGGGTAGTCAGACTTCTTACGGGGAGGCTGGCTCCCCCTAGAGTGTGTCACCTGAGTGAGCCAGGAGGAAGCTGCCGTACCTTTCTGACCTAGCTTCAGGAGTTCTACATAGCACTTCTTCCGCATTCTACTGGTTACAAGTCAGTCACTAAAGGCGACCCAGAGTTAAGGGAAGGGGACATAGACCCTACCTCTCAGTGGGAGGACAGTCAAAGAATGTGCCCACATGTTTTCTCAGGTTAGTAAGGAGAAGGGATGTTAGAGAGATACAAAGGATGAGAAGTGTCTGACATCCCGATGCTGACCTTGAAGATAAACGAGACCATGAACAAAGTCCAGAGAGCTGCTTCTGGGAGCTAACAGCAACATCGGGCCAATGGCCAGCAAGAAAACAGGGGCCTCAGTCCTACAGCCAGAAGGAACAAACACTGCCAACAACCTGAGTGAGCTTGGAAATGGATTCTTCTCCAGAGCTGCCAGATAAGAGCCCAGTCTGGCCGCTGTCTTGTGAGGCCCTAAGCAAAGAACCCATGGAGCCTGCTCAGACTTCTGACCTACAGAACTGTCAACTACCAAACGGGCGTTGTTTGTAAGCCTCTTAGTTTGTTATGCAGCAACACAAAACTGATACACATGTTATCTTACTCCTCAGAACCATCCAAAATGGAGAGTTCCCGTCCCCATTGTACAGATGAGGAAACAGGTAGGTGAGGTAAAGGGCATTGCCCTAGGCCACACAGAAGGACAGTGCCACACTGAAACTCTCGCCATCTCCCAGGCTGCTTCATAAAGAGGGTGTGGGAGCAGCTGGGAGAGGTAAGACCTCTGGGGCCTGACTGGATGGGGACCTTGGGCCCTGGGTCAAGGTGAGGGAACAGGGTGCAGGTTTCTGATTGTGATTGTGTTCACCGGGGGGGCTCTGAGTGTCTGAGGCTGGGTGTGTGAGTCCCTGGGGGTGTACACGTGGGAGTGTCTGTGTGAGCCTGGGAGCCTGGCAGAGTGTGTCTCAGTGTCCGTGTGTGAGTCTGAGGGTATCTGAGAATCAGAATGTGTCCATCACTGGGAGTGACCGGCTGTGTGGCTGGGTCTCAGTGTGTGGGCATGTCTGAGTGTCTCTCTTTGAGGGTCTGTGTCTAAGGGTGACTGTGTGAGTCTGACGGTGTTTGTCAGTGTTTCTGAGTCTCTGGGTGACCTGTGGTTGAGTCTTTCCGGGTGTGTATGAGTCTGAGGGTGTCTGTGATGTACCTTGCACAGTGAATACATTCGTGCGGGGGCCCGTTTGAGCGCCCGGTGGGTTCATGTATGAATCTGGGGGTCTCTGTGCGGGGGGCTGAGTTCTGAGGGGCGCGTGCAGGTCGCTCTGAGTGTCCCTTCTGAGTGTCTGAGCCCCGGGTGAGGCCTGTCTCGGTAGGCGACCGGACTCCTACATCCGGGGCGAGTCTCAGGGCTGAGTGTGGGGGTTGGGACAGAGCAGGGGGCACGGCGACGGGCCCCGGGCGCCGCCGGCCGCCCGCTCCTCCCCCGGGGCGCGCACACCTGCCGGGCCGGGGGCGGCGGCGAGGGGCCGGGCCCGCGCCCTCCCGGCTCCCACGGCCCGGCGCGCGGCACCTCCTCCCCCGGGCGGCGCCGATTGGCTGCGGCGGCGGCTCCGAGCCCGCCCCGCGCGGCCGGCGGGGGGCGCCGCGGGCCAGAGCGCGCTGCGCCGCCGCCGCCGCCACCGCTGCCGGGAGCACAGCGTGCCCCGGGCCCCGCGCGCCGCCAGCTCCCGGCTCGCCCGCCGCCCGCCGCCCCGGTCCCGCCGCGGAGCCCCGGCCTGGCCCCGGGCCGCCGCCACCACGCCGCGCGCCGTACTCCGCGTCAAGAATGGGGCGGCCAAGCTGCCCAAGCCGCCCGCCGCGGCCGCCGCGGCCGAGGCTCCCGGCGCCGGCGCCGGCATGGAGCGCTCGCAGAGCCGCCTCAGCCTGTCCGCCTCCTTCGAGGCGCTCGCCATCTACTTCCCGTGCATGAACTCCTTCGACGACGAGGACGCGGGTGAGCGCGCGGCCCGCCCCCGACCCCCGGGGGGTGTCCCGGGAGCCAGATCCGGAGGCCCTCTCCCCGACCCGTGCGCCCTTAGAGGTGGCCGCTCTCTCCTCCCCACCCCCAGCCCCGCTCGGGGATGCGCCCCCCCAGAGTCTCCTTCCCCACCCAGGGGACCCCAGGGTCTCTAGGAGGCGGTGTTTTCTAGCCTCCCTCCGCCCCCAGGGACCCCTAGATCATCTGCATTCACGCCTTTTCCGCAGGTGGGCCTTTGGGTCGCCTGGACCCGGCTCTCCCTACTCACGTGTGCCTACTGGATGCCCCCTGCCTTGTCCTTGGATCCGACCTGCCAGCCTCCCTGAGCCTCTTGTGTGTGCCCACTCCCCAAACCCCGGGGCTTTGGCCACCTCACCCCTGGGGTTCCGACGCGCCCCCCGCCATTGGAGGTGGCGCGCAGACCTTACTTCTCCATCTTTGTCTTGGCTGCATCCAGAGGCTCCCTGGCCAAGACCCCCGCCTTGCGCCCAAGGCCTTGAGCGCCCTTATTTGCCTCTCCTCCTCTTCCCCCAGAGGCGGGAGCTCCGGACTCCTGGTTCTTTTCAGACTGGGACGGACCATGGGGGGACTGGCCAGGTGACGGCCTTTCCTCCCCGCTAGTCCGGGAGGGAGGCGTAGGGCGGCGCCAACTCTACACCTGCGCGCCCGCCGGAGTGTGCCCCTGACCCTGGTGCTCTTGTCCCTGGAGTAGCCCTTCTGGGTGGGCTGAACCCGGCCACCATGCAGCGGCCCGAACCTCAAGCTCCCAGGCCTGCGACAACCTCAGCCAGAGCCCGAGGGGCGGAGAAATGTAGGGAAACATGCTCTTTGGGGCCTTGGGACCAGGCAGAGGGAACGTGAGGGCTCCGGATCTGGTTCTGCGGTGAGAAAGCGAATCCACCAACAGGTGGGGTAGCTAGAGGGCTTGGGTGAGAGTTCCCCAAAGAGTGCCAGATTAGGAGTCAGAATCGGTCCAGTCTTGCTTCCCTACTTGTGACCTTGGGCAAGTCATACCGCCCCTAGCCTCCATATTCTCATCTGCAAAATGGGATGACAGTGTCTCAGACACAAGGATGGAGTTAAAAGTGTTTTGTAAGCTGAAAATCTGAGAGTATTTGAATTCAACTAGGGGACAAAAGGGAGAGGGGTGTATGTGATGGGGTGGAACAAAATGGTTTCATGGACACTTTTGAGAAACTGATGAAATATGGACTATCTCTCCCAAAAATATGCACCATCCACAAAATTTTGTCCACAGTTTTTAGGGAGTTCATGGGCCCTACTTAAGACTCCCTGCCTGAAGGGACCCTTGTCTGGTCGCCCAGTTATCTGATCAGCCATGGGATGGAGCAGTGGGTGGTGGGTGCTCACCTCTTCCTGTTGGAGCAGGAGGCAGGTGGGGGGGAAAAGGAGAGAAGATTCTCCAGAAGAATTTGTTCGCTAAGTGAATGAATGGGGGTATGTGAGGCAGACCCCTGACAGCCTTGTCTTGCTGTTGACCTGGAGATGGGGGTGGGGTAAAAATGGTTACTTCAGAGCCATTTACAGAATTACCATTTTACAGAAAAAATAACTGAGGCTCAGAGGCTTAACTTCCACTTTGATGTAGTTGAGGGAGGTTGTATTATTATTTGGACCAGGCAAGGTGAGGAGGCATGGAGGGGCCCTCTAACACGGTGGCCTCCACTGGAGCAAAATCAGAGAGGAAATCAGACTAGCATGGGTGCTGGGGGAGGGAGCCCCACCAGCCCAGGTGAGCTGGCTGCCCCACCCTCACCTGATGGTCAGGGACTCTTGCTGTTCAACAGGCCACTTGGGTCTCAAGAGCCAGGCTGAGCAGGAGAATGGGTTTGTAGGGACGTCAGTGTCAGGGACAGTTGGGTTTTTCTCCAAAGTCATGCTCCATGTCATGGGTCAGATGCCTTGGTTCTTATCGCTGGTTGTAGGAGACTTGCTCTGGTTTCACTTAAGTCAGAATAGATAACTCCATGTAATATTAGAGATTTTTTTAAAGGTTCACCTGATGTTTTTCCCAGAAGGTTTCTTTAAATTCTTAAGTTTTTCACTTGAAAGAGACATAGAAATCATCTTGTCCAATCCCTTTTTGCCCCTAAAAGTGTGTGTGTGTTTGTGTGAATGTATATATATGTGTATGAGAGTCTGAAACCCTGGTGTGTGTGTGTATGTATGTGTAACCCAAGATCACCCAGGGAGATAGGCACAGAGCCGAGACTAAAATCAGGTTTCCAGTTCTCTTTCCAGTAAACCACTAGCCCTCTCTGAAAGAGGATTTTTCGAAAAGCCAGATCTCACTGGGTAGAAAATGGTTCCCAGGTGAGGAGGCCCCAGGGAGCGGCTGACAGCCAAGAGTTTGGTTTGGGCATCTCGTGCCTACTGTCTCCTTGTCTTAAGGGATGCTTCGAGTTTGGGAGGGGGAGGGAGAAAGTCAAGTTTCATTTCCGGAAGACTAATGAGTGTCTGGTGAAAATCGGAAGTAGGGAAGGTTGTCTTGGTGCTTAATTTCTCTTGTTCTTCTCAAAGTCATTAATTTTCTCCTAAAAAAAGCCTTTTAGATTTATTCTTTTAGAACAGCACCTTGCTGAACTAATTTCTAAAAGCAGTTTGAATAATTTCTGAGGTACTGGACAGAGACTGTTTCGGTCGGAGGGCTATCAGAACTGGCTTCGCTCCACCTTCCTCTTCTCTGCTCCCTGCCCTGGCCCGATTAATGCCCAGCTGTCCCTGGTGGCTCAGAAGTGTGTCCCTGAGGGGCCTCTGTCTTACCTAGGTGCCTCCCCTTCATCGCTGCTTCCAACTCCTGTGGGAGGCCTGAGTGCATCTTTTTCATCAACCGTATCGAGCCAGAGCCATTTTCAGGGCTTATATGCCATCCTTCAGCTGGTTTCCCGAGAAACTGTGTGAGGAGGAGACTATTTCATTAGCGTAACCGGGCCGGAGCACTTGCCTGCCATGGATATTTTGTGGGCAAAGGAAGCTGCACCTTCCTCCCACCCCTTTCTAGCCGCCCTGGGGTTCAGGACGCTGCTCACTGCAGATTCCTAGAATTTCTCTCAAAGAGCATCTTCCTCAGGCACGCTTAGGCTGCTTTTGCCCCTTTTCGCAGAGATGCTGGGGCTTTGGAGAGGCATGCACTTGGGGGCATATTCATCTCTGTGTCCTCTTTGCTCAGCCTCGCTGGCACTGGGTTTGTGATTAGAGGGTGGTGGGATGGGGAGAACTTAGACAGGTGACCTCGGCTTTCTCGTCTGTATAAGGAAGAAAATAGTAGCATGGACCGTGGAGGGTCAACATTTTAAAAATGATTACCTTTTGTTAGGCATCCTCCTAGGCACTTTAAATATACTGTTTTAATTTTCTCCTCATAGCAACCCAATAATATTAACATTTAACATCCCCATTTTCAGATGAGAAAACTGAGGCACAGAGTATTTGTTCAAGGTCACTCAGCCAGGAAGTGAGGGAGTGAGGATTTGAACTTGAACAATCTCATCAAGCATCTATGCTTCTGATTATTATGCTGTTTGTGCTACGCAAAGGGCTTAGGACAGTACCTGGCGCCAGGTAGGCTCTCAATACCTGTTAGCTGTTATCTATCTATCCTATTACCAAGTAACTCTTATTTCTGGGCATGACTATAAAAAAGAATCTGTGGGTTTGGGGAGGGGGGAAGCCTGATTCTCAAAATGTAGCTTTTGAAATTTTTATAAGCTAATTTTATTGCATAGTTATAGCTCTTAAGGCAGAGTTGGACCCTCCTTCTTGGAAGTGGTTTAAAGATGGGGATTTGGGAGACTTGCATGCGGCACAAGAGCATGTGGAGCCGTCCTGCTTCCTGTTTCCCTGCTCTTCCTTAACAGTTAATTTTCATCACATCTACAGTCCCAGCCCTGCCACTCTGCCTCTGGGGAGCAGGGGTGTCTCCAGTTTCCAGCAAATGCCAAAGTGGGTTGTTACATCAGGGTCTGGAATTGAGGATGGTGTCCCTGAGTCTGACCAAGTGGTTTCAGCGTCCAGCTCTCCCCCACCCGGGAGAAGGGCGGAGAAGCTGAAGCAGCCAGCTCTGATTTGCCCATAGGATGCTTCGATCTAGCCAGCGCAGGGAGGAAGTTGCCATGGCAACACCGGCCAGCTACTGGTCCCTCTCCTAGCAGTTCGGGCCACATCTCTGAGCTGGAAAGCCCTTCATGGCACCGCCTTCTTCCACTCAGGCCAAATCTGGTGGATGGGGTGGCATGGTAGATGGGTCCCACACACTAGTACCAAAGCCCGTTCCCCTTGTTTTTGGATAGAGGGGAGAAGGAGGGGGTTGTCTGATTTACTTCTAGGTGGAGATGTCCGTATCCTGCCAGACAGATCCTGGCAGGGGGAATCCGAGCACCAATTCCCACTCCCACCTCAGGAACCTGGAATGACCGAACTAGAATTCTCTCCCCCTGCCCCCAACTTAGTCCATTTGGCAGAGTTTTCTTTCCCAGACCAAGTGCTAACTTTTGTCCTTGAAATTTGACCTGAGTTTTTTCTGGGAAACAAAATGTCCTGCTGTCCCACCCCTTCTCCCTGAGATGGTGGGAACAGAGTGCTTCAGGGGAGCTGGGTTGGGTGGATAAGGAGGAATGGTGAGGGGGTGGCCTTAAAATATCCTTCAGGATCAGGGCCACTTGAGGGCATGCGGTTGAGGTTTTGAAGGCTCCATTCCCACCCTCATCCCTAGGGCAGGCCACTTCTTGTCCCCCCTCCTGTCCTCTCCCCCAGTTTATCACCAAGTGCAGTAATCTCCTTTGTGTGTTGGGTGTTGGGCAGAACTCTTCTAGATTTGGATAACTGATGCATGGTAAAGAATTGAACCAGTTATTCCCACAGTTCAAGTTGTGGGGTGGGGTGAGAGTGTGGACCCATACTGCTTTCTCGTAATCAAATGATCCTGAAAGGAGTATCTCAGAAAAAATCGGGTGCGTGGGGATCTACCCCTTCTCCCATTACACGGATCTCTGGCCTCCAGATCTGCTGTGATGCTGTTAGAGCTCTTTCCTTAAATTCCCTCTCTCTCAGGCACCCCCTCTTCCCCATCGCCAAGCTGCAAGATTCATGGCTCCAGCTTCCTTGGCGTTTGCAGCTGCCAGAGGCCCACCTGGTTCTGTTTAGTGGGAAGGGGGAAGGAGGGGTCCATCCACTGTGTCTCCCTTTGAGGATGATGCTCTGCCTCCCTCCCCACCCACCTCTGTCCCAGAGGCAGAGCCAGTTCTCACTGAAGGCTGAGTGCAGGCGGGCGGACGTGTGGAGGAGAGCCTGCGTGTCAGCTGACCTCTCCTGTCTCAGGGCCTTTCTTTTACTTGGCCTCCTCTATCTTTGCATTATGGCCTTAACCATCGCTTCAGCATTTCTTTTAAGAATGTTGGAAAGGTGCCAGTTTTGGAGAATGTGCTCAAAAGGGTGCAAATATCTCCCCCACTGTAATCTGTCCCCCCACCCAGGGCTGCATGTCAGTCCCACTGTCTTACTGTCAGAGTTCCAATTCCCACCCCCAGTCACCTGGAATGACCGCACTGGAATTCTCTCCCTCTCTCATCCAGTTTACTCCATGGGGCTTGAATTTGACTCCATGTTGGCTCTGGGGCCTCAGGCAAGTCTTGTAACCTTCCCGGGCCTCAGTTTTCTCGTCTGGAAAAAGAGTTCATTATCCTTGTCTGAGCATCTCTCAGAGCTGTGAAAATAAAATGATTGGAAAGCTTGCTCGGCTGTGCTCAGTGCTTCCCATGATCTCACTGAATCCTATAGCAACCAGAGGGGTAGCAGCTGTTGCAGATGTACCCGTTTTGCAGATGAGGAAAAGCCAGGCAGCCTGGAGAAGTTGAATGACTTTCTTGGATTGCACGGTGATGATTCAAGCCTAGGTGTGTTTGACTCCAGAAGCCATTCTGCTTCTCAGCATGAAATGAGATTCCAAGTGGGAGAGGGCTGTGTAAGCCCTGGGGACTATGCTTGTGCTATTGAAATAGCGAGTGACAAAGGCCAGGGTTTGGGGGCCTGTTCAGATTCGGACACGCCCCTCCAGGGTCTGCCATCCTGCTACAGTCCGCCTCAGCGTGCTGGAGTGCCTTCCTAGCCGTCAGTTCTTGGCTGATCCCCATCACGGGGCTGCCTGGCCTCCTTGAAGAATCCATTTGTCTGCCCTGGCCCTGGGGGCCCAGCCATCACCTGCCTCTCCAGACCGATGTAGGCCAATGCTGGATTATATTTAACGCTGTGCTATTTCCACTTGACAGCTCCAGAGCGCCATCCCCCCTCCTCTTTTCTCCTTCCTCCCCCCTCCCCTTCTGATTCACTCGGAAACTGGGAAACTGACGAGGCTGATGTCAGCGCCTTATTCTTAGCCCCCGTAATTGTAACTGCATTTAGCAGTGCGCACTTCATTAACAGTTTCTGCAAAGGGGGAGTGAGATGACTGTGTGGCTGGGCAGGGACACAGGTGAGGGCGGGGAGGGCGCAGCTGCTGCAGGGACCCTGGCCAGCTGCCTCTTTTGGATGGACCAACTGGGCGGGTTCCAGGCCTGGCTTTCCAAGACTGGCAGTCTTGGAAGGACCCTTGGAAAGCATCTAGTCCATTCCCCTCATTAGGCAAGGAGGGAAACTGAGGCTCAGGGAGGCAGAGTGGCTTGCTAAGGTCACATGTTAAGGATCCAGGGCTCTGGCCTCTGAGTCCAGGTTTTCTGCTTTGGTATTTATTCATTCAACTAATATTTAATTAGCTGCTCAGTGCCAAACAGCATTCTAGGTTCTGGAGATATATCAGAGAACAAGGCAGACAGTTTCTGCTCTCATGGAGTTATGTTCTGGGGTGGGGGAGACAGACAATAAACAGGTAAGCAATTAAAAAATAAATAATTTCAGATTGTGTCATATGGAATGAAAATAAAACAGGTTGATGGGATAGGAGATAACCTTAAGTAAGGTAGTCAGGGAAGGCTTACTGAGAAGGTGACATTCGAGTTGAGGCCTAAATGACAAAGAGCCAGCAATGTGAATATGAGCGGGTAGAGTGATCCAGGCAGAGGGAACAGCTGGGGCAAAGGCCCTGAGGTCAATGTGAGTTTGGGTGTTTAGGGAACAGAAAGCAGACCAGTGTGGTTAGAAAGAGCAAGTGAGAGGCGACAAGGTCAGAGAAGTAAGCCGGGGGCAGATCACTCAGCCTTGTAGACAAGGATAAGGAGTATCAGGTGGGGAAACTGAGGTCCAGAGTGCGACAAGAAAAGGCCCCCAGCTGGGTTAAGTCAGAGAGAGGCTGAGAAGTCACGCCTCCCAAATTCGTGTGTGTGTGTGTGTGTGTGTGTGTGTGTGTCTGTCTGTCTGTCTGTCTGTCTTCAGCCCTGAGCTGACATCCATTGCCATTCTTCCTCTTTTTGCTAAGGAAGACTGGCCCTGGGCTAACGTCCGTGCCCATCTTCCTCTACTTTTTATGGGACACCTCCACAGCATGACTTGACAAGTGGTGCGTCGGTCCACGCCAGAGATCTGAACCTGTGAACCCCGGGCCGCGGAAGCAGAGCATGTGAACTTAACCACTATGCCGCCGGCCCGGCCCCCTACTTGTCTTTTTCATTCTTTAGACACAGATGGCTGTGCCTTTAAATGCATCATGTGGCTCCCTTGCACATGTTAGCTGAAGGTACTGTGGAGTCTAGGCAGGGCTCTTTCTGCCCACCCTGCCTGTCCTGCTCCCCTGCTCCCCTCCTCGAATCTCACCTGGCCCAGCTGTATAGCTTCTCAGGCTGATGAAGCTGTGCAAGGCCCTGGGGAGCTTCCGTGGTGGGGCAGAAAGAACATGGCTTTGGAATCCGACAGACCTGGATTTTCCTCCTGCCTCTGCCACTTCTAAACTGCGTGACCGTGGGCAAGTGGCTTCAACTCTCTGGGGCTCAATTTCCTCATCTGTACAATGGGGGCATCATAATAGTAAGTTCTTCAAAGGGTTCTTGTGAGGAATAAATAACATAATGCAGAAAACGCACCTAGGCCAGAGCTGGTGTATGGGATCGGGGGTCCTCGGTTATGAGGACTAATGAGGTCACGTGTTTAACGCTGGCTCATAGTAGATGCTCAGTCAGTGGAGCTCTTGCGGTTGCTACGGATGTGACTCTTGGTTTTAGGGGGTCAGAATCACCGAGGGGGCTTGTTAAAACACAGATTGCTGGGCCCCACTCAGAGTTTCTCATTCAGTCGGAGTGGGACCTGAAAATCTCACTTCCAACAAGTTGCCAGGTGATGCTGACACTGATGCTGCTGGTCCAGGGACCCTACCTTGAGAACCACTGCATTAGAGGAAAAAGCCAGAGAGACATGAAGGGTTCTTCTCAACTTGGGATGTCTCCTGACTACCTGTGTCTTAGATGCTAGGACGTTGGGTACCACATTCAGTACCCGGGTATAGTCTTCAGGTGCTCCTGTTTCCATCACATGGTCTCAGATCAAATGGGCCTCAGCTGCTGCCCTGCTTTGTACCAGGTTTAATGTGTAGGACCCCATAAATCCTTTTAGAAGTCATCTGTACAAATGATGAGTGAGTCAACGTCAGTAACACATTAGGCCATAATATCCTTTTGTGGGCCATTGGATTCAGACAGCTCTGGGGATTCTGAGGGGTTCAGGTCTAGCACCTTTTACCAGAGGGAACAGAATGTCGTCCCTTTCCTGCGTTGGGGAAAGGCAGGGCTATGTGTTAAGACCAGGAGGTTTATTTGAGGATAAGCCTCTGCTGGGAAGAAGTAAATCAGAGGAATCATCAATGTAAAGGGGCAAAATGCTGGGAAACTCGACCAAGGCAGTTTACTGGTCAGTTTATTTAGATGTTTCTGAGAAAAGGTTGGCTGGTAATTTTCTAGGGAAGGTTGAGATTTAGCTCAGATTGGAGGTGGGGGGACAAACCTTAAGGTGTGATAAGATTCCCATCCAGTCCCATAAGACTCAGTCTGAAGACAAAGGTGTTTACAAATAGTTTCCAGGTGGGACTTGTCCTAAGCGCATGGGAAGTACTCTCCGAGAGGGGTCGCTCAAGGTAGCGAGAGGGCATGGGCTTTGGAGGACCCCAAACCCAGGTTTGAATCTCTGCCATGTACCAGCTGTGTCTTTTGACTCTAAGATGTAGCTACAGGGCCTATGTCCTTTGCAAAATGGAGTGAATAGCTCCTGCCTTGTGAGAATTAGAGATAATGTATGTACGACACATAGACAACATCCAGGAGGTGGAAGCTGCTGCCTTTCCTGTGTCGTGGACTTCTGGGTGCAGGGAGGGTGGGCTGGTGGGAGCTCACTGCCTCTGGTCGGGACTCCTGCCTCTGGTCTGGAGAGCTGGGGTTTACGGTGCGCCTGGTGGAGGCTGAAAGGCTGCCTTAGGAGTCAGGAGAAGAGGTCTCCATTCAGCTGCTGAATCTCAGCATCTCCTCGGGCCCCTGGTTTTGTCTTTTGGGTCTCAGAATCCCCATCTGCAGAGTGGTGGTCTGGTGGATTTAGTTTAGATATGGCCAGAGGCTCCCAGAAAACAGAGGACACTTGTCCAGGCCCTCCATCTCCTCTGGATTCCTCCCCCACGCTGCTATAGCCCCTCTACGGTCATTTTCATCCCCAGAGTGTCCCCTCCTGGCAGAGTTTCTCTCTAGTGGATCCTTGGCTGATTGGTCATTGAATAATTTTTAAAAGAATAAGTGTTATTTGGATTAGGTAATATATGCAGATGGTACAACATTTTAAAAGCACAGAAAATATTCAGTGAAAATTGTCCCAGGCACCTCTGTCTTCTGACTCTCCTGTCCCCTCCTGGGGACAAACACTGTTGCTGGCTCATGAGACCCTTTATGTTGCTATTATTGAGAATAACATGTTACGTGGTAAAAAAAAAAAAAAACAAAGGAAAAAGCCAAACAGACCAGAGGACACCCAAGGAAACATCAGTCTCCCTCCGACCTCAGCCACCCGGTCCCACTACCCAGACCACCATCATGGTTTTCTAGACTCCCAGTTTTTCCAGTTATCAAGCTCTTATTAAGCACTTATGGTGGTGCCCAGCCCTGTGCCGGGCACTGTGAGGGTTCCCGAGTCGTCAGATGAGACTGGGCAGTATAGCATGGTGGTGGTTACAAAATGAACTCCACGGCCAGGTGGCCTGAGTTTGAATCCTAGCTTTGCCACTTATTGGCTGTGTGACCTTGAGCAAGTTTCTTAACTTCTCAGAGCCTCAGTTTCCTCTACTGTAAAATGGGCTAATAATAGCCCTTCCCTACCTTGAAGGTATTGTGAGGATTAAATACATAAATATTTGTAAAGTGCTTTGTAGACAGCTCACACACAGTAAGAGTGTGTTGAGTGTTCATTATTACCATGTTAGAGCCTTCAAGCCAGAAGTCTCTCTGAGGTCATCTACTCATCTTCAGTTGAGGCCCGGAAGGGATCACATGGTTTGCCTGAAGCCTCACAGCAGGTCTACGCCAAAGCCAGGAATAAAACTGATGTTTCTGGACTCCCAGCCAGGGCCTTTTCCTCTCCCCCGAGGTGCCCCAAGTGGCCACCCTGGACCCTCTCGGCACCCGAGGCTTCAGGTCCACATCGTGCGTTGCCAGTACTCAGTGTCCCTGGGAAATGCCACCTGGAGTCCCCTGGGATGGGTGGGAGGATGTGTCACTAATTGGAGCCTGTAATGGAAATTAATTAGTTCCTCAGCAAATGTCTTAAGAAACATCTTTCATCTGCCTGGGCCCAACACCAAGACTGGCCAGGTGCCTCTGGGGCCCACCCAGGTCCAGGCCAATCCACCCCCGAACCGTCTGGCCCCCGGAAGCTGCCACTTCTGCCCAGCTTCTGTTGGGTGTGCCGAGTCCTTGCTGAGGGACCCCCCCCCCCCGCCAACTGGGAAGGTTGGCCATGATGGGAATCAGGTGGGGCCCGCTAGCGATGGAGAAATGAACATGTCTGGTATTCTTAGGTTCCTCTCAGCAGACTTCAAGCTGAAAAGAACACAGAAGATGGAGAACTCTTCTCTCCTGCTCCCACCGTCTTAGCCCGAGACGTGGATACGTGGATTCTTGTGCAGGTGTTGGGCTGTGCGGGTGCTCTCAGTGAGACCTGAGAGAGGGTGAGAGGGATGCAGGATGGGCAGGAAAGGAAGCAGCTGAAGATGGGTGCTCAGCCGCAGGCTGACCTCAGCCTGACCCACTGGGAGCTCTAGAGAGCGGATGGCATTGCAGAGTGGACTGGCCTTCTGTGTCCCGAATCACTCAGTTGCTGGCTGTGGGCAGTCTCCCAGGTGGTTGTGGGGAGACATTACTTTTGGGACAAGGCAGCTCCCATCAGCTAAGGGCAATTCTTCAAAGAAGGGGTGGTTGTGAGCCGGTACCTGCAGACACTCACAGCAGCTATGGGATGGGTGTCCTGCTTGGTAAAGGGGATCTGGCTGGATCCCCTACCTGCTGTCTGGGAACTTGTGGCGACAGAGTGGGGAGAGCAGGTGGGGCCAGCTCTGTGCTGAGCGGTGTCCACCGTTTATTTCAGATCACCCTCTCCACGGTCCCACGAGGTGTGCATGGTCATCGAATTAGGTGGCTGGAGGAACCGAGTATCCCGATGGCCTCTTGACTTGGCCAAGGTAACATGGCCAGTGAGGGGTAGATAGGGCCTCAAACCCAGGCCTGCTTCCAACACGTGTGGTCTTCCCAGCATTCTGTACTACATTTAATTTTGTCTTGAATATATATGCACATTTCGTGCTTCCTGGTGGGCTTCTTTCCGAGCATCTCTTTGAAGGGTGTCTACCTTGATTTTCTCCTTCGCACCTTGCAAACAGAAAGCCCTTTGGGTCTGACAGAACGTTTTTGCCTATTTGATCTCACCTCATCCTCATGGAAAATTGGCCCTGTTTCCGGAGAGGTGGGCGGGGACCCGACAGGCTGCCTGAGGTGAAAGGTTAAGGGGTAGCTGATTTGGCATGGAACGAGCCCTGGATTTGTCGTCAGAAAACCTGGATTTGAGACCCCATTTCTGCCAGTTTGCCAGCGAGGGACCCTGGACAAGTCATTCTCTCTGAGCCTTGCCTTCCTCTTTGGACGAACAAGTCCCTGGCTGGAAGGGGCAGGTGACCCGGCAGGTGTTCTGACACTGCGTGTGGTGAGGACTTGGCAAGGCTTAGGTGGGGGTGAGGAATCCAAACCAGAGCCAACCTCTGCAGTGTGTGCAGGGAACAGTCTCAGGTGAGGGCCTGTGTGTAAAATGGGCACAGTGACACTTGCCCTGCCATCCTAGTTTGGGTTCCCCTAGAAAAGGCCCCGAAAAAAGGATTTGAGTATAAGTATTAGGTTAAACCACATGAAACTGCTGTTTTAGAAGTCGAAACGTCAAGTTGCACAAGTTCACATGGTTCATGAAGGTGATCAATGAAAGTACAGGAGGCGAGTGAGAAAGTGAGTTAGCAAATGAAGCCAGGAAACTGTGTGTTATCAACCAGGTTCCCCCAGTCTGAGGGCAACCGAGTTGAGTCTTGCTGGGGGCTCCTGGGACACTGTGTAGAACAGGACTTGGGAAACATTGTAAAGGGCCAGACAGAGGATATTTTAGTCTTCACGGGCCATACGGTCTCTGTCGCAACTGCTTGATTACACAGTTGGAGCGTGAAAGCAGCCACAGACACTATGTAAATGGATGGGTGAGACTGTGTTCTAATAAAACTTTATTTACAAAAATAGGCAGCGAGCTGGATTTAGCTCACGGCCGTAGTTTGTGGACCCCTGGAGAAGAACATGCACGTCTGTTGTCCCACCCAGGAGAGACAATACCGCAGCTCCCATCCGTCATTGGTTGAGGGCCATGGGGACAGGGCCAGGGAGTTGTTTGTTGCGGTCATTTCCAGCCTGCCACAAGCGGTAGCCCTCTGGCCAAGAAATACAGGTGCTGGCAACAGGAGGTCGGGGCCAGAGGTCACTGACATGGTAAAGATGAGAGGTATGGGGCAGTGGACTGACAGCATCCCTCATGCCAGCTCAGGGGCACGGCTGTATTTGGAAAGTGTACTGGAGACAAAGTGGCAGGATGAAAAGGAAAACAAATTTGGGGTAAGTCCAGATTATTTAATTTCATGTTTCCAGGCTTTCCAGCCATTTGCTACTTCCAGGCAAAAATGGGCTCCTTCATTCTTGGCAGCCTTGTTCATGTTTTCTACCTCCATGCCTCTGCTTCAGCGATTCCTTCTTCTGGGATGCCCTCCCCCTCCCCCTTCAGGGTTCCAGTGGCACCTCCTCCAGGAAGCCCCCGTCTCTTCTCTCAGGAGGAGTTGGTCATTCCTCCTGGGCATCCATGTGGCACTCTGCTCTTCTCTCTCTCCAGCATTTTCACAATCTGGCTTCTGTCACTTTTCCACTGCCACATTAAGAGCCCCTCCAGGTCAGAGACTATGTGATTTCCATCTGCATCCCACCAGGGGGCACTGATTTGGGAAAAGTGGAGCTGAATCCCAAACCTCTCCTCCCTTCCCTTTCTCCCTTCTCCCTCCATTTCTCCCTTTCTCCTCCAGTAGTTGCTGATGGCCAGGCTGTGTTCTAGGTGCTAGTGACCCGAGATGAGCCCAGTCTTTGTCCTCATGGAGTTTACAGTCTGGTGGGGGAGGGGCAGTTAGACATTCGAGAACCCAGAGGAACAACCAATAATTTGATCACGACTGATGAGTGCCATGCAAGTGTAGGGTGCCAGGAAAGGCTGTAGCTGCAAGAACTGACCTCTGGGGGTGGGTGGGGCTGGAGAGGGGACAGCCAAGCTGAGACCTAAGGGGTGAGTGGAGGTGGCCAAGTGAAGGCAGGGGAGGGGAGGAGAAGGGACTGAGACAGGGTGCCCTGATGCTGTGAGCTTGGACTGGAGAGTAACTTACGGGAGTCGGGGGCCGAATCCCGGATTCTTTCAGGTGTGGCTATCTCCCCTTCCCTATTCTCTCTCTGTCTTTCTCACACACATACACACGGATGGAAATATTACTCATAATTGCTTCTGCAGGACAGAATTATGGGTAGTTTTTGCTTTCTAGTTTTGTGGAGTTTTTTGTATTTTCCACATTTTCTGTCATGGAAGTGTCATGGCAAAAATTGAGGGCTTCAGTCTGGAGACCACACTCTCACTGGTATTTGTGTGACCTTAACCACATCATTTAATCATTGGTGCTTCTGTTTCTCTCTCTGTAAAATGGGGGCAATGGTGATTAATGCATGGTACCCATCATGTCGGACGCTTCACCTCCATTAACTCATTCAAGCCTCGAAACTGCTCTGTGAGATAGGTACTATCATATCCCTGTTTTATAGGTGAAGAAACAGGCACAGAGAGTTTAAGTATGTTGTGCAAGATCACGCAGCTAGTAAGGGTCAGAGGCAGGATTCAAACCCAGCTGTCTGACTCTGAGCTTAACCACTTAACTGTATTGCCTACCTTAAAGGGTAGGGATGACAATTAATGAAAGGACACCCGTCAAACCCTTAGCACAGTGGCTGGCACACAGTGCTTTATAAATATTAGCTCTTGTTATTATTAGCAGCTGTGCAAAAGCCCCGTGGTGGCAAAGGGACACGGTGTCTTGAAAGCCCAGAGGAAGGAGCATGTGGTTGGTGAAGTAGCAGGACTGGATCTTACTAGGTCTTTAAAGCCAAGACTCTTGGACTTGAGCTTAAGGACAGTTGAGCCCCTGTTGAGTTTTTAGCAGGGACGTGACAGACTCAGATTTGGGGTCAGCAGACTTCTCTGGCTGTAGGCAGGAAGAATGGAGCGAAGAGACGCGGGGACGGCTCCCTTTGGTTATAGCAACTCTCAGCAAATGGGTCAGACCATTCCAGCACTGAATCCTCAGACAGACCACGGTGGTGATGATCTTCTGGTGTCTGGGCTGCCCGCGTGGGCCAGAGCGCAAGACCTGGAAAAGTCAGGAGTGTGTCACCAGGCTGGTCTGGTGATGCTGGGAGGCTGGGAAGTGCCAGTTTGAAGGCAGGAACAAATTACTCTCCTGGAGACGAGGCCGGGCCAATTCCTGCCGTGTTACGTTATTAAATTTGTAATCTTCATTCTAATACTTTCCAGCAGTGAATAAGAACCAAATTTAAAATGCTGGCTTTACAATTTTGGAATGAAGCTCTTTGTCAAGAACTCTTGAAACCCATAATTTCTCTCCAGAGGTGAATGTCTACGTCTTAAAAAAAAATTAAAATAAAAAAATAAAGGAACACCACTCTTGAGTTAAATGTTGGGTTTGCAGGGTCATCTGCGCATGACCCCAACCCCTAAATCTGGGCCTTGCTAGGGAAGAAACTCGAGAGAAGCTTCATGCCCCCCTTACCCCCAGGTGGTTGGTAAATCTGTTGATTTGTGAAAGGGTTTGGTAAAAATTGGGCCACAATCCCCCAAAAGAATCAACCCATGTGAGGCTCTTGTGAGTTTTCTCATGACCTGTTTGGTGAGTGGAGACCTGACTGCTGGTTGAGCTGTGGCCTGCGTCGTTACTGCCTTTAGACTGGCAACAAGAGCCCTGATCTGGGGTCACCATCATTACTAGGCTGCTCTCCAGCCCTCCTCACGGAGTGGAATCTGTGGGGTGAAGGGGATGTGCCCACCTGGTCCCCTCTTTCCAGGCCATGTTCCAGGTTTGGGGCACCCTGGAATTCCCTGTCCAAAGGGCCCTGAGTCAGCTTCTGGCGTCTATCCAGACCCCTTCCCTTGGTCCATCCTCCTGAGAGTGGACTCTCGTATATCACTGGTGTCCTGGTAGGTGGCCCCGAAGTGGCAGTTCGTAGAGGTGAGAACAGACCAGATGTGCAGAGTGGGCTCCTTGTTACTCGGGGGTAGGGATGAAGGGAGGGTCAGGCTGCAGCGAAGGGCCGGCTCCCTCCTCACTCCATACTCAGGCATGGAACTCTGAGGATTCTAAATTTGAACCTGTCCTGGCCTTCAAGGTCATTATGAAGGCATATTAGTCAGAGTGGAAGGGCAGGACATATTTTATTTAATATCCTGATTTATGACTTTTAAATATTTAGAATGACTATGAGGGCCTCCATTGTACTCTTGCCCTGGGCCCTGCAATATTGGGGTTGGGGGGGGCATTGCATCATCCTTTGAACTGAGAGAGCAGCCCAGGGATGGCCCAGTCCCTCATGGCCCCATGTCTTGGGCCTGGGGCACATTCAGGGCTTGTCTGGCCCCTCTGTGCAAATTAGAGGAAGGCACTTCTCTCCCCCACCCCTACTCCAGGTGACTGAATTAAAAATGCTGTCTCCTATGGGAGGACGAACCAGCAAAAGGCTCCCCTTTCAGTGCCAGTAGGATGTATGGCCTGACAAGTGAAAACGGGGTGTACTTCACCTCCCTGACCACCCTCAGTTGGGTACCTTTGTGCAGGTAGCAACTGTCTGATAGTGTATAGGGCCCCGTGGACCTGAACCAGAGAGGAACCATAGGCAAGACTGGAAGGGAAAGTGCAGACGCCCTGGGATCCTGAGATAATCACTGAGTCATTCTACGTTGTTAATAATCATCCTCATTGTGATAGCTAATGTTTATTTTGTGTTTCATACATGCCAGGTACTCTGAGCACTATACCTGGATTATCCTACTGAAACATCAGAATATGAGGGGAGTACCATTGTTGTACCCATTGTGTAGACGAGGAAACTGAGGCTCAGAGAGGATAGGCTCATCTTTGGCCAAGGGTCATTCAGTGGTGAGGTCAAACTCAGGCCTACCTGGCACTTGGGTCTGTTAGCCTGACCACTGCTCTGCACTACCCGTTATCATTTTTAAAAGCATCCTTTAGCGGCCGGCCTGGTGGCGTAGTGGTTAAGTTCACGCGCTCTGCTTTGGTGGCCTGGGGTTCACAGGTTGGGATCCTGGGAGTGGACCTACACACCGCTCATCAAGCCATGCTGTGGTGGCGTCCCACATATAAAACAGAGGAAGATTGGTGCAGATGTTAGCCCAGGGACAATCTTCCTCAAGCGAAAAGAGGAAGATTGGCAGCAGGTGTTAGCTCAGGGCCAATCTTTCTCACCAAAAAAAAAAAAAAAAAAAAGAATTATTAGAAAAATGAAATAAAATATATTAAAAATAAATAAAAATAAAAGCATTCTTTATGCAGTCAACATATTTACTGATCCCTGCTCCAGTGCGCTGGGGACTGAAGGTATGGTGCTGAATAGGACGGGGACCTCCCTCAGCCGAGGGGGGAAGACGAGCAGAGCAGATAACTGGGTGACCCCACTGAGCTGAGCATGGCATTGAAGGGTGGGAAGCTATTTACCAGGCTGGACAGGGCGAAGGTGCTCCAGGCCTCTGGGTGTCCTGTGTGGTCAGGGAGGAGCTTCTTGTGGTTTATTTATGCCTCTTGGGGGCAAGGTAGATGCATTAGGGAATGGGCACGAGGAGGAAGTGGGGCCAGGATGGAGGTGGGTGGGCTGCGAAAGGCCCTAGTGTGCGCCCGGGACTTGGCCCTTCTTGGAGACCACAGCTGTGTCATCATCTTCAGACCTCTTGGGCCCCTGCTGAGGGGGGTGGGCCTTACTGTCCACCCCCCACCGCCATCCTTGTCAAAGTCAGAAAAGTGAGGTTGAGAGGGGAAGGGAGGGTCATTCAGTGCATTTTCGGCTGGGTTGTTTGTGGAACCCTGGCCTCTGAGCCCTCCCGCCCGTGGTCTAGTCCCTTCACTGGGCTCCTTCTACACCGGGAGTGGGAGAGTCACCGTTTATCGTTTTAATTTTTTAAAACCATACTGCGCTTTCAGTACTGTACAGACACTTGCACAGTTATCTGAGCTGGCATTTCCTGAGCACATACCATGTTCCAGATGCCGTGCTAAGGTTTCACACATTACCTGGTGCAGTCCTCAGCGAACCTCTGAGGAAGGTCCTGTTGCTATGCCCATCTTACAGATGGGGAAATTACAGGACTCTCCCAAGGTCACACACTTAGCAAATGGCAGAGCCGGTTTCCTTGAGTCCAATGTCCTCAGTCTATGCTATGTGTAGCCATGGTAGAAATTTTGAGAAAATGCAAAGAAAGCATACAAAAGGAAAATAAAATGCGTCTGGTTCTATAATCCAAAAGTTGAATGTTTAACCATTCTCCCCAGTTTGTAGGTGTGTGCAGGAATGTGTGTTTGAACCAAGGCAAGGTCATGCTGTGATACTGTTTTGTGAACTGAAGCCACTATTTAAAAATCACCTTAAAAGGACCTTCACAGGCTGGTCTCCACAGGGAAACTCTGATTTCTAGGATCCGGTCTAGAGCAGTGTATGAGTCATCTTAGACCACAGACTTGCCGGGGCAGGCCCAGGCACGGCACAAGACAGTTCACCCTACTAGCCACGGTTCATTTTTGTCCCTACTTTATGCTCCTGTTCTTGTAAAAACAAATAAATAAATAAATTTAAAAACTGACAGACCTACCCAGGATTTTATTCCATGCCTGGCCCTGCATTTAAATGCAAGAAGCAGAAGGCTTGTGAGCTATAAATAGCCCAGGCCGCTTCTGAACAGTGGCAGCGAGAATCTGTAGGTTCTGTTTCCTCCCAACCTGGTGACCTGGATTACTTCCTTCCTGTAGTGGTTGCTTTCCTCACTGCCTCCTCTGCCCATCCTTCATGGAGCAGAGCGAGGCCCTCTCTGCAGATGTTGAGTGAGCGCCTGCACTGGGCCAGGCCCTGGTTGCTGGACACTTGGCCTTCAGTGAGTTGCCAGCCCCATCCCAGCCTGAGGAGGCATGGGCAGGGGTAGCCGTAGACGCAGAAGTCCACCGATGAAGATCTTGTCATTGTGGAAGACCAAAGAGGGGTCCCTAGTTCTGGAAGTGGGGAAAGGCTTCCTGGAGGAGGGGATGCTGAAGCTGAAAAAGGGAAGGAGTAGACAGGGACCCCGCGGAGGAGGTGGCCTGGGAGAAGGAGTCGGTGGGGTCGTGGGTGTAATGCTTGGCTCGGAGCAAAGTTCCGTTATTATTAATCCATCGCATGCTTCTTCAGGGCATGTCCTGGGTTCCTTTGGTGGCTCCCATGGCTTCTAGAATCCAATAATCTTGGGTAAGGAGGGTGCTCAGCTTTTCACTAGTCCAGTGATTCTCAGCCTGCTCTGCACATGCTTTTCTGTCTGGAACCAGGACCCTGAGCTCCAACCCAGACGACTCAGTTAAAAATCTCAGATGGAACCTGGGAATCTCTTTCTTCCCAGGCTCCCCAGGTGATTCTGATGTTCGACCGCATCTGGGATTCCTGGTGCTGATCCAGTTTCCCTTCTAGGGACTGTGCCTTAGTCCCCAGTCCAGTCTCCCTTGGGTGACAGTGAAGGGCGGTCACAGCCTCTCAGGGCGGTTCCTTCTGTTGACAGACAGCCTGACTGCAGAAAGTCCTTCTTCCCTTGTGCCCAGAGTCACCTTCCCTGTTAACCCTAACACAGTGATAGCACCAAAAATCAGACCCGTACAGTCCTTTGTTGTCTGCAAAATACTTATTTAATTTGAGAGGCAAAAGCTACATTGATTTTAAATTCAGACAGACCTGCATTTCAACTACCCCTTTTTTTTGTCCTAACCTATTGGCTGTGTCCTTAAACCAATGACTTAACCTCTGTGTCTCAGTGTCCTCATGTCTTAAATGGAGATAATAATAATACTTAACCTCTCAATAATGAGAAGAATTGAGTAACATGCATGATACAGGCTCAGTACCGTAGTAAGGCACTCCATAATACTTTATTATTATCATTATTACTACTACTATTACACAAAATATTTCCTCGGTAAATTCAACATGCAAGAGGTTTTTATTGAGTGCTTGATGTATGCCCAGCCCTGCTGGTCGTGATGAGATACGTCGTGAAAAGTTCTCACTAAAGGGCAGTCGTCATTATCAGTATTATTAGGAGTATTTGAGCCTTACAAATTTGCTGGGGTAGGCGGTAAAATCACCCTCCTCTTACTGATTGGAAGATGAAGCTCAGAGGGTTAGGGGGTTCCTGAAGCCCTCGCAGCTGGTAAGAGATGGGAAGGGAATTTCATCCGTATCTTCCTTGTAATACTGTTCTTTGCTCCCACTGTCATTGGGCTTTTACAGCTGTCCATATGTGAAGAAAGGAAGGGAGGGAGGGAGAGACCATTATGCACAGAGTTAAGGGGCTCCCCCAGCCTTTGCCCCCACGGTTTCCCTCAGACCAGGCAGTTTAAAGACAGCCATGTGGTCCTTTCTTCTCTCCCTCCACAATATTCCACCAGAGAAATCCAGTTATGATGACTTTGAGCATCTTATGGGGATAAAGGAGTCCTTGGGGAGCATCGTGTGGCCCAGCTGCTCAGCCAGCGCTCTGGGTTGGGTTTGCAGCCTAGTGTGGTCTGGGTCTTCAGATCTGCTCTGGCAGCTGCAGGTGCAGCCGACACCTTGTCCACTGTCTGCAGCCCCCACTCCACCCTGAGTCACTGCCCGGTGCCCATAACGTGGCTTCCCTAAGTTCAGGCCCCACCGGATTTGTGGGGTCCAAGGCTCACCCTGGCTGGCTGCAGGATGCCCCCTGCTCTCAGTCTCCTTTCTGTCCTAGGAAGGTAAGCAGGAGTTTGAGCTCCTGAGTTCTGTCTCCCAGGGAACTGGCTGTTCAGCCTGGTCTCTCTCCCTGGATGAAGGCCCTGTCCCTGGTGAAGAAACCACAGACATCAATAAGGAATTGGGAAGTGTTGTGGCTAGAAGAGGGTCCCTGTAATCACACATACAGGTGGGTTTGTTGCTGGCGAGGTGGGTCCCACCAATGGCTCTGGTGTCCTTTATCCCGTACAAGGTGTCGGCTTCAGCTTCCCTCTTTGGAGCCTTTCTGAGCTCGCTCGCTCTCTTGCACAACTTCAGCTGCCCTATTCCTGTGTCCCCTTCCCTCCACTTCACTGATCAGGCAAATCTAATTTCTAGTAGCCTCTGACAGTGGACGAATCCTGGACTGAGAGTCAGGAGACCAAGTTCTAGACCAGTGCTGTCCAATAGAAATTTCTGCGATAAAATATTCTGTAACTGCACTGTCCAAATGGTAGGCACTAGCCACAGGTGGCTATCCAGCACTTTAACTACTGTGTTGGGCAACGCAGCTCTGGACCCAGCTGTAAATGTATTGAGCTGTGGGGCCTTGAGGAAGTTTCCTGCCCTCTCTGGGAAGAGGAAGGGTGCAATTAGAGAATCCAGAAGGAGGTGGTCTGGAGTAGAGACTGAGGTCTGGGGTCAGCTAGATCTCGAGTAGATTCCAGCTCTGCCAATACCAGCTGTGTGATCTTGGGCAAGTCATGTAACCTCTCTGTGCTTCAGTTTCCTCAGTAAAGGGGGCATAATAACAATCACGTCACAGGGTTAAAATGAGGTTTAAATGAGATGCAGTGAATCTATAAGTGCCTCACTCCCAGTAGGCTTTTGACAAATTGTAGAAGTGGTTTTAGCTGATCTCAGAGGAGCCCGTGTTCTTCTCCTCCCTCTTTGGCCATCTCAGACAATTCTTGCTTTTGCTACAAATGTTTATAAAGTACTTTCAGGGCCAGAGGTCATCACCTTGAACCTCTTGAAATTATGTACAAGTTGTGTCATTGTACATCTGTATTTTTTTCCTGGAGAAAACCAGAATTTTTTAATTGAGATAAACAGCAAAAGATTTTCAAACAAGTCCAAAAGGTTTAAGAACTCTGGGAGGGAAAGAAACTGGTATGGTGCATGTGCTACAGGGCTGGTATGATCAGGAAGACAGCAGACTGTGGCCCCAGACTGCCAGCGTTCCTGTCCCAGCCCTGCCACCAGCAAGCTGCATAAACCTTCGGCTTCCCTGTCTGTCAAGTGCGGATAATGTGGGACCTAGTAATAAATGAATTGCTGTTCCTTGTGTAGCGTGGCACCTGGCACGTGCCCAGGGCCCAGTGAGTGCTGGCTGCTTATATCATCGTCATCCTCATCCTCACCATTGTTTCCACCCATTGTATGCCAGGCGTGGTGCAAGGTGTATCTCTCTCCCAAACTTTGTCCATCCTCACCTGCCGTGTCGCCTCAGACTCCATCTCACAAGGCTCCTGCTCGCTCGTTCTGCTCCAGCCGCTCTGCCTCCTTGTCGTTCGTCAGACATACCAGACGTAAATCCACCTTAGGATCTGGATGCTTGTGTTCTCTGTGCTGGGAGCACCTTCCTCCCAGATACCCACTGGCTCGTTCCTTTAACTCCTTCAGGTCTTGACCCACGTATCATAGTGATGTACGATATCTCTGACCTCTGTTTACACCTGAATCCCCCACCTCCACCAGCACCTCTAATACCCTCTCTGTCTTCACCTGTTTGGTTTAATGTTTCTTGCCTCTCCTAGATTGGAGCCTCAGGAGGGCAGTGTGTCCCTTCAGCTCCCGTGCCTAGAACAGTACTTGACAGAGAGCAGATGCTCAAGTAAATGCTTGGTGAGTGACTGCAGAGTGAATAAATGAATGCCTGGATCTCATTTAGTCTGAGATAGGCTCCTGTAGGATCCTCAAACTCCAGAAGATGTCTCCTATGTAATATTTTCAATCAACAAATATTCCCTGAACCCACCTCTGTGCCAGGTTAGGTCTTAGGTTCTGGGGACAGAAAGATGAAGAAGAACATTGCGGCTCTTGAGGAACTCACAGGCGTGGGAGTGACCGCGGTGCGGTTCTCCTCCAGCACCTTGCGCACTTGTAACCACCAAACTGTCCTGCAGTCCTGCTTGCCGTCTGTCTTCCACCCTGGACTGGAAGGGCTCTCTGGACAAGGGCCCCCATCCATCTTGCTCAATGCTGTGTCCTCAGCACCACTACGAGGCCCAGCACGTATATGTGGCCTGGACGCGTGAATGAACAGGTACAGGGTGTAGCAGGGTAGGGACTGGCAGGGGGTCTGTAGTTGTACCAAGGAAGGGCAGAGCTGTGGAAGAATTCACATGGGAGGTGAGGACCCTTCTTCTGTCCCTTGGCAGCTTGCCTTGACTCTCACCTGGCCAGCGATGGAGTGACTGGGGACCGATGGGAGGGTGGTGGCTTCCCCTCCCTCAGGAGGCTTGGGTGGCCCGCTGCAGCCCTTCTGTATTTCAGCTTCTGCCTGAGCCTCTGTCCTTGGAGTTAAAAATAACCAAGGATGGGAGCGCAAGGACATGCTGTCCTTCTCTGCCGGGGAGTAGGGATTCTGCTACCTTATCTCAAAGGGGGCTGCAGGGGGGCAGGTTTGAGAAGCCAGTGGCTTAAAGAATTATCCCTTCCTGCCCCCTTGAGGACAAGCACAGACTTCTTTTTCCCCAGTCTGGGATGACTCTAAATGAGCTATGGAAGGTCACAGCTGGAAGACTCTCCAGAGTAGGCTGGACACCTGGCAGGAAGCCCGTAGCCCTCCAGGCCTGGGACCTTGGCAGACATCACCAATCAATTAAGGCCCACCTTTCCATGGCAGGCATCACCAATCAATCACGGCACCCTTTTTTGCCAAGTCCAGATACAGTCTGAGAATTCTTAACATGGGGTATTTTAGGCAACAGCTACTGGAGCTGGCAAAAAAGAGAAAACCTATTTATCATCGTAATCTAGTCTAGTTCCCTTATGGTGGGGAAACTGAAGGTCAGAGAGGGGCAGAAACTTGTCTCATGCCACACAGGAAATCCATAGCGGGACTAGGACCAGGCTCAGGAGTCCTAACTCTGCAGAGGCTTTTTTTTCCCTCTGTCTCCTACTGCATTCTGTTCCACGAGAGCTAAGGTTTGTTTGTCCAAAAGAAAGGTTTTTAATGCACGGACTGCAAGCCTCAAAATTTCATGCAACATTGTGTGTATGTGTTGACAAGTACTTTTCTAAGGAAAGAGAATAACCTTCATCAGCTTCTCAAGAGGATCCTTGCATGACCAAGAAAGGTGAAGAAATCAGAAAAGGGAGGGAGTGGAATGGGCTAAAGTCTTGCTGCTTGAAGTGTGGGCCACAGACCAGCAGCATCAGCCTCACCTAGGAGTTGTTAGAAATGCAGACTCTCAAGCCCCATGGGCACCTACTGAATCAGAATCCGCGTTTTAACAAGATCCCTGGGTAATTCGTCTGCACATTAAAGTCTGAGAAGCACGGGGCTGGAATTTGGAAGGGCAGCCTTTGGTTTCCTGAATGTATATTGAGTACCTGCTTGCTGAGTACCAGGCACCTTTGCCGGTCCACAAGACAGCCACAGCCATGGTCCTTGCCTTCATTTGAGGGAGTAGAAGGAAACGGAGGCTCCTTAGGCAAGAGGGGGCCCAGCTGCTCTGAGACTCTGCTAAGGCCAAATCAAAAGAGGTATTTGTTTAAATTGTTTGGAGATAAAGGGTAGAACTTCTGCCCGAGGAGTATGAGATCCCAGAATGCGTTAGGCAGGGGTGCTGGGAGGTTCTTGCCTGGAAAGCCTTAGTGGGCACCGGGTTAGCTGCCCTCCTGCAGAGTGGTGTGGAGAGGGACTGTGGATTATAAGCAGTCATGGGATTTGGATGAGCTGAGCAGAAGCAACAGGGGGTGTGCTGCTTGAGGCCAGCTTTGCTAGCAGCCCCTGGTGCTGAAAACAGCTCATTTAAGGTGGGTTTGCTCTGGTGAGTGCTGGTGCCAGGTGGTTCCAGCTGGTTCCAACTGGTCTCAACTGATCCTGGCTAGTACTTCTGGGTCTGATAATCTCTGAAGGAAGCTGATCATGTGTAGACTGAGGAAGGTGGTATGAGGAGTCTGGGGCACAGAAAGAAGACTTGCCCTGGTTTGGGCTGGCAGTAAGGAATTCCACCCCTGTCCTCCATGTAACCACTGCATGTTTTGTCCATGTGCCTTTGTGGGGATACAAGTGCAAATGTGTTCTTTGAGGATGGGGTGCCTGGGGTCCAAACTACACAGCCCAGGCCTCATCTGGCCTTTGCAACAAGCTTTACAAGCTGCCCTCTTGCTCAGCTGGAGCCCTCTGCTACCCCTGGTAGAGGCCAGGGCTGACCTGAAGGAGCCTTACCCACCTTACACTACTGGCTCCTTGACCCTCTGGGGGTCAGTGTAGAATAGGGGTTAATAGCAGGGCCTGGGAAATGATACACACACGCACGCATGCGCACACACACACACAGCTTTATTGAGATAATTCACATACCATACAATTCACTTATTTAGTAGAATTCAGTAGGTTTTAGTATATTCACAGAGTCACACAGTCAGTCATCACCACAACCAGTTGTAGAACATTTCGTCACCCCCAAAAGAAACCTGTTCCCATTAGTAGTCACTCTTCAGTCCCCCCTCACCCCAGCCCCTGGCAACCACTAGTCTGCTTCCTATCTCTATGGATTTGCCTATTCTGGTCATTTCATATAAATAGTCATAGAATATGTGATATTTTGTGACCAGCTTCTTTCATTTTGCATGTTTTCAAAGGTTCATTCCATTTTGTGGCTGAGTAATATTCTAATACATGGATATACTACATTTTGTTTATCTATTCATCAGCTGATGGACATTTGGGTTGTTTCCACTTTTTGTTACCGTTATGATAATGCTGTATTGAACATTGTGTTCAACTCTTTGAGTTGCCTTCTGCCTCTCCACCACTCACTTGCTGTGGGACCTTGAGCAAACTGCTTCAGTTCTCAGAGCCTCAGTTTTCTGCGAGTTTCTGGGAATTGGGGACACTGCTCTCTGTCTCAGAGTATTGTTGATAAGAGTGGCTATAATTTACTGAGTTCCTTTATCTTATCATGACAGTCACTGTACCTATGTTATGTCATTGATTTCAGCCCCACAAGGGGGATGAGAGGATTTATTTCACAATTAATGTGGCCTTGTGCTGTGATGGGCTAACATGCTACCTTGTTATAGCAAGTCATTTGGTAGCTTGATGAGTTCTCTTGCCACTGTGTGCAGTGGGAGAGAGCTCCCCCACCTCCCCTACACCTTTGGCCTTTTCACATTATTAGGGAGCATATTTCTTATATTTTCCTTTGTACATTAAAAAAAAATTTTTTTTTTAAATATACATAGGAGAAAGTGCAGTGGCTGGAAGAGCTAGCTCGTGGTTCCATCATTCCTCTTTTCCCACTGCCATGAGAAGAGTATGTCCCAGATAAGGCTGGCTCCTTCATCCTGGATCCCAGAAGAATTCATGGTATAGAGCCACAGCTAACCCACAAGGGATGTTTAATATGAGCAAGAACTAAACCATGCTTCTATAAGCCACTGAGATGTGGGGGTCACTTGTTACTGCAGCATAACCTAGTGAGAGCTGACCAATACATTTAATCCTTACAACAATGTGAGGTGGGTTCTGTTATCATTTCTATTTTATGGGGGAACTGAGGCTCAGAGAGGTTCAGTAACTTTCTTTAGTTTACTCAGAAAGTGGCAGAGAGACGCTTCCAGTCCCAAACCCAGTCATTCTGGCTCCAGAGCCTGTGCTCTTAAGAAGACGGAAGTATGTGGGCTGTGTTTGGTGAACGATGAGTAATCCTGTGTGGATGGAACACCTGGTATGTGCATGACATCAGCCTTGTAGTATAGGTTTGGGGCAGATCCTGGAGGTCTTGAATGCTGTGCAGGTTGTGAAGCTTCCTAGTGCCAGATGGACCCATAGACTCTACCTTTTGCCCACAACCCAGCTTCTTCCAAAGCTTACTCAGCTTGCCCCAGGTGCTGAGGGAATGGCTTTCAGAGGAAAGGCAGCCACTTGGGACTGTAAATTGTCTTCTATCCAATGATTGCTGAGATGCGCCCTCTACACAAAGTCTTCCCACGCTGGCTGGAGTACAGTGGATGACTTTCCCGACCATCCCTGCTAAGTATAGGACCTCCCCTCCCGCAAATGCATTTACTCTGCTTTTAGAATTCTTTGTCCTCACTTTACATTTTAGTTCCACATTTTGCCTTCTCCCTACATGCTTTCTGCTTGTCAATATAACCTTCAGTTGTAAACTCCCAGAAGGTAGCACTTGCATTTACAATAAGGTAGTATGATTTTATTTGCAATTATGTACAGTCCAGCATTGAAATAATCTTACTTACAACCCAGACCCTGCCTCTGTTTCCAGTACTGTGTTAATTACTCTTCTCCTTAGCTCTTGTAATACTCCATGTGTATCTCTGCCCTTGAACTATACTGTGTTGTAATTAGAACACCTTGTGTTATAATCGCCCCTCTACTTGTCTGTCTCCCAGTAGACTGGGAGTTTCAGCAAGGTCTGGGTTTAATTCATCTGTGTTATGAGTCTCCTGCACAGCCCCTGGCACTGAATAGGCACTTAGTAAGAATTTGTTGAATGGATGATAATTACTTATCTGTTTTATCTCTGTTCCCCTGCCACTAGCTGTAAGCTCCTTAAGGACAAGGACTGTGTCTTTTTAGAATCCCCAGGGCCAAGAAAAACATGGCATAGGAAATGAGCTCAATAAGTGTGTATTTCGTTGGATAAGTGAGAATACATTTCATTGCAGGGGCGGAACGCTTTAGAGTTACAAAGTACATTCATATCCCTTACCCAGTTGATCTCAAATCTTCAGACTCTCCTGTCCAGTGTTCTCAAATCCTTATCACGTGCCCTTTGCCCACCTTGCTCCCACGCATTTCATCTGTGTCTTCATGATCTCTCCCTCTTCCCTCTTCAAGTCCTCTTGCAAAAAGGTCTGAGGAATTCACATACTGCCCCCCACAAAGGGTAAATTACACTCTGGTCTGCACTGAGCCAAGATCATGGTCCCAGCTAACAGCTCTGCCATCTTGGGCAGCTTCATTAACCTCTCTGAGTCAGCTTTCTCTTCTGCAAGTGGAGACTATACTTACCTGCAACAGTGTCTGTGAGGATTAAATGAAGTGATGTTGAGCACCTGTCAGGCTCTGGGAGCTCAGTCAGTGAGAGTTCCTGTCTTTATGTGGAAGTATGGAATTTGAGGCATCAGCAAGCCTGTGGGAAGGAGTTGTTTAAAAACAAACACAGGATGGGTTTGCCTTGTTCTGAGATCTCCCCTGCCCGTGAGCTGCCACCTCTGCCCCAGGCGATCCCAGGCTGCAGCGTCTGGTCAGCACCTCGGACAGTTCTCTCTGCGTCTGGCTGTTTGGCTATTGTGCTTAGGGGCATCTACGAGGCCTTCAACTGCAGGTCACAACTTTATTTTATGTACCACCAAGAGAGATAAAACGTGTCAGAATTTAACTCTGACATGCCATCGGTTGTCATTCATATCTTAATTTCAGAGATGTTGAAAAATGTTTGTCTTAGAATTGGTGAAATAATGACGGTTTATGAGAGATGGTAGCAGTGAGCCATTGACCACTGATCCTTGAAGAGGTTAATTATAATGGCCAGCATTCATTGAATGCCTGCTGTGTTCCGGGCCTTTTCCACTCCTTCCTCTCCTATCCTGGGTGCTGTCTGCCAGCTATGCATTCACTTAGCAAATATTACATTTGGGGAATATAAATGTGAGCCAGATAGACAGCTAATCATGTTTCCCCACCATCCTTCTTCCCAAAATAGTCCAGTGCTGAGCCTCATTTCTTCAGAACACTGCTTCCTGCTGAAGGATAATCTAATGTGGTAACCTCTCCAGTCCACATCATGCTTAACCCGTTTAAAAAATATTTCAAATGCATATCCTATGACCCAGCAGTTTCATTCCTAGGTGTGTGCCCAGGAGAAGTGTGCACAAATGGCCACCAAAAGACACATACAGGAATGTCTTTGGCAGATCTTTGTAATATTCCTAAATTGGAAACTACTCAAGTGCTCATCAACAATGGAAAGGATGAAAATAATTTTGATATATTTACACAGTGTGATACGATAAAGCCATGAGAATGAATGAACTGAAATGAAACAATCAATGTGGATGAACCTCACAAACAATGTTGAGTGAAAGAGACCAGACGCTGAATAATATATACTAGATGATTCCATGCATATAAAATTACAAAATAGGCAAAACCAATCTGTGCTGTTAGAAGTCAGGATAATGTCATTCATGGAGGGTACGTAACTGCTACTCATGAGGGTCTTCTGGGGGCATTGGTAATGTTCTGTTTCTTGATCTGAATGCTGGTTCTATAGATTCATCAAGCTATATACTTACATTGTACACTATATAATTGCATACTGTTCTGTATGTATATTATACTTCAACAAACAGTTGTTTTTAAAACCACTTTTCTCCCAAAGAAGAGAATGCTGAAAATTTCATATGCAGGATGATGAGTAAGACATTTGGAGATAGCTGATCACATGGGATATTTGGAATTAACCTGAATTATTCAGTGTGAATGGAATATAGAGCACATTAGGGAAAGGGGGAAAAGGTGAGGCTGGAAATGTAGATTGGGACCAGGTCAGAAAGGCAGTGTGTTGAGGCCTTTGGAATTTCTTCTGAGAGCAATGGGGTGCTGTTGAAGGTTTTTAATCAAGGAGATGACGTATTCAGGAGTGAGTTTTAGAAAGCTCATGCAGGCTACAGAGCGGAGAACTGGTGGAAGAGGATGCTGTGGTGCTGGGGACACAGTCAGAGTAGAGGCTGACCACCTGGCCAAGCAGTTGAGGCACCTGGGATCTTCTAAAACTAGATTCACAGGGCCACCTAGACCTACCAAACCAGAATCCCTGGAGAGGACACTGGGGAATCTGTGTTTTAACTGAGTTCCCAGTGTGTTCCAAAACGTCCACCTGGCAGTGGCCCCGAGCAGGTGTTTGGGAGCCTTGAGTTAGTTGACTTGCAGAGTCAAGCAAGAGGAGATGAGGGTGTGAGCTATAGCTGTGACCCTGGTGATGCAGAGCAGGCCCAAATTTGAGTTCCCAAAAGGAGGTGTGGGGTCACATTTTAGTTAATTTACAAGCACTTACTAAAGAACACTTACTGTGTGCCAGGCCCTGTTCTAATAACTTTCTTTTTTTTTTTTTTTTTTTACAAATATTAACTCATTTAGTCTTCATAAAAGCACTGTGAGGTTCATACTATTAATTTCTCCCTTTTTTTGAAGAGGGGGAAACTGAGACACAGGGTTTAAGTAACTCACCCAAGATCACACTACTAATAAAGTGACCGGGGCCAGCTTTACAACCCAGGCCATCAGGCTCCATTTTCCATGCTTTTAACCACCAGGCTGTGCTGCCTCCTGAAGATGCTCCAGAAATATTGGTGAATGGCTGTTCACTGTGAAGAGAAGCTGAGAGGTTGGCATTTACGAGACCTCACATCCAATACCAGCATGGTCATTGACTCATGTCCCTCTCTAGACTTCAGTTGCCCCCCCCCCCTACACAAGGAAGGCATTAGTCAGCATGACTCCTAAGTTCCTCCAAATGGAATCTTCTCTGATTTTGAGGGAAGACAGATCTTGACAGCTCTAGGGAGAAGGGGAGGAAGGTTAAGGGCCCTCACGTCAGGGTTTGTGCTACCTTGGTCTGTCCTGAGACAGAGCCAGAGGCAATGTCAGAGCTATGGAGGCCTGAGTGCCTGCCTGTCAGCTCAGCCCTTGATTTTCAGATGAGTCTTAAGACCTGGGCAAGGGAGGCATGTGAGGCTGAAGTCACTGGGAGTAGCTAGGGCATGGAGAGGAAGAAGAGGCAGCAGCCTCCATGGTATTTATTGCAGAGGGGACGTGAAGGGTGGCGGCTATGGGAGGGAGAAGCAGTAAGCCCCAGAGCCTTGGTACTTCCCTCATCTGTTTAAAACAACCCCGTGACCCAGAGCTCTTGTGTCTGGGGGCCTTCACAGGCTGTGACATGGACCTGGAGTGGGCCACTCATAAAGACGAGATTGCACTCTGATCAGTGACATGGTTAGGGATTTTAGAGCCTGGGGACCTGGAGCAAGTCACATAACCTCTCTCAGCGTTGGGCTCCTCATCTGGAAAACAAAGCTGTAAAGATCCATCTTCAATGAAATGTCAAAGTGGAGAATGGTTGTGTTCTCTTCTTCCTCTCTCTCCCACCACCACATTCCTGGGGTCTCCAGTGGTTAGGAGTAGAGGATCTGCTTTCACACCGACCCACATTTAAAACCGAGCTCTGTCTTGTCTGGTGTAAACTTGGACAAGTTGCTGAACTGCCCTGAGCCTGATTCCTTTTTGTTAAATTAGGATACAATACTTGCTTCTCAGAGTTATAGTTAAATTATATATATATATTATATATATAATATATATATAATAGTGCTTGGTGCAGGGTAAGTGCTAAAAATAACAGTATCTACTCTATTAACTTATCATCATCATCACTTTATTATCCTATTCCTTGTGAGAGAAGGTACATGAAACACATTCGTATTCAGGTATGAACAACTGAATGAGACTTACTTGTTTTCTTTACTGGATAATTTGCATTTTTCTTGGGGACATCCTAAAAGTAAAGCCAATTCAATTCAACACGCTGTTAGCGGGAGAGGCAATGCAGGGTGCTGTCCTAGGTGCTGAAGGGAAGCAACCGAGGAATGAGCTTCCACTGTAGGCACAGACATCAAACAGGTTGACGGAGGACTGTGTTTCGAGGTGCAGTGGGATAGATACCCCATTAGAGGTGAAGATGAGTTGCCCCTGGGACTCGAGGAGTCTGATCAGGGAAGTCTTTGTGGAAGAGGCAGCATTTGAATTCTGTGGTAGAGCTTAGTGGTTCCTTGAAAACACAGTTATTGGAAGATCTGGGTCTGAATTCCAGCAGTGCCATTAGTAGTTGTGTGTGTCCTTGGAAAAGTTACTTAACCTTCTTATTCCTCATTTTCTTCCTCTGTAAAATAGGGTAGTAGCTATTTCACAGTTTATTGTGAGAATTAAATGAGATGATATGTATGTAAAACACTTGGCATAGCGTCTGGCACAGTGATAATAACAATATCAATAATAGCCACCTTTATCGAGTGCCTACTGTATGCTACCACCCACCTAGGATATTCTGAAGATTAAATGTTATTATATTATGACATTATTTTATTGTTATATTTAGTCCTCACAACAGCCTGAAGAGTTTGGTGAATGCCCCAAAAATTATAGGTGTTATTTAAAGCTTAACTCTGGAGGGTGCTTAGAATTTTGACAGGGAAGGTGAGGAAGGGAAGAAAGTAAAGGAGAGAAAACCAGGATGCGGGAGTAATTGAAGATGTACATAGAGCAATGAGGTGCCTGCTGGGCTGTGGAGACTGTGAGGGAGACCAGTAGCAGGTGGGGTGGGAATCAGATGATGGAGGGTCTTGAATCTTGGCTGTGAAGGTTGAACCTAATTTGGCAGGCAATGGGGAGCCATTCTAAGGTTTTAAATAGGAGTCATGGCATGATTGAAGCTGTGATTTATATTTCACCTTCATTTACATTATAGAATTAATACATTTAACTATAAAAAATTCAAAAGACATAGAAGCATACAAAGGAGAAGTAAAATTTTCCTAGTGTGCTGGTTGGAGTGTACATTGGTACAACTACTTTGGAAAGTCATTTGGTGGCTGTGTCTGCTAAAGCTGAACAAATGCCTGCCCTGTGACCCAGCAGTTCCACTCCTAGGTTTATTTCCAAGAGACATGGGTACAAATGTTCACTAAAGGCCGTGCACTAAAGTAATCATAGCAGCATATTCTTTATAGCCCCAAACTGGAAAAAATCAAATGCCCATCAACAGTACAGTGAATAAATACCTTGTGGTATATTCATATGGTGGAGTACTATATAGCAGTGATAATAAACAGTCTACCACTACACACAATAATATGGGTGGATCTTATGCTATCAACATAACGTGGAGCAGAAGAAGCCAGGCCAAAAAAAAGGCCATTCTCTGTTTATAAAATTTAAAAATAGGCAAAACTAATATCTGGTGTTAGAGATGAGGATAGTGGCTACCCTTGTGGAGTGAGATAAAGACTAGAAGACTGGGCACAAGTGGGCTTTGAGGATCCTAGTAATACTCTTTCTTCATCTGGGCACTGATTACACAGGTATGTTTACTTTGTGAAGATTCATCAAGCTATACACTTAAGGTTTGTGCACTTAGTGTCTACTTAAATTTAAAAGTTACAAAAATGATCTTTCACACACTTCCTCTAACAATCTTTCTCCCTGCAGTTATTCTGCATTAACAGTTTGTTTCGTATCCTCCCAGGTTTTCTGTCCCTATGTGTAAATATAAAGATTAAGCTATCTATAGCTTTATAGAAATGGTATTATGTTTTGCATACTGTCCTGCAACATGCTTTTTTAACTTAACGGTATGTTGAGGGAATCATTCCATGTCACCGTATCTGTAGATAATGCTTTTTAACAGTTGCACAGTATTTTATTGTGGGAATATGTCATTATTAAACCAGTCCCCTGTTGATAGACAGTCAAGTCCAGCACTTCATTGGTATAAACGATACTGTGGGGAACCTCTTTATGCACATCTTTGTGTACTTTTGTGACTATTTGTGTAGAATGAATTAGTAGGAGTGGAATAGCTTGGTCTGAAGTGGTAATTTAAGATAGTCAATCTGTTAATAGCTTGTTGGGTGGGTGGGTTGGAAGCAGGAAGACCAGTTAGGAGGCTGTTAAAATAATTTAGACTTTTTAGAGGTAATTAGGGTGGTTGGCTGTGAAAATGGACAAGAAGGGAGAGATATAGGAGATATTAAGAACGAAATACTATAAGACCTGGCATCTAATGAGAGAGGGGGAAAACGTCAGAGAGGTTCTTGGGAGGCTCTGAGTCTGGGTGGCTGGGAAGATTGGGGGCGTAAGTCAGAAGAAGCTGATTGGGGGAAGTGGGACCAGGGATGGGTTTAGTTTTGGCCAGGTTGCACTCAAGGAGCCTGCTCATCGTCTAGGTGGTGATGTCCAGAACGCAGTTGGAAGTATTGCTCTGGACAGAGTTAAGGGCTATAGATTAGGGTATAGGATGCATGTGCTTTGAGTGGTTCAGAGGTAGTGGGAGGGGAATGAAATCAACAGGGGGGAGGGTCTACAGAGAGAGAGAGAGAGCTCGAGGAGTGAATGGTGAGAGCCTAACACATAGGAATAGAGGCAGTGGTCGGATAGACGGGAGGAGATCCACTAGAACTTGCTGTCAAGGAAGTCGAAGAAGGAAGGAGCTGAAGTGACTGTCGTTCAAAGAATGAAGTAATCAGTAGCCTACATTAGTCCCCCTCCCACTGGCCCCCCAGTGGGTGCCATCATTACATCTTGTACTTGCTCTGCAAAGCACTTAACACACTTGTGATTAATCAGTGTGATCATCTGTTTAATGTCCGCCTCCCCCTCTGAACTGTGAGCACCACAGAGTCAGGGACCATACCTATACTCTTGCTCTCTCTTCTACCCCAGCATCAGGCACGGTGTTTGGCACACAGTGGTGTTTGTACCCCCGAGTTGTTGCTGCCCCCTGGCAGGACTCCAGCTGTCCACACACCCTTTCCCCGCTGCCCCCCCTCAACACACATACCCTGCACAGGTTGGGAGAGGAGGGACTTAGGACCTTGCAGGAGAAAATTCAAGCTGCGCAGTTTGAGTTTGGGGTGCAGGGAGTGTGAGTGGGTAGCCAAAAATAGGTCATCCAGACTCCATTTATTTGTATATCAGAGGCCAGCCTCAAGGGCAGTCTCTCAATACCCAAAGTTTACAGGACTCCAACTCCAAGCCTGTCCAGTGGAGCATTATGACACCCATGGATGATGCATTTGCTCCCCTTAGCCATCCCTTTGGGAAGCCGGCCCTCCTCCCTGCCTGTGTTTGTTACGCAGCAGCTCTTCTTATCACCACATTTCTTGGAGGCGATGTTGCCATTGTGATGCTGGAACCCAGCTGTGCAAAGATTTTTGAACTTTGACCTCCTTAGGATGACATGTAGGCCAGGTGTCTCAGGTCAGCTTTCTCCAAAAAGGACCCTGAGATGAGATTTGTGTGCAGGTGATATATGAAGGACGTGCTCCCCAAGGAGACTGGGGACACGGGAAGCAAGCAGGGATGTGCTGTCAGGCGGATCCCACAGAGGGCAGCTTCAGCACCTCCCACAGGCTCCTTGGGAGCCTGGGTTCCACCTCAGAGTTCAGACCTGAGGGTTCACTCTCCTGTTCCATTTAGGCTTAGATAAAGGGAGTCGGGGTCTTAAATTCCCAGGCACTTCTGCCTCTGCCTGTGTGTAGGCAAAGTGGGCTCGGTAGCCCAAAGGAAGACCTAAAAACAAAACCTAGTTGGCAGATAGTGGCTTTCAGAAGCCAGAGTGGAGGGGCCTCACAAAAGTGGGAAGAAGGGAGATAGATGCGGATGTGGATGGAGCACCAACCTTGTCCGCTACAGCAGGTCCAGCCAGGGTCTATTTCTGGGCCCCTATGGACCAGAAGCAGGGGCTGAAATTCCTCTCTGTCTCACATCTGTGTGTTTTATCAGTGGAGACTGGCACTTAGAAGTGTGCTTAGCATTTCCACGAGGGCTCCTCACTGAACAAGAAGGCACTTGGTCAATGTTTGTTGGGTGAATGGAAGCACCATACTTCAGGAGTTGGGGACTAAGATAAGGCGTTTGTACGTGGTCACAGACAGTCACTGGAGACTGGTGTAGTTAGCCGTGTGAATGGAGTGATGGGGTGGAAGCCACACTACAAGAGATGAGAGTGCGTGTTTGGTAATGTGATGGCCAGAGGCTGTTCTCTGAAGGAGTTTGTGGGTTGGAGGGGTGGTGGAGGAAAGGAAGCCTTGAGCGGGCTTGTGGGAGGAGTGGAAAGAGCCAGAAGACGAGAGGTGGTAGATTCAAGGCCCAGAGAGGACACATGGTGGGAGGAGGTGGGATGGAGAGAACAGATGGTGGTCAGCCTTAGCCAGGAGAAGGGTCGCCGCTTCCTCTCAGAGGAAAGGAGAGTCGAGGGGCAGGTTGAAAGGTCTGAGGATGGTGAAATTTGGAAATGAGAAAAAGCAAGTCACAGAGACACGTCTTTTCAGCCAGTGGGAGAAAAGTCATCTATTAATATGGATCGGGTTACGGGCTGGGGAGTGGGAAAGCATTGGGCCAGTCACTTTTGAGGACTGTGCCTGAGTCAGCAAGAGATGACAAAAGGAAGGGTTAGATGGCTGAGGTCAGATGGTGGACCTTGTCGGTGTGGTTGGGTACAACCGTGGTCCCCAAATTGGGGACTTGTGAGGTGGGGAATGTGGCATGTCAGGTGGAACAAGCTAGACAGTTGGCGTGGGCAAATTTGAGGAGCATTGGGAGGTCTTTCTCTGCAGAGAAAGCACCTACTGTGTGCCAGGCTCTGTGGTGAATGTTCTGTCATTTAACCCTCTCAACAGCAAGTGCTACCCAGCCTGCCTGAGGTCTCAGCTAGTGGTTGCAGAACTGGGACTCTGTGCCTGGGCTGTCTGACGGCAAATCCAGGCTCACCTGGGTGGTGGCCCAACTAGGATACTGCAGGTGGAGTGCTTAGGGGCCATAGAATGCCACACAGACGTGAAGCACACCTCTCCAAACCTCCTCCTCAGCCCCCAGGGGGACTGAATTGTTTGTCATGCTTTTTGGTCCTCCCTCTTCCAGGAGAAATGTGTCAGACCCTGGTGGGTGGGGATGAGCCGGTGTGGGGCTCCAGAAGAGGGCTCACGGGTTTAAAAAGCCCAGGCAGGTATCTGCAGCCTGCTTGCACAGTGCCCAGTCATGGGTCTGTATCCCTAGGTGGGGGAACGTTTGTCCCTGGACGGATGACTGCGCTGTGTGTGTGTGAATGGAGGAACGTCTCTCTGTGCCTGTGATTCTGTGTGTCTGAGTGAGCACATGGTGTATGTCTCTGGATCTTTCTCTGTGTCTCTGTATCTGCTATACACAGAGACACGTAGAAATGGTTGGGGGGTGCAGATACAAATTAGGGAAAGAACAAGTGGTGAATGAAGGGGAGCACAGATCCAGGGACACACATGTTCCTCCACGTGTTCAGAAACACTCGGGCTGACACGCACCCAGAAATGCACAGTTTCTCTCTGTGCTTTCTTGAGTGGGTTGGCGTATACTTCTTAGGGATGTGTGTCTTTGTGGGTGTCTGGCACACACACAGATACACATACCCCTTTAGCCCCAGACACACAGAATGATAGGTACATGGAGACCCATGGAAACACAAATATCGACGCTCAGACATACATTAACACACTCTGTGACTTTGCATGTAGATTCCTGTGTGTGTGTGTGTGTGTGTTACTCTCTGTCTTTCTGAGTGTGTGGGCGTCTGTGCTTCTGAATAACACAGATACACGTGGGAGAGAAACTTGTGGGCACACACTGAGAAACACACAGAGCATCTGTATCTCGGTGTGTGTGTGTGTGCGTGTGTCTTAAAGTCAGGGAGGAAGGGGACACCCTCGTTGAGCTGGGAGGAGGGAGGCCAGCGGGAGGCATCCTGACCTCACTCTGTCTCCTGGCACGTAGACCCAGCTCCCTCTTGCCGAGCAGGATGGTGGTTTGGGTGGCACTGCTTTCCCCCAGTGGGGCGCTCAGCAAGCACCGAGGAAGCTCCTAAGGTCCATCAGCTCATCTCAGACTTTGTGGGGACATGGGGAAGATCCTACTGAAGATCTACCCCCTCCTCTAGCAAACCCACAGTCCCTACAGGGTGGTTGGGAGATGGAACGCTTACCTTGATCACCAGGCTGTGGAGCAGGGAGCAAAGAGACTCTCCCAGGGACACATTCTGGCGCCACCACCACCTGGTTCTATGGGCGCTGACAACCGCTCAACCACTGTGCCTCGCGTCCTCGGTGCTAAAGCCGGCAAGCAGGTGCATCCACCTCCTGGGTGGTTGGGATTAGGAGGCTCTCAGGCCAACACTTGCTCATCCAGCAGTTATTAATGGAAACCCCCCAATGGCTGGACCCTCCCTTGGCCCTGGAGCTTCAGCAGTCAACAAGACAAGTTCCTATGTGGGTGTATAAACCAACCGGGTACATGTCAGGGTGGTGAGTGTTAGGAAGAAAGCCAAGCAGGGCGATAGGGCAGAGAGGGGCAGGGGGTGGGAGGGGCCAAAGAGTTCAAGGAAGGTCTCGGATAAGATGACGTTTGATCAGAGTGGAAGGGAAAGAGTGAGCTACTGGAGGGAGAGAGGATGTTCAAGGGGAGGAACTAGCAAGGGCAGAGGGCCATTGTCCTCCTAATAAGCCTGTTCTCTCATTTTGCAATTGGAGAAATGGAGGCACAGAGAGGCTGAGTAATTTGCCCAAAGTCTCACAGCCCATGAGAAAGAGATCCCGGATTTCAACGTGGGCAGTCTGGTTTGCGAGCTAATGATCTAAATCTGTGGTCCTCAGTCAGGCGTGATTTTTGCCCCCCATGGGATGTGTGGCAATGTCTGGTGACATGTTTGATTGCCGCAGCTGGACTGGAGGTGCTACCAGCATCTAGTAGGTAGAGGCCAGGGATACCGTTAGACCTACAGTGCACAGGTCTCCCCTGACGACAGTACCCCGTCCAAACTGCCAGTTGTGCTGAGGTGGAGAAACCCTGGTCTAAATCCATGCAAAGCGCTTGACAGAGTATGACACGTAGTAGGTGCTCTGTAAATAGTGGCTGGAGAGGAGGAGGAGAAAGGATTTGGAGAAGGTTGCAGGGGAGAAAAGAATTCAAGGGGGAGAAGAGGAACATGTAAATGAATCTGTCAGTTAACAGGACTCCTGTGATCTGCTCATTGGGTGGGTGTGAAGGGCAGGGCTGCCCCAGGGAGGGCAGGTACAGGTGATGCCGTGGCAGGAGGAGGTTGATGGACTGGGAGTGGGGGCCGACACTGCGAAGCCACCTGCCACAGTAACACTAACCAGATGACTCGTCTCTCTGTCCCCTCCCACCCCGTGTCTCTCTCCCCATCTCTCTTGGCCTCTCTGCCTAGAAGGGGACAGCCGGAGGCTGAAGGGGGCCATCCAGAGGAGCACGGAGACGGGCCTGGCGGTGGAGATGCCCAGCCGGACACTGCGCCAGGCCAGCCACGAGTCCATCGAGGACAGCATGAACAGCTACGGCTCAGAGGGCAAGTGAGTGTGGGGCCCGTCCTGCCCGCCAGCCATCTTGACTCTCACAGTCTCTGATGTGGGGCAGGAGGGACTGACCAACGCCCTCCAGGAGCTCTGGGGCAACCTCAGGCTGGGAGGGGCGTTGGCTCAGGGCTCCTGTGTCATTCCCATCTTCAGAAGGGGGGTGATGAAGCAAGGAATCTCCGAGGGAGAGTGAGTACAGCACAGTCTGTGGTGCCCGGCTGCTAGATTTGAATCCTGACTCTCCCACTCACTGGCCTTGTGATTCTGGGCAAGCCACCTCTCTGTGCCTCAGTTTCCTCATCTGTGAAATGGGGATAATAGTACCAACCTCATAGGGATGTTATGAGGATTAAATGGGTTGATATTCATAAAGAGCGTAGGACAGAGGTTGGCAGGTAAGTGCCCTATATCAGTGTTGGTAAATACAGAAGGGGGTCGAGAGGTGCTTTCTTATGATCATTATTGTTTCTTTTTTACTTTCTTAGTTTCTTAAATCCCAGTTGGTTTTTAAATATATATACTACTGCTTGATAAGGACTTTCACATACATCAAGTCATAAAACACTAGGTCTGACTGGCTCCTCGCCATGTTTCTTTCTGCTGGCTGTACATCAGAACCACCAGGAGCTTGTTACAAATACAGATCACAGGGCCCCACGTCCAGGCCGCTGAATCAGAGTCTCTGGGAATGGAGTCAAGGAACTCCATTTTTAAAAGTCTCCCTGGGAGAAAGAGGACCAATCTAGACTGGGGGTTCTTATCTTTGGAGCAATTATGGACCCCTTTGAAAGTTTTGGGAAAGCTTTGGGCCTGCTTTCCCCTGACAAGTACTTGCATGGGCACCCTAACACACACACACTCATTCTCACACATGCAGTCATACAAACACACTCTTCTCATAACTGTAGAGGTTCCCAGATTCCCCTAAAACCCATCCATGGATCACCGGCAAAGCAACTTTGATCTGAAGTGACTTCCTTATTGTACAGATGACCAGGGCACTCAGAGAGGTTGAGGAGTTGCCCTGGATCACACAGCATGCTATAGGTCTGGAACCCAGGAGTCTTGACTCTCAGCCGGGGCTCATTCCAGGAAACCACGTTGCTTCATTGTCTCAGACATCCTCAGCCGGGGAGAGATGGGGTGTCAGGATCCTCGTCCAGCACATGAGGAGATGGGCTTGGGAAAGTTAAGTGCTGTGCTGTCCACTACAGCAGACAGTAGACACATGTGGCTACTTAAATGTAAATCAATTAAAATTAAATTAAATATTCTATTCGCCTCTCGCATTAGCCGTATTTCAAGTGCTCAGTAGCAACACATGTCCAGTGGCCATCATATCAGACCGTGCAGATGTAGAACATTTCCACCATTGCACAAAGTTCCATTGGACAGCACTGACTAAGTGGCTTGTCCAAGGGCAGACACCCAGCCAAGCCACTGAGGGGTGGGGCCGGAACTCAGCGGCCCTCCTGCTCCCCTCCCACTTCTGGCCCTGCTTCGCAGCTGGGGGCTTCTGCTGGCTGAAGGCCTTCCTTCCCCCCGCCCCGCCTAAACTGGGCATCTCCGGCCTCTCTGAATGGCCTTGCCTTGGCAGATGCTGCTGTTCCACCCACCTCCTCGGGAGACTTTCCGGAGGGCGAGAAGAGGAGGACGACAGGCGGAAGGGAGAGGAGGAGGAGGAGGAAGGGAACAAATTTTTCTTCAACCTGAGAAACTTGGCAAGGCAGCACAACTTGGAGGAGGGTATTCCAGGCGTCTGGGTGGCAGTGGGTCCCTGCTGAGCTGCAGGGGCTCAAGAGATTTGGGTCCTAGTCCTGGCTCTGCCACTGAGCCCCTGGCAGGCCTTGGGCGTATCCCTTGGCCTCTTAAGCTTTGAGAGGCTGGTAAACATCTCGTCTGTTGGCCTCACGGGCAGGTCGGAGGACCAGATCATGGAGAGGGCCACGTGGTGCCATGAGCAGCAGCAGGGGGTCAAACCTCTGTCCCATTTTACAGAAGAGCAGATAAAGGCTTGGAGAGGCCATGTGGCTTGTCCAAGGGGAGCAGCTTAGGAGGGTGTCCTGAGGAAGAAATGAGATGATGCCTGCATGTGGCAGGTGCTTGGGAGGTGGCTCTTGTCGTCATTTGCTGTAATGTGCTTTAAGGGACCAGGGAGTCTGGTGGCAACAGAGGGGTTCCGAGCCAGGACTTTGGAGTCAGACAACCCTGGTTTGTGCCTCATTTCTGCTTCGTAGTAGCTGTGTGACTTTGGGCAAGTTACTGTACCTCGCTGAGCCCAGTTTCTTCCTCTATAAAAAGGGAACAATAATAGTACAGACCGCTAATAGAGTTGTTGTGAGGATTATATGAGTTAATACATGTAAAAGCACTTAGAACAGTGACTGGCACATAGCAAGCACTATTATTATTAGCTGTGATTTTTGTTGTTTGTTGTTGATTCAGTCACTGTTTGTTGGATATTTTGCTTCTTGTAGCTAATTGCACCCTAATGAATGCAGTGAGCCACCCCATACGCACTCGTGTCTATGAAGTGCTCAGCACAGAGCAAGCACGGGATCAGTGTTGGCCGTGATGATTATGATATTGAAAGGTTTGGGGTGGGTGTCTTGGGCCCAGTTGAGGAAGGATCAGTGGGTTGGAGGTTGCTGTGTCCAGCAGAGGGGAGTCTTGTCCTCCAGAGAGGGGCTGAGTCTTGGTGGAACCCAGCCAGTCACTGCCACCCCACCCAACACCTGGGCGAGGAAGGGATGTAGAAAGGATGGGCGGGGACATTGAGCTGTGGTCGGTCTCCTTGTTCTGGAGGTATTTTGGGCTCTGGTGGGACCCAGATGCCAGGCTCTAAAACAGGAGGGGGTGTGACCGTCCTCCCCCCTGGGCTCCTGCCAGCCCAGCTGAGGCTTACAGGGAGCCAGTGTGCTTGAGCAACCCCTATGAGCCTGTGGCCCCTGGCACTGCGGGTCTGCCTGTGCACTGGATCACCGGGCATGTGTCTTCCTGCAAGTGGGCACAGGGGTTTCCATTTCAGCAAATGTGATCGATCACCTGTAGTGTGCCAGACATTGGGCTGAGCCCCTTGGAGACCCTGCCTTCCTCTGACCAAGCAACTCATGGTTAGGTGAGAACCACAAGGGCAAACAGAGAACTTTAGAAATGCTGCATCCTAACCAGGTCTCGGGGCTGGGGAAGGGGTGCCTATGGGGTGGGCCATCCTGTCAGTGATGCTTGGGCTCCAAGTTACACAATGCCAGCTAACAATGACCTCAGCCCTCGCTATTCAAAGTGTGGTCCACAGTCCAGCAGCGTATTCCCCGGGGAGCTTGTTAGAAATGCAGCGTCTCAGACCTCACCCCAGACACACTGAGTGAAAATCTGCATTTTAACAAGATCCCGTGGTGGTTCGTGTGCATGTTAGGGTTGAGAGGCCCTGGCTTAACAGTGGTGATGTTCCAGAGCCAACACTGACAGAGCACTAGCCGCGTGCAGGCACTGTGCTAAGGGCTTTTACATATATCAACTCATTTAGTTCTCATGACAATCTGATGACGCTGGGATTGTTAATGTCCCCATTCTACAGACGAGGAAGTGGAAACCAAAAGAGATGAATTAACTTACTCAAGGTCACAAAGCCGGTAAGTGGCTTCAAATGCCAGGATTCAAATCCAGGCATTTGGAGTCTGCCGTTCACCGTTACACTAGCCTCTTGCCCTCATTTAATGGATGCATCTATCGAGATTTCTGGAGGTAGACACTTCCAGGATGGTTTGGTGGCTGGATGGTGCCATCAAGGACCCGAGTCCCTCCATCTCTTCCCTCCGCAGGCCTCAGCATGTTGGACCAATCATGGTTTATCCCTGGGGCTGGGGAAGGGCTTTCTTTCCTTGGGCCCCTTTCTGCCTGAGTGAAAATTGGGGTTCTGTATGCTAAGGATGGAAGGGGACAACTGTGGGTTTGGCAGGCCCATCTCCCCTGAAGGGCAGGGATTCCAGCCCCCTGAGAAAGGGCCACAAGAACAGTACCTCCCTGGACCCCCCGAATCCTGAGACACTCCCTGGTGTCCGTCTGCTTTAGTTTGGGTTCCCCAGGGCCAGACCTGAGACATGATTCATGTGCAAGTAGTCCACACTGGGAGGTGATTCCCTAAAACCATGGCGGAGGAGCATGTGAGAGAAACAGGGCTCGGGAGGCCTCCAATACCATGTGCTTAAAGAAGCCAGCTGCCATCGTGGGCAACTGGAGCCTGGTCCTGATGGGGACTCTGGGAGCCAGTGTGGAACGTGAGCCTGAGTCGTCCCCCAGGAGGTGAGGGAGCAGAAATATTTATACTCTGACTCTCATCAGTTTCTGGTTGATGGGTGCTCCCGATGAACTCTCCTGCCCTTCCTGTGGCACTGTGGGCCCCAGGGACCAGAGAGATTCCAGAGAAATGTAAGCAAGGGAACACAGGTACTGCAGTTAGACGTCAGCAAGCACTGACATGGGGAGGAGTGGGGGATAAGGAGGGAGGACAGCAGAGCCTTCTACCCTGTGGGAGTGTACAGCTCCACCATCTCCTGGCTCTGGGGTTCTCCCAGACGGCTCCCCCTCCCTCACACTCCACGTCTAATCCATAATTGGGCTCTACCGTTTCACTCCTAATTGTCTTTGATTCCATCCATTTCTCCGTCCCCACCCCGCTGGTGAGGCCACTCATCAGTCTTGCCGGGAAGGCTGTAAGTCTCCTTTTTGGCCTAAACTCCATAGTCTGTCACTCAGCACTTATTTCCTCTGACTTCTGCCAGCCTCCCTCAGTCCCCACCCATGTGCCTCCACCCCACCACCCTGAACCTCTTACACTTCTCTCTGTCTCCCCTCCGGGGCTTTGCATCCGTTGCTCCCTCTACCTGGCCCTTCCTTTCCTACCCTGCTCCCTCCCCACCCTCTGACTCATCCCTCCCCCAGATCTCGGCTAAGAAGTGACACATAAGCTTTCTGTCATGTGCCAACTCCAGGTAATGATAGTGGCTCCCTGGAGTGCTGTGTTGAGAAGGATTCTGGAGCCCAGTCCGGGCTTGGCAGGAGTGTTGAGGTTGATTAGCAATGTCTTCCCTGGGTGTGGACGGGGAAGTGGAACAGCACGGTCTACTTTTCCTCTGACTGTATCAGCAGCTTCCACAGACCGTTCTTCCCCCACCACAGCACCCATCACACTATCATAATTGTCACGTGTGTGTCCGTCTGTCCCATTATACACTGAGTTTGGTGCCTGCCCAGCACAGGGCCTGGCCCACAGGTGATGCTCTGCAGATTTTGATGAATAATGGGTAGGTACTGTGAGCAGAAGCACACACATTCCACTCCTTCCTGCCCCTCCCCAGTCTTCTTCGTCACACAGGATCCAGGGCCCCAGCATCCTTTCTGTAAACCTGAAACTCTCAAAGCTGGCTCCCAGCCCCCCTCCTGCTCCTTCCCTCTGCCCCTCATTGTCCCGATGTGTCTGGGTCATCAGCACCCAGCTCCCTGAGTGTCTGGGTCACTGTGCCCACAGCCGGGGAACAGTGACCAGACACTCAGGGAGCTGGGTGTGATGACCCAGACACATCGGGACAATGAGGGGCAGAGGGAAGCGAGGCAGCCAGGCCCTGGCGGGTCGGGTGGTAGTCAGAATCCCCCTTCTGTCCTCCACCTCTGGTATTAGCAGAGTCATCATGCCTGAAGGACAAACAAGGACGGATATAGTCATGGGCTGGAGATGGGGATGTGTTTGGTTTTGTTTTAAAAGCACTAGTATTTGTTGAGTGTTTGACTTTGCCAGATTCTGAGAAGTTTATCTCATTTCCTACTTACAACAGCACCGAGGGGTATCCAATCGCTGTCTATTCCTACTTCGCCAAAAAGGAAACCCAGGCTCTGAGAGGTGAAAAATGTCTTTACAACCAGTGAGTGGTGGAGCCAGGATTCAAAAACCAGGCTTGTCTGACCGCAAAAGGTGGACTGCAAATCCCTATGCTCTGCTGTGGGCAAGGTCCCCTTGGGGCACTTAGAGACAGGATAGCAGAGTGGTTAAGGAGATGAACTCTGGAGCCAGACTCCTAGGGTTCAAATCCCAGGTCTGCCACTTACTAAGAGCATGATCTTGGTTGGGTTACCTAACATTTCTGTGCCTTGTTTCCCCTTCTATAAAGTGGGTATTATATAATAAGGACTAGTTTTTATTGATAACCTAGTACTATTAGTGCTTGACTCATGACAAATTTTTGATAAATAAAAATAAATCAAATCCCTAGCTTCCTGCCCGTGAGCCACACTCTCAGGGTGGGGGTGGGGGGCCGTTGGAAACGTCTTGAATGCTTGAGAAGCCGGAGTCGGGATTGTGTGAAGCTATGGATCCTGGCATACAGTCAATTCCGCTACAACGCTTGTTTGGAAAACGCAAGTTTGTTCCAACACGATGTAAGTCTTAGGGAATAATCTGAACACAAGACAGATTTTGCCTTTGCTGTGTGTGATTTCATCCACGAGAAACACTGGGTGAAGGCAGAACATTGCACCCACGTAGGAATACACGAGACACACACACCTCGAACATGTACCTGCCTCCTCAGCTCCTGCGCGTTCTGAGCCACACCCATGCACACCTGGTGTTAAAACTTCCCGTCAGACAGCCTCCTTCACCCCTTTGTGTAACTCACAGGCTGCAGTCCTGACACTCACTTCCACAAGTAAACTCAGGCCGGCTTCAAGGTAAAGCTCCTGATTCACTGTATTTATGCATTTCTTAACCAGTTAACATTTGTAAGACTATGCTACCATTTTTATTATGTTCCTGTCTTTCTTTTTGTTTTTTCATGCGACACTGAGATCGTTTTGGGGTGTTGTGCCCCTAACCCCGTTTTCCCCATAAGCTCTGTGATTTTTATTGCAGGATTTTATGCTGCACAGTAATTTTTAGGAGTGTATATTTCATGTTACGGCAGAACTGACCGTACTGTAGACTCAGCAAGTCTGTGAGAAGGTGGATGGACAGGTGGACGTGTGGGGACAGAGAGTGAAGGGATCATCAGACAGCCCATGAACTAAAAACCTGCAGAACCACGTCACCCATCGTCACAAGGGCTGTGCAGCCTTTTAATTTCTGATGCAATTGAGACAGGTGACCCATCTGGAAAAGAGAAGAGTCAACCCCCCGAATAACCCAATTACTTCTTAAACCAACCAGAGCATGGAAAATCCAGGGGCCAAGCTGAGCTCAACGGTTAATAATAACAGACAAATGAGTTTCAGCTCCACAAACAGGACTAACGGGATTTGAAATGCAGGAAGTCTCATTTCACCATTAACACAAAAGAAAAGGCCAGTGGAGCACGGGTTGTAATCCTGTTTCAGGCCTCTGCCTCCACCCACATGGCATGTGTCCCCAGGGGGAACCAGCTGCTGCAGTGCCCCCCATCGCTCCCCCCAGATGCCCTGGGCTTGGTCTCAGGCATCCCGAGGCTGCACTCCCTAACAGGTCTGGAATCAGAAATGCCGTGCAAATGCCACGAAGAGGCCTAGGCTCTTCCCAGGCCAGGCAGCAGGGACCAGCAGGCCGTGTATCTCAGTCCTTTATTCATTCAGCAGATACTGTGTGCTAGGCCCTGTGCTAAGCACCTTGCCTGCATTATCTCACTGACTCTCCCCAGCAACTCAGCAAGGTGATCACAATGTAGTCTCATTTTATACATGAGGAAAGAGCAGCTCAGAGAGGTTACAAAACTTACCTCAGTTTGCACAGCACTGGAATCCAAGGTCTATATTATGCGAAAGTCTGGTCTTAACCACTATAGTTTCCCAGTTTGGGACCAGCTAAAGGGTTTGGCAGTGAACGTTTATGGAGTTCCTACTGCATACAAGGCATGGTCTAAGTAGTAGCAAGTATGTGGCACTTCATAATTCAGCAAGCTTTATCCTACCCCTTTGCGAATGGATCCTATGAGCAGAAGTTTTCAAAACATTTAAAACTGGAACAGCACAGGCAGCCACCAATGAAACGGCTGCACACTGCCCATGAGGGAGTTGTGGTCTCATTTGCAGATAAGAGTCGAGTACAGAGACACCAGCAGCTTGCCAGAGGTCACACAGCAAGCGGTTGACCAGCGAGGAGTAGAAGCAGCTCTGACTTTGTATCCTCCGCCTTTCATCCTGCTCCAGAGAAGACCCCAAGGTGGAGGGGGTGTCCAATGCAGCTGGTCCTCTGGCCAGCAGGGACCTGCCACCACTTGATTCTTCCTTCCTCCAGCCCCATGGAGGATGTGATAACCCGTTCAGGGTTTCTGGGGCATCTGTTTGGTCCCTTGGCAGCCGCCGAGGCACCCTGGGATGGGAAATCAGGCAGCCGCCCAGATATTATAAACAATTACCGCTAATTACCAGACTGCCAGTTCCCCATTGTCTGCTCACAATCCCACTGAGGAACTGAGGAGCAGACAATGACGATGTTGGAGGAAACTTTCAATTTCAAGCTGCAGAAGGCCTCACTCTGCCTGGGAGGCTGGGCCCCTTCAGTGACTTGGAACCCAAGAGGCACTGCCATTTCTTGGGCTTTTGGAGCCCAGAACCTCCTTATAAAATGGAGCCTGGACCTCCGAGATGTCCAGGAGGGTGGGGTGGAAAACAGAGGCGTGGAGGAAAGGCCACGTCACCAGCTGTGGGAGAGTCTAGCTCTTAGCTTTGGTGCTGTTCATTAAGGGTCTTTGGGTTTGCGAGGATAATGGGCACACGGTTCCATCCCCAGATATTTCCATTATTTTTCCCTTTCTCTAAGCACTTTCTCTACGGCACTGTTGCATAATTGTTGAGATAATAGATTCAGAAGCCCGACTGCGTGGATTCAAATGCTTCTCTGCCTCTGCCTTGGTTTGGCCCTGTCTCGGTTTCAGAGGGCCATATGCTTCTCCCTGGGGTTGGAGGGACACACAGAGCTGCAGAGGGTCTCTCAGGTTCACTTGACAAGACCCCGGGCAGCCACTTCTCCAAAGCATTGTGCCCTTTTCTCAGCTCCCCCTAAATAGAAGGATGGGCACAAGTCCCCTCTGCTTCCAGATTCCCCAAACCTATGTGGGGTTTCCTGTCATCCCTCAGCACCGCCAGCCTAAGGACTCAGACCTTCCTCGAGGATCCTCCAGCCTCCCAGCTCTCTTCCCTCCCCGCCTGACTTCCTCCGCTCTCCCAGGCTCGGGACTGTTCGTTTGGGGGCAGGGCAGCCTGGTTTTGCGCCCATCCTTCTAAGTCTCTTTCTTTTTAGATTTGAAACTCAAAAGCCAAGAATCTGACTGTCGTGTTCTCTGCATCCTTCTGGGTCATCCCTTCTCTGAGGCAGAAGACATAGAACATGCCTGGGGGGCAGGGGGCACTAGGATATCATGAAAATGAAAAAGCACTCAGGCTGAAATGTCAAATTTCTATCCTGCTGTCGACTCTGCTGATAACCTAAGTAAAAACAGAATTTGTTGGAACGACGCTGGGGTATCGCACGTGGTTGAGGGAAGAGCTGAGCAGCCAGGACTGGGAAGTAGTTTGGGGCTCTTGGCGAGAGCAGGCCATTCACACGGCTCAGTTCTCATGCCTGTTGGTTTCTGGGGTCCTCTTTTTCGTTTCCCAGAGAGTCTTTGTTGGACTGAGTTTGGGTCAGGTGTCTCCCCCCGATCCATCGGCTCTGGCCGGGGGAGAGGCTCACTGGATTTGTTCAAGCAGACCCAGTTGCTGTAACCAGCCTCTTGAATCAATGACTTAATAAGAACGTTTATTTCTTGCTCACGCAAACTTCAGTGCAGATGTTTCTGGTCATTGGGCCCAGGTTCCTTTTCTCTTGTGGCTTCACCATCCTTAGAGCCTCAGGACCCTCTGCGGGAAACTCTGCTGGGGGAAGAGAGACGAAGTTCGTATGTGGGAGGTTTTTTTGGTTTGGTTTTTTGAATTGTGGTAAAATACAGGTAATGTGAAATTTACCATTGTAACCATTTTTAAGTGTATGGCTCAGTGGCATTAAGTACATTCACATTGCTGTGCAACCATCACCACCATCGTCTCCAGGACTCTCTTCATCTTGTTAAAGTGAAACTCTGTTCTCAAACAATAGCTTTCCATTCCCCCTCCCCCAGGCCCTGGCAACCACCGTTCTGCTTTCTGTCTATGAATTTGACTCCACTGGGTACCTCATATAAGGGGGATCATTCAGTATTTGTCCTTTTATAACTGGCTTATTTCACTTAGCATAACATCTTCAAGGTTCATCCATGTTGTAATGTGTCAGAACTTCTTTCCTCGTTAAAGCTGAATAATATTCCATTGTGTGTATATACTACACTTGGCTTATCCATTCATCCATTGATGGGCACTTGGATTGCTTCCACCTTTTGGCTATTGCAAATAATGCTTCTATGAACATGGGTGTACAGATATCCCTTAGAAACCCTGCTTTCAATTTTTGGGGGGTATATACCAAGAAGTAGAATTGCTGGATCATATGGTAATTCTATTTTTAATTTTTTGAGGAAGTGCCATACTGTTTTACATAGTGGCTGCACCATTTTACATTCCTACTAACAGTGCACAAGGATTCCAATTTCTCCACATCTTTGCCAACACTTGTTATTTTGCTTTTTAAATTTTGTTTTGTTTTTGATGGTAGCTGTTTTAATGAGTGTGAGATGGCACGTGGGAGGTGTTTTATAGGATAAGCCTGGAAGTGGCCCACGTCACTTCAGCTCACGTCCACTGGCCACTCTTAGTTACAAGGCTGGGAAATGGATTGAGCTGCGTACCCAAGAGGAGGTGGAACATATAGATTAACCACACACAGAGGGACACACCAGGTGGGCTTCCAGGAGCCCACCCATGTATTGGGACCAGCCCAGGACAAGGGAAGGTGATTATGTGGCTTTCCTTTGATGAACCTCAGCGTCCTTGCATGTCAACTCAAGGTCATGCTGCTCCAGTAGACCCACTCCAAGGATGACACCAGAATGTATGGTCCACAGGACAGGGCTTTGTATTGTTCACTACCAAGTCTCCGGAGCCTGGAAGGGTGCTGGCAGAGCAGGCCCTTGGTACTGAGGTGCCCAACCCGACCTGGGTGGGTCGGGACTGTTGTGCCTCATTGTATTGTCTATAGTTGTTTCTTTAGGAGCAACAAATTTGCCCAGCAAAACAGTAAGTTCTTTGTGTCCAGGGTCTTCTCTTGTCCCTTCCCACAGCTTGCTTTGAATGTTATGCATAAAGGTGCAAAATACCATTGGGTGACTTGAATTGGGAGGTAGCCTTGTAGAGCAGCAAGCACTGCCATCATATAGACCTTGGGCAGGTATCTTTCTCCCTGGGCCTCAGTCTGCTAGTCTGTAAAATAGGGAGGTCTGGATCAGAGAACATCTTCCTGTAACCATGTGCTGAGCAAGTGGGTGGATCCTTTGCCACCTGTGAGGTTTTGTGAATTGATGAGGTATAATGGCAGAAAGATTTGGTTCAAGCACCAGGAGGCAGGAAGAGAGGCCCATGATTGTGTTGTTCTTTCTGAAGAACTTGGGTAAAGGTAAAATAGCAGAGTGGTTTGGAAGCAGAATGGGCACCTGTGCAGGGTGGAACCAGAAACCCCGCCTCCCTTGGAAGCTCCTCCTGCTTCTTCAAAGCCAAGATCCCAGCAGGTTCCGCAAGAGGGGAGCTTTGGCGGGGGGCTCTCAGGGCAGGAAACACTATACAGTGCCTTTGAGACCTGAGACAGTTTCCTTGTCCTGCTCAAAGACCTCCCTGGCTGCTGCTTTGAAACGTGGCACACAGTAGATGCTCGTGGAAAGTTAGCTGTTAGTCTTGGAACATGCCCAGGTGGACAGTCACCCGGGATTGGCGTTACAAGTATTGTATTCAACTGCTGACTGCCCTGTGAGCTCTGTGCCTTTAGTCTGGGCTGAGCCTGGGCTTCCTCGTTTGAATAGTGGTGACAAAGGTGAAGAGCCAACCTTCTGGGGTTGCGGCCAGGATCAAATGAGAAAACGCTTCTTGAGTGCTTTGTTCCTAAAGATAATAGCGGTATGTCAGGCATGGTACTTAATGTCTAATCTCATTTAATACGCACGACAGACCTAGGAGATGGGAACATTATTATTCCCATTTCAGAGATAGGAAAAAAAAAACTAAAACTGGCTTAAGCAAAATAATAATAGTAATCGTTATTGTTGTTGTTGACTTAAGTAACCAAAAAAAGATGAAGTACTTGCTTCAGGCAGAGCTTGATCCAGGAGCCAGTTTGCTGGCTCCATTCATGGTCTCCAGATGGTAGTCAGATAGCATCCAGAAGCTCAGTCTTGTGTCCCAGGTTCACGTCTGGTGAGAAAAAAAGAGCTTCTCACTCCCTACAGTTCAAACAAAGTTTCCTGGCCAGATTCTTGTGGGCTGAATTGGGCCACGTGCCCCTCTCTGAGCCAGTCACTGGCAAAGGGAAGGAATGCCCTGATTGGCCAGGCTGAGCTCGCCCCATCCTCTGGAGCCAGGTCTGCTCTGCTCACCAGGGATCAATACCTTGGGGAGGGGGCTTCCCAAAGGAGACTTTAGATCTTGTTCCCAAAGGAAGAGGAAGTGGACATTGGGCCGCCCAGCAGCAGCAACAAATACATATCTCCAAGGCCGAGCCACTGGTCCCATGCTTCTCAAACTGTCAGGTGCAAATAAGTCTTCTGGGGCTCGTGTTAAAAGGCAGACTCTGATTCAGCAGCTGGGCAGTGGAGTAGGGCGCAATTCTGTTTCTAATTAGCTACCGGGCGATGCTACTGGTCTCTGGACCACAGTTTGAGTATCATGACACTAAACCATAGGAGCCAGGCATGGACAAGCATCATCTCCCTTGATGCTTACAACCACCCCAAGAGGCAGGCATCACCATACCCATTTCACGGAGGCGAAAGCTGAGGCTCGGCAAGAAGAGGTAAGAGAATGGTACAGGACACAAAGCTAAGCCCTAGAATTTTGCAGTCAGAGCTGAGACTTTAGGGCCATGAGAATAGAAGGACAGGACACCAGTCTGCCTGAGGCTGGGTGATGGATGTAGACAGAAATCACCGCGGATTGAGGGACGGTCCAGAGCTGACCGCCTGAGTCATCAGAATCCTCAGTCGGCCCCTGGGAATGTTTGTTTTCGTCTCGTCTCTTCTTGCAGCCTTAACTATGGGGGAGTTTGCCTGGCATCGGACGCCCAGTTCAGCGACTTCCTGGGCAGCATGGGGCCAGCGCAGTTTGTGGGCCGCCAGACCCTGGCCACCACGCCGATGGGTGAGTGCCCCAAGACCTGTTCCAAGTGGGGGAGGGCCACCAGAAGCCCTGCATCTCTCCCTCCTTCCCTCTGCCTTGGGTCCAGCTGATGGGCACCCAGCCTGGAGTCTAGTCCACACCTGCCAGCCCTCAGCAGAGCCCAAGCACTTGGTGTGGGAGATGGTTCTGGTCTTGTTTTGGGCTGGAAGCAGGGGAAGGAGATATCATCCCTGAGCAGAGAGAAGGAGCTGAGTCCTTGATTGAGCTTCTAGGCTGCTTCCCACTCTCATCTCTCGGGGCCTTTTGCAGGGGACGTGGAGATTGGCTTGCAGGAGCGGAATGGTCAGCTCGAAGTGGACATCATCCAGGCTCGGGGACTGACAGCGAAGCCGGGCTCCAAGACACTGCCAGGTGTGGGGCTGCTCTCCCTTCTGCAAGGCAGCAGTGGAGGTGGGGAGGATGTCCTGAAGGAGATCTGAGTCTAGAAGAGAGAAAATTGGGCCCAACTGTGGGGGACGCCTCTGTCCCAACTCTAGTGACTCACATGGAACTGGTGACACATGGTTTGTTCTGGGCACCCAGTTGAGATTGTTGGTTGACCTTGTCAGCCTCCCGCTCTGGACTGCACTGCTGGAGGGCAGGGACCATCCTTCCTGTTTATACCCCAGTGCCCAGTAGGGTGCATGGCACACAGTGGGTGCTCAGTAACGTTTGTGAAGTGAATGGCTCGCGATGGGTGTAAAAGCCAGGGGAGGGGTAGGTGAGGCAGGGACTGAGAGGGGAAACAGGTGAGTAGAGAGTGAGCAAAGGAAGGGGGAGGCAGGCAGGACCACCCACGGGAGTGGAGTAGGCCCCACCCAACCCTGGCTGTAACCCACCACCCCATCCACCACCCCACTTGCCCCTGTTGCTTCCTCCCCACACCCCAGGGGGCTCTCCCGTCGCCAGCAGTGGGTGGGCAGCCTCTCTCTACTGCGCCCTTTGTCCACCATTTGAAGCCCAGACTAGAACTCACCCCGCTGGCCTCTGTCCCCAGCGGCCTACATCAAGGCCTACCTGCTAGAGAATGGCATCTGCATTGCCAAGAAGAAGACCAAAGTCGCTCGCAAGTCGCTGGACCCGCTGTATAACCAGGTGCTGCTGTTTCCTGAGAGTCCCCAGGGCAAAGTCCTGCAGGTGAGGGGCATGGGCGTGTGTGTGCAGTACCGGAGGGAGAGGGAGGCGCCCCTGGGGAGGCCTCACCTGGAGGACATGGAGTCCTGTGGTAGATCTGAGCTCCACAGCTGGCTGTGTGATATTGAACAAGTTGCTTTTTGAGCCTCAGCTTCTTCATCTGTAAAATGGGGACACTAATAGCACCTCCTGATAACATTACTGTGGCAGTGAAATGTGTGCTTTGTGCAAGAAAAGTTATTTGCAAGTTGGGCCTGCAGTAAGTGCTCTACAAATGGCTTCCATTATCATCATCACCATCATCAACCTCTGAAGGCCAGGGGCTTGGCCTGGAGCACAGTGATGATAGACTCGGACCCTGTTGAGGTCCAGAGAGGTGTTGGCTCCCTGGTTGTTAGGAGGATCCTAATGGTCACTCAGACCTAGAGCTGAAACAGCTGCCCCTCAAGGTTGTGGGCAGGGCCTGGGTTGAATGCCTGCAGGAGCCCTAGGCCTGCTCTGTCAGGGCTGCCGCATGGGCACCTCTGGCTTGTACCTCAATTTCTCGCTCCTAAGCTGGGCAGGTAAGCAAACGAGGACAGGGCCAAGGTGTTACAACTTGCCAAGACAGTGGGACTTGGCCAAACTGGGAAACCCAGGTCCTGTCTGGGGCAGTTTTCAACCTGTGGGTTGAGACCCATCAGTGAGTTGTGAAATCAATTTAGCAGATCTCAACAAGTATTTCTTTTTGAATGGAATGGAATAGGAAATAGGAATCGGAAAGAAAACATTATCACCCTCAGTAAGATAAGTCTTATTTGGTGAGGCACTCGCTCCAATTGTGAATCCCACGTGTGTACTGGGTGGTGATGTAATTGTCTCTCTTACTGTATATCCCTGTCAAAAAAGTTTGGAAAAACCCTTCTTGTCTAGAGGCATTCACATACAATTTAAAACAACCAAAAGGCCATCTGGGGGCCACATCTGGCCACCGGACGAAGGTTTGTGTGTTCTGGCCTGAGCACCTTTGGAGAAGCTCCAGAGCACATCCGTCTGGCATGCGGAGGGGATGGGGAAACAGAAATCTGACCTGGGGTCCTTGCTCCTGAGCCCTCTGACTAACATCAGAGCGGGACAGACCCACCGCGAGCGAGCTCCAGAATGCCAGTTGTGTCAGTCCGCTGGGGCTGCCATGACAAAGGACCATAGACTGGACGGCTTACACAGAATTCGCTTCTCACAGTTCTGGAGCCTGGAGTTCCGAGACCGAGGTGTCACGGGTTGGTTTCTTCTGAGGCCTCTCTCCTTGGCTCCTAGATGGCCGCCTTCTTGCTGTGTCCTCAGATGGTCTTTTTTCTGTGCACCTGAGTTCTGGTGTCTGTGTGTCCTAATTTCCTCTTCTTATAACACCACCAGTCAGATTAGATTATGGCCCACCCTAACAGCCTCATTTTAACTTAATCACTTCTTTACAGGCTCTTTCTCCAAATATAGTCACATTCTAAGGTATTGGGGGTTAGGACTTCAACATGAATTTTGGAGGACACGGTTCAGCCCATAACACCAGTGAAAACCAACCCATCCATGCACCAGAAGTGGGCTTCTGAACAGCTGCCCAGGGAGCACTGAACACTTACTAGTTGAGTGACCTGCGCGAATGATTTAACCTCTCTGAGCCTCGGTTTAAACAGCTATGAAATCGGATCATTTTTGTAGGGTTGCTGAGAAAATCAAGTCTAAGGCTGGTTTAGCGTTAGAACGGTTCCTGACACGCAGTGAACAGTAGCGCCGGCGTAGGTTGTTTTCGTGTTACCCTCTATGCTTGAGCAGTTTACAGCTTACAGTGAGCTCTTACATCCATTATCTCCTTCGATCCTCACCTGTGAGGTGGGCCGAGTAGGGATAATTCCGTTTAGGAAGGAGAACTCTGAGACTCCGTGAGTCTTAAATGACTTGCCCCAAGCCACACAGCCAGGACTGGGGTTTGAATCGACATGTGTCTGACTCCAGAGGCTGTGGGTTAAGCCCCCAGGCTCTACTGAATGATTGAGCCAGCCATAGAGGGGAACAGAGTTAGAAGCTGAGGTGCAGAAGAGCAAATGAGAGCCCTGCAGCCACAGAGACCGCCCAACTGGCAGCCCCAATACATGGAGAAGTCACTGCAGAAAAGGGTCTGCTGGGAAAAGGAAGGAAGCCAGCATGCACACGGTACCAACCACTTTTTAAAACTTTGTTTCACTTGGGGGGTTTCTGATGATCTAGAAGCAGAGGGCCTGTGAGGGAGGCAGGCAGGGGACTCACAATGTAGGATCAGCCCTCAAGACTTGGGTTCAGAGATGGCCGATGGAACCCAGAGGGCAAGACTGCAGGCAGGAAGCCAGTTATCCAGGCCAGCAATAATGGTGGCACTGGAGCCGGAAAATATGGTCAGACTTGAACAATTTTAAGGAGAATCCACAGTCTCAGAGGTGACTTGGGCATGGAGTGACCCCAGGTTCTGGTTCTGAGTGGCTCTGGCAGGATTTGACCCACTGTGTCTCTTGCCTGCAGGTGATCGTGTGGGGGAACTACGGGCGGATGGAGCGGAAGCAGTTCATGGGTGTGGCCCGCGTGCTGCTGGAGGAGCTGGACTTGACCACCCTGGCCGTGGGCTGGTACAAGCTCTTCCCCACCTCCTCCATGGTGGACCCAGCCACAGGCCCCCTGCTCCGGCAGGCATCCCAGTTGTCCCTGGAGAGCACCGTGGGACCCTGCGGCGAGCGATCTTAGTGCCGGGGATGGGGAGGGGCTCCCCGAGATGGCCTGAGACCGCCAAGCCCCGACCTGGGACCCCAGGCCCAGGGGCATATTGAACAGAGGAGGCCAGGGTTTTCCCTCACGGTGGGGAAGCAGAACGGGGAGACCTGCCCCCCCAGGGCCCCTCCTCACCCCTTCTTTGCCTCCTACCCCCCGAGACCTTCCCTCTCCCTACGGGATTGGCTGCAGTTTTGACTTGGCCGGTTCTTGACCTGGTGGGTGTGGCTGCAATCCGGAGAAAGGAAAGACTGAGGTGGCAGAGCAAACCATCCTCCTGCCCCACACTGTCCGACCGCTCCCCCTTTTTGCCTCCTGGGAAGCTCGCTGCCCGGAGCCAAGTCCAGAACCCAGCGGCCATCTCCATGGTGCCAATTACCAGCAAGTGTCTTTCCTGCGGCACCGGGTTCAGGCAGCTACTCCTGCCCTGAAGCTGATGGGCAGCTCTGCAAGGATCCGGAACCAGCTCCGGGGGCCCAGGGCCCCCTTGAAGAGGAGCTCAGGCCTCCCTCTGCCTGCCCGTGGAAGGAGCTTTGCCGCAGCGTGTCCGAGTCCATCTGTCCGTCCCCTCCTGCCTGCCCCTCTTCCAGTGGCTCTAGGAATTGGGGTCCAGCAGGGACCGAAGGCAAGGAGGAGGTGCCCGGGGCCTGGCACAGATCCCAGGGTGCCTTGCTCATGGGATTGCAGCAAGCTGCTTTGAAACTGTTGGTGGACTGGAAAGGACTCTGTTGACTGTGTTTTGGTGGAGGAGCTGCAGGACTCTGGTTTTCCAGAACCCCAAGCCTAGAGAGCTCACCATCTCTGCATTTGGGGGATGCTGGATTGGAGAGGGAGTCTGAGGAAAGCTGGGATTGGGACTGGTGGGGCCAAGGCGAGGGTTCCAGATAGCAGAATCCCTCCTTGTTGTATGAGGTCAAAGTTTATCTTATCTACCCCTCTGCCTCCAAGCTAGGGGTCTTGGGAGGCAACACAGCTCCCCTATTTTAGTCTTTTTAAGCCAACCTTCCTGTACTAAGGGATGTTACTGCCCCGGCCTCAATTACCTTGGCTCAAGGAGAGAAAGAGTGAAGAGGTACGAGTGTAAGAGTCGGAGATGCCTTCTCAAGCAGGCCTGGGTAGCTGCCTTCCCAGCCTGGCCCTCCCCGGGGCCAGCGGAAGCCCTTTTGCATGCTGGGGAGGACGCAGGCTGCCCCTCGTTATAGAAGCACATTTCTGCCACCTCCCCTGGGAGGCACTCAGCAGCCCACCACCCCTCATTACCCAGTCCCTGCTGTGTAGGGTGTAGTCCAGGTTAGCTGGATAGTTAGTGTTCCAAGCCCTGGGGCCTATTCTTAGCTCGCACATAGACCTTAGAGTCCCAGGACCGGGTGCAGAGGAGATGCAAGTACATTCCAGGAGACTGGTGTCTCCTCGCTGACGTGGGCCTGGATCTGGAGCCTGGTTCATGGGAGGCCGGCTCCTCCTCCTCCTCCTCCTCTTCCTCTCCCCACCCCGTAGGGTTGTAGCTGGAGATGCCCATTATACTCAGATGTTCTGATTTATTATCCTTGGTACTGATTTTATTTATGAAGCACTCCTGAGGATTGTGGGCCTTGGTGGAGGGGGTCTGGGCTCCATTAGAGGGAGTTGTTTTCCCATGAGGGTGCCCAGCTGTGTTTGGTCCCACGTCCCACTCTAGGCTTTTGACCAGGTGATTCCTTCCACCTGAAATTCCTCCCCTCCCCTCCGCCTGTTTAAGCCCTGGGTATCCTTTAAAGTTCTGGATGAGTTATTTCACCTCCATAGAGCTTCTCACACTGCACTGGGAAGGGGGGATGGAGATGCCCCTTTATCCGGGAGGTCTTCAGTGCTTCCTGGGATTGTGGTGGGTGGAATCCCAAGGCTGGGGCAGGAGGCAGCAGCCTTCTGGGTGGACTCACATCTGAAGCCCAGAGCCAGCCCCTCCCGTTCGTCTTTTTAACCAGTGTGATTTCTCTGCTGTTTGTTTATTACTCACCACTTGGAATGTTTTGAGCCCGGAGAGCACCTTCTCTCTCCAGCCATCACTGCTCTGGTTGTCCCGGGGTAGCTTTTCAAAGAGGAGACGGAGCCTGGCTGTCCCAACCAGAGGGAGAGGGGGCTCAGGGCCCCCAGCCTGATCCTACCCTCTGGTGTCTGCACAGCCTTTAGAGAGAGAGTGCTCCAAAGCAATAACATCTTTCTGGGGGTGGTCAGTGAGGGCCCCCTCAACGACTTTCTTGTTTGTTCTGTGAAATCTCCGCTCACCTCCTGGAGGGGTGGTGGGGGGTGGGGGCTGGAGCCCTGTTTCTTCGTATCATCGTGAGTACGTGCTCCCCTTCCAAGGGGCTCTGGCCATTTGGTGTGGTAAGCACTGTCCTCACCAAGGGATGGGGGTTCGGGGAGGAGGTGACTTCTCATTATCAGCTTTGGGGACCCTTCAAGCCCCTCTGCCGTCTGATCCTTTGCCAGCTCAAACAACCATTTGGAGAGGAGCAGAGGGTAGAGTGGGGGATTGGGGGTGGCTAGGGTCTCGAGGGGATGATTCTTTTTTCAGTCTCTGGGTCAAAGGTCACTTGCAGGGGTCCTGTGGGAGGGAATCATCTCCACTTGCCTCTAGAATCCACTTTTCATACGAAAGGGGAAGGGTCTTTGGGTCCATTAGTAAAGTCATTTCCATTTCACAGCCTGGGAGACTGAGGCCCAGCACAGGGAAGAGCTGCCTCTGGGGTCACCTATGAGTTCAGTGGCACCCCCAGCCAGGGCCGCCGCCTCCCACCGGAGGCTGAGTTGGAGCCAGGGCAGGACGAGGTGGGGCCGCCATTTCCCATGACACTTCCTCCTCCCTTCTCTCCGTGGAGCTTCCTAGTGGCCTTGAAAGGACGGGCAGGGCGAATTGTAGCCCATCTGAGAGGTGGGGAAACAGGCCCAGAAACAGGAAGTGACTTGCCCACGACCCCTCAACAAGCGAGCGCTGGGGACAGAAACGGGGCTCCATTGGCTTCCCTCCATGGGACAGGAGACCATTGCTCCAGGGCATGTCTGTCATGATAAGTATTTGTGGCCTTTAAGCCCTGCTTGATTCCACCTCGGTGGGCCAGTAACTTTTCTGGGCCCGGGTTTGGGGGACACAGTTGCCATAGAGACCTAGCCCTCCTGGGGCTGGCCCAGCTGCCTGAAGGTGTGCAGGATTTGGTGCAGGCCTTGATGTTTGTGTGGGGTCTCTGCAGAGGGGCCGTAACCCCTCCAGGACTGACCTGAGGGAGGCAGGACCCAGCTCCTGCCCGGGGCTGTGGGAGTGAGGTGGCTGGGGTACAGACATCTCATCTTAAGGAAATCCTCACAACCTTCAGATGTGATCACACCTGATCCTCCCATAGTGCTTTTCAACCTTTTTTGTTTTCAAAGTGCTTTTACCACGACTGTGCCCTCACAGAGCCCCTGGGCAGTAAGTGGGGGCCTGTGTTATCAGCCCCATTTTAACGAGGAGGAAGCTGAGGCCCTGGGAGGGGAAGGCACCTGCTGAGGTTCCACTGTGAGTTAGTGGCTGAGCCTGGACTGGGACTCAGTTCTCCAACAGTGCAGAGCTCACTCTTCTACACCAGGAGGTGAAGCAGATGGTTTCAGGGGTGGTTATGCACTTTACAAGTTGATTCGCCATCCAGCTCCTTAACCCAGGAGCTCCTGGGCGCACTTCAGTGTTCTGAAGCAGCTCTGAGCCCCACTCCCTTTGGAGCACAGCTGTTGCGTCAGGCAAGGTCACCTGCATTTATTTATTGAGCAGCAGTGCTGTGCTGGGCCCAGGGGACCGAGCCCTCCCGTGTTCCCCTGTAATGACTCGTACGGGCCTCTGGGAGGGCCCTGTGTCTGTACAGCAGCACCTCAGTGGACGGAAAGCTTTCATGTCCATGAGCTCATCTGACTCACATACCCTGTGAGGAGGCTGACTGTGCCCGTTGTACTCATAGCTTCTGTGAGGGCAAAGTGGAGACTTGAACCCGGGGCCTCAGGCATCACATCTGGAGCCCTTTCACTCTACGACTGCCTCCTGAGGGGGTGGCAGGAAAGCGAGACCCCAGGTCCTCAGGCTAGGGGGCCTCTCTCCATCCACCCACCTTTCCCTCATTCCCTCTCCGGGAGCAGGAGCCGCTTGGGGCTTTGGGGAGGGAGGGTTTCCGGGGCCCCTGGGTTGGTGTGGGTCACGTTGCATTGTGTTCATGACCATGTAGCTCATGTTGAAAATTAAAGTTTTTGGCTTTTCTAACCTGGCTTGCTCTGCTTTGTGTTGAGACAGCTCTATCCAAGAAGCTAAGGGCAGTTGGTGTTTTAAGGAGCCGAGTGCTATGGGAGGCAGCATGCCCCACCATGGGCTTTGTTAATGTCCCATTATGGGGCAGGGCCCGTCCAGAACCCTTCCAGAGATGCACAGGAGGGAACAGGGTTCGGGTTGAACCCATTTTACAGATATGGAAACTGGGGCCCAGGTAAGGGATGAGATTCCCCAAGGTCACATTGTGGGTGATTGGCAGGACCCAGGTCTCACAGCTCCCAGAAGAGAGCTTGTCCCACAGCATTCGAGTGCGTCTAGGTGGCCCCAGTGACATGGTGGGTATCAGCAAGGCACCCCTCATCCTGAAGTGGGGCTGGCCAAGGACAAAGAGCATCAACTTAAGGGGGGCAAGAGAGGGTGTGCTTCATTCACATGTGGGTCAATTCCTCTCTCTACACACTGAGCAAGAGAACAAGCCATCATTTAAATAGTGCAGACACTTTCCCACTTGTCAATGCTGGACGGTAGGTGTTGCCCTTCAGTCCATCTGATCCCCTGTGCTTCTCATAGTGTGTGAGCAGCTGGGCTCACTAGTAGGATTCCAGTGTTGAAAGCCGTCCATGTTCCCTACAACCCGGAAAGCCGGCCTCTTCACACAACAGAAAAACAGCCACCTCTTTCTGCCCCAGAGGGCCAGCTAGCGACATGGGCCTGTGGAGACCTCTCCCAGGTGGCTGATGTGGCCACGCCTTCCTAAAACAATTTGGGCTACAAGGGATTTGCACCTACAGGGCGACTTTAGAGTAGTGTTGTGCTTATGATGCGAGTTTAATATATTTTTGGAGAGGAGAGAGGGGCTCCCCGCACAAGGGAATGAGAAGACGGCACCGAGGCCGCGGCCCCTCACTCCTCTCCAGGTTCTGAAAATGCTGCACTGATTGATAGGCGAGCCCAGACCCTCGGGGTCCAGGACCGACCCCCGGCACGGGAGGGCTGTCAGACGGACTTCCGCCGGGCTGGGGGCCTGCGCGCCCTGCCGCCGCCCACAGCCCCAGGGCTGGCGGGGGGCGAGAAGCCCAGGTTGTCGCGGGCCCACACCTCCAGCCGGTGGAGACGGTAGGAGATGGAGACGCAGGCGGGGCCCCCGGGGCGGGCGGGGCCGCGGCTCTCGGGCGCCCCCAGGCGGAGCGGGCCGGCGCGGCGGGCAGCGCGCTCGGGCGCGTCGGTGCTGGCAGCGAGGAAGCGCAGGACCACCAGGTTGAGGAAGGCGCCGATGACCGTGAGTCCCAAGAGGATGTAGAGGAAGCTGAAGGCCACGTAGGGCGGCTTCCTCTGCAGCGCCTCGTCGCTCTGCAGCGCCACGAAGTCGCCGAAGCCGATGGTGGTGAGGGTGATGAAGCAGTAGTAGTAGGCGTGGAAGAAGCTCCAGCCCTCGAAGTGCGCGAAGGCGGCGGCCCCGAGGGCCAGGGTGGCCGCGCACGCCAGCAGCCCGGCCACCACCATGTTCTCGGTGGACACGCGCGGCCGCCGCAGGCCCAGGCAGCGCTTGGCCGCCAGCAGGAGGCGCCGCACCAGCGCGTTCAGCCGCTCGCCCAGGCTCTGGAAGGTGACCAGCGTCAGGGGGATGCCCAGGAGCGCATAGAACATGCAGAAGACCTTGCCCGAGTCCGTGCCCGGCGCGGCGTGGCCGTACCCTGGAGGGAGAGGGAGGGGAGGGTTGGTGAGTGCCCAGCTCCATCTAACCGCAGCCTTCCTGCCGGTCTCTCTGCCCATCCCCCAGAGCCAGCAGAGTCTTGAAATGTTAGTTCTAACTAGGTCATTCCCTGGCTTTAAAACCTCTCTTGGTTATCCATAATCGCCCCGGATTGTAAACAACCCAAATGTCCCTCAACTGGGGAACGGATAAATAACCTGCGGTGCACCCATACAATGGAATTCTTTTCAGCAACAGAAAAGAATGAACTACTGTTGCCTACAGCACGAAAGATGGATCTCAAATGTACTGTGCTGAGTGAAAGAAGCCAAACTCAAAAGGCTACATACTGCACGGTTCCATTTAAATGACATTCTGGAAACATTCTGGCAAAACTATGGGAACAGAGAACAGATCTGTGGTTGGCAGTCAGGCTGGAGGAGGGGTTAACTACAAAGAGGCATGACAGAATTTTCAAGGGTGATAAAAACGTTCTGTCTTGATTGTGGCTGCAGTTACACAAGTCATTTGTCAAAACTCGTAGAAGTGTACCCTGAAAAACGGTGAATGTTACTGTATATAAACTGTGCTTTGATGGGAAAAAAAAAAGGGGGCAAAATCTTCTGTGGCTCCCCAGTACCCACAGGGTAAAATCCCAGCTCTCACCTGGTGTCCGAGTCCTTGGTGATCTGAATCCTTTCCAGCCTCCCCCCATGTTGTTCCCCAGCCAGCACGTCCCCCCTCCTCATGCCTTTTCTCACGGTCTTTCCTCCCCTGGTTTGCCCTATTCCCCTGCTCCAGTCCACCTCTCCCTCCCCAGATCCTGCTCCAAGCCAGCCCTCTTCGGTCTGGTCTAGTGTCTCTTCACTGGCCACCCCCCCAACTGTTGTAGGGGACCTAAACATGAGTGGGCTTCCTCGAGTCCTGGAACACCATGCCATCGCTGTGGAATGAGAGGGTATGTGTCTTCCCGGAGCGGGGAGTGAGGGCTTTCATGGTATTCTCCAAGGGGCCCTTAACCCAGGGAAAGTCAGGTGGGCCTTCCTCAACAGAATATTCCTCCTCTAGCAAATCGGCCCCCTCTGCCTCATGGAAGACACAAACCCTTTGGCCTGTGCAGGTCTGCAGTCAGGAAATTAGTCCTCCAAAATACACACATGTGCATAATGGTGTTTGCACATGCGTCGTCACTGAAGCATTGCTCACAGCAAAAATTAAAAACAACCTAAGTGTCCATCAATAGGGGCCTGGTTAAATAAATCATGGTACCATCCAACTGATGGAATACTACACAGCAGCGGTTCCAACCTGGGGTGATTCTGCCCCTGAGGGGACATTTGGCTATGTCTGGAGACATTTTTGGTTGTCACAACTGAGAGGGAATGGCTGTGTGCTACTGGCATCTAGTGGGTAGAGGCCAAGGATGTTGCTAAACATTCTGCGATGCACAGGACAGCCCCACAACAGAGAATGATCCAGTCCAAAATGTCAATAGTGTCAAGGTTGAGAAGAGCTGCCATATCACTATGAAAAAGATGACACCATTCTTTGGGGACTGACATAAAAACATCACCAAAATATATTACGTTAAAAAAGCAAGAGACAAAACTGTGTGTATAACATAATACCTATATAACATGTGTGTGTGTGTTCAAGGAATACATAGGCAGAGAAAATATCTGGAAGGATACACGAGAAAGTGGTAACTGTATTTGATCCAGGGAAAGGAATTTGTGGGTTGAGGGACAGGGTGAGAGGGAGACTTCCTTTTCATTCTGTACCTTTTTGTACCATGTCACGTGTGTACTGTGTGCCTCTATAACTGATTCAGGATATCAACACAATATATGTCTTTAAAGACCTATGGCTCCACTTTCACATTTCTTATCACACAGTCCTATCTGTTATCTGGGAGTGGGGAGGCGTCTGCCCACCACTAGACTGTGAGCTCCTTGAGGCCAGAGACTGTGCCGGTCACTCTCTGTGTCCCTAGTCACCAGTGCCCTGCACACAGGGCTGATGCCAACTAAGGGCTCAATGAAAATTCAATAATCAATAATAATATCAATCAAACCAAATTGAAAGGGGTGCTGCATGTGAGACAGAGGAGCCCCCTGAGGAATAAGAGGCCAGGCAGTGCTGTTTCCAGCTGTTTGGGGCTCTGCCAGGTTTGGGCAGAGAGGGAAATGAATAACGGTAATAACCAAACACGCTGGGTCCTCTACATGGACTTATGTAACCCTCCCAATGACTGTAGGAGATAATATTACTATCCCCATTGTAGATAAGGAAACCGGACTCAGAGGGAGGAAGCTGCCCGAAGGTCACAGGGCCCAAGCTGTTAATCACTATCCTGTGTTGCTTCTCCGTGCCTCTCTGCTATCCATGCCCAGCTCCAGCGCCTGGGTTCTGGCGCCTGGCTGTCCCCAAGGCTGGCCTATGCCGCCTGGACCACACAGCAAGTGATGGCGCCCCCAGGTGGCCAAAAAAGGCAAAACGCCTGCTGTTTCAACTTGGCCCCTTTCTCCAGGCTCCCAGACGCATGTCAGGGGGAACAATCAGGAGAGGAGGGCAAACCTGGCTGAGAGGCCTCCAAATAATGTGGGGGATGGCAGAAGAGGTAGATGGGGTCCCACACCCCATCTGGGCACGGAGACAGGGAGGATCTTAAGCTGAGCCCAGATAGGGAAGCAGGGGTGCCCATTGTTGACGGAGGGGGCAAAAGGGCTGAATGGGAGCTGGGCCTGTAGTTGGCAAAGAACGAATTGTTATTATTACTAATTAATAGTGCCTATTTAGCCCCAGGCACTGTGCCAAGCATTTTACACGCTTGACCTCATTTAAACCTGGCAACTACCCAGTGGTTGGAACAATTGCAGTTTGCAGTTGGAGAAAGCAGGGCTCAGACAGGTACAATCAACTGCTGGAGAAGGCAGGAGGCAACAGAGATGAGAACAGAGCTCTGGTGTACGTAACTGCAGAACTCAGGCTTTTAGCCCACAGCTCACGTTCACTTGCAGGAGTGTTATGAAGAAACTTTCTCCAAGGCACAGGCTTCCAGGGTGGTGGTCCACGCAAAGGGGGTGCCGGGACATGCACAGCTGGGGCCCGGGGAGTGGTTGGCACCCAGGATGGAGCCCTACAGAGCCTGCTTCTTTCCTTTCCCGCTTCCCCAGGCTTAGGCTCAGCAGGTACCAGCCAGACAGTAGCCATGGCAATGGCTGGTGGTCCAGATGCTGCCGAGAAACTGCGCGGGATCCCCGAGGGTGAGGTCCAAAGCTTGGTAATCAGTCATTCCTTCAACAAATATTTATTGAGCGTCTACTATGCGCTTAGGGACGGGCCATACTGCAGTGACTAAGACAGACTAGGTCCCTGTTCTCATGGAGTAACAAAATAATAATTATCATAATACAAAAATCAATCTTTTTTTAGCACTTTCTATGTATCAGTGCCTATGCTAAAACTTTCTGCATATATTATCTCCTTGACACTAATCATCCCACCACAGCCCTGAGATAGGGCTTTTTAGCACCTCTATTTTACAGAGGGGAAAACTGAGGCTCAGAGAGGTTAAGCAATTTGTCCGAGGTCACACAGCTAGTGTGATGCCGCCAGGCAAGGAAACAACTCCAGCAACTTGGGCTTCCGGCCCCACCTGACCTGTCTCCCAGCCCCTGAGACGTTTTCTGGGCACTCCTGCGTGCCGGCCTCTCGGCCAGCATGACCCACTGACTCCTCCCAGCCCTGCCTGGGTGCAGCAACAGCCCCATTCGGCAGAGGGAGGCAAGTGAGGCTCGGTGAGCTTAAATGACTCGTCCGAAGTCACTCAGCTGGGCAGGGGCAGAGGTGGGATTCAAATCCCCCGCTCGGCACGGAGCGCGCGCCGAGGGGAGGCGCCGGGGCCGCTCACCGATGGTGGTGATGACGGTGATGGCGAAGTAGAAGGAGCCGGCGAACTTCCACTGGCGCCCGGCGCGGTGCGGCTCGGCCTGCAGCGCCAGGCGCTCCAGCTCGCGGTAGTCCTCGGCCGAGAAGCCGTACTTCCTCCGGAGCTCGCCCCGCTTCTGGGCCAGCAGCCGCTTGCGGCCGCTCTCCGCTTCGGACTCGAGCGCGTCGAACACGGCGGCGCCCACCAGCAGGTAGGACAGGATGCACAGGACCAGCGCGCCCGTGCGCACGCTCTGCCTCCGCATCGCGGCGCCCGGACCCCGCGCCCCGCGCCCCGACGGCCGCCCGCGACCCGCGCGGCAGGAGCCCGGGCCGCGCCGGGCGGGGGGCACCCAGGGGCGGGGCCTCGGCGGCGGGGGGCGAGGACGGCGGAGAGGGCCCCTCCCGCGGCCGCTTCCCCGCCTCTCCCACGCAGCTGCCTTTGTTTGCCCGCCGGCGCCCCGAGGCTAAAGTGTCTGCAAACAGTCACATGTGGGGCACAGCACCCGAAGCTCGGGTCTGCAGAAGTCCTGTCTCCGCCACTGTCTCCTCCTGGGACCTTGGGCAAGTCATTCGTTCATTCCTTCGCTCAGCCAGTCAGTCAACAAATACTTACCAAGCACCTACTGGTGCAAACAAGATTCCTCGTGTAAATAGAGCTGATATCCTAGAAGGGAGAGTTGGCTGAAAAACAAACAAAAAGAGAATTTAAGACAAGTTTCTGGGGGGAAAGACTAGTGGTGGGGGACGGCCTCTCTGGGGAGGAGCATCCGGGCAGCAAGTGCAAGTCCTTTAAGCAGAGAAGCCGATGTGGCTGGAGCCGAGAGAATTGGGGTGCTGGGGGGAGTGGAGGAGGCGGAAGCGGAAGGAAGCAGAGAGGTGACTTCAGACAGGGTCTTACAAGCCCTTATTCGGATTTATTCTTCAGTACAGTTGGAAAGGCTGTAACTAGGAAAACAAACATCTGTGATCTGATTGACATTTTTAAAAAAGAACATTCTGGCTGTTGTCATGTGGACAACGGAAAGCGGCTAAGAGTGGAGGCCAGTTAGGAGACTTGTAGTCCAAATGCCTCTGAGGGTGGCCTGCGCTGGGGACACAGCTCTGGAGATGGAGAGAAGCGGATGGACCAGAGCTATGTTAGGGAGGTGGAGCTGGCCACACAGCTGGGCACGATTCCCGGCCTCCCGGGCACATGGGAGTGTCCCTGTGAGCAAGCTGTAGCTGCTGGAATGTGGGCAGAAGTGATGTGTGCCACTTCCAGGCCTGGGCCGTAAAACTCTCGCACCCCCCGTGCTCCATCTCTCTTCCCACAGCTGCAGGCTGAATGCAGAGGCCTACAGTCTTTAGAAGAGAGCAGAGCCACAGGGTGGAAGGAGCCTGGGTGCCCGAAAGACACATTGCAAGACCGCCCCCCGACCAGGAATGCCTCTTTTGAACTGTTATGTGAAGCCCCTGAGATATGGGGTCAATCTGTTACCGCAGCTAGCGTCACTCCGATGCGCGGAGCAACACAATTTGCTGATGTGGACGTGGATGTGGACTGCAAAGAGGAGGACTCGAGGATGACCCCTGGGTCTTTAGCCTGAAGAGCTGGGGCTTGGGGACCCTTCCATTGACCTCAGTCCCCAAGGAATCCTCTCCTGCTTCCCAGCACCAGGGTGACACTCCTTTCAGAGTCCTGGGTGGGCTTTCGTGGAGATTCTGGAAGAGCCGTGGGCAGCCCCTCCTGCAGCTGTCTGGAGCATCTGCCTTCCCAGGTTTCTGCTGCAGCTTTGGCCTGCACCGCCTGTCCCCCCAGCGCTGCTCCAGCCCCTCTCCCCTCAGCCCCTTTGCATTTTCTGCTCCAGCCACGCTAACCTTTCAGGTCCTTGCACAAACTCTTGCTCTGCTTAGGACAGTCCTCTCCCCATCCCACCCGACGGCCACCATTTATTGAGTGCCTGCCGGGGGCCAGACACAGGTTGCAGCACTCCACAAGTATTAATGCATTTGATCACTAATGTATTTGCGTGCGGCTGGGTAACGCCCTATTCCTTCTACAGCTCTCAGCTCAGTAGGACTTCTTTCCTGACTCCTCCTCAGTGGCGCTCCTCTGTGCTCCTCTCATTGCACTGTGGTTCTTGGATCCCATCTGTGTCCCCCCTGAAGACAGGGGTCCTATCTCGGTCACCTCTGTCCCCAGCACGCGGATCTGGCACAGAGCGCACACCCAGTCACTGTTTGAGGACAAACGAGCAGCCACAGCGTATAGAAGAGACTGCGCCACGAGTGCCCGAGCTCATGTCCCACTTCTGTCGCTCACCCGCTGTGTGAACTTGGGGTGCCTCAGTTTCCCCACCAGTAAAATGGGGTTAGAAAAGTTCCTATCTCATATGGTGTTGTGGTGGGCAGAATAATGGCCCCCCAGAGATGCCCACGTCCCATCCCTGGGAGCTGTAAACATGTTAGGTTACCAGGCAAAGGGGAATTCAGGTGGCTAATCAGCTGACCTTGAGATGGGAGGGTATCCTGGATTATCTGGGTGGCCCAGTGTCATCACAGGGTCCTTAGACAAGGACGAGGGAAGCAGGAGAGGGAGAACTGGAGAGATCCAAGATGAGAAGGACTCAGCCTGATGTTGCTGGCTTTGAAGATGGAAGACGGAGCCCAGCCGTGGGGACTTGTCTGGAAGTGTTGGCCACTATTACACAAATATCACAAGTGAGCAAAAACCTGGGCCATAGAGACATCACACTCAGCGTGAGCCCTGACTCAGTTCTCGGCAGAATCGGGGCCCAGTGCCGGGTAGAGGGGACTTGGACCCCTGTTCTCCTGAGAAGCCGGACTGCAGCTCGGTGGCCCAGAAGCAGGGCGCTGGCGCTGCTGCCTCGGCCTTATTTTTAGCAATGGTGTCAGCAAGTTCGATTTTCTGATTCCTGCCCAGACTTCAGAGCAGAAACCTGGGCTACAGCCTCAGAGTGGGGGTGGGTGGGGCATCAAGTCCTGCAGCCCGAGAAGGGCCTGAGAAAAGCTTGTTGGGACAGTGTTGGGTGAAGAAGGCTTGTTCTCAAGGGAAAGGTGGGGCCCATTCTGGGGACAGTTAATGAGTCCTGGTCATGAACACAGCTGGAGTCAATGAGGCCTGGGTTCAAATTCCAGATCCTTCACTTTGTAGGCGGGTGTCCGTGGATAGAACACTTCCACTTCTCTGTGCCTTGGTTTTCCCATCTGAGAAATGGGTGGAATAATAATGCCCACCTCATAGGACCATGTCGAGGATTATAAAAGATATTGTGAGTCACTTTCCAGGTGCACGGTAGCAGGTAGCTGCTTTTCCTCCCTTTTTACAACTGCAGATGTCAAGAATTCTTTTTCCAGAAGCACAGCAAAGCTCAAACTGTTGAGCACTGTCAGTGCTGGGCACATTCACAGACATTACTAATGGGGCCCTCACTTTCCAGCACAGGACACCGAGGCACGAAGGAGAAGAGGCCTCGCTTGCTAAGTCCTCACAACCAGGAAGTGGCCGAGCTGGCACTTGAACTCAGGGCTGTCTGGCCCTGAGGTCATGATCCTTCCAGTACACCAGGCTGCCGTGTCAGGCAAGATGCCGCTGGCTTTATCACCCTTCTGTAGCCTCACTGGACCTCACTTTCCTTGTCTCTAAGATGGGGCTGAGGAGTCCTGGCTGCCTGCCCACCCCCACCATGTGAGGACCTGTGACATGCAGCTGGGAGGTGCTTTGTCAAATGTGCCCACTGGTGGTGGGTATTACTGGAGCCACAGGGGAGCCGTCTTGCCCTGCCAGGCAGGTGACTCTGTGCTGTGCTTGGCATTTTTGGTTCAGCGGCTCTATTTTAAGCCAGAAGAGGTTAGAGTCTGTGTATGTGTGTTTCTCACCATCGGCTGAGCAGTCACCAAAAACAGCAACACCCCAAGGCACCCCTGCAGCTCCCCCTCCCTCTGCCTCCTCCCCTTCTTCCTCCTCTGAGAACCTGAGGGGACCTGGTGATTTTCCTCTGTCCCTTCATGCTGGAGTCCCACCCGTGACCCCTCGACGAGGCTTCGGACCTTCCTCCTGAGCTCCAAGGTTGCTGGCTTTGAGGAGGAGGAGAAAGGTAATCCCAGTCGCCACGGGGCCCTGAGCACCTTTCAGAGCACCTCCCCTCGCTTGTGAGTCTAGATCCTTCTGAAAGCTCTGTGAGCTGGGCAGGCCTTGCCGTTTCCATGTCAGGGGGAGGAAACCAAGGCTCAGAGAGAGAGAAGCCTGCCATCCAGGGCACACACAGTAGGGCGATGGTTAAGAAAGAACATGAGTGAGCCCAACCTCAGTTCCATCTTGGGCAAGCAACTGAGCCTCAGTTTCCTCATCTGTGACATGGGAGCAAAAATATCTGCCTGACAGTATTCCCGTGAGGCTGAAATGAAAGTACGAAGTAGCACTCTACACAGAGTAGGTGCCCAGCACGTGTTAGTCCCAATTAATTTCTTTCTCCACCCAATTAATTTCTTCTTTTCCCTGTCTACACTGCTTATTCCCCAGGCCTGCTGGGATCCTAAGGGATTGATTTCTCGTGTGTGTGTGTGTGTGTGTGTGTGTGAGGAAGACTAGCCCTGAGCTAACATCCATTGCCAGTCCTCCTCTTTTTGCTGAGGAAGACTGGCCCTGAGCTAACATCTGTGCCCGTCTTCCTCTACTTTTTATGTGGGATGCCACCACGGCATGGCTGACAGGTGGTGCATAGGTCCACGCCTGGGATCTGGACCTGTGAACCCTGGGCCAGCGCAGCGGAGTGCATGAACTCAACCACTACTACGCCACCGGGCCAGCCCCTTAAGGGATTGATTTTTATAGTTAGAGTATAGCTGAGTACTTTTCCAGAAGGCCACAGGGACTGGATGTTTTTCCTGATAGATATGATCTTGACTCTTTCCTAAAAGAATGGATTGTTTTGACCTCAGGGGACGATAGGTGGCAGCTCCTTCCAGATGGCAGCTGTGGCCTTTCTGTAGCCTGAGTATCACTTAGGGATCTGAGTTGCAAGAGATTAAAAGCTGCCTCTTGCTAACTTAAAGAATGTTATTGGTAGGATTTTAGGGTCTTCCAGAATCTTCCAGGCACTGGAAGACAAACCATAGTTTGGGGGACCCAGAGGGATGGAACTATCACCAGGGAAACACCATAGCCACACCCAGTTGGGGGGGCACCATTGTTCCCAGGCTGATGAGGATATTATTTCGGGGACAAATGACAACAGGCTGAGCATGACCCCGTCTCTGACTGTTGGGACCTGCCAGGGCAGCTCAGAGAATTCCTAACATGGGTTGTGGCCATTTAGTTGGAGCCACTGGAAGTTTGTTCTTCAGCCTCCTAAGGATGGATATGTTTAGGTTAATGGAGATATTAAATCCTTTATCTGGTTAATAATTTTAAAATCTAAGTGATAGGAGCGTGGGGGGTTATTCAACTCTTCTGTCTACTTTCATGTATGATTGAGAATTTTCACAATAAAATGTTTTTTAAAAGAAACTTTTCCCTGTCTCCATCCCCACCCCCATTTTTTCCCTGCTGTTCCTTTGGTCTGAGGGGGAGGGTTATTCTGAGGGTTAGAGTCAATTAGGACGGCATTTACTATGATGCAGGCAGGGAGCTAGGCGCTTGGCAGGGACCCCTTCATGTAGCCCTCACACACCAGGCACTTTGAACCCTGCCTTACAGAGGAGGAAGCCGAGGCTCACAGGGGGGCGGTGATTTGCGTGAAGTCACACTCTCAAGGCGTGGGGGGAGCCCTCCTGTCCTGCTGCCGAGCTCTTGCTCCTAAAGCCAACGTTTCCCTGCCCTGAGGAGCTTACCGGACCTGGCACAAGATGGCAGTTGCTGCCACAGGGCAATTCGAGCCCAGTGGTCACTGATGGAGGCCTGCCCCCCCCCCTCCTGCCTGCATCCTCCTCCCCGGTTCCCCAGTCAACATAGTGGATTGGAATCAAGACATGTCTGAATCAAAGGGGGCAGGGCTTGCATTTCAGAAGACTGAATCATTGGCTGGAAAGGGTCAACACAAATAAGTGAAAGAGCCTGAGACACAAGAAGGGCAGGTACTAAAATCAGTGTAGCACAGAGCTGCACTGCCCCGTACGGTAGCCACTACCCGTATGTGGCCATTTATATTTACATGAATTAAACTTAAATGTAAAAATTCATTTCTTCAGTGGCAGTAGCCGCATTTCAAGTGCTCATTAGCCACTTTTGCTAATGTCTACTACACTGGACAGAGCAGATGGAGGACATCGTCATCACATGGTGGATTGGACCTCGCTGGCACGGAGAGGAAGAGCACAGACTTTGCAAGCAGACTAGCTGGTTTGGGATCTTGGCTCCAACCCTTACCTGCTCTTATCCTGGGCCTCAGTTTATGCACCTGTAAAATGAGGGTAATAATCCCACAGAAAGCCTGTGTATCCAGCTCAGCTGGGACCAGTGGTTAGTCAGTTAATCAAAGCAGAGAATTATTTTAAATGACATACATCTTGAACACTTGCCAATCTGTTCTTTGAGTGTGGTGCTGTTAACTGCCTTTTCACATTGTCCTCCACACAAACACTACACCCAGAATCTGTCTTCTGAGTTCCAATTTTGGTTTATTTCAAGTGGAGCAAGGATCTGAAGACACGTGTGTAGCAATTTGAGTGCAGAATCCCCCTAGATTCTCAGGGCAATTTTCCCCCAAATCTTTAGTAGTTGTTTCTTCCACACCTAATTTGACACTAATTTTTTTAGCAACTCATCTTTATTGAGTTTTCATAAAAGCAAATCTCTTCCTTTTTGCACTCATATTTCATCAGCTTATGGAATATCTAATTAAATTATATCATCACAATAACAAGTGCAGCTGGCACAAACTGATTTGGGAATAAACCCAACAGATTCTTGGCAAACGTGCCATGTGTCTTAGCCAGCTCGGGCTGCTACAACAGAATACCATAGACGGGGTGGCTTCAACAACAAACATCTGTTCCTCCCCGTTCTGGAGGCTGGAGGTCTGAGATCAGGTGCCAGCATGCTTGGGTTCTCGGTGAAAGCCCTCTTCCTGGCTTACAGACAGCCATCTTCTCATCATATCCTCACATGGCGGAGAGCAGAGAGAGGAAGCAAGCCTTCTTGTGTCTCTTCCTGTAAGGTCACTAATCCCATTTATGAGGGTTCCATCCTCATGACCTAATTACCTCCCCAGAGCCCACCTCCTAATACCATCACATTTGAGAGTTAGGATTTCAACCTATGAATTTGGGGGAGACACAAACTTTCAGTCCGCAACACCATTCTATGGAAGAGAGCAAGGGCGTCTGAGAGGGGCCTGCTAGCTGTGAGCATTCAGGATGCCTGGGGCGGGGTGTTGTATTCGGACAGAATGCAGAGCACTGGGTAGCCTGGTGAGCTGAGTAAACAGACACTGGGAAAAGAGCTTCTTTGTTGCGCTAACTCTGGCAAAGACTGTAGTGTAGAGTTGTCTCTGGAAGACACCTGCCCCACCAGAGACTACATTTCCCAGCCTCCTTTGCCTCCTGGGATGACCATGTGACTAGTTCCCACCAATAGAATGTGAGTGGGTGTGGTCACTTTCAGGTGGGGCCTTTAGGAAGCAAGTGAGCTTCTCCATCCCTGCCTGCAATCTAGATGCAGAAGGCCCCGAGACCCGGGAGGGTGGTGGAGCTGTAACATGTAAGTCGCAGGGCTCACCATATGAAGGAACACCGCCCTCTGACCAGGAACACCTGCCTTGGAATATTATGTGAGTAAGAAACAAACTTCTGTTGTGTGAAGCCACTTTGGGGTTTGCTTGTCACAGCAGTTACCATTACCCTAATTAACCACCTTACCTTCTAGGGCGAAATTATACAACACATTAGTGGAACAGACTCTTCAGTGGGACTTTCCCTACTGTCTCAGATTTCCAGTTAAAGCCCCAGAGCTGAGGACACAAGGGGCTAAATAGCCCCATATCCAGGAAGCCACAAGACACACACCTGCACGACTTTCTTAGGGATGTCATTCTAGTCGTTCTCCCACCCCATCCCCGCCCCCTCAGCTTCCATAAACAGAAGTCTAGGAACTTGAGAATGTTTTTCTAGAATAGGGAGAAATGGCAAACCTTTTCTTTTCTGCTCTCTTGGGGGGAGAAACAAGGGGTGCTCCCCCTATCCTGACAGATCCCACTTGTAGAGATTTGGGGTTCCTGCCAGAAGTGGTGTGTGGTATCTAATTCTCTGACTGCTTATTAGGCAGTTTGCAAATCTGCCCTCAGTGCCTGTCTGAGTGGGGAGAAAGTGATTAAAGAGAGATGGCAGGGTGGGGCATCCTGCACAGCCACCATTCGGCCATGCAAGAATGAGTGAGCTTCCCACAAGCTGAGTGGGTGAAGGGCCATCTGGTCAGTACCTTACCCCAAAGAGGCTTCCTTTTGCTTTCCAGGAAACGGGACCCTGGCAGAAAGAGGCTGTGAAGTGTACTTCTGGGGACTAGTTCTGAGAGAGGTCAAGGGGTCCCAGATCTCCCTCAACAGTCAGGAGACCACTACAGGGACCCCTGGCTAAGCTACTCACATGGCCCAGGAATGCTGGCCTTTGGACACTTGCCACACAGAAGGAAGCCATCTCCCTGAGAGAATTTGAAGTAACACCAGCTAGATTTTTGTCCCTTCCTCCACTGCTCCTTCCAGGCCTCATAAATGGGAGAAACTAGAACTTAGAAGGGGAGGGGTATGGGAAAGGATATCAGAGGGGCCCTCATCCACTCTCAGTGCTTCAGAGGACTGTTGTGCAGAGAATAAGGGCAAGCTTCTGGAGCCAGACAGCTGGATTTGAATCCTGTGTCTATAACGTACTAGCTGTGTGACCTTGAGCAAGTTACCTCACCTCTCTGGGCCTTAGTGTCTGTAAGATGCCATTAATAATAGTACCTACCTCATAGCATTGTAAGGTGGACCTAGTTAGGCTACTTAGCAGTTTGTTAAATGAAGTAACAATGCATTCTCAAGGCCAAGAGTCAAGCTTGATTTCGAAGTGGCAGATATGACTAGATGTTCAAAGTGGACTGAAAGGTATAGGGTAGGAAGGAGAGATTTGATTGAATGTGTTCAAAAAACAACAATTGAAGAAAAACTAAGCACATTTATGTGTGTCCCTCACCAAGTTCAGATTATTTGATAAACCAGCTACACATGTGAAGTATACAGATCAGTTTGGGACACACTGAAACCCTCGGTACGTGTTAAGTAGTATTATTATTCAAACTTACACCAGCTCAGGAATCAAATCCTCTCTGAGCTTTATTAGCTTTGAGTGAAAATGAGAATGACCATTTTTGTGGTGGTGTAAAGCAATGATGCTCATACTTCTTGGTCTTCAGAAAACCACCTAATTTCATAAAATATTTGTGAATCCAAATAACATTGCCGGCTCCACTTGCAGAGTAAGAACATTGGGAAAAATCCACAAGTACTATTTATAATCATCCACATTTTATAAAAGAATGGATTTCATAACCCCTCAAATTAGGAAGCTCCTAAGTGCAGAGTAAAGGACCGTCCTACAGGTGGAATGCATTTAACTTGCTGAGATTTCACCGTGTTGCACTTATTTTTAGTAACAGTTCACTGGCTGATGTCTGAAAACCTCAGATGTCAATTACCATAGAGTTTGCACACATTCAGACCTATTATTTCCTTTGATCCTAGTGACCTCTCTGTAAGACTGGGATCATGGTCTACATTCTCTCTTTTTTTTTTTTTCTGTGAGGAAGACCAGCCCTGAGCTAACATCCATTGCCAATCCTCCTCCTTTTGCTGAGGAAGACTGGCCCTGGGCTAACATCCGTGCCTGTCTTCCTCTACTTTATATGGGACGCCGCCACGGCATGGCTTGACAAGCAGTGTGTCTGTCTGCACCCAGGATCAAACCTGCGAACCCCAGGCTGCTGAAGTGGAGCGCGCAAACCCAACTGCTACGTCACCGGGCCAGCCCCTACATTTTCTTTATGAAGATATCGGGGTTCAGAGAGGTTGGATGACTTGCTCAGGGTCACCCAGCTGGAATAATAAGTCAGGCTTGGCCTCCGAGTCTCAACGTTCCTGGAAAAAAATAGTAGTCTTTTCCTCTGGGTTGAATACGTGTTGGAGAGACCTCTGCTCTATGTGGTTGTCCAGGGACGCAGGCTCTTTCTTTCTTATGACTCCTCTATGCCCTAAAGTAGAGATTCTTATCCTGGAGACAGCAGATCCCCAAGGAATCTGTGGATGGAGTTCAGGGATTTGAACTTGAAAGGGAAAATAATTGTATGTTTACACTAACCTCTAGCTAACATTTAGCACGTCCTTCAACTATGAATGTAGACAAAAAAGTAGTATTAGCAGTCCCTATTTGTCACCAAGAGAAGTCACAGGTATTTTCACATCACGTTGTAGTTATTGCAGAAATCTCAAAATACCATTTATACTGTCGCTTCATTGAAATTATGGTAATTAGACTAGATCTTGTTTAATGTGTTAATAAAGAAGCACATATAATAACTGTATCATCCACTTTTTTTAGTTTTGGTTACTATATTCCAATAACTTGTTTCCTTTGTAATCTCATGTATTTTATTTTATGCATTTAATATTACTAGTCTGAGAAGGAAGTCAGAGATTTTACCAGCTCCCCGAGGAGTCTTCGGCTTATAGAGAAAAGTTAAGAACTGTGTTCTAGAGCCTTGGAATCTTCCACTGGGTCCTCTGCGTGGGACCAGCAGACAAGGGCAGAGAGCAAGTGTGGAGAATTGCGAGGGGGTTTGTGGTCCAGGTCTGGAGTCATATCCCATGGCCAGATGTCAGTCACCTGGCTGGGAGATGTGGTCTCTCTCTGGGTGCCCAGGAGGAAAAGGGAGACAGTTTGGAGAACAACCAGCCAGCCTCTGCCCCATTATATGTCACTGCAATGGCTCAAATTCAAGGAGATGCTGGGACCCCCTTATCTCAGTGGTTTCTAGGGGGAGGTGTGGGAGGCGGATCCTGAACACTGGGGGCCCATCCTCTTATCTCATCAGCAGGAGCAACAAATCTGGTGTTGCCTGGAGAGGACACTGGGGAAACTGCTCTTCTCACATCTTCCTTCCGTTCTTCCAACATGCTGTCTGCTTTGTGCTCTGAGAACCCACAGTCTACTGGGTGGCTGACGACAAAAATGTGTGTCCTTGAAAATATAATTACAGCTCCTGTGTGCGCAGATCTTTAAGGTTTGCTAAGCACCTTCATAAGCCTGGGCTTGTCTGGTCCTTGCCGCAGCCCTCAACAAGGATGTCATCTCCATTGTGCAGAGTCGGAAATGGCTCAGAAAGGAGAAATAGACGCTCAAGGTCACAAACTAGAGCAGAATCAGGGCTAGAAACCAGGCCTCAGCCACCATTCAGCAGGCATGTATTAAATACCTACTGTGTGCCAGGTCCTGTGCTGGGCTTCAGGGACACAGGGATGAATCAGAAATTTACTTGGCTTCTAGGGAGGAAAATCCAACAGAAAAGCCAAGAATAGACAGGTAATTACACTACATATGCAATTATATTTGCCAAAACTCTTTTAATTCAAGCAACAGGAACCCAACTCAGACTAGTTTAGGTAATAAAGGGAATTTATTGGTTCACATAACTGAAAAGTGTAGGGATGTCTGGCTTCTGGCATGGTTGGATCCAGCAGCTCAAACCCTGTTGCCTGGTATCTGTTTCTCTTAATTTCTTGGCTCTGTGTGACTTCATTTTCCGTTAGAGTCTCTTTTCATGGTGGCAAAGATAGTCTTCAGCAACTTAAGGTTACCCTCTAATAGTTTGGCCGCTTGAGTCAAAAGATGCTACCACTTCCCCGGTTGTCCCATAACCGTCTTGAGGGTGATGCTCACTGGCCTGAATAGAATCAAGTGATCATACCTAAACCAATCACTGTAACTCTAATTGACCAAGCCTGGTCACATATTAGCCTCTGGGTCTGAGGTGTTTTAATCAGCCTCATTTGAACCATATGGACTTAGGTTGAAGGTCTCCCAAAGGAAAATTGGAGTACTGTCCCCAAAAGAAAATGAAAGATATGCTGGGAAGGTAAGACCAACAGATGTCCCTTATGGCAATGGTGGGGATAGTGCTGGATCCTATGGGAGCAAAAGGAGGGGACACCTATTCCAGCCTGGAGGTTGGGGAAGGTGAGGCAGGAGAAAGCATGCCAGGCACAGGGAACAGCATGTGCAAAGACCCAATGAGCAAGAGACCATAGCATAGCACATGTGGGAAGCTGTATGTGGAAGGCAGGTGGAATGGAAAAGATTACACTGAGATGGAAACACCAGTTAGAACGCTGACTGGTGAGAGACTGGGGTGGCCTGGAATAGAGTTGGTGGTAAATTGCTTGCAAAAAAGGCTGCAATTATTTATCTCCCTCTATCCATGCCCCATCCCAAAGTTGAGTCTATTTCTCTAGTCCTTGAATCTGGGCAGAGCTTGTGACTTTCTTGGGCCAGTTCCAAGCCGAGGCCTCAAGAGACCTTGCAGACACCCCCTTCTCTCCTGGAACTCTGCCCAGCCCCTGTGTGAGCAAACAGTGCCCTTCTCCTGGATGATAGGAGACACGTGGCACAGGTTTGAGCCACCCCACCCAGGGCTCTGTGATGTGACAGCCCAGCCAAGGGAGGCTGAGCTGCTCCCTGGCCTGCAGCTCACTGCAGATGGTGACACAGCCCAGCTGAGGCCAGAAGAACCACCCAGCTGAGCCTGTACCAAACAGCCAACTTTAGGATTGTGGGCTAAAGAAATAGTCACTTTAATCCACTAAGTGTTGGGGATTGCCACACAGGAATAAAGGATTGATATAAAGGATGTTTATAGGAATGAAGTGTGTGTTTGGAGGGAGGCGAGGTTCAAGAACTTGTCAAGGAAAAATGACCAGATTTTGATGACGGTCGATTCCACAAATATTTATTGAGTGCCTATGCTGTGTCGGGCAGTACGCTGCAGCCAGTGATGAGGTGTGAACAGGACAGGTGGAGCCCCTCCTCTCGTGGAATTCGGTGTTTAGCAGGTTAGTTTGAGACCCTGGTGGACATCTGGTGGAGCTGTCCAGCAGGAGGTCTGCTGACTTCCCACCCATTTCTTTCTCTACTGTCTCTTCCCTTGTCATCACTCCCACTTCCGTCTTTCTGTTCCTCATCATGTGTCCTTAAGGAAGCCTGCCTTCTCTCTTGGGTCTCACTTTGCTCGTTTATAACTGTAGCAGGGATGGGATGAGAAGCTCCGTGAGGTTCTTCCGCGGCTGCGAAGGTAGAATGTTACTTCATAGTGTCGCCCCGCTCTAGTTCTGTCTGCACCTTGTCCTGCAGACTCAGATGGGAGAGGCTGTGTCCACACTGGCGACTGGTAAAGACATGCCCAGCCACCTGTGCCTGTCACCTGGAGGCAGCAGGATGGCAGACCGGGAAGGGGGCTGAGACCCTCTCAGAAGTGGTTGGCCCTGCACCACAGGGTCACTGGTCACCTGAGGCCAGGTATGATTTATGGTGTAGTGGATCAGGGCTTTCAAGCCTGGAAAAACAATGGCATAAGGTCCCCAAGTCACCAAGACAATTCAAACCTAGAAGCAGAAATAGGGAGAGCTGGCAGGGATGGATGTCATCTTTATTCAGAGAGCAAGGCTGTAGTGAAATCAGGGTGGTCTCCCCAAAATTCATTTCACCCTTCCACCTTGCTAAGCAGTCCTGGGTTGGGGTGAGGTTGGCCACACCCCCAGATCCAGGGCTGGGACTGACTGGTCCTAGTGACTCTCTTCTGATGTAGTACCGCCCCCAGGGGCATTTGTGAGTGAATGAGGGCAAGTCTGCTATCCCAGAGACGAGAAGGTGCTATTAGCATTTAGTGGGAGTGGGGAGGCTAAAGATGGTAATGTCCTGAGATGTACAGGATAATTCAGCACAACAAAGAATTGACCCACCCTAATGCCAGTCACACCAGCGTTGAGAAACACTTCTCAGAGCAGCCTCACCTCACGGGCCTCAGTGACTGGCTCAGGAAAGGCAGGTCTAAACCAGTCAGCACCTGTCAAACCACTGGCCCCAGGGAATGGTTTAAGCAGGAGGCTTAGGATCTGTGCTAGGAATTTGGAAATCCTTTTTCTCCCCCTCCTTCTGGATGTTATGGTGTGAAAATATGAGGCCAGACTGACTGTAGCCACTTTGCACAACACAGAAGCCAGCCTGAGATTGTTGCTGACACTTAGAGGAGAGAAAAGCTGAAAGAACTATAGAGAAACAAGCCTTGATCAAACCACATCTGAAGTCCATCCTCATTAGTAATGTGAGCCAATTCATCCCTTATTGTTGGAGCTCGTTTGAGTTGGGTTCCCTGTTACTTGCTATGAAGCACCCTATTGAATTCAGAGATCAGGGTCTAGAAGAGCATGGAGCTTGGCTAAGACCACATAGGCCTGGGGTGGGACCATGCGGTATGCTCCAGGAGGCTGGGGAGGTTTGAGTCTGGTCCAGAATGATAGAGCCTTGCTGGGCTGAGTCTTTGCTCTCTCCCTGGTCCTCCAAACGCCAGAGTCCAGATTCCCCTTAGCAATATGGCTGCTATCTAATCTAGGATGGGGTAGTAGAAAAGTCCCTGGGCTGGGAGGCAGGAGGCCTGGGTTCTCAAATGGTCTCTGTCCCTGACTGGCTAAATGATTATAGGAAAAGCACTATCCTTTCTGGGCCCCAGTGTGTCCTACCTGTAAATGGAAGGGGGACAGGCAAGAGAAATACCCACTAACTACTTTGCTGAGCGCTTATTACCTTCAGGAAACAGAGACCTGAAGCTGCTGTGAGTCCTCTTCTCTCTAGGGGCGATAGAACCTGCCCCTCCTCCCCTCTCCCCATTGCCACGCTTGATCCCCAGGGCTCTAAGCCATGCACCTCCAGATAGAGCTTGGGCCACACGTGCACCCCACCTCCTGGGTTGGCATCCTTCTTTACCTCCATGGTACGAGTGTACAACTAGGGCCAGGAAAAGAGCACAGGGGCAGCAATGAGGGAGTGGGTGCCTGGGTTGTCCCCAGACCCCACAGCAAACATTTCAGAGCTGGGCCTCATGTTCAAGGGATTCAGGTGAGTATTTGAAATAATAATGGTAATAATGTTAATTTTGATAGTGTTGTAGAAGAGTGGGAGTTTTCTCCACTCCCCAGCCTCTTCCTGGGGCTTGGTGCATATGCGTATCCCCTTCTAGAGTCCTGGCCAGTATTGAGGTAGGATGAAAACACCGGGGGTTTGGGTAAAGCAGGAAAAGAGAGACAGACTCTGTTAGCATCTAGAGCTACTGAAGTTAACCTGTGAGTCTGTATGGGTCAGGACTCTTGTCTGCAAGTGACAGAAACCCGACTACGTTAGTTAGGGTAAAAAGTTAAGCTGCTGTAACAAAGATGCCCTGTGGTACAGTGGCTTAAAGAATAAAAAAGTTCACTTCTTTCTCAGCCAAGCTGCCGAGGTTGACAGGGAAGCTATGTCACTCAAAGACCCAGGTTTCTTCATTATGTGCCCCACCATCCCCTAGGGCGGTGGTTCTCAAAGTCTGGTCCCTGAACCAGCAGGATCAGTGCCATCTGGGAACTTGTTAGAAATGTAAATTCTCAAGCCCCACCCCAGACCTAGTGAATCAGAAACTCTGTGAGTGGGGCCCAGCAATCTGTGTTTTAACAAGACTTCCAAGTGATTTTGAGATTTTAGGAACCGCTGCCCTAGGACGTTGTTCCCATCTGCACTGTTGAAGCTGAGTCACCGAGGGCTGCAGCCACTGGAAGGGGACGGAGGTCAAGAAGGAGACACACTGACTTTTAAGGCTTAAGTCAGGAAGTGGCATACATCACTTCCGTTCATATTTTATTGGTAAGGACTTAGTCACATGGCCACACCTAACTGCAAGAGAGACTGGGAAATGTAGTCCAGTCATGTGGTCAGATAGAAGGGAAATATTCTGAGTACAGAGGGAGGCAGTGGAAACTGCTGTGAGCTTGGCATCCAAGTGACTGGGGGAGGGTAAAATTTGGAATTGTTTGTTTGAACCAGAGAGCCAGAACTATATACCCCCTGGCAAAATTCCTACACCAGAGAGAAGGCTCAAAGAAGGTGGTTGATCTACCTTTTTGTCTGACACAGATTTTTTTTTTTAATGTTATGAAATATTTAAGGCATTGTGGCAAAGATTGCTAGAAGTTTGTGATAGCACACAACATGTTGATAGACTACATTTCCCAGCCTCCCTTGCAATTTGGTGTGACCATGTGACCCAGTTCTAACCAATGAGATGAGAGCAGAAGTTATTTGTGCCACTTCCTGGCTAAGGTTTTCCCTAGAATGGCTGAACCTCCTGCCTGTTCATGCCATATTGGATGCAAATGATTGGGGGCAGGAGTGGAGGGTGGATCCCTAAGATTGAAGGATCCTGAGTCCCTGAATCATCATGTGGAGGAGCCCACCAACCAGAAACACCTGTTGGGAATATTGCTAAGGAATATTCTCAGTTACTGAAATACTTCTCAGTAACTGAGAAATAGACTTTGATTGTGCTTTAGCTAGTAGGCAGTGGTGTACCAAGAGGCGGGGTGGCAGTGGGAGTGATCTGCCCCTGGATGCAGGCAATAAAGGGGTGCGTTGCCTGTAAAGACTTTTAAAACAATAATAAAACTGGCTAAATTCAATCTGCTTTTTATTATCACCATATGCTAGCAATTCTAGACACTGTCAGTGTTAAAATATTCCTTCCCACCAGGGAGAACACCCCCACCATCAACCCTGACCCTTTGGTATGCCATTGGATTTGGGGCCTAGTCACTAGTGGAATCTGGTCTACTCTAGCTAATAAAGGCATAGATAAGGGTATAAATAGCAATATGGTGAACATATGTACGCCATATGTACGCCACAATGATTAAGGAAAGAAACATCGCAAATATGACTTGACATGAAATTTTAAAATGAATTTAGATTTCTATTGGAGATCAAATTCAGATACCTGAGAAACCTGGCTGAGTTGGTAAAAGGACCGCAGGGGGCGTTACATTCCACAGGGGCCACATCTGAACCCTGGACTGACCTTCTGGAGGAAGCAGTGAGGCAATGTGGATTGCACCAGGTTCCAAAACCTTGGGTTTTAATGGGGGTGAGAGTGGGGCACCGGGCGGGAATCAAGAGAGGGAGGGAGGGGAACGGGACGTGAATGAAATGTCTCAGAGACCGAGGGAGGCAGGAGGGTTATCGGGACGTGGAGGTCTGGCCCTCGAGGTAAGAAGGGGGTAAAAGTCAAAGTCAGCCTCCTGTGCTTGACTCCCTGCTCGCTTCAGGGCCGGGAAGAAGCTCTGAAGGAGCCAGGTTAAGTACTGCCCCCCCCCACAGAGAGTGGATGAAGAGACCTAGCCCAGTGATGAGACTTGAAACATTTTTATGAAAGCCAGTGGTGGGGGGCCGGGGGCAGCAAACGGGCCACAAACAAGAACCAGACCAGTGTGATGGGGCCACGTACAACTGGGCTCGCTGGCCAACCTCGAGGTGTCCGAGAAGCCTAGGCTTCTGCCCTTGGGTTCTCCCTGATGTTACAATTAATTGCAGTGGAAGAGGAAAAAGGCCAGTTCTCGAGAATCAGCCAAACCCAGACCCTGTTGCTAAGAAGGCATCTCAGACCCTAGACCCCGTTTCAGCCATGGAGAGCTGGTGGACTTTTTGACAGCACATGACCATGGTGGCCACACGTAGGCTTACTTTTCCCAGGTACCCCCAGTGAGGCTGCTGGGGTTGCCCCTTGGAGAGGGCCCCCACCTCCTGTTCCTGGAGTAGCAGGGATGGGCTTAGGAGGGTTGGCTGCATCCTTCGCAGCACTGGAATAAGGACCAGCATGTGTGTATATTGATGGGAATGATCGGGAAGAGGGGGAAAAATGGAAGATGTGAGAGTAAGAAGGAGGAATGGCAGGAGTGCAGCACCTGAGCAGGTGAGAGGGAATGGGAGCCAGGGCACAGGGGAGGGTGGCCCCAGGGAGAAATGCAAACTGTGACTATTAAAGAATAATCAGGGGTCATGCAGGTGAAGCCATGGGGAAAGAGGCCCCCAGCAGAGGGCACAACCCAGGGAAAGGCCTGAGCCAGAGAGGGGAGGCCAAGCCAACCAATGTGGCTGGAGCACAGAAGGGGCTGCAAAGAACAGCAGGGTCCATGAGTCATGGAAGGAGTCTGGACCCAACCCAGAGGGCCAGTCTGAGCCCCGGAGGGGTTTAAGCAGAGTGACATAACCATAACCGTGCTCGAGAAAGATCCTTCTGCCTGCACAGTATGACCGAGGGGAGGAGGGACTGGACTGTGCACAGAGGGACCAGGGAGTCATCCAAGGGACAGATGGAGGTCCCCCGGCACAGGGCCCAGCAGAAGCCCTTACAGGCATCTGTTTAAATAATATTTTAAGAAAAGAAAGCTGCTGCGTCGGGCACTAATAGGAAAGAGTCTGAGGCCTAGCTCTATCACCGCCTCACTCTGAGGCTTTGGGCAAGGCCCTTCCCTTCCCCGAGACTCAGCTTCTCCATCTGTGGAACAGGAGCGGGAGGCTGGGCCCCAGTCTCTGAGGCCTCCTCCGGCAGGTGGCCTCTCGGCGGTTCATGCACAGAAATGCCACAAGGGGGAGCAGCGCACCACCATGTTCTGATTCTCGTCTGAAACCGCCCTATTAATCTTAAACGCAGATTTTAATGAGGTGGAGGGCTTACTAAAATACAGACTTCCGGGTGTCCCTCGCAGGGCTTCTGTGAGTCTGGCATGGGTGCAAGATTTGCCACTGTAGCCAGTTCCCAGGCGATGCTGATGCTTCTGGTCCAGAGACCCCACTTTGAGAACTGCTGAGGTTGAGGATGGGGGCGGGGCTGTGAACTCTGACCCACACAGACGTGGCCCCTGGGAAATCACTGTGAACTGGGCAGCCACTCCCGTTTGTCATCGACATATTTACTTTTCTAAGTCCCGTTAAATCCCTCTTTAAAAAGCAAGATATATTATTCACTCATTCAGTAATGACCGAGCCTGGTTCTGTCCTGGGCGCTGTTCTAGGTCCTGGGAATCCACCAGAGAGCAAAGCAGGCAAGTGAAGTCCCAGCACCGTGGAGTCCAGCGAAAATAATAAATGTAGTAAGTGAGTTTTAGGTGTTAAAAGGTGACGTGTGCTACATGCATCGGGGACTGGAAGAAGGCCGAGGTGGCTTCTCAGTGAAATGCTGACTTGTGAGTCAAACTTGAGAGGGATCAAGGGGGTTAGCCACGGGGTATCTGGGGGAAGATGATGTCAGGAAGGGGGAACAGCCTGTGCAAAGGTCCTGAGGTGGGAGCATGTCTGGCGTGTTGGAAGAACAACAAGGAGGCCAATGAGGTCGGAGCAGCATGAACAGGGGAAGAGAAATTGAGGGTGAGGGCAGAGAGGTGACTGGGGCTTTGTAGGTCATGTGAAGCCTTTAGCTTTTCTCAGAGTGGAAATCGGTGGCGTGATCTGGCTTGGTTTTGACAGGCTCCCTCTGGCACACACTGTAAGGAGCAAGAGTGGAAGCTGGGAGAGTAGGACGAGGCTCCTGCAGGTGTCTGGGCAGAGACGATGGTGGCCCCGGCCAGCAGGGAGCAGTGGAGACGGAGACGGGTGGTCGGAGTTCATACACACACACTTGTCCATACTTGTTGCCATTTCCATAACTAAACTGGGCCAGTCAATGTGATTATCTACTCCTCCCCTCTGTGCGGGCAACTCAAATTCTCCACCTGAACTCTTCTCTGTGTCCAGACGTGACCCGTCTGTGATCTCCAACTGCCTCCAGCCACACTACGGCCTCTGGGAACTCAGAACATCTAGGACACCCCCCCCGCATCTGCCTCTAGGGGCTCACCTCTGCCCTTCCTGGTTTCTGTCGATGGCCCCACCACTCTCCCCACCCTCCAGCAGAAAGCCCAGGGGTGTGTCTGGCACCTGCCTGCCCCTGCTGCTCACGTTCATCCTTCAAACAAGATCGCGCAGGCGTGCTCAGGCCCTGCTCGTTCTCCCAGCGGGTCCTCCTTTCCCACTCCACAGCTGCTCGTCCAGGCCCTCGCGCCTCACCCCTGAACACGGCAGTGACTGCGCTCAGTGTAGCTGGTGGCCAGGAGCACGGGCTGTGGAGAAGGACTCTCTGGGTTTGAATCCTGGTTTTGCCAAGTTTGAACTGTGTAAACTTGGGCTATTTCCTTAATTGCTCTGTACCTCAGTTTCTCTGTCTGTGAAATGGGCATGATTATACTTACTTCAGGGCTATTGTGAGGGTCAAGGGAGTCATTACAAAGAAGATGCTTGGAACCAGAAGATGCTGGTGTGTGGTTAGAACCCATAACGGTTAGCTCTTATTTTGATTATTTATGCAGTTAAGTGTCCGTTGAGCAGCTATGATGTATAGAGAGCTCCATTATACTGGGAGATAATCTGACCCAGGGAACGAGCACAGGCCTCGACCCAGCAATTCCACCCCCATATGTATATGCCACAGAAATGCTTACCAATATCCAGCAGAAGACAGATACTGGAATGTTCACGATGTCTTATTAATAACAGCCCCAACTGGAAACCACCCAACTGCCTACCGAGAGGACAACGGGTAAATAAAATGTGGTTTATTTGCACAGTGGACTATCATACAGCGACAGGAAAGAACGCACTATTACTTGCAACAACGTGGATGCAGCTCACAAGTATAATGGGGCACGGCTGGGCTGGGAACCTCTGGGTAGGGGCTTCAGTGGGGGGATCTGGTTTTCATCTGGGGACCTCTGCCCCCAACACCATCTCCTCTTCTCCACAGACAAGAAGGTTCCCAGCCCGCACCTTCACATCACTCTCTGACTTGCAAAGAACCACGGAGGCAGGATGACAATAGCTTATATTTAAGGTGAACATAGAGGAAACGTTCACCTAATATTCACAACACGCCTATGTGGTGGGTATTCACTCAACACGGTGATCCTATAGGGTGGGCACTGCTATTTATGCTCATTTTATTTTTTATTTTGTTTTACTTTTTGTGGGGAAGACCAGCCCTGAGCTCACATCTGTTGCCAATCCTCCCCTTTTTGCTGAGGAAGGGAAGACTGGCCCTGGGCTAACATCCGTGCCCATCTTCCTCCACTTTATATGGGACGCCGCCACGGCATGGCTGACAGGCAGTGCGTCGGCGGGCGCCCGGGATCCGAACTCGCGAACCCCGGGCTGCCAAGCGCGGACTAAACCGCTGCGCCACCGGGCGGCCACTCTTTATGCTCATTTTACAGATGAAAAGACTAAAGCGCTAAGAGGCCAAGTCAAGATAATGATGGCTAAAATTTGTGTTTGTCACGTCATACTCTCAACAACCCTCGGTGTTGCGTACTGCCATTGTCCGCATTTTAGAGAAAAGGAAACTGAGACACAAAGAAGTTAAGTCCCCTGCCTGAGATCATTCTAGGAAACAGCAGAGCCAGGACGGGGCAGGTTGGCCGAGGCCACGCTCCATGGCCCTGCTCATGGCCGTTCAGGAGTGAAGTCACTGTCCCTCAGCCAGCCCGGCCCAGAGTCCAGCACCCCAACCCTAGGGCAACTCATTAATCCCTCCCAGTCTCAGTTCATCCATCTGTAAAATGGGATTATCAGTAGCACTTTCCTCTAGGGATGTCCCAAGGGCGGCTCCTGGCAGAGAGGCCCCACATGTAGGAATTCTTCAATGCAGGTTCATTTCTCTCATCCTCACTCTCACTGTTTCTTGGAATATTATCAGAATTTTTCCCGGCAATGTGTTCAGAGTTGACCCTGCAGAGCCAAACCCACCAGAACTCTCAGCCTGGGAGAGACATCAGGCCAGTCTGAGAGTCAGATCAACTCAGTGGGGACTAAAATCCCACCCCAGCTGCAGACCAGCTTCTGGACAGGTCACTTTTCCAAGTGGTTTCCTCATCTGTGAACTTGAGTTAGTTATATTTTGTGACGATTAAATGGTTCAAACGCTGCCTGTGGTTCTCAAACTGGGGTTCCTGGAGAGTGTTGGTACCTGAGCGAGGTGCTGGAGGCTCCGTTCTGAGGGGCGGGTCATTTACGACCTGTGACCTGGACTCACCCTTCCCCTGCTCTGCTTTGTATCCCAGGGCACCACATTCCCAGGCTCCCTCACCTCCCACCTTCCCAGTAGGTTTGACCAGTGGGAGGCACTGCAGAAGCCAGCGTCTGTCTCCCCATCTCCATCTGCTTCAGTCAGGTCTTCAAGGCTACATCTCCGTGGCAGCTCCCACTCCCTGCTGTGACTCCATCTTCCGCCTTCTGGTCCCAGCTTCTGGGCTCTGTCGTCCCTCTGCCCCTCCACCCCAAGGGCTGGTATTGAGCCAAAGAAGCCATTCACTCAAGACCACCTACTGTGTGATTCTGTTTACGTGAAGTTCAAGAATAAGCAACGCTCACTGTGATAGAAATCAGAGCAGTGGTTGCCTCCGGGGGTCGAGGGGATGATGGAAGGGCGGGAGGGCGTGACTAGGAAGCAGGTGGAGGGGATGACAGGGAAGGGGGCCGAGGAGGCTTTCTGAGATGATGGAAATGTTTTACACCTGGATGGAGGTGTTGGTTACACAATGTGTACATTTGCAAAGACTCCTTCAAACATGCGCTTAAGACCTGGACATTTAACTGTGCGGACGTCAGACCTCAGTGAAACTAGTTAATAAGAAGAAATCCCTGTCTAAATTCTGAAAGTGTTTTCTAATTTCCTGGTTAGATCCTGATGAAAACACAGTTTTTATTTTTAAACAAACACAGGTAGACTGCAGAGGAGGGTATAAAATTTATACATAGGGTTTTTTTGTTTTGTTTTGTTTTTGTGAGGAAGATTAGCCCTGAGCTAACATCTGTTGCCAATCCTCCTCTTTTTTCTGAGGAAGACTGGACCTGGGCTAACATCCGTGCCCATCTTCCTCTACTTTATATGGGACATCGCCACGGCATGGCTTGATAAGTGGTGCATCTGTCTGCGCCTGGGATCCGAACCTGCGAACCCCAGGCCACCAGAAGCGGAGCACGTGAACTTAACGGCTATGCCGCCAGGCCAGCCCCTGCAGGGTTTTTTTAAAATAATAAAATATGGGACTTCAAACAGAATTTCGCACATGGGTTGGTTTATTTCCCGCCATGTTTCCCAGCCCCGGGGAGGTTTCCTTCATTGTCCCCTGCTTTTCTCTAGTCAAAAATGCTGCGAAGCACTGGCCTATATAGTGTCTAGCTCTGTGCCTGGTACATTGCAGATGCTCCAAAAAGGTTCCTTCTACTACCACGAGTTGGGTTTAATGGATCACATTAAGGCCTGTTTTCTAACTTTCTTCAAGACGGTGTGATTTCCACAAAGAATTGAACCCTGAATTCTACCCAGGATGGGGAGGGCTTTCTCAGACAGTGCAAGCACAACACGTAAGTTCATGCATAGGCGTGGTTCAGGGATGTTTTTATGTCATTCCTGGAAAGGAAGCAGGAGATTCAGAATATCTGTGCCCTCTCCATCATACCCCAGAAAATAGCAAGTCCAGCCCAGCATCTGCTCAGCTCAGTGATTAAGGGAGAGATGGTCGCCCCATCTCCTGGAAAGCTAGCCCGTGCGCATGTTTGATAAAGGCTGTGCATAGGTGGGAATGGACCAGAAGACACTAGAAACCTGGCCAGGCTCCCAGGCTGTAAGTTAGAGGAAGGGGGACTAAGACACACATCTTCACTGTATCTCAGGGTCCAGACTGACCAGGCGACTTGTGAATGTTCTCCAGGGCCTGACGGTGGACCCAAGCTGGATTGTTGCCTGCAGCCCAGGCGGCCTGCTGGGAAGCGTGGGCACCAAGTCTCCATTCTCTGCCCGGCTCTAAAAGGCACTGTCCCGTGGACTGCGGCCCCTGGCAGGTGGGCAGGGCCCAGGCAGGCACAGGCGGCGCTGGGTCTCCAGTCGGCAGAAGCGGTTCTGGTTGGACATCCGGGTGGCCACGCCCAGCCCACAGGTGGTGGAGCAGGGGCCCCAGGCTGTGCTCCATTCTGGGCAGGGGACACCAGGGGGTGGGGGGGCTACAAGGCCAGAAAACTGGGGTCCTGGGGGAAAGAAAGAGGGGTCAGCACTGCAAGATCAGGACTTGGCAGCCAAATAAACCCGTCGGCTCACAGCGCAATCTTGGTCATGTTGCTTAACCTCTCTGCACCTCAGCCTCCTCCTATGGAAATTTCCTAACGGTTGATTGCTAGGATTGAATAAAATAACGGAGATGAAGTGCTGAACACAGGGCCTGGTGCTTGTAAGCACTTCGTAAATATTGATTATCAGGCAACTCTGATGATGCTGACCATGTTGGTCCCCCAGTAAACGGTGAGTTTCTCATCTGTATCCCCCATGACTCCTGTGATAAATGGCATCTTACAGGAAGGAGGTTGGGGCCTGTGCATGTGCTGCCGCTGTGACCGGGCGGCAATGATGTGGGGTGATTCCAAAGCCGTGCCTGGAACGAGGTGGTGGGTTCCCCATGGTCTGGCTTTTCCTCCTCTTGAGTCCTTTTCTGCTCTGTTAATATTTTGGTGTCCTTCCTTCTGGTTCTTTATAACCCGTGGTCCTCAACTGGGGGCAATTTTGCCCCCTGGAGGATATTCGGCAACATCTGGAGACATTTTTTATGGTCACCACTGGGGATGAGGCTCCTGGAATCTAGCAGAGAAGCTGCTAAACCTCCTACGGGGCACAGGACGGCCCCACAAGAAGAATCACCCGGCCAACACGACACTACTGCGGAGGATGAGAAACCCCACTTTTATACGCACACGCGTGCAATACGTATGATGTATATGTGTACATATCGCTGTAGACACACACATGCACACACATAATGGAGATCAAATTCACACACGGTGTCCTGTCCTGCATTTTATACCTAAGGTGAGCTCATTGGCATTCTCCTGCGTATTTAATCAGATGTATCACATGCCGCCGTAGGGATAAGAGCCACCACCAGTGGAGCGCTGTATGCTAGGCCCTGTTATGACTGCTTTACTTGTCTTTACTCATCCCGTCCTCACAACAACTCTCTGAGGTAGATGCTCTTATTCTCATTTTACTGTTGGAGGAACCGAGCCACAGAGAAGTTAAGCAACTTTCTCAGAGTCACACAGCTAGGAAGTAGTGGAACTGGGTTTAGAACCCGGGCAGACTCCATGCTTTTATCCCGCCACGCTCTACTGCCCCTCGTGTGGCACCATCATCCATGGGACCAACGCCCTCTTTTCAGTTGCCGTTTTTAAAAAATCACATTCATATAATAATTTTAAAAACCCAGTGACATCACAACAAAATCTCTAAAATTGAAGAGTTTATAGCAGGAAGTAACTGTCTTTCCTCCCCCTCTGCCCACCGTAGGCCCATGCCCCGGAGGCAACCACCTTGCCTGGTCAGTTTTGGGTTCCTCCCCGCAATAATAACACAGTAATACTATTATATAACACTTCAATTATATAAATTCACTATTAATATGTATCAATATATTATAAATATAACTATAGTATATATTATAGGACACCTCTGCTATGAAATTCGAGAATTTGGTTCAAGCATCCCAACCTTCCTTTTCCCTCCCCATTCTGCCACCAGTTGTGATTTTTAATTATTTATGATTTAAAATCATATACTTCCGCCACTGCTTCTTGTTTGTCAGTTTTAAAGAGGTCCCGTGACTCTGCCCTTCACTGTCCTACACGCCTCCTCAGCCACCGCCCCCTCCCAGCTTCTGTCAGGAAAACCTTCACTTGGATGCATCCAGGTGTCCTGGCACCCGAGAGGCCCGTCCCTGCCCCACGGCCTGGGCCAGCCCCGCACTCACCTTGGGCCGGGAGGGACTGGACCGCCAGCCCCCTTCCCTGGTCGCACACCCACTCAGGACAGCACTTGCCGGGGACCTCCACCCTCCTGGGGTGGGGGCAGTCCCAGCTGGGCAGCCGGACGTCCTCACTGCACAGCGGCACACAGGTGAAACCACCGTCCTCGCAGAGGCAGCGGATCCTGCAGTGGGGCTGGAAGGTCTCCCCGTCCCGGTACAGGCGGCCGTTCGCCTCACAGCCCCCGTCATCCTCAGCCCCTGCGGAGGAGAAACCGGACCCCCACTGGTGACCCCGACTGTTCCCTGGACAAGGCTGTGCAGACCACGTCCTCCACGCAGCCATGTCTGCAGAGCTGGCCCAGATCCCGCTGGAGAGGCAATGCCCTTACGGCATCTGAGTGCTGCCAAGGGGCTCCAGCCCGACCACCTGTGCACCCCCCGCCCCCACTGCCCGCCTGCCTGACGCCTGCGGGAACACTGGCCTGGTTTGCGCCCCAGCTCTGTCCCTTATTAGCTATGAACCTTGGCCAAGTGATTTCACTTCTTCTTGCCTCAGTTTCTTCATCTGCAAAATGGGTTATAATGGTACTTATTTCACAGGATTGTGGTATAGACTAAATGAAATGATATATGTCATGAATCCAACATAAAAGAGACCTTCAACAGATCCTAGCTGCTAGGTTGTTATTATTAGTATAATTGCCACATATTCATAATATATAACTACTGTATACACACTGAGATGTCATGCCACAAACTTCCCTGATCCACCTGCTGTGTTGTAGTCATCACCATCAGGTCAGGGCTTAATTTGCTGGCTGTGTGACTTTGGGTTAGTTACTTAACTTCTCTGAGTCGCCTTAACAATACCAATGACGAGAACAGCAATCTGCACCTTCCGTTACGTGAGATAATATGTACATAGCATCTAGCACAATGCTAGGCATAGAGTAGGGGCTCGAGAAACACTCTGAATGAACCCCTCAAGATATGGACGTTATTACCACTTCCTCCACTGGACATGATCTCCTTGAGGACTGGGGCCGAGAGTGTTCATCCCGGCATCTGCTGTGCCAGCTCGGAGTGTGGATGGGACACACAGACCCTCAGGAAATGCCCTGTGAATGAACGCCGGGCACCGGGCTCAGCACGCAAGAGACACTGGTAAAATAGTTCTAACTCCTTATAACTCCAGAGACGTATGTTGTGCTCCCTCATGTGCCAGTCGCTGTGCTCCTAGAGAGGACTAAGACACAGTCCTTGCCCGGAGGGATGCAGGGGCCAATGAGGGGGACAGACATGAAAGTCGCCACCTCCAAGACGGAAGAGCCCTGGGGGGGTCGCATGGGAGGGTACTACAGCAGTGCAGAGAAAGGAGCGATCAGGAGGGTTTCCTGGAGGTGGCAGTGGCAGTTCGACTGGTGCCGGGGGAAGGGACTCAGTGGCAGGCAGGTTCTCCCAGGTCTTCTGAGGAAAATCTCAGAAAGGTTCATGTACACATGGGGATTTTGGAACCACACAGACTTGGGTTCAAACCCCAGGTCCCGGCTTGCCAGCTGGGGGACCTGGGGCAAGTTACTTCACCTCTCTGAGCCCTGGTACCCTGCTCACAGGGCCACTGGAGGATTAAATGAGCTGGTGCACTTCAAGCATTTTGCCCCAAGAGTGGGACAGGGCAGATGCTCAGTAAAGAGGAGTGAGGGCAGAGCCAGTGTGGGCTCCTCTCCTTGCTCCTTCCAGGCCATAGCCACTTGGCTCCAAATCCCCGACTTTTCAGCCTGGACCGTGTAGCTACTGGTTTCCCAGGAGCCACAGGTGCAGCTGCACCTTCATCCCCACCCCCAGCCTGGCCGAGCCCGGGTCTCCCAGCCCAACTCCTGGAGCCACAGCCCTGGGGCCTCTTGGTCACTGGGATGACCTGGTAAACAGAGGGACTATTTAGGAAAGTCAGCTGGGGGTGGGGGGTGGCGATAAGTTTAGCAAGGTTTCCTGGCTCCTCTCCTGCGTCCTCCAGCTCAGAGCTGGGTGGGGTCGGGTTGGGGGTAATGATCCCTGGGCAGCCACTCCCCACCCAGGGTCTGTGGCACCGGAGTTCATGGTCCCAAACACCACAAGGCACCTCCAGACTTGCTCGCTCTTGGATTTCCCCCACAGCCGTACACAAATACAGCTGCCAAACCCTCCTCCTCCTCCCAGGCCCCCTCCAGCGCCCCCTCGTCCAGCAACCTCCCCCAGAGAACTTCAGAGCATCTCGTCATCTGGCGATTTCTGTATCCCTTGCAGGAGAAGGAATAACAGGTTTTTTGTTTTGTTTTGTTTTGTTTTGTTTTTAACCTTCAGCCACTTGCACACTGTGTGACGTCAGGCAGGTGATTTAACCTCTCTGAGCCCCAGTTCCCTCATCTGCAAAATAGGGATAAGAATAGGCCCTCCCTCATTATTAGGGGTAAAATGAAATCAGGTCTGTAAAGGGCTTGCTCACAGTACGTGCTCAGGAAACGGGGCCTGTTCCCGCTGGCCCCACCAGGACTACTGTTACTGTTCACTCACTCAGCAATGATGGACTGAGTGCCTACTATGCACAGGCTCTTGTGACACGGCAATGACTGAAACAGGCCAAAACCCTGCCCTCGTTGGAGCTTTCGCTCTGGTGGAATAAACACGATGAACAAGCAGAGTTGTTGTCAGATGGTAATTAGTGCTAGAAAAATAAAGGAGGGCAGGGTTAAGGAGTGGGGTGGGGGGCGTGCAATTTGTAAATATGGTGATCAGGGGAGGCCTCACTGAGAAGGTGATATTTGAGTAAAGCTGTGAAGGAGGTGAGGGAACTTGCCATGCAGATGTCTGGGGGGAAGAATGCCGGTGGCAGGAACAGCCAGTGCAAAGGCCCTGAGGTGGGAGCACAGCTGGGGTATTTAAGGAACAGCAAGGAGGCCAGTGTGGCTGGAGCAGAGAGTGGGAAGGAGAGAGGGAGTTAGATGAGGTCAGACAGAAAACGGGCAGGATCCGGTGGGGCCCTGTAGGCCACTGAGAGGACTCTGGCTTTTACTCTGAAGAGATGGGGAGCTTTCGGAGGCCTTTAGGCAGAGGAGGGACGTGATCTGACTTGTGTATTAGAGGTGTCCTCGGCTGCTGGGTTGAGCTAGACTAGGGACAAGGACAGAAGCAGGGAGGCAGTTATGGGGCTACTGCAAATCCAGACACGTGCTAATGGGGCTCAGACCGGAGTGGCAGCAGTGGAGGAGGGACTGAGAAGTGTGGGATTCTGGAAACATCGTGAAGAATTTGCTGGTGGGTAGCACGTGGGATGTGAAAAAAAGAGGGACGTCAAGAATGACTCGAAGGTTTTGAGCCTGAGCCGGGAAGGATGGAGGTGCCCTCGGCTGAGCCGGGAAGATGAAGGCCTGGGGTGCAGGAGATCGGGAACTCGCGCTGAACGTGCACACGGCTTGGGGCAGCCCTTGGAGAAGGGCTGTCCAATGAGCAAGTGAGAAGAGAGTTGTTAGGTGGCATGGTCCCTCCAGAGCCAAGATCCAGCCCCAGCCTCTGTGAGGTCTTAGCTGGCTCTGGCCCAGCGTGGGGTTCACCAACTCCCAGCCTCCGAATTTGGTTCAAATCATTAAATATTCAGGAGCACCCACCATGTTGCCCGACCAGGCCTGAGAGTCACAGGAAGGAGCAAGGACCCACTAAATCCTTGTCTTCTGGGAGTTTGAAGTCTGAATCAAGATGGAATAAGAAAGGCCCCTTAAAAAAGTTAGTGACGATAACAGCTGCTATGTCCTAATCATATGCTGAGTGTCAAGCAGTGGCGTGATGGAAACGAAGATTGTGGAGCCAGTTCCCTGAGTTCAAATCCCAGCTCAGCCACGTATAAGCTGTGTGACTTTGGGCAAGCTACTTAACCTCTCTGACCCTCTTTTTTCCATTTATAAAATGAAGATGGCATAGTACCTACCTGCTATGGTTGTCGTGAGATTAGATGAGTTGATATTTGTGTGACCCTAGCGCCTGGCACATGGGAAGTGCTACGCAAGTGTTTAATAGATGGACTCTGCTGACTGGTCTACATGTGTCGCACTGACCTAAACAGCCTTGTGAGCTGAGTGTTACCTCACTTTTTTCCTTTAGATCCATTTTTATTAGGAATCATCTGTGAGTTTATACAACCATCACCCTTTCTCATCATTATACTCCCTTGATCAGATAAAGCATTTAACAAGGATTTACTACTGATAACTTTCTGTCTATAAGTTTTGTTGTTTTTCTTCTTAACAAGGTTTTTCCTATAGATGGACTCATTGTCAGTGATTCATGGGCCTTTTTCTCACTCCCACTTATTTATATAAAAGTGTGACATACACATGGGTGAAAGAGGTAAGTTGCTCTACGAGGCTTATCATGAAAAAGAAGGAGAAGATGAGGAGGAGGAGGAAGAAGAAAGAACAGTCCCTCACCTCTTTCTCTTTCTCTCAAGCAGTGGTTCTCAGTTGGGGATGATTTTCTTCCCCGGGGGACATTTGATGACATCTACAGATTGTCACAACTTGGGGTTGGGGGTGCTCCTGGCATGTAGTGGGTGGAGGCCAGGGATGCGGTTGAATGTCCTGTCACACACAGGACAGCCCCCCAAAACAGAATTAGCCCCGAATGTCCGCAGAGCCAAGCTGAGAACCCCTGCTCTAAGCGTCAGAGGGCACCAAGGCCTGGGGGACAGCTGACAGACATCACAGGCTCAAGGTCACCAGTAAATAGCAAACTCCAGATTCACACTGTGCTCCAAGGGCTCCCAATCCAGGAGGGAGACAGACCGGAATGTTGCTTTAGAGCCCGTTTGAGCAGGTCGCAAGCTTTGTGACATGAAGCAGGTCGATTCATATCCCAGAGCCTCAGTCTTCTCATCTATAAAGTGGGTCTGAAAGTACCGACCTCACGGAATTATTGTGAGGATCACGTGACTGATGTAGTAAGGGCTTAGCACAGTGCCCGACACATATTATGCCCTAAATAAGGGGTTGTACTTATATTTTCTGAAACGTGTTGGGAGAGTCCTGAGAAGGGATGATAACTTGAAGAATCTGGGAGGGCTTCTCAGAGGACGAGGTGTTTGCACTTGGCTTTGAAAGTTGGCTGTGATTGGGACAGATAGGCACCCGGGAAGGCTGTTCAGGGGATGGGCTGGGTCTGAGCAAAGACAAGAGGGGAGAAGTAGGAAGCGGGCCTAGGGAACTTTGGGTCACCAGGTTTGGCTGGACCTGATGGTGTACCCGAAGTGAGGGAGAAAAGAGGACCCCAGGGCCTTGACCTCCCCCCAAACACACCCTCCACCAGGCCCGCAAACCTGCTTACAGAGGCACACGGCCCCCCGGCCGCCAGGGCCCGGCTGGCAGACCAGACCCTGGCTGGAGTCACAGACGTGGCGATGGTCGCAGGGCTCCCCCAGCCGCCGCGCACACACCCGGCAGCAATTGCAGCCATCCAGCACCAGGGGCACCCCCACGGGGCACTGGGGTGGTGGCCAGGGACAGGCACACGGCGTTGGGCACAGCTGGGCACACACCTGCAGCGACAGAGAACTCACTCAGCCCTGGCGGGGAGACCCTTACAACTGGCTCCCTCTCTGCCAGGCTGGGCAGTGGAGGGTCCACACCGTGGCCCCAGAGTCACACAGACCTGGCCTTGAACCCTGGCGGTCCCAGGGCACTCCCTAAGAGGCAGCATGGCATTGTGGTCTTGAGCAAGAACTCGACCAGAGCTCCAGTCCTCTGCCCCTTATTAGCTGAGTGACCTTGGACAAGTTACTTAAGCTCTCTGAACCTCAGTTTCCTTGTCTGTAAATACGTTCATCTGCAGTAGCAGAATGTATCTAAGTCAGGATTGTTTGAGGAGCACGAGAAATGATGCAGGTTAAACCCTAGCATGCGGCCTGGCCTGCAGTAGGTGCTCAGTGCATTTAGGAGGATGATCGTCATTGCAAATCACAATGAAGGGTTTAGCTCTGCCCTCTAGGAGCTTCCAGAAAGGCAAAAGCAACAAAATGAGGGATGAAAATGACAGGGCACTAGACATGTTCCAGCAGGTGGACTGTGGATATTTATCTTGAGGGCTGAAGAAATCAAACAGTATCATGGATGTTTTCGATCTTTGGAACAATCCAGAATATGTTTCTGGATGAGCATCAGATCAGCCAGGAAACCTGGTAAAATCTCCACCCCCAGGCCTCCTCCGGGATTTACCAAATCAGAACTTCCAGAGGTGGGGCCTTGGTGTCTGTATATTTAACAGACTGTCCAGGGGCTTCTGATGCACAACGAGGTTTCCGGCCCCTCTGCTCCCGTCTAACGCCCTCCGCTCTGCCCTGAACAGACGGGGAAACTGAGCTCCAGAGAGAGGAAGGGACGTGCCCAAATCACAGTGTGTTAGCAGCAGAGCTGGGTGCCTGCCTCCCCATTGAGGACCCAGGGACCCGGGGTGGGGGTAGACTTTTCCTGTAATGAGGAAAAGCCTGAGCCAGGGGCCCACCCCCCCAGGGCAGGGTCAAGATATCAACTCAAGTGTCCTGACTGCCCCTCCCCACTCAGGACAGAGAAACAACCCAACCAGAAACTAGATGCCATGGGCTCCCCACATGTCCATTTGAAGGTGGGGACCAAGAGGCAGGGATACTTCAAGATGTCCCAGGGGCCCCATCCGTGGGGGACCAATCTTGAGTCTAGTAGGATCTTTGGAGGACTGGAGGGTTTTATCTAGAGGATGAAAGACTTGCAGTTTTGGAAGATGAAATTAATAACCTCATATCTCCTGTGTGGCCCCAAAGCAGGCAATGACCCCGTTGCCCTAGTCCCCAACTCGTCCCACCCCTAGTACCCCCCAGTCCTGCAAACCTGCCTTCAGTGGCCTGCAGTTCCCACCCTGGCCACCGGGGGCCACCCCAAACTGCCAGACCAGCCTCTGGTGGGGGTGGCAGAGGAGGGTTCACAGGCTCCCATCCAAGACCCCATTCGGTAACAGAGGCTGTGTGCCTGGAGCCTCACGAGGGAGTCAGCTCCCATCTCCGCAGGATTTTCCAGCAGGAAGCTGGGTGATACGGAAGAGATCCTGGAGAAGATGGCCTAGGCTTGTCCCTCAAAGTGTGGTCTGGACCAGCAGCATCAGCATCGCCTGAAAGCTGTTAGAAATGCAGCATCTCGGGTCCTTCTTTATGAATCTACATCTGCATTTTAATAAATCCAGAGGCAGTTCACATGGAATTGGTCTGAGAAGCAATCGGCTGGATTTGGGGGTTCCCTTCCAAACTAGGGGTTCAGCTCCCTTGTTTAGTGGGAAATGGGGGACTCTGGCCAGAATTGGCTCTTGGGTCTGGTCCCTCCCACCTGAAAGCAGGGTTGCCGGGACATAGACCTTCTGCTTTGCACCTGGGTGCCCACTTCGGGCTCTCTCTACCAGGCAAGCTGGCAGGGGCTGGGTCTGCAGGTGCTGATACCCAGGAGAGGCTGCTACTGTGGAGGACTGTGGCGAACATTTACCGTGGGCACACCGTGTGCTGAGCGCTTTACTGTGTTGTTGAACTTAACCCTCCCCCGTGAGGTACCATCACTATGCCCATTTTAAAGACGAGGAAACGGAAGCTCAAAGGAATGTAGTGGCATCGCCAGTTGGAGGTTGAGCCAGGATCGGAATCCAGGTTCCTGTGCATCCAAGGGCCAGGCTCTGGGGGCTCTGATGCCAGCTTAGCCTCTGCCTCAATTTACCCATTTGTTCAAGAGAGATAATGACAAGTCGGGGAGTGTATTTCAGCATAGCCAAGGACAGACATGCCCTCTCTGGTCTCCCTCTGCCTCCACACCCTTCCTAACTACCCCATCCCTCTGTGCAAGTTGCCCCATCACACACCCGGTTTCCCCAGACCCTTGCTGTGGTCACCAGGGGGCAGGGCTCCGTGGTAAGAGCCCTGGACATGGGATCTTCTGGGCAAGAATTGAAATCCAGGTTCTACCACTGACTTGCTGTGTGACTTTGGACACTTAACCGCTCTGTGGGGAGAGAGCTGTTTCCCCTACAGTAAGATGGGGTGGAGACCACCTAACTGGAGTCATGACAGGGATTAAATGAGGTCTCGGCCAGCTCCCGGTCAATGTGACTTTGCTCGTTTCCAGGTCTCTGCCACCCCCCTGTCCACAGCTCCGAGCCCAGGAGCTTGCAGCCTGCCTGGAGGACTTGGAATTCTCTCTCAGGATTGCTGTGGCCTTCTGTGTTCATGAGGACTAAGTCCCTGTGTTCTGTGCAGGATGCTGCTGGCTCCGGGACCCGGGAAGGATGGAGGGGTGAACAGTGAGTCTAGGACAGCTTCATTTAATCTGGGGCCCGGAACCCCAAGTCCCCTGCTCCAACTACCCAAGCCACCCACCCTGGCATCAGGTCCTGCCCATCCCCTTCGGGAGAACAAACAGTGGGAGTGGGAGGCCAGCAGGGTCCTCAGCTTTCCCTCAGTCACTGCCTGGGACCCGGGACAGCAGGGTCCTCAGCTTTCTCTCAGTCACTGCCTGGGACCTGGGAGAGAGAGGCTCCTGCCCACACTCTTCAAGGGAGCTTGAAAACACAATGAGATCGTGGCTTGTTTGGGGGTGGGGGGGCAATCCCCCTGAGGGGATGACAGGGCTCAGCACCTGTGGCCTTGGTCCAGGTTGGGGGTGGAGAGGCAAAGACTGAAGTCCCCGCTGCAACGCACATACCCAGGCCTATCCTGGGCCCCACGTGGTCTATTGCTCTGATGTTTCTTTGCTGTGTGGCTTTGAGCAAGTTGCTTACCCACTCTGAGCCTTGCTTGACTGAAAATAGGGGATAATAATTCCTTATGGGGTTATTGGGCATGTTTGGCAAGATAGAGATTCCACAAGCCCTTTAAAAAATGTCTCATAAGAGAATGTCATTATTCCATGGAGGTATCTCCCTGTCCCTCTCCAGCCAGATCGGCAGGTCACTCACTGCCTGAGGGCTCAACAGCATTAATGCCCTTGCAATAAGAACTTGCCAATCAGTTAGACACCAACATCCATTCAAATCTTGGCTCACAGTTAGGCAAAGCAGGTCAAGTCTTGTATCTCCCCATTTATAATGAGGATGCCCACTTTTGCTTTGCACGGGGCTGTGGGGATTGGTCATTATCACAAAAGTCCTCTTCTGAACATTTGCCAAGTTCCAGGTCCTATGCTAAACCCTTTAGATGAATTATCACAAGTGGTCTTCACAAAGACCTCGTGAGCATTATGCCCATTCAACTGAGGAAGCAGACGAGGCTCAGAGAGGAGAAGGGACTGGCCTGAGGTCACACAGCAGAGCTGGACAGAGGCAGCTATCTGGGTGCCAGAGAGGGAAGCTGGGCTGTGCCCTATGTGGGGTCCTGCGAGGATTCTTCCAGGGAGTCCTCAGCAGTGACAGCTCACCTCCCCCCACCACACCAAAGAAATCAGCAGTACGTCGCAGGGCCAGGCCCCCTTACCTTGGAGAAGAGGCAGAGGAGGGAGAAGGCCAGAAGGTAGGTCTGTGGTGTGCCTCTCATGTCACTGTGTCCCCCACGGAGCAGCTTTGAATCTGGGAGGCAGGACTTGTAAGTCTTTATGTTCCAGCAGCTATGAGGTCACTCCCAGGCAAAAAATACACACGCACATGCACATGCACACACACACGCACACGCTGGCCTTTCCTTGCTCCTCTCCCCATCCTCGTGCTCCAAGTGATGAGCCCATTTACCTGAAGGTGAGACCGTGGAGGCCACCAAGGGGGTGCCTGCCAGTGTGTGTGTGTGTGTGTGTGTGTGTGTGTGTGTGTGTGTGTGTGAGAAAGCCAGAGCCAGTGCCAGTGCCAAGAGCCTGCGACAGGCTGGCAGGGGCCTTTCTAGCTCCTCCCAGCCCAAGAGGGCCTTACCAGGCCACTGCTGCAGCCCTGCCCCAGACCCTTGCCCCACCCCGGGGGGCTGTGGATCCAGGAAGTGCTCAGCAGACACCCCCTTAGCAGAGCTGACCCAAGTCGTCCTAAGCCCCAGGGCCTGGACTCTGGGCAGCTTCGGCCGGGCCTTTGGTTTCTGGCAGGAAGATTGGCAGCCTCCTAGAGGTGGGTGTGACCCAGAGCAAAAAAAAAATTCCCTGGACGGCCTCTTTGCTTTTGGCAACAAGGGGCCTCCCCACGGCCGGCTTCCCGGGCTCTGGGAGGCAGCCCGCGGTGGATGAGCCCCTGCAGGCACTTACTGGGCACTGCGAGACCATCCAGACAAACCAAATCCATTTAGTTTAATTCAGCCAATTGTATGCCCCCTTTGCAGAGGCTGGAGACACAACACTGACCTTGGGATAAAGCCCAGAGGGAGAGATGACAGTGGGAAAACAGGTGGAATTCCTGGGCATACCAAGCAGGGGTCCTTGTTCAGACTACAGGGTGAGGGACAACTTTCCGAAGGAGCTGCCTTTACAGAGAGCCAAGGAAAGAGGGGGTTAGACAGGGCAGAATGTTCCAGGCAGAGAGAACAGCACGTGCAAATGCCTATCCTAGAGGTGGGAGAGAGCATGATAGCATTGCCTATTCTGGGAGCTGAAGGTGCCTGGTGTGACTGGAGCTGACTGGGAGGTGGCAGTGGTGTTGAACATGGGGGAGTAAGACACACAAATTCATCCCACCAGTGTTTGGGGGCATCTACAACGTTCCAGCCACTGGGGGCTGGGGGATGGAAGGACATGGGCTTTGACTATAGAATTTGGCAAAGATAATAATCAGGGTGAGGCCAAGGAGTGGCTGGGGAAGGCTTTGGACCCCGTTATCTCCACCAGTACTGCAAGTGACGGAGCTGATCAGTAGTTTTCAGAATGGGTAGTGGGTGAGGAAGAAGAGTGACTTGATACAGGATGAGACTGAGGGACTTTTCAGCAGGGGGCTCTCAGTCCCTCCCCTCCTGGTTTCAGTCCCAGGGGAAGGAGTTGATGGAGATGGAGTTTGAAGATGAAAATGCACTATTTGCATCTGTGGCTGCAGGAAGTGGGCAGGGTGGGAGTGGGGCTGTCCACAGACTTGGAGGCAAGGGGATATGGTGTTATTTATTTGGAAATTCTATGTTTCAGTCAGAGGCATGCCTAGGGTATTTTATACCAGAGTGGATCATATTTTGTGTGTGTGAGGAAAACTAACCCTGAGCCAATATCCTTGCCAATCCTTCTCTTTTTTACTGAGGAAGACTGGCCCTGGGCTAACATCCGTGCCCATCTTCCTCTACTTTACATGGGACGCTGCCACAGCATGGCTTGACAAGCGGTGCGTCTGTCCACACCAGGGATCCAAACCTGCGAACCCGGGGCCGCCAAAGCAGAGTGTGAGAACTTAACCACTACGCCACCGGCACAGCCCCCAGAGTGGACCATTTTTGAACACTCCCCTCCTTCGTATAACAAAATTATTTTCAGTAATACTCGTGAGATGAAACAAATATATTTCATGTATGAACTAAAATTGGCACTTACCAAACAAAAACACTACCCTTTGCGGTTCACAGTTTCACTGTTTTACATTTTAAACACAAATCGAAACTCCAGGTAGTCACGTAGAATGACAGAATTGAAATACTCTCCATTCATTGTTCCTTTCAATCTGCTGCTGAGGTGCAGAAATACATGATACCACGGGACTGGAGACAGGAACTGCACTTGGAGCAAGTGCAAAAGATTCCAAACTGTTAGGAACTCACTCCCATTCCTGCGTCCACATGCACTGGGGGAAACTGTATTCCTAGAAAGTCTCCAAATTAACTTCCATGTAGAAGATGCTTATTAAAGGATAAGAAACTAAAATGTGCTAATTTGAAGCTTTCATACATATTATTAAAATTCAACAGTTATCACAATTGTTTAGAACTTAGACCAATAAAAGATATTTTCGGGATGGAGTATTTTATGGCTGACATTATTTAGATTTGCCAGTGCACAGTGATACCAAAAAGCAAACTTTTTTTCTCATCAATTTTATTTTATCTTTAAATTCTCTATGGACAATAAGTCCCTTTTATTGCCTATACCCAGGGAAGACCACTCCCATGTCCTATCCTTGCTAGGGCCACTGGTTTTAATAACAATGAAAGTGATTATATATTGAGCACCCTGTGGGAGCCAGCCCTGTGCTTTTCATAAAAAGTGGTGTTGCTCCTTCCAATATCCTTTCTACTCTCTTCACAGTCCATACCTCAATAAGAAAGGTGATGTTCAGAGAGGTTAAGTACCTTGCCTAAGGTCACACAGCTAGAAAACAGGGCCAGGTTTCCAGCACAGGTTCATATGACTCCAAAACCTATGTTGTGGTTTTGTTGTTATTTATTTTTGCTACTGCTTATAGAGCTCTCTGTGGCACATATTTTTTAAGTTGAAGGGTAACACATATACAGAGCGGTGCTTAAGGTGCACTAGTGTTACGTCTACATCTTGACAACTCTTCACATACGTACACACCCATGTAACCACCACCCAAATCAAGATACATTTCTAGACGGTTTCTCATGCCCCTTCCAAGACTATGCCCTCTGTCCCCCAGGTACTCACTATTCTGACCTCCGTCACCATTGGTCAGTTTTTCCTGGGAGGAACAGCTTTGAACCACTTCTTTCTCTGAGGCAAGAAGGAAAACAGGAGCCATACGAGGTGTGAAGAGGAGATGGAGAGAGGCACAATGATCACAGCAAAATCAGTGACAGAGGAGGACATCCTCCGCTCACAGTGAGGGGGTGGGGCGGGCTGTGCGTCCAAGGGGAGCGAAGAAGCCCTGGACCAGCACTGCCCAGGGAGGCGACAGGAGATGAGTGGAAATATCACCACCCTCCTGGAGGGGCCCGTCTGAATCAGAGCATGGAGTTTTGCTTGGAACCCGTTCTCTCTAATAACTGAGGATGGGAGAGTATGGACAGTGGGAGGCCCCGGGGCCTGGCCAGCTTGGGAAGCACGCGGTCTGGCATCAAGGGTGATGATGCTGAAAGTGTGAGGGATGAAGCTTCCATACACAGTTCAAAGTGTTGAAAGACTGGGCACGAGCTGCCACGTTGCTGACTGGTTACGTGTGGTTCAGGCCCCCAAGTTGCCAAGTTTGGCACTAGAGGGATGTGACAGTCCAGGGAACCCATGAATCTTTTGGCTGCTGCTGTAGCCCCCAAAATAAGACTCCAGAATGAGCACGGCTGCCCTTTGTGTTACCGGAAGGAAACATACGTCAAAAGATCCCAGCTTCAAATCCTGCCTCCCACACCGACTCACAGCCCTGGGACTCGGGTCCATAAGAGGGGCACCTGGGGAGAAATTTAAGGAGTTTTCACTCTCAGATGCCAATCTTGCGCTTGTACAACCCGGAGAGTGAGTGCCTCCTAAGAGTGAGGCGCCTAGGGCATCAAATGAGGTCATGGTAAGAACTCAATAAATATTGGTTGACTGACTAAGTGATAATTCCCTATCTCGGTGTATTAATTGGGGGCACAGTAGGCTGAGGTCACAAATAAACCCCCAAATCTCAGTGGCTTAACCCAGTGAAGGTTTGTTTTGGCTCTCACACAGTCCAATGAAATTAGACAGTCTTCCCCATCTTGGAGCTGCCTCCTCTGGCTCTTCCCTAATGTGGCTCCAAGCCATCAGCATCACCCAGTTGCTTGTTTGAAATGAAGAATCTCAGGCCCCACCCCAGAATCAGAATCTGCATTTTAATAAGACCCCCAGGTGATTTGTATGCACATTACAGTCTAGACCAGTGGTCTCCAAGGTCACCCTGGAGAAAAGGGGTGGAGAAGGCACACTGGCCCTTCACTGCCACACACCAGAAGTGACACTCATCACTTCTGCTCATCTTCTGTTGGCCAGAACTAGTCACATGGCCCCAACTTAGCTGCAAGGGAGCCTGGGAAATGTGATCTTTCTGTGTGCCCATGAAGAGGAAGCAGAGTGAGGGACATATGACGTGTTCTTTGCTGCAAGTATCTTGGGATCTGGGACACACACTTTTGATTCTCTGGCCCTCAGTTTCTCTGTCCTTTTTTTTTTTTTTTTTTTTTTGAGGTGGCCTTTCAGACCTGGCCCAGGCCTAACACTTTAGGAGCTAGGAAATGCATCTGAAAAGTGAAATTCATGAAACATGTCTAGAATGTGGAAGCCGTGAATGAGTATCTGCAGTTGAAAGGTGAAGCCGGTTTCAGCCAGTCACAGTTTGTCCGCTCCCTCCATGCGTTCCTCCTTCGTGATCATTGCACAGCGACACCGTGCCAGACTCTGTGCAAGATGCTGGAGAGATGGGTGAATAAGAAGCCTCGTGCTGGGAGCTCACAGTTGTTACATTAGGGAGTGGGGACAGAGAAACTTGACCCTGGGACCCTGACCCAAGCCGGGCTGGGAGCAAGCAGGGTGGGTGCTTCCACAGCAGGACATACCAGCATGAAGCAGACCTGTACCGTGGAAAGATCCAGAATCACTCAGATGAAAATCCCAACTCTGCCACGTATTGGCTTCATGGCTGTGTGTAAGTTCCCTCACCTCTCTGGGCCTCAGTTTCCCCCTTTGGAAATTGGGATCTGTGGTAGAACCTGATCGATGCTCGTTCCAATATCCTTTTTCTCCTGCTTCCTCCATAACCGAACCCTGATTTTATCTGGGGTACCAATTCACTCAGCTTTGCAGCAAGGTGTGGCCACATGACCAGGTTCCAGCAATGAGATATAAGCAGAAGTGTTGTGTGCAAATTCTGGGAAGGCTCCTTAAGAGGAAGGGCTTCCCTTTGGTCCTACCACCACCATGCTTCCTCCTGCTTCCTATCAGTAATCGGATGTGATGGTGAAGCTTGACAGCGTCTTGGACCATGAGAATCCCTTGAGGATGGACCTCATGTGCAGAGGAGGGAAGAGGAGAAATAAAGAAGAAGCTGGATCCCCGATGACACCCAGAGCTGCCCTGGACTCCACTTAATGGATTTCATTCTTGTGATTAAAAAAATAGGATACATATATTATGTATATAATAATAATATAAGCATATTAACATAATAATATAACATTATAGTATACATTATCTCCATATATAATACACATGTATCTACCCTCTTGTTTAAGCCACCATTATTTTGAGTTATTCTGGTTAGTTATGGCTGGTGTAAAAGCGTTATTGGTTTTTGTTGTTGATCACGTAGCTGAACTCTCTTATTTCTTCTAATACTTTGTCAGCTTATTTGGTTAGTTTTTCAGGGTAGATGATCATACCATCTACAGACAAGGACAGTTTTATCTCTTCCCTTCCAATCCTTACACCTCCTATTTTCTTTCCCTGCAGCTGTGGCCTGGCTCTCGGGCACTACGTATTAAGCAACAGCAGTGATAATGGGCATTCTCGGGTGTTCCTGATCTTGACGTGCGTATAAAGTTTCTCCACTAGGAATAATATTTTCTGGGGGCTTTTGATGTTCAAAGCTATACCAAATTAAGGAACTGCTCTTATGCTTCTAGTTGCCTAAGCATTTTTTTAAAATCAGAAATACCTAAGGATCTTATCAAAAGCTTTTTCTGCATCGATCAACATCATCACTGGATTTTTTTCCTTTGAGCTAATGATGCAGTGAATTACACTGGTGGATTTCCTGATGTTGATGCATTTCTGGGATAAACCCTTTCTGATGGTGAGGTGTTATCATTATGTTAACACGCGGCTGAATTCAGTCCACTAATATTTTATTTAGTATTTTTCCATCCTGTATTCACAAGTGAAATGGGCTTATAATTTTCTCCTATTGTGTTGTCTTATCTGGCTTTTGCAAACAAGGTGACACTTCTCTCATAAAATATGCTAGGCTGGCTTTCTTTTAAGTGGGGGTTACTTGTATAGATAGGCATTAACTATTTCTTAAAAATTCAGCAGAACTCACCTGTAAGAATGTCTGGGCCTGATCTGGGGGAGTGGAAGGGCTTTGGCTATCATTTCAGTTTCTGTAATACTGATTGAACTATCTAAATTCTCAATTTCTTCTTGGGCCAATCTTTTGGCATTTTATAACTTTCTAGAAATTTATCCGTTTTCCCTAAGCTTTCAAATTCATGAGCATTTAACTGTTCACAATTGTTTTTAAATTACTTTTAATCCCTAACTCAATCTTGTTCTCCCTTTTTACTCTGTATTTTATTTTATTTTTACATTATATCTCTTAATCATGATCAGTCTTATCAGGAGTCGGTCTCGTATTTCATCCAAGAAGCAGCTTTTTGTTCTGTTCTTCTACATTCTTCTTTTGTTCTTGAGTTCATCGACTTGTTCCCAGAAGGTTTGCTGTTATGGCAGCTGAGCCTTATTTCGGCCCCTAAATACTGAGTTGTTCCGCGTCTTCAGTGAGGTCACCTCCATCAGGAAGGTCCACAGAAGGGGCCCAGCGAGTGGCCATGGCTTGCCCGGGTCTGGGCTCCTGCCCAAACACGACGCTCCATCTCTCCAAGACGGGCTGCCTCCACACTGCCCCTGACATGGCCGTGTTGGGAGGGGCTCGTGGGGGGACTGCTGCCTGCTGCCTGCTCCACTGGCCTGCAAATATTCAGCCCCCAGGCACCCCCTCTCGTGTCTTCTTGCCACACATTCCCCACTCTGGGCAGGAGTTCAGAGGTCTGCTCTTGGCCCTGAGATCCCAGGTGCCGTGATGAGCTCCCCCTCCCACCCCCAGGACAGCTGTGGGGCTTGGACAGTTTAACACTTGGCCTCAGTCTGAGCTGGCGAGGTTCTGCGTGCAGGGACCAACACGGTCCCCACCAAGGCGGGGTGGAATGAGGAGCTCCCAGCACACACATGTGACTGCCTCTGCACACGGCTGCAAATACCAGTGTGAGCTGGGGGTTCCTGGCAATGAAGTGGTCCTCACTTACTGGGTGAGAGGGTTGGCATAGGGGGTGTGCCAAGATTACAGCTGATGAGGCATAGATAAGCCTGCTGGGGAGCTAGAGGAGGTCATGATGGACATGGAAAGGGCTTCGGTAATTGGGATGAGGGTTTATTTACAGACCTGGTATGCCAGGGAAAAGGCACTGAACCTGGCACATGTTGGGTTCTAGATACATATTTGTTGCATGAATGAATGAATGAATTAGGAGACCCAAGCTCTAATCCCAGCTCTATTGTCAAGTTCCTTGGCCTTGCTTAGCCTCAGTTTCCTCATCTGTAAAATGGGAGAGGGATGAACTCTATATTTTCTAGGGCCTCTTGGCTCTAGGAATCTGTTTCTATGCCTGGAAGCATTTCTGGAGTGGCAGCTCTGACCTGGAGGGAAGCATGGAGGGAGGACCTCTGGAATGCAGAGTTCCAGAATGTCAGAGGCAAAGGTGGTTCCTACAGACTCTCTGAGGTCTAATTCCCGGAATCCAGGAGACCCCATTGAGTTGGAATCAGTTGGTCAGGAGGGACCAGGCATCAAGGCAGAGGTGGCTTTGCTCTTGGCCAGACATCCCTTGGAAGAGGCAGATAACAACTTAGGTAACTCCCTTCCCATCCAAGAGCCCCTCCATCTATTCTCTAGGGTCTTATCTCTCACTGTCAAGTCCCTACAGGTGCCATTATCTGACTTATCCATCCATCCATTTGTCCATCAATCCATCTGTCCATCCATCGATCCATTTGTTTGTCTGTCCATTTGTCCATTAATCTATTGATCCACCTATCCATTCATTTGTCCGTCCATCCATCCATCCATCCATCCATCCTTCTGTATATCCATACATCCATGCATTCATTCAACAAACACTGAATGTAGTGGCTATGCCCTTCTGTTAAATAAAGAATGAAAAATAAGGTCTCTGCCCACAACGAGCTCACAGACTAGAGGAGAAGAGAGAGACAAGCAAAGAGATGATTACAGCACAGTAAGTGGGAAGTACCAGGCACTGAAGCCGATGAGAGAAGAGGACCTAACCCAGCCCGAGAGGTGGGAGAGGTGGCTTTGGAAGTCTTCCTGGAGGAGGTAACATCTGAGCTGAGTCTAGAAGCAAGTGTAGGAGTTGTCTAAGTGAAAGGCAATGAAACAGAGGGACAGAGAGAGCAAAGGCCTGAAGACAGTGTGAGGACAGGAGCTGTCTGGGGAGCCGTGAGTAGCTGAGTCTGGGTGAAGCCTGGAGAGCCAGGTGACAGGCGGGGTGAGATGGAGCTGGAGAGGCCTGGCCTGTGTTGGTTACAGGACCTTTGCGGCTGAGGGTGGGAACAGGGACCGAGGCCTCGGGACATCCAGGGACTATCTGGAGATGTAGAAAAGCTCTGAGTCAAGCATCAGAATGCCAGTTCCTTCCCCCTCTGCCGCTGAGTGACCTTAGGCAAATCACCTCACCTCTCTGGCCCTCCGTTCCCCTGCTGTGATATGACAGGGTTGCCCTTTGTGGCCTCTTGGGACCCTTCCAGTTTTGAGGAAGCCCCGAGTCACACGTGGTCAGCAAAACCAATACCCGCGTGAACATCTGGCCCGGCCCGAGGTGGGAGTTAATCGTTCCCAGTCCCTGTGTGTGGGAGCGGGGAGAACATTGGTTAGGGGACCCTGGTTTGGGGCCGCCCACGTGGGGCTCCCAGTCATGGGATGGCAGGAAGTGCTGAGAAGGGACTGAGTCACCAGCCAGTCATCAGTTTGGGCTCCAGGGTTCCCAGGTCGGGGGAGGGGGGCCCCATTCCCTGCTCCTCGCTTCCTCAGAGCCTCCTTCTCAGGACAGCAGACCCCTGTTCAGAACAAAATCCCGTATGAAGCTCTAATATTTAAAACAGGCCCAAGGAAAATTGTTTGGGATGAAGCAGAGGGTGTGGGGGCTCTGGGTTCTCTCCCACCCCGAGGCATCCCCAAGGGCCCTCCCAATGAGCCCCTCTGAATCCAAGAGTCCAAACGCCCTCACCCGTCAAGGGGACAGGTTGAGACCCAGAGGCAGAAGGGACTGACCAAAGGTCACACAGCACATTGACTTGTTTCTCTCCTCTCCTCTCCTCTCCGGGGCTCTGGCACTGCCTTTCCCCAGCCCTGGGGATAGAGGACAAAGGATGGAGGATGAAGCAGGATTCTCCTCCATCTTCCCTCTCTCTATCCAGGGCCTCCTGCCCCTGGAGGAAGCTGCATGTCCAGTGGCAACTCCCCTCAGCTCGAACCCATCACAGCTTCACAGTTCAACACAGGGGACGTGGGCTAACGCCGTGTCTGCCCCAGGCAAGACCTCAGCAGGTTCAGCCTCCATCCTGGGCCCGGGTCTCCCCAGCTCTGCAGTGGGAAGGCTGGTGAGAGACTAGAACCAACTAGCATCCATGGAGGGCTTACCGTGCCGTGCATGTATTTAATCCCCACAGCAACCCTTGAAGGTGCAATATCCTCGTTTCACAGAGGGGGACATTGAGGCACCAGGAAGTTAAATAGCTTGCCCAAGGTCACATCACCAGTGGAAGGCAAAGCCGGGATTTGAACCTGGGGCGCTGGCTCCCGAGTCCCTGCTCTTACCCACTGTGCTATATTGTCTCTTAAAAGATAGCCTCGAAGCACCTTCCAGTTCCTACTATCTGGGATTCAGATAGTAAGATAGAAGTGGTTCAGAGGGAAGGGAGAGACTCAGTCACGTCCTGGCTCTGTCACTTGCTGTATGACCTTGGTGAGTCACTTCACCTCTCTGGGCCTCAGTTTCCAAGCAGGGTTGTTGTGAGAATTAAAGGCCTGGGGCATAGCTGCATTCAGGTGATGGTACACTCATCACGATTAATATTCCTTCAGTCTCTACCCTACGGCCCCTTGCAGCCCCTTTGGGTGGGGAGGAGGCGGTGGCCACAGTTGAGACTTTCCCTTCCATCTCCAAACTGCCTGGCTCTGTCTCCAGGAGAAGTTGTTTCTCTAACCCCCCGACCCCTCCGAAGTGACCGACAGAGTCGGTTCCAGTCACACCCTCCTTCTGGACTCAGAGCCCAAGTCCTGCCCCTTAGAGGCCAGTTCATCCTCAGACACCCAGGCAGGCATATGGGCTGCCCAGGCTGCAGTGAAGGGTATCCAGACCAGCTCCCAGTAGCCCAAGTAGGGTAGGTGGGACAGGGAGGCCCCAATGCCCCATCCCACCAGCCCCACCAGCCCCAGAGAAAACACTCCGTTACTGGAAGCCCAGCCAGGCCGAGGGAGTGGCGAGGACCGTGTCAGAGGAAACCGCACAGGGTCAGCCAAACCTCAGCCCTCAGGGCCAAGCAGCCCAGGGACTGACCACATGGGGCTGGCTCGCTGAGATGTTTACGGAAACGCTGGCCCTGGGGCCGGCCCAGCTGCTGAGCTGGGAGGCCCTGAGGCACCCCCAGGCCTCAAAGTGCCAGCTTGGCAGGGGACATCAAAGTCTGCAGCTGAGGCCTTGTTTTCCTCCTCGGTCCACCTGGGGAGTGAAGAGCTGAGGGGCCAGGGGGCAGGGGGCACTGGAGACAGGCAAGGTCTTCAGGCCAGCCCTGGGCCTCATGGTCCAGCTTTCTGGACACCCCTGGAAAGTGGCATCAACTTGAGAGAACCAAGTAGCAAGTGGACTCTGGAGCCAGGCTGCCTGGGTTCAAAGCCCGGCTGTGCCCTTCACTGGCTATAGAACTTTGGACGGTTTGCTTAAGTATTCTGTGCCTCAGTTTCCCCATCTGTAAAATGGGGATGATGATAATAGTACAGACTTCACAGGGATGTTGACGTAATTAAATAATTTCATATTTGTAAAGTGCTTACAGAGCTGCTATCACATACTAGGTGCCATAAGTGTTTGCTATAGAAATCTTTTCAATTTAAATATTGGCTGAGCAACCAGACCATGATTGAGGAGCTGGGGTTATGGAGATAAATCAGATTTAGATCCTGCCCCAGGGAGCTTCAAAGTCAAGGTGAGGGATGGGGTTTTGGGGGGTTAGGAGGTTGGGGGCTGATATACCTATTTATCGTCACAAGGGCAGCCGATTGGTGAACATCCGTCTCTCCATTCTCCGTTGGTGAGAGCAGGGGCCGCCGAGTCTTCCACTGCTCCACCCTGGCGCCCAGCACAGAGACTGGCGCCAAGTCAGTGTTTAAACTTGGCTGGAGAACGAGTAGATGAACTCCTGATGCTTTTTGAGCCCTGACTGTGTTGCAGGCACTGAGCTCAGAGCTTCACATACATGGCCTCCTTCCATCCCCTCGGCACCCGATGGAGTAAGTCGTATCATTCTTTCTGTATTCAGAGAAGCAAACTGAGGCTCAGAGAGGCCAGCCCAAGGTCCCACAGCTGGTAAGTGGCAAAGCTGGGACTGAACCCACATCAAAGCTTACATTTTTAACTGCTAAGCTACCTGTTGTATTTCCGAAATGCCAGTGTGGTATCAAACTGTACAGCAGCCCTCAGGCCTGGGAGTTCAGAGTTGTGCCCAGCTGGGCCTGAGAAGATCCCGAAGTATCTTAGGGGAGAGAGGGCATTCTAGGCAGGGGGACTCGCCTGTGAAAGCTAAAGAAGCAGGGCCAGCCCCCGGCACTAGTCTCTGCAACAGGACCTGTGTGTGGAATAGCAAAGACTGTGGTGTGCAGGGCTGAGGTCTGTGAATGGTGGGAGCAACAGGTGGCAAGGCTGAGGGATGTCTGCAAACAGCCTTGAATGCCAGGAAGAGGTTTAGACTATCCTGTGGGTTGGGAACCTCTGGGCAGTCCCGACCAGAGCCTGCATGTGTCCAGATGTATGACCACTCTGATGGTCAGGATTGAAGATGAATTACAAAGGGAGGTAGGAGGAAGGGAAAAAACTAATTTGTACAAATAACAAACTCAGCATCGTTACTGGCGATGAGCTGTCTTCCCAGATCAAAACTTACCTGCTCCGTGTTCCACTTATCCAAAGCTATGTGTGCATGCCTTGGGGGCGCAGGGCCTGGGCATGGAGCAGCCAGACTTAGAGTCCTGGGAGCCCAGAAATGTGCCTTCATCCCCACCCCAGCCCCAGCCCCTGCGATGACCTCCTTTTGGGTTAATCCCATTTTGGCCACAGTGGCTGTCAGCGGTGGGAGGAGGCACAGAATTTAGCAGTGACCGGGGTCAAGCACCCAAAGGCCTCAGCAGCCAAGCCTTCACCCCCAGCCCACTCGGGATTCAGACAAATGGGAGTTCAGATCTTTGGCCTACTGTATGCTTGGGCTGTGACCCTAGCCAGGTGCCTTGGGGTCTCCCTCATTCATAACATAGAGACAATGGTAAATGAGAGGGCTGTTGTAAGGTTAGATGGAGATCTTGAATGTGAAGCATGTAGCATAGTGCTGGGTCAGAGGGAATGCTTGATAGAGATGAGCTCAATGTCATTATTATGGCAGCCTGAAGGCAGACGCCACTGTCTGGCTTGGGAAGAACTCAGAAACAGCCTGCTGTGGCCTGGAAATGCCCAGGGGGCATCTGGGCCATCCCCCTGTCCCCCGGAGCCTGGGACCTGACTTAGCTCAGGGAGGTCAGTCTTCCCTAACAGGCATTGGGGCCCCTGCCTTGAGCCATCTGTCTGCACCCCACAGGGCAGAGGCTGGCAAAAGGTGGAAGGAGCAGTGGTCTGGTCCCCGTTGTGTGGTTGTGGGATTGGACCATCTCGGTCTACCCCAGCTCCCACCCTCCCTAGCAGCACTCATCCTCGGATGAGTTATTCCACGTTTCAGTTCCTCGGTTTTCTCATTTGCAAAATGGGCAAATCATAGTCCCTACCTCACAGGGTCATTGTAAAGTTTAGATGAGAGATGGAGAAATGCGTAGCAGAGCGCGCAGCACATAGTAAGCACGTGGTATGTGTTTGCAATCATTGTTTTCAAGCTGCAACATAGAGCAGGAGCTATAGGACAAGGAAGGTCACAGAAATTCATAGTAATGTAATACTGTTAGAAGGGGATGAACAATGAAAAGGGTACAATATGCACAGGTGGAGGAAGAAATGGAGGCCATTGAGAGAGACCCAGAGACAGGGTCAAAGTCGGGAAACAGGCCCAGCCTACTCCTGAAAAGCAGTCAATATGAATAATAGTAATGACAACAGGCTTTCCCAAAGAGTGAGCACTAACAGTGTGCTAGGCCCTGTGCTACTGTGCTTTGCACAGAACCTCTCATTTCCTTCCCTTGACAACCTAGGAGGGAGGGCTGGACCAGGGTGCAGCAGCCAGGTGACCTGGGTGCATAATTTAAGGAGGCGCTCATCCTTGAGCTCCTACAGGATCAAAACTTGAGAGCCAGCGCCTCCTTAAACGCTGTGCCCTGGGCACCTGGCTGGACTCACCCTAGTCCCAGACCTGTGTGAGGTTAGGGTAATAATTATCCCCATTTGACAGATGTGAAAATTGAGGCTTCACCGGGTTGGGCACCCATTAAATGTCACACAGCAAGAAAAGACAGGGCAGACCCCAGATTTCTTTGATTTTGAAGCCTGGAGCTCCCAGCCTGGGGATGAAAGGCCCCAGTCCACCTCCCCAGAAGGCCCAGCAACTGAGAGAGCTGCCTAGAACTGCCCTCCTCTGGCTGGCCCTGGGTGGCTGGGAGAGCTGGCCTGCAGGGTGGAGGCCTAGAGATTCCTCTCCACATTCTTGGGGTTAAGTCTGGGGACCCAGGCTCCCAGCATCAGCCATCACGTTCCTCAGAAGGAATCTCTACTCATAACAAATCCCAAAGGTCACTCGTCTGGGAAGAAGCCTTCTGTCTCCACCCCAGTGTGGGAGAGAGGGCCCCAGCCTTTATGGAGACCACCTGGATGCCCAGATGGGGATGCCTGCTCTGGCCCCCCTGTGAATCCCTCTTCCTCCTCTGGTTCTCCTCTGTGGATGGTGTCTGGATGGGACACGTGGACAGAGAGTATGAACATCCCAGGTGTAGGAGCCCCTAGAGAGCTCTAGTACAGTAAGTGTGTGGGCTCTGGGCTCAGCCTGCCTGAGCTCAAATTCCCCTTTCACCACCTCCTAGCTGTGTGGCCTTGGGCAAGTTACTTTACCTCTCTGTGCCTCAGTTTCCTCTTCTATAAAATGAGGATGATAAGAACACCTACTGCTAGGGTTGCCATGAAGATTCAATGAGATCCATTCATTCAACAATTATTTATTGAAGGTCTACCAACGTCCAGGCAGTGAGGAATACAGCAAAGAGTAAGAGAAGCAAAACTCTCTGCCTGCAAGTTTTCAAAGAGGAAATATCATGATGAATATTATTTCCTTTAGAAAATCCTGGCACCAGAAAAAATGAAGCAAATATAATAAAATGTTAACAGTTGTTAAATCTAGGCGATGGGCAATGGCAAATGGGTGTCTATGTGTTTTCTATGCTTTTCTGTATGTTTGGAATTTTTTATAAATAAAGGGAAATAACAGATGAAAGAAAAAGAGAGAGAAGTGAAGTAGAAAAAAAAGAAAGGAGGGAAGCAAGGGTGAAAGAAAGGGAGAAATCTCTGCCCTTTTGAAACTTACAATCAAGTAGGAGAAATAGACCATAAACCAATAAGTAAAACATGAAGTGTATCAGCTGACGCTAAGCACTTTGGAGAAAAACAAAGAGGGATCCAGAACTCCCGGGGTGGTGGGGGGAGTTCCATTTTAAGTCGAGTGGTCAGGGAAGGCCTCCCGGGGAGGTGACGTTGGAGAGTAGAGCTCGGTTCTCCTGACTTCCACACCTGTGTGCGCTCAGTGTCAACACACCACCTTCTACCCAGTGAAAGAGTCATTGGAAAAGCCCAGAATCCAAGACCCTTGGGATTATGGAATCTTAGAATTATACGTAATAGATATAAATCTCAGTTCAAAATTCAGATGGGCAGGAAATATCTATTTTGAACAAATTTTGATTACAATACCCCACTTCCTCTGTGGGCAGAAAATTAATCTTGATCAATTTGGTTTCCTCCCCCCACTGCATCACACACAGACACACACACACACACACAGACACACACACACACACACACTTTCCCTGTGGTTGTCTCTGAGTGTGGGGTTGTCTCAGGCCCTCTTGGCTTAGACCCACCACATGGCCATTTCATCTCTTGAGTCCTTCCACACTCTCTACTTTTGGATTCTTCAAAGCTCTCTGGGGTCACGCTGACCCACAAAATTCAAAATATGTTTGCTCATAGCTTTTTCTCTGGCTATCTTCCCAGCCTTCTTACTTGAGGAGGAAGGAGAGAGGGGAAGGGAGAGGTGTGTGTCAGTCAGGGTCAGCTAGGTTGTGGTGCAGTAACAACCACCCCCAGATCTTGCATCTCAGTCACTCATGCTGTGTGTCCCCTCGGGTCAGCTGCAGCCCCACTCCACGCCTCCTCACTCCAGGGTCCAGGCCGATGGAACAGCCACCATCCCAAATGTTGTGTAGCAGAGAGACAGAGAAAGCACCAAATCACGCCTTTGCCTGATTCGTCAGGTGTTCACTATGCCCCCAAGTCCCTTCAGGAATGACCTTTCTTTGGAAGCAGGGGGGCTTTTGAAACCTAAAAACTTATTCTCTGCTTTAACTGATCGTCCCTTCTCTGAGTCAGTAGATGCTCCACAGTCTACCTGCCTGAGTAGGGAACAGAAAATTCAAAGGGGGAGAAACGCAGGCAGTTCTAGAATCCTAGATTTTGAGTATCGTGCAAACTTAGATTGGAATGGAATCTGAGAACATGAGATCGGAGTCTCACTGTTACCAGCTTCACCTCACTCCAGTGGGACGCCAGCCCCCTCTCGGAGGACCTCTTGGGAGGGGTCCACGGCGGGCCTCATGCTCACGATCTGTCCCTTCCTCGGAGGGTTCTTTCCTGTCCGGTGTTGTGGATTTGAAATGAGACTCAAGCTGAGTGTCCAACAGCACAGGCTTTATTCAACGGCCAAAGAATGGAGAAGAGGGAACTAAGTTCACAAATCAACTTCTCAGCTCTTGGGGCAGTTAAGCAGCTGTTACAAGGGGTCAAGGTAAAGAAGGGGAGGAATATTCATAGGTATTCGGGGAACTGGGCAGGCTTTTTGGGGGAACAAGGGTGCGACCTCTTTTCTTTCCTTATGTGGTTATATCCTGCTGTTGCCATGGCAGTTGTTAACGGCATTGGTGGGTGTGTTCCATAATATGGTAACGTATTACAATGAGCATAGAATGAGCTGCAGGGTGTACGTCAGGGCAAGTCAAACTGCCATGTTGCCTTCAACTGGTTTTAACTGGTTTTGACTCTATGTCTCGGCCATCTCCTCCTTCCTGTATTTGTGGTTTCCTTTAAGCTAAAGAGACTGTGTTAGGCTCGTTCTGAGCAGGGTTGTGGTTAACATGTTATGGGGTTGATGGACCAGGTAACATTACAATCACAGATTTTCAAAATTGAAAGATTTTTGAATCTAGTATCACTTTCCATGCAGATGTTGCCTCTATAACCTTCTTCACAGGTGGCCGCCAGCCTTTGTTTGTACCCTCCCAGGGCCAGGGAGCTCATCACATGCCAAGGCGGCCCACTCCATTATGGTTCAGCTGAAATTGTTCAAAAGTTCTGCTTTGTAGAGTGAGCCAAACTTTCTCTCTCTCGGAACCTTCCACTCCGGGTCCCAGTCATTTTCCTGGGAGAGAGAGGATGTGGCCATCACCAGGACAACCTCCGAGATAGGCTGAACTGGCCGCCAGCTCTGGGAATGACTTCAGGAGATCCTGAACAGCCGTAATAGCCTGTGGATCTGCATTAGGGAGGCTTATCAATAGTGGAAAGAATAAAGTCTTGGGTTCAGGCCCAGGTTCAAATGCTGACATCTTGACCCTGCCTGTAGGCAAGGCTCACCACCTCTCTGAGCCATGGTTTTCCCATCTGTCCAATAGGAGTAATAACAGCAACAACAACACCTCCTGTGCAGGACTGCTGTGCAAATCCAATGGGATAATGTGTGTATCCAAACACCTGACACAATGCCTGGCACATAGTTGGTGCTCAGCTGGACCTGGGTTCAAATCCAGACTCTGTCTCTTATTACTTGTATGTCCTCGGGCTTCGCTTCCTTGAATGTCAGATTCTCCATCTCTTAGGTGGCATTAATATTACTCAGATCTCACAGGGTCTGGTCAGGATTGTTTAAGCTCATATTGACTGATAATGTGCTAAGCTCTTTACCTGAATTGGACATTTAATCCTCTACCTATTAGGTAGAATATTTATAAGCACCCCAATGTTAGTAATGGAGAAACTGTGGCACAGAGAGGTTGAGTGACTTGCCCGAGGTCACAGGGCTGGTGAGGGGATGGAGCCAAGATTTGGATCCAGGCATTTTGCTGCCACATAAACACTATGTATGTCAAAGGCCTGGCACATAGTAGGTGCTTATTTTGTGTTTGAATTGCTGCACCTTCCCCTCTCCCTCCCCCAAAGTAGGCACAGCGGCCAGAGTAGGTTTGCTCTTAGCTGTTTTCAGCGTTCACTCCTGAGTGTCAGTCAGTTAGGAGGTTTTAGGCTGCAAGTAGTAGAATATTCTGATACTCCTGGCTTCAACAATAAGGACTTTTGTGGTCAAGAAATCTGGAGGTTGCGTGGTTCCAAGAACAGTTAACTCAGAGACTCAGCGATGCTGTCCAGGACCCATATTGCAGCTCCAGTATCCTCAGTGTGTTGATTTTAGGCCTCAGGCTCGGCCTCTCATGGCCTCACCATGGCTGCCAAAGTTTCAGGCATCACATTCTCATACAACCTCTTAAAGAGGAAGAATAGGGGAACTTCTCCCCATACAGCTTCTTATAATCGAGGCAAGCTTTTCTCAGAACGCCCCAGCAGACTTTATGTCTCCTTGTCCAGAACAAGGTCGCATTCTTGTGGAAGCCAGCTAGTGCTCACCAGTCGCCATCTTCCTCTTTCTGGGCACACAGCTAGACTACATTTCCCAGCCTCCTTTGCAGTTAGTTGTGGCCATGTGGCTGAGCTCTGGCCAATGGGATGTGAGCAAAAATAATTGCACCATTTTCAGGTCTGGCCTATAAAAATCTCCGACCCACAATCCTTGCTCTCCTTCCCCACCTGCCTGCTGAATGGAAAGGACTCTGAGGATGAGGAAAGCAGAGTCATGAGGCAGGAAGAGTCTCAGTCCCTAAATGGCTGCACAGAACAGAGCCCTCCTGCCAAGACTTCTTGTACCGTGATGTGAGAAAGAACCACACAATTGTGGTGGAAAGCCACTGAAATCTTGGAGTTATTTGTTACAGCAGCTAGCATGGCTTAACCCAGCCAGTACACACACCCATCCCTTCAAAACCAGCCAAGGGGCCTGGAGAATCTTGCTGGCTTAGGCCCTGGGGATGGAAAGAGATTTCTTCCTGAGCACATTGTCCACCCTATACCAGAACAAAGGCAGGCTCTAGAGAGAAGGATAACGACAGGAAGAGCAGTGGGCAATGGGTTCTAGACTTGAGCTAGATCTAAGACCACCGGAGGATGGGGCTCAGGGAGACAACTGCCTTGCTCGCGTGCTGGTGCTAGAGGAGCGCATACAGGGAGGGGAAGGGCTTCTGTAGATGGCCAAATTTGGCCTGGTCAGACCTGCTGTCAGTGGGGTCACCAGCAGCTCGGGGCACCCCAGGGCCTTTGTTGGCTCAGCCCTCTGGACCACACCCCATGTATCATCCTGTGGCCGGCAGAGAATCGGGCAAATGTTGAATCATAACACATGGTGGCTCCACTTGAGGAATTTGCGGTTCTTAGAACCATGTGTTTGGGGACCTCTTCACACATGGAATCTCAGGAGCCTAGGGCCTTGGGGCCTGCTGGGCTGTGCAGGACCTGTTCAGCCTGCTTCTCCCTCCTCTCCTTGGGGACGGGAATTTGCACGGTTGATAAGAGGCCAGACCTTAGCATCTCAATTCCACAACTTCCTAGCCCGGTCACCTGGACAAGTGAGCTCACCTTCCTAAACCTAAGCGTTCTCACCTGTAAAATGGGTGAGGGAAATTAATTCCTTCAACATGGGCAAAGATGAAATGAAATAATCAATATAAAGTGTTAAAGTCGAAGACCTTGAACCCAGTTAGTGCTCCTTAAGTGCTGTCTGCCATCGTTATGGTGGCGGGGAGGGGTCCGCCTTCAGATTCTGTCACCATCCTGCACTTCCAAGCTTAGGTTTGGAAGGAGCCAGTGCACTCCTGGAAGAGCTTTCTCTTTCCCAGAGCAGACATGCTGGACAGAAGCCTGCCTTGGCAGGGTGGGTCCTACCCCTGCCTCCTCCTCTTGGCAGCATGCCGCCAATCTGCTCTGAGCCTCAGTTTTTCCACCTGGACGGTGGGCACAGTCAACTCCCCCAGTCTCTACCTCACAGAGTTGTAACAGAACTCAGCTGAAGCATCAGATCATGGTGCCTCAGCAGACAGATTTCACAGGCAGCCAGCCGTGGGTTCGAGCCCCAGCTTTGGCCTCCTCTCACTTTGTGACCTTGAAAATGCCACCGAACCAAAGTTTTGAGGCTTCAAATGGAAGAACACTGGTTCCTACCTCATAGGAGGGTTGAAATGAGACCAGGCAAGTGCTCAGTTCTAAGCCTGGGCCTTAGGCAGGGCTCAATTCATAGTAGCAATTATTATTATCACTAGTAGTCTTAATATTAATCAAGATTTTGGAAAGTATGTAGAAGGTCGTAAGTGGAAAGGTTCTCAGGTCAGTCTCCGTGAGATACTGAAGAGAAAATTTCCACCCTCACCTTGAGGCCATTGGTTCCCCCCAATTGCCCCTGCCCCAAATTGCTCTTCCAGAGCTCACTTCTGATACCCTTTTCCTAGAATTGGAAGGCAGTGTGGTGCAGGGCTGGAAGTCTGGAGTTTCGAGTTCTAGTCCAGCTTCCACTGCTCTCTGGCTGTGTGACCCTGGGCCAGTGCATTCAACCTTTCTGAGCCTCCTTAACAGTCATGTGAGGCAATGGGACTGCAGTCTCTACCCGAAGGACCCATATGCCTATGACATTTCCCAGCTCCTTCCTCACAACAGCCAGTGGCCAAGGAGAGAGGGTGTGGCTCCCTTGCGGGTTCAGGGTCAGGGTCACTGCTCTGTGTGGAATCTAGTCTCTGCTGCCCAGAACTGCCTCTCCTGACGCCTGGAATTCCACCAGTCGTGACTCACGCCTTTGGGAAATCAATGCCCTCACCCCACTGAGTAACAGCAACAATCCTGCGTGGCCCGCCTTTGCCGAGAGCATCCGTGCTCCGGGCCTTGCTGGGTCTCAGCAGGCTGCTGTGACGTAGGCAGCGAAAGTGAGGACAGCGAGGATCAGATGCAGACAGCAATGTGCCCGAAGCTGCACAGCGAGTTAGTGGTGAGTCTGGAGTCCCGGTCTCCTGGCTTCTGAGTCAGTGCCTTTTCCCCCCAACAACTTTGTCTACACATGCGGCCCGCCCCTGGTACTTGCACACCCGTGTTCACAGCAGCCAAAAGGTGGAAGCAACCCACGTGTCCACCGACAGATGAATGGATAAGCAAAATGTGGTGTATACGTGCAATGGAGTATTATTCAGCCTTAAAAAGGAAGGCAATTCTGACACACACCACAACGTAGAACCCTGAGGATATTATGCCGAGTGAAATAAGCCAGTCACAAAAAGACAAGTACTGTATGATTCCACTTATGTGAGGTCCCTAGAGCAGTCAGATTCATAGAGGCAGAAAGTAGAACAGTGGTTGCCAGGAGCTGGGGGGAAGGAGTGAGGAATTGGTGTTTAACGGGTACAGAGTTTCAGTTTTGCAAGATGAAAAGAGTTCTGGGGATGGATGGTGGTGACCATAGCACAACAGTGTGAATGTCCTTAATGCCCCTGAACCGTACATTTAAAAATATAAAGATGGCAAATTTTATGTTACATGTATTTTGCCATAATTAAGAAATTAAAACTTTTTGAAAATGCCGCTCCTAAGAGGAAGATGGTAAGTGCTAACATTTTTAAGGACATGTAACATAGTTTACTATGATTTGTGTCAGTCAGGATAGGCTCGGTCATGCTGCTGTAACAAACAACCCCAAAATCTGACTCCGGAGTCAAGCACTTAACCACTGCACCAAACTGCCTCTCACACTAAACGCTGTACCCCCAGAACATTCTTCCTTGCTGTCCTAAACCTCTCCATGCTCTTTGTGCACCCCAGGCTCAGACTAAGGCAATAGAATCAGTCCAACTCACCCTTGGCTGGCTGTGTGGCTGTGGATAAGCCACTTAACCCCTCTGAGCCTCAGTTTACTCATCTGGGAAATGGGGATAATAACAGAATGCAACCTGAGGGGAGAATTCAAGGAGCATGAAAAGCATTTGGTGTGGCCCAGGGCCTGCTGTCAGGCTGTGGGTATATTTAAGCCTCCTGTGAAGTTTGGCACCCGGGCCAGAATGGGGTCGGCTTTAGTCTCCCGCCAGCCAGTCTCAGCTTGAACAATCCCAGGAGAAACACCTTTTTCCGGCCAGCCCTGTGTCAGGGCCGGGGAATGGATGGGACGGGAGCCAGAGGTTACAGAGACAGTCGTCTCGCGCCTGAAATACTTTTCTCCTCAATAATCTGTTTTCGACCTCTCATTCTTTTTTTTTTCCTTTTTCAAACCCACAAGCATGTAAGTGTGCGTCAGCTCCCAGCCCAGCCAAGAGCCCACCCGCTGGGAATTTCTGCTTTAAATAGTAGGGTCGGGACCCTTCCATCGACCACGTGTGTTCCAACCTCCACAGCTCGGCATGTGCTGTCTGCCCTCCCTGCCGTGGCATGCCCTACCTCCTGGGTCTCTCCCAATTCTGCTCGTCATCTGTCAAGGCTCAGCCACGGGGCCCTCTCCTGCAGCAGCCCCTCTGACCTCTGCCCCTCCCCTTTAACACAACCCCTACAGTCTCTCCAGATCTGGGCACATGTCTTGAATTCTTGTCTCCTCTAGTTATTTAACATCTTTCAGAGCAAAGACAGTGTCATCCACTTTTTTGCCAAGTTTGAGGCTTTCGAGAATTGAGTGCTTTTATCACCACCATATCAGCAGGAGGAGAGTATTATTACTATATCCCCATTTCACGGAGGAGAAAGTGGAAGTCCTGAGGGCAGAAGTGAGTGGTCACACAGCTGGGGAATCAGGACCTCTGTCCCTGAGGTCCTTGCTCTCGCTAAGCCACCCTACTGGGCTGAGCACACGGTAGGTGTGAGCCTGAATGTGCACCAGCAGGGGAGTGGCCGAGGGTGGCAGGGACTGACAACCGTTTCCTCTTCTCCCTGGACACGCAGCTAGTCTGCACTTCCCAGCCTCCCTTGTAAGGGAAGCGAGGACTTTTTGGCAGGCTGATTATAAAAGTGGGCCCAATTCTCCACCCCTCACTGTTTCACACCCCTTTGCAATGTGACTTTGCCCTAGCTCCCCATTCACGAGGTAGATTCTACCTCCTTTGAATAGGGGTTGGCCTTGGGACTCTCTGTGGCAATAGAAAGTGGCAGAAGCAACCTTGTGCTCATTCTGAGCCGGGCCTCAAGAAGCCTGCAGCTTCCCTGTCTCCATCTCTCTCTCCCTCTCTCCCTCTCTCTGTCTCTCTCTCTTGCTATCTGCTTCCTGTCACAAGACAAGCCCAGGCCAGCCCCCTGGAGAATGGGAGAGGACTTGGAGTGAAGTCATGTTGTCTCAGCCAACTCTTAGATAACAGACTGTCCGACGGTCACTTTAAGTCACAAATATGGTCTCCACTCAAATTTAAAACGTCCAGTCAAGATACCCGTGGAAACTCTTTCCTTGATTTGGGTTTAGACCCTCTCCCCTCTCTTCTTCCCTGCAGTGGGGAAGGCAGAAGGCGTTGTGGGGGCTCCTCCTCCAGTTCTCCTCCCCTCCCCACAGGTGGGGCGGAAGGGGCTGGCGGAGATGGCCGGGGGAGAGGAAGGGTCCCACCTGAGCTGCCACCATCCTGGCTGGCTTCCAGCTCTCTAGCCAGCAGACAGTTCAAGCTGCCCCTTTCTGTCGTGGGACACTGTTGTGAGCTCATGGAGATGGTCATCTCTGCAGGGCCCCTCCCACCCTTGACCTTGATGGATGCACCCCTCCTCCTGGGGGCCCTTGTGACTCATTGCTCAGCCCTAGGAATCCAGCGTTCAACTCCAGCTCTTGCCCTCCAGGAGGCCCTATAGGACAGCACCCAAGACCCCCTGCCAGCCCCCCGCCACACACACACACAGCCCACATCTGACTCAGAAACCCTCCCAGGTCCCCTGGCCTGACATACGGAAGTGCCACCTCCGTTCAGCTGTCCCAGGCAGAAGTCCCTGAGGCCGGAGCTGCAGCCCCTCACCGACCCTCCTCCCTCTCCCCTTGTCTTCTCTACATCGGCGAGGGGTGAAGCCTGGGGGGACAGGTCCTTGTCCACCTCCTATGTAAATCCTTTGTACGTGGTGACCAGGTCTGGAATGTCACTTCTTTCCCATCTCTGTCTTCTGTGTAACAATTGATGTATTTTCACAAATGGAAACATCCATCACACACTGTTCTCTTAGTTTTTATCATCCATTGTGTCTTGAACATTCTTTCTCAACTTTCTTTATAGACATCTCACTTTTTAAAGATTTTTAATTTCAGTAAAATAAATATAATATCAAATTTACCATTTTTACCATTTTTAAGTGCACAGTTCAGTGGTTTTAAGTGCATTCATGTTGTTGTGCAACCATCACCACCATCCATCTCCAGAATGCTTTTCATTTTCCCAGACTGAAGCTCTGCACCCATTAAACAATAATTCTCCGTGCGCCCATCTCCCCAGCCCAGTCAACCACCATCCTGCTTTCTGTCTCTATGAATTTGACTGCTCTAAGCCCCTCAGATAAGTGGAATCATACAGTATTGGTCTTTTTGCGACTGGCTTATTTCATTCAGCATAATGTCCTCAAAGTTTATCCATGTTGTAGCATGTGTCAGAATTTCCTTCCTTTTTAGGGCTGAATAACACTCCATTATTATATAAATATTTTGTTTATCTTTTCTTCTGTTGACGGACACTTGGGTTGCTTCCACCTTTTGGCTACTGTGAATAATGCTGTTACGAACACGGGTGTACAAATATCCGTTTAATATCCCACTTTCAATTCTTTTGCTTATATACCCAGAAGCGAAATTGCTGAATAATATGATGGTTCTATTTTTAAGTTTTTGAGGAGCTGCCGTACTGTTTTCCGTAGCAGTTGCACTTCCTATTCCCACCAACAGTGAACAATGGTTCCAATTTCTCCACATCCTTGCCAACACTTCTTATTTTCGTTTTCTTTTCTTTCTTTCTTTCTTTTTTGGTGCAGAAGATTAGCCCTGAGCTAACGTCTGTTGCCAATCCTCCTCTTTTTGCTGAGGAAGATTGACCCTGGGCTAACATCTGTGCCCATCTTCCTCTACTTTATATGTGGGACGCCTGCCACAGCGTGGCTTGACAAGAAGTGTGTAGGTCCGCGCTGGGATCCGAACCCGCGAACCCTAGACCACCAGAAGCGGAGTGTGTGAACTTAACCACTACACCATCGGGCCGGCCCCCTATTTTCATTTTTTTGATAGTAGCCACCCTAATGGGCAGCAGGTCGTATGTTTCCAATTTTTTGCTATGATAAAAACTGCAATGGATAAGCTTGTGCACACTTCACACACATGAAAATTTATTTTTAATTTTAATTAAAATTAAAATTTAATTCCTACATGAAATCAACCATCACAAGAGGCGTATGCACCCCTATGTTCATGGCAGCATTATTCACTATAGCCAAGAAGTGGAAGCAACCCAAGTGTCCCTCGACTGATGATTGGTTAAAGAAGATGTGGTATATACATACAATGGAATACTACTCAGCCATAAGAAAAGACACAATTGTCCCATTTGCAACAACATGGATGGACCTAGAGGGTATTATGTTAAGTGAAATAAGCCAGAGAGAGAAGGACAGACACTGCATGAACTCACTCATATATGGAATATAAGTGAACACACAGACAGAGAGAACTGATTGGTGGTTACCAAGGGGAAGGGGGGTGGGGGGTGGGCACAAGGGGTGAAGGGTTACATCCACATGGTGACAGACAAACAAAAATGTACAACTAAAACCCCACAGTGTTATAAACTATTAAGATATCAATAAAAAAAAGTGGTAATAAAAAAAATTTAATTCCTAAAAGTGGAATTGCTAGATCAAAGGGTATATGCAGGTGGGAGAAACTTCTTCTGGAAGCCTAACATATATACAAAACTGAGCACAAATCCTAAGTGTTTAGCGTGATGAATTTTCATGAAGTGAGCACACTCCTGAAGCCAGTGCCAGATCAACAGAACATTGTCAGCCCCACAGAAGCCCCTTCGTGGCCCACAAAGAGGAGCCATCACCCTGACTTCTAACATCACAGGTTAGTTTTGCCTCTTTTGGACTCTGTGGAGTGACACCATAGGTGCTGTTTTGTGTGGGGCTTCTTCTGCTCCACGTTGTGTGTGCTTCTGCCACGCTGCTGTGTGTAGCTGTTCATTCATTCTCCCTGGAGTGTTCCATGTGAATATTCCACAATTTATTCATCCATTCTACCGTTGGCGGGCGTTTGGGTAGTTCCCAGACTGGGATATTTCAAATAGTGCTGCTGTGGAAATTACTAGGACAGTGCTGTCCAATAAAATATACTATAATGTATACAAAAGAATTGAAAGCAGGGACTTGAATAGATATTTATATACAAATGGTCACAGCAGCATTAGTCACAGCAGCCAAAATGTGGACTCAGCCTGGGTATCCATCAACTGATGAATGGATAAACAAAATGTGGTGTGTATGTATACACACACACACACACACACACACACACACACAACGGAATATCATTCAGCCCTAAAAAAGGAATGAAATTCTGACACACGCTACAACATGGATGAAACTTGAGGACATGATGCTAAATGACATGAGCCAGACCCAAAAGGACAAATGCTGTGTGATTCCACTCATATGAGGTCCCTAGAGTAGTCAAATTCATAGAGACAGAAAGTAGAATGGTGTTTACCAGGGAGCCTGGGAGGAACGGGGAACGGGGGGTTACTATTTAATGGGTACAGAGTTTCCGTTTGAGATGATGAAAAAGTTCTGGAGATGGATGGTGGTGATGGTGGCACAACAATGGGACGGTACTTAACACCACTAGGCTGTACAGTTAAAAATGGTTAAAATGATAAATTTGATGTTATGTGTATTTTACCACAATAAAAAAATAATATGAGCCACCAGTGCAAACCACATACATAATTTTAAATTTTCTAGCAGTCACATTTTTAAAAGTAAAAAGAAATAGGTGGAATTAACTTTAAAAATTATTTAACCCAATCTAACAAAATCTGGTGTATATTTCACACTTACAGCACATCTCAGGCTGGACTGGCCACTTTTCAAGTGCTCAATAGCCACACGTGGCCAGTGGCGACCATATTGGACAGTGCAGGTGTAATACACATCTTTTAGTTAATGCGTGATGCATTTCTGTTGGAGGCACATGCATTTTTAATTTTGACAGATATTACCAGATTGCCTTCCACAGATGTTAAGCCAAGTTTTAATCCCACCAGCAGTGTCTGAGCGTGTTTCTCCACACCCTCACCTGAATAACTACCGATTTAATGGACCAAAAGAGCCTGCTCATTGCAGATGTAACACAGGTTTCTCTTGTTAGGAGTAAAGCTAAGCATCTTTTTATATGTTAAAAGCCACTGCGTTTCCTTCTCTGTGAACCGCCGGCTCGCCTCATTTGAGGGCTGTGTTTCATATTTCTCTGCACACCCCTCCATGCTCCCCGGGCCCCCCCAGATCCAGGGACTAAGTGGGTGCTCAAGGCCGGATAGCTCAGAATCACGCGGTAGGGGTAGCGGGGCTGTCCCCAGCATCAAGAATTCTGTCGGCCGGAGCCTGGGAAGCTGCGCTCATCTCTGAGGGCAATACTACCCTCTGCTGGCAAAGCTGAGTTTCTCCACCTCAACCTGGACCAGGAGAGGAGGCAGGCAGCTGGGGACCAACGGGACTGCCTCTGGAGTCTGGGTGTGATCTCATGTCTACCATTTACTGCTGTGTAACCTTGGGTAAGCAACTTCACCTCTCTGGGCTGTCCACCTCATCATCTGTTAAATGGAAGTAATAACCATTTCCCTCACTCACAGGGTTGTTGGAGGAATAATCAGGTGCCAGGACACAAAAGTGCCTAACAGAGGGCGTGGCACAAAACAAGTGTTAAATAAATGGTAGTTGGGGTTCCTTTTTCTTTCTTCTTTTCTTTCTTTTCTTTTGTTCTTTCTCTCTCTCTCCCTATCTTGACATTCAGAAAGACCCAAGGAGGAGAGAGAAAGGATGGCCTGGAGCCTAGTAAAGGCTAGGTGCACCCCTGCCTAGCCATCTTCTAGACCTCAATTTCTTCTTCTGCAAATGGCCACCTCACTTCACAGCAAGGGGCTGGGACAGGCTGCAGTGCCAGGCACACTCCCAGCCATGTGACCCCATGCCTAACCTGGGCAGGGCCCCAGTCTTTCCCCCAAGTGGGGCTGGACACACAGAGTGTTGAGCAAATCCAGGCTTAATACCCACAGAGGCATTTGGACTCTCCTAGCCTAGACTCTCCCCCCGGGGACCTGCAGACACCCTGGCAGGGGGCCTCTGGAGGCATTTCTCCCCAAGGAGCACCCCAATGGAGAGTATCCCTCTGATCACACCACCTGAGCCCCAGCTCTTCGGCGGTGCTGGGTGAGGGCAGTTTTATCTGAGCGGGTCTGGGTTGCCCCTGCCGTCCCCACCATAGGGTCCTGTCTGGCGTTCACCTCTGCCTCAGATCCTTCCTCTGCTCTCAAACCTCCCATGGCTCCCTATTGCCTGCCAAATAAGTCCAGGTTCTTCATCCTGGCATTCAAGGCCGCTCACGGCCTAAGATCAGTCTGTCTCTGGAGGGCACCCCTAGACTTGCATGAGACGCACTCGCTAAAATCCCCCCTTCCTTCAAAATTGAACTAGATGCCACTTCATTCATTCATTCCTCTGTCACCTATCTGTTTAACACAATTTATTAAACGTATTATTTATTTATTAATAGGTATTTATCACCTCCTACGTGCAAACATTATTCTAGGCACTGGAGTAGAAAGATACAGTGATCTTAACCATTTGCAACTAAAATGTCTTAATTTTGCAAATTTTATAAAACATATGACCATGTGAGTGCATTGTAGGGCCCTTCCAAAGGTCTTGGAGGGGGATGTGTGAGGGAGGCATCCAGAAGCTTCATTAGCCTCAGGGTAAATCCACCTGTGTCCAACCACACAGGGCCGTCTCCCGTGCAGGAAGCCCTCCTGGATGACCCTCCCTCCCTTCCTCTGAGCTCCCAGGGCTTGACTCCAGCTCTGCCACCGACTAGCTACATGTCCTTGAAAAGTCATTTTCCCAAGTCTCAGATTATTTATTTCAAGTGGTGATGATGATTCCGACCTTGAGAGAGTCGTTTCGGGGATTACAGTGGATTAGGCGTAGAAGTGCCTGCGCATGGTCCGTACTCCTTGCACGGCCAGCATCCATCATTAGCAGCAGGAGCAGCTGACCAATGCTGGCTCCCAGCTCCAGGAGGGATCCAGAGGTTTGCTCTCTTTGCCCACTAGAGGGCACCAGAAGTCACAAATGACATCCAGGGCTCCGCACCCTAAGCAGCCCTGTGAAGGATTTTCGCACTCAAAGGAGATCCCCCAAGGCCAGCCAAGAGCCCCACAGATTTCCTGTGTTCCTACCTCTGGCTGCCAGTGGTGGGGGCAGGCTGCATCTGGCCCACAAGGGCTCCCCGACCCCAAGCTGCAATGGATGGGGAGGCAGTCTCAGGTCATCCTGCCCAGAGCCCCACTGTGCGTTGCTTGCTGCATCCCGCAGCCCAGGACAGTGTGGGTAAAAGAGCCCTGGTTCTGGAACTGGCTCTTCACATTTCTGTCCATGTGACCTTGGGCAAGTGATTTGACCTCTCTGAGCCTGTTTCCTTTTCTAGAAATGGAAACATTACTGGTCCCAAAGAAGCGAAAAGCCTCAATAAGCAGAGGGCTGGCCATGATGCTGGTGTTGCTTTCCGTCAAGAAAATATGCTGCAGCGTAGTTAGCTGTTTCCTGCTGCTCGTGAATGTCATGTATTGATTAATGAGCACCTTACCATGAGCCGAGCCCTGATCTGGCTTATGAGACTGGCAGAAATGAAGGTAGTAGTTTTGTTCGGGGTGGTGTGATTCTGGGTGAGAAATTTCCCACACCGCAGTCCCCCTCGATTCTGCAAACTCTCTATAATGTTGGTTTGTTGCCTTTACAATGGTAGAAGAGGAAGAAAGGGAGGACTGATGCGACACCTACTGGGTCCCAGATGTTCGCACTTCATCCTTCCTCTAGCTCTGTAGGCTCCATGCAGGCTGGGACCGTCTGGCTTGCTCGCTGCTGTGTTCTCTGTGCCTAGCACAGTGCCTGGCACATAGTAGGTCCTCAAGAGATATGTGTTTAATGATCAAGAATGATTTGTGAAAGTTTGCAAATGAGGAACTGAGGTTCAGAAAGGTCGTGTGACTTGTCTGAGGTTACCCGGCTAGTGGGACACAGGGCCAGGATCCTGAGGAAGTTCTTTCTACTCAGTGCCTGTCCCTCCTCCCCACATCCCCACACCCCCTTTGCCATAAACAGCTTATTTTACAAATACATGAAGTCATGCGTCACTTACCGATGGGGATAGACTCTGAGAAATGCATCATTAGGTGATTTGGTCGTTGTGTGAACATCACAGAGTGCACTGACACGAACCTAGATGGTAGAGCCTGTCACACACCTAGACTGTGTGGTGCTGATCTTATGGGACCACCGTCGTATATGTGGTCCATGGTTGACAGAAATGTCGTTATGCGGTGCATGACTGTACTTGTGTAGTACTGGTTAAGCAATAATCCTAAGAGGAAGGTGTTAGAATTTCCCCCACTTTCCAGACCCCTGGGAAACCCAGGTGGACCGGGATCATGCCTTCTTTTGTGAGCCCCTGGAGCCCCTGACACAGGGTTGGGCACGCCGTAGGCCCCCAGTGCAGGCCCTCCAGCTGGGGGATTTGTCCAACAGATAAGGCCCCTTAGTCATCCCAAACTTCCCCCTGTTTGGAAGTTAGTGGATGGCCCCAGGTTTCTAGTGCAAAATCATCTCTGCCCTTTGAGCCTAGAGCCACCTGCCCGTGCCCCAGCCAGTCCTGTGCACAGCTGCCAGCAGTAGACGGTCCTTTGAAGTTGCAGGGAGGAGGTGAAAGTTGGACTTTGGCCACTTTATCTGTACCCCCTTCCCCACTTGGAGACAGATATGTGTCTAAAAGTGCACGGCCTGTGTACACATGGTGTATATATACACATGTGAGCCCACATGAACACGTGTGTTCCCATGCATGCACACACCTGTGGATACCAGAGGTCCTGTAAGTGAGCTCAAATGTCTGTCTGGGTGTGGTGTGTGTGTGTCCGAGGGTGCAGATGTGGACCTGTGAACACCAGCTTACGTGCAACTCTGCACGTGTGTGAGTAATATAGAAAGACAGACACCGAAGCAGAAGGGCATCTCTGCCCAGCCTGTTTCCTTATCTGTAGAATGGGGACAATAATGGTACCTAACTGGTGGGACAGTGCCAGACACAGAGTGAATGCCACGATATTAGCTATTATTATTATTATCGACCTCCCAAAGGTTGTGTGGAGATTCCACAAAATAATAGCTTTGAGGGTCTGGCTCAGGAAATGTTTCTCCCATCATCCTTAGAGCGATCATTTTTTCTTGTTTCCCTCGGTTTTATCATTGCAAAAACAATATAACAACAGTCAAGAGGGTTTGGGAAATGGAGGTGGGGAAGAGTGGGATATCTCACCCAGAACCCACCACCCCTAGCACTGGTAGGACTTTCATTTTCGCTCTTCCTTTCCAGACTTTGTCCGTAAGGAAGCTAGCTCGGGGCTTGGCACATAGTGCCTTGGTCAAAACACACTTGGATAAATTAACGTTTTTTTCAGCTATGGTGACTAAACTGAGTATTTTTTTATCCTGCTTTTGTTCATTTATCATGGGCATTTTCCATATGACAACCAGTCTTTGTAATTATTAGAGATAATAGAAGAAAATTAGAAACTGCCCAATGCCCCCAAATTGGGAAATTATTTATGGAAGAACCACTTTAAGAAGTGTTGTGAGTCAATAAGGGACGTCTTTTCTCATCTAAGATTCTTTTCTTTCTTTGGGACAAGTTAGTGTTTCCATATTGGGAATGGGGTGTCCCAGGATTTATCTGTCCCTGGACATGAAGTGGATTCCACTGAAAAAGATGGAGACACTAGCCATCAAGGAAATGCAAATCAAAGCTACAATGTAGTACCTCTACATACCCACTAGGATGGCTATAATCACAATGACTGACAATAACGAGGGTTGGTGACGATGTGAAGAAATGGGACCATCATGCACGGCTGGTGGGAATGTAAAATGGTGCAGCTGCTTTGGAAAATAGTCTGGCAGTTCCTCAAAAGATTAAAAATAGAGTTACCATATGATCCAGCAATTCCACTTCTAGGTATATATCCAAGAGAAATGAAAACATGTCCACACACAAATGTTCACAGCAGCATTATTCATAAGAACCAAAAGGTGGGAACAACCCAAATGTCCATCAACTGAAGAATAGATGTATTAAATGTGGCACATCCATACAATGGAATATTATCTGGTAATAAAAAAGAATGAAGTACTGACACATGCTACAACATGGATGGAGCTCGAAAACATTGTGCTAAGTGAAACAAGCCAGTCACAAAAGACTGTGTGTGATTTCCATTTTGTATGATTCCATTTATATGAAATGTCCAGAATAGGCAATCCACAGAGACAGAAAGTAAATTGGTGGGTGCCTAGGGCTGCGAGGGGAGGGACAGCAGCAGGGGGACTAGGGAATGACTACTAATGGGTACAGGGTTTCTTTTTGGGGATGACGAGAAAGTTCCAAAACTGATGGTGATAAATATAGTAAAAACCATTGAATTATATACTTTACATGGATAAATTGTATGGTATGTGAATTTTATCTCAATAAAGCTGTTATAATAATATTTTCTTTTTTAAAAAAGATGGAGACCCAAGATGCCAATGAAAATATATACTAGTGTTTATTGGAAGCATGGACTATGGGCCAAGTGCTCGTTAATCCCACTTAACTTCACAATAACTCTGTTAGGTTATTGTCCCCATTGTACAGATGAGGACACTGAGATGCAGAGAGTTTGAGTAATTGGCCCAAGGTCACTCAGCTCTTTAGTGATAGAGCTGTGCTTTGAACCCATGCTCATTTTGAAGGTCCATGCTCAATCGGAAGTACCTTTGCTGTAGTTCCCGTTCAAGATGGCGATGTAGGAGGATCTTGAACTCCCCTCCTCCCACAGACACACCAAATCTACAGCTACATATGGAACAATTAGCTGAACAACTTGTACACATCGGGCGACCGAGAAAAACCCCACATCAAAGCGGGTAGGAGAGGCTGAGACACATTCTAGCCATAAACCCCACCCCTGGCCCAGTGACCCACAGTAGGGAGGGAACTCAAAATGTTACTGCACAAAATTGGGGTTCTCCGCCCAATGCGCATAAACAAGCCACTTAATTGTGGCACCAGCCTTTGAGGGGAGAAATCAGCTTTATTCTGTGAGATCAATCTCCAGGGAGACAGGGGATGTGTGCCCTCAAACAATAGGGTTTCTTTTCTACAATATGGCTTCCCTTATGTCAACCTTGTGTTGAGCTGGTATCAAAAACCCTGAGCTTCTCCCTGAGGATCAAAGGGTTTGAATCCCACATCTGGCACCCCAACTTTCAAAACCTGCACCTGAAATACTTTTGTTGCCTTCTTGGGAGGAGCCAAGAGCTGGTGCACCGGGTCAACTGGACGGACACACACAGCTGACAGGCCATGTGGGGCCCAGGATCTGGGGCTCCTCCCTGCCCTTTATCTCACCAGGGCAACCAGAGCCCCTGGTCAGGGCTCTTTATTGCTCCCTCAAGCCTTCTCCCAGCATCTCCCATTTAGGGCCCCTTAGGTAGACACCCAGCAAAGGGCTGAAAGAGGCCCTGGGAGTAGTTTGGCAGACAGATCCGACTCAGGCCTCTCCCAGGCAGTGCTCAAGCCTGTCCACCCGGCAGCTCCCGAGACTTCCCATCTTGACCATACAGAGATAATCACACGTGTGGCAAAGATGTGAGGACACAGATGCTCATGATAGCATTGTTTGTGATAGGGAAAAACCAGAAAGAACCTAAATGCCCAGCACTGGGGGACTGGTTACTACGCAACAGAATGTTCAGTGGAACAGCACGATGCAGCCCTTTGAACTCCTACAGTAGAAGCACACTCACCGGCATAGGAAAAGGCTCACAATACATTGAGTGAGAGAAGCAGACCCCTGCTAGGCCTACCCTCCTCTGCCGCCACCACCCAGGCCAACCCCCGCTTGCACTCCACCATCTGGCCATATTCAACTTCTTATGGTCCCCAGATGCCCCAGGCTTTCTGTCTTCCCAGGGTTTGGATTTGCTGTTCCCTCTGCCTGGAATGCCACTTCCTGTCCCCTCGCTGTAATTCTCTTTCAAACCAGCTCTGGTTCAGCTTTCAATCTCTTCCCCTGGGAGGTGCTCTTGGGCTCTCGGCTGGGGCAGGGCCCCTCCTCTGTGCTCTCGCAGCCCCAGTGGGTCCCCCGTCATAGTACAGGTCTCACTCTCTTTGACCCCAGAAGTTGAGGACAGACCTGTCTTGCTGGCTATTGTCTTCTCAGTGTCTGCTCTCAGAGCAGGCTCCTTCCAGTGACTTCTTTGGCAACTGGAATAAAAGCTATACTCCTTTTCATGTTCTCCAAGGCCTTAGGTGGTCTGGTGAGTGCCCACTTCTCCAGCTCGACTCCTGTAACTCTCACTCCCTCTGCTCACTGGCCTGGATGGTTCTCCAACATGCTGAATGCACTCCTGCCTCAGGCCTTTGCTTTTGCTGTTTCCTCGGCCTGGAAGGAATGACCAAATGACCAAGACCAATTCCTTCACCTCAAGTTGCTCATAGTCCGGTGGGGGAGGCAGACACATAAACTGGCCCTCCTCTGGGCCCTGATCTCCTCGCCTATAAAATGGAGGTGGTCATCTGCCCAGTCTCTCACTCTCTCCCCTCCCCCTCCCTCCCTTGCAGGCCATTAGGAGGGTCTGCTGAGGCCCAGGGTGGAGCCTGCTGGTGAACCGTGCAGGGCAGAGCAGGTGTGAATGGCTGTTATTATAATGGGGCTGAGAGCTGGGGGCCCAGCTTCCCAATGGATCAGGACGGGTAGGGGCAGGGAGGAGGGAACACAAATGTGGGCTCTTTCCCACTTTGCCCCAGGCTGCACCTGGCTAAGGTCCACAGATGCTGCTCTGAGATCACTGTCACCAGGTGCAGCCCGGCCTGGAAGGGACCAGCTGAGGCTGGGCAGGGCCTCTGTGGGGTCAGGTGTCTGGTGACTGCTGATCGCCTTCCTGAGCCTGCAGACTACGCCAGCCTTGGCACCCTTCCCATCGTGAGTGTCTCTGCCGCACACGACTCCTCTCCCCCAGAAGGAGCCCCAGAGACTCCTCATAATCGGTCCTCAGGTGCTCCCCTCTGCTCTACTGGCCCATTCCTGACCCCCTTAGTGCTTAAGAGAGTGGAGGGTGTGTCCTTCGCCTAGACTCATCTACTGTCCTCCAGAATCCTTTTATTCCTGTCTCCCTAGTGGAAAAGATGATAATGAACCTCTATATTTGCCTGGCAGGTAGCTTTCAGTGACTCGAAGCAGTATGTGAAGTGATTGGCACCGTAATGAGTAGAGCTGCTTGTTCCCACTTGATGTACAAGGAGACGGAAGCCTTGCAAGATTGTGACCACACGGATTCAGGGAGAAAAGAGACCGAAAACTCATCAGACACGTAAGATGGGCTGGGCACTTTCCAGTCAGGATCTCATTTGACCCTCACCACAATCCTTCGAGGTAGGGACAACTGTCTTCATTTAGCAGAGAAGGAAACTGAGGCTGAGGGAGGTGGAGCGCATTGCCCGAGGTGTCCACCGAGTGGTGGGTCTGGGGCTCAAAGCCAAGTCTGGCCAACCGCTAAACCGGTGCCCTTAATCAGTGATGACTGCCTCTGGGTCACCTTTCAGCTGCACGGCCACACTAAGAGGTGGGTTATTAGCTCTATTTCTAGAGGAAGAAAACAGGATGAGAGAGACGAAGAGACTGGTGGGTATCCCACAGTTGGCAAGACACAGAGTTCTGATCATTTGTAAAAGCTCAGGATTAGAAGGAATAATAGGGTCTCTGAAAGTCATCTTACCCGGCCTTCTCATTTTACAGACGAGAAAACGGAGATCCAGAGAAGGGAAGTGACTGACCAATGTCACACGGTTGCAAAATCATACTCGGGGCCCTTTCTCCTGCATCAGAGCAGTTTGATTTCATTGGCAGGGACAGCAGCTCACCTTCACCACCCTCCTTCAATTCGAGGTCAATCCTCCAGCTCTGCATGACCATCTCACCATCCCACAAGTATCACGTGGGTCCAATTTATTTGTGATATCATGCTAATAGGACTTGGTGATCAGGAAGTATTAGGTGTCTTAGATGCCTCACTAAGACACACGCAGACTAGAGATTGGAAGACAAGACCCTCATGTCAGTCAGCGTTCTCCAGAGAAACAGAACCAACAGAAGACACATACATATACACACACATAGACACACACACACATATGAGTGTATATATGTGTGTGTGTGTGTGTGTGTTATATGGGGGAGAGGGGAGAAAGACAGAGAGAGATTGATTCTAAGGATTGGCTCACACAATGGTGGACGTTGGCAAGTCCACCCAGCCTATAGGACAGGCCAGCAGACAGAAACTCAGACAGGATGTCTATGTTGCAGTCTCAAAGCAGAATTATTCTCATCTACACAGACTGGAATCCCCTAATTCCAGCCATTGAATGTGGTGATTAAAAGCATGAGCTCTAAAGTCAAAGGGTCCGATTACACCGCCCGTGTGCTATGTAACCTGGGCAGGTTATTTAATCTCTTTAAACCTCAGTTTCCTCGTATGTAAAATAGGCTTCATATTGTACCTGTTTCCTAGGATTGCCATGCAGGTTAAGCATAAACAGCACCCAGCACAGAGCCTAGTATACAGTAAGCACTCACTGTGTGTTAACTGTTTCATCCTCCTCCTCCTCATCTTCACACGTATGGGTGGTTGAGACATCTTTGAGATAATGGATGAGGAAGACTTTGGAAGTCAAGTCAAGAGAGGAAACTTTGAAGGGAACCAGGTTATCCTGGGCAAGGACAGAACTTGAGCACTGCCCTTAAATGTCAGCAGAGCTATAAGGAGGAGGGAAGAAGCCGCCAATTATTCCTGGGACCCTAGGGAAGATCAGGACCCAAGGGGGAACCACATACAATTAGTGGTCAGCTTGACAGAAGAACTTCCCACAACCACAGTTTTGACTTATGATAGTACAGAATTTGGGGAAGGGAGTGAGCTCCCCACCCTAGGAGGTGTGCAGAGCCAAGGCTCGGTGGGCAGTTATCAGGGGGAGGGTTCCTATACTGGTGGGAGGTTGAGGAAATGACTTCTGAGGTCCTTTCTTTGGCCTTGGTCTCTCTGGATGAGGGTCCCAAGATTCCCTCCCCTGTTTGGCCACACAGCCAGTGAGAGGTCAAGTCAGGATTACGGGCAATACCCTCCCCTCCTCCTCTGCCTGTCCCCTCTGTGCTTCTTATTCCTCAAACACAGCCAAGCTCTCACCCACTACCACTGGGCCTTTGCACATGCCATTTCCTCTCCATAGAGGTACATCCAGGTTTTGTGCACCTGAAACTTATAAAGCTGGGAGACCTTCTTTAAGAAAAAAAGAACAGAAAATCAGATAAGACTGTGAATATTTAGAATAAGTGACAAAACCACAACAAATTTTTAAAAGCCAATAAACACTATACAATGTCCAGAAAAATAATATAATATTAACATTTACCACCTGATACACCTCTATAATACTTTCATTCCTACATTTTGGTTGTATATTTTAGGATAGCGTTTTCATGTGACATTGATTTTGTAATGTCATTTTCTTTAGCAAGAATAAGAAGATAATTTACTCTTTTCTCTAGCACAGTGGACCAAAAGTTTTTTTTATTGTTAATAGTTTAGAAAAGTTTCTTTCAACTTCACAACTGATTATTGTTAGTGTCATAAGATTTTCGGATTCCGGTCAAATTTGGGAACACCTCTATCAAGTTTCTTTCCTACAGGGGCTGTAAGATTTCAGGGCTTTTCACGTTTCCTTGATCACTCATCTTAAAAATTCTTTGAATTGCTGCCACCCATTGACCAGTTTGTTGTCAATGTCCTCTCCACAATGATGGATTTTGAGTTTTGTTATTTTCATCGATGTCAGTATTCCGTGACAACTTCCTCTTAGCTGGATCCCCAAAATGCCACAGCCACCCCAGTGACACCTGAAACGAGGGAAAGCGTGACCGAAGGGGAAGTTGGAAGGGAAAGAGGCAGCATTCTTAATCAGTTGCAGTGAAAATAGCTGACTGTGGCAAACACTACCACAGCCTGTGACCCTGAGTCTGCATTGTGAGGGCCCCTCCCAGGTCACCAGAAGGTGCCTGGCAAGTGACGAGCTCCATAACTTAAGCTTCGGGAGCTTCACAGTGAGCCTGGTAAATCCGTTTCTGCCTCTCCCCAGAATGACATCCCTGCCCCACCCCCTGTGAGTGTGGTTGACAGCTCCTCATCTTGTCCACCTCCACTCAGGCCTCGCTTCTTCCAGGAGGCCTCCAGAATCAGTTAGTGGCCCCGTGATGCAGGAGGCCATGTCTGTCTGTCTAGCTCACCTTGTACCCTCAGTATACTCTGAGCAGTGCCTGGTACATAGTAGAATTCTAGGCTCAGAAGGCTGAAGTGACCTCCCAAGGTCACCCAGTTAGCAACTGCCGGAGCTGGGAATCAGCCTGAAAGGAAGGCAGGCAGGAAGGACAGAAGGGAGGGAGGGAGGAGGGAAGGGACAGAGGGAGGAAGGAGGGGAGGGAGGAGGGAGGAGGGGAAGGAGGAAGAGAGGAAGGATGGGAGGTGGAGGAAGGAATGTGGACAGGATGCAGGCCTCAGATAGAGAAATTCGTTTCTTGCCAGACCCCTCCAGAGCTCTAAGCCAGCTTGCTTCCCTGTCTCCACCCTGGACACCCAATCAGGAAGCCCGGAGGAGGTCTCCTGAGCCCTGTAGCAGAAGTCCCTCACCCGGGCTCTGCTGTGAAGCATAGAAGAGCGTGAACCTGGGTCTGAATCTCCAGGCCACTCCTTGGCAGGCACTTAGCTGTGGGCGAGTTGGCGTCACTTCTCTGCGCCTGCGTGTCTTCATCTCTAAAATGGGTCTTATGACTACACCTCCCCTCGCACGGTTAGAGGACAAAGCATAGTGTTAGATTAGAGGAAGTGCTCTGGCCCCGAGACTGCATCAAGTGGCAGCATTATCTTTGTGAACTGGGGCCTAAGCAGAAGCCTTTTCTTCCTGTCTACAGTCTGAGCTTATCTCTACGCCCCCACCCCAGTCCCCGGGGGCCCCCCAAGGCTTCTGCTGGTGCTTCTTTGCTGATGTCAACCAAGAGGACGGACTTGTTACGGTGAAGGAACTGGGGAGTGAGCACGCATTTCTCCCCTCCGCCTCTCTCTTTGAGGGGTGAGGGGTGAGCACCGGCCTCACACCCACCCAGGTCAGCAGGCAGCTGCCCCTGGACTGTGAGTTCCCCTCAGTGAGCCAGTCCTTTCTCATCGCATGTCCCCAGCACCAGCCTGGCCCAGGGTCACGTTCCATAAATGCTGGTTGGGAACTTAGGGCGATGCTGAGACACCAGGTACCCCAAAGCCGTCAGCCCTGGCTCACCACGGTGGCCGCTGGGGAACAGGAGTTGTGCGTCTACTGGGCGCCAGGCACTGCACTCAGCTTTCCCATGTGCTTCTCTTGTTTCCCAGCAGCCCTGGAAAACAGGTACCATCATCCCCCTTCACAGAGGTGGAGACCGAGGCTCAGTCAGGACAAGCCGCTTGCCTGAGCCACCCACACACTGACCGTAAAGCCTGGAGCGGGCATTCCAGCCAGGGCTCCTGACTCTGTCCACTGCTCTTCCCACCAGTCCTACACCTGGAATTTCCTTCTTTCAGTCAGGGAATTCTCCTCCCCTGTTAAAATGTAACACTATGGCAAATAACTCTAAAATTTAGTTTTAAAAATCAAACACTATTTTCTACACAGGAGGGAAAACAACTGTGAGCTCTTCAAGGGAAGCAATGGGTTTTTTTGGTCTTCTCACATCCTCGCTGCCTGTCACAGGGCCTGGCATGGAATAGGAGTTCAACAGACGTTTGTTGAATGACTGTGTGAATGTGTGAGTAAATGAAAGCAGTCACCTCGCCAATCATTGTCCCTGTAGAATCAGAGCTCGTTTGGGCAGGATGAGACCATCTAACCCAGAGGTCACACACAGACTGATAGCAGGTGGGATCTATGGCTTGTAAGCAGGTTTTGTTTAATCCACACAATGTCTTTTTAAAAACTGAATGATTTGCCAATATTTAAAACTTAGAAGGTTTCACATAAAACCCAGGTTCCCAGCTTGTGGCAGAGACTGGCCCATATCCTCTTCTTCCTGACCCACAGCCTCCCGTGCAGTTGGCTGGGACCCTGTGACCACATTCTAGCCCGCGGAATGTAGCAGAAGTGACACGCACCACTTCCTGCCTGCTCCCTCAAACCTCCCCCAACCCTCCACACTCTCCTCCCTGCCTGCTGGCCAGAGGCAGAAGATCCATGCCAGGACTGCTAGATCCTAGGAGATGGCAGAGCCACAAGACGAAAGGAGCAGACCCCTCCATGGCCGTGTGGAGCCCCCTGCTGAGCCACCTTGGACTATGATGGGAGCAGGAAATAAACTCTTCCAGTATTAAGGCACTGAGCTTTGGGGTTGCTTGGTACAGCGGCCTATCCTGACTAACACAGCTTCTCTGGAAAAACCAGAAGTCTGGCAACACTTTTCCAGGTGGCAACGATGAGCCGGAATTTTGTAGCTGCTGCTCCCTTCAGCCTGGTGGGCGTTTTCTAGCTCCCCCGATCCCTGACCGTACTCTGCCTGGCTCCTAGAGTTATTTGATTTTGTAGCTCCTGATCAAATTCAATCTCTCCCTCAAATATATGGGGAAATTGAGGCACCGAGAGGACAGGGGACCAGCTCCAGGGCACAGTGTATTGCAGGCAGAGCTGAAACTTGCACTGGAGTCTCCTGTCTCCTACCCCAGGGTTCTTTCTTGGGATCTTTCTTGTGAGCAGAGAGGAGATTTGATTAGAAAGTGAGGAAAAGAGGGAGATGTTCAAAGTCTAGGGCCCTTTTGAGGTGGTGGGGCAGCTAAGTGGCCAAGAGGGGAAGGGGGCACCCCAGACGGTGGAGGGGATGAAAGAGGAGGAGGGAAGCCATGACTTCTCCATGATTCCAGCTTGCATAAGCCTTGGAAATGCCCAACTGGCAAAATAAGGCTCCCTTCCCAAGGGGGTAGACCTGTGTGTCTGGTGTGGAAGCTCAACCCCAATCCTCCCCTCCTCTCTCCCTCTTGGGAAAGAGTCCATGCCCTTGACTACTGATGTTCCACTGACAAGAAGCAGGAATCAATTTTCCATCCCAGACAATCAAAACCCAAAAGAAATGAATTTGCAAAATAATCCCATGTCAAGGTAGCTGCGCCAGGAATGTCCCTGTTGGGGAGGGCTGGGAGGACTCTGTGAGGTGAGGAGAGGTGGGTTCCAGGGGAGCCTCTGACCATGGCTATGCTGGGTGTCTTCTCCTCCCCCCTCATAGCCACTGTAACTCCCTAACACCTCGAGCACCTGTCAGCCATGCATTTCCTGGAGTGCTCAGAGAAAACGTACCCCAACTGAGGAAACTTCCAGATTCCCATCTGACACTTTTCTGCAGGTGCTGTCATGGAGATGTTTGTGGACGCCCAGGAGCTGCTGAGGGGCCGCAAATCCTTCTTGGGTTCCACTATCTAGTCTGCCCAGACCAGACCACTGCCTGGAACCACGGCAGCTTTGTCAGAAACACAGCTTCTTTGTCACTTCTCCACAGTGTACGCCCCCTCCTCCACTGGGGGCCAGCTGGCTCCCCCAGCTCAGACTGGGAAAGGCTCCTGGAGGCTTGAATTTGCAACTACCCCACCACCACCACCCACCACCAACACCAACACCATTACCACCACCACCCACTACCCACCGCCCACCACTCACCACCACCACCACCACCACCCACCACCCAACACCCACTACCACCACCAACACCCACCACCCACCACCCACCACTAACACCACCACCACCACCAACACCCACCACCACCATCAACACCAACACCACCACCACCAACAACAACACCACCAACACCAACAACAACAACACCACCACCACCACCAACAACAGCACCGTCAGCATATTGAAAGGAACAGGGAGAGATCACTAAATTGGGGGACTGGGTAGAGAAAGACGACAAGAGTGTCCCCTCAGCCTTCACACGCTGTTCAAAGCTGTCGGTACAGAAAGGCCCTGCTGGGAATGTCCTCAAACCCACGGTGGCCGTGGGCACACAGTTCTGAATCATCCTCAAGAAGCGATTACGTGGTGGTTACAGCAGACGTGCCTTAGACAATAACAAGGGCAAACCCTCGCACAGGTCTACAAGTCTTCCCTGCACCCCTGAGAGCCAAAACATCCTGAACAAAGTAATATAACTTTAGCACCAAAACTCATTTGTGGCAAAAAACTAACTTGAACAGATATGTGAATATTCACACATTATTCTCTGCAGAAATATTAGTGTGTTTAATTATGGGATGCTACCCAGACCCCACTGATGAGTTATATAATATATGATGTGTGCTTTCTAAAACCCCAAAACTCTCAAAATCCCAAAACTCATGAGGGCCCTGAGACATTGGGTTTTAGATAAGGGACTGTAACCTGTGTGCATTCTAAGTGCTTTACATCTAGTAACTCACTTAATCCTTGCGATATCCCTATGGGGTAGAACTTGTCATTATTATTCTTCCCATTTTATAGATGAGGAAACCGAGGCAGAGAGCAGTGAAGAGACTTGCTTCACAGCCGGTGAGTGTTGGAGCTGGGGTTTGGACCCAGACATCCTGGTTCCAGAATCCACTCTCTGAACCACTCCATTGTCTGCCTCGCTAGATGAGGTGGTGTGGGGTCGGGTGGTAGACAGCAGGGAATAAACATTTTAAGCATGTACAACAAGTACGCGCCTGGAGGGTGTGTGGGGAGTGAGCCTACTGTCACAGGTGTTCCGTGGGGTGACCCACCATCCTGGTTTACCCCAGAGCTGTCCTGGTTTTAGCACTGAAAGCCCAGCACCCCAGGAAACTCCTCAGTCCCACCAAACCAGGATGGTTGGTCCCCTAGTTCTTAGGGGCCGTGTGCCTCTTCTCGTGAGCATCCTGACCATCGCGACCCACTGAGGGGCTCTAGGGTCTGAAGACACATGTTCATGCAACATGGCTTCTCAACCCAAACCGGGATCCCTGCAGGCACCTAAGACGCACGGGGAGGAAACCCCGGAGGAAGTGCAGGCTGTGTCAGCGTCACCAAGAGGCAGTGTGTCTGTGTCCGACCCGGCACCTTCCTAAGGGGTTTGCAAGGACAAGTGCGACTCTACCAGGCTTTTCTCTTGCGCATTGACTTTGGCCTCCATTGTCAGCACGGTGTGCCCTTGGGAGGAGACTTGCTCTGATGGTCCAATTTAGAAATGACTGGCTCTCATCCCCCGCTTTGAATTTTAACTCACTAAAGCCCACGCCGGATTCTCAGGAGGGAGCCACACCAGGGACTGATAGGCACCTGCCAGAGGCCTGCCCAGTCCTGTCTGGGTGCAAAGAAGAGTGAGGCAAGGCCCCTGGGGCTGTGGAGGTGGGAGAGAAACATGCCTGGGCTCAGAGAGGGAGACAGAGAGACCCATGTGCTGAGGGTCTTGGGCTCTCTGGGTGGGTGAGGAAGGAGGGGGTGGGATCCGAATGCCATACCATCCTCCTGACCGCTGAGGGCTCCCCCAGTCAAGAAAGCAGGCTGGAGGCTGCCCGTTAAACAAGGCAGACTAAACACATTTATTTACCTCCACCGTTTTCTGAAATTCCAATAAAAGGACATAAAGGGAATATAAAAAAATCTCACACCTAACCACTGGGACAAAGAGAACATGTGAGCAGATAACAGCAGATAAGAGGAGTCAACCAAATTCTGGAAGCTGAGAAGCAGATGGTGAGTGGGGACTGACTTAACAAACTCAAGAAGCTGAAACCTGACTGTTCACAGGGAGCCATCAGGACACAAGAAAATTTATAGATCCTCAGAAAGGCTCAGGGATGGGAGGGACCAGGAATCTTCAAAGACCGAGGTGCAGAGCAGAACTGAAAACAGAAGGGCTGGTTGGTTATCCGTCTGGGGGACAGTTGGACTTCTAGGTCTCCTCCTCCGGCTGGCACAGGAGGGACACGACCCCTCCCCACCACAGCACGAGGCTCACTCGCGGGAGAGGCGGGAAGGTGACAATCTGAGATAATGTTCATACAGGGCTCAGCACCGGGCCTGGGATGTAGCAGGTCCTTGGTAAGTTGTTGTCATTATTATATTCAGCTGACTTCTTTCTGTCTTATCCTCTCATTTTCTCCTCTTGGTCAGAAAGAGTCTCGAGGACATATGGGGCAGGAGAGGGAAGTGGACGGCAGCCTGGCTGCCTGGTAACACCTATCCACACACACTCCTCACTCACCAGACTATTTAACGTGGCTGAAATGGCTAGTTGCCTTCCGATAGCTATCATCTCCCTCTCCTTTAGTAACAGAACCTCCCTTGTTAACTAGCTACCTTGCCTCCCAGCTACAAGGCATTTCCCAGTCTCTTCCGCAGTTACATGTGGCCGTGTGACTATACAAGCAGAAGTGTTGTGAGGAAATCAGGAATTATATTTAAGAGTGGAAGGCTCTTCTTCCAGTCTGCTTTCTGGACTGCTGATGTGATGGCCAGTGCTCCAGCAGCTAGACTGAACAAGGAGGATAAGGGTCATAGGCTACAGATGACAGAGCAGAGACATGGAAGGAGCGGTCTTCATGGAGTTGCCATACCAGCCCTGCATTGCCCACCTTTGGACTTCTTTTGCATGACAGAACTTCTTTTGCATGCATAAACGTCTTTCTTGGTTTTGGCTAGTATTATTTTAGGGTTTTCTGTTGTGTGCAACTGATCCTAATCCTGCCTGATAAATTTGAGTTGGAGACAAACCCCCCGTTGTCCTCTTTCCTATTCAGAGATCCTAGAAGATCAGAATCAGCAGAGACCTTAGCTATTATGGAGTCCACAGGGCCAGGGGCAAAGTCTGGCCCACAGATGTTTTCTTTCACTCATACAAAATTTTTAAAATTAGGAGATATTCGAACATGTTTTAAACATTAAAATTGAGGTTTCTGCCTATTCTTGGATAATTGGAGGATCTGACAACACTGGATTCATGTTTCAGCATGGCAGCATTTAAACAGGGCATCTGCCCCCTCGCTGCACAGTCCCCACTCCTATTGTCCTCCTCTGAGGCCAGGCACCTGGTCTGTGTTATCCCATGAGCTAGGTATGTGTAGATAGATGGATAGATAGTTATCCTGTGAGCTAGGTATGTGTGCATATATATATGTTATCCTGTGAGCTAGGTATGTATATGGGTTACTCCATGAGCTTAGTATTATGGTTACGCCCACTCAACAGAGGAGGAATTCAAGGCTCAGAGAGGACTTGCCCAAAGTCACAGAAATGTATGCGGTGGAGCCCAAACTCCAGATACTCTGCATTCCATGCTTGCTGTGTCAGCATTTGAGTTTCAACCTTTGACTTCCTGATCCCTTGCTCGAAGTTTCACAGAGGAAGACAGTAGAGCCAAGGAGGAAGAAATACTTCATGACCCTTGTTATATTGTATCAAGTTGATGGCCCGCTGCACTGTAAGCAAACCAACTAGAGTGAGGGGTTTTTTCCATCTCCTCAGGGTCTGATGCAAAGCCAGCCTAGGGAAGTGTGTGTTCAATGAGTGAAGTGACCCGTCCTCTGTCGCACAAAGCCGGATGTCGAGTGGGATGCAAAGCCAGGGCTCCTGCCTGCCTGCTCGGGGCTCTTCCCCCAGACCTGGCTGCTGTCCAACCTAACCCCTGCTTTCTCCTGGAGACCGACAGAGGTCAAGAGCACAGAGGTCTAGCATATTCACCCAAATCAAGCTTCACCCCTCAGCAGCAGTGACCACTTTGAGCCTTGGTTTCCCCACCAGCAAAAGAGACTAATCATGGTACTAGCTCACAGGGCCTCTGGGAGGACTAGATGACATCATGCATGAGAATCCCTTCTCACGGTGACCAGCACCGTAATTGGTAGCAACAAATAGTAGCTATTATTGTGACACATATTTTGTACAAGTGTGTGGGGTGAGGAGGGATTAATTTGCCTCTGTCTTCAAATCCTTTCCCTGAGACATCCACTCGCCCTCCCTTAACCCAAGGCAGCCTGAGCCCTGCACAGGGCGGGACAAGCTCGTGCTCAGGTGAGGGCTTCCCATACATCTCAGGAGCTTGAGAACAATGACTGGAATTGCCCACTTACATTTCATCATTCCACCAACACGTAAGAAGCTCCTGCTCTCCGCCAGGCCCTGGGTCAGGGCTGGAGATCCAGGAGAAGTTGAATCTGTCCGCCTTTGAAGACCATCCACCTGGCTGATAAGATTAGACCAGGTCCCATGACTCTCCAAGACATGGAAAATGATGACATGTCTTGTGGGAAGGGGAGCAAAAGGGCTTCCTCGAGGGAGATGCACTCCCACTCCAGCAGAGACCGCCAGAAGCTCACCACATCCCTACTGTCCTCTCCTTCCCGGGCAGCTGCTGGACTACATTTCCCCGTCTCCCCAACAATTCGGTGTAGTCACATGACCCAGCTGCACGGTAACTGAATGTGGGCTCAAGTGATGTGTACCCCTTCTGAGCCTGGCCCCTCAAAACCCTAAACACTCCTTAATCCTCTCTTCCCTCCTGAATGGCTGGAATAAAGATGAACTCCAGGGCGACCTTGAGACCCACATGTTGTCGATTCAGCCTGAGTCCGAAAAGGCATGGTGATTTGCCATCTACCCAGAATTGTTACATGAGCAAGAACTCTATTTCTAGCTTATTTGCCAGGTATTTGTAACATTCTATGTGTTACAGTAGCTAGGGTTACCCTAACTAATACATCTACCTTGAACCCCGGGTGTTTTATGCCGGGTGTTTTCGTTATGTAACTTCCCCTTTCACAACTTTAACAATTAACATTTGTGCTGTTGTACTAAGTTACCAATGTTATTGTCACAACTTAATTCTTTGTATCCCTGGAGATGATACTTCTGACCAGTAGTGTTTCACATTGGGATATTGTTATTCATTAGTTCTCTATTTTCCTTTATTTTTGTTGTTGTTGTTGTCGACCGGAATTAGATCTTCAGCTAGATTTTTCTGGAAGGATATGTGAGAGTTAGAACTCGTGCATGTTTGAGAACATACTTTTCTTGTCTCACACATGAATGACGTGCTATGTAGATAATGAATTTGGGAGAACGTATCCCTCTCCAGCCCTCCTCCAATTCTGTGGACACTGGCTTACTGTGGATTGATGTGGGGAAGTTCAAGACCAGCCTGTATCACCCAGGGTCCTGGCAGAAACTAGGCAACACCCTCATACTGAGTAATTCATGGGGCCGGCCCCATGGCATAGCGGTTAAGTTCGCGTGCTCTGCTTCAGCGGCCGGCATTTCACAGGTTCGGATCCCAGGCACAGACAGGTGCACTGCTTGTCAAGCCATGCTGTGGTGGCGTCCCATATAAAGTAGAGGAAGATGGGCACAGATGTTAGCCCGGGTCCAGTCTTCCTCACAAAAAAAAAAAAAAAAACCCAGAAAACAAAAAAAAACAAAACCTGAGTAATTCAGGAGAGTTTAATAAAGGAATTATTTACATTCCGTTATAAGATGAATAAGGAATGAGGATCTATGTATAACATGGTGACTATAGCTGATAACACTGTTGTATAACTGAAATATGCTAAGAGAGTATAACTTAAATGTTCTCACCAAAAAAGAACAGAGGGGCCAGCCCGTTGGCATAGTGGTTAAGTTTGCATGTTCTGCTTCAGTGGCCCGGGGTTCACAGGCCCAGATCCCAGGTACACACCTTTCACGGCTCATCAAGCCATGCTGTGGCGGCATCCCATATCAAGTAGAGGAAGATGGGCACAGATGTTAGCCCAGGGTCAATCTTCCGCAGCAAAAAGAGGAGGATTGGCAACGGATGTTAACTCAGGGCTAATCTTCCTCACACACAAAAAAGAGGTAAATATGTGAATTGATGGGTATGTTAATTAACTCGATGTGGGAAATCCATTCACAATGAATACATATATCAAATCATCACACTGTATGTTTTAAATATCTTACAATTTTGTCAATTATACCTCAATAAGGCTGAAAAATAAAAAACAAAAAGTTATTTACAAAGTGCCCCGCCCATGTGTCCTCAGCATCATCTCTACATGGTGACAGCTACTTACTGCTAATACCTGAGTCAGTCTCGTGCTCTTTGTGCCGCAGGTGTTTGCTAGCTGGGAGAGCAAGCTTAGCCAGTGTGTTGTGCAAACTAAGAGTGCCTGGAAGTTAACGTCCTGGCAGCAGCCCTCAACGTCAGACGGCAGGTGGTGGATAAACCCCCAGCGTCCTGGCTTCTCAGTTGGGTTAACTCTGAGACAGATTCTATATCACCTCCAGAGCTCCCCTCAGGGACTGGGCTCCAGGTGCCTGGTCTGGTAACCTGCCCACATTGGCTTCTCTCACTGCCTGTCTTACTTCTGCACTCCCCTTCCGGTGTTTCCTGGGATCTCTTCCTACACAAACTACTTGCACTCAAATCTTTATCTCAGGCTCTGCTTCTGGGGGAGCTCTAACCCAGAGAGAGTTTAGGGAAAGCAGTAAAAGGTGGTGCAGTAGCCCGAGGCTAGTCACAAAAGGAATCACTGCCTTTCAAGAAACGGGCAGGAGGGAAGGGTCTGGTACGGAGAGGACCTGCCAGGAGCTGTGGCCTAGGTAGAGAGGCACTGTTGACCCAGCGATTGTGCTAGAAGAAGAGAGGGAATAAACATCCTGACTTCTGCCTCCTCTCACCTTCTGATCTCCTGCTAGTGCCCCCATCGGCTAAACCCAACCAGAAGCCAGAGGGCAAGAGAGCTCATTGGTGTTTCTCAGTGGTCAGGCTGCTTGACACAGGGCAGTGTAGAGAAGGGCAGAGAGCACATCTGGCGGGGCAGACGGGAGATTTGCAGCACACAGCCTGATTATTTTCCTTTGGGTTGACCTGCTTGGAAAGCAGAATTCTGATGGTCCAGGATCTGAGAAAAGGCTTTTCCAGGTGTCGGGATAGAGTAAACTAAGGTGCGGAGACGGGAGGGGCTGGAGTGGGTAGGAGCCAGCATTCCTTTTATCCACTGCTGCATCACAACCTACCCCAAGACTTAGCGGCGTCAAATAACCACCATTGTCTTATCCGTCACAATGTTGTAGGTCAGGAATTTGGGCTCGGCTCAGCTGGGTGATTCTTCTGTTCCACATGGCATGACCAAAGTCATGTATTCAGCCTGCAGCTGTTCTAGTCTGGGGGGTTCCAATATGGCATCACTAACGTGTTTGGTTTCTTGGTAGGGATGGCGGAAAGGCTGCTCCCAGCTGGACTGTCAACTGGAGTGACTACATGGATTCTCTAGTGTGATGGTCTCCAGGTAGTTGGACTTCCCGCATAGCGACTCAGGGTTCCCAGAGAGAATGTTTGAGAGGCCTTGATGGAAGCTGCTTATGACCTAGGCTCAAAGTCCGGGAATGTCACTTCCACCACATCCTATCAATCAAATAAGTCACTCAGTCCAGCCCAGGTACAAAAGGAGGACAATTAAACTCCATCTCACAATGGGAAGAATAGCAAAGAACTTGTGTCACCTTTAATCAACCAGCAAATCATCCAGGTTGACTAGCGTTTGGGGAATGTGCTGGGAATTGGTGAGACTGATGCTGGAGAGGGAGGTGAATGTCACGACAGGGGCTGGGGAGACAGTAATAAGGCAGGGAGCGAAGGTTCCGGAGTCAGATTCAAATTGGAATCCCAGCTCTGCTACTTACAACACATGCACCAAGCAGGCTGTTCCTTTCTCTGAGCCTCAGTGTTCTCATCCGTAAACTAGAAGACCAGTTCCTACTTCATGGTATTGCTGTAAAAATTAAATGGGGTGGTGCTTATAAAGCCCTTTTCAGAGTACCTGGCTCCAAGTATGTCTCAATAAATGGAACTGCTATTTTTTATCCTGAGTAACATGGAGAGCCAGGCAAGGGTGTCATAAAAAACCCCTCTGGCTTCCACAATGTATTAGAAGAATCATTTTTGACCTGTCTCCCTCACACCCACATACAACCCAAACCAAGTCCAGCTGATTTTACCTCTTAAATGTAGCTTGAATCCAGTGTTCCCCATCTCCCCCACTGTCACCAGCATCTCCACCCCAACCACTGTGGTTGCCTCCTTCCTGCTTCCTCTGGCCCCTCTGTAATGCCTTCCCCTCACAGCAGCTGGCCCAGGCTCAACCTGCAAGGTGCACACAAGCCACCTGGGGATCCTGTTAAAATAGAGATTCCAGTTCAGTAGGTCTGGCGTGGGGTCTGAGAGTCTGCAGTTCTAATTGGTTCCCAAATGATATTAACGCTGATGAGTCCCAGACCCACACTGAGTAGCTGGAGGATATTTTTCCAAATAAAAGTTTGATCCTGTTGTGAGTCTCTTTCCCCCTTATTGATTTGTTAATATATTTATAGTATAATGAAATGAAATACAACCACCATCCCACCCAAGTACTGGAACATAACCAATAACCTGAATGTACCGGTATGCTCCTCCTTCCTCCCTCCCCCCCTTCTCCACTCACCTGAGATAACCATTCTTATCAAATTTGTGTTTTATCTTTCTCTTGCTTTAAAATGTTTTCTACTGATGCATGTGTCAAAACATGCATATTTTTGGTTTTGCTTTTATTATACATTCTCAAAGTTGCATCATAATGTACAGTTTTCTGCAACTTATTTTTTCACTCAACACTGTTTCTGAGATAGATCTATGTTGTTGTCTGTAGCTGAAAGTCATTCAATTTCACTGCTGTATAATACTCCACGGTGTGACTATTCCACAGTTTATCTGCCCACTCGCCTGTGGATCGGCATCTGGGGCGTTTCCAGGGTTTTTACTACAACAGTGCTGGTGTGAACATTCTTGTACAAGTTCTCTGGCTGCACGTGGGCAGGTTTCTCAAGCAGGGGATTTGCTGTCCCCCCTCCCCTGCTTTCATTCCCCAGCTCCCTGGGGTCTCTCGCACAGAATGGCCTCTGTACCTGGGCTGCCCTCTTCCACTCCACCCCTTCACCGGGTAAACCCCTTCAGGTCCTCAGAGAAGCCTTTCCCCGACCTGCAGGCCACGGCTGGTCCCCACGAAAGCCCCCTAATTACACATTTGTGTTGTGTGATTATGTGATGAGCGTGTGCCTCGCCCAGCAGAGTGCAAGCCCCAGGAGGTGTGTGAGGCTCACCGGTTCCCAGCTCCCCGGTCGGGCCTGGCACACAGCAGGCGCCCGGGCGGCCGCGTGAACGGGCTCCAGGACCCGGGCGGGAGGCAGGGCCCGGCCAGGCGGCTGGGAGCCTGAGCTCACAGGTGGCTCCAATCCGGCGTCCCGGGCGGGAGTTTCCTGGCGGGCCACGGCCCCGAGGGTACTTAGGTTTGTCCCCGCGGCCGGCCAGGCATTCCAGGAAATGCGCAGCGGGGGACGGCGGGGCGGGGGCTTCGGCGAGGGGGCGGGACCCGGGGCGGGGCCGGGCCCGGTTAAGAGGAGCGTGGCGGGCCGCCGGGGAGCAGACCGGCCACCGACCCGGCGGGGACTCCGACCTGCGGCGGCGGGAGCAGCGGCGGCGCGCACACTTGGCACCATGACCCCGACGCCAGCTTTCGACAAGCCCAAAGTGAGCGCGGGCGGGGCCTCGGGGTCCGGGAGGTCTGGCTCCCCGTCTGGCTGCGGGGCTCGGCGGCGTCCACACCCCGCGAGCGAGCGGGGCGGGGCCCTGCAGGCGCTTTCTGCCCTCGCTTCGGGCCCTTGCCCGCCTCCCGGCTGTTGAACGAGAGACAGGGAGGCAGGGAGGGTCCTGAATCCGGGGGCGTCCCTGGCTGGCCTCTCAGTTGTGCTTCTGCCCCCGACTCGGCCCCTCTGGGTTTCAGTTTCACCATCTGTCATATGGGCTTCCCAGCACCACCTGCGCTGAGCAGCTGTGTGAGCCTAGGCCTGGGGCTTGACATCTCTGAACCTCAGCTGTAAAATGTGGGCCCAGTGTCCACGCCTATAGGCGTTCAGTGTTGTGGAGAAAGCATCCTGAGCGTCGGTGAAGGGAAACAAGCTTTATACTGCAACACTATGATTGTCTTGTGAGCGCCAAAGAGCCCAGATTTGTGGATGTGCCCAGGAACCGTGGGCCGTGCCAGGGAGGGGAGGGTGGGGAGCAGAGCCTCCCTCTCTCCATGCTAGGGGCAGAGGTGCTGGGTGGACCCTGGGCCCTGGGAGGGTTCACTCCGGGCTAAGCCACAGCTGCTGACCCGAGGGGTAACTTCTGGTTCCTCCTCCCACCAGCTGTGGCATCTTGGGAGTGGTGGGGTCAGGGAGTGGCCGGCCCACTGGGCGGGCTTCGGAACGCGGGGATTCAGTCCGAATCCCCGGGGAGGGGAGGGACCCGGGAATCGGCCTAGCTGAGTGAATCAGCTAGGGTTTGAGACAGCTGGGGGTCAGGGGAAGGAGTGAGCTTCAGTCAGCCTCCGCTTACCTCTCTGAGAAATAGTGTGTGATGACGGCAGATACTGCGAAAGTGTTGGTGAGGGCACAGCCCGGTGGCTTAGTGGTTGAGTTCGCCAGTCCTGCTTCAGTGGCCTGGGGTTCGCGGGTTTGGATCCCGGGCGCGGACCTACTCACTGCTCATCGAGCCATGCTGAGGCGGCCTCCCACATAGAACCAGAAGGACCTACAACGAGGATATACAACTGTGTACTGGGGCTTTGGGGAGAAAAAAGAAAAAAAAAAAAAAAAGAGGAAGATTGACAACAGATGTTAGCTCAGGGCCAATCTTTCTCAAAAAAAAGTGAGAATCCTACGTGTAAGTTCTGGGCGGGGTGGGGGGGGCGGTGAGAAGGGACACCACAGAGGTAAGGCCTGGCCCCCACTGCTGATGCCCCCACCACAGGGCAGGTGCTCAGCTACTGCCTGCCAGATGTGTCAAGTGCAGGGACAGCACTCCTGCCCCCCCCATGCCTCCTTCACACCTCGTCTAGATGCTGGTGCCCCATCATTAGTGCCTCTTCTCTTTGAAGGCTTTTTTTTTTTTTTTTTTAATGCTTTTGGATTCCCTCTGCCCTTGGGCTGGGGACCCATCTTATCCTGATACACACCAATTTGATCCTTGCAGCACTTTTATCATAGCCCCATGAGGGAGGGACTATTATCCCCATTTTTTGGCCTTGCCCAATCTTCTCCTCTAACTCAAGCTAGCAGGTCATTTCCCCTCTCTGGGCCTCAGTTCCCACCCCTAGGAAATGGGCCCCACCTGTGTGGGGGGAGTGTCCAGAGGTTAATAGCCGATGCTTGAGAGTGAAGGTAGAGTGTACCCACTATGGATGTGAGATGTGATAAATGTCATACTGTCATGAGGAGGGAGCTTGCCTTAGCTGGCAGGGGAAGCCAGAAGGAGCGTGAGTCTCGGAGCCACACTGACCAGAGCCAGCTCCCTGCCCTTCCATGGGTGGAGCAGATAATAATGAGAAAACGAGTTTCAATAGCTGGGGCTTATTGAGTTGTTATTGCTGTGTGCCAGGCACCATTCTGAATATATTACCTGCATTAATTCATTTGATCCTAGCAATGACTCTGCGAGATAGCTGGTGTCATCCCATTTTATGGATGAAGAAACAGAGGCACAGAGAGGTTAACGAGACCCAAGATCACACAGCTAGGAAGTGGCCAAGCTGGAGTTTGAGCCCAGAGGGGTTGGCTTAAGAAATGCCATGCCCCTGACCAGCTTTACTGAACTGCCTCTGCAGAAGCCTTTGGGGCTGCAGAGATGCCAGAGCTCCAGGTGCAAGCCTCTCTGGGACAGGAGCCTTTGCTGGCTCTTCGGCTTCTCATACCTACCACCAGGTGAGGCCCAGGACCTGGCCAGCTTTAAGAAGGCATAGCAGGGCCATGCTTTCCAAACTTTAATGTGTACTGAAATCGACTGACATCTGTTAATGTTCAGACTTTGAGTCAGGAGGTCTGGGTGGGGCTGAGATGCTGCTCTTCTGACAAGCTCCCAGAGGATGCTGATGCTGCTGTTTCATGGACCACACTTGGAGTAGCAAGGCCCTAGACAGCTGCCTACCTGGTTTGATTGTGTCATTCCAACACATGCTTCCTGAGCACCTGTTGGGGATTGGAGGAGGTACAAAGGGGGATGGAGGGGTGGCCCTCATCAGTGTATTTCCACAGGAGGCAAGGCTGGAAAGTCCCGCAGTACTCAGGAGTCCTTTGTCATGGAGGGCAGTGCTGATCACATGCCCGTTATTGTAATAATAACAGTGGCTGTCCTCTGAGTGTTTGTGGGCACCAGGCATCTTCCATGATTTATCTCAAAATCCTCTGGACAACTCGACAAGACAGGTGTCTTCATCCCCATCTACAGATGAGGAAACTGAGGCCTGGAGAGGTGAAGTGACTTGCCCAAGGCTACACAAAAGGTGAGAGCCTGGAAGCTGGATTGGCAAGTGAGCTGGGTTGGAACAGCATGGTCTCTAAACCGTCCCTTCCCGATGCAGAGGAGAGCTGGGGCTGAGTCTCCAATGTACTTTCTTCTTATATTTGAATGTTCACTCTGTATCAGGCACTGTTCTAACTGCGTATATTAACTCACTTAATGCTCACAACCGCCCTCTGAGGTAGATCCCATTATCTTCATTCACACATGAAGAAACTGAGGCTCAGAGAGGGGAAGGAACTTGCCAAAGTCACACAGCCAGAAAGCAGCAGAGCTAGACTTGAACCCAGGTCTACCGAAAACTGAAGTAGATGCTGTTAACTTTGCTGATTTGCCATTCCACTTTGGAGGTGGGCATGGGGGGAGGAGTTAGAATCAGGGTGGCCTCGGGCTTCAGAGGGACTGAGACTGGATCTCTGCCTAGCTCTTAGCAGCTGTGAGAGCTCAGGTGGAAAATTCCCTGAACCCCAGCTTCCTTCTCTGTCAAATAGGCTGATAAAACCAAGGTTGTGGGGTTCTGGGGGAAACTGATGTGCTGATTGGCTGGCAAGCAGCAGGCCCTCAGGTGCCCGAATTTCCTCCCTGGGGCTGCAGTGGGGCTGCAGTGGGCATCACAGGGGACTCGGGGAAGCCTCTCCACCTGCAGTATCTTGCTCGCTTCTTGTCTTCCTGCCACAAAACCCACTGTTAGCACTACTTTCAGCTTTCAGTTCTTCTCGGTTACCAGAGCCGCCTGTTAAAAATCCCCACCTTACCCGGAACAACTCACTCGGCAGTTGGGAGGGAGGGCAACAGAATGAGATTGGGTTGGGGGAGGAGTGCGGTGTCTGTGGCCACACAGTGAGGCAGGGGAGGCCGGCCAGCCTCCTGATTCCACATCCAATCTCAGGGTGGGCTTGGCCCACGTGGGAAGGGGCCCTGTGAGCTGGGAGAAACTTGTCCACCTGCCCAGTTGTCCTAGGGGGTGCCCCTGGGGCAGGGGAGGGTAGGCCTGTGGCCTGGCTTTGGACAGGAATGAAGAGTAGGCCAGGGGAGCCAAAGTGAGGTTTGAATCTACATTGACCCAGAGTGTTGGGGGCAGGTTCGCCCTCTCCCATTAGGATTCTGAGGCCCCGGAGCAGCAGGGTGGAGAAAGATACAACCTCTGGGGTCCTCGTAACCGTGGAGGGAGAACGGCCAGGAATTTAAACTAGCTGGGGCCAGGCTGCCTGGGTCTGAGTGCTGATTCTCCCACTCATCAGCTGGGGTGAGCTTGAGTGAGTTACTTAACTGCTCTGTGCCTCAGTTTCCCCAGCTGTAAAATGGGAATTATACTCATATTCACCCCGCATAAAACACCAAGTGCAGGCCGGGGGTGGGGCACACCAGTGCTACCTGCTGTCAGATCACCATCCTTGTCATTGTTACTCATCGTTCTGTTTAGATTTGACCAGCACTGACTCAGCACTGATATACAGGATGAAGGGAGTATATCGTGGGGATTGTGACCTCTGGCTTTAGAGTCAAACAGCTCACTGACTGTGGCACTCATTAGTCTGGGCCCTAAGGCCAGTTCCTTCATCTCTCTGAGCCTCAGTCTTCTCATCTATAAAATGGGATAACTGTGCTGAGTTCCTCAGCCGTTGCCCCACAGGATGTCCCCCTGGCTGAAGACGCACTTTGCCTTCTTGAAACCTCTGGGGAAGCTCACAGCAGCGGCAGCTGTGAGCTCAGTCAGGCCCTGAGTCAGCAGGAGACACTGAGGGACTGCTGGGCCCCTTCAGCTCTTCACCTCGGAGCTGCAGGAGCCCAGGTCAGGCTGAGCACAGAGGACTTCCTGGAGGAGGTGTGGCTGAAACAGTTTGTCAGCCCCGGGGCTGCTCTGTCTCCCAACCTCACCCCGAATGTCAGCAGTGAGGCCATGGCGGCGTGAGAGCATTGACCCCTGGCACTGCCCGGCTCACTGCCAAGAGCTGGGCTAGGAAGGGAGAGGACGTCTGGCTGAACGTGGACCCCCGTGGTTCATCCAGGTTCTGGGGGTTGCTCAAGCAGCCCTGGCTCCTCTGCCCTGTCTGGTTCTCTGCCAGGCCCAGGGGGTAGGTCAGCCCCTTCCTCAGAGCAGGGAGAGGACGCAGCACTGCGGACATAGAGCAGAGAGAGGAGAAAACCATCGCTTGGTCATTCCACAGCTACCGAACACTTTGTGCCGTGCCAGGCACTGAGGGCACAGCATGACGACACAAAGTCCCTGCTTTCAGGGAACTAATCGTGGGGGAGACAGACTTGGCAAGTGAATTTAAAAGGTCAGTGGGATGAAAACAAAACGGAGCGATGTTTCTGAGGGCCCTGGGGACCCTGGGAGAAGCAGTCTGACTGGAGTATTCTCGGAGGAGGCCAGCCCGCCCTCAGGAGGTGTGAGCAGGAGTCAGATCTGGGAGTGTCTGGCCCAGGAGTCCGAGACCTTGGTCCATCCTGGCTCTGCCACTGATACCTTGGGTGACCCTGGGCGAGTGAACGCACCTCCCTGGGCCTCACCTCTCCAGCTGGCATATTCTGAGAGCAAGACTTAGTGTGTTTCCCGTGCCCCCAAGTGCCCGGCACCTAGTGGGGGCTTGGTAAACATCAGCTGGAAGCTGGGGATGCTTCCTGTTCGGATCTGGGAGGATTTCCTGCAGTTTTATCAGATGCTCGCCGGGAGCCATCCTCACAGAGCGAGTGCAGGGAGGGGGCGTGACGCTCCTCTCCAGGGAGGTCAGAGGTCAGGTGCGGGCCTGGCACACGCACCAGGGAGGCAGTGTGACCTGTGGACGGGACTTGGGCTCAAGAGTGGGAGAGATGTGGGTTCTAACCCAGCTCTGCCACTATCGGAGCAGGATCCCCACCCCAAGTCTCTGAGCTTGTACCCCACTGTCCTCTGGGGTAGACTGATAGATTCCTCCATGGGTAGTTTCAGTTTTCCAGAAAGTTCAGTGGGAAGCCTGCCTGAGCTTGGGCTGCCCATGGAGGTGGCTTCTGCCTCGGCTTCTCCCCTGAAACATGTCTGGGCAGCTTCCAGGGAAGCCCCGAGGAGGGTGAGTCCTGCTTTCCTGCTGCCCAGGGGCGCTCTTGCTCCTGCATCCTCCCATGCACGGCTGAGCTCCTGCTTACTGAGCACCTGCTGTGTCTGCCGCTGCCCAGTCACTGCTCATCTCCCGTCTGCACTCCCGCCTCAGCTCTCTGTCTTCTGCTCTGGCTTCCCTCCAACCTGCTCTCCACACAGCAGCCAGAAAAAGCTTTTGAAAGGTGACTCCCCTGTTTCAAGCTCTTCAATGGATCCCTTAACTGTGACCTGTGAGATCTCCCTGACTCTCTGGCCTCGTCTCTCACCACCAGCCTCATTCTCTGCACTCGAGCCAATTCCCTCACTGCTCCCTGATCCAGACACTTAGCACACGCAGTTCCCTCTGCCTGGAAACATTCTCTCTCCTTCCCGCCTTCTCCCTGGCGCTCACCCCTCTATTTGTCGTCTTCTCAAAGTGATCTTTTCTGGACACACTTTCTAAATCACGCCCCCTCCGGTGCATGTTTTCTCTTCCTCATGACATTTTCCCAGTGCGATTTGTAACGATGAGTTCAGAAAGGTGTGTTTGCTCGTTGTCAGGCAGGATAGGCCATGGCCTGCTGCAGTAGCAGACATCCCCAGATCTCTGGGGCCTAAAGCAGCAGAGGCACCCGTCCTTCCTGCTCGTGCTAGGTGTCCATCAGAAGTCTGCTCTTAGCTGTCGTTCAGGGACCCAGGCAGGTGGGTGACGACCATCCTGAACGTTGCCTGTTGCTGTGCTGGAGTGAGGAGAGGGCTCTGGGGAGTCTTGCGTTGGCATCTAAATGCTTTGGCCAGAAGGAGCCTCGCAGGCCCGCCCACTCCCAAGGGGACAGAGCAGCAGAGATGAGCACCCTGATTCCCTGCCTGACCTTCCTGCTCGGGGCGGGCTCACCTCTAACCCCTCCCAGCTGCTCAGTGACGTCACGCAGCTCTTCTCCCAACTTCAGTCTTCCCGTCGACGTTTAAACGTGCCCAAGTCATTCCCACCTTAAAAAGACACAATTCTCTTGACCCACGGACCCCTCCAGCCCCCACCCAGGCCCTTTCTTCCCCTTCGGGGGTAAAATTCTTGAAAGAATAGTCTAAACTTTCTCCATTTTCTCACCCTACTCCAGTATGGATTCTGCCCCCTTGGCCTCTGGAACGGCTCCTCTAGGGCAGGGGTTCTTAACCTTGGCTTCATATTTTTGTTTTTAAAGTGGATTATTAAGAAAAGTAAAAAATAAAACCAACCTGTGCCCAGGCCCACCTCCAAGGATCGTGATTTAATGGACCTGGGGTGGGCCCAGGCATCGGCCACTTTTGGAACTTCCCAGGAGCTCCTAAGGGGAAGCGGGTTGAGAACCATGCCTCCGGGTCCCCGTGTCCTGTGGTCTTAGCCCCAGGGACGTGTTTCTGCTCTCCTTCTCCACCTCTGGCAGGAAATGACTGTATTAGTTTCCTGTAGCTGCTGTAACAAATTACCACACACTCAGTGGCTTAAAACAGCAAACTGATTTTCTCACAGTTCTAGAGGCCAGAAGTCCAAAATCAGGGTGTCAGCAGGGCCGTATTCCTGAGGGTGTTAGGGGAGAATCCACTGGTTGCCTTTTCCAGCTTCTGGGGACCCTGTGTGGCCACACAGCTCCAGTCTGGCTCGGTCGTCATGTTGCTGCTTCCTTGTGTGTGTGTGTATGTCTCAAGACACCCAACGTCCCTCAAAAGGAGACAGGTGATTGCATGCGGGGCCCACCCAGATAATCCAGGATAAACCCTTTTTGAGATTTTTTTATTTTGGTGAGGAAGACCAGCCCTGAGCTAACATCCGTTGCTAATCCTCCTCTTTTTGCTGAGGAAAACTGGCCCTGGGCTAACATCTGTGCCCATCTTCCTCTACTTTATATGTGACACCACCACAGCATGGCTTGATAAGCGGTGCGTCAGCGGGCACCCAGGATCCGAACCCACGAACCCCGGGCTGCCAAGCGCGAACTAAACTGCTGCACCACTGGGCTGGCCCCACTTTTTGAGATTTTTTAATCATGTCTTTCATCACTTAAGGTAATACAGGTTCTGGGAATTAGGATGTAGACATCTTTTGGGGGGCTACCATTCAGCCCTCTACACCGACCGGTGGGCCACTTTTCCTTGAAAGCTGATAGCCCCTTGCTTTCTGCACACCCCACACTCCTGGTTTCCCTCCCACCTCTTTGGCTGCTCTTCTCCAGACTCTCCCTCCTCTGTAAGACCACTGGGTGCTGGTGCTTGTCAAGGCTTCATCCCAGGCCCTTTCCTGGATGCTCTCTCCTGGGTGAGCTCACTCAAGACCACACCCTCCATTATCCATGTTCCTATTACGTCTCCAGTCTCGGTCTCCCCAAGAGCTCCAGACCCTCATATCTGTTGGCTCCGTTCCTTTATGTTTGGAGGTCTCAGAGGCATCCCAGTTTAACGTAACTAAGATCAAACTGATTGTGCCTCTCCCTGCGCCCCCACCCCTCCTGACCCCCTTTGCACTTGGTCTTCTTCCTGGGTTCTCTGTCTCAGAGCGCGGGAATCACTACCCACTCAGATGCATCATCCTGGGCACCTCTTTCTGTCCACCCGCTTTTCCACATCCTCCTCTCCACCCTGGTCCAAGGTACCATCTTCTCTCATAAACTTTCTTGCAGGAGCCTCGCCAGTCTTGCTGGAAGTCATCCTCTTCAGCTTCAAACCTCGTCGTGGCTTCTCTGTGCACTCAGGATAAAACCTAACTTGTCCTCAAGGCCCTGCCTGAACGGCCCTGCAGCCTCTCCAGTCCCATGACCCTTCCCTTCTTTGAACCCGTGTTTCAGTTCCTCTCACCCAGCACATTCTCTCCCACCACACAACCTTTGCACACACTGTTCCCTCTGCCTGGAATGTTCTTCCTGCCTCCTCCTCACCTCTGCCTCTGCCTACTTGGCTCCTCATCCTTCAGATCTTACCTCAAGCTCTGCTTTCTCTGGGAAGTGGCTGTTGGTCCGTGAGCCGGGTTAAGTTCTTTCATTTATCGTCTCTTCCACAGGACTGTGTGTGCGCTTCCTGAGGTGTTGTCTTGGCTCGTGATTGTACACTGGTCAATATGACACTTCACATCCCCCTCCTTTGCTGGACTGTAGGTGTCACAGGAGCAGGGCTCTATCCCTTTAGCTTACGTCGACATTGCCAGCACCCAGTGGGGCCTTGGCCACTTGGTGAATGAAGGATTCTTGGCTGATGCTTATGTAGCACTTGCTACATGCTAAGGCTGGTCTAAGCACATGACAGTCATGCGCCACATAACGACGTTTCCATCAACAATGGACCCCATGTATGACAGTGGTGCCATAGGATCAGTGCCACGTAGCCTGGGTGTGTAGTAGGCTCTCCCAGCTGGGTTTGTGTGAGTGTACTCTATGATGTTCGCACAACGACGAAATTGCCTCACGACGCATTTCTCAGAATGTAGCCCTGCTGACACTTTGATTTTTGACTTCTGGCCGCCAGAACTGTGAGAAAATGTTTCTGTTTTTTAAGTCACCGAGTGTGTGGTAATTTGTTACAGCAGCTACAGGAAACTAATACAGTCGTTTCCTGCCAGAGGTGGAGAAGGAGAGCAGAAACACGTCCCTGGGGCTAAGACCGCTGGGCACGGGGACCCCGGAGGAGTGGTTCTCAATCCGGCTGCCCCTCAGGAGCTCCTGGGAAGCTTTGGAAAGTTGCCGATGCCTGGGCCCACCCCAGGTCCATTAAATCACGATCCTTGGAGGTGGGCCTGGGCACAGGTTTATGTTTTGTTTTAAATAATCCACTTCTTAAAACACACACACGCACATACACAGACACCCACACACACCACACACACCACACCACCCCCCATGAAGACAAGGTTGAGAACCACTGCCCAAGAAGAACCATTCCAGAGGCTGAGGGGGCAGAATCCGTAGTGGAGTAGGGTAAGAAATAGGTAGAGCTAAGAAAATGGAGAAAGTTTAGACTATTCAAGAATTTTGTGCCTGAAGAGGAAGAAAGGGCCTGGGAGGGGGCTGGAGGTGGATGTAGGTCAAGAGAATTGTGTCTTAAGGTGGGAATGAGTTGAAGTATCCCACCGTCATTACACGACACTTGAACATATGTGCGTTAACTTGGTTAAGCCTCAGGAGCCCGAGGAGGAAGGCATGTTGTCCTCCCCGTTGCACAGATGAGGACACCAAAGCACCGAAAGTGAGGTAACTGTCTCCAGGTCACCCAGGGAGCAAGCAGAGCAACCGGAGTCCAGCTCTAACCACAATACTACCCTGCCTCTCTGGCCACATCCTCCCCATAGCCATGTGAAGGTTAAGGATATGAAAATGGAGGCTCAGAGAGGCGAGGTCACCTCTCCAAGGTCACACAGCTGGTTGGCAGTTCCCTGGACTGGAAGCTGCCGTGTTCCCAATGCTGAGCATTTTCTGAGAACACAGTAAACATTTGACTGAGTGGGCACTGAGCTCATTTTGTCAGGGAACCCAACAACTGACTCGACCCCGAGTCTGGGTGTATGTGCCGCCCCGTCCTTGCCGGTTGAATGACTTCCAGAGAGACCTGATTCCTCGGATTTCTGCTGATAGGAGGGCTTGGCGGCTCTGTCCCTGTGGCCTCCCCTGGACCCTGGGCTGGGTTTCCTCTGCAAGACGCAGTTTAGTCGGTGTTCCCAGGCATGCCCTGGAGCCGGCAACTCCCTGGCCCCTCCCTCCCTCCGCAGACAGGGCGGCCACTTTCTTGTCCAGGACCCCAAGTTCCAGAGAAGGCCCCACCCCAGTGGAGATGTCAGTTGAGAGTTTTCTGGATCTCCCCCTGGCCGGGAACGTTTCCTCCATGACCTGGAATAAGCAGACAGCAGTCACTTTCCCAGTGTCTGCTGTGCGTCTCTTACCAGCCTGCGGAAAACCTGGCTGTCTCCTGTGGGCCACTCGTGTCCACCTACACTATGTTTTGAAAGCCTTGCAATTGTTCTTGGACAGGGAGGCAGTCTTTGCTGTTGTTTCTCAGTTGAGAAAACTGAGGCTCAGAGAGATCAAGTGTCTTGTCTAAGATCACACAGCCAGAGAAGGGGCAGAGCTGGGAGCCAAGCCTGACGGGTTGTCTCCAAGCTCCTGTTTTGAACACTTGGCTCTGTGTGCAGGGTGGTGGTCGTGGGGCTGAGCACGTGGGAGATGATCACCAAGATGGCCAAGGATCTAATGCCCTTTTTAGAGTACTGGAAAGATCTTGGGTAGCCTAATATTGATTCCTGATGAGCTATGCTTAAGTAACACCTGCTTTTGAAAATGGAGCCTGATTTTTGAAAGGCACTGTGGATATTCACTGGTCCAAGAGGTCTAGTCAACCCTTTTTGTTCACATTGGATTTTGTTTAGTGAGTTGGCTGAGAGCAGGATCAGCCTGCGTGGCAGCTGGGGTCCTGTAGCTCCTACAGGACGAGGGTTGGCCTTGTGTTTAAGACCACCAGCTTTGGAATTCCCACTCTGCCACTTACCAGCTGTGGTGGAGAACAGAGGCACTGGGTTGGGTTCCTGCTTCCATCACTTGCTTGCTGTGTGGCCTTGGACAAATTATTTAACCTCTCTGAATCTCACTGGTCTCAGCTGTGAAAGATGGAGATTACAATTAAACCCACCCCAGAGACAAGGATTACACAAGATGGTGTGTGTGAAGAGTTTGGTGGTGTATGTGAAGTGTCCTGTAAGTGGTGACTAGTGGTCATCACAGTTCATGTTAGCACTAACCCTGTGACAGGTCCTTCAGGCATTCATGGAGGTGTGTGTTCTTATCTCTCTCTCTCCCTCCCCTCCGCCCCCTTGCAGGTGGAACTGCATGTCCACCTAGATGGAGCCATCAGGCCTGAAACCATCTTATACTATGGCAGGTGAGTCCATGGAAGAGGCCTTCCTCCCCAGAATCTGGGTGGGGTCTATAGTCCGATCGAGAGGCCTCTGGAGAATTCCAGGGTTGCTGCTCCTTCCTGTATCCCTGTGGAATCAAGCCAACCCCCGGCCAGAAGAGGGGGTCTGTGGGGACATGGAGGCCTCAGCTCTGAGCTGGAGACCTACAGCCCAAGTCTTCTGCCTTCTGTGCCTCGGACTCTTGTCCTCCTGCTGCCAGTGAGCCAGGAGGGGCTTGCCCCACCTTGCGCATACACGTACACACACGTGGAGGCAGTCCCCAGGGCTGAATTGGTCACTGTTTGTTGACTTGGCCGAGAGCATGTGGCAGGTAACACACTCGCACAGATGCCAGCACCATTTGCTGAACACCTCCTCGTGCTGGGCTGGGCCTCCTTGAATCGGTGGCTTTCACCCCTCCACACCTGGAGGAGGCGGGTGTTGCCGTCTCCATCTCACTGAGGAGGGAGCGGGCTCGGGAGTGAAGGCAGTTGCCCAAGCCCTCAGGACAAGTAAATAGTGGAGTTGAGTGACCAACATCGTCTGACCCCCAAAGCTTTCCCTGCATCATCATGGTGACAACCTGCTGGGAGGCGTGGAGAAGCGGCTCCCCTCTCTGGGCCCAAACCCCTCGCCTTCCAAATGAGAATGCACCTCCTGCCTCGGCTCTCATGGATGCTGGTGGGCCCAAGGGTCCCCAGCACCCCCCAGTGAAGGACGTCTGCCCCTCCCTCCCCCACGTCAAGGGCTCCTGATGGCCCCTCTCTTGGGTCCAGCACTTAAAAGCAGGGACTCTGGGGGCCAGTGGATCTGGATTCAAATCTGGACACACCGTTTCCTTGCTGTGACCTTGGCCTCTGGAGGTTGAGGGTAAGAATAGAGCCTTCCCCCAGAGCTGACCTGGGAGATGGGGCCCCGCCTGCCGCCCGACCCCTCCCTCAGCGACTGTGCCCTTCACATATGCGCCCAACATTCGTTTTGTCTGGAGCTGGGAGGACCCCGCCTCTCCCTCCTGGCCTTGAGCAGTTCAGCTGTGGGCCTAGATTTGAACACTCTGCTCCATAAACCGGAATCGCCTCCGTGATCCAGACACCTGCTCCTCGGAAGGGAACTGCTGACCCTTGGGAGTTTGCCCCCAACTCCCAGGAGCATCTCTTCCAACTCCCTGAGGGAGTTCTGGCAAGAATACTTTTCTCCATCTCGTCATACTTCCAGTGACCTTTTTCTGCCCAAGGAAGTTGCAGATGATTTAGTTTTTATTTAACTATGTAAAAATATTAGCATTTACTGCATGCTGCGCGTTGCTTTAAGTGCTGTCCCCGGGTTAACTTAACTGAATCCTCATGACAGCTCGCGAGGCAGGTACTGTAATTGTCCCCATTTTATAGATGAGGAAACTGAGTCATAGGTGAAGTTGCTTGTCCAGCAAGCACAGGTGTGACCCCAAGTCCTTGCCCCTGACCATTATCCCTGCCAGCTAGAGGTTTATGTGAGGTAATGTAGAAAAAATAGCCCAGGGCCGAGCACGCTATGATCCATAAATATCACTTGATGATGATGGTGATATTAATTCTGACCGATGGCTCTGGCTAAATGGGATGAAAGAGCTTGGTTTATCTCTGCCTGTCCTTTGTCCATGTCAAGCCACCAACCATTGCCACAGGCCCCTAATGAGGCCTTTAGGGCAGGTTATTGGGTGCCAAATGGGATCTAATCGCTGTGCTCAGTAGGGGCCAAAGAGCGCTCATGAGTGGAGCAAGAAGGCAAGACTGTCTCGGGTAGGGTGGAGGGAAGAGGGAAAGGAGACGGCAGTCTGGGGCGGCCGGACAGATTTCCCATTTTCCGTGTCGCCTGGGCGTCTGCGGAGCAGTCTAGGCCCTGGAGAAGGGGCGTGGGTGCCAGCTGGAGTTTGATCTCGAGGTCAGCAGGCGGGGGACCCGGGAGGTAGTCAGACTCAGATATGGACACCTGCAAACATGCTGGAGGACACCCAGGTGGGGGGGCCAGGGCCGGGAGGGAGAGGAGGGGAGCAGCTGGCCCCTTTTCTGCCTCTGTGACGTGGCCTCAGTTGACTGTGTTCTCACTCATTTCTTCTTCCTTCAGCTCCCGTGATCCCGTCCTCCCCGGGACCTTCTCCTGCCTCTTTCTCAGTCTCCTTCACGACCTCGTCAGCTCTTTCTCCAAAGCACATTCTGAATCTGGTCACTCTCCTCTCTGTCACCAACCTGGGCTGAGCCACCAGCATCCCTCATTTGAGCAGCCTCCTGACTGGTCCCCAGGTGTCCACTCTGGCCTCCCCCATCTCCCATCCCCACGATACTGTAGTCAGAACAATTGTCTTAAAACAGTCTGATCAGCTCATTCCACTCTTAAAAACCTGCCCACACTCCCATCTTGCTCAGGGTCAAAGCCAAAGTCTGCACATGGCCCTTAAGGTCCTACAAAGCCCGCATTACCTCTCTGACCTCTTCTACTACTCTTTGCTTAGTCCACACCAGGTGTTTCTCAAACATGCCAGACCTAGTAAACAGAGAGGTTGGGTAACTTTCCCAAGGTCACACAGCCTTTGTAACAGAGCTGGGATTCAAACCAGGCCTTCAGAGTCGGCTGTCTTTCCCAGAACGCATAAATAGCCTCATTTGTTCCTCTCTGTACCCTGTGAAGGAAATACCGAGTTTTACTGACATGGCCGTGGAGGTCCTCAGAGGGGAGAGCTCCTGCCCAGGGTGATATGGCACATGCAGAAGGGAGATGGACTTTGAACTCCAAAGCCTGAGCTATCCTGCTCACTGGGCTCCTTGTAGGAACATCGCCCATGTGATACTGTGCTACCAGAACCAGCTTACCCACCAAGGCAGGAAGAGGACTGGACAGCACGCCAGGGCATGGCTATGCTGCCTGGGGGGGTAGGGGCCATCTAAGGACACAGCTTGGCCCCGGAGGAGCCTCCGCTGTGAGTGGCAGCAGGATCTAGGGCCCTGGAACAAGTCCTTCCTGCCTCAACTTTGGGCACCGGGCAGGAGCTTTACAACTCAGTGTGAGCAGCTTCCAGAGGCCGAGTCTGTGTCACGCTGGAGAGTCTCTGTGCTATTTGTCCCCTAGTGGGGCTGCTGCCATAGCTCTCCATCTCCACTCCAGTTTCCCTCCGATCTGCCCTCACACGGCTGCCAGAAAGAGCTCTTCAAGTAAACTTTTCCATGCCGTTCCCCTGCTTAAAATCCTTGAGTGGGGGCGGGCCCGGTGGTGTAGTGGTTAAGTTCGCACGCTCTGCTGCAGCGGCCTGGGGTTCGCAGGTTTGGATCCCAGGCACAGACCTACGCACTGCTCATCAAGCCGTGCTGTGGTGGTGTCCCACATATAAAGTAGAGGAAGATGGACACAGATGTTAGCTCAGGGCTAGTCTTCCTCACACACACACACAAAATCCTTGAGTGGCTTCCCAGTGCTTTCAGGATAAAGTCCTAACTCCTGTGAAGTCCAGTGTCTGGCCCTGCCTGCCCTTTGATCCATTATCCACCACTGACCCCGCCCTGCCCTCCGATTCCCTCACTGCTTCTGCCTGGAGCCCTTAGCATAGGCTCTTTCCCTGTATGGAACCCTCCTGCTCCCTCCTCTCTTCCTATCTAGCTTTTCTGCTTAAATGTTGCCTCCTCTGAGAGGCCTTCCCAGGCCACTCTGTGTGGTGAAAAGATCTTTCTTGGAGTCTGTGAGGAGAGGGTTGGAGAAGAAGAGACTAATGGGAGAAATATTTAGAAAGTAAAATAATTAGGATTTGGGGACTGGCCATTGGTGGGCAAGGGAGACAGAGTCTGGGGAGGCCCCATCTCTGGTCTGGGCAGCTGGGTGGAGGGAGGAGCTGTATTTGGAAATGTGGGGCCTGGGAGAGGGAGGGATATGGGGGGAGGGGAAAGGTGGCACAAGCTGCCTGCCCTTCGGAGGTGGTCAGATGCCCGGGTCTGTCTGAGTCACTGCCATCCATCCAGTGCCCAGCACATCATGGGCCCTCTCACGGTGGTGTGTAGAGGGAGAGAATTGGAAGCTGTGGACCTCTGGATCCTCGGTTGAAATCCATGACAGGAGATGAGTTATCTGGGCAGGAAGAGTAAAAGGAAGAGTCTGGAAGACAATGGTCAGAGGAGGAGCCCCACCAGGAGCAGTGGAGTCACGGGAACTAGAGGAAGACCATCGGGAGAATCACATATAGCTGGTCCAGTGGGCCCAAGACAGATGCGGCCACTGTGGTTGGCAGTATGGGAGCCAGAGCCTTCATGTCACCCCCTCTCTGCCTTCCGCCCACTGGCTCTCAGAAAGATATTCAAGCTGTGGTATCTAACAACTGGTACAGGCTCTGCAGAGGCCACGGTTACTGGGGATGGCCTCATGAGGGCAACTCGGGGGCAGGGTGGCCAGCAGTGGGCACTGTGCATCTGAGCTCTGGGTGCCAGAACCGTACCAGGGCCACCATCTCCCCCACAGCATCTCGCAGGGCCCAGGGGCCAGCGAGGAACCACAGTGGGCTGACTGGCAGACTGGTGGGCACAGGGCGACACCTTGGTGGTACCTACTGGGCACTCATAGGGCCTGGAGCCCCCAGAGGGGAAGCGGGCAGACTTAAGGGGCTTAGAGAACAGGTATTCACGCAGGGAAACATCCTAACATTTTAATAACAAGCTGTTAAAGGACTTGAACACTGTTCAGTCAAACTTCCATTTCTTTGGCGATTTCCTCCCTTCTGTCTTCTGATCTTCTGGATAACCGGATGCTTGAACCTCCTGACTTAATCCTCTGACTTTCTTAACCGTCTGCCTCTAATTTTTGTCTTGTCTTTTTGTTCTACTTGCTGGAGGATCTTCTTGCCTTTATTTTCCATTCCTTTTATTACATCCTGATGGTTGCTGCCATATTCTTTTAATTTTCCAAGAGTTCTTTCTTACCCTCTGAATGTCCCCTTTTTAAAAATGAATGGTCATGGTTTAAGGATGTGGCATCTTCTCGTCCTCTTGAGGCTGTTTGTCTTCGGGTCATCTGTTCTTCAGTGTTGGGTGTTCTTTGCCTGTCCCTTGATCTTAAAAGTGGGGAAACTGAGGCCCAGGGTGACCCGTGAGTCAGGAGGAGCAATGGAGGCTGGAGCACGCAGGCAGGGAGCCAGCCCAGCCTCGCACCTGCTGCCCTGGCTGGGGAAGGCTGAGATGCCAATGGCGGGAAGGAGGCTGCAGGCCAGGGGGCTGTTCTGGGAAAGCCCTTCCCGAGTGATGGCCGCGGTCCAGCTCCATGCGGGGGGCTGTGGCCAGGGAGGGGAGAGAGCTCCGAGGTGACGGCCAGCTCACCAGTCCCTCTCCCAGCACACTGGGCCGGGCAGGGCTGTCTGATGTGCGGGCCAGACGGAGGGCGGAGGAGGGAAGTCTGGCGCCGGCGCCTGCGCCTGCCCCAGGCACGGCGTGCTGCACTTATTGCCCCTGATAACCCCTGACCTAGAAGAGGACCGGCCAGCTCTACCGGCTCCTGGGGCTGAGGAGGAAGTGGTGCACTTGTCCTGGCACCTTCCCTGTCCCCAGGCACCAGCGGTGTGTGTTCACAAGCACACACCTTGAGATTCGCTGGCTGGTCGTGGTCTTGGGGGCAGGAGTGCTGGAAGGATTCTGGTCCTGGTTCTATATGCCCTGAGCCTCAGTTTTCCCATCTGCCTGCTGGGAGGGGTTGGATGGAGAGATCCCGGTCTCCCACCTTGGTCTTCCGAGGAGGCTGGGCTCCTGGGACTGGTGGGTCCTGCCCGGGGGCAGCCCACCACCCTCATTGTTTTGTTCCCAGGAAGAGGGGGATCCCCCTCCCTGCTAACACAGCTGAGGAGCTGCAGGACGTCATCGGCATGGACAAGCCGCTCAGCCTCCCGGAATTCCTGACCAAGTTCAGCTACTACATGCCGGCCATCGCGTGAGTCGCCCACCCCCAAGCCCTGGGCAGTGTTAGTGCCTCTGCCCGTGGGAGGCTGCAGCTCCAGGCCTGCACTTCAGCCTGTGGGCGGCAGGAGGTGCTCTGAAACCCCAGCTCAGCTTCTCACCATTGTGTATATTTGTGTGAATCTCTCTATGCCTTTGGGCCTTGGTTTTCCCTTCTGGAAAGTGAGTGTGATGGACTGAAATTCCTTTAACTTCTACAGACAAGTGACAAAAATGTGGGGCTGAGAGCACAGATCCTAATATCAGACTCTTCTGTGAGATACCTGTGATGTTGGCCACATTTCCCCTCTCTGGGCCTCAGTTCTCTCATCTAGACAATGGGCTTGTGATCCTACCTTCCTCCGAGGGCTGGGGTTTGGAACAGACACTGTTCTCAGCAAGTCCCTCTTACTATGAAGACAATTGTTTCCTTTATTGACAGCCTGGCACTAGAGGTTTCATATTACTTCTCATTCATTCCTTTTCTTAATCGCAGAATCTCTCTTATGTATAGAAGAATATAATGGACATAGAACTCACAGAATTATACTTCTTGTAGTTGTCAGCAGGCTTGCTGAGTGGACCCCCTCCTCATCTGCAGAGGAGGAAATCAAGGTTCAGGGAAGTGAAGGAGCTTCCCCGGGATCACACAGCTGGCAAGGATTGGAGCCCAGATTCTCGCCCCAGGGCCACCTCGAGCTTCCTGGCATGAGGCAGAGTTTCCCAAGGCAGGCGAGCATCGGGCCTTGGCAGTCAGTGCTGCAGGAGCTCAGGACGGGGAAGAGGCCGAGGGGCTGGGGGCAGTTGGGGAAGGCTGCCTGGAGGAGGAGGAGTGGACTGGGCCTTGGGAGGGAGAGGGTGGGATATTGTCCTGAAGAAGGTTTGGAGGATGGGCCAAGCATGGGCAGTTGGAGGACCGGTGAAGAAGGCACACGGAGGCCTGTTGGCTAGATAAGTGGCAGGACAGGTATGAGGAGTCTTGGGGAAGGAAGATGTGCATCAAGGCTGCTGGCTTCTTGCTGGAAGCTTTGGGGCTCAGCCTGGAAGGCACCGACTACCCCCATCCTTGCCCCTGGTAAGCAGACACACTGGCACAGGCATGCTGCCTCCCTGGAAGTGCCTGCCGCCTCTCCCCTGACACCCCTACAGCAGAACGTACGTACAGGCAGATCCTGTATAGGCCGAGGCTCCTCTCCCACGCTACTCCCGAGGCAGCTCCTGTCTCTCTGGCCACAAGACAGAAGAGGCCCAGCTCCCTGAAGGCCCAAGCTGGCCCGGCTGTTAGACATCATCTCCTTCAGAGCTGCCTGGTCTTGGGGCCAGGGCCTATGAGACTCTGACCTCCCCACCCCCTTGCCACCATCCACAGGTGTCAGATGAGAGCCCTCATCTCCTGCCACTCGCCCCTTTGCTCACCCCTCTTTAGTCACATCAGCCTCCCATGGCACCTCAGACACCAAGTGCATCCCTGACCTCGGGTCCTCTGTGCTTGCTGTTCCCTCTGCCTGGAATGCTGTTCCGGTAGATGCCCCATGGCTCGCTTCCTCACCTCATTCACGTCTCTGCTCAAATGCCTTCCCTGACTGGACTACTGAAAATCGCGGTCCCTTCCTGCTCACTATTCTGTACCCCTCCCCTGCTTGATTGGTATCCATAGAACTTTTCACTATCTGACCTACTGTATATTTTATATTTTTCTTACTTACTTGCCTGTCTCTTTTGCTAGACTGTAGGCTCGTGAGGGCAGGGATTTCTGTCACCTTATTTGCTGTATCACCTGTTCCTGGGACAGTGCCAGCTGCAGTGTGGAATGACTGAGCCCCACAGCTGGGAGGGAGGTCGGGCCACAGGTTCTGGGAAGGAGAGTGAGCGCCAGCTCCCCTGCAGTGGGGCTGAGGCCCAGGGTCCAGGCCCTAACCCGCCCCCCGGACTTTCGCCGCAGGAGAGACCGCAGCATCCTCATTCTCATCCTCATCAGCACGGGTGCTTCCAATCACCCTCCTCCTGGGAGGCCAATTCCCCAGCGCAGGGCACTTTCTTCCCACTCTCACTCTGGGCTCTTGGAGCACTTGCACGCCTTCCCTCACACACTCTGTGTGTAACCATTCTGTTTTCATCTTTATGGTGGAAACTTCCAGCTGGGTACAGCCCACTGTCCTTTGATCAACACTCCTGGTAGCCCTTGCTGGTTAATTTGTGTCTTGCTTCTGGAGCCAACATGCAGAAGTAGCAACTAAAATACTTTGAGTCTGCTCTGCTCCGAGCCCTGGCCTGGGTGAGTTTTACGAGGTTTAACTCATTTGTCCTCAGAATAATCCTTTGATGTAGGTGTCGGAAAGGGTGACTAATGGACCAGGAGTTACACAGCAGATAAATGTGGGAACCAGGAGGCAAGTCTGGGTCCCAGGTGTCTCCCTCATCTCAGAGCTCCCTCTGGAGTTGTCCCTCTGTGTCCTTTCCTCTCTCTTTTTCAGTTTTATTGGGGTACAACCGACGAATAGAGACTGTATATATTTAAGGTGTACAACTTGATGCTTTGATATACATATACACTGTGAAATGATCACAGTTAAGCTAGTTAACGTCCGTCACCTCACATGGTTACGTGTGTGTGTGTGTGTGTGTGTGTGTGTGTGGTGAGAACACTTACGATCAACCCTCTCAGCAAGTTCAAGTATACACTAGAGTATTGTTAACTGGAGTCACCATGCTGAGCACTAGATCTCTAGAACTTACTCATCTTGTGTGACTGAAAGTTCATGCACTCTGACCAACCTCTCCTCATTTTCCCCTCCCCCCAGCCCCCGGCAACCACCGTTCTACTCTCTGCTTTTATGAGTTTGACTATTTTAGATTCCACTTATAAGTGAGGTCATACAGTATTTGTCTTTCTGTGTCTGGCTTGTTTCACTTAGCATAATGATCTCCAGGTCCATCCATGTTGTCACAAACGGCAGGATTTTCTGCTTTAGGGCTGAAGAATGTTCCTGTGTGTGTGTGTATCACATTTTCTTTATCCGTTCATTTGTCAACAGATACTTAGGTTGCTTCTATGTCTCAGCCACTGTGAATAATACTGCAGTGAACATGGGAGTGCAGATAACTTCAAGATCCTGATTTCATTTCTTTTGGATATATACCCAGAAGTGGGATTGCTAGACTGTATGGAGTTCTTTTTTTAAATTTTTGAGGAACCTCCAGACTGTTTTCCATAGTGGCTGCACCAGTTCACATTCCCACCGGCCGTGCACTGGGGTTCCCTTTTCTCCACATCCTCACCAACACTTATCTCTTGTCTTTTTGATAATAGCCATTCTGACAGGTGTGAGGTGGTATCTCATTGTGGCTTTGATTTGCATTTCCCTGATGATTAGTGATATTGAGTACCGTCTCATTCCTTTGGTCACTGGATGTCTTCTTTTAAGAAATGTCTATTCTCGGGTCCTTTGCCCACTTCTTAATCAGGTTATTTGGGTTTTTGCCATTGAGTTGTGTGAGTTCCTTATATATTTTGGATATTAATCCCTTATCAGATAGATGGTTTGCAAATATTTCCCCCTAAAGGTTGCCTTTTCACTCTGTGGATGGTTTCCTTTGCTGTGCAGAAGCTTTTTAGTTTGATGCAATCCCACTAAACTATTTTTGTTTTTGTTGCTGCTGTGTGTCCTTTTCTCTTATTTCTCTTCCCTGGCGGCCTACATCCATTATTCAACAAATATTTGAGTGGCCACCACATCCTGGGTTCTGTCCTCAGCTCAGGGGTCATAGCCATGACAAGACAGATGGGGAGTCCTTGCCACAGAGGCTACATTCTAGTAAGGGAGGGGGAAAATTGGCCAATAAAACAACCCATGTGATATGTAATGTCAGTGGTGATAAGGGCCACTGAGAAAACTAAAGCCCAGGGGAAGGGGTAGAGAATAGTGGAGGGGCGATTTTAAGATAAGGTGGTCCAGGAAGGCCTCTGAGGAGGTGAGGCTGGAGCTGGGATCTAAACAGGGGGAGGTGAGGAGGACAGGATGATCTGGGGGAAAAACAAGCAGGCCGGGGTAGCTGCAAACACCAAGGCCCCGACGGTGGGGATAAGCCTGACCGTCCCTTGGACAGAAAGAAGGCTCTGGTGGCCTCATGGAATGAGGGAACAGGAAGGTGCTGGGGAGGTTGGCAGGGTCAGATTGTGTAGGCCTGTGAGCTGGGCCACGGAGCTGGGGATTCACTGTAGGTGGTGGGGAGCCATTAGGGCTCAGAGTGGAGGAGAAATATGCTACATTTTTAAGAGTTTGCTCCGGCTGCTGTGTGGAGAGCAGAGTTAGAGGCAATCATGGAGATGGGAGGCCAGTTAGGAGGTGCTTGGAACCAGGGTGGAAGGGTGAGAACTGGCAAATAGTTTGGAATAGAGCTGACAGGACTGGCTGTGCTTCTAGGATCTTCTCCAGAGGCTGCCCAGAGCTTGGGGCTGGGGGATGAGGGATTGGGGGCCAGAAGTGGGTTTGATCTGCCAAGGGTTGGAGACAGCCTCGATGCTTCTACAGCTCCCAAGGAGAGACTGTAGACTCTTGGGGAGTCTGGGGGAAGGTTGTCCCCAACTCTTCTCTTCCCTTCACAGGGGCTCCCGGGAGGCCATCAAAAGGATTGCCTACGAGTTTGTCGAGATGAAGGCCAAGGAGGGCGTGGTGTATGTGGAGGTGCGCTACAGTCCACACCTGCTGGCCAACTCTAAAGTGGAGCCAATCTTCTGGAACCAGGCCGAGTGAGTGACCAGCTGGAGGGGTTGTGCCGAGGCTGTGGTGGGGTTGTCTGACCTGAGACCTGAGGGACAGACTGTCGGGAGGCCCTGACCCAAGTGAGACTTTGATTTTGCCCCCGATCTGGTCCATGTCCTCAGAAAGATGGGCTTAACTCTGTCATGAGAGAGGCGGTTCTCGTCCCTCCCCTGGGCTTATGTTTTACCTTGGGCAAAAACATTTGGCTGCGTCTTGCCACCCCTAGTTCTGGACACAGGCCTGCAGTCTAGCAACATTAATCTGCTTATCCAGTGACTTCCAGGGGTCCTGCTCTGACCCTGTAGCTGAAGTGAGTCTGGCCCATTCCTGCCCCCTGCCTGGACCCCAGGGGTTTCTAGCTGGTATCATCCAACCCCCCTGCCCCGCTTCTAGCCGTGACTCTCATACACGTGCACAAGTGAGAATCAGAACAGGCTCCAGCTTAGCAGTGCTCTCCATCTGGGGGGACAGCTGGGTCTGACACCCCCACCCACCCACCCACACACTGGGACATCCCATGTGGGTCTGGAAGTGCCCAGGCAGTTCCAAGGAAGCTGGAAGGGGGTGTGCTAGGGCTTGGGGCCATCTTCCTCAGTCTCTCCTCGGAGGTAGTGGGTTAGTAGGGAGGGGGCTTCTCCTGGAAGTCTCCTCTTCTTCCTCCTCTTCCCCTCCCCCCTCCTCCTCTCCTAGACAAATAAGTCAGAAATAGAGTTCTTGCTCAGGTAACAATTCTGGGTGGATGGAAACTCTCCACTCCTTGGACTCAGGCTAAATCTACAACATGTGGGTCTCAAGGTCACCCTGGGGTCATTTTTATTCCAGCCATTCAGAGGAGGAAGAGAAGATTAAGGAGTGTTTGGGGTTTTGAGGAGCCAGGCTCAGCAGTGACACATCACCTCAGCCCACATTCAGTCACTGCAGCTGGGTCATATGGCCACACTGAATTGTGGGGGAGACTGGGCAATGTAGTCCAGCAGCTGCCCGGGAAGGAGAGGACAGTAGGGATGTGGGTGAGCTCCTGGTGGTCTCTGCTGGAGTGGGAGTGCATCTCCCTCGAGGAAGCCCTTTTGCTCCCCTTCCCGCAAGACTTATCATCTTCCGTGTATCCAAGAGTCACGTGACCTGGTCTAACCTTACCAGCCATCCCCCCTCCCCTCCTTCCCTTCCCTCCCCCACCCCCATCCTGTCCCAATCCCAGGGCTGTCCTTTAGACCTTCCTTTATCTCAGGCCCATCCCTACTCCTCTCCCCACACAGAGGGGACCTCACCCCGGATGAGGTGGTGGCCCTAGTGAGCCAGGGCCTGCAGGAGGGAGAGCGAGACTTTGGGGTGAAGGTGCGGTCCATCCTGTGCTGCATGCGTGACCAGCCCAGTAAGTATGACCTTGGCCCTGCCCTGGGCTGCCCATCTGACAACAGCCCCAACCTCCTAGCCTGGCACTGGGGCTGAACCTTGTCTCCCCCGTGCCCTCACCACCCTGTGGTATCCCTGGAGCCCATCAAGCAGGCCTTGGGTCTTGCTGAAGCCATCACAACCTTCCTGGGCAGGCTCGGAACTTCCTGGCAACAGAGACTTCTCTCCCCACCGAGACAGGGCCTGACCGGCACGTGACCTGCAGGAGGCTCAAAACCAGAAGAGCCTGAACAGTAGGAAAAAATCTAAGCCCACGGTCCTCCCTCGAGACCCTGTGGGCCAGGTCTCCTCCTAGGTCTGATCTTCGGGATTTCTGAGGGGTGTCCCTTGTGACGGACACTGATCAAATCTCCAGGGCTTGAGCTTCCAAGGTGCAGAGCCTCACTATGTGACCTTGGGCAAGTCACGGCACCTCTCTGGACCTCAGATACGCATTGTCACAGGAGGTGACTGTACTTACCTCATTCTCCGCTCTGAGGAATAGTGAGACCCAAAGCAACAGGTGAATGCCACCTCTAGGGTCTACTTGTGCGTGGTGACTTGCATGTCTTTTCTCAATCCTGGCAGCAGCCTGTGAGGTAGGACCACCATTGTTGATCCCCAGTTGACAGATGAGGAAAGTGAGGCAGAGAGGGGTGAAGCCTCGTGCTCCCCAATCAGGAAGGCACAAAGCCCAGATGTAAACTGAGGGCCATCTGGCTCCAAAGCCTGTGACTGTCCATTCTTTTTAACACTTCATGATGACTTGGTTGGTTGAGGGTCCATAGTACCCAAGCAATATGTTCAGCAGTACCAGTGTGAGTTGTTTTAGATTTGAATGTTAAACTGTGTGGGCCTCCACCTCCTCATCTGCTAGTGGGGGTAAGCCCACCTTGAGGGTTGTTGGGATCAAGTGCAAGAACGTCCATTTGTCATTTACTGAGCCCACGCCCTGTCCTTGGTGCTTTTCACACTGGCATCGGCAAAGCCTTGCCATGACCCTGCACGATAGCGGGTGGTGTCCCCTGAGAGGGGGAGGAACAAGGCCCTGGGTGGAGCCGTTTGCTGAAAGCTATGTGGTTAGGCCATGGCTGTCAGGATTGGAAGACACCAAGCCCTCGGTCCTGAGCTGGCCTCGGGTGGTGGGTAGGGGCGAGCGGGGGTCAGCCAGCAGGAGAGCCGGAGGGATGTCTCTCCTCGGTGCTGCTGATAGGTGGGCATCTCTCCTGCAGACTGGTCCCCCGAGGTGGTGGAGCTGTGTAAGAAGTACCAGCATCAGACCGTGGTGGCCATAGACCTGGCTGGAGACGAGAACATTGAAGGAAGCAGCCTCTTCCCAGGACACGTCCAAGCCTACGAGGTGGGTCCTGTGGGGAGGAGGGAGGAGGGGCTGGCACTGGGTGAGCTTATCTCCACCCACAGGAGGGAGAAGTCACAAAGACTGGGAAGTGTGACGCATTCTGGTTCTTAAGTGTGCCTCAGTTGGGTCTGGGAGCTCTAGAAATTGGGAATTTGTTATAAAGACCCCACTTCGTGTTTCAAGCCCTGTGTTTGAGCTGTTTCTGCCTATTATCTGTGTGACCTTGGGCAAGACAGTATCTTCTCTGGGCCTCTGTTTCATCTGCTGGGATAACTTAGTTGGAGATGTCTCAAAGCCTCATGATGCGCTTCCCATGGAAGGGGTGAAGCACGGGGCTGAGGGGGGGCTCTGGAGTTTCACTGCCCAGGTTCAAAGAGCTTGGCTCCCCACTTCCCCGCTGCTTGCCGTTGGTCATGTCACTTAATTTTTCTGAGCCTCAGTGTCCCCCTCCCATAAAATAGGGGTTATAGTAGCCACAGATGATGTGTAGAAACCATTTCATATAGTGCCCGACACATGCCTAATAAATGATTTACATAACGATAAAAAAAAAAAGACCAGACTTCCCCATCTTGAAGCAGGCCAGCCTGACTGTGGCCATGGTTCAAGCCTGCCCAAACTCCACACCCAAAGTGCAGTGAAGGCAGGGCCTGCTGGGCCCTCCCCTGGCTGCCCGTGACCTGGCTCTTGCCCCTTCAGGAAGCTGTGAAGAGCGGCATTCACCGCACAGTCCACGCCGGGGAGGTGGGCTCCGCGGAGGTCGTGAGAGAGGTGAGGAGGCCGGGCTGGCCGTGGGGCCCTTCTCCCTGCTTCCTCCCCACCAGGTACTGTGCTCCACTCTGCTTCTCTGCAGGCTGTGGATATACTCAAGACGGAGAGGGTGGGGCATGGCTACGAGATCCTGGAGGACGAGACCCTTTACAACAGGCTGCGGCAAGAAAACATGCACTTTGAGGTGATGGGCCAGGGAGTGGGAGTTCAGAGAGGTGGAAAGCTAGGAGAGAGTCCCAGGAGCTGAAGGAGCCAGGCAAGCCATGGCCAGAGTGGGCAGTGGGCATTGGGCATTAAAGCAGCTACGTGGTGGAGAAGACCAGGACTGGCGAATTCGTGGGATTCAGCAGCAAGGAGGCCAGTGTGACCATGGCAAGAACAGTGCCAGAGTAGGTGGCTCCAGCCCCAGGTCAGGGGGTCAGCATGGCCTGGGGGTGTCCATGCCAGCCACACGCCTGCTCTTCCAGGCCTGCCCTTGGTCCAGCTACCTCACAAGCGCCTGGAAGCCGGACACAGAGCATGCAGTTGTTCGGTGAGGCCTGGTTCCCTGGAGCCCATTCAGTTTTGTACTAGGAAAGCCAAGGGTGGGAAGGAAACACAGAGGCTAGGCCTCTGGATACAAAATCTCTTCAAATCCTTGGGAAGCAGGCAAGGTTAATGTGACCGAGGTCACCCAGCTACTAGATAGCACAGCTGGAGCCCTATGGCTCATTCAACTATAGCAGAATGCCCTGTTCCCCAAGGGAAACTTCCACACTCTAGATTCTGTCTCCTTGGCATCGGGAAGCTGAGTCCCTCCTGCTCACATGGTCTCTGCTCCTGGGACCTCTGGGCATTCCCCCAAGCACCATCTGGAAGCTTTCCCCTAGAGGGTCTATCCCACCCTGCCCTGAACCCACCCTGCAGTCTGTCTAGGAGGTCTTGGCCCTTCTTCAGGCTGTCCTATAACTGAGCCCTGGGAGTGGCCTCAGGGCTCAGGCAGGCAAAGCAGCCTTGCCCTGACACAGGATAAGGACAGCAAGAACTTGGGGTGACCATGGTCAGGCCAGCACTGGTCCATCTGCAAAGCTGATAAGAAGGGAAGGAACTGGGGCTCCGACATTCTGATTACAGGAGGTCTAAGGCCTGCCCTAGGAACGTGGAGTGTGTGGTACCTCTGGGATGTCCAAGTGGAGGTTCTTGAAGGCACATGGGTATACAGCCCATGGGCTGGTGAAAAATTCATCTGCACAGACATGGTGGTTGAAGGAGAAGGGATGGCCTCAGGAGACAGGGGACAAGAGGGCCTAGGACAGAACCGAGGATAGTGACACTTAAGGGACAGGCAGAAGAGACAGGTGGGGGATAGCCTAGTGTGATGTCCAAGAAATTGAGGGAAAGGGTTCTAAGAACAGTTAACAGTGTAAAATTTTGCTAACCGAGTTGAGTGAGGTAAGAGCTAGGAAAGGTCCATTGGAGTGAACAAGATGGTAGTTGGGGATCGAGCCAAGAACAGTTTCCAGGGTGTGTCTGAAGAGCCAGGTCCCAGTGGGATTGAGGACAACTCGGGTAGGGTGCGGCTAACTCTCCCAGAAGGTAGGTTGTGAAGGGGAAGGCTGGCTGGAGGAGGACATTGCTTTTGTGGCCTCCTCAAGCCCCATTCCCCCTGGCTCCTCTTCTACGTTTGGCTGGCTCTGGTCTGGTTGGATGGCTTTGAGTCTCGCGTTGCTAGCTATGTGGCCTTGGACAAGTCACCTGAGTTCTCTGGATTTGTTTCTTCCTCTGTACAAAGAGGAGATCTTCCAGGTGTATCTAAGGATGCCACAAAGCTCATAGGAGGGTGGGAGTCAGTGTGCAGTGACCATTTGCAGAAGAGTAAAAGGAGGCTCTTCCTCCCTGCAACCCCGGTTGCATCCAGGTTCAAAAATGACCAGGCTAACTACTCGCTCAGCACGGATGACCCACTCATTTTCAAGTCCACCCTGGATACTGATTACCAGATGACCAAACAGGACATGGGCTTTACTGAAGAGGAGTTCAAGAGACTGGTGAGCGGGCGTGAGCCCTGTCAGCCCTGACTCTGGGCCCTGGGAGTGTGTGAGGCCTGCAAGTCCTGTCTGGGGCCTGGAACCTCTGGAGATGAGGAGTAAGTCTACCTCAACAGGCGAAGCCAGATCGAGAGTTAGATGCCTTCCAGAGAGAAAATGTCTTTGCCTGACGTCTTGACCTAGGACCAGGTTTTTTATCCTTTGCTTGGGTTGAGTGCCCTCAAAGTGTCAACCCTCTCCCCAGAAAGGTGTGCCCAGCTATTAAAATTTTGCATACACATTTCAGGCCATTCACAGATCCCAGGCTGAGCCCTTGGTTTTAGGGGTTACCATACCCCGAGTCTGTCCCTGCAGGAGTGTCTAGCCCCACACATGCCACCCTCTCAAAGGTGTCTCCAATTTCCTTCTCACATCTATTACGAAGGGCCACTGTGAGAACACAGAACCTCATGGTGTCTGCTCTGTCACTTGCTACCGTGTGACCTTGGACAAGTCCTTCACCCTCTGAGCTTAATTGCCCATATTTAACAAAGAGGATGACCCATCACTAGATTGCCAAGAGTTCCCTTCCATGCTCTCTGGTTCCATGTTGTCTGCCATGCTGGCCCTTCCAGAATATCAATGCGGCAAAGTCCAGTTTCCTCCCAGAAGAGGAGAAGAGGGAGCTTCTTGAGCTGCTCTATAAAGCCTATGGGATGCCATCTTCAGCCTCTGCAGGTATGTTCTGTCTGAGCTTCAGGGCCGTTGACTTGCCCTGGATCCAGCCTGGCTTTCTGAGGGAATTCTAGTAAGATGCCTCCCTTCCTCTCTTGGGCAGCACCAAGGATGTGTGATGACTTCCTGGTTACAGGGCCCTGGCTGGTGACAGCTTCTCATTAGATGGCTTATTTTCTGTATAATGCTGTCTTGAGGCTGGTCTAAAGCGGAGACTTTCTGAAGCCCAGTACAAAAGGTCTTGGCCACTTGGGGCATCTTCATGGCTGCCCAAAGCCAAGGGCAGGGAGTTGGGCCCAGGTCCTAGCTCTTTTCTGCTCCTTCCTTCCTGTGTGGCCTTGGCAAGACATTCCCTTGCTCTAAGCCTTAGTCTCCTCATCTGTAGAAGGGGATTCCTCTCTGGCTCTGATCTGTGATCTTTTTAACATCCTGCGTGCCTCAACTGCCTAATCGTTCTGCTTCTCTGACCTGGCAAGCAGGGCAGCATTACTGAAGACGTCATGGCTGCCTCTCCGAGCCCTCACTCTGTGGATGGAGTCTTCACAACTCTGTGGGGTCAAGTGACACTCTTACCTTTACTTCTTCCAGGAAGACTATGATTTGCATACTCAGCGGCTGACACTCGTGAAGCCTGTGTGCCCGTCTCTCTACACACGCATATCTCGGCATGACCACGCCTCTCTTCTGATTACGTACCCAGCTCAGGGCCAGGGCCTAGTTGAATCCGAAACCCTCCTCCTATGGTGACTTGTGCTGGAAGTCTGGTGCTCAATAAAGAAGCCATTGGCTGGTGTCATGTAGCACATGGTGTGAGGTGCTATGGTCGTGCGTGAGGTGAGACTGGAGGGAGCCACGGGGACTCCCAGACTTGGGCAGCCCGCCCAATGGCAGGGTCCCGAGAGCCCCCTAGTGGCTGTGACTGGCAAGCCAGAGCTTCCACTGCTGGGGGCTAAGAGGGGCCTACAGCCTCCCCTCCCTCCAGAAGAAATAAGGCTTAAAGGTTGTCAGCTTAAACTCGCCCTCAACTCTTAGCCCCTCCTACTCCAGGTTTTAATGGGATAACCTTCCTTTTGGGTTCCTGAAGCTATGGACTGGGGCGGTGGGGGGGGGGGGCGGTGGGGGGGGCGGGGGGGGAGGAGATCTAAGATTCATCAGACCCTGGGCCAAGGAGTGGTGCCAACCTCTATGGAACACCAGCATCTTCTCAGTTACTTCATTCCATGGACTCCTGGGGCAGCGATGGGTCCCAGCAAACTGGGGACTTGGGGAAAACAAGGCCCAGCCCCTACTTTTGCTGTTTAAAGGAAAAATAATAATCATCTTAAACCAGTCACACAAATCATCAGCATTTATTTCCTGGGTCCTAGGTGTCACTTATCTTGGTAGAAAGGGCAAAGAGTTGATAGTTTTGAGCACAAAATCCTTCTCCCTAGAAATGGATCTGTGAAGCTCCATGAGGGAAACTCACTCAGAGCTGCATAGATGGTCAGAGTTTAGCTTACCACGGCTTCCAAAAAAAAAGTGAATTGTCAGCTCCCTCCCTCTCTGCTGAAAAAAGTTTTTAAAAAGTTTAAAAGTGTTTTTTAAAAAAGGGCTAAGAGGGTCTTGACCCAGAAGGTTAGGGTTGGAGAAGGGGCAGAGTTGGGACACGGTCCCTACCCAGGCTGCCCATGAGAGGAACATTCTCGGGTGGGCTGCTCACCCAGGTGGGCAGGGCCCAGCCCGAGTCCCTGTGCCTGTTGAATAAATAACATCCTGTGGTTAATGTCTTGAAAGTGTATCAGGCCATGGTGAGAAGATGGTGGGAGCCTGTGGGTGCGGGCAGAGGGCCTTCCCAGGGTAGGGGCCACAACGGCCCCGGGAGTGCCTTTCACTCTGGCCTGGCTTGCCAGAGACATAGAGCTCAGACAAGAGGCTGCCAGGCCAGTGCCATGGCTCCCCATCCACAGCAGGTCTCTCTTCCAGCCTCCTTGGGCAAGGTCAGACTCAAGACGAGGCGGTCCCGTCGCTGCTCGCAGGCTGGTTGCTAGCTTCCTTGTCTGGGGTGCCCGCCTCTGCCTGTCCTTCTGGAGAGGAGAGGAGAGGAAGAGGAGCATGTACGCAAACATAAAGCATAGGAGGAGGTCTGGAAGGGCCCGGCCAAAGTGGCAACAGCGGATAAGCCTGGGGAGCTGGATTGGGGTGGTGGTGGCCAAAGGGAACCTTAGTCTGGTCTGTAACGTTTTAATTTTTACAAAGAAAATGCATGCAGTATCACTAGTATGATTAAAGTCAATTAAAGGCCAGGATGGAGCTAAAAGCATCAGGCGAAGGGCTGCTGAGGGCCAGGACATCTGCGCAGGTTCTCCGGAGGGAGAGGGAAATGAAGGCCAAGCAGGTAACAGGTGCTCAGCAAATGGGAAGACAGAAAAGGGCATGGAACTGGGCCAGCTCAGGAGAGTACCAGGGTGTGGCCTGCATTGGGCTGGAGCTGGGGAGGAGCCCGTGGCTGTTTCACTGTGCTGTGTCCTGGCCAGTCCAGCCACCTCCCTAGATGGCTTCTGCCTCTGCATCCATAGGCTAAGCCCTTCACAGGACTAAGAACCACCACCCTGCATGAGCTCCATGCAGTCCACACAGCAGCCTGGAGACGTGACCAGGGTCATGACACGATACAGAGGAGAAAACCGAGGCTCAGAGAGGTGAACTGATGTGCCCGAGATCAAGTGGTGGAGGGAGCCAGTGTCCCTGCCACTAAATGTAACTTCTGCAGATAAAGCAGCACTCCCCAGGGTTTACAAAGCCCGCCATCGACATGGCCTCACTGGCCCTCGCAGCAGTCCCAGGCAGTGGGGGGTGGTGGTGATGAGTGATGCAGGCAGAAGGTGGACGTCTGCCCCCAGGCTCCCTCCTCTCCTGGCATGGTGCCTGTGGCAAAGGCTCAGTCCCAGAGGGTCCTTCTGGCCTTCCAGAAGCCTGACAAACCAGACTGCACTTTGTGCACATTTCCCAGCTTCTGATGCCCTATTTGGCCCTGAGCCTCTGGCCCTGACCAGCAGGAACATTCTCATTAGATTCCCCAGTAATCTGCTCAGCCACTTCCTTGCTGTGGGACCTCAAGCAAGCATTTAATCTTTCTGAGCCTCTGCTTCCTGACCTATAAAGGGAGGATGGTGACCCCTCCACCCGTACATGGTCATCTGGCTCGGCCAGGGGAATCGATTCCTCTGTGCCAGTCTCAGCTCTCTCCTGGACGAGACAGAAGGTCCTCAAGCACTTTCCTCTCCAACCAGCCCCCCTGGGACTCCCTTGGGGCCAGTTTCCGAGCACGATTCAGGAAGGTTCCAAGGTCACACCCTGCCAGGCAGTGCACTCATATTTCTTCATGCCTTGCCTGCTGTTTATCTCTATCAGGCAAAGGAAGGAAACATTTGTGCTCCCCACGGAAGGAACTATCAGGAAAGACCAAGGTTTGCACACAACATGCTTGGGGAGTGTTAACAAACATGACGAGGCCACAGACCTGGAGGCTGGGCAGCCAGGTCTTTGGAACAGGCTGAGGCCGTGGCTCCCTTGCCCTTGCCCTGGCCGGGCATCAGTCTCCTGAGCGCTTACAGCAAACAGAGCCTCTGGGGCCCCATCCCAGGCCTGCAGAATCAGAATCTCTGTATTCCCACTCCCTCGTGCATCTGTGGGACTGAGCACAGCCCTCATGCCCGCCTGTGCAAACTGCTCATTGCGGGGCCTGCTGGAAGGCTCCCCGGCCAGTCACTCCACCACGAGTGGAGTGAGCACCATTCCTTCCTCAGGTACCCTTTTTAAATGTCGGTCACCCTGACAGGCAAATGTCATGCACCCAGAGGACCCAGACACTTAGGGATTTCAACTCTGACGGAGGAATAGGGTGTTACAGGGGCCTGGGTACACAGACGGGCGGCCACCACTGCTGTGGTGGAGGGAAACGGAAAGCAGTCTACCAGAGCTGCAGGTGCAGACACAGAAGCCCTGAGAGCCAGCCCCCTGGCAGCACGCCCAGGTGGCAGCTGGGCACACTGGTCATTCAGTCACTGAACAGCCATCCATGAGGCACCTCTATCACGTGCCCAACGCCACCAGGCACTGAGGGCACAAGACACAGATCCTCGCAGGAGAAGCTAGCAGCTTGGAGGGGCATTGTGTTAAGTGGGATTAGGGAGGCAGCCGGGAGAAGAGGCGCCTCCCTGTGTCTGAGAAGCAGGGATGCGGTCAGGGAAGGCCTCTCAGCAGAGCGGTCTGGGTCTCCAAGAATGAGGGGAAGTGAGCCAGGCAAGGGGAAGGCAGGAAGAACTGGACAGGGGGAGCAGTGTGTTATGGCCCATTGGGAGCTTTCGAGAAATAAAAGTACTTTACTCTGGCTGGATGGGAGGCATGAGGGGAGAAAGATGAGAGGGGAAGTGAGCAGGGCGAGACCCCTGGAGGCTCATGTGCCTGGGTAAGGAGTTTGGGGCCACATGACGAGAGGGCTGACAGATCACTCGAGCAGGGGGGCATGGCAGTGGGGCTCCTTGGGCAGAGCATCAGGGGCAGCCACATTCTTGTTCTAACTATGTTAACTTGCTGGGTGACCCTGAGCAAGCCACCGAACTTCTCTGGGCTTGTTTGTCCATCTATAAGAGGCTTGGGGCCATGCCCCCACCAAGTCTTCTCTGCTCTGTACTCAGGTCATTTCTGGCCAGCAAGTGCCAGGGGCTCTGGACTGGGGGGCTACGCAGGGGAAAACAAGGTTGTGGCTCTCTTAAGCACAGCTTCAGTGGTGCTGTGAGACAGGGAGGGGAGGGCCCTAGCCAGCACAGGGGGACTAGGGCAGGCTCCCAGAGGAGGGTCCTGGGCTGACCAGTTTGCTAAGCAGAGTCCACTGGAAGGACAGAGGGAGTGGAGGAGGGAGGAGGTCCATCCCAGGGAACATGTGAGGTGGCAGAAGCTAGTTCCTCCATTCATTCATTCAGTCAGCCTGTGGTTTCCAAGCACCTGCTATGCGCCAGCAGAACAGAAGGCCCCTGCTCTCCTGGAGCTCATATTTAAACACATGAGACCTTGTCAGAGAGTGACGAGGGTCATGTGATTGGAGAGGGACGGTTTAGCCATCAGGGAAGCCCCTCTGAGCACCTGCAGGAGCCCCGGCCTGAGGGTGAGGAGGCAGCAGCCACAGGACTGGGTGGGGGATGTTCTAGCAGAGGAAACAGTGAAGCGAAACCCACCGAAGGCAGGTGTGAGTGGAGGGCAGAAGGTGAGACCCCAGAGGCAGGCAGGGCAGGGTCACTCAGGAGGGAACGGTGACAAGTTTGGCTTCACTCTGCACGTGACGGGGGATTTTTGGGGCAGAAGCATGATGGGATAGGACAGTTTAGATGAATCCTGCTAGCTGTTGTGTAGACAAGATGTGGATGGGGGAGGGGTGCGGGGGGCCAGGGAAGAGGCTGCTGCGGTCGGCCAGTGACGGGCGTGAGTGGCCTGAGCCCGTTGGTGGCTGTGGGGATGTGGAGAAGTGGAGGGACCTGGGAGGAGAACTGACAGGACTTGTGGATGGCCGGGGGTGACGGGAAGGGAAGTGCCCAGGATGCCTGGCTAGAGCGTCCTTCTGGCCTGAGACTGGCACCCTCCAGCCTAGAGATGGGCTGGACTCTTTGCCATTGCTGGTGGACTAGGGCCTGATTTAAATGCCGTTTCTTCTCTGAGGGTGAGCGGGCAGTCTCGGAGCCCAGAAGAGGGTCTCTCACAGGCAGGAGTGCTCCAGACCCGCGGGTTCTGACCTGCCCCCTCGAGTGCCAGCTCGCCCATGTCTCCTGCCAGCTTCCTCACGCTCACAGCCTCAGAGTCTCCCTGGATGTCAGGGACTGCGTTCCGACGGCCAGTCCGGTCACAGGAGATGAAGTCCGAGTAGGAGGACTCGACCTCCATCACGCCTGGTGCATCGCTCTTCAGACCTGCGGGGACAGGAGTGGGAGGGCTGAGGTGAGTCCAGGTGCATTCTGCAGAGAAGACAAGGCTCTGGTCCCCAGCACTGATGTCTTTTGACAAAATGAGTTATTGCCCTGATCACTGAAGACAAAACAGAAAGCACAGAGAAGTACAAAGAACAAAATAAGTCACCCATAATTTCACACCCAGGAAACCACCATCAACATTTTAAAGAACATCCTTTGTCTCTTCTCCAAGTAAAGATATTGATAAATATCTACACACTTATCAATATCATGTGCCAGGCACATGCCACAAATGCAGCCAAGAATGTCAGCTGTGGTCCCCGCCCTCAGGGAGCTTAGAGCCTACTGGGGGCGGCATCCCAGTACCTAATACCTCAGTAACTACCATGGTGCTCAGGACCTCCAGGGAGAAGGCAGGGTATGGAGTGACTACCCAGGCCTGACCAAGGAGGGGGGTCAGGAAGTGATGTTTTAGCTGAGATCCAAGGAGGAATATGCATTACCTGGACAAGGAAAGGATGAGCATTACAGAGAAGGGAACAGCATGTGTGAAGGCTCTAAGGAGGGAAGGGCTTGGTGGGATGAGTAACTAAAAGAGCCGGCCGGCTGGGGTCTGGTGGGAGAGGGGCAGTGACACAGAGGACGCTGCTGAGCTGGGCAGGGGCCAGATCACAGCTGTAACTTGGTCCTGAGGGGTTAGGCCAGGTCATGAATGATCAGATCTGCATTTTGAAAGATGATTCTGGCATCTGGGTTGAGTAGGGCCCAGAAGGGGGCAAGCCAGGGAGCTCCTGCAGAAATTCAGGTGCAAGAAGATGGTGGGTGGAGGAAGGAGGTGCTGGCGCTGGTCAGACAGATTCTAGATGTAATTTGGAGGACAAATGAACAGGATTTGGTATTTAATGCAAAAGTAACCTTTCTGACATGAGTAAATAGGTGGACAGAAGTGTGGTTTATAAGATGGGGAGTAACCGAGGAGGAATATTTTGGGGAGCGATGGTGGGGTGAAGATTAAGAGTTCCATCTCACTGTGTTAACTCTGAGATGCCTATGAGCCCTCCAAGGGGAGAGGTAGAAAAGGTACACAGAGACAGGGTTCGGGAGCTCAGACAGGAGACGGGGGTGGCCTGGGAAGGAAAGATAGGAAATTATGAGTTATTGCTACAGAGATGGTGGTTAACAGCCCTGGCGGTTTATAATAGACCCTAGAGACAAAAGAGAACCACATACATAAAGACAAGCCATACACACTAAAAAAATTATTTTGGGATCATACTACACATTGTATTTTATAGCCTGCTCTTTGGAACACTCTAGAACATGTTATCAAAGCTCCCTCTAGATGATTTTTGTATACATGTACTTAGATGTACCACGATTTATTTGATCAGTCCCCTAGAAATGAACATGGAGGTACTTTCCAATTTCCCACCATTACAGAAGCACCGGGTCTTTCTGTAAATCTTTGTGCCTATCTCCAGTTACTTCCATACGGTGTATTCCTAGCAGCAAAACTGCTGGGCTAAAGGGAAGGGTGAAATAATTTTTAAGACATTTTTATTGTTTTGACACTTTTCCAAGTTGCCTTCCTGAATGGTACAGTGGTATTTATAATGATAAAAAGTTGAGGGAAAAAAACTTATAAATTTAGTACTGTTCCTCCTTATATTCCCACCAGCAGCACATGAGACCGTCCATTTATCTGCACCCTTGCCAACAACAGGTATTGCTATAAAAAAAGGCTAATCTGCCAGGGGGACACTAGCATGTCTCATTGAGCACCTATGATTTTCTGAAGGCAGTCAAATTGCAGGGTCACTGCACGGACTCTGGCTACATGGCAGATGGAGTTAGGGAGTTGGGGGTGGTCTAAGCCACAGCCCTGACCATAGGTGTTCACAGTCCTAAGTGGGGTGGGCCCAGCAAACCCCCATTCTAGACAACGCGAACGCTCTCTGCAGTGTGAGGACATTTACTGCACGTGGTCAGTAACAGCCAGCTGTAGGGAGCCACCTCAATATCCCTCAGGAGGCTGGGTATTACAGGAATTATAAAGCATTTATAAAGAAATGTGCTAGACAGACCCGTACTGATATAGCAAGGTGTAGGTTGCAAAACAACACCTAAAATAAAACCCAATTTCTCTGGGGAAAGATGGCAGATAAAAGAAAAAACTTTGCCAAGGTTCCTTGTGATTAAGGGGAACTTACTTTCACTTTCTAAGACTATCTTTTTGTAATCTAAGCACAAGTTATTGTGTAATGCTTTCAGAAAGTAACTGACATTGGCAGGGAGTGCTGGAAAGCACCCAGAGTGGGGCTCAGTCAGATAGAGAGAGAGAGGGTGTGTGCATAACGGGGGCTGGCCAGTATAGAGGGCTGGGCCCACATCTCCCCACAATACCTAGCTCAGAAGAGACACCTAGAGAATAATTTAGGGGCACTCAAAGATCAGACAGAGGAGACAGGGTGGTGTCCTGCAGCAGAAAGAGAGAAGGAGAGAAGTGACCTTGTGTTTTGAACTTGGCTCTGCCACCAGACCATGAACAAGACTGCCCCTCTTGGGGTCTCCAAAAGTTACCCCACCTGTGAAATCAAGGCAGGGCCAGAATTCTGTCTAAGGCAATCCCCCAAGCTCCAGCAGAGGGCGCGCCCAGCCTATTTTCTCTTGGCTGCCTTGAGAGAAAGAAGTTGTGCTTTGGCTCCTCCTCAGCAAAAAACCAAATTCCCAGAAGTTCCAAAGGTGGTTCCTTCCGCCGATCACAGAAGTTTCGCTCCTGCACTCTCCCTCTGGAGAAACTGCTCAAAGCTTCAGAACAAGGGAATGGCCTATTGCAATAATCACACAGAATAAAAACTACGATGACAATTCTAACAATAGTAGTAAAGGTAACATTTACCAAGAGCTTACCTGTTTTCCGTACCTCATTTACTTAATTGCCAAACAGCCCTCTGAGGTCAGTGAGGTGAGTTTATAACTGTAACTCAGAAGGTCTCAGGTGGACTCATGAGGCTCCTTGGCCCAGAGGCATCCTCCTGGTTACACCCACTGTGGCCAATGGGAAGGACAGACCTGGGCAGGCCACACCGTGTCCCTGAGCCCCGTCTCCTCAGCTCTTTTCCTCCAAGGAGAATGTCGGCTCCACAAGATCAGGGATTTGTGACTGGACTTTCACCAGGCCAGACTGAAAGGCCTAGTCCCGGCAGTTGAGCCCACAGGCTCTGACCTCACTGAATTAAATTTGAATCTGTCTATCTTCCTTCCTCCCTCCCTATCTGTGGGGATGACAAAGAACCTCCTTCTCGGACTGTTGACACGGGCCTCTATACACCATCGACTGCCGTGCTGATGCTCTTGTCTGCTAGCTCTAGGATCTGACACCGCGGCATGGATTACAGGCTCCATGTAAAAGGCCAGCTTCCCGCTGGAACAGACACCCTAGGACTTGCCCGTTTGACCTTACGACTGCCCAGTGCAGGAAGTTGACCCTACTGGCTCGGAGAGGGAAGTGTGCCAAGCTCAGAGCCCAATCCTGGAAATCACTAACCAGGCCAATGCGCTCCGGCTGCCCCAGCCCCACCCCCAAGGGAACAGTGATTCCAAAGATGGGTCTGGGGTTTGTCTGGGGGGCTCTCTGACCTACAGCACAAGCACAAAATTTCATCTTTCTTCAACATTTGTACCCTTCCCTCACTCTCTGCTCTTTAAAGTCAACAGCAAACGGGGAAATGAAAGAATCCTCAGAGTTAGAACGACCAGAAAATGGTCGTTAATGAGAGTGTAAACCGCTGGGACCTCTCTGGGGAGGACTTGACAAGACACATCAAGAAACCTCAACTTTTTTCATATCCTTGAGCCTCTGAGTCAGCTTATAATAATTTGTTCTAAAACAATAATCCAAGTTGTGCAAGATAAACGTACAAAGATGTTCACCACAGTATTATTTATCATACTATACTAATAATGTTTATAATATTATATACAATATAATATTATTACAGTAAAAAAGACAGCAAAATAGCTCCCAAATGGACAATGGAGAAATATATACATATTTAACTAATTTATATTCAAATGAAATACCATTCAGGCATTAAAATGTTTGTAAATATTTTTAAAAGACATGGGAAAATGTTCAGATATACTGTTAAATGAAGAAGAATCTCGGTGATATAATCATATATTAATATTATTAAGAGTGATTTTTAAATATTTTTTGTATTTTCTAATTTTTTACAGTGAAAGTGTTCAAATTATTTCATTTTTGAATATGTGTGCATATAGTATAAAACTCAAAAGGTACAAAAGGAAAAAGAGTAAGGTCGGTGGTCTCCTCACAGATACCCTCCCCTCCCCAAGGCAGGGACAGTCTTATGTTTCCTCCAGAGATAGTCTATGCAACGCAGTCATGCATCGCTTAATGACAGGGACACTTTCTGAGAAATGCATCATTAGGCAATTCTGTCATTGTGCAAACCTCATAGAGTGTACTTACACAAACCTCGATGGTGTAGCCTACTACACACCTAGGCTATATGGTACTGATCTTATGGGACCACCATCATATATGCTGAAATGTCGTAATGCAGCACGTGACGTTATACATATTCCCCCCTTCCCTTCCTTTCCTTTTTCTTTTATTTAAAACAAAAGTTGTTTTCCATCTTGCTTTTTTCATTTAAAAATATATCCTCGAAACAATTCCAGATTATCCTGAGGCCACACCTGCACTGATTATATCAAAACAACAGAAACAAACCCAAAGTCTTTATAGAACTAAATCTTTTAAAAAATTTTTTATTGGCTGCATGGTACTCTGTTGTCTCAGTGCTGCAGACTGATTTAATTATTCCCCACTGATGGACTTGGGGGCTGTCTCCATAAAAGCAGAACTGCCACATTAAAGGACCTGTGAGTTTTTTTACTGTAATAGATATTGCCAAATTTCCCTCCACAGAGGTTATTTAATTCCCATCGGGCATATATGAGGAGCACTTTGCTCCACTACATTCTCATCAACACTTTTTTTTCCCCAATCTGAAAGGTGAAAACGGTATCTGATTGTTTTAGTTTGTATTGCTCCTGTGAGCGAAGTTGAGCATCTTTCCATGTGGATTTCCTTTTCTGTGCACAGGTTGTGCAAATCCTTTAGCCCATTTTTCTACTTAATTGTAGCTCTTTTTCTTATTGATTTGTTGGAGTTCCTTATATATTAAGGAAATTAGTCTTTTACCTTAAGAAAAGTTACGGGTATTTTTTACTTGTCATTTGTTCTTTAACTTTATTTCTGGCATTTCTCCCCATGCACACATTTTTTTCTATTCATGTAGTCAAACAGATCCATATTGTACTTTATGGTCTCCGGTTTCTGGATCATACTTAGAAATGTCCTCCTCACTCTGAGATTAGTAAAGAATTCTCCCTTGTTTATTTTTTGTACTTTCATGGCTTTATTTTTCACATTTAAATATTTGATTAATCTGGAATTTATGTTATTAGCTATGAGTTAGAGATCCACCTTAATTTATTTTTTCCATTTAACTCAAAACCATTTGTAGAATAATCAAACTAAAAAAGTTTCCAGAGCTCATCTAGACAAGCCTCTCGTTTACAGCTGGGGAAACTGAGGTTCAGAAAGGGAAAGTGACTTGTCCAAAGTTCTTGATTCCAGGGTCCTAACTCCTGGTCTAGAGCTCTTTCTCCCACACCATGTTGCCCTCTCAGGAGTCCCCAGTGACATTACAAATCTCCAAGGATGTGTGTGGTGTGGCAGAAGGTACCTATTACGGGCATCCCACCCAGCATCTGGGTTCACCAGCTTGGAGACCCTGCAGGTAAGAGGCATGCAGTTAATAAACCATGAGCATGGTCCATTTTTGTTGGGTGACTTATCAGTAAAACTGTCCTTTCGACATTTTCATTAAATTCCTTTGTTTTTACTCTATGTTTAATGGTGATAGAAGGCCAAAACTTATACTTCCATCTTTAGTGCTTTACAGTGCTGAGCGGAATATAAGTTCTACAAAAGTGGCTGCCCTGGCTGGCATGTGCACTGCCATATCCAAGAGGCCTAGCACAGAGCTGAAGCTCAATGAATACCTGATGAATGAGTCAATAAAAGAAGATGTTTCTCCCCTGGAATAGACGATTCCAAGGTAGAAAGAGCAAAGGGATGTGCAGCCCTGCATCATAACAGTAGCTAAAGGTCTGGCTCAATCAGACCCCCGGTGAGTCCTTTTCTCCCAGTTTCCTTTCTCCTCATCGGAATAACGAAGGTTGAAATATGATCTCTGAGTCTCTTCCAGTCCTGACACTGCATTCATTCATTCAGTGTTTACTGAGCACCTTCTAGATGCCAGGCACTGTGCCAGGTATGGGGTATACACTGGAGACTAAAAGACACAATGTGATAAGAGAAAAAGGCATTGAACAGCAAATGAATCTAGCATCACAGATGTGAAAAGGGCTATGGAAGAAGAGAACAGGGTTCTCTGTGTGTGAATGGTTCAGTCAAAGGTTGCACAGTCAGGGAAGGCCTCCTTGAGGAGGCAATCCTGGGCTGAGCTCTACAGAGAAGGTGGATAGAGGGGGGACCAGGCAGAGCTAACAGCCAATCTGGGTCTACAGCGATGTAGTAGCTCCTGTCTCAGCTCGAGCCCTCTGGGGTGCTAAAGAGCAATTCTCTTTCACTCCTCCTCATCCTCAGAAGGTCTTCGTGCCTTCCCGGGGTCTGGACGCTTGTGAGGCATTTGACCCTGAATGCCCCGGACGGAAGGGAGGAGCCCTTGTACTCAGCTTCCCAGACCTCTGGTGCCCAGGCCAGAGGCTGCGGCTCCTGCAGGTGCTTGCTCTGGGCACTGTCAGGTTTCCCCACGGGAAGCCACCTTCTCTCTTGGTCTTTAATTCTCCCCCAGCTTTGTAAACTGAAGAGGCCCCAGGCTCTGCCAAGAGCTACATGGTCTGTTCCAAGTCTGCAGCTATTAGTCCTCATTGCTCAGGCAGATTCCATTACAGCTCCAAATTGTTTTCCAAATATACCAGAAAGGTCATTTCCTGTTTTCTTTTTTTTTTTTTAATTAAATATTTGCAGAAACCATACAAAAAGAAAGGAGACCATTTTGCAGAGGACATAGAGCACAGAGTGGGACTTGGTCCCATGGGAGAGGCCTTCTGAGGGTGGGGAAAATGCTCCCAAAGGCTTCTCTAAGGGAAGAAAGGGCTGTGGAAACCTAATGGAAATACCAGGGCCTACTGAGCTGGCATTCCTCAAATTCAAAGGGAAGCGGCTTTTCTCTGTGTTGGGCAGCCAGAACCAGAGAGGCACTGAAGCCAGCAGAAAAGTCAGGGCCCCAGACTGAGCACATCCCCAGAACCTGGGAAAGGGCAGGGTGGCTGGTTCTAGCCACGTGTGGCCTGCTGGGGACCAGCACCCAGCTCATCTAGTGCCTTAGGGGCACACCCAGAGTGGAGTCACCAGACGAGAGCCCGTCTCCTGCCAGGGCAGTGCCCGATGCCCTTCGAAGAGTGACCTCCTGTGACGCTTCATTTGGTGGCAGTCAGGCAGGGCCTCAGCTGGAGAGACTGACTTTGGAGGCCTCTGGGTGAGGAGGAAAGGGTAGGGCACTGGAGTCACACGAGGTCCTCAGTGACTTCCAGGTTGCCAGTCCCTAAGAATACCCTTCTTCTCAGATCACTCTCCTCCAGGGGCCTCCCTCCAACCTCTCGGGCCACTTCTCAACCACCTCCATACAGGTGTCTCCTCCTTTAGGGACCTCTGTGTTAGAGGGGCCCCAGGACCAGGACCAGGCCTGGGTCCTCTTCTCTCTATTTGCTCCCTGGGGTTTCTTAGCCTTTCCCTTAATAGTATGTGTTGATGATTCCCAAAGAGCCCAGGCCTCTCTTAAGAGCTTTAGACTTGCCAGTCTGACTGTCTACTTAACTCCCTTGGACTTCTCACCAGCATTTCAAACTTCACATGTCAAGTCACAAGGCTGCTCCCTCCAGCCTTCCCCCGCTCAGTGAAGGTACCACCCATCTCGACTGCTCAAGCTGGAAACCTGGAGCCATCCTGGATTCCTCCTCCTTTTTCACCACTCATGTACAATCTGTCAACAGGTCCTGCCATTTCTACTTGCAAAACAGAGCTTGAATTTTCCCACCTTCCCCGTCCACATGCACCACGTGGTCTCCATCATTTCTCACCTGCAGCCCTGGTGGAGCTTCCTCACCGCATCCCTGCTCCCCTCTTGCCCTCAGCCTAAGGCCTGTGTTCTGCGCAAGCAGCCAGGGTGATGTCCACAAATCAGACATTGGGTCATGTGATTCTCCTGCTTCATTCAACCTCTGGTGCTTTTCTATTCCACATCTGGGAAAATCCAAACTCTTTATTCCAGTCCCTGAAGTCCTGCACTGATCTGGCCCTGCCTTCCTCTGGGTCCTTTGGTCTCATTTCTACTCTCTTCTTGATCCATTTTGTTCTTTAATTCCTCAAGCCAGCTAAGGTCTTCCTGACCTCAGGGCCTTCACAAGCCTGTTCCCTCTGTCTAGAACATTCTCTGTCACTCTGCTCTTTATAGAGCCTCGTTAAGTGGATTCCTGGCCCTGCCTTTTCAAACTTTCCTGCTCTAGGACCCTGACAGGGGGTCCTGTAGGGTCTGAAGCCCCCGGAGTCCCTCTGTCCACCACTACTGCATGTCGGGTAGGCCTGGCAGAGCTGCCTGGAGTCTCGTGGGGTGCAGTGGACACAGCAAGGACTTTGGGGTCACTCAGCTTCTGTCCCTACAGCTGGGCAACTCACCTGACCAGAGATTCCTCTTCTGTCAAACGGGGGTCTAACAACTGCCTTGAAAGGTAGTGTGGGAATAATCAGAACCAGCCCTGACGGAGTCCTTACTGCATGCCAGACTGTGCTAAGCATCTTACAGGCATTATCTCATTTAATTTTACAGCAACTCTATGAAGTAGAAAGCATTGTTATTCCTGTTCTACAGAAGGGGAAGCTGAGGTACAGAGAGATTAAGGAGCTTGCCCAAGGTCACATACCCACTAAGTGGGGAACAGGATTGAGCCTGTACTGTTAGGTTGGGAAGCATGGAAATGAATTAGCATCAAGCCTGGCACACAGTAAGGGTTTGTTAAAAACTGTCCATTCCCTTTTCTCCCCCTTGTCTCCTCTTATCCTCAACCTCATAATAAGGGATTTCTGAAGACAGGGCAAGAAAGCAATGAAGTCTCAAGAAAACACTCTACAATGCTGGCTAAAACATACACTGGATGTATTTTACCCATGCTTAAACAAAACTCTATTTAGAATTTTCAGGTGGATGTAAAAATATTCAGAATTTTCAGTGATATTGGTTGATTATCTAAATTCTGCCACCAAACTCTACTTTTTGTTATCTAACTTCTGCCACCAAACTCTACTTTTTGTTATCTAACTTCACGGCCCAAAATGATTATTTTGGTACAAATTTTAAAACTCCCACCCCCTCAGCAGCTGTATCTCACCCTGTGGCAGGGCAGTGTTGGTACTTCATGTCGGGCTGGGGACTGGGACGTGATACCAACTCTTCGATCCAAGGAAGTATGTGCTTCTATGGAGGTCTTTGGAAAGAGGCAGAGTAGTCCAGCTGGATTACTGTTTGTGGACCAAGCGTGCTGGGTCTCCCTAGGCCTCTGTTTACACAAGATCTGAACTTGGGAAGGACTCAGCAAGGTTCCCAGAGACTGGCAGTCCCCGTCATACTGTGGAGGGAGGGCAGGAAGGGAAAGTGAGATCACTTCCAAGCAGGCCAGCCAAAGGTCCAGGGGCTGGACTTAGCTGCAGCTCTGCTGATGCCAGGCTGGGCACCTCTGGGCAAGTTCTTCCCCCTCTAACCTTGGGGATCTCAAGTGTGGAATGAGGGGTAAACTGTGCATCTCTGTGGTGGTTCGGAAACACATCTGCAAATTCTTTGGCATTCCTCCTATCAAGAGGTGGAATCTAACTTACATCCTCTTGAATGAGCTGGCCTTAGTGACTTGCTTCTAACCAACAGAATGTAACAGAGTGACGCTGTGTCATTGGAAAAGGTGACACAGCTTCCACCTGGCTCTCTCTTGGGACACTTGTCTTTGGAGCTTTGAGCTGCATGTAGGAAATCTGAGGCTGCCATGCTGCGAGGAAGCCCGACCCGGCCCCATGAAGTGACCACATGGAGAGTCCTGAGACAGTACAGAGAGAGGGGCAGCTGGCAGGCCCTAGCTGCGCTGGCCCCGAGCCACGCCAGCACCAGCCCCTGTCTAACCGTAACTGCGTGAGGGATGCAAGCCAGAATTGCCTAGCCAAGTTCCCAAATTCCTGCCTGCAGACACCATGAAAGATAATAAATTACTGCTGTTGTTTTAAACCACTAAGTACTGGGGTGATGTGTTATGCAGCAATGGATAACCAGAGTGATCCCTAATGTTACTTCCAACTCTGGAGTCCCTCCAGAATTCTATAAAAAGCATGCCCAAAATCCACTGTGAAGGATGCAAAGAAGAAGGTATTACCTCTATAATATTGATTAATTCATCCAACAAAATTTTACTGATAGGTCAATGTGTTCCAGGCTTGGGACTCAATGCCATGGATACGAAAACAGTAAGATCCCACCGCACCCTTCAGGGCAGTTCACAGTCTAGTTAGGGAGATCGACTCATAAACCCTTAATTCTTAACCAGTGGTGGTGGTGGGACAGAATTACCGGAATCACTGGGCGACAGTTTCAAACTATACCCCTCGCCTTCCTGAGGGATTCTAATAATGCCAGGTTGGGGGACGGGGGGTGTGCCTTCTAGCTGATGATCACTGCCCTCCTCAGCTTCTGTTACTGATGGCGGGGGTGTCAGAGCCCACACACGTGGTGAGAGAGAAAACAACTTAGGGACCACTTCTGAATATAAATCTTTAAAATAAGAATCTTTAAAAAGCTTGACAGTATGAGAGTTATAATAAAATATGTATAAGGCAGCATGGGGCTCAGGAGTCCAGTCATTTATACACAGTCACTAATTTGAAGGAAGTTACTCTCTCCCCTCTACCTTTACAGTTATCACTCACCGGGCACTGGGGATTCCACAATGAACAAAACAGACTCTCTGTCCTCATGAAGCCCACATTCCAGTAGAGCAACTCATACTACCAAATGAACAGAATAAATACCAGGTGGCAGAAGTGCTGTGGGGACAGGGAGTGAGAGGGGAGCGCGGATTTCTAGAATGGACAAGGAGCCTCTCTGATAAAGCCGATGCTGGTGCAGAGACCTGAAGGAAGGGAGGGATGCAGGCAGGCAAATACCTGGGGAAAGTGTGCCAGGCAGAGGAAGCAGCATGCAAGAGGCGGGCCTGCCTGGTGTCCAGAAAGATTCTAAGGAGGCTGCAGGGCTGGGGGCCAGCGAGTGAAGGAGAGAGAAGACAGAATGTGGCTAAGACCTTCCAGCGTGCTGGAGGACAAGGGCTGACTCTGAACTTTGCTCTGATTTTGATTTTACCCTTTCACTGGCATTTCTAATTGGATGCTTTAATGCTTCCCTTGCATACCAAAGGGTGAGTGAAGCCTCAGGGGCGGTGAGGGCGTCTCTTCACACATCACTCAAAGACACAGACACTGGATGCCCAAAGGCAGTGTCCACAGGGCTTGCCGCCCTCCTGTCTTAAGCTGAAGGAGAAACAGAGTTCTCTTCCATTCTTCCTGCCTCAGGATAGAAGTAGAGTTCAAAATCCACGAAACACAACATAGGTAAATACTAATTAAAACAACAGCCTCCCTGGGAACCTGAAAGAGCAACATGTTTGCAAGCAGGGACCACCCTACTTGAGCAGAGCGCAGATTTAACCATGGCTTTGGCCCCCATTAACACAATTTGCACAAGATTTCCCAGTCCCCTCCATCCCTCTCCTCCAGGCTCTGAGTCTTCATGGGAAGGCCAGCCCCCCGCCCAAGTGTTCTGTGTAATTCCTGGTGGCCCGGGACAGAGATCCCTCAGCCTGCACATCCTCATCCCTGACCCAGCAGAAAAGATAAGAGCTCCCTGTCTTGCCACGATGCATCAGCTGGTGCATTTGTTCAGTATCTGCCTTCCCAACTGGCTTCAAAAGGACAGGTACCCTGACCTTTCTGTTTGTCACTATATCCCCAGCACACAGGACAGTTCCTGACCCATGAAAGATGCTCAGTAAATATATTCATATGAATGAATTAACGAACAAACAAACAAAATAAGAACTTAAGAACATCCACACTCTCAGGCCAGTGATTAACATAACCATCTAAGCCCTGGCTCCTGACCAGATAAATAACAATGGTAATAATGAAATAAAAATAGCTACCATTTACGGGGTATATATACTATGTATCACATGTGGTAACAAATGTGTTACCACTTTCCATGTATAGTCTTATTTATGCTTCACAGTGGCCCTGTGTAATCAGATCCCTTTTATACAGAGCCAGGACTTACTAAAGACAGGATTCACACCCAGCCCTGGTTGGCTCCTAGGCCGGAGGCCTCAAAGGTGGCGCCTCTCTTTGGCTCAGGGAAGCGGGGGACGTGGGAGCCCAGGAAAAGGTGAGCTTAAACGGGCTGAAGTGGCAGGAGGGGACTGACTGGAAGAAGAAAGGGAGGTTAAAGGGAGGTTCTCCTTTGTCTTCATTTGTACCTGTCTCCTCGTCATCTGACCTGCTAGAGTTCTGCTCTAGCACTGAGAATTACAGAATGTTCCTTCATTCCTTCAGTCATCCATTCAACACTTACTAAGTGTGTATTCTTTCCAGCAATGGTACTAAAGGTATTCTGAGAGGCACTGCATTATTTAACCCTCAAAATGGAGGGCCCATGGCTCAGAGAAGTGGCGTGAGTCACCCAATGTCCTCCAACCAAGTTAGCAGCTGAATCAGTACTTGAATCTACATTCCTCCTTCCCGACTCAGTGCACATTCTTTAGGATGGTGCATTCTGGTGATGGCTTTGTCTTGATGTGGATGACCCTGCATCTGCCCTGTTCTCAAACCCCTGGCCCTCTGGCTTCTTTCAGTGCAAACGACTATCCCCACCTGGTCAAATAAGGCCACGCACTGTAACGATGGGGACGATTTACTGACACCAACCACAGCGCCTGCTGCACACACAGGGTCTCCCAAATGTTCTCTATAAGGATGAGTGGAGGAGTCAGGGGAGATAGACAGTGGATCTGCTAACACGAACAGTTCAAGAGAGCATGCAGTTGTAAGTCCTCCCAGTGCCTGACAGGATCCTGTGCTGCTGTCTCTTGAATTTCACAGAGTGACGGGCATCTACGTGAGTGCCCTTCACATCAACAACTACAGCAGGGCGAAGACAGAAACCAAGCCAGGGATTCCGATGACAGAAAAACGATCCTGTGCTGGACGGCCACCGGTGTTGACGCCAGTGGAGAAACGCGGCCCCACGAAACCATGACTGTTTTACAGCCGCTCGCTAAGAAGAGCCTGTCTGACAAGCGATGTTGACAAGTGCAAATTACAAAAAAATTGTCCTTTGCCTATGTCAACCCCAAATTCAGGCATATCAAAGACATTCGTGTAGCTTCTTAGCTAATAAAGCCATTTATAAAATACATTAGAGTCAAATTTCATTTGTCTAATTATTCCTCAGGGGATGACTCACTTCAGATCACCAAGATTCCCACACTGCTCCTCTTTTAATATCAAAACCTTATCTAGAGACAGAAAGTAGATCAGTGGTTGCCTAGGACTAGGGAGGGTTGGGGGCTTGGGAGGGTGATGAGTGAAAGCTGTGGGGGTTCTTTCTGGGATAATGAAAATGTCCTAAAGTTGATTATGGTGATAGATGCACAACTCTGTGAACATACTGGAGGCTGTTGAATTGTACACTGTAAATGGGTGAATTGCACGGTGTGTGAATTATATCCCAATAAAGCTGTGAAAAAAACCCTTATCTGAATGATAATGGATAGAAATTCTGCTCATGTATCGCACTAATGCATTAATGTATTACCCACTAACCTTTTCTTAATAATTTAAGATCACTGCTGTGAGCATAGTTTTTTGCATCTGCTATGATACAGCAATGTTCTCAGTATTACAATATACAGAGTAGTTTGCCCTTCACTAAACAGCCCCATATTTTTTCTGCGTACTTAATTTTTTTCTAAAAATGCCCTTTACTTTCATCATACAGCTTGATGCCTAAGCTCATGTGCTTGGGTCATGAATCACTTACTGGCTTACTGGCTGTGATATCTGGTGAGTTACTAGATCTCTTTCTGTGCCTCAGTTTCTCCATATGTAAAATAAGAGTACCAACCTCAGTGGAGGGTTGTGAGGATTAAAGAAAATAATGTACATAAAGCGTCTAATGCTGTTGCTGGCAGTGGTAAGCCAGAGTGAATTCAGCCACCACTGCTATCTCACTGTGGTCAGTGCAGCCAGCTGAGCAGCCCTTCTGAGCCATGGACTCAGAACCAGAAAAGTTGCACGGTGTGTTCAGGACCCCTGGTGGGTCAGTGAGACGAAACGGCTGGAGGCCATTTCATGACTGGACTTCGGGACGTTCCATGGGACGGCTGTGAGCTTCAGCGACATTAGGTGATTTATCCTAGTTCACCCCTGAACAGAAGAACCGAGAGGCTTCCTGGAGGAGGTATCCCAAGATCCTGGCGTCTGGGAGGCTGGTACTCAAGGAGACAGAGTGGCCCACAACACTTGAGGCTCTCTCTAGACCATTCGATTTTAAAGTTCAGAGGCTACAGACACATTTGAGAATCTGAGGAAAGCCATGGACACTGCCCAGAAAAGTATGTGTGTGTGTGTGTATGCACACATACACACACACACACATATACACACACACATACACACACACATATAAACACACGCACAAACATATATATACACACGCGTGCACACACACACGCACACACATATATATACACACGCGCGCACACACACACACACACACACACATATATATGTATACATACAAAACAGAACCCATGCTTAGAGGGGACTCTTGCATTCCAGAAGCCAACCACAAACCCCTGGTTAAAAACCCCAGCTCTAGACTTCATATAACCCCAGCATCCTCAAGGTCCAGGAGCGCTGGGCCCCAGTGCTCTCACGGCAGTTGGAACGGAAGGCCCTCTGGAGGCCTGCCCTCCTCAACTGCCCTTGGCCAGATAAAGAGTCCCAGAGCTAACTGCCACATCCCAGTCACTGCAAACATCTGCATCCAGGGGATTCCCAGGGGCACTGAGTCAGAACAGGACACAAGCCTGGTGGCTTGGGAAGCTACTGTAGGGTAAGGCCCAGGAGCCTTGCTGATAAGCGCCGGGGGAGTTCCAACCCCAGGGCAGGGCAGCTGCCCACCACACAACACTCACTCTGCCAACAGAGAAGAGGAATCATAGGAGAGGTGCTAGAGGCAGGCTAGGCTAGAGGGGATTCAAAGGAGCTGAAAATCCCCCAAATTCCCGGGACTACCAGGACTTGGACAGAGAAATAAAGGCTGGAGATTCTGCCCTAACTGTGAGGAGACAGAGCTGAAAGGGGCTGGGTAGGTTGGGGGTGGGGGAAGTGGGTGGATCATGGATCAGAGGCTGTTAAAAATTAACTTATGCCAGAAACGTTTAGATACTATAAAAATATGACCACTGACCCAAGGTGGCCATACTTCCAGGCAGGCCCCTAGTGTTCTATGAATTGCAACTTTCTTCCAACTGGCAGGGACCCACACCATCTCTCCTCATCAGACCACTGGGCTGTGCTTGTTTCTCTGGACTGGGTTTTGCTTGCTTTTGCTCTTCTATCACAGCATAAAAATTCCCATAATGCACCCTAGTCTTTTACGAAAATTAGCTTTACAACAAACCAATGGAGGACAGGAAAGCTGGCATCATGCCCAAATTTGCTAATAACTCCTCTGTATGATTCCATCTGCTTCAGAAGATAGCTGAAGAAACCATTCTCTTTTAAGCCACCAGAGGTAAATAGTCTTTCTGATGCTAATGGAGTCATCACTGAGAAATTGCAGTGTGATGTTATATTACTTCGGAAAAGGGCCATCCTGCCTTTTCTTCATGAGGCAGGAACCTACTCCTACCGGAGCCTATTTCTTTCCTTTCTTGAAACAGAAATAAAGGCATTTAGGCAAACACTCATGGTGCTATAGTAGACGGGTATGAACAATGCGACTACCCACCTGGTTTAGTTTCTTTTTCCTGCTCGCATCTCTTCAGATTTTCCACTGTTAACTAATCAGTGTGGAAATTCTAAGGAACCAGAAGAAAAACAATTAGAGCCAGATATACTCTAGGGTTGTAAACCGAAACAATCTTTTGGGAAGACAAGTTAACAATATCTACTAACATATTAAAAGCGCACATCCTTTGGGTGAGTCAAATATCGAGGATTTATACTATAGATATGTTCACATAAGTAAAAAGATGTTCAGTAAAACATATTGTGCAATAGCAAAAAAAAGAGGAAACAATTTAAATGTCTGTTAATAGGAAAAGAGTTAAATTATGTTGCATGAATACAATGAGAAACTATACAGCCACTACAAAGAATGAGGGAGATTTCATTGGACTGACATGGAAAAATGGACATTCTCTGTTCTTCAAAAATAGTGTAAAATTGTATATATTATCACTTTAAAAAATATGAATATGATTGCTTATGCTCAGAAAAAAAGTACAGCATTTGTGTACATACACATTTTTTTTGTATCCACATAGAAAAAGGCAGAGAGCAAACTATAAACAGTGGCTGTCTCTGGGACTCAGAAACTGAGGGAAAAGCAATGAAACTTTCACTTTTTTACATTAACTATTTCTGTTTTGATTGAAAACTTTTAAAGAGGCATACATAACTTTCATAATCATTACACATGCTATCTAAAATTCTAAAATATCAAGAGTAAGAGCAAAAGACATTTTCAGACAAAGACTGAGCAAGTTTACCATTCACAGACTTCAAGAATATTCTCCAACAGAAAGGAAACTGAACACAGAAAATAAAGTGAGATTTTAGAACGAACAGTGAGCAAAGAAATTAGTAAGCATATTGGTAAATCTAAAGAAGTACTGATTGAGTGAAACAAAGCTAAATGGGGAAATAAAAACAAACCTGACAATATTACATATTTGACCAATAACAACTCTGAAGATCGAAGAGAGATCAGAGTTAAAACTTTCTAAGGTCGTTGATTATTCGGGACAAACACAGAAATATTGTTCCATTTTAGACAATACGTCCATGATGCATATTAAAAATTTAAAGGTAAAAGCAACACAATATAGAAATAGAATATATAAGTTCCAAACCAGTTAGCATGTTCCTGGGTAGAAAAGCCTAATTACCTAAAAATGTCAATCCTTCCCAAATTACTACATAATTTCAATAAGAATACCAATAGTTTTTTTGCAGGGGGGGAAATAGTTAAAATTACTTTAACGTTCATACGCAATAATAAATATCCAAGAAAATTAGCCAAGAAATAGTAAGGAAAGATATAAAAAACAAATACTTAGGGAATTTGTCTTATGAGATATTAAAAATTTATTATAAAGACATTATAATAAAAAGATATGGTATTAACATAAGAAAAGACAAATAGGTCTGCGGACGAGAACAGCAAGTCCAGAAATAGATACAATAAAGGAACTTACTTATGACAAAGATGGGATTTCAATGTACACTAGAAAAGATGGCTCATGAAATAAATGGTGCTGGCACATCTAGAACAAAGCTTGACCACAACCTCTCACTACATATAAACATAAATTCCAAAGGGATTAAAGGTTCAGGTTAAATTAATTAAAACCACAAGAATATTAGAACTACTTTTAGGAAAATATTTATATAACTTTGAGGTGGGGAAATTATTCCTAAACAAGGCAAGAAATCCAGACACTATGAAAAGAAAAATAGGAAAAATTTAATAAACAAATAATAGATTAGGAAAAATATTTGCAACACATATGGAATCCTTAATATATAAATATATAAAGAGCCCCTATAACTTGTTGAGAAAAAGGTAAACAATTCATAAGAAAAATGGGTGAAGGAAATTCCCAGAAGAGCCAGCCCTGCTGGTCTAGCAGTTCAAGTTCCGCACTCTCCGCCTCAGCAGCCCAGTTTTGCTTCCTGGTCTTGGAACCACACCACCCGTCTGTCAGCAGCCATGCTGTGGCGGCGGCTCACAAAGAACCAGAATAATTTACAACTAGGACATACAACCATGCACTGGAGCTTTGGGGAAAGGGAAAAAAAAATTCACAGAAGAGGAAAATGAAAAGTCCAATTAACATGAAACAATGCTCAATCTCACCAGTAGGGAAGAACATACAACGTAAGCAACTATGAGATATCATTTTTCCCCATCAGCTTGGTCACAAAACAAAACAACATAGATAGACGGAGGCATGGAGGGAGGGAAAGCTGGAGGGAGGGAGGGAAGAAGCAAAAGAATATGTAATATTGGTAAAGATTTAGAGAAATGGAAATACTCATATATTGCTGGGGAGAATGTGAATTACTAGAACTCTTCAACAAGTAGGATGGTATTATCTATTAAAATGTCAAATATATATATCTTTTGACTCAGCAATACTATTTTTTTAAATGTAACCTACAAAAATAAAAGCACCAGTAAAGAAGGATATGTATATAAAGATATTTAATACAAGATTTTTAGTGAAAAAAAAAGGTAACAACTTGAATATCTGTCAAAGGAGAAATGGCTGAATATACTGTGGCACCTCTAGATCTATAGCAAAGCTATTTAAGAGAGTGAATTAGATTGATACCTACCCATGATGTATTGTTTAGTTGGAAAAAGAAATTGCAAAATAATAGACGAAGTAGGATCCCACTTCTGACAAAACCAATAACCATATATATACACAAACCCTATATCCATTTAAACAGGAGCTTAGAAAAAGGCATGGAAGGATATACACCAAACTGATTACACTGGTTATCTCAGAAGGATGGAAATGGGGAGTAGGGGGAGGGGAGAGACTATAACTTTTTTTTTATACATCATCAAATTGTTTAGTTACAAGGAGCACATGTATTACTCTAGGGAAAATTAACGCAGAAAATAAAAACAATAACAAAGAAACAAGCATATGAGAGCACAGAAAGAACTCTGGTAAACTATGTTACACACTACCCATTTATTCTTACGTGGGACAGTTAACTGCACTTATTGTCATTTTCTTTTTTGGTCAAAATAGAATGGGCCTTCCAACCTATCATTTCAATAGCTGGAAGACATTTTTTTTAAAAAGCTTCATGGAGGGAAAAAACTGCACTTTATTTCCTAAGCATCGATCCCTTTTATTTTAAAAGGGAAAAGAATCTTACTTAAAAAGAAAAGAATTTCCCCCTTTAAAATCCAAAAGAAACCCTAGAGCTTTGGCCTGAAACTGCCCTGTTTAGGTGGTGTGTGGGCTGGTTCTGCACTGCTGACTGCCTTCCGTGCCTCGGTGCCCTTGACTGCCTTCCTCCCCCAAACCCAACTAAATACACTCCTGGGAATGAAGCGTCTGCTGGGGACCAAAGCCCTGCAAACCGCAGCATCTCTGCTCACAAGGCTCTTGGTCTCCAAGCAGATGCTTTGGCTTCTCTATCAAGTGGGTCCTGGAATCTAGAGAAGTGAAACGGATTGTTTTGCAAACCATTCTGATGGAAGGAGAAAGGAGAGGAAATGGTTTATCCCAGAAGAGGAATAACATGCACAACAAGCTCTTGAAGGAGAGCAACCTATGCTGAATCTGCCATTTCAGAGTCACCTGGAAGGTCCACTCTGCCCTTCCCTGGTGGAATGCTTTGCTTTTACCTTTTGCTATTTTATTTCCTTGGTAAGAAACATTTCACTGAAACAATGATACCTCACATTTCTATAGCACTTCATAGTTTACAAAGCACTTTAAGATATCTGATCTTCACAACGACCCTGGCATCAGACCAGTATCATTCCCATTTACAGATGAAAATGAGGCCCAGAGAAGTCAAGGATCTTTTTAGGTCACACAGCAAGCTGGGAACAGAGCTGCAATACAAACTCAGGTCTCCAAACCCCAAGTCCAGTAGGGAGCGTAGCTTTGAATTCACAGAGAGAAAGATAAACTACAGGCAAGCCAATGAATAAAAACAGGCTCTTGGGAGCAACATTCTTCCTGTCCCTTATGAAAAAATTATAGACTAGGAGAAATATTCTATGCCACCTCAGAGAGAAACTTTGCTCATATACTGGAATATAGCTGCTGAATAAGGGAAGGAAATCCCCTTTAAAGAAATCTCATGCTCCTCTGTCTACCCAACCACAACCCTCAATGCTGCTAGACCTCTAAGGCCCTGGGGGACAGAGTATCTCTAGCCCTCAGGGCCCAGCGCTGGGTCTGGCACAGACTAGAAACCACTAAGTTTCTATCTCCAATACGGTTTCAAATCCATCTACTTCTTCCATCTCCACCCCATCCTCTAGTCCTCCCCAACATCAATCATCTCTCCCTAACTGCTGCGACTGCCTCCTCACTCTGCTCCACTCTTGCCTCCTGATCCACCCGTTCTCCACACAGCAAGCATCGCCCACAGAGGCCTACATCATCAGGCCCCTGACTAATTCTCCTAACTCAATCCTTCACCCATTTCTCTCTTCCTTGCCCCTCTATGCTTTAGCCACACTGGCCTCCTTCCAGTTTCTCCAACATTCCACATGCTTTCCTGCCTTGGGCCCTTTCACACATGTACCTCTCTCTACCTGGAGTCTTCTTCCCCAGTCCGCAGCATCCCCCTTCCTCCGCTCCTGCCTTAGCTCTTGGCGTAACTGACTCCTCATCTTGGTTTCAACAGCACCTCTTCAAGCCTGCCCTGAGCACTCTCCTCCTCATCCATCACTCACCCCATTTCATAACACCACTACTTGTCCTTGTGAGCTTCGAGCGAGGAAGGACCATGCCTGTTTCATGTAACACTGTCCACCTATCAACTTGCCCAGTGTCTGGCAGATACTAGGTGCTCAATAAATATTGGCTAAATACATGAAAAATTTATTGACGTGAATTGAAGGCTCGGCTCCAATGCTACTGTCTCTCCACTTTCTCGGGCTTTCCATAGCACTGTCCCTCTCTTGGGCACATAATCCCATGTGTTAGTTATCTGAGTCTTTTTTTCCTATCAGATTGTGAGCTACTTATAGCTCTTATTTACCTTGGTATTCCCCATAGCACCTTGCACAAAGCCTAACACATCAAGGGTTCTTAACAGTGGATGAATTCCTGCATACACACAGGGAAGGACAAATGAAGGCTGCAGCCTCTAACGGACCAGACAGTGGTTTCTCCTGCTCAGCAGACTGCAGCCCAGAAAACGAGCACCTGTGAGACTCTCAGAGACTCCACCCAGGAAGAAATTTAAATTCGAGCTAAACTCGAAACGCAGTGGTAGTGTGTGGGCGAGGGGATGGGGGACAAGCAGGTACTGCTAATGAGAGCTTACACAGGCAGAAACTTACTGGTGCCAAACTGGAAATATGGATAGGAGATCTAAAAAAAATTCACGCTCTTTGACCTAGCCATGCCCTATTAAAAAATCAGAGCAGTGCAATCACTGGGTGATGATTTAGTATGTTTTTCTGTACTGTCTAGCTTTCCTTCCATGAACATGTTCTAATTTTGTAATCAGAAAAAACAAAACAGTAAATGTTATAAAAACAAACCAACAGAAAGTCCAGTGGTGATTTTAGACAACAAAATCGTCCATTCCTGTTTCCTCACTACACTTAGGATTGCAGAGTCAGGGTCCTCTAAGGGGAGGCCACTGCATTTCGTGAGGAAGAGTTCCTTTCTTCTGTCTGAAGCCACGGAGGACAGGAGGGTGCCAGGAGTGAAGCTTCAGCAGGGGCAGCTCTCACTGCTCCTAACACAAACGCTGGCAAAGCTCTGAGAGTCAGGAAATGGAGGGACGCGTGGAGGTGATCGGCCAGCTCCAGATCAGGTCCTCCACCCACTGGATGCTGATCCACTGTAACGATTCACTCACCTGCCTGTCTTCCCTGGTGCACTGAGAACTCCAAGAGACCAGAGGCTGTCTCTTCATCAGCCTGCTCCTCCAGCCTCGTGCTTAGTCCTAGTCGGCCCTCAGTACAGTTTATTGAATGTCAGAGACCACACCTATAAAGTACTAAACATAATGACTGACCTAGGCCCCTGGGACATAATAAGAATGCATTAGCTACCAAATACTTCATTTCTTTACTGCCCTGAAGGTCCATTATTCAGTTTGGAAAAGCCAAATTGAAGACCAGTAATTTCTTGGAAGATTAAAGAGACTTCTTTTAAATAAAATTAGGAAATGCTGGCTTCCTCCAGTAAGAGCAGACGCATTTTCATCTGCAATTTGGAATCACTCAGCATCACGCAGCTGACTGCAACTTCCAAAGAAACCACTCTTTGAAGAAGCAGTACTAAAAGTTTTCATAAGGCATTTCTGAAAGACTTCCAGGACGTAGTGAGCTCAGCCTTGGGTCATGATTAATGTCTTGTTTCCACGAATTTTAGATTTTCCACATCTGTCTCCACTTAGGAATCACTTCTGGCCCCGCGTGAAAACACTCAGCAGAGTTAACTGGACGAGCTCAGTTTCTTGTCCCACTCACACAGTAACACCTCCCATCAGCTTCTTCCTTAAGTGGCTGGGCCAGGGTCCTCTGGTCCCAGGAGAACAGCACCCACTTCTGCTTTCGGCCTCAGCACCTGACTGGGTGACGGGAAAGAGTGCTGACACTTGGTTTAAAGAGCCAGCAGGGCAGCTCTAGGGCCCGTCATGGAGTTTCAACATTGATGAGTTGAGATGACTTCAGATTCCTCATATAAATGCCATCCTATCAATGACTGCGGGGGCAGGTGCCTATGCGGGCTGGCCAACATTCTCTTTCTGGAAACCATAAAGTGGCTAATCCTGAGAATGTATTTTTGTGCTCACTAAAGTGCATTATGAGCTCTATCCCATTTCATCCTTGTGGCACCCCTGTGAGGGAGGTATAACTGTGACCCCCACTTTACAGAAGACAAGCAGGTTCTCTGAGGGGAGGTAATCCATCCAAGATGTCTCAGCTGAGAGGTGGTGAGAGCAGAGCTCTTATCTGCTACCCTCCCCAACGTCTCATTGAACCCCAGACAGTCTAAAGTGACAGTGACGGTGGACACCAACCAGCCCAGGGGTCACAAATGCAAATGCCCACAGAAGCCAAGGGGCAGGCAGGAGACTAGAGAGTGCAACAGACAGGGCAAGTGAATGGCGTCGATGGAAATAAACTGGAGGATACATCTGCCTAAAGGCATTCAAATTCACACAGAAATAAAAACCAAAGCCAGGAACCTTCCTTCTAGAATATCACCTCCTCACCACCACCTTAGGAAGAGGGATCACTTTTTTAATTAGCCGAAGTCTCGAGATCCTGGAGGACTGGGGTGAGGCAGAGGTGAGGGCTTGGCCTTCCCAGTGCCCGTGACCACGGGTGGTTTCATGGCAGCCACGGTCCACCATCAAAGGGCTTAGCTGCTGGGGAAGACCGCAGCTTCCAGACATGCCGGAGGCTCTGAGAACCCTCCTGTTAGCCACGATCTTAATTCAAACAGTTTTTAAATACTGCATCTTCCTGAGGGCGGGGGTCTCTGATAGCCTTCAAGATAAAAATCCCTCTAACTGCCAAGACTTAGGAAGCTTGGAAACTCAAAATCCAAGATTTGACAACATCTGCTTTTCTTGGTACTTCGGCTCTGGCCATCCTTTCCCTGCAGCAGTGGACGCTGTGTCTAAGTGAAATGAAAGTGGAAGGGGGCAAGTAAAGAAAATTTCCCTTCCTCTTCTCCCTCTGTTTTGCCAAGCTAGGAACTAGGATGGTGGGCTTTAAGTCAAAATTGAGTATGACGTGTCTCCTCTGTCCCTAGGTGCCAGGCTTTCTACCACGTAATGGGGTGACAGTGACAGACAAGACAGACTCACAAGAGAGGGTGCATACGGTCTAGCAGAGACACAGTGAACTAAAGTTGTGCCAGTAATTACGGAAGCCCAGTTCGGGTAAATACGAGGAAGGAATTCAGGATAATATGAGAACACAGAGTAGAGACTTGCCCTCGGTCAGTGGAGTCAGGGAATGATACTGACCACCTCGTGTTATGTAAAAGGCTGAGCATAAGGTGGGGCCTTCTCAATAATGTTAATTCTTTTTTCTCCTCCCTTCCTGTTGTGTGCACACACACACGCACACACACACACACATATATCACACTGAGACTTTCTCCTTCTTCAGAGACACCACAGCTGACAAAGCTATAAAAACTCAGAAGTAACTTAATATTGCCTGTTTTATGTTGAAGGGGTTCAGAACAGGCCTCCTCAGGATGTGCCACTTTGGCATGTGGAATGTTTTGAGCTAAAAGCAACTGAGACCCTGCGAGCTCAAAAGAAACTTTTGCCTCTCCCTCAAAGAATTTAAATTGGGAACCTTGCCCATAATAAGAGTTATTACCAGAAATAACTTTTTATGACCTATCTGTCCGGCAGGGCAAACCTCTAATTACTGAGCATCTGCTCTGCTTGTCGTCCTGTGAGTTACCCTCCTCCCCTCTGAAGCCTCAGGCTGCTATCCCACTCCTCAGCTCAAGATGGCATATACGCCTCACTTTACCTTCCCGTCTCTGACCCTCCCATGTATGTGGGATTCCCATACTGACACAATTAAATTTGATTTTCTCCTATTAATCTGTCTCATGTCAGTTCAATTCCTAGACCAGCCAGAAGATCCTAGAAGGGTAGAGGAAAATGTTTTCCTCTTCCACAATGTCCTCTTTTAATTGTCCTACAGGCACCAGTTTTTAGCCACTACAGGATACTGAAAACCAAGGGCACTTTGCTCCTTAAGCCCTGAGGGTTCTCCTCAAAGGAGAAAGACATGTGGGTGGTTCAAACGTTCAAGATGAACTTGGAAATACAGTGATCATCTAGTTTTGCCCCCTCATTTAGGTATAAAAAAGAAACTGAGGCCCAGAGAGTGTGAAACACTTGCTCAGAGTCACATAGTATCCCTTCTATTATAGGGTGGCTCTTTGTTTTTCAAAGCTGAAGTCTTTCCCCTTTAACTATGATTTTTCAACTGTTTTTACCTGCTAGCAGGGGAGGTGGCTCACACACAGCAGCTGGGAGCCATGTATTTCAAGCCACCCAAGAACCCTCAGCCCAAGCACCCACCGGGACTAGTTCAAAATCCTGAAAACAGATCCCAACAAATAAAATGCCCAAGGGTTTACATGTTCTGTTTATTTTCTAGGTATAAACAGCAAATTTTAAAAAGAAAGCAATAAGAAGATCACAAAGCCAAAGTTAAAGATTTCCAACGCTTCTTCCCAAATTGGAGTTCTCCAGGCAGCTACTGGGTCATTGGCGCAAATGTGGATACTTCATGAAATCTAATCATATCTGTATCTTAAATTTAAAATGTCTATCTTGTACTTGTGAGGGGAAGATTATAGAGAATTTCCACTTTCAGAGACATTTCTCTCTAGAATATTTAAAATTTTTTCTACCACCTTTGTAAGCAGAAAAAAAAGGTTTTACAAACACCAGTTTCTAAGGGAGGATTTATTTCTTCCTCTATGTTTGGGGCAAGGAGCTGCTTTTAAAGCTCGAGATAATCTCTCCATGTTCTCCGGGTAAAAAAGTAAAAGATCATGTGAACAGAGCCCATCTGTGGGACTGGAGGCTCAGTCTCCAGCCCAAGGCAGTTTCAGACAAAGTCATAATTTCCAGAACAATAATATATTATAATATAAAAATAGACACTCTGTGACCAACAAACTGGAAAGCAAGCCCTCCACAGAGCCCTGCCTCTCCCTGGGGGTGGGGCAGTGGCAGAGAAGAAAGTTCTACTTACAAGAGCAAAGAGTTTCTTCAAAGTCCAGTGGTCCTCAGTCAGAAGTGAAGTAGAAATTAAGAAACCAGGATTCAAAACACCTCCCTTTTGAGGCTAAGCAAGATTAGCAGACGAGGCTGGCGGGCGCAGGGAGGATTCTCTCTCGCCCTTTATCTCTCCCGCTCCCTCCCTCCTTGTCTCCTAAATGAAATGCACTTTGAGGTTTTAGTGGGTGTTTCCCACGTCTCGGCCAAGTAAGTCCCCATTTGTTGTAACCCAATGCTCAGTCTGATGATGTCAACCACTCAGCTCCTTGCTCAGTTTCCACCTCTCCGCCCGCAGGAGAGATCCATTTCCTCTGCACAATGAGCCGTGGGCTGTAACTGCATCCCAGGCCGTCACATTTGCCTAACATCCTTCCTTCAATTTTCAACACTGCAGCCTTAGCGACAAAAGGCTTCCTATCCACTCACTGGGCCAGGGCTCCCAACGTACACCCCTTTGCCTCTTAGTCATGCTGACTGTGGGCTATCTAGTTTGCTTTGCTGTATTTTAATTCATTTCTTTGGTGTATAATATACTAGTTAGGGTGGAGATCTGTACCCTCACCCCACCCCCATCTCTTTCTTCCTGCCCAATTTTTCAAGTTGTTTCATTTCTTCATAAAGTTTCCTACGTGCACACTGGGCACAGTGCGTGAGTCTGCCCTTCACTTACGGGAGATGACACACACCCGTTGAGCATGGGTGCTGGCCTTGTTCACACTCCTAACTGAATGAAAGGCCTTAAGCAAGTCACCTCTTTCTCTGGACCTCGGTTTCCCCATCAATAAAGTGATGGCTTGGTGTCTTCCACTTCTGAAATTCAGTGACTGAGGAGCTTATCAACAAATGCAACAGAAGGAATTTTACTACAAGCTGGCTGACTACATGCTTCAGGGAGGAAAGAACCCTGGGGGTGTCAGAGGCCAGGCTCAGCCTAGCTCCTTCAACCCACTTCACGGTGGAGCTGAACTGTTTCTCTAGGAGAAAACCCCAAAGAATCCACTGAATGAGTCCTGGGAACATGAAAAGAGGCAGCATATACTATTAGATAAGATAAAGAAGCAAGAGAATTTAACTGCCCTTAGGGACTAACGTGGAACAGCAGTGGTTACAAGAGATAATAATACAGTTATGCGTCACTTAATGACAGGGATACATTCTGAGAAATGTGTCATTAGCCAATTTCATCGTGTGAACATCAAAGAGTGCACTTACACAAACCTAGACGGTATAGCCTACTACACACCTAGGTTGTATGGTACTGATCTTATGGGACCACCGTCGTACATGTGGTCCACTGCTGACTGACGTGTCCTTGTGCGGCACATGGCCGTAATCTCTTGCATTTGTAGAGTGCTTGCTGGGGAAGACAAAACCTCCACTTTTGTGTACGGTGGGTAGCAATGTGACATGTATAGTGATCACGAGCACTAATGTGAAAGCCAGAGATGTGGATCTAAGTCCTGTGTGACTTAACTTCTACGAACTTTTTTTTTTAACTGTAAAATGAAATGCTAGGGCCTACATTTTAGGACTGTGAGAATCAAATAACATATCTAACAGAACTGAAAGTATTTGGCACATACTACGTGTTGATAAATGGTAGCTCTCATTGTTGTGCATAATCTCCTTTGATTCTCATTTTAGGAGAATTAGGTGCCCAGGGGTTGCACTATTAATCACCTTTTCCTGGATAGGAAAATGAAACACAGAGAAGTTAAGTGATATGGCCAAGGTCACACAGCTCAAGATGAAAGGGCCAGATTTGGAAACTGAGTCTTTTACTCCTACTTAGGCCAGCACACACGGCGCACACATGCTAACGCTGCTACCAAAATACCATGTGACCTGAAGCAAGTCTGGGCTCCAATCGCCCCTCCCCCGAAGAGGGAGATCTGGTTTGTCTCAAAGCTACTGGGATGGGAAGCTGGGATTGGAGCTCTGCCCGGCCAGAAGAAGCTCTTTATAGGTGGGAGCAGGGCTGTGTAGTTTGTGACTTAAGAAGAATTTTAATTAGTTCTCAGAAAACTTTGATGCTAATCAGGAAAGGCCCAGGCAAACAGACTATATATTAGGAGGGAGTTTGCCAGTCTGTAGGCTTTCCCGCAAGTTGGTGTGGGACTGTAGTGGAATACAGAGAACACCAGCCTGGTAACCCATTGAGGGCAGCAGTTAATAGCTTGGAGAGACCTGGGTCTCCTTCCTGTACCTGGACCTCTAGCTGTGTATGACCTTGGGCAAGTGAACGTCTTTGTGTCCTGGGTTCCCAACGTAAAATGAGAATAATAATCGCATTTATCCTACAGAGTTCTTGTGTGGATGAAGTGCCTGGCACATACACCAAGTTCAAAAATACATGTAAAAATAAGCTGCAACGTCCTAAAGTAAAGACAGTATTTTCTAATTCTGACTCAGCGTCGCCATCCTCCGCCCTGAGGATGACGTACAGTGAACGCATAAGGTCAAGAGAGCCAGGAAGCCAGGAGAAGGGCCTGGTGTTTCTCTAGAACGCTAGGGTGAGTGAGGGGCGGAAGGCGCCTGAGACCTGTCAGGCGTGCTCCCACCTGGAGCTGGGGCCGTTGTTTGGCTGCACCTTTATTCCAGAAGCCTGAGTGGGCATCAGGAAATGCAGGTGGGCTCCTGACAGATCAGTTTACTGACAACACCCCCAGTGCTCGGAATCATGTTTTGTTACTTGAATAAAAACAACAGTAAGGAGCCCATTCATAAAAACAAAGATCATTTTCTTCAACAACACATTTTGTACCACTTGCCTTGCAGACTGAATAACTGTACACCCGTGACAGAATCCAGGAAGCGAAAACAGTGACAACACCAGCACGCTCATTTTGTCTTCTGACAATGGTAGATGCACTTTGTGGACCGTGGCCACACTCTGTGCTGAGCCCTCTATCAATACCACTTCACGTTATCCTTACAACGATCAACTGCAGGAGGGATTATTAATATGCTCCTCTCTCCGTTGTGGAAACTGATGCGGCAGAGCAACCTGCTCAGAGGTTCCCTGGAGTAAGTGACAGGGCCTGTGCTCCGAGCCGGGACTGTCTGGGGCCAGGCCTGTATTCCAAAGTCCCTTCCTCTACTGCCTTTTAAAGGGTTTTCCGCAGGAAACCTGGCAGTTCTTCACAGCCGGCAGGATCAGCTCCATTGGAGGATAAAGGAAACTCTGGCTGCTTCAGAGCACAGAGCTGGTCCGAAGGGCTCAGAAAGCCCCTTCGCCACAAAGCTGCCCTTAATTCCCACCGCCCACCCCCAGTCTGGAAGGGGTGTCTCCTTCTGAATTTCCCTAGTACTTTATCTGTTTCTCTCTTAAGAAATTTATCCTTTTCTCCTTTGAGGCATATTTATTTCTGGGCAGATCTTATTCTGCTGCTAGAACTCAAGCTTCTTAAGGAAAAGATCTGTGTCTAATTTGCAAGCATTTTGTAAATATTATGAGATGCTTACTAAAATAAGGAAATCTATAAATAACAAAACTTTTATTGAATGTTTACCATATGCCAGACAATATTCTAACTGCTTTATATAAATTACCTCATTTCATCCCCACAGGGTCCATACAAGGCAGGTATAATTATCTCCACTTGACACATGAGGAAATTCCAGACACAGGTCAATGGAGTAACTTGTACAGCTAGTAACTGACAGGCATCTACTGGAAGGAGTGCATGAATGAATAAATTCTGGCCACTACTACCCACCTTCCAGTCCAAACAGCTGCTGCAAAATGCAATTACCTTTCCACCCTACCAAAGGTGGGCTCCAGTTGTCATGCCTTTTCAAACTCACTTATTCACTACACCACACAGCTAGAAGGTCCCTATTTTTTCTAGACATAATTAATTGAGAAGCATATTGACTGAGACAGAAATAAAAGTAGGTTTTGTTTTCTTTCCAATTATAATCATAATTGCTTATTGTAAAAAACAGGAAATTAGAGAAGAAAAACAGGAAGGAAAATCATCCATCATCCTACCACCCAGAAATAACCAGTTAACCTTCTGGGGTATGGACCCAGAAAGAACCACACCTTCACTCAAAACAATGCTTTGAAATCAGACACAAGTCATTTTTGGGGGGAGGAATCAACCCCACAAAAGGTGACAAACAAATGATCGATACATTTTTTTTTTTGGTTTTGGAGTACACCTGGCTGCTTTTTCTACGGGGTTGGATGTTCTGAGGCTCCATTTCCCGGTCCCCCTTGGACAGTTGCTGATGCACCTGACGGAGATCTGGCAGAAGGGAAGCCTGAGCATAGTGATTATGCATCTAGAAAATGGGCAGGTGTGCAGGATACCAAACTACCCCTCCCTGCTTTTTTTGGCCTTCTTGAGACCTGCTCCCCACCAGCTGGAGGTAAGTTTCAGATTGGGGCAGTTATGTGAGAGATGGACCTCCACTCTTGAGTTAATTTTAAACAATCTTAGACTTGTTGATTTTCACAGCTGAAAAGAGCATGTGGTCTCCTCATTTTCAAGGTGAGGAATGCCAGGTCCAGAGAAGGCAGGGGATTTCCTAACACTGCACAGCCTGGTGCTCTAACAGTAGGAAGATCTTCTATTTGTTCCGGGCTGTCCCTTGCCACTGCACTCTGAAATACAATTCTGATTGGCCCCTCCTGTTTGTTTTGGTTAACTCCTACTCAGCCATCAGATCTCAGATTGAATGTCACTTCCTGAGGGAGGCCTTCCCTCTGAGACAAGTTAGCTCCCCCTGCTGTATGAGTCCCATGACACCCTCTCTTTCTCCTCTCATAGAGAGCCCTTCACATACATTATTGTAAGTACACGTTATATGTGTTTCTCTGCTAGACTGTAAGCTCCACGAGGTCAACACCACGTCTCCCTTGTTCACTGGTACAGGACAGGAAACTCAATAAATATTTTCTACACACACACACACACACACACCCTGGGTAGTTTGGGCTGGGGTAAAGCGATAGTATGTTTAAAAAAAGTATCATGTCTTCTAAACTACAAACCAGGTTTTCCCTCTTGGGGATAGGATCATCAGAGAACAAGAGATTTCATTTCAAATGATTTCTAAAAGATAGCAAACGTTCATAGAAGCATGCTGACAGATAGAAGGTGAAGTCCAGTGCACAGGGACAAGAAAGCAGCAGGGGAAATGGGAGACAAACTGCTGTGTGAAAGCCCAGGGAGGTTCAGGGCTTGGAAATGGCAGGTATGAAGAGGACTAAGAAAGAGGGTTGAACATCAGGGGATGCACTGAAGGTCCTGTGCCAGTCAGCTCCCCACCCACCCCTGCAGCACACAGAGGGTCAGGACGCTCTGCAGAACCCCAGGCAAAGACAAGAAAGCTCTTTAAATAAACTGAAAGGTCTGTGCGGGATGATCCAGGGCTTCGAGTAAGACACCGGGCATTCTTATTCTGGTTTCTGAAGGGTCCTCAGTCTCACTGCTGCTCAGGTGGCCTAAAGCAAAGTGCACCCTTCACTGTGGTAAGGAGAGCTTCCAGCAGCTTCCCAGGCAGCAGCGAGGCCTATGGGGCAAACAGACAACAGATTCCAGAGGAAACCAAGGCCTATCTCCTAAAAGAAGTCTTTTATTATTGACTATGAATGGCAAGAAAAAGCATCAGAGGGCATCTGAGGAAAACCAACAGCATGACAAAGACTGAAATAAAGAGAAAATTGACCCCATAATGAAAAAGAAAACTCAAACAAATGAGAACCTTTAAAAAAAATTCCATGTCTTCAGAGAGATTATGAAGATACTGTGCCCACAAAACATAAAATAAGCTGACACAACTGGGCTCTTAGAAATTAACAATATGAATACTGAAACTAACAATTCAGCAGAAGGACTAGAAAATAAGAAAAGGAAATCTTTCAAAATATAGGGAAAAAATATTAACATGATAAAAAAGAATCTCAATATAGAACAACAATCCAGGAAGTTCGATGTCAGACTAAATAGGAATTCCTGAAAAAGAATACAAAGAAAAACAAAGTACAACAGGAAATTATCTAAGAAATAATGAGGAAAATTTCCCAGAGCCGAAGGAAGACTGCATTTTCAAACTGAAAAGTTTAAAAAGTGCTGAGAAGGATGAAAAGAGCCTAGATATAGCCTCCTAATCTTTCAGAATTCAAAAGGAAAAATTCCTCCAAGTTCCTAGAGAGACAGATTGTTTCAAAAGAAAAGAATAAGACTGGTATCAGAGTTCTTACCAGCAATACTGGCTGCCTGAAGACAATGGGGCAACGCTTTCTCAGGGAAAAGTTCTAAAGGAAAATGATTTGGAACCCAGAATTTATACTCAATAAAGACGTTTTCAGGCATGCAAGGACTTGGAACAATTTCTCTCTCATGCACTGTTTTCTCAGTAAACTACTGGAGAATGTACATCACCTACATGAGGGTTTAAACTAAGAAGTACAATTTGTTGGGGCTGGCCCGGTGGCGTAGCGGTTAAGTTAGCCCGCTCCTCTTTGGTGGCCCAGGGTTCGTAGGTTTGGATCCCAGGCGCAGATGCACTGCCTGTCAAGCCATGCTGTGGCGGCGTCCCACATATAAAGTAGAGGAAGACGGGCACGGATGTTAGCCCAGGGCCAGTCTTCCTCAGCAAAAAGAGGAGGATTGGCAATAGATATTAGCTCAGGGCTAATCATCCTCACCAAAAAAGAAAAGTACGATTTGAAAAACAGGGATCTGCCAAGAGAGGTGAAAGGAATGCCAAGAACGATGATGAAGGGAGCCGAGGACCTTGACTGATGTGCAGGCCTAGAGAGTCTGACGAGAGCAGGGGGAGGAAGGCTCCAGCAAAACAGAACTGAGGGACTCCTTAACAGGTTTCCTGGAAACTGTGCTGAAAGTCTACGGGAAAGTGTGGAAAGACTCAGCCATAAGGAAGAAGGAACACGGAGCATGTTAAAGAAGTTACTATTACGTCCAGGAAACACAGTTATACAGAAAGGAAAAATAACTAGAATGTTACTGGCTCAGTGGTAAACAATATTTACAAGCCGTAACGTTGTAAAACACTGAATACTGACTTAACCAAAAACTGTGATATTGGGAGGAAAGGGTGAGGAGAAGGAGTATGAGTGGGGCTGTGGTGTTTCTAAAAAAGCTAAGGCCTCACGTGCCATCCTAGGAGGTCAACAGGTGACACCTAAAACCGACGAATAAAGAAAGAGCAGTACAGTAGTGGGTGGTCTTTGTTTGGACCTGATTTGAACAAAAAAATACTTAAAAGTTAATCAGACATCTTTGCTAATAATAAGGGATTATTAATTTGTGTGTGATAATGGTAGTGTAGCTATATATTATAAAAAAGGAGTCCTTATTTTCTTCGAGATACATGCTAAAGTAGTTACTGATGAAATGATATGATATCTAGAATTTATTCCAAAATTATCTAGTAGGGGGAAAACGGCTGCAGGCATAGAAAACACAAGACTGGTCATGATTCTTGAAGCAGGGTAATGGGTGGTAACACAAGGATTCATTATACTATTTACTTTAGTTTTGTATATTTTTGAAAATTTCCACAATAAAAAACTTTTTGAAGAGAGAGATCGCTGTATAAGCATATCATTTAAGATATATGGAGAAAAGTACTAGAACAAACAGCTAATAGGATCAAAAGTGTATGCTCTTGGGAGCAGGACAGGAAGAGGGGAAAAGAGGTGCGGGCAGGGAACGGCTGTTTTTTAGTGTAAGTTTTTAATGATATTTGACTTTAAAAAGAACAAAGCAAAACTATGTGCATGCGCCATTTTAACAAAAACAAAATTAATTTAAAAAAAGAAATGGAGGTAATATTATTTAGAGAAATGGAGGTAACAACAGAAGAGCTAAAAGCAGAAAAATTAAACGCTTGCCCCAGGATGAGGGGGTAGGTAGGAGACTGATGCCTTTCTGGACTTGAAGATTTTTTTTAATGATGTTCATGTACTACTTTTATTTTAAGAATGTTACCTATTATTATCAGTTATTGCCTTCACCTTTTAGTGGGGCCTTTTGCTAATCCTGACACCCACAAACTGAATCTGTTTCTCCCGCTGAAGAATCCTAAAGCCCCCAGAGTGAGTGTCTCCACATTAAATGTAGTAATAACTACTGCTGCCATTTAACTATTGTCTGCCATTCATCAGTGCTTTACAGCTGTTATTTCTAATCTTTATAAAACTCCTGCAAGGCAGTTATTGATATTCCCATTTTACAGATGAAAACATGGAGGCTGAGAGATGTTAGCCATTTGCTTGAGGTCACAGAGTAGAAGGCCAGGCTTGTGGGACTCTTTTCACCACCCTACCTCTCCTACGGTCCACTAGTTTGATATAGTCCAGAAAGTATTTTTACATAAATTTCCACATCAATTCCATGAAACAGGAGAGCTAAGATTATCCTCACTTGACAGATGAAGAAACTAAAGCTAAGAAAGGTTGGGTAACTTGCTCAAGAATCCAGGTTTCCTGATCCTTAATCTAGTACTTTCAACTGTTCCTTATCATCTGTCCCCTCAAAAAGAAAAATGTCAAGTTATTCATAACCTCGTCATGGGCATTTGACGTAAGAGTCACTGTAAATGAATGCAGCTGAAGCAGGAATTTTAAAAAAAGAGACTTATTTTTTCCAAAGGAAATATAGTTATAAACCATGGAATGTCCTCAACTGCTCTAATGTCAGCATTTGCTTGAGTCCTCAGAGGGGCTCTTGAAATGTCAGCAGCCTGCCGCCTGGCTGCCATCAGTGGCTGGCACAAGCAGCTTACAGCAGTTCTGACAACCAGTGCCACTCGTTTTGGCTCCAAAAGAAAGGAATGAGGTGTGCATCTTCTGCCCTGAAAAGAGAATGTCTGTGTCTCCTAAAATTTACTTTAGTCAATGGCCATGTGCTCCAGGGCTTTTTACAGCTGCCAGGAATCCTAGATAGGTGCTACTCTAGAGCAGCTGGAAGTCTATAAAGCTGTACAACAGGCTGGGTAGGGGGGGAGCCAAAAGTGGGGAACTGAAGGACCTGAATATCTGGCCCCCAGTCATCTCAAGCCCCGGGCAGCTGACAGCTCTGCCTGGAAGAGAAGCAGCGAAAGAGTTGGGCACAAGTGGGAGATGCTGCTTCCCGGGCTGTTCTGGAATCTGAACAATGGCAAAGCAGCAGCTAGGGGGAAGAAGCTGTTTACTTGAGTTCAAACTATTTATAGCACCAGCAATCTGCACATATTTGGATAACAAATCTCTGGGCTTCAAGTGAGTGTGCTTTGCTCCTGGACAATTTCACCAAACACATTCCCTCCCCACGCCACCCCCAGACCCCTCGCTAACACATGTTGCCCTCAGGATGTTTTATTTAAGTTGCTGAGTTTAAAAGATTTTAAGAATAAATCACATTTGAAGAACAAGTGACTTTTAATCCATTTGTCTATGAGTTTAAACTATACAGTATCATTTACTTTAAGGGTTGAATCAGAGATTAAATTCTAATACATGTGTATTCTGTAAAAACACAACTGAAATAAAGACAGCACCTGAATGAGGTCTGTAATTTAACACGTACTATGTCGTCGTAATGATGCTGAACTCCGCTGAAGACCTAAGTGCACGTTTCTTATGACACAGTTTACGTAGGATGATGAAAGGCTTTACGGAACAGATCCACAGACAATATGTCATCACATACACATTCCAAACACACAAGAGAGGTCTTACTACCCACCCGTCCTGGCGCAGAAGCAGTTGTAGCGTCCAGCGCTCAGCAATGTCTGACTCTTCTCCCCTCCGCCAACTGCATGCATACAGGAGGGGTTTGACTGTAACAAAAAGATGTGCAGAGCCTCCTGCACAGTTTAAACTCACAGAAGGTATTATACCCTTGCCAACAAATTCATTTGGAAAAACCAGCCTACTTCTAAAAGCTGCCTTGTTTTTATAGCAAGAGCAATGCTGATCAGCCGTCTCCCCTTAGCCAAGCTCTGCCTAATTCTGAAAAGTGGTTGTTAATCAACATGTATATTGGCTAAAATGTTGGCAGTTTCCAGTTCTATCACACAATGCAGGCAGGAACTGGCAGAGAGAAAAAGGGCAGCATGTAAGAAGAAAGGTTTACAATGTAAGGGGCGATGCTGGACAATTAATTTAGGGAGAGGAAACAGAAGGGATTCCTCAAAGGGACTAACTTGTTTTCTTATCTTTGCCCCTTGCTAAGGAAGCTCATTAGGAGACAAACAGAAAGGTCCCAGATAATTTCGATAACCCCGCTTTCTAAAATCAGAAGAAAAGTGCTAGTGAGGGTGAAAGAAAGAAACATGTCTATACACAGAGGGAATGTAGATTATTTTAGAAAATTTCTGCAGGTCAATTTGTCAATACTATAGTGACCAAAACTTAATGCATTTAATCTTTGACCTCACGACTCTACTTCTAGGAATTTGAAGACTACCCTCATCATTCAGACCTTAGCTAAAATGTCACTTCTTGGGAAGACTTCCCCAACCCACTCACCCTAAGCAACCACCCGTCTACCTATCACATCACTTTCCTTACCGTCTGCGCAGCACTGCTATTTTTCTTGTTCCTTAATTTGTTTACTGCCTGTCTTTCACTGCTGCTTCCCCTTCCCAAATTAAAACGTCAGCTTTATAAGAGCAGGAACCTGGTCTATACACCATTCTTCCTATGTGTTGGATGCTAGCCACGGACATTATGTGCATCATGTCTTTTAATCCTCACAGCCATATGAGGTTTCTGTTATCATCCCATTTTACAGATGAGCAAACTGAGGTACCGTGTAAGTCTAGTGAGTGGCCAGCAAGTGGCAGTGGGAATATGAACACTGGTGTGTATGACTACAAAGCCCACGTTCTTAACTAATCTCAAAATGAACCAAAAGTTTCAATGCACACACTTTTTGACAAAACAATTCTAGTTTTGGAAATTTATCACATGGAAATAAGCGGGCAAGAATACACAGTTAGACACATCTTTATTTATTGCAGATTGCTTACAGTAGTAAATATTGGAGGTATCAGCCAAGCCACGAGCTAGCTCCAAGCCTCCTGGTAAACGGGGGCCCGCACCTCAGAACCTCTGTAAGGATTTAATGACTCAATGCACAGGACCTGGCTCGTAGTCAGTGTGTTGTTATATGCATTCAATCTAAAAGGATATACAATATACCAAGTTGTTATCAGAGGCTATTTCTGGACAGCGGGATTACAGGGGGATTTCATTAACTAAACTGTGTACATCCATGTTGTTCTAATTTTTATAAAATGCACATTAATGTTATACTCATCAAAAATAAATATATTACTATTTTAAAAAAAGAGGATGAAGAAAATAAAACTGGAGGAAATTAGAGGAGAAAACTCAGTTTATGGGACAGTGAGGGAAATGAGTTTAGCAGATTTCAAAATAAAAATGTTCCTCCTTTTAAACGGGCACCCTCATTCACTGCTGGTGGGAATGCAAACTGGGCAGCCTCTATGGAAAACAGTATGGAGAGTCCTCAAAAAATTAAAAATAGAAATACCGTATGATCCAGCAATCCCACTCTTGGGCATCTACCCAATGGACGTGAAATCAACCATCACAAGAGGCATATGCACCCCTATGTTCATTGCAGCATTATTCACTATAGCCAAGAAGTGGAAGCAACCCAAGTGTCCCTCAACTGAAGATTGGTTAAAGAAGATGTGGTATATACATACAATGGAATACTACTCAGCCATAAGAAAAGACACAATTGTCCCATTTGCAACAACATGGAAGGACCTAGAGGGTATTATGTTAAGTGAAATAAGCCAGAGAGAGAAGGACAGACACTGCATGAACTCACTCATATATGGAATATAAATGAACACACGGACAGAGAGAACTGATTGGTGGTTACCAAGGGGAAGGGGGGTGGGGGGGGGCACAAGGGGTGAAGGGTTACATCCACAAGATGACGGACAAAAATGTACAACTAAAACCCCACAGTGTTATAAACTAAGACATCAATAAAAAAAAAAAAAATATGAGCCAAAAAAAAAAAAAAAAGAAAAGAAAACTGGAGGAAATTAGAGGAGAAAACTCAGTTTATGGGACAGTGAGGGAAATGAGTTTAGCAGATTTCAAAATAAAAATGTTCCTCCTTTTAAACGGGCACCCTCATTCACTGCTGGTGGGAATGCAAACTGGGCAGCCTCTATGGAAAACAGTATGGAGAGTCCTCAAAAAATTAAAAATAGAAATACCGTATGATCCAGCAATCCCACTCTTGGGCATCTACCCAATGGACATGAAATCAACCATCAAAAGAGGCGTATGCACCCCTATGTTCATGGCAGCATTATTCACTATACCCAAGAAGTGGAAGCAACCCAAGTGTCCCTCGACTGATGATTGGTTAAAGAAGATGTGGTATATACATACAATGGAATACTACTCAGCCATAAGAAAAGACACAATTGTCCCATTTGCAACAACATGGATGGACCTAGAGGGTATTATGTTAAGTGAAATAAGCCAGAGAGAGAAGGACAGACACTGCATGAACTCACTCATATATGGAATATAAATGAACACATGGACAGAGAGAACTGATTGGTGGTTACCAAGGGGAAGGGGGGTGGGGGAGGGGCACAAGGGGTGAAGGGTTACATCCACATGGTGACGGACAAACAATAATGTACAACTAAAACCCCACAGTGTTATAAACTATTAAGACATCAATAAAAAAAAAGTTCTTCCTTTTTTGTTCTGTGTAAGAACAAGACCTTTAACGTGCTTATAAATCATCTCCCATTGCAAGGGCCCACATTCACAGTGAAACGAAGGAGATTTTATTAAGAATATAGACCTTCAAAATTTATTAAGATGGCTTCATGAAACTGAGAAGACGTTAAAACATATATACAAAAAGAAAAATATTTTTTATAATCACATCTGCATTCTGAAGAGAAAGGCTCCTGTCAAATAAAAGGCTGCTGATCACCTTTTTGGGTTCAGCCCTGCAAAAAGATAACAGAAATAAAACCTGAAGGTTGCGGGGTAGCTCTGCAAAGAAAGAAAGAAGAACTGGAATTCCGGGGAAATCTGTGAGGAATGAAAGAAGAGCAAGGAGCCAGGAAGATGGATTTTCTGCTACGTGACCCCTTTCTGAGACTGCCAATCATCAACAGAGTTGAAAACAACACTTACAAATGCTTTTTGGGAGCGTATTCTTTGTTCTTGATGGAAACCAAGGAAGGGACTGAGTTTCAGTTCTGAGCTGACAGGCTGAGAAACAGAAAAAGAGGAGGCAGAGATGACCAGGTGAACATAAGCCATACCTTCACCCCCAAGAAATCTACAGAATCTTGGGGAAACTCTGGACTTCTACAGGGCATGAAACAAGGGGTCAAGCTGATCTGATCTAGATCTTAAAGTGGCAACGCATATATAGTTTATCCAGTGGGATCAAGGAAGAAATCGGTATGTGTGTGTGTGAAAGTAAGTTGACTAGACCACTCCACACCACTGAAAAGCCTTTCAGTTTGTGCCATGATTCCTTTGAGAATGTGATGAAAGCCAAGATCTGGCTCTTCAGAAAACGCACATCTTCAAATGAACGTAATTCCAAGGAGTCTGTGGAACCCCTGAAGGCCGTCTCTGGAGCCATCACAGAACCACAGACCAAGTTCAAGAACTCTTGCTCTCAGGAAACCACAGCGACAGTGTGACGGACACTGCTTGCTGACAGTGGGTATCACAAGCCACTGCGCAGTTTATGCAGAAGGCAGAGGAACATCGCCAACGTTCATTCATTTATAAACATTTGCTGGATCACACCGGATCCTGACGAGATAAAGGCAACGTGATCCCTGTGCTCAAGGAGTTCCAGTCAACTGTCAGAAGGAAACAAGAGAAGAGACCACTGCAGTAGGATGAGACAAGTCAGATTGCATTTCAGACCAACCTCGCCCCTCAACTTCCTTTTTGGCTGCAGGACGTATGGAGCACAAATCAAACAGGTGGAAGAACTGACATGAATACTGAGCACAAGCAGAGGAAAGCAACGAGGGGCCAAGACACTGGTGCCATTTAAAATAGTGAGCCTGCTTCTCTGTGGACTTTTGATTTTGTTCTGCATCTGCATAAAAATTTCTCAAAAACAAAACACCACCAAACCCAGAGCTCTCTTCTCTAATAAACAGTAACCGTGGATTTTCTTTTTAAATGCTGCTTTAAGAAAAGGGAATTAACAAACTAAAAGATTGTTCTGAAAAACTCATCTATGCAAGAGAAGCCTGCAATCCACATCACTGGTTTGCATTGTTAGATAGGCAAAGATTTATTGAGCTCTGAAATAATAATAATGTCTCATATTTGCACTGCATGGGAGACTTTCACATGGATGGTCTCATTTCTTCTGCAACACATATCTCGTTTTAAGTGCTTATGTTCCCATTTAATAGAAGTAGAAATGGAGGCAAAGGGCAAAATGACTTGCCTAGGGTCATTTATAGCTTGTAAGTTCTGCAGCAAAGGTCAAAATACAGACTGACTTACCTTTTCCTAAGCTTACAGGGAAAAATGATAGATAGTAAGGACAGGAACAGGAGGGTCAGGCGAGGTAGTACCAGGGATAGAGAGCGGCAGGAATATATTAATGCAGCACTGTTAAAGCGTGGGTGTTGAAATCAGATGGACTTGAGGAAAAATCCTGGCTCCATCCTCCACTCACTAGCTGTGTGACCTCAGGCAAATCACTTAACCTCTCTGAATTCTGGTATCTCATTTGTAAAATGAAGATAATAATAGTGTGTATCTCATTTGAATGTAGGGAGGTGGAGGGAAGGAGGTAGTGTGAAGTGGAGGGGTGCTAATTCATCTTGCCCAGAGCAGAGTCAAGAGATATAAAGTGAGTAGATTAGCCATTGGATTAGCCATTTCAGCCAATATGATAGACTAAATATCCCAAAACCCTCCTCCCAAAACATCTCAAAAGATGGGTGCCATCACCCTAGCAAATACATCAAATGTGTGGCTGAGCTTAAAAAAGCAAGCATGGGAAATTTTCTGAGGTCAAATAAGAAGCACAAATCCAGCGAGATAAGCAAGCACCAGAGCCTATGAAGACATCTGCAATTCTAATAACACAGAGCTACTTATCAAAGTGAACTGTCTGAAAAGACAAACGAAGGAAAAAAAATACATATATGTATGTATACGTCTTATTTAGAATTTTGGAGGTAACCACCACAATTACTAAAAACCATTAAAGTAAAAAGCAAGTGGTTCTCAGGAGAAAGACTGGGTAAGTGGGAGGGAGATGTTTTTAAACTTTTTCTTTATATCTTTCTGTTCAGTCTGGATGTTTCTTTCTGTGTACATGTATTACTTTTATAATTTCTGTTAAATTGGCAAGGAAAGAAGGTTGGTGGAACTCTGCCATCACCAACCATAATAAATAGCAATGGAATGAATAACATAAATATAAATTTCAGAAGAAAAAAAAATCAGTCTTATGATGACTGGAATAGGTATCTGCTTTAAATGTGCCTTATCAAAGATTTCTTTTTAATGATGGTACCCAGTGTTGTGGAGATATGGGGAAATGTGAGAACAGAAAATGGTACAACACCCTAAAAGGCAATTTGACAACACATACTGAAATCCTTAAAAATCTACAGGCTTGAACCTAAAACTGGTCTAAAAAATAAAGTTTACTAATTAAAAAAAAAAAGTGTACATGCCCTTTGACCCAGTCATTTCACTTTAAAGAATTTATCCTAGAGAAATCCTTATGGATGTGTGTAAAGACTTGACTCAAGGTTGTTCACTTCAGCACTGCTTAGAATAGTGAAAAACTGAAAACAATCCTAAAAGTCCACAATTAGGGAGTGGCTATCTGACCTTCAGTAGTACATCTATAGAATAGAATAATATGCAGTCATAATAAGTGATGCTGCAGAATAGCTAATGACATGAAAAAAAGTCTCATTTTAATGTTACGGTTATAGAGTAGAGGCTCATGTTTGTAAAAGGGAAAACAGTATTTGCATTAAAAAATGGATGAAACTATTAGCCAGCAACACTGCAGGTAATCTTTATTTTCTTCTTCTAGTTTACTGATATTTTAAATTTTTTCTGCAAAGCATTATTTTTGTAATAAAATATAGTTTTAATTCTATAAAAAGAAATATAAAAAGTTATTTTCATGTTCCTTTGGACAATATACACCAAGCACTACAAATATGTACATACTCTGACATTTATAGCAGTTACAATAGGGAAAAAATAGAAACAATAAAAATATCAAACACATTGGCCACTAAGTGGTGTAGACAGACATGAGCCACATCTGCCAGCCAAGTGCGGTCTCCAGGGCCCTGCTCCTGCCCTCTACTCCCCTGGCCTGGCCCAGAAGGTGCGATGCCATTCTGTGCCTGCCACAGGGGACAGGCACTGGGGCCACTCCGATATGTGGGAGATGCACAAGAAACACAAGCCTAAAGAAGACCTGTATGAGGAGCAGGGAGAGAAGCCCTTGAAGCTGCACTGGAAGTGGGAGCAAATGAAGTCACGCTTTGTTCAGGCACTGCAGCCAGGATTCAAGCCACCTGATAACAGGGATGATCATGACAAGCATAAGGACAGAGAAAGGAAAAGGAGGAAGAAAGGAAAAAAGTAGGTCCTGGGGCGTGGGGGGGGAGGGGAGGAAAATAAAAAAGGAGAAGAAAATGGAGGATTTTTAGAAAAGCAAGATGGAGATAATAGAGTATGAGGTAGGATCCTGTAAGACGGAAATGCTCTGAGCTCCTTAGCCAGAGCTCTCCTTCAAAAGCTTTGATGAGACAATCACAGAGAATGGACCCCAGAGCTTTCCTCTCATTTCCCGTGACAGCTCCTGGCAGCTCCATGATAATCACACATCCAGTGGATTCTAATATACTGAAAGATCAGACCAAGAACAAGGCTATCAGTCCACAGAAGTAAAGGTGACTGCAAACTAATGTGCACCAATACCATGATTTATGACAAACAGAGACTATTTATTAAAGAGCAGCAAAGAGGCTCAGATGAAAATTCTTAGCCAGGAAAGAAATTCCAGGCTGGAAGCAGAGCAGTCTTCAAAAGAGAGCAGACTTGCAAAAGATAAAAGGGATCCACCTCTCCCCCTTGGGCAGGGCAAACGCTGTTGGCCAGAGATAAGAAGACTCTGTACACACTTAAGTGGAAGTTTTTTAAAGTCCCAATAAGGAAAACAAAAAGAAAGATGATACACTTGAAGATAAATTTAAACAACAACTTAGAGAACAAAAGCAGACTGGCTGGTTCTGTTAGAGGAACTAGAAGCTGACCAAAAAGTTCCTTCATAGTCAGTGTGAATTTGAAAGAAAAAAATCAGATGGGACAATAACACAGGGACTTCTCCATCTTGTGGACCCCATGACAGGAGAACCGAGGTTACTGCCTTGTAAAATGGGCAATAAAACCAGAAGACTTCAGTGTGGACTGAATATATTACATGGGTTCAAGGAAGAGAAGAACAAAGTTATACCTGAATCAAAATCCCTACAATTCTCATGCACCCAACTACTAACTCAAATTCGTGTGCCTGATGCACAGTAAGCCAATCACTGAGACATCCCTGCTTGGAGACGGAGAAAGGTTTATTCAAATTGGCCCAAACAGAAGGCAGGAGGATAGGTTCTCTCAAATCCACCTTAACAAGAGAAGAAAGCAGGGGATTTTATAAAGCGAAGGGGCTTGGCAGGAGGAGTTTCAGAGAAACAAAGGGGTAAATCCGTGTTTCTTTCACCCCAGATAAGCCTTTGGGCAATCTGACTTCTGGGCGTCAAGGGCAGGTGGGGACTGGTTATCTGGTGATCTTAACTTCCTTCAAGGCATTCTTTTTCTTCTGCAAAACAAGCTCATAAATCCTGTGACCCTTGAGTCACCCCTCAAGTTAAACAAGAAAACAACAAATTGACAAAATTAACTTCTTTTCATCTATGTCTGTGCTGGGAACAAGGCTGAAAAGTAATCATGTTCTTACTGAATATTTACAGTAACTCTCAGGTACCTGGCTTCAACTCCGTATTTGCAAATAACAGCAAGGATGATTCTGATTTAATTGCTTAACTTACAGGAAAGACTGATCTTCCAAGTACTCCTCAGCAGCCATTAATTTCTGGCAATATTCCAAGATTATCTGTATGTTACGGCAGAGAGTTTACTGAACTTCTAACAGTTGAATCCTCTATGAGCTGGAGACACCATCATCTGAAGCAGAGGACTAGAAGCGAAACTTAACAGAGCAAAAGGCAAAAAAAATAAAATAAATTTTAATTACAGAAATAGAGCCAATAGGCTCTTTGGACTCTAGCAATCAAGACAGGCTCGCAGTACTGAATGCACTGATAAACACCAGCACTCCAGATGAAGTTTTTGACTGAAGAGGCTGTTCTGTCCCAAAGGAACCTTGATGAAGACATATTACTCAGGGAGCTACAAGAGGCCCAGGATGAACGTCTGAGCACTGACTGCCTGTCCCAGTCTTAGGACCCTCTTATACAGACAGTATCTCCCTGAACAAGTAACTGATCATCCTAAAGAACTAGCACAGCAAGTAACTCCTGTTACAACTACTCAACTCTGCCGCTGTAGTGCAAAAGCAGCCATAGATAATGTGTAAACAAACACACATGGCTGTTACAATAAAACTTTATATACAAAAACAAGTGGTGGGCCATAGTTTGCAGATCCCTGTGTTAGAGGATGGGATGCTGGTAGTCAATGATACGCAATGTTGAAAAAGTTTTTAAAACAATCACCGATGGTCATCTGAAGCAAAGTCCATATTGAAGGCAAAGCTATTTCAAAGTCAGTAGTTGTTGCTATAAACCAATGAGGGGCATGAGGAATACAAAGATCATGAATAGGGCTAACTGCATCTAACGGCACTGGAGACCTTAAAGAAAACTGTAAACTCATGTTATGGGGCTGTTCTGGGGTATAGTTTCTGATGTCCAATATCTGACGCCATCTTCTAATATCTTTGTGATGAAGAAGTGAGTAAAAGCAGCAGTGGTGTTTTCTCTAAAACAATCCCCCTGAGTGTGGTAGGGCATTTCTCATGGAAACATTGTCCCTGATTGCTTTGTTTCCATCTGTGTAACATGCAAGCCCAGATCTATCGACTTCCTGGGGACTCTGTACATGTCTGCTTAAATCATCTAGAGTGGATTTTGTTGTTTGCTACTGAGAATCCTATTTGGTACCCAGCACAGTACATTATGATTACTTGTTATATTTCTGTCTCCCTTGGTAAATGGTGAATGTGTTTTATTCAACTCTGTAGCCCTAGCACCTAGCACAACGCCTGGCAAAAAAGAAGGCACTTAATAAATGAGTATAGATGAATAGATTAGAAACATGATTACTAATTCTCTTTATTTCCATTGATAAATTTACCCACAGTCGAAATTAATCTCTCCATCTGCCTGAGAAAGGTGAGGTTAATAAGTAGAGTCTTATACCTCACACCAAAAATAGCTCCTGGTAGATCTACAGATTTAAATGCAAAAATATCAAACCATATAAGTACTAGAAAAATACATGGCACAACATTTTATAGCCTCACAATGGTGAAGGCCTTTCCAAGTATGATATAAAACACAGAAGTCATCAAAGAAAATACTGATAAATTTGACTGTGTATAAATAAAAATATTCTGCATGGCAAAAATCATGATCAGCAAAGTAAAAATCAAATGTCAAACTGGAAAAAATTATATTTCATATCATGAATAGCCGATTTCCTTAATCTACAAAGAGCTTCTAGAAATTGATAAGACAAAGGCCAACAACACAAAGGGAAAATAAGCTCAGAATATGAACAGGGAATTTACAGAAAAGGAAATACATATGGCTCTGAATATATGAAAAGTGCTCAACCTTAGTTGATATTCTATTCTTCATCTACAGGTATACCCCGTTTTATTGTGCTTCACTTTATTGAGCATTGCAGATAGCACCTCAACATAATAAAGACCATATATGACAAGCACACAGCTAACATCATACTAAACAATGAAAATCTAAAAGCTTTTCCTCTAAGATCAAGACAAGGATACCCTACTCCTGCCATTTCTATTCAACACAATACTGGAAGTCCCAGCCAGAGCAATTAGATAAGAAAAAGAAACGAAAGGTATCCAAATTGGAAAGGAAGAAGTAAAGTTGTCTCTGTCTGCAGATGACATGATCCTATACATAGAAAACCCTAAAGACACCACCAAAAAATTTAGAACTAATGAACAAATTTAGTAAAGTGGTAGGATACAAAAATCAGTTGCTTTTTTTTTTTTTTTTTTTGGTGAGGAAGACTAGCCCTGAGCTAACATCTGTTGCCAATCCTCCTCTTTTTGCTTGAGGAAGATTGTCGCTGAGCTAACATATGTGCCAATCTTCCTCTACTTTATATATGGGACACCACCACAGCATGGCTTGATGAGCAGTGCGTAGGTCTGCACCCAGGATCCGAACCCGCAAACCACGGGCCACCGAAGCGCACCACGTGAACTTAACCACCACACCACTGGGCCGGCCTCTCAGTTGCATTTTTATATATTAACAACAAACTATCGGAAAGAGAAATTAAGAAAACCCCATTTACAATAGCATCACAAACAATAAAATATTTAGGAATAAATTTAACTAAAGAGGTGTAAGACCTCTACACTGAGAACTGTAAGAAACCGATGAAAGAAATTGAGGAAGACACAAATAAATGGAAAGATATTTTGTGTTCAGGGATTGGAAGAATTAATGTTGTTAAAATGTCTATATTACCCAAAGTGATCTACAGATTCAATGCAATCTCTATCAAAATTCCATTGGCATTTTCACAGAAATAGAAAAAACAATCCTAAAATTTGTATAAAACCACAAAAGATCACTAAAAGCCAACATAATCTTGAGAAAGAAGAACAAACCTGGAAGCATCACACTTTCTGATTTCAAACTACAGTACAAGGCTATAGCAATCAAAATAACATGGTACTCACATAAAAACAGACACATAATCCAATGGAACAGAATAGAGAGCCCAGATATAAACTCAAGCATATACCGTCAACTAATCTTTGACAAGGTGCCAAGAACATATAATGGGGAAAGGACAGTCTCTTCAATAAATAGTGTTGGGAAAACTGGATATCTATGCAAAATAATGAAACTAGATCCCTATCTTATATCACTCACAAAAGTTAACTCAAAATGGATTAAAGACCTAAATGTAAGACTTAAAACTGTAAAACTCCTAGAAGAAAACATAAAGAAAAAGCTCCTTCGAGTGGATAAAAAAGATGTGCTATATACACACAATGGAATACTACTCAGCCATAAGAAATGATGAAATCCAGCCATTTGTGACAACATAGATGGACACTGAGGGTATTATGCTAAGTGAAATAAGTCAGAGGGAGAAGGTCAAAAACTGTATGATGTCACTCATAAGTAGAAGATAAATATAACAACAAACAAACACATAGAGACAGATTGGATTGGTGGTTACCAGAGGGGAAGGGGGGAGGGAGGAGGACAAAAGGGATGATTAGGCACATGTGTGTGGTGATGGATTGTAATTAGTATTTGGGTGGTGAACTTGATGTTATCTATGCAGAAATAGAAGTATAATGATGTACACCTGAAATCTATACAATGTTATAAACCAATGTTACCACAATAAAAAATAAATTAAAAAAAAAAGAAAAAGCTCCTTGACATTGGTTTTGGCAATGATTTTTTTGGATGTGACACCAAAAGCAAAGGCAACAAAAAAATAAAAATAAACAAGTGAAACTACATCAAACTAAAAAGCTTCTGCACAACAAAGGAAACCATCAACAGAGTGAAAAGGCAACCTATCAAATAGGAGAAAATGTTTACAAACCATATGTCTGATAAGGGGCTGATATTTATCCAAAACATATAAGGAACTCATATAAATCAATAGCAAAAAAGCACAATCCAATTTAAAAATGGGCAATGGATCTGAATAGACATTTTTCCAAAGAAGACATACAAATGGCCAAGAGGTACATGAAAAAGTGCTCAACACCACCGATCATCAGGAAAATGCATATCAAAACCACACTGAGGTATCACTTCACACCTGTTAGAATAGCTTTTATCAAAAAGACAACAGATAAGTGTTGGTGAGGATACGGAAAAAAGGGAACCCTTGTAAACTGTTGGTGGGAATGTAAATTGGTACAATCACTATGGATAACAGTATGCAGGTCCTCAAAAAAATTAAAAATTGAACTACCATATGATCTAACAATCCCACTTCTGGATACAGTCATGCACCTCATAATGACATTTCAGTCAATGATCGACCACATATACAATCGTAGTCCTATAAGAGTAGTACCATATAACCTAGGTGTGTAGGAGGCTATACTGTCTAGGTTTGTGTAAGTACATTCTATGACATTTGCACAGTGACAAAATTGCCTATTGACACATTTCTCAGCATGCATCCCCGTTGTTAAGCGACACATGACTGTATATATCCAAAGGAAAAGAAATCAGTATCTCAAAGAGATACCTGCATCCCCATGTTCATTTCAGCATTATTCACAATAGCCAAGATATGGCAACAACCTAAATGTCTGTCAACGGATGAATGGATAAAGATGTTACACACACACACACACACACACACACACACACACACGAATATTATTCAGCCAAGAAAAAGAAGTAAATCCTGCCATTTGAAACAACATGGATGAATCCAGAGGACATTATGCTAAGTGAAATTAGCCAGACACAGAAAGATAAATACTCTATGAGCTCACTTATATGTGGAATCTAAAAAAAAAGTTGAACTCAGAAATAGAGAGTAGAATGGTAGTTCTGAAGCTGGGTACCTGAGGGTTACTGTAGATATTCAATAAGAACATGTCTGCCTTTCGACCTTGTTCCCAACACAAACACAGACGAATCTTGTCAATTTGCTGTTTTCTTAACGTGAGTGGTGACTCGGGGGTCTCAAGGATTTGTGGGCTTGTTTTGCAGTAGAAAGAGAATGCCTTCAGGCAGGCTGTGATCACCAGGTGGCTGGCCCTCAGTGCTGCTGAAGCCCAGAAGTCAGACTGCCCAGGGGCTTATCTGGGAGTGACCCGTTTCTCCGCAGCTCCTCCTGCCAAACCCCTTAGTGCTATAAAACCCCCTGCTCTCTGCTTCTAAGGCGGATTTGAGCAAACCCACGCTCCCACCTTCTCCTTCTGGCCAGTTTGAATACCTTTCTCCATCTCCAAGCACCGATGTCTCAGTGTTGGGCTTACTGTGCACTGGGCACACAAACTTGAGATTAAGAGGTTCAGCATCAGTTACCAGGGGCTTGAGACTAGGGGAGATGGGGAAAGGCTGATCAAAGGGTACAAGCCTTCAGTTACAATACGATTAAGCACTAGGGATCTAAAGTACAGCATGGTGACCATAGCTGATAATAGTGTGTTTTGTACTTGAAATTTGCTGAGAGTAAACCTTAAGCATTCTTACCACACACGCACACACAGGTGATGTGTCATTTGAGGTGATGGATGTGTTAATTAACCTGACTGTGGTAATTATTTCACAAAGTATACGTATGTCAAATCATTACGTAGTACACTTTAAACATATACAATTTTAATTGTCAATTATACCTCAATGAAGCAGAAAAAAATTAAAATAAAAATTTTTTTTTTTTTGTGAGGAAGACCAGCCCTGAGCTAACATCCGTTGCCAATCCTCCTCTTTTTGCTGAGGAAGACTGGCCCTGGGCTAACATCCGTGCCCATCTTCCTCTACTTTATATGGGATGCCGCCACAGCATGGCTGATGAGCAGTGCATCGGCGGGCGCCCGGGATCCGAACCTGCGAACCCCGGGCTGCCAAGTGCGAACTAAACCGCTGCGCCACCGGGCAGCCCCTAAAATAAAAATTTTTAAACATATGAGACAATAAACAAAAATAATCTAAACACACACACACACACACACACAAAACAGGTGGATATACTAAGATGAAAGAAATACTTTCAGAGTTTGAGCAGGATTCTTTTGGATGAAATCCTCAAGTACTACTAGAGAACCGTGGGTGAGCTTAAACTATGTGGGCCTAAACTACTCTGTAATTTACCCCAAAGCACAGGATGGTATCTCTGAATTTAGACACAGAAAGATACAAGGCAGTTTGGATATCTGGAAGTATTTAGGTTAAGGCCAATGTGTACAAAAACATTTATATACTTGTATAAAGCCTATCGAGCTTGGAAGCTTTGGAAAAACAAATGAAAAATTTGGTGAGAAACAAACTACCTGTAAATATATTTCAGAATGTTTTGGCAGTAAACTGTTTTTAAGCACTATTCCTTACAGTTGTTGAAAAGGAAGAAAAGGGAGGTAGAGAACAGACCTGGATCTCTCAATACTTTTTTGTTTGCTTATTTGTTTTTAAGAGACAAAAATATTTCCTAATTAGAAACTGAGGATAATTCTATCCATAATAATATCTTTTCTTTCTTTCTTTAAGAATAACAACAAAAATACCACAATAACATGTTAAATAATTTCTGGCACCATGTCAAAAATCCAGATATTAAATTGTCAGAACATAGGGGGCCGGCCCGGTGGCGCAGCGGTTTAGTCCGCGCTTGGCAGCCCGGGGTTCGCCGGTTCGGATCCCGGGCGCCCGCCGACGCACTGCCTGTCAGCCACGCCGTGGCGGCATCCCATATAAAGTGGAGGAAGATGGGCACGATGTTAGCCCAGGGCCAGTCTTCCTCAGCAAAAAGAGGAGGATTAGCAACGGATGTTAGCTCAGGGCTGGTCTTCCTCACCAAAAAAAAAAAAAAAAAAAAAAATGTCAGAACACTATATAAATTTCAGTCAATCCCTAAAACCCAAAACTGTAACAATATTTTTAATACCTTGCTCAGAAAAGGAAAATGTCACATGTACTGTACGTAACAAAAATAAATCAGTAAGGTGATTCTTTTCCTGTGTTTCCTCAATGAAGTCGGGTGAAACACTGCCCCCGTACCAGGCATGCTTTCAGGAGGCTTCAAAATGCAGGCAGCCTGGGAGTCTTTCCAGGAAGACCTTGAAAAACCACATTCTTCTGTGCTCTGTGTAGACACTTCAGTTTCTACAAAGCACTTAGGGGTTTGTCCTCCGCTAAAAACATCTTAGGAAAACCAAGATCCTGGTCCATTCCCAAGCTGGTTTCCCTCCACCCACCTGCAAGCCACCACCTATTCCAGTCCTTTCCACTGGTGCCCCTCCCCACCCCAGTGGATTCTAAGCTACAATTGGCACTAAGTCTGGGTTCTGCTCAAAACCCATCCCTCCCACTGCTCTTAGTATCAAGTTAAAAGTCCTTACTCATAATGGGGTGTTGGTTACACGGGTAGACCTACTTGTCATGAGCATTTCACTGTATGTAAAATTTACCTCAGTTAAAAAAATGTTTTCAATTAATAAACTGATCCACAATGCTCTGCATGATCTGGCCCTGCCAGCTTCTCCAATTTATCTTGTACCAAACTTCCCCCCACTCGACTGTCCTTGGGTCACACTGGTACTTAATTCAGTTCCTCCACAAGCAAGCTCTTTCCCACCTCAAGGCGGGCACACATGTGGTTCTTTCTGCCTGGAATCTCTTTAGCCATCCCTGCCCCACCCTACCTCCTTTCTTCCAGTTAACTCCTTCTCAACCAGCCAGTCTCAGCTTCGGTGCCTTTTCCTCCAAGAAGACTTCCTTCCTCCCTTCATCCTCATGCAGAAGCGTGTAGACCAAGGCATGTCTCTGCTCCCTTAGCATCCTCTGTTTCCACCACCACAGTACTTTTTACAAACACGCGTTAGGTTATAAGGTCCATGACAACAGGCACAGTGTCTTTATTATTCACTGTTGTAGCTCTAGCACCTGACAGAGCACAGATGATCAGTCAATATTCATTTAATGAATGTCAAATGAAGGCGTAAGGATATTAGTCATTCTAATCCATAACCTTCCTTCCCCATATTGCTGACTCTAATGTGCCGCCTGAATTCCACGTCTGTCATCTCAAATCCAACTGTTAAGGCATCATAGCTCTGGCTCTAATTCTGCTCAGGTTCCTATCTCAGAAGAAGAAATATTCTAGGCTCAACAGAATTTAAGTTAAGGTGACAATATGTGTTTAGGTGATTTACACGTACATTTCAGGCACTTGTCTACTCTCTCAGCCAAAAGAATTGGTATGTCTAGACAGTTTTATGTGAGATGTTCGGCTGCATGGCACTGGTCATTCTGGCCACTCCAGGGCAGCACAGATTTTAGCCTTTCCTAAGACAGAATCAATGATGTGACACCTTCAAGCTTTGAATTTTAGGAAGTGAAAAACAAAAGTAACCCAACTGAATTCCTTAAAAATTTCTCCTTTGCAAGGTTGTTATGAGAGATGGGAAGGAAAATGAGAAGGATGAGTCAGTGTGAGTCAGTGCTAAGAAAAAAACTCTGCTTCTGGTAAACAGTTTGCTCTTTTACAGACAGGATTAGGATTACCCAGACTCCCATCGCTAAAAATACACAAATAACAGGTGGTACACATTATATAAGTAGTTCCAAAACAGAGATTCAGATCATTGATTCTAAAAAGGAAATAGCTAATCAGCAATGGGCCAGACCCTCCCCAGGGGCTGTTCCTTTGTGGAGAGGCCCCAAGAGTAAGTAAGCATTTCCTTTAAGACAATTAAGATCCTAAATACTCCTACTGGTCATTCAAGTAATCTACAGGAATAACTAAGCTTCCCCTACATGAGCACCTACTGTGTGCCAATAACTGGGCCTGGCACTTCATATAATTCACCTTTCAACTTACAATCATCCTGTCAGATGGGTATTATCATCAGTGTTTTATAGATAAGGAGCCTGGAGCTCACAGAGGTCAAGCGCACAGTGCTTACTTACCCAAGGCTGCACAGTGGCAGTGCCATGATATGAACTCGGATCTGAAATGCTTGTTTCCCTGGATCCCAAACTCAATTCAGAAATACGTTATGAATCACCACATTCGAGGCAGTGTACCCAGTACCAAGGGGACACAAGGGAATAAGAGGCCACTCCAATTACCAAGAAAGCAAAGTGAGAAGAAAACGGGATTATCTGGGAGAGAGCCATCTCTCTATTTCCAGAATCTTGAACAAGGCTTGGCACATAAAAAATGCCCGGGAAATTACTACTGAAATATATGCGGAAGATAGGAAAACACACAGTCAAATGTCACACAAGAAGTCTGTGGCTAGTGTCATGAAGGAGAGCATGCTGAGGGTTTACATCACATCCCGATGCAGGGCTCCGAGGAAGATCCACGAACAACGTGGCATTTGAGACAAGCTTGACAAAGGGGCTTTGACAGGCAACCGTGAAAAGTGAGGAGACAGGTGGAGCATAGGGAGCAATACAGTCGGGACAAGCCCTTCAAAACCTCCAGCAAAACAGGGAGAAATAAAGCTGGAAAGGCAAACTGTGTGGGCCTTGAGTCCGCTTCAAGTCCCTTTATATGGAAAAGCACAAGAATTACAAATATTTCCAAATTGATTCAGATCAATACACAAGGAGACACACTTAACGGTTAAATAAATCAAGAACTCACATGTAGCCTTTCTGGAACAAACTGGTGGTGGTGGTAGCGGGGGGTATAATTGAATCAATGAACGTACACAAATCTGGAACATACATGGTTATAAAACAAAAGGAACATTACAGATAAGTTCTACCACCTTCATTACCTCAACACTAAATCATTATAGTATGGGTTCTATGAGCATACATTTTCTTTTAATTTAACCTACAGCTCCTTCATTAGGGGACTAGTTAGGTCAATGACTCTAAACAGGCACAGTCGATAGAGGGCTTTCTGGAAATGGGGGAGGGGGAAGGACATTTTGGGTTGTTACAATATTTGATCACCTCCTCCCTCAAATGGGTATTTAGTAAGTGGGGATCAGGATGTTAAATGTTCAGCAAATTGTGAAGCAATCTCATAGAAACAAAATTGCCCTTACCCTACCTAACTTTCAAATACCAAGATATTCATGTAAGTGAAAAATCTGTTTATAATTATCAGAGCCTAGAACTTAACTCCTTTTTACATGTAATAAAGTGCTTCTGCACGGTTTTACAGGTAGTGTATTTTCCAAGAATGCACGGAAAAGGAAAGATATAAATACCATGCAAAAGGAAGGTGATGCTCTGTTTTGTATTTAGGGGTGAATTATCATTTTTGTAACATACTTTCAACAGTTCAGTGAAAAACTGAAACACACATGTAGATAAAGCAGATGCAGCAGAAGGTCAGCACTGTTTGAGCTAGGTGTTTGATACAGACACTCACTGTACTTCTTAATTTTTTTCTGTATGTTTGAAATTTTTCATAATAAAAGCTGGGGGGAAAAATCCATCCGGCCCTCATTAAGTGAGAGGTCATAATAGAGGCTAAGAGCACAGACTCTAGAGCTCTGTGACCTTAGGCAGGTTACTTTCCCCTCTCTGTGCCTCAGTTTCCCCATGTGTAGCATGAGGATGATAGTCCCTACCTCACAGAGCCGTTACAAGGATTGAATGTTACTAAATGGAAGCTGCTTAGAATTGAGCCTGGCACAGAGGAGGCACCAGTGAAGTCAGAGTTGTCATCGTCACACCTCAGTGAACAGCTGCCACCCACGCACCTGCCCACCTCTCCATCCCGAGTTATCTGAACAGCAGAAAGGTCGGAAATTCTTGACCCAGACTCGTTTTTTCACCATTTTCTTTCAACTAGATCCTTTCCCTCAGTCCCCTTTCTTGAATCTGCTCAGCCAGATAGATCCTACTTAGCCTCTGACACTCTAGTGCATTTTTTTTCTCAGACATCTCCTGACCTTATTCTCTCCCCATCTCACCTGAACACCTTCCTCCCACCTAATTCTTACTCATCCTTCAGGACTCAGGCCAAGCACCAGCTCCTTCACGAGCCTTGCCAGGCTCAGTCAATCACTTGGCTGTCCTCTGCGGTCATCCCAGACACTTAGCATAAGACTGCCTTGAAGTGTCAATTACCTTTCAATTTGCAGATCTCTCTCTAAACAAACTTGAAAACTCTTTGGGGACAGGCCGGTGGCATAGTGGTTAAGTTCACGCACTACACTTCGGTGGCCCGGGGTTTGCAGATTCGGATCCCAGGCGCAGACAGATGCACTGCTTGTCAAGCCATGCCATGGCAGCGTCCCATATAAAGTGGAGGAGGATGGGCAGGGATGTTAGCCCAGGGCCGGTCTTCCTCAGCAAAAAGAGGAGGATTGGCAATGGATGTTAGCTCAGGGTTGGTCTTCCTCACAAAATAAATAAATAAATAACTTTTTGAGAACAAGGGCTATACCTTTCTTTGCTACAAATTTTCTGAGGCTTCTCACAGCCTCTCACAGAGGAACTACGATGAAATCTTTCTTTGATCTAGGAGGCCGTATTTGCTCTCTGAAGAACTTGTCCTTGTCTTTAATGCTGCCCCACATAAAAACTTGATCCAAAGGCTTCGCCCCAAACAGAACACTTCACTTGACAATATCTTCTGTGCTAACATAAAGTCAAGGGTGGTCCCAAAGAGTTGCAAGCTGCATGTCCTATGTTCAGAAGCCAGGGCACACTGAAGTACTCATGTGGGTGTCAGCTGGTGCTTCCTCCTGAATATACTCAAAGCCCAGCACCAGCTGCCTCTTCCTTTCTCTCCCAGCAAACCCATCATTCTGCCGGAATTCCCAATTGGGAGGACCAATGTGATTAATGGGTGATACTCTGAAGGTGACAGGACCAGAGTCCTTTTCCTGAAGTGGTCTCCAAGAGAACGTATACACATGGGAGCAAAGCAAGGAAACGGGAAGAACCATTCCAGATGGGAACTTTGGTTCCAGCACCAGAGCAGAATTCCAGTGAGCTAAGCTGGACCACGCTGCTGATAGTGTTCCCTTGCTTAGAACCTTCCAATACCTCCCACGGTACCTAGAATGAGATCCAAACTCCTCATCGCAGTCTACAAAGCCTGGGGAGACCCAGGCCCTTCCTCTAGTCTGAGACTGTACCTCTCTCTCTCACTGTCTGTCCTCCAGCATCACGGTCTCTGCTCTCTGAACAACACAAACTCAACTCTACCTTAGGGTCTTTGTGCCTGTGGCTTCCAGTCGTGGTTCTACTACTTACTAGCTGTGTGACCACAGAAAAGTTACTCAATCACTTTGAAACTCAGTTTCCTTATCCACAAAGTTCAGTCACTCGGGAAATAGTTATCCAGTGGCTGCTACAGGCATGTCCTTCTAGGCACCTGAGACAAAACAATGATAAGAACAGACAAGGTTCCCACTCTCTTTACCTCACCTTCTGCTGGACAAATGGCAATTAAACAAATAAATAGATAAGATAATTTCATATAGTAGCAAATTCTATGAAGAAAATTAGAGTAATGGGACAGATGCATGAAAGTGGGGAGAGCAGGCTACATAAGAGTGGTCGGAGAAAGCAGCCTTGAGGAGATGACATTTGAGCTGACATCTGTTATTAAGGGAAACTGGGTAATGGGTATATGGGATCTCTGTATTATTTCTTACAACTGCATATGAATCTACAATTATCTCAAAAAGTTAAAAAAAAATCACCCTGGCTGCTATGTGGAGATTTACAGATGTGCCTACATACATAATATGCACACATACATAAAATCTTTTTTTAACTTTAATCGTGTTTTATTTAACCCAGTATTTCCAAAGCATTATCTTTTCAACATGTAATTGGTATAAAAATTATTGATGTCATATGCTTTATGTTGGTCCTAAGTCTCTGAAATCCACTGTGTACAACACATCTCAGTTCAGGTTAGTCACAGTTTAGGTGTTCAACAGCACATGTGGCTAATGGCTACCATATTGAACAGTACAACTACAGAGTTCTGCCTAAGGCCTTTGATCATGGGCATTTAACTTTGACCCCCGTTTCTGTCTGTACTCATTTCTTTTGATTTTTCCCCAGTTTTCTTGAGATGTAACGGACATATAACACTGGATTAGTTTTAGGTGTGCAACCGCAAACCTTGTAGTGAGGTAAGAAGGGAACCAGGGAGACCTGGGAGGAGGCTGCTGCTGTCTGACAGCACACAGGTTGCAGCAGGGAGCAGGTGTATTTTGCTGCTACAGCAACGTAACCAAATGGACTGGGTGCAGACAGGAAGGTGAGAGAGATCAAGGAAAGCTTTTCGTTCAAGCAACTGGGCATTTATTTAGATCATATTTACCTAACAGTGCTTCTGTGAGAATTAAATGAACCAACATATGTAAAACACCCACACAACGCTAAGACATAGCAAACGCTCAATGTGTGTTGAGATGAAAGAAAAAGGTTGATCCTCAAGTTCCAGCACATAAAAAACTAAGGTACACCTCTACTGGATAAAATCCCCCAGTTCCTTCAGAAGCAAAAACTGCTCCAAATTTCATTTTTCAGTGATTAACCAGGAAGATCAAGGAGTACATTTAGACTCCTTTCTAACTTCCTTTTCACTCAGAGACATAAACATGTGCCACAGAGAAGGATTCCCAAAATTATAAAAATTCTAAGTTTTTCCCGTCAACTCTCTCAATTTAGAGGCTTAAATTAGATTTAAATTAGAAGTAGCACATCTACAACAGCACTGGCTAGATGGCTACTAGACATGATTTGTTTTTGATCCTTTGAAAAGAAGTATCAACAAAATATACTGGAATCCCAGGGAAAAGAATCAAGAAAAGAGACTGTGTAATAAAACATTTAAATAGAATAGTCTATGGGAAATAAAGCTAACAGTTCATACGTCATTGGAGCCAAACAGTGACATTAGGATATTGCTCTCTTTGAGATAAAGCTGCATTTTGTATTTATTTGTTTTTGTTATCTGAGGGTATAGAATGGGGGTTTAGTTTGTTTGAATGAAGAAGTTTATAAAAGTACAAGATGCTATAAATCACAAATGGTAAGAAGGCCAAATTTTTACTAGCTAAAACAACAAAAATCAAACTTTTAAAAAGTCAAACCTAATGGCAAGTGGTAGTTTGAAAAGAGAAAATCTTCCTGAGAATTTAAGTTTAGGGCACTGACTTTCTGACCCGTGGATTTATAACTCTAATACCCAGGAGACGTGATAGCTGATTGGCCTGTTCAAACACTGCAGAAATTTATTATAGCCATCAGGGATAGTCCACTTCTCTTCCCACAGTATCTGCTAGTTCTTATCTCAGACAGATATGTGTGTGTGGTTTGGATGAATGTTCTGCATAATTAGAATTTTTTACAGTACTGAGCAGAAAGCAGTCTTTAAAACAGTCTTCATTTAAAAGAAAAGAAAACTGATTTTTGAAGAGGAATTCTGGCTTTGGGAAAGCTATTTTTAATAAGGAGTTGAACAAAGTGTTATAAGAAAAATATAGACAAATGAAGATACTGTTTATATTTCAAAGATTGTGAAACAGACTCTGCTACAAAATTTTTCCAATACTAACCTCCAGCAACCGGTTCCTTAGGAAGACTATTTTTATCCCTTTATCAACTTGGCTGATAAGTATTTCATTTCCAGTGCATATATGGACAAGCTATATAAAGGAAAATTGTTTTCATGCTTCAGAAACAAACATTTTGCAAATGGAAATGAAGCTTAGTGTGCTGTCACGTTTATTTGCTAGGCTGACAAATGACTCTGGGGCCCACTAATATCATGAAGTCTCACAACAAGAGTCCATACAAGGAATAGGCTTGACTTCTAATAAACTCCAGAAGCACAGTCCTCCAGACCAGAACACCACTTCGGAAAACTGTGATTAATGTTAATTAATCCAGAACACATTTACATGTATTATTTTACTGCCTCGTGTGGTATATAAGATGCTGTATCATTCCCACTTTTCAGATGAAGAAACTGCAGCTCAGAAAGTTTGATGTCCAAGGTCACCAAGTTAGTAAGTGCTGTGGCCACCAAACTTAGCTCCCTCAAAGCTATGCAGCAGCGACAGTAATGGCAGTGACAGTAACACGGCAGCAGTGGCAGGATTTAAGTTGCACTCACCAACTCATGTAACCTTCACGACAACCCTATGAGGGAGGTAGGCAGGTCTGTCTTGGGGCCACCAGCCTCCTCTTTCTCCATCCTGCCCACCATATACGCTCTGCTTCTTTCCCCACAAAATTAAAATGGGCACCCCAAAGTCCTCATGTTCTACCAAAATCAAAACTGGCTCTAAAATGTTGATAATTGCTGAAGCTGGATGATGGGTAATGAGGGTTTCTTTACACTATTCTCTCTACCATTGTTTATGTTTGAAAATTACCTTATAAACACTTAACATTTTCTGCTCTACGTGGAATCTGACCTATTGAAGAGGCTCCAAGACTGGCCTCCACTAACGATGAATTCAAAGGAAATGTGATGGAAGAGGGCTATATAAGAATAGAAGAAAGTGAAACGCTGATTCATTCATGCATTCCATGAAAATAAACTGAGCACCCATTATGTTAGGATATGTAAAGGTCCAATGAGGGACTCCAGTCCTCAACAAACTAAGAATTTAGTAGCAGATACAAAACGAATGCAAAAATAATTATAGAACAGGACTATTTATGAGAAATGTTATAAAAAGAAAAGTTCAAAGTGTTACGTGAAAAAGAAGTCACATCAGGACAAATTCCATTACACCGAACTTTGTGGGACAGTCCAAATTTTTTGGTGTATTAAGCACTAAACACTATCTAAAATCAGTGAGTGGCTCACAAGAAGAAATGGGGCTAAATCCAAAAGCAAAATTAGGGCTGGAATGCCCAGATGTTCTCTTTTATGGTATATGGCACATGGTATACGGAAGCCGTAATAATGGTTTCCAGACTGAAATTCAGGCCTCTCAGTGAAGAGGGGCAGAATTCCTCCGAAGCCCTTGGATCAAAACATACTGATTGGAGATTTAGCTGAAAAGAAGCTCACCAGGGCACCACTTACAACTAAAAACCGAGAAACAATGTAAATGTCCAACAATAGGGTTTGGTGATATTATTCATCTCAACTGATGCACAGTAAACCATACATAACAATTGAAAAAGAAATAAAATAGAAGCTCTCTTCCTGATAGATTAGGACTAATAATGTTAGAATTCATTAAAAAAAACACATAGAGAGGAATCATTACAAAATGTACGTTCATTTGCCACATACTTGATAAAGGACCAAGGCTTTTTCTTTGAGAATAAGTTCTAGTAATTAAAGTTCCTGCAGGAACCACTCTCACGATGCCTGTCTATGAGTTCCAGTTTTCACTGGAAAGACACTTGTGAAGTAGTCTGAAGGCAAAATCCTACATTTTGAGGAACTGTTTTCCTCAGCCTTTTCAGAGGTGTCTTCTAGCTCTAATGCGACAAGACTTTTTTATTGGTCATTTATCTTTATCAGGTCTTTCAAACACATTCAACTTATTTTTCACAAAAACAATGTCTTTTTTTCCTTTTTGTCCTAATATTTCATTAGTTAACACAACAGTTAGTTATTTAGTAATTGCAATAACAAGTAAAACTGGCATAAACAGGCTTGGGAACAAGCCCAGCCGACTCTTGTTGATCATCATCACGGCACATACTTACAACGTGTTACTATGTGCCAGGCACTGTTCTAAGCACTCTCTATATACTGTCCTTTAATCCTCACAGTCTAGGTACCACTGTGACCATCACTTTACAAATAAGGAAACTGAGGCACAGTGAAGTTAAGTAACTTGCCTGAGGTCACACAACTAGTAAATGGCAGAGTGAGAATTCCAATGCAGGCAGTCTGGTTCCAAGTTGGTGACTTGAATCACTATAAAACCCAGTGGGTGACAGCTGCAGAGTGCTGGCGCTCTGGAGCAGTGCTGTCCAATAGAAGTTTCTGCAGTAACAGGAATGTTTTATATCTGGGCTGTCCAACACAGTAATCACTAGTCACATGTGGCTACTGAGATTGAGAAACTGAATTTTAATTTAATTTTAATTAACCAAAATTTAAACAGCCACATGTGGCTAGTGGCTATCGTATTGGACAGCATAGTAGAGAGCTGTCTACTAGCCAACAACATTCAGAGGGCCATGGGAATTAAACACCAAGTTTTATAGTGAAAATGGAGAGGATCTGTTATTCTAGCATCCGTTAAGTGGAAACTGGTTAAGAAGTTTCTATACATTAACTGACACGAAAAGATACTCATGATGTGGTTAAATGGAAAATATCAATTATAAAACAGTATATAAAGGATGATCTCATTATTTGATTAAAAAATCAGGAATAGCAAGAGAGTAAACATATACACAACTGTGGTTTCCTCCAAATGGAGGGTACAGTGGACACTGCTGGCTGCCTTTGCTGGTGGGCACTGCACATTGCCAGACCTACAGCCGTTTTTCCTTCCATCCATAGCAACAGAATCCCTCTGTTGTTGGGAACAGTGACGTGTCCAGCTAAGAAACTACATTCACCAGCCTCCCTCACAGATAAGAATGAACAAGGCAATGTAAACTGAACATGTCGGTTAGGACTTCCAGTACTTTAAAGGGTGTCCTTTGCCCTCCCTTTCCTACTTCTTCCTGACTCAAGGAAGGACTGTTTGTCCAGAGAGCCAGAAATCCACTTGTGACTGCATGATGACCACGAGAGTACCAGCCGTGTGATGAGGATGGTGAAACAGAAAGATCTAGACTGCCTGATGGCACTGTGGAACCCCCATGCCAGCAAGAGACTGCCTAAATTGGACTTAATGTTTTTTGAAAGAAAAATAACTTGTCTTATTTAAAGCACTGTTATCAGCAGCCAACATAATTCCTAGCCAACCGATCTACTCAGCGTCCATTTCTCCTACTCACGGAAAAACATCCTTCCTCACAGAAACACAATTCTGTTCCTGATTGGCACAAATATAATCTCATCCCTCTCATAAATGCATGTAGGGAAGTGTTCAAGAACCAGGCCTAAGCCAATAAGGCATGGCATTGTCTTGGTGACAGGAATGGGCACATGATCCAATTCAGGCGGATGCGATTCTAGGATTAGTATTCGGGGGTTTCTGAGAAAAATTCTCACTCTCAGGAGAAGAGAGGAAGAGAGAATCTCTCCACGCCTTTGGTGGGTGCCATACATGGATCTGGGGCCCAGAAATGCTGCAGCTATTTTGCTGCTGGCCTGAGGATGAAGCCAACACCCTGGGGAGGGCACAACCAAGAGAATCTTAGGGTAAGAAGCCTGAGAAGGGGATTAAGTTAATCTTGAAGTCTGTCCTACCTCTAGGACAAGTACAAGTCATACGAGCCAAAAAATATCCATACTCCAGAGACGTCATCTTAGAGGCAATGGAATGGGTGCTGGGAGTTATTCAAACACTGTGAGAAAAGCAAATAAGTCAGGTCTTCCCAGTGGGCATGCAACATTGGACACTGGGTCTTCGAAATATTTCTGTGCCTTTTCCATACCAGGCCTATCAGAGAAGTTACTAAAAAATAAAAATAAAACAATAAAGAAGCTATTATATTGTCCCCAAATATTGAGATATTTTAGAAGAGCTTTTTGTACAGGCTTTTGGAAAAAAAGTTACTGAATAAGTGTACATGTTTTGAAGGCCTCATAATAATCGCAACAGTTAACATTGATCTGTCAAGTGTACTTACTACTTGCCAGGCCTTGTGTTGAGCCCATTATCTGACACAATCCTCACAAGAGACAAGGAACTCTCCTCACAGCCATTTCATAAATGAGGAAACGCTGAAGCTTAGAAAGAAAGGTTAAGTAACTTGCGCATGAAAGTAGAAAGTGCCTGGGCCAAGATTTGAACTCATGCCCAAAGGACTCCAGAGACTCCTAACCATGACTTTGCTCTATCTGCACTATTTTAAAAATGTTTTGGGGCCGGCCCAGTGGCGCAGCGGTTTAGTTCGCGCTTGGCAGCCCGGGGTTCGCAGGTTCGGATCCCGGGCGCCCGCCGACGCACTGCTCATCAGCCACGCTGTGGCGGCGTCCCATATAAAGTGGAGGAAGATGGGCACGATGTTAGCCCAGGGCCAGTCTTCCTCACAAAAAAATAAAAAAATAAAAATGTTTTGGTCGATGACGGACTGCATATAGGATGGTGGTCCCATAAGACCACTACCATACAGCCTAGGTGTGTAATAGGCTATACCACCTAGGTTTGTGTAAGCACACTCTATGATGTTCACACGATGACCAAATCAGCTAACGACACATTTCTCAGAACATGCTCCCGTCCTGAAGTGACATATGACTGTATTTCAAAATAGTCTGTTCTCTTGACCCTCTAGGTATACTATACTCATCAGACTACAAGTCTCAATTTTGGGGGAAAATATGGCCACCACATTTACTACGTACCACATTTAACATGCAGAGATCAGTAAGAACCACTGAATGACTTTATGCATACAAGAAAGCAATATAATTACATATGTTTAACTGATGTTGAAATCTAGGATTCGACCACCAACTTTTCTAAGTTTCTTTTTGGTGGTAAGTAGAAGCACACAGTAGGTAGGCTTGTGGAATTAGAATGGGAGAAAAGAAGATAACTCACATTTATTAAGCCCCTTCTAGTGGTCAAGTCTTATAACGGTTAACTCTCAAAAGACTTCATGAGACATTTTACAGATAAAGGAACCAAGACGAAAAGACCTTGCCCAAGGTTATCCTCATCTGCCTGAAACCCAAGTTCTTTTCTGTCCACTACACAACTCTGCATTCCCATGAGTTCTAGTACTTTCCAAACATTGCCTAGGAGAGAACAATGACTCTGAGGCTATAGGAAAGCTATGCCATTTTATTAGTCTCCCTGGAAATACCATTTCAATTAAGTTTCAGTTACTTTCAATCATGGTGCCTACAGCTTTAATAAATTATCCATAAAAAATAACCTAAATTGAAAAGAGCTAATACCTCAGGTTTTAACTTAAAAACCACAAGGAAACAGGTATCACATTTCAGATAAACATTTAAAATAATACATATGGTACTGATTTTCTTAGGTAGTAAAATACAATCAGTAAGCAGTAGAATGCTAAGCTTTGGTATAAATATTCAAATAGAAACACAGTCTAGTCTTAAAAGTACACTGGCCACGGAGCCTCGCTTATAAAAAAAAAATCACCCAATTCTGCCTCATGTACAACTCAATGTTATCATATTAAAATGTTTATAAAAACTTAGAAGTTATATTTTTAAATGACATATGTATATGATACTGACATTCTCTAGGCAGCCGAGATCCCCAAGTAGAGAATGTTATAGCATAGAATCAAGAAGGCTTTATTAGTTTGTTAAAAATAAAAATTAAATGAAAAACAAAAAAAAGGCTTCATCTGAAAAACACTTTGTACAGTTTCTTTGTTCATGAGGTATCCATCACCCACCTATGTATCTCCTCCAAGTCCTTCCATCTTCAGAGCCACCCCAGCCAGGTACTACTCTCTTTCTAATACCTTGTAGCTATTAGTTGTCTCAAACCAAAGGAGGCTGCCAATCATTTTTTCAATAAGGAGGGTGTGCCACCAGTCCATACGGAAGCAAAGGCAGCAGCTGAAAAATGAAACTGAGCAAGGCGTGAGGTAACAGGAGGCTTAACTATTCAACACTGGAAAACATATTTCAGAAATAATAATAGCAGCTAATATTTACAGAGTGGTTCTCCTGGCCTGGCACTGTGTTAGGTGCTTTAACTACATATTCAATCCTTACAACAACTCTATGTAGTGCATATTATTATTAAGGAACTTAGCAGCATATATTTATTCAGAATATTTCCAGGATATAGTAAAGCCTTGAAATTTGGCTCCCCCACTTTCTGGTTGATTCTGAGCAACTTTTACTCTCTGAACTCCAGTTTCCACAGCTTTAAAAGATTAACTGCACACTGTAGTCTAACATCTGCATTTCCTAGTCCCTCATCTCTGGTGTCAGTAAATACCCCACCTGCTCCTCATACTTAATAGGTGATGGGTCCTAAGCCAATCCTGATAAGGGCGGGAACAATACTAGGGCTACCTTTGTTACCATCGTGTGCATGGGAGGTCTGGCTGCCCCCACCCCACTCCCACACCCAGAAGCCAGCCAAAGGGCTGAGTCAGTTTCTCTACCTGCCGAATCCTGACTTCCTTCCCATTCCCAACCACCTCATATTCATGAAGCTCCAGTGTACCTTTTAATGACACCAGTGCTGGTTGGAATCACATACACTACCTCAAGGGTAACAGAGAATCAGAAACATCAGTATATGTGAAAATCCCTGGAGAGTTCACACTTCTTCATGTATCAATTCAACTTGAACACTAGAGGATTAGGTCACTGGGGATAATGTAATTCTGGTTAACTGGCAGTCACCCAAAAAAAACCCTTTACAGGAAATTCTAAAAGGGATCAAAATACCGTACTATTTTATAAGTAGTAGATTTGAACATAATTGAATCCTTGGCTGAGAAACTTGCTATATCTCAGGGTGGTCATCTGAACACTGGAACACTATGGTTTTGACCATGACTCCAATAAGAAATATATTTTATATCATGGCTCAGATAGACATACAGAAAAAGAGCTGAAACAAAAGTTTTACAAAACAAAGCTTACTCTTACTATAGGAGATGTGCTTTTGATTTTTTTCTGTTCTTTCTATTCTGTTTTTTCACTTAAAAAATATGCTGGAACGTCTCCCACAAATAATTCCTCAACCTACTAATGTGTAACAACCCACAATTAGAAAAACACTGATATAGGCAGCCCTTCCACTGTGTGGTTTTGCCAATACATAAGACCAACCCAGGAAAGTAAAGTTGTAAGCAACCAGTGTTGGATAGAGCATATAGCTTCTGTTTTCTTTCTTTTTTTTTTTTTAATATATTAAGCTGAGCTATTAATTGAGGGATTTTTCTCCACCTACCAGAGGAGAGAATACATGACAGTGTGCAAAGACTTCCTTTAATCAGGACAGTGGGATTTAACAGAGCACATGTCTTGGCATCAGAAAACCAGGACTCATTGTGCAACCCCTAATGAAATAACAGATCTAGGCAATGATCATTAATGGCTGCTAAAACTATTCTGTGAAAAACTGATGAGAAACTTATAATGGACGGATCATGCAAACAATACCTGAACCCAATTATCCATCTTAATGTCACACAGAGAGAAAACTAGACTTTACTGCCTGCTGATGAGGTACACACCACCACCTATTAAGTATAATGGCCAAAAAAATAAAGGGAATAGAGGAATACATTAAAGGGACGCAATCAGCCAATCCAAAATGTGAGAAGTTGTACAGGACAAATGACCTGATTTTTTCAACAAATAAAAGTCAAGGAGGAAAAAAAAAAAAGAGGAGAAATTGATATAGATTAAGTAACTTAAGAGACAATCAATCAGATGTAATAGGTGGACCTTGTTTGGATCCCAAATCAAACTAGTGGAAAACAACATTTATGAGATAATTGAAGAAACTGAATACCAAATGGACATTAGGTAATATTTAGGAATTAATACTGTTCATTTTCTTAGGTGTGATAACGATACTGGGATTATAGAGAAAAAGTTCCTATTTCCTAGGTATGCATATTGAAGTATTTATGAATGAAATGATACGATGTTTAGGATTTACTTTAAAATAATGCAAGGTGGGGAGGGAGTGGATGAGTACAGATGAAATAAAATTGACCATATGTTGATTACTGTTGAAGCTGGGGTATGGGTATAAGGTATTTATTATACGATCGTTTGTACTTTTGTATATGTTTAAAATTTTCCATAATATAAAAAGAAAATAAGAAAACCTGGATTCAAACTCCAGGGTTTATTAGATGTAGGAGCTGGGAAGTCTCTTGAATCCTCTAATTTCAATTTTCTCATCTGAAAATAGGAATGGTAATCTCTACTTCATTTTTGTTGGGAGGAATGAAATGAGATCATAGATTCACATCTTTTGGAAATCCAGTTCTTATAAACTGCGAAACTCTTACAAGTGTTAGCACAACAGTTAGTTCCCTCTCTGTGATGCTCCGGAAGCAGAGAGAGATGACAAGTTTGTGGGAATGGAAGTAGGTAATGGGCCGGGCCAGCCTGGTGGTGTAGTGGCTAAGTTCGCATGCTCTGCTTCAGCTGCCCGGGGTTTGCAGGCCTGGATCCTGGGCACAGACCTACACACCACTTATCAAGCCATGCTGTGGCAGGCGTCCCACATATAAAGTAGAGGAAGATGGGCACATATGTTAGCCCAGGGCCAATCTGCCTCAGCAAAAAGAGGAGGATTGGCAACAGATGTTAGCTCAGAGCTAATCTTCCTCACCAAAAAAAAAAAAAAAAAAGAAATAGGTAATGGGCTGAATCCATTCGGACTCTTGAGAATTTCTGTTTTGTAGTAAACTCCTTAATATGACACTGTTTACTTTATATTGGCCCTTTTCTCCCAAAAGGACAGTGTCAAAGATATTTGCAATAAACTGAAGTTCTCTAACTGGAGTTGTTTATATTTCTTGTTTACTTTCACAATTTTTCATGTTTCCCCTACTAAAGGCAGAAAGTAAATTTACAGGAGACTGTATTGTTGAGATAAAATCTAACACAATTAGGAATCAATGTAATCTAAATAGGACTTTGTTTAAAATACTCCAGGTGCTCCCGGAAGAATAGATATGTATCTTTCAGCACTAATGCTTCACCTCAAATAAAAGGAAATTAACAGAGGTTCAAGTCTAAGTAACACAAAGGGAAACTTGGCACTATCTGGCTTCAGCTTGTAGAATGAGCAGAAGGGAGCCATTCTATAATGCAAATCCGATTAAGTCATTTCCCTTCCGTTCAATGGCTTCCCTCTGCCTTCAGGAAAAAGTCCAAACTCCTGAACAAAGGCTCACGTGGCTCTCCAGCCTTATTTCCACCCTCTTTCCCTAGTTTAAGCCCCTGCAGGACTGATGCCCCTTCTCACCACAGGAGAGAAGGCTTCGTCTTCCGCTTGTCTCTCCTTTACCTCTTAGTTATCAAGTCCTGTCAGTTCTCCTGCGATGTCTCTCAAATCTGCCCTCTCCCTTCCATTCCTGCTGCCACTGCCACAGATCACGCCTTTTTTACCTCTACTTCTCCATCTCCCAAAACAAAACATATCCTTATTTCTTTTTCTGATTGTGAAAGCAATTCATGCTCATAAAAAAAAGAAAAATAAGGCAATAGGAAAGGAATAAAAGTCTCCCCATGATCTCATGACACAGACATAAAGAACTTATCTTTCTAGCACACTCATGTTCATGGCAGCATTATTCACAATAGCCAAAGTTGGGAAGCAACCCAAATGTCCATCTATGGAATGGATAAACAAAATGTATTTATACATATAAAGTACATACAAAATGTGTATATGTAGGGGCCAGCCCGGTGGCGCAGCGGTTTAGGTCGCGCTTTGGCAGCCGGAAATTCGTGGGTTTGGATCCCGGGTGGGTGCCCGCTGGCGCACTGCCTATCAGCCATGCTGTAGCGGCGTCCCATACAAAGTAGAGGAAGACAGGCATGGATGTTAGCCCAGGGCCAGTCTTCCTCAGCAAAAAAGAGGAGGACTGGCAATGGATGTTAGCTCAGGGCTGGTCTTCCTCACCAAAAAAATAAATGTGTATATGTATACATACAATGGAATATTATTCAGCCTTAAAAAAGGAAGGAAATTCTGACACATGCTACAACATAGATGAACCTTGAGGACATGAAGCTAAGTGAAATAAGCCAATCACAAAAAGACAAATATTGTATGAGTCCACTTACATCAATTATCTAGAGTAGTCAAATTCATAGAAACAGAAAGTAGAACGGTGGTTGCCAGGGGCTAGAGGGAAGGGGAAATGGGGAATTGTTGTTTAATGGGTATAAAGTTTCAGTTTTGCAACATGAAAAAGTTCTGGAGGTTGACTGCACAACAATGTAAATATCCTTAACATTACTGAACTGTACACTTAAAAATGGTTATGATAAGGGGCCAGCCCTGTGGTGTAGTAGTTAAGTTCGTACACTCCACTGCGGCAGCCCAGGGTTCATGGGTTCAGATCCCGGGCATGGACCTACACACCACTTATCAAGCCATGCTGTGGCAGGCATCCCACATAAAGGAGAGGAAGATGGGCACAGACGTTAGCTCAGGGCCAATCTTCCTCAGCAAAAAGAGGGGGATTGGCGGTGGATGTTAGCTCAGGGCTAATCTTCCTCACACACACACACACACACACACACACAAATGGTTACAATGATAAATTTTATGTTACACGTATTTTAGCACAATTAAAAATGAAAAGAAATTTTTAAACAATTAATCTTTCTAGACATTTTTCCTATAAATACATATGTATACACTTAAAAAAACAAAAATAGGAACATATTGTAATCTGCTTTTCACACCTAACCATATGATATAAACATCTTTCATCTTTCTCATATATATATCTCCCAATTCATTCTTTTAATGACTGATAGTACCCCTCATATGACTGCACCATAATTTAACTGTTTTCCATTTTTCAATATTATAAAGACATCATAGTCAACATCTTCGCATATTTTCTCATTACGTCTTATGGTAGACATCTCTTTCTTTACATGTTCTTTTTCTAGTATGGAGTACCCTGATTTTCCCAAGAGAAAACCACCTCCTCTTCACCCAAACACCCATCCTGCCACCTACCACACCCACTTCAACCAACTCTTATTCTATCTGGCTACCCTGGGCACACTTACTTTAAAGTTTATTCCTAGGTATTTATTTTTCATGTTGCTACTGTCATTTCTGCCACAATTACATTTTCTATTACTGCTTACACGAAGCTGTTGCTTTTTGTCTATCTTGTAGCTGCTTGTTCACTTATTATATCTAATTATTTTTAATTTAATTCTCTTGAATTTTCTCAGCAGATAATCAGATCATAGGTAGACAATCACATCATCTAGGTAGTGAGTAAGAGCAAAAGCTCTGGACTCAGGCAGACCTGGATTCAAATCCTGTGTGACACTGGGTAAGCATTTTACCTCAATTTCCTCTTCCATAATCTGGAAATTGTAACAGAGGCAATCTCTCAGGGTAGCTGTAAAGATCACATTATTAACTGAGACTAGTGCATGAAAAGTGCTTAACACCAGATTAGTTCAATAAATGTCTCTATCTGATGATCCTGAAAATATAACTTTCTCTCCACACTTACACCTTTCATTTATTTTTTCTTGTTGCACTACACCGGTGCACTCTTTTTCAGCATTTACCTTGCTTCCCACTTCTCCAAAAAAGTAGAAGCCACCAGACTCCTTTTAAAGGATCTGTGCTGTGGATCTTATCCACTCGCAGCTTCTCAGGAAAGTTGTGCCACTGATTTTCCCCTTCATCTCCTGTATTTTCTCCGCCTCTCCCTCACTACTGGCTCTTTGCCATCAGCATTTAAATCTGTTCACGTCTCTCTCTTGCTTAAGACTTCACCTTATTCCCCAATAGCTCTCCAGCCTTTTCTCCCCCTTCACAGCCAAACTTCTTTGAGCTGCCTACACTTTGTCTTTACTTTCTCACATCCCACTCTCTCCTCATCCCACTGATACATTACATTGAACCTTTGGAAGCTGCCAATATTATAGATTCCGCCTCCACCATTTCACCAAATCTGCTCAATTAGGTCCCCAGTGACCTCTCTATTTATTTATCCGAAGGACCCATTTTAAGGTTTAACTTATTTTACTTGAAATCTCTGCAGCATCCAGCAAAGCTGACCTCTTCCTTGGGCTTTCATTACTACACTCTGCTAATTTTCCTACTTATCCGGCCATGTCTTCTTGGTGTAGTCTAAGTGAACAGTTCTCCCAAGAATACGCGACAATGGCCCTGAATCATCTGGGCCTTTTGTCTCTCTCTAGATGGGTCTCTTCCAATATTGATTAAGTTCAAGTTGCACTGAACTGCTTACGTCTTTTAAATATTGATTTAAGTTCCAGCTGTAACTGGTTTGCTTTCGTCTCCACTAATGTACCTTCGAACATGTTTGGAATACATGCCATGAGGGCAGGAACCTGATTCCTCACTACCTACACACTGCCTGACACGTAGTAGATGCTCAATAAATATTTTTTGAATCACCACAAATGAATGATTGCAATGGGAAAAACAGATTAGAGGAGTGATGAGACCAAGAGAGAACAAAAAAATCCCTGATCTTTCTGAAACCATACCTCTGATCAACACACACAACACACACTCACTGCCTGCTTAAAATCCTTTGATGGCCCCCACTGCCCCCAAGATAAAGTCCAAACTCCTCAAAACTTACAAGAAGATATGAGGAAAGTCTTTCAGAAGGGGCACCTGCTTATCTCTCAAACACATCAAGCCAGACCACTTCCACTTCTCAGAATGTCTCCAGAGACAGCCTAAGAAATCCTTGTGCATGCCGCGCAGCCTGCACTTTCTCCCCAGGGCTGTGCACGTGCCGCTCTCTCTGCCTAGAACATCGTGCATTTCACCAGCCTCATCTTCTAGCCATTACAAAGGCAGCCTTCACGTCTCGTTTTGGAAGTCATCTTCCTTTAGAATCTCTCTTTGACCATCCTCCCCCACTTCATCTCCAGAAATCTTGGTTAACTGCCTTCTCTGCATCCCACAGTCCCCTGTGTGTCCAAAATCACAGCTCGAATCACAGTGAACTCCTATTTATGCCGTAAAACTGTGGAGTTCCCTGAGGACAAGACGTCTCATTCACTTTTTTACTCCTGGCGATCAGCCCAGGCCCTGGCACACAGTACATGCTCAGTGATGGACTTCCTTGTAGTAGTAGTAAGGATAAAAGCTCTCAAGTATTAAGGACCTACCTGCAAGGGCTTTAAATATAAATTTACTTTGTAATAACCTATAAGACACGTGCTATTATTATCCCCATTTTGCAAATGGGAAAACTAATGCACAAATAAGTCAATCCTCTCTGGCCACCGAAGAATCACAGACATACATTTCCTGCAGTTTTGAGCTTTTCCCCAACCCCCAAATAAGAAGGGATTTTTTTCTTCCTTTTTAAAGAAACTTTCGGATCAGGCCAATGACCCCCAAACATAAAAACAGCCGAGAGCTCACTCCACGCCAGCGCCGGGCGGGGTGAAAGGGCACGACGGGGCGCCGCCCGGGCGCGGCGGAGGGGATCAAGGTCCGACCCCAGCCTCCTTCGCGGGGGTCCCCTGCGGCCCGGCCCCTCGCCCGCCGCGACGAGTCGACGCCGGTACCGGCGCGGTCGGGCCGTGACTGCCCGCTCGGCCCCTGCTCACCTGCCTTCCCGCCGCCTCACCGAGCCGAGCCGCCGGCCCGCAGCGCCTCCCCCGGGCTGCTTGGCGCCGGCAGCGCGCAGCGGAGCCCGTTGCCTTGGCGACCGGAGCGGCTGCGCTCCCGCGGCTCGCGCTACGGCGGCTCGGAGGGGACCTGGAGGGTGCGCGTGCCCTTCCGCAGCCCCCGAGCGGGAGGAGGAGGGAAGGGGAGGTCCTGAGCGATGAGGCCCCCGGGTGGGGGCTTGGCATCCTGCAACTTGGCCCCAAGGGAAGGGAGAAGGAAGGGAATGCTGGGGGTAAGGGGGGCAGGAAGGCCGGGGGTGGGGTCGGGGGAGGACTTGTGCCTCAGATGCTGCCTGGGCCTCAGTTTATCCTTCTGTAACCTGAGATGGGACCGTTCAGGGAAAGGACGCGGCGTAGGCAGAAGCTGGCTAGACTGGGATTATTTAAAGACGAGAAAACTGATGTGGGAGGGGTGGCAGATGCCCCTGTCATTAATCTCCGAAGGGGTGGTGTGGCAAAGAATGAATAAACTTGTTTCTTTGGGCTCAGGGTGAGAATTAATCACCAGATTTAATTTCACTATGGGAAATAATTTATTTTAACTTGTGACGAGCAATTACACTTCTTGGAATAATCCTGCAAATATACTGGAACATGAGCACAAGGGATATTCATTGTGCCATTGTAAAAGCAAAGGGTTGAGACCAGTCTAAATGGCCGTCAGTAGGGGATTGAGTAAATAAATTATGGTACATCCATAAAATAGATTACTGTAATAAGAATTAAGAGGGACCGAGGTAGATTTAGATGTAGATACAGTTTAGATATAGATCGATCTTCAAGCTAGGCATACAGCGATAGTCTCCTAACTAGTTCTGTCTTTGCTTCTAGTCTTACCTTCAACTCTACCCCAACCCTGCCCCAGTCTATTCTCCATCCAGCAACCAAAATGACCCTTTTAGAATGTAAACATGATCATGTCCTTCCCTGGCTCAAAACCTTTCAGTGCTGAATAAAATGTAGAGTTAACACAGTCACCAACAAGCCCCTAAGAGAACTACCCCCCGGGGTACCCATCCGACCTCTTCTCTCACCATTTTCCCTCTTATCTATGCTCCAGTCACCCTGGCCTTGTGGTTTTTAAGTTAAGCATGCTTCTGTCTCGGGGCCTTTCCTTTTGCTGTTCCATGTTGGGACCACTCTTCCTCCAGATATCCCTATGGCTTGCTTCCTCACTTCCTTCCTATCTCTGCTCAAACGTCAGGTCATCAAAAAGAAGCCTTGCCCTGACTCCTCTATTTAAAATAGCAGACCCCGCTGACTCTGTATTCTCCTCTCCTGCTTTATTTTCTTTACAGTTCTTGTCAGTATCTGATATTATATACTTGTTTGTTTATTGCTCGTCTCTTTTCATTACATCATAAACTCTTTTGAGAGCAGGCATTTTGTTTTGTTCCCTGCTGTTTTCTCATCACTGGGGACAGTGTCTGGCACATAGTAAAAGCTTGGTAAATATTTATTGAATGAATGAATAAGTTAAGTGAAAAAAGCAATGTGCAACACCATGTGGTTGGAATACTACCACGTGTAAAAACGGAGTGATAGATAATGCATGTAATCCTGGCATGTGCATATATGAACTCTGGAAAGAGATCTGGGAGATGGGGGGGATAAGATAATACATTTTCCTTGTATGTTCTTTTATGCAGTAGTTTTTAAAACCAAGGACACCTATTATCTTTTCAAACAATATATAGGAGTGTAAAGGATCAGAATTTGCCACCCTAAAATATGACACTTTGGCATAAGGATTATTTCAAGCTGAAAGCATTTGAGAAGTAGACATAGAAAAGCTCTCTGTCCTCCCCCTATACATTTCCCTTTGTGGAGGTGTCCCCTGTCTTCTCTGCACCAGGAAGGGCAGAAGTTAATCACAGGAGACAATTCTAGACTCTTAACAGTAAGAGGAATCTACATAACAAACCTTACTAAAACAATCTTTAATTTCTGTTAGTTTCTCCCATATATTTACCTTTCCACGGTCTGCTACCCCTAAAAGCCTAAACCCTTTTCCATTGTCTTACCACTTCTCTACAAATTTAAAATTTATTGTCCTTTGTGATATGGTATAAAAGCCTCCATGCCTAGCTGGTGTAGGGGAGGAAGACAATTCCTCTACCCTCTAGGTTCTTTTGGCTTGTCTAAGAATTTAATTGACATGAGACAGAATAACAGGAGAAAATCAAACAAAGCTTCATAACCTGTATACATGGGAGAAACCCAGGAAAACTGAGAAACTCACCAGAATGGCCAAAGCCACCTTAAATACCATTTTCAGCTAAAGACAAAGGAGGATGTTGGGGGTAGTGGTTTGGGACTTCAAAGGGGAGGAAGGCAATTCAAATGGAGATGGAAAAGCAAATGTTTGGTAGACAAAACTTTGATAAGAATGGGCTTAGCAAGGACCCTTCCAGTCTACTGATACCCAGAGTTATCTGTGGTGATGGCCTGTCCTGGGGACAGGTCTTCTATCTTAAATTCTTTTAGGCAGTGAGGGGGAAGGTCAGAGTTTCTTTCAGAGTCTCTTTTCTTTAAAACTAATCAAGCCAAAGAGACACATTTGGGGTGGCCAATTCTTTTTTTTTTTTTTTTCTGAGGAAGACCAGCCCTGAGCTAACATCTGTTGCCAATCCTCCTCTTTTTGCTGAGGAAGACTGGCCCTGGGCTAACATCCGTGCCCATCTTCCTCTATTTTATGTGGGACACTGCCACAACATGGCTGACAAGCAGTGCCTTGGTCCGCACCCGGGATCTGAACTCGCGAACCCCGGGCCGCCAAAAAGGAGCACATGAACTTAACCACTATGCCACCGGGCCAGCCCCAAAGGGTGGCCAATTCTGATCCCCCGCACTGGGCTAGTCACTGAACCTAAGAAGGTGGAGGAAAATTGTTCCTCTACTACAGGGGAAAAAAACAACCTAGTTTTGATAACTGAAATGTAAACATGGGAGGGGCTTCTTTGGGTGGCAGTGAGACCCCCACCCTAGAAGAGATGTTGCTGAAGGGTCCTTGCATGAGGTGAGAAATTGGAGTAGATGATCTCAAAGATCTGCCCTCCCCCATGTTTGCACCTAGATGAGGCACACTTAATCACTCACAAAAACAGTGAAAGATGGGCAGGATCCCACATTTGGGAGGACTAATACTTGCAGGTCAGGAAATGAAAAACTCTTCAGCTGCCAGCTAGACCCAAAGTTCCTCACTGAACATAAATTGTACTTCCAGAATATAAACACATCAGACAAGGCCATTCTGTAGTTGGAACAAGGCAGAGACAAGGCCACTCCAGAACCACAAATATGACCCAACATCCTCCTCTTCTGACTAACATGAGTGGGTCCTGCTTCTTTTCCAGTGACAACTCTGGCCCTGCTTTAATCTTTCTACCTTCTGGATAAAAATTATTCAGATACCTAATCATTGAATTGCCCCTGCTTCTTGACTGTGTCCAATTCAAAACTGTTCCCCACCCCCTTAAACCCTCCTAAGAGATACCCAGCACAAACCCAAATTCTAAAATAAGCTCTTCCCAATTTCCTCTTACTAAGATACCTCATGGCTTCTCTGGTGTGCGCTCTCCCTTGCTGAATAAGCCAAATGAATCTGACTCTTTTTGACTACAGGTATGTTCCTGGTGGAATCTGATCACGGGCTTTATCAGTCTTAGCTTTCTTTTGCCCAGTCCAGCAATACCCAGACAGGAAGAAGCAAGGATTTTAAGGGCTACCTGGAAGGTTCAGTGGTCCTGAAGCAGCCTGACTTGGGCAGGTATTTTGAAGGAGGAGGGTGGGATGAAGAAGGACTGAGGTAGTGTTGGGGCCCAGGACAGGCCACCCCAAAATAATCTGTAACAGCCTATTGATCATTTTGAATTGAAGTTACTTGAGAAGCAAGAAGGGCTTTCTGACCCCCCTGTCTCTGTTCCCTGAAAGCAGGAAATACGTCTCCCATGTGAAAGGTGCTCCCTCTGCATCCTTATCAGCAGAGCTAGGGAATTGAGGGCTCAGAAGCCTGCATAGACAAACCTTGCTAGTTTACTACCTCAAGCATAAACTCTGCTTAAAATCTTCACTAATTACCTACCCCAAACCTAGTTTCTTTGTCCTGTCAATTCTCCACAAATTTACTGTTTCTTTGTGTAAAAGATTTATATGCTGCCTGTTTTGTTCACTCTCCAAGCATCATTTCTTTATGATCTCCAATACGTACGTATTAAACTGGGTTTATCTCCTGTTAATCTGATCTTGTGTCAATTTTACTATTGGTCCAGCCATGAGAATACAAGAAGGGAAGAAAGGGGATTTTCCCCACCCCGACAGTAGGAATTAGGAAAGCTTGGTAATTCTCCTTCCTCTGCCATCTGCCTTTCTGTGGCCTTGGGCAAACCATTTCACTTTGAGACCTTTTCCATTTCTGTAAAAGAAGAGATTGGAATGTATTTCTAAGGCGTCTTCCAGCCTAAATATTCTAGGATTCCAAACTCTACAGGTTCTTGTATTCCCAGGTAAATGTCCCCTACATTACTCTTTTGTATAACACTATCATCATTGTTGCCATACCTGCATACCACCTGTACTGTTATGTACATAAGTAAATCATTTTTTCTTTAAATGGACTCTCAATTTTTACTTAAATTTACATCACTGCTTAAATGGAAAACCAAGGGCCGGCCCAGTGGTGTAGTGGTTAAGTTTTTGCACTCTGCTTCAGCAGCCCAGGGTTCACAGATTCAGATCCCAGGCACGGACCTACACACTGCTCATCAAGCCATGCTGTGGCAGCATCCCACATACAAAATGGAGGAAGATGGGCACAGATGTTAGCTCAGCGACAATCGACCTCAAGCAAAAAAAGAGGAAGATTGGCAACAGATGTTAGCTCAGGGTCAATCTTCCTCACACACAAAAAAAATAATAAAATAAATGGAAAACCAGCATTGCTTGGAAGAAATGGAAGTATTTCTGCAAACACACACACACACAACCCTAAAACAAAGCAATGTTATTTAACTGTAGTTGTGGTTACCTTTTGGAGAGATCTGGAAAAGGAAGCCTTCATTCTGTTAAAAAGGGAGATAAGCAAATGTTCAGAAAATGTTAAATATGGACTAGATTCAAACAAACTTTCTCTTTGGTTTGAAACAGGACTTCTCACTCTGCCTTTCAGGGTTACCTAGTGTCGTGTTCATGCACCCTGACATCTTTCCTTTATGCCAAATCGTATACATATCCCACATTTTAGGTGATGAATACATGAAAAGCAATAAGATATATTGGAGGTATGAGGAAGATGTTTGGTTTAAAACTAATTCAGCCTGACCTTGTTCTTCCAGAAGGGCCTGATGTGACCTGTTGAGCATGTATTGTACATCTGCTTTAAACATTTACAATGTCCCAAAGCCAAGAATGATGCCCTTAGAGAAACGGATGTTGCCTCTTCCCATATCAGCTTTTCCTGATAGATAAACATTTCTTCCCAGAAACTAAGGATTAATTACCGACCTACTGTGCTCATCCCATGACCACTGACCTGCTGTGCCAGCAAAGCGTCTTGTGACTGTAGTCAAAGGAATATTACTGTCATATGTGATATATGTCCCTTGTTCTGAGACGGTATATAACCACTCTGTACACCCTGCTTCTTCAGGGTGCTTCCTTCCTTGGTGAAGGTTGCTTCAGGACTGTAGTCCTCAAAACTGGCTCGTGTAACAAACTCACTCTGATTTTGATTTATAGATTGATAATAGATTATTTGCATCAACATAGGAAACAATGCCCATCTTTTCCTGATTATCTTGGAGTCATCCTTCAATTCTCAGATTAAATATTAATTCCTCTGAAAGCCCTTCCAGGACTACCCCTCAAGGAAATTACTTTCCCCTTACATAGTAGGCATTAAATAAACTTTTATTGAAAGAATATTCCCTCATACTACTTTTTCATGGTACTCATCACAATATGTCATGGTGCCTTTCCGCTTGTTGTCAGTCGCTTCTTTACTAGGCCATAAATTCTTGTGCACTTCTGTACCCTAGATCTTGACACATAATGGGCTCCCAGTGAATACAAATGAGGTGAAGGAATAAAGCTGTCACAGTTTTTGCAGCCCCGGGCCTGTTAGCTCCGCCTCCCGCCTCAGCCCCGGCTGGTTTAGCCCCGCCTTCCCCTGAGCGCAGTGCTGATTTAGCCCCGCCTTCTCCCTCAGCCCGGGACTGGTTTAGCTCCGCCTCCCCCTTCTACCAATGACAGATGCCCTCTCCGTGGCGGCCGAGGGCGTGGGCGGGGCCACGCGATGACGCACGCCGCGCGTTTCCGGCCTGAGAAACCGTGGCGTTTCTGAGGAGACGCCTCAGTTGGTGGATATCACCGCGCTACAAGGGGACCGGCCGCCTCCATCGTCAGCGTCGCCATGGGTTCTGTGCTGGGCGTCTTCTCCCTCGCCAGCTGGGTGAGCTCGAGCTCTGGTGTCTCCATTGGACCTCTGGTTTGGGGGAGGGTGATAGGGAGCCCCAAGCCCAGACCCGCTCGGCCTCGGCTCCAGAGGCCCGGGGGCGGGGGAGGCCGCCCCTGGGCTGCAGCGGGTATCCGGGGGCCCAGGCCGAAGCCCGCGATGACCCCGGTCGGGAACAGGCCGCTCGCCTTCCGGGTTTGTAGAGAACGTAGGAGGCCAGCCGCCATTGTTTACAGTTTCGATTGCCCCGCCCCCGCCAGCCTTCCGGCCTTGGAGTTCCTGCGGAGCCGGCGGAGGACCAGGGAATGGGTTCCCGGGGCGGGGGCTCCGGTTCCTTTCGAGGCACCTTAAGGTGGCGTCGTCTGATTTTGGGTCATTTGATTTCGTTCCATAGCACGGGATTTGCTAAAGCTACAGAGTTTGTGGCAGAGCTGGGATTTTAACCGAGGCCTCTCCAGTTCTGGTGCAAGGGGAAGAAGGCCTTGAGGATTACTATTCAGAATAGGAAGCCGTGGCTTGAACATTTTGAATCTTGTACAAGTCACTTAGCTCTGGCTTTCCGTAAGATGAGGATGATCATCCAGTATTCCTCGCCTCGATAACTGTTGTGAGGATAAAGTGAATAAATGGGTTGAATCACTTTGTAGATTGTAAATGGTGTATTTTAAAAAGGAAATTTTAGGATCTGTGGAAGAGAATATGCTGAGTTCCCTCATACACTCGCTCCAGAGGAGCATGATTCTTTGTAATCTTTTTCTTGTTTTCTCATTCCCCAACTGATTTAATTGACCAAGGACCCAATCTCAGCTCATTCCACTACCATTTCTTAGGGACAGAATGTATTTTTCATCCTTTAAGGTTGTTGATCTTAAATCAGAAGGGCGTTTGGTCATTTACAGGTTCCTTGAGAGCAGTGGCTTTCCAGTTTTTTTGACCTTGACCCAAAGTAAGAAATACATTTACATAGTTGATTTAATACACCCAAGTTTTATGAAATAATTCTTACCTTTACCATCTGTTGTACAATTTTTCTATCACATTGAAAAAAATCCTGGTCAGTTGATTTTTGCCATCCACTAGTGGGTCAAACTCACTATTTACAAAATAGATTTAGAAAAAATACAATTACGAAGATCACTATTAAGGGGTGAATTTGTAATTGAAACAAATATATCTTTCCTATCCTAATAACCTGAAACACCCTTTGGCTTTGATGTAAAACTAAGATCTGAATTGAAGCCATCAAAGTATTTATATGAATTGCTTTTATATTTTATTAATTCCTTTTGTTCAATAGGAACAGCAAGGAGTTCAGTGTACCAGAGAATGAGATAAGTGAGGGGAAGAATAATGGGAAATGAAGTCAGAAAGGTAGCAGGGAGCCAAATCATGTAGATAACACATTGTATGGTCTTGTACTTTGGCTTTTACTCTTAAGTGATATGGGATCCTTTACAGAAAAGAGGAATCATGTGATCTGACTTGAGTTTACACAAGGTTACTGTGTGGAGAAAGGAAGGGTGAAGCAGTGTAGGGAAGGAAAAACTTTTCTTCCACCCTCTGTGGGGTTAGTGGTTGGGGGCCTGTGAATTAAACTGACAAAAGACAGATTAGCAAGAGAATAAAAGAGTTTATGTATGTGAGCAACACACAAACACACTGGAGTGCTCAATGATGAATAATTCAAAGGGGTGGTTAGAATATAGGGCATATTATATATCTAACTTGATAGGGGGAAAGGAGAGAGGAGAAAAGGGCTTCTATAGGAAGAACAAATAGGTTTCTTTAGGAAAGACAAATGGGTTTTTAGGAGAACAAACAGGAGATAAGAAAGCTTGTGATAATACTTGTTTATGTAGGTGCAGAGGTCTTTTTATTTTCTTCATGGCCATAAAACTTCCCTGGAGAGAGAATTTATGGCAGCCTCATATTCTAGAAGTTGCTGCTTTTAGTCACATGAAGAAACCTCTGAGAAGGCTTTTTTCCTGTATCTGCTGAATCTCAAATGTCTTCGTCTTAAAATAATCTTTATGCCAACTCTGGGTTCTGAATGGGTCACTACAGCAGTGAGCCAGGAGCTATTGCATTTAATCCAGGTGAGAGATGATAGTAGTGGCTTGGACCAATGTGATAGCTAAGGATGCTGTGAAAGTGGTCAGATTCTGGATATACTTTGAAATAGAGCTGATGTGCTGAAGATTGGCTGAGGGTTTGGGAAGAGAAGGCATCAAGGACGACAGGGTTTTTGGCCTGAGCAAGAGGAAGAATAGAGTTGTCATTTGCTGAGATAGGGAATTAACATAACATATAGTAAGACAAGTTTGTTTCACAGATCAAGTACCTTCTGTGTAAAGGTGCAAGAGATCTAACACTGGGTGGCCCCCCTCAAGATATTTACATTCTCATGACAGTTATAAACCAGTAAGTAGGTGTATTTGTTTGCTAGGGCTGGATGACAAAATAAACAACGAAAATTTATTCTTTCACAGTTCTGGAGGCTGGAAGTCCAAGATTAAGGTGTCAGCAGGATTGGTTCCTTCTGAGGTGGTGAGGGAGAATCTGTCCATGCTTCTTCCCTAGCTCCTGGTAGTTTGCTAGCAGTCTTTGGTGTTCCTTGGCTTGTGGATCTCTGCCCTCATCTTTACATGATGTTCTCCCTGTGTTGTATGTCTGTGTCCAAATTTCTCCTTTTCATGACACTTGTCGTATTGGATTAGGTGCCCACTCTTCTCCAGTATAGCATCATTTTAACTAATTAAATCTGCGATGACCCTATTTCCAAATAAGGTCATATTCTGAGATATAGGGGTTAGGACTTCAACATGAACTTTAGCGGGGGACACAATTCATAGCAAACAGTAAGCAATTATTATGAGATTATTTAGTTGGACAGAGAAAAAAATGGCTAAAGGGAGTCAGACGTGAGAGAGTGCAGACAAAATAAACCTGAAGCAATCATTGTCATTGTTTTTGGCTATAGAATATCTGTATTTCTGTCTGTGGTCAGATACAGACTTTTATTATGGTCTTTTGGCCCAGATTGTAGTTAAGAATTGGAGACTGAGGCTGGCTGGTCAGTATCCCATGGCGGTTGCAATTACAAATACTAATGGCTACCATGATATACCGAGCGCCTGTTAATGTCAGGCATTCTGCTAGGTGCTGTATATTCCTGACACTATCGCATTCTTCATGCAGTAATTCTCTTTGGGTAGCTGGTGTTATGCTCATTTTTGCAAGAAATCTGGGCTTTTAAGAAGCTTAGCAGCTTGCTCCAGATCACACAAAACCATGGTCAAGTCCACACGAGGTACCATCTGTAAAAAGTAAAGATTATTACTTAAGTAAAGATTGTTACTGTACTATAAGACAGAATCCCCCATTGTTTACATCTGCTACTTCTGCTGATAATTCTGAATTATTCTCTCCTTGTAATGTCACTTGATAATGTCACCTGTCAAAGCAAATCAAGAGGTTTCCTAATCAAGCATATGTAAGAATGACTTAAATTATATCTTCTCTCATCTGGAATGCTAATTGGGAGATTTTAGCTGACCAAAGATCCAAGTTACTCTTTTTTTTTAAATTAAGGTAAAATTCACATAACATAAAATTAATAATTTTAAAGTATATAATTCAGTGGCGTTTAGTACATTCACAGTGTTATGCTGTGACCACATCTATCTAGTTCCAGAACATTTTCATCACCTCAAAAGGAAACATTTAAGCGGTTACTCCTCACTCCTCTCCCTCCAACCTCTGGAAACCACTAATCTACTTTCTGTCTCTGGATTTACCTGTCCTGGATATTTCATATAAATGAAATCACACAATATGTGACCTTTTGTGTCTGGCTTCTTTGACTTAGCATGATGTTTTCGAGGTTCACCTATGTTGTACCATGTACCAGTACTTCGTTTTTATGGCTGAGTAATATTTCATTGTTTGGATATGCTACATTTTACTTATCCATTCATCAGTTGATAAACATTTGGGTTGTTTCTACAATTGTAAATAGTGCCGCTTTGAACATTGATGTACAAACTTTTGTTTTAATCCTGTTTCAGTTCTTTTGAGTGTATATTTAGGAGTGGAATTGCTGGGTCATGTGGTAATTCTATGTTTAACTTTTTGAGAAATCTCCACGTTACTCTGAATGGAGCTAAATGGCTCTTTCTATCATGATTTATAAGGGTTTCTATGTAATGTTGCTTTATGCTGTAATGTCAGATTTGGTAACTAGGATTCTCAGTAAACAGCAAGTGGAGTTAGGTTTGTATTTTTCTCAATATTAAGATATATTGTTTTTAAATAAAATATGTTCTCTATGAATATAACTATCATTTATTGGGCTCTTACTGTATTTTAGGCACTGTGTTGAGTGCTCATTTAATACAGCAGTGTCTGAGGGAGGAAAATTCTGTTATCGAGTCTATTTTACAGTTGGAGAAATTGGCTTAGATTAGGTAACTTGCTGAGGTAAAGTGGCAGAAATAATGTTGATTCCAGAGCCCCTGCTTTTAACCACTTCCTCCCAGCTATAATGCTCTCAGGTAAAACTGTCAAAGTTGGTTTGCCTCATCTTCTGTTCTGCGACACTCGTGTCTTGAAGGAGTCCACTGAAGGAGGTCTCAAATGGCCGTGGTGTGCTTGTTACAGGTTCCGTGCCTGTGCAGCGGCGCCTCGTGTTTGCTGTGTAGTTGCTGTCCCAACAGTAAGAATTCCACTGTGACTCGCCTCATCTATGCCTTCATTCTCCTCCTGGGCACTCTTGTCTCCTGTATCATGCTGTGGGGCGGCGTGGAAAGTCAGCTGAAGAAGGTAAGTAAAGTAAGAGTACCCTAAAAATGTACTGGTTATTTTTATTGTTTTTTATATTTTGCAAAATTTTGGTTGTAATTAATGTTCTTACTTATTACTTCACTGTTATGAAACTCAAGTTTGTTATAATTGTTGGGTTTTTAAATTACTTTTGGGTAGAGTCAAGACACGGAATATGACGATATTGGTCATTTTCCAGAAATGAAGGTAGTCAGAATGAATATCTTCGGCTGTAGTCTAACAACTGAGAGAAAACAGAATGGCTCTCAAATGTTTTCTTTCTCTATATGTTTAAGATTTAAAACATTTAAACTAGACTAGCCCTTTGCCTTTGGAAGGAGTGAATTGTAGCTTGAAAATTCATGGGAAAATAGGAGATAACCTCATCAGCAGAAAAGAACAAAGAAGAAAGCGTTTCACTTTTATTTTCAAAATGAGAGTTGTTTATGCTTTTTGGTGACAAGATTATAAGTGAATTGGAAGGCAAAGAGAAAAATTCCACAGGACAACCTTGGAGTTGTTGAGGTAGTCAATTTTATAAATCCAGGTTTTCCTGTGGTGGGATAGAATCTCTGTTTAAATGTGGCTCCTCCTGTAGCATTGATATTGTTTTTTCAGATTCCTGGATTCTGTGAAGGGGGATTTAAAATCAACGTGGCTGATATAATGGCAGATAAAGATTGTGATGTGCTGGTCGGTTATAAAGCTGTGTATCGGATCAACTTTGCCTTGGCCATCTTTTTTTTTGTCTTCTTTCTGCTCATGTTAAAAGTAAAAACAAGTAAAGATCCCAGAGCAGCAGTACACAATGGGTATGTGAGATCTATTTATTATTATTATTAACTTGTTATATCATAGTGTGAATCCTCCCCTTCAACGGTTCTTGTTGCCATTCTGATGGAAGCAGTGGAGTATGTAAATCAGTGGCCCAGAGGTATTTCTGACCTGTTATACAAATGAAGTTGTTTCAGTGTCATTTTCAGTTGGAGTCCTGGAGGATGTGGAGAGGATGAGGAGAGTCTTGTCTTTTTTTTTTTTTTTTTTTACTACCTTTGGTTTAAGTTCCTAGATTTTTTTTTTTTTAATTTTTTTGGGGGGCAGGGAGGAAGATTAGCCCTTAGCTAACATCCACTGCCAATCCCCCTCTTTTTGCTGAGGAAGATCGACCCTGAGCTAACATCTGTGCCCATCTTCCTCTACTTTACATGGTACGCCTGCCACAGCATGGCTTGATAAGCAGTGCTTAGGTCTGCGCCCAAGATCTGAACCTGGGAACCCTGGGCTGCCACAGCAGAGCACGCGAACTTAACTGCTACGCCACTGGACTGGCCTTAGTTCCTAGATTTTTATTGAACACCCGTGAAACGGTTAAATCACTGTGCTGGGCACTATACACACATTTTTTTTTCCTTTTATTTTTAAAGATAATCGTATATCTGATATATTTAAACAGTATACAGAAATATGCACATTGAATATATTTGGGCCACTGACTTACATATTCTGTTGCTTTCCATTCTTGACCCCCTTTTACATCCATTTCTGATTCTCATTTGAAGACCAAAGGGAGGTTTGTAAACTTTATATGTATTATATTCCCCTTTTTACAGATGCAATAACTGAATTTTAGAGAGGTTAAATAAATTGCCTGAGATCTCTCAGCCAGTGAGGCTTGGAGCTAGGATTGAAACTCAGATTTGTCCTGCTCCAAAGCGTGATTCTTTCCACTCTGCCATACAAGGCAGGCTTTACAGATCATAGACTGAAAGCCAGGTTTGGTCCTGGATTTGTTGGTGATGAACTGTGTGATTGTGGGCAAGGCACTTAAGTCCTGTGTTGTAAAAGAAGGATTAGGTGATACCCTTTCCCCCAGATCTAATAGTTAATTGCTCTATATTTAGCTAACATTATTAGTTTAGAACTCTCCAGAATTCTAGAAAAATGCCTATTTTTAAGTGCTAAAAGTAGGGAAACTCTGAAGTTATATGTTTCTCTCTTACTATGAATGTGAATGATTTGTTCTCTGTGCTAATATTTGTCCTTAAATTGTGTAAAATATTGAGTGATGTAGCTTCATGTCAAATGAGGAAATAAGCCCAGACAATCAGGTTGGAAATGCTAGTAAGGCTTTATTTTTGCATTTCAGAAATTCATTTTTCTCAGTGTAAGGACAAAAATTAGCATTTCATAAATGCACTTTTATATTTTAATAGGTTTTGGTTCTTCAAAATTGCAGCCATTGTTGGTATCATGGTTGGATCTTTCTATATCCCTGGGGGCCATTTCACTACAGGTATGGCTCATTATTCAGGGGGTTAATTATAATATATACAATCTCTACATAATATATACAATCTCTAATATATACAATAACTCTACTGAGTTAAAGCTACATTTTCATCACTGATTTTGCAAAACTGGCAATTAAGTGAGATGATGTCCAATTATATTATTTGGTACTAATATTAAGACATTAATTGATTAAGGCCAGGTGGCATTCAGCCCACTTCTTAGCTGTTCTGGAACCATATGTTAATTGTTTGCCAGTATTTTAATAGTTTACCTTCTCATTTGGCAATACTTAGTTAATCAGAGAGCTTGTCAACATAAGGACTTGTAACCGATGTACTCTACTATCTCTGTCTTAACCTGCTTTCCTAACATGGCATCAAGTGACATCTGTGAATTTCCACTGTGATTTTTTTTCCCCATGTAAAGTAAAGGAAAAGGCTTTATAGTACCATTTGGAATGTCAGATCTTAGGCTCGCCTTGGCACAAGCTACAACAAATTTTAAAAGGTCTGAAACCTAACAACACTTCTCAGGGAAAGCCTTTGAGTTTGGAATTGGAATAATCTTGCTGTTCTGCTGGAGACAGAATATGTCCTTACCACCTCTCTCTTACTTGAATTGAAATCTTTTTAGAATGTTGGACAATAATGTTCTGAAATGTTACTCCTGTGGTAAATAACAACTTTGTTCTTTTGGTTTGTAGCCTGGTTTGCTATTGGCATGGTAGGGGCCTTCTTCTTTATCCTCATCCAGCTAGTGCTGTTGGTAGACTTTGCTCACTCTTGGAATGAATCATGGGTAAATCGAATGGAAGAAGGAAACCCAAGGCTCTGGTATGCTGGTAGGTATCCAAACACACCTGTGAGAGCCATACTGCATTATGCTACATTAAACAGGGAGTGCAGTAAAAATCTCCATTGATTTAAATGTATAAACTCCCAGTGTAGAGCTGACTTTTAGAACACTACAATTTCCCAGTTGAGTCAGTTCTGAATTGTATACATCACTAGAAGGGAGTAGAATAGCACAGATGATATAAATCATTGGATTCTCCCAATTCATTTATTTTGAGATTTGTAATGTAACTACATGTGTTTAGATAGGGAAAAATCTGTTGTATTTAGTGACGTAGTCCTGGTTTTGATTACCTTGTTTCCATGGACCGGGGCTCAGATGGAACATCATCTGCCCACATACCTCAGGCAGGTGGAAGTGAACAGTCCTTACTGCTTTATTCAGAGTCTTACCCCACACGTCTCGTAAAGGCTCTCTGGTAGAAGAAAGGCATTTGAAATTTCTAGATTGGAATAGGATTTATAGCTTGTAATAATGGGGAGGGACTTCGGAGCCCTCTACTTACTAGACATAGCCATACCCCATTTTAAAAAATAATAGTTGTTGAGATTCCTTGCCCCTCCCCCCTCCAAAAGTAATAGGTGCTCTGTGTCAAGAACTTAAAAAACCAAAAATCACAAAAGAAAACAAATTCCCCCATAATCCAGCTCTTCAGTTGTTATTATTAGTCTGTATTCTTCCAGACTTTTTTTCTATATGTACATATGTGTTTTCTGTGTATAGAAAAAAAAGTCACTGAAAAATGTGTGTAATGTATTTGTGTTTTATTTATTTTTTAAATGTATAATATATTCAAATAGTTTATAGTCTTTTTTTAAAACTTAGAAATAGCTTGTGAATATGTTTGGCTACAGTACAGCAATAAATACCTGATACATCTTTGAGCATATTTCTGATTATTTCGTTAGAATAAATTCCCAGAAGTAGAAGAGTCAAAGAATATGGATATTTTAACTGCTTTTAGTACATATTATCAAATTGCCTAGTTTTCTTTTCATCTTATTTATTTAGCTTGCTTCTTTTTAAACAAAAAAGAGAAGTAATGCTATATTCACCATAAACACAAATGATAGAACTTTATAAAGAATAAAACGTGTAACTCTCCACACACCTGCAACCCACTTTCCTCTCCAGAAGTAACCGCTATTACTGGACCTTTATGTATTTCTCACATATACGTGGTTTTGTATTTAAATGTAAATAGGTTCATACTATGTATTGTTCCATGATTTGCTCTTTTCACTCACTATATGATTAATATCCTTCCGTGCCAGTGAATATAGGTATGTCTTATTCATATAACCGTTGCATGGTATTTCATTCTGTGCAATTCCATGGTTCCATGGCTTGATAGACCATACTTCATTTAACCGTTGCCCTATTGTTAGTCACTTAAATTGTTTGTAATGATTATTTATTTCAGCAAAAGATGTAGAAAATTGTCTTTATCATTATGGGTTGGGAATCCTGAAACTTGTCCTTTACTTCTTTCTGACTAATAAAATTTTATTTTTAACCTATTTGCTTCTGTTTTCTATAATTCATTTTGGATTCCTCACCTCTAGAAGAATTTAATAATGAATGAATTGCAGATTGGCCATACTTTGGAGTAGCTAAAAGTAGAGAAATCTTGTATATTCAGATGGAAAAACATTAAGAACTGTGCTAGTAACTTAATATATAGTATGCATAATTTAACTTTTAATGTGCAAAATTCGTTGAGATTGAGATGAGTAGAAACTAGTTTTCTCAAACAAGTCTGTGCTTTGAATTAAACACGAGTTAATTGAGCTCAACATGCTACAATTGTTCTAAGTATACTGCATGCTCTGTTTCATGTTTTCTGCTTTTCAGAGTTACATGGCTAATTGTTGATTATCCATGTGACTAGAAAGGAACATTACTTTAAATATTTGAAAATAGCAAATGAGCCACTTTCCCACAATGATGTGCTGTCATTATTTGTGATAGGAAGTGGGTTTTTGTAGCCAACTGCTGCAGAGGAAAAACTGCCATAAAAAGATGCCTGTCTATTTTGTTTTCCACCAGCACCATGCCTGGCATTTAGCTTGCTGTGAGCTGGGCTATTTTGAGGGCCCAGGAGTCTTTTAAGTTCCTAATAAAAGCTTATAATGCACATTATTTAGCATTTGGTTAGAGTTCACTCTAGCTGGAATGATCATATGTGTGGTTTTCCAACCCATGAAATCAAGTTAGGTAATCCAGGAAGTGAATTCAGTTGCATGGTGGGTTTTGGAATTTCACACTGAGCCAACTCTAACACAGTCTGATACTTCAACCTTGGGGCTTCTCTAATTTTGCTGTAAATTATTGACCATCATAAAAGTGAAATGATGCCTCTTTATTTTTATATGGAGTAAAAGGTTTGTTATTATTTGGTACTAATATTAAGACATTAATTGATTGATTAAAGCCAGGGGGCATTCAGCCCACTTCTCAGCTGTTCTTCATTATAAAAGTTACAATTGTGGGCATTCATATTGGTTTTCCTTCTTCCAGCTTTACTGTCTTTCACAAGCTTCTTCTACATCTTGTCAATCGTCTTTGTGGGGCTGCTCTACACGTACTACACCAGACCAGATGGCTGCACAGAAAACAAGTTCTTCATCAGTTTTAATCTCATCCTTTGTGTTGTGGTTTCTATTATATCAATCTGTCCAAAAATTCAGGTATGGTGGTTTTTTTGCTTCTCCCTCTTGTGAAACATTTTTAATTAAAGCTGAGCTTGAAACCTAGGTAACCTTTTATATGAATTTATATTGAAGTTTGTCTACTTAAACATTTTTCCATATTATGATAAAGTCTTCCTGGTTATGACTTAGTAACTCTAAAATGTGCCATTGAGGGCTTGTATCATAGTTTTATTTATTTATTTTTTGAGGAAGATTGGCCCTACGCTCACATCTGTTGCCAGTCTTCCTCTTTTTTCTTTTTTCTCCACAAAGCCCCAGTACATACTTGTGTATCATAGTTGTAGAGCTGTAGCTCTTCTGTATGGGACGCCGCCTCAGCATGGCTTGATGAGCGGTGCATAGGTCCACGCCCAGGATCTGAATTGGTGAACCCCAGGCTGCCGAAGCGGAACACAGGAACTTAACTGCTACGCCACCGGGCCAGCCCCGCTTGTATCATAATTAAGTGAATAATTTCCCTATCAAAAAAAAAAACCCTAAGTAACTTGAGAATTGACAGTGCTTAGAAAATTGATTACGTCATGAGCATGATTCTTAGGAATTAATACCCAAGATATTTTAGGGGAATTAAACTAGAAAAAAATAATTGATTTTAAATATTTAAAAACAAGACTCGGGGCCACCCGGTGGCGCAGCAGTTTAGTCCGCGCTTGGCAGCCCAGGGTTCGCAGGTTCGGATCCCAGGCGCCCGCCGACGCACTGCTCGTCAGCCACGCCGTGGCGGCGTCCCATATAAAGTAGAGGAAGATGGGCACGGATGTTAGCCCAGGGCCAGTCTTCCTCAGCAAAAAGAGGAGGATTGGTGACGGATGTTAGCTCAGGGCTGGTCTTCCTCACAAAAAATAAATAAATAAATAAATTAATTAATTAAAAAATTAAAAAAAAAACAAGACTCATGCTCTTGTTTCATCATTTAAATACCATACTTTTAAAAATTCATGGGGTTTTAGATATGAAATATGAAAAGAACATCTAGACATCATCTCTCCTTTTAAAAGTGAGAAAACTAAAGTTCCAGAGAGATGATGGGTCACCTAGGTAGTGGCAGAGCTGAGCTTAGACTTCACTACACCAAGGGACTACTAGTAAGTCAAAGCCTTTGTGTGATACACAGGAATTTCCAAGATTATGAAATGTCTTGAGAACCAGTAGTACATGCTGCTGCTTTCTTGGTTCTTTTGCAAGCTAACTCAAACTGCAAGGTTACTTTCAACTGTCCAGTAGAATCAGAAGGAATTTAAAAAACAATTTAACTCACTCTGTTGAAAGTCCTTGACTTGCCTCAGTTACCCGGCTATGTATATTTCTTTCTTTTTTTTTTTTTTTTTTTTGTGAGGAAGACCAGCCCTGAGCTAACATCCGTTGCCAATTCTCCTCTTTTTGCTGAGGAAGACTGGCCCTGGGCTAACATCCGTGCCCATCTTCCTCTACTTTATATGGGATGCTGCCACGGCATGGCTGAGAAGCAGTGTGTCGGCAGGCGCCCAGGATCCGAACCTGCGAACCCCAGGCTGCCAAGTGTGAACTAAACTGCCCCACCGGGCCGGCCCCTATGTATATTTCTTAAAGTTCAATTAAATCCTCTCATCAAATAATTCCTCCCAGTATTACAAAGAGATACCTTCTTAATAACAATTCATTGGGCCCCAGGGAAGTACACTGGCTTTTAGAAAGGCAGCCCTTGGAATTCCTGTGGCATTGTTTTCCTTTTGATTCCATAGGAATACCAGCCTCGTTCTGGCCTCCTGCAGTCTTCCATCATCACCCTCTACACCATGTACCTCACGTGGTCAGCCATGTCCAATGAACCTGGTAAGGGAATGTTGATAGCACATTCATTTGATAAAAAGAAAGTAGGAAATTACTCCTTTGAGGGATGCAAAAACTAGAGCTAGAGCAAATGTCATACAAGTGAACAAACAAAAAATTTCACTTAAATGTACAATGTTCACTGTATGTTTGTAGATATTTACCTTTTAAGTTTTATTCCCCGTGTCTGTTCATAGCTATTCATAGCTGACAGCCTAAAGGACCACAGTCCTTTCGATAGTCTAGTCTAGGCTTTTTCCTGAACTAAGTCAAACTAGTTAAGAGCTGGATGAGGCAACATTGCGTTGGCCCTTAGAATTGTTTTAATTCAATTTTACTTTGGTGTTACAGCCTCTAGAAGAAACAGCTGTAGGAAATCTCTTTTTGTAGTTATTATAGGATTGTTTCTCAATAGGGTATTCTGTGGACTCCTTTTAAAGGAAAACAATTATTGCAGACCCTCCAAAGATGGTTAACTTATTTTTATTGTATTCTTATGTAACTGAAAACAAAACTAGGGATAAACTCCTTATGCTTAGTCTTTGTACAACTATAGAACCAAAATGACTTGCCAGTTAAACTTCAAAACCAGTAAAATCAAGATTGACATTTACGAAATTTGACAAATACTTTGTTGTTTTTCTTTTTTTCTGAAGCTAGGTCACATATGTTACTAACTGCCAAGTTTCAGGTTCTTTTAAGTATAGCATTCCCATGTTTTACATCATGACTGAAGGATGTGTAAGCATACCCCTCAAATCCTTTCTTAGAACAAGATGAGTTTTAACTAAGGATAATAAAACGTTTCCCATTTTCAGATCGTTCCTGCAACCCTACCCTGTGGAGCATCATTACGCACATGACTGCACCAACCTTGGCTCCTGGAAATTCAACTGCTCCAGTCCCTACCTTTACTCCACCATCAAAGCGTGGGCATTTTCTGGATACAGATAATTTTATTGGGTTGATAGTCTTTGTTCTCTGCCTTTTGTATTCTAGGTAAGTTAAAAAGTACTTAGGACAAGGTTCTCATGAAGGTTAATAATTTTCGTGAAGAAGCTGTTTTGCTTTCAAAAAGCAGTGTGAGGAATTTAAAAAACAATTTAACTCACTCTGTTGAAAGTCCTTGACTTGCCTCAGTTACCCGGCTATGTATATTTCTTAAAGTTCAGTTAAATCATCTCATCAAATAATTCCTCCCAGTATTACAAAGAGATACCTTCTTCTCTGTATCGGAGGATAATGTCGTCACCTGACGCCAGATTAGCTAGAATAGTGGCTCTGAAAATTGGTTGGCTTATTTTTTTTTAAATCTTTATTCCCTGATCATTGTAAATAATATTTAAACAACTACAGAAGTATATACATCTAATGTTAAAGTCTCTAGTTATTCCAAGACCCCAGATATAGCCTATGTTAGCAGTTTGCGCTCATCCTCCCACCCATTTTTATTGATATTTACTATATAATAGCATGCATGGCTTTAATAATTTGAAAATATGAAACAGTAAAAATGGGCAAGTATATATTTATATAAACTAATAACATAAGTGAGAAAAGTATAAAGTAGGAAATGAAAGTATCCTCTCTCTAAATTTACCTCTTCCATGGTTAACATTTTGGTATGTATTATTTCAAGCTTTTTTCCTTTGCTTGTATCTACTGTCTGTCTATTTATCTATCTGTATCTATATAGATAGATGTAATTTTAAATATAATTACACATGATTTTATATGTAGTTACATAATTTTACTTATATCACTTAATATATAATTTTTAAAAATAAATTAGGAGCATACTATATAAATATGCATACTATTCTAAAATAGGAATTTGTCATTATAATTTGGACAGTTTTCGGGGCCGCCCGGTGGCACAGCAGTTTAGTCCGCGCTTTGGCAGCCGGGGGTTGGCGGGTTCGATCCCGGGAGCCGGCCGACGCACCGCTTGTCAGCCATGCTGTGGCGGTGTCCCATATAAAGTAGAGGAAGATGGGCACGGATGTTAGCCCAGGGCCAGTCTTCCTCAGCAAAAAGAGGAGGACTAGCAACGGATGTTAGCTCAGAGGTGGTCTTCCTCACCAAAAAAAAAAAAAATTTGGACAGCTTTCTACAACATTATTTATAGATTTACCTGTGTTCTTTTTTTGATTGTTTAAAATAGGGGTTGCAAACTACAGCCCTTGGGCTGACTGCCTATTTTTGTAAATGCAGTTGTATTAGAACACAGCTGTGCTCATTTGTTTTCGTATTATCTATGATTGTTTTTGTTTGTTTTGCTTTTGGCCTAACTTTTTTCTTTTTTGAGATATAATTCACATACCGTAAAATTCACCCTTTTAAAGTGTCCAATTCAGTAGTGTTTTAGTATATTCACAGAGTTGTGCAACTGTCACCACAATTAATTTTAGAACATTTCATTTACCCAAAAAGAAACTTCATACTCATTAGCAGTCACTAATTCCCATTCCGCCTCTCCGCAGCCCCGTGGCAGACACTAAATCTCCTTTCTGTTTCTGTAGATTTGCTTATTTAGGTGTTTGGTATACATGGAATCACACGCTATATGGTCTTTTGTGACTGGCTTCTCTTACTTAGCATGTTTTCAAGGTTCATCTATGTTGCAGCGTCTATCAATACTTCATTCCTTTCTGTTGTTGGAAATAACATGCCATTGTGTGAATATACCATGTTTTGTTTATCCATTCATCAGTTGATGGACGTTTGGTTGTTTCCACTGTGGGGCTATTGTGAATAATGCTGCTATGGATATTTGTGTATAAGTTTTTTGTGTGGATGTATATATTCAGTTCTCTTGGATCTATACCTAGGAGAAGAATTGCTGGATTATGTGGTACCTTTATGTTTACCTTTTTGAAGAATTGCCAAAGTGTTTTCCAAAGTGGCTGCCTCGTGTTAAAATCCCACCAGCAGTGTATGAGGGTTCCTGTGTCACCGCATCCTAATTATTACATTGTAATAATTGTAGGTATTCTAGAGGATTTAAAGTGTTACTTCATTGTGGTTTTGATTTGCATTTCACTGATGACAGTGATATTGAGCATTTTTTCATGTGCTTATTGGCCATTTGTATATCTTCCTTGAAGAAATGTCTGTTTAAATCTTTGCCTTTTTTTATATTGGGTTATTTGTCTTTTTATAATTTTTGAATATGGTTTGAGGTAAGGAGTCCAACTTCATTCTGTTGTATGTGGATATCCAGTTGTCCCAGCACCATTTGTTGAAAAGACTTCTTTCTCCATTGAATTGTCCCGGCATCCTTGTCAAAAATCAATTGACCATGAATGTAATGGTGTACTTCTGGACTCGTAATTCTGTTTCATTGATCTGTATGTCTGTCCTTATGCCAGTACCACACTGTTTTGATTACTGTAGCTTTGTAGTAAGTTTTAAAATTGGGAAGTGTGAGTCACCCAAATTTGTTCTCTTTCAAGATTGTTTTGGCTATTCTGAGTCCCTTGCATTTCCGTGTAAATTTAGGTTCAGCTTGTCAATTTCTGCAAAAAAAGGTAATTGGGGTTTTGATAGGGATTGCATTGAATCAATACATCAACTTGGAGAGCATTACCATCTCAAAAATGTTAAGGCATCCAGTCCATGAGCATGGGATGTCTCATTTAGCTCTTCTTTAATTTCTCTCAGTGGTTTCTAGTTATTAGCGTACGAGTCTTAAACTTCTTTTGTTGAATTTCTTTATAAGTATTTTATTCTTTTTGATGGTATTGTAAATGAGATTGTTTTCTTAATTTAACTTTTAGGTTTTTCGTTGCTAATGTATAGAAATAGAATTGATTTTTGTATATTGATCTTGTATCCTGCAAGTTCATTTATTGATTCTGATAGAGTGTGTATATTTCCTAAGATTTTCTATATACAAGGTCAAGTCATCTACCATTAGAGATCATTTTACTTCTTTTCCAATCTGGTTTTTTTTTTCTTGTCTAATTGCTCTGGCTTGGACCTCCAGTGCAATGTTGAATAGAAATTGTGAGTGTAATACTTGTCTTGTTCCTGATCTCGGGGGAAAGCTTTTAGTATTTCACCATTAAGTATGATATTAGCTCTGGGTTTTTCATGGATGCCTTTTATCAATTTGAGGAACTTCTAGTTTGAGTGTTGTTATCATGAAAAGGTATTAGATTTTTGTCAAAAATGCTTTTTGTTTGTTGAGATGATCAAGTCTTTTTCATCTTTTATTTCTATGTGCTTTTTTTATTCAGTCATTGAATAGACTTTTAGTGAGCATCTGCCATGTGCTAGAAATACATAGATGATTACGGTCATTGTTGTTCCAGAGTTCTTTAGATAGCAAGAAGGACAGGAACGATAAGTGCTATGGCAGAGGGAGGCATAAGGAGCTGTGGAAATTTAACCCAGCCTAGTGATGGGCAGTGTTAGGGAAGGCTTTTTAAGAGGACATGTACATAGTCAGACAATTGAAGAATGAGTGTTAGCTGGGAGAAGGTTAGATGGGTGGTACATTCCATGCTTAGAAGATGTACTTGTGAAGTGATGGAAGCAGACATTGAGAGAGCATAGTGTGTCTTGGGAAAGTCCTAAGCAGTTAAAGCATCAAGTAGTAAGTGAGGAGAGTACTGTCTGTCTTGTGATAACAGGCAACAGTTGAGAACTTTAAGCAGGGTCCTTCAGAAGGCCTTCAGTCCCCGAAGTAGGAGCAGTTCAGAAATAACCTTCATGTATATAGGCCAATGGCAGCAGTTCATCTTCACGGTCCCTTTCTGATTTGTCTTTTTTCGGATCACTTTCCAGCATCCGCAATTCTACCAATAGCCAAGTAAGTAAGCTGACCTTGTCAGGAAGTGACAGTGTGATCCTCGGTGATACTACTACCAGTGGTGCTGGTGATGAAGAAGATGGGCAGCCTCGGCGGGCTGTGGACAACGAGAAAGAGGGAGTGCAGTACAGCTACTCAGTCTTCCACCTCATGCTCTGCTTGGCTTCCTTGTACATCATGATGACCCTGACCAACTGGTACAGGTAGGAGGAACAGACGAAACTGATGGAAGACCACTTAGGCCCCTGGGCTGCCTGTAAAATGTCCGTCTGTTGTCTTGAACTCAGAATCCCCTTTTCTTACCCATATGGTGAACTTGTATTCAGTGCTGACTCTTTTCTGAAATATTTTTGACTTTTTCTCCTCTTGGATTTAAAATCCAGTTGGAATTCTTGCAATGCAAATCATGGGGAGCTCTTTCAGAGTTGAGTTAGTTGAGAGAGAAAACCATGACATAAAGCTGTCTGACCCGTCTTTGTTCACTAATATCTGTCTGGCCTAGAGACGGCTATATGAAGTATTCTGATCAAAGTAATGATGTGGTAAGGAAGGCAAGTTTCAGGGAGGCTGTTTCAATCTGGACTTTTCCCATTACCTAGAATAGCCAAATTTTCCTGAAGAACTGTGCCCAAGGAATAGAGTAGACAGGGTTCTTCATGCTGGCAAGAAGATAAAAGCCATTTGAGAGGCAGAGTCTCCTGCTCATAAAAACTGAAAATAGCAGTTTCTTCAGGTCTCCTGTAGAACCTTACTAGGGAGTAGTGTCAGTCAAGTTTCCCTGGGAACTTCTTGGTTTGGCTAGGGGGCTGCTAGATGCTAATATCAAGCTCCTTTATCTGATTCTTCTGTTTTCTTAGCCCTGATGCAAAGTTCCAGAGCATGACCAGCAAGTGGCCAGCTGTGTGGGTCAAGATCAGCTCCAGCTGGGTCTGTCTCCTCCTCTACATCTGGACGCTTGTGGCTCCACTCGTCCTCACCAATCGAGACTTCAGCTAAACCTCTCTCTCAGTGCCAAGTGCACCACTGAAATCCATAAAGGTCTCCTTTCCTGAAAGTCCATACCCCTTTTCTTCAACTAAAATATTAAGTGAATGCTTTGCAAAATTTTACCATATTCAGGTTTATATCAGAGGGCAAGATTGAATAATGCTTAACGCAGGATCTGAACTTTTCATTTATATATATATTATGTTTATTTGTAAGGATATAGCACAAAGGAAACATTTTTGCGTTTTAAAGTGAACTACAGCTGTGCTGTGAAGAGAGTTCTTTATTAAGACTTGTAGGTTCCTACAACTCTGATTTAAAATGTAAGTTAGAAAAATGTTGGATATTTGAGGCAATTGTTAATATATTTCTATTGCACTATCCTTAAAGAGCAAAAATAATAATGATGATGCATTTCTATGATGGTTTTCCTCTGTGAAAGTCTTATTTGTGTGATATAAGCACTATTGAGTCCTTAACCTCATAAGAGGTGTAGCGTCATAGTACGTGGGAGAGGGAGTATGTGTGTGGTTCTTTCCCCAGGAGAGGGGTTACTGATATAGCTACTGCTTCTACATCTTGAGTTTTTTCACTTACTTTTTTTATAGTACAGCATTGATGCTGCTTGATTCAAGTCTGTGGCTTTGCCAGAAATGTTAATTTTCCATAAATGCTTTGTAGTTTTGGTTAAAATGATTCACTTGGGGAAACAAGTGCACCTTTAGTCTATGTCATTATCTTGTTATGAGTATGTAAAAGTAAAATGCATGTGAATTTATTATATTTGCACTATAAAGGTATTTGATTAAAATAGAAAGACTTAAGCTTTTAAGGCCCTTTCTTTAACAGCTTTTATGAGTTAGCAGCCATTCTATATTTTTTAGACTTATATGGGCAGTCAGGTTTATCAGGCATCTAGCAGAATGCACCTCTTCCTTCTAAAACTTAAGGTCTGACTGGTGAGTAAAGTCTTGAACACATTCAAAAATTGTACTAAATATCTTCTCTGGGTAAGACACTTGTGTAGATGAGAGACAAGGCAGGCGCTGTCAGGAAACTTCTTCAGGAGAGGTAGCACGCAAGGAGGTAGAACGGTTTGTTCTTTCACAAAGATTTCCTGAGTGTCTGTTCTGTACCTGGGCCCTGTCAGGTTCTAGGATAGAACTTTAAACATGGCAGGCACTGGCTCTGCCGTCTTGGACTTAAGGAGGGTGAAAATGAGCCGACAGGTGGAACACTTGGTATAATTAGCACAGTGATTTAGGGATTGCAGAGAACTCAAAGGAGAGGTACCTGGGGTGGGGTAGAGGGTGTTGGTAGGCTTCCGGAAAAGTGATGTCTAAGCAAAGAAATATTAGGAGTTAGCTGAGAGAGAAATGGGGAAGTGGGATGGTATTGCTGAAGGGTAGACAAAACTGTATGTTAAAGGCAGGGAGGTTAAAAAAAAAAGCACTTGTTCAGTAAAGCTGGAATCGGGAGAAGTGGGCAGGGACTAGATTATGAAGGACTTTGTAAACCACACTAGAGTTTGGGTCTTGCATTGAGGGCAGCAGGGAATGTATTCAGTGACATGAACAAATGGTGTCTTCAGTCACTGTGGCTGATATATGGAGAATGGATTTAGAGAAGTGAGACTGGGGTAGTCCATATAAGATTTGAAACAAAGAAGTGAAAGTGAGGATGGGGACAAATTGACAGCTGAGAGCTATTTAGTAATTAAAATTGGCACTTGATTAGTTATGGGGGAGAGGTAGATTCCTGAGTGATGCCAGTTTAATCACCTGGGAGGATGGTGGGGAGAAAGAGAAAGAGGAGCAAGTTGTGCTAGAAGAAGGATGGAGATGGTTCCTTAAGAAAGGCTGAGAGCCTTTTTCTCTCAGCCGACCCGGTCAGCTCATATTTATTGAGTACATGCTATGCTTTATGACCTTGGGCAGATTTCTTCGTTTGAACAAAAGATAGTACCTCGTACATAAGATTGTTCAGAGAGTAAAGTTACTTTGCAAAGTGCTTTTAACCCATTTTAAGCACTCTGGTTGTAGCTGCTAATCTCAATATAGGCTAAAATGAGAGTGGACAGTATTTGAATGTCAGAGATGTTCAGCCAAAATCTGATGGATGCTAGATTTGAGGTGTTCTCACAGAATTAAACAGATGGAACTTAGAAGGGACAAGCTCAGCTTAGATGGAGGTGGTAGGGGAGGGAAGCAGGGCTTGATATGAACTGTTGGAACCACCCACCTTTTAAACCAGTGGTTTTTGTCAGGGTGCAGAGATAAAGTTGCAAGGGATTTGGGGGGCTGATAGTGGAGGTTTAGCCCTTTCCTTTGCCAGAGTAAAGCCAACACCACATTTTCCCTAATAGCAGGGCCAGCCAGATTAAGACCTTTAAAGGTTCTACATGTCAAAAACATTACAGTGCGCCATCCCCCATCTTCTGTAATTCTAAATAAAAGCAATACTAAACTGTAAAATAAGTGTAACAAAGTCCAATAAAATTTTTATTTTTTCTCATGATGATAACTTTGATATTAATTTGAAATAATCTATTTTCTTTAAAAATTAGGGGGCAGTGTCCCTGCTGTCCTTGGTTGTACCCTAAGAATAAGTTAAGTTGACCTGTTGCTAGAAGATTTAAGTGAGTTACACACACGAGTGCTGAATTACACACATGCATAAATAATATCAGCCTTTTGAGTAAGCCCAGGATCATACTTCAAAGCAGGGGAGTATTCTGACTCTTCAGACCTCATGGTGCCATCTCATTCCTGATGAGTCACCTGGTGTTTCATCCTCAGGAACAGACCTTTCTGTCCCCCAGGATTGCAGATGGAGAGCCCTGGCTTTGAGGTCAGCAGTATGCTCTAGGAATTCATCAAAGGCAACAGCAGTGGCCACCACCTTTACTTATTTACAGCGGGGAGAAAGCTTATAGGCCCATGCTGGGTGTTTACTTCTAGCTTGGTCTCGCAGGGTACTTGGCTGGGAGACAAAACTTTTCTCTTGACATTCAAAGATACTGCCAGAGAATGGCCATGGACCTGGTTATCAGTGCTTTAGATGTTCTGGACCAAACCATAACTCAGGACAGAACAGCTTTTTTATCTATTAAAAGTCCTTGCTTGATTGTATTTTTCTTTTTATACATTCAGGCTAAAGTGAGGATTCAATAATGTGAGTCATGCATTTGGTCTCTGAGATGGATGGCAGATACCAGGCTTATGCTTATTAATGGGAGCTGCTGTTCGTCTCCTTACTCATTTTGTGTTGGTCTATCCATCCTGTTACCTAGGAGCCCAAATCAGGCAGCCTCGTCACTCGGTGGTGTCCTAATTACTGCTGGGTGACTCAAGCCTCGTGATGCTTATATCCTCAGGTGAGGAATGTTAGCTACCACAGAAATAGCTGCATGTACCAAGCAACGGACAGACATTGTCTACACCCCGGTAAGGTGGTGATCATTCTCCCCCTTTTGCAGATCAAACTGAGGCTTAGAGAGGTTAGTGACTTGCCCACAGTTACTCGGTAAGAGGTGAAGCAGAGAAACAAACCCAGGGCTTGACTTAAAAGAGTTTTCTTTTCAATTAGACCCCATTGTCTCTTGGCCCTTAAGGATACAGGAGACAACATAAACTAGAAACTGCTTGGCGACACGTAGGGGAGTTAACTGGCTCTCTAAACTACCCATCACTAACGCAGGAAAGTTAGTAATCCCCTGAAGGCAGTAACTAGGATCTTACTAGGTCACTGTGTCCCTAATGGCTGCTACCTTATCAGGTAAGAGGGTGAACATTTGGTTAAAAAATTTTTTTCCAGAAAAAGGATTTTGTTACTAAAGGATTTTATTACTCACCAGCTTTAAATGCAGTACAACGTGAAACATTTGCTGCCACTAATTATAGATGTGCCAAACCAGTACTATGTGAGGAGTGGGCATTGGGGAAAACTAAGAGGTATTTTAGAAAAGAAACCAGAAAGTGCTGACTCAACCTGCAAAATAACTCCCATGGCTTATAAAGTGCCTCAGTTGATCCTCATAACACCCCCATATGGTAAAAAGGGTTGGAGCCGTTAGCTCATTTTTCCAGATGTGAGAAACAGACTGCGTTTAAGCGCCACAGCTTCCTCAGGTGGAGTCTGACCTGAAGAGCTGGGCTGTTGCAGTGTAAGTACTTACCTGTTGCATCAACAGCCGACACTAAGCGTGTGGACATCCTGGATGAGAGTACTTCTCAGCTGACGCATCACCACACACCAGACCCATCGTGGGGTCCTAGCTTTTGTCTCCTCTGGGGTAGAGTGTGTGCTCCTCTGTAGAAACGAACGGGGCAGGCAGAGAAACAGCTAAGCGTGCGAGGGAGCAGAGTTGATCAAGCCACACCCTAGTTACCCCTCAAGGAGTCTGGGTTGACTTACAGGTACTTCTCGGAAAATGTTCAATTACAGCTTGGGTCTCAGAGGTTAAGAACCTCTGCTTTATGTTTTCTAAGAAGCTAGAAAACAAGCCAATTTTTGGACTGACACTTTCTCACTCTATAAAAAAATTCCTCCCTTCTTTCCCTCTGTGTTCTGTCTAGGGGCTAATGACGAGAATAAGAGCACGGCCTAGCTCCAACCATCAGGAGGAAATCGTGGGCTCCAGTCACACCGCCTGGGTTTGAATCCCAGCTCTACTTGACTGTGTGTCGTTGGGCAAGCTGCTTAAGTTTTCTGTGCCTCACTTTCCCCACAAGGGCAGTAATACTACTTCATTAAGTGTGCTTGAAGATTAAATGAGATGAAGTATACGAAGCACATAACTTGATCAATGCCCAGCCCACATGAGCACTCAGGAATTATTAGGTCCGGGAGGTACATGCGTGTCGTGTCTACCACTTTGTGCATCTAGCACCATTCTCCTCTCTACATCCTGGTGTCTTCTAATTGCACGTGATCTTCAGAGGCAGCCAGCCCAACATCTGCAGAATGTGTTGTGCTGCCACAGTGCCCCTCCCTAGCTCACCTGGAGGGGAGGCTCTGCCCAGGCCATCATGTACCATGAATAATAAGACCCTAGAACCTTTATCCAAACTGTCACTGTCACAAAAGAACTCCATACACACTCAACCTTACAGGGATTTTTATTGTTTAAGACTCAGTCATGCATACTAAAATTACATGTTTTCACCACTTTGACTTAGAAAATGCACTAGAAAAATAAACTTTTGGTCAACACAAACACTGAAGTAGATGAATCCACCACCATGTGTCCCTATGGTCAAAGCCAAACTGAATTTCAGTTTGAAGCGAGGAATGTGACCAGTGGCTGAAATGGTTCCCCAAAGTCTGGACAGAAGATTAGCCCACCTCCCCACCCCATCAGGGTGGTGTTAGAGGCTCATGGCTCCAGAGAGGTTTCAAGTATTTCACTAGTAACAGGTTCCCACTGATATGCCAAGAGACAGAGGCATATCCACAAGAATCCCCAGGGGCTGACTTACTGCCCCACTAAACATGCCACCCAGAGAGATGAAAGGAAAAGCAGCGAATCGGCCAACAGTGAATTCATCACTAGAGCTCATCCACAGATCACACTGGGCCTTCCCGTGGAGCAAGCTCTATTGAGGAATACTTGACTCTGATGATGCCTGTTACTTGCATTTCAAGCAAACCATTTCTGAGTCAGGAGAGCAGAAAGGAATTTACTTTAGATTTACAAAAGTAACAGATCCAATACTGAGAGGCATTAGCAGAACTGACATCTTTCCTAAACTGTCGATATATTTCTGTTTGGTACCTCCACGCCTCTCAAGCCACAGGACAGCCACACTTGTCTCATTAGCTTAGCTAATGTTTTACTTCCTAAATGAAAGAAAAGGTTTCAAAGGAAAACCGTAAAAGCTGAAAACATCAAAATGAGGTATAATAATGCCACAACAGTAAAATAGCTTTTGCCTACCCAAATGAAAAAGTAATCCCATGACTGATCTGAGAATCAGATGGGATTTCAAGAAACTGCCCATCCAGGGAGAATTCTGAAAGCCTCACTTCTTATAGGAATTTAGGGAAATGCCTCTGATTGCCCTGGCTCTATTTCTGGCAAAAATGGAATATCTTGTGAGCAGAAGTTTTTGTGAACCTCTAAGGACAGATGGCTCCTTGTGAAAGCAGGATGAAGTACGAGGGAGCTAAAAACACCTTTGCCAAGAGCAAAGAAGCTCCAGATGGGAGGCCAGGGCTGCCCTTTCGACTGTTTCTGCAGATTTCTTGTAGCCTCTCCCCATGAAGGTAGAACAGGATTCCAGGAAGAGGCACAATTTTCCAGAATTCTATGTAGGAAAAGAGGAAGAAAACCCCCATATTACCTAAGCTTACAGATTCATTTGGAAGCTTTAGGTGTCAATTCATTCAGACCTAAATTTCCTAAAGAATAACCCAGACGGGGCAGGGGGGGAGGTGGGGGGCGCTATAAAAGATAGAGTACAGTGTCCCTGTGGCAGTAAAGCCAATTGATGCCCGGAACAGAGGGTTCAGAGCTCAGCATGTAGGTCTCCTTTATCATATGATGATTCAGGGGTATTCAGTGGCTCATCCAAGGCCACATAGCAAGGTAAAGCTGAAACTCAGGGCTCCTAATTTACTATTCTTTTCCCCTCCCTACACCAGTTACTACCCTGAATTTAGGGAAAAGTGAAATTTCAGGTGTTTGTGAAATGGGCCAAAACTTTTCCCTGCAGGAAAACACTCCTAGTTTTCCTAATGTTCACTTGTTTGCTCTGTCAGTGTCCCCCACTCCTGAGTACGGCCCACTGTGCTCCCTTGGTCACTCCCCCTGCCCGGCTGGGGCAACTTTATACAATCGCCTGGTGAAGCCACACGGAGACTGCCTTGACTTGCACCCAGGGAGGTCCTGCTTTCACATCTTGGTTCAGACCTCCTGGGGCCAAAACTATTTGATCTCTCTTTGGGGCCAAAACCAAGCACAGCAGCTCTAGGAGGCAGACAAACTTTGGATCTGACTCCTCTCAGAAGCTGAATGAAATAGCGGCTTGGACCAACTGGAAAGCCCTGAGCAACATCCTTCTTGGTCTTTGAGATGTTTCTCTAGGTGAGCTTCACCATCTCTGTGTCGTCACATAGACAAAGGCAATTGGCCAGGAATGCAACGCAGAGTTTAAATCTTGGAAACTTGGTGGGGCTGAGTGATTCATTTCCTTGTCTAGCTTTTTTTTTTTTTTTTAATCTCTCTTTCCTCTTTGGAACCTAAGAAGGCCTCTAATCAGTTCTCCCATGTAGGCAGTTTGGTTCTGAACTCTCTACTTTAGCCATCCCGCTTGTCCTGTTTAGATCTTCTCAGCAATGCTGATTATACTATCATAGTCAGATGGAACCAGAGGCAGCCAGGGGTGTGCATTTTGGCACTTCCAGTCAACCAGGTCCCTAGAGGATGCAGGGTTAACATCTCTGGTGAAAAGAGCTTTCCTCAGGATTGGCATTAACGAGGTAAGTAATTCCCCCCACCAACTTCTCCGGGCTTTTTAAAAAGTGCTATAAAGATGAACAGCTTATTAACAACAGGCTGGCCTTTGAATTTCAGAGCACTGTTCTCTTCCTAACTGAGCTGTCCACCTTGCCTGGTGGTCTAACAAATGCATGGAGAAGGTACACACACAACACACAATACTTGTCACTTTTTAACACCATAATTTGCATGGAATGAACATGAGAGGAAATAGGTCAAAAGCCTCCAGATGAACCACCTAATTTGATGCTTGGGCTAAGGCTAAATTCTCGACAGGAAGGGTCTAAAGTGCAGAAATACGACCTAATGTTCAGTCTGGCTGGACAGACTAGTCTGTTCACCCACACAGAGAGAAACTCAAGTGGGTTTGGGAGGGCAGGGGCCCCAGAAGTGACCCAGCAATAACTTGCCCTTGCCTTCATTTCCAGAGACCAAAATTTAAGAATCCCAAGTAATTTAACCATTCCCCATTGCCAGGGTTACAATATACCACCAAAGTCTCAGGGATGGAAGGAATTCGTACAAGATCCTGCTCAGCTCACAAAAGCCATCCTTTTCAAGTTTAACACTCGCCACCAAAAGGAAGTTGGTATGGCTGAGTCCCAGGAATATACATACTAGTTTCTTTAAAGGCAGGGCCGAATGGTGACACATCCCTCTTGGAAAGGCCCAGGTGTACCACAAAAAACAAGATCCAACCACTTGCATCTAGAGTCATCTTCCTAGGCAGAAAACCAATGTCTAACATTCAATAACTAAACCAAATCCCAGAACCTCAGCAGCCAGAAAGGCCCTAGGCATCATTTCATCCAGCCTCATTTTACAGATGAGAAAGTGGAGGCCTGCAGAGGCCCATGCCTTGTCCACAGTCACACATCTGAGGCTGGAGCCCAGGTATCTTAACTCTTAGGCCAGAATTCTTTTAGCTACACAGGCTTGTCTTCCAGTATTTTAGAGTGAGTAAAATCACTTCTAGGGCCCCGTCTGATTCTGTTGAGAACCAGGGCTAAGGCTTATGGGTTTGGGAAAACTTGTTTCTATTGCAAGATTCAACCAATGAATCCCAGAGGTGCTTGAAGTCTCTGGCTCCCGAATTTGATCTGGAAGTGCTGCTTATGTCTCAATGCTTGTATGATTCCATTAAGGTGCTTTTCAAATTCAGTGATGGCAACTGGGACCTGGACCTCAAATTGAAGTTTCCTGATGAGCAACAGAGGTCTATAGTTAGGGTTCATGTGAAAGACAGCTCCCCAAGTCTCACACGTGGCCGCCTTGCAGGCTCGGCCAAACTGTTTCAGAGGAGTGTGCTGCCTGGCCAACCAGGTTGTTTTCTCCTGGGACATAGGATCAGAGTGACTTTGGTCCTGATTTTTCTTGCTTTGAGATGTGTAAGAACCAGATACGGCTTCCAGATTAATGGTTGCAAACTGGGATTCCAAACGTTTGGGAATCACGGGGGAACATCTTCCATGTCTTACACGGAGTAATTCAAGTAACCAAGGGCTTACCCCAGGGCTCACCCTCAATGCTTTACAGGCTTTTCCTCCATGCTGCAGTTTAATTACAAGGAGCAAGACTGAATCCATGGCACCTCAAATTCTCCTTGTGCCTCTCCAGGGAAAAAAGGATCTAAAGATGGTGAGACTCACAGAGGACTGGCTAATAGCAGGAGTACAGCTGTGATTTCACAGCCCGCATGGAGTCATCACACTGCGCATCTGAGGTCAGCCCCTCGGGCAGCAGGGCCTGGCCCAGGATGTTGTCACAGACGGGGTCAGGTTGGCAGAACTCTCTCACAAAGTCCTCCTCTGAGGCCAGCAGCACCGCGTTCCAGGCAGCAATGTCCAGCTCCCCAGCCGTGCCCCCGTACTCCTTGGGGAGAATGCTTCTTGGAAGGTTTGTGTGGAGAGAGTTCAGGTCAGACCCATGGAGGAAAAACTAAAGGGGAATGAAATGAAAACACACATGTCCTTAGGTTAATCAGTAATATAGTGACCTCCTTCATGGCAGGTGCTCAAATAAATATCTGTTGAATGAATAAAGGAACGGTTGATGGCAACTCTGCCCTTCCAGTTCCTTGAAAAGCTTAAGGATCCTTGATTCTCTTTTCCTTATACCCCACGCTCTGTTGGCTGGTCCTTCAAAATACATCCAGAATCCAACCACTGCACTGCCCCCATATGGTACCATGCCACCATCACTTCTCACCTGGATTCCCACACTAGCCTCCCACCTGGTCTTCCTGCTCACGCCCTTGTCCCACCACAATCCACGCTCTTTCCATGGAGGTCAGGTCATGTCAGCCCTCCAGTGCTCCCGTCTCACACAGACTAAAAGCTGAAGTCCGTACGGTGGCTCACAGGGCCCATCACAATCTGGCCTCTGTCCCATCTCTGCCTCCCCCTCCTCCCACCTCCCCCTGCTGTTGCTCCAGCAGGCCGGGCATGCTCCCACATCAGGGTCATGTGGTTGCTGCTCCCCCAGAGATCTGTAAGGCTCACTCCCTCACCTCTTTTAAGTCTTTGCTCAAATGCCAACTTGTCAACGATGCCACCTCTAATCACCCTGTTGAATACTGCAACCCTTCCCTCTCCCCGCCCTCACTATCCCCTTCCTCTGCTTTATTTTTCCTCATAGCACTTACCACATTCTAATACTAGACAACACACATAATCCACTGTCTGTGTCTCTCTCTAGAACGTCAACTTCTGGGGGCAGAGACTTTGCTCTATTTTATTCATCTAGAACATATATGCACATAGTAGTTGCTCAATAAATATTTTTAAATGAACGAACGAACATAGGAAAGACCAAATGAACAAGATTATGAGCCACAAATAAGGTCATTCCACAGATGTAGCAGACCTGGTCCAAAGGCTGCTTTGTAAAAGCAGGCTCCAAACAGGATCTCCAGGAACCAACATGGGTTCAAACCCAGGCAGGGAGGCCACTAAATCAGCTATTCTCACACCTAACTGTGCATCAGAATCCCCTAAGGAGATTTTAAAAGCACAGATTCCTGGGCTCCACCCTGAAGTGATGAGTTAAAATCTTGAGGAAAGGGGCCTGGGAATCTGGATCTGGATTTTTAAGTTCCCTCCCTTGCAACCTTGAGATTCTCTGTTTCCTCTCTGAAAAACAGTACAAAAGTCAAGACCCAGTCTGGAGTCATTGAGTGACCACAATGTTCCAAGGCCCAGGGAAGAGGGAGAAAAACAGCACCCATCCCATTTCATCACGGTACTGGGAGAGGTTAAAAGAGAAGCGGCTCTTCTGGGCCAGAAAGGAAGACCAGTTTTTAAAGTGTCGTCTCTCCTTTCTTAAATACAAGTTAATCTAAAAACTCACATATCTCATAAACCTTGAATTATTCCACAACATTTATACAGAGAGACAACAAACTACATACATGGAGAGGCTTAAATAGCATTTTTAAATCCCTAGGAGCTGTGGTGAGAAATCGCCGTAACTCTTTTTTAACTACCTGCCCAATGACTACCCTTCTCCATGTCCTCTTAAACATGAACGCAGTGTTGGCTCACAATGCCCAGGCCAGGATATTAAAAAGTCTAAATGATTACAGAGCAGGGAAGCTCTTATGATAACAATCCTGGCTCTGCTCCCTCTATTGTCAAATATTCTTATTAATTTCATCTTCCCCTCACAGAAAGGCATGTTCATTTATTTTATCTGTATTCCTGTTCTTTCCAAATTAGTAGTCCCAGGGCAAAAATAATAAACTAAGTTCACTGATGTCACAATAAATTTATAGATGTCACAAACAAGGGAGCAAAAAATAAATTAAAGTATGTTAAGTCAATAGTATCATCACTTACTCTGTTTGCTATCTTCTCCTTCAGAAATGGTTTTATGATGGCAAAAATGCCTTTAAATATTCGAGGTTCATTCACTACATGGACTGCTTTTATCCGAATGGGGAAACCATCCTGTGGGGAAAGGGAAGGGGATGTTAGAAGATGTGAAATATCTGCAAACTGTTTCAACAGTCTGCCTGCCCCATTTAAATCTTCATTTTAGGCCCCAACATCAGTCTGGTCCGATTCTCATGGCCTCTTCAAAGACAGCCCAAGCGGGGGGTAAACAGGAAGACAAGCCTCAGGGGAACAGTCTCTCTTGGGACCCAGAGCTGGGTTAGAACAGAGTTAGGCAAACAAGAGCTGCTTCTCTTGTGGCAAAAATGGTCCAAATGGATGGATCAAGCAAATATGAGACCTTCTGGATCAGTGTTGCCGAAAGTGTATTTCTCAGGATGTTACTAAGTGTGATGCAAAACAGGGTTCCATGGTAGATAAATAAGTTTGAGAAACAGGAGACTAAATATAGTCAAACAGGTTTCCTTAACTGCAGAACTGTTCAGAGCTTTTAATATGCAAATGTTTATTGTGAAATTCACAAGAAAGACTTGCTATCCCACATTGCCCAAACTTATTTAACCCTGGAACTCTTTTTTGTTCCCCAGATCATCTTACAGGACTAGAAAAACACTGATCCAAACTCATTATCCTGACACTTGACTCGACACAGTATGTAGCAGGGGCATCAAAAGAAGAGTGGAAGCTAAGGAAAGCCACAGAATTGGCCCAAAGCCAGAATTCAAATTTCCAATAATGACACTGTGTTTAAGTAATCAGCCTGGTGCACAGTAGGGGCCCAAACACATTGTAGAATTCAATGAGGAGAACTGTTCTATCTCTGGTGCCCCACAGCTCACAAGAGACAGCACCCCACCGGCTGGGTCAGAATGAACAAGGAGTCAACCCTGTTAGAGCCATGAGACTTGGGCCAGGCTACATCCTCTGGGTCTCAGTTTCCCCATCTATCAAAAAGGAAAAATTATGGGGCTGGCCCCATGGCCTAGTGGTTAAGTTCGGTGATTCCGCTTTGGTGACCCAGGTTTGTGGGTTCAGATCCTGGGCATGGACCTACACCACTTGTCAACCATACTGTGGTGGTGACGCACATACAAAATAGAGGAAGATTGGCTCAGGGCAAATCTTCCTCAGCAAAAGAAGGAAAAATCAATCATTCCTCACTTGTCTATCTCAGAGGATTCCTTGAAGGACTGAATGGCTTATAATGACTGTAAAAGTGCTTTGCAAGCCATTAAACACTGTGAAGGTATGTAAGGAACTTTACAGTTGAAGCACAGCACTTTCACAGTGTGAAAGTATCTGGCCAAAAGAGTCCAACAGTGCTCCAGGGCCCCAGGTTCCACAGAGGGCAGGAGGGGCTTGGTCACTTGGCCAGAAGCACAATTTCTCAGTTCCATTTGTTATGAGAATTTCTCCTCTGCCTTCTGGACACATAGAAATGCAGAAAGCATTTCTCTGCTGTTTGGATTCTTGCCCTAAAGCTGATCTTGTTCAGACTGAAGGCACCTCAAAAACTACTGGAGACCCTGTTGAGAATGAGGGGTAAACAGGACTTTTACATTTCTTCCTATAATGCTTTTGTACTCTTCTGGTTGTAGGAGTTGCAAAAGGGGTTTGTGTATCACACAGAATCTGAAGTAAAAGGACAGGGCCCTGGGGAAAGCCAAAACAAGCACAGAACAGGCACGCGACAAATAGGGGGCCATACCTGAAGGATGCCAATCACCTTTTTCGCTATAAAAGGGCCAAAATGAGATGCTTTTGATAAGCTCACTCCTTTGTAGTCTGCAAGAATTACAATTCCATTCACCTGGGTTTCTTCAGACTGAATGAGTTTTTCTAATGTCAAGTAAATGGCTCGGATGTTTTCAGTAATTGGATAGTTGCTCGGTATCCATCTGTCTAAGGTCATAAGAAATGGACAATATGTTACAGAAATGAATACCAACAAGTCATCAGACAGGCTAAGATGTATCTCCATGCTAAAACTGTTGTTTAAAAATGGGAAAGAAAGATATTCCACTGGCATGACTCTACCTAGGTTAGTAAAGGGGACCTTTAAGCAGCAGCTAATGTTTCTCAACTCCAAACACAACATCACCTTCTGAAATGGAAATGCAATCAAGTATTGAGGTTAAAAGCATATGCTCTGAAGTCAGACACACCTGGGGGTTTGAATCTTACTAGTTGTGTGACCTTGGGCAAGTTACTTCCTCGTTCTGAGCCTCATCTCCTAAGTAGAATTGAATAATAATACTTCCCTTAATGAATATCTGCGACTTGCGCCATCAAATGTGTCCCCTTCTCTTCATAAAACCACCCTGATTTTCCTGGGGGAACCAACTCTTCCCATGCTAGCCATGCAGTTTGGGTAAAACTGACTTGACTCCCGGCTCCAGAGGTGGACTTGGCCAATCTGGGTATTACATCCTCCCAGCCACAGTGTGTGATCCAAGCCAGGTCAAGCAGAGCCAAGGGGACTCAATTCTGGGACCCTGGCCCTTTGAAGAGAGAAGATCTCATTCGGTCTTGAAGTGGTGAGGCTGGGAGCCTGAGACTTAGGGGCCCCTTGAGGCAAGACCTGGCCTGAGAATGAAGCCACGCCAAGGACAGCAGAGATGGAGATGGCTTCCCAATGCTGCCGTAGTTTGAGCAAATTCCCCTCTCTGGACTGGATGCTCTTTAATACTCCCCATATATTTAAGTAGTCTTCCCTCTCTTTGGGAAAACATGAAAATGACAACTTCTGACTGTTAACCACTCTTCTCAAGAAAATCCCACCAAGATCTGCATGTCCCTTTCTTAGAAAGATAAAACTCCACATGACTGCCACCAATGGGATGTGTAACATGCGCAAAATTCTTATGAAAAAATCTCTGTCCAAAAATTGTGCCAGCTTGCTGTTGAATGTTGCTGCCAATTAAACCTGCTTCTACATAACTGGATGTCATCCTTTTCAATCACAAATGTCTCAAAAGCGCTTATAAGAAGGCAAAGCCCATACCCAGCTGAGAACAAAACCTACTGTGTATGCCTCCTCCTGAAAAGCTGAGTCAATGGGGAGGGGTCTAGATCTGCTCCAGACACAAGGGGAAAAAATTCATCTCACAAGCAAAGAGTTGAAAGGGTGTGGTAACATACTCTTATGTGTTGAGTTCAGAGGAGCAGCAGAAAAACCTGCTGACTGCTTTTCTAGGTCTCCTGGTGCCCTGAAATCTCCAGGGCACTGCTTATTTTAAAATAAACACCTCTAATTTTGGAAAGCACCTAAAATAGCACCAAAGGCTCAAGAGAATGGATGAGTTCCCAAAGAGGGTTTGGTAAGTGACTAAAGGCAATGGCGATGTGGGGCTCAGAGGCAGAGGAAGGTGCATGCAAGTTTCCCCTCCCCATCACACTTCCCTCCAGGAGGAGTTTGTACGCATGAGCAAGGAGGGCTGCCAGCATGTTCTTATTTTCCTGGCTTGGTTGGGAGGAACACTGCAATCTTACTTTCAAATTTCGTCTCAGCTCTGGTCTGATGGACAATGTTGAGGCCGGGGGTGGAGTGGGGAACACTCTTGAGTTTATAATGCATCTGGTGTCATGCAAGAGAAAAGGATGAAGAATCAGAAGGCTTGAGCTCTAGCATCCCCTAGTCATCATATCAACCAAAAAATGTTCCTACACATTTCTAAATGCTTTTTGGGGGTGTGGGTAGGGGAGCTGCCTCAGTTGAAAGCTACTGTGCCAAAGAATGTAAGGTGTCCTGATTACTATCATGAAGTGCCGAGATCAAAAAATGAATCTAAGGTGGATCCTTGCAATGGCTTAACAAAGTAGAGGAAAAGAGGAGAAAGGAGGAGGAGGCAGGTGGTAGACAGACATCTTTCCAGGCATCTGTCCAGCCCACACCCTTTCACTGATATCTGTACCTCGCCTACTCACAAAGGAGGGACGGGGGTGCAGGCGTCCTGGCCTGTATCCTATGACTGGAGCAGCTTTCTCAGCCTGCCAGATTCTCCACCCTAGAAATTCGGAATCTGCATTGAACTTAGTTGGGCCAGGTAAAGCTGGGGGCTGAGGAGTGCCAGAGCTAGCCGTGTGCACAGAGGCAGCAACCAGTCTGCGGAGAGAAGAGTGAAGAAGATATGCAAAGGGCAGCAGAAACGTGTGGCCCAGAGAGACGCCGAGTGACAGTCAGAAGCAGAGACAGGGAGAATGGCTGTCTTAGTTCCTGACGGTGGAATGGACTGGATTCTGGTTCTTGGTTTCAGGGCCTATGAGAGCTGCTGCACTGTCAGCTCTGGTTCTGTGAGATGTTCCTGGCTCCTTAGACTAAATCCTCTCTTTTTCCTTAAGCCAGGTTGAGCAGGTTTTTGTTATCTGCAATCAAAAGAGCCTTGAGTAAGACAGGGAGGGAACAAGAGGAATAGGAAAGGGAGAGAGGATGCTGGACAGACACATCCCAAACTGTCCACACACCCCCTGCCACAGTCTAGGGCAATACCTGGGCGAATGCAGAGGATATGGCAGCCCCGGGGGTCGGTGTGGGGCAGCACGGTGAGGAATCCGGAAGCAAGGACATCTTTTAAGGCTGACGGCTTCAGGTTATCGAAGACTTCGGGCCAGCTTCTCCTGCAGCTGTGGTAGTTGATCAGGAGCTGCAGGGCCCGGTCATAATCAAACTTGCGGGCTCGGAGGAACCGCAGCAGGAAGGCATCGTCGAGAGAGGTGCTCAGGTTTGGGTACTCCTTCCGCACCATGTCACGGAGGGCCTGCACATCTCGAAGTCTCCATTCCGGTTTCTCCTGCAGCTCCTCCCTGGCTTTGGTGACCAGTTCTTCTGACAGCGAGCATACATAGCCAGGAGGCTCGGGCGGTGCCGGCAGCTCATTTTCGGAAAGTGAGGCCGCAGAAGGGCTGGTTCTCAGAGAGTCACTTTCTTCTGACATTGGCTACCAGGATCCCTGCCACAAGAGAAGCCACAAGTGGAGTTAGCAAAGCCCAGCGCTGCTCATGTCAAACCCCAGGACTTCATGGTGTAGGGAGATAGGAACACTTCTGTCAAGCCAAGGACTCTCAGAGCAGTGGTTCTCAAGCAGGGAAACGAACTGGATCTGAACCAGGCACCCAGGTCCAGCCCCAGACTGAATGAAGTCAGAATCTCCATGAAGACACCCAGGCCACTAGGGCAGGATGTACACACTCCTCGTCAGACAGCGTGGCCTTGCTTACAGTTGTATGAATAGGTGCTCGACTTAACTCATAATTAAAGAAATGTGAATTAATATAACTTCAAAATTCAGATCACCAAAAATACAAAGCAATTACTCTGATATGCTTGCTGGGGGTGGGAGAATAAACTGACATAGCCTCTTTAGAAGGCAGTTTGTCAATATCTACCAAATTTAAAACCACATACTCTGGCTCAGCATTCCATTTCTAGGACATATACTTGTATGTGTGTCCAAAATACACACACAAGGATGATCATTACAAATATTGATTATAATGGCAAAAGACTAGAAACACTTTAATTGCATACCAATTGAAGACTGGTTAAATAATATTACCGTATGACTGGAATACTATTCAGTTATGAAAAGGAATTAGGCAGATCTTTATGAATTGATATATTCAGGAAAAAGAAAGGTTACAGAACAGTGTGCATAAAATAGTCGTGTTTATATTTTTAAAATATATACATATATACACTTGTGAATGCAGCTAAAATTTCTGGAAGAGGATACAAGAAACTGTTACCAATGGTTCCCAGGGAATGGAACCAGACAACCAGACATTTAAGGTGGGAGAGAGACTTTCCACTGTACTGTTTTAATTTTTTACCATATACACACGTGAGTTATCATATTGAGTGGCCATGAAACTGAGCTGATCAGATCTGCAGGGTGGAGCATAATTGGCGGATGGCCTCAGCTGCTGTCTCTCTGGATCTACCATCCAGCAGATGCCACTTTCCAGGTTGCCCCCAGCCAATGACTGAGGGAGATCTAGGCCTCCTCTAACAGGCAACTTTGCCTGGAGGACACCCTATCAGCCTGGCCTGGCCAAACCTTTCATGGAACTGCACTGCAGTCCGAGACTTCCTGCCCAAACCTCCTTCACAGGGGCCGGACGCACATGGCTGTCCGAAGGTTCTCCCTGACTTCTCCAGCTCCCCTCCAGTTTATGCTCCACCGACATTGCCTCCAATAAATTCCTTGTATGTCTAATCTCATCCCAGTGTCTGCTTCTTAGAAGATCTGAACCAACACACTTATTGAATGAAAGACAAAAACAAAACAGCTGCCTCAGATCTCCCAGGAGCAAGGTAGCAGCAGGGCAGCCCAGCTCGAAAGCCCAAGCTCTTGTCCATGGGCCGTCACTGATCCCCCACTCGGAGCTCAAAAGGGACCGTCTCAGGGTCTCTATACATAGCCAGTCTCTCCCCAGTCCACAGCAGAGTGACCAGGTCACCCCCTCTAACCCTTAGGTCTGCCCACTCCATTCCTTGCATTCGAACCTCTAGCCCCACCCAGCTTCTTTCACTTCCTCCCAAAGATGTGTTTTCTTGTCTAGCGCACATCCTGTTTCCTCTGACTAGCATGCTCTTCTTCCAGTTCTTCACCTGACTGATTCACCCTCAAGTCCAATTAGATGCCATTACATCCATTCAACAAACATTGAATGCTTACTATGGACCAGGCCCTCTTCCCGGCACTGGGGACACAGCAGTGAACAAATAAAAAATCCTGCCTTCATTGAGCTTAGATTCTAGTGGAGGAGACTATAAGCAAAATTATATAGTCTACTAGAACATGGTAAGTGCTAGGGAGAGAAATAAAGCAGGGAAGGGGGATAGGAGTTGCAATTTTGAATAGGGTGGTCTGAGAAGGCCTTATCCAAGTCACATTCGAGCAAAGACGATGAGGGAGCACGCCATGCAGCTATCTGGGGGAAAAGCAAGTGCAAAGCCTGAGGCAGGAACATGCCAGCTTTTTTGAGGAAGAGCAAAGAGGCCAGTGTGGCTAGATCCAAATGAGCAAGGCAGAGAGTATGAGCAGATGAATTTAGAGAGGTCCGGGGGCTCCATTGGTACAGGGCTTGGTAGCCTGATAAGAACTTTGACTTTTACCGAGATTGGTGGGAGCTATGGAGGAGTTTGAGTAGAGTGACATCTGACTTACATCTTAAAAGGATCACTCGGTCATCTTGCAAATGGACTGTAAAAGGATGAGAAGCAAAGAGTCTATTTAGAGGCTACTGCCATAATCCAGGTGACAGATGATGGTGCTTGAAGCAGGAAGCCTTCTCTGACTCCAGGCCAGGTGAGGAGCCTCCCCAGCAGGAGCTCTTGGCAACACACCTCTCCCACTCTGCTGTAATTGTCTCTAGGCAATTTGTGGACCACATCCACATCTGCCTTGTTCATCACCTTAAACTCAGCACCTAGAGGGTGTCAGACACATAGTCTGCACTCCATAAATATTTGTTGAATGAGTTTAATCTGCTTGGTGGAGGTATGCTGAGTGAGGAATGGAACAACAACCATGGTTCACGGGACCCACCCTAGGCTCTGTTTCCCTGGGAGTCACCAGCAGATGCCTGTAATCCCAATCCAGGGTTTATCCGGAAGACAGACTGTCGTGTCCACAGGCTACAGGCCTAGCCTGGAAGTCCCTTTCTAGCTTTTCTTCTACCTTTCCCCCCTCAATGCACATTAATGCCAGCCCAAACAAACCAATGACCCACCACTCTTGGAACACCTCATGCATCTCTGATACCTCTGCCTGAAATTTCCTCTCCTTGTTTATTCCCAACCAGACAACTCATCACCTTCCAGACCCAGTTTCAATGTCACCTCCTCTGTGAAGCCTTCTCTGACTCCCCCAGAGTGATTCCCTCCAGTTTTCCACAGCACTGGGTTCCTATTTCTCTTTCAGAAATTGCAGTGTCAGGGGTGTTTACATGAAACTCCTGTCAGTATCACCATCCATTCATTTATCGAATAATTACTGATCACCCACCATACATGTAAGGCATGCTCATAGGCGCCAGGCACACACAACAGTGAACAATGTAATTCTTTGCCTTGTGAAGTTTACCTCATAGTGGAACGATGAAAAGAGAGAATATAGGCTTGAGCGTTTTTCCAAGTATCAAGCACCGTGATAAGCACTTTACAACGTCTCTCACTTAATCTTCACAATATTTGGTGAGAACACTATTACTGTCCCTATTTTACAAAGGAAGAAACTGCCCACTAGAATGTAAATCCTATGAGGGCAGACAACTTGCCTGCCACGTTCACTGCTATCCCCAGTGCCTGGTCCATGATGGTGCTCAGTAAATATCAGCGGATGACATGAGGTTAAGTGATGTGGCCAAGGGTACACACCTAGTAAGGCCGAGCAAGGGTGTGTCTAGGCTTACACTGGGCTCCACACTCCACCTGGAGCTTCCTGTTAATCTCCAGGGCCTCGGCAGTGTTAAGCAGAGCAGGACTCAGTCAGAGCCCGGTGAATGAAATGATGGGTGGGTATAGGGATGGATGCAAACACCACTTGTTAGGGAGAAGCCGGGAATCTTTCTCACCTGGAACCCATCCTTCTGTGAGCATCACCTTCTTCCCTACCCCACCCCAACACGGAGAGGTCAGGAAGCCATCGCTCCTGCCGCCCCAGAGACCCCACGTCCCGTCGACAACCTTCAGAAGCCCCTCATTTCCGGTTGTCACCCCTTCCCCAGGTGTCCCCATTTCCTGGGGTCTCTCTCTCTCTCCTCGGGTCCCCCACTTCCGGTTATCCCTCCCTCTCAGGGGTCCCCCTCCCCGGCCCCCAAAGCACACGGAGGGGCTCGCGGGCACTCACCGGCCCGGCTACGGGGCGGAGCGCGGGTCAATGGGCGGCGGGAGCCTCGTCCGGCAGCGTGCACAGAACCGACCCGCACTCCCCGCCCGGCCGGTCCGGCCCCTCGCGCCGGAAGTGACGTCGCAGGGCGTGGGAAGGCGGGGCGCCGCCCGTGAGTGCGCATGTGCGGGGCTCGCCGCCCTGCCGGCCTTCTGTCCCCACCTGGCGGCCGGGGCTCCGCGCTGGGGGACCCGAGCCTGGGGAGGGGCGGGCTGGGAGGAACAGGGAGCGCGAGCAGGTGTAGATGGTATAGATGGGGACACTGAGGCCCAGAGAAGGAAGGGAAGGAGCTGCCGCCTTCCGAGCACATACTATCCTGTACCTGGTGTTTTTCATCCATTATCTCATTAAATCCTCGTATTTACGGAATTCTCCTATTTCGTTTCAGAATGAAACTGCAATCAATGAAGTAAAGGGCTTCAAACCTACCTCGGGGTTAGCGTTCCTGGATTCTTCCCACCACAGCTGCCGTCAGCTCCAAAGCGGAGATTCCACTCCAGGGCACGTCTGTGTCCGTCGTTAGCTGAGTGGCCTTGGGCAAGTCCCCCTTCCACCCCTGGGCTTCAGTTCCCTCAGCTGTAACATGATTCTTACTCTGAAATCCTGATTCAGTAATCCTTTCCTGCTTCCTGGTCCATAAAGTCCCCTTCAGAAAGTGGTAGCTTGAAAAAGGCTTTTCTAGCCCTCACCCCCAGTCTATTAACCATCCCCCCCCCCCCATATATTTTGTGCAACTACAACTTTGAGGTAAATCTCCTAGGTCCCTTTTTCAGGCAAAGTTAAGACACTAAACCATTTCTAGGAGAAATTCTGTGGTCCAGGAGGACTCAGAGCCCAAAGGAGTATCCAAGAGATGACCTTAAACAATCGCGTCCTTTTCCTACTCCAAGGGCAAGAGGAGTCCCAGGGAGATGGGAACTGACCCACGAGGGCCACAAGAATATGGCAGTTTCTGCCAGATGCTAGATTGTGTGGGGGGGGGGCAGTGAGGGAGGGGAGAGGGGTGCAGGGAGTCATGAATTTTGACTTCTCTCAGCTCCCCCCTTCTAGAGTTGCCAGATAAAATACAGAACACTTAGTTAAATTTGAGTTTCAGATAAACAACAATTTCTCTTTAAGTATGTCTCATGCAACATTTGGGACATACTTACACTAAAAAAATTGTCTATCAGAAATTCAAATTTAACAGGGCATCCTGTTTTTTTCTGTTTTAATTTTAATTTTTATTTTTGCTAAAGCTATGTATTGGTTTCCTTTTGATGCTATAACAAATTACTGCAAACTTAGTGGTTTGAAACAACACAAATGTATTCTGTTACAGTTCTGCAGGTCAGAAGTCTAAAATCAAGGTGTTGGCAGGGATGCATTCTCTCTGGGGACTTCAAGGGAAAATCCATTTCCTTGCCTTTTCAGTTTGTGGAGGCCACCTGCCTTCCATGATTTGTGGCCCCTTCCTCAAATCACTTCAACCTCTTGCTTCTGTTGTCACATCTACTGCTAACTCTGATCCTCCTGCCTCCCTCTTTCTCAGGAAACCTTTTTATTTTCTTGTGCTAACAACACTTAACATGAGATCCACCCTCTTCACAAATTTTTAAGTCTACAATACATTATTGTTGACTAGAAGTACAAGCTCTCCTGCCCCCCTCTTATAAGGACTCTTGTGATTACATTGGGCCCACCCAGATAATCTAGGATAATCTCCCATCTCAAGATCCTTAATTTAACCACAGCTGCAATGTTCCTTTCACCATACGAGGTAAGATATTCACGGGTTCCAGAGATTAGGACTAGGACGTCTTTGGGGTGCCATTATTCAGCCTACCACAGTTTGGCAATCCTAATTCTAGCTATGTGACCTTGGCCAAGTCATTCAAACTTCCAAAGCCTCCAGTTCCTGATGGGCAAAAAGCTGATTAAATGAGCTCATAAGAGGAAACAGCTTGCCCCACGCCAGGCAAACAAAGTGTTTTACAAATGGCACCTCTTGTGGCAAAGGGTGAGGGATGACCCTGTCCAAACCATGCTGCCCTAGGCATTGGGATAAACCCCTCTCAACCCAGACCCAGGATCCATTGGTGGTACATAGAGTCCGGGTTGCAATCCCACATACTGCCAGCAGGAGGAGAGGAACATACCTCCAGAACCTCGTCTCAAGGGCAGGGAAGGGTTGGGAGGAGATTCAGAGATGCCCCAGAAGTCCCTGTCCCATCCCTCAACTAAGGGCCATTATTTTTGGTTCCTCATGGTGTTACATTTTATAGAACCAAGTTATCTCAGGATTGGAAAAGTCTCAGGTAAACAACAATGACAGCAAAAAGAGTTTCCATTTTTTGAGGAATTATATATACCAGGCACTGTGCTAAGTACTTTGCTTGTATGATTTCAGTTATGCCTTACTTAAACCCTCTGAACAGCAAGCTAAGATGGTCCCATCTACAGATGAGGAAACTGAACTCAGAAAGTCACTTGCCTAGGGGTTCAAGATAGTCAGCGAAAGAGCTGGATTTGAACCCGAGTCTGTATGACACCACAGCTCCAAATTTTACTTTGCCTTAGAGGTCACGTAGTCCTGCCTCTTTTTCTTATAGGCTGGGAAACAGGCTCAGAGAAGGAGAAGAAATTGTCTGCAGTCACATGATGAGTCTGTGGTTGAGCTGGGATTTGAGCTTCTGTCTTCTACATTTCTACCTTGGACACTCAGAAGTAACAGACTCTGAACTACCCGTGGAAAAGATCCATTTCTTCATGTGTAAAATGGGGGGTGGTGCCTCTTGATTAGGGGGTCCTTAGGAGGATACAGTGGGATGGCCTGTGCAGAGTTCTGGTACATTATATCATGAAATGTCTGTTGATTGGTTATGACCACCCCACTGGAGAGCAGAAGGATCACCAGAGGGAGGGCAACTTGCCCTGTGTGTTGGTTTGAAGGGCTACAAATATCCTGCCTTCTTAGCTTCATCTAGTCTCTGAAGAAAGAAATCTGGGCGTTGGGTCTGTGTGGAGGAGGCCAGAAATGCCTGAGCTGTCTGTTTTCAAGGCATGTCATTCTGAGTTAGACAATCTCCTAGAACCAGCTTTAGTACTGATTCTAAGGTAAGGCTTATTTAGGATAGCACCATGGTGTAGGGCATAGTTTCTCAACCTCAGCACTATAGACATTTAGGGCTAGAAAAGTCTTTGTTGGGGGGGGGGGGGATTATCCTGTCCTGTGCATTGTAGGATGTTTTGTGGCATCCCTGGCCTCCACCCACTAGGTGACAGTAGCACCCTACACTCACAGTGGTGAAAACCGAAAATGTCTCCAGACATTGCCAAATATCGTCCAGGAGACAAAATTGCCCCAAGTTGAGAACTACTGGTATAGGAAAAAGAAAGTTGGCTTCTGGTCAGACAGACCTGAATCTAAATCCTCTCTGTGTCACTAACCAGCTGTGTAACCTTGGAGCAATTGTTTACCTCTCTAACCCCTAGTTGTTTTTTTTTTTTTTTTGTGAGGAAGACCAGCTCTGAGCTAACATCCGTTGCCAATCCTCCTCTTTTTGCTGAGGAAGACTGGCCCTGGGCTAACATCAGTGCCCATCTTCCTCCACTTTATATGGGACGCCACCACAGCATGGCTGACAAGCAGTGCGTCGGTGGGCGCCGGGGATCCGAACCTGCGAACCCCGGGCTGCCAAGCGTGAACTAAACCGCCGTGCCACTGGGCCGGCCCCTCTAACCCTTAGTTTTTTTCTTCCACTGTAAATTCTATAGTAACAGCTACCAATTATTGAATGCTTGTTCATTGGCAGTGTGATGAGCTCTTTCCCTGGATAATCTCGTTTAATTGTCAGTAACAGAATCCTGAAGAGACATTGACAGGTGGAAACAGAGAGGAAGAAGGGAAGGAGACAGGGGAGAGTGATGTACTTGAAGCATCTTCTCTGTCGGGACAGCAGGTGCTCACACGGACATTTATCCTCTGTCACTAGCTGCGTGATCTTGGGCAAATCACCTTCCTGGGGCTCAGTTTCCCCATCTGTAAAAGTGATAGCCCTTGGGGAATTCTGGTAAGAGGAAGGCAGCAATGCACTGCATAGATGTGATTCCTCTCAAATCCCCACATGAAAACAGAAACAAAATTCCAGAAACACATTTACAACAAAACTGGGTGACAGGTATCTTCACAAACTCCAAAAAACAAGTGAGTGAGGATAAATCAGCAATAGCCACCAGGCCTGCGTGCCCTTGGGGCCACCGTGTAGGAGAAATGAAAGGCAAGCAACAGGTGTCTGATGCCCCTGAGAACTGGGGAACCCCCAAACTGCAGCATGTATTCATGGGAAAACATGGTGGGTGAAAGAACTGCAGCTGGAACCCGGAAGGGTTTTGTTAACCCCAATAGTGGGTGAGTGCAAGTGGTCTACTAAAAGGCCCACAGGTTAAAGGAGTTTAACCTCTATGAATTCTTGCAATGGCCACCAAGTCTTCTTTCCAGGACAAGCCTCGTGCCGAGGAAAAACTATTGAGAAAGGAATCAAAATTGGGCAGAGTGGGGAAAGCGGCAATAAAGGAAAGAGAAGGGCTGGATAAAAGTGGGGGAGGGGAACAGAGCCAGAAAACCTCAGAAAGCAAGCCATGTATATATTTTTAACAATGTGCAGAAAGAACAGAAGGGAGAGCTCTGTGAATATAAAAAAGCTCTCTTAACCAAGCCTCCTTCTAAATGTTCAGAAAAATTAATCTCACATAAAAACGAATTTGGGAATACAAAATGACTGCAACAGAGAGAGGGAGAGAGACACAGGGAGGATAGGAGCAGAATAACATCCCTACAGACAGTGAAAGCATTCCAGGAAGACATTTTTAAAAAATATGAAAACAAGCTAAAAGACATCAACAAAATTATATCTTTTTAATAATTATTTTAAAAAGAACATAAATTGGAATTATAAAAATTTGGAAATGAGGTGACAGAACTCATGAAAGAGCTAGAGATAAAAGAAAAACATATTTTAAAAATGAAAACTAAACTAAATGGAATATAAGAGCAAATAAAAAAATAAAATCAACAAACAGTGTTTTGAGATAAACAGTGAAAAGGCGGCAATTTTTAAAACTGGAAATTAAACAAAGACATAAAAGAATTTCAGAGAAAGTGACAAATATTGAAGATAAGCAATGCAAATCCAATGTATGAGTAATACGAGGCATTGAAGGAAAAAATAAAAGCAAAAGAATACATCACTGACCCAGAATAATCAATATCAAGACATAGTTTGGTAAAATAACTGGTTTATAAAGAGAAAGAAAAAAAATCTTTAGGCATCTTGGGTATCTAGGCAAAAAGAAATAAAATGAGATTATCATCAGACTCTTCAACAGCAATGCTTTATGCCAGTGCCAGAAGAAGATGGCGTACTTTAAGATACTCAGATAAAGAAAGTTTGAGCCAAGGATTTTATATCCAGCAAAACTGACCTTCCATAAAGAACTATTATCAACTTGCAAGCACTCGAGGAGTATTTTTGCCATGAGTCCTGCCTGAGGAGTCTACTGGAGAATGAGCTTCAGGACAACAACTTGACTAGAGAGACATTGACATAAGAACTGGTGGTAAGCGTTCAGTATATATTTACTTGTAGGACTAAGACTAAATGATGGTTAAAAGGCAATAAAGTATGTAACGCCTATATGCTCTAACAATGTAGCTATAGAACAATCCCCCAAAGTGGTGGAGAATGGGCACAGTTTATGCAAAAATTTTTGTATCCATTTTCCATATTCTAATTGGTAGTGGTAGCTTTACTTTTGTTATTCTGAGATGGTTGTATGTGTAAAGTGGGCTAAAGGAAATCAGTAATTGTAGAATCTTTCAATTTTATCATCTCCTGTGTCCTTGAAAACCAAAGTGTCTAATATATATAATATATATAATAAAATCTATATCTAAATATATATAAAATACTTACTTCTATTCACTAAAACGACCTAGAAACAATGACCAATCTAGTCACTGTTACCTAGCACTCATATTACAGTCTTGAAATGCCATTTTCTGTTCAAAAAACTAAAAGGACCTCTTGGAGAAATTGCTGTTTCCAGATCTGTAGCAGGAAATATATAAGATGAGCCTGTAATATCTTCTCATGCCAGATAACAAGGAAGCTATCAAATAGAGTTGGAAACCAACCTGAAGATGGTACAATTTCAGCTGCCACAAAGGTAATAATTGTAATTGACTGAAACTCGTCAAATATGTTTCAATCCCTGAGTTCATAATGATATTCAGCGAAAACACTAATTGATCACATTCTGAGGATGGCATGGACACAAATTATATTCTTGAAAACTAGGTAAATCAAAGGAGAGAATCAAGTATTTATCTTACCTTTGTATATGAACTGTACCACTGGGTAACCAAATGACAGATTAAGAAAAACATCTTATAAAATTACTACAACTAATACATGAAAACAAAATGATATAATATTGCCATTTTGCAACTTGTAATGAATTCATGTGTGTAGCCGTTGAACACAATAGCAGCTAATATCAAAAAAGAGCAAACTCCAGCCACGTTTGTGTTTCTTGCTAAAAGAACCCAGCTGCTGATTCGCAGGAAGTGCAGAGGTCAAAGGACCAGGCTGAACTGTCCTATGAGGATGCAATCGACAAAATCCAGACTTTGAGAAACTCTACAATTCAAGAAGCCTCAGTTTTTCAACAAATAAACTGCAAGGAAAAGAAAGAGATATAGGGGAAACCTATGGATTAAAAGAGGATTTAAAGACATGTCAGGTTTTTTTAAAAAGGGCAAAACTGAATGATAATGTTCACACTTGGATGATTAAACCATAAAGAAAGACAAGGAAATAATTACTATGAGTCAGGTTAGTGGGTACTTTTGGGGGGAGGGGCCCTGATTGGGCTGGGGAACGTGGAGGGGCTGCTGGGCTGGCTGTCAAAGTTCTCTCTCTTGACCCAGGTGATGGTTACAAGGGTGTCTGCCTGATATGACTCACTAAGCTGGGAATTTAATTTGTATGATTTTCTGCATTTGCGGTTGTTTTACAATGTAAAGTCTTTAAAAAATGAAAACAGAGGTACCTACCTCACTGTGTGTGTGTACACATACACATATATGAATATATGGCTTCTGGGAGCACCAGGTACATAGTAGGTGCTCACTAAATATGAGTTCCCTTTCCTGTTAATCCTGTCAAACCCCTTCCTGTGTGATTTCAGCGCCATTACTAACTTGCATGACTGATCAGAACTAGTTAATGCTTATTATTATGTGCCAGGCACGGTTCCCCACATCTAACCTAACTGAATTCTCATAACCCTATTATTATTATTCCCATTTTGCAGAGAAGAAAACTGAGACTCTGGGAGGTTATCTGTGGGCACACAGAAGGTGGTGGAGCAGCCTGTTTTTGAACCCAGGCAGTCGCTCCGCAGTCCATCCGCTGTATATATACCTGACTATTTTTTATTTGGTGTCCAGTGGCCCTGTTTACAATAATCACTCCCCCATTGAGTGCCTGCCAACGTGTGTGCCATCCCTTGACACTCATTACCCGAATCTCACACCTTGGAGGGAGGAGGTACGTGTTAGTGTGCAGTTGGCGGATGGGAACCCTGGAACTCGGAAAGGTGAAGGAACTTGCCCAAAGTAAAGGGCAGTGTCAGGGGTTTGAATTGAGGATGGGGAGGGTTCATACTCTTTGGTCCTTGGGATTCTAAAGAACAAAATGTTCCATACTCCTACACAGATGGTCACCTGATGGATCTGACCCAGTCTGAGGTCATGGGTTGCCCAACCAGCCGTCTGGAGCCTGACTTGGCTTGAGAAGCGTCCAGACTAGGGCTGGGAGAAGTCAGGGGGTCCCCATCAGGGGGTCATGCGAAGTGTGTGACCCAGGGACTTGGCATGACTCAAGGAGCCAGAGACTCCATTACCATGTTTGCCAGCCTTTTGCTCACAAGCCTCCAAATCAGGACCCAGAATGGAGCTGGCTACCTCTCTGAGTGCGAGATGAAGACGTGCACAGCTGGCTGGGTGTATTTCCCAGAAGAGGTGAGAGCCTAGTTGTGTTCTTCTGGTCACATTGATTTTCTAACCTGAGTCAGCATGACTTGGCTTGGAGGTACGGGCCGTCCTCTCTGTTCCCTAGATGCCAGCCGGGCTGAAGCATTTCCAAAACAGGGCCTGGAGTGGGGGGGGGCACACGGAGGGATAGAAACTCCACACCCCTGCCCCACCACTACCAGCCTAAGAGCCCGCCCAGCCCTCCCTCCATTGTATTATTAACACCCAGCAGGACCGACTTCTTACCAAATGCCAGGCACTGTGCTAAGCACTTTATATGTGTTCACCCAACCAGCCTCGTGGAGGTGCTGTCAGGTGAGGGCGCTCCTTGGTACCATTTGACAGGTGAGAACACTGAGACCCAGAGGAAAAGTACTGGTAAACAGTCACACGAAGATGGAGTTGCGGGTCCGTGAATTGTGGGATCCTAGAGAGTCAGATCCAGCAACGCTCTGTAGATTCACCGTGTCACTCAGCCCTCCCAACAGCTCCGCTGGGTAGTGTCCCCTCCATGAAGACAGGAGACAATTGAGGCTCAGGGAGGTGGACGTGAATTGTACAATGTTGCTCGAACGCTCTGCACTGACAGCCAGCGATCAGTTTTCAAGAGCACAGTCCAAAGCCCACAGCTGCTAAAATGTGGCCATGACCATTCAAAACCCCCATATGGATTATGACCCCCTACATTCACCCACAGTTCTTCTACGATGGGAAGAAGGGGCAAAGAATCTTTTGGTGGCCATTTTCTCGGAAGGGTGGAATGAGGTACAGAGGGCTCCTCTGGGGGCACCATTTGGAGAGCTTAACGTGACCCCTATGTGGGGGCCCAGAGGTCTGATGTGGGCAGCCCATCTAGAGGCTGGGAGAGATGGGCTGCCCCCCTGCTCTGGTGAAGGAGCCAGAGAGTGGGTGTGCTGAGCTCAGCCCTCACTCCCAGGTGCTTCATGGCAAGTGCTGCTTGAGTGTTTCCCATGGACCAGCCTGGGCAGAAAACACCTACAAGGGCTTGGCTTGGGCCCTGTCCCACAAGGCCTCATGGAGGGGCAGAGAGGGATGGCAGCAGCAAGTGGCTGGAGTTGGATGTTGGATTCCTTAGGGCTGAGGAAGGAGTTGCTAGGGCCCCCTAGTTGAAAATACTGTGTCCTGGGGTAAGTCGCCAGATCATGGGATGGCTGGGGTTCAATTGTAAAAAAAGAACCACCTTTTATGAAACACCTACTATGTGCTAATCGCTATACTATATGTTGCGTACGTGCTAGTTTGCTGTCTTCACTACCTTTCAAAGCTGATACGATTATCTCCATTTTACACACGAGAAAACTGAGGCTCAGAAAGCCTAAGAAACCATAAAAAAGTGGTGCATCTAGAATGGCTAAAATTAAAAGGACTCCCTCTAGCAACTGGAACTGTCGTACACTGCTGGCGGGAATGCAAGGTGGTAAACTATTTTGGAAAATAGTTTGCAGCAGTTTCTTAAAAAGTTAAACATATACTTATATGACCCAGCAATCACACTCGTATTTGTCCATTCGAAGACAGTACGTGAATGTTCTTAGCAGGTTTATTTATAATAGCCAAAAACTGGAGGGAAAATGCCCATGCACAGGGGAATGGGATAAACTATATAGACATGTACACACACACACATATGTGACTTAGCAATAAAAGGGAACAAACTATTGATCCATGTAACAACACGGATGAATCTCAAAGTAATTATGCTCAATGGAAAGCCAGACAAAAGAGTACAAATTGTATGATTCTATTTCTATAAAATTCCAGAAAATTTAAAGTACTCTATAGTGAAAGAAAGTAATCTATAGGGACCGTGGTTGCCTGGGAATGGGTGTGGTGTGATGGCTTATAAAGGGGCACAAGGAAACTTTTGAGGTGATGGAAACATTCATCTGATGGGTTCATGGGTATGCACTTATGTCAAAACTCATCAAATTATGCAATTTAAATAGGTGTAGTTCATTGTACATCAATTATACCTCAATCATGCTGTTTTTTAAAGAAACTAAAGACTGGCACAATTAGGATTTGGACCCATGTGAGTCTAATGTTGAAACCACTCAGGAGCTGGTAAGTTATTAAAAGCCCTCCTTTCTTGGCTGGAGACATAGTCAGTCCCAATGGCACCACTTCCAGGAAGCCTTCCTGTCTCCTCCATGGCAGACTGTGGCTTCTCAGAAATCGCCTCCCCCATGGCCTCGGCCCACACCCCTCTTCTGCCTGCCTTTAGGATTTGTCAGTGGCTCCTTTCTCCACTTGGGGACCTTCCCTTGTGTTCCCCCATATTGTCCTTCGGATGTGCTGAGTGAGAGCCCAGTGTCAGAATCAGACCGACCTGGGTTTGAATCCCAGCTCTGCCGTTTACACCAGCCGTCTGACCTTGGATGGTTCCTTTACATCTTTGAGTTCAGATTCCTCATCTGAATAATAGTAGAAGCTGCTTCGAGATTGCCTCAAGGATCAAATGAGAGATAGTTCATATTAAACAATTAGTGTAGGGCCTGGTGTGTAATAAAACATTCAATAAATGTTAACTATTATTGATCTTCACCTGGGCAGTGGCTGCTGACTGTTTGTTTCTCAGCCTTTGAATCAAGTACTTACCGCCCCAGCTATATTTATTGACATGGAAAGATGCCCAAAGCGTACTCTTGAGGGGAAAAAAGCAGGCTGCAAAACAGTATATGCCTCACAGGTCATTTTAAAGATTAAAGGAAAAAATGGACATCCATCTCTTAGCATGGTGCCTGCACACAAGAAGCGCTCCCTGAAAGCTAGTTGTGGTTATTATTAACGTGAAAGCATTTTGTAGCCCATCCAATGCTACTTTCGAATACTCTCCTGTGAGTTCCTGTGAAACAGGATGATGTTTGCGGTTGTGCTTCAACAGGGAATCAGAGAGAGGTAGACCTGTGCATTCCCTCTGCCTTCCTTCTGACGCACTTCAGGGGGCCATCATGGGCAGGGCTGGAGCTGGACTTGGGACCTTGGTCTAATGTGGATTCTGGTACTTTCTCATGTGGTCCTGGAGCAAAAGCAGAGCAAAGTATTGCCCTTTGGAATTGGGACTCCAGGCTTGGATAAAGGGCATTCTTTGCAGTAACTGCAGCGCTGTGACAAAATGTGGACACTTGAGGGCGCTCTGACCAACCCGCAGTAGAGGGAGTCCCAGTAGGGTGATGATGATGATGTGAATACTGCTGTTACATTCAACAATGGCTTTTCCATTTATGGAGTTCTTACTGGTTTGTGGTCAGTGCTGTTGAGCCAATTCTGACTCCCAGCGACCCTGTGGACAGCAGAGGGGAACCCTGCCCGGTCTTTTTGCACCATCCTCTCACCTTCCGGCGCTGTATCAGACAGTGCTCTGCTTCTATTCATGGGGTTTTCACTATGAGTAAAACTATGGGTTCTTACTATGAGCTCCTAAAATGTGCTAAGAGAGTCACAAACTTTATCTTAGATATTATAACTAAAGATTTTATAGATAGCATGTATTTCTCTTTAGAATTGTTAAGTATTTTTTATAATGGAGTCACAATTCACAAATCTTGTAAAATGTACAAATAATAGGTGTACAGCTTGGTGAGTTGTTATAAGCATACACACACTGGGAACCCCCATCCAGATCAAGATACATAACTTTTCTAACACCCTTTCCACTTACCCAACCTCCACCCAAGACAACCGCTATCCTGACTTCTATCATCATTTATTCATTTTGCTTGTTTTTGAACTTCATGTAAATGGAATCATAGATACATAATGTTTGGGTTGCTGGGTTTAGCACATAAAAATCCAGGATGCCAGTTAAATTTCAATTTCCCATGGGAAATATTTACGCTAAAAAAAATTCACTGTTTATCTGAAATTCAAATTTATGTGGACATCCTATATTATATCTGGCTACTCTAGTAGTCTTTTGTGCCTGGCTCCTTTCAGCATAATGGTGAGATTCACCCATGTTGTGGTTATCAGGAACTTACTCCTTTTCATTGCTGTGTAGTATTCCATTCCACAAATGTGCCTCAAGATATTTACTCCTACTGTTGATGGGGAAGGGTGGGTTACTCTTAGAAAGGCACTAAAGAGTAGTGTTAAGTGGTACACTCTCGTGTCAGAGGCCCGGGGGATTTGAATCCTAGCTCTACCTCTTACTACCTGTGAAACCTTACCCTAGTAACTTAATCTCCCTGTGCCTCAGCTGGTTTAACTTTCATATGGGCTAATAATAGTACCTCAAAGGGTGTTGTGAGGTTTAAAGGAGATGATGTTACATATAAACCACTCAGAACAGGGCCCAGCACAGAGTAGCCCCTTAGTAAATGTCCACTGGCCGCAGGAGGAATGAATCACTGTGCCCTCTGGATCTTGCCCCATCTCCACCACCAAAATCTGCTGCCTGCCTTCCCCTGGGGCCCTGAGAATTAATGAATGAACTAAGTCACTATAAAGTGCTAATAGGTTACAGGTTTTTAGAAAGATAAGTGGCAAGAGACACAAGACCCAACCAGAAGGATGATTAATGGTGCCCCTGGGCTGGGGGTGTGTGGACATCTGAGAGTCCCAGAAATCACTGTGCAGGCTGGTAGGAGAGGGGTTCGGGCCTCGCCCCGGGAATGGGGCTGCTGGGAGTTTTCTGCCCGTGACCCCACTCGTGACCCCAGCTCCTATCACCCCAGCCTCGAAAAGGCTGGGCCCACAGGGCCATAAATTCCTGCTATCATTAGACAGTATCTCTATAGCTCAGGCTGTTTGCCAGGAGCCCTACAATTATTTTTATCACTTACGAGTCCTATAATTATTTTTTATCACTTTTTTCTCACAGCAGCCTTGCAAGCAGGGCTAGTTTTATTCTCTTTCGGTTTGGAGTTGGGGGAACCCAGGCTCCAGAGGGTTTCAGGGAATTTCCTGGCTTTGCACAAAGCTCCAGAGAGGCTCAGGGTTTGAACTCATAGCCCCTTAGGGGTCCAAGCTGGTGTTCTATGTGAGGCCAGAGGCTGTGGGAGAATTGGGAGTGGAAATTGGGAACCACTGGAAGCCAGGAAAAGACCTTAGACTCAGCTACTTGCAAGCTGTGTGACCTGGGGCAAGTCACTCAACCTCTCTGTGCCTGTTTCTTCATCAGTCAAATGGGGAGATAATAGTAGTACCCACCTCATAAGTTAGTACATACAGGTGCTCAATAACTGTGAGGTTCTATTTAACCTTGAGTTGGGACCTGGATTCTAAACTCAGACCCTGGCTTGCTGGGTGACTTGGGCAAGTCTCTTGCCCTCTCTGAGCCTTAGATTCCTCATCTGTGAAATGGGCATAATCTTGCGTATCTCATCCCTGGCTCTCTCATCTCCAGTCCCATCAGCTTGGCCTTCTCCGGGTCCTCAAAGCACCAACTGTTCCCTCTGCTTGGAACCAAGGCCGACCTTTCACCTCCAACTTTGCCTGGTTAACTCTCCATTTTCATCCCAGACGGCCTTTGTTCCCTCCCTCTCTTCCTCTTCATTTAGTCAATAAATGTTTATTGAGCACCTACTATGTGCCATGACTGTGCTAGGTGGTGGATAAGACCCGCAAAGTCCCTGTCCTCATGAAGGGGAGATAGACAATGAACTAAAAAGTCACAAAAAGCAGACCAAAAAACTCCAAGGCAATTGTAGCCCCAGAAGAGGAAGCAAATGGGAAGGTTGCTTTCCAGAAATCTCCAAGGAGACTCTTCTGTTTGAATTAATCATTTATTTGAATATGCACACGGTGCAAAATTCAAGGAACTTGACGCAGTCAAAAAATGCTTCTCCCTGCCATGCCCCTGTCACCAGTTTTGCAGTCCTCTTCCCAAGAGGCCCCTGTGTTGCCAGTTTCTTGGGGGTGGGTGACAGTTGTGGTGACATCCGAATCACAAGAAGCAACAGCCATTCAAAGATGTGGGAGAAGAGAAGCCCAGGCAGAGGGAACAGCAAGAGCATAGGCCCTGAGGCGGGACCAGGGTTACTGGAGAGCTGGGGGAGCAGAGGGTATTGGGGCCTCCGATGTGGGCCCTGGGGGCCGTGGGAAGGAGTTTGGGTGTGACTCTGTGTGGCCTGGGTATCACTTTCGAGTTCGGGGTGGGGTCGAGGTGAGCGTATGCTGATTTGTATTTTACAAAAATGCTGTGGAGAAGGGATTTAGAGGTCCGAGTGGGGCGGGGAGAACAGCGAGTTGGCAACTGTGGCATTGGGGATGGTGAGGACCAGGCCAGGGTGGAGGAGTGGGGTCCGGGGGAAGGGGTCCATCTGGGTTGTTTGGGAGGTGGGATGGAGACCAGCGAGGGTCCGGCCATATGCTCCCATGACACCTTCCCACTGTTGGTAGTCCCGTCCCTCTGGTTATTGGAGTCTCGTCGCAGCCTTGTAACCTGGCACGAGTGGGCACTTGGGACGTGCTTGCTGCAGAAGTGACTAAAAGATGAAAAGGCCCTTTGTAAATGGAGACACGCCCTTTGAGAAGTGGCTGCGGCAGCCTCCTACGGGCTCCTCCTCCCCAGGCCTGGGCACTCCCCTCCCACCATCCCTGCCCGTGAATCACCCCCAAATCCATCCCGCCATTTGGACCTGCTTCTGATAGGCAGGATTTTAGAAGCTCAACCTGAAGGTTCTCATATTTTCTTAGCTATGAAACCCTTTTCTTATGAAAGCCTGATATAAAAAATGTAGAGAAAGTTATTTTATAACTTCAAATACCTGAGAACTTGGGTAAAAGAGGTGAGCAATACAGATGCAAGTCTCAACACAGATATTCTACGAAGCAATGGTGGAGAAAAGCGGGCTGCGTTAGCAAACCTCACAGTGTCACACTGGGGCGTGCCTGACAATCACGTTCTTTTCATTTACCCAACAAGGAGCCCTCAGATGCTTCCTGAGGGAAGCCAGCCTCTGAATCCAATTATTTCAGCATTTAGTTTCATTTACATCCAAACGCAATCCTGCTTCATCCAGAGAAATATTTCCAAATGGTAACAGTCTGTGTGTATATGTGTTTCAAAATTTTTATATAATTTAAAAACTATAACTTACGTTTTAAAAAATGCACAAAGCCTAAGTGGACAGCTCAACAATCATCACAAAGAGCCCACCACCATGTCACTGTCACTCAGATGAAGACAGAGAACCCAGCGAGCCCCCTAGAGCCCTCCTTGTCCCTTCTTCCAGTCCCTCACTACCTACCCCCTCAAGAGTGACCAAGACCCTGACTCCTAGCACCCTAGACTAGTTTTGTCTGCTGCTGAAGTTTATAGGAATGGAATGCACAGGGTGTGTGTGTTTGTGAGAGTCAGCCATACTTGTAACAGCTAAAGTGCATTCATTCTCATTGCTGGACTGTGTTCCACTGCATGAATATACCTCAATTTCAAATAGTGATGGTTTTTTTTAACAGCTCGCCGGTGGGGGTGGGTGGATGGGGGTAGGGACTGGGTTTGGTCCACAGATAAGTTTTGTTTTACGCACCTAGTGTTTTTGTTTTGTTTTCACTGAATTAGTTTCTGTTAAAGATGGATGTCTGGATTCTCTTGGGAGATCTACCATGGCGAGGCCCCCAGTCCCAAGTGCCTGGAGATGAGTCCTGGCTGCCCCTTCTCAATACGTATATTCCGTTCCCATTTTGCCACAGTCCCCACCACCCCCTGTTGCACTACAACCAGGCCCACCTCACTCACCAATATTGCCCACCTGGCCCTGTAAACATTTGAGCCTTCCATTCCAGCTTTAATTCAGCGGAAGTGGCCCCAAATGTTTTATTCTGAGGTCTACACAACAACGGATAGATCTGGCAGCCCAAGACAGAATATAAGTTGTCTCCACTAAGTTAAACTTTGGAATATAAATTTGAGTGCTCAAAAAATTTATTATTATCATTGTTACTATTTCAAACAATGTCTTAAAATGTATTTTCATCATTAGTATTACTATTACCATTTCAAAAGATGTTTTAAAATCTATTCAAATGTATAGTAGAGGTCACCGTTAAATATGGGCCCTCCAGACCCAGGCAGCCTGGAATCAAACCCTGGCTTTACTACTCAGGAGCTGTGTGACCTCAGGCAATTACAGAACCTCTCTGTGCCACTGTACAAGGGGGCATGCTAATATTATTTACTTTATTGGGTTCTTATGAAGGTTAAATGAGCTGATACTTATAAAGTCATTAGAAAAGTTCCTGGCACATAATAAGGATTCAATGTTTTAGCTATTTATTATTTTAAAAATTATTGTGGGTAGGCTGATCATCTGACCTGCTGGGGTGACCAGCCATCCCAGTTTGCCCAAGACTGAAGGGGTTTTCAGGACACAGGACTTTCACTGCTAAAACGTGAAAAATCCTGGACAAAATAGGATGAGTTGGTCACCCCAGGCCTGCCTGACAGTTTTTGCTCACTGTAACTTAGACTGGCCTTTGACTTTTATTAAATCATAGATTTTGAAAATAATATTTGACTCACATGTTGTGGAATCCTTAAGGATCCCTTATGATATAGTTTCTGCAAAGCACTAATCTTGCATACATTTTGCCCGTTTTAAAGATTGGGAAACTGAGGCCCAGGAGTGCAAAGCAGCCCCCTGTTAGCAGCAGAGTTCTTCCCCAGCCCCCACCTTGATGCTTCTCCCCCATCATTTTCTCCAGACAGCTGATGGATAGTTTCTTTTGTGCTGACCAGGTACGAGGTAGCACACTAAGTGTTTTCCATTAATTATTCTCACAATAATCTTAGGAGGTGGTTCTACTGTGATACCCACTCAAGAGATGAGACACATTCTTGCCTTCCATCCTGCGCCCGCACTGCACCCCCGCCCATATCCCCAGGTCTCTCATTCATTTGTTCTGTACATATTTGCCTGACTGTGGTTTCCTTGGAACTTCTGTCACAGGGAAAATCACCCGGGTTCCCTGGGTCTTATTTAGCCACTGAGTCTAGTCCCTTGTCTTCTGCAACCTGTTCTAAGACATGGTCGAAGGAGTTTTTTTGGCTCCATCAGCAAATGTCTGCTGAGCTGCTATGCTGGGGCTGTGTGGTGAGTGAGGACAGAGACCCTGCCCTCAAAGACTCAAGTCTGGCGGGGGACCCAGTTCACCAGGGTCTCTCCCCATTGCTTGGTGGGTGGCTTGATGGTAAAAACTGGGTCTTTCATCTCTCTGTGCCATTAAAAGGAGGCCAACAGCAGGTGTGTAAATGAGAAGATCACACCACGGTGCAGAGGGGGCAGTGGGAGTTCAGACCTCTCAGCCATGAGCTGTCAGGGTCCAGGCAGGGAGCAGTTGGCATCTCAAAGGTTTAAGTCAGGGTTTCTTATCTCAGCATCATTGACATTTGGGGCTGAACAATTCTCTGTTGTGGGGTTGTCCTGTGCATTGTAGGATGTTTAGCAGCATCCCTGGCCTCCACCCACACTGTTAGCATCCCCCACACCAGTCATGACAACCAAAAATGTCTCCAGACATTGCCAAATGTCCCCCGAGGGGCAAACTCATCCCAGGTTGAGAACTGGCTTAATTGAAGCAAATTTAATGACGGGAGTATTTACAGAGGCGTGAGCAGGATATGGGAAACTTCAAGGAATGGTGGGGCACCCAGGGACAAGAAACAGTGGGGACCTGTTAGCAACTCAAGGCCTGTAGGGGTGATAGAGAGAACAGTGCTCCTGCCCCAGAGATAGCTGGAGCTGTGCGAGTGAGGCAGCCCTGCCAAGATTAAGGCAAAACAGGGAGGGGGCGGGTGGTGTAAACATGCCCACTTCTCTCTCATCCTGCCTTTTAATCTCCCATTGACTCCTCCCTTTCACGGAATCCAGCGGAAGTCAGGAGGCATGGGTGGCTCCTGGGGCACAGAGCAGGGCCGACGAGGGCATGTGGAGGTGGTGGGTGCACGGGGAAGAACCATCACAGGGAGGCGGCAACAGACCTCACACCCCGGACATTTGAGTTCAGTCTTGTAACTTGCATAGGAGTTTTCCCAAACTGGGAAAGGGTACTTCAACCAGAGGGAACAGTATGTACAAAGGCATAGAGTTATAAAAGAGCCTGGATCACCTGATTGTTTATTTAATTATGATTGTTTGTTTGATTGATTGACTCTGTTCTATGTGCACTGGGTGAAAAATAAAACTTTCAAAAGGTACAAAAGGGCATAAAATGAAGAGTAGGTCTTCCTCCCACCCCTAACCCCAGCTACCCAGGTCACCTCCCCAGAGGCCACTTTTCTCTCCAGTCTCTCATCACCTTATAGAAATAGTCAATGAAATGCTAGCTGGTAAAAGTATATGATGTATGTCACTTAAACTCCTAATTTGACTTAATTTCACTGATGTTTGTGGAACCCCTACTTGTGCAAAGAAGTGGACCGAGAGCTCTGGCCTTGGACTCTAAACCCAACCCTTCACTGAGCACTGTAGTTTTAGGCACAGCACTCTCGCCTTCCCATTTCCTCCTCCAAGCAAGGAGTGAGTCTCCAAGGGTCCTTCTAGTTCTCTGGGGTTTGCTCACAGTTGTGTTGTTCAATTGGTGTTTTGTGGATTAAACTGAATTAAAGCTGAACCACTGGCAAGAAACAAATTGTCACACAGGAGCACACATAAGCCTTGGGCGTGGTTCTGGAGACCACAGATTGTCTCTTTGGGGAGATGAGTGAGGTTTCTGTCTCCAAAGACCTGCTCCCGTCTGAGCCAACAGAACAGTTACCTAAGAAGGGAAGTCTATAGGGTGGCCTTGAGGGTGGTCTGGGTTGGGAGCAGGTTGGGTCCACCCAGCTGGGTGATGCGTGGCCAGGGGAAGACCAGATCCTGCCTGGCTACCCCCAGCTGGTGTCTGCAGCCCTTGGGGGAGTTTAAGACCAGAAGGAGGACCTGGGAGGGCCAGCAGGATACAGACATAAGGAACCCCAGCCAACTGGGGAACTGCTGGTGCCTGGAAGCGAACAATCAAATCTGGGCACCAGATGCCCAGCCAGAAGCCCAGAAGCCTGAGTAACCCGTCTCACCAGGAGCAGATGAGAGCCTGCTTACCTCTGCTCTTCCATTCTGGTCTCTTGTTCTCTCAAGAGCCAGTTCTTCCTGACAGTGCCCGTATGTCGAGCACTTAGGGGAAACATGCCCACCACGGACGGAGAACCTGCTTTGTGCAGGTGCTGACCGTACGCCAGCTCTCACCCCTCCCGCTGCTCTGCAAGGAAGGTGTTGACGATGCCCACTTTGCAAACAAGGAAAACTGAGGCTCAGAAAGGAGGGATGCAGGGCAGTGTGAGGTCGGGATGGTAAACGTGTAGTGACAACAGTGGGCATTTTGTGTTGAAGAATTGTGGCATGTTGAGCACAGCATCAGGAATCTTAGAATCATGCAGTCCAGGAACCTGGACTCGCAGCTTACCAGTATAATCCACACCCCGCTCTGTTCACCGCACCGCGGATGAAACATCTCTCCGGGGGGCATCTCCCGTCCACTCCGGCCTCTTCTCTCACCTGGGGTCGGGTTCCAGCCTCTTCTCTGACCTCTCCTCCTTCCAAACCTGCACGCAGCAGCCAGAGGTGTCTTTCCAAACTCTAAATAGACTGTTACTCTTCCCCTTAAAACCCTTCACTGGCTCCCCTTTGTCCTTAGGGTAAAGTTCAAACTCCTTGACATGGTTTACTAGGTCCTCTGTCATCTAGCCAGTCTTTTGCCACTCTGCTTCTCTCCAGCACCCCCCCCCCAACTCTACACCAACTTATATGGACCTCATTTTAGTTCATCAGATATGCCTCTAGTTCATCAGTCTCCCTCTCTCTAACCCCTGGACCTTTGCACTTGCTGTTCCATCCACTTGGAACACAGTGTACACCAGCACCCCTTTCTCTGATTTGAATACTCTCTCTCTTCCTGTCTCCTCTGGGAAGCCATTTCTGCTCACATCTCTCCCAAGGAGGCTGGGTTGGTGCCCCCCGCTCCTAGTTCCTCTGCCCACCTGCATGACAGCTAACTGTGTATCATATACGTCCATGAGCTTGCCTGTGTTCCCATCAGCTCGTGAGCCACAGGAAGGCAGAAACAGGGGTCATCTTTTCTTTACAGAACCCCTAGCTCCCAGCACTGTGCCTGGCCGAGAAGAATTGCTGAACAAAGGTATGTATTGGTAAATGAATCATAATATATTAGAATCACAGAATCACAAAATTTCAGAATCACGGACTTGGTGAAACAGAAGCCTAAAACCTCAGAATCATATAATCATAAACTTAGAGAGTATTAGAAACGGAGACTGAGAATCCCAGAAGCTTGGGATCTCAAGGTTGGAAGAATTCTTTCACAGGCATCTTGTCCAAGGACTGTTAGTATACTAGGAAAAGTCTCAATTGTGCCCGTCTCTCTTACTTAATTTATATCTTTACATATACTTATATAATATTACATTAATGTCTTTCAAGTATTTATTTTTATCATGTGTCCTTCTATAATGTTTATTGAGCACTGAACTTATTTATTAACCAATATTTATTGAGCACATACTATGTACCAGACACCATGCTAGGCAGCTGTATTTTATCTGTGGCTGCATAACAACAACAAACATTCATTATCTCAGGTTTTTGTGTGGTGGGACTTCGGGAGGAGCCTAGCTGGGTGGTTGGCTTAAGGTCTCTCACGAGATTGTAGTCCAAGTGTTAGTCGGGGCCGTGGTCACCTAAAGGCTTGACTGGGGCTGGAAGATTCACTTCCAAGATGGCTCATTCACGTGGCTGACAGTTCACAGGAAGCCTCAGCTCCTCTCCGTGTGGACTCACCACACGGCTACCTGAGCGTCCTTACAACATGGCTGCTGGCTTCCTCAGGCAAGCAATCCAAGGTGGCAAGATGGAAACCACAATGCCTTTATGACAGCCTTGAAAGTCACACTTCTCCATTTCCACAATATCTGTTATTATCCACAGCCCTATTCAGTTTGGAGAGGACGATGTAATGGTGTGCAGACCAAGAAGTGGGGCATATTGGTGGCCGTCTTGGAGGGTGGCTGCCCAGCAGTGTTGAACAAGACTGACAAGCTCCCTGCTCTTAGAGTTAAGTCTGAGGGATAGAGGAAGACAATAAATTGATATGCAAATGGATAATTTCAGATAGTTGTAAGCTCAGTGAAGAAAATCAAACAAGACGATAAGTTAGAGCAGCGGTCAGCAAACTACTGTCATTGGCCAATTCTGGCCTGTTGCCTGGTTTTGTGAATAAAGTTTTATTGGAACTCGACCATGCCCATTCACTTACATATTGTTTATAGCTGCTTTCACGCTATAACAGTAGGTTTCAATAGTTGCAACAGAGACCATATAGCCTGCAAGGCCTCCTGTGTACATCTAAGTTGGTGGAAGGCCTCTCTGAGAGGCAATATTTGAACAGAGACCTGAATTGTTAGAAGGAAATGACCACGGGAAGAGTTGGGGAAAGAATGTTCCAGAAAAAGGGACCATCAGGGTAAAAGCTGTGAAATGAGAACAGCTTTGGTGTGTTGAGGAACAGGGAGGAGGCCAAGGGGGCTGGAATGGAGTGACCAAAGGGGCAGAGTGGTAGGAGATGACCTCAGAGTAGTGGTCAGGAGCCACCTTATATAGGACCTTGGGGCCCTGGTAAGGGGTTGAATTTTGTTCTAGGAATGATTGAGGCCATAGAAGGGTTTTAAGAGGGAGAGGTAGGATCTGATGCGGATGAGAGAGATGCCTGGTGTAATTTGGTCCCATCCTCTGAGCAGGACAGCGCCTCTGCTGCCCCTCTAAGCACATCTGTCCCAGAACTCGTTGGTCTTGACAAGACCCAGGTAAAGACCCCTCAGCATTATCCCTTGACTACATGTTCAGAACTCAGCAATCCGTCTTGCCAGAAAGTCCTTTCTTTTGACCCTCTTTGAGACCCTCTTGAGCAAAGAGACCCTCTTTGCTCTCCCTTCCCAGCTTGCCTCTTCTAGATCTAGGAAATTTGTGAAGTTGGGAAAAGCACTGGATTTTGAGCCCTGGGTTCCAAACTCTTCCCTGACACTGACTCACCTGTGACCTTGAGAGAGACAGACAACCTCTCTGGGCCTCAGTTTCCTCATCTGTAAAATGAGGTGAGAGTCTAGTCTGCTTGGTCCAAGACCAGGTGACTAAAGATGGGGTTGTGCTGGGCACCTGTACCACAGTGCTAGGGAGAGATCAAAGGACGTGTGACGGCACGGGTTGGGGTGGCTTGGCCAGGCTGGGCTTGCTGACTTGGGTGATGGGAAACAGACCTGGTTGGTCTATGGGGCAGAAGGTCTCCTGCCAACCCTCTCCTGTTGGAATTTTTAACAGGGCAGCTCACTGCCTCCCAGAACCCCTTGGGATGGCAGACTAGAGTTGTTTGGCTGGGGATAAGACCTCTGAGGAAGATGGGAGAGTCAGTGTCTAATACCCATGTCTTGGGTATTAGAAAGAGCACAGGATCTGTTGTCAGACAGAACCCTGGCTCCACCACTTATTTGCCCTGTGCCCTCTGTGTCCTCAGTTTTCTCATCTATGAAATGGGTAGAATCTAACTAAGATGCTTCAATTGTAAGAGGCACTAGCATTTTGTGTACCACTAAGAAAGAAAACACTGACAATTCAATCTTGACATAATGCTTTCTTAGCACTTTGGATTTTTATTTTGTATTTATTAAAGAGCTCTGAGACTGACAGACACTTTTTAAAATCATACATCACTCTTGTGCATAAATATAAAGGAAAATATAAGTGAAATAAATTAGCTAAGGAACTCCTAAAACTTCTTCATGGTCAGCATCCAGTTCATCTAGATCACTTTTCCACTCAGAATCTTATCTTCCTTGTCCATATTTTTTCACACCATATTGTCCTCCATACCGTTAAAAGCTTCGATCACACAGCATTTCTCGGGAGAATGCTCCGCTGTGGTCTCTGGGATTTTCTTCCAACCACTTACTCCTGTTCTGCGGGTTTGACTCTGGTGCTCTCTTGCTTCTATCAGAAGATGTCAGCGGAAGGTTTTCAGGAGACAACCAGGACTCATGTCCCTCCCGCAAATGATCCTTAAGCTATTTGTGATGAAGTAGACAGGGGCGCAGTTGTCCAGTCACTGGAAATAATGACCAGAACCAACCAGGTGACGACCGCCACCCCATCTGACCAGCAGCACCATCAGATGCCATTGATTTAAAGACACATCCTAACTTCAAAGATATCATAACACGGAAAAAGGTACATCATCGAATTTTTTAAATATCACAATAACTGCTTCCTCTCGGGGTTTACGTGAAGATGAAATGATATAAATCTCTGATGGGCCCTGATCACGGGCCCCAAAGTGCCCAACTCAGCAGGGGCCACCCCTTGGCATTGCTCAACTGTCCCCTGACTGTCCTGGCCCCGGGCATCGCCCTTCCAGGGCCGGCTCGGGTTTATGGCGACAATCGCTGCCCCTGCCAGACGTGATCTCAAAGCTATAAAGGCTTTTACAGTTTCACTCTCCCCCTGAGATAAGCCTGGGGAGCCCTTCCCAAGGCCGGGGAGCAATTTCAGAGCCTCAGGGGGAGGGGCTGGGCGTTGCACAAGTCAGAAAATAGAACAAGTTTTATGGCCCCAACTTCTCTAAAATACCACGTTCTCATACCCTCGGCTCGAATCTGCTGGTGCAGCCTCAGCACCTGGAGCACAGTGGAATTCATTTGTTCGTTCGCTCACTCGACAGACAGGGACTAGAGTGCAGGGCACAGTGAGAATCTTCTCACTTTGCCATTATTATGGTCTGCGTGGACCCAGGGCAACTCACTTCCTCTCGTCTGTAAAACAAGAACAGTTCATTTAACCTGCTTCAGAGCCTCACTGATGTGTCTGCGCAAGACGACCAGTGTGCCAGCACACTCAGCACGTAGTAGGACTGCAACCAACACTGCCTGAATCCCTTGCCTTCACCATCGACATCCATCTTACCTGTCCTTTGCTCCTCTTTCTCTTTCCAACCTGGGTGGTGGAGAGGCCCAGCGTGAAGTCCTCACCTGCATCTTTCTGCTGGCTACGCTCCCTCTTTGAATGAGCTCACACAACGATTTGGCTTTTTTATTTTCCCTTTCGTATTTTTTTTAAAGGTATATTTCCCATCCACCAAAACTCACCCTATTGAGTGTATAGTTCTGCAAGTTTTGGCAAATGTATACAGCCAGGTAACCACCACCGCGGTCATGATACAGCACATTTCCATCACTCCCAAGCCCCCTCCCCTCTGCCCCTTTGTGTTAAACCCCCCTTCCCAGCCCCAGCCCCTGGCAACCACAGTATCTGTCCCTGGAGTTTTACCTTCCCAGAACATCACATAGATGGAATCATATGGAACATGGCCCTTGGGGTCTGATTTCTTGCACTCAGAACGATGCACGTGAGACCCAGGTGGCTCGTGCCAGTAGTTCGCTTTTTCTGGCTGAGCAGTGTCCCCGTTTGGCTTTTAACTCACATCCATGCTATGACTTGGACTTTTTCTCTCCAGCCCAACTTTTCCCTGAGCTCTAGGCTTGAGTATCCAATGATCCCTTGGATGTTTAATTGGCATCTCAAACAAAACTTGCCCAGTGGAACTCTGCTTTCTAACCCGGATCTACAGCTCCTCCAGTCTTCCTCCTTTCAATAATCAGCACCACCAGCCCCACAGTTACTCCTCTTTTTTCCTTCCCATATTCAGTCCATTGGCAAGTTCTTGGCAGTGCTACTTCCAAAACATGCCCATCTGACCAACTCTCCCCACCACCACCTCTATTCGTTTTCAGTGCTGCATAACAAATTACCCCAAACCTAGTGGCTTAAAACAACACCTGTTTGTTATCGCTGTGTCCAGCTGGAAGTCTGGGCATGGCGTGATGGGGTTGTCTGTCCAGAGTCTTACATCGCTGAAATCAAGGTGTCGGCTTGGCTGCGTTCCTACCTGAAGGCTCTGGGGAAGGGTCCACTTCCACCCTTGTTCAGGTTGTTGCCCGAATTCAGCTCCTCGTGGTTGTAGGATTGAGGTCACAGCTTCCTCACTGGCCGTCAGCTCTCAGACCACCTGCATTCCTTGCCATGTGGCCCCTCCATCTTCAAAGCCAGCCACGGAGACTCTCCCTCACACTGAATCCCTCTCACCCTTCTAATTTCATTTGCCAGAGAGAGCCCAGCCCTCTTTCAGGGCTCACTGATTAGGTCAGGCCCACCAGGGATAATATCCCCATCACAAAGTCAGCTGGTTTGAGGCCTTCATTACATCTGCAAAATCCCTTCCCAGCAGCACCTAGACTAGTGTCTGAATAATTGAGAGAAGGTGTGTATAGACCGGGGGGCAGGAGTCTTGGGACCACCTTAGAATTCTGCCACTACATCACTCTAGTCCAAGCTGCCCTTATCTCTCCCCTGGACCACTGCACAGACCACCTCTGGGCTTCTCTGTTTCCACTCTAATCTGTTCTCTACACAGCAGAGAGTGACCTTCTAGGAATATGAATCAGATCGCATCACCTCCCTGTTCAAAAACTTCTAAAAGCTTCCCATTGCACCTAAAATAAAATCCAAGATCTTTCTCATGGCCTAGAAGGCCCCACCTGGTCCTGCCCCCGCCCACCTCTCAGACTTCATCTCTGTCGACTCTTCTCCAGCCATGCTGACCTTTTTACTCGTCCTCCCATGTGCTCAGCTGGTTACCTCCTCTGGGCAGTTACACGTACAGGTCCCTCCACCTGGCATGCCTCCCCTCCAGAGCTCTCTTCCTCCAGCTATCCCAGCCCAGATCCATATCCTCAGGGAGGCCCTCCTTGACCCCCCAGGCTGATGTTGTCCCATTCCCAGTCCTCTCTAATTACCCTCTTTTCTTATTTTTATTTCACTCACATTTTCACCGGTAACTTGTTCTATTTTTAAAGCACTTAACAGTTTGTTGGACAGCTTGACAGCACTTGACTATTTGAAATTATCTTTATTTACTCAAACATTGTCTGCCTACTCCCTCTAGAAGGTAAACTTGATGAAGTCAGGGACTTTGTCTTGCTCACCTGTGTACCCTTGTGCCTAGAAAGCTGACCAGCACGCAGTAGGCACCCTCCAAATAGTTGTTGAGCGAGTGAACGAATGCTTGCACGCCTTTTGGATTGGTTCCCCCCTCTACATCTCTGCTGCCACCATCTCGGCGCAGAGCTCATCGTCTCTTACTGGTCCAGCACACGAGCGTCGTTACTGGTCTCCCAGCTTACAGTCACACCCCTCCAATCTGTCCACGATTGGACAGAATGATCCTTTAAAAATACAGATCTGGCAACAGCCTTCCCCGGATCTCAAATCTCCAGTGGCTTCCTGTTTCCCCAGAAGAAATTCCAGTCGCCCAGTGTTTTGAGGCCCCCATCACCTGGCCCCGACCAGACACCATAGTGTGCTTCTAGGTGTGGGATGAGGACCTTCAGTGGCTGGCTGAATGAGTTTAGAGATACAAAGCGATGGCATTAAGTGACATTGTCCCCAAAGCCTGTCTCTTTACAGGTCTTACTTCCTTCTGAAAGCTTTAAGGAGAAAGTCTCCAGTGGATAGCATATCCCTTTAACATCTCTCTAAACACTTGTCAATTTCCCGTTTGGAAAAGACAGAGCAGAGCTTTTCCTGGACAATCCTATCTGGCTCCACCTTAAGAATATTGTTTTCTTTTCACTTAATTTTTACAATCACCTCCTATTTACAGCAAGCGATACTGGTTCCCCATTTATGTCGGTGATCTGTGTAAAGAGCGTGATTACAAATTGATTTAAAGACAAATATTAAGTAAGGGAAGATACAGAGGTACTTCGGTGTGTGCAGTGGCGTGTGCAGTGACTCCAGGAAACTGGTCCCCACCCTCCTTCCCATCCACAGGCTGTGCCTCCTGCGGCCTGCCCAACTTACTGCTGCTTCTCTCTCCTCAACCTCCAAAGCACTTCTGTCTTTTCTCCGCCGTTCTCTTGCCTCTGAATCCTTCTGCTGTGAGTGCACACCACTCCCTCTCCAGAACCCAGTAATCTCTTCCTCCCTCGATCTACCATCTCACCAGCCATTACTCTCACTCCATTGGCTCTTAATATTTAGCTGCTTTTGAGTTTTCCCTCCAAAAGTAAAAGTTGTAAGTCCCAAGGGGGAGGCACCTGTGGCATTGGGTCTTCATCAGCCCCAGGATGCTCTGGCTCAGGGCTTTGCCCATCGACATTTGTCAAAGGAGTAACTTTCCACGGTTCACACCACTTCTGTGCACACCACGCAGTGACTGAGTCGTCGTTGTCCTCCTCAGTTCTATCATGGTGGCCCCAGGAGTCAGACACGGGAGTCTGAATCTTAGTGGTTGCACCAGTTGTGGACCTTGGGTAAGTCCCTTCCTCATTTGTAAAACAGATCAACAAGAACACCTGACTCAGGGGGTTGCTGTGGGGATTAAATTATGTCTGGTGATGTTTGGTAAAGAGAAAGAGGTCAATAAATGTCCTTGGCATCAGGATTTGGTTTTTAGCTCCACCATCATCAAACAGCTGCATGGGAGCCTGTGACTCAGGTCTGTAAGATCACGTCTTAGAATTTACATATGACACCAGTTTGAGAAATGTAGATCAAAGGTGATCTGGGTTCTACAAAAGAGGAAGTAGGGCAGTCCCACCGAACTGGGATGACAGATCGTTCACATTGCATGGAACCTCCTTTGGATCCTCAAGAAGCCTGTCACCAGAGTCCTTTCAGCTTCTTATCCCCGCTCTCAGAGCAATGGGGATCCATTTAGGATAATGGGAAAAAAGCTTCTAGTATCACGGCCGGGGAAGCAACCTTCATAGGGGAAGTCAAACTTTCAATTCTCAATGAAGTCACACGCTTTGGTAGAAGAAGCATGGATTCATGTCCTGGCTCAACTGGTCACTAGCTCTGTGCCTCCGACAAGTTCCTTCGCCTCTCTGAACCTCGGTTTCAATACCTCTAAAATGGGGATTAAGGGACCTGCTGTTTGTCACCCAAGCTGATGTTTTGCAACTGAAATGGAAATCAAACTTGAAGCTCTGGCCGCCCACACTGAGATTTGAGATTAACTGGGGCAAAGGGCTGATGAGGTGGAGGAGCCAAGGCCAGAGGAATTTATGGCAGCCCAGGGTTTATGGTTTTGATATGGATTTATTAAGCACACTCTAGGACTGCAATCGCCTCCTCTGGCCCCCACCCCCACGTCCATGCTGGCGGCCGCATGGACAAGGCTTCTGTTGCAACATTACGGAAAACATTTCCTGGTGCTCGTGAGTGGAGGGGAGGGACAGGGGAAAGTGGGAGTGGCCTCAGGGATCAGGCAGGCAGCGAATGGGTGCCCTAGAGGCTGGAGAACTTAATGGTTAGCCTCTCACTAGAAGGGGACTGGCTGAAGAGTTCACATTCACCAAGCCCCCAGTGGTGGGCACTTTGAACACCTCATATAGACGGCAGCTCCTACACTTATGAGCTCATTCGGTTTAATTCTGACAACACCCTTGGAGTGAGATATTTCCGTTTTACAGATGAGGCTCAGAGAGACGGAATGATCTGACCAAGGTTACGTTGACCACCAAGATCTGTGACTCCCAGACCAGAACTGTTGTCTTCCCTGTGGGAAGCTAAAAGGGTCACCCTGCTCCACCCCCATCCTTGAGTGTCACCACACCTACGCGTCCCACAGTCCTGCCATCAGCCTGCCCCCATCCGTCCATCACTGAATGTCATGGTGTGCTGGTGAAAGTTTAAAAACTGGCTCTCCAGGGGAAAAGCCTTGATTTGTAGCATTTGCCAGTTCTTGTGGTGTAAATGCTCCCACCGCCAATGTGACACTGCCCACTATCAAATGCTCCCACTATCGATGTGACACTGCCCAACGGAGCGTTGGGGAGTTAACCATCGGCTCTCACAAGCCAACTCCGGAACACCCCTGAGTGAATGTGAGGCTGTGGTCTGTAGTGGCCAAGGCACAAGGCCACCCACCTAGTTTATCAGGGGAAAGGACCAAGGTGGCTCCGGACCTGGCTGGAAATTCTCAAGTGCATCCCTTGCTTTTATTCTTTTTTTAAACAACACTTGCTTTTATTAAATTTCCCCATGCCTACTTATTCCCTGTTGCTGGCAGGTTGACCTAGGTCCCTGGAAGTGACCTAGAACAGGGCTCTTGGACCCTGATGGTAGATGACAGACCTTTAGATCCTCTTGCCAGATCTTTCCATCACCCCCTCTCTTGTCCCTCTGTTCTTCAAGAGTGAGGATTGACTTTCACTGTCTCCACATACTGAGTACTTGGAATCACGAGATCAGAGTTATATTCTCACCTCTGCCTCTCAAGGAAAAATCACCTCCCCTGAGCCTCAGTTTCCTCATCTATATAGTAGGGGGGATAATAATAATGTCTAACCTGCTTACCTCTTGATGTGAAGATTAACACACAATAACGGATATGAAAGCATTTTGCACACTGTAAAGGACTATCCGACTAGTCTCATTCTTATTTCCAACACTCGAAAGGAAAAAAAGGCACTCATCCAAGGACTTAGAAAACATAGGCGCCATTTATTTCGCTTTATAAACTTTTGTTAAAACACATAAGAGTAAGAAACGTTTTTTGCTTCTTTGCCCCTTTGGGCGGCAGTGACGGGGGCTCAGGGGTCAGCACAGGACCTAATGACATTCACACCAACAGGAAGATGCTCATGGCCTGACGGGACGCAGCCCACTTCTGGAATTGCTTGATGTGAATTTCACAATTCATCCCAATCAGGGCAAATCACAGAGCAATTTGGCAAAAGTAAATGGCTTGGTCATCACAAGAAAATTAGGAGCATCCATTTCCAACCCTCTCCTCTCTTCTGTCCACTCTCTGAAGAGCCATGTAGATTCTGGAAGCTCCTGAGGGCTGCCTAGAGAGGGGATTGTCTCAGTGGAGGAATTTTAGGCCCCATGCTTACCCTCCCAATCCTTTTCAAGTCCATCAGATTTTATGTTTTAGGACCCCAACTCAGGTAGCAAAGCAAAAAAGAAAAAGATTTTCCAATGTGGTGTCCTCAGTTTAGAATCAGAAAAGTCAATTTCTCTTTGTTTTGTTTCCTGCATTGCAACAAAATTATTAAAGTGGAATGGATTTCTCCCCCAAGAAGGGTTGATTTGGGGAGAGAACTGACCTCCTGCCCCAGAAGATTGCTACTGTTAAAAGCCTCTGTCACCCCACTCCACCCCATGGGAAATTCTTATCTCAACTTTGCTCCTATGACAGAGGCCTGAGCAAAACTGGGGTGTAGAGTAGCAAAGAGTGGGTATGACTGTGATGACCAAAGGATTCCAGCTTCCTTACCTTGCTCCAGACCAGTTTGAGTCCCCAGTCTGGGATTTCTGGGGAACTGGAATGAGGGGTGGCTGAGGAAGGAGAGATGAGAACTCTGAGCAGGGAACAATCTCTCCTGGGATGGAGGTCTTGGCTTGGTGGAGTGGGGAGGCCAATCCTGACAGCACTGGCGATGTAGAGATTTCTCTTGGACATACTGTCCCATTACCTTTCATGCCTCTTTTGCAAAAAGGAACAATCACTAATGATGGAATTTGGGGGCACTGGGGTGCTGCCCCCATCCACTCAGAAGGGTCAGCCCTGTGTAGAGGTAGGTAGCCAGTCTAACTGTTCATCCACCTACGTAGCACAGCTCAAGTCCCAGGACACATCCCTTTAATTCCCACTGGCAAGTGGCATTTTCCAGAATTTCCCCAGAGCCACCAAGATTCTGCATGGATGAGACACAGGTTGTTCCATCCTGGGGTTTAATGGTTCCAGAATGTACTTTGAGTGGTGCTCCCCAGAGCAGGTCTGAAACCCAGGCCTTCTTACCTTTCCCCTGGCCCCCACTCAAACCATCCCACCCCCAGAATGCCAGGCCACGTTAGCCTGTCTCCCAAGAACCAGACCCCTGAAGCCCCTTCCCTCAGACTTGGGGAGGGAAGAGAGGAAAGGGGTCCAAGACTTATGAATTCTCCTTGTTTATCAGTAAACAGGATTCTGGACCCTAACTGGACTTCAGTGCAGTCTCAGGCCAGTCTTAGTCCTGGGCGTGTGCAGGCTCCTGGGAAGAACGAGGCTTTGGCTTCTGAGGCTGGTGAAGGGGCAAGAAGTCCCTGAACATGATCACAGTCAGGACAGCGGGGCCCTTCCGGAGAAGATGTTCAGCTCCCGTGGTTAAGAGCTCCTGTTCTGATCCAGGCAGACCCGGGATCAAGTCCTGACCTGGTCACTTACTAGCTGTGTGAACTCCAGAAAAATCACTTAATCTCTTAGATCTCAATTTCATCTTCTGGAAGGATCTTGCGGTAACAGGGAGGATGAAAGGAGATGATGCATGTCAAGTGCCTTAAGACAGTGCCAGGAATAAGGACGAGCTTGAGACAGGCTCTGGCGGACAATTCCTCCTTGATGTCACTCTGACCTGAGGATTCACCCATCCATCTTCTCCATCTCTAAGCCTCATCACTCTCACCTGGATTACATTATTGGCCCCCATCTGAGCTCCCTGCTCCCTCCCAACCTTCCAACCTCTGTAGGACTGGGGGCTTCAGCTTCTGAAAACTCAGCTCACTGCACTCCTCCTCAGCTTCTCACAGCCTAGGAACCCAAATCTCAATGCCCCGGTCTGGCATCCAAGGCCCCCTGCTGTCCAGCGTGCCCACTCTGTGCCAGAGAGCCCTGTCTTTCATTGCCTCCCTCCCACACCCTTCTTCTGACCTCCAGGCCTTGCCCAGGCTCTCTGCCCTCCTTGGAATGTCCTGTCTCACCTGCTCCACCAGCTGGAATCCAACACTTCCTTAAAGGCCCGATGCGTAGTCTGCCCCTTTCCGGATGCTTTCTCTGACCTTGCCAGCCCCTCTCCAAGTTCTTCTGGTCCACCTTGGATTGTTCTTGCATTGCTGAAAGCCTGTAGGGATCATCACTCCAACCCAAGGGTCCCACCCCAGTCCCTGAAGAAGGAAGAACCATGCATTTTCCTTCTCAGCAGCCTCCTACACTGTACCTAGCCCCAGTCAGTGCTTTAAAAATGTTCCCGGAATGACTGGGGGAATTGTTTCCAAGTCTTCCTCAGCCCCTTGAGGGGTGGCTTTGGAGAAACTAGGACAGCTGGGGAAAGTGACAGTGGTGGGAGGAGAGGAGCATTGGAGGTTGGGGCAATAGAACAGGGAGGCGTAAGGTACCGTGATCTGACCCAGCCTCAAAGGGCTCTGTGTCTGGACACTATGACCAGTCTCAGGGGAAGGGAGCTATGTTTAAGCAAGGTCCCATGTCATCTCCAGGCAGCTGTCCTTTGGGGGTGAAGAAGTTGGGGGTAGATACGGATGAAGGGGAAGGCAGTGGCTTCAGCAAGAGAAAAGTTGTCCAAGGCAGCAGAGTATTTTCCAGTTGGGGTCTCCCTAAGTCAAAGCCCCATCATCCAGAGCAGGGGGTGAAGGGTGGCAATCAGATGTGACCCGCAGCCCAAGTTCTTGGGCTCTTTGCCCTTCCCATTACTGCTCTGGGACTGCCCTGTTGTCACAGCTTCCTTCATTGTGACCAAGTGGCCACCAGGGCTCTCTGAGGGGGCTGGGGGGCCAGCAGAGTCCCCGACCCCCAGCGGCTTGCTAGATGACTTCCTGCTTGGTGATGGTCGGCTGGGGAATGGCGGACGGGGGCTTGACAATTGTGGCGATGGCTCCTGGCAGGAGCTTGTAGGGCTCAGACCCCGAACCACCTGGCGGTGAGGGCTGTGGAGTCTCAGGGGTGGCTGGAGGGACAAAGAGACAGACAGGGGATGCTCAGAATTCCAGCCCTGTGGGGATTAAATGAAGAGCCCTGGGAAAGTTCTTCCCCCTCTCTGAGACTTAGTTTCTTCTTCCATAAAATGAGAGAATTAAACTAGATGATCTCTAAGGTCTCTTACGGCTCAAACCTTCTGAGTCCCCAGTCATAAAGTCTAAGTTTCATGAGGTCTGGAAGGCTGTGGGTGCACCAGGTTCTGTGGTCAGAGCCTTTTGCCCAGGTCCTACCAACCCCCATCTCCTCCACCATTTGATATGGAGACTTGGGCTGCTTCTCCCAAACCAGAGTCCAAGTCTAACTCTCCCCAGTGACAACAGGACATGTGACAGGAATACCCCTTCTTGGAGAGAAAGAGCAGCAATTTATGAGACCCAAGAGTCTGGCTAACTAGCTCAAAAAATATCATTTCTTTCATATTTAGGTAGATGAGTAATGGAGACTCACTGGTCCCATTTCCATCACAGGTTTGGAAAGTAATTTTGACCATGACCCACTTATCCAACTTTATTCAATGACCAACTTTCCCAAAGAATAATCTCAATGAAATGCAATCTTATTTTAGTGGACCACCTCATCCCAACGATAATCTTACCCTTTGAAGAACTTTGCCCAATGACAAACTCATTCTTGTGAGATTTCACCTCAGAGGACAGTCCAGCCCATGGACATCCCCACCCAATGAATAGTCTCAATCAGTTGTCTAATGGATAGCCTTAGCCAATGGGCAGCTTGCTTCAATGAACAATTTTACCTAAGAGACAACATCACCTAATGGAATTCTCACCCCAGTGGACATCCTCACCCAGTGGGCAACCTCATCCAGTGAATTGCCTCATCCCAAGGACAGTTTCATTCAGGAGAGGCTGTCAATCACCTCACTGAGTAAACAGCCTTAACACATGGACAATCTCACCCCCCATTCCCTACCCTGGAGCACAGAGACCTGTTGTATCCCAGTTCTCATCTTCCAGACCCAACCTTCTCACTCTCCTCTTAGGCCCCAACCTCACCCCTTCCTGGGTAGAGCCCAAGTTGCCCACCTGCCTGCCCCCTGGGTCGGGGCCACTCACACATCTGTCCATTGCTGAGGTGAGCGGGCATCGTGTTGGCAACGATAACGTTGGTGCCCATGTGTTCCTGCATTAGGTGAGGGTGCAGGGGGTGATGGGCATGAGGTGCATCACTGGAGGACCCTGCTGGTAGAAATGGACTCAATCAGAATGGAGAGTCTGAGATAAGGACCATGGTGTCTTGAGGCACCATCTTCCTTAGGTGTGGGCTGTCAAACTGTCTATCCAATATTGACAGCACCCATTGGGTACCGATTCCTGGGTTAATAAACTGGGCTTACCATTCCTATTCATAGGCTTCATGAGGATACTGAGAGGACCCAACAAGCTGAAAGAACAAAAGTGATTTGAAAGAAACAAGATGCATGTAAGGAAGCTCTGAGATCATTTAAATATTATAATAAGTAGTATCCTGACTGCATGTTAATATAATGGATTTGATCAATGGCTCTCAAAGCTCCTTAGCACACAAGTCCTTCAACCATTTGGTCCCAACTCACCTTTCAGTCTCATCTCCAACATGGTGGCTTCAGCCAAAGTGACCTACTTATATCATCTGTGTGTACCTTGTACTTTCCTATCTCTATACTTTTGCTCATGTGCTGCTTCCACTAGAGATGCCTTCTCCACCCTCCCCACGTCCACAAGTCCAAATTCCAGCTCAGATATTTCCTCCTTTGGGAAGCTCTCCTGATTCTCCCCACTCCAGTAAGAAGTAAACTTCTCCTTCGTTGGAATTCCCATAGTGACTTATCTGTAACCCATCTTTTGGGAACAACCTCTTCTGTCTGTGAGCATTACAATTACAGGTATATATTTTTTCCTCTCTTTAAGGGCTAGCAAAGAGGGCCTAGGAACATAGTAACTGCTTCAAAAAACATGTCAGAGGGTGATAATACCATATAGGGTATGGTTTTGTGATAGGCTAAGGTCACTAATATGACAATGATGGAAATTTGGGGCTAACAAGAGGCCTCTAAAGTACACCTGTTTCAATAACAGCTATCAATTATTGAGCACCTATTGTGTGTCATGTGCTGTTTTATAGAACTTTTCATGTTTGACGTAATTTAGTCCTCACAATGATTCTATAGGGTGGGGTCTCATTATTATCCCAGTCTACAGATGAGATTACAGGGTCCAGAGAGATTCATTATTTTACGCAAGTTTATCTGGCAACAGAGCACAAGCTCCTTTCTGATCCTGATCTTAATGACACCTGATTCACAGTCACCCCATATTCACAGGGTCAAAGTGAGAATGAAATGAGCTACCGTATGACAGTAGTTCTCAACTGGGGGTCAGGCGGGCCCTTCAGGGGACTTATGACAATATCTGAAGACATTTTTTATTGTCACCACTGGAAGACTGCTCCTGGCATCTCATGGTAGAGGCTAGGGATGTGGCTAAACAACACACACAACAGCCCCACAACACAGAATTATCCAGTCCCAAATATCAAGAGTGCTGAGGTTAAGAAACCTTGCCCTTGGCCATATCATCACCAGTAACTGCATCACCTCCAAAGTCTTGAGTTCAAGCTTCCTCATTTAGATCCTGCCTCCCATCCTTCCAGCTCACTTCGTCTAGCACCATCACTGCAAAAATTCTTCAACCCTATTGAGCCTGCCAATTCACTGACCCCCAGCCCATATTTATTTCTCTTTTAGTTCAGCCAAGATTCCATGTCCATCATTATACTCACTCCCTTGCAATCATCCTCAACTCCCTCATAGCTCCCCTTCATATCAAAACATTTTCAAAGCGTTGTCTATACTTGTAACCTCCACGTCTTCACTTTCCCACTCACTCACTCTGTAACAGCCCCCTCCCCATATGGTTTCTTTTCTCATGTCCTCTGACACTGCCTTCAACACAATCGTCAAGAGCCTCCATGTTGCCAATCCAATGGACGCCTCCCTTCCCCTCCTTTAGAATTTAACACCATTTAATGCTCTGTCCTTAAAACATGCTCTTCTCTTGGATTCTGGAACTTCTCTGGCTTTTCTCCTGTCCCCCTGGTTAGTCTTCCTCCGTCTCCTTCCATGGTACCTAATCACTAGAACAGCGTGGAGCTGCCTTTCATCTGGAGCTTTGGGCTTGTGTTTCAGCAACACACTCAAACATCCAACTGCCTCATTGATAACTTGGATATCTAATCGTCATCTTAGCTTAGCTGACGTCTAAAATGGATCTCTTGGCTCATCCCTCACCACCACCACCATTCCCAGCTTCAAACCCTTTCTTCTCAGTTTTTCCCATCTCAGAAAATTACAGTCACGTGTTGCTTAATGATGGAGATACGTTCTGAGAAATGTGATAGGTGATTTCCTCGTTGTGCGAACATCATAGATTGTACTTACGCAAACCTAGATGGTATAGCCTACTACACACCTAGCCTAGATGGTACTGATCTTATGGGACCATCATAGTATATGTGGTCTGTTGTTATGTGGCGCACGACTGTACTCCATTATCATTTCTGTTACTCAAAGCAAAAATGTAGGTTTCATCCTTGACTCATCCCCTCCCTCTCACTCCCCATATCTGATCAATCAGCAGATCCTGTAGGTTCCTCCCCCAAATAGATGATCAAGTTTATCTATGCTGCTAAATTTCCAGTTATGCCGTGGTCCAAGCCTCCATCATCCTTCCCCTGTTTGGAGACAATAATATTTTTGGGGGTCTCCTGCCTCCACTTTGCCCCCCTGAAATTTACTTTCTACCCAACAATTAGAGTAGTTTGTTTAAGACATTAGTCTGAATGTCACTCTTCTCACAAGAGTTGCAATGAGAAGAAAATCCAAATTTCCGACCCTGGCCTCCAAGACCGAATGCTTACGATTTGGTTTCTGCTAGATCTCCCTCCTCAACTCACACGGCTGCCCCAGCTCACACATTTATCCTTCTTCCTCAAACACTCAAACCTCTCCTGCCCCGGGGCTTTTGCATTAGTTAATTTCTGCCTGGAATGTTTTTCTCTTGGCTTTTAAATGTTCTGTTTCCCGTTCATCCATCAGTTCTGAGCACAAAGGTCACCACTTCAGAGAGGTCTTCCTTGGCCAACCTATACACTCTATCTATTACCTGGTTATTTCAAAATCTGTAGTTATCCTGTTTATTACGTACTTGGTTACTGTCTGTTTCCATGAGCCCTAATACACACGTGCATGCACACACACTCACACGCAGCCTCCAGGAGGGCAGAGATCTTGTTCTCTGCTGAATCTCCAGCACTTATACAGTGACTGGCCTGTGCTAGGGTCTCAAATCAACGGATCATTGTCCCCATTTTCCTGATGAGGAAACTGAGGCTCAGGTAGGTTAAGGGATTTGCCCAAAGCCACAGAGTGAGGAAGTGAAGGAGCTGAGAGGTGAGCCTAGGTCTGTGTGAGGCTGCGGGAGGCGTGGAGAGGGCCCCCCAGCCCCCGCCCGCCTCTCAGTCCCGCATGGGCCCAGCACGGACCTCCCAGCAGCATCTCCTGCAGCAGGTTGTCGATCTTGGCCATGCCGAAGAGCTTGATGAACTGGATCTGCTCGATCATCTGCCAGGTGATGCTCTGCAGGGTGGGCAGCAGCAGCAGGAGCTCGCCGAAGCGGCCGCGCGAGTCATACTGGCGGTCGTTGATGTAGTCCTCCAGGCTCACCTGCACCTGGGAACGCAGCCGCTTGATCTTGCCCGGGTCGCTCAGCCCCTTGGCATCTGCAACAGGAGGGGTGGGAAAGGGAGGGCAGCGGGGCCCAGCCCTATCTGCGGAGTTGGGACCCAGATCTCCCCTGACTCATGGGGCCCGGATCGGGGGGCCTAGTGGCCCACGGTGACAAAGGGAGTCCTCAGCAGTGCTGGGATGAGGATTCAGGGTCCTCAAGAACCGGGGTACACTAGCACGAATTGTAGCTTCCTGGGCTCAGGCAGAAGAATGTTTCTGTCACATTTCCTAAGATGCAGAACTGGGAGAGGGCAGTGGGGGATGGAAGGCAGGACTTCAGGAACATACTCCAGAGGACATCTAGCAACCTCCTCATTACACATGGGGAAACTGAGGCATGGAGTAGGGAAAGGACCTGGTCCCATCACACATCCCGTGTTGGCAGATCCAGATGTGGACTTGGGGTTCCTGACTCACAGCCGAGGTCCCACTTTCTAGACCTCAGCACGCGCTGCTTCTGCTGCCTTAGAATAGTCTCCCCACTTCCCTGCTCCCTTGCCTGGGTCACCTTGGGTCTCAGCTTAGGCTTCACCTTCTCCAGGAAGCCTTCTCCATTCCACCCTCCCAAGTCTGTATTATGAGTGTCCATCGTGTCCCCAAATTTCTGTGGCTCTTGCGTCACTATTGATCACACAGGAGGTAACTGTCTCTTCCACTAGACAGTGAGCTCTGTGCGGGCAGACATATGTCTCTCTTGGCATTTTAAACCCACCAACTAGCACCATGTACAGTTAATATTTGTTGAATAGATAACTAGATGAAAGGATGGGTAGATGGAGGCAAGGATGAATGAATGAAAAAAAAATCAATGGATAAATTCTAGATCCTTAACCTAGAAGGGGACTTAAGTGGTCATCCTATAGTTAATCTCGACCTTTATGGAGGTAATGTATTTATTTCCTCTTTTGTGGACAAAGTAAGTGGCCGAAAGAGAATTTCACTCACACTTCCATTCCAGGACTCTCTCTACTGAGCCATGTTTGTACATTCTTTCATTCAGTCAACAAACATTTATTGAGCACCACTGACATGCCAGGTGCTATACTAGGTCACCTGCCCCTCCAAGCCAGGTTGCTAACCTTGACTCAGCATCAGTAATCCCACCCATTTTACCAAGCAGCTACTATGTGTCCAGCCCCGTGCTGAGCACTGCAGGGGATACAGCCCAGGCCAGGCTCTCGAGGAAACCATAACTGGAAATCTTACCCTTCAAGACGTGAGGACTAGTGCGTGGTAGGTAAGAACATGGGCTTGAGAGCTGAATAGTCTGAACTTCAAATGCAAGCTCTGCCATTTCCTGGTTGTGTGACCTTGGGCCAGTTAATCAATCTCCCTATGCCTCAGTTTTCTTATCTGCCAAATGGGGATAATAACAATTCCTACCTCACAGGTACCATGTTGCAAGTAATAAGTGAGATAATCCACGTAAAATGTTTTGGATGGTGCCTTAGTGGAGCGCTCAGCTCCATAAATGATGGTCATCTTCCTCTTCATTGCTACTATTACTAGAGGTGATCTCCGTGCAGGTGGAGCCTAGCACTGAGGACACTGCCTGGCACACAGCAGGTCCTCACTGACATGTAAGGGGGAAAGAAGCAAGCAAGCCTTTGGAACCCAGGCATCTTGACATTGTGAAATGCAATCAGGCTTTGCATAAAGATGTAAGTACAAAGACACTGTGTGAAAACGCAGGTGGAGTCAGTAGATGGAATGGGAAGAGGAGAGTCGAGAGCCGAAGGACAAGGTGGGGATGCAGTGACTTCATCCTGCTAAGGAAAGGTTAGGAGACACTGTCTGCAGTTGACAGACAACAAATAAAGGCATAAGCACATAACTTCACATTATAAAGGCAATCCGTAGAGTCACTAAGATAGCAATAAAAGTATGTTAAGAGGATGGGGGAGAAAAGATGGGGATCGTGATAGAGAAAAGTGAAATCCTCAGCTAGCATAGGAAGAAAATATGGTCTAAGATGGATAAATCAAGAGAGGGCTCAGCATTTTGTTTAGAGTTGTAGAGGAAACTGCCAGAAGAAACAGTTAACCAGAAACAGTTTCCCGGGGAGTAGGCTCCAGAAGGAGGGGGGCGGGGGAAGGACTATTTGCATTTTAAGTATGTGCAGATATTATTTTAATAAAAGTTTTTGAGGGAAAGAAGAAAAGATGAAAGAAAGGAAGGAAGATAGGAGGTAAGGAGAGAGAAGGAAGACAGCAGGAAGGGAAGGAAGAAAAAGGAAGGAAAGAAAAATGCCAAGTCTCTGGAGTCAGTGTGCCCTGTCAAGTCACATTATCCCCTTGAACCTTGATTTTCCTCATCTGTTAAATGGAGCTAATAAAAACCACCTCTCCAGGTTGTTGTACTAAAGAGATGAGGTTGTGAACTCCGGGAACGTAACCCAGGGGGAGAAGTTTGACGGAGGGTTGGGAGCATCGGGGGTGGGTGGGAGGTGTGGACTGTACCTGGGTCAAAGAAGATGATGGCTTTGAGGCAGGCATACTCGTTGTCATCGATCTGCAGCTCCTGGAATGGCAGCACCAGCTCGTCGAGGATGCGCATGGACACCCGGCTCATCTCTGCCAGCTCCGGGCAGTGCCGAGGGACGATATAGTCATTGCCTGGATGGGTTGGGAAGGAGAGGGGATGGAGAGGCCACCTAGGGTGTACCCCTCTCCTCTAGCTTTGGACAGGCTCTGCCCTTGCAGTTGCAGTGCAGCTGGTGCCCATGGGAGGAGGGCCCCATGGGGCTTGTCATGTCCATTTTACAGATCAGGAAGCTGAGGCGCAGGTTAAAGGAATGAGTTGCTAAAGTCATTGGACTGGGGCTGGAGCCTGGCTTTCTAGGACCCTTTCATGTCACCCCAAGCTCCATTCTCCAACAAGCCCCACAAGACTGATGATACTAATTAGTCAGATATATTTGGATAAATTACTTTCTGTGCCTCAGTTTTTTCATCTGTATAATGGAGACAAATAATAGAACTTACCTCATAGGGTTGCTGTTTTAAAGGAGCTCATGTTTACAAAGTACTCAGACTAGCATCTGGCCCGTAGTGTGATCTATATAAGCATTTACATAACAAATAAACATGCGTGAAGGCATAGGTGACACAGGCTGGGGGGTGCCATTCCTGGCTGCCTCTTGCTCCTCCCCCAGGAAGCACGGAATGCACGGACAATCCTGGGGATAACCCTGTTCCTTCTCTAACTTTCATGCTGGTAACTGTGATTCCATGTGTCCGTAGTTCCTTGCACCTGAGTGGAGTATCCAGTTGGGAACACTGAGGACAGGGCCATTCTTGCTCCGTCTCTCTCACCCCTGCACGCCACCATGGAAATCTGTGCCTGGGTGCGTTCCACACTGGGCGTGCCCTCCACAGAGCCCTGGCTGGGCAGGCGGCCTCCTCACCTAGAAGCAGAACGTCCTTGAACACCATGGACCGCTTGGTGGCTCCGAGCAGCAGGTGCTCGCCGGCGTGGGCCCTGAGCAGGGCCACCTGGAAGAGAGGAGGGGTGGTGTCTGGAGGCTGCAGCCCTGCAAAGGTGTCTGTGGCCCTGGGAAGCCTGCTCTTCACCAACTCAATGACCCCAGGCAAGTCAGCTTAATGCTTCCCTTGCCTCTACTTGCCCAAACTTTAAAACGGGCATCCGAAAACTGCTGACTTCCTCCCGTAACTGATAAAACCAGGGACCTGGAAAAGATTCGACAGGAACCTGCAAGGGCAAAGAATGTGCGCTCAGAGCTGGAAACCAAATGCTGACTCTGTCCTTGAACTGCTGTGTCCTTGGGCAAGTTGCCGCTCCCCTCTGGGCCTCGTTTGTGTGCTGGTGAAACGGTTACAACGTTCTGGGTGGGTTTTTTCAGCAGAGATTCAAAGGCTTTTATTGGACCGTCAAGAGAGTCTACGACCCAAAAAGTTCTAAAACTGTGGGTCCCGAATTCCTACCCATGGACCAGCTACAGAAGATTATGAAGAGCGTTTCATAAAAATGCAGATTCTTAGGCCCTCTGACCAGAGACTCTGATTCTGTACGTATGGGGTGGGCCCCGGAGCTGTATTTAACGAGCCCCCAGTTGATTCTAATGTGCAGCTGTGTTTGTGAAATTGCTGCCCCGGGAGATCCCCAGGGCATCTGCCCACTTGATGTCGTAAGATTCCGGGATTCTGGGAGTGAGTTACAAGAATCTGGACGTGGATGTTGGTTCCCAGGGCAAAGATGTGAGCACTGGTCCTGGGCAGGGGACGAGCTTGACAGACCCCTCCCCTGCAGAGAGGACAGAGCAGCCTTTGAAGACTGAAGTCCGAGGCAGGGACCCAGCCTGCTCAGAGGAGGACATCACCTGCCCTTTCCGAACCATCTGCTTCGGTGCTTACGTGAGGACCGAAGGGTGGGCTGGTGAAAACAGGAGCAGGCCGGTGGCCTAAGGATCTTATCTGCTGTCAGGTCAAGTTAGGGAGTTTGGAGGTTTTCAGCAGGCTATACTAGGAAGTAAAAATGCTTCTGTTCATTAATTCGTTTGATTGTTCATTCTTTCAGTCATCAAATGTTAAATGCCTACTAAGTGACAGATACTTTTTAGACAATGGGGACACAATGGTGGAAGAAAAGGAAAGAAGGGATGGGGGAAGGGAAAGAAAGAAAGTGAGAGAGAAAGAGGCAGGGGAGGGAGGGAGGAAGGAAGGAGGGGAGGAAGGAAGGAAGGAGGAGGAAGGAAGGAAGGAGGGGAGGAAGGAAGGAAGGAGGGGAGGAAGGAAGGAAGGAGGGGAGAGAGGAAGGAAGGAAGGAGGGGAGGGAGGGAAGAAGAAAGGAAGGTGAGGGTTATGTGATAAAGAGCAATGGGGCCAGAGTGACTACATTAGATGGGGGCTCAGGGAAGGCCTCTCCAAGGAGGTGAACTTGTTTTAGAACAAGGCGTGGAAGATACCTTGCACATAGTAAGCACTCAGTAAATATTTGAATGAAGGATAGAAGGAATGGGTGAATGAATGAATGAGAGAACTATTTAACTTCCTCTCCAGATCTAGCCCCCCTGGGCAGCCCCCGTCCTTACCTCATCTGTTCCCTCACAGTTAAGCCTTGTGAGGACGACCAGAAAAGAGCAGGGATGGCAAACAGCCTTGGAGGTGAGAGTCCACTTTCCACGACCGGGACAAGGGAGGCCAAGAGTGCCTGTTACTGAGCACTTCCTATAAGCCAGGGACTGTGCAGGGCTTTCGTCCCCCACCTCAGTGGCTCTCAAACCAAGAGGCAAAAGACCTGGAATCAAATCCCAGCTCTGTGGCTGTCTTGCTCTGTGACCTTGGGCAAATCGCTTTCCCTCTCTAGGCCTCAGTCCCCTTAGCCAATGCTACCCAGATTTCAGTGGATTGATGTCCAAAATGAATCAAGAAGCAAACGATCTTGGAAGGTAGTTGCTTCGGCAATGTTGACAGATTTGGGGTGCGCTTTGGCGGACAATGCCCCCCAGTTCTCCCAGATGTGCCCCACCCATCTCGGGCAAGATGAGCACCTTATACACCACGAATGGGGAGCTGGGAACCCTCCCGGCCCCGGGTCCAGCCCCCTGACATGGTGGCTGTTCTGGGGGTGGGCAGTTGGGGGGTGTTAATGATTGTCCTGTGTTATTGGCCACCCATCACTGCTCTCTGAGAATGCTCTGAGCCCCAGCCAGGGAGGTTTGGGTGGGAAATCGCAGTTAACAATTGCTCAGCTTGGGGGTATCTTGTTGCCCTGCTGAGCCCCTGGGAAGGAACAGGAGGGATTAAACATTAATGTAGACTCTCCAGCAGAGGGGACCAGGGCCAGAACATGAGGAGCAGAGGAGAAAGCAGGGGCAGCTCGGCCAAGATCCCTGTCCCGTCATCCCTCCTAAAGCAGGGAGGAAGCCATGTGAGGGGGTATCCGATCCAGCCCCCAGCGTGAGGGGGAGGACCAGCCTATCCAGTGTTTTCAGATCATGTCCCACCGTGGGACACTATTAGGTGTTCCAGGAGAGTTTAGGCATCAAAGGAGTTTGAGAAGCCCTGGGTTCCACAAAGTTCGACAGCCAACCTGCCTGCAGGACTTCTCAGAAACTTTGACAGATTGACATGCATTACCAGTCTTCTGTGCAAATGTGCAAAGCAGAGAAGCAAATGCACCAGGAGCTGATGTCTGGGGCACTGTCCATTGGTGGCCCCAAGCTTCCCTCAGAGCTGAGAAGGTGACCCAGTCCAGCTGTCCTTTCCCAGACAGAGAAAATGTCTGCGGAGGCCTAGGGGTGCCCCAGGCAGGAGGTAACATTTGCAGCATCTCAGAAACTTGTCTGTCCTCAGACCCCTCCACCCAGCCCCTTTTAGCCCCCGGGACTTTTTTGGTATTCCACAGAACGTACTTTAGGAAATAAAATGCTGGGGTAAACCGTCTTGGTGGGCTACAAGGAAGAAACTGACATTTAGGGAGGCAGCTGTGGCTGTGTATGTGCTCCGTTACGTGATTGACGCTTTTCAAATGGTAATGTCCTCAGTCCTCCAGAGAACTTTCTGAAGCTGACGTTATAATTCCCACTTTACAAAGAAGAAAACTGAGGCTCAGTGAGAAGAAGGAATTTGTCCAAGATCACACAGAGCACCAGTCTTGGATCTCCTGATCCCTGGCCCTGGGCCCCTTTCAACATCCCCCCAGGAGAGCTGCCTGGTGCCATGGTGCAGAGGCCGGGAGCCTGGACTTTGGAGCATGCCTGCCTGGTTCTAATCCCAGCTGTGGTGGATACTAGCTGTGAGACCTTGAGCAAGTTACTTAACCTCTCTGTGCCCCAGTTTTCTCACCTATAAGATGGGAATCATAACAGTTCCTACCTCATAGTGTTGTTGGAGGGATTAAATGAGTTAATATTTGTAAAGGGATTTAAACAGCTCCAGGCACACATGAGTACTATGTGTGTTTTGTTAAACAAAATGAAACCAGACAGACCAAGGCTACCTCTCAGGTGGGCCAGCAGGACCCACCTGCCCAGTGCCCGTGCTGCCCACAGTGCAGGTCCGCCCTCACCTGGTCGTCCAGGGGCAGCTCGCAGAAAGCCGGGATGTACTTGGCCCACTCGACCAGCACCAGCAGCTGCTCCTTCATGGACTCGCACACGTCTGCGATGCTGGCAATCTTCTTTGCCCGGATATCCCCGTTGATCCCGGAGACGGGGGATGCGATCTAGGGGAGTTGAAGGAAAATGCTGGGGATGGCTGGGCCCTCCCTACACTCTCTGTCCCCTGCACAGAGCCCCCTCCCCAGATAGTTTCCCTGTGTGGAAAAGGGGAGATGGACTGTGGGTGCCTTCTCAGCTCTGGGGGAAGCTCTGGGGAAGACAGACAGAAGGGAGGATGCTGAAGAAGGCAGATGCGAGGGAAGAGGGCTCCCTCTGGGCCTTCACCTATTCCCCACCTCCTCCTCCATCGACTCCTTAGAACCCCAAGGAACCCCTCAGCCCTCGAGGAGAAGCAGGGCAAAAATCATCATCCTCATCTGATAGGTGAAGAAACCACATCCCAGAGAGGTGTTGGGACTTGCCCAAGGTCACACAGCAAGTGGTTGGCTGAGGCCTAGTTTTCTACTCTGTTCTCTCGGAGCTAAGCTGATCTCAGGCCTTCAGTGAGAGCAAAGACTCTGCTTGGCCTGCAGAAGGCAGGCAGCAGGATGAACTAGAAAGTGCCCCAGAGTGCCAGGCCTGGGTTCAAGTTCTGCCTTTGTTACTAAACTGGCTATGTGACACTAGACTCAGTTTCCCTTCTGTGATATTTGAGGATCCTTCTAGCTGCTGCTCCAGGGCCTGGCTGGGTAGGACAGGGGTGGAGGTGAGATTCCTCTTCGGTGTGGGGGATCCCCAGGTGGGTGGAGGGTCGCCCTGGTACCTGCTGGGACAGGACCTCGGCCTGCAGGAGCGCGTTGATGGAGGGCAGGCTGCTGTCCTCATAGCTCGACCTGCGGGTGCTGATCCGGTCCCGCTCATTTTGGACGGCTGGGAGGAGGCAGAGAGAGGTGAGGAGACAGGGCAGGGATGGGGCGGCGGGGTGGGGGGTTGTCCCATGACTGAAGAGGAGAGGGTGAGGTGCAGGGGGAGAGTGTTCAGCCCAGAAGGAGACACTGCCAGGCTGTCCCAGAGCAAAAGAAACACAGTTGGAGGTGGGAGTAGGAGGGGTTGTCCAGGGGCAGAGCCGGGCTCAGCATGTGGGAATGAGGGGGATGGATTCTAACACAGCTTGCGGAAGAACTTTCCAAGCAACAGAACTGCCTCCAACACGATGGGGTGGCTGCAGGAGTGATCCACCCATCACTGGAGGCATGCAAAGCCGTAATGACTTGGCAGAGGACTTAAGGTGGGTCTTGAGTATTGAAGAGGGGATCTGTCTAGATAACAGATTTTTCAAGCTCTGTTTTGGAAAAGGGTCCCTTTCTTTCCAGATGTAGGTGTGTAAAATAAGCAAAATGAACTGCTCTGGGTGAATGGAGATGGCCCAGGCATTCCTGAGCACCGAGGCAGAGACCTGGACGGGGGGACCTGGAGGCCCCCACCTGCCCTGGTGGTCTCATCCATCAACAGGAGCTGCACGTGCTCCAGACTAACCTTCGCAGGATAGCAAGGGAAAGCTCTGTCTCCCTTTGCCCCACTGCTGGGCTCTCTTCCAGGAACTCAGAGATCCGGGGCCTTTGTCCACCAGGGCCCCACACCCCACTCTGCGTCCCCATCCCGGTCGGTGCTGGCCGATAATGTAAGTTGGACCTTCTGCTGCCCTAGCCTTGTCCCTTGGGGTCCGAGAGGCTTCACTGAAGCAGGAAGGAGGGAGGATGAGGCAGCAGGAGACCTGGGCTCCTGCCTGGAATTTGCCACTCACTCTCTGTGTACTGGTAGGAATTACATCCTCTCTCTGAGCCTCGGTTTCCCTGTCTCTAAGCTTTTCCTTCCCTAACCTGCTCCTCTGCAGTCTCTCCCGTCTCAGGAACAGGTTCATTCTTCCACTCCCAGCCCGGGAGTCTGCTGTCCTCTTTCTCTCGCACACCACCTCTGCTCACCCCAAACGCTCTCAGGAATCCCTGCAAAGTCGACCCCTGGCTCCCACTCTGGTCTGGGCCCTGCCATCTCTCCCCTGGAGTAGTTGGGCCCTCCTCACTGGTCTCTGGTCTTGCCCCTACAGTCTGTGCACCCCCAGAAGACAAAGGGATTTGCTAAAACTGACCTCAGGTCATATCCCTCCACCGCCCCACACCAGTGCTCCTCGGAGACACCCGGCCACTCTCCCGCAGGGCCTTGGCCACCGCTATTCCTACTGCCTGGAATTCTCTTCTCAAACTGCTTAGCTTCTTCTTCGCCTCACCCATGTCTCTGCGCAAACGTCCCCTTCTCAGAGACACCCTCTCTGACCACCTGTCTGAAGTGGCATTTCCTCCCTCGTGTTCTGCCTTTTAGCCCACTCTATTTTTCTTCTTGGCACTTGTTGTAGAATTCTTTGTTCCTTCCTTAACTGTCTGTCTCTCTATGGGAAGGAAAGATCCAGAGAGCCAGAACTTCATTCCTTTTGTTCCCTGATGTAGCCCCAGCGACTAGAACAGTGCCTGTACACAGTAGGTGCCCAATAAATACTTATGGCGTGAATGAAAGGCGAGATCTAATTCTTAGGAGCACCCGATGCTCTATGTCTCAATGGAACATTGACATCCCAGCTGTTCAACCTTCTCTTGATTTCACACATTGTTGAAATCAGAGAATGAAAGGCAAATCCGCCACATGGATCCCTGGAGTCAGTGGGATACAGTAGAAGTCCCAGGTGAGAAGTCTCCTCTCCTGAGACCCATCACCCTGGACAGGGCCAGCTCCCAGCACCACTCCCCTGCCGGCGTCCCGCCCCGCCCGCCAACACCCCTCCCATGGCCACCGCAGCGGCCCGCACCCACCAGGGCGCCGGTGGAGGCGGGCCAAATAAAAGGGCTGCTGTCAGCAGCTGCAGATTGGGCTCCTCAAGGTTAGGACGGTGTTATCAGCGCCCGGCGCGAGCTCAGTCACGGAATGATGTTTTCCAAATGTTTGCTCAGTATTAGCAGGGTCGGGGACCTAATGTAACTTCTATTGAATATTAACCGACCTGGGCAGAGGCGGAGAGGAGGATGAGCCAGGGGACCAGAGAACCCCGGGATGGGGGCATGGAGGGGGCTGGGCCGGGGCTCCGAGGAAGGGCCCACTAGGCGGGCCCTGGCCCACCACCAGCCCACACCTCCTGGACCCCTGGCCCTGCTTGCTGGGCTGGGTTTCTGATGGCAGGAGCTGGACGTTGGTCCTGGGTCTGCCAGCTGAGGCCCAGGTAGGTGCCATCTTCCTGGCCTCGGGTTATAAGAAGGAATTTGCAACCTGCTGTTGGGCCCACTGACCCCCAGGTTTCTCCCCAGAGTCTTCGTCCCTTCAGAGAACCCACTTCCGGCCACCATGGAATATTCTCTGGCCAAGACTTACAGGCCTGTGAGATTTGGAGCCCTTGCCTGTGGTCAACAGCAAGTTTCAGGAATCCAGACCAGAGACAATGCCTCCCAAGCTGATCGCTCCCAGTTTCAATCCAGGGAGCCTGGTGTCTGCTCAGCTCCGGGGAGCCTGAGTACTAGTCCTGACTTCACCCTTGACCCAATCATGTCCCCGCTCTGGCCTCAATTTCCCCATCTGTAAAGTGGGGAGGGGGTAGATTTAATGACCTTGTATACACCCGGCTGGTCTGTAAATCCTACACTTGCAGCCCATGTCTTTCTGTCCTCAGGGGCTACTTTTGTGTTTAATTCCCAAATCCTCCCAAGGCCATCAAGGAAGAGAAATGAAAACTTGTCCCAACTCTCCTGATCACTGGGGCTTCCACTGGGAATCTCTCTTGGCTGTGGGAACTTCCCACTAGCCTGAGGAGGGGTGCTGGGACTGTACGACTCAGGGAGAACTAGTAACACCCGTGCTTCCTAGACCTTGACCGCAGTGGCAATTGAACACCGTGCTCCCCTGGCCTATTCTCAAAGCATCCGAGCCAATGCAAGTGTCACAAACTTCCGGTTAACCCAGGCACGTAAATAAGCACCAACATTTACCAGCCCACACTCACCCGCCATCAGCCAGTTCTCCTACGCTCCTGGCATAATACCACCCTCCCCGGGCTAAGAAGCAATGGCTATTTCCAAGGCTGAGCTAAGGCAGAACGGCCTGGGGCTCTCTCTCTCCTTCCAGGAGCCGGGATACGGGCCTGCCTCCTTGGCAGCTCCAGGGAATGGACACTCATGCCCTGGGGTCCAGTGTGGAGTTGCGCAGGGAGGTCAGTGAGGGCCTGGCTAGACTCACAGAGCAGGAAGGGTCATTATCAACCCCCTCCTTTATAGATGGAAAACTGGAGTCCAGGAGGGGCAGAAACTTCCCTAAAGTGACACAAGTGAAAATGACTCTGGATGTTTAACAAGAAACATTATAAAGACTGACCAGATGCAGGAGCAGGCCACAGACAGCCTAGGAAGGTAGCCATCTGCTCAGGTGGGCTGCCAACCCTCTTCCACCTGCCTGTCACAAGGCCTGCAACTTTAACATGAGAGATTCATTCTCTCGAACCCAAAATCTTAGGCTGTTGGGGTGACAGAATCACTGACTATTAGAACCATTGACTGTTACGCCCTTGGACTGTAGTTCTCAACCTTTTTCTTGCCTCTAGTGTTCATACATGTGTCACATTCCCATTCCTGGCATTTCTCATTCCACGAAGTGGTTCCCAACTTGGAGGTGAGAGCGGGTGAGAGAGGCTCCACGCCATTGAAAACCAGGTAGAGGAGAGGTGGGGGCATTTGCCCTTGGAGAAAGCCCTTCCCCCACTTTGAGAACCACTGAGGTCTGGATGCTAGAATCGTGGTGGTGGGAGCAGGAGGGGCCCTTGGAAGCCACCCACTCCTTCATCAGGGTCAGCAGGCCCAGGTTTCCCAACAGGACTCATGAGCTCAAACCAAGGCCCCGTAGGGATCAGACACAGATGATGTGTCCTAGGGAGAGGGCAGAGAAAACAGGGCCTCAGAGGCAGAGACAGGGGAGTTGAGGCTGCCAAAGCTGAGCTCCCCTCCTTCCCAGGCAGCTCAGGAGGCTGGGTCCCCGGTTCCTGCTGTGGGTGGGGTAGGGAGTGTGTGTGTGTTTGCACAGCACCAGAGCAAGGGTTTGGCTGGTGTGCCACAGCTGAGGGCTAGAAGTGAAGGTCTGGGGGCTAGACCCTCCCAGAGCTGAGAAAGCTGAGTTGAGGGGAGAAGGAGATGACGAGATTTGAAAATGAACCCAAGTCACTTTGAAAAGCAGTTAAAGGATTTTGCTTCCTGAGCTTGGGCTGAAAAAATTTTAAACATTCCTGAGGTCTGGAGGGCATGACGTAGGCAGCATTGAGGTGTTGTCTGAACAGTACTGAACTTGAGTCTGAAGCTCTGGGTTCAAACCCCAGATCTTGCATTGACCAGCTGTGGGGCATCAGGCAAGTTGTTGACCCATCCTGGGCCTCAGTTCCCTCATCCATGAAAAGGGGGAATAATAATAGTGCCAGCCACATGGGGTTGTCATGGGAATGAAAGGAGGTATCAGTGGTGGAAAAGCCCAGCCCAGTGACTGGTGTCTGCAGGAGGCCCGGCCAGACCTTAATGTATGTTGTGCTCCAGTCTTCCCCTCCTCCTCCACGCAGGACGAGTCTGCTGCCTTGTTCCCACTCCCTACGACGTGCACACTTTGGATCACCTCATACTCCAGAATGAAGACTAAGGAACTGGGTACTTGTCCCCGGGATGGGAAGCTCAGGGATAGGAACGCCCTCCCTGTCTCCATCCACATTTGCTGGGTCTGGGTGGTGGGTACATGGACATTTCTAATGTCATTTTCTATGCTTTTCCTAAGGTTTGAAATTTACATTAAGAAAACCCCCCCTCTTGGCCACCTTGTAGTCATGAAGGCGGGCGGGGTGGTGGTTGCTGGGAACCGGAGGAGCCGAGAGTAGGACCTTATCTCTTCGAATCTTTCTCAAGACCAAGCCCAGCCCCTCCCTATGGTCAGATTTCCAGGCCCTCCCTCCTCTCAGCCATTAGCCAGTCACTCTGGGGCCTGTCACCGAGTCATAAAGTTGTGGCCACAGTTGTAAATGACTGTCGGGAGCTGCGGGTGCAGGTGGGGCTGTGGGGTAGCGGGGGGAGGGGTGGCAGAGGGCTCACCTTCCTTCTTCATGCCGGCCCGGAAGCACTTCTTGAGCCTGCAGTAGCGGCACTGATTCCTCTTGTCTTTGTCCACCACACACTGCCGGCTAAATCTGGAGAGGGCTTGGGACGGTTGGATGGAGAAGGGACAACCCTCCCCCTCCCGGGGCTGGACTAGAACCCCCGCCATCCGGTTGGTCCCCAGCCTCCTCGCTCTAACTCTTCATCGCAGGAGTTTTCATGCTAACCAGGAGAAAGGCCCCATGGACTCTGCAGAGTCCGACTCTGTCCTGCTAAACAGGCTTGGAGAGGTGACATGCAGCCCTGGATCACTCAGCCTAGGGGCAGAGCCAAGTTGGGAATGCTCGCCCCTTGAGTCCCGGGGCCCTGCCGTTTCCACCACATCCTATAAAAGCTCAGAGGCCACAGTGGGCTCCCAGTTATGGCTCGGAGTCAGTACTTGGTCCACATAAGTCACTCTCTGGAAGGGGATATAAGTAGAGGCAGTGCCTCTCAGTGGTTATGAGTGAGGCCCTGAGTGTCAACCTGGGCTCTGCCATTGATTCAAGCCAGGTGACCTTGGGCAAATTCCTAGCCCTCTCCAAGCCACAGCTTCCTCATCTATAAAATGGGAATAACAGTAACCACCTCAGAGGGGTGTTGACAGGTGAAAATGAGCTAATACACAATGGGCCCTGCCACAGAATCTGCGCACAGCAAGTCCTCATAACTGACAGCTGCTGTTATTTTATTATTGTTACTCAGAATGGGAGATGCTTTTGAAAGAGGGATCTCGAGGCCTTGGGAAGCCCCTGGGGTAATCTCCCAAGCCTGGGGCCAATCTCCTATTTGCCCCAGAAAAAGCACCAGGTTGGAGGACGGGCCCCACCCTCTGAGGCTTCAGGAGGCTTGATCCTGGGCCTCGTGGATGCTCATTTGCTGAACAGGGCAAATAATAATGGGCTCGTAGGGACAGGGAAATATACACAAAGACTTAGTAGGGCGCCTGGCATACAGTAAGAGCTCAATAAAGAGCAGCCAATAACTTTATGATCACTAAATGAGGTTCCTAGACTAGAGCTCCCACATGAATCCACAAGGCCCGAGAAACCAGAGGAGCTTGAAGGCCTTGAAGGGCAGATGCTTCTGGGACCCAGTCAGGGAGAAGACAGACCCTGGGCAACATTAGCTCAAGTGGGCGCATTTCCCAGCTGGAGAAATCAAGGCCCCAAGCAGGGGCTCCTCACCTGCAGGAGTACATGTGGTTCTTTCTCACGCTCCTCCGGAAGAAGCCCTTGCAGCCGTCACAGCTGGAGGCGCCGTAGTGTTTGCCTGTGGCCCGGTCCCCACAGATGGCACACAGGGCACTGACCCCCAGGCTGTTGGGCGCATTGAGGTTGGCACCTTCTGATGGGGATGTGTCTGCACCAGAAGAGAAAGTAGTGAGCACTCGGGAGGGGCAGGAAGTCCCTCTCCTGGCTGTTTAGATTCAGAAACCAATATGAGTGTTTTGGGGATCTCCCCAGGGCTTCAGCCTTACCAGACCTGAGTGCCATTCCTACTCCCTCCATGACCTGGGGCAACCCTGTCAGCGTTTTGGAACCCCCATTTTGCATCTATAACTTGAGGATGGTTGTGATACTGACTTTGCAGAGTTGTTTGTGAGGGTCTGCTTCTCCCCTTGGTGGAGACTGCCAGCCCCAGCTTTCTCTGGGAAGTAATGGAAACCACCTCCTGGGATGCATCCAACTCTTCTAGACCCTGATTGACTGGGCAGAGGGGGCTGTGGAAGGGATAAATTCTCCCCCAGTGTCTGCCCAGAACCAGGTCCTGCCCCATTTCTCACTGAGTGACCAGGGCTGGATGGGTCTCAGCTTGGTACTCATTGGCCCTGCAAACTCTCCCAGGGAGTGAGAAGACATGCACCAAGGGCAGTGGCCATTTGCCCTCCCAGGAGGGTCATGGTGAGGGCACCTCTCAAATGCTTCCTGTCCCAGAGGCAAAAGCTACTGCATCTATATAAACATGAGGAGGGGGACAAGAGGCAGGTGGTGAAGATCTTGGACTGGGCACTGGGGGTCCTGGGTGCTAGTACTGATGCTGCCACTCAGTTGCCTGTGACCTTGGGCAAGTTCCTTTTCCTTGCTTCAATTTCCCCTGGGCCTCAGTTTCCCTAACCAAAAAACTGGGCAGTTCGACTCGTCCAGTTGTTTTTAATTTCAGCAGCTGAATCCTCCCCCCCCCCCCCGCCGTGAGGAAGATTGGCTCTGAGCTAACATCTGTTGCCAATCCTTCTCTCTTTGCCGGAGGGAGACTGTCTCTGAGCCAACATCCGTGCCAATCTTCCTCCACTTTGTTTGTTTGTTTGTTTTTTTGTTTGTTTTTGTGGGGAAGACCAGCCCTGAGCTAACATCTGCTGCCAATCCTCCCCTTTTTGCTGAGGAAGACTGGCCCTGGGCTAACATCGTGCCCATCTTCCTCCACTTTATATGGGACGCTGCCACGGCGTGGCTGACAGGCAGTGACGTCAGCAGGCGCTCGGGATCCGAACTCGCGAACCCCGGGCTGCCAAGCGCGGACTAAACCGCTGCGCCACCGGGCGGCCCTTCCTCCACTTTGTATATGGGACACCGCCACAGCATGGCCTGATGAGCAGTGTATAGGTCTGCGCCCAGGATCCGAACCCACGAACTCTGGACTGCCAAAGTGGAGTGTGTGAACTTAATCACTACGCTGCTGGGCTGGCCCCAGCTGAATCCTTTTTTTTTGTAAGCAAATCTTCCACCAAGGATAGACCTCTTGGAGAAGATGATAAACATGATGGACCATCTCCCCAGAAAAATGCACGCCTATGCACACCACGCCAAGTCATACACACACACACACACATTTTCATAGAAACCCTGAATCCAACCTTGAATTCTTAGGGTACATCCGGCTAGGAACTGGAGAGGGGCTAGCACTGTAGTTAAGAGCACACGGTCTATAGCCTTTCTGCCGAGTTTAAATCCCAGCCTGTCCACTTCTTTGTCATGTGACACTGGCTGTTTTAGTTTACTTCTCCACGCCTTCGTTTCCTCACTTGTAAAATAGGGAGCATAATACTTCCCTAGGACTGTTATGAGGATTCAGTGAATCAATATCTGTGAGGTGCTTGGCACAGAATAAGCACTATGCCAGCGTTCGTGAAATAAAAACTTTTCTGCAGAAGAAAACCCTTGGAGCAGACGACGTCCTGCCTTTTGCGTGTGTGGACACCACCGCATCTCATTCGTGCCATCACCTGGCTGAACATCTCCTAGGCTCCCCGGGGTGCTCAGGAGCACGGCCCCCTCCACTTGGTGAATTATTCCTGGAGACAAGGATAATTGTTAAGCTGCGTTGGTGCCCTTTCTCCCTCAGCCTCGCCTCCCTCGACCCCCAGGGAGAGCTGACCCCACAACTGCAGGCCATTCAGGTGGAGGAGGGGGAAGCGGCTCCTACATCCTGGGCAGGATGGGCCAGGTGCCGCCAAGTGTATCATCCCACCCGTGGGGTCAGCCAATCAGCCCCGTTCTCCAGGTGAGAACACCGAGGCTCAGAGAGGACGAGGGACTTGCCCAGGGTCATCACACTGCTGTTAAGTAGAGGAGTCAGCTTTACGGCCCAGGTGTGCTGGACAACTCTGGCCGGTACTGCCCTTGTTGGGGAGTCTACTGGGGCTTCTGAAAAACAAGGACCCTGCTCCCTGTGAATCGGGGGCCGGGGACGGGTGGGGAGACCTCCTTGGGGCCATCGAGCCACCAGCCCAGGATGTATGCAAAATACAACCCCAAATCTCAGACCGCTTCAGACTCCAGCAGGGAATGCAGACCTTTCTCACAGATGCTCAGGGTCTTGAGACGACCCATGAGGGGCCGGGACCAGGCACCAGTGCTGAGCACGCAGGCACCTTATCTTATTTAATCCTCTGGTTGGCCCTGGGAGGCAGGAGCTACTATTTATTCCCACTTTACAGATGAGGAAACTGAAGCTCAGGAAGGAAAATGGCTTGCCAAGTTCACACAGGTAGGAAGCATCTAAGCCAGAATTTGAGCCCAGATCTTTCTGGCTCCAGAGCTGAGGCTGTCCTGTCTCTGGGACACTCAGTTGTGGCCTCTGCCTCAGGCGCGCAGGATTTCTCAGAGCTGGAAGCGCAGGCTCTGAAGGGGTGATGGGGCCGCCCCCAGGGAGCAGTCCAGGGCTGGGCGGTGGCCAGGAGAGTGACAGCACACAGTGTCCCCGTGGGGTCACAAGACACCCCGCCTGGTGCAGCAGCTCCTTGTTTACCATTTCCTGCGTGTTTTCTCCTTAGTTCTCTCACGTGATCCCCGGACACTCCTAAAAGCTGGCCGGCCAGCAGGCCTGGGGTGAGTAAGCCCATTTTGTAGAGGATACAGAGGCCAGGAAAGGGGAGTTGATGTGCTCAAAGTCACACAGTGAGTGAATGGCAGAGGCAGGCGAGCAGCTGGTGAGACTGACCACGAGCAGTGCCCGTGGACCCCAGGCACGGCACTCACCTCTTTCTGGCTGAGCCGAACTGAACTCAAGCTTTATAGCCCTCGGCTGAAGCCGCAAAGCCACGGAAGGAAGGCAGGTGCCAGGTTGACCTCGGCCGGCTGCCACCCACCTGTCTGAGGCTGGCCTGCGACCAGTTAGGGCCCTTCCTCTCCAGAAGCTTCCTGGCTTCCAGATCTCCTCCTCCCCCACCTCCCCTTCAGAGGTGCTCTGGGTGATGTATAAACCCAGGGAGAGACACACATGGGGAACAAATGTGCTCAGAGACAAGCGGACGTGCTGCTGATGGGAATCTCATATGGTGAATGGCATCGTCAAAAAACCTGCACATCGTGTCTGCGTAACCGTGCACACCAGAGAGCGCTGAGCCCCAGTGCAGGGATGTGCACACGTATACAAGCAGGTACAAATGGGAGCATGAGATAGAATGCCCAGACAGGACGGACATACGTCCAGAAAGCCCAGGGCACACCAACAAATGCACATCCACAGCACACGTGTGCAAACATCCAGAGACACATACACACAGTCCCTGCTGCTTACATGCATAAGCAAGACAAACATGCACCCCAGAGATACAACAAGCACAGACCCGCTCAATGAACAAATGCAAATGGAAATAGACACAGAACATGCATACACAAATGAACACAGACATGCAAATGGTCCCATTTGCCAACACAGTGCACCACCCATCCACATACTTACATGGAAACTCACGCGTACTCTACAGGACGAGGTCACGATCACACGCCAACACATACACACAACACACGAACTGCTGATTGGTGTCGCATTTAGCAAAACTTCCCTGAGAACTCCATATTCTCTCAGTGGGGCATTCACCCCAGAAAAGTCCCAAAGACACCCTGAAACACAGTTGCACCTCCATCCACCGTCTCCAGGGGCAGGACATAACTTTCCATTTCTCCGGACCCAAGGGGTTCAAGAAGGGGCCCAGTTGGCCATGTTGGGACTAATTACTGAAGCTGGGTGCCAAGATGGAGCTCACCATCATGTCCCCGCTCCCAGTGCCACGCTGAGCAGGAACGGCTTTGAGGAACCGGAAGTGCCTGGCAGGAATACCCAGGACCTACTTTTGCTGGAGATTTGCCCTTGCAGGCCTCCCCTCACCCAGAATGCCTCTGGTCCCTGTACCTGGGCACATTTGCTTCACCTGGCAACACCTGTGGCTGCCTATAGGACCACCCTGCCATTTTCTATCACTCTCCACCCAACCCAAAACTGAGTGCCACAGACCCAGCTCTGTACCTGGGCACACCTGCCCCCACCTACCATTGCCCATGGTCAACACCTGCACATTCTCAAATTCCAGGGTGGTGTAGGCTGGGTCCAGCGCAGCACTGTAGTCAGCCATGTCCATGTCAACGAGGGTTTTGGAGAGGCGCATCCTCCCCCCTCCACACCTCAGCCGCTTGCCCTGCCCAGGATGCCCACCCCGAAGGCTCTGGGCAGAGCTCTGGCCCCCGCCCTCCGCCCTCCCACTGCCTCCTCCCAGGTGCCCTCTCTGCCTTCCTGCGTTTCAAACCGTCCTCTGGGAGGATGTGCCGGGAGTCTTGGCCTAGCCTCTGTGAAGGGGTGGAGGTTCTGCCGGGGAGGGGTGGGGGTTAATGGTTAATCGGCTCCCCCACTGGAGGACAGGCTGGGCGGGGCCACAGGGATTTGGCTGTTGTTGGTTTCTGGCTGACACCCGGGGTGCTATTACAACTGTTGGGGCTCTGACTCCCCAGTGTTCAGTTATTGATTCTGTAAGGTGGGCACGCCAACTCACCACCACTCATTGGATCCCTGACTCAGCCACTCTCCAAGTCATTGCCACCCCAACTCAGGCATTCTAACTGGTTCACTCAGATACCGACGGCCTACCTCCAAGACGCCCTAATTCAATAACTTCCCAAATCATTGACTTCTACTCTCAATGCTCTTGCAGAGATAAAGCTGCCTCATGGCTCATGAATTAAAAACCTAAATCCCAGGCCCAGACACAAATCCTCCGGATTCTCCTTCTGGGACTCCCTTCCAGTTTCCCACCTTCCCTGGGAGCAGAATGGACTGGGAGGGCCAGACTCACCTCCACTTCCCCTCTCCTGCTCCCCATGACCCCACTAGGGCCGCCACCAGTCCCCACAGCACCAAGCTGCTCAGGCCCGGCAGACTCCATCTCCCATTTCCCATCACCTCCTCCTGCTTCCCTCCCTCCCCCACCAGGACGGGCGGAGACAAGCCTGCAGCCTCACAGACGTGGATTTACATCCAGGCGCCTACCATCTACTAATCGGGACTTCGGGTAAATGATTCTCCTCTCTGAGCCTCAGTTTCCTCCTCTGTAAAATGCACAATCAACCACAAAGGGTGGTTTGAGTATTAAATGAGATGGCATGAGTAAAACATCAAGCGGTGCCCAGCAAGCGTCATCCCTTCTCCTCCCTGAGCCCCTTGTGTCCCTTTCTGAATCCCTTGTTTCTCTCCACCCATCTCCACCCTTCAGAGTGGGCTCCATGGGCGTGCCACCTGAGCAGGCACACAGAGCCCCACACTTAGGGCCCTTTGCTTGGTTTAACGCTCTGCAGTTGCTGAAATTCTTAACGGTTTCTGAACAAAGGGACCTGCATTTTCATTTTGGACTAGGCCCTGAAAATTATGCATCTGGTCCTGTCTGCCTTCAGCTCATGGCTCACCCTTTTCTTCTCGCACCCTCCAGCCCTCATTGCCCTCTACGCAGACACTTTCAAGAGCTCCCAGTCTAGCTGGGGAGGTAAGGTTGCAATGTAGAAGGTAGAAATCAAGGGCGGAGGTAGAGGACCTGAGTCTCTGAGGCCTGGGAGAATATCCTCCTCTGCCAACTGGAAGGGCTGGAAGGGTGGAGGTATTTGGCGACACCCGTGAGCAAGAGTGGGTGAATTAGTGAGAGAGCCAATTAGTGAGTCGTGAGTAGGTGAATCAGTGAAACAGTGAATTAATGAGTGAGTGGGTGAATTAATGAATGGGTGAATTAAAGAGTGAGTGATTAGAGACAGGGTGAATTCATGTGTGAATGAGTGCATTAATGAGTGGGCGAATAGGTGAAAGGGTGAATTGAGTGAGTGAGTGAGTGAATGAGTGAATTAGTGAAAGAGTGAATTAATGCGTGAGTGCGTGAATGGGTGGGTGAATTAATGAGTGGGCACATCAGTGGGAGAGGCAGTGTGTGTTTGAGAAGTGTGTGGAGGCAACCTCCTCATATCCTTCCAATGATTCGAAGCCCTTTCTCTGGCTGCATAGCTTCGTTCTCCCTCCTCCATCTTCCCCCTGGAGCTGAGATAACTGGGCTGGGGGTAGGGGGAGCAATTGTTCTGGAGGAGAAGAGAGGCTGGATTTGGCGCCAGGAGATCTGGGTTTAGGAACTAGCTTTGTCACTATTTGGATAATTTTGTTTAAATCGCATCTCTCTCAGGGCCTCAATCTCCCCATCTGTAAAATGGGGTAAAGATCCTGGCCCAGTTATTCGTTAGTCAGGACGAGACCCCGAGAGAGGCAGGAAAGGAGAGCCCCCTCATCCCACACTTTGAGATTCGATAAGGCCCCGAAGGAGGAAATTTCAATTACTGGTGGGGTTCCTCCTGTGGCCCACCCCGCGGACATGTGATCCCGCTCCGGGGGCCTTGGGGGCCGTGCTGAGCTGGGCAGGAGATCTGACTAAGGGGGAAACACAGAGAACGAGGGGCAGCTCTGGGAAGGGCCTCCAAGGGCTGACTCCAGGTCCTGCCACCTGTCTGGCACCCGTGACAGGCCACACAGAGCTACTCCTCTCACGATCCAGCAATACACGGCCTACACATCGCACCAATTCCTAGAGGCACACTTCCACGTTTCCAAAAGTGGAGTGTGATTGTTGGCCTGTCAACATCTAATCAGTAATGAAAATAACAATTTTTTGATCTCTAAAGAGGACATCTTACATAGAATCAAATAAGGCCTATGATCAACTACAGTCAGCCAGGCCATGCCACATACATGACCCGTTACACACAAGAACTACCAGGTGGACGGCCTGCACACGATGAGCTACTAAATACACAAACTGTGACATACATGCTTTGCCAAACACACAACACACATGACCCACTGCCTATGAGACACATTCCAGAAACCTATTTCATACTCCACCCGTGTCCCACCCATCACAACATACCCCATAAGTAAATCGATCCCCTCATGAACTATAACTTTCATAATCTATTACATACGCGATCTATTACCCTCCCTTAGCTGACCCCGAACAGTATCTTCTAGATACACATCCCTCATATAAATGACCCATCACCTATAAGATCCACTGGCCCTGTGGTCTCAGGCAAGTTATTATTTCAAAGCTTTGGTTTTTCCTTCTGTAAAATGGGCCTAACCTGTACTTTGTTGTGAAGATTAAATGAAATAATACTATAAGGTTCTCAACTGTCCTCCCCCCACCCCCAGAGGATAAACCACAGACCCTGAAATCAGAAAGACGTGGGTCAAAATCCAGGCACTGTCAACTTCCCAAACTTTGTGATCTCAGGTTCCACCTCTTAGTTTCAGCATCACATAAATGGGTTGATACCGTCTTCACAGGGACAGTGTGGGCATTAAATGACCAAGTGTAGGCATACAGTGAAACAGCAACGATTATTGTCATTGGCGGTTGACTCCTTGACCCACTGGCCACGTTGCCGGTTGGAATCAGGACCTCTACGCGGGAGAGCTCCTGGGGATGGCCTGCCCAGCTGTGAACAAACCTTGGCCTCTATGCCATCATCTCAGTGGCCATTCTTTACCTTTGCCCCGCCACCTTGGTCTGTCAGACCCCAGTTCAACATGTGACAGCTCCCAGGGGATAAGAGAGGACCTCACCTAGAGGTCCAGCTCCTTCACGTTGTAGATGGAGAAGCGGAGGCCTCGAGGGGATGGACGGCTTGTTTTGACAGCAACGCTCTGGGCAGCCAGGGGTTGGGGAGGGTTGCTGCAGACCCAGCTGTGGGCAGGGCACTCAAGCCTTGGGTGTGGACAGTGGTGAAGGGAGCTGCCGCTCCGGACCACATCATTTTTCTTTTAAATTATAATAATGGCTAATGTTTCTGGAGAAAGTCTGTGCTAGGCTCCGTGCTAAGAACCATCCACTCTTCTCAGTTTATCTGCCCCGCTTTTCAGAGGACTAAACTGAGACTCAGAGAGGTGCAGTGACTTGCCTGAGGCCACACAGATCTTAACAGGAGGGGCTGTAATTTGACCCCGAGTCTGACTCCAGACATTGAGGGCTTCACCCCCTACATGCTGCCTCCCTCCTGGAATCCTAGAAAGAACCTCAGATTCTGGACCACTGGGCTGGTGCTTCATTGTCACGTCCTGCTGGGGAGCTCAGGGATCTGAGAAGGGAAGGGACCTGTCCCTGGGCACGTGCAGGTTCAGAGCCATCCTCCAGACACCGGGTCCCCCAGCAGCCCGGTGTCTTCACTTCCTGGGTGCTCACCAGCCACTCTCTCCTCCCCCCACCCCCCACCACCTGGGGAGCGGTACAGGGAACCCGGGACTTATCGAGACAAAGAACAAAAGTCGTGGGGGAAAGAAGCCAAGAGCCATCTCCACTCTGGGGTAGGGCCCTTCAGTTTCGCCCCTTTGAAATTTCAAATTCCAGTTTGTGGACAAAGTCCTAACTTTCCCACAATATAGGTCCCCAACCACTGACCAAACTCCAGTCCAGACAGCCAGCTGGCGTGGTTTGCTGCTTCCCTTGGCAGCTCTCAAGTCCCAGGGGGTAGGGTCCTGGGCCAACTGGGGTCTGCCAGGCCGTCCCTGCAGCCCCCTCCCACCCCACAGGGACCCTGCTTCCCCTCTGAGAGGACAGCCTTCTTCCTGGGGCTGGGATCTGGCGCTTGCTTGTACCGACAGCAGATACCAGGTAGGCTTCCTCCCTGTTCTGGGCATCTTTTCTCCTCCTTGAACTCCTAAGACACTGCCCATACCCCCCTTCCCACCCTGGGGACAGGCCACATTCGCTTAATCCAATCATGGTCTCACAGAACTTCAAGACTGGAAAGGGTGTCTCAGCCAACCCACCCATTTGGTGGATGGAGACACTGAGGCCCCCAGGGGAGTGGCAGCCGGCTGCAAGTTGAACCTGGGGCATAGACCTGGGGCCCCTCACGGACCCCAGAGGGTGGAAGGGACATGCTCAGGGACATGCAGCAGTTGGCAGGGCAGGGGGAGGTTTGCTTTAACAAGAAGGCCACAGCTCTGTGAGGACCCCTTTGCTCCATCGCAGCCCTCGAGGGCCCTGGCAGTGTCTCCTACAGACCTTGGATGGTGGAGTGTTTGTTTCAATGACTGATGGCCCCTGGGTTGCTATGGAAGTACTTCCGAGAGGAAGACAAGGGAGCTCGGGGCTGAAGGCCAGTGGGTTTGGAAGGAAACAACATTCGTGTGGTTAACTGGTAACTGAGCCCCATCCTTGGGCCCCCAGAAGCCTCCTTCCTCCCTCTCCTCAGAATGATTAAGATGAACTTACCTGCCTGCTAATCATTGCTGAGCCTGTTGATTTTGCCTTAAAAAATTAACCGGGCATGAGTTTGCGGTTTACCTCACCCCTAACCCCGAAAAGGCCCGGATGCGCAGGAGGCCGCCGGGTTATGCAAGAGGCCGCTGGCCTCCCCGCGCACATCCAGGCCTCGGCTGCTGCTCTCCAAAGGGGAGGTTTTGCTCAAGAGTCAACAGTTGGCTTGTTCCCCCTGCTTCGGGTCCTAAGCAAATTTGCTCTGTTACCAAAGAGAGATAAAGGCAGCTGGTGGGGAGCTCTCCAAACAGGGATGCAAAGCGGCAGCTTTGAGTTTGGGATTTGGAATCCTGCAGTGTCAGAGCCCGGAGAGCCTTTAGGAGGATGTGGCCTGGGGCCTCTCACACTGGGCTCTGAGGATCCCAGGAGCCAAGGAGCAAATGCACGGCCCCGCTTCAGCCAGGGTCTGCCTCTTAGACGTGCTGTTCCTTAATATTTCATTTGAAAGGTGGAGCCAGCAGCCGATAATGAGAACTGAAAAACCGTTGGTCCAGCCTCATCCCCTCACTCATTGTACAGATGGGGTGAGGGAGGCTGGAGGTGGGGGAGTGACTCGTCCAGGGACAGAAGGTCACGCAGACATCCTGGGTCTCCAGAGAGGCTGGGGAAGACAGGGGCTCTCTCTGGGACTCAGCGACGTGTTCTGGAGGTTCGTGAACAAGACAGCCCTGGAACAACCTCCTCCACCGTTCACCCTCCTTCCCAGAGCTGCTGGGAGCAGAGAGGCGCCTGAGAGCCACCCGAAGGCCCGAGCCAGGGGGAGTCACTTGGCCGTGTCCTGGGGGCCTCTGAGGAGCAGCCATGAGCTACAAGCCAGAGGCTCCAATTATAACCCGTCTCAGCCACATCTTCTCTTTGGAGGCGTCAGGCCATACAGGAAGATGCAGAGCCCTGCCCCGACTCTCTCGACCTCTCTGAGCCCCAGTTTCCTCACCTGTAAACTGGGAATCACAATACCTAACTCATAGGGTTGTCACGAGGATGAAATGGAGCGAGACACACACCATGATAACCACGACCGATGTCTATAAAGCTGTTTTGGGGGCCTTACATGTGTTAACTCATTAATCCTCACAACCACTCTGTGAGGCAGCAATGTTTTTATCACAGTTTTACAGACCTGAGGCACAGAGAGGTTGAGTCATATGCCCAAGCTCACACAGCTTATAAGAAACAAGAGCTGGGATTCAAACCCGAGCAGCCTGGCTCCAGAGTCTACGCTCCTAACCCTGAGGCACCCTGCCCTTCCAGAGCCAACACACAGTCAGTGCTCGATGAAAGCTGGCCAGCCTGGCGGTAAAATAAGCCCCGTCCCAAGGCACACGTGGACTTTGTGCGTGGGCTGTGAGGGCTGGAGAAGGCTCAAGAGGGAAGACACGTCTCTGAGCTGGAGTGATCAGGGGTGGATTCCTGGAGGAGGAGGCATCCTGGGCAGAGGGAATGTCCAGAAGTGGAGAACATGGTGGGTGATGGTGGAAGGGCAAGGAAGCCGCTCTGGCCGGAACGCTGGGCATTGTGGGAGATGCTGACCACAAGGTTCAAGAGGTAAGGTAGAGAGTATGGTCTGGAGAATGATCAGGAAGGAAGCCAGGAGGACTTGGGTCCGTGTGGGCAGGGCCTCCCTGCTCGCTGCCTCCTGCCAGGTGGCTTGTGACTTCTGGGCTGAGGCTGTTGCTGTCCTCCTGTTTGTGTTCCCCCTCCTGGTGACGTTTCTGACTTTATCTGCAGAAGTGACCTTGGGAGTTAGATGGGGCCTGCCCAGCCCCCGTGGGGCCTAAAGGATGATTGAGAGCTCCTGCCTGGCCCAGGCCCTGGTCTTGGGGTGAGGGATGAACCCACATTCCAGGAGCCGCCCTTGTTCTGAAGGGCCCCAGGGATTTGTCTGCAGGTCACCGAGGTGAAGTGTTTGGGAGTCCTGAGACTCAGGCCAGGGGCGCTGCGTACAGTTGTACAGGTGGCTCACTGCACAAAGGTTCTCTGGCCAAGAGGGCAGGTGGAAGTGGAAATCCATCCCTTGTTCCACTTACCAAGCCAAGTGCTCATGGAGATTTGCCTGCACAGAGGGGGGGCGCCTTTTACTTCTTTTCACAAAAGCTCCATGTGAGCCCTGCTCTAGCTCTGCTTCTAGCCACGGTGTGACCTTGGGCAAGGTCATTTCCCTCCCTGGCCTTGGTTTCCCATTTAAAAAGTCGTCTAGCTTAAAGCAGAGGTCCAACCTTGACAGTGAATGAGAATCATCTGGGACCTTTAAACAACACGGATGCCCAGGCCCCATCACAGACCAACGATCAAATCTTGGGGTCGGGGTGGGTGCTGGGCATCAGTATTTTTCAAAGTTCCCTTGTGATTCTGATGTATAGCCAAGATTGAGACCCACTGGAGGAGGGCTTGAAATTTGGAGTTGGAAAGGCCTAGACGTGCACCCAGGTTCTACAACTTACTAGCCACAACTCCAGTGAGGCTCGGTTTTCCCGTCTGTAGAATGGGAACAATGATTGCTTCCTCATCAAGTCGGAACGCCCATTCACTGAGATGGTGTTCAGACCGTGCTCAGCACCGTGGCTGGCGTGCCAGCGGCTCCTGCTTCTTGGTACGGTGACTATTATTTTCCTGTTGGCAACATGAGCTGGACTTAAAATAAAGGCCTTTCCAGGCCAAGGACTCAGACTCTGAGTCAGGCTTTCTCAGCTCCTGAGTCAAGTCCTAGTACATGGGTTTCAATCTTGGCTGTCCTCCTGTCATATTATTGAGGTGTGTGTGATTATTATTTGATATTTTACCTAATTTGTTAAAAATTTTAAATTTATTTTTGAATCAGTACTGCATTCTCGTGGTTCAGAAATCAAAATAGTGTAAAAAGTGCCCTGTGAGAAGGCTTGTTTCCACCCTGTCCCCCGTCCACTGGCCCTCCACCGCGGGAAACCACTTCTCTTCCTTTCTTGTGGGTTTTCCAAGGGTCCCTTCTGCGACCAGGCAGCACAGAAGATCATGTCTGACCATTCCCACCTCGTCCACCGTTGTGCACCCTGCTCTGTCCAGTTAATAGCATAGCCTGCAGATTTTTCCACCGAGTTGAGAGCTTCGAGGAAGGGTTACTGAACTCCCTCGACCTGGCTCCAGCGCCGGTGTTTGTCCCCTGCCCCAGCGTGGCCTTCCAGGAAGCCTGGCCCGACGAGCTTTGGAGCCTGGCCTAACTCTCTCCGGCGCAGGCCTGGCAGAGGTGGGGTGGGGGTGGGCTGTCAGGGCGCCTACTGTGTCCGGGCCCCGAAGTCACAGAGGGGCTGAAGCGTGGAACAAAAAATGTCCACAGTCATCCTGATAGTGAGCCAGTGGGAGGATGTCCCCTGGATGGAACAGTCAGGGCCCGGTGGCCATGCCCTCCCACGGAGGGGAGCCAGCCAGGAGCTCTGCCTGCCTTAGGCTGTGCGGGCGGCAGGGCAGGCCAGGAGGAGGAGTGGGAGAGGCAGGGAGGTAAGGGAAGAGGGGTGGGTGGGACAAGCCCAGGGAGGGAAGACTGAGGGGACCCCATTCTCGGAGGTCAGGGAGGAGGATCCAGAATTCAAGGCAGAGGTGGCAATCACAATTTAGCCAATGTGTTCTGCTCAGGCTCCCTCAGGGCTCCCTCCCGATTCTCGACCTGCTTCAGCCCACTGACTCACTGACTTTGGGCAAGTCACTTTCCCTCTCTGTGCCTCAGTTTCCCCAACTGCAAAATGTAGGAGATCGTGTAGCTGATCTTTAGGTAGCCTCGGAGCACCCCTAAATGACTCTGTGGGCTCCCCTGACCTTGTCGAGGGAATCTGCATCCTGCCTTGACCAGGACGGCGTCAGCCCGTTGGGGCCCTGGGCCTTCCTGGGTTGGGGGCTGGGGGGACACCGTCTCTACACTGCTCCAAAATCTGGACTCCTCCCCTTGGTCCTGCATCTCTCTTCTGCCACCCCGTCCTCCTCTCCAGGTGGATGTGGAGTCAGGACCATACCTGGGGGGTCCCGGGGGAGGCCCTGGCCCCAGTCTGACATCCTCCTCCGGGTGCTATGGGGTCCCGCACAGTGGGCAACCTCTTCATCCTTGAGGGAGCTCCTGCCGCCACCCTGGCACCCGAGACCCAGCAAGGGCTGCCGGGCAGAGCTAATCTCTTAATGCTGGTCACAATGAGATTTCAGGGATGGTGGGAGGCGGTCTCCATGGAAACTGCGGACCCGCCCAGGACCCATGCGAGGAATTAGCCACGGGGCTCAGCAAGGGGGTCCTAGAGCCCCAACCCAAACAGGAACAGGGGACACAGTGGCTTGGACTCCTGGGTCCTGCTCTGGCCTCCTGCCATGTCCCTGGAGAGCTTGAGACAAACCGTACCCTTGTCCTGCCCCAGTGTCCTCCTGTCCAACTGGATGGAGCCACACTCCCAGGGAGAGCCCTGGCACCTCCTGAGCCTCAGTTTCTTTATCCTCCCATTGGGGTTGTACTCCTTAACCCAGGAGCTCTTCTAGAAGAGTGCAGGCTTCAGAGTCCGCCAGGCTGAGTCTGAAGCTCAGCTTTTCCCACTCAGACTGTAACCCTAGGCCAGACGGTTGACTTCTCTGGCCTCTGTTTCCTCATCTATACACTGGGCGCAGTAATACCAACCTGGCATCGCTGCTGTGCCTGACGGCGGGTACGTGAGTCTCCTTCTCACCTCTTTCTGACTGCTCCATCCACACTGTCCCCCCCGGCCATGCGCAGCTCTCAGAATCCACAGCCTCTCCCTTGTCTCTGGCGTTTACAATGCCAGGCCTTCTGCCCAGAGCAGCTGTCATACTCCTCTCTCCCCCTCCTCGTCCTCCACATCCCATCCTCATCACCTTCCCCCAGGCTGTCCTGTGGCTCAGGCAGGGTCGGGGCTCCCACACCTCAATGCTTTACACCATCGCAGTTTAATCAAATGGTGGTGACTGGTTATTGGTCTGCCTCCTCCACTGGACCGTGTCCTGTTTTACCTTTATAGTCCCAGGACCTTGCTGGCACTTCACATAAGGGGTTGGATGGGTAAATGAGTGAATGAAGGAACTCATCCATCCAGTCATTCAACATTTATTCAGCACACTCCACGTGCACTGTTGTGGGTGCTCGAGATGCAGCAATGAAGACAATAGGCAAGATCTTTCCTCTACAGGGTTGCAGTTTTAGCAAATAAATATACAGGATGTCCAGTTACATTTGAATTTGAGATAAACGATAAATTTTTTTTTTTTAGTATATATACCCAATAACTCATGGGACACAATTATACTTTAAAAAAACTTATCTCAAATTAAAATGTAACTGGGAGTTCTGTATTGGATCTGGCCACCCCATTCCCTTCCTCCGAGCTTATATTTTGGTGAGGAGGCATAGCGGAGACAGTAATAAATAAAAAGAAGCGAATTTCAAATAGTGGTTACGTGCAGTGAAGACAGCAAAACAGCACGATGTGACAGTGCCTGGGGATGGTAGGGGACGTCTTTGGATAGGGTGATCTCGGAGCTGATGGCCTTTACCTTAATGGGACAGTTCTAAGCTCCAGAGAGATGTTACTTGGTAAAAGTCCTCTGAGGATCTTAAAGGGCGTAGTGGAGGCTGTAAAACTTGACAAAAGGGCTCCGAGGCGGGCACAGGGCGCAGCTGGGGGAGGGGGACTGCTGAGTCTCACTCGACAGATTCCACAATTTTGCAATTTGGATCTGGGCCTTCGCAAACCTTCTCGAACCCGCAGCCCCACCCCTCGTTCAGCCAATGTCCTCTGCGGGGCTGGGAGCCAGAGGAAGGGGCCAAAGGGGCTGTGCAGAGAAGCGTGGCCACCCAGGCGGAGCTGGGAGCCCTGACACCGTCCCTCCCCAACCCGCCCCCCCCGTCTCGCGGTCGCCCTAGGGCGCAGGGCAGAACCAGCGCCACGCAGAACTCGCAGAACCCGAGGGCGTCCCGGAGGAAGCGGCCCAGACGCGCCGCAGCTCCTCGCTCTGCGCGTCCCGGGCTCCTCCTAGTGGCCGATGCCGGAACTGGCGCTCGGAAACTTTTCAATAACCGCACGGGCTCCACCAATCACGGCGGAGGTCGTATTACAATCTCACCAATCGCAGCCTCAGACGGGCCACGCCTCTGCAAACCCGGCGGAGGACAGTCCCGCGCGATCGCCTGTCGCCACTCGCCGGCTTCAGTCACCGGAGAGTTAACTTCCCTCCAATCACACACCAGTACGTGGCCACTGCACCAATGAGAACGCAAGATTTTCAAACCGGTTCCCCGAGGCCGGCACCACGCTCCCGTTCCACCGTCTAAGAAATGGATATTCCAACACCCCGTCCTAACGCGCAGGCGCCTTTGAAGAGGGTCCCAGGCTCTGTGCTGGCCGCGTGTGGAAGCTCGTGTTTGCATTCAGGAGCGTTTGTGCATCTTAATATTTAATGATAGTAATATCATTGTGTCCTCCCTCATTAAAAAAATTAATGTGTGGGAAAGTATGACCTTTGGAGGTAGACACACCTGAATTAGAGTCCACTTACTAGCCCTGTGAAGTAGGACAATTCGCTTCCCCTCCCTTGGTCTTCAAAAGAGAATAATAATAATAATAATAAATCTACGTTAATTGTCATGTTCCATCACCCCACCTCCATATTAGTTATTCAAACCAAAATCCTGAGAGTCACTGTGTCTGTGTCCTTCCTTCCAACCCTCCCAGCTCATCAGAAAGTCCAGTTCCTGCCATCTCCAACAGCATCTCAAATTTTCATCATCTTTTCATCTCCACCACAGCCGACCTTGTTCACATCACCATCATCCCTCCAGGTCTGCAAAAATCTTTTCACTTTTCTTTTCTTTTTTTTGGTGAGGAAGATGAGCTCTGAGCTAACATCTGTTGCGAATCCTCCTCTTTTTTGCTGAGGAAGACTGGCCCTGGGCTAACATCCGTGTCCATCTTCCTCTATTTTATGTGGGACATCTGTCACAGCGTGGCTTGATAAGAGGTGCATAGCATCGCGCCTGGATCCGAAACTGTGCACCCTGGGCTGCGGAAGCAGAGCGCACTAACTTAACCACTATGCCACCAGGCCAGCCCATCTTTTCACTTTTCTTCTTCTGTGTTGGCTCCCCAACCACCCAATCTTTACCCAGGGGCCTGGGATGATCTCGTGCAAACAGATTGGATCAGGTTCCTCCCTTACTTAAACTTTTACAACTTTCTATGCATTTATAATAAAATTCATAAGATTCAAAACTCCCACGGACTGTGAGGCCTGCATGACCTCCGTTCTATATCCCTACATCTCCAACCTCATTTCATTTCACTCACTCCATCCCAGGGGCTGCAGCCACACTGGCCTTTTTTTTCAGTTTTTCTTTCCTGTCTCAGGGCCTTTGTGCATTCACTTGTCTTTGCCTGGAAAATGGTTCCTTGGTTCTTTGCTGGCAAAAAAAAGATCTTTCGGGTCTCAGCTTAATTGTCACTGTGTCTGGGAGAACTCTCCCACTATACTTATGTAGTCTCTATCCATCCATTACCTCTTTATTCTCTGTCCCTGTACCTGTTTTTCCTTCTTACCACTTATCACAATTTGAAATTACACATATGTTGAATTACTTGTATATTTTCTATTTCTATCTCCTCCACCCCCGTTAAGGAGATGATCCTTGTCTGTTGTATTCCCCAGGATACAGCCCACATCTTGAACAGTTTAAAATTAAACACATAATAGGTGCTTAAAAGATATTTGTTGGATGAATGACTGAAAAGATTTTTGAGGAGAAACTGATATAATGTACATGAAGTGCTTGGTACATACTACATTTGCGATGAAAATTATTCTATGCTTATAGTAGAAAATTTGGAAAGTAAAATAAAAAGATGAAAAATCATATGTGCTCCTACATTTGGAAGGGTTCAAACTCTTAATTGTTAATGAGGGTTTCTTGACCTCGGCACTGTTGATATTTTGGCTGGATAATCTCTGTTGTGGGAGCTAGGCTGCCCTGTGCATTGTAGGATGCTAGGCAGCATCTCTGATCTCTACCCACTAGATGCCACTAGCAGCCCCCCAAGGTATGACAACCAAAATCTGATTGAGAACCCCTGTATTAGGCCTCTAGACTTATAGGAAATTTTCTCCCTATAATTCAGTGTTTCTCAATTTTCAGTGTCCATAAGAATCCTCTGCAGTCATTAATAAAAATTCAGATGCCTCAGGTCCCACCTCCAGGCTCCAGGGTCAACAGTGGGCCCAGACATCACATGTTTAATGAACTTCCAGATGCTTCTGATGCATGGAGCCCCCAGACCCCACTGTGAAAACTCCTCCAGGAAGCCTTCCTGATAACCAGATAAACAGCCACTGTGTGAGGCTCCCTACCCACTTGGACCCTCTCCTTGAATTCCTCTCTCTCCAATTACCCTTCCCTGGATATCTTCTCAAAGTAGTGACAGAAGCAAGTCCCAGCTCAGCCAGAGCCCAACCGCTGCATCTCCTTTTGAGGAATAATCAAAAGCTGACCACAGAGTCCAGCTAAAATGGCCTATGAAATAACAGCCCCCCAACCAAAATGAATCCTGAGTTGCTGCCTGGGAGAAGTGTCAGCTTAACAGAATGGTGTTGTCAGACTGTCTTCTTGGTAGAACAGAGTCCCTTCTCTGAAAGCAGGTGCTGAAAGCCACTTGGTGGGACTGGTCATAGTGGTCAAAGACAGTCAGACCAATCCAATGAGTCTTGACTCAGTCTACATTTCTAGACCCATCTTTCAGGCTCCTTTACTCATAGTCTATCTGTGGGCTGTTCTACTCTTCCACTTCTCCCCTTCCAGGCACATGGCAGGATCACACTTTCTCGCCTCCTTTGAAGTTAGATGTGACCATGTGACTTGTCTTGGCCAATGAAATGTGAGCAGAAACCAGCTGCGTCCCACCTGGGCAGAAGCTTCCGGAGCCAGTGCAGATGTGGACTCACCAGGATGACAAGAGCACCTGCCAACCGTGACACACGCGTTCTGTGAGTAAGCGATACCGTCGCTGCGTTGAGCACGAGACTGGGGGCTTTGTCACGGCAGCAGAGCCTCGCCTAACGACTGAATACGACCTTTCCAACTTCACTGATATTCGTGCGACCATTGTGATTTCTGTCATGAAATCACCTGTGCTATTACTTTTTTCTTACATCAACTCACTTGTTTTTACTTAGGTTTATTTTAGAAGGAAATGTTATTACTACCAAATGAAACACCAGTATCACAAGCAGAAAGCAATGGGAAAATAAACAGGATGAAATAAACCATTATTTTATATGCTGACTTAATACTGCTGCCTTTCAAAGCCTCCTAGCCCTTGGTCTCTTCTCTCTTTGTTAAAAAAGGAGTTCCCTATGTGTGTGTCAGGCTTTCGGACCCCAAAAAGCTGGCTGAGACTGTCAGATGTTTGGAGGCAGCAGAAAAGAGAGGCTGAGAGCACAAATTCTGGAGCCTGACTTTCTGAGCTTGAATTCTGGCTCTGCCGTGGACCAGCTGTGTGACCTTGGGCGAGTTACTTAACTGCTCTGTGACTGTTTTCTCATTTGCAAGAGAGAAATGGTAATGACGTGTGTGTCATTGGGATATCGTGGGGATCATTTGTGTTAATATATATAAAGGGCTTAGAACTGTGCTGGCACATAGTATATAGGCGTTAGCTATAAAACTGGCAGGATCAAGATCCAGGTGGATTTGGAGAAATGTTTCACATCAATGAGAAGTGAAAAATCCTCCATACTGATTAAAAATAAATTTCCTGGACACTATGGATGGGAAGAGCTGCCTTAGCAGCGGGAGACTTGACTGAGTTCTAGAAGTTTTACTTGGCGGCAGTTGCCCAAGCCTCTAACGCAGTCACATGTGCCGCTAGTGAGGACGTGGTGCTCAGGTCAAAGGAGCCGAGGAGCCCTCTGTAATCTCGCCTTAAACAACCATTCACTGACAATTGTGTTTGATTTCAATTTTAATAGGAACACTTAAAATTTTCCTAGGATGGGACAGGGTGAGAAAACCACGCCCTCTGGAGAATAACTGAAGATCCCAAAGAGTCCTGGGCTGGCTGTTGGGGAAGAGAGAAGGGGCAGTATAGCAGAATGGTCAAGGACACTGCCTTTGAAATAGCAACAGTACCATCTACAAAGCTGTTTGATCTTATGAAAATTATAGGCTCTTCAAGTCTTATTTGCTTCATCTGCAAAATCAGAACCAATAGTAGGACCTCTTCATAGATTGCTTTGTGGAGTAAATGTGATAAACCTTATAAACCAGGCATGTAGTTGTGTTACTTACTGAATTCAAAGTGCTTTTCTCTGGAAAAGAGTGCTCACCCATTCTCATAGCCCCAGAGGACAAACCAGGACTGACAGACAGATGCTACAGGGAGGAAGGTTTGTGCTCAAAATGAAGACAGTTTTTCTACCAGATACAATGGTTCTACCAGCTTTTTCCCTTTTTATTAAGTAGTGAGCGCCCTGTCACTGAGGTATCAAGCCCAAGCTCACACCCAGGGAGGATGGTGAGAGGATTCCAGCAATGGATCAGAGGTTGAATCAAAATAGCATCTTCCCGGTGCAAAAGTCTTAAATAAAATACCATCAAAATCAAATTCATGTTGGGAAAACTGGATATCCACATGCAAAAGAAAGCAGTTGGACTCTGAGTTTATACCATATACAAAAATTAACACAAAATGGATTAAACACCAAAACATAAGAGCTAAAACTTTAAAACTCAGAAGGAAACATAGGGGAAAATGTTCATGACTTGGATTTGGCAACGATTTTTTGGATATGACACCAAAAGCACAGGCAACAAAAGAAAAAAAGATAAAATGGACTACACTGAAATTAAAAACTTTTGTGCACCAAAGTACACTATCAACAGAGTGAAAAGGTAACCCATAGGATGGGAGAAGATATTTGCAAATCATATATCTGATAAGGGGTTAATAACCAGAGTATATAAAGAACTCCTACCACTCAACAACAAAAAAATAAGCAACGCAATTTTAAAATGGGCTTTGAATAGATATTTCTCCAAGGAAGACATACAAATGACCAAGAAGGATGTGAAAAGATGCTCAACATCACTAATCATTAGGGAAACGCAAATCAAAACCACAATGAGATACCACTTCATACCCATTAAGATGGATATTGTTTTAAAAACAATAGATAATAACAAGTGCTGACAAGGTAAAAGCAACCCAAGTGTCAACTGACAGATGAACAGAAAAACAAAATGTGATCTATACAAACAATGGAATATTATTCAGCCTTAAAAAGGAAGGAAATTCTAATACGTGCTACAACATAGATGAACCTTGTGGACTTTATGCTAAGTGAAATAAATCAGTCACAAAAGGACAAATGCTGTTGATTCCACTTATATGCAGTACCAAGAGCAGTCACATTCATAGAGACAGAAAGTTGAATGGTGGTGGCCAGGGGCTGGAGGGAGGGAGGAATAGGGAGTTATTTTCTAATGGGTACAGAGATTCAGTATGGAAAGATGAAAAAAATTCAAGAGATGGATGGTGGTGATGGCTGTATAACAGTGAATGTACTTATTGCCTCTGAATTATACCCTTAAAAATGTCTAAAATGGTAAATTTTATGTTATGTATATCCCACTACAATTAAAAAATTTTCAGCAATGTTTAAAATAAATATACTGCATCATGATCTAGTTATATTTATTCCAGGAATGCAAGAATGGTTTGACATTAGAAAATCAATTAATAACTTAGGAGACTAAAGGAGAAAAAAATGTGATTATCTCAGTAGATGCACAAAAAGCAATTTAGACAATTCAGCATTGGGGTTAAAAAAAACAAACAAAAATTCTAGCTTCCTTAGAAGAAACTTTAAAAAACTTAACATTACCTACTAAAAATCTAAAGCAGATGTTATACTTAAAAAGGTCAAAGTGTCCCTTTCAAGTTAAAAATAAAACAAGGTTGCCCACGGTGGCAGAGGCTGAGTTGTCCTATATCATCTAGTCTTGCTCTGTAATAGAACCTCCAATTTTCATTCAAGCACATTGACGTCCCCCAAAAAGACTTATCTCAAGCCTTCCTTGAAACTAGGTGAGACCATTTGAATATGTTCTGGCCAATGAAGTATAATCAGAAATGTCGTGTGGCAGCTTCTAGGAACTCTTCATAAGCTGGAACATGACTTTTATTTGCTTTTCTTCTTTGTCCCTTGCTCCGTCTTTCTGCCTGTAACATGCATGTGTGGTGGAGCTCTGGCAGCCATCATGGACCATGAGGATGAAGACTTCATGGGGATGAAAGAGCACTAGCTGGAGGGAGCCTGGCTCCTGAAGTTTGCTAAGGGGAAGAGCTGCCATTCTAACCTTAGCCTGCCTGCCTCTGGACTTTTATAACTGAAGAATATCTTCTATCTCATTTAAGCTGTTGCTATTTTGTGTCTCAGCAACTCATAGACGAACTAAACCCTATCTGATGCACCCATTATTCCTGCTTCTATTTGCTATTTTGCAGGAGGCCCTAGCAATGCAATAAGACAAGAAATTAAAAACAATCTAATGAGAGAATTTAGCAATGTTGATGGTTACATTTTCAATATATAAAAAGTATTTGTTTTGCATACAGTAACATCAACAAATGAGAAGATTCAATTTTAAAAATTATGATAGCAATAAAAGTAATTTATCTAGAAATTAATGTAACAAAAGACAAGACCTATATGAATGTATTATGTTCATGGCAGAGAGATTCATTATGTAGAGATATCAATTCTTCCCAAATTAATCATTAAATTCAATGAAATTTCAATTAAAAGCTCAACAGAACAAAGCCACTTAGCACAATACTTGGCAAATTGCAAGCGCTCAGAATATGGTAGGTGTCTTTATTGAAATCCGGTGAAGGAGACAAATATACCATTGGTTTCCAACCTCTGTTCTGTCCTGCTCAACCTCATCCTAAAATTTACATGAGTGAGCAAGGAGAATAGACAAGATGATTTTAAAGAACACCTGTGAGGGGGACATGCTTTACAATATATAAAGCTATAGCTGCAGTGTCCAATATGGTAGCCACTAGCCACACGTGGCCATTGAGCATTTGAAACGTGGCTAGTTCAAACTGAGGTGTGCTGTAAGTGTAAAAAACACATCATATTTTGAAGACCTAGTATAAAAAAAAGAATGAAAAATATCTCATTATTTATTTTTTATTGATTAGATATTGAAATAATGTTTTAGATATATTGGGTTAAATAATATATATTATTAAAAAATTTTAACAGTCTCTCTTTTGGACTTTTTTAAAATTAACCTTTTTATTTTGGTATAATTGTAGATTCACTCACCTGTCTTTTTTTAATTGTTTAAATGTAACTACTAGAGATAGATAAGTGGGACCATAGAGACAGCCTAGAAACACATCTACATATGTTTGAAGATGGGAGACAAAATGATGGCATTGCATATTAATCAAGAAAGGATGTCCTAGTCAATAAATGGTGCTGGTCCAATTGGTTATCCATATGAAGAAAAATATAATGGCATCTCTATTTCATGCCACACACAAAAATCAATTCCTATGGAATAAAGACCTAAATATGAAAAATAGAAACTTTAAAACTTATAGAAATTATTTAGCATAATACCTTTTTTTTTTAGCTGAGGAAGATGAGCCCTGAGCTAACATCTGTGACCATCTTCCTCTATTTTATATGTGGGATGCCTGTCACAGCATGGCTTGATAAGTGGTGCATAGGTCCATGCCCGGGATCCGAACCTGCAAACCCCGGGCTGCCAAAGCAGAGCACGTGAACTTAACCACTACACCACCAGGCCAGCCCCTAGCATAATATCTTTATGATCTCAGGGCACTGCAAGATTTTATAGGCAAGATACAAAAAGCACAAACCATAAAGGAAAAGATTATTAAATTTAATTACCTTATTTATCATTTAACTGAAATTTAACTACGTCACAATTGTAAACTTTTCTACAACAAAGGACACTCCAAAGGGAGGGAAAAGACAAACTACAGACTGATCAAAGATATTCTCCACTACTATAACTGAAAAAATGATTTGTATCAAGAGTAAATAATTCCTTATCAAATAGTTGATTAAAAAAGGTGAATAGTGCAGTAGAAAAATGGGCAAAGGATATGAACAAACACAGTTGGAGAGGAAATGCGAATTCCCATTTGTTATTCATCATCTTTCAGCATCAAGTGCTGGTGAGGATGTGAAGTAACCAGAACCCCTAGACACCAGCGATGGAAGGGGTAGTTGGTGGGCAGGAAGGGACCATTTACCAGCATCTTGTCGAAGTGAAGATGCCCAATTGCCTGAGAATCCAGAACCCCACTCCTACGTGTTATCCTAGAGAAACCCTTATCCACAGGTATAAGAATGTTCTTTGTAGCATTGTTTAAAACAGTACAACACTGGCAACAACTCCACTGTCAAAAACCAGAATAAATGTACTTGGGTTATTCACACACAGCATTTTAAATGACTGACCTAGTGCTACATCTGTCAGCCTAGGGAGATCCCAAAAGCTGTTGTAGGAGTGAATAAGAGGAAGTTCCTGAAGGATACGTACGACATACCATTTGAATAAATTTTCCAGATATGCAAAATAATATTCTATATTGTTTATGTAGCCACATATAGTAAAGGGATAAAAACACGTCTGGTGATGATAAACAGCAAATGTTGGCAGAGGTCACCTCTGAGAAGGGTGGCAGGGGGATGGAATCAGGGAGGGGTATCGGGGGGCTTTGACTCTTTTGACTGTAAGCATAATGTTTCATTTCTCATTAAAGCAAACAAAAACTGAGCCCAAAGCAAATAGGGTCATGTGGTAGGATTGGACAAAACTGAGTAGTGAGCATACATCAGTGTTCACAATATTATTCTCTATACTTTTCTGCACATTTGTGATATTTCCTACTTTAAAAAAAGGGGGAAAGATTATGAAAAAAAATGAACTGCCTTTCTATATATCAACAACAGACAATTCAGTAATGTCATTTAAAATCATACTATTTAAAATATCTATAAAACTAGTATGTCTTTTTAAATCTAGGAATGTATCTAAGCTATGGGGTTTCTCGGTTTGGGGGCAGGGAGAGCTTTAACGTGTGCTAATGTTTTTCAAGGCGCTCCGTGATGAACTAACGTGCGCATGCAGGCAGCCTCTCTTGGAGTGCCCAAGGTAAGGGCTCCGAGAAGTTCTCTGATAATGGAATTTGCACAGCTTTCTTTAATCCAGCATTTTTCAAACATCTAACAATAGAATCCTTGTCTGAGTGGTGTTGCCTTGGGAAAGGCTGACCTAATGACCTCCAAGTCCCTTTCAATTCTCACAGTCACCATTCTAGTTTTGGCTCTGCTGGCCAAATCGTCTTTCCTCTTGGGGCCTCGGTTTATTAAGATATTAAATGGGTGTGTGAAGTTTAGACTCTGAGATCTCTTACCTGTTTCCTGCTCTAAGACCCATGTTGGAGCCCAGTGTTAGGATGACATTTGCACTTAATTTTTTTCCTCCTATCTCAGTTATCTTATTATTTAACTAAAGCAGGTTCTTGGTAAAAGAATTACGAAAATGCACAGGAGCAAAATAAAAAAGAATTAAATTTCCTCCACATGCCACTGTGGGCCCTTTTCCAGAAGGTATGATGATAGCTAGCATTTATGGAGCACTTACGTGCAAAGCACTGTGTTAGCATAGGTCTGTTCTTATTCTCATTTTACAGATGAAGAGACTGAGGGTCAGAGAGGTAAAGTCACCTGTCCAAAGTCATATAGCTTGCATGGCTCTAACCCAAGTCATCCTGACTCTGCAACACAAGTTCTCAGCTACTACTGTAAAGGCTTCACCATTCGAAGGGGGTCTTCATCACTGCCAAGATTCCTTTTCCTCCTGACTCCCTAAGTCCTTCAGTATTCTCTCATCTCCCCAGAGAAGCTCCGCTATCTCCTTCAAAAACAAAGTCAGTGCCTCCACCATAAAAGGACCAGTGTCCCTCCCCCAAATTCAGTCTACCTTATCTCTAGAAAAACCACGACTTGCCTGGAGAAGAGGAAAAAAACAAGCCTCTCCCCACCCCAACTCCACCCCCCAAATCACTGGATTTGGGGTCAATTTGAAGGGCTGGAGACAGAAGAATGGGTGTTTAATTAAGTTTCAAATTGACTATTGTTTTATGTGAATGTCTGATAAAGAAGATACAATGGCCGCCAGGTGGGGGCTGGGAGGTGAGATTTCCCAAGTGGAGAATTCTAGAAGATAGGCCTGGAGTTCTGGAGCCTGGGTCCTCCTAACAGATAGACAGGCAGGCAGGCAACAAGGGTGGGGACCCCAGAGATAATTGTGGGGTCGTGAGAAGACCCAGCCAGGGACACAAGCCCAAGAGGTTTGGCAAGAACTATTGTCTATTCAGAATGGGAAATGGAGGCAGGAGTTTGCTTCACTAGTCATGAACTTGGTCAGAGCTGTGGTATCCAAGGGGCTAGAGCAGCACTGCCCGACAGAAGTATGATGTGAGCCACACAGGTAATTTTAAATGTTCTAGTAGTCACAATGAATAATAGTAAATCTATGAAATAGGAGATTGCTCTCACAAATAATGAGCTTCCCCTTGGTCTTAGCAATCAGGGGTCCCAAACTCAAGTGCCCTCAATGCCCAGAGAGGTATATGGAGCAGATGGGGTGCAAGCAAGTTTCACACTTTCCTGTAAGAAAAACAATGCAGCAAATATAATGGCTTATGTTCATTAGTATAACTTTAGTGTAAGGACATTAAAGAATGGTGGGGACTGTGGCAAATTAGAGAAAGCACACCCAGTCTAAATTAGCTTCAGGAGAGTTTTGCCTCAAGGGTATGGGGAATCAGTGTTGCTACAGCTTCCCATTTTTTGAAAGGAAGCTGGAAACTGGGATTTTTAAAGGTTAGTAATCAATTCAAATTTTATTTAAAAATAAAACTGGGTGGGGAGGATTGCAACCTCTGATCTTCTTTAAACCCTTGACCATGTTCTACAGACAAGGAAACTGAGGTTCAGAGTGGTTAAATATTTTCTGAACTCACAGCAAAGACAACTGGCTCTTCAGGTCATTTCTGCTACTTCTGCTAATAACCAACATTGGTTTTTTCACTATTCTTTTTTTTGGCGGGGGGAGGTGAGGGAGATTGGCCCTGAGCTAACATCTGTTGTGAATCCTCCTCTTTTTGCTGAGGAAGACTGGGCTAACATCTGTGCCCATCTTCCTCCACTTTACATGTGGGACACACAGCATGGCTTGATGAGCGGTGTGCAGGTCCGCACCAGGGACCCGAACCCATGAACCCCGGGCTGCCGAAGTGGAGCCTGAGAACTTAGCCACTACACCACTGGGCCGGCCCCGATTTTTTCATTCTTCTAATTCAGAATTTACTAGGTGCTACATTCTCTGGTGAACATATGGAACCATGAAGGGTTTATGATGCCAGATTTAGAGAGGTGAAGCCAGGGCTCAGAAAGGTGGAGTAAATTGCCTAAGCTCACACTGTGGAGCTTGAACCTGGATCTATGTTTGATTATAATGCTCTAGACGCTCCCTCTGGCTCCACTCCCTTCCACCTCACCCAGCCTGAAGAACCTCAGACCAAAGAGCCTGCTAGTTTCCACCCTGGGGCTACTCCGAAGGGCCTGGGGCTGGGGGCGGGCAGCATCCTGCACCCCCATACTTGCTTTGACCTGAGCACCTCCACTGTATCATCCCTGGGAACTGGCTTCCGGGCAAGATTTTGTTTGGAGAAAGAAAGCCACCGCCTTTTTTTTTAAGTTTGAAAACCACTGATCTGCCTATGGTCACTTGATGTACAGGCGAGGAAACTGAGGCCCAGACCAGAGGTGGCAAGTGCCCGCGGCCCCTCTGCAAGTCAGGATCAGAGCCGGGACCAGAATCGGGTCCTGGAGGCCCAGCCTGGAGGCCAGGCCCAGCCTGGGAAGCTGCCCGCTGGGTGTGCCGGGGCCTCCCTCCAGCTCCTCTGGGCTCTGCCCAGGGAAGGGCCAACTGCTCTCTGTGTCTCACCACCTGCTCCGCCCTTCCTCACGCCTGTTTGGATAACTTTTTGACCTGTTCCTTCACAAGCTCTCCCTGAGGTGTGGCTGCCTCTGTTGCTTGTCCCAGAGCATCCTGGGCCTTGGCGGTGTGATGGCCCAGGCTTGGCCAGTCCCGGAGCAGACAGTTGTCAAACAGCGGCTGTCTGGGCAGAGGGAGGCCTGTTTACCCAGGGCAGGGCCCAGGCAGAGGCTGCAGCTTCCTCCCCACGCCACTGGCCCATCCAGCTCCTCAGCATACTGACTCAGTTGTCCCCATCTGTATTTGCTCACTCCACAAATATTTATGGAGCGCCTACTGTGTGCCAAGCACCATTCTGCATGCTGAGCATCTATCTAGCAGGCAACATGGCCAGATTCCCTGCTCTACTGGAGCTTACTTGTGGTGGAGGAGACAGACGATAAACAGATCAACGGACACACAATTCCAGAGCTGCAGAGGATAACAGGACCGATAGTGATGGGTGGAGGTAGGGCAGTCTTAGATTTGGGTGGTCAAGGAAGGCTGCTCTGCGTGGGGAACATTCAAGCTAAGACCCGAACAATGAGAAGAAATCAGTTATGGGAAGAGCTGAGAAAACAGTGTTTCTGGCAGAGGGAACAGCAAGTGCAAAGGCCCTGAGGCAGGAATATGTTTGGCCTGATTGAAAGATAGTAAAAAGGACAGTGTGGCTAAAGTGGAGCAAGCAAAAGGGAGAAAGACAGGAGAGCCAACAGAGGGGCAGATAAGAGTCAGATCCCGTGGGGCCTTTTAGGTCAGGGAGAAGAGCTCGGGTTTTCTTTTCAGTGTGACACAAAGTGATTGGAAGATATTCAGTAGGGATATTCAACATGATTGCATCCTGAATTTCTCCTCCAACTTAATCTACTTTTTCCCTCTGTGGCTTTCTGTCCCAGGACTTTTGTTCTTAGGTACATTTGACGGTGTTTGAAATAGTGTTTAATTATTCCCTTTTCCTTTTTAATTTAAAATTTATCAGGGCCCTATAGATACACAATAGAAAAACTCAAATACTTTTACAAAGCTGATAATAAAAAGCAGGAGTCCCCCGCCCACTCTTTTCGGAACCTGAGTCCTAGCATATGTAACTATTTTCGTTGGGTTGTTTTCCCTCCCTGGTGTTTTCCTCCATATTTCTAAATATCATGTTTATAATGCTACTTCTTGATTTTTCAGTTTTAGATGTAGTGTGTTAACTTGCTAATAGGAAAGCTCCTTTTTAACTGTTTCCCAATTTGGAGATGTCAGTTTTCATTTGTATAACCACACTGCTATTATTACTATTATTCACAGCTGATGCGGTCTGTGTATGAACCAAGGCTTTCCACGCATCGTCTCAATTAATCTTCACGATAAGTCTGTACGGTAAGTGTCGGTCAACAGAACAATAGTACCGACACTTTACATCCGATGCAGAAGACCCTTGCACCCATCCCCTTGGTCGGCAGAGCGATCCTGAGAGGTAAGCAGAACTGGCATTACCAACCCCATTTTCAGAGGAGGGCGTGGAGCCCAGTGTGACAAAGAAAATTCTACCTATCACAGTGGGGTGCAGTGGTTGAAATAAAATCCATCTTCCAGCCAAGATGGAAGGATCCGGGGTCCCTGTGTGAAGGAGATTCACTCTGCTCTCTTACATTTTGGGTTGGTTTGTTGTATCAGCGAATGTCACCCTTACTAATACGATGCCTGGGTTCGAATCCTAGCTCTGCCTCTCGTAGGCTGTGTGGTTTTGGGTAAATTATTTAACCTCTCTGAACCTTTGTTACTTCTTCTGAGAAATGAATGTGATGACAGTACCTACCTCAATGGGCAGCTGTGAGGATTAAATGAAGTAATTTTTATAAAGTGTTTAGAACAGTGCCTGGCCCATAGTAAGTTCTCTATAAATGATCATATAAACCAGAGCTGGGAAATGAATGAGCCAGGACTCAGATTTGGGCCTTCTGATGCCAATTTCAGTGTCTGGTCCCAAAGCCCCAGACATTTGTATTCCTCTTTACAATTTTTACCACATCTGCCTATTACCTGTACCTTGATTTACCTTATTATTGATATTTTTCTTTCCTTTGAAGAATACATTAATTTATTAAAGGATAGTTTATATTACTGCTTTAACTGCAAGTTATAAGTTTTGCTAACACACAGTAAAATAGATTCAACAAGATTTAAAAGTGTTTGTCCGTGTACTACCTAAAATCAGCCCCTGTACCCTGTGGGTACACCTCAGGAAAAGTACGCTGTTTTTAGGTCTGTAAAGCACCTTTGGGAACATTCTATCCAGTGGCTTTTAAACCGTTTTGATCATGACCCTCGGTAAGAAACACTTTTTACATCCTGTACTTTATATACAGTGGCAATAAAGGGAGGCAGTCAAAACAGACTCCTGAGCCCGACTGCCTAGGCTGGAACCTCAGCGTCCCCTCTCAGTGCCCACGTCACTTTCACTGAGTGACTCCACCTCTCTGTGCCGCCACGTCCTCGTCTATAAAATGGGAATGACAATAATAGCACCTCCTCACAGGGTCACTGTGAAGATAAGGCATTAACGTGTCAACTCCTAGAAAGTGCTCTATAAATATTCGCTATGATCACAACTCCACACACACATCCAGAAACACAGAGAAATGAAACAAAAATTTCACACACAAAATTTACTCTTACTACCTGAGATGCACTAGTAAATCCATTCTATTTTGCTTCATTAAAAAAAAACGTGGAGGCTGGCCCCATGGTCGAGTGGTTTAAGTTCTGTGCTCTCTGCTTCAGCGGCCCAGGTTTGCGGATTCGGGTCCTGGGCACAGACCTGCTCCATTCATCAGCCATACCGTGGAGGCAGCCCACATACAAAATAGAGGAAGATTGGCACAGATGTTAGCTCAGGGCGAATCTTCCTCGCCAAAAAAAAAAAAAAGTGGTCATCTTTATGTAATTTCATTGATCTCTTTGTGATTTGTAATTCATGTTCTTTTCTATATGAACACTATAGTCAGTAAAAATATTTTAAAAAGTAGAACATTTTTCAAAGAAAGGCAAGAAATGAAAATGGAAGAAACCAGTTGATTATGTGAACAGCTAACGTGCTGGAATTATTTTGTCTGACATAGTGAGGCTATGGGATGTTGTACATTAACAGGGTCGGGGTCCCTAACAGCTTGGACACTGCTGATCCATAATTTCTAATGAAGATTGTTGAACTGCACTCTAAAAATATTATATCTGCTTAAGGCCAAAAATATGTGCTTCAGAGTCTTTTAAAAAATAATATTCAATATGTTAAAGCAAGAGTCAGCAAACTGCAACCTCTGGGCCAAATCTGGCCCACTGCCTGTTTTTGTAAATAAAGTTTTATCAAAACACAACCACACTCATTTGTATATTTATTGTCTATGGCTGGTTTTGTGCTACAAGAGCAGAGCTAAGTAGTTGCTGCAGATTCCATCTGGCCTGCAAAGCCTAAAATATTTACTATTTGGCCTTTTACAGAAAGAATTTGCCAAGCCCTATGTTAAAGTTACAGTTCAAAACCCTTAAGCTTAAATTAAATCTTATTCTATTTATATCTTACTTTATTCTTTTCATACGCCTAGCAAATTTTATTTATTTATTCATTTATTTTTGTGAGGAAGATTGTCCGTGAGCTAACATCTGCACCAATCTTCCTGTATTTTGCACATGGGACACCACCACAGCATGGTTTGACACGTAGTGTGTAGGTCCACGCCAGGGATCCAAACCCGCAAATTCTGTGCTGCCAAAGCACAGTGCACGAGCTTAACCACTATTCCACGGGGCTGGCTCAAGCCTAGCAAATTTTAACAATTCTATCTTACTTTGAAAAATTTCAAACCTCCTAAAGTTGAAAGGATAGTACAGTGAGCAGTGACACATCCTTCACCTAGATTCACCAATTGGTAACATTCTGTCACATTTGCTTTATTGCTATCTACGCATCTATCTGTGCACTTTTTAATGAAAATATGTGATGTAAAAAATTGTATATTCATATTTGCTATGCATATTTGACTTTGTGTGTGCATGTGCAAACACAACCCCATGGCAGAGGTGGTCAACTGTATAGCAACAAATTCATGCTCCCCCTTCCAGAGCTTAGAATTATTCCTGGAAGACAGCTGCCTCACTAGGGACCACATATCCCAGACTCCTTTGCATTTGGCCACAGCCATGTGACTAGTTCTCACCAACAGAATGTGAGTAGAAATGATAAATGTCACTCTGGACCAGGAACACTTCTGGGGTCCCTGGATGACTATGTGACAGAGGTAAATAAACTTGTAACTTACATTTTGGATTTGTTTGTTACCTCAGCTAGTATTGCCCTGACTAATACAACCCAATAAATTGCATGACCCATTAATGGGTCAAGATTGCAGCTTGAAACATGCTAGTCCGGTCCTCTGGTTCTCTAAACATTTTTTGAACCATGGAGTCCTTTCATTAAATGTTTCATTCGAAAGTCAAAATGGAGCTTCTCTGGTTGATCCAGAGGTTGTGGGGTGGGGGAGGCTAAGAGCCTGGTCTATCTGAACACCCCCATTAGCCTCAGAGTGAACCCCGGAGCATCTTTCCTGATTCCTAGCGCTCCAGTGAATATTGTGTGATGACCACTGAGCCAGGCACATGCCTCCGTTTCTCAGAAGAGGAGGCAGAGAGCCAGCTGGAGAAGGACTTGAGTGAGTCACAACAACCTCCCAGGGCCAGAGTTATTTCCTGGGTCTGTGGCCAGAGCAGGTCAGTTCTTTCCATTTCCATGGCTCCCATTTGTCCCACACAGCCCCAGACTCTTGAACCAGGCCCTAGAGAACAGATCCCAGAGATCAGAGGGCTTCTGAAGGCTTGGAACTAAGCTTTGTCCTGACTCTCCAGCCAGTTGCATCCTGGAACAACCAGTTATGAATCCCTCATTCATTTCTGCTTTGTTTCAGAACAGCTAAAAAATGCCTAGCACATAGTAAGCATTCAGTCCCTTTCACATAGTAGGTGTACACTCTATAGGTAGAATAATAATAATAGTTAAAATTTAGATATAATATAGTAATAGTTAAAATTTACACAGCACTTTCTATGTGTCAGACACTCAGCACTTTACAGATATGAACCTCATTTAATTCTCACAACTATATGAAGTAGATACTATTATTATCAGCCCATTTGACAGATGAAGAAACTGAGGCACAGAAAACTAAAGAATTCACACAGCTAGTAGGTGGCAATTTGAGCCCAGGCATTCTGACTCCCAAGTCTAAGCTTCTAACCACAAAATTATACAGCCCCTCAGATGCTATAATAAGGGGTAAAAAGTGTATCTACAAAAAATAAAGATTTGGTGTCAGACAGACTAGATTTTAATCATTCATTTGCTGGGTGATGCAGGGAAACTTACTCAGCAATTCTGAATCTCAACTTCCCTGTTTATAAAATGGGGATAATATTTCCCACCTTGATGGGTTATTGCAAGGATTAAAAGGGAGAAAACATATAAAGTAGGCACCATCCTTCCCATTACATAGAAGGGGCTTAAATGGAAACAAATTTCCTTCCTCTTTACAGGCCCACCCTTATGCTAGTGGCATGTGAGTCAGAAAAAATGGAAGGCATAGTTCCTGCACTTAAGCATCTCATAATCTTCTTAGGAACAAAATACTTCATTCATGTAACAATCAGAAAAGTCCCAAGATACTTTCAATAAAGGATGGAGTTACTGCAGTCAAATGTAAGTAAAATCAGTGCAGCTCTTGGCCAGGCTCTGGCCTCTGCATATGCTGTTATCCCTCCCTCTCTTTTCCTGGCTGACTCCTGCTAAACCTTCAGATTTCAGCTTAGACATCAGTCCACTCCTCCAGGGTCAAGAGGTCCCTGACCCCTTCCCCTCCTCCTAAGTCCCTTTGTGTTCCCATAGTGCCCTATCTGTCCATATCATGGCTCTCTGTCTTTGATTATTGCTGGTTTGTCCATCTTCCCCACCAGATTGGGTGCTCTCCAAGATCTGAAGCCAGGTTTACTCTGCTACATTCCCCCAGTGCCTAGAGAATGCCTGTGTCCCATAAGCCCCCAGTGGTCATTTATTGAAGAAATGAACAAGCCAACAATGAATTCATGAATGTGGGAGACTCCCGGGTGGAGACAGATGCACTCTGGGCGTCCATGTCCCCCCTTTATAAAATGGGACAAGATAAGGCAATGGTGTCTGTACTCCAGCTGACCTGAATACCCAAAATCACATCAGGAACTTAATGAAAAATTAAAGATTCTTGGAACACGTCTCAGGAGATTCTGCTTCACCAGGTCTGGGGCGGAGCCCCCAAATATGTCAATTTAAGAAAGTTTCCCATATGCAGCCACGTTTGTGAACTATTGAACCATAGGGACTGAAATCAAATTGAGGTGAGATGGGAAGATGATGTGGACAGAGGAGAAAGGGGAAAAGGGTGAGAGAGACTGTATTTCGGGAATGAAGGGTGGAAGCAGCCATGCCTGATATCCGACACAGTCCCACAGCTGGCCAGCATCTGGGGCCTTACCCAACTTTGGGCCCATCAACCTTTCAGGGAGACAAAGCACTTTATAGTTTATGATACCTTTTCTCCTTCATTGGCTCATGGAATCCTCGTAACAACCAAGATTTATTTGATGGATGAGGAAATTGAGGTTTAGAGAGCTGAAGCCAAGTGCCCACCATTGCAGAGCTTTAAGTGAGAGAGCCACTTAAGCAAACTGCCTCTGACAACAGCCTCTTATCTGGCCTGAAGCTGATGCCTTTGGTCAAAGGAACTAGGCCTACGTACCCAAGAAAAATCAGGCTCATCTGGCACTTAGCAGCAGATACACTACCCTGGTGGAGGATTTTTGACCAATGGCTGAATTACCCCATCTCCTTACTTGTCCTGTCCTGAGTACTTGCAGGTTCTGTTATTCTAGCCCAGCCCAACCTATCTCATCCATCCATCCATTCATCCATCCATCCATCCATCCATCCATCCATCCATCCATCCATCCATTCATCCATCCATCCATCTTTTTATCTGTCCACCCACTCATCACCTCATTCATCCACCCACACATATATCCAGTTACTTATTCATCCACTTATCATATCCATCCCCACATATCTCTCCGTCCATTCCATACATCTACTTATCCATCCATCCATCATACCCACCCATCCACCTATCACATCTGTTCATTAATCCAGCCACCCACCTAACCATCTTCCCAGTTACTCATTCATCCATTTGTCCCATCAATCCATCTATCTCTCCGTTCATTCCATTCCCATCCATCCATCTACCCACCAATCCATCACATCAGTTCATCAAACCATCCACCTATCCACTCACCCAGTTATCCATTCATTCGTTCCTCCATCCATCTTCCCATTTATTCATTCATTAAATAAACCTCCATCAAAATCTATGTGGGGCCAGGTCCTGTGATAGCCTAGAGTATAACAAGAAGAATCAGATAAATACAGACCTTGCCCCCAAAGAGATTTGTGATGCTTACAAAAATGACAAACTCCCGAAGGGCCAAAATAAATAATCAAGGGAAGTTTTTGAAAGGAACACAAGGGTAGGAAAAGAACAAAGCCAGGAGTCAGGTTAGCTCACAGATATGCACATCATAGCATCTTCTCCTCACAGTTGCTAAGAGCAGCCCCAAATTTGGCCCTGAGCAAGATCCTGGCACCCAAGGCAAATACTGCAACATAAGAGTCACAGTATACTCAGCTGCAGCAGACACTACCCAGCAGCTCCTCCTGCTTCCTTACAACACAGTGGTGTCATCCAGGGCACATTTGGAAATGTCTGGAGACATTTTTGGTTGGCACAACTGAGGGGAGGTATGCTACTAGCATCTAGTGAGTCAAAGCCAGGAAAGCTGCTAAACATCCTACAATGCACAGGATAGCCCCTTACAATTATCCAAGCCAAAATATCATTATTGCCAAAGTGAGAAACCTCTTATAAGAAAACCCCAATTTTTTTTGGAGAGCATTGTGCCAGACTGCAAGAAAAGAATATCGTTGATCTAAGCTGGTCTTGGCTTTTCCATCTCTTTCCACTGGATACTTGACCTCCCAGCTTTCCTTAAACTAAGGAAGTCTGCCAGGAGGTTTCTGAGAAAATTTTGCTTTTTGATAAAAGAAACAAGGGCTTCGAGGAAAACCGCTTCCAGCTTCAGACACTTAAGTGCAGACATGATGCCTGATGCTGTCTGGAATGGGACAGATCAACAACCAAAGGCCAACACAGCGAGGATGGCAGAGAGGAAGGGAACAGTGTGGATCTGGCTGACGTTGTTGGCCATTTTCATAGGACTGTTTCTTTAAACCTCCTTCAATTCATCCATCCAACAAATGCTTATTGAACATTTATTCTGTGCCGGTCACTGTGTGAGATGTGCAAGGCTGAGAAAACCATTGAAGTCCCTGACCTCGTGGAATTTATAGTCTAGTGGGGGAGACACAATGCACATCACCCAACTGATCAGAGTAAGCTATTTGATGAGAATTGCAAAGCAAATCCAGGGTGCCATGAATGCGTTGCAAGTCCAAGGAAGGGTAAGTTCGTCCCAGCATCATCACACCAAAGATCAGCTCATTCAAGACTGTCCTGCCAAAGTTCAAAAATGTAAGACAGCAGCTGGGATGTATTTCGTGCTTACTCTGTGTCAGGCACTGGTGTATTAATTCCTGTGATCCTAACCACAACCTTGCCCCCCATTGCCTCTCCTGAGGTGCTGCTATGTACATGTTCCTTACCCAGCAACTTACCTCTGCGATTGCAGCCTTGGGAGGTTCATTATTAGCCCCATAAGAGACCCCCAGAAGAAGGGGTTCTCCTCAAAGCATTTGTTTCTTTTATCAGAAAGTGTATCTTTCCCAGAGCCTCCCAGAAGACTTCCCTAGTTCATTTTACAAATGAGACATCTGCAGCTCGGAGAGGGATAGAGCACACAGCTTCTAAAAAAAAGCAAATCTAGGACACTAACTTAGATTTACTTTGTCTAAAAAGCAGGATTTTTAGCCTCTCTCTCTCTCTCTCTCACACACACACACACACACACACACACACACACACACACACTCACCAGCAAATGCCCCACTTTCCCAGGACAACAGTGTGCTTTTTTGTTGATGCACACTGCAAATCTGGCCACGGGAGCCCTCCTTTCTCTGCCCAGCCATATCTGTAGTTTAGCCAAGAGGGTCAGCACAGATGGACCATGCCAGATATGGAGTCAGATGATTTTTTTTTTTTGACAGTCCTGAACTTTAGTTTCCTCTTCTGTCTTTGGAGATAATAATGCTATTTATCTGAGACAACTATTGTGAGAATTAAATGAAGTAACAGGAGTAGAACATCTAATCATCCATCCATCCATCCATCCAACCATCATCTATCCATCCAACCATCCAACAAATGTTTATTGAATACTTGCTATATGATCAGCACTGCATAGAGGCTGGGATGAAGGGAAGTGAGAGGACATCCTACAAAGTAGATAGACCTGGGATACAGTGAGAGGCTGTCAGCCTTTATTATTATTATATTTTCCTTTGGGAGGAGCTCTATGGGGCCTTCTGTTCACCCCAGCCTAGGCTTGTGGCTCAGGGTTCTCCTTCCCTAGAAGCTGGCTCTCTGACTTCTTTGGGAGACAATGAGTCTTCCTCTGGCCACAGTGTTAACCAAGTCCTACAATTGTGTTTCAACCTTGGATGAAGCACCTAAGGCCAGCCCAGCCCTTTAACTCTGCTATCTCCTCTAATCGCCCCGCCCTCTGTGAGATAGGTCCTGTTGTTCTCTCTGTTTTACAGATGAGGAAATAGATTCAAAGAGGGGAAGTGACTTGCCCAAGGTCACACAGTTCGAGTGAGGGATGGGTCTCCAGGCTGTTTTGGGTTCTTCAGCCTCTGCTATTTCCACTGCATCACATACTCCTGCTTGATGGTTGGTCAAAGAACAAAGATCTCCTGGACCAGTCAGGAGACCAGTCCCTGATTCCTTGAGGCCTTCTGCCCTCAGCTAATGATGATATTAAGTAATATTTATTGAGTCCTTACAATGTGTATGGTGCCAAGGGCTTACATCCTTGCTTTCCTTTAGTCCTCCAAGAAGACCCTGAGACACTCTATCTCCACTTCAGAGAGAAGGCAACTGAGACACAGAAATGTTGAGTAATTTGTCTAAAGTCACAGAACTAGAACCGAGATCTACTGGATTCCAGAGGCAAGCTCTGTGCATTGTGATTTAAATCAGTCTATAAAATACACCTAAATTTTAAAAATCCAAAATGCGCAAAAAAGGTAAAATAAACATTCTCTTGAAACTTCCCCCTCAGAAACAAAACTCTGTTATCAATTTCTTTGTGTCCTTCCACTAATTTTCTACGCAAACACAAACGCGTGTGTACATATGTATGCATACATTCGTTTTATCACAATGTAAGATGCTATACACCGTTCTTCAGCTGACTTTTTTTCACTTCATGTAACTTAGAAGTCTTTCCTTATCTGCACACAGATCTGCATTTTCTTCCTCCAACAGTGGGATAGCATTCCATCCTAGAGATGCGTCATGCTTTATTTACCCATCCTCTACTGCGGGACATTTGGGTTACTTCCAATTTTGGAGTCACCTCGAGTAGTAGAGCCCAAACCCCTCACCGTCTGTAACACTTCTCCAGTCTTGCATCTAAGTTTCACATTTCTGCACGAGATCATTCTCGTTTCCTAACGCCCCACACCGTGCATTGCTTTATATGGCTTCCCCTTGCTGAATTATCCAGAGCTAATGGCCCTCCTCAGAGGGGCCGGCCAGCTCTCCCCTTGGCTCCCATCCCATGAGACGTTTCAATGACCTGGGCCCAGCAAGGCTCTCTGTGTGCTTCAGTTTGTCCCCACCGCAAAGTGGGGATGCTGCTTCCAGCCCCACCTTCTGTGGAATTTTGGAAAGACCCCTGGGATGCACTTCCAGGAAACTGGTCTCTCTAGGCAGGCAAAAGAAGCCAAGCCCTTGCCCCAGGACTCCTGCGGCCCCTCCCAGCACTTTCCACACCAGATCCGCCATGCCTCTGTTTGGGAGCTTAGTGAAGCAAATCCCATGCCTCCCCTGGGCTTCCCGCCATTCTAGAGGAGCCCTCGGAGGGTCTTTGGGTCCCTTGGAACATATACAAGGGCGCCCCAGGGTCTCCCAAACTTTCGTGGTCCCACCCAGTCCAGTCGTCCCCCAGCCTTAACCGCCGGCCCCACTCACCATAGGGACTTTCCACTGGAGCACTGAGGGGTGCGTTCATACTGACCATGGCCGAGCCCACCCAGTTGGAGACCCGGGGGCATGGAGGAGCCGGGGCCCCACACACAGTGGCAGCAGGAGCCAGTCCACCAGGAAGGCAATGAGTGCAGCCAGCTGCCACCGCCCGGTTATCTTATTGATTCTTCTAATCACCCAAGGTGGGTGGATACGTTAAAGAGTAACCAGTCACTTAGGGAACCTGCGGCTGGGGACTGTCACTGTTGCCATGGCAACGGCGACCTGGCCATACCCAAGGTCCACTTGGGCCCCAGTCCTGCACTCTGGGGTTGGGGGCACCTGGAATCAGGTGTAGGGGACACCAGCCCCCCTCTCCACTTGAGGGAAGGGACTGGCCAGGAGGGGATACAGAGGTGAGAGTCCAACCTGGGTTGGGTTTTATGGCTCCAAACAATGGGTGTGGCATGAGGCAGGAGGGAGTGGTAGAGAAGAAAAGGAGGGTGGAGGACTGTATTTATTGAGCACCTACTGGATGCTGGAAGTTGCATACAGGCATTGTCATGCTTAAATTAAACCCTGAGATGAGGAAATTGAGGCACAGAGGGAAGTTGCTCATATGGAGTCTCACAGCTGGTACATAGAGGAGTTGGAATTGCAAACCACAATCTCCCCTTCATCTAACATATATTTATTGAGCACCTACTGTATACCATGCCCTGTGCTAGACTTCAGTGATATAGAAAGGAGCAAAGTAGACATCATCCCTGCGTCCATGGTACTTGTGAACTAGTGGAGGACTAATGGGCATTAATCAGATAATCCTTCAAAGATGTGATTACAAACTGGTGAGTGCTAGGAGGGATGGAGAAATGCAGATCTGACTCCAGGCGCATGGGCCAAAGGCACTCTGTCTGCCTCCTCCACTGGTCCATTGGTCTTCTTCTCCATTCAAAATGCAAGCTACCACTGACGTCCGCATCCTGTCTCCGAACGCAGAGCCATCCTGAGTTTGAACTGTCTTCTATACTAGACACCTGGCACCTGCCTTTTGAGGAATGGTCCCATTTCTTCTGTTCCAATGTTGGGTCTCACGGCCTGATTTGGGATTCTGAAATCAAGGTCTCCATCATGTTAGAGAGAGCTCAGATGAGAAGCAGTAAAACGTGGGACTCAGCAGAATCAGAAAACCCCAGCTCCACCATTTTCTTGCTGTATGGTTTTTGGTAGATTATTTCATTTCCCTATCGTAACACCTACCTCATACGCTGCTCCACTTCTAAAGTAGCTAATTGATATATTCCTCTCTGTCCACAGTCTCTTTTTTCCAGAGTGCTTGCTCAGCCACCTCAATGGAACTTCCTGTCTCCATTGATGGGCAATGGCATTGTTTCCAGTCCTTTCTTCCTTCCATTTTCTCCCTACGTGTTGAAGCTTCCTGTCTTCCTTTTCCTCCTGTGCGTTTAAAGCTTCCAGTCTATTGTCTCGGTTTCTCTCTTGCTTCTCTCTCAGTTCCTTTCCTTCTAACCCCCTGACAAAAGCCCAAGCCTGGATGAACACAAGTATCTTGCTTTCTTCCTGCCTCCACGCCGGCCACCAGTCACTGCTGGAAAAATAAATGACTTAGAGGGAGAGGGGGCCGCTGTAGATTCACGATTACCAACTTTGATGGATCCCTCCACGCTGCCCAGAACTTCCACCTTGTTTCTCTTCTCTTTGCTCTTTTGTTCTCTGCCTCTGTTTCCAATCTTTTCTCCCGTCAAACCTTTTCAAGTCTCGTCCTCAGCAGGATGAGACTTTAACTTTCTTTTTCCTCAGGGAAAGATTCACGCTGAGCTAACATCTACTGCCAATCTTCTTTTTTTCTTTTTCTCTCCCCAAAGCCCCAGTGCACAGTTGTATATGCTAGTTGTAAGTCCTTCTAGTTCTTCTCTGTGAGTCGCCACCACAGCATGGCAGCTGACAGATGGGTGGTGTGGTTCCATGACTGGGAACCGAACCCAGGCTGCTGAAGTGGTGAGAGCACCAAACCTTAACCACTAGATCATCAGGACTGGCTCAAGACTAACTTCTTCACAGAGAAAATAGAAGCCTTAAACCTGAACCTGCTTCAACTCCCCACGCAGATTCACCTGCATTTGCACTTTGCTCTGCTCCTTCCATCCAGATCCACCTGGGTCTGCATTCTACCTCTTCCTGCTGCTCAGGAGCCCAGATGAGCACATGTGTTTTCTCCTATACATTCAACCTCTCCCTCTTTAGACTTTTAAAATCAACTTTATTGAGGTATAATTTACATATAATAAAATGTACCCTTTTCAAGTGTACAGTTTTATGAGTTTTGACAAATGTATACGCCCATGTAACTATAACCTTAATCAAGATACCGAACATTTCCATCACCCCCAAAAGTTCCCTTTATTCCTCTGTGCTCAATCCTCCCAGCACCTCCCACTCCAGGCAACTACTGATCTGCTTTCTGTCACTCTAGATTAGATTTGTCTTTTCTAGAATTTCAAATAAATAGAGTCAGACAGCATTTACTCTTTGGTGTCTGACTTCTTTTGCTCAGCATGTTTGTGAGATTCATCTGTGTTCATGTCCTTTTTTCTTGCTAAGTAGTGTTCCATTGATGGATATACTGTAATTTGTTCACCCATTCATCTAGTGATGGACGTTTGGGACGGCTCCAGTTGGGAGCTAATACAAGTTAAGCAGCTATGTATATTCATGGACAAGTCTTTGTGTAGGCCTATGTTGTCATTTCTCTTTGTTAAATTTCTAGGAAAGGAATTGTGTTTGATATGGTATATATATATGTTTAATTCATAAGAATCTCCCAAACTGTGTCCAAAGTGGTCCTGCCATTTTGCCTTCCTGCAAACAGGGTAAGAAAGCTCCTATTTGCTCCTCATCCTCATCACTGCTGTTGTCAGTCTTTTTAACTTTAGCTGTGTGATGTGATCTGTCCTTTTGCTTTTGTTTGTTTTAAACAAGTTCTACAAATGAAAAAGTAATGCACTCATGTGTTAAAAATGACAGTTGTACAGACAGCACATAATGAAATACAAGCCTTCCTTCTACCTTAGTTTCCACAGCTCACTCTATTGAACTTTTGAACAAATTCTTGTATATATTTCCAGAAATTATAGACGTACATACTGCTATCAACTGAATTGTGTTCTCCCAAAATTCACATGTTGAAACCCTAACTCCCCAGTGTGATTGTATTTGAAGATAGGGCCTTTATGGAAGTAATTAAGGTTAAATGAAGTCATAATGGTGGGATCCTGATCCCATAGGATTAATGTCCTTAGAAGAGACACGAGAAGCTCGCTCACTGTCTCTCTGCCACACGAGGACACAATGAGAAGGCAGCTGTCTGCAACCCAGGACGAGAGTCCTCACCAGAACCCAAGTATGCTGGCACCCTGATCTCAGACTTCTAGCCTCCAGAACTGTGAATAAATAATTTCTTTCATTTAAGCCACCCAACTTACATTATTTTGTTATGGCAGCCCAATCTGACTAATATACATACACAAATGTAAATGCTATAAATACATGGAAACATATATATATATTTTGGGGGGGAACACATGAAACAGTCTTCTGCTGCTTGCTCTTTTCCCCTTGGTATCTGAGGGCCAGCTCCCTACCCGCACGCCCACCTCATTCTTTCAAGCATCTACGGCATATTCATTGTGTGAATGTCCCACGAGCAATCTTATTAGTGTCCTATTGCTGGACAGCTGGTTTCCAGGCTTTGCCACTACAAACAGTGAACATCTTTGTACATGTGTCTTGACCCACATGTGGGGAGTAGCACAAATTTTTAGAAACAGAATCTTATCAATATTTAAATATGTTATAATACTTCTGTTATTAAAAAAAAAAAGAGCTCCCTCAATAGCTGCCTTCCCCATCTCAGCTACTATATTACCTCCTTCCTCCCTCTTGCTGCTGAACTTTTAAAACAGCTGTCTACACTGGCTATCTCTATTTTCCCCCTCTCCTATCTATCACACTACCTCCTTCAATCTGGGTTCCGTCCCCCACCCCCACACACACCACTGAGTCTTCGCTGGCGAGTTAGAATGACTCTGTACCTAAACATTCAATGGACATTTTACTAGACCCCCAGCAGCATTTGACAGTTGACACGTCTTCCTTTAAATGACATCTTCCCTTAGCATCCCTACTATTATAGTCTTCTGGTTTTCTTCCTTCTTGACTGTTCTTTTCTTTTCTGTCTCTTGACATTTCATGCTTCTCTACCTGTCCTTAAATACTAGAGTTACTTGTGGCTTAGTTCTAGATTTACTTCTTTTTTTCTTTTCACTCTATTGTCTCTCTTCCCATAATCTCATTCATTACCATGGTTTCAGTGGCCATCCATATACCTGTGATTCCCAGTTGTATATCTCCAACCTAAATTTCTCCTCTGGAGTCCAGATTCATGTATTCAACTTATTCCTAGAAATCTCCACTTACATGTTTCACAAGACATCTCAAATATAATATGCCCCTATTTGCACTCCTGCTCTTGGCTTCCATCAACATTTCTTCCCCTATGCCCCCCATCTTGATAAACTGCACCCTCATCTTCATTTCCTTCACACCCACACCTAATCAAAGTAATCAATGTCCCCTTGAATTCCACATCCTAAACATCTCAAAAATATATCCATTTCTCTCCATTTCCAGTGCCACCATCTTGGTTCAAGCCATTTTCATTTCTCACCTGGATTACTGAAGGAGACTTTTTCCCAGATCTCAGCATCCACTCTGGCCCTGTCAAATCTGTTCCCCATGAATCCAGCCAGAACTTTTCAGATGCAAATCTGACATGTCATTCCACTGTCAGACTCTTGCTGTGCCTCCCCATTGGCCTCGAGTGACATTCCAAGAATGTTCATGATTTGGCCTCTGCCTCCCTTCCCAGGGTCATCTCACTCCTTTGCCCACCGACCCAGCAGGTCTCCTCTTAGTCCCTGATATTGCCGTGTGCTCTCTCCCCCAGGTTTCCACCCACATTGTCACCACTGCCTCAGAGCCTGACCAGATTCTCTTCTTCATCCAAAAACATCCCTCTGCAGGATGACCCAGATGACTACCCATTCTAGTTTAGACTGTGCTCTTGTACTTCCCTGTTCTACTCCAGGTGGCACTTACTTCCATTATAATAAAGTATTTGTATTCATCTTCTGTTTAATGCCTGACTGTCCCACTAGAATTATAAGCTCCAGGAATACAGGAACATAATAGACCTCAGGGGTTGACAAATATTTTCTGAAAAAGGCCAGATAGTAAATATTTTAGGCTCTGTGAGACATGCAGTCTCTTGCAACTACTCACGTCTGCTGTGGAAGCACGAAAGTAGTCACGGACGATATATAAACAAATGAGCAGGGCTGTGTTCCAATGAAACTTTATTTACAGAAACAGGTGCTGGGCCCAATTTGGCTTGTGGGCCACCCTGATCTGTATATTAATGACTGTGTCAGAGCTGACAGTTTTATAGTACTTACTGTGTGCCAGGCACTCTTCCAAGTGCTTTCCATGAATTCATTCATTTAATGTTTTGAATGACCTCCTGAGGCAGAAACTATTAGTGTTCTCATTTGCAGATGAGACTGAGAGCTCACAGTGACTTACCCAAGCACACCCAGCCACACCCACCCAGATGTACCTAGTCAGTCTGGCTCCAGAGTCCATGCTCTTAACCGTCTTGGTTTGTAGAATGTATGAGCAAACGAGTGACCAAATGAGATTGGGGTCTGAAAACCTTCAAAAAGCGTAAAATACTACAGAGGTTTGAAAGTTGTTACAGATTTCTTGTGGCAAAAATTCCCCTTCAGTTGGGGATACTGCATGCAACCCCCTCCACCCCGACTCCTCACCCCCAGGTCTGCAGTGTCCAGGCATGGCCAAAGGGAACGTGCCCAACTGGCTCATTTCTCCTCCAGCCTGGGCTCTTCTCAGAAGCGATTTCAGAAATGGGGAACCCAGGAGGTCTTCTGGAATTCCCACCCTAAAATGATGCTTTTTGCTTAATTATCTCTACCTTTGTCCAATCCCTGAGTTTTTCCCTGATTAGCTGAGAGGCAAGAGAGTGAATGGGTTAAGACATCAGGCTTTTGGGTCATATAGAGCAGATTCAAATTCAGCTTCTTTAGCCTCAGGTTTCACGTCTGTAAAATAGGGATAGGAACAGTTATCTAACAAAAACAGTTATCTCACACTGAAGGTGCTGTGATAATTCAACGAGGTTGAGTGTACAAGCAGTTCATAAACGCCTGCGGTTCTCCTCATTATCCTGGCACTCAGGGCACAGAGGGGCAACGTGGGGCAGTCAAAACAACACAGCCTTGGGGGGTTGGATGAAGCTGAATTCAAATCCCATGCCTGCTCCTTACTAGCTATGTGACCTTGTGCATGTCATTTAATCCAGGGGGTCACGTGCCTCTTCAATTTCCAGAACAGTTTGGGAAATTGACATAGGGTTGGCAAGCCTTTTTTTCCCCAATATAAAAACATTAATAATTTTTTAAAATCTAAAATTTGTCATCATTATTTTATAAATGAAAGGACATTTTAATACCCCTCTCTCCAAAAGTAGGAAGGATATATTCTGAGAATAATGAACTCACAACAGTTTCCTTGTTTCTCTTATTTCACTCATTTCCAGCCCATTTGGAAATGGGCACTCACCCTAAACCTCATTTTTCTTATCTGTAAAATGGAGTAGTAGGGGGCCGCCTGGTGGCGCAGCGGTTTAGTCCGCGCTTGGCAGCCCGGGGTTCGCGAGTTCGGATCCCGGGCGCCCGCCGACGCACTGCCTGTCAGCCATGCCGTGGCGGCGTCCCATATAAAGTGGAGGAAGATGGGCACGGATGTTAGCCCAGGGCCAGTCTTCCTCAGCAAAAAGGGGAAGATTGGCAACAGATGTTAGCTCAGGGCTGGTCTTCCCCACAAAAAAAATAAATAAAATATCTAAAAAAAAAAAAAAAAAATGGAGTAGTAATATGCACACATGTATGTGCACGCTGATCTAGCCGGCATGCCTGGCACAAATCAGGGGCTGAGGGTCTGTTGGCCCCGTACCCCCGTCCTCCTTTTGAGCTGGTTTCCTATCACTCCACCGCCCCCTCCTCAATTCCCTTCTCTCCTCTTTTGACCCTCCTGGAGCTGTCAGAGGAAGGGGCCAGAAAGAGCCACTACATCGGATCTCAAAGGACTTTATTGGGGGCAGAGCGGGGCGTTGTTGACATGCACAGGTGGTGGCCTAGGTGGGAATGACCGAGACGGGAGAAAACTCACTCCGTCCAGGACAATGTAGGGACTCCGGAGAAAGGGGCCTGTTTTCCATCTGGGTCTTTGAATGGAGCTCTGTCCAGCCAGGCAGGGAGTGGGCCCCAGCTGGAGGACAAGGTCAGAGATTTTACTATCTCTGGAGACAAAAGGACTTTTGTGTGCTATGATATCTGGGTGGGGAGAGGGGAAATGGTTTATGGGAATGAGAATGAGATTCTATAGGAGAAAGACAGAGAGGGGGAGAGAGCTGAAAATTAGATTCAAGAGAGAGACCAAGGCAGAGAAACAGACTGACCGAAAGAGGAAAAGACAGGACCAGAAAGAGAGTTCTTTTAGGCCATCTTTGGTTTTCCACTCAGTCCTGAGCGCTCAGAGAGCTGTCAAACAGCCTGAAGGGGATGTCAGAGCCTGAACGCCAACCTAGACGCCATCACAGACAAGCTGTGAGCTCTCAGTAAGTCATGCCCCTTCCCTGAGCCTCAGTCTACCCATCTGTAAAAGGGGGGCCTGGACCCTGTGGTGGCTCCAGTAACATGCAAACTGGAGTGCGTGTCCAAAAGCTAATTTCAATTATTTCTTAAAAGCTTGGACCTGAAATGTTCCCAACTCAGGGAGGGAACCACAGATCCTCAAAGGCTGCCCAGAAGCTGGTTGGCTGTTATTGAATGAATGAAGGTAGGTTTCAGGCCAAAGATTATTTTAAAAATACCTTTCATTGGATGGACAAAGACTTGTGGGTTTGAGGCCTGAGAGTCACAAAGCTGCTGCTGCCACTGCTCCCTCCAGCCCTGGCTCTCTGAGAACTGAGTCAATTAAAGATGCAGGCCTCCTTCCAGGAGGCCAGAGAAAAGAAAGATGTAACCAAGGAAAGAAGGAAGTCAAGGAGGTCGTTTTCTTCTGGCACATGCTGGACATTTAGGAAACGGAATCCAGATTGGTGGAGTGAGCCCAATTCATGTCTTTAAAAGAAAAAAATTATTACTTGACCCTGTCTTTGGGGAGGGACACTTGGAGGGTGAGACCCAGCCAGAGGTCTGCCAGAGCCCAGGGAAAATTCAGAACCACAGGAGCCTGTTGGATTTGAGCCCAGAGAAGCACATGTTGCTATTGCAGCTGCCTTGGTAATTGGGGGGACAGGCGGAACACGGCCTCCCCATCTTGTATGGTGCCTCGCCAATCCAGTTACCCCTGGAAGAGAAAAGATCCCAGGGAGACAGGGTCAGGGGACAGAGGAGAGTTACGTGAGCAACCTTACGTGGGTTTCCAAATCTCAGCACCGCCATCGACTGACTGTGCCACCTTGGGCAAGTCACATCAGCAAGCCTCGGTTTTTTCATCTGTAAAACCAAGAGCTTCCCTCTCTCACAGGGATGCAGCAAAGATCAAATAACGGAGCCACGCGTGCACACATCTAGCACCATTCCTGGAGAATAAGTGATTCCCCGGTAGGTATGGATTTCCTTATTCCCTCCATCCTCCCATACACCCCCCAACCCCCAACAGGCAGATCTGAGTTCTGGTCCTGGATTCTGCCACCCACCAGCTGGTGACAAAATAAGCCACCTCATTTCTGAGGCTTGATTTTACCCTCTGAGTAAAATGAACAAATGCAACGATGTCTGTAAAAAATATGTGAAATGGTCTATGAGAAAACACTTTGTGACTTTTAAGAATGCTGTGCCAATGAGAGCTAGAATAATTAGATAATGAGTATAATTCAATCATGGGGCCACGTGCCCACGAAGCCTCATCTTGGCCACTGCTGTATGCTTATTTCTTCAACGGCCTTATCCCAGATCCATCCTGCCTGCTCCTGAGTTAATCCTCTCACAGACCAAGGCCTTTTGTGGGGAGGGGGGATAGGTAGTTATTGCTGAATGGTTACAGAATATCTTTTCGGGAAATGAAAATGTTTTGGAAATAGATAGTGATGATGGCTGCATAACATTGTGAATGTAATTAATGCCACTGAGTTGTATGCTCAAAAATGGTTAAAATGGCAAATTTTATGTTATATATATTTTGCCATGATTTTAAAAAATTAATATTTTAATATACTAAAACCCATTGAGTTGTACACTTCAACTGGGTGAATTGTATGGTATGTGAATTATATCTCAATAAAGATGTTTTAAAAAAAGAGAAAACCTTTATCATATTCTGCTGAAGAACTTTTAGTGGCTTCCCATTGCCTATGCAGGCACTGGCAAATTTTTTATGTAAAGGGCCAGATAGTAAATATTTTAGGCTTTGAGGGCCAAATGTCTCTATTGCATGAAAGCAGCCATAGGTAACATGTAAACAAATGGTGTAGCTGTGTTTCAATAAAACTTTATTTATAAAAACAGGCAGCAGGCCAGATTTTGGCCATGGGCCGGAGTTAGCCAACCCCTGACTTATAGAATCACATCTACAGTTTTTGGTCAGGCATTCCAGACTGCCCTAGCAGCACATGGATCCAGCTTACACACTCATCTTCCCACAACTCTCTTCTCCATCACTGCCCACAGATTTCTCTTTTTCTCCCTCTTTCTCCTCTCAAGGCCTAAAATCATTCCCCCAGCTCTTTCTTGCTTGTGGCTGCCTAACAATCTCACTATTGGCCTATAGCATTAGTTATCTTTGCAAGTCCCAGAGCCTGATTTTCTCACACTTCAAAAGGACACTCTTTGTGGGCAGAAATGGAATATTTTTTTCTCCAAAAATGATTGTTGAATGAATGTGAGTAAAGTCAGCCAAAGTGCTTAGAAAAGTATGCACTTCTGGGGGGGCCGCCTGGTGGCGCAGCGGTTTAGTTCGCGCTTGGCAGCCCGGGGTTCGCGAGTTCGGATCCCGGGCGCCCACCGACGCACTGCCTGTCAGCCATGCCGTGGCGGCGTCCCATATAAAGTGGAGGAAGATGAGCATGGATGTTAGCCCAGGGCCAGTCTTCCTCAGCAAAAAGGGGAGGATTGGCAAGGGATGTTAGCTCAGGGCTGGTCTTCCCCACACAAAAAAAATAAAGAAAGAAAAGTATGCACTTCTGGTTTCATACAGGACTCATTCATTCGTTCAGCTCTTCCAGAGTATCTATCGGGCATTAGGATTTGTGCCAGACGCTGTGAGTCCACAATTTTCAAAAGGTGGAAATTTGCAGGTGGGGAGAGTGGGCGGTGGAGACACCTGGGGTGATGGAATCAAAGTGGTTCTTTTTTTGTTTAATTTAACTACTTGGAAAAAAGTTCTACTGCTTAACAAAACAAAAGGTTGAAATCACTGTAGAAGGATAAGAAATGAATAAGGTCTATTTCCCACCCTCAAAGAGTTTATAACCTAGTTACAGTCATGGCCACCATTTATTTAGCATGTACTATGGGCAACTACGTACTATGGTCCTCTGTGAGCCAGGTGGTGTTAGCCCTATTTTAATAGAGCAGACTGAGGCCCATAGAGATAAACAATTTCTCCAAAGTCCTCACTGTGTGCACGGGAGAGCTGGGAACCAAACCCAGGTCTGGTAAGAATAAGAACCAACGCATATTCTGAAATTCTTATGAGCCCGGGGGCATTACCTGGCTCAGCTCACTTAATTCTCTCAACAATTGTATGAGTAGGTACTATTTTATTCCCATTTTTCAGATGAAGAAACAGGCATGGAGAAGTTAAGTTAAATCACAAATTTGAACCCTGGCAGTCTTGACTCCAGAGCCTAAAAATCTTAACAACTATGCTAACTATATAAATTTGATCTATCCGCAAACAACCTGGAACAGCCCGTTAAGTGACTTGTAACGGAATTTGGTTTGTTGTATTTTTCTGTGCCTGATAAAGCTGGGCTGCAATATGACATTTTGTCAATAGGTGTCACAATCTAACAAATAAATATCTTAGCTTGAGGGTTTGTGTTCCAGCTTCTAATGACTTCCAGAACATCAGGATGGTATAGTAGACAGAACATGGGACTTGGAATCCAAAGACTTGTGTTTCAAACAGCACTGCTACTCATTGGCTTTGTGGCTTGATAAATTACTTAACCTCTCTGAGCCTCAATTTCTTTTTCTTTTTTTTTTTTTTGAGGAAGATTGGCCCTGTGCTAACATCTGTTGCCAATCTTCCTCTTTTTCTTTTTTCCTCCCCAAGGCCCAGTAGACAGTTGCATGTCATAGTTGTACATCCTTCTCATTGTTGTATGTGGGACGCCGCCTCGGCATGGCTTGATGAGCAGTGAGTAGGTCCGTGCCCAGGATCCGAACCGCAAACCCTGGGCCGCCAAAGTGGAACGTGCAAACTTAACTGCTATGCCACAAGGCTAGCCCCTGGTCCTCAATTTCTTAATCTGTAAAAAGGCAAAATACTTTCCCAGCATCCCTCCCTTTTTCCTTCCTTCTTTCTCTCTTTCATCTCTTCAATGATATAATAAGGTGAAAGCATTTTGTAAATGGACAAGGGCTACGTGAGAGTAAAAGGTGGTTATTATTATGTAATTTTGACTTTCTAAATATCATGTTTACTTAGAATTTGTTCTTGTTTTTGTAAGAGACTCTGTAATGTTGGTAAGTTTGTATACCATGTATTGAATGGGAACTGCCTTTCCCCCTCTCCAAGTTCCCGAGAGTCTTGTGTATGAAGACTGCTCATGACCTCTCTCCCACCAAGCTGATTGGAGAGCCTGGGAGAAGGAGCTGAGCGTGCTCATTCCGTCCTTTCTGTCTTTCCTGTGGGATCTGCCTGCCTGCAGGGAGCTTGTGTTCTTGGCTGCTGTCTCTTGGGCTTAGAGTGGCTGACTCTGCACCTGTAGGAAGAAGCCTGTGGTTGTCCACTGCTGCCCGTCAATGGGTGTGCAGGTCTAATTCAATAGTGAGATATTTGCAAGCCCACTTGACTGGCAGATCTAAGCCACATTTTCCACTATTGACTTCATCAGGGAGGCTGCCTATCCACCTGTCTCGATCCTCTGTCAGTCTCCCAATTGATTCTGAAACTTGGGTAAAGAAAAAGGACTATTAAATGACTCTCTAAAACTGCCAAATTGTATGGTATTGAGGTTACTTAGAATGGAGGAAAGCGGGGTGTCCTGTGTGTCTTCCTTTTTTTGCAATTCTGCTCAGTCCACCTCAGGGTCCACTCTCCCCCCCAGCACCCCCTCTGTCTCGGCGCTGCACTTACTTAATAGCGTAGTTGCAGACCAGGTACACTGCCTGGCGCCAAGTGCTGCCCCAGACATTGATGCGGCCACACGTGTGGATGGCACAGCCCAGCCGATTGGAGGACGCCCACACCATCTGAGGAAGGGCAGACAGGGGAGGCTGTGAGAAGGACTCAGTGGGGCCCGGGTTCCTTGGGGCTGGGAGGCTCCTGGGCTTGGTCCAGGGTGGATGCATCAGATGAGGTCTTCCCGGGGGAGGCAGTCTACCTGTCTGCAGGTGAGGGGGCTGGAGGCATATTGTACTACAATATTTCTCAACCTTTTTTCTACTACAACTAACAGTAAGGAATAAATTTTATATTGTTACCCACCATACCAACACACACACACACACACACACTACACACACACACAGTTGGAACAAAAGTTTTATGAACGAATATTTCATCTTATCAAGTGTGATATATGTTAATATTTTCTATACCAGTCTATTAGATTTCTTTCTTTTACTTTTTCCTCGTGACGGACGTTTGAAATTCACTGTATTAGAGGTTAAAACACAAACTTTGGAGTTAAACAGCCTAGGATCAGAATCTCAATATCATCAGCCGTGTGACTTTGACCAAGTCACTTAAACACTCTGTGCCTTAGTTTCTTCTTTGGTAAAATGGAGGTAATAACATCTCATGGATGTCAGGAAGGACATTTGGTTTAGACCTCATATTTCCTAGAAGGTCTCAAATTTAGATTTTTTTTTTTTGAGGAAGTTTGACCTTGAGCTAACATCTGTTGCCAATCTTCCTTCTTTTTTTTTTTGCTTTTTTCTCCCCAAAGCCCCAGTAGATAGTTGCATGTCATAGTTGTGCGTCCTCCTAGTTGCTGTATGTGGGACGCCGCCTCAGCAAGGCTTGATGAGCGGTGCGTAGGTCCACGCCCAGGATCGGAATAGGCAAACCCCGGGCTGCCGAAGCAGAGCGCGCGAACTTATCCGCTACGCCACCGGGCCTGCCCCTAGATCTTTGACATTACCTCCAAATGAGTCACAGAGAGACCAACAGGACTGAAAGAAGACATTTGTCATACAATTGGAAGTTTCTGTCCGATTTCATGCAACATTACATTGCATTGTATTTTTGTGTGTGCTAAGTCTTAACATTCATTATTAGCACTCAAAATATACTATACATTTTGTAACCTTATTTTGGCATTTCTTTTTTTAAGACAATGAGAGCCTTCGAAAATAGAAAATGTTTGGATCTATTGAATTCAAAATCACTCTTGAACTTGTCAGACCACACATCTCCATTTTGGGGTCAGACACTCCGGTCAGCCCTCCTACGACACTCAAAACAAGATCTAGTTCAGCTCAATTCAACACACACACAACTTTCCAGGAACATGCTTATTAAGTAAAAGGAAGTCCATAGTGGCTTTGTTTTATTTCTAATTTCTGTCCCACCACATTCTTTTTCTTCTAAGATACCAAGATTTGTTCTCCCATTGGCCCACAGTCCTGACAAAGGGGTACCTGGGTGTAGTGGGAGCAGACAGGCCCACTGCAGCGCCAGGGGCAACGTGGGGTACAGTCTTTTGGGGCCGGGAACAAATAATGCCGCTTCTCCTCAGACCAAGACTTCACGAGATCCACCACCGAGCGGTACCTGGGGAGGCAGAGAAGATGGAAGATGCTGGCCGGGAGAAGGGAAAAGTCACTCTGCCACCAGCTTGCTCAGTGACCTTGTTGAATGACTGAGTGAAGAAAGGGCAGAGGGTCACTCACCGGCCAGAATGGATGGAGAGGTTCTGGCCCACGTATCTCATCAGCTGTGAGGGCCCGTGGGCCCAGATGCACCGGGTGGCCCAGGCCTTGGCAGACCTGGCCAGCCGCTCATCCCAGACCTGGGGAAAGAAAGGTCATGAAATTCCCCAAGGAACAGCTATGACCATCTCAACAGTGTAGAGAGGCACATATACACGGGCCATTACTTCCCCATCTCCTGGGAACCCTGCAACAGATCCCCTCGACAGGTTAGAAAACCGAGGTTCAGCAAGGCCTGTGACTTGAAGGTCAACGGCAAGTCCACCCCAGAGCCGAGATCCACACCCAGGTCTCTGACTCCCAGTCTGGTGCTCTTTGCCCCTCACTGGACTTCAAGCTTGGGGCTCTCTGCCCCGAGTGGGCTCCCGGGTGTTTGTCCAGGAGTTCTCAGCAGTCCCTAGAAGCGACTGAGCCCAGGATGATGGGAAGATGACTGACTTTTTATTTGTTTCATTTTCAAAATGTATTTATTTTAACATTAAAAATTTTAATTCAAAATGTTTTTTTTAGATAGTGAAAACACACAAATTTAATACATAAGATGTCCAAAGGAGGAAAAGTAGAAAGTCTCTCATCTCTGTCCTATATGGTCCCTCCAGCCACCCTGCCCCCTAGAGGCAACCATCACTGTCAGTTTCTTCTGTCTTCTTCCAGAAATATTCCATACTTGTACAAGCCTATATATATATATGGTTTTATCTATGTATATAATTATATATAAAATATAAAAATAATTATATATAATGTACATAATTTTTGACAAATGGCAGCATGCCAGACATTCTGTTCTGCACCTCGCTCTTTTCACTTAGTAAGACAGGTTATCTTAGTGATTATTCTACATCAGTACATGGAGAATATGCCCCCATCCTTCTTACCAGCTTCATAATTTTCCAATATATGAATGCCCCAAGTTTTATTTATAACCTGAAAATCATCACTTAAAAAATACTAGTTCCCTTCCACTCTGACTTCCTGGGATTCTCTGAAATACTGTTTGCTTATTCATTTTATTTGTTTATTCAGCAAATACTGAATAATATTTCTAGGCACCAAGGACTCACCGTCTAACAGGAAAGTGAGACATTAAACAATCGTTACAACCCTGGCGGGTGTGAGAAAGTGAAACAGGGAACCAGGACTTTCTTGGGGCTGTGGGAGAAAAAGCGCTTCTTGAGCGAGGCGTGTTTCTGTCCTGTGGGCAGAAGCCAGTAAGTGAAGAAGGAATGGGGGTCCAAAGGAGGGGTGCAAGCATCTCCCAGGGTCATCCAACTCATACTTTTACAGGGAAAGCAGAGGAATGTTTCCTTCACGCTCCAGAGGGGTAAACTGAGGGAAGGGGCATGCTAACACGAAACCCACACTCGCTGACCCTCCCCGGGGTCCCTGGTGAGACATCTAGCTCTCTCTGTTCCATACTACACACGATAATTAAACATCTGTTGGGGTGAGTGCCTTGCACACACAACTGGTGCTCAATAAATGCGTCATTTTTGAAAAATAGAGGGCCTTCCATGTGCAAGTCACTGTGTTAAATGAACGAGTCAGTCAATGGACAAATAAATGACTCCCTTGCCTCTAGCTGCCTGCCATTCCGGCCCCAATCCCCACCCCTCTTCGACACCGTATCACTACCCGACCCTATATTCTCTCTATATTTTGTTGTTGATGTTTGCTTTCTATCGTCCCCACTAAAATGTAAACTCCATGAGGGAGGAGAGCTCGTCCATCCTGTTCTCAGCAGTGTCCCCGAGACTTAGTGTGGCACCTGGCTCCCAGCAGGAGCTAGTCCATAAGTGAAAGGACATGTTGCAAAAGAAGTTTCAGGCTGTTGAGTAGCACGTATTTGTCTTGGAGGGGGCAGACTGGCAATTGCTTTCCCTAAAGAGATCTGTGGATGGGCTGGAAGCCTATCTCTCCAGGCTGGTTTGGAACAACGGCCCTGGGGGAGAGGCTGCGATAAAGAGAAAGTTTCCCTCCTCCACTCTAGGAATCTGGCTTCTGGAGGGGCTGGGGTGAGAGCCACCTGCCCGTTTCTTTGAGAGAAGACACCCCAGCTTCCTCTGCTGATCAGCTGCTGGTTTTCCTCAGCCCTCGGGTACAGTTCCCACTGCTCCAAACTCTACCTCCACAGGCTTGCTGAGGACCCTCTGGGTGTGTCCATCAAACCCCTGGGGCAAAGAGACAATAGCATGGAAAACTCCAGCCATCCACCCCCTGCAGGTCCCCAGTGGGGAGCCAGAATTCTTGGGCAGGGTATTGTGTTAGTTAAGACCACAGCCTTTAGCAGCAGGCAGACTTGGGTTGGAATCCCAACTGGGTGACCTTGGGAAAAATTAATTCTCTGCATCTCAATTTCTTTATTTGGAAAGTGGAGATGACAAGTCCCACCTTGAAGGAAAGAGGAGACCCTCAGAGGTTTGTGTAGTGCCTGGCACACAGCAGATGCTCCATAAATAGCAGTCCTCTGCCCCTGCCTCCCGGGAGGACCCATGCAACCACCTTAATTTCCTCATCTGTAAAATGGGCAGACAAATTCCTGCCCTTTCCACAGAGCCCAGACAGCCAGATACTGGCTAGTGGGGCCAGGCTGGCAAATGGTCCAGCCCTTCCAGGACACACTGAGTTGACTGGCATTTGGTGGAAGGGGCACTGGGACTCACCATGTACTCCATGTTGGCAGCAGGTGGGTGCACGCTGGCCCGGATGTTGTTGTGATAATCCAATAAGGCACTCATGTCCCGGGCAGAGATGTGGCGCGCCCGCCGGTAGCGGGGCACCCCCAGGCCACTCAGGGGCCGCACAACTGTGCCCTCGGTCCGGGCCAGTGCCAGGGTGGCATCGGGCACCAAGGTCTTCACTGTCTGACCTGCCCAGAAGAGCAGGCCTGCCAGGCCCACAGTGCTGGGCAGCAGGGGCATAGCTGGCTGGAGAGGTCACACGTCCACCTCGTGCAGTCAGAGCCGGCTGCCTGGAGGGGGCAGGCACGAGGGCACCAAACCCTGAGTGTTCTCCAGCATTGCCATCCCAGAGGAGGCTAACCCTGGGAACTTGGCAAAGACCTCCTGACTCAGCTCTGGTCCAGGTGCCCAACACCCCATCCTTCCCACCTCAGTGGACTGAGTGCACTGAGTGGACAATGGGAAGAAATGCCCAGACAGTGGCTAATCCAGACCAGACCCTGGGTGAGACGGGGCTATCACTTCAAAGCCAGGGCTCCATCCCACCAGCCCCGGAGGCAGACACTGGTCCTGTCCAGCCTGGACACCCTCTTCACCAAACCTGCTCCAAGTGGGCTCCGCTGATGCCCTCAGAGGGGCAGGGCTAACCTTCCCCAAGGCATAGCGCAGGGCCCTCTTGTCCCCGAGTGGCTGCAATTTGGGGATTGAGAGTCAGACACAGAAAGAATCAGATGGCAGAGAACGAAAGAGGCAGAGAAAAGGAAAGGCGGAGAGAAAGAAAAATGAGAAAAAGACACCAAAAAAGGGACTGAAAAAAAGAGATACAGAGAAAAGGGAAGAAAGATAGAAAGAGACAAGAGAGAATGAGAAAAAGAGAGACAATGATGGGGGAAGAGAAAAAACAAGGGAGAGAGAAACAGAGGTGGGGAGAGAAAGACAAAGGAAAAAAAGAACAGAGAGGATGGAGAGAGAAATAGAATTAAAGAGAAGAGAGCCAGAGAGAGGCGTGCGGGGGACCAGGCAGCAGGCTCCCCAGGGGCTCATACCCAGGACGGGCAGCCCAGGTGGGTGGCAGGAGGTGACCAAGGAGGCAGGGGACCTCTGCAGACACCCCAGCCTGTCTGGCAGCACGGCGACTTTAACGGTCCCCTGGGAGCTGATGGCATCTGACATCCCATCCCACAGCCCCCTCCCCTTCCAGCCAGGCCAGACTCTGACAGGAGGCTCCGCCTGCCCGTTTGTGGGCTTTGCTCTCCCGCCCTCTCGAGCCTCTGCTGTTCCCACGTCCACCTGGAGTGTGCAGGGTTGGGCTGGGCTGGGCTGCTAGTCAGGGTAGGGATTAGGCAAGGGCAGGGATTCCAGGCGAAATGCCACCCCCTCGTTGGGAGCCCCCAGATCCAGAAGCTTCTCTCTGCCTTCCAGACCCCAACATATTAAAGACCACCTTGCATCCGGAGATGATTTTCTGTAATAAAATAATTTTATTTTTATTTTCTGCATCCAGAGACTGTTTTCCCTACAGAGCCCTCCAACCTCACAGTAGGCAGTTAATATGGCTCCATCTAGTGAGACCTACTACGTGCCAGGCCCAGGCTGATTCTTTACACACACAGGCTCAGCCAACCCTCAGAATCAGATACGATTGGTTCCCATTTTATAGGTGGAGAAAGCGAGCCCCAAAGAGGTGAAGGTAGAGCCCAAAGTCAAGTCAGTCTGTCCGCAGTAGAGCCAGGATTCACACCCAAGTCTGACCCAGGGCCCTGTTAGTAGGCAAAAAGGATGCCGTTTGTGTAACCAAACCAATAGAGATGCACAGGAAAAAGGCCTAGGAGGATGTCCACAATGACACTGCTCGAACATGGCACCATGTGGCCTAATGAGTAACTAAGCCCACAGGTCTGGGTTCAAACCCCCGTTATTTCACTTGCTCACTGAATGTCCTTGAGCAAGTTACTCAACCAGTTTCTGCCTCATCTGTAAAATGGAAGTCACAATGGTACCTACCTTATAGCATTGTCATGAGGATTAGACGAGTTCACATTTGTGGAGCACTTAGAACACTGTATGCTCTGTGGGCACGTGCGTGTGTGCGTGTGTGTATACACGTACTTGGGTGGGTATGTGTGTGCTTATATGTTGTGTGTGCGAGCACATGTGTTCATGCACGTGCCTATGAGGGTTCGTGTGTCACATGTATGTGTACAGACACATGCATGAGCATGCAGACTTCTGTATGTGTGTGTGTGTGTTTCCGTGTGTCCATGTTGTCAGAGCCCAGTTGGTGTCTGAGTTGCTGTACTTCTGGGTTAAGAAAGAGTTTAATTTTCTCCTCTCTGGTTACTTGTGTTTTCCACAAATAACAAGCAACGCTTGTCATGGGAGGTAGACTTACAAGAAAGCTGTTACATAAAAAAAACGAAGTTGAAGTATTTGTTACCCTCCAGCCTCCTCTTCCAGAGATCTCTGAGTGTCCCCAGGCAGAACCCAGGCTCAGGGCACCCAGCTGAGCCCTGGCCCAGGAGGCAGTGCAGGGCTGGGAGCTGGAACTGGGCTGCCTGAGTGGGGTCTTCCCCAGACACATGGAATTCCCGCCCCAGGCAGCCGCCCAGCCTCAGCCTCTGCGGCCCAGACAGTGCCGGGTGCCAAAGCACACATCTTCCCGCTGGGGCAGCCTCCCCAGGCCCAGGAGGCTGACTGCAGGATGCCCAGGGAGGTGGGGCCTGCCGAGGCAGCAATGGGTGGGGGCTGCCGCATACAACCTCTACAGGGCTTTCCTACCACACCAGAAGGACAAGAGGGACTGGTTCCAATCTAGCCCCATCTCTGCGTCCAGTATGCTGGGTGTCCTGAGACAAGTCCCCATCCTTCTCTGGGCCTCAGATGCCCCATTGGAGAAACTGGACTAAGGACTCTTCTGCCTACAGCGGGCTGGGATCCACAACACACCTGGGGGAGCTCTGCAGCCCAGAGAGGGCAGACACAAATGACTGTGGCCCTTAGGAACCCAGGAGCATCAACAGTTATGCCCTGTTCTCTCAGAATGCTTAACCAGATCTTCTCCCAGGTAAACGGCACTGGTGTGGTTCAGAGCGCCCCATTCGTGACTCTCGCGGTCCTCACAGCTGCCTGTGAGGGAGCAACCCCGCCCATCGCATGGACGAGGACATGGGGGTACACAGAGCCTCGGCGACTCGTCCTGGGGCACGGAGCTTGTTTGCATGGTACCTGGAGTTCTCGCAGTGGACATCCTCGCACATAGATAGAATGCACACGCATCCACGGTGCACACACCACACACACTTACATGCACACACACACCAGCACATCCTCCTCCCACAAACCACAGAGATGGCTCACTCCCCCAGCCCTCAGATCCTTTCTACTTACACCCTCAGGTGCCCTTGCACAAATATACAGATACACACTCTGCACACACTTAATCATATTAACACACACAAGCCGGAGGTATTTGCTCTATCTCAGCACTGTTTTAAGCACTTTGTGTGGACGAGCTCATTAATCCTCAGAACAACCCTGTCAGACTGGTACTGTTATTTCATCATATCTGTTTTTACACATATGAGGAAACTGAGGCACAAGCAGGTGAGTCATTTGCTTGGGGTCACACATCCAGTGGGTGGCGGAGGTGGGACGCACCGGGAAGGCTAGTTTCGCCGCCTCTCCACAGGCACAGACAGACATACACGGAGGAAGGCACAGCCCCCAGTGCAGCCACACAGACAAAATCAGCCCCTCCTACCCGACACGGTCTCACATCCACAGAAACTGGGGAAATCGCACTGGCAGCAAGCACACAGCGCGCCCCTGGCCGCTCCGCTGGTGGGAGCCTGTCTGCTGTCCTCCCCGACTAAGCCTGTTCCCGGGTTCACTTCGGCAGGTTCCTAGTGGGTAAAAATGTTGGGAGGGCAGGGAATAATCGGGGAGGGCCCAGATTATGCCCGGGGCTGGGATCTCACTTTAGAGTAGGAACACTTTCTCACCCCTGAATTTTATCCCGCTGGATTCAGCTGCTGCTCCATCCTCATCCCTACTGGAATTCTCTCTCGGCTTGGAGGGGAGAAGGGGAAGTTGTTCTGGAGAGTACTAATATTTGAGGAAGTATAGCTCAGTGGCTAACAGTGCAGGCTCTGGATCCAGACGGCCTAGGTTCATAGGCCAGCTTCATGGTTTACTAGCTGTGTGACCGTGGGCAAGTTATTTAACCTTTCTGTGCCTCAGTTTCCTCATCTATAAAATGGGGCTGCCTAATGGCATTGTTGTGAGGATAAAATGAGTTAATACATGTTAAGACACTTAACACAATGTCTGGCATAGGGCAATCAGTCAATAACGTTAGCTATAATAATAGCTTATAATAATAATAACAGTCAACATTTATTTAGCATGTCCATTTTGTGTCAGGCACCAAATGCTTTATGGATGAGATCACATTTAAGCCTTGCTCCAGTTTCATGGGTCAGGTATCAGCATCCCCATTCTACAGACAAGGAAATAGAAACTCAGAGAGGTTAAGTAACTCGCCTAAGTTCACACAGCTAGTCCCAGTGGAAATTGGATTCCAATGCCAGGTCTCTCTGATTCTTATCCCAGTGTTATTTTCAACCAGTAAAGTTGCTTTTAAGAAGAAACTGTGAGACAGGAGCCTCGTGCTTGAGAGAGGAGGCTGAGAAAGCTGGAAGGCTCTTAAAGATCTTCTAGGTCACCCCTTCAATTGCCAGTTAGAGAAAGAGGTTCAGAGAGGTTAAGTGACTTGTCCACGGTCATACAGCAACTGGCAGACTCAGGACTGCAACTCAGTCCTATGTCACTTTGTAACTCAATCTGTGTCACTCCAAATCCAAACAGGAGGAGGGAAGCAGCTGGATGGAGGGGGTGGAGGGAGGGGAGCACATATGAAAAATAATAGCAGTGATCTAGACTATTCAAAACTCTTCAGGTCAAATGCTCCAGGTTCTTCCAAAAGATAAACTGTAAGAAAATGAAAGGGATGGAGGGAGAATCAGCAAACTTAAAAGATATACATTTTTTATGTGGAAAAGACTAAACTTTACTGTTTAAGGGTGTGCACTTGGGAGATAAAGAAATATTATAAAAGTCAGGCCGTGACTGGGGTGGGACATTTGAGGGGCTTCTATTTCTTAATCTGACTGGTGGTTACAAGTGGTTCATCTTATTAGGTCCCATATTTATTTTATGTGACTTTCTGTATTTGTGCTTTATTTTATAATAAAAACAAAAAAAAACCAGCAGTAGTAATTTCTACAGTGACACCTTCCATCTGTTACTGGCTTAACCAGGCATGAGGATTTTAATCTTCTTTCAACAGTTCAGGACACGAAGGTTCAAACAGGAAGGCAACTTGCCCACAGACACACAGCAAATGAGTCTGGGAGCCAGGACTCGACCCATGTGGCTTGGTGTGTCTCCACAGCACAGCGGCGGCTAGGCTGCCTGGGCTGTCGGTGGTAGTTCCCAACGCAGCAAGGGAGGTTGGAGAGGCCTCATGACAGATTCAGAGAAACCAGCTCCTCAGAAAATAAAGCACAGCCAGCTCCCAAGTCTGCCTCCTGCTCTCTCTGCGTCCAGAGAGCAGTGTCGTCCAGAGGGAGATAGGACGGTCTAGCAGCGGGCAAGGACCAGAGCCGTGGAGTCAGATAGCTCTGGATGACCTGAGGCAAGTCCTAAGCGCTCTCTGAGCCTCCGTTTCCTCATCTGTAAAATGGGAACAGTGAATAGGTGTCACCTTGTTTGGCTATTAGGAGAAATTCAGTGAGATATGGACAGTGCTAGTCCACAAAGCAAAGTTTGCTCAACGTTAGCTGTTCACCTCCCCAAACAGAAACACTGAGTGATTCCACGGACGAGATGCTCAAGAACAGGCAAAACGAACTAGGGTGACGGAAGCCAGATCAGCGGCTCCTTTGGGGGGTGCTGACCGAGAAGGCATGAGGGAGCTCCGATGGAGGGTGCCGGATCTGTTTTATATTTTGATCTGGGTGGTGATTACACGGGTGTACACACGTAAAAATTCATGTAGTTGTACACTTCAGATTTGGGTACTTAAAATTAAGTTATACCTTAAAAAAGTTTAGAGTTATATAGGGTTTACAAAATGCTTGTTTAATTTAAGAGTTCTTTCAACAACTATAAAATTAAAATCCTACATAAGAAAAAACACACACCAATGGAAATATCCCCTCTTGTCTCCCCAACACACACTCCTACCCAATACACGTGAATACCCTCCCGGGTCACCCACTAAACCCCCCAACACTGTACACACACAGCCCAAGACCCCGACAGCAGCACAGATAGAAGCCAGCATCCAATACAGCAGACACACCTGCATTCCCACTCAACCCCACAGCACAGCCATCTGCAAATACAGATGCTTTTCCACTCTGGGTGCCTGGAAACACACCCCACATGCAAACACACGAGCAGAGACATACACACAGACCAAACCCACAGACCAAATTGACTCGATGAGCAGATCCGTGAGTCAGACAGATGTGGGGGGCTCTTGGCCCCGTCACTTCCTCACCATAGGACCTGGGGCAGGTCAGGTATTTCTTTGAGCCTCTGTAAAATGGGCCCAGTAAGATCTTCTCTCACGAAACGAAACAAAATGAGAAGGAGCAAACAAGCTCTCTGAGGGAAGGAGCTGTACCCTCAGTGACTCATATCAGGTCGTTATTAATTAAACGTGTATGTGCTGTAAAGTAAACTTGTGTGTCTTGTCAGTTCTCACCAGATTAATCTATAGATTCAGTATCATCCCAAGAAAAATTCCAACAAGGTTTCTGGAGGAAGTTGGCAAGCTGGGTCTAAACGTCATGAAGAAGAACCATGGTCCGAGAATGTTCATGACACTCCGTTAGTTATAATATTAGTAATATGTGACGATTAAGCAGAAAACAGAAAATGAGTGGAGGGTGAAGCTGGGACATAGGGGTGAGGAGGGGCGAGGAGGGCACAGCAGGGCAAGAAGAGGGAACAGCATGGGCAAGGCTCTGAGGCTGGAGGGAGTCTGGTTCATTTGAAGAAGTGAGACAAAGGCAGGTCAGGGAAGACGCAGAGAGTACACAGTGTAAGAGGTGCGTTGAGAGATGGGGTCAGAGGTGAGCAGAGGCCGGCTGGAGGCCCTGAATGTCACCCAGCTGCCAGGCTGGTGAGGACCCAAGATTCTCCTTTGAGCTTTGCCCAGTGCCCCCTCCTGGTGCCCTAGTGGGACGTGGGGACCAGGGCCTGGGAGGGAGGCGGGAGAGCAGACCAGGGCTTAGCCCCCCGGGGAAAGGGGCACCTCATCCCAGCCCAACCTCCCGGGTGCTGGTTTCCCACGGACCCTGAGAGCCCTGAAAGCAGGGGGGTGCCCTTGAGGGATCCCTCCCTGTCTTCCTCTGCCCAGGAAGGATTCTGAGCAGGGTGTTCGCAGGGCTGAGCCAGGGAGCCCCCCTCAGTCTCCCGGGTGTCAGAGAGGACTGGCCCCCTCCAAAAAGGGGGAGGGTCACTAGATGACGGGGCGCCAGTGCTCCTGCGCCCTGGCCCAGCAGACCCGGGGCGCGAGGCCGCCAGGAGTCGAGGCCGTGCCCTCGGGGGCCGGTGTCCGGAGCGCTGGGGAATCCTCGACCCGGTCCAGCTCGGACAGCTGCACGGCCAGGTGTGCCCGCGGAATTTGCTGTGTCGCCGGCCGGCGCAGCCCGAGCGGAAAAGCCCCGGCGTCAGCGCCCCCCGCCCGCGCCGAGGCGCCCCCACATTCCTGCGCCGGGCGGGGAGCCGGCCCCGCGGCCACATCCTGGCGCCCGGCCCTGAGAATTCGACGGGGTGGGGCGGGAAGGGACCCGTGGGACCCTCCGGGCCTCCTCGCTCCTCGGGGGCGGCGTGAGAGGAGCCAGACTCCCCATCTGTTAAATGGGGACGGTGACACTTTGCCTTGCCTATGAGCAGCCCAAGATGAGCACCTTTTAGAGGTGATCACTTATTGTGCGCCTACTGTATGCCTGAACCCAGCAAAATAAGGTTTCCCTTGCTTATCCAGCACATTGTTCTCATTTTTCAGGTGAGGAAATGAGATAAGTGACTTGCCCTAGGTCACACAGGTAATAAATCCCCAGTCGAGACGTGAATCCATGTCTGTCTGTGTTCTGAACCAACATCCTACATGGCCGCTAAACCCTATCAGCTGTGGCTTGGTAAACTTTGCAGAGTGCTGTGACCAGGTGAGGTCAGAGTGGCACTCCCCAGACCCAGGAAGCAGTGTGGGCTCCTGGCGAACCGCTTGGTCCGGAGGGGCATCTTGAGCCTAGTGTGAATCCCAGCTCTGCTGGATTGCTAGCTGTGTGATCTTGGCTAAGTTTCTTAGCCTCTCTGTGCTTCAATGTTTCCATTTGTAGAATGGAGAAATAACAGCACCTACCTGTGGGGTTGTTGTGAGAATGAGAGTCACATACAGTAAAGCACTTAGCACAGTGCCTGGCACTGAGTTAAGGCCCAATAAAACAGTGGTTTTCTTGGAACCTAGGCATTTTATTCCCAGTTTGGTGTTCCTTTATATATATACACACACACACACACACACACACACACACACACCATTTCATAAATTGTGAAATATAACAAATGTACAAGATTTGTAAAATATAAATGTATAGTTTAATGAGTATTTTTAAAGCAAACATCTATGTAACTACCCCCAGGTACATTGCCTACACCCCCAAAACCCTCTGACCCCAATGCCCTCCCTCCATCCTGTAGGGAACTGTTGTACTGACGCTCTGATGCTGGGAAACTCAGTTCCTTGCTTTTCCTTCTAATTTTACCAACTCTTTCAGTCAACAAGAGCTCCCTCTTCCCAGACCTCAGCGCTGTGACTGCCTGAGGCAGGAAGGTCTGGGGTCTGCAGGAGTCAGCAGCCAGAGGAGGGAGCAGGAGGGTCCTCAAGGCCGCTGTGGTGGTGTAGGGTCCCAGGGAGCCTCTCCTGCTGCTCGTCCTGTGGCCTGCAGATGAGCGGAGCCGGGTCCCTGCCCTGCACCAGACCCTGTCCCCAGATGCACCCAGATGATGGGCAGCCTGGGGTTGTATGTGTTGGGAGGCACCGCTGGTGGATACAACCCCCTCCCAGTTTGGCCTCTGGTAGACACCGGCTTTGCTCAGCTGCCTCATCCCAGGGAGTGGCTAGCCATCCCCTGCGGCCAGAAGGAGGTGGTCAGAGGTTAAGAACGGGGGCGGCATTGCAGAGGAGAGCTCAGAAGGAAGGCGTTGGTGCTGGGGATGAATACTTCTGCTCTCTGGCCGGGAGCTGTGCACAGAGGGCTGCCCGCTGGGAGAATTCCTGGGCTGCCTACTCGCCCCCCCAACCCGGGGTGAATTATTTCTCGCACACCAGCCACCAAAAGGCACCTGGTGGTTGCTCTTCCTGGAATGACCGCTTCCCACTGTTCTTCTGGCCAACCCCTGGCCCATCCTTCAGACCTGGGCTTAGATTGAAGGCACCTCTTCCAAGAACTCTTCCCTGACGTGTCCCTGGCCCTATGGGGTCCTCTCCTCATGGCTCCGAGCATTTCTCCCTGAACCCATTATCATTCTACCGCTGCATCCTTCAGACTTTACGGGCCAGAAAACCCCTTTCACAGCGATTTATAATCTTGGGAACCGCTTAAGATTTAAAAAGTTAATAATTTCATAATTATTATTTTCTGTTGTTTCTCTTCTATTTATAAAGAAGCAATTTAAATTTAAAAATAACTTCCTCTACATTAGCATATTAATAATGATTCTTTAATTTATTTAACAATAAGAAAAAGTTTTTTGAGTGCCCAGTAGGTGCCAGACATGGTTCTAGACATTTAGAATGCATTAGTGAGTAAATCAGGCAACATTCTCTACCTTCTGGGGCTGACATCCAAGTAGGAGAGACAGAAAATGAACAAATGAATAAATAAAGTATAAAGTATATTTAAAATAGAATCTTTGATGATACTCTAATCCATAAAGAGCTCCTATTTTTTGCCATTTAATCAAGTGATGAAAGCCCATTTACTTGAAAACAGACAAAGATCATTGTCAAAATAAAGATCTCTTTTCCAATGGAAACAGTCACTTTTTTTTTTTTTTGTATTCCACCCCAGCAGAATTAGTCTCCTTATGAATCAGTGGCATTATAATGTAATGTGGTTATAAAGGAGAAAAATTCTTTATGAGAAGGCAGTATAAACCTACATTTCCTTTTATTTAATCTTTAGTTTATGTAGATTCATGCCCAGCCCGTCAAAGCACAATTGTAACTTCAGATGATTTCTGTGCAACCATTCCAGAAATGTAGTGATTTTACATTTTTCAAAAAACTCAAACTTATTTGTCCAAGAGAGACTCAGACTTCAAGATAAATTCTATAATTTCCAAACTCTTGCAACAAAAGTGACACATATATGGGATCTGCTTATGAAAATACACTTAGCATTCAATAAGAAATTGTACCTTTTTGTAGCAGACATATTTCTGGTTACAGTTCTCCATTTCTGTAGTAAACATGAAGCCATGTGCTTCTGTAAAATCTGACTCTCAGAAACCTAAAACATAAAATTCTGAGCAAGGTCAAAATTATGATAGCCCGATTTTAAAATTTTAAACCTTATCAGATGGATTTTTGGAGATTTAATTAGAAGTGCTGCTGAATATTTACTTCATTAAATTTTTCTTTATATGAATATCTGCAAACTGACTCTTCTTTAATGAATGTGACTCATCAATATTTCAAATCAACATTTTTACTTCCATGTTACTTATGGTGATATTTTAATTCTGTCATCCCTTCTTCATTTATTAGTTGAGATTTTTCTTTAACAAGAAACTCATCTACTCTTTGATTATTAGTGGTTCAGTTCATATAGGAGGGGCAGGAAAAATGCTTAATTCTTTCCCTTTATTTATAATGAGTTGATTCCTCCAAAGGTGTTCATTACTTTTTTTTTTTTTTCTGCTCAGAAAGATTTGCCCTGAGCTAACATCTGTTGCCAATCTTCTTCTTTTTTTTTGTATGTAAGTCACTGCCAGGCATGGCCACTGGTGAGTGGTGTAGGTCTGCACTCAGGAACCAAACCCAGGTGGCCAAAGCGGAGCGCCCTGAACTTAACCACTAGGCCACCGGGGCAGGTCCTAAAGGTGCCCATTATTTTTTAAAGTACCATCATGAACCCAGGGATTTAAACCTATGTGTGTGTTTCCATCTATTACAATTATTATTCTTAGTTATGCTCAAACTGTCCCATCTTGGCCTGTGGGAGCCTTTCTGTTGGCTCCTGTGTCCTCCTGAAATGACCTGAACAGTCTTTGGTAGCTTCTGGCTTCCTTGCTTTTCTGGTTTGACAAGATGGTCCAGCCTCATCTTGAACATTCTGCCTCAAGCCTGGAAACTGTGCTTTTAAAGGGTGATAAATCTGTAGTTATTAAGGAAACTCACCTATCCAAAACACTGGAGGGCCTAACATCTAGCCCAACGCTTGGTGCATAGTGAAGAGTTAAATGTTGATCGGCTGAATAAATGATTATCACCTTCACTAGACTTTAAGTTCCTTGAAGCCAGAGACCATATACTTCTGACAAGTGTTGAACAGATAAATGAAGGAATGAAAACCAACAATTAGGTGGTACCACTGAAGTCTCAGGCAGGGCAGAACCCTGATGCTTGTGGTCTTCTATCACCCTCTGTTGGGGAGGGGCAGGGCCTCATCCTCCAAAACGTTAGAATCTTCAAACCTTCAAACAGATCCCCACCCATTAGTGAGTTGTAAAATCAGTTCAGTGGGTTATGACCAACACTTTTAGTTGAATTTATAATTGACCAGAAATTATCAGAGTGCCTCACACAGCAGAGGCAAATTCTGTCAGAACTGTCAGAAAGCTATATTTGTAGCTATATCTATGTATCTATTAGCATCTATATAGATATAATATCTATCTATAAAGATGCAATAGATACACAGATATAGCTACAAATATAGCTTTCTATATATATATAAATATATATATTATATATAATTATATATATAATATATATAGATATATAGTATCTATATATATTACATATATATATTCACTTAGCCCTGGTGGACTTAGTGGTTAAGATTCAGTGCTCTCACTGCCACAGCCTGCGTTCATTTCCCAGTCAGGCCACCACACCACCCATCTGTCAGTTGTCATACCGTGGCAGCTGCATTTTGCTGTGATGCTGAAAGCTATGTCACCAGGATTTCAGATACCAGCAGGGTCACCCCTGGTGGACAGGTTTCAGCAGAGCTTCCAGACTAAGACAGACTAGGAAGAAGGACCTGGCCACCTACTTCCAAAAAAATTGGCCATGAAAACCCCATGAATAGCAGTGGAGCATTGTCCAATACAGCGCCGGAAGGGGAGAGGATGGTGCAAAAGACTGGGCAGGGCTCTGCTCTGCTGTCCACAGGGTCACTAGGAGTCACAATCAACTTCATGGCACTAACGACAATAAATTCACTCATATGCTACACATATATTTTTATGTGTGTACTGGATCACAACCAGTGATTTGTTGATAAATGTTTAACAACTAGCTCTCTATGTGAAAGAGTATAAGTATATATGTACCTAAGTTTGTTAGAAATTTTTCTTAACATAAAAAACATGTAGCACATAATTTACAAATAATAAAATATACAATTACTCTCTATTGTAAATTCCATATAGTGAAATGATTCTCACAGAATGCTTTCATTGATTTTTGCTGGACTCTTGTATTCATAGGCAACTTATAGTTTCAGTTCAACCATGTTTTGACAAATGGAGTTGCATCCCAATCTAGACAACCAAATAAAGCCCTGATTTGTAGCACTTGCCAATTTCCTGAGTGTAAATACCACCACCATGACTGATTTCAAGATACCAATGTGACGTCACCGAACACAGAGTTGGGAAGAGTTGCACAGCAGCATACTACACAGATACCATAGATGTAAGTAACCCTGACAGCAGAGATAATAATAAAATATAGTATAATACTTAGGAAATGATGATTTGGGGGCAATTATTTTGAGTTTAATTGTTAGTTGATATAGTGTAATTTTTAATAATGACTGTTTAACAATCAACTTGCAAAAGTCTGAAAATTTAACAATCTCCTCTCACAGGCCTATATGACTGGGCTCCAACATACCATTGGAGTCACAACATAAATATGTATTTCCTAATATGGGTTGAAATTAAAAAAAGAAAAGATGAAAACTTCTCTAGAGACTTACAGTTTTCAGGTCTGGGTTTAACCCAGGCTCCAAAAATCTCCAGGGATGAAGTTGCACAGTCTCAAGTGAAACAAACCCATTTCCTTCTACAGAAATACAAACCCTGAAACTTTCAGAAGGTACATTTTTGACAGTTCCTGTGGGTGATGCTTGCCATCCAGCACCCTCTCCCCTTTTCTTGGGGTGGGGGATCAGGATCTGGATTTTCACTGGGAGAACCACTTAGCTAATAATGTCCAATGTATGTCCCTGTTTTTACATTATGCAGTTTGCTGTGGAAAGTAACAATAATTTAGCACTGGACACTCTTCAGGGAATAGAGATGGTTTCAGATACTATTTACAAGCTGCCTTCACAAATAACATCTTTCCGGCTGTGTAGTTTCTATTCCTAATCATGAAAAGCCAAACTGGTATAATCACCATTGTATTTTCTTTTTTTACCTAGCTTTTTGAAGGCCTGGCGATATCTTGCTACAAAAGAAGTCTGATTAGACAAACGCAATTTACAGATATGAAGATCATCTTGAGATGGTTTTAAGGAATTAATAATTTTATTCTCATTAGTTTATTGATTCTCTACATAAGAGATTTTAAACATCAGTCTATTATAGGCATAAGTCAGGCCAGTGTTTCCCAAAGTGTGGTAGCTATCATTGGTTTCGGGACGTGAGATTATTTTAGGCAGCTAGATATGATGAGTATTTCAATAGAAATGTTTTATTTGTAGTAGAAGGAACATAACTGGCACACAGAATCCATGATTCCATGGATATTTTTACTCGAGAGGCTATTCAGCAGGTGTTTAAGTTTTAAATGTGTATTGTTTAAAGAAAAATGTTGAGTAAATAATAGTATTGGTGGTACCTGGACATAGCAAAAGCAGTTAAGGTGGCTGTAATGGGTTGAATGGTGACCCCCAAAAAGATATGTCAAAGTCTTAACCCCTGGTACATGGGAATGTGACATTATTTGAAAATAGGATATTTGGAGATATAATTAAGGATCTCAAGATGAGATTATTCTGGATTTAGAGTGGGCTGTAAATCCAATGACTAGTATCTTCATAAGCAATAGAAGGAGAAAAGACACACAGAGACACAGTGGGGAGAAGGCCATGTGAAGACAGAGGCAGAGATTGGAGTTATGCAGCCACAAGCCAAGGAATGCCAAGGACTGCTGGCAGCCACCAAAAGCTAGGAAAGAGCCATGGAAGTGATACCAAGCAACGGGCTCACTCTGCTTGCTGCGATCTGAGCCAATTAATCACAACAAGTTAGGCACTGAGAAAGGAAGTTTTAATTCAATTAGCCAGCATAATCGGGAAGATGGCAAACTAATGCCTCAAAAACACCATCTTCAAGGATTTCAGAATCTTGAGGCAGTTATGTAGGGAAAATGAGCAGTAAGGAGGAGGCTTCCTTCAGGCATGACGGACTCTGGGGTCTTTTATTGCCCCATTCTTCTGTCAGCTGTGATGGATACCTTGTAGGTGTGTTTCCCACCTGTGATCAGCCTGTTCCTGGAGAGAAACTCATAGAACAAAGTTTTAATTTATCAAGCAATCAGGAAGTACATACATCAGCGGAGGCCATAAATCAGGAGAGCATGTGAATTTTTTTAGAGTACGGCAGAGCAGCGAGTAGTCACACAGAGGAGGGGCTGGGGCCATTTAGTATAACAAGATGGCCTCACTTATACTCACACACAGAAGGGATTCTCCCTTGGAGCCTCCAGAAGGAACCAATCTTGTCAGTGGTGTGCTTTCAGACTTCTGGCCTCCAGAACTGTCAGGGAATACATTTCTGTTGTTTTAAGCCACCGAGTTTGTGATCACTTGTTATGGCAGCCCAAGGAAACTAACACAGCAGCAAAGAAATGACTCAAGGTTGGGAAACACTGAATTAGACACCCAGCCATGATGGGGATGAGAGGGTTTAACTCTGTGATAAACTGAGTGACTGAGTCATCAACACCCTCATCCGATCTCCATTAGCCCCTAGCATCCAGCATTTTCATTCAATACAAATAGTTGTTTTTAAGGTGAAAATAAATCCAACAATTTTAAATTTAAATAATTATTTTATGCATTTATTTTCTTATGTCCCTGTACCCGGACCACCGTAACGAACCTCGAGTTCATAAACTAACTGTTGGGAAAGGTGGATCTCTTATCTCCCCGTTTTACAGATGAAAAACTAAGGCTCAGACGGAGGAGGTGTCTCTGACAGAGTAATGATGTTGTACCACTGCTACTGTTCCTGCAGTGTTACACTTATTCCTCCCCGTGTCAACCAAATACTCCCACAAGCCCTTTTTCCCCGGACCAGAGCAGGACACAGGGGCTGAGATTCGAACCTGCCGCACACGCAGCGTGTGGCTCCGCCGCCGAACTGAGAAGGGAGAGAGGCATTCAGAGACGGGAGCGCTGCAGAGGCCGCTGGCCAGGAGGGGGCGCACGCGGGCTCCGGAGCGCGAGAGCTCCCCGGGGGTGGGGCCTGCGGGCGGCGCGCATGCGCCCGAAAGGAGGCTTCGGGGCCAGCCCGGGAGACGGGCGAGACGGTGGCCGAGAGGACCCGGGAAGACGGACGGTGGCCGACGAGGTCCCTGCGGAGGGCATGGAGCATCTGGAGCGCTGCGCGTGGTTCCTCAGGGGGACGCTGGTGCGGGCGGCCGTGCGGCGCTACCTGCCCTGGGCGCTGGCGGCCTCCATGCTGGCGGGCTCCGTCCTCAAGGAGCTGTCCCCGCTGCCCGAGAGCTACCTCAGCAACAAGCGCAACGTCCTCAACGTGTGAGTGCGCCGGCTCCTCTCCCGTCCCTGCCACGGCCGACCCGCCGTCGCCTCGCCCAGGGCCGGGGCCAGGTGCCCCGACGGACGAGCCGTGGGAGGGGGACGTCCTCCCAGTCGTGACAGCAGCGTCTGCACGGGTGTCTCGCCGGAGGGACCCCGGGATAGCTGGTGTCACTGGCAGCTCGCGAGCTCGCCTGGGCAGGGGTGACGAGCAGGGTTGTGTGCGTGTCTGTAGGGTTGTGGGTGGGAGGGGGGAATGACCCAGCCTATGTCGCCGCTCCCCCACCGCCCCTTGGAGTTAGGAGTTGGCCCCTGCCCTGGGGGCGATGCCACCTCCCTCTTGCCTGCCTGTGTCACACCCCGCGCCTAGCCTAAGCTGGATCCCCCAGCTTGTGACAGAATCCCATCCCCACCTGTGAAAGACCTGCCTTCTGCCCCCCACCGCCCTTGAGAGCCTTGTCCCAGCCTGTGACAGCGGCCCCACTCCAAGACAGTCCCGGAGGAGGGGAGCCCCCCAGCCCATGACCTTTCCCCTGGATCTCCTTGGACCTTCTCACTCACTCAAAGTTCATGGCAGTGGCCCAGGAAAGCAATCCCAGCTGGGCTCTTTGAGACATCTCCTTAACTCTGCCCACCCACTCCTTTTTTTTTTTGACTCCCGAATTTTAAGTTTATTGCATAAAAACAGTGTTGCAGTAGTAAAAGGAGACTCTGAAAGATAGAACTTCTGCCTCGGTGTGAGCCTAGATTCCTCTGCAGAGTCGTGTCTGCAGCATCTCCCAAAAGTCAAGCCCAGCTTTGGTGTCTACTTAAAACCGTGGTTTCTCTCCCAGGCAGCTTCGGCAAATGCCGGGCAGGTCTTGGCTCTGACAAGACCTTTGCATGTCAGTCCCAGGGAAGGTTTTAGTGACAGGCCCTCAAGTGGTGTCTGAGAATCCTTTGGAACCCAGGGAAGAAGCATTCTGTCCTCGGCCCACCGTGGTTTCTCACCCACCCATGGGGGCTGCGCTAAGAGTAGATGATGAGAGTGCTAGTGGCCCCAGGTGTGCTGCGCATGTTTCCTGCAGCAGGTCCCCAGCTCAGCCACCCTTGATGAGCACAGGGGAGGCAGATGAGCCAGCTGCTGCTTTATCTGGCCTGGGTGAGCTGAGAGCCAGGCAGTCTGGCACACAAGTCCCTGTTGTTTGTGGGTAGCCATGGGTTCTGGCGTTTTGTTCCAAGCTTCTGTGTGGAAGGGAAAGGAACTAGTGAATCATTGGCTCCGAAGGGATTTTAAAAATCATCTGGTCCCCTCATCTCTGTATAACAGCTGGGGAAACTGAGGCCTAGAGAAGCGTGGTAAGAAGTCAGAATGAGGATTTGAATCTGGATCTTTTAGCTCGAAGTCAGGCTCTGTTCCAAGATCGTTTCTGCCAGGGAGGAAAGAGCTATGGTGTACAAAAAGTGTGGGCTTTGGGGCTGGCCAAGGCTTGGTTTAATCTGTGCTTGTGGTTGTGTGAGTGTGACCCTGGGCAAGGTATTGAACTTTTCTGAGCCTCAGATTCTTTATCTATTAGACCGGGCAAATGATACCCTCCTAATTGTGAGTGTTCTATGGGAAAATGAATGTGTGTGAAAGCTCCTGGCATTTGGTAAATGCTCAGTTATTATCACTTTCCTGAGCAAATCGCATAGTGCGTAAGATCGCAGACCCTGGATGTGAACCCCAGCTCCACCACTTATGTCCTCCACTTTGGGCATGATACTTCTCTGTGCCTCAGTTTTCTTATCTGCAAAATGGGGATAATAACTGTACCGACCTCATCGAGTTGTTTAAGGATTAAATAGTTAATACGTTTAAAGTACTTAGCAAGTGAAGTTATCTGTAGCTTTTACCAACTGTTCTCCTTTTCCCTCCCTTGAGGGTCTAGACCTGAGTCGTGAGAGTTTCCTCTCCGCCACGTCCCCTCTCCTCACTTCCACTTTCCTCCCCTGCCAGGTATTTTGTCAAAGTGGCCTGGGCCTGGACCTTCTGTCTCCTCCTGCCTTTCATTGCCCTCACCAACTACCACCTGACAGGCAAGGCTGGCCTGGTCCTGCGGCGGCTGAGCACCCTGCTTGTGGGCACGGCCGTCTGGTATGTCTGCACCACCATCTTTTCCAACATTGAGCACTACACAGGCAGCTGCTTCCAGTCGCCGGCCCTGGAGGGGGCCAGGAACGAGCACCAGAGTAAGCGGCAGTGCCACGGGGAGGGAGGCTTTTGGCATGGCTTCGACATCTCTGGCCACTCCTTCCTGCTGACCTTCTGTGCCCTCATGATTGTGGAGGAGATGGCCGTGCTGCACGAGGTGAAGACGGACCGAAGCCACCGCCTCCATGCCCCCATCACCACCCTGGTGGTCGCCCTGGGCTTCCTGACTTTCATTTGGGTGTGGATGTTTCTGTGCACGGCTGTTTATTTCCACAACTTGTCCCAGAAAGTGTTTGGCACCCTGTTTGGTCTGCTGGGCTGGTACGGGACATACGGGTTTTGGTATCTGAAATCCTTTTCCCCAGGACTGCCTCCCCAGAGCTCTAGTTTGAATTTGAAGCAAGACAGTTATAAGGAATAAAAGAGAAACAAAAGGGGTGACAGCAGGACAATGACCGATATATTTTTCAGTTTTCTTAGTTATTTGACTAAATTGTTGATCCTACTTCAGAGAGGAAGCTTACCGGGCAGTTCTGGTGGGTGATGGTGGAGTCTGGGGAGGGAGTTCAGTCCCCAGACTGATTGGCAGTGTCACCCTGTGTCACAAGCACCACCATTTCCAGTCAGGCACTTTGCGTCCCTGGCAAGACTCGACCTTAATCTGGACCGTCCCTTTTGTCCCTGGAGGGCAGAGCTAACGTTCAGCGAGAGGACAGAATCAGGAAGGCCTCAATTGTGTGGCCGAAGGGGAGGCCAGGGCCGCAGGACTCCTGCTGCCGTCATTCTCCCTGATTCTTAGTTCTCTTCTATTTTAACGGCTGTTGGTGCTGTTATTTAGCAGTATTTCTCTCTGCTCAATTTTGCGTAGGCATTTGTTTCCAGCAGAGTTCTTTATAGAACAACCAGCCACCTGAGAGACACTCGCTGGTGGTAGTATTTCTTTCATCTGTGGAATGTTAAATATTGCAACTGGTTTGTGATTAGCTCCCCAAACAGTTAAACTGGAGTGCCTCTGCGACAGATGGTTTTTATGTAAGGAACATTGGTAATTTTCTGTCCGTGTTGTCTATTATATGTTGGGTTTTGGATCAATGAGGTTACTTTTCTTTCCTTGTATTCTGAGTGAATGCTTTATGGTTGTTAATAACAACTATGGCATTTGTTCTTTGTCGACAAAACTGAAAGTAACTCACAACTCCAGTGCTGCACTTTGGCACGTGTGTAGAATGCTTTGAGTTTTTTTTAGAACACTAATTTACTTTTTATAAACCAAACTCTTGGCTTGTACTATTAAATTCCACCTCATGGGGCTGTTTTCTCTGTTAAGAATAAAACCAGAAAGCAGACATTTTATTAATAATTTGATGACTTTTAAGCTGAATCAAAGTAATTTTGCAAAAAGCATATTTGCACTGAAACTTTCCAGGCCACACATGGGTGGTGTAGGCTGAACCGTGCTTCAGAGCTGTGCGATAAGTACATTGGTCAGTACGCTGTGGCCCAAGGCATTTTTCCCTTTTGCACAGATTGTGGTAAGTCAGAAGTGAAGGAAAATGTCTTCCGTTGCCTCTGATGGCAAGAAGCCAACCTGTTTGCAAAAGTGTCCTTATTAAACGGTGGCGTGACTTTGGCCTCATGCTCCACCCTCAGCAAAACAAAACCAGACCTGGGCCTGTTCAGCTGACCTTGAAGTCGACCTTTTCTTTCCCTTTTGAAGCACTTCTCAATTTCCATCCTTGTCCTTTTTTGGCCTTCCCTGTGAGAATGCTGGGACGGGTTAGAAATCCTGTCACCTCCCCCCGCCCATGAAGGCATAGTGATATGCTGTGTAAGATATTCCCTTCCCCTCTCCCAGCTGTCTCCTTAAGCCTTTCAAACCGAGCCCCTTACATTTTGGATAATTGTCCTGGAAGCTTCTTTGATGCCCCTCCCCCCAGTCAAACCTGATGATAGCATTAACTGATAAGCACTACACTTGACTGCCTTAACTCAAGCTTAGGTTGTTAGGAGCTTGAGTTCCCAAAAATATTTAGGATAAATTGTATTTCATATAAAGACATATTTAAAATACGTAGTAGTTTGTATCCCATTGGGCTGTACATTGTTTTGATCAAAATGTGAGGTGTGATATGTTGTACCCAAAGGTAGCAGAAACACCTGCACTGAGATCCCAGAGGTGTCACCATGGTGCTTTGGGAGCATTGGTGAGATGTGATGGGCCCCATGAGAACGCTTTTGCCCTCTGGAGTTTACATCCATAAACGGGGTGGAGGTGGGGGTGGGGTAGGTGGCAGGGCCTACCGAAGGAATTGAAATCTCCTAAGTTTCATGTTCAACACCAAAAGGCAACAGGCACAGGGTGGCTTCAGAAGTTCATTTGTCACACTGAGATCTCCAGACATTTCTCTCCTGCAGGTCTGAGTCAGGCTCAGCATTAAGTGAACTCTGGGGAGTGTCATTTAGTGCACCTTGCGTACTGACTAGTCTCCCATCACTTCCTGTTCGATCTTAGCACCCTTCCCTTTTTCTTGGGAACATGCACTCTATCCCTTAGGCACTCGTGAGATGTGGGCTCAAATCTTGGCCCCACTGCTGAGACCTGCCTGACCCTGGGCAAGCTTCATTTTCCTCATCTGTGAAATGGGAGGCGATACTGTCAGGATGAGGGGAAGTGATATGTGTAGAATGCCCAGCACATGTGCTTAGCAGGCGATAATCCCCTGCCTCCTTTTTCTTGACTAAGCCTTCAGAACTTTTGGCTCCTCTAGAGAAGGCAGGGAAACTAACATCTTTTGAGTGCCATTTGGGGCCTGGGTCTCCTGTTGAAACAGCCTTGTTTTGTCTTTTGAAAAGTGTCTGTTGTCCCAGGTGCTGAACAAGAGACTTTGGAGGGCGTCTGTGGTCACGATGCTGCCGTGCTCCTTCTGCCTCTCCACGGTGAGAGGTTCGTCCACGGACGCCTCGTTTTCCACGTGCATCTGTCGTCGTCTGACTACCAGATTGTATTTAGAGAATGGCTCTTGCCACTGTTATAGACACACAGATTGTGTGTGTAAACAAGCAAATTAAGTAAACTGAAGATAATGAAATCCCACATTCCAGCATTTCGTGTGTTCCTTTCTAAAATCCTTAAGAAAGTCTAGAACCACTGAAGCTCAGCCCACTTTATGAAAGTAGTGTAATTCTTTCTTGAGCTACGTGTTATATAGAGGGTATTTCATGGCTGTATTTACTCTTATTTTTTCTCCTAAATCCTGTAAAGTAAGTATATATTCAGTCATATATCTCGTAGCTTGATTTCCTCCTTCCTTCTGTGCCATATCTGTCTTAGAGTCCAGAGGTCTGGATCAGCCAGATTTAGGAGCTGTTTTCTTGGCAGAAGGAGAAGAGGTAAGCCCCGTGGAAATAACACTGAAGAGCAGTTACAAAGTTCACTCAGATGAGGTCATCTTTGAAAGTGCTGGGTAGCCCTAGAGGCTTATACACAGGTGAGGCCTTTTTGTGCCTTTTAGTGCCCACTCATTTGTCGGCCTGACCTGCTTGGCACCTCCAGGCAGTGCCTGTCGAAAGCTTATACTGCATTCCCTGTTCAGATTCTGTCAGCAGCAACAAACCCTTCTTGAGTTCATACTGTGATCCAGGGGCTGGGATAGGCTGAAAAATTTCCTCCGTCATGGAGTCTGTGGTCCAAGGTCCATCCCTTCGGAGCTTAAGGGTGTGCTGGGGTTGCGAAGGTGAATTTGATACATCTGTGAGTTCAAGGAATTTTCACTCTTGTAGCAAAGACCCACAAGGAGCCAGCATCACCATAAAGTGTTCTGAGTGCTGGGCCAAGGTCAGGGCCTGGGAACATAGAGCAGGGGACCACCAGCTGCCCCGGGGAAATAGGGAATATTTTCACAGACCATAGCAATTCTTTTGGGTTTTGAAGGATGAGGAGGAGTTCAAGCAGGCAGAGAAGGGAATCTAAGGAAGCAGGAACAGTATGCTCATAGATATGTTACCATGATTTTTATTCAGATATCCCTTCTCAAGAAAGCTAACTTTCCCATCGTTTTCAAGAGCAACAGAGATTGAAGAAAGGCAGACTGAAAGAAGGACTATCAATGGAGATCAAGGATGCGCCCTGCTGTAATATAAAGAGCACTCAGCTAGAAGTTAGAACACTTGGCTTTGAGTTGGGTTCAGCCACTGCTTTTCTTGCTTTTCTGTGTGACCTTGAATTAGTCACTCAACATCTCTGGGTCTCAATTTCCTTATCTGATAAATGGTGGGAGTGGACTGGATAATCTCATCAACTCTTCTACTCTTCTGTTTCTCTGTTATGCTTAGTGAAAAGTTCTTCCCAAGCTGGTTATGACTTTTATTTTAGGAAATAACATAGAAAGAAACTCCCCCTCAGAGCTGAGGTGGCGGCTGGTTTCCCAGTGAGTGATGGAGGAGCTGACCTCTCGATGCACTTTACCACACTCCTTCTTTTCTCTGCATCGACAGCCCAATGTAGTTCAGACCTGACTGCGTGGGTTCATATGGACTTACTGGACATGGGGGGCTGGACCTAGTTCCCAGAGAGATGCACTGCAGAAGCCTTTAAAAAAAGTCTCCGGGGCCGGCCCAGTGGCATAGCGGTTAAGTTTGCGTGCTCTGCTTCGGTGGCCCGGGGTTCGCTGGTTCGGATCCTGGGCGCGGGCCTACTCACTGCTCATCAAGCCATGCTGAGGCAGCGTCCCACATAGAAGAACTAGAAGGACGTACAACTAGGATACACAACTATGTACTGGGGCTTTGGGGAGAAAAAAGGGAAAAAAAAGAGGAAGATTGGCTCTGAGATAACATCTGTTGCCAATCTTCCTCAAAATAGAAACAAAAAACAAAACGCTCTAAAAAAAAGTCTCCAAAATCAAAACATTTTTGATAGCCATCAAGGAGAAGGTGGGTTGTTACAAGAAACCCTGTACAGTATAGTCACCTTCAGAAATTGTTCCAGAAACCCTTAATACAGTCTCTGGGGAGTTTTAAAGTTGAACACAAGGTGCAGAAAGCAGATACTTTCATACCTTGGGGTGGGGGGGGGGCGGGGATGGTAAATTGGTACTCCCTGTTTAGATGGTAACCTAGTAGTATCTAAACTTAAACTGTGCAGACCCAACAATCTCAGTCTAGGGGTTTGGGCTATGGAAATGCTTGTAGAAGTAGGCAAAGTGTACAAAGATTTTATTGCAGCTATCTGCAATAGTGAAAAATTGTCAAGAACTCAAATGCCAATCAGATAAATTATAGTAACTCTATATTAGGAATAAAATGCAGTCACTACAAAGAGTAAAAAAAATGTTATATTTAGCGTGGAATCTGGAGGCAGAAAGACTTGGGTTTGTGCTGACTATAATTCACAGCTGTGTGCCTTCTATCAAGCCGGTCTCTCTGAACCTGTGTTTCTGAAGTGTAAGATGGGGATGATGGCACCTCGCCTCAGTCAGCATCCACTGCCCTGATAGTTGGGGAGCACCAGGCGAACCAGGCACTGTGCAGGGCACAGTGTTAATTCAGAGAGACCCGGTCCTGCCCTCAGCGGTTTACAGTCTCTCTGGGCACAGACAATGAAATGAGCAACTCCAAACCATGCTGCGCGGCAAAAGCAGAGTGTTCCCCCAACCTATTCTGACACTGTCACGGCTCAGGCAGAAACGATTGACAGAAAGTACTTAGCAGTGAGGAGATTAATGTGGACTCAGCCAGACTGCCTGGTTCTAATTGTGGCTCTGCCACACACACTGGTTGTGTGGCCTTGAGCAAGTTCTGTAGCCTCTCAGCCTCAGTTTCCTCACCTGTAAAGTGGGGATAATATAAGTACCTACCTCACAGAGTTGTTGTGAGGATTAAATGAATCGATCCTTGTAAAGTGCTTAGAACAGGACCTAGTATATGTGAGGTGCTATATGAATGTCTTTCAAGTGCGCAGTAAGTCCCTAAGGTGCCATCATTACCATATCTTACTTTAAAATCAGGAAAAAGAACCCCCATACATGTCAGTGCTTTGATTTTGATTGACTCAGAGGTGGTTAAATGTAGTCAATGGATTGACTACAATGGAAGGCCGTGTCCAGCGACCCCGCATGGGAATGGAGTCTCAGACTGCAGTCTGGTCTCAGGGTTTACTAGGGAATGAGGGAGAGCGAGGGAGGTGTTTTCCAGGAGAGCTGAAAGGAAAGGACATTGTGTGTCCGTGGGATCCTTTTGGCCAAGGTTGAGTAGGTCCTGCTGTTTGAGGTGCTGTCCACTCAGGTAAGCTAAGGGCTGCCTGATCCTGGTTTCCAGGATGCTTGTTTTCGGGGACTGGGCTGGGAGCCCTGCCACTTCCCCTGTCTTCTCTGCCAGAGTGTGGCTGCCGGGGTTTGTGTGTCTGAGTCCTAGGAGGTGAGTAGGTGGAAGAGCCTGGGAGCCACCCCTAATCAGCACCTGAATCTCTGGAGCCAAGTTATTCGGGTCCTGCCCAGACAAGCTGCTGTCCCTGTTTCCCAGCTCCTCTCCTGTCATCCCCTCTTGCCTTCTGTCTGCATTTCCTGAGCATGTTGCCTCTGCCAGTTACCCACCCCTCCTGTGATGCTGGGGACTGTTGCAGGGTGTGTGAGTGGGGGCATAAACTGACTCTCATCTGGAGTTGTTAGCCGCTTTGGACTGGAGCAAGCAGACTGCGTTCAGATCCTGCCTATCAACCTCTCAGCTGTGTGATCTTAGGCAAGTCACTTAGCCTCTCTGAGCTTGTTACTCATTGACGAAATGGAGATAATATTTTCTTTCTACCTCACTAGTCTTTGACTGGCTTAATGAAATTGTGGGTGGGAGAATATTTTATAAGCTTTAAAATGTTGGGCACTTGTGATGCCAGCTTATTATTGAAGAGATTTACTTTGCATAATGAATGTCTCTCTCAGAAGCCTGGGCACTATAACTCCTACATGTCCCCAGTAACCCTGAAATGACTTGGTGTCATCAATGTACTAAAAAAAAATGCAGGCCAGCCCCATGGCCTAGTGGTTAAGTTTGGTGCACTCTGCTTCAGCGGCCTGGGTTTGGATCCTGGGAGTGGACCTGCGCCACTCATCAGTGGCCATGCTGTGGTGGCGACTCACATACAAAATAGAGGAAGATTGACACAGATGTTAGCTCAGGGCAAATCTTCCTCAGCAAAAAATAAAAATTTTAAAAATGCAACATTGAATAAAATTAATAACAACTAGCTTTTGTTCTGAATTTTTAAATCTGATGCCTGACATTTTTCCTGTATTTTACTGGGAACCAACAACCTGGGCCATGGAGAAAACAGCAAGTGCTTTGGCTTCTAACACATTTGGCTTCATATCCCAGCCCTGCCACTGTATTAGTCAGCTATTGCTGTAATAATGCTTTGTAACAACCTCCCCCAAAACTTGATGGCTTATGACAGCAAATGCTCACAGGTCCACAGTAGCTCTGCTGATAGTGGCTGGCCTCAGCTGGGGAGCTCTGCTCCAGGCAGTGGGTCAGCTGGGTTTGGCTCCAGGCCACATGCTGGGCTCAGGCCTGTTCCACTTTCATTCTGGGGTTCAGACTAAACAGGCAGCAATTCCCTGGGGCGTGCACTTCTTGTGATGATCACTGGGGCACCCAAGCCTCAGCCAAACTGCACAGCACATTTAAAGCCTGTGCTTGCACCACATCCTTCCACTCACATTCCACTGGCCCAGGCAGGTCATATGGATAAGCCCAGCATTGATGGGGCAGGAACAAACTCCACCCACAGTGGGAGGTGCTACAAAGTTACATGGCAAGCACTGTGAAGTATAATCCTATTAGGGAATCCAGTAATGCTTGTGCCTCATGTACTTAACTCTCTGAGCCTCTGTTTCCTCATCATCGAAACAAAAATCTATGCAGAGTTAGAAATAATTTATGTAAATTTCCTACTGCATAGTTGGTGCTCAATGGATGGGAGCTATTATTATCAGCTCCATTTTAGAGATGAGAACACTGAGGCCTTTAGGCAGTGTGGGCCCAGATTGCTAGAGAAGGACCACACAGGTCTTTGGATATATATTGGAGTGACGTGGGCAGTTGATTCTGTGACTTTGGCAGTGAGGAGCTGATGAGCTGAAGAAGATAGGAGGACAGCCCTTACTGTCCTCCCCAACAGAAATCTTTCTGTGAATGTTGGAGAGACCTTTCTTAACAGTGTAAATTTGGGGGCACCCATTACCACAGTCCTGGTGGTGGTGGTGTCTGTCTTCCTGACTGGACTGAACTCTGATACCCCACATCCTCTTCATCTCTGGATCCCTGGAAGGCACCTTATAGAAGGCTTGGTAACTGATGGATTCTGAATCAACGTTTGCATGTTGACTCTTCTTGTTCTCCACCCTTGCTTCTCTCCATGACATTCTGAGAGACAGAGTGGGACCAGCGAAAGGACTCTTGGCTTGCTCACTCACAGTGGGATCCTGACCAAACCAGACACCAGCCCACGCAGGGCCTCGGTTTCCGCGTGTGTAGAACGGGCAGGCGGGGGTTCATGGTGTCCTGCAGCCTGGGCTTTCTCTGAGTCTGCTGTTCTCCCCAGCGGTCCGCCTGCTCCTGTTCTCATTCACGGTTCTTCCTTATGTCAGAGGCTGCTGGCTGTCCACCGCGGTGTGTTCTCTTCTCCCTTAGCACTAGGCTGCCCAACCAGAGACTACACTTCCAGCCTCCTTTGCAGCTGCATGAGGCCCTGGGATTAAATTCTTACCCATGGAATGGGAGCAGAAGTGACTCTCTTCCAAGTCAAGGCCTTAAAATATTAGACCTGTGCTCTTCTGTCCTCTCTTTCCTTTCCGGTCAGGTAAAACCTGGGCTTCGCATGACCATGCAGATGAAGACAACACACTAGAGGAAGGTGGAGCAACAGCGTGGAACGAATCTGGGTCCCTGAAAGAAGGCTGGGAACAGGCTGGGGGCCAGTTAATGGGAGAAAACTGAACTTTTACTCTCTTAAGTCCCTGATGTTTTTCCCTCTTGTTAAAACAGCTCAGCCTCACCCAAGGATTCTGCGTTGCCCACCCCCTGTCCTCCATCTCCTTTATTCCCGTCTCTCTGGGCCTGGCTTCTTTGCTCTCTCCATGGAGATGCCCTCAGAAAAGCTGCAGTGTGTTAGGCAGTTGGTGGAGACACAGCTCAGCTGGGCAACAGACTTTCTGTAGATTCTAAGGAGAGTTGCCAGCTCTTCTAACAACCGAAGACCCTCCCTCTCTCCAAACTGAGGTAGGGGCTTCTCTGTCTTTGCTTTGGGTGGTCATCTCTGAGTCTCAGCAGGACCAAACAGACCTCCCCCTCTTGCTGCTGATCAATCAGCACGCCCCCCCCCCCAATAACCCAGGTTAAGCCTTCACTTATCACTCTGGCCAAAGTTGCTTCCCATCCTGCTTCCTGAGTTCCCTTTATCTTTGAGGAATATTGCTCATTTCCTTAGCCCCAAGGCTTGAGGCTCCCAGGGGTGGGGACTGGGTCCTATTTCATGATTCTGGCCCATGGTAGGTGTTTCAGGAGTGTCTTAGTTCATTCGGGCTGCTATGACAAAGATACCATAGACTGGGGGGCTTCAACAACAATTCTCTCTCACAGTTCTGGAGGCTGGGAAGTCCAAGATCAGGACGCTGGCAGATTTGGTGTCTGGTGAGGACCTACTTCCCAGTTGCTAGATGGCCGTCTTCTCACTGCGTTCTCACACGGTCGAGCTGGCAAGGGAGCACTCTGGGGTCTCTTTTATAAGGGCACTGATCCCATTCATGAGGGCTTCACCCCCATGACCACTGGGGATTAGGATTTCAACATATGGGGGAATTTGAGGACACAAACCTTCAGTCTATAGCACTGGAGTGTTTGTGAATGGATCCTCCTCCTTCTAGTCCCCCTACTCAGGGTCCAGAGCTCCTTCTCCAGCAGATAGAAGAGGCTGACATGCAGCACCCTCCCCAGCTCAAAGCCTTGGGTCCCCAAACGGTCGTCAGTCATCTCTTCCTTCTCTCCAGAGATGAAATGGTCAAAACTGCCCTGACTTCATGTGCAACCTTGGGGGATTATTTAATCTCTCTGAGCCTCAATTTCTTCATCTGAACAAGGAGTGTGTGTTACAATCGCTGCCCTTTCTACATCTTAGGGCGTCCTTAAGAGCAGAGTGTGTGTGAGGGTGCTCGAAGCGCTGCAGTAACTGCCTTGGGTTGTCTTCCTCAGAAGCAGACTCGGAGATGTGATTTACATGCAGGGGGCTCTTGGGGACATCACTCGTACGGGGGTGAGAGAAGCAGGGTGGGCAGGGGGAATACGAACTGTGATGTTGCTCCAGAATCTCAGCTGATCCCATGGGGAGCTTTGGATCTGGGATGTCCCTTCAGAGATGTCCTAAAATGAGGCAAGGGGGCAGACCTTTCTCATATCTCCCAATCACTGGATGCCAGCTGCCCTTGGGGAAGCGGAATAACCTTGAGTGAGGCAGTTCCCTTCAGCTGAGGCGATCCCTGAGAGGACTCAGTTGGGAGCTGTCAACCGCCAACACTCCCAGCAGCTGGGGGACACGTGCCTCAGCCCTGGAAAGGGACATGTAGGTGGCACCACAGGATCCACTACAACAATAAAATTAATAACACATGCCTCTGTATCAATAACCATAACAGTAATAATCTATCACAAATACACAGTACTTAACAGTTTACAAATCGTCTTATTAGTTCCTCAAAGCAATCTTCTGAGGTAAGTAGTTTGTGAATTTTTAACCCTGTATTTGAGGTGAGGGACCTGAAGCTCAGAAAGGTTAGTGTACTCGGCAATGTCTGTTACCTCTGAGCTCCACCCGTACCCTTCCACGTGCTCCTCTGTGTCGCATGGATGGGAAGCCTGCAAGGTACATTTCTCACTCTGCTTCCCTTTGGGTTCTGCCACGGTGGAGGTTAGAGTAGGTGAGAGTGGGCAGATCATACATCGTTAAGTCCATCCCAACATTCCTATCTCCCTATCTAGGTAAAAGGCCTCTTTAGGTAGGTCACAGAAAGCTCCTGGAACTACTCCCCTGCACCACACACACACTAGACTAGTTACCATACTGTAAAATGGGTGGGTCTCAGAGAAGGATTATGTTCTACTGTGAACTCCATCAGGTGTGACTCAAACTGCAGTTTTATCAGATGTGGTTTCTTCATTAAAGCAAATCAGCACAGTCTCTGGCACTTTGTATGCGGCTCTTGGTCTAAGGAATATTATTCTCCATATCAATTAGTGAGGACCACCAAAAGCCATTTGCTTTTACTTGGCAGGGCAGCTGGACATCCTCGCTTTCTTACTGTGGGGCTATGTCAGCTTTTCTGTTCTCTGTCATAGTCTAGTCTGTGGAGACCTTGATTATCCTGATGTCCCCATAACAAACACTGATCCACTACATTGGTGCCATCGTGTGGTATCCAGGGAGCAGGAAATAGCAAGTACACCAGACACTTTAGTAAGACCCAGTCACACCAGAGGGTGGTGTATAGATCCCAGGAACATTCAGAGGCCTGGCACCTTGGTGAAGTTTCTGGGGCCCCAGGGGTTAGAAAATGTCAGGTTACCCCCTCCTAGTGAAAGACAAGTTCCTGCACCTACCACAAGAAAAAAGCACAATTGGTGGCCCTCTTTGGATTTGAGAGGCAACATACACCCATTTGTGTGTGCTGCTCCAAACCATTTACCAAGTAACCCATAAGAAGGTCAGCTTTGAATGGGTCCCAAAGCAGATTCAGGCTGCAGTGCAAGATACTCTGCCAATTGATCCCTATGACCCAGCAGATCTGATGGTGTGGAAGTTGGCTCTGAGATAAGCATGCCGCATGGAGCCTCCAGCAAGCCCTCATCGGAAAATCTCAGTGCCCACCCCTAGGATTTGGAACAAAGTCACATCCTCTTCTGGAAATAACAATTGTCCCATTGAGAAATAGTGTCTGGCCTGCTACCGGGCCCCAGTAGAGACTGACCATCTGACCATGAGACACCAAGTGACTGTGCAACCTGAGCTGCCCATCATGAATTGGGTGTCATCTGATCCATCAAGTCATAAAGCAAGGCAGGCACAACACCATTCTGTCATTGAGTGAAAGCGAAACAGCTCAGATGATGTCACCTGTTCCTGCCACATCGCCACCTCTCCATCAGTTATGACCAACTGATGGAAGAAAAAACTCAGGCCTGGTGCCAACTTGAAATGGGTGGTTGCAGCACTACAGGAATGCCCTGAAAGACACCAGAGAAGGGAAATCCTTTCAGCAAACAGGTCTTCAAGCAGTACATATCATTGTCCACTTTATCGAGGTGGAGACAGAAGTCCAGAAATACAGATCTATACATATTCATGGGGTGGATGGTTTGGCCAGATGATCAAGAACATGGAAAGAACAAGATTGGAGGACTGGTAACAAAGAGGTCTGTGGGAGAAGGTATGTGGATGGGCCTCTAACAATGGGCACGGAGGGAGAGGATATTTGTGTTCTACGTGGATCTTCCCCCAAAATGTACTCACTGTGGAGGAGACTCAACAAATGGGTGGACAAGATGACTGGTTTTGTAGATGTAGGTCATTTCCTTTCTACAGCCACCCTGGTGCTTGCTTAATAGGCTCATAGACAAAATGGCCCTGGTAATGGAACTAGAAGTTACAAGTGGATACAACAACATGGACTGCAAGACTGATTTAGCTAACACCATCACTGAGTGCCAACTTGCACAGAATTCCTGACATGGCACCATTCCCCATAGGAACCAGCCACCTAGTGGCATGTTGATTTCACTGACCCCTTCCATCACGGAAGGAGCTGCAATTTGTATATTCTGTATATGTATTTGCCTTCTTTGACCACCACATCCGTGGATACCTTGGTTCCAGTCTTGGCATTCCATACAACATTGCTTCTGACCAAGGTGCTGATATTACAGCAAAAGAAATACAGCAGTGTGGTTATACCTATGGAATTTTCTGGTCTTACCATGTATTTTATTATCTAGAAGCAGCTGGATTTATAGAACATTGAAATGGCCTATTGAAGACTCCATTATAGCACCAGCTGGGAGACACTGCCATATTGGGGTGCCGTCCTACAGGATGCAGCGTATACTTTGCACCAACCGCAGTGCCATTTCTCCCACACCCAGAAAACCTCCAGCAAGGCTGAGGTGGAAATGGGAGTGACTACTGTCACTATCGCACAAAATAACCCATTCACAAAAATGTTGCCTTCCATCCCTGGAACTTTGGACTTGATGGCTTAGAGATTACAGTTCCCAAGATTCTCTACTGAGGAATACACCAATGGAATTGGAAGCTGAGACTGCCACTCAGCCGTTTTGAGCTCCTCATACCATTGAAACTACAGGCAAAGAAGCAGGTTATCTACTGGCCAGGGTGATTGGTCCTGACCACCAGGGGCATATTGGGTTGCTACTGCAGTGGGGGCATGGAAGACTATGTATGGGAACTAAAAGAGTCTCTGCGGTGCCCCATCGTACTTCCATGCCCAATAGTAAAAGATTAAAGGAAGGCCACAGCAACCCAAGGACCACCAAAGTCTGAGCCATTTCACCAGGTCAAATACCCCAACCATGAGCTCCTGGCTATGGGCAAAGAGAACATAGAATAGCTAGTAGAAAAAAGAGAAATTATAAATATCAACAATGACCTTGGGATCAATTATAGAAATGACGACTGTAGCAGCCGCTATGAGTATTTTCTTCCTTGCTTATTATGTATGTGTGCACATTGTATATGGTTAAATTTACATTTTAATCTGTGTATTGTTATATATTTAGGTATGCCTGTGATCTCTAGAACCAGAGGAGGAATGAGAAGAGACTCCAGCATCATCTGGAGTGATGTCACTGACTGGCGGGGCTCTGTGGGTCTCATTCTGGAGAGAGGGTGAGTGTGCCCTCATTTCAGGGGAGCAGTTGATCCTGTTAGGACTGTGTGATACTGTTGTTCTCGAGTGGAGCTGAGTTATGAGTGGGAGGTCCATGTGGATGTCTGAGTAGCCACAGGAGTGGACGGTGCCAGATGGTGACTCTGGTCTCTGAGTTCCACGCTTGCCCTGTCTTGGTCTTGGCTACTCTTTCTTCTCATCTTGATAAATAAAATGGGCAAATTCTTATATATTTTTGCAAAATAAATAAAACAATGCCTTATGTTCCACAAATTATACTCCTGGTTTAATGTTCTTTAGGCATTTCAACATGTTTTTTCCTCTGGGAAATTTGGGGGGCATGTGCCGCGGATACCCCCTGAAGGTCCACGCACAGGTTAACGTGAGTGAATGGTCGTGGATGCTCTGTAAACTGTGAAGCGCTGTGTCCAAGTGAGGGGGGTTTATGTCAAGGTCAGAACTTTGTAAAGTCTATCCAGAAGCCATCCCCAGGCCCAAGAACTTGAGGCCTGAGCTCAACTCTCACTTGCTCTCGCGGAGCACCGAGTCTGACCCTCAGGTCCCCACCCTGCTGCCCCCAACCTTAAATGAGAGCTTGATGGACAACACAGGTTTAGAAGTGAAAAGCAACTGCTCCTCCTGGCTGCTTTATTAGGGGCTTTCAGTGGTTTCTAAGCATGAGTGGCAGTGACACCCGGACACCCAACATGCAAAAGGCACAGGAAAGTGAGACACAACCAGGGTGGGCAGCGTGGATGCAGAGACTCCCCTGCATGGCATGGGAGCCCCATGAGTGGTGGGAAAGGTGGGCATTAAAGGAGATGGCTTTGGCAGAGGTTGGGAGAGGGATTCGAGGTCCATCCACCTCCAGACCCACCCCTGCACTCGGGCTGGGGCTGACCTTCTGAGACAAGGTCAACATGCCTTTACTGCAAATCTACCTCACATGGTGGGAAAAACTCAACTCCAGGTAAGAAGAGGATGATGGACGCTGCCCTCAGGTATTACTGGTAAAAGTGCCAAACCAAACCCACTGGCCAAATGAGGAGGGGAATGAGAGGGTGTGCTCATGGTGCTGGTCCCAGACACGGCCTGGTGGTTGGGTGCCACTGCCTTGGCTCCAGCCAGAGCTGTCTCAGTCCATGTCCAGGAGAAGGATGAAGCCCCTTCCGATCTTCAGGGGCCTCCCATGGGGTGTCCGGGCCTCCAGCCCCACCCGGAAGTCCCGCTTAGAAGAGTCGAGTCTTGATGTTGGCTTTGTCCTGTGGAAGAGTTCCCTGGGCGAGAGGGAAGGGGAGGCGAGGGGTCAGGCCCTCCGAGCCCCCAGCACCCCCCAGAATCTGGGCCCTAGTGGATGAAACGGCCTGGGACTCACCTCAGATCCTAACTAGTCCCCACAGTTCCATCTTGAGACCTTGAATCGAAAGAAAAGGCATTCGGGTTTTGTTTCTGTTCTCTCGCACACTCACTCTTTCTCTCCTTTAGTAGAGCCGTGGCCTCATCTCACGGCACTGGCGAGGTCTACTTTTAAACTATGGAATGTTTTCACATTGACGATAGAATTACTCCAAACAAGGGGCGGGGATGGGCTGTCCAGTGTTCATGAGACAGCGCGTTACTGAAAGCTCGTGGGAATCACACAGCACAGACACCGACAGTCAGACACCAGGCCCGGGCCTGGCTCTAGATGTATTTTTTCTTGAGGTACCAGTAGGCAAAGTAGCCCATCCCGCCCAGGGAGCCCATGAGGAAGGACGCCCCAAAGAAAGATGGGGGTTTCCGCTTGACTAGCCGGAACGCGTTGGGGATGACAGCCGACAGCAGGGTGGTGTGGATGTCACCGAGAACTTTCCGGAAGGCAAAGCGTTTCTGGACCCTCTCAAAGAAGGACTGTAGGTTGGGCCGGCTGCCGTCTTCCCAGTATTTCTTGGACAGTCCCAGGAACTTGAGGCGGTGCAGGGTGGCCCCCAGAAGGACGTCAGCGAGGGTGAAGGCACAGCCACAGAGCCACAGCTCACATTTCTGGCCTAGAGCGGAAGAGAGAGGACACGGGGGCGGGAGGGGTCAGCTTTTCTCCCCTGCCCTACACTCTCTTTCACTAACTCCTCTGGCTTCTGTCCGCCTGCCACAGCGTTTCCCCAAGGTCGTTCACTCCTGTGTGACTTCAATGATTTTTGCCATATGCTTATACTACCTCTATTATTATTACTTTTCTTTAAATCAGCTGATTTATTAAGTGCAAACAGGTGTATTTAAACCCTAGACTCACATATCTGACTGCCCATTTTACAGCTTCACTTGGGTGTCCACCATGCATTTCAAACTCGACATGTCCAAAACTGAATTCCTGATTGTCACCCCCAAACCCAACACACTCATCCCCATGTCAGTAGCAGCACCTCCATCCTTCCAGCCGCTCAGGCCAAAGGCCTCATGCCACGTCGAATTCTTCTCTTTCTTTCATACCCCACATACAATTTGTCAGCAAGTCCCATCAACTCTATCTTCAAAATATATCCAGGGTTTGACGTTACCTCCACTGTTACCGTCCTGGTCCCCACAACCATCATCTCCTACCTGAGTTACCACAACGTCCCCTCAAAAGGTCTCCCTGCTTCTGCCCTTGACTCCCTAGAGTCCATTCTCAGCACAGTGGCCAGAGGGATCCTATTAAAACTTAAGGCAGATCATGTCACTTGTCTCTGCTCAAATGACTCTAATGACTCCTTGTCATGGTCAGAGTAAAAGCTGAAACCCTTTCTGACCTTAGATTCTAGTTCTCTCCTCCTTAGCTCACTCTTCTTCAGCCACACTGGCCTCCTCATGGTTCTTCATTCCAGGCACGTTCCCACCTCAGAGCCTTTGCACTTGCTGTTCCCTCTGCCTGGAAGACTCTTCCCCAACATGGCCACAGGGCTTACTATTCCACCAGCTTCAGGTCTTTGCTCAAATGCCATCTTCTAGAGGGCTTCATTGACCACCCAATTAAAATTGAAACCCCAATCCCAGCAGTCGCTGTCTTCCTCCCCTGCTTGGTTTTCCTCCATACAATTTATCCCCATGATTACACAGTATATTGTGCACGCCCATTTTGTTTAATGTCTGTCACCCTCTACCAGAATGGGCGCTCCATTAGAGCAGGAATTTTGGTCTGTCTTGTTTGCTGCTGTATCCCCGGCACCGAGAACAGTGGCCTGGCTCACTACATCTTTATTGACTGATGAGTGAAAAAAGAAACTGTATCATTAACAGTATCACTTGCCACAAACTATATATGATGATAAAAGTCTAACGAAAACACAGCAAATGCTGTTAAATTCCAGCTGGATGCTACTGCTCGCCAAAAATCTCTGAACCCAAGACTTGTTTTGTTTCTTTGTTTGAAGAAAGGGGCAGATATTAACACATAACCCTTTTCTAGGGGCTAACTACTAGCATCATACTTCTATTCTTTCTTTAATATAATCAAAAGAATTGAAAAGAGAATAATTCTCACCATGTGGTTTTATATTATTTATCGCCAGGGTCACGTGCCATCTAAAATTAGCCTGCGTATTTAGGAAACACTTGTTTGTGCAACATATTTGTCCCAGTTGTTTAGACTTGAAATTCTGGAGCTTGTTTGGTCTCCCCTGTCACCTCAATTTTCCCCACTGACTACACCTTAATGCCCAAATTCCTTTGCCTGGCTTTTAAGCCCTTTCAGTAGTTTAGCTCCAATATACTTCTCTAATCCTGACCTCTCATGAATTGCCCACCTGCCTACTGTTCCCACTGAGCAAGTCATGCCCATTTCAGCCTTTGCCCCCGCTGTACCCCATGCCTGGAATGCTCTCCCCTCCCTCTCCACTTCCTGTGAGGTCCGCTTTCCTGGGAAGCTTGCTTCTGCACCTTTGAAGAGGTGTTCCTCTCGGCTCAGAAATTCCATGAATCTAATGCCCTCCACCGTCAAAGCCTGAGCCCCCGCTTTCACTCTGTGTCCTCTTGTTCATTCATTGATTCATTCATCCAATAGATGTTTACCTAGTAGGATGTGCTGGGCATGAAGACATGACAAGACACAATGTCTTCCCTCAAGAGGCTCATGGCCTCACGGGAGGAGGAGGTAAAGTGTAATGAAGGCCCTAATCAGAAGTTTGTTCTCGAATACATAACTTTCAAGATGCCCATTAGACATCCGAGGGGAGATGATGAGTCAGCAATTAGAGGTCCAAACACCTAGTTCAGGGGCACCTCATCCACATGGAGGTGGGATGACACCACTGTGGGCGAGTGTAGACAGATCTGAGAATAGGACAAAGGACCGAGGTTTGGGGCTTCAAGACTTAGACATTGGGCAACAAGGAGAAACCAGCAAAGAAGCATGAGAAGGAGCAGCCTGTGAGGTAGGAGATGACCCAGGGAGTGTGGTGTCCTGGAAGCCAAGATAAGACAGTGTTCCAAGGAGAGAGCTCAGCTGTGTTCAAATGCTGAGGAGAGGTCACATAAGAGGCCTGAGAATCGGTGACCACATCTGGCGACCGGTGACCTTGACAAGGGCAGCTGCAGTAGATGCTGACAGTGAAAGCCTGGTTGGAGGGAGTTCAAGAGAGAAAGAGCGGAGAGGAATTGGAGATGGTGAGCAAAGATCACCCTTTCAAGGAGTTTTGCTCTAATGGGGAAGATATGCCAGTAATGTGAGACAGGTCAAGAATGCTTTTGTAAGTTGGGAAGAAAAACCAGCATGTTGATGGGAATGATCTAGTAAAAGAGGGCAAATGATTCTATAGGAGAGAGTAGAGAGAATTACTGATGTGACATCCTTGAGTGGATGAGCGTGGACAGCATGTATTATACAAGGGAAGGGTTAGTCCTAGCTAGTTCAAGGACAGTTCATCCTTGGTAATAACAGGAAGTTCGGGGTACCGTATTTCTTCAAATCTAAGTTGCCATCAATGTAAGACATCCGCCCTAGAGAGAACAAGTGATGCCAATTAAACTATTGATTGTGAGAAACATTCCAATTTCAGAGATGTTAAGATGTGATTAACAAAGATGCATCTTAGAATTGATAAGATACAGTGTATGTATGAACGCCAGTGCTGCTGGGTGGGTAGCTGTGGGGGTCAGAGCTGTGAAGATCCCTTCCTAATGCTTTGATTTTCTCAGTGATATAAAAAGGAAGTGTCAGTTGAGAGTGAGGATGTGGGGGAGGCGGCTGGAGGGTTGAGGAGAAAGGAGAAGTATTAAGTAGTCATCTGGAGAGGGGATGGTGGGAGGCCTGGGGCAGCAGGAAGGTCATCTAAGACTAGCGATCATGAATGCGAAGCAAGACCAGCCAGCACCTTGGTGTGTTTCCCCAGCAGCATTTAGGTTCACAGGTGCAGGTGCTGAATAGGTGGAGAGTTGGGTTTAACCAGTTTTGAGGTTTTGCAAAGCACGATGAAGCAAGAGAAGGGCAAGGGGGTCGAAGGTGCAGGCAGGGGAGTGCTCATAGTGATGGGTCAGGGAATTCCCACGAGGTATGGAGGGAGGTGAGATCATGATGGGGGTAAGGGACAGTGAAAGGAGACAGCATCAAGGGATGGAAGTCCCCGGGTTAGACTGGATGAGTGTAGACAGCTTTGAGAACAGGACCAAGGACTGAGGCTGGGGCAAGCCAAGGTTTAGATATTGGTCAAGGAGGAGAAACCGCCGAAGGCACACGAGAAGGAGCAGCCTGTGAGGTGGGAGACAAAAAAGGAGAACGTGGTGTAATTTCCTTAATCCTCACAACAACACTATCAAGTAGGTGCTATTATTATCCCCATTTTACAGATGAGGAAACAGACACAGAGAGGTTACGTAACTTGGTCAAAGCCACACAGCTAGTAAGTGGCAGAGAAGAGTCTGGATTTGAACCCAAGCCCTCTGGTTCCAGAGTCTGTGCTTGTAACCACTACACTAAGCTGCTTCTTTCCATGTGCAAATGAACATGGGCAAATGCATGTATTTCCACAGACACCCAGGCCCCTTTCAATAGGTGCATTCTTTACTCGGGTCTGTGTGCGGATCTGTGTAGGCGTCTGCGTCGTGTATGATGTCTATGTTTACCCACGTGTATGCCTGCTCAAAACCACGCAGCTGACTGCATATATGCACGTGGATATCTGCACACATGTGCGTCTGTGTCCACATGGTGTGGGGATTACCAGATGTATAAGTGAAGGGTATGCCCACGTCCATTTGGCTGTTTGCCTGCAGACAGATGTTCACAAGCACATATGTGCATGTAACTATTTAAGAATGCCCATGCCTGTGTTTGTATGTATGTGGACATGTGTAGCTATCTGGATGTCGCCAGAGGGCCTGACCCCTTCGGTTTCCCCTCTCCTATAGCTGTGCATTTACCTAGGAATCCCCAGCACTGGATGAACCCCGTCTCGTGCCCTCTCTGAGTCTGCCGGCTGTGTCTGCTGCAGACAGTTACACTGACCAGTAAAGCTTTAAATTCGTGACCACAAAGCCCAAGAGGGCGCTCGGCACGGCCTGGGTGCTGTAAGAGCTCTTGAGTGGGCTCGCTTCCCCACTCCCTGCAGAGACAATCTTCACGCCTCTCGGTTCTCTCTCAGCTGACGATGTCCCTTCACACTTCATTCAGGAAACAGGAGCCTTGAGGCATGACCGCCCTCACTCCCCACATGACACCCACAAACCCCGTGCATTTGCCTTCTGTCACCCTGCGGACACAATGGAGGGTGTGATCCGCCCACTCTCAAAGCCAGTCCCTCTGCAGTTCCCTGCATCCCTCCGAGGCTGCACATCTTCCCTTTGCCCTTCTAGACCCACTCTCCTTCCTTCTCCACGCTGCTCTCTGCCCCAGGAGGCTGGCTTGATGGATACCCTGATGGGGCTCCATGCCTTCTGGTTCCAGTGGGGTTTGGTCACTGGGGAGCAGAGGCAGGAGATAAGAGGGTGGAGAATGAGGTCAGACTTACTTCCCTGTTTCCTCTCTGTGGGTCACCATGGGCTGGCAGTGTCCCTAGACTGAAAGTCACAGCTCCCACCCTCTCTGCCCTCTCTACACGCCTCTCTGTCCTGGTTCCTGAAACTGCTCCCACCCCTCACCACCTCAGGCCAGGGACTGCACTTTTCCTGTGGTCCCCCTGCGTCCTGCCCACATATGTGTAAACAGTCCCTTTATTAAGCCCTCTTCAACTTACCCAATTTGAGGGTGCTCTCTGTTTCCTATGAGGACCCCGCCTGAACCATGCCCCTCCTGTCCTCTCATGGACTTTGTGTCCTCCGTCCTGCATCACTATGTCTCCTTTCCGCTGGGCCGTTTCCACCCACCTGAAAACACATTCTTGTCTCTCTTGTCTTAAAAACCATTCCTCCCTTCACCCCACATCCTTCTTCAGCCACCACCCCATTTCTCTATTCCCTTCTATAGCTAAACTTCTGAAAAGGTTTGTCTACACCTGCCGCCTTCATTCCTCACCTCCCATTCACTCCTCAGCCTTTTGCCCCCACGTTTAAGCAAACTTCTCTTGGCAAGGTCACCACCAACAGCCATGAGACAAAACCCAGGGGACACTTTCCTATCCTTGGTTTACTCAGCCTCCCGGCAGCATTTGTTCTCCCCCCTTAAAACACAATCCTTTCGGGGTTCCTATGACACAAGGGTCTTCACACCTCACTGGCCACTCAGTTGGCTTTGCTGGCTCCTCACCCTCTACCCCCCTCTCAGTGTGGGGGACCCTCAGGGCAAGTGTGGTAGTTGTAAAATATGCCCACAAATTACTTGATATGTGTCTCTTCAGTGGAGTCCAATTGTCCTCCCCTTGAATATGGGCTGTATTGTGTGGCTTGCTTCTAGTGAATAGAATGTGGCAGAAGTGACAATGACTTCCAACAGTAGGTCATAAAAGGCATTGTGGCTTCTTCTTCCCTCTCTCTGGGATCACTTGTTCAGGGGAAAGCCAGCTGCCATGTTGCAAAGAGATTCAAGCAGCCCCATCGAGCGGTCCATGTACTGAGGAACTGAGGTCTCCCGCCAACAGCCAGTGGGGAACCAAGACCTCTAGTTAAGAACCATGTGAATGAACCGTCTTGGAAGTGGATCCTCCAGCTCAAATGACTTCAGCCCCAGCCAGCAGCTTGAGTGTAACCTGCATCACGCAACCCTAAATTAGAACCACCCAGCTAAGCTGCTGCAGAATTCCCCATCCACAGAAAATGTGTGATATAATAAGTGCTTTTTTGTTTAAGCCACTAATTCGGGGGCAATTTGTTATGCAGCAATAAATAGTTAATATATCAGGTCTTGATTCTTCTTTCTGTTTCTCTCCACTCTCTCCCTTGATGAAATCATCCAAATCTACAGCTTTAAACACCACATATATGCTGAAGACTCACATCTCTATCTCCAAAACATGACCTCTCCTTTGAAAGTCAAACTAGAATATCTAATGGCTTATGTGACATCCCCTCTTGGGTGTCTCAAAGGCATCTCAGAATCACTGTGTCCCAAACTGAACACTAGGTTCCCCCATCCATATCAGGAAAGGGCACCCCTCAGCAGCTCAGACAAAACCCCAGGAGTCATCTTTGATTCCTTTCCTTAATCTCTCCACTGCATTCAACCACTCAGCAAGTTTCTGTCCATTTTTTCTCCAAAATACCTCTCAAGTCTATTCACACCTCACCATCTCCGCTGCCACCACCGCAGCGCAAGCCACCTTCATCTTAGCTGGGCCGCTGCAACAGCCTCCCGTCTGTTTCCCTGGAAACCCATTTTCACAGGAACCAGAGTGCTCTTAAAATCAGAACACTTTGCCCCTGTGTAGACTGCAAAACTGGCCACAAACTCCTCCCATTCCTGTATGCATGTGGCTTCGCTGCTCCCGCCATCGAGAGGTGGAGTCTAACCCTCCACCCCTTTAATCCAGGCTTTCCCATGTCACTTGCTTTAATCAATGGGATGTTAGTCAACACAATACAAGTAGAGGCTTGAAGAGTGTTTAAACGCATGCTAGGTCTTAGCTCTCCTTCTGCTCTGGGTGACCCTGTGACTGCCACCACATAAATGAGCCTAGGTGACGCACAGCATGTGGCCCAGTTACTCCCATTGGCCCTGCTGACAGCCAGCCAGCCGCTAGACATGCCAGTGAGGCCACCGACTGCCAGCCAGACACAAATGCATGAGAAAAGCCAGCCGTCACCATGTGGGACAGACACCAGCCATCCCAGCTGAGCCCAGCCCAAACCACAAACCACAAACCATGAACAAATAAAAGGTTCTTCTTTCAACCCACTCATATTTGGAGTTTATTTGTTATGCAGCAAAAGCTAACTGATAACAATCCCCCTCTCAAAACTCTCCAAGGATTTCTCATCAGAGGGACTGTATATAGTATAAAATCTAAATTCTAAATGTAGGCTAAATTTTAAATATAGTTCCACGCTCTCACCTCTTTCTCTCTGGCTCTCTCCAGCCTCACTCATCACTCTCCTCATTGTCACAGGAGCCAGCTTCTTGAGACTCCCAGTATCCCCCACCTCCGTGGTATTCCCTCAGTCTGGGACGTGCCTCTCCTGATTCTTCATAGGTTCACTAGGCTGGCTCCTTCATATCCCTCAAGTCTCATTGTAAATGTCACCTCCTCAGAGAAGCTTTATCAGATTTGCCCTGCCGATTTTACTCTCCATCTTAACATGTATCAGTCTTTGCAGTTCTGCTTTTACTTATGGGATTATCTGATTAATGTCTTTCTCCTCCACAAGACTGTAAACTCTAGGAGAGAATGAACAATGTCTTGTTATTACTCATTTATCCCCAGGACCTGGCACATAGTAGCTGTTCAATAAAATTTGAATACATGAATGAAAAAGAATGGTAATAATAATTTTTAAAACGGCTATTTCTAGAACATTACCTTGAGCCAGGCACTGTGGAAAGCGCTCGACACTCACTATCTTCATGAACCCTCACTATCTCCCTATGAGTTAGATTCTATTATTATCTTCATTTTGTAGATGAGCTCAGAGAGGTGAAGTGAATTCCACAAGGTCACAGAGCCAGCAGGTGGTCGATCGGGAATCTGTATCACTGTCATCTGGCTCCATGCTAAGGGACTTAACTGTGACATTATAATACCTCCCAACCCCCCGCTCTGCCCCACAAGGGGAGAAGTGGAAAGTGTGAGTGTTCTCCCCAGGCAGGTTTGGGGCACCCTGGTGGGTGAATGAGCTACAGAGACCAGGTGAGCCCAGCCAGTCAGACCTTTAAAACTCACAGCCACCTCCCTGGGCGTCTGCTGCCTCCCCCGGCCCTGGAGGGACACAAGGACTGCCCACATCTCTCCATCTTGAACAACCCCCGTCATGTTGCTGTGGGGCAGGGCAATGCTGCCTCCTCTTGGAAGACCTCAGGACCTAAACAGAGAGTGGGGTCAGGAGGCTCCCAGTCTGGGGATCACAAGGAACGTGCACCCACAGCTATTCTCCGGGAGCATCAACTGTGGCCTCCAGCCAGGTCAGACCCTTGTCTCCCTTGATCATAACAGCAGCTAATATTTGCAGACTCTTCCATTCCACGTGCCAGCAACGTGCTTAGCCCCTTACATCCATTTTCTCATTGATCCCCACTACAGCCCTGAGATGCAGGCATGCATTTTATCACCCTTTACAACAGAAGCACCAGAGCTAGTGCCTAAGAACTCAGACTATGGGATCCAGGGTTTGAATCCAGCCTCTACCACTTCTCTCTGTGTGACCTTGGGAAGGTGACCAAACCTCTCTGTGCCTCCATCTGTTAAGTGGAGTTACTCATATTACCTACTTCCTAGAGTTGTTATGGGGATTAAATGAGTTGAAATATGTGAAACACTTAGAACAGTGCCTGGCACACAGTAAGTGTTGTTAAATATATAAATCGTTAGGGGTTGAACTGTGTCCTTCCAAAATTCATATGTTGAAGCCCTAACCCCCAGTATCTCAGAATGTGACTGTATTTAGAGAAAGGGCCTTTAAAGAGGTGTGTTAAAATGAGGCCATTAGGGTGGGCCCGACTCCAATCTGACTGGTGTCCTTACAAGAGGGGGAAATTTTGCCACACAGACACCGGGGTGCACAGAGGAGACACCATGTGAAGACGCAGTGGGAGGGCGGCCACCTGTAAGGCAGAGAGAGAGGCCTCAGGAGAAACCAAACCTGCCGACACCTCAATCTTAGACTTCCAGCCTCCAGCGCTGTGAGAAAATACATCTCAGTTGTTCAAGCCGTCCAATCTGCGGTAATTTGTTATGGCAGCCCTAGCAAATTAATACATAAATACGTAAGATATGCCTGAGAATTAACGCCACCTTGGAGAGGAATGGCAGAGCTGGGACTCTGTCTGACCCCAAAGGAGAATCTTGGAACCACCATGCCTTTTGGCCCCTGGGGACTCTTGTGTAAGGGGTCCCCTCAAGCACCCTCTCTGACGGAAATGAGAAAGTTCCTCCTTGAGATATGTATTATTTTTACTCACTTAACCTTACCACGCTGTTTTCCAGAAAAGATTTAAGGCAGCGGGCTTCAGTACACATGACAGTGTCCCTGTTCAGGACTTCATGTGTCTGTGCGTGCCTTGTGCTTGAGGCCTCAGCTGTGAGATCCTGGAATAACATTAGACCCACCAAGAGGGAACTTGTTCTTGCTCTAACTATGCCATTTATGAGCTGTGTGACCTTGAGCAAGTCACTTCACCTCTCTGGGCCTCCATTTCCTCATCTGGAGAATGAGCGTGCCTTTAGCTGTCAGATGTGTTAAATGAGTATGTTCCAGGCAATGTGCTGAGTGCATTTAATTTTTACAAGAGTCCAACAAGATGGATGGGGTTAAGGTTTTAAGCTGTATTATTACCCTCCCATTTTAAAGATGAGGAAACTGAGGTTTCAATAGGGAAAGCAATTTGTCAAGTCACATGTACAGGTACAAGCTGGAACCCTAACTCAGATCAGTCTGGCTCTAAACCCATCTTGTAGAACACCGTGCCCCCACCTTCCCATATACAGAGATGCAGGGGTGTGTATGTGAAGCTGTGAGTGGAGCGGTGTGTGTTGCAAAGGCTCCATACATTTGTACTGTTGAGGAGACAAGACTAACAGGCCACCCCAAACAGAGCAAGATGGGAAGGTCCAGAATGAAATCTGAAGGAGGGTGGTGGCAAGGGCTGTGTGGAAAAGGAAAAAGGAGCAGAGTGGTGTGGAGAGGGTGCTCCAGACTGGAAGAGCTGCAGGAGCAAAAGTGCGGAGGTGGGAATGAAGCTGGCATGCCCAGGGTCCAGAGAAGAGAGCTGCTTGAGAACAGGAAGCGTCACTCAAGGCCAGAGAGTCTGGGAGAGCGTGGATGTCTGGCTGCAGCATGAAGGAGCCATAATACATCCTTGAGCTGGGGAAGGCTGAGATGGTGTGGTGGGTAGTGGTCACCACCACCACTAGCAGCTTCCCCAACCTTTATTAAACACCTACTATGTGCTCAATGCTGATCTAAGCACTCTACAGGTATTATTTCATGCAACGTCTCAACATCTCTCTGAGGGAGGTCTTCTTATTATCCTCATTTTATAGATGGGAAACTGAGGTCCAGGGAGGTGAAGTACTTGACCCATGGTCACTCAACTAGTAAGTGGCCAAGCTAGGCCTGACTCCACAGCCCATGGTCCTAACCACCTGGGAGGGCCTCTGGGATCTTTGGGGGAAAAAGAGGCCGGGACTGGCAGGGGCAGGGTGGGCTGAGTGGGTTCCAGCACCCACCTACCCCAGGGCTGCTACCCACCCTGGTTCTCCAGCTTCCTCTTCTCCAGCTCGGCCTCGATCTGGTCCAGCACCATGGCCAGCTCCCCGAGGATCTTCTTCAGGTAGCTCACATCATCGTGCTCCAGTATCTTGGCCTGGGGGCAGGGCAGGCAGGAGCCAGAGGAGCTGAGTTGGCCTCAGTAGAGCTGGGATGACCAGGGATGGAAGGAGCTTGGCCCAAACCCCCTTCTGCAAGCCCAGCCTCCAAACATCCCCTCAAGTGTAAAGGTTGCCCCACTGTTACAAAGCACCCTCGTCTGGCACTCACTGCCCTGTGAGGTTGGCTGCCATGCCCAGATCCCTTACATCAGGCTGATGTACTCATCCACCAGCTGGGGGATAGGGGCTCATAGCTGCCCCTTCTCCAGAGAATTGCTCTTGGCCAATGAGGAGCTGCCTGGAAATACTTGTAAGGTTGTCCCCCACCCCTCAGTTGCCCGCCAGGCAATCTGTAGCCAATGACTGACTGACATAGGGGTATAAAAGGCTGGCTCTTTGCCTCAAGGTGGATCACCTTTGTGATACCACTTATGTTTCAGAACTCCCTGTGTGCTCGGGTGAACTGGGACTCTTCCTCTTTTCCATCCCTCCCGCCCTTACTGGGTTCTGCTCAGAGCTCTTCTTCAATGGTCCACTTACCCAAGAGCCTCTGTCCACTGCTCTGCTTTTAGGGACACAACCTAAGACAGGAGGAAACAGAGGCTCCAGGAGGACAATGGCTTGCCCAAGGTCAAATTGCCAGTAAATGACAGAGGAGACAGGACTGGAAAAGCAAGCCAGTGGTGTTTCCATTTCACGTCATCAGCTGCTCCCCTACTTAGAACCAGCTTCTCCCAGCTGTTCTCTTCCATGGAAACAATGGTGGGGAGGAGGGGAGGGAGGCCTGGCAGCACTCACCATGAGCTTCTTCTGTTTGGAAAGGTAGGGCTCCAAGAGCTGGGGCTCCTCCTCATGGTCCAATTTCATGAGGTCCGTGGTGGCGTTGGCTAAATGTCCTGGGGAAAGAATAGGAAAGGTCTTATTCTCCTGATACCCAGTGCCACCCCCATGCCTTCCCTCACAAACTTGGAGTAGGTCCCACCCAAACTTTGGGAAGTAACAACTTCGACAGCCAACACTTAGTAGGCACAACAGACTGTGTGCACAACAGACAGATGAGATGCCATCCTGCCCTCAGCTAGGCTAGTGGGGTGGACAGACAAGTCAAGACGTCTCCATGACACAGCAGATTAATCTGTAATGAAGAGTGAAGAGAACGCTGTGGGACCCAGGGGGCCACCTGCCTGGGGCACAGGCGTCAAGAAACCTCACTGAGGAGGACACTCTACTCTTGGGGATGAGTAGGAGTTTGGCAGAAATGGGGACAAGTCTAAACCTGGACAAACTCATACATCAGCAAGTATCTCCCCCAGCCCCTCTCTGTAGTGAGGAAATGGGTTCAGAGAGGCTAGGTAACGTTCCACACTCGTAAATGATAAGCAGCTTCTGAACGTGGATCTGTCTGATTCTTGGTCTGGTGCTCGCTCGCTGTACCCACAAGGGAAAGCTTGCTTAATGCAAGAAAAACTGTAGGAGACCTTTGATGTCTTGAAACTTCCACTTCTGGTGAGGCAACTTCCCTGAAGATTTAGGGGCTCAAGGGCCCATCTTTTCTGGGAAAACTGACCTCGATGCCAAAAAGGCAAGGGTGACAGAGGTGGGTCAATGACGGAACTCAAGCAGCACCTTGAGAATTATTCTTAATGGGAGAAGGAAGTGTCCTATAATCTAATTTTGAGAAACTCTGACTTTGAAAGTCTAGCTGTGGGTTTTACAAGAGGAGGTGGAAATATTAAGTGGGATAAGATCCTGGGGTCTTTTCTCTCACTGGGGCAAGATTTCTCTGGAATTCTTGGCTCGTAAGCCTGGGACATGGTGGGTCAAGTGTGTGGTGTTGCCCCAATCCTGCCCTGCCCTCTCCCCTGGGCCCCAACTCCACTTGGGCGTCCCTTAGGCTCCTCGAACACATCCTGGCCCAACTGACCTCATTATCTTCCCTGCTCCACCTGCTCCTCCCCTGCGTTCTCCCCAAACCTCAGCACCCTCCCCAACACTAGGCCACGTCAGATGCCTGGCAGCTGTCCTCAAGTCCTCCTTCTCCCTCCTCCCCACACCAAATAGTCCCAGGTCCTGCTAATCTTTCTCATACTTAACTTCTCCCTTTCAACCCTCTGACTATCCTTGTTAATCTCTTGCCTGGAGGATTTTGACTCACCCTCTGTCACCTGCACTCTCTCCCCTCCAAGCCCTTCTCCCCACTTCTGCCAAAGAGATATTCCTCAAATGCACACTTGGCCACCCCATTCCCTCCTTAAAACCCATCCCTGGCTCCTCCCTGCCCTCAGATAACGTCCAAGACTTGCTGTAAAAGACCCAGCAGGATCCATCTCCTCTCCCCTCACTGACCCCATCTTTCACTGGGTTCCCCCAGCTGTCCCTGTTCCCAGATGGTAACACTTCAGCCACTCCAAATGCCTGACATTCCCTGAATGTGTTAGACCATTCCAAATTTCCAGGCCTTTGCTCATACTCCTTCCTCCTGGAAGAACCTTCTCATGTATTCCTGAAAATCCCCTTCTAGATCCAGCTCAAGACCACCTCCTCCATGAAACCCTTCCTGATCCTCTAGGAGATCTGACCACTCCAGGCCTTTCTCCTCCAGTGCACACTGTACAGATTTCTGCCAGGAAATGCAAACACACTAATCAGAGCTGCCAGCGTACAACTCCATTCACAGTGTAGTCTACGTGAAAAGTGCCCAGTGGACTTGTGCAGTGCACAGTCTCTACTGATGTACATGGAGATTTTCATGCTAATGTACTTCTCTCTGGACGTATATATCTCCCATTAGAATCTGAGCTTCTGGACAGCAGTAGCTATGTCAGATTCATCTCTATTCCCTTAAAACCCAGTACAGTCACGCATCACTTGACAATGGGGATATGTTCTGAGAAACGCATTGTTAGGTGATTTCATTGTTGTGCGAACATCATAGATCGTACTGACACAAACCTAGATGGTATAGCCTACTACACACCTAGGCTATATGGTACTACTATCATGGGACCACTGTCGTATATGTGGTCTGTCATTGACCAAAACGTCATTGTGTGGTGCATGACTGTAGGAGCTCAGTGAGTGTTGAATGAATGAATGAATGAAATGAGTGAGTGAACAACTGCAGTTGTTCATCTTCTGCCCTCTGAGGTTTCACCAGTCACCACCCCATCTCCTGGCCTGATACAAACCCCAGTAAACACACTCCCAGATCTTTCAGCTTCAGGGCTATATTAAGTCTCATTGATGTTTTATGAATGTGAAGGTCAAATACAGCATCTTCCCTCTTGCCAGTCACCAGCGCTGCTCATGCGGCTCTCTTTAGACTCCAGGAGGGTGGACTAGGCCAAGGAAAGACCTTGGCCTGATTGGGAGGCTCACTGCAGGGTGATTTCTGCATCCTGTGTGGTCCCTTCTCCCCTCCCCCAGCTGGACTGGAGCCCTGAGATCCTCTCTGCCTCCTCAGAGGAGGGAGCCAGCTCTGGAACCCCCACTGCTTTCTCTGCACCTTCAAATAGCTCAGGACAGGATGGGGGAGCAGCTCCAGCCCCCAGAAGCACTTAGGGGCTGTCTCCACCTAGTCCAGGCCGCCATCATTGCTCACCTAGATGACAGCCAGGACCTCCTGACTGCTCGCCCATTCTTCTCTCGGTTGAGTGATCTTTGTAAAACGCAGATCTGCTTGTGTCACTTCCCATCGCTGTTTCTCCACTGCTCTTTGGATAGAATTCCAGTTCCCAGACCTACTTCCCCAACTCACTCTTCCCCCTGGGGCTACACTTCAACCACATTGAACTTCCTTCAGTTGCCAGAACACAGCATGCCCTCTCCTAGCCCTGAACCTGAAACCATTCTCCCTCTCCTTCCCCTTCTAACTCCTGGTCATCCTTGGATGTTGCTGCATTTCAGAAGCCTTCTGCTACCCCAGGGGCTGCAGTGGGAATCCTCCATGGTCCCACAGCCTCCGTGTTCCCCTTGTCATAACACTGGGACTAGGTTAAAACTTTTTCTATACAAATATCAAGTCACTATGTTGTAGACCTGAAACGAATATATCAATTATATCTAAATAAAAATTTTTTCAATCAAATCTGGTTTTGAACAAGTTATACATACATACTTGTTTAAAAATTCAAGCAATATTAAAGAATGTACAGTGAAAAGTAGACCTCTCTCCTCTCAACCTGCAGCCCCTAGTTCTGCTCCCCCAAAACAAACACTGTTGGCAGCTTCTCACACATCCTTCCAGAAATACTCTTTGCATTTGCAAGCACCTGTATATCCATTTAACCCCCTTTAAAATATATTAATGATAGCACGCAAGATGCTTTTTTTTTTGCCCTTCACCTTACTCCTACTTACTAATATATCTTAGAGAGCATTCCACATGCTCACATTTTTTTTTAACAGCTGCACAGTATTCCATTGTATGGAGACACTAGAATTTATTTATCAAGTTCCCAGTTCATGGACAGCTGGGTTATTTCCAGCCTCTTGCTATTCCCGCCTCTGCTGCCATGAATATCCTTGTACATGCTTCTTGGAGCACTCATCCACATGTCACTGCAGGGCAGGCTCCGAGGTGTGGGCCTTTTCTGTCTGATATAGAGTGCCAGACTGCCCTCCTGAGAGGCGGCTCAAAGTGACAGTCTTGCACGGTCATTACATGGTCGTGTGTCATTCTGCTTCCACGGAAGTGTGGCCTTAGTCTGGGGGAAGCTGTGACTGTCCCCCTCTGTCCCCAGCCCCCTGCCCAGGGCCTGGGTTGTGGGAGCCCTCATAGATGTTGCTGACTGAGTGGAGACAGGACAACACAGACAAACCCGGGGTCTAAGGGCACTCTAACGGGGCAGATTGAGTTCCCCAATCTGCCCCCTCCCGCCTTCAAACAGCAGCCTCATTCCTTTGAGAAAGAGGAAGAGACCATTTTCTGAGCACCTATTATCTACTTGGAATCGTCACACTTCGTCTGTCTGCAGGATCCAACGGTGTCTGCACCAAGCCTGGACCAAAGTTTGGAAACAGTCATTGATGGATAATCTGACTTAAACCAACCCCCATTTCCTGGCTGCTGGAAACAAAAGGATGAACTAGGCTGTGGGCACGTCCAAGCTGGCAGTTAGGACAATACATGAGTGATGCTTAAATCAGAAATCAGAGACCCCACGGGGGGCCTTGCCATCTCTGGGCAGCCTTCCTTGGTGACACCAACCCTGATGTCACTCAGTGCCCTGGACAGCCAACCACCGCCCGGACCGCCCTGGGCCCTGACCCCCGGTGTTGGGACGGGGACTCCGGTGGGGAGGTGCCCAGCTCCCCATGGACAAGACAAGCCTCTCGGGGGACAGACAGCCCGGTAGACTGTGTATAGGATGGCAGGACGAGAGTAGGGGCAGGAGAGGGAATGAGAGAGAAACTGCCAGAGGGAGAGAGACAGTCAGTTCGTGAAGGAGGTGGAAGGCCAGTGCGAGAGGTGGAGAGATCCAAGCAGGAGGCAGAGAGAGGGAAGCACAATGAGAGAGGAAGATGGAGAGGCACCCAGAGGGATTAACCAGAGACAAAGGGGTAGAGAGAGAGGCAGAGGCGGGAAGAGGGAGAGAAGGAGGGCTAAGACGAAGAGGGAGAGGAAGAAACACACGCGTGGGAGGAAGAGAAGGAGCGAGGACTCCCCTTGAAAGGGAGGAGGTGGGCAAAGAAGCGAGTTCTCGAGGGGCTCGCGCGCCCGCGCACTCACTGCGGATCTCTGCCGTGGCGTACTTGGGGATCATGGAGTCGGTGGTGAGCTCGGGGTGCAGGATGCAGCCGTGCGTGTACGCGTCCATGGGCAGCGCGTCCAGCAGCTCGCGGTACTGCAGCACCCGCGCGTGCTGCGGGCTGCCCGCCTCGGGCATCAGGGCCACCACGTGCTCTGCGGGGCACGGCCGGCGCTGGGCTGGGGGTGGTGGGCTCGGCCATCGCCGCCCGCCCCCCCCCCCGACTCAGAGGCCAGCCTCTGGCACCCCAACCCCCACCCCCAGCATCCTGGAACCCCAAAATGTCGCGTCCCAGAAGTCTCCACCCCTCCCTCCCTGTACTCGTGAGATCAAGTCCCCACCTGGCTGGCCGACCAGAGATCCTAGCGGTCCTGCCCGCCCACCTCTCACTGCCAAGCTGTCTCCTGAGCGGCAGCTCCTCACCCCGCAGGCTTGTTGCCAGGTGGGGGTCCGGGCCCAGGGTTGCCAGACTTCAAGAGAAGCTGGAAACCCGGATGTTTAAAACTAAACTTCTTGGTTTTTAATGTTGGCGTCGAATTCATATTTTTGTTTTAACAGCGCATGTCTGGGCCCTGATGTCCTCGTGGCCACTGTTTGCAGCCTCTGCGGTGGGCAGTGGGCTCCTGGACCCGAGCAAGGCTGTGGGGAGCAGGGGGAGGACACAGGGCTCTGGGGGGTTCTGGGGTGTCTGCGCCCTGCTCATGTCTGCAACAGTCTAGGGTACCTGGGCCCATGTCTGTGGGGTTCCCTGGGAGTCTGTGGCCCTGACTATGCTTATAGGGCTTCAGGGGGCTGAGCCTGCCCATGCTCTGCCATCTCTGGGAGCCCTGGGCCCTGTCTGTGGGGACTTAGAGGGGGTCTGGGTCCTGCTCATGCCTGAGGGGCTCCCGAGGGTCTGTGGTCATGGCTGGGACTCGCGTTCCTGGGGAAGGAGGCTGGAGCTCCAGCGCTCCTAGTGGGTGGCTGGGCCATGCCCTCTCCCCGGAGTCCTGAGGAGGAGGTCTGTGGGGTCCCCAGGATCTGCGGCCGTGCCCGTGGCTCTGCAGTTCCTGGGGACGTCTGAGCCCTTCCTGGAGCCCTGTGGCTCCTTTTGGGGGAGACTGGGCCCTGCCACGGCCCCAGTGGGTTTCCCCAGGCTTCCTGAGGCCCGGGACCGTGTCTGAGCCTGCGGGGCCCCCGGTGGGTGCGGCGGCCGTACCTCCGGTGAAGGTGCGCTCCACGTAGTCGATGATCTGGTCGTAGTCGCTGATGATGTTGTCGCGGTGGATGATGACGGGCACCTCCTCGCCCAGGTTGAGCCGCATGAACCACGGCTCCTTGTGCTCGCTCTGCGGCAGGCTCACGTCCCGCTCCTCACACGCCAGGCCCTTCTCCGCGATCACCAGCCGCACCTGCAGGCGCCAGGGTCAGAGCGGGGAAGGCGGGCGGACACACGGGGACACTCTGCCTGGGTGGGGCGGGGCGTGCGGGGAGGGAGGTCAGAGGTCACACACGGGGGGGGGGGGACACTGTTGCTTCCAGCCCATGCTCGGGCACCTGGGAGGGGACGCATATCTCCCAGGGGCCTGGGGCCTGGCGGTGGGAGGAACACAGCCCTGCTCTGGGGACAAGGGGCAGCGCTGCCTGGTGGTTACGGGCTGGGTTCACAGCGGGACACACCTGGGATAGGACTCCTGGCTCTGCTGTGTGAGTTTGGGCAGATTCCTTCAACTTTCTGAGCTTCAGTTTCCTTATTCGCAAAATGGAAGTATTAATGATACCAGCCCAGTGCCTGGTCCACAGATGGCACTCAATTCACGATTATCGTGATCCTGACTGGACTCTTGGCCTGGCCTCCAGGGGTGGATCTGGCCAGGAAATTTGCAGAAATCATTATCATCATCATAATCAATAGCTAAATTTCTCAAAGTATTTGAGAAACAAAGTGAGGTGAAAAATAATTTGCCAACATCAGTCAAACCTTTTATTGCCCCCAAACACCTTCCCATCTGGTTGTTGGATGCTCACAATGCCCTCCCAGAGGAGGGCAGAGCAGGGACTATCTTATTCTTTTTCTTGATGAGAAAACTAAAGCCCAGAGGGGACAAGTAACTTACCCAAAGTCACACAGCAATTTACCAGCAGACCTAAAACTGGAAGCAATGGTTCCGGACTCCCAGACCAGTGCTCTCTGCCCTGGGGGCTCCTTCCAGGGAGTCCTGGGTCTGCCTCCTCCTTAGTCTTTCCCTATGTCCCTAGGGGATCCCAGACAAACATTTGAGCTGGTAGAAGCTAATGGAGAGCCTTGAGGCTGGGGCATGCTTCTGACCCAGCCCAACATTTCTGAGCTGGAAGACAGATCACCTCGTCTCACTGTCCCCTGCCTGTGGACTGAGACGCAGAAAGAAGTCTGTCCAAGGTCCCCAAGCCAAAATATGGCAAGTGACTCTACTCCTCCCCACTGATGGCTCCAGTTTGGGAGAAAGGGAGGGCATCCCTGAGAGAGGCACGTGCTGTTCTCCTTGAGCATCAATGTCCTCACACACCAAGGTGGCAGCTCCTGAGACTGGGCAAACCCAGCCTCCCTCCTGGGTGGCAGGAGTTAAACACCCAGAAGGGGCAGCATGGTGTCGCGGTCAGAAACTTGGACTGGGTGCCCGACCGCGTCAGTTCACATTCCAGCTCCAGAGCTCACTTGCTGGATGACCTGGCTTTACAAGTAGCTTTACATGTGTGTACCTCAGTTCCCCACCTGTCCAATGGGAGTCCCACTAGCAGTTCCCTCGGAGGGCTGTTGTGAGGATTAGATACATTAGTCCCTGTGGAACGGTGCCTGGCACACAGTAGGGGTGAAGTATCTTAGCTACTTGCATTAGACTAGGTTTTGGAGGCAGACAGACCTGGACTTGAAGCCTCACTGTGCTGCTTATTTGCTGTGTGACTTTGGGCAAATCACTTGACCTCTCTGATCCCTAGTTTCTGTGAAATAAGGAATGTAATCCACTCTTTCGAGGCTAGGTCAAAGTTGAGATGGGATGACATGGATGAAGTCCCAGCACAGGAGGTTAACACATGGGTTCTAACACCAATATTCTCACACAGACACACAGAGATTGCCCTGCACTCCTGGTTGATGTCCTAGAGTACTTCATGCCCCACCCTCACAGCTAACATGAACAGCCCCTCTGTTTGATGGACTGTGTGGAGGGAGAGGTAATTAACCCCTGAACCCCCAACACTCATTCTCAGATTCATTTGCTCCATTAGCCAAAAGCTAATGGGACTGTCCTGCAGGCGGGACGGGGGGGCAGGCACTCGGGTCCTCACCCTGGCTCTGCCACAGCAGTGCTGTGTGACCTTAGAGCTATCACTGCCCCTTCCTGAGCCTCCTCTTTCTCATTCATAAAACAAGGAGCTGGACCCCGTGTTCGTGGAGCGCCCCGCAGCCCTGCGGTGAGCTGACACACACCCCAACCACGCAGGGGACAGGGCTGGCCCTGCAGCCCTCCTGGGCCACAGGAGGGAACTGCCAGCCCTGTGAGAGAGAGGGGGAGGAGCTGTGGCAGAGAGCTCACCAGGGGTGGCACCTGTTGGGTCTGGGTGTGTGTGCGCAAGTGTGAGTGGGTGTGCATGAGTGTGAGTGAGCAAATGTCAGTGTGTATGGAGGAGTGTACAAATACGTGTGAGTAGTCAAGCAGTGTGTGAGTGCATGCTCATTAGTGTGGGTGTGAGTGTGTGCCTATGTGTGGGTATGAGCGGGCATGAGCCAGAGCGTGTGTGCATGTGCATATGTGAGCATCCTCATGGGTGTGCCCGTCCCTGGAGGAGCCCAGAGCAGTCGAGGCTGGAGTTCGGCTGGAGCCAAACCGCCCGTTCCCTTCCTGCCCATCGCGGCATCCTGTGGCCTCAGAGACCAGGCTGCACCCGGCTGTCCAGCCTCTGGGCCAAGCTGGGACCTCTGGATGGATGGAAACAGACACCAAACCAGCCCTCTGCCCCTGGCAGGTGCGGACCTTGGCCTTCCATCCTGCAGGGCTCCTGCCCAGGGACCACGCCCAGGCCTGGCCCTGAGGGTCCAGTGAGGGCACCAGGTGGGGCTGCTGCCTGGAGAGGGGACTCTCTTTAGAGGCATAACGGTCCTGCCTGGAGCTGCCTCGGGGTCACCCAGCAGGCAGCCAAGGAGACATTCTCCTCTAGCTGAGCTGCAGGCCAGAGCCCTGTGCTGTCCTGCGGGGGAGGGGGTGCGGGAGGAAGCCAGGCCCAGGGGCAAGGCATGCAGCCACCAAGGCCATCTGCCATCTCGGCCTCCTGGAGCTGGACCAGGCTTAGGTGGTCACCACTCAGAGTGACCAGACATCAGCCATCTCCGGGCAAAGGCTCTTCTCTGCAGGTGCCTGAAATTCACCCACTCGTGCTTCATTGTCATGGGCACTGTCCCTCCTCACCCAGGCCTTGTTTATGAGGCGACTGTGATGGGCTTAGTTGGCATCTCTGCCCAGCCATTTAGTTGCTGTGTGACTTTATAAAAGACACTTAGAGTCTCTGAGCCTCAGTTTATTTATCTCAAATACCTTATTTTTTAATTACTAAACTTTATATCTTAGAGCAGTTTCAGATTTATAGAATCAAATACCATTTTTCTGTAACAACGTATGGCTTACAAATTCATCACTTTTCAACACTTATTTATCAAGTGTCTGCTCTGTGCCAGGCCTTGATCTAAGTGTGGGAGACTCAGAAGTGAACGGAACAAAGACCCCTGTCCCAGGGAGCTGTCTTCTAGGGGGGGCAGACAGATGATGAGTTAAAATGATATGGTATGTCCAAAGATGGTGAGTTCATCAGAAAAAAGAAAACATAGAGCAGAGTAAGGGGATCTGAGGATGCCAGAGGATCAGGGGGATGGGTGACAGTTTTAAATAGGGTGGCCATCGGGGCAGGCCTCTCTGAGAAGGTGACATTAGAGTAAAGTCTTGAACAAAGTGAGGGAGTAGTCCACACAGGGATCTGGAAAAGAGAGTTTCCAGCAGAGGGGACAGCCAGTGCAAAGGCGCTGGGGCAGGAGCATGTCTGACACTTTGAAAAGGCCGTGTGTGAGGAGGCCAGTGCGGCTGGAGCAGGGTGGACGGAGGAGATGAGAAGAGAGGCGGTCAGAAGGGATCATGCACAGGGCTTGTAGTGGAGCCTCCCAGCCCCAGGGGTCCATGAATACACTCAGGGACTCCTTGAACTAGGATGGGAAAATTACATGTTTATGTTCAGTCATCTCAAACTGACATTTAGCATTTTCCTCAATTAGGAGTGTAGGCGACAAAGCATGGTCGTGTTCGCAGTGCCTGCAATGTTGTCACCACTAGAAATCAGATACTGTCATCACTTCACAGTTGTTGTAGCTATACGCATCATGACTTCAACACCACAGCAGCTCTCCGGCCTACCCCTAGGTCAGTTACGTAACGGGTTAATACAGAGACATATATTATTATATAAGGAGTTTGTTTTAAAAAGATGTCAATAGCTGTACTTCAATATGATTGGTTTCCCTTCTCATCTAATAATCCTACGTATTTTATTTTATTCAATTAAAATCATCATTCTGAGAAAGGTGCAAAGGCTTCCCCCGACTGATGAGGGGTCCATCACCCAAGCAGGGTTAGGGTCCTGCAGGGGGGGCAGAGGCCATTATGAGGACGCTGGCTTTCTGCTGGAGGGACTGGGGAGCCACTGCAGGCTTCTGAGCAGAGGAATGGTGAGCTCTGCTGTTCTCACCTGTGGGCCTCCCGGAGGTGCTGGGGGTCAAGTGCAGCATGGACAGGGCTGGGGGTCAGTGCCCAAGAGCTTGAAAGGCCAGGCCAGGGTGGGAAGTAAAGGTCATCCACTTCCCTCCTGCCACACCTGGGAGGGGGCCTCCGGGAGACCTTTTCGGTCTTGGGTGTCAGAACTGGCCCCTGGCAGGACCCAGACCTGGGCCTCTTACTCCTGGGGGCAGAAGGCTGGGCCAGGGGCTCCCCACAGGTACATCCCAGACCAGGGCAGACCCTGCGAGGATGGGGTAAGGAGTCTTGAGCCAGGCTTACTGCAGGAAGCCAGGGACGGCCCTCAGAGACCCCTGGTGGAAATAATAATAGCAGCTAACTCTTAACACTTTCTGTGTGCCAGGCATTGTGCTAAGACCTCTACAGCTATTAACTCATTCAATCTTTACAGAAACCTAATGAGGTAGGTACTGGAATCGTACTCATTTTACAAAAGAGGAAACAGGCACAGAGACAGTAAGTAACTTGCCCAAAGTCACACAACTAGTAAGTAGCAATCTTGGTTTTAAAAAAACTGGCTGGTGTGAGGATAGAAGGATGCTCGAAGGGCTGGGGGCTCACAGAGGTAGGGCAGTTCTTCTTGTCTGGGGAGGGAGGGAGGCAGGTTGTATCAAACATCTAGTCCATTTTCCTGTTGAGGAAACTGAGGACCAGAGAGGGTCAGGACTTACCCGAGGTCACACAGCCAGTGATGGGAGTGCCAGCACTAGAATGCTGGTGTCTTGACTCCCTGCATTTTTTGCCCCTCCCGACTTCATTCCCTCAAAGGAGAAGGAGGCTGGGGGCAGGAACAGCCTCAAAAGCAAGCAGATGTCTACACCGTGCATTCGGAGCCTCCTCTGATCCCCATGGCCCCGAACGATCACCCATGGTTGTGCCTGAAATTTACTCTTAGTGTGCAGTTTAAGGCCTTGTGCTAAGTGTGCGGCGTGCACGATATCCTTCAGTCTTCACGACCCACTGAGGCAGGGACTGCCCTTACTCCTAGACAGACAAGGAAGCTGAGACTCAGAGGTGAAGACAGCTGCACAAGTCACAGAGCTGGGAAGTGGCAGCGCTGGGCTTCGACCTTGCATCTGGGAAATGTAAATGCACTTCCCGTGAGCCCGGCGCAGCTCCAGACGGTTTATGTGGATCCAGTCGCAGAATCCTCACAACCACCCTCTCCAGGAGCTGCTACTATTCTCAACTTACAGATGTGACAACTGAGGCACGGAGGTTAGCGACCTGCCTGGGACTGCCCAGCTGGTCAGTGGCCAAGCTGAAACTGAACCCCGGGCACTCTGGCCCCAGAGTCTGGGCTCTGGACCCCTCCCTATCCTGCTGCCCTTTGGCTCTGGAATGGTCCCCAGATGCCCCATGGAGCCACCACCACTCCTGGGGATGGGCTGTTTTCTTCTATCAATAGTTCATGTGCCATTAAGGATGGCTTCCCAGATGCTCCACAAAGGGGAGCTGATCCCTGCGTGCAGGCAAGGCCCTTCAGGACTGAAGGGAAGGAAGGAAACTCACCTGCTAAGCTCCTACTATGTGCCAGACATTTAACACATGTCCATGTCCTCTCAATCCCCCAGGAATTCTGCAGGGTAGGATGCAAAAGTCCCTTTTTCCAGATGAAGATATTGAGGCTCAGAGAGGTGAAGTGACTTGTCCAAGGTCACACAGCCAGTAAGCACTCAAGATGAGACTGGAACGCAGGACCATCTGACTGCCAAGCCTATGCCCTTTCCCCCAGGCAACACTGCCTCTGAAGCTCACATGGGGCCCTGCACAGGGGGAAGGCCCTGGCAGGGGAGACAGGAAGATGCTCAGGCTGGCTTGCTCACAGGCTTGGTCACGGGGGTTCCCAGCGGGTAGTCCCATCCCTGACTAAGGGGCCACCTTAGGCCTGAGCACAGGCTGAATAGGCAATATTCCATGGGGGGAAGAGCAGAAGGCCCCTCTGGGGATGGTGGTGGGAGGTGCCATCCCCCTGCCCTGTCCAGTCCCAGCCACAGGGGCCTGGCTCCTGAGGTCCTGAGTGGGAGGAGACTCTGGAATCTGGAGGTCACTCTGATTCATCTCCAAACCCCCAGCACCTTGCACAGAGCCTGGCAAGCAGTAGGCGCTCAGCAGGCATGTGTAGAATTTACGGTGTGACCTTAATTAACCAACCCCTCCTTTACCTAGCACTGTAGTGAGATCATAACACCTATTATTATGAGAGCCTTGACCCCGTGCCAGGCACTGCCATCAGCACTTTCTGTGCATCATCTCATTTCACCCCCACAGTGGCCCTCTGAGGAAGGTGCTGCCATCAGCTCCATTTCACAGATTACAAAACTGAGGCTTTGGAGAGGCAAAGTGACCTGTCCAAAGCTCCACAGTGAGTTACTGGGGAAGGTGGCTCTCCCACTGAGGACTGTCTGGCCTTAGTCTATACTCTAAGCTGGGGCTACTCAAACAGGGATCGGTGGACCAGCTTCATCAGCATCACCTTGTTGGAAATGCACATCTTGGCTCCACTCCAGACCTGCTGAAGCAGAATAGCCCGGGCGGGACCCAGCAGTCTGTATGTAAGCAGGATCATGCAGGGATGCTAAGTACGCTGAAGTCTGAGTAGTGCCAGCCGAGCACACTAAGTTATGCTGCCTCTTCAACAACCCTCTCAGCAACCCTGAGAAGGGGTTGGAATTAGAAGTAGCTATTATTATTATTATTATTACCATCCTATTTTCCAGGTGATGAAACAGCCTAGACCAAGACTCAAACCCAAGTCTTTTGGTTCCAAGGCCCTTTCTCTTTACAGGAAAATGTTTTCCCACCTGGAAAATGAGTGAATGGAACAAAGGCCCCCAACCACTGCTGGGCCCTGGCCATGGTGCTGAATTCGTGCCCCACAGACAAGACAGCCGCCCAAGGGTGCAAGATGCGCCCCTAGGGACGCCCCTGTCCTACAGGTGCAGAGCCCGGCCCTCACCCCTAGGAAGCGGGAACCCCTATAACTCAGCACCAGGCTGGATTCCCAACTGCCCTCCACCTCCCCTGTGTCTGAGAAGGGGCCGAGGGGCCGTCTGTGCCTTTAAGAGCAAAACATAGATCTTACAGGGCCGAGCTGGTCGGAGGAGATGGGAGGAGATGGGTTAACTCCTTCCTTCTCAGCTCAGGATAAGGGGAGACGGGAGGAGGGCTAGGGAGAGACCCTCCAAGCCCCAGCCAGAGGAAGGCCCCCAGCCGGACAGAGCGGCTGTGACCTGGAGCGCCCGTCTATCGGACAGCAGCGCGGAGGGAGGGCCTGCGATGGGATCACCGGGGCTGGAGGCTGGACCCTGGGAAGCGCCCCTCCTCCCTCCCCGCAGCAGCCGCCCCCTCCAGCAGGCCGCCTTCCCAGCAGTGCCCATTCCTTTCCCCTTGCCTTTGTCTCTCTTCTCAGCCCTCCGACAGACCGGGTCTGTCTGGGAGGAAAAGAGGCAGAATGGATGTTCCTAGGACTGGGGACGGTGCTGGGGCCCAAAACAGGGCCAGTCACCTGCCGGGAGACAGCCCAGCGTCCCCTGTCCTCCCGGCCCCAGAAACCCCATATTCGACCCTCCAGTCTTCACCAGGTCTCAGACCCCTTACGCCGTCCCGGATCCCCTCCCCCAGCCTCCTGGGCACCAGGCGCAGCCGGTTCCCCGCTCCCTCCGGGCTCTACCTTCTGCGAGCTGAAGGACTGGGTCCAGTGGTACAGAACCAGGCTCTCCTTGGGCCAATGGGCGGGGCTGGCCGCCTCGGGCGCGTCAGGGGCCTCCCCCGGCTTGGCCGCATCGCTCTCCAGCGCCGAGATGGGCCACCAGCTGCAGTTAGTGGGGGTCAGGTTGTTGGGGGTCGCCATGACAGCCCGGAATCGGAGGGAGGAAAGAAGGAGGCTCCGGCGGCGGTGGCTCTCGCTCACCCAGCATCACATGGCCTCCCGAGCTGCCCCTCTCCTTCGCTCCCGCCCTCCCCTCTCCGTGAATGTCATTACTCACTGACGAGTGGGGGAGGGGCGGGGGGATCCCGGGAGCCCCTTCCCCCTCCGCCCCGTGGCCCGCGCCCGGCCCTTGCCAGGAGAGCCACCAGTGCTCTCCGTCAGGCTCCGTGGAAGGGTGGGGGGAGCCCGGGGAAGTGGGCCATGCGCCCCAAATAGCTCATATCTGGCCAGTCACCTGCCCAAGATTCCATCATCATAAACGCATTTTGCCTCTCAGTCCTCTAAGCAAATACCTCTTAGGACAACTGGTGTTACGGAGATCCGTTCCTTTTATAAATTAGTGTCTGGAAATAGCTCGTCTCTCTTTGAAGTCGTGTGCTAACTTTTCTCCTGAAGGACCTCTAAGGGCAGAAGGGAACAAACTATGGTTTATTGAACAAACACTTACATAGCACCTACTGTGTGCCAGGCACCGTCCTATGGGCTTTGTAACCATCAACTCATTTAGCCCTCACAATACTGTTAGCTTCATTTTACAGAGGAGGAAGCTGAGGCACAGAGAGGCTAAGAGACCTTGCCCAAGGTCACCTAGCTAGTAAGTGATGGAGCTGAGATTCGAACCCAGGCTGTCCAGCTCCAGTGTCTACGCTCTTAGCCACGAGGTCAGGATAACATGATAACGATATAAACAAGAGCACAGCAAGCATTTATCAACCCAAGCATTTTACATGCATCTCATTTCATCTGCACAATAATCATTTTTACCAGATGAGGAAGGTGAGGCTCAGAGACGTCAAGTCATTGGTCCAAGGTCACATCTTCACCCCAGGAGACTGAGGCACAGCTAGAGGAGCCTAAAGAAAGCCCGCAATGCCTTTGCTGTCACATAGCCTATCCTAAACATTCACGGGAACCTTACATAAAGTTCCTTAATATACCCTTGCTTCCTTTACTAAAAATATTGTGCTTTAATTTATTTACCATTAAGCAAATAGATGCACCAGGAAGATAAGCTCTCAGTTCACGCCCCCCCCCCCAATGTCAGGCTACCAAGGACTTCTGGGCACATCGCCCCCCCGGCCGACTGATAAGCATGGCTCTTGAGGAATCAGTGTCCTTCCTTCTACTATATAATAAAATTCTGTGGCCCACATGTTTCCCTTTTTGCTTTGGCTGCCAGGAAGCTTGGAGCTACAGTTTCCATGAAGTCCCAGTTGCCACATTAGCCTCCTGGGTTCAGCAAATTCTTTTTATGAAATTTTTATTTTTTCTTTCTCCTCAGTGTCTTGTTGTTCTGTTTGATTTTTGCAAAGAAGGATTTGGTACGTCTTGAGGGAAAATTCAAATGTCTGTGAATTCAGGAAAGTAAGACTTCAGAAATTTGATCAAGGTAGAAAATCTGGCCCCTGTCTGTGTCTTTGACCTGAATGCATCCAGGGAGCCAGACTCACAGCAGTCACAATCCAATATGTATTCTTTCCCTCAACAAATATTAATTGTGCACTCACTAGGCACTTTGCTAGGCACCAAGATATGGTGATAAATGTGACAGACACTCGCCTCTTCTTTTTCACTTAGCAATACATCTTGGAAAGCATTTCCTATTAGCAAACGTCTAACCTATACTTTATAACAACCTACACTGTATGGATGCACCATAACAAATTTATTTAACAAGCCCTATTGATCGACATATATGCTGTTTCCAATCTTTTGTTATAAAAACAATGCTGTAGTGAATCTCGTCATTCATATATATTTGTGAACATGTTTTAGTATAATCTGTATGATAAATTCCTAGAAGTGGAATTGCCGGATCAAAGAACATGTCTTTGATCATATTCTTTCAGAGGAACCAAAGTTCCATCTGAAGAGCCTAATAATCTATGAAAGTGCCCATTTCTTTACACCCTTGCCAACACAGCATGTTTTTAAACACTTTTTTCTTTTTGAATCTATGGGTGAAAAATGATGTCGCGTAGTTTTTATTTGCTTTTCTTTTTTGACTTTTTATTATAAAAAAATTTCAAACATATGAAACAGCAAAGAAAATAGCTCAATGAACACCCACCTATCCATCACCTAGATACAATCATTGTCAAAAAAATTTTTATATGTATTTGTTTAATTTGGGGGGAAGAGTTTGAAGTATTTTGAAATAAATTATAGGCGTCATGATATTTCACCCACTAAGTACTTTAGTATTAGTCACTTTATGTCTAACATAGGTCATTTTTTTACATAAAAAAACACAATTTCCACACTAAAAAATTAAGAGTAAGGCTTTACTATCTAGTACCTATTCAAATTTCTCCAGCTGGACCAGGAGCATCTTTATCACTGGTCTTGACTAGGATCCAGTCAGGACCATGCGATGAATTCTGTCATGACATCCCAGATCTCCTTTAATCTAGAATGGCCCTCACTTTCTTTTACTTCTTTTCCCATGACGTTGACTCACGCAGAGACGGGGCCAGCTGACTTGTACAGTGTGCCACTGTGGGATGCGTCTGATTGGTCACTGAGGTGTCCGTCACCGTGGGCCACTCTCCGCTGTCCTTCCTATAGACTAGCACTTAGATCTAAAGGGCAGATTAGATTCAGGTTCAACATTAATTCTTCGTGGGTGGCATCATGTGCTTCGTTTTTCCTCCCATCAGGAGGTCCATAATGTCTTGCTGTCCCACTACTAATGATGCCAAGTTTGATCACTGGGTTAAGGTGGTGACCACGTCTCTGTGGTTAAATGTCCATGTCTCGTCTTCCCGCCAGAACCTTCTGGGTAACCTGTTCCTCATCCCTTGATGGTCCTTGACTGAATCAATGATGGGAGGCTGTAAAATGATTTTCTACTTTTGTCCTTTCATCTGCATTTATCAGCTGGCATGCTTTATTTGAATTTCATTAATTATGAGTGAAGTTGACCATCCTTTCAAGTGTTTGAAAGCCATTTTAATTTCTTTCCCAGTGAGTTGTCTGTGTTTCCATGGGGACCTGGGCAATTATAGCACAGCATGATAAGTGCTGTGACTGGGGTAAGGACAGGGGTTGTGGTAGAGCCGGGAAAGGACATCCGGATTGCACTGCTAGATGCTGGACGTGCCAGGGAAGGCTCTCAGGAGGTGGTGGCTCTCAGCATGGGTTCCTCTGAAGCAGACTCTGGGACAAGAATTCAAGGACAAGCAGTTAGTTTGGGAGAAGAAGGGAATCCTGGGAAATGAGACAGGAAATGCAGCCAAGGAAGGTGTGTTGTCAAGTAAGTTAGCCTTGTAGGCCATGGAGCTTAATCCCACAGGGAAATTCTGAGACCAGTGTAAAGCACCTCAGCATTATCCCCCCTGAGGAGGAAGAGCACTGGGGATTTAGACACCAAGTCCTGTCAGCCATTGCTTGAGGGTTGTTCCCCCAGCACTTCAGACCTGCCCTGCAGTTGGCGGAGTGGGTTCCAGTGACCACAAAGAGCCCTCAGGCAATCAATGTGGGTGCTGCCAGCTGGGGGTCAGCCAGTGTGCACTGAAATGGTAAGAATATGGGACACAGGTAGGGCACTGCCAGCATCTTCTCAGGAGCCTTAAGCAGAGACTTTAAGGATGAGGAAGAACTAGCCAAATGAAGAGAAGATGGGGAAAGGGGTACATGGTCCAGGCAGAGAGAGGAGCAGGTGCAAAGGCCCAGGGGTGAGAGCGAGATGGTGTGTTTGAGGGACCGACAGTCATTCATCCAGCTGGAGGCAGAGGTGAGAGGTGAGGCTGAGTGGTCATGCCAGGCCTGTTAAGCTGCCTTTAGGAGTCATCACATCGTGCTGAGGGCACTGGGGAGTCACTGGAGAGTTTTAAGCAGGGAAATAACATCCAGTTTGGGTGCCATAAATCTGAAAAAGCCTGAAATATGTCTACCAGCGTTCCAATGCATTAATTCACATGGGGGCTAGCTGGTCCTCGCCAGTGGTGGGATTGCTCCTTCCCTTCCCATGACAACGAGGGACGGACTCAGCCACTATGAGGCTGCCACTGACTGTGAACTCAGGGCAGTGAGATGGGCAGCCTCAGGGAAACACTTCACCTGGGCCCACGATTGGTAGATTATGATATATATGTTATAATAACGGTTGTGAGGTTTCCCATGTGCCACAGACTGTGCTAAGCACCTGACAGTCATCACCTCAGCTGAGGTGATATTGTTATTGTCCTGGTAACAGATGAGGAAACTGACACCCAGGTGGATAAGTTATTGTTAGCCCAAAGTCGACATCTAACAAACACCCATGTCCACAGAAAATGGAATTCTAAGTGTCCAGACAATATGGGATTAGATAAATAAATGAGTAAATCCATATCATGAAACAATTTATATCCACTGAATGAGGAAAGTTAACAAAAAACAGGCTACAAGTATTTAGGTTACTCTAGAAATTCTATTTAGCTTAGGTTACTATACTTTTTAAAATGTAAAAAGAAAAAAAAAAAGGTTGCCAACAAGTATGTACAATTCACTTTTTAAAATATACAAGTTATAGGGGCCAGCCTGGTGGCGTAGCGGTTAAGTTCACACGCTCTGCTTTGGTTGCCCGGGGTTCGCAGGTTCGGATCCCGGGCGTGGACTGGTGCACTGCTCATGAAGCCATGCTGTGGGGGCGTCCCACATATAAAGTAGAGGAAGATGGGCACGGATGTTGGCTCCCAGTTAATCTTCCTCACACACACACACACACACACAAATATATATATATATATAATAGAAGGATAGTCAATAAAATCGTTATGTGGTTAGATTGGGGTCAGTGGAGGTAGGGGCAAGAGAAGATTGTGAGTGATTTCTTTTCTCAATTGGATTTTCAGGTTTTCCTACTGTTATGGACTGTATCTCCTCAAAATCCACAGGTTGAAGTCCTAACAGCCCGTGTAACTATATTTGGAGACAGGGCCATTAAGGAGGGAGTTAAGGTTAAATGAGGTCATAAGGGTGGGCCTCATCCAGTAGGACTGGTGTCTTCGTAGGAGGAAGAGACACCAGAGCTGCCTCGCCTTCCTAGAGCGAGCACCACGGGAGCCCGTGAGAGGACAGGGCAAGAAGGCGGCCGTCTGTGAGCCAGAAGAGAGGCCTCGCCAGACACCAACCCTGGTGGCAGCTTGATCTGGAACTTCCAGCTTCCAGAACTGTGAGAAAATACATTTCAGTTGTTTAAGCCACCCAGTTTGTGGTATTTTGCTATGGCGGCCCGAGCAGACTAATACACCTGCAGTAGAAGTGCATTATTTGTATCTCTTAAAAAGAATTCAAAGTTAGTTAGAAAGAAAAAAGAGACTGCTTCATTTCCCGCTTACTACTGGGGGCAAAGCTGGTCTTGGTCCTCAGACTATAGGAAAAGGGGAAGGAATTAACATGTCTGAGTGTCCTTTGGTCAGACTCTTTACAGAAATCCCATGACAAGAGTGCGAACGTCCATACTTGACAGAGGCTCAGATTTGGCCCCAAATCACCTGCTCGGAAGCAGCAGAGCTGGGCTGGGCTCCAGGTCTATCTGATCCCCGGATGCGCCTCCACATAGCAGACGCTGAAATGGTCACAGACGTGGGTGGGGCGGGCGACATCCCTCAGCCTGTAAAGATCACTCAGGAGGTTTTGCGTCCAAGTTCCGGGCAGGATGGATGGTTCTCCTGGGAGTTAGAAGTTGCCTGAAGGAATTTGCTGTGAAAAATCCTAACAGCTAATGCATCTAACTTCTACTCTACATCTATTACATTAGGGCCTGCTGACTCAGGAAGCTACAGAGACCAGAGAGATGCCATAGATGACCAGGTATGAACTCACAGGGTGAGTGGAGACTGTGGCGAATAGAACACGTGTCCCACCCTATGGGGACGGCTGCTCCTGGCTCCAACCCATGACTGCCCTACTGGAATGCAAACCCAGTTGACAGCTATTCTGGGTTTCCAAGAACCTGGGAATCCAGGTGTTTGTTATGAAATGGCTCACTTTAAGATCTGTTGTCAAAAAAAAGAAAAACACTGGTGCAGCCGTAACAATACACATTTGTGGGTGGGATCTAAGCTCTCACATTGTCAGTTTGCAGCCTCTGCATTAGATAATTTAATTTTTGCCACAGTCGAGGCAGGATGTTAGTTATCATAGCACTAGCTACGGTAACAGGTAAACCGCCAAATCACAGTGGCTTTTCACAACAGAAGTTTATTTTCCACTCACGTAAAGTCCAATTAACAGCACATGAGGGGAGGAGCAGCGAGTTCTGTTAACTTTCCCACGTGGCTTCCAAGATGGCCCAGGCATTGATATCCAATGAGCATTGATGATATCCAATGAGCACGGATAGCCAATGGGCAGACAATGAAGAGAGTGGGCCCAGGACCAGGGGAGCACGCCTCCCTCTGTCCACATTTCATTGGCCAGAACTCAGTCATGTTGTGTCCCACCCCCCCGTCCCCAACCCCCTCTGGCCTGTGGTGGCCACTTTCCAACAACTCTGCCCTATGGACTGAGTACGCAGATCTCTGGGGGAAGGTCACCCAGCTCTGTCTCATGTAATTATTATCATCTCCATTTTACAGATAAAGAGACAAATCTCAGATACGCTAAGCAACCTGTGAGAAGTCACACAGCCAGGGGCACTGTATTTCTGACTCCAATCCAGGGACCTTTCTCTACCTCAGTGTTTCCCATACTTGCCATCTCTTAGGAAACACCTACAGCACTTGTTAAACATACAGGTTCCTGGACTCACCCAAGACCTTGAATCTGAGTATTCAGGGCAGAGTGTGGTAACCTGCGTTTCCATCCAGAATCCCAGATGATTCTTACATCTGGCTCCACACCAGGGGCTGCACCTTAGAATTGTCTGGGGAGCTTTGTGAAATGCTGATCTCTTGGCCCCAAATCCTGGAAATTCTGACTCAGTTGGTCTGCAGGGAGAGGCCCTGGCATCGACATTTTATAAAGCTCCCAGGTGACTCTGATGGGCAGCCAGGACTCAGAACCACTGCCTCTCCTCCCACCCCAAACTGGACTGATCATGAGTGAGCTGGGCGAGTTTTTCAAACTAAAGCATTGAGAGAGACGGGGGCGGGGTAGAGGGTATCAATGAGTGATTCTCTACTCTGGGAATCAACATTTTAAAAACTCTCCCAGTGATTCTAGTACACAGTCTGGATTAAGACCCACTGAATAAATGGACCAGGAGATTCTGAATCCATAGGTTTGGGGTAAGCCAAACTTTCCTTATTTTTAAAGCACCCCCAGGAGATTGTGATGCCACTGCCCTAGGACTTCACTATTCAAAGTGTGGTCTGAAGCTTGTAAGAAATGCAGAATCTCAGGCCCTACCCTAGACCTGCTGAATCAAAATCCCCAGGAGATGGGCACACACATTAGTGTGACAGGCACTGCTCTGAGGCACACGGGCTCTTTTGGGGAAGACAGCAGACTAGGTCCTCCAAGCAGGGCTGGTTCATCCTCTCTCCCATCCCCAACCCCCCTCTTGAAGATGCAGAACATTTTCTAGTGTCACCAGCATAGTCTTTCCTTAAAGGACTGGGCCTCACTGCCCCCATGCCGTGGCCATCTGTTCGTGGATACTTTGTTGGAAGGTCTGGGCATGCGCACGGTTTGATGACTCAACAAGGGGCTTGCAGGCCCTTCCTGCGGAGAAGGACATCACAGACACTGGGTATTGACTGAGGACCAGGCCATGGGATTGGGTGCTTCACCTGGAGAAGATCTAAAGCTCTTTAGATCTGCAGGTTGGAGGAGAAGACAGACTTGTTTTGTGAGGTTCTGGAACCAATCAGAGGAAGTTATAAGGAGGGAGGATGCAGTTCAATATAAGGAAAAGTTTCAAACAAGCAGGAAGGGGCCAAGTCGAGGGCAGTAAGCTTCCTATTCCCTGAAGAGAACAAGCAGAAGTTGAATGGCCTTCATTCAGGGGCACCTGAAGGCAACCTCTGGATTGGATGTGAGCTGGAAGGAGGTCTCCACTCAAGGCTAAAACATACAGACCCTTAAAGGCAGGGAGGCTGGGTCTGGAGGGAGGAGAGCACAGAAAGCGAGATAATTCGGGGTCCTGCTGTGCCAACTACTGTTTGTGTATGAAATAATTTCCGTGTTGGCCTCCACTAGTTTGAAAGCTCAGTGAGATCAGTGGCTGGGCCACCTGCTGAGTCCACAGCACGTAGCACAGGGTCTGGTGTATTATAGCACCTGCCTAATAAATATTTGTTGACTTAAATTGGCTGAAAATGAATATTAATTTATCTCTCACTGGTAATTTCTGTGCACTGTAGGATAATTTGGCATCCTTTTGTGTCCTTTAAAGCCTTTTTGTCAGGTGTTCAAATTTTCTGTGTTTTTCTTCTTGTTTTCTCACTAAGTTCTATTCTTTTTCATCCAGCTTATATCTGCACTGCATTTTTTGTATCAGCAAAATAACTAAAACATCCTAAATGGCCCACAAAAGGGGGTTTAATTGTGATTAGCTAAACAATGACAGAGAAGTTGCCAAAGACTATTCAGAAACAAGTTCGATATATTAGTAAGTGAAAATAGGCTGCAAAATAGCCTGTATGTTAAGGTCTCACTAAAAATTATTTTTAATATATATGCCTAGAAAATATCTAAAACAGTGGTTCTTGTTTTGCGGGGGAGAGTCAGGAACCTCTCTGAGAATTTAATCAAAGGCAGAAATCCAAACCCACACACACACAATTTTAGTGGGTTCAGGGGCTCTCTCCTGCTAAAGCCCATCCACGAACCCAAGTTAGGAACCCCTTATCTGGAAGGATCCCAACAAGATGCCAACAGCGTGGTCTCGAATGGGTGGAATTATGGGTGTTCTCTATGAACTACTTTTTGTTTGGCTGTATCTTGTCTTTTTTTTTTTTCTGTTCTGAGCTTCTATTTCTTTTGAGTAAGAAAAACTAAACAGGAACTGGGTTGTTTCTAAACTCTATTTTAAATCTCTAATTCCTTTTAGCCAGCTTTATCTAATTGGCAATGTTTTTATTTGAGAAAATTGCAAATTGAAAAACAAAGTGAATGCTTCCAATAACCAGTTAGCGAGGAAGCTGAGGCCCCAAGAAGTACAGTGATTTATCTGTCTCCGCGCACAGCAGGGCAGGAGCAGAACTCAGACCCTGACATGCAGAGGGGTGTTCCTCCCCTTATATCACCTCCTTCTCTCACCACCATGAACCTCTCACTGCTTTCTCTCTCTCTAAGTCAGCAATGCAGGGGTGTCACAGGCATTCATGGCCTCACGGGTTGGACACTCCATTCCACTGACCTGATCTGTGTGGATTCCAGAGAGTGGAGATAGCCTTTAGACCAGGCAGCCTCCGTATATGCCTTTCCTTACTGGAAGGCCACAGCGGGCTGCAGATCAAATGCACAGAACTGCTGCCAGCAGTCCTGTCCCCGGCACCAGGGCCAGGAGCTGTCTCCTCACTTTGAAAGTCTGCTATGGGGTGATTCCCCCACACGATCTGCAAAGGCTGTAGGCAAGTCTATGACATTTCTGCCACGTGGGACATTTTCTTGGGAGTGTCCAGGTAGTACCGACAAGTCCTCCATGGATGCTTTCTCCAGGCTGGCTCTGGCTTGCTCTGAGCCAAGTGGAAGGAGCAGGGCACTTCTCCAGGAGTCCTTGCCGTGCTGGGCAGGGCTCAGGACTGGGCTCTACTCCTCCTCCATTTGACAGGACCCGCGGGAGGGTATGTGGACGCATTCACACTGCACTAGAGCCCAGGCCAGCAGCTCCAGGCCAGCGGAAGCCCCAGGGGCTTGGCTCAGCTCTGACAGCCTGGGAAATTCACAGGGTGAGTGGATCTCAGGTTTCACAGCTGAGAAATGAGCATGCGGATTTTCTTTTCTGCGTCCGGGCAGCTGAGTCCACAGCTGGTGTTCTGGGTGCCCTAAGGTCAGCCGTAGAATACACTTAGTTTTGGGGCCCTGGTCCATGGCAAGGAGTATCTCTGGGCTAAGGTGACCCCCAGAGGTGGCTCCGGGTCTGGGTGTCCAGTGCAAAGAGGTGCTTTGGAAGGGCAAGAGAGAACTTCTGAAGGCAGAGGATGGGAGACTTGAACCTGAAGCACTGACAGCTTCCCAGGGGCCACATTAAGGATTTCTTTCTACACCTTATCAGGGAAAAACAAACAGGCACTGACATGATTAAATCTTAAGAACAGACGGAACAGTAATAATCAAAGAGGTATTGATTCGAAAAAAAAACCTTTAGTGGCTTTTCAAGAGAATTACAAAAATAATACACATTCATCATAACAAATTCAAATAAGATATAAAGAAGTAAATATAACTCCATTCTCCTGAACAGGTACAAAATAAGGGAATCATTTTTTTTTTTTTTTTTTGTGAGGAAGACCAGCCCTGAGCTAACATCTGTAGCTAATCCTCCTCTTTTTGCTGAGGAAGACTGGCCCTGGGCTAACATCCGTGCCCATCTTCCTCCACTTCATATGGGACCCCGCCACGGCATGGCTGACAAACAGTGCATCGGCGGGCGCCCGGGATCCGAACCGGCGAACCCCGGGCTGCCAAGCGTGAACTAAACCGCTGCGCCACCGGGCCGGCCCAAGGAATCATTTTTCAAACTACCAGATTGGCAAGATTAAAAAGAATGGCAATGTCCACCACTGGCAGAGGGTGGGCCAGGGTTTCTCACCCTCAACACCGCTGACATAATTCTGTTGTGGGGATTGTCCTGTTCATCGTGGGACACTTAGTTGCATCCCTGACCTCTACCCGCTAGATACCAGAAGCATCTCCAGCAACACCTCCCAGGCTGTGACAACCAAATATGTCTCCCAGCATTGTCAAGTGTCCCTTGGGGGGAAAAAAAAATCACTCCCCAGCTAAGAGCCCCTATAGGCAAGTGGGCACCTCAAACACCACTGGTGGGAGTGGAATCTGGCAGTTTGACTTATCAAATATTAAAATTTGTGTCACCAGCAATTTCACTTCTAAATACATTTACAAGAATACAAACTTGTTTGACAAGAATTTTAATGCAGCACTATTGGTAATATTTTAAAAGTTGGTAATGATCCAGATGACCTCGGTAGGAAATTGGTTAGATGTATACATACCTGCAAAATGGCCAGACATAGAAAAAAGAATAAGGCAGCTCTGAGGTAGAGAGTTCTTCAAGATAAAATTGTTAAGGAAAAAGCAAGGTGCAAAACAGTGCAAAGAACATTTTTGTAAAATTTAAAGAACAAAAATGCAAGTGCATGCGTGCATATATATTGAAAAAATATACACACAAAAATAGGTATATATATATTTAAGGAAGCCTGGAAGGAGGTGTCCTGAACCACAAACAGCAGTTCTCTCTTTGCACAGCAGGATGAAGGGGTCATAGGGGAGCACATGGAATTTTCCATTTCTACTTAAAATATTTCAGCATGACTTGCATCATTTTACAATAAGGACATTATAAAATAATAAAGATAAAAATAAGGAGAAAAGGAGAAAAAGAAAGGAATCCTCACTGGAGTCCTGCCTGCCTCCCCTGGAGTAAGTGAACCTGGCTCAAGGGGTTCCTCGTGCCCCGCACTTCAAGGTTCCCAAGGCAACATCATACACACCACCTCACTGGATCCTCAAAGCAGTTCTTCTAAGTTGGCAGAGAGGGGCAGTTATTCCCATCTTGCAAATGGGGAAACTGAGACTCAGCCGTGACTGGCCCAAGGGCCCACCCCCAGGAAGTGGTGGCCGTGGAGAGAGCAAGGGGGAGCCCAGGTCTCTGGAATCCCGGGCTGCTGCAGCCCCGACACCCGCAAAGTAACCGGAGCAGGTCCAGCCACAGGCTCTTACACCCACGGGCCTAACAAGCTTGCCCGGTTCACATGCTCCTGCTTGTGGCCTCTACTCCTTCAATTCCTCTTCAGCTTTTACTCCATCAGCTAAAGCTGGGATTCATCTCACCAAAATGACTTTCCTCCTTCGGGCCTTCCTTTGCTGGAGGCATCATGCTTTAGGGAGAGCGGGGATTTGAGATCCGACCCTGTCACTCACCAGCTCACCGACCCTGTCACTCACCAGCTCACCGAGGGGCTTCACCTCTCTGGGCCTCATATGTAAAATGGAGACAAACATACCTAACTCCCAGAATCGTTCTGAGGCTCAAAGCAATCGTGTGTGAACGCATTTTGGAAAACATAAAGCACTTAAAGGATTAGTTGATTTTACTTTAGCAAAATAAAACTAGCTCTCTTTCTGTGGGGTTAGAATAACACTGCCAGGGAAACCACAAGTGAACGCATTTAAGGGAAGTGTGAATTTGAAATGTGGCATGAAGATTGGCAATACGAGTTCAGAGGGCCACACACAGAGTTCAAACAAGGGGTCAGCCCATCTAAGCTCGTACCTCACCTGAGCCAGGTTCCTGTAGAACCTATTACTGGGCTTTGGGACCTGTGCTGTCCCCAGGGAGCGATGCCACAATGCTAAACCTCTCAGAGCAGGGGGACAGGGAAACAAGACAACCCAAGGCATTACCAGCACCACGGATTATACTTCCACCCACAGGAAAAAGGACCGGGCAGGAAGCAAGTGAATATGTCCACTCAGGGTTTATGGGCCTGCTCAGTTAATTTATTAACATTATATAAAGTAATGTATACAGAGCACTGTGGGCATGGGACCATTTCCTACCATCCCAGTGAAATGTGGTAAAAGCGACCTCATAAAGGAATGGCAGCATAGCAGGCAGACTTAAACGAGTTCCTCTCACTCCCTCGCTGGAGAGGGCTGGAGAGGGGACCCTGAGTGGGTGAATGGTGGGTAACCTTTCTTTTATGCAACTTATCAGTGCGTTACCGGAGACTTTAAACAGTTCATACCTTCTCACCCAGGAGGCCCAGGTGTAAACCTCTAAGGAAATAATCAGACTCATGGTCAGATGTAGATATAGATACACACACACACATGCATGTTTTTATATGTATATATAGTACTCACAAACAAGGATTTTCAGCTCAGAGTTCTTTATTATACTAAATAAACATACACAACCTGTCCAAAAATAGAATGGTTCACTATGAAAGAAATTATGAATATATTTAAATGATGGACTATTATACAGTCATTAAAATCATGTTTTTGAGGAATATTTTGTGACATGGAAAATGCTCACAACATAATAGTTAATGAAAAAAGCAGAACATAAAACTATACACAGATTATTAGCAATTAAAATATATACATTTTAAACAATAATAATAATAGTAGCAGCCACCATTTATTGGACTCTATGAGCCAGGCAGTGTCCTATCACATTACTCATCAATTCTCTCCAAGCCCTCTGAGGTGAGTACTATCATTACACCCATTTCTCAGAGGAGTAAACAGAGGCACAGGGGCTTGGGCAGCATGTCCAAGGCCACACAGAGGGGTGGGTGTGGTGAAGCAGGACTTCTAACAGAGCTGGTCTGGCTCTCAGGCACCCTGCAACACCATGCAAAATGCTGACAGTGGCCATCCCCGAGTGCTGGGGCTGAGGGACATACAGTGTTCTTTGTATTTTCCAAATTTTCTATACAGGTATATTTTTCTTTTGGTAAAATTAGTTTTTATTATAAAAATAATACACCAACACATTAAAAATACTTCCAAAGTACAGGGGGGTATTATATAACCTAGGAGCCAGACAGATGGGAGGTGGTGAATCAAATTCAATTTGATTCAGTTGAATGGGAAGGGACTAGGAAAGGCCAGCAGACTAGGCTTAGAGGGAAAGATAACCCATTCAAATCTGAACACATCTCATTTCACCAGGTGTTCGCGGGACATCCACGTAAAGCCAATCTGTAGGATACGGGACACAGAGGTGTGGTGAGGAGACCTATGGGCTGGAGATCCAGATGTGGTGTCAACAGCAGGCAGATATCACCAGAGCTGTGGAAGACATTTTTTGTTTCTGCCTGCCCTTCCCTTTGCCTCTACCCTTTTCTTTGGGTAAGAGCAACCGAATTTTTCCTTTGGAGAAGTACCCCACTCATTCTCTGTGGTCTTGTGCCCTGCCATCCAAGAGGTGGGCACATCTGTCAAGCTAAACAAGAACACTTCTTGAGGTCAAAACCAGTGTACTTTTGTGGCTGATAACTCCTGATTCCTAGTAAGCCTGCAGCTCCCCAGCCATTTAATGAATGGCCTTGGCTGCTCAGGGAGCCTTGCTCAACTCTGAGTTTGAAATTTGGTTTTCTTGAGTCCATAGTGAGATAAGAAGAGTTTTAAAATCTGGCTCTGTTGAGGGGGGAAAAAAAACGTTTCCTAATTTTCCAACTTTTCTCTTTGCAGATCAAGAGCACAATTTGGGGGTGAGAGGGTAAGAGATTTTCTAGAAGCCACAGTGTGGAGATGACACACTGTAAGATGAAAGAGAAGTTCCCAGACAGTAGGAAGGACACAGGCCTGAGGGGCTGCCCTGGAGAAAAAGCAGGACAGGAGTTCAGATGCAAGTGTTCTGGTCCAACCTCCTCCAAGGTCAAATCTCCTGCATGCGGCTCAGAAGCACCAGACAGGCTCGGAGGATGCTCGTGCTCCGTTCCGAGCAGAGCAGAGGAAGAGCACTGGCTTCTCCGAGAAGCCCCACACGGGCCGTGCTGCAGCACCAAGTCGGCACCTGCACTGTGAAAGCAGCCCTGGGAGATGACGTGGCGGACAGCAGCAGCTCCCCCTTTCCCCTTGATCTGTGTGCTATGTAAGTGATCTGAAAGTGTACACATGCCCCTGTGAGGGGTCTTGGGGATGTGCTAAGTGGACTGATGGATGAGGAAAGGCCAGGAGATAAGCTGTCAGGGCTGGGGCACATGAGGATCTCAGGACTGGAAACACTGGCAATTTCCATGATTCTGCTCAGCAACTGAATCAGGTCAGCCCCTTCTTGGTGGGTCCCACCAGAATCCATGATGCCTAGTCTGGAGCAGCCACATGCAGCGAGGACCAGCAAGGGGTAGGAACAGCACCTGAACCACAAAGCTGGTCTGCTGTCCCTCCTACCAGATGCCACTCAGGGAGAGTGGAAGGAGGAGGGGCAGTGAGGAAAACCTTGAAATACTGAATATGACAAAGAGAGTGCAGAAGAGACAGAAATACCCCTAACGCTGGGAGAATGGAAGCTTGGGAGCAAGATGAGATCAGCTGGAGCAGAGAAGCCGCACGGCTTTTACCTCTGAGCAGCAATGGGTAAAATCTGACCCAGCTGTAGGGGAGACCAGAGCTTCTCTCCTGGGGACTTTTGTACAGAAGGGCACAGACGGATCAGAAATATGTGGCACTCAATCCCTCTGATGGCAATGCCCCCAGAGACGCTGCCTGTGAATTCCTGGCACCTGGGAAAGGCTCTGGTCCCCAGTCTGATAAGGCCTGGTTGCTTAGTTTTCCCTCTTGTTGAGCAAGCTTTCTGATACCCTTCCACTAAATTCCTTTTCCACTCAAGCAAGTCAGAGTAGATTTCTCTGACACAGGATCATCCAGGAGGTGAATGTGAGATAAGAGCGGGGAGGCGAGGCCCCTGAGGACCAGCAGAGGAGAAGAGGACCCTGAAAAGGAGAGGCTGAGAGATTGTCCCTGGGGGCAGGGGCCACAGAAGCCGGAAGGAGAGTGAGTTAAGCAGGAGCCATGTCCACGTCAGACGGTGCTCAGAACTCAAGCAACATAAGAACCAGGAAAGGGGCCACTGGATTCAGCAACGAGGAAGTCACTCACGACCTTGGCAAGAAGGTCTCAGCGGGGATGGAAGCCTGGCTGCGGTAAACTGAAGAATGAGAATCAAGGGAGAGAAACTGACTATGGTTCTAAAGGGGAGGAAAGGACAGGGGCTTCGGGGAATCTGGGTAGAAGGCAGCGTCGTGGGTTTGGGTTTTACAGGGTTTGTTGGGTCTTTTTCATTTTGTTTTTGTTTTTTTAAAAGATGAGAGAAAACATGGTGTGTGTTTGCCTGTGTGGAAAAAACGATGTGTTTCCTGAGAAGGTGGGAGAGATGGGGACCAAAGTGATGTCAGAGCAGGGCTTGGTCTTAGAGGGAAGACCCTCTAAGAAGGAGGGAAGGGGACAGAATGGCTGTGGAGAGGGGCAAAGATGAAAGGACAGAGCACGATCTCCTATCTCCCGGCTTCTGAGGACACAGGTGCATTTTTCTGGGGAAACCTTTTCTTTTTCCCTCCAGCGGAATTAAGATGCTCCTGAATTACAGGTCAGTGTCTACCTGAGAGGACGGGTTGGTTTAGAGCACGTGCTGGGCAAGGGAAGAACTCCTGGGGGTTGGGCTGAGCCAGGAAACCGTGACACAACAGCTCAGATGTAGGGTAAGTTGAAGACTCTTACCAAGACACAGCTTAATTCAAATTTAGAAAACCAAACCCAGTCCTCGTGGAACTGGCAGATACAATCATCGCGAGCGCCTAAAGGCTCAGCACAACAGTGCTAGGACAGGGCTCCCGACATTCTTGGCTGCTGTTGTTTTACACGGGTAATACATTGTTAGGATTCGAACACCAGAACACAAGGTCCATGTTACCCGCCCCCACCACTCTGAAACACTTCTCTTAGTGTCCTGTACGTCTTTTCAGTGTTTCTTTATGCAGATACGAGCAACACAAATATATATTCTTAGCTTGCATCTTGCTCTTTTCACTTATTGTATCTTAGAGATCTTTCCTCAGTCCACAAAGAGTGTCCTCTTTTCCCAGCTGCACAGTCTTTCAGCGTGTGGCTGCACCTCAGTGTACATGCCCAGTCCTCCACCGATGGACACCTGGGTTGTTTCCAATCTTTTGCTACCAGTGCCATGGTGGATAACCTCTCACATCAGTCATGACATATATGTGGAAATGTCATTGTCAGGGTGGATTCCTGGACTTGTCATTTTGAGAGATATTGCTATTTCACAGTTCCACCAGCAATGTCTGAAAGGGCCTGTTGCCTGTGGCCCCACCTCCCATCTCCAACCCCATCGAGTGGCTGTCACACTTTGGGATTGCTGCTGCCAACCTGAGAGGTTAAAATTGCTATCTTGGTGCTCTTTTCTTCTTTCTTTTTTTTGGTGAGGAAGATTAGCCCTGAGCTAATGTCTGTTGCCAATCCTCCTCTTTTTCTTTTGGCTGAGGAAGATTGGCTCTGGGCTAACGTTGGTGCCTATCTTCCTCCACTTTTATATGTGGGATGCCGCCACAGCATGGCTTGATAAGCGGTGTGTAGGTTCGCGCCCAGGATCCAAACCTGCGAACCCTGGGCCACAGAAGCAGAGTGTGCGAACTTAACTACTGTGCCGCCAGGCCAGCCCATCTTGGGGCACTTTTAAGAAGTGTTTATCTTTTGAGGATTGAGCTTAAGCATCTTTTTGTATGTTTAAGGGCCATTTGCATTTCTTTTTCCGTGAACCATGTGCTCATGTCCTTGGCTCATCGTTTCCACTCTCCTGCTGCACAAGCTCTGCACTTGTCCTTCTCAGAGGGCCTGGGACTCAGATAAGGTTAAGAATTACAGGGAAAAAAGAACAGTTCACCCAAATCCAATACATATCTGTGGCATACAGAGATTTGTCTGTTTTTTAAAGTTTTTAAAATGTTTGATTGAAGTTTAATACATATACAGAAGAATGTACCTCTACTATGTGTCATAGCCTGATGAACTTTCACAAACTGAACACACTCCTCTAACCCTCAGATCAACAAACAGGCTATGACCAGCACCCAGAAGCTCCTCTCAATGCTCCCTTCCAGTCCTCACCATTGACAGGCTCTTCTGTAGCTTTACTGCTGCATTCCGTTTTTTGGCCTTAACACCTTCCTGATGTCATCATACAGTTTAAACTGCAAAGTTGAATGAAAATCTGAAATAGAAGGCAAGTGATTCACTAAGCCTGGGTCTTCAAGTTTTGAAAATCCATTCTGTAAGGGGCTTTGCAGTTGAAGAGAATCTGCAGTCCTGGGGCTCCCCCTGCTGGTAGCTACCAGGAAAAGCCTCCCACTCCCTCTTGGAGCTCTGAGGATTGAGTCCTGGGACTTAATCTGAACCAGCGCAGAGGGATATGGCCAGGTCACTTATCAAGGCTTCCCAAAGTCCTCATTCACTCCCCACTCCATTACCCAACATTTCAGGAGAGCAACGATCAAATAACAGACCATAACAGCTTCGGGGCTAAGAAGAGAATGACAGGCAAGTGCAGTTAATCTCCATTTCCCCAACTTTCATCTATTCCCCGCCCAACAAGAGACTATTGTGAAAGGCCCTGCTGCTAAAATCAACTGTCAAAGGAGTCAACAGCCTCAGTACGGTTCTAGAAAGCCAGTGCGCAACTGTAATTATTCGCTGAGTGAGATGATTGACTGACTGACTGATGGACTCACCCGCTCATTCAATACATTCGGCAGTAGACGCTGTGCTTGGTACCAGGGACACGAGATGCAGCCCCTGCTGGGATGGAGTGTAAAGTGCTATGGGATCACAGAGTGTAGGGGCATTTAACCTACACAGGGGGAAAGGGGCTGAAGGGAGAAATGGGGGAAAGTCGGGGGAAAAATGTTAACAGATGCTTCCTGCCCTCCAGTAGCTTGGAATCAGCTGGAGACACAAGAAATATAAGGGTAAAAGGCTCAAAATAACTTAAGGAGGCACCTGAAGAAGTTCCAAGCGACGTCTGGAGCTCTGGAGATGGGGAGGGGCGCTGGGCTGACAAAGGTGGCAGGTGGTAGACAGAGGAGCTAGAGACTCTTCAGTTGTGATGAGGGGCAAAACACCAGATGTCCAGTGAGGCCAAGGGGCCACCAAGTGGGATCTCACGGCAGGAGAGAGTGGGAAGGGGTACCACCACCCAGGTCGGTCCTTAGGCTGCGGTCCAAGAACTCGACTGTGTCAGGGTACCCAGAGCTGATCAAACTCAGGGGGATGAACTCAATAAATGCTGACTGATGATCTATAAACCAGATGCCAATTTATTAATCAGCAGAAGGGAACATATCTTCCCCACAACTGGCATGCTTGTGCTTGCCTTCCAGGGCCCCCCTGTTTCTTCTTCTTATTTCCCATCCTCTCCTTAGGGGCCCTCCCCCTCTCCTGTGGCTTCAATGGCCACCTGCATGCTGACTCCAATCTATTTCCAGTCCGAACCTCTCACTTGAGCTTCAGACCCATGTATCTTCCTGCCCCACAGGTCTCTCAAGTTCAATGTGTCCAAACTGAGCTCGTCATTTAAGGCATCTCATCACAGGGAGCACAGACTCTAGTCAGACTGCCTTGGTTCAAGTTCTAGCTCCACCACTTACTACCTACGTGACCTCAGGAAAGTTGCTTTACTTCTCTTTGCTTCCATTTCCCCGTCTGGAAAATGAAGATAATGGTAATCTCATAGGACTGTTGTGAGGATTGGGATGAGTTTTCTAACACAGTAAGAGCTTTAAAAGTATTAGCTTTTATTACTATCTTCCGTTTAAATGTTGTTCATCTGTTCGCTGTCCATGGGATTCAACAGTTACATGAGAAATAGGCAATGACACCCATTCAGTCGCAAATTGTCACTGTCCACTTTCTCTCACTGCCCCTGCGGTTCACATTCAGTCTCAGCAAAGCCTGATCTATTCCACTTCCAATCTGCTAACTTGCTCTCCATTCCTCCAGCCACCTGCTCTTCAGATCCCTGCCATCTTCCATTGCATCACTGTGCCATCTAGGCTGAAACCAGAGCAATCTTTCTAAAATGGTCATTTCTCTTCTCTTCCATAGTCCCCCCAGTTCCTAGAATAAACCCCTTGACATGACCTTTAAGACCCTTCATGACCTGATTCTTGCTTTCACCTGCACTTCAAACTCCTTATGTCCAAAGCTAAACTCTGTCCCCATTCCCCACACCTGCTGGCTTTCCGGGTTTCCCTCCTTAGGGATTGGTGCCACCTACTGGCCCCTCATTCACTGGAGCAGCCCTCTCTCTGACCAGCAAGCCCGGTCAAGTCCCGCTAACCGCTTTAGACTCCGCAGCCTCCTCACCACCCTTCGGCCATTATTCCAGTTCTGGCATTTAGATTATTTCAAGTGTCTCTAACTGGCCTCTCTTACATTCCTCTCCCTCCCCATCTACTTTCCAAGAGGCCGCCAGAGTGGTATGGACTGCCCACTGGCACATCACTATTTTGGTTAAGGACACAATCCAAGCTCCTTAACGCAATTCTCTCCCTGACTTGGCTTGGACTTTCTCTCCAGTGTCAACCCACCCTTCCCACCTCCCAGGGCAATGACTGACTTTCAAACCCAGTTTACCAGAACCTCCTCCAGGAAGCCTTCTCTGAGACACCCCTGGCACCTCCAGACGGGGCTAGGAACCCCTCTGGGCATCCACACAGCGTCCTGTGTGTCTGCTTACACACAGCACTGGGCGAGTGGCAGGTAATACTAAGGTCTGTGGAAAGAACGAGCAGGAACTGAGGCCATGAAAGGCAATCTCACCCGCGGTCCCACAGCAGAGAGCCTGGGACACAGCTCTCTTCCTCTCCCCATCTTCCACAATGATCAACACACATTTAATTCCCACTACCACACTCCTTTGGTAACAGAAAGTATTTCACAACAGGATAATTGTGGGGATGAAAAACATGTAAATAGTTTCTGGCACATAGTGAACACTCAATGCTTTCATTCGACGATTACTGAGTGCCAACTCTGTGCCAGACAAGAGTTTAGGCCCTGGGGATATTACTGTATTTTCAACTCTAAGACACCATTGGTTTAAAGACTCACCATTTATTGTAGGTATAATTAAGAAACAAACAAATGCTACCAATTAAACTAAAAAACACTGTTGATCATAAGATATATGCAGATTTTCAGAGTGCTAAATTGTGGGAAAAGGGTATCTTAGATTCAGTGAGAATAGTGATAAACAAAAGTCACAAAGTCTCTGTCCTCAGGTAGCTTCTAGCCTAGGGAGGGGGGTAATAATGATTATACACTGTCAGGTAGTGATAACAAAAAATAAAGCTGGGCAAAGGGATACAGCGTGAAGAGAGCTGCTGGCATGGGCAGGGAAGGCCCCTTTGGGGAACTGATAGGAGCAGAGACTTGAAGGAAGAGCTGAGTTGTGGGCAAACAATGTTCCAGACAGAGGAAACATCAAATACAAAAGACCGGAGAGGGAAATACGCCTGGTCAGTTCAAGGCCAGGCAAAGCAAGTGCAGCTGGAACACAGTCCTGGATCCTGGCAGCCAATTTCCTCAAGCCCAGTGGTACTTCCCAGGTGGAAGCGGGCATCTCTGCTCTAGTTAGAGTGTGTAAAGGGCAGTGGCACTGAGGCTTTAAAAAAGCAGTGTAATGAACTCATTGATCAGGAAGGTGGGTGTGGAGTCAGATGGCCAAGATTTGAATCCCAGTTCTGCCACTTACAAGCTGTGTGACCTTGGACAAGTTACCTAACTGTCCTGAGCCTTAGTTTCCTCAGCTGTAAAACGGACATAACAAAAGCACCTGTTTCACAAGTTGGTTATGAAAATTAAATGAGACAGTCCTTGTAAATCAAGACACAAATGATCATTATCATCACCATCTTCTACTCCAGTCATTTTTAAAATTACATCAAGGTAAGGAATACATTAATTTATTTGAGCCTTAAAATATGAGAAAAGACTACTCTTCCAGATTACCAACTGGTAGGATGGCAGCCATATCATTGGTGAAATAAATCTCTTTAAGGCTTCGAACTTGCCTTCTCCAAAGTTATTTTTTGAAATCAAAAGTTATCTTCTTATATAAATTGATTGTTTTTGCAGTATAATTTGGTGGAATTAAGTGTCCCCTACTCAATCACTTATAAGATATATGTAACAAGAAGGAAGTACTATTAAAGGAATTTTACAGCTACCATAGCTTTCTGATTAAATGGCATTATTACGTGCATTAAGTTATCACCAAGTCAACTTCCTGAATAGGAAGCCCACAGAGAAGTTCAGGGTTTTTTCCATGGCTGGAGAGATCCTTTGTTGCTGGTGCAGGAGGCAGGTCTGGCTTTTTGTTCCCACAGATCATATATTTTGTAGCTTTTCTATCTCATTCTAAGTCATGAGGTAGCACAGAATCAGCCAGGCCTATATATGACGACTTGAAAGTTCAGGCCACATCAGGTGGTGTGAATTAACGGACGTCAGTATTCCCAAGAGGTTCTCACCTTCCAAGTACTCCCTGAGTAATGAGCGACATTCTCAGAAAGCATCTAACTCTATGATGGAGATACGCTTACATAAAATGAAGCACTTTAAAACTTTTTAGTTTTTAGTATTTAATGCCATAATAGGTGGAAATAAAGTAAAATGGAGGATTCACCAAAACTCTATTTAGAACCTAACAACCTCCAGGAACTGTGTTAGGCTTTGGGGATTTATTACTGATCTGGATACAGTCCTTGACGTCAAGGATGTGTGAGTTTTATCTGAAGCTGTATTTTCAAATGACAGCTTAAAAACACATATTTGGTCTTGACGCAATTCACTTGGCATCTTCTGAGGAAAAAAGTGCATCATATTTTCCTCTTTCTTACATTTGCTAAGAGATGTTGAGAGCTGCACAGCAGTGGACAGGCTTTTGAGACTGACTCACCAGCACTATGTGACAAAGGACAAGGGGAGCTAGAACAAGTTATCTAACACCTTTGAGTCCCAGTCACCCTCCTCTGTAAAGTGTGTGAAATCCCAGGACTCTCGAAGGACAGAACACACACACAGCTGCTGCAGCATCATTAGGTTTGATGCTGGAACTTGAATAGTTTTTTTTCATCCCCTATCGGTTATTGAGCCTTCGATATGAACAAGGAGAATTTAAACTGCTTTACCCAAGGCCCACTTCATGCTTTATGAACAACCTTATACAGGTACCTGTAGATTCCACGACATGGGTCCGGCATTCCAAGGGCTGGCTGTAGTTAAGTAGAATATATTAAACTACTTTCAGCAGCCTATCTAGGTAGGTGACTAGAGTTAACGTATTGGGGAGTGCGGGTGTGAAGGTCCAGTTTTGGTTCAGGTAACAACCCTCACCCTAGGGTTGGGCCAGAACCAACTAGAGCCAACACTATTGAAGAAAGCCATCTTTCCCCACAAAGCTCTGCGAAGTGCAAACATGGAGCTGGAGTGTGGTGAGTGAGGCGAGGCACAGAAGATCAGAACCAGTCCTGGTGACGGAGGGGACGGCGGCTGCTGCACTGCTCACCCCTTCTCTGCCTGCCATCTGAGCAACCATCAATGTAAAGATGCCTAAAAGTCACCTACTTAGGTGAACTACCTAAAATCTTTTTGCAAAGTTTAGTGTATAGGTGCATTTCTCTGTCGAGATGGTCTATAGTTCTCATCAGATTCTCAAAGGAGTCCACGCCGGAAAAAAACGAGATTCGCTGATCGAGTCCAACGTCCTCAACAGATGAAGAAACTGAGACCCAGAGAGGGAAAAACGGTTGCCCCAAGTCAAACAGGGATATTAAAACAAGACATTTATTTCAGTTCCAGTTCCGGCCTCACATTCACGGCCCTGGCCGTGTCCGATCCCTCCTCGCGTCTCTGCAGGTCCTGAAAGATCCCAGGGAGGCTGGTGCCCGAACCCTGGAGCTGTCGCAGGCGGCCCAGATTGTAGCATCAAGGAGACTCGGGCCAAGCGCTCAGACGGGGCTCGGTGGCCGCGAAGAGTCCCTCACCCTAGTCGCCCCCTGCGGAATTCCGTTGCCTTGGTGACTCCACGTAGATCCCCAAGCCCAGGGAGACCCCAGGAAGCGGAGGCGGCTGGGCAACCGCGAAGAACAACGCCTAGCCACTCACCTGACCGAGAGGAGGAAGCAGGCACGCCCCAGAGGCCGGTCCAGAGTGAAGCCACTGCGGACGCAGGAGTGAGCTAAGAGAATAACAGGAAATGACGTAAGGCGCACGTGCTTCCGAGAGGGGCGGGTGCGGGGCGTTTAAGAGGCGCGGCCACCGCTCTGCGCCTGCGCAGCCACCGCCCGCCGCGCTGCCGCGTCACTGGTGTGGGAGGAGCATAAACAGGGGGCGGGGCACGTGCTCGAGTGACGCAGGCGCAGTGCTCCTCCGGAGGCGCGGGCCGCCCCCTCCGCGGGTCTGGATCCGGGTCAGTCAGGCGCCGCGACCGGGGGGAGACGACCTGAACTGACGGGAGTGGATCGCCGGCGCGCCCCAGCTGCGAGGTGAGTGTCCTGACGTGACGGGGAGGGGCCGCAGCGCCGCGTCTCGGCTTCTAGGCCCGGCCTGGCCGCCGGCGGCTTCCTCGGGGCCCGCCCGCTTCTCGTCGCGTCGCCCCGCGGCGCTGCCCGCCTGGGCCGGGCCGGGCCTGCGCCTCACGGCGCCCCCTCGGCCGCTGCGGCCTGGCCCTGCCCGAGCCCCGCGCTTTCGCCCCTTCCCGCCTTCCTGTCCCCCCGCGGCCCCCGCCGCTTCGCCCTCTCCTGCTCGGCCGTCGCTTCCCCTTTTCGCCGTCCTCGGCCGCCCTTTCCCCCTTCCCGCCCTTTCCCGCTCGTTTCGAAGCCCTAGGCTCGTGGTGCCTCTTAGGCTCCGCTCCCGCCTCCTCCTGCATCCCTGGCGCCAACTCAGGCCTCTTGTTCTGCCCCCGCGGAGTATCCAGAAGGGGCAGTTTTCCAGCTGGAGACCCCCGGCGGGCAGAGCCCCACTCTCCGAGCCCCTCTAAGTCCTGCCCTCTCCCCCGATCATGTTTAACCGCGGCCGACCCACATTCTGGGTGAAAAGAATTAACTTCGTGCTCTGCTGTAGCGCCGAGAGTGTGGGGGTTGAACAGTGGGTGTGTAAAGAAAGGTGTGGACGTGTTTTGTCCTGGGGGCCGAGTGTTTTGACCTAGCTTGTGTGCGTCTTCGAGAGTTGCTGGACAGGGCTTTCTTTCCCGGACTCCGCGCTTCCTGGTGGGCTGGGCAAGTTTCTAGATCTTTAGCATTGTGATGACACGCGTACCCGCGAATCCTTTAGTGATCGTTCTCAGGTCTTTCCAGAGTTCTGGAAATGGGGACCTGGGCTTGAGGTTCAAAGAGGTCTTGGTTAAAACGGCAAGATATAAATAAGATTGTGACACATGCTGCTCGTTGAAAGTCAGAGACAACCAGGCATTGCCCTTTTGATGGAGAAACTTAGAAGAATTTTACTTGACATTTTTGAAAGGTTGGGGAAAATCCGAGGCACAGTTAAATTGCCCGGTGTGATTTTGACTTAAAACAATGCAAAGTAACTTCTAACAGGCCTTTAAAATTTTGGTCCTTTGGAGGATTGTTTAATTTCAAGAAGTCAGTGCAGTGAAAATGGCAAGAATGTCTCCCACAAATTTAATATTAATGAAAAAGGGCAAACCAAGTTTCCTGGAGTTATTTGTACAGCTCCTGATTTGAGTGAACGGGAAGCTGTGATAATAAGCTTTTTAAGTTATGAACGTCCTCTAATTTAGCTCTTAAGGTCATGCCTAAGACTCACCTTTGCTCTAGGTTAATATAACTGAGGGAAAAGGTGAGTAATCAAAATGCTGGAAGTCTGAAAATACTTTAGACGGAACTTTGTTCCTAAAGTTTTAGTCTGTAGCGAGTTTTTATTTTGGTCTGTTTTGGTTTTTAAAAGACCAAAATTTTAGTGTGTCAACAAGAATGTTAACTAAGTTTATATTAACATCTAGGGGTCACCTGCGGTGCTATTAAGTTAGCACCATATAATTAAAAGATTAACTGGGTGCAAAGCTTCTTAGCACAGTGTTAGGGCAGGAATGAGATTCTAGTCTTTACTGGAGTGGGATTCACAGTCCTAATGTGTCAGGTTCACTCATATCCCTAGCATCCAGTCTAATGTTAAAGCATGTGGTAGGAATTCTGTAAATATTTGTGGAAGGAATGAATTTCTGCCTATAAAATTCAGCAGTGTACATTTAGATGTGATGAGTACTGATTTCCACAGAGGCCGGAGAGGGTTTATGTGGGGTCTGCAGGGTTGGGGAGACTGGCTCAGATGATTTAACTCTATAAGGGCCAATAGTCTGAGCATTTGACTGACTCAAAATTTCTCAAAATTGAGAAAACTGTAAGTCCAACTTTAATTTAGTTCTGCCACCAGGAAGAATTTGTTTACGGTCTATGATAGCACCCTTTTAGATGCTGTGGAGCTTAAAAAATATTAGAATATGTGGTCTTTGCTCATCCCTCTCCCCAGGTATATAGCATATTATTGTGTATCTGGGGGATGATCCTTCTCTAAATCCAGAAGAATTAGAGACCAGTGAAGTGTGGAATTGATAATGTTTCCTCAAATTCTGTACTTGTTAAATAAACCAGCAAAATATATGTGGGGCCTGTATTTGAATTTTTTGTCTTAAGAAGTTGAGGCAAAGGCTAGCTGAATTCTTTTGAGACTGTTTTCAATGTTCCCCACAGAGATCTGCCTAAGATCCCTTCTACACATAAAGAAAGAAATGAAATGAATAGTCTTGATTTCTTGCTTCTTTATTCTGCCACTGGTACGACATAGTTACATTATATCAAACATATTATGACACCCTGACCTTTGGAATATTAGAGGTCTCACAATAACATCAAACCCACCCCTGAGAAAAGAGCAGAAATGGAATCAGAGAGGATCCAGGAGTCCTCAGAGAGGCCCTGCTCCCTCGGAGAGCGCCTCAGGGGGGTGGGGGGATGGGGGTGGGGTAGCAGGTTAGAAATAAAGAAGAGGTGAGGGGAATCCTTTGCTTCAAAAATACCCCATCTTCTATTTTTTGTTTTACTTTTTTTCTTTCTGATTCCTTGTGATATGTTCATAGGTACTGATTTGTTAATTTCTTGTTCAGGATTTGGTATTAACTACTGTTTCACCCTGGGTGAAAAAATAATTGGGAAACTAGATTCACAGAATTTATTAACAGACTTCTCTGTTGTGTCTCTTGTTGCTTTGGTTGGTCCTCTTTCCCCTTTTATTTGTTTAAATATAAAAATCAGGGTGGAAGAAATGGAGAACTTTGGTTAATCAAGCTAGTTGATTGAGTGGAGATCATTTCAAGATGCATCTACAGAACAATAATTTCTGTTTTTTTCTTTACTTCATACATCTTGGGCTAAGTTTGTTCTTATCTTTTTGAGTTGAAAGTATAGTTCATTTACTTTCTGTCTTTCCTGTGTAATAATTAAAGTATTCAAAGCTATTAAAAAACCAAGTGAAGATATCAACCTTATAGAGTGTAGAATACTCAGTAATCATTGATACATGTTTGTAATCCTGCTTTAACAATGTTGATATCTGGGTATGAATTTTGATATGATATGAACATTGATATCTGGGTCAAGATTGCTTTGGAGAAATGTTATCATGTGTCTTGAAGTTAACTGGAATTTTTAGGGTTTGACTAGACACATACTCAGTAGCATTTTAAAGAATCAGAGTGCTATAGGTTGAGCTTTTCCCTTTTATTTTTGATGCAAAGATCATTTTGTGTGTAGGTTTCCAAACCTCTACAACTAGAGAGACTTTTCCCCTTGTTAAAAAATATACTTAAACACAGATTTCAGGTGACAGAGTTTCCAAAACTGTGTAATAGGATATTGGCATCAAGTATTTGGACAGTTAAAATTCTATCATAATAAATATACATTTTCTATCTCATTTGTCTCTTCTTAAGAAATAAAACCTGCAGTTTCCTAATCATCTACACTGAACTTCCTTTTAGAAATAGAAGTGTGCTATTTTTCCCCCTCAACAGGCAGTAATAGTATCAGGAATCAAGAATTTAACAAGAGGTATAATTCGAACCCACCTGTTTTCACTTTGCTGATTTTATTTTTATTTTCTTTTTTAGTATTAACGGGAACATCCATAGTAGTGTAAAACCTTTCACAATGAAATCCGAAGCCAAGGATGGAGAAGAGGAGAGTCTACAAACTGCTTTCAAGAAATTAAGAGTAGATGCATCAGGGTAATTAAATATGTAATACATTATTTGGGAATTGTTTACTAGATTTAAATAGCCTTTTCCTCTGAAGAGCTTGGTAGAAGATATAAATGTTAATAGTGTGACATTCTACCAAATTTTGCATGGCATTGTTTTACTTATAAAAGAAACTCTTCTGTTAAATTTTGGAAAGTAGCAGCTTATTTGTACTCCAAGATTGGATGTTTTGGTTTTTCTTAACTTTGAGGAAGGTTCCCTCCCCTTTTTAATCAAACGTTATTAAGCAGTGTCCCGTCAGAGATTTCCTCATACATCTCTAGGGAATCACAGTATTTTTCACTAAAAGTGAATTGGCTCAGTAGAAATCTATGCAGACATTGTCAATTTCATGGGCTTTGATTGCTGAGCCTATCACTATGGAAACCTCTATTCATTAGGGTTCTGTCACAGAGATCAATAATCTTGGACCCTTTGGCAAACTAATTAGAGCACCTGCAGACCAGCTGCTGTCTGAATGTTGGTATTTCCCCGTTGCAAAATGTCTTGTGCAGGAGTCTTCTCATCCCCATTCTTTGTCCCAGGCCGGAAGAAACCTCACATTTTTAATGGATATAAGAATATTTATTTCATGAATGGAAACCAAACACTGGAAGCTCAGAGTAGAACACTCCACAGCAACTAATGATAATAATCACTAAAATTTATTACTCACTATGTCCTAGACACTGGCTTAAGTATTTAGTCCTCACTACCAACTTAGAAGATAGATACCGCTGTTATTCTGGTTTACAGATGAGCCACAGATGAATCAAGTCGCTTGATAAAGGTCACATTGGTAAGAAGTGGTAGAGCCAGGATATGAATCCAGATAGTTTGTCTCCAGAACCTGTGCTTTTAACCATTCCTTTTTATGGTACCTTGGAGATGACATGAAGAAATGCATGCAGTACCTGGCACACAGTAAAAATTAAATAGATGTTAGTTGTTGTTATAGCTGTCTGATTATTGCTAATACTATTTTGACATACCAAATGAGAAGATTTATACTAATAGACTGATTTATACTAACTATACTAATTGTACAGTAACTGTTATAGGTACTCAATTTGCTTCTATGATACTTCAAATAAGTATCTTTCTGCTTCCAGTGGTTTTTCCAGTATGGTGGTCATGTTGCCATTAAAATTGGTCAGTAGTTTATAACCCATTTTGGGAAATGGAAACACAGCAAGGAAAGAGTTCCAGATTATGGTCATAGTGTATTCCTTTGTGATTTCTGGTATAGAAATAATTTTTTTTAAATCAGGAAAATACTAGGAATGTATATACACACATACATATAAATCTGTTAGTATTTAAATTCATATAAGTAACTCTTGATATACAGACTCCTTTCCTGGTGTTTTAAGAAGTTGGAAGATAAAATTATTTCAGTGCCCCTAAAAATTACTTGGAACATTAAAAAAGTCTTTCAAAATATCTGTACAATACATGGTCAAATAATATATATTTGTAGCATGTGATCTACTTTGAGTAAAATTATAGAAAGAGAAGGAACAGTGGAGAACATTTGAGAAAACCAAATAAAAGTAGAAGGGGTGAGTCATTATCGTGACTAAGCAAAATAAGACTGGTATAGTGTATCATACATTTCTAGTCATTTCATATTGTTGCTGATTTACAAATGGGACATCTGAAGTACTGACTCATAAACTGACCAAGCCTTGCCAGGAATTTAGCGTGATCCTGTTGAACAGGTTTTGATTCCTAATGGTATTTGTCTTATCAGGACAAATCTCTATATATGTTTATTATTAAACAGTGTAATCCTTGTTATCTTACTATAAATAATACATGCTTATTATAGAAAAATTCACGAAAACAAAAAAAGGATAAAACAGGAAGTAAACATCACAGTTTACCATAACCACTGTTAATATCCAGACCATCTGTATGTAACACCATATACTTTTTTTACATAGTTGAGATCATAATGTATGTATAAGTGTTTATTCATGCTGTTCCCTCTTAGTATTACATTATAAACATTCTCCCATGTCATTAAAAGTTCTTTGTACACTTAATTTTTAATAAGTTCCTAATATTCCATTGTATAAATGTGCCATAATTTATATAATATAGTATTTTCTATTATTGGACATTTAGGTTATTTCCAGTTGCTTTTTATTTTAAATTATATTTCAGTGAACATCTTTTTACTTTAGTAGATTGTCTCATTTTAAAGGATTTTTATCAATAGCACAGCATGTATGGTAGGAGCCCAGTGTGTGTGTACTGGAAACGTCTGAAAGGATTTCTACCAGAATGTTAATGTTGGTCATTTCTGGGTTGAGAGATTATAGGTGATTCTTTTTCTCTCTCTCTCAAATTTTTTCATCTTCTTTACCCCATGGGAACCTATATTGTGTAATTTTATTTTATTTTTTTGATCTGTTTCTGAAGTCACATTTATTTATTTATTTTATTGCGGTAACATTGATTTATAACATTATATAAATACTTGCATAATTTTAAACTGAAAAGATTTGACTCTGAGTAATATCTCAAGTTTATTAGTTGTAAAAATTAGAATATTTTTCTAAAAGTTGTATAATATTTGAAAATGTACTCATTTTCAAGTTAGATTGAGTGTCCTAAAATTAGTTCCTAACTTAGTTTGCACGGCTCTGATTTGCCCACATAAACTAAGTGGTCAGTGTCGTTAGTGTTCTCCCTGGACATAAGGCCTGATCTGCCCCAGATAAACAGCCTAAAAGTCTATTTATATCCTGCTGCTGGTTGTACTTAAGAATCATTCTTTGGCTTATCATTTTGCAACCATGGGCTTTTAGGGGTCCTCTAAATTTGGTTTCAGAGGAAAATTTGCATTAAAACTGAGCAATTTTTGAGAAGCTCAAACTAGAAAGAAAATAAAGATATTAATACAAGTTGCATTTGGGTTGGTGAGAGCAGGAAGTTCTCCTTGCGCAGTTTTCTGTGGCAGTCAACTTTGTTCTTGTCTTCAGGTCCATAGCGTCTCTGTCTGTTGGAGAAGGTGCAAGTGTCAGAGCATCAGTCAGAACAGCAGCAGATGATACCAAACCTAAAACCACATGTGCATCTAAAGACAGTTGGCATGGGTAAGAGCCTCTGATGGCAGATGGTTTTCATCTCAATACCTTAAAATATTATTGGATTTTCTTTCTTGAGTATCCAGAAAAGGGTATGTTATGATATCGAACCCAAGACTCAATGATTAGAGAAGACCCATTCTTCTTAATTGTGAATTTGCTGAGACTTGTTGTATGGCCTGGTTCATACTCAGTTTTTATAGCTGTTCTCTGTGTGTTTGAGAGGGGTGGGTCTTCTCTAATCATTCTTGGGTTCTATATCTGTCCACTAAATTAAGCTTTTAAATGTGTCACTTGAATCTTTTTTCAAATAGTTTTTTTGTTAGCTTGACCTTTTAATAATTGAGAGAGGTATGTTGAAATCTCCTCCATTGGAGTGCATTTGTCTGTTTTCCCCTTCAGTTCTATATTTTTGCTTTATGTATTTGAAGCTATTTTGTTAGGTTCATACAGCCTGGGTTCATGCCAGGTTAGAATGTTCTCTTCCAGGTGAATTGAGACTTTTGCTGTATGGTGACATTCTTAATTCCTCATAATGGCTTTTGTCTTAAAGCCTCTTTTGTCTGGAATTAATATAGCTAATCCAGTTGTCTTTTAGTTAGTATTTGCCTAGTGTATTTTTTTTCTATTCTTTTATTTTCAACCACTCTGTGTTTCAAAATTTTAGGTTTGTCTCATAAATACATACGGCTTATTTCATTTTGTTTTATTCAATCTGATCATCTTTTTTTAACTGCTGAGTTTAATGCATTTACTTTATTTTGATTATTGGTATATTTGGACTTGTTTCTGCTATTTTTTTATGCTATTTGTCCTACTTTTTTCTGTTTTTTTTTTTTTCCTCTTTCCACCTTCCCTTTCTTCCCCACCTTTTAAAAAATTCTTTGAAATGAGTTTGGTTTTTCCCCTACCATTTTTCCTTCTACTGGTTTGGAAATTGTATACTTTGTTTCTATTCTTTTAGTAGTTAGCCTTGAAATTTTACTATACATGCTACCATGACAAAAGTTAATATTTTAACTCTCCTCCTTAGAACCCTTTTACTCTGGCCTCTTGATTTCTATGATGTGGTTGCCCAATATTTTAGTTCTGTCACTTCTGTAATCTCACAAATTAGGTTTTATTCAGCCTACTTTATCATTGTTTACGTAGACAGTGTTTGTTTAGATTTATCTCATTTACAATTTCTTTGCTCTCACCATTCTTGCATCTCAGACCTTCCATATGGTGTCAAATTTTTTCCTAGAGTACTTCCTTCAGAAGTTCTTTTAGTGAAGGTCTGTTATTAGTAAACAGGGCCTCTGTGTTATAAAAAACTCCACATAGAATAAATTTGAATGGTGCTCCCTGGAGTTGTATAACATCATGTTCTATTGGTAAATATACTTTGCTTTGATTTATCTGAAAATGTCTTTATTTCATCCTTGTTCTTGAAAGATATACCTGATTTGATATACCTGAAATCATGGCTCTAGGTTGACGGTTACTGTCTCTTAGCACTTGAAGGGATTATTCATTGTCTTCTGGCTTCATTGTTGATGTCGAAAAGCCTCCTTTCAATCTAATTGTTGTTCTTTTGGAAATAATGTCTCTCTGGCTGCTTTTAAGTTATTCCTGTTATTTTTGGTATCTACAGTTTTGATACAATGCGTCTAGATGTGGATTTCTTTTTATTTATCCTGCTTCAGTGCGTTTCCTGTGTCTGTAGATTCTCTTCTTTCATCAAGTCAGAAAATTTCTCAGCCACTATCTCCTTAAAAATCACTTGTCCTCCATTGTATGTATTCTTTCTTTCGGAGACTCCAGACTTCTTATTCTGTTTTATATATCTCTTAACTTTTATATTTTTCCAAATCTCCAAGTCTCTGTGCTGCCTTCTAGGTCAAGGGTCGGCATACTTTTTTGCTGAAGGTCCAGATAGTAAATATTTAGACTTTGGAAGCCAAGAGGTGAGACCCAAGGATATTCTGTAGGTACTTACGTAAGTGAGAAAACTCCTGCTCCGCCCCATTTGCCTGATGTGCACCGTCCTGGCTGGTGAACACACTTTGTGTTCAGTTGCTGAGACAGTCTCAGGATGAAATGACTAGCCTGGTGGGATGGGTGGGTAGGGGCAGTGCCAGGCTCAGTTTTACTCTCTGCCCCAGTGGAACCCAGATTCTAGCATGCTGTTCTCTCCTCTAGAGCACCCGGCACAGGCCAGACTCTCACACTGAGTTACTACCTGTCAATGCCCCCCGATTACCAACAGCAGAGTCCCAACATGTAGATGGTAGGCAGCATGGGGCCCAGGCCGTGGCGTGACATGTCTGCTGGCCAGGAAGGCAGGCGCAGGGAGTGGAGGGGAGAACGGGAGAAGGGGGACACCCAGCCTGGTTTCCGTGGCTCCCGTGCAGTGTGCAGACACACTGTGGGAACAGTGTCCATAGGCTGTACAAAAACAGATATGCGGCCAGATTAGATCCACAGACTGCAATTTGCTGACCCCTCTTATAAATAATTCAGATTTATCTTTCAGTTAAGTATTTTTTTCCTTAGCTGTATGTATTCTGCTGTTTAGCCCATTCATTTAGTTTAATTTCAAATATAAAGTTTTTTATTTCTTAAAGTTCTATTTGGTTCTGTTTTTAAATTTGCTTGGCAGTTTTGAGTCTATTTCTTCGCTCAGTTCTTTTATTAATTTAAATATTTTATAAAAAGTTATGTATTGTGTCTGATAATTCTCCCTATCTGAAATCTGTTTGTCAGCTGTCACCAGTGATAGAAATGAATCCTCAGTCTGCTGCTCTGTGTGGTAATCGTGGCAGAGTGGCCATTGTAGCTTTAGCCTCACAGTGGTACTGAAGCTGCTGTGTTCAGGGCGTAGCACAACATTTAGGTTTTACAGCACCAGGATACTTCCCTAGACCCACTGGTCAGAGGTTCCCAAGCCAAGGGTTGGGACAGGGCAGGTGTTCTGCAGCACATGTTTGGGCCAAGAAATGCAATTAAAAACTACCCTTTATCTTTCGTTTCTATAGCTTGCTAATAAGGAGATGTTGAAGTTTTTGAGACACAGAGACTTGGGCAGCTTGAAAATGGAGGCAGACACATCTTTTGGGGGGAAACTTAGGACCTTAGACTCATAAACCTGAGACGAGGCAAATTTCCAACTACCATAAAGAGTCTGTTTAGGAGAGCCCTGTGTCCCAACGTCTCTTTGTGCATTTTTTTCCTCTTAGGTCTACAAGGAAGTCTTCACGAGGAACAGTGAGAACTCAGCGTCGTCGGCGTTCTAAGTCTCCTGTCCTTCATCCTCCCAAGTTTATACATTGCAGTACAATAGCTGCTGCTTCCAGCAGCCAGCTGAAGCACAAAAGCCAGACTGACTCCCCTGATGGCAGCAGTGGGCTGGGAATTTCAACCCCTAAAGAGTTCAATGCAGGAGAATGCTCTACTTCCCTCGATACTAATCACACAGGGGCAGTTGTTGAGCCTTTGAGAACTTCGGTTCCAAGGCTCCCATCAGAGAGTAAGAAGGAAGACTCCTCTGATGCTACCCAAGTCTCCCAAGCAAGTCTCAAGGCCAATGATCTCTCTGACTTTCAATCTGTTTCCAAGCTAAACCAGGGCAAGCCGTGTGCATGCACAGGCAAGGAGTGCCAGTGTAAGAGATGGCATGATATGGAAGTGTATTCCTTTTCAGGCCTGCAGAATGTTCCTCCCTTGGCCCCAGAACGAAGATCCACGCTTGAGGACTACTCTCAGTCTCTTCACACCAGAACTCTGTCTGGCTCCCCCCGCTCCTGTTCTGAGCAAGCTCGAGTCTATGTGGATGATGTGACCATTGAGGACCTGTCTGGCTACATGGAATATTACTTATATATTCCCAAGAAAATGTCCCACATGGCAGAAATGATGTACACCTGATAGCAAGAAGCTAAATAATATGCTTTAAACCAATGAAGGGTTGTCAGAGAGATTGAGTTAATGGCAGACCTTGCGGCCACTTTGTGTGAGAAGACATCTCCTGCTCACTGTGCTTGCAATAAAAACTTTTCTTGGCATCTCAGTTAATCTTCATTCTTTAAACTTAGTCTCTGAGTTCTTACATAGCCACCAAGGCAAGCAGATCAAAGAAGTATCCCTCTCGTTTAGAAATGTTCTTGAGGGATGAAGAAACCATAACTACTTGACTGGTAGCAGTGGATATATGGTAAAAGCCTTTGTACAACAGTGCGTTTTTCAAATCTGTTTAAGATTTGGTGGCCAAGGAAAATGAAATGTGGTTTTGTAACTGGACTGAACCTTTGTCATGCTATAGTTGCCAGCCCAGAATATTAGAAGTTATATGACTGATTTAAACCATCTCTGATTTAACGCAAGATTTATTGTATCTTTAAAGGTTTCTTATGTGATTGTTAAGCCAGAGATCTAAGGTTTAGATTCACTATGAATAAACTAGCTGGCCTGCCCTGTATTGTTTGAGAGAGTCATTAACATCACTGAATAAACCCCTGCTGGTGCTCCTCAGCCTGAGGCATGTTGCATGAAGTTTCTCATGTAAGAAGCAGCTTGGAGTGGGCTGCTTCAGCTGGCGGGAGGGGGTGTAATATTTGAAACTAGTGTGCATCTTTTCCGTCTCTGGCGTTCTAATATATATGGCATGTGTCAGTCAGTTGTATGTAGATCTCATACCTCAGGTTCAAATGTTCTGGATGGATATTCTCTCTTTGCACTGCCCTCCTACCACAGCAATCCCAAAAGAGAATTTCATACATGCCATATCCTGTATTTCTGGTCATCCATCCCAAAATTTCCTCCAAAGTTTGGTAAAAAAAAATCTATCCTCAGTTTCAGCTGTAGGATGAATCCTTATCTTTTTCAGGTGGCTCCAAAATGAATTTTACATATGCCACATAACTTTTATTTTAATTGAGACCATCCTAAGCATACCTATCAAATTTAGTGAAAATTTGTCCGGCCATTTTAACATCATGTTAACAGAAAGTCTGATTTACTTTTATTTAGATTACAAAGTAAGTTTTAATCTTTACTAAAACATCCCACTGACTATGGGGTTGATTCATGACAGTGGGGTCTGGGCTTCACAAATAGGTGATTTGTACTTGGGAGAGGTGGGAAGGGTATTTAGTGGAAAAACCCTGAACTTAAGTAGTGAGAGACCATTACTACTTACTAGTTTGGTATGGATTTAGTAATACCTGGAGGCTGTGGTTCAAGAAAGGGACCAAAATACCTTGCCATCACAGCACTAGAAACTAACTGAGGAGTTTCTTAATGCTAACAGAGGGGGGCACTGGAACTTCCTGGTGTCAAGACTCTTAACTTACGAATTGAGGATCCCAAAGAGCTTTTGTTTATGTGGGTTTTATTTATTCATATTTACCATATTAGAAATTAAAACTAAGAAATTTTAAAAGTATGTATTCATTTAAAAATAATGAATCCATAAATCCATTTAGGTTAGTATAAATAACACTTTTAATTGGAAAATAACTTGTCCAAAACAAAAAATATTCAAAAGAGTGGCATTGTTTTACATTTTTGCAAATCTTTTAAACGTTTGGCTTAACAGAAGACAGCTAGGTTCTCATACCTGCTGCTGCATTCAATCTTTTGTGACATCACGTGTCATGTGACCTCTGGAAAGCCACACTTGTGAGAATGAGCATGAGAAAAGCAGGTATGTTAATATCATGAAAATAGTTTTGACCTCACAGACCCCCTGAGAGAGGGGATTCGCAGACCACACTTTGAGAACCACTAATCTAGGCCATTAGAGCTGGTTGTAAAGGTACCTACCACCCTACCCTCACCTCCACAACTAGTGTTTTCCCTCACCTTTTTTACTAGAGAGTAGTGGAGCAAATTGGCCTCAATATGTTACTTGCATTAAGATGGTTCCTAAGTCTCTAAGTCCTTGTTAGTTTGCTTTTCAAACCAGTGGTCTGGTTATTTACTTAATTCTGTATATTAACGGAACAGTTACCAAAAAATAAGAAATGATGCACATCCCTTTCATAGAAAGTTGTTAGGAGGAGGAGTGTCAGGATTGAAAAGGACAAGGTTCCAGTGGCCCAGTACCCTACTGAAGAAATCCAAACTTGCATGAGAGCTTAGGCAGTCCAGATTTGTAGGAATAAGTTGTAAGTATTTATACCTCAGTCAAAATCTTCCTCAAAACATGAATCTTGAAGCTAAAAATTACTCGGCTTAGGCCCAGTTGGGCCAACTTTAATTTGTGTCCCTCATTGGAACATTTGACCTTTTGTGAGTGCGACTTATTGAACCAATCTTTCTCTGATGCATCCTGGAAAATGGATTTAGATTGTGGATTGAGAAATTTTTACTCTAATGTTTTGAAAAGTAGCATTCTGATATGTGCCTTTAATAACTATCCATTGAACATTATTCAACAAATATTTATTGAGTGCCTACACCACCAGGCACACCAGGTGCTGGGAATTGAACAGTAAGAGAACAACATCCTTGTCCTTGCTGGAGAAAGTGCTATGGAGAGAGAAGGATTAGGAGATAGGGCTGGGTCAGGGGAGCGGTTGCTATTTTATTTGGGGCGGTCAGAGAAGCTTCTGTGATAAGGTGACATTTGAGCAGAGACCTGAAGAAAGGGAGTGAGCCATGTGGCTATTTGGGGGAAGAGCATTTCTGGCAGAAGGACCAGCAAGGACATCTGTGGCTTGAAGCAGGCGAGGTCACAGAAGCATAGGGCAGGGGCAGATCATGGAGGGCCTTATAGGCCATTTTAAAGGCTTTGACTCCTGAGGAGATAGGGAGCCATTTGGGGGTTTGGAGGAGAGGAGGGACGCGATAATCAGACTTGCCTTTTAGAAAGATCACTGGCTGCTGTGTGTAGACTAAGGGGAGCCGTTAGGAGGCTACTACAGTAAGTCAGGCAATGGTTTTAGTGGCTTGGACACTTGACAGTAGAGAAGATGTATGCTGGAATTATTTTGAAGGTAGAACTGAAGGGATTTGCTGATGGATATAGGGTGTGAGAGAAAGTTTGGAATTAAGGATGATTCCAAAGGTGTTAATAAACTAGGAGTTGCCTGCAGAAGCAGATCTGGGAGGAGAAATTGGGAATTTGGTTTTGATATTGTCAAGTCTAAGATGCTTATGAGATATCATCATGTAGAGATGTTGAGTTGGTGGTTGGATATATGACAAGATCAGGAGAGAGGCACAGGCTAGAGATCCAAATTTAGGACCCATCAGTATATGGATGTTACTTAAAGCTATGAGACCAAAGGAGATCACCTAGGAGGTGAATGTGGATAAAAAATCGGTTAGAGGACCAAGCTTGGGGACATTCCCAAGGTATAGAGGTCAGGGGAATGAGGAGGAACCAGCAAAAGACTGAGTAGAAGCAGCCAGGAGCAGAACCAAGAGGGGAGTCCTAGAAGTCAAGTGAAAAAGCATTTCAAGACAGGAGTTGTCAGCTGCCAAATACTGCGGAGAAGGAAAGATGAGGAGCACCCACTATGTGCAAGCCCTGGGCATACAAAGATGAGCCAGAGTGCTAAGCACTTAGTAGGTGTTCACACATGTTTTGGGAATGAAGATAATCCTTGCTTCAAACAACTCCTAGTTTGGAGGAGGAGCCAGCGTGTGGGAAGGCACCTGACCCAGCCAGGAAACTTGTCTGGGGAGGTGAGGCTTCTTCAGCTGAGTCTTTAATGGCTGAAAAGAACTCAGCCATTGGGTTTCTGTGCGCGGTCTTCTCTGCTCTGGATTTTCAGTTCCTTCCCCTCTGAGCTCCATAGGAAGCAGTCATGCCTGAGAAGTTGAGAAGGAAACAGAGGCAGCAAGTGACTGCTCCCTCTGACCACAGAACAGAACCATGGGGCAAGAAAAGAGCAGGAAAAAAGAGCGAATGCAATAGCTACTTTTAAAAAGAGTTTAAAATTCATTCCAGATTTAGTAAATTCCATTCGGTCTGAAGAACTTGGTTTTCCAAAGGAAAATCTGTTGTCGTGCACATATGGCCACAAGAGGTCTCCCTTTCCCTGAACCCCAGGGGTTTAAAGGTCGGGCAAAACAGTGAAGGCTGGTCATAAAGCTCGACTCTGGTCAGGTAAGGCAGGACCAAATTTGGCAAAGAATTTACTAAAACTTTTAAGAAATCAGTGTCCCTTTACCAATAACGTAGTTTATCAGTTTAAAAAATGGAAAACCACAAGGTAATGTTGAGTAAATACGGATTGGGAAGAATAAGGAGAGCTTCGATATGAAGGGTCTTAATAGTTAGGGGTGGTTCTTTCTGCCCTCTTTGGTGACTATTTTATTAAGCATGATAGTTTGAAAAGCAACTTATTATTTGAGAATAATAATAATAGCTAGCATTTATTAGGTGTTTAGTGTGTTCTAAGCCTTTTTACAGTGTTATTACCTCATGTAATCCTTAGCCAGCCATGTAAGGTAGATACTGTTACCCCTGATGCTAATAATCCTTTGAGATAGATACTTTCACAGATGAATAATCTGTGGCTTAGAGAAGTTAATGGTAGTCCAAGGTCACACAGCTTGCGAGGGGCAGAACTGGGATTTGAACACACATCTAACTCTACAACTATCTACTCTGCACAGCCTATGGTAAATAAGTGGATTCATGAATTTGTAAACGTTATTAAGAAACAGTTTCTTAATTTGAAAATATACAGTGGTTCTTAACCGGGAATGAGAGTCAGGTTTGTCCGAGGAAGTTTTAAAAAAATGCAATGGTCCAAGCCTTCTCCCAGGACAATCTAATTCAGTGCGTTGGGGGTAGGGTGGAGGTCTGGAATCTGTTTATGTTTTTAAGTTTTGCAGGTGATTCCTGTGATGTGTACCCACCCTTGGTAGGGAACCACCAAAGGGAGCTGCACAGATGAACAATGGCTGCATTTCTGTAGGCGGAACTGCTCACTAGGATACAGCAGCCACTCAGCCTTAGAATAGGATTACGGTCATTCGCCTGGCATTTAACTACCAAGGGTTTTGAACTTGGGCAACTCAAACTCCTCCAGCTTCCAGTTTGAGATGCTCTTTCCTCTCCCCTTGAGAGCAGAGCTGGAAAGAACTGTGTGATTCTCCAAAGGCATCAGTGAGAAGTTGATTCTCCAAAGGCATCAGTGAGAAGTGCAAAAGCAGAACTCTCTGGGGGCAGCATGCGGTGTTCTTAGAAGTGAATTGTGCAAGCAGGCTGTCAGTCAACCTGGCCGGTGGTGACTCAAAACCCAGATGCTGCGGTCTTTATCCACTGCTCTTTGCCGCCTGTCAGCTTGGCACACAGCCAGCGATAGTGAGCTCAGAGGCTGGGTGTTTCCACCTAGGGTGAAAGGTGGGCACAGAAGGGACTCTTCAAGGCAGGGAGCCATGAACAACAGAGGAACCAAGTCTTGGACTGGGAATCAGCTGGGATGAAGGGAGAGAACATTTTCTATCCATTTCTGAAATAAGAACAAGTCTTCTGCAGAGACATACGTCATCATGGGATTTGGAGTATGTCAGATAAGTTTGAAATCAGATAACAGTCCAATGTTCTCAAGCGCCTTTTTCTGGTGATTTCCATCCTCCCCCTCCCCATCTCTCTCTCTCTCACAGGCACCCAGCTTCCTGTTCTCGGTGGCTCCTACCTTTCCCAGAATTACCCTCTGCTCCTGTTAACCCGGGGCTCAGTTGGCATTTCCAGTCATTGCCCTTGGCCACGGCTTCGTGTCATCAAGATTTATTTGTCCCTTTCTCTGGAGTTTGGTGGGAACCTGAGTGCTGAGCATCCACCCAGGCCCTTCGCTCCTGACCCTGCCCCAAGAGCTTCCTGAAGTCTGGCCTCACAGGCTCTTAGGACACGAGAGCGAAAGGGAATATTTGAAAAAAAAAAATGATCCTTGACTATTTCTGAGACGACCTCATTCCAACACAACGGGCAACAGTGTGTCTCAGAGACAGAGGAGGACAGGCTGCTGGCCCTTCAGAGGAGGCAGAAAGGGAGCAATCGCTGCCTTTTGCAAGGGACTCTTCCCAGAGTTTTCCCAGGGTTGGGGGTGGCGGGCGGGATTTGGGGTTGTGCGGAGTGCTGGACTCCTATTTGCTGTCTTCCAGACTCTGTTTCTGAAGCCTCACCTCTCTTCCCGAGTCCCCTCCTCTGCTTTCAAAAGCCTGTGTGAAACCATGCCCCGTTCCTTTCTCTGTAGGTCACCAGATTCCTTCGTGGGGTTGGCAGTGTGCTCTGCCCCAGGTCCTGCTAGGGCATGTGAGTGGCAGTGGGCTGAGACTCGCCCACCTGTACGCTCTGGGGGATTTTAAGTGTTCCGGGACTGGGTGTTCCGCTAGTCTTCTTTTCCCCTCCCCTCCCCGATTCCTCTGCCCCTTCCCGCAGACTCCGGGGACCAGGAAGGTGGAAGGGAGCTCTTACCCAGCGGGAGAAAAGCCACCAAAGTGCCCCAGCTGCTGACACTTAGTTCTCAGCGTCTCCCTCCAGCCACTCCCTGGCTCTGAAGCACTAGCCCAATTTGAAGCACCCCTCCCGCTTTGAAGGAGGCTGGGCTGGCCAGGGGGTTATTTTGGGAGCAGCTTCTGAGATCCAATGGCCTTGTTAGGGCAACACTGACCTTTCCATCCCAGGAGGAGGGCAGGATTGGAGAGGGGGCGGGGCAGCGGCCGGGAGATCGACAGCCCCGCACACCCACTGGGGTGGAGGAGAAGGGGGCCAGCGGGCTGTGGGAATTCAGCCTCGGGCTGGGGGCTGTCACCGAGGGGAATCTCCCCTCTTTGAGACGGACTGGGGACCCTTCCACCCCAACTCTTTCACTGTGCTTCTTAAAGGGATCACACTGTTTTTCCTTTGACTCCATGGAAGCCAGACTTGGGACGCTCTGTGGAGACTTTGAATCTTTCCTTCCCGCTTCCTCCCCAGCTGGCAGCCTTCCTCTGGCTGATTGAGTGGGGGCCTCCCAGGGATGGCACTGACCAGCCGACCCAGTGCTGACTTGGCTCCTGGGCTGCTCTGGCCTCTGCTGGCATCTTGCTCTCCCCGTCCTGGGGCTCCGCGGCAGTGGTGAGTCGGGGGGCCCAGCCCGGAGCCCTGAGCGCGCGTGGAGAGTGTGGCTGGCACCCCCTTCGCCCTCTCCCCCCAAGCTGGAGGACGGTGAGGTTGTCAGGGACTATGGTGAGATGAGCGGGGGCCGCTTTGACTTTGATGATGGCGGGGCGTACTGCGGGGGCTGGGAGGGGGGAAAGGCCCACGGACACGGACTGTGCACCGGCCCCAAGGGCCAGGGCGAATACTCGGGTTCCTGGAACTTTGGCTTTGAAGTGGCGGGCGTCTACACCTGGCCCAGCGGAAACACCTTCGAGGGATACTGGAGCCATGGCAAACGGCACGGGCTGGGCATAGAGACCAAGGGACGCTGGCTCTACAAGGGCGAGTGGACCCACGGCTTCAAGGGCCGGTATGGAACCCGGCAGAGCAGCAGCAGCGGTGCCAAGTATGAGGGCACTTGGAACAATGGTCTGCAGGATGGCTACGGCACGGAGACCTATGCGGATGGAGGTGAGCCCTGCCTGGGGCCTGCAGAGCTGGAGCGGGGCCAGATGGGTTAAGGAACACTGGTGCAGGATGGGAAGAGCAAGGGACAGTGTGGCACAGAATCAGAGGGGCCAGGATGTTATTTGCTGTGTGGCCTCGGGCAAGCTGCTCTACCTCTCTCAGCATCCATTTCCTTGTTAGTAAAGGTGGGGCCAATAACAGGGGCTATTGAGAGGATAGGCAGGAGTGCTTAGTACAAGGCCTGTCATATAAATACACACTCAACACGCATTCAGTAAGATGTAACTGCCACTGTTTGCATGCTAGGTATACAAACTTCTCTGGAATATACTCGCTTGTGCTCTGCAAGAATTGAGGTCTAAGCTCAACTTTGCCGTGAAAATTATTTTCAAGCAATAGATCATGAAGTGTTCATTCATTCTTTCATCCACCCACCCACCAACTCATCCACCCATCCATCCATCCATCCATCCACCCACTGACTCATCAACCCACCCACCCATCCATCCATCCATCCATTCACCCACCCATTCATCCATCCATCCATCCATCAAGCATCCATCCATGCATCCTTTTGTTCAGTGCATATTTCTGTAGTACCGCCTATTCGCCAGGTATTGTAAAAGGGTTGGATATAAAGGGGAAAAAGACACAACCCATGGCTTCAAAGATAGGCATATAGACAAACAACTATACACAATTTTGCATAGAGTGCTATGGCAGAAAAGGGCAGTTAGATGTGAGAAGATTAGGGAATGCTTTAGGGGAGGTGACATCTGAGCTGGATCTTGATGGGAAAATCTCATTTGTCAGGAGTGGGACAGAGAGGAAGGAGTCAAAAGCTCAGAAGCATGAGAGTACTCCGTGGGTTAGGGACACAGAGAGGGATTTTCTGTGGCAAAATAGCCCTGGGAAGTGGCAGAGCAGATATCATCACCTCCTCCACTGGGTGTAACTTTGGACATATCGCTTCTATGGGCCTCAGTTTCCTCATCCATCAAATGGGGTATTTTAGAATATCAGGACTGCTCAAAATGTGGTCAGTGTACAGGCAGCATCAGCATCATCTGTCCGCCAGTTAGAAATGCACATTCAGGGGTCCCACTTAGACCCTCTGAATCATTGTGATTCTGATTCTCTGAGGGCGGGCCCAGACGTCTCTTTGAACAAGCTTGTCCGGCAATTTTTATACATGTTAAAGTTGAAGCAGTATTGCTTTAAATCAGGGGCTTGCAAACTATAGGTAGTGGGCCAGTCTGGCCTGCTGCCTGGTCTTGTACAGCTTGTGAACGGAGAGTGGTTTTACATTTTGAAATGTTTGAAAAAAAAACCAAGAGAAGAACACTATCTTGTGACAAGTGAAAATTATATGAAAGTCCCTACATAACATTCTCAATTGCCTCTTGGCCCACAAAGCCTAAAATATTTACTATCCAACTCTTTATAGGAAAAGTTTGCCGCCTCCTGCTTTAAATGTCCCTTCAGGTTCCTTCCAGCTCAGGATAATTCTGTGAACTCTCCCTCACAGGCCCCACCGGGAAGAGGGGCTGACACAGATAACTCAAAACTATGGCTAATTAGAAAAATATATTCGGTATCAGGAGGCATCTGTAGTATATTATATTTGTCACTAGTCTCCCTTCTTTATCACGGAGGGCAGGAAGCGGGCAGTCTGGGAATGGGCTGGGGTGGGACAGGAAGGGGCAAAGCCAGCCCAGGGTGGAAGGTTTGCTCAAGCTAAGACCTTTGGGCAGACAGAGAGTGGCCTCACGTGCAAGATGGGCTCCTGGCTGGGCTGCCAATTGGTGGGTGTCTGGCGAGGGCCCTTCCTTGAACATGTCTGGATGTTTACAAGGCTGTGTCCCTGGAATTTCCCTGGGCACAATGGCGGCTACATAGCACTGGCTGGAATTGGACAGAGCTGAGGACAAATTCTGGCTCCATACTTCCTGATTCGGTGACCTTGAGCCGTTTGCTGAACCTCTGCAGTTCAGTGCAGTTCAATTCACCAGATGTGTATGCCCAACACTGCCACAAGCACTGGGGACAAGCAGAGAGCAAACCTCACTTTCTCTGGCTATAAAATGGAGATGATCCTTGAGTGCTTGGCAGGCGTCAGCTACCTAAGCCAAGTGGTGCACAGCACGCATGTGCCAAATATTCCCTCCTTTCCCTCTTCCCTCTCTCCAGACCAAGGTGTGTGTGTGTGAGGGCCTGGATGTGAGTCACAGGGACAGACATTTCTGGGAAACTTTGGACTGATCTCCCAATATGTCTAAAAGAGGAGAAACCCATTCCTTCCTTCATTCATTCATTCATGCGACCAATTGGATGGAGCACCAGCTGTGTCAGGCACCACCCCACAGCGAGTTCCAGGGCCAGGACAGTGAGCAAGCAGAGTCCTCAGGGAGCTCCCTGTCCAGTGAAGAAGACAGAAATAAACTGAGAAACAAACATATATGTGATTTCCAGAAGTCGCTAGTGTTATGGAAAAAATAGCAGAGAAGGAAGAGGGTGATGTTTTTGGATAGGGTCGTCTGAGAAGCAGGATAGGGAGAACCAGGAGTAAAGACTTCCAGGCAGAGGGAACAGCAATTGCAAAGGCCCTGGGGCAGGACTGGGCTTGGCATGTCTGAGGAACAGCAAGCTCACCAGGGTGGCAGGCACAGAGTGAATGAGGGGAACAGGCAAGGGTTGACGTTGGAGTTGTGGGCCTGGGCCAGGTCATGCAGGCTTTGCAGGACTCTGGGTTTTATCCTAGGTGTGTCCAGGAGCTCTTCAGGGCAGGAAACCGGAAGGCCTGCTCCTCTGGTTTGTCAGAGGCCCCAACTCTTCTCCCGAAAGAGACGGCCCCACATCCAGGGGGGCCTGGAAACCTCACAGATTGTCTCTCCAAAGCCACACACGAGGCGCAACTCTCCAAAATTAGACGTGGCCACTGCTTCGGAAAATCTCTTTAATCAACCTGTCATCAGTTCCCTGAGGGTTTGTTAGGGACCTGCCCTTTGCCCCATCTTGGGTAGTGCTGAGGGGAACGTGGACAAATGAGATCCTGGGATTAGGAGCGGCTGGGAGTAGGCAGCCCTGTGTTATTACTCTGGCCTTACTGTATTACTTAATCTCTTAGAGCCTTAGTTTCCTCATCAATAAAATGGACTTGTACTAATCTCTCATACGATTTCTCATGGGATAAAGGGGTACTCAATAAATGGTGGTTGCTATTATTACTGTTAACTATCATTAATTCATTCAATAAATATTTATTGAGTGATTATTATGAAGCCAGCACTATACTACACTGGGGGGGGGGTGTAGAAATGACCAGAATGGAGAAGGTCCCTGCCTTGCAGAGAATCTAACAAGAAATTGCACTGCAGTGTGTTGGGTGCTAGGCAGGGGCGTACCGGGGATGAAGGGAGCGAGAGGCGAGCAGCTAACCAGACTTAGGCATCAAGGGGGGCTTCCTGGAGTAAGTGGCAAGCTGGGCTCTGAAGTTTGGAGTGAACCAGGTAACAAGGGAGGAGAACGGGTCCTCCAAGTCATGAGGACAGAGTGCACAGAAGCCAGGACGCCCACAATTTGCTGTCCAGCCAGGAGATCAAGCTGAAACTTGCATCTTATCTCCAGTTTTGAGAAGTATTGATCAAAGGGACAATACATCCCATTGCCTCCACTCCCCACGTGACCTCACAGTTAAACGTTGCAGGTGACTATCTGCTCTAAACCAAAGAAAACAGCAGTTTTCCAGACTGGAGGTGTCGCCCATTAATAAATGGTGAAATCAATTTAGTGGGTCATGACCTGCATTTTTCTAATGAAAAAATAGAATAGAATAGAGCAGAACAGAATAGAATAGAAAAACATCAGAGTGTTTCACAGAAAATGAGATAAAGTATTGTTTCCTGAAACATTTGTTCAGTTGGAGAGATATATATATGTATATGTATACATATAGTGTGTGTGTGTGTGTGTGTATAAAAGCATCTGTGTTTATGTGTGTGTTACGATGTCAAAGGTATTTCTTACTGCAGGTCACGGTCAGAAAGTTTGAAAAGCACAGTCTAAAGTGACTTCACCTGGCATCGTCACTGAAGCCCCTCCCTCCACAGACTCTCCCTCTCCAGCTCGCCTTGGTTGGAGGTTAAGCTCTCCACTTCTCTGGGGGGAAGGGGAAGGTGGCAGAGGCAGAGGAGCTCTGCCCTCCCCAACCCTGCTCTGAGCCTCTGGGCACCCCTCCCCCGACTATAGTCCTTATTCCTCCCCTGGCCATATATAGCAAAGCTAAAAATAGCTGCTGACTTAAAGCTCCAAAGCAAGCATACACCAGACTCTTAAGTAGTAGTGTGTAGGGTGTCGCGTGGCTGCCTGGCTGTTCCCACCCCAGAGACCCATAGATCCCAGGACTAGAAGGGCCATTAGTGATCTTTGCTCTCCGAGGTTCTTGATCTGGGGCCCATGCCTTGGCCTCAGAGGCCCATAAATGCCCCCAAACTACAGGCAAGATGTACACGTACATACGTGGACTATCTGTATTTTCCTGGGAGGCGTTTCCTCGGAGAGCCATCAGCTTCTCAAAGTAACCGCGTGCTCAGATAAGTTCCAGAAACATTGATCTAGTTCAGTAATCCACCCCACAAATGTGCAGTGGAAAAACCAGGCCCAAGGTTGACTTTTTTTTCATAAAGCTAATAATAATAATGGTTAACGTTTTTTGGAGCGCTTACTCTGAGCCATGTGCTGTTCTTGGCATGTGACATGTGTCGTGTTATTTAAACCTTCACAACAACTTTATGGGGAGGTACTGTTATTACCCCTGTTTTACAGGCAAGGAAACTGAGACACAGATCGTTTTAAGTATTTTCGCTCGTGGTCCTCTAGCTAGTGAGAGGCAGAGATAGAACTTGATAATAATAAGTGATAGTTAAATATTTCACATTATAAATATTGTAATAAGTGATAAACAACGATACAAAATAGTCAGGACTGGCTACATAACTTGTGAGACCTAGTGCAAAATGAAAATGCAGGGCCACTTCTTCAACATCATTAAGGATTTCAAGATGGTGATAGCAGAGTGTTAAGCAAAGTGCGGGGTCCTTCTCAGTGCAGGGCCCTGTGCGACCGCACAGGATGATCGCCCATGAAGCTGACCTTGACAAGAGTAACCACTGTATCTACCATGTATTGAGTCTTTTCTCTGTACCAGACTCTGTGCTAAGACTCTTACGTGCATTCCATTATTTAGGCTTCTTTACAGCTCGCTCATCTACTACACTAGTGGCTTTCAAATTTTTATGATTACAGCCCGCTGTCAACCCACCATAAGATACGTATTTCACATTGTAATTCTGTGCATACGCACACACAAATGTAAAACGAAGCAAATCGTTACAAAACAGTTTTTCCCTTCCTGTATGGAGAACTTGCTATTTTCTCTTTTATTCGATCTTGTTGATAGAATTATTATCCTATCTTGTTGAGAGAATTAAATGACACCTTGATATACGTCGAGCACTCAGAACAGATATTGGCATGTGGCTAGTGCTTTTATTATTATCACATGCTGAAAAGATGATATGTGTATGTTTAGCTGTGACAGAGGGATCAAAAACCCCAGCTTTTGGGCTCTGCATACAGTTTTCTTTCTCCTGCCCAAAGCTGGTGACTGAAGCTCATTTTAGCCCAACTGACTGAACCTGGGAATGAAATTTGCCAGGATTGGGGCCCGAGCAATACCTGGTGTCACATTATCTGAGTCTGTTGATAACGTGTTTCTTGAAGCAACTTAACCTCCATATTTATTTATTTTTTTGCTCCCCAAAGGAATGTCTTTTCTATTGATCTATTTGTCTATCCGTGTGCTAAAACCACACTGCCTTGGTTACTGGAGCTTATAATAAGTTTTTAAATCAGGGCAAATTCTCCAACTTTGCTCTTCTTGTTCAAGACTGTTTGGGTTATTCTAGGTCATTTCCATTTCCACATACATTATAAAATCAGCTTGTCAATTTCTACAAAAAAAGGCCTGCTGGGATTTGATTAAAAATGCATTAGATCTGGGGCTGGCCCTGTGGCGTAGTGGTTAAGTTAGGCACACTCTGGTTTGGTGGCCCGGGTTTATGGGTTCGGATCCCGGGTGCAGACCTACACCACTGTCAGCCATGCTTTGGCAGCGACCCACATATAAACTGGAGGAAGATTGGCACAGATGTTAGCTCAGGGCTAATCTTCCTCAGAAAAGAAAAAAATACACATTAGATCTATACATCAATTTGGAGAGAATGGACATCTTAACAGCAGACAGCCTTCCAATCCATGGACATAATATATATCCCTATTTATTTAGGTCTTCTTTAATTTCATTAAGCAATGTTTTGGAGTTTTCAGTGTCTGGCAGAGTGGACCCTCAGCAAGACAGGGAAGTGGACATAATTAGTCTTTCCTCCCTGTGGCCTTGCTTTCTGTGATGCATGTGTCCAGTTGGCCAAGTCTCCACAGACGTGCCCCTGTCCGAGGCCAGGCCCTTGGGATTCACTGAACTTGCTTGTTTCCAGGGCCTGCTAATTCCGTGTCCCCAGCAGCTGTTCCTGGACCAGCCCTTGCTGCCACACCCTTGTGAGCAATGTCGAGTCTCATTTTCTGGGGCCCTGGTTGAGGGTGGAGTGCAGGGTGAGGGGACACGGCTGCTGCCTGCCGTAGACCAGGGGGCCGTCCTTGTTCTCGCCTAGCCCTTCCCAAGCTGGAGCCACAGAGTAGGTGGGTGGTTAGGTCTGGTCACGAGTGAAGCATCCAAGACCCCTACTCGCTCCTTCGTAACTGAGAGCCGACTGGCCCGGACCCGCCTGGCAAAATCAATAGAGTGATCCAGGGGCAGTGGGAACTCCAGAATCCCTTCCCCTCTGGCGGGTAGTGAGCACCTTGTGCCTGGAGGTGTTCAAGCTATAGACGGTACTGCTATGGACGGTGTAGAATGGGGGCCACACACCAAGGCCTGAGGGCCACATACAGCCATGCAGGAAATGCTGTTTGGCATGCACAATGTTTTTATTACTTTTATTTTTAATTAAGTTTGAATCCTTTATGGATAACATGTTAACAAAGTGATCAATTTCTTATCATTGATGACAGAACAACCTGACAGTATGTGCCCTGGATGGGACGTACAGAGGACAACATCGCCTATATAACATTCCTGCCAGGAAGGTGTGGAGAGGGGGTCGTTCATCAGAACCTTGCAGGCCATTGTAAGAATTTGGCTTCTACTTTGAGAAAAACGGGGACTATAAAAGTGACATGATCTAACTTTGTTTGAAGGGATTCCTTTGGCCACTGTGTTGAGAGACTGTTTGGGGGAGAGGAGGTGGTGCAGAAAGGGCAGAAGCAGGGAGACCAATGAGTAGGTTTATTGAGTTTATTGCAATAATACAGGAGAGAAACAACGATGGCCCGGACCACCATCTTGTAGCAGCAGAGGTGGAGACAAGTGGTTGAACTCTGGATCCATTCTGAAGGTAGAGCCGATAGATTGTGCTGATGAATTGGATAGGGGGAGCAAGAGAAAGAGGACTCAGGGGGTGGTTCCAAGGCTTTGGCCTGATCCATGGAAAGATGGCATTACCCTGAACTGGGATGGGATGAGGGTTGAGGAGGGAAGGTCAGGAGCTTGGGGTTGGACATCGTTGGGGAGAGAGGCCTGTCAGACATGCACGTGGGCGTGAGGGTTGTGGGCAGCCCTGCATACAGACAGGTTCCTTCTGAACCCAGACCCTCTCCCCTTGACCCCTTCTACCTCCCCCACCCCCAATTATTTCTGGTTTCCAAGGTCCTCAGAGTTGCTGAGCTGACCCAGTGCCTGGCAAAGGGGCTTTGACTCCGGCCACAGGCCCCTGGGGCGGTCAGCACCAGGCAGTGTTGCCTAGTTAATCCCCGGCTTCTTGTTTGAGGTGTGGGGCATCATCCGGGGCAGCAGCTTCGGGATGTGGGGGTGGGGGAGCCCTGCAGGCTGCACAGACTTGTCATCCACCTGCTGCAACCCGACCCTGCTCTCGGGAGCTGGTCACAAATGCCACCAGGTCTCTGCTGTGGGTCGCCGATTGGTGATCCTGGGAAACCGGAGACAGGGGACTTTGACGGGCGGTGGCATTTGGAGCCATGGGAAGGGACTTTGGTGCCACTTTGCAGGGGAGACAGAGCAAGGCCTTGGGATTATTACAGGAAAATGGAATGCAGTCTAAATGCCCCCCCAAAGGGACGGTTACAGGAACTCCTGAGACCATGCCATGAAGTACGAAAGCCATTAAACAGACAGGGGCAGAATCACCTCTACCCATATGGAAAGGAATCGAAGACATTTTAAGTGAACAAAAGCCACTCACCAAATACATATTGAGTGCCTACTATGTACTAGGCAGTGTTCTGAGTGATGGGGAGAGTGGTAGAGTGGGGAACAGCCGACCTTTTAGTCTATTTGTTATATGTATAGACTTGTAAATGAGTAGAAAAGGCCTGGAAGGACCTAAATTGTTGACAGCAATTACCCCTGGAGAGACAGTACAGGGTTGTTTTTTAATTTTAAATACTTCTCTCTTTTTGAATTTTATGCAAGAAGCATATGTGACTTTTGTAATTTTTTAAAAAGTGCCCTCCCCCCAACACATAAACAACATTTATATACAGACATGATAAGAAGTCTTCAGGGTACAAAAAGCATTTGGGGGCTCTAAGCAGAAGTCTCTAGAATCTAGGCTCAGATCCCAAATGATCTCCCTTTGTTCCTCCCCACTCTGTGGTATTCAGCTCTTCAAGGCAAGGCGGATTGAAAGGCAAGCAAGGCAGGAGATCTGTTCTTTAGTCCCAGCTGAGCTACTGCCTGGCTGTGTGGCCTTGGGCAGGTTCCCTCCACCCCTCTGTGCCTAAGCTTCCTCCTCTGTGTAATGAGAGGACTGAACCACACTTACTCCTAAGGGTAAGCTGATTTTTTCTCACATGCTACACCAGCTATTTGACTGTGGCTGCCTGGAGACTGCTCAGCCATATCAGGAATTCAGCATCGACTAGCAATGTCTGTTGTGGACACAGGATAGGGAAGAGGTGGTTCATGTGACAGATTACTTGTTGCCTTGGACTAGATGGTCTCCAAGGAACACTCCACCTGTGACCTTCTTGGGATTGAGATATCCTCACTTACCCCTGAGCTGAGGTTGTCTAGGACTCTGGCACCCATTTGCAGATACCAAGAACATGACAGTCTTATTAAATATGGGGTGCTGGCACCAGCTCCTACTGGCTCATGACAGCCCACTGTTAAATTTTCAGAAATTTTGCAGGCAGACTGTTCATTTCTTGGTAGCTTGACCAGCAATGGTGGGACTAATTCTGTGATGGAAATTGGCTCACACTATGAATCAGGGTTGTTTGTTTTCCCAAAGGGCTGTTTTACCAGGATCCCACTGAACAGTGTATGAATATGAAATGCCCTTCTTTCCTTTTTACCCACCTTTAGGGTGACCAACCACCCCAGTTGCCTGGGAACTGTCCTGGTTTTAGTATTGAAAGTCCCACATCTTGGGAAACCCCTCGGTCTCAGGCAAACAGGGAGGACTGGTCACTGCAGACCTTTCTCCTGGAGTGAAAAGGAGCCAGCACGAGGTGAGGGTCTGAGATCTCTGCCAGATCACCCAGGTAATTCTCACAGCAACCTTGCAAAATACACTTGCTCTGCTTACTTTACTGAGCAGAGATAGACTCAAAGAGAACTTGTTCAAGACCATATACTCATTCGCTCATTTGACAGTATCTCCTGAACGCCTTCTCTGTGCCAGTCATCGCACTGAGTGCTGGAGATGCTGTGATGAGCAAAGCAGCCTTAATCCCTGCCCTCAGGACATGCATTCTAACAGCAGAGACCAGCACCAAACAGTTATTAACTACAACATGGGACCAGTCATTGAAGGGCAAGTGAAAGAGTCTATGAGCTGATAACAGGGGAACCTAGCCTGGTTGGGTAATCAGAGAAGCCTTCCTTGAGGAAGTGATGTTGAGGCTTAGATCTGAAGAATGAAAAGGGGTTAACTAGGTGACAGGGGAGCCACACTGTGCCAGGTAAAAGGAACATCAAATGCAAAGGCTTGGAGGTGGGGATGGAGCATGTTGTGTTCAAGAAAAGGCTGGAGCACAGAGACTGAGGGTGGGGTAGATGAAGATGGAGGCTTGGCAGGGCCCAGATCATGAGAGCCTCGTGGGTCACAGTGAGGAGTTTGGACTTTATCCTTATGGTAGATGCTGCAGGATACCCTCAGACATTCCTCCAGCTGCTGGGAGTGTTGGCTGCTGATGGCCCATAGCTGGGCACTGTCAAAGGGAGGTGCCTCACTCAGGGGCAACCCATAGCTGATGACTGATTGATACAGGAGCGCAAACACCTGGCCTCCGTGCTTTGATTTTGGACAGCTCTGAAGGGCCGTACCAACTCCAGAGATCCCCATGGGATCCGCTGAGGCCACGGCTGCAACTGTTTCACTTCTTCCACTGTCGAATCCTGCTTCCTTCCTTACAGGTGTTCGTCCCGAGAGCATTCCCCCCAAAATCACCCACATGCAATCTCAGTCTCAGAAGGTTTCCTAGGGACCCGAGACAATCCTCCCTGAAGGCACAGGGAAGCCATCACAGGGTTTTAAGTGAGGTAACCTGACCGGATCTGCATCTCATAGAGGAGATGACTCTGGCTGCAGCGAAGAGTAGATTGAAGCAGGCATCAGGGGCGATGGGAGACCAGGGAAGATGCTGTTGTAGTCAACCTGGGAGAACTGGTGTGGCCTCGACTAGACGGGTGGGTGCAGATAAAGAGAAGTGGGGGGATTAAAGAGGTATTCACAATCAGGTCTATCTCTTTCCAAACAATTTCCATTATTCTTTGCTGCCTCCAAAGATGTCTTGACTTGCTTTCTCTGGGACACTAGGTCCAAGGTCTTTATCAAGGTGGGTTAGAGCCAAGCTGGGTTGTCCCCTATACTCAGGGGCATCTGTGGGCATCTGTGGGCATCTGTGGCAAGGGCATGCATATTCACACCATGCGCATTCCTGGTTTACGTGGTCCGATTTTGGTGTGCCTGGACAAGAGCCACTGACCCCTGGACTCTCTGGTGCTCACTCCCCTATCTGCCAGGCTCCATCTTAAACCCTGTCTGAAATCTGTTGATGACACTTCCATGGTCCTGCCCAAAGTTCTTGTGTTAATATCTGAGAGTATGTGAGAAGGCTTGGAGAAGGAGCAGGGACGGCCGTTAGACAAAATAGACAAGATCTCCACAAGATAGCTGCCATAGGAGGTGAGAAGTGATGAATGTCTCCAGCAATGAGAGTTTGGAGGAAGGAAGGTGGCCTGGGGAGGGTACCTGAAGGAGGTGGCTTCGAAACTGGGCTTTGGAGGATTTGGACAGACAAGGCTGGGAAGGTGAGTTGGGACCAGGTCATGAAGACACTGGGCTCTGGGGTAAGGACTTCCATAGGCAGTGGGGATGGAGAGGAGGTAGGCCTGATTCCTCTCTCTCCATTGCTGGTCAGTCCTCCAGGGACACTGACATCCAGACCTCAGACGGTTTCCTAGAAATAGGCAGGTGTCACTGGCCAGAGGGGATGGCGTGATCAGTGTCCATTCTGTACTTGGAGGCAGAATCCCTGGTCTGGCCAACGTGTCTCTTCTCTGTTTCAAAGAGGACTCTAGATCTCCTAGACTCCCCTTGGGATTCGGAAACAGTCACGCTTTCTTCAGAGCTGAGTTTTTGATGAGGACTTCTGCACTTTTAACTTGTAAGGGATGTTCTCAAATTCTTAGAGCTGCAGAGGAGAAAGCACTGGTCAGGACCCTTGGCCATGACCACCAACAACTGCCACACTTGTATGACCATGAAAAAGTTGTTTAAATTCTTAGTTTTAATTTTTCCAACTGTAAAATCAGAAAGATGATACCTGTGTCTGTCAGGATATTTTTTTTCTGTCTGCAAGTCACAGAAAGCCCTAATTCCAAGCACTTTCCAACAGAAATATAAGGTGGGCTACATATGTAATTTAAAAGTTTCTAGTAGCCATATTAAAAACGGTGAAATTAATTTTAATAATATAGTTTATTTAACCCATTATCCAAAATATTGTCATTTCTATGTATAATCAATATATAATTATTAGTGAGATATTTTACCTTCTTTTTGTACAAATTCTTTGAAATTTGGTGCTCAGTAACCACATGTGTCTGGTGGCTACTATATTGGACAGCACAGACCTAAACATTAAGAATATTTGTGATTTCATGTAAAGAATCCAGAGGTAGGGCCATCTCAGGATTGGTTAATTTGGAGGCTCAACAGCATCAACAGAGACCCAGGTTCCTGCCACCTTTTTGCTCTGCCATCCATAGAGTGTCAGCTTTGTTCTCAGCTAGCTCCCCTCATGGTCCCAAGATGGCTGCCACAGCTCCTGGAGTCATCTCCACATGCAACAACATCCAATAGCAGAAGAGGGTATGGTTCTCTGCCTGTTTCTCTTTATAAGAACTAAGAACTCTTTCCTGCCTCCCTCACCGCCCACCCCCCACCCCCCAGCCAACTTTCCCTCAGGTCTCAATGGCAGATTTCATCAAATGCTCATATCTAATCCAGTCATTGGCAAGGCGAGTGGACCTGAAAGTCTGGCTGAGAGCAATCAGGATTTACCCCTGGATTGAGGACCTTTCTGTGAGGCCCATGGAGGAGGACCGGACCCTGGAACAGAACTGAGGTTCTATCACCAAAGAAGGGAGAATTTCTGTTGGGTAACCAGCAGCATCCTCACGATACCTGCGGGCACATCGTGGTGCTAAGGGCATCAGCTAGCAGGTGTCACAGAAAGAACGGAGAATGATGTTAGATTGGAGGTCGGTGGAGAGGTTTTACAGCCCTCACCCCAGGTGGCATATTAGAGTCATCTGAGGTGCTTTAAACACTCTAGTATCCACATCAATTAAGCCATAATCTCTGGCCTAGAGGGTGGATCTTGTACCGTAGATGTGGCTTCCAGAAACTACTCTGTCTTGCGTGTTTAGGGGTGTGGAGGCAGGTCTCACTGATGAACACACCCCCAATTTTCATCCTCCCAAGGTCAGAGGCTTTAAGGCCTCCTGAGTCAGGGATATGCCCAAACCTGGGCCTTCTGGGCACAAGCCTGCTTTCTCACAAGCAACCAGACCTGGGCAGAAAATCGGAGCTGGTCTCATCCTCTCCCTCTGAGTTCTCTCTGTCCTCCCTGGCTCCTTTTCATTCTTTCCAGATAATTCTTTCTGGGCCAGCTTTTCAGAGCAAAGACTCTGACTTGCCCAAAAGCTAGCCTTGATTGAGCACTTGCTGTGTGCTAGTTGCCTCTCATATAGTTCACTTAATCTTTGGTCAACCAACCCTCCCCACTCCACCACCACCCAGGACCTGGACCTTCGTCACTCTGGACCACGGCTGGTGCTACCTAACGTTGATTTTTGTGATGGTTGATTAAATCTAAATCATCCCTGGCACTAGACTCCAAGCCCCTTTAGGGCAGGGATCATGTCTACTTATTCACCGCTGCAACCCCAGCACTAGCACCAAGAATGCAGGGTCCATAGCAAATACTTGTTGAATTCAAAGGAATGAATGAACAATTATATAAAATAGGTATCATTACCTCCATTTTACAGAAAGACAAACCGAGGCTCAGCAGGCTTAAAAAATTCATGCACGTTTTAGAACTATTCCGTGTCGGAGTTAAGGTTAAAACCCAGGTTATTCTATAAAGCAGAAGGGCAACTGCAGGGAGAAGGCAATATTCAGGTTTTATTAAATTCAGGAGCCTGGTCTGAGGGTAGAACTGTATTTACCATGGTTAAGACCTCCACTAGCCTTTTACATGTACCCCAATAATTCCCTGGGTTCGAGCTGGCTGCTGAATCTAGATCTGAACACACAGGCAGCCACTGCCAATCACTATAGAGCACTTACCAGGGGCTGAGTCATGAGGGAAAAGAGAAGCTGTAGTTCCTGCCCCTGGAAGAACGAAAGGATGTCATCCAGGAGAAGATACTCACAGAGTCATCCGATGTTTACCTAGGGCTTCCTTGGGCCTAGGAACTGTGCCAGATCCTGGGATCATAGCAGAAATAAGCTAGACATGGCTCCCTCCCTCTTGGAAGCCCAAGTCTGGTAGGAAAGGCTTACAGTGTACACATATCTTAATAATTATTTAATTGCAATTGAGAAAAGTGCCAAGAAGTAGTACAGGGTGACATGACATCATGTGGCAGTACTCAGGGAGTAGGGTTCAAGAAATCTTCCTGGATGAAGTCCCATTTGAGCCAAAGCTTGAAACATCAGTAGAAGTTGGCCAGGGGAAGGGGGAGGAGAACAGCATGCCAAGAAGAGGAGGGGAAGCAGGTGCAAAGGCCCTGAGGTGGGAAGGCGAGTGTGACTGAAGAGCCATGCAAGATGAGGCAGGAGAGGTGGGCAGGGGCAGCCCACGCCAAGCCTAGTAGACTGTTGAGGGTCTTGCTCCTCCTCTTGAGGGCAGTGGGAAGCCCCGCAGGGTTTACAAGGCCAAGTGAGGGGCCCAGCCCAAAAGGTATCAGGAGGCGCGTCCTTCCACAGAGGGCCCCCTCAGCCAGACAGCTGTGAGCAGGGTCCTCCTTCTCTCCCTCTTTGGATACGTTCTTCCTTTCCCCAGGGAGAGCTGTCTGTCTTAGAGAGAGTCAGGCTGGGGACGGCCCCAGCACTTGGCTTTTCCCCCTTCCCAGGGCCCCGTCACTCCCAGCCTCCCCTGGGTGTCTGTGCCTCTTGCCACTTGCTTGTAAGTTTCCTAATATAGCCTGGCCGTTTCCTCCCAGCTGGTGGCCAAGAGCTGCTCTCCTGTTGCAATCTCAGTGTTTCCTGGGCTTAAAGGGACCCTGTCAGCCCCTCTCACGCTAAATTCAAGCTGTAGGTAGATTGGTTGATTTAATTTCACAAACTTGCCCACCCCAGAGATCAGAAGTCTTCTCTCTTTCCCCTACCTTACCGTCTTCTCTGCCCTCTTCTTGTTCACTTTCCCCTTTCATATTTTTTCTTCTTTTTTTCTGAGACAAGTGGAAAGAGCACAGCCAGACATGGATGTGAGTTTTGGCTCTGGCATATTAATTAGCTGTGTCATCTTGGGTGAGTTTTATAGGAACCAGTAAATACCTCTCTGGTCATGTTCACAGAGCTGTTTTTAGATGGATGGAGCAGAAAGAAGAGCATAAACAGAAAATGCATGCTCTTCATTCATTCGCTTATGCATTCATTCAACAAATATGTATTGAGGACCTCTTTGATCCCTTCCTAGGCACTGAGGACACAGCAATGTACAGAAAACAATGGAATCCCTGCCTTCATGGGACTGACATTCCAGCGAGGGAGATGGTCAATAAACAAGAGAAAAGCAAAATGTGTTCTATTAGATACACTATGAGGAAAAATAAAGCCAAGAAAGCTATCAAACCTTAGGTGGGGGTTATAATTTTAAATAGGGTGGTTGGGAGGCCTCACTGAGATGACATTTGAGTACAGGCTTGAAGAAGGTGAGGGAGTAAGCCAGGCAGATAGCTGGAGGAAGTGCATTCCAGGCAGAGGGAACAGCAAATGCAAGGGCTCTGAGGCAAGACCATGGCTAGTATGAGGGAGGAACAGCAAGGAGGCCTTTGTGGCTAGAGTGCAGGGAGGGAAAGGGGAGAATGGAAGGAGGTGAGGACAGAGGAGTGATGGGGATGAGACCAGGAAGGGCCTTGTGTGTCACTGAGGACTTCAGCTTTTCCTCTGAGTGAGAAGAGGCAGAGCAGTGTCGTGATCTGACTGATTACATTTGAATAGAATCCTTGATCGGTGTGTTAGGAATAGATGGAAGAGGGCAAGGGTAGAAGCGGGAGACCAGTGTGGCAGCTGTTATGAAAATCCAGGTTAGAGATAATGGGGGCTCAGACCTCCATTTGGTAGCAGTGGAGGTGGTGAGAAGTGGTCAGATTCTAGACTCACGTGGAAAGTAGAGCTGACAGGATCTCCTGATGGATATTTGCAGGACACTGTGCTGGGTGGTTTTTTTCCCTTAAAAGTTTACTTACAATTTATTTATTTATCAAATCAACTTTATTGAGGTATAATTTCCATGCAAGACAATGCATTTTAATGTACAGTCTTGACAAATGTACACCTGTGTAACCACCAGCACAATCAAGATACAGAACAGTTCCATCAACTCAGAAAGTCCCCTTGTGCCCTTCACGGTCACCCCTCCACCCCCAGCCCTGACAACCACAGATCTGCTTTCTCTCACCATAGGTTAGTTTTTTCCAGACTTGCATGTAATTGGAACCATCCAGTTCATACTCTTTGTCTCCGGCTTCATTCATTTAGCAGGTTTTGAGGTCCCAAGCTGTATGTATCAGCAGTCCGTCCATCCGTGTTGTATGGGTCAGAAGTCTGCTACTTTTTATTGCTGACTCGTGTTCCGTTGTGTGGTTGACCGCAGTTTATCCATTTACCAGTTGACGGACATTTGGATTGTTTCCATTTTTTATTGTCTCCTTTTAAATCTTCCCCCAAACCCCAGAAAGTGGGTATTATTTTTCCATTTTCCAGATGAGGAAATTGAGAATCAGAAGAAGGAGCTTGTCCAAGACTCCCTGGCTTGGATGATATTTGAAACCAGTTTGTCTCTGACCCCATGTCTCCTTCTGTCCCTCAGCCCCCATACAACGTGACCACATGCGCATGAGCTGGGAAACTGGAGCATCTTCGTTTTCCATCTATCCATCTCCCCATTTTTTCATCCTTTGTGCCACACTCTGATTTCTCTGTCTTGTGCGCCTGCCACGCAATCCCATTTTCCCACTCTCTCAGCTTGAGTCAGACCTCAGTTCAAATCTCAGTGCTGCTCCTTCCTCACTGTGTGACTTTGGGCAGTCACTTAACTTCTTTGAACATCAATCCACCCATGAAATGGAGGCCATATTTGCATCTTCCTCTATGAGATCATTCCCAGTGATCTCCGCTCTCTCTGTCTCTTTCTATTTCTCTTTGGCCCTTTTATAGCTGATATTCCATGATCACTGGCTGGTCATTGAAGGGAGGAGAGCCCTGATGGCCCTCTTACTCCCCGTGGCTCCTGCCTGCTGTACAGAGGGACTGGAAGCACCAGAGGCCCTCCTCAACAAATTCGACCAGAATTTCTGGTGGTGAGGCCCAGGGATCAGTATTTTTTTTTAAAGCTTCCCTGGTGCTTCTAATGTGCGGCCAGGATTGGGAACCGTGGGCTCAGAGCAGGGCTTGGGCATCAGAGAGACCTGGGTTTGGATCCTGCTTCCTTGAGCAAGATCTTAATCTCTCAGACCACCAACTTCCTCTCCTGTAAATGAGCAGCATCATGGGACCCGCCGCCAGGCCTGTCGAGAGGTTTAAGTGAGCCCTCTGCACCATACACGAGCCTTGTGGGGGTTTTCATGCAGAAAGGGCTGGGTGGGGTAGGAGGGGCAGCCTAAGCTGGAGCAGCCTGTGCTGGGGGGACCGGGCAGTGGGCAAGTGCCATCCTTCGCCTCCAGAATCCCAGTGCCCCGATTCCTAGAAGCCCAGCATCCCAAACCTTAGAGAGCTTCATATCCAACACATCATCGACCAAAAGCAGTCGAGGCCGTAAGAAGAGAAGAGAGTTGCCCAAGGTCACACAATGAGATGGAGTTTCTGGGTAAGTTCGGCCAATCAGTCAGCGAATGTCTATGAAGCACCTGTGTGTGCCAGACACTGTTCCAGGTGATGGGGATACATCAGGGAACAAACAGGAAAGATCCCTGCCCTCGTCGGGCTTCCATTCTAGCAGGGGGAGAAAAGCAACAAACATAATAAATAAGCCATATGGTATGTTAGAAGGTGATAAATGTTATAGAAGAAAAAAAGTAAAAGTAGATCAGGGATATCTGGGCGCTGGTGGGGGTGCAGGCAGCTTGCAATTTTAAATGAGGCGCTAAGGGCAGGCCTCACTGAGCAAAGATTGAAGGATATCTGGAGGAAAAGAGTTCCAGGCAGAGGGACCAGCCAGGGCAAAGGCCCGAGGGGGAGCGTGTCTGTTGGGCTGAGCTTAGGAGTCCCTCACTGGCTGACTGATGTGGGGACCCAGCCATGCCGGGTTGAAGGATTTGTTGAGATGAAGGCTGTTTGGTTTCTGTGGTTAACCAGGGGAAAGTATCAGCTTGTGTTTAAAACAAAGGCTCTGAATTTCCCCCTCAATTCAGTGACCATTGTGTGTCAGGCCCTATGCTCTATCCTGGAGGTTCAAAGAGGAAGGCAGGGCCTGGCTCTCCGTGGTGCTGCAGTGGGAAAGACCAAGAAGGGGGGACAAGTGTGTGTGGGTAGGGGGACGATGAGCTGGAGATGGCTGTATAACTTTGAGGGGGGCTTCCATCTCCAAGCTGACATGTGGGGCTGCAGAGGGGAAGGGCAGGGGATGGGGATATATTTGGGGGAGTCAGCAGGACATAGAGGGCAGTAATAAAAACACGAGATGACGCAATCACCAGGGAGGATGGGGTTTGGGACGGAGCCCTGGAGAGCACAGCAGGGTAGGATGGGGGTGGAGTATGAAGATATTTCGTCAGCTTTGTATCATCTTGTTCATACAACTCAGGTGACCTCACGCACTGGCACAACTTTGTAGAATCACAATATCACACATGTCTTTCAGTTTTTCAGAGATATTAACTCATTTAAACCTCAAACAATTCTGTGAAGTAAGAGGCAATTATTATCTCTGTTTGACAGATGAGGAAGCAGAGGCACAGAGAGGTTAAATCACTTGCCAAAGGTTACACAGCCAGTAAGGGCAGAGGGAAGATTTGGACGCAGCAGCCTTGCTCTGGAGTCCATGCTCCTAACCACTACTCTCTGCTGCCTCTTTTTCACACAGTGGCCCACTCACAGAGAGTCTTGTTCCCAGGAGCTCATGTGTTCACACTCATGGACACGTGAGGTCTTCGTTGCTGACATGTCCTTGTACACGCCACTATCCTACATACACGTGGTCTTACGTGGTCTGCTTCACTAATGCCCACAACCTCACACACTCATGCAGCCTCGAGTGCCGCATGTTACTTTGTGCTTTAACACTCGGATGGCCTTGCACACTCAGAACCTCTCACACATCCATAATGTCACCTCCACGGGACCTTGGGCACTCACCCCACTATGTTCACACTGCATTGTACACTCATGATCTCATATAGTCAAAAGACACTGACACGCATGCCCATAAAAGTCCTCTATACACATGGCCTTGCACAAATACACACTCTCCCATGCTTTCCAACACAGTCCCACGCTCTCCAACATTCACACTACTATGCAGACTCACTGTCTGATCCATTCATGAGCTTGAACATTCCCATCACCTTGCACACTAGGATAACCATGCACATGCGTTTAACCTTACAGTGCCTTGCCTGCTCACAGAACTTTGCACCCTTTGACCCTCAAGGTCTTGTGCCCTCACTCAATTTTGCCTTTCCTTGCACACTGAAGACATTGAATGCTCTCATGACCTTATGTTACATCCCGTTATGTCATGCTCATGTGATCTCAGTCACCCTCTGTGCACACACTGCCTTGCACACTCATGATTTTACATGTTCCCACTATCTTGCATACTCCCACAAATGCAAATATTCACATTACTGCACAAACTCACTGTCTTGCCCACTCATGCTCTTGCACATTCATTTTCTCTTGTGTGGTTCAAAATCTGTGCACATTCCTTTAAATTCACACTCACGGAGCCTCACCTGCTCATACAACTTCATACTTTAACACGGACTCACTCAGCCTCACCCTATTTTGCACACTAAAGACCTTGGTGTGTTCCCACCAACAGAAATACTCACACCATCATGCAAACTCCTTTTGGCTTGTCCACTCGTGTCCTTGCACACTCGTGTAACCTCATGCACTCCCGGGGCCTCACCTGCTCACATAGCTTCACACATTGATGCTCTGCCTCACACAACCTCACTCTATTTTGCACGTGACCTTGCCATGTTCCCACCAACAGAAATACTCACATCATTGTGCAAAATCCTTGTGTCTTGCACACTCGGGTAACGTCACCCACTCAGAGCCTCACCCAGTTTCATAACTTCAAACTCCTTGCTCCTCCGATGGCCTGGCCCGTTCCTGCCCTGGCACACCCGGGTCACCGTGCACCCTCAGGGGCCCTGTCGTGCCGCTCCACTGACGTCCCCTCTCCTCGCCCACAGGGACTTACCAAGGCCAGTTCACCAACGGCATGCGCCACGGCTACGGCGTGCGCCAGAGTGTGCCCTACGGGATGGCCGTGGTGGTGCGCTCGCCGCTGCGCACGTCGCTGTCGTCCCTGCGCAGCGAGCACAGCAACGGCACGGTGGCCCCGGACTCGCCCACCTCGCCGTCCTCGGACGGCCCAACGCTGCCCTCGCCCACCATCCCGCGTGGCGGCTTCGCGCTCAGCCTCCTGGCCAACGCCGACGCGGCCACGCGGGCGCCCAAGGGCGGCGGCCTCTTCCAGCGGGGCGCGTTGCTGGGCAAGCTGCGGCGCGCGGAGTCGCGCACGTCCCTGGGCAGCCAGCGCAGCCACGTCAGCTTCCTCAAGAGCGACCTCAGCTCGGGCGCCAGCGACGCTGCCTCCACCGCCAGCCTGGGCGAGGGCGCGGAGGGCGCCGACGAGGCAGCGCCCTTCGAGGCCGACATCGACGCCACCACCACCGAAACCTACATGGGCGAGTGGAAGCACGACAAGCGCTCGGGCTTCGGCGTGAGCGAGCGCTCCAGCGGCCTCCGCTACGAGGGCGAGTGGCTGGACAACCTGCGCCACGGCTACGGCTGCACCACGCTGCCCGACGGCCGCCGCGAGGAGGGCAAGTACCGCCACAACGTGCTGGTCAAGGGCACCAAGCGCCGCGTGCTGCCGCTCAAGAGCAGCAAGGTCCGCCAGAAGGTGGAGCACGGTGTGGAGGGCGCCCAGCGCGCCGCCGCCATAGCGCGCCAGAAGGCCGAGATCGCCCTCTCCAGGTAGGACCCCGGGGCTGGGGAGAAGGGCTGGGCCCCACTAGGGGAAGAAGTTCTGGGGCAGGGCAACCGGGGAGGCCCTGTCTCCAAGCCTGTTTCTGCTTCTTTCAACGTCAGGGTTTACCCCCCATGACCTTTAGAGGGTTCATTGGAGGCACTTAAGAGTATGGTGTCACCTGTTCACCCATCCATCCATCCATCCATCCACTAGACTACTCCCATCCACACATTCACCCAACCCCTCCGTTCACTTACCCATTCCGTTCACCCAGCCTTTCTAATATCCACCTGAACAACCATCTCTCCACACAACTTTCCGCCCCACCCATCTACCCACTCCACTTTCTGTTTACCCATTCAACCATCCAGGCACCCATCCCTCCTCCCAATCCCTTCATTCACCTAACTTCTCTACTACCCACCTGAACAACCCCTCCATTCACCCAACCCCTCTATCTATCCAGCAACCTCCAGTCACTCAACCTCTGTAACATCCACCTGAACAACCACCCATCCATCCCCTCATCCACCAATCACCTACATTCGCTCAACTGCTCCCATCCATCAAGCCACCCATCCTAACATCCAGCCATGCATCCATTCACCCAGCCACCTCCGTTCACCCAATTACCTCCATTAATTCAACCAGCCCATTACCCAACCATGCTTCCATCAACCGAAACAACATCCACTCCCACCCACCTACCCCATCATCCAACCACCTCCATCACCCAACCGTACTTCCATCCAACAATCCATCCACACTTCCCATTCATTCAACCCCTCCCACCCACCCATCCACCAGCCGCGCATCCATTCAGCACCCACCCTTTCATTCATATTCAGACTCCTCTATGTCTTCTCATTGTACTTCTGAAAAAGTTCTAATGTCTTCAGATATTCATAGCACCTACTGCGTGCATGACACTATTTTAAGTGGTTTACAAATATTGACTCATTCAATCTCTTTAACGACCTTATAAGATCAGTACTATTTTTATTTCCATTTTACAGATGGGCTAAATGAGGTTCAGAAAGATAAAGTGACTTGTCCCAAATCACCCAGGTAGTGAGTGAGTGGCCCTTCCTAATCTGGTTCCTATCCAGCTTCATCTTCTACCACTCTTGCCCTGGGCCTGGATTTTCTTCTCTGTGCTAGTCACACTGGCCTTTTATCATCCTTCTTTATTTACTCCTGCCAGAGCGCTTTTGTTCCTGCTGGTTCCTCTGCCTGAGCTGCTCTTCCTTCCTCTTGCTGCCCACTTAATTCCTACTCCTCCCTTGGCCTCAGATCAAAGCTGACTCCCTTAGAGAGCTGACAAGGCCCAGGCCCCGTCACAGGCTGACTCTCGCTCAGCTGCATGGACATCTTCTTAGAACATCTCGCAGTTGCAACTCTGTGTTGCTTTTGTCACCTGTTTTTTACCTCCCACTTAAGAAGGGCTCCCTCTGTGCCCGTCACCGTTCTGAGATGTTTACATATGTTAACTCATTTAATCCTTACAAGATCTTGACAAAGTAGGTGCTATTATTCTTCCCTTTTTGCAGACGTGGAGTGAGCTGCAGGGACAGTCATGGGTGCGGCAGGACAGTGGAGAAAGGCATGCACCTGTCCGGTGCCTGTAGTAATCCTGCTGGTGGCTCTGTGGCCTGGGCTGGAGGCTGTGGCATTGTGGTCTTCAGAGTTAAGCAGACCCAGGGCCAGATCTTGGCTCTGCCATCTTTTAGCTCAAAGGCCTGGGCAAATCCGTTTGCCTGTCTGAGCTTCGGTTTCCCCATCTGCGGTGGCACCGCGTCTTAGTTGTATGTTCTCGGCTAAATCAACCTTGATTGTCTCATCTATAAAAAGGGGGTTGGCCTGAGAGTTAAGATAGGGCAGGTCCAGTGGTTCACAGTCCTGGCATGGGGCCAGCTCCCTGGAAATCCGACTCTGAGATGGAGATCAGTATGCAGGGAGTTGATGGGGGCGCTCTCGGGGTCAGTACTTGCCGAGGAGGGAAGGGAGCAGGACTGGGCAGAGGGAGAGGCTGGGCTGCAGTGCAGTCTCCACAGAGGCCTCCGCCGACCACAGGGGGCGCTGCGGCAGAGATGACCTTCAAAGTGGTCCCAGGTTGAGGCGAGGGAGCTGGATCTTTCCACCCTCCAGAAAAGGGGCATGGCCTGGGGCTAGGCAGCTGTCCTCAGCCAGGGACAATCCCCGGATGAGGCTGATGGTGCGTCACTCTGAGCAGCTGGGGGAGGGAGGAGAAATAAGTCCTCAGTCCTGAAACTGAGTGGCATGTCACAATGTCCACTCCAGTGCTGGACACCTAGCAAGGGCTCAGTGAACGTCACTAGTCGTTGTCGTCATTCAGTGAGTTCATTTTATAGATGTGGAAACTGAGGCCCAGAGAAGGACTGTAATATGCCCGAGGCCATCTGGCAAGCACATGGGAGAACCAGGGCTGCAGCCCCCAGCTTTCTGGTTCCAAGGCTTTAACCAGCCATCTTGCTGTCTCTAAATTCTGTAAGCCATCAGTTGCCACGGCTGTGTGAGCAGCTAGTATCATTAAGGTGGAGGGAAGATAAGGGTGATTTTCATAAGATTTCTTGGTTAGGGGCAGAGCCAGGCTCACGAACAGGTGACTGTATAATTGATTGTTCAAACCTGGACACTTTTAGGAGTAAAAGGGGGCATTTTTTAAAAACAAACTTTTATGTTGGAAAAATTTTGGATTTACAGGAAAGTTGTAAGGACAGTCCAGAGAGTTCCTATATACTCGCCTCCCAGTTTCCCCCCTGTTAACGTCTTTTGTTCTTATTAGTGCCCCTGAGTCAATTCCAACTCCCAGCGACCCCGTGGACAGCAGAGCAGAACCCTGACCAGTCTTTTTGCGCCGTCCTCTCCCCTTCCAGTGCTCTATCAGATGATGCTCCACTGCCTTTCACAGGGTCTGTCATGGCCAATTTCTTTGGAAGTGGGTGGCCAGGTCCTTCCTCCTGGTCTGTCTTAGTCTGGAAGCTCTGCTGAAACCTGTCCACCATGGGTGACCCTGCTGGTATCTGAAATCCTGGTGGCAGAGCTTTCAGTATCACAGCCACATGCAGCCACCACAGTATGACAACCGACAGATGGGTGGTGTGGCTCCCTGACCGGGAAATGAACCCGGGCCGCACTGGTGTGAGCACCAACTCCTAACCTCTAGACAAGCATTAACTTCTGACATTACCAAATACATTCATCAAAGCCAACATTTGTACGTTACTATTAACTCCTGACTTTATTTGAATTTTACTAGTTTTTCCAAAATTTTACTAGCTTGCCCTTTTTCTGTTCCAGGACCCCACATTGGATTTGGTTGTTTAGTCTCCTTAATCTCCTCTGGTCTGTGACAGTTTCTCAACCTTTCCTTGTTTTTTGTGCCCTGACAGTTTTGAGCAGTACTGGTCATGTATTTTGTAGAATGTCCCTGAATTTGGGTTCATCTGATGTTTATCTCATAATTAGACTGAGGTTATAGGTTTTGGGGAAGAAGGCCACAGAGTAAAGTGCCCCTCTCTTCACATCATATCGGGAGCCATGACCTCGACATGACTTATCACAGATGGTGTTGACCTTGATCACTTGGTTAAGGTGGTGTCTGCTGCAAAGTTACCATTTTCCCCTTTCCCTACCCTATTCTTTGGAGTCCAGACATTAAGTTCAGCCCATACTTGAGAGGGAGAAGGCTCTGGAATTAAGCTCTAGGGGGAGGAGTATCAACATACATTGTTTGGAATTCTTCTGTAAGGAAGATTTGTCCCTTCTTCCAAAGGGAGCGTTTTAAATTATTATGCCAAGTGTACATAGTTATGACAGGCATAAGCCAGAACTGTCCTGGGCCCCCTGGGACATGGCACAGCTTCGAGTAGGTACAACTTAGGCTCTTGATTCAGGAGACTGTGAGTTGGAATTCTGGCTCTTCCATTGAAGAGCCGTATGACCTGGCCCAAGTTGCTTCACCACTCTGAACCCTGGATCCTCTTTCCCCCCAGGGTTGTGTTGAGGAGTAGGTGAGCTAATGCCTGTACAATGCCTGGCACAGAGCAGCCAGCAGGGACAGCAGCCATTGTCATCATCTAACATGTTCGATTTTAGAGGCGAGACGATGCAAGGTTGGGGAGAAGGAGGGATTTCCCCAAGCTCTTGCCTGCTGGGGACAAAATCTTGCCCCTCTCTGCCCCCTTGCTTCCCCTTCCCTCCCTGTCCTTCCTGCAGTGCCTGTGCCCTTGACTGTGAAGGTGTCGAGCTCCCTTCCAGAAGGCTGCCAGGCCCAAGCTGGGAAGTGAGTGTCTGGAGTGAGAAGGTGGAGCCCAGCTTCCTGCACGTGGTGCTGCTCCAGGGGAGCAGAGGGGAGATCTGGATTCCTCCTGCGTCTGACGAACGCGTCCTGTAGGCCCACAGGGCTGGTGCCATGGGGGGAGCGGCTGCCTGGCTCGGTTTTAAGCTCAGACTGAATTTCCAATTAAGGGAAACTTTGGGATAGGAGGAAAAGCAGGGTTGTCTCCCTCCCAAGGGCTTTGGTGAGTAATCGGCTGTGGAGGAGCAGGACGCTTTCCCAGCGGCCACCAGCCTCCTCGGCCCGGGCGGGCCTGGGTTTCTCTCCACTGTGGCCGCGGGCTCCTTGCCCCAGGCTTACATGGGACTTGTCAGCTCAGAGTCCAGGATCAGGACAGCTGTCCCAGGAAGAAGGGAGAAAGCTGAGAGGTTTTATCCTCCTAAAATGAGCTATGGATTGAGAAAGATTCTGGACCTAAGCTGTCCAATATGGTAGCCACTAGCCATATGTGGCTAAAGAGCTCTTGAAATGTGGCTGGTCTGAGCGGAGACGTGCTGTAAATATGAAACACTCACTGGACTCCGAAGACTTAGTAAGAAAAGAACCTAAAGTGACCTGTTATTTTTTATATTGATTACATGCTGAAATGATTATATTTTGTATATATTGGGTTAGATTAAATGTATTATTGTAATTAATCTCACCTGTTTCTTTTTACTTTTTTGACTAGAACTACCAGAAAATTTAAAAATTTTGTATGTGACTCACATTGTATTTTTATTGGACAGTGTTGCCGTAGACAACTAGGCACTAGGGCGCTAGGAGATAGTCCTTCTCCTTTGCTGACCAGATGGGGAAACCGAGGCACAGAAAGGGACAAAGAGATACCCATAGCCACTAAGTGGTCAAGGGGGAACTAGCCTCACGTCTTCGGATTTTGTGGTTGAGCTCTTTCTGTAACGCCTTTTACGGTCATGGATCCCGGGCCGTGGAGGGAAGCTGGGATGTTTGGGGAGGTGTCTAAACTTCTCTGGTTGTCATGACAACACCCTGATAAATGGCTCCCTTCTGGAAGGAGCACAGTGAACTGCGAAGAGTGGGGCCTTGGCTCCTCTCTTGCTTGCCATCTCTTGTCTTCCCTCCACATCGTAGTTCTCGCGACTCTAAAAGGAGAAGAATGTTTTCACGAGAGTTAAATCAGAGACTGTGTGTGAGGTGCTCAGCGCAGGGCTGGAAGCAGGAGGCACTCAGTGGTGGCTGCTGTTGTCACTGTGTCACATTTTCCTTATTTTTGTTGTTGTGTCCCCGCAGCCGGGGCAGGGGCTGGCCTGCAGGAGTTCTCCGCTACCCTGGGGCATGCATTTCGGAACATCTCAGGTTTTGTGCCAGGGTGGCATCCGTGTGGCCCTGAAGACAGAGCCCCCTGAACTGATCTGTCTTCTGCTCTTCCACCTGCCCACCCCGTCTCCTCCCCAGACTGGCCCTGGAAACTCTCACATGGAGCGCAGGGTTAGAGTTGGCTTTGTGAGTTGCTGGGAGGTGAATTTCTCAGGTGAGCAGGAGCCCGTGGGGTACAGTAGCCAAGAGCTTGGGCTGTGACATTTTATAGACCGAGGTTTGAATCTGAGTTCAGCTTCTTATAAACTGTGTGACCTTAGGCAAGTTACCTCACCTCTCTGGGCCTCACTTTCTTCTTTAGTCAAATGGGATTGTATTAATTCCTCCTTCAAAGTATTGTTGCAGAGAGGAAAAGAAATAGCCCATGGAAAGGGCCTGTGCTTTGAAGGTGTGCAAGGAGGTAGAAGCTGTTGTTATGACTCATATGTCATTCTCTACTGATCTAAGAGTCCCCGCTGTGAGTGAAATGGCCCTGAGGGAAGGCCCTGTCCTCTCACGGTCCCTACAACTGTGTTTCCCACACTTGCATCTTCGTGCCACAATCCCAATTTTTGCTACATCCATGTACCACTTCTGCTAACCCTTTTAATCTCTATCTTTTTTTTTCAAATTATTTTATTGAGGTCATAAGGGTTTATAACGTTGTGTAATTTCAGGTTACATTATTATTTATCAGTTTCTGTATAGATTGCACCGTGCTCACCACCAATAGTCTAATTTTTATCCATCACTGTACATATGTGCCCCTTTACCCTTTTCGCCCACCCCCCAATCCCCTTCCCCTCTGGTAGCCACTAACCTGTTCTCCTTATCTATGTGTTTGTTTATATTCCACATATGAGTGAGGTCATGTGGTGTTTGTCTTTCTCTCTCTGGCTTATTTCACATAATGTAATATCTTCAAGGTCCATCCATGTTGTTGCAAATGGGACGATTTTGTCTTTTTTATGGCTGAGTAGTATTCCATTATATATATACCACATCTTTTTTATCCATTCATCAGTTGGTGGGCACTTGGGTTACTTCCATATCTTGGCTATTGTGAATAATGCTGCAATGAACATAGGGGTGCATAACTCTTTGAATTGTTGATTTCAAGTTCTTTGGATAAATACCCAGTAGTGGGATAGGTGGACTGTATGGTATTCCTATTTTTAATTTTTTGAGAAATCTCCTTACTGTTTTCCATAGAGGCTGCACCAGTTTGCATTCCCACCAGCAGTGCATGAAGGTTCCCTTTTCTCCACATCCTCTCCAACATTTGTTATTTTTTGTCTTGGTAATTTAGCCATTGTAAGAGGTATAAGGTGATATCTCATTGTAGTTTTGATTTGCATTTCCCTAATGTTTAATCTCTATTTTTAAGTCAACTTACCTAAAAATACTTATGTGCATTTGTTGAAAAGGAAGACTTTTGTGTCACTGTTGGAAATGGGAGACCAATATCATGGGAAGTTCTGAACAGAACAACGTTATTCAAGTCTAAGGTCAGATTGTTGATGTCAGAGGCACTGAGCCTGAAATCTGCTCCCTTTTTGCGTAAAAGAGACATTGACAAGAGACTGACATCTGAGAGACCTGTTGGCACCTGACCGATTTGTCTTTGACTAACGAGTGGAATGGACCTGGTGCTACTTCAGGCTGTGACTTTGTACTGCCAGCACTCCTTTCCAGCACCATCAGGGTATGCAGACCACGCAGGAGGAAAGGACCCGGCCCTGGACTAGGTCTTAGGGAGGGTCTTGGTAATTGCCCATGTTTGGGCCTGTTTACTTAATTTTTATTTAATAAACATCTAGATAGTCCTTATGTCTGGGAGCCAGGTAGGATTCTGAGTACCTTACATCTATTAACTTAGTTAATCCTCAAAACAACCCTGTGAGGAAGGTACTGTTATTCCCATTTTACAGATGAGGAAACTGAGGCACAGACAGGTTTCTCAAACAAGGTTGGTCATTCAGCTGAGGAATGGAAGAGCTGGGAGTTGGAGAGGGACACCTGGTTCTAGAATGCTCTTAACCGTGATCTGACCTTTGGCCAGTTTTCTTTCACAAACGTTGATTAGCACTTGCTGGTGCTGTGGCACTGGGCACCCAATGGATCAGCGCGGTCAGCATCCTCCGGGGACTCACAGCTTAGTGGTGAAGACAGACAGGGGTTGGACACTATCAGTGGTGGGTTAGAGGTAGCAATGAGCAAAGAGTGGCTAACTGCCCCAGGGGTGGTCTGGGAAAGCTCCCTGCAGGGGGTGGGTGACTCTGGTTGGGAGTTGGCCAGGTAGAGAAGAGGGAGTGAAAGGTCATCCCAGGTAGAGGCATGGAGGTAGGAACGTGTGTGGTGTATTTTGGGAGTGATGAGTCATTGGGATGCTGGAGTGGATGGGGAAAGAGATTAGAGATGAGGCTGGGAAGGCAGCCTTGGGCCAGGTTAGGACAGGCTTTGAACGCCAGGCTAAGCGTTTCAAACTTACTGTGCAGAGGGCACTATTCTAAGCGCTTAGCGGAATTCACTCATCTCATTCCAGCTGCGGCGCATAGAGATTTTTTTAATATGTCCCAAGTCACACAGCTAGAAGTGATGCAGCTGAGATTCTGGCCCCAGAGTTTATCTTCTTAGCCACTGCACTATTCTGCCACTTCAGATACAGTAAACTTCTCTGTTCATCTTTTTTCTTTGTCTTTTTTTACATTGTTCAGAACAACATACTTTTAAAATTTAAGGAAATTAAGAATAATAAAAAGTAAGAAGCAATAAAACCCCTCTCCTGCTTCCACCTCAGTCGCACCTCTGAAATAACTGTTGTTAACAGTTTACTTACAGCATTCTTCCATTTGCCTATTCTGGTTTTGTTTTTTGTTTTTTAACATCTGGGACTGCCTATATAATACATGTAATGAACCTATATGACGTTCTTCAGCTTGCTTTTTTGACTTAATATGTTTTGAGATTTTTTTCATCTTGTGCACATTGATCTGCCTTATTCTTTTCAACGGCTGCATAATATTCCATATATCCATTGGAAGTACTATGATTTATTTAACCAGATCTCTCTTGATGGAGATTGAAACCATTTCATGTTTTCATGATTACTAACGAGGGTGCAGTGAACATCCTTGGGCACATATTCTTGCTCACAGAGCTGGTTAAAGGGATGGCCCCCTTATCCTATCAGGGACATTTGAGCATCATTGTTATGCATTAGAAATGCAATACCAGTTAACCCAGGTCTTTGCAGGGGACTGACTCCCGACATTCACTGTCAAAATGTAATTTTGACGGTCTCTCTCCTGACAAGGTCCACAGTACCCTTGAGTGGATTCACCCAAAGAAGCAAAAATCCAAACCACTGCTGTCTAATGTCCACCCCCCCACATATGTTCAATAGGTATTTAAGAATAATTGTTGCAAGTGGTACCAAATTATTACCTTGCTGGGGTGCTCCCATGTCTCTGCCTGTCTTTGCTTGCACAGATCTACATTTCTGGGTTAAATTCCTAGAAATGGAATTGCTGAGTCAAAAAGAATATGCATTTTAATTATTATCAGAAACCCAGTTAATCTCCAAAAGGGTTGCACCAGATTTATACCTTCCCCACCACCACCACCAATAGTGTACAAGAGGGCCGTTTTCCTCACACCCTCACCAACACCACGTGGCATCAGTCATTTGCATCTTTGCCAAATTATTTGGGACAATCAGGTGTTCTGTGAACCCAGTGACCACCATTAACTGCCATGATCGTATGGGCGAAAGTCTGCCCTTGTTCTGTTCCTGGCTTCCCTCTTGAGATTCCTCTTGGATGTGGGGTTCCATTGAAGGGGATTAAACTCCCTGAGGATGGCCTTGAAATGTTGGAAAGACCTTTGACCCTCGACTTCTGCCCTCTGTCACATCCCTCCTTGGAGAATCGCCAGATGGACAAAATCCCTTTGCTCCCAGAGACTGAAGACTGAGGTGAATGGAATTTCCTGAGCTGTCAGAGCCGGATTCTCGTGACATACACGAGGCAGCTGTGACTCTGTAGCCGGCCTCGGAGCCGAGTGGCCTGGGGAGAGGGAAGAGCTGGCCTGGGTTCCTGGCAGCAGGAAGATGTTCAAGTACGGAGGCAGGGTGTTTGGGGGAGCCAGGCCTTCCCAGCTAGGAGAGTGGAGAACCAGAGACAGGGCTCAGCGAGCTCCCATCAGTCCTCAGAAGAAGCCGATCAGAGCTGGAAGACACCTTGGAGAGGACGCAGCCCAGTGTGCTTATTTCACAGATGGAGAAACTGAGACCTAGAAAGGGGCAGCGACTCAAGAGTCAGAGTAGAGAGAGGAGAGTGGTCAGAGGGCGGTGTGGTGGAGGCTCTCGTGAAACCTCCGTTGGCTCCCGGGTCACATTTAATAAATCGACTGGGCAGAGGACAGGGCTCTGAGAGGTGGGAAGGAACATTTTTATCTCCCCCACCCTCAGCCCTATAAAGTGTGCTTACACTCCAGCTCCAGAACCTTCCCAGCTTGATTTTTTAGCATAAATAGCAAAATCAGAGAACAGACTGATTGACAGTCTGCACCTTCGGGAGAAAAATGCCCCTTTCCCCAAGTGCATGGGTTTCCCTGTGTCCCAGTGAAAGGTCTGATCAAGTGAGGCCAATGTCTGACCCCATCCCTGGCACCTGAGCTGCGCCCCAGCAGACCCAGGGGCTCGGGTCAGCACTGGAAGGGCCTGGACACAGGGTGTTGGAACAACAGTAATGAGGATGATGGTGGCTGCTGTTGGGTAAGTGCTGGAGTGTCGGGCTGCCTGGGTTCTAGTCCTGGACGCTCGCTGGCTGCGGGGGCGAGTGACATCCCCTAACCTCTCAGCACCTCCATTTCTTTATCTCTAGGACAGGGATCGTGAGACGATCAAGTGCTTACAACGGTGCCTGGCACAGATCACCGCCCTGTTCTCACTGCCAGGGGCCAGACTCTGTGCTATTCCTTTTATATGCATCATCTCATTGAATCCTCCTGGGGGAGGGGCTATTTATTATATTAACCCATTTCACAGATGAGGAAACTAACTAGCCCAAAGTTGCAAAGTAACTGATACAACCAGACTCCACCCCCTTAACCAGTGTTGGAAGAGAAAGTCTTTCAGCTCTAACATTTCAGGTTACCAGCCTGCCAGCCTGATATTCTGTGCCCAGACCTTGGTGCCTGACCATGCTTTTGAATGGCGGAGTGGTTGGGAGCATAGGCTGGGGAGGCGAAGTTGAGGTTTAAATCCCGCTTTGTTACTTGGCAGTGTGTCCTTGGTCCTCTCTGAGCCTCAGTTTCCTCGTCTGTAGAATGGGGACAATAACAGCCGTGCCTCCCGGTTATGGTGAGGACTGAATGAGACGATGTGGGTAAAGGGGCTTTGCGTGGTCTTGGCGCTTGGTGGGTGCTCGGTAAGGAGAGGCCGTGGGCACTTCTGTCATCGTTCTTACCCAGGGACTCAGGCGAGTGGAACATGGTGAGGCCAGCAGGCTCCTCCTCCGAGCCTCCTCCTTCCCCAAGTGCAGGCTGCTTGGCTCCCCCGGGTTTCCAAATCCCAGGCCAACTTCCACTTGACTTCCTAAGTCCACACCAGCGAGGCCCTGCCATTGGGAGAGGAGTTAAAAATAAAGCCCAGTCTTCAAATCCTTCAAGTAAACACCCAGCTCTCTAAATATAGTGCCTTTGCAGCAGGTCTCTGGAGCCAGGCTGGGCTTAGGGGCTGGAACTTGGTGAGGCTGGTTCTCGCGGCCAGGCAGGCCGGGCCAAGCCTCCCCATCACCCCGCCTTGCCACGAGCCTCTGCTCCTGAGGGGAACCAGGTGCCCCTTATTTGTCTCCTGCCTCTTCTCTCTGTCTCCAGTCCTAGCAGCCCCTCTCACTGCACCTCTGTAAGGGCCCCTCATCAGCTCTTCACTGCCCTTCCTGCCCTATCCTCCTCTCTGCACGATAGCTAGAGTGGGCTTTTATAAATGTCAGCCTGACCCCATCACTCTACTCAGCAGAACTTTCATAAGGTCTTTAGTTTGGATTCCCCTGAAAGCAGAGCCTGAGACAAGGACTTGGGTGCAGGTAGTTGACGTGGGAGGTGACGCCAGGAAGGAGGAGGTGAGAGGAAGTGAGTGGGCAGAGTGAGACAGGGAGGAAGGAAAGGCCAACATGAGTGTGTGTTATCGAGGTGTCGCTGCAGGTCACAGGGACTGGATTGGGCTGGGACCTCCGTACAGAACACCTCCCGGACTGTGTACCTGGAGGATGGGGGGCTGTGGGCAAAGCGTTATCCATTGGCTCCAGTCCCCCATTCATTGAAGATTTCCCCTGGAGGCATCAATCCCCTGTCCTTCCGGGTGTGCTTGCACTTGAGGTGGCGGGAAGGGGCCTCCTGCAGCATCAGAGCAGGCGCTGGGCAGAAAGTGGAAAGCTGTGCTTGCATGGGACACTGGCAGTGCCAGGGGACCCTTACCATACGTGGAACTGCCCTCCCCAGCTGTGGGTGAAATTAGAAGATGGAGGAGACGTGATATGTGCATCAGGGGTGTCCGCTTTTAGGAGGAATTTCAGATTCCTTCCTTTGGACCACAAGATCTCTCCTGTCTGGCTCCAGGTTACCGCCCCCTCACCGCCCAGCCCCATCTCACGCCACTCTCTCCATCACTCACCTTCAGCCACAGTTCTTCCAAAGGGCCATTCTCCTTCCTGCCCACGGCCCTTTGCACATGCTGTTCCATTTGCCTGAAATGCTTTTCCCTTACTCGTTACCTTGCTAACACCTTCTTGTTCATCAGGCTTCACCCAGCTCAAATGTTTCTTCCATGGGGAAGGGAGCTCTCAGCTCCGTTCTCATCTGGGTTCCCTGTTTTATGTACTCCTGGCACCCTGTGTGCCCTGCCTCAACTGCCACCCCCCACAATGTCCTTACTCCTTGAGGTTTTACACTCATTGAGTACGGGGACCCTGTATGCTACGTGAGCATGTGCCTGGAGTGCTCTAGGAACAACAGGGAGCCCAGCGAGGCTGACGTGGAATGAGAGAGGAGGACAATAGAGGCCAAAGAGAGTGTGGGGGTGGAGCCGGGACAGACGGCTAGGCAATGTGGGAACCACTAGCCACATGTGACAATTGAAATGTAAGTGAATTGAAATTAAATAAATTAAAAGTTCTCTTCTTCAGTCGCAGTAGCCACATGTCAAGTGCCCCATGGCTACCGTATTGGACGCACAGACACAGACTGTTTCCCTCGTTGCTGAAAGTCCTATTGGGCATGCCGTGGTAGGCCCTGCAGGTCATTGCAGGGCAACAGCCTTGCCCATACATAACTGGGCACACTTCCTGGGGTCCTTTCCTCACCTCCCAAAGTGGGTATGATTAAAGCATGCAAGGCCATTTGGTCCAGTCCCAGCCAATGTCGGAATGCCTTTCCCATCATCCTTGCCAAGCGGTCCTTCGGTCGCTGCTTCTATATCTCCAGGCATAGGAGACTCACCACCTATGAGATGGTCCAGGCCAACTTTGGACAGCTTTGACTTTTGGATTTGCTAAAACCAGAAGAACGGTCTCTCTCCATAGCTTCTACACACTGGTCCCAGTTCTGTCCTTGGGGACAGTATCGGTTAGAACTGTGTTCAGCTTCAGGTGACAGAACCTGCCGGTAGTGTCCTGACCACTGGGCTTATCATCTCACATAAGAAGATCAGAGAGCAGTGCGAGGCTGTCGTGGCTGCTCCATGATGCCCTGGGACCCACCTCGGTCTGTCTTTCCACTCCTACTCTCCTGAGAGTGTGGCTTCTGTCCTTGTTCTCAGAGATGGCCACTGCACTCCTGGCTTCACCTCCCCTTTCCAGGGCAGAGGTCAAAAAAATGCGTTTCTTCATGGGGAAGTGAAGCCCCCCAGGGATTTACATCTCCTTCTCCAGAAGGGGTCACATGGCCTGCCCTATGAGCAAGGAACCTGGCAAGGTGAATATTTTTAGCAGACACAGTACTTCCCTAAACGAGATTAGGCTCCGTGAGTGGGGAAGGAGAGAGTGGAGACTTGGTGTGCAGCTAGCAATGTCTGTCCCTGCAGAGATTTAAAGATTGTGATCTTAACAGCCCCAAGAGGCTTCTCCGATCTTCTCTTCTCCACTCCCTTCCCTCAGCTTCTGTTCTCAAGTCTCCTCACTTTGTCTGTTTTCTGATGGAGAAACAGAGGCACAGACATCACTAAGTGATCAAGAGCTCCGGTTCAGGGGATCAAATAACATTGGTTCCTTGGGCAAGTCACTTGCCCAAGCCTCAGTTTCCCCAACTGTGGAACATGGTGGAAATTAGTATAGTACTTACTGCTGAGGGCATTGTGAAGGCAAAATGAGATAACCCACGTGTGCCTGGCACACAGTCATCACTCGATAGTGGCTGTTGTCATTTTTATTATTATAACTAATATTGCTCGTACTTCAGTGATTCCTTCTGATGTTGATGAATGTACAACCAGACAGCCCACATGGTGAGCTCTGCCAGGGTGGCCTAGGTGTTTCCATAACCCCAGCAGTCACCCCAGGGAGAGCTCTCTCCTTACGCCTTGGGGAAGGGTGTGGAGTGGGGCCACAGATGGGAGGGAGGGGCTGCAGTGGGGTCCCATCTCTAAAGCCACCTTTGGCGGAGCTGCATCCCTCGTGGGGCTATCACGTTACTGCTGAAGCACTGTTCCCGTCAGCCCTGGCTCGTGCAGGCCTGTCTGGGAAGGGGATATTACCACAAGGTCACGGCAGCCCGCTGCCAGACCCGTAACTCCACAGCACTTGATGTGGCCTTGCCAGAAGCCTGGCCAAGGGAGGGGGCCCCAGGAGCACTGACCCACCAGGTGGAGGATCAGAAATGCCACAGAGCGAGTCCTCTAGAAGGGAACTTGTCAGAGGCTAACCTAGGGCAGCCCCCTGGGTCCCAGGCTTGCACAGTTCTTCCCTGACCACCCCAACTGGGGTGATATAGAGACAGGCATCGTGCGGCAGAAAAGCTGCCCTGGAACTTGAATTATTTCTTCCTGTATTTTTTTAATAGGTTACCATTCATATGGTTCAAAACCCCACAGTTATAAAAATGTAACGTCTGTCTCCTCTCCCCATCCCTGTCTTGTTGACACCTCCCCACCCCATAGGCAGCTATTGTTTGTCATTTCTTTCCTTTCCTTCCAGAGTCATTTTATGCATATATTAAGGGAGAACTATGAAATTGCTAATATTTGACCATTTTGATCTAGAAAATGTCAGTTTCATACAGTTCCACCTAACATAAGCAAAGGCATATGTAGATTCCTATTTTTCTCTTTCTTACACAAAAGGTAGCATATTATACATACTCTTCTGAACTTTGCTTTTTTTCTCTTTGCTGTGTCTATATCAGAGAGCTTGCCATATCTTTCCAGGTAAAGAACTTTATCAGTTTTTTAACACCCACATAGTACTCCATTACATAGCTGGATCATAATTTATTTAACCAGGCCCCTGTTATTGAACATGATTGTCTGGGTAGTTTCCAGAATTTTGCTATGTTGGATAAAGTTGTACACTCCTCATGTCACCCATGGATCAATATATCTCAAGGATAAATTCTCTGAAGTGCAATTACTGGAATAAAGGCTCCGTGTGGTAGTTGTCGCATTTTATCTTCCCATCCACATGGTATTAAGGGGAGAAGGCCTCTGCCACTCACGTGATGAATGACCTTGGGCAAGTCCCTGCCCCCTGTGGGTCTCTGTTTCCTGGGACCCGAGTTCTCCTTGACTCGTCCTTGGGAAAAAACAGCCATCCCAGACTCGCCTCTTTGCTTGGCCTTTCCCACGCCCCCACCACGTGCGGCTATTGTTGCCACGGCTTCTTTGGGAGATGACTTCAGCCCTGACCGAGGCCAAGGCAGCCCAGTGAGGTCAGCATGGAAGAGCAGCCAGAGGGACCAGCATGGGCAAAGGCACAGAGGTGTGACAGTGTGGGGTAAGGCAGGGTTCCCAAGTGCCAGTCACTGATGTACCTCCCTGAGCCGGGCCGTATCCACATACCCTCGGGTTATTATTTCCATACTATTTAGAAGATATTTTAACTTTCTTGAACTTAAATTTGTTTTTATAAAGGAACTTCAGATCATTACCATAAATAGAAATCCAATGTTAGGTAAAGAGAAGTTAGCCAAACACACACACACAAGAAAAAGAGAAAAATACAATGAAGCAGAATGTCATTAAACCATCCCTCATACTGCTGTCTCCTAAAAGCTCAGATCAAGGCTGCTTGCTGCTCTGCTCTCTCTGTGTTAAAAACGGAAATACGGTCATGAGCTGCATAACGATGTTTTGGTCAATGATGGACCGCAGGTATGACAGTGGTCCTGTAAGATCAATACCGTGTAGCCTGGGTGTGTAGTGGCCACACCATCCAGGTCTGTGTAAGTGCATTCTGTGATGTTCGCACAACGACAAAGTCACCTAAGGATGCATTTCTCAGAACATAGCCCTGTCGTTGAGGGACGCGTGACTGTGTAAGAGATGCGTTCAAAACATAAGCACCAAATGAGACTTTCTCACTGATAAAATCAGCAAGGTTGACATGGAATTTTAAAGGAACAGTGTTACCTGATGAATGTCCTGGTACCACCTATCATTTTTGGTCCTCCCGTTAGTGAGCATCCCATACTTTAGAGACACTGGCGTGAAAGACAGTTTTCTCCTCTCCCTCCTTGAAGAGCCTCAGAGGGAGGGAAAGCCAATCCTTGGAAGGGCCCACGCTCCAGGAACTAGAGTTCTAGGTGAGAGGAGCCCAGGCTTAGACAGGCCTTGCATACAGTTGGCACTCACTAAATGCTCGTCAGTGACTGACTCATTAATGGGCCTGAGGGGCTCTTATGAAAGAAAGTCAGGCACTCACACTAACAGGTGCCTTCCTGAATCTTGTCCAAGAGGTTGTCCTCCTGCCCCGTCCTCTTGTGACAAACGGTTTCCCTCGCGGCTGAGGCTTGCTGCTGGAGCACTGGAATGGGAGCCACCCAGGGTGGATAGGAGGAGCTCGGGACCACTCTCACCGCCTTTCCCTCGTCGTCGTCCATCCTTCATTTGTTTGTAGGAAACCAGCACACACAGATGTAGACGGATCGAGAACACAGTTTATCTCTCACTCACGTGAAGTCCAAAATGGGTGCCCTCATCAGTGGACAGCTGTCCTCCAAGCAACGATTCAGAGACCCAGCCTCCTTCCATCTTGTGGCTCTGTCATCTTCAGCGTATGGCTTCCAAGGTCATCAAGCTCTTCTGCGTCAAACCAGTGAAAGGGGAAAACACACAGAAGGATGCAAGTGGAAGGTTTTTATTGGCCAGGACAGGAAGCAGGGCACACCTGTGTCCTCTCACATTCCATTGGCCAGAATCCAGTCACGTGGCCACGCCTTCCTGCAAGGGAGACTGAGAAATGGTCTAGGCGGGTCCCCAGGAAGAAGAGGAAACTGGTTTGGTGAACTGCTGACTCGTCTCAGCCATGCTTAGTGAACGTGGCCTTCAAGATCCTTTATCATCTGCCTCCATCCTACCTCTTCCTTCACCCGTGACGTTGTCAGGCTGAACTCTCCTCAGTGTCTTAAACACTCGGTACGGGAGTGTGTCTGTATGTGCGCGTGGTGTGTGTCTTCACACCTCTCTGTGCCTTAGCCCCTGCAGTTCCCTCTATCTGAACACCTTTCACTTCTTTCTTTTCTTCTCTGACCAGCTCACACAGATGTGGAAATAAGACCACAGCCTCAGAATTTAGAATAAAACTATCATTTTCCATGGACTGCCTGCAGGGAGAAGAGAGGACACGCGTCCACAGCGGGAGGGTCCTCTTCGGCTCCCCCCTTCACAGAGCAAATGCAGGTTTTCTTTCGTACACGGACGCCTCCTGAGACCCACTCTGAGAATTGTCCTGTGATAAACGGGGGAGGAGATCTCGTGGTCGTAGACGGCGAACCTCGAGAGCCTTTTGTCGACAGCGCTCGTAGCCTGTTTTTCAAAGGGGGGGAGTTGTGGAAATTGCCCAGGGAGGAGGTAAAACATAACGGCCTGAATCTGCTGAGACAGTTGACTTTTTTCTAGCTGATGTCTATTCGGAGAAGTCTGCGCTGATTCAATAGCTCTGGGGGGAGGGGTGGGGCGAGGTGGCGACCCCTGCTTCCTCGAGTTTGCCACTTTCCCTGATGTAAATGCTGCCACTCTGGCTGATTTGGAGCTGCCACCGTGCCGTCCCTGAATGCAGAGCTGGGAAGACATGAATAACTGGCTCTCGTGAGCAGGTGAGAGCTTGCGTGAGCGGCTCCAGCACGCACTGAGCCCAGGGCTTGGTTTCCCCGTCTCTACTCTGCTTCAAGCTTGTAGCTCAGAGATGTCATCTGCAGGGAAGCTGGCCATGTCCCTTGTCCTCCTGGGCTTCCTATTTTAGAAGCCTGAACGTTCCAGACCGGACTGTTCTATAGATCTTCTCTACTAGTCTGTAAGCTCCTTACAGCCAGAACTCTGGTTTTAAGTTTCTTTATATGCCTGTTATGTTATCGGATGCCCGCACTTAGTCGGCACCCAGGAAATGCTTAGAGAAGGCAGGCAGGAAGAAGGACAGAAGGAGGTGGGGGTGAAGATCCCCGCCAGGGAGTCAGTTCCTGCTCTGTGACTTGTCGGCCGTGTGACCTCAGGCAAGTCCCTTCACCGGTCTAGGCTTGTTTCCTCGTCTGTGAGAAAGGCTTCTTTATTTTCCCCTGCTCCAGCTAGGCCAGGCCTATCACTGCAAAATGATTATGACAATAATAATAGTAACGGCTACTGTTGACTCATTCAACACCTTTTTATTAAGCATCTACTTTGGCCCAGACCCTGTTCTAGGTGCTGGGGATTCATCAATGAACAAAGCCAACAAAAATCCCTTCCACGCAGAGCTTACATTCTACATTTGCAGCGTACCGCAAACTGAGCGGAATTTCACAGGCGGCATCTCGTTTGGTCCCCCGACAGCCGTGAAGGGCGAAGGTGTCACTGGCTGCACTGCGCCGCTGCAGGAAGCAAGGACAGGTAGAGTGGCATGGGTTGCAGAGTTCAGCCAGTGCGTAAAGGGTGGAGAAGGGACTTGATCCTGGCACCTGGTCCCAGGGCCTGGTTCTTAGCCATCATGACATGCCCCTCCCTACCCACAGGCCCCCTTCCTGCCCACCTCTCTTTATCTGCTGGGGCCGTTGTCCCCCCCCCTTCCCAGAGCGCCCTCTCTGCATTTGATCTGTTCCCAGAACACACCCTCAGGCTCACCCACAACCTGACTCCTCCCCGATGCTGTCGGTTCTCTGTCTCGGGCTTTGTCTCCAGATCCTTCCTGGTTATCCGGCCAACCGTGGTTGGTCACCAGGAATGGAACCTTTCTTAACTTTGCTCCTTCTCGACACCTCTTTCCCTCCCCCTCACCTCCCACCCCAGGGTCCAGGCATGGACCCACTTGAAGAGCTCAATAAATACCTCTTGATGCATTGAAATCTTAATTTTCCCATGGCCTCTAGCTCAAGTCTCGGTTTTAAATGTCTTCATTGTAAGGGTTATTTATTCTTCCTGGGAAATCTGAAGGTCAGATCTGTTAAAACAAATAAAACCTCAACAGCCCTTGTGTGCACCTACTGTGTGCTGGATATGGTGTTCTGTGCTGCAGGGCTTACAAAGATGACAGAGTCGCTGATCTTTAGCCTCAATTGGCATCTTAGTGCCGTCAAGGCTGAGATGACCACATGGCTCTGTGTGCCTGGGACAGCCCTGGTTCCAGCCTCCCGCTCACCCGCAGGTGCCCTGGTTTGAACAATAAGCTCTCTGGTCATCCCAAACAAAGCCTGAGGACAGGACCCCTCTTACTGCTCTAAGTGCTTTGCAAATACCAGTGCATTTAGTTCTCCCAACTCTGTGAGGTTGGTGCTCTTATTCTCCCATTTCACAGATGGGGAAATGGAGGCACAGAGAGGTGAAGTAACTTGCTCAAGGTCACACAGCTAGGAAGAAGGAGGGCTAGGATTTGAACCTAGGTCAGCTGGTGCCAGAGTCCTCCCGCTTAACCACTACCCCAGTGAGAACTTCTCTAGGAGGAGTTCCCTGATCCTGTGCTCAGGACTAGACGTGTCTCCCCCTCCCCCACCCCACCAGGAGCCATGAACTTATCCCAGTCGTGACTGCCAGGACGTGGTTTTGTGACAGGAAGACAGCAGCGGAGTCGGAATCTCCTCTGGAGCCCTCATGCCTGGCACAGCGCCTGGGGCCAAATAAAATCTCTGGAAATGCTTTTTAAACAAGGGATGCGATTTTCCAGGGCTGGGGCCGGGCTTGGCCCCTCCCTGTGGTTTCTTCCTCCCTGTGTGGCAACAGGGATGCCAGCCCCCAGGAGCAGATGTAGCTGCCTGGAATTCCTTCCCAAGGCTCCTTATCAGTTTTCAGAGCAGCCTGGGGTGGAGTGAGGGGGGTGTCCGGGACACTGGGGGCTGCTCTGGGAAAAGCTGGAATGCCATAGCAGAGCCCCACCTGGGGAGGGGCCGGAGGCGGGGGAGGGTGCCGCACAGGGAGGCCTCAGCTGTCACATTCCTCCGGCTCACAGAAAGCTCTCCTGGGCGCCTTGTCCTTATTTAGGCAGGAGATGTCTGCTGACTCGGGCCTTGTGGGATGCCATTGCACGCTGGCTCAGTGGGCGGGGTGGGGTGAGGTTGGGGGACAGAGCACGCCTGGAGCCAAGTCAGCGGGCTCTTGGGCAGGCAATCCCTGCAGACCAAGACTCCCCAGAGTGGGAAGTCCGACCCTTGGGGAGAAAAATCACTCTCTAAGTAATAATAACACAAATAGCAGCTCCCATTCCTGGCGTCCCTACTCTGCACAGGGCACCAGCTAGGCTAGTCTATAAGCTCTGGGAGGTGGGTTTCTCCTGTTCACAGTTGTATGCCCGGACCTAGCCTGGGACCCGGCACACGGCAGGCGCTTAGAAAATACTTGTCATGATGGAATGGATATACACTTCACATGCCACAGTCCATTTGATCCTCACAATAAGTCTAGTGGTAGCTCAGTGCCCTTATTAACCCATTTTACAGATGGTGAAACTGAGACTTGGAGAGGTTCCATGAGTTGGCAAAGGTCCCTCAACTTGAAAGTGGGGGAGCTGGGATTTGAAACCAGGTTGTCTGACTCCAACATGTCAACACAAATAATCCATAATCAACCTACAAATCAAAATTGGGGTGAGTTTATTATGAGCCAGGTCTGAGGACTATAGCCCAAGGCCTTTCTTCCTTGGGAAAGGAAAGGTACCAAAGAAGTGGGGTGTACAGAGTGGTTATATACCATTTTGGAACAAAGAGCGTACACCACAGATGACCAGAATATCTCTTTTACTACTGTCACAAGATGCCTAGCTGGCATAGCAGGTCGGTGGTCAGCAGGTCAGTGGTCACAAGGTGAGCACAGCAGGTCGGTAATTAATCCTTAGTTTCCAGAAAGAGATGCTTATCCTTAAGGAAATGACGATATGGGGGGATGTTACGTCCCTATCTTTCAGTGCATCATTCTTGCCTTTGGGACATAGTAAGGGTTTAAAGCAGATGTACAGTGCATGCTCGACAGGGCTCGTTAGGCCCTTCTGGAAAAACAAGGTCAGGCCAAATTAGTTTTAAACCAAATGGCTTCCTCATATACTCCAATATATCCTATTGCTTTTCATTTATTTATCAAACACTAACTAATGCTTCCATCTTCTTATTTTGGTGTACCCACACTGGAATTCCTGGCTTTCCCCCTTTACTGGCTTGTGAGTTGGGTTACATAACCTTCTCATCCTTAGTTTTCTCACCTGTAAAATAGGAATTGATAGTGATACCCACCTTAGAGAATACTGTGGGGATTGAATGACACGTGCACATGTCTTGCAAAGGGCCTGGCACACAGTATGTGCTCCGCAAGGATTGCCTGTTAATAAGAATGATGATGATGATGATGATGATGGTGATGACGATGATGGGCCCCAGGGGGTTCAGCATCCTCCTGGCTGGATTGGACGCAAACAGCAGGGTGGGTCAAAGGTGAGGCCATTCTCCAGGAGGCTCCATCCCCCTCCTGGAGCACAGTGACAATCAGGGCCGTCTGGAGAGGGCCACCCCCAGGCTGTCAGAAGCCTCCCCGGTTCCCAGAGCAAGAGGCTAGAAGGAGTCTGGGATTTTGCCCTCTGTTCATACCTCGTCTGCAATCACGTTCTCGTGTCAGCTTGATTGCTCCAGGATTCCGTGAGCACCCTGAATGCACACATTCAAGCGCTCACAGGCCTGGGCCGGCTCCACAGAGGAGGCAGAAGCAGGGCCTGCTGCCCCCTCTCCAGGTGCCTGGGGCCACACTGTGGAGTGGCAGCAGAGCACAGTGTCGGAGAAACACGGATGCTGGACCATGCTGTCTAGGTTCCCATCCTCGCTGGCTGTGTGCCCTGGGGCACGTTATTGAAATGCCCAGAGTCCTGGTTTCCTGCTCTGTCGTTGGGGATTATAGTGATAGTATTTCTCTCACACGGGTGTTGTTTGAGTGAGTGATGTAATATGTGCCAGCACTTGGACCAGGGCCTGTCACATGGTAAGTGGCCCTTCCAACATGTCTGTAACAAAGTAACAATCACAGTGATCAATCTTCAGTTATTGAAAATGATCACACAGGCTTCTGGGGCCTCAGTTTCTCCATCTTGTCACTGGGTTGTTACTAAATGAGAGGAGATGCTTTCTGAGGGTCCCTCCAGCTCTGCGAGTCTCACAGTCAAATGCGACCCAAACAGCACATTACCTAACAGATACCTCCCGGACACCTGCTGTGTGCCAGCCTCTGTTCTAGTGGCACATGCACAGCAGTGAGCCTTCTCCCCATCGTGGGGCTCACAGACTAACTGCAGGAAGATAAAGGAATATGGCAACGAAGTGCGGGGGACTGCAAGAGCAGAGAGCTGGCAGTCAGGGTAAGCTTTCCCGAGGAAGTGTCCTGAAGGATGAGCAGGAGTTTGCCAGATGAAGAGGTGAAGGATGAGAGTGGGGACAAGAGTTCCCGGGAGAAGAAACAGCCTGTGTAAAAGGCCGAGAGGTGGAAACAATAGGCCCACGTGAGGAACTGGGAGTTTCTGGCTGAAGCGCTGGTTTGGATTAAGACCAGAGAGGTTGGCAGGAGTTAGGTCATGAAGTCATATGCGTGTAACAGAGTAACGCACACGTTTCCACTTTATCCTCCGGGCACTGGGAAAGGCACTGAGGGGTCTTAAACAGAGGGTCCAGATCATATTTATTGGGGATAGCCTCTGGGGAAGGCTTGCTGGACCAGAGGGGGCATAAGAAGGAAAACAGGGTAAGTAGCTGGCTGGACACTCAAGTTACATCATGCCAGTTGTTAATGTTCTGAAAGATTCCAGTTTGTACCAGTTTTTAGCCAGCAGCTGCCCTGAGCCGCTAAATGCTCTCTACTCCCCATTACTGTCCTGTATACCTGGCCTCTTGCCCGGAACCTTGTCCTCCTCGGGACCCAGCAACTAAATGGTTAACCACGTGGCACAACAGGGGGACCTCCACACCGTTCTCCACGGTTGGTGCCCCCATGCCGTTGCTGGACATTTTTACTGTCACTCCGCTGCTTCCATCTCAGTCAAGCCTTCCAGCTCCGAGAAAGCCTTAGAGAACATGGGATAGAGCAGGACCAGCTCAGGAGACCTGGGTCTTAACCCAGTCCTTGCCCTCTTCCTCTGTGGGGTAGGCAGGGGCTTAGACTGGAGTGTCCCTTAGGGCCCGCGCTGCACTGGCTGACACAGGCTTGGAATCAGGCCGACCTGGGGCTCAGCCCCAGCCTCGCACTTCCCCGCTGTGTGGCTGCCCGTAGGTCACGTTGCCTCTTGGAGCCTGGTTTCCCTGCCTATTTGGCGGACATAGTAATACTACCCCTTAGGGTTGTTGTAAGGAATAAATTAAACCATTCCTCTAAAAGTCTTCACACTCATAGATGCTAGGTTTTTAAATATATTTACTTATTTTGGAATAGGCATACCATATGCACATTCAAAAGATCTGAAGAGGTTGTATTAGCCAGAGTCCTGGCAGGAAGGGGTGTATTCAAAGAGTTCAACTGAAGAGAATTTAATGTAGCTACTGGTTTTTTCCCCCAACTTTATTGAGATACAGTTGACACATAACAATGTGTAACTTTCAGGTGTACACCTCGTTGACTTGATACACTTATAAATTGCAAAATGATCAGCACCTTAGTGTTAGCTAATAGCCCTATCCTGTCACATAATTACCATTTCTTTTTTCTGGTGATAATATTAAGACCCACTCTCTTAGCAACCTGTCCTTTCACTGATGGCCGAAGTACAGCCAGACCTCAGTCATACGTAGTCACCCAGGCAACTCCCAGGCCCCGATGGACTAGTCTTTCTTTGGGGAAGTTGGGGGCATTACTGCTGGTAACCGCGAGTCCTGGGCCCTCTCAGACAGGCAGGATGAATGCTGGGGATATAAAATTCAGGGCCTCACAACGGCCCTGGGGGACGAGGCTGGGTTGTGTCCAGGCCTAGCTTCTGGGCCCTTCTGGAAAGTGGGCTTGAACTGAAGCAGCGCGCAGATGTGTGGGTCAGCAGAGGCTGTGGTGCCGGACAGACCTGGATTAGGTCCCAGCGACTCTGGTACTTACCAGCTGTGAGCCTTGGGCGAATCATTTTCTGAGCCTCCCTTTCTTCTGTAAAGTGGGTTGTCTGGAGGAGGATGTGAGATCACACGGGTGGTTTTAGTTTCCTGTGGCTGCTGTAACAAATTACCACAAACCTGGGGGCTTAAAACAACACACATTTATTCCCTTCTAGTTGTGCAGGTCAAAAGTCTGAAATTAGTTTCATGGGGCCAAAGTCAAGGTGTTGGTAGGGCTGGTCCTTCTGGAGGCTCTGATGGGGGGGTCCCTGACTTTTCAGCTTCCTCATGGCTGCCCCATTCCTTGGCTTATGGCCCCTTCCTCCAGCCTCAAAGTGTGTCGCTGCAGTCTCTGCTTCTGTCACCACATCTCCCTTTACCTCCCTCTTTGAAGGACACTTGTGATTACATTTAAGGCCTGTGGCTTAATCCAGAAGAGTCTTCCCATCTCAAGATCCTTAATTTAATCATATCTGCAGAGACTTTTTTGCCGTATAAGGTACCATTCACAGGTTCCAGGGACTAGGACCTGGATATCTTTGGGGCCATTATTCGGCTGACCGCATCGGTCAAGTGTCTGGCACATAGTTAGCACTCAGTAAACGGCACCTCGTATTGCTTTGCCTCCCCGTCCTAGGCTGGGGCGGGGGTCACGCACTCACTCACACATGGAGGAGACTTCCCAGCCGGGCTGGCGGCTCTTCTTTAAGAAGGGGAGAAGGGTTGCCATGAAACAAGATCTGGAAGAGGTCACCTCCGTGGTCTGGGGATTTCAAGGTGAGGAGTTTCTACGTAGGGCTTCAGGGGGTGGCACAGACCCCAGACGCAGAACCCATGCCCCCACTTCAACTAGAACAAATCCACTTTCTAAATCTCTGAACACTCGCACAGAGCTCACTGCGTGCCAGGTCCTGTCCTAAATGCTCTATGTACGTAAATTCACTCTGTGATCCCAGCAACCCTATGAGGTAGGGGCTGTTCACATCCTCATGTTACGGATGGAAAAATCAAAGCACAGAGAATTTACATAAACCACCCGCAGTCATACAACTGTGCTCTTAACCACCTCAAAATATCAAAATGTTAACAGCAATTTTTTCTTTGAAAAAAAGGATCCACTTATTTTCCAAAATTTTCAATGATGAAGCCATATTATTTTATAATATATATTTTATATATTTATATTTATAATGTATAACCTAAAAATAACAAAATACAAATTATGAACTTGTAACCCACCGGACAGGCTTTCTCCTGCCCTCTAGTCTTCTAGTTGTTCTGCTTTCAAGACTTTTCCCCTTGTCTTATCTCTCCTACCAGACTCTACGTCCTTCCAGAGCAGGAGTCATGTCTGGCTCAGTGGTCATTCCAATAATAATGGGCAAGTGACTTAACTGCTCTGTGCCTCAGTTTCCTCATCTGTAAAATGGTTGTGGTACCTACCTCTTAGGGCAGTATGAAACCTTTGGTTATTTCCCATTTTTTTAATTAGAATCAATGCTCACAGATCTAAATGTAAAAACAAAAGCTATAAAACTCTTAGAAGAAAACATAGGAGTAAATCTTTGTGACCGTGGGTTAGACAAAGCCTTCTTAGATATGACACCAAAAGCACAGGCAACAAAAGAAAAAATAGATAAATTGGACTTCATTAAATTTAAAAACTTCTGTGTTTCAAAGGACACCATCATGAGAATGAAAAGACAATTCACAGAGTGGGAAAAATATTTGTAAATCATATCTCTAATAAGGGACTTGTATCTCGTATATACAAGGAACTTTTACAACTTAACAATAAAAAGACAAAAAAAAACCAGTTAAAAATAGACAAAGGATCTGAATAGACATTTCTCCTCAGAAGATACATAAATGGCCATTAAGCACATGAAAACACGCTCAGTGTCATTAGGCATCAGGGAAATGCAAATCAAAACCACAATGAGATGGTACCTCACAAGCCACTAGTGTGACTAAAATAAAAAAGGTGGGTAGTAACAAGTGTTAGCAAGGATGTGGAGGAATTTGAACCCTCATACGTTACGGGTGGAACATAACATGATGCGGCCACTTCAGAACCAGTCTGGCAGCTCCTCAGAAGGTTAAACATAGGGTTCCCATATGACCCAGCAATTCCGCTCCTCAGTATCTGCCCCAAAGAAGTGAAAGCATACATCCACACAAAAACTCGTACACGAATGTCCATAGCAGCATTATTCACAGTAACCAAAAGGTGGAAACAACTCAAATGTCCATCAGCTGATGAACAGGTAAACTAAATAGGGTTTATCCACACAATGGACCATTATTTGGCAAGAGAAAGGAATGAAGTACTGATGTGTGCTACAGTGTGGGTGAACTTGAAACAATGTTTCGATGACATATCCTTCTACAAGAATGCTTATTTACATCCCAATTTGTTGGCAGTCCATAGAATTTTGGAAGGGAATTGCTGGTAAGCATTGTAATAATAACAAAAACCATGATAATAATGACAGCTAATATTTGTCAAGTGCTTGGTTTATACTAAGCACTTTTGTGTTATCTCATTTCAGACTTAGTAATTCTGTGAGATAAGTATGGTTATCCCCATTTCACCATTGAGGAAACTGAGACCAGAAAGCAAATGTCAGATACCCAGAATGTGATGGCTACTATTTGGACTTGAGCTTGTGTCCTTAACCCCTGTGGTGAGGGGCTTCCTGGCAGGGGCTTAGCACATGGTTGCCAAATGATTGGAGTCCTGAGGGTGGGGTGGGGAGGACGGTCCCCATCATCCAGAGCTCCCTGACTGGGCCCTTGCCTACATCCTTGGTGGGGGGCAGGGAGACTTTCTCCAGGGAGCTCTCTGGGAAGGTGGCTGGACACCCCAGCTGTGATTCCCCCTCATGATTGATCTGACCATGATTGTTCTGGGGGAGACGGCCATGGCCAGCCAGAGCTGGGGGTGAGGGGCGATTTTGGGAGAGGGCAGGGCAGTGACATCTGAAGCACCCCCCCCTACCCCGGGAAGACAGTTGGCAGCACTGTCCCTGTCAGCCACCTCAGCAGCCTCCAGAGAGGCTGGAGAGGCCTGAGCTGGGGATTCTGGTTATCTGCCTCTGTCCTCCAAACCCACTATGGGCTCCTTGTTCTGAAGATTTTTTTTTTTAATTTTAAAAATGAAAAAAGTTTTCATTTTCATTTTCATTTAATAAGTCAGTGGCATTTAGTACATTCAGAATTTTTGTTTTTGTTTTCTCCAAAAAACCGTGCGTCTTATTTATTTCATTTAACGAGCACCTCTTTGGCACTTCGTTTGTCCTGGCCTCTGTTCTCACTCCTTACATCGTGTCTCCGAGGTCCGTGCTGGTGTTATCCACATTTTACAGATGAGGAGACTGGAGCCCAGGGTCTCAGACTTGCCCAAGGCTACAAGGAGTGGAGCCAGAACTTGCACTGAGGCAACCCGGCCAGAGTTGCCCCCTCTCAGCCCCTCCACCATGAGGTTTATGGGCTTCACTCTGCACCCCAGTTCATCCATTGATTTTCAGAGATGTTGCATGGTTGACTTGGCAGAGCTGCATTAGGCTGTGAGGCCCCGAGGTGGCTCCTGGGTCCTGTTCATCCCCATCCCTGGTCCTACCACATGGAGGACCTGGCCCAGAGTCAGTGTAGTGGGTAATGGGTAATTACAGTGTAATGGGTAATTACAAGCTTGGGTAGATTCACTTTCTAGCTGTGTGACCTTAAGAAAGTGACTCCACCTCTCTGAGATCATATGTGTAAAGGCAGCCATAGCACAGAGGTGGGCATAAAGTGCTCAACAAATAACAGATGGGTATTATTAATAAGAGTAGTAGAAGAGACAGTTGTTGAGTGAATGCATTAGAACAAGGGTTGGCAAACTTTTCCGTAAAGGACTGGACAGTAAATATTTTCGGCCTTGCAGGTCGTATGATCTCTATGGCAACTACTTAACTCTAGACCATATGTAAACAAGTGGGTGTGGCTGTGTTCCAAAAACTTTATTTGTATGGACACCAAAATTTGAATTTCATGTAATCTTCACATGTCAGAAAATATTACTCTTTTGGGTTTTTTCAACCATTTAAAAATATAAAAACCATTATTATTTCACAGGAGGTACAAAAACAGGCAGTGGGCTGGATTTGGTGTGCCGCAGTAATTTGCTGACCCCTACAATAGAATGTGAGCTCTGCAAGGGGTTTTTTTTTTTTTTTGGGTGAGGAACATCAGCCCTGAGCTAACCTCTGTTGCCCATCTTCCTCTTTTTGCTGAGGAAGATTAGCCCTGGGCTAACATCCGTGCCCAGCTTCCTCTACTTTGCATATGGGACGCCGCCACAGCATGGCTTGATGAGTGGTGTGTAGGTCTGTGCCCAGGATCCAAACCCATGAACCCGGGGCCACCGAAGTGGAGCACGTGAACTTAACCACTACACCACCGGGCCTGCCCCTACAAGGGATTTTTTTGATGCTTAGTTTGCTATTGTATCCACAGTTCCCAGAACAGTGCCTAGCACACAGTAGGCACTTTATAAAGTTGTGTTAAAGGAATCAGTACATAGAAGTGGGACTGGAGCTGGCCTTTAAGGCTGGGAGGGTGGATAAGGGCAAAGAGCATTCAAGGGGAACTGCCTGAGCAAAGGCCTGGAGTCAGTGGTGAGGCCAGCAAGTGTCCCTCTCTGGCCCAGTGGAGCCATCAGTGCCTGGTGGAGATTATACCTGGGCAGTCAGGGGCTGGGGTGGGGTGGATGCTCCCAGAAGCGCTTCAGTTGGGTTAGCGCCCTGCCCCGTCCCTGAACCACCAGCCTTATTTTTAACCCTGCTGACGAAAGATAATCCGAATGAAATCAAGAAGAGTGACTGATCCCTGCCCCTCCCCCTGCCCCAGTTACTGCTCCTTCCCTTCCCCCCAGCAGGGTCAGAGCTATCCTAGGAGACCCTCCCCCAGAGGCATCAGGCCAGACACGGGGATTGGACATGGGAGAAGAAATGGGTCCTGCATTTCCCTAACGGGACCTGAACTTAGAGAGGGTCCTGATGCTTAAAGAGAAACACTCAAGGCTCTGGGGGGTTGTGCAGGCTGGGAACTGCCCAAAATAGAGCTGGATTTTCTCTCTGTCTGTCTAGCATATGCTTCTCAAACTTCAGAGAGCAGTGGAAGTATCTGGAGAGCTTATAAAACACAGATTCCTGGCTTCTCCCCCAGAAATTCTGATTCAGTAAATCTGGGGTGGTGCCCGAAAATCTACATTTCTAGCAAGCTCCCAGGTGATGAGGGGGCTTGGGGTGCGTGGACCACACTGGGAGTGGCACTGGACTGGAAGCCACAGCCTCTGGGCAGCAGCAGTTGGGCCCGCCCTTCACCCACGAGCTGCCAGATACACCCCATCAAGACTGCCTCGGGCCGAGGATCTGGAGAGCCTCGAAGGCTGTGCTAAGTAGTTTGGACTTTATTTTGAGCCCGGTAGGAAGCCTTGCAAAGATTTTAAGCAAGAGGTGAGGCTACTGGATGTATGGGTTAAGCAAGCTCACAGTGGCGCTGCGTGCAGGATCAGCTGTGGGGAGCGAGCCTGGAGCGGGGAGGTGGCAGATGGGGGTGGGGGCTCTGGGGCTTTGCAGGAGGAGTGACAGAGGGATGGCGAGATGGGGATTCTAGAGCTTAGAGGAGTAGAAGAGACAGGAGTTGGTGACCGATGGCTGTGGATGTTGCAAGGAGATGAGGAGGGAGGGGATGGGAGAGCACTGGGATTCTGGCTTGAAGGCTGGGAGCTGGGGACCCATTCCTGGAATCAGAGGCATTGGTCGGGGGAGGGCTGATAAGGGATTCCACCGTCCATACAGATGGACAAGTGCAGAGGAGGGTGCTTCCTTCGAACACAGCAGCCCTCACTGCCCTGGGCTGTGTGGCCTCCCCCTGCTCAACTCCTGTTCTGGCTGCCCTGAAGGGTTCACAGTGGATCCCCCAGAATCTTCCAGGGCTCTGTGTGAAGGCTGCCATTCCGGCCTGAGGAGTCCTGCAGCACAGCTCCCCAGGGCTCCGGGAAGCAAGCCTCATCCAACTCGCGTTACCAAAAAAGGACATTTTCTCAGTTTGAAGGTTTGCCTGGCCCTTTCCCTCCTCCCCCGCCCCCCAACCTGGGGTTTCAGGTTTCCAGGGAAGTGTTTCTGGAAAGTTCGGAACTTTGAATCACACATACCCATGTACAGGCATATATGAGCCTGGGGATATGCATGTACCACACTTAGTTTTGATGTCACAAAGGTCATCTTCCTCCTTCTCCTCCTCCTTCACCACCACCACCACCACCATCATCACCTCTCAGCCCCAACCCGGGCTAAACACTGTCATATGCTGCCTCTCATTAGTCTTCACAGCAACTCCCAGAGGGGAGAATTATTATCTCCACGGTACTGAGTAAGAAACTGAGGCAGAAAGAGGCAGAGCTACTCACCCAAGGTCCTAGAGTCCCAGTGGGATCAGGACTAGACTGAGGTGAGTCATGCAAACGCAGGGTCTGATCCAGTCTTTATTTACATTTTGTTCGTAGCTTGTTCATCAAGGAATTTTTTGCATTAATTTTGACTTTTAAAAATAATGCATTAAAATGTATTTATCTTGATGACTGAGTTCTTTTGGTATCACCCTAAATTCTAAGCCGAGGTGAATGCCTCGCTTGCCTCACCCTGGCCCCGGCCTTGGCAGAGCCAAAGTTGGAACCCAGGGCTGCCAATTCCAGAGCTGTGCTCGAAACTATTCCCAAGGCTGCGCCCTGGCCCCTGCATATATGCATGTGTGCGTGCATTCGTTTGTTTTCTTTCATTCAGCAAAATATTCTTCCCTCCAGGAAATGTGGCAGTGTGGCAGAGTGGAAAGGGCAGGGGCTTGGAAATCAGACCGTTTTGGGTTTGAACTCCACTACTCGTTACTGAGTGGGAGTGTAGCCTGGGGTTAAGGGCACAGACTCCAGATCCCAGAATGCCTTGGTTTGAAATCTCGCCCTGTCACCTGCTGGCTGTGTAAGTTTGGGTGAGTTCCTTAGAACCTTCTTGTGGTCTGGATTTCTCCTCTGTAAAGAGGGATGATACTAATAACATCTGCCATGTAGAGTTACTGGGGTAATTAAAGGAGAATTTCTGTAAAGCCCTTGGCATGTGGTAAATGCTTTGTAAGCGTTAACCATTATTTCGCGCCCTTGACCAAGATACCTGTCTGAGACTCAGTTTCCCCACGTGTGAAGTAGGGACAGTAAAAACTACCTCCCGCAGTTTGGAGGATTGAAAGGGATAACATGGGTAAAGGGCCTGGCATGGGGTAGGAGCTTAATAAGATTTATCTCCCCTTTTGGGGGCTCAATTCTGTGCTGGAGACAGATACAGACACACACACACACACACACACACACACACAGTTCCCCAAGAAATTAACTCATCTGCACATATGGACACTGATTTGACCTTTCAGTTCCCCAGAGGCACAAGCTCTTAGTCCCCCCAGGGCCTTTGCACATGCTCTTCCCTCTACCTGGCTTGCTGTCCCCACCTCACCTCTATGGGCCTAGTTTATGTGTTTCTCCGTCTTAACATGAATGTCACATCCCCAAGGAAATCTTCCTGACCACCCACCTCCACTGGCGATCTGTACCCAGTCTCCCTGTTCTACACACTCAATGCATTCTGTACTCTTCCTTCATGACACGTGTCACAATTGCAGTGAAGTGTTGTTTATCTAATTACATTTTATTAAATAACCTGTCGTTTATTTACTCCCCACCCCCCTCACTTGACCGTGAGGGCAGGGACTGGGCTTGTCTCGTCCATGGGAATCTGTCCTCTGCCCCTGGCCACACATGCTCTGGAGTTATCTGGCCTGGGTTCAAAATCCCAGCTCCTGCACTTAATGACTCTGAGACCTTGGGCAAGTTATTGAACCTGTCCATGCCTCAGTTTCCTTCTCTGTAAAATAGGGAAAATAATAAGAGCACCCACTTCCTAAGGCATCAGCATGGTTACATGAACTGATCTTCCTAATTCCTTTAGAGCGGTGCCTGGCCCACCTGTAAAGGTGCTGTGATTATTTTAGTAGTTATTAATATTTATTAGTATTAGTGTTATTAGGCAGGCTAGAGTAACAGCGGAAACAAACATGCCCCAAATTTCAGGTGCTTAACGGAATAAACATTTAAGGCTTGTTTAAATGTTCCATGTTTAGCGTTTAAATTTAATGCTTCAATGTTCCACATTCCGGTGAGGGACCGTGGGAGGGGGACTTCGCTCTATGCAATAATCATTTATGGACCCAGGTTTTCCACTGTGTTTCTTAACCTGGAGTCCACAGGGGGTTCTGTGCGTATAATTCAGGGCATTCGTGAACTTGGATGCTGTCTTTGGTTAGATTCCCTAGACGCTGAATCTAAGATGGGGATTCTGTGCAGGCAGTTTATTGAGGGAACACTCTTGGGAGAGAGGGAGGTGAGAGAAGCAGGATAGGGCGGGGAGGTGGCCAAGCAAGGATGTGGTCTTACTTGGAGTCCTGCTTCAGCCTGATCACACAGGGGCTCTGGAGCCTGGCTTGGACCAGGCTGGTTGGTTGGTTTTGGGGCAAGAGGGGGCTGGGTGGTGTCATTAGACATTGGTTGGGCTTCTTGGCTTGGGGGGGGGGCATGTAGACCTCTGGAACAAGGTGGCTTCTTGATTGCGATTCTCTGGGACGGCAGTGAGCCATCAGCAGTCAACTCAGCTGTGGGGGTGGGTGCATGTGCCCAGTGAAGGGATCTGGGCAGGGCATCACAGTGTCTGCAACAGATGGGAAAACTACATCTTTATTTTTACTTAACCTCTAACTGAAATTTAGCATTTTCTTCAATTACAGAAGGAGACAATAAGCCACAGTAGTATTAGCAGTATCTGACTTTGTCACCAAGAGAAACCACAGATATTTTCATGCCACGTTCCTATTGTTGCAGTGTCCTCGAAATATCCTTTATGCTAATCTATACTTTAAAATTATGGTACTTAATAGACCTGCTAGTATTTTCTTTAATGTGTTAATAAAGGACATATGTTATTATATTACAAATTTGTTCCTTTAAATATTTTGGTAACAGAGTGTCGGTATAATTGCATCCCTTTGTAATTTATGCATTTTATTTATTTATTTTTTGTGAGGAAGACTAGCCCTGAGTTAACATCCATTGCCAATCCTCCCCTATTTGTTGTTGTTGAGGAAGATTGGCCCTGGACTAATCCGTGCCCGTCTTCCTCTACTTTATATGGGACGCCGCCATGGCATGGCTTGACAAGGTGCATCAGTCCACACGCGGGATCCAAATCTGAGAACCCCGGGCCGCTGAAGCAGAGCACACAAACTTAACCACTACGCCACCAGGCCAGCCCCAATTTATGCATTCTAAAACCTTATTCTGAGAAGGGGTTCATGAGTGTCACCAGATGCCAAAGGGATCTGTGACACAAAAGAGGTTAAATACCCTGTTCAGGGGCCTTGGCCTCCTCTGTGTTTTACCAGCAACAGGGGAAAAAGAGAGGACATGAGGATAGCAGGAGAGATTTTTATGGGCCAGGCCTGGAAATGGCATACATCATGTCTTCCCCACAATGCACTGACCAGGACTCAGTCACCTGACCACATCTAACTGCAAGGGAGGCTGGGAAATGTAGTCTGTCTGTGTGCCCAGAAAGAAGAGAAAATGGTCTGGGGAATGCACGGTGGTCTGGGCCACAGGGCTCAGTAAATATTCATTGACAGCCTGCATGAAGGAATGCTCTGTCCAGGGTGGCTCTTTGTGGGTTGGGGAGGAGGGGCAGAGGGCTGGTTCTCTGGAGGGATCCTGAGTCTCCACCATGTTGTCTCCTTAGGACAAGCCACGCCAAGGCCAAAGCGGAGGCAGCAGAACAGGCTGCCGTGGCTGCTAACCAAGAGTCCAACATTGCCCGCACTTTGGCTAGGGAGCTGGCTCCGGACTTCTACCAGCCAGGTAGGCCCAGCCAGGAAGGGGATGGGCAGGACAGGGTAGGGGGGTCCCCGAGGGTGGACACTTTTCTTTTTTTTTGCTTGTTGGAAAGCCGAGATGCCCAAGTAGGTTCATGAATGCCTGTGAGTTCTAGAAACCGTGGAGCATGGTACAAGCATGGGATGGGATGACACAAAGGGACTCCTGCTGAGATTGGTGGGGGGGGTATGGGAGGCCCCCCATGGACTGGCCCCATTCCCAGCTGTCTCTTCTCTCTGGGAAATGAGGCTGCCGAGTAAGGAGCTCCTCCCAGCTCTGATAGAGACTTTGCACTGGGATAGAGTGGTGGGATAGAGGGATGGGAGATGGGTGTTCACTGCACTGAAGGGTTTTAAGGTGAGAGGCACGATTAGATTTGTATTTTCTAAGCATTATTCTAGCTGCAGCAAAGAGACCAAAGGAGACTAGATGGAAGACCTTGGAGCGCAGATCTGTGCCTGGGAGGAGAAGTCGCTTCTGGTCACAGCGCGCCCCCTGCTGGTTCCAGGCAAAGCGACACTGGCGGCTGCCTCTGCCTTGGGTGGTTGTAGCAACAGCTGTCACGATGTGCCAGGCACTGAGCTCAGCGTTTTACGTGCATTTTTTCCCACCCAATTAACCCTTCTATCAGCATTTGTGAAATAGGTATGGATCAGGCCCATTTTTCAGATAAGGGAATGGAAAGAGGCCACTGTCACGGTTAAGAGCATCAACTGTGGAGCCAGACTGCCTGGGGGCTGGTTCTGGCTCTGTCTTTGGTCAGCTGGGTGACTTTGGACAAGTGATTTCACCTCTCTGAGCCTCCCTTTCTTCATCTGTAAAATGGAGGTTAAATAGTAGCATCGACCTCGTAGCGTTATTAAAAAGAGTAAATGAGTTAATATTTGGAAATTGCTTAAACCTGTGCTTGGCACGCGAGAGATGGCAGGTGAGTGCTGGCTGAGTAGATAAAGGAGACTCAGCGAGGTTAAGTGGCTTGCCCAGGATCCCCCAGTGGCGGGACTGGGGTTCAAATCCAGCACCTCCACCCCCACCCCCCACCCCCACCCCGGTCTTGTCGCTGGCAGGTCCGGAATATCAGAAGCGCCGGCTGCTCCAGGAGATCCTGGAGAACTCGGAGAGCCTGCTGGAGCCCCCCGACCGGAGCCCGGGCGCCGCGGGCCTCCCGGAGCGGCCCCGCGAGAGCCCGCAGCTGCATGAGCTCGAGGCCGCGAGGCCAGAGGGCGGCCCCCCGTCGCCGGCCGAGACGCCCCCGCAGCCCAAGCGGCCCCGCCCGGGAGCATCGTCCAAGGACGGCCTGCTGAGCCCGGGCGCCTGGAACGGCGAGCCCGGCACGGAGGGCAGCCGGCCGGCCACGCCGTCCGAGGGGGCGGGCCGCCGCAGCCCCGCGCGCCCCGCCAGCGAGCACATGGCCATCGAGGCGCTGCAGGCGCCGCCCGCGCCACCGCGGGAGCCGGAGGTGGCGCTGTACCGCGGCTACCACAGCTACGCCGTGCGCACCGCGCCGCCCGCGCCGCCGCCCTTCGACGACGAGCCCGAGCCCGAGGCCTCCGGCTCCGACTCGGCCCCGTCGTCCCCGGCCACCGCCCCTGCGCCCCGCGGCCCCGAGGCCGCGCCCGAGTCCCCCGCCAAGCTGGAGCCCAAGCCCATCGTCCCCAAAGCCGAGCCCAAGGCCAAGGCCCGCAAGACTGAGGCCCGGGGGCTGACCAAGGGCGGGGCCAAGAGGAAGGCTCGGAAAGAGGCGGCGGCCGCAGCGGAGGCCGAGGTGGAGATAGAGGAGGTGAGGCTGTTGGCAGAAGGTGTCCAAGGTCGGGGTCCCTCCACGTGGCTGAGCTTGAGCAGGATTCCGGTGCAGAGGATTTGGGGAGGGGGTGATGGCACAGGACAGAGCAGGGGGCAAACCCCAGCAGGAATGTGGGCTCCATCAAGTGTAGCCTGATCCCGTAGGACGTCGAGGGTAAATTACACCGCAGAGCCCCCACCTTGGGGCAGGGGGCAGGCCTTTGTGCCTGCTGTCTAGTCAGCAGGGGCAGTTCTTTGGAGAAGGGGGCGGCTGGGAGCCCTAAGCATCTGGGGGTGGGTGCATCTGCCTGGTCAGGGGCATCTGGGCTGGACACCAGCAGCATCTGCTACCAGGTGTAGCAGGGAGGGCTTCTTGGGGGTGGAGGAAGGGCCCAATGGGGCTTGGGTCCTGGAGCTCCCGGCTTGTTACAGGAGGCTGGGAGCTAGCAACTGCAGCGACAGAGAGGGAAGCTAGGCTCTGAGGGACAGAGGAGTGTGGCCCCAGAGGAATTAGCAGTGGGGAAGGCCATGTGCCTGGGTTCCAGGCACAGCTCGGCCCAGTGTGTACTTTGGGACGCGTTCTTGCTCCTCTCTGGACCCTGAGAGATTTGGTAAATTATTTCCAAGAATCCTCTGGCTCTGATGGTCTACGCTCCAGTGCTGGACACAGCAGTGAGCAAACGCAGCGGAGGGTGTTCTCAGGAGAGTCCTTCCGGAAGTTCCTGTTCCTCTGTCCAGCCTTGTTGTGACTTGGGGGGGGAGGTGTTTCAGAGGCCATGGAGTCTCAGGCAGCCCCTCTCCACTGTTCCCAGGTCCCCAACACCATCCTCATCTGCATGGTGATCCTGCTGAACATCGGCCTGGCCATCCTCTTCGTTCACCTCCTGACCTGACCTTCATCCACCAGGTGCGGCCGGGAGGAGGGGGTGGGAGCACATAGAGAGTTCTGGACACCAGGGCGATGGGAGGAAGGGCCTGCTGCCTATGGGGCGTCTGTCCTGTGGTTAATTGAGACGCACCCCCCAGCAGAGGCAGGGACCTAGAGTGTGAACTTGATAGATCACGCCCTCCCCAACACACACACACGCATGCACGCACACACACACACACACCTCATTAGCTCAACATTTGCAGAGCATCTGTCCTCTATCAGGTGAGGACTGGGGGCTTCACTCACTCATTCATTCATTTGACCAACATTTACTGAGCAACTGCTCTGCCCGGATCTAGGGGTACAGCAGTGACTCACTCCTGCCCTGAGAAATGGGGTGAATATGACAGGAGTAAACACTGAACTTCCGGCTCTTTCTGTAGAAGTCTTGCAGGTCAAACATCAAGCAGAGCAGTTCTTGACCCCCTCCCCCCTAGGCCCCCACAGGTCCAGACTGAGTCCACCTGGGCTGGCCAGACCCTCTTCTCTCTGCCCTCCTCTCTCTCTTCCTGAAACCCTGCTGTCAGTCACAGGGTGCTGTCAGTCACCCAGCTGTCATTGGTTCCATCAGTTGGTTTTCTCCCTATGATGGAGCTGGGGGTGGGGGTGCTGGGTAACGTCCCGTGAAAAGAAGGTGAGGTGGGCTGGGCTGAAGGAAAGTGGCCCTCACTTGTCTCAGGGTGAAGTATCTACAAGACAAAATCTTTCTCCTACTAGGACCAACCTTTACACCATAAATCCTGTGCTTGGTGATGCTAACAGAGTTTCTGCCTCTTGGCCTGCCCCCCACCAAAGACCCCCTCCCTGGACCCTAGCTTAGTGTAGGCTGGAGGTTCCTACTCCGTCCCAGAGGAGGAGAGGAACTCCCTGTCCTGTCACCGAGTAAATAGCCAATAGGTGCCGCCCTGGGGGTGGATGCTGAGCTCTGCGGGGGTCCACGGTTCATAGGGGATCTGGGAATGATTGCTGCAGGGACTGAGGATGTAATGACCTGAAAGATGGAAAGTGTGAACTGGATGGCAGTGGGGGAGGAGGAAGGAAGGAAAGAGTGTGCCAGGCAAGGGAAACAGCACGTGCAAATAAGCAGAGGCAGTGTCCAGGGGAGAATGAAGTGGGTGCCTGCGAGGGCCAGGAGAGGGACTTGTCTGATTCCACTGAGTCAGAGCCCCGGGGCGTGCCTGCCCTGGGGGCTTAGAGGGGTGGGATCCTGCCCCAGAGAAGATCTAGCCTGAGACTTGAACTCTGTCTCTTTGCAGAGCCAGGAATTCCTGCTGAGGACGCTAAGACCCATCTTTTTGCAGTGCCACACAGGGTGGCCAAGGAGGACTGGACTCTGGACTTGGAGCCCCGGGGTCTAGCTCACTTCCACACCGCAAACATTTAAGGAGGCCTCCCGAGGCGCCCGTGAGGCGCCCGTGCTGGGTGGCGGAGGTGCCCGGAGGACTTGAATGTGCTGGGAACCCCCCAGGAGCTCTCCGCCCAGGGGCAGGGAAAGGCCGAGGGAAGAGCCCTGGTCTCTCGAGCCCCCTGATCTGTTCCCATCCTCCATCCTTACCCACTCCCCCGCCTCGCCCCGAGGTCACCTTCTCCCTGAGCTTTTGTGTGTTTTGGGAGAAGTCACCAAACCAGGATATTAATCTTAAATCCCAGCCCCTTTCCTTCTACCCTTCCCTCGCTTTATTTTAGCCTCTGGCTGCTGGGCTGAGGTTCCCAAGCCAGCCTGCGGCGGCCAGCGAGGGACCCGCTCTCTGACGGTGCAGATGCCCTTCCTTTCGCAGGCTTGACCCAGCACACACTGTCCCTTGCTTACAGATGTTCTGGGTGACAGTAGAGGAAATGGACATGCTCAGTTTGAATATCCCAGGATACAGTGCTCCCGTCTCCTCCCACCGGTCCAGTTAGCTTCCCTTCTGGACCAACAGAAGGGGGGAGACGTGAGGAATTGGAACCTGTGGCTGGGAAGCCACTAACGAGGTGGCCAGGGGGTGGGGATGGGAAGATGGGCTAAAGGGCCGTTAGGATGGCCCCTGTTTTAAGTGTGCCTGAGCCTGGGCTGGCATTGCATTTCGTGCACTTGAGGGTGCTCAAGGGTCACCTGCAGGAGCCCTAGGGCTGGTGAGACAGAGCTCCTGTGATGCCCTGTGAACTGGTTTGTCCACTTCCCCCACCAGGGCCACCGCAGGCCCAGGGGAGCATGAGCATGGAAGCCCTTGGCAGCCCGGGCAGATTTCCCTGGAGCAGACTTGCGGGCATGTGCCAAAACAGGCTGCTTGTCAACTGCATTTCCCAGAGAGAGGAGGAAGTCTGGGGCTCCCACTGGGCACAGTCTGTGTGATAATTAGCCCCTTGGCTTGTTTGGCAGAAGAGGGTATTTGCATGTAGCCCATTACAGGTGTTTGGTTCCACACTGGGTTTCTGGGCCCTTGTGCTTGCTGGGGGTGGGTGGAGGCTGAGGGATTGTGGTACCCTGCCCCTGGGGGGACAGAGGGTCCTGCCTCTCAGAGCTGGGGGCGGGGCCTGCTGTCCCTCTGCCTTTGTTTCTCTGGACCTGGGGGGCTTTGGCAGGGTGGCCTGGCCCCACAGGGGCGGCTCTACGACCTGAAGTTTGCTGCTGATGGGGTCAGCTCTCCCTTCCCCCCTCAATACTTGGGAAGCTTCCTCCAGCTTCACACTTGCTGTTTCAAGCACTGCTGGGGACTCGTGGCCTGGCTGGAATCTTGGACTGCTTTTCTGCAGAGAGAAGCCTGCGGATTCTCCCATCCTCCCCAGGGCCCGTGGCTCTGCATCTGTGTTTGGGCTTTTCGGGACTCCTAGGGAATGAGGATGGTGGGCTGGGGGCATTGCTCAGGGCTGACAGGCTCCAGACCTCGGCTCTGAGGTCACTGTCCAGGTTTTTGGTCTGGCCCAGGGCTGGGAATAAGCCTTTGGCTGCCAGAGCTCCCGGGCCTAGTTTGGGGGCCGGTGTTTGGAGCGAGGGTTCAGGATGCTGCAGTCTGTGCAATAATAAACCCGCATCTGCTCACCGGCTCTGGCTGGGCTGCGGTGTCTGCTTGTGGGCCCGGGATGAGGGACCGGCTGAGGGAGGGCGAGGGAGGCTGGGGGCCTCTGGGTCATGCTGGTCCAGGCCCCCTCCCCTCTCTCTCTCTCAGTTCCCATAATACCTTGTGAGGGGCCGCTGAAGGCCTTCAGTCCTGGAGGAGCGGCTCAAAGGCCACAGACCTCCTAGGGCAGAGGCTTCCCTGAGCAGCATATGATAGAAGAAAGAGCCTGCCTTTTGAGGTCGGGTCTCCCTGGGCTCCAATCCTGCTCAGCCACTTACTTCACTGAGCCTCAGTTTCCTCATCTGTAAAATGGGGAAATAGTACCTAGCCCCTGGGGTTGTAGTGAGGATTACATTGGATATTGAAGTGATGTAAAGCCTAGCAGTTGAGAAATGGAAACTGTATCATTATTGCTGTCACACTGCAGTATTGTCATTAGCCCTCTGGAAAGCCCGCTTGCATTTTGATTGAGGACCCCAGAAGCCCCCAAAGGGTTGAGATGATTCAGGCCCCAGTCAGATAATCCAGAATGTCTCAGTCAGAGGGAGACCCAGAGACCATCTTCATACTCTATAGAGGCTCAGAGAGGAGAAGACACTTGCCCAAGGTCACACACCATGCCAGTGGCAGGAAAGCAGTTCTCTTGAGTTGGTTGTGAGTAAGCACTTTCCGTGAAGGTTCTCTCAAAGCCAGCAGCCCCCTGAGGTGGTTGGAGGGGACGGTCCCTTGTCTGTCAATAGGCTCAAGTTCAGGCAGGTCCCAGAGGAATTTGGTGAGCAGGAGTCTGGTTCTCTCCCCAGTGCTGTCACTGACTTGCTGTGTGTCAGTCACTCCCTGTTTCTGTGCCTCAGTTTCCTCTTCTGCCAAGGAGAACATAACCTCTGCTCCATTGCCTTCGTCACAGGCAGTGCAGTTGTGAGAATCAAAGGGGTAGATTATGGGTGGTAAGGAGGGTTTTCAAAACCGTAGAATGGTCCAGGGACCCCCAGGAAGAAGGATGGGCTTGGAGGGACCTCTGGAGGGGTGGGGAGAGGGAATGAGGAGGCAGTTGTTTTAATCTGCAGATATTTTGATAAGCCCCACCCAGGGAAGGGGGTGGGCAGCCCGCCCAGCGGGCTGGTCTGTAGACTGGCTCTGTGTGTGTGTAGAAGGTCGGAGTGAGGGGTGGGGTCAGCGGGATGGCTGCATTAGAATCACCTTGAATGGGCTTGAAAAGAAGGCTCCTTCCTGAGCCCCCACGGGAACCTCCGTGTCTGGTAAGGTTGGTGGGAGTCGGGCGCCCCCTGGTGGCTCAGGCTCAGCACACAGCCTGGCTAGTGCCCCTTCCAGCCTCCGCCGCCGCAGCTGGAAGTTCGTCCTCGTCCTCGTCCTCTGCCGCGTCCAGGATCCGTGTAAGGTGTCTTGTGCCATGGGGGAACCTGAAACCACCTTGTGGGCATTGCCGGGGCCTGTGATCACTGACCACTGCCTTGGGGTCTCGGCAGGACTCTTCCAGGGCAGAGAAAGGGAGGGGGCTGGGGAGCTGTGGGATTCAGATTTGGGATCAGTGGCAATGAGGGGATTTTCACAATCTCTGAGGGACCCACAGAGGCTCCGGCCGTGCTGGGAGACAAACTCAAGCCGCTTTTGGCTGCGTGTAACAGAACCAGCCAGATGGTCGGAGGCCCTTGAAGGCCTCAAGCCTGAGTTGTCTGGAGCGCCCTCTAATGTGTAACTCAAAATAAAAACACCACCTAAACTGGAAAACACAAAGCTTGCATGTATGCTGAAATCAAAATAGCTCTTAATTGTTTTCCTTTGTGCAAAATTCCTACTGTCTATGGAGGCTGAACTTCTCTCTCCTTCCCCCTCTCTCTGGCCCTGGCTTGCCGGTCCACCAAGAGAAGGGAAGCCCCACGTCAGTGGAATCGGGCGGCTGTGCTGAGCCCTCCACTTACTCTGTGTGGCGGCAGAAGAGCAGTGTGGTTCGGTGCAAGACCTCTCAGGCCAGGTCGCGGGCTGGAATCCTGGCTCTGTCCCTTAACATCCAAACCTTGTTATTTCCTTTTCCAGGATGATGATTACCGTGCTATCTGCCTCTTAAGATTAAAAACATGAATGGAGCACTTAGAACACTGCCCAGCATGAAGTGAACACACAGTAACTATGCTCTTATCATTCAATCTTCACAACTCCATGACATACATACATCTCCCCATTTTACAGATGAGGAAGTTGAGGCCTGGAGAGATGGAGTGATTGGTTCAAGATATCAGAGCGAGGGAAGGGCAGAGCTGCAACTGAAACCCAGAGCCTGTGCTCTTTCCACAGAACCACTCTGCCTCCCATAGTGAAGGAGTGAGCTCCCCATCACTGGGGATGAACCAGCTGAGGGCAGGGAGCTACTGAGAGGGGCCAGGGCATGACTGGGGGGAGAGGCTTGGTGGGAACTGGGCAGCTGGAGGAGGGAAGAGGGATGCTTGCTGTCCATAAGGGGGCGGGAGCTGTACTCCCAGCTGAACCTTTTGGGCCAGTAGATCAATGTGATAAGTAATAACCATGAGAACCGGAAAGAGGCTCAGAGACTGTCTATTTCAGCTCCTTCTCAGGTAGGGAGACTTGGGCCCAGAGAAGGGAGTATAGTGTCTCAAAAATCACGCAGTGATCTGTCAGAATGAGGACTAAAAATCACCACCCTCCAGGGCCAGCTTCATGGTCCCCACACTTGGTTTAATGCTCTGCTGTCACCACCTTGAAGTTCTTAATCATTTTTGAACAAGGGGCCCCGTATTCTCATTTTACACTGGGTCCCACACATTATGTAGCCAGTCCTGCACCACCTGTTGGAGGCGGGCTCGATGTATGCCAGGCAGGTATCTGTGACTTAAATACTGTTATTGTGCCCGTTTTACAGATGCAGCAACTGTCAAAGATGTTGAGTGAGTTCACCAGGGTGAGGGGGGTGACTGGCTGATGGCTGTGTGCTGGCGATGCCCTGGGCAGTGAGGGGATAATGCAGTGTTGATCGAGTGTGCACAGTGTCCTAGGAGACTGACATGAGCTGGGTCATTTAATATAGGCCACACTGTAACTGTGTGAGGTTGGTATTTATTATTCTCATTTTACAGATTAAGAAATGGAGGCTCAGAGAGGTGAAGTGACTTGCCTGTGGACACACAGTGAGGGCCAAACCTGGGACTGGGCCCCAAGCAGACTGGCTCTAAACCTGAGCTCTCAGCCACCCTACCCTAGACTGCCTCTCCGTGATTCTGACTGTAACAAGGATGGGGGACAGAACGACAGGGACCGGACCGTGAGGGTGGGAGGAGGGGCGACTTGGAAGCCGGTGATGTGAACTGAGAAGTGGTCCAGGGGAAGGGCGGGAGGTCTAGGAGATGGAGCTGAAAGTGGCAACTCCAGAGGGTGAGGGAGTTCAGTGAGGCAGTTAAGACAGTTGGAGACCCAGCCTGGACTGGAGAGAGAGAGGAGTTGACGGGGGACTGCATGTGGGGACCAAGCAGACGAGCCAGTCAGTGGGGACCTTAAAAGTACAGAGGTCAGCTCTGCCAGTAATGGAGGGCTTGGCCTATAGCCTTCTTGGAGCTTCTGGAACCCCTTTGCAAAGGGGTTTAATTGGAATTAATTACTAAAATCGAAAGCAAGTTACTTAGCAACAGGCATTGGTTTCTTGACTCATGGAGTGGGGGCTTTGTGAGGCCTCGCTTTTTTTCTCTTATAAGAGTTTCCTGATCAGATGTAATGGTACGTGAAGAGTCCATGTCAGATAGTTTGGAGCCTCTGGCAAGGCTAACAGGAGAATCATAGTACAGAACCCTGAGTTTGGGAGCAAAGTCATGCCCTCTTCTCCGGAGAAAGAGATCAGGATTTGCTGTTGGGTCCTGGCAGAGACTAAATGCCTGGCCATCAGGCCACCAAGGCAGACATTCAGGCACGTGCAACAGCAATCCCTCGTCAAGTGGAAATGGCGTGTCCAAGGTCGGGCTCACACTGGAACTGAGGGGACAAGCAAGTTTTGCATGAGCAGGAAGTGCAGACTCTGCCAGCTCCCACTTCTGTTGCTCGACTGCGTGTCCATCACTGCACAGGTGTGGCCTCAGGGAAATTCCAGCTGGTTGAAGAAGGGAAAACGAGAACCTGTGTACTCTGAGGGTTAATTCCAGGAGGGCTGGAATTAACCTGTTGTTTTGCTGAAGAAAGAGAGGCACCTGCACAGAGCCACCCCGGGATCAAGGCATGAAATGTACTGATTAATTGTGTTGTTTGTGGCCACGGGTTCAAGGCGAGTTTGGGGGCAGTCGAATAACAGCTTGTCGGGACTGCTCGTTGGTAACAGCGAGACTGATGATTGGCACCTGGTCTTGGTGAGGCACCTGGTCTTGGTGAGGCCCCAGAAGCTCTGCTGCTAGGGCTGGTTAGGTAGCATGCACGTGCCTGTGTGACCAGCAGGGCACAAGACTCTGTGTTAGGCTCCCTGGTGGGAGGTCTGTGTTCTCTGCTGGTCTCTGATCCGAGAGAGAAGCCACATCCAGAGCGGCCCTGCAGAGGGAGGACAGTCAAGCTCGCACACAGCCCCGCAGACCTTGTGAGCGGCCCTTGGCTGTGATGACTATCCTTGACGCCTGCTCTGATATCAGTTCCCTGACGTTAAACCCAGCATATATGGGGTTAAAACCAAAAGCACCCCTCCTCTTTCCCCGCTCCTCTAACTTACATTCACATGTAAATATCAGTTTTTGAAACCTTTGTATCCCTGAACTTCCCGAGGCAGATAGAAGTTTCAAATTAGAGTCCAGGTGGCCTCATTTTGGCTGGTGACACGTCCTCTGAAGTGTTGTCACAGGGAAACTGACATCCAGACCCCAACGCCTTGGCTTCCTGGCGCCAGGATCCACCGCCCGTCATGGAGGCAGAGACCCACCTGCGGGATTCCCTTACCTCACCATCCTCCCCCACAAGCAGCCTCTCAAGGCCAAACGCAGGCTGGTGGGAAAGCGCCAACCAGCAAGGCCACAGGCTCCCAAGCAGCTGCATTCTTCACGACCTTTAAAACCCCTTGCCTCCCATCTTTCGGGGAGACGGGACAAATTTGAGGGCTCACTCTCATCTCCTGGCTGATGTCACCCGAAATAAAAACTCTTTCCTTGCCATAAGCCTGGGGTTCCAGTTTTTATTTGGTCCCGCTTGTGTGGCTGGTAAAGAACCTAGGTGTGTGTCTGGTAACATCTGTACTTGAATGCTGTTGCTACATTGAATTCTTTCCTTGCAGTAAACCTTAGATTGTAGGCTTTGTCCTGTGGCGTCCCGTGAATCTTCTTGAGCATTGAACCCTGTCTAACTGCCACCAGTAGCATAACCTGGCTTACAGGTTGTATTAATTTTCTGTTGCTGCGTAACAAGTTACCACAGACTATAGGGGCTCAAAACACCACCGATTTATTATCTCACAGTTTCTGTGGCTCAGGGGTCCCACGTATTTCAACTGGGTCCTCTGCTCAAGGGCTAACAAGGCTGAAGTCAAGGTGTCGGCCAGCTGCGTCCCCATCTGGAAGCCCATCTGTTTTGCGCTCCCTTGGCTCTTGGCAGAGTTCACTTCCTGTGGTTGTGTCACCGACTAGGGGCCTGGGAAACTCAGAGGTGAGTTCAGAAGCAATTAACTGTTTTCCAAGTTGTTTCTTTTCCTTTTGTATGTTAAGGAGATGTAACCACCAAACATCCTGAAACTGACCAAGCCTCCCTGCAAGAGCTGTGCCCATGATCTGTGCCTTATTTTTACGCAAAGATCTCTCCAGGAGGAGCTCAGGCCTCATTATGTGGAAGCACGTTCTCCAATTGAGCCTGTGCAGGCAAATACCCGCCTCTCTCTTTTGAATATTCATTCCCATCCGAAATTAAGGTCCCTGCTTCCCTTTGTTCGGGGACGCCACGACTTTGGAAATGATTCCTCATGGCCTCGTATTTGCTGCAAGTACACTTTACTTTGTGAGACAGCTTGGACTGGTGTAGAGGCCTATTTAACTCACCAGGAGGCGAGCCCACTTGGTTCGGTGACAGTTGTAGGACTGAGGCCCCTGTTTTCTGGCTTCGCTGGTGCCCAGGGGCCGCTCTCAGCTCCTAGAGATCACATTAGCAGTTCTTGGCCTTGTGGCTCCTCCTCTGACAAAGAGCAGCTTCCTTCCTTCAAGGCCGGCCCCGTCCACGTGAGCTGTTGCCCCGTTCTTACTTCTCCACCTGGCAGCGGGAAAGGATGCTCAGGGAGCAAGTTGGAAGCCTCTCTTTGCAGGTTTTGAGGCAGAAGGGGCTTCAGTGTGCTGGAAAAAGAGCCCAGGGCCTTCTAAGGAGGCGTGAGCAGGGTGTGGGAGGAGGGGCAGGGCTGACCTGGGGGCAACTGCCCCGGAGGGAAATGGGGGGAGGCAGCCCTTGCAGTGTGAGCCCTGGCCTGGCTTTGGGTCCTCCGTCTCCTGGGGGCGGCCCCACCAGCCAGAGGGCAGGCTCTCCCACCGGGGACAGCCTTCCTCAGGGGGCTCCTCGCTCCCTCCTGTCCTCTGAGAAGGAAGGAAGTCACTTCTCCAGGCAGAAACAGCAAGTGGGGCAGAGGAGTGTGGGTGGAGTGGGGGTGTCCTGCTGGACATAATGACAACACAAAGTGTCCCCCACCCCCAGTGTGCCCCAGGCCCCTCCCGTCTAGAGGAAAGCAGCCCAGACACTTATCTCAACTGGGTATTTGACACTAAGTCATCCTTCCGGGGGAGTTTTCACTTTAAAAGAGAAGTCTGGAGAGAGCAATGCATAATCCAAAGGAGTATTTTGTTCCAGTAGAATTTCAGATATCCACACAGGATCTATATTTTTGGTCGGGGGCTCCAAGCCAGAATAACCCTTCCTTACCCCCACCTGGTAAAAGAAAAAACAACTGGGCACCCACCTGTTTCACCTTCTCGCAAGAGGGAAGGATGTTGGCAACGGGAGGCCAGGGCTGTTCTGAGTGTTAGGATCAGGTAGCATCACAGCCAGCGCTTATTAAGGCCTTAGTGCATGCCCCATGATATTATCTTGTCTCATTAAATTGTCAGAGCCCCTCCATGGGGTCATAATTGTTGAGGGGAGATGGAGGGTAAGAGTGGAGGTGAATGACCTATGTTACCTACTTGGATATGGCAGAACTGGATTCAAACCCGTTGTCCGTTTGACCCTCTGCCCAACTTGGGTCCTAACCATTCTGTTAGGACAGCTGTATGACACTGCAGTTCCCGATTATGACCACAAGGGAGCGCCACCGCTCCACACATGAGTGCTCTCAAACTTGCTCGAAAAGACTTGCTTTTTAAAAAAATCATCACCATCACTATTTTCTGATTTATCACAATAACAACTACTGTAAATTATGCACTTACTATGTGCCAGGCCCTGCACTAAACACTTTACTATTAGTGATGAGAACCATCATTTCTTCATTGACAAGAACAGGAAGAAGCCAAATTCTTGCCTCTACATTAAAAAATATGGTGTAGGAGGAAGACAGAAGAAGATGGAGGGGAGATGCCATCTAGCATTCCTCAGATCGGAAGGGTCTACCGAGGGCCAGCCTGATGGAAAAAGATCCACCTAAATGTACATTACCGTGTGATTTCAAGACACAGCAGACAAGGAGAAAATCTGAAAGCTACCAGAGAAGGGGGAACATGCGATAGCAACATAATCAAGTGTGAGGGAAGAATAAGACGTTTGCAGAACCACAAGTTTCTTTCCCATCCACCCTTTCTTAGAAAGCTGCTGGTGGATGTGCTCCACCACCACGAAGGATGAGGAATAGATGGGATCCAGACAAGAGAAGCGAGGGGATCGGCTCAGTAACAATAAAAGGGGGCTCCGGATGACAGCTGTGAGGCTGCCTGGAGGAGAGAGCAAACTGGCACACAGTGTCCAACCATGTGCAGAGGGAGTTCCCCCTCCGTGAGATTTGGGGAAGAATGAGTGGCAGGGGAAAATTCAGCAAATGAAGAACAAAAATCGAAAACAAGGGGCCGGCCCGGTGGCGTAGTGGTTACGTTCATGGGCTCTGCTTGAGCGGCCGGGATTTGCTGGTTCAGATCCCGGGCGCGGACCCACGCACCACGTATCAAGCCATGCTGTGGCGGCGGCCCATATAAAGTAGAGGAAGATGGTCGTGGATGTTAGCCCAGGGCCAGTCTTCCTCGGCAAAAAGAGGGGAATTGGCAGTGGATGTTAGCTCAGGGCTAATCTTCCTCACCAAAAAACAAAAACAAAAATAATGATTCCAGGAAAAAATGTAATGAAAAGTACATAACTTGGCCCATCAGTGAACATTAGTTTACATAATAATAATGTAAACATGGAATATTGATTTAGCCACAATTATTATGAAGCTTTATTAGGAGGACAGGAAGGGGAGGCAAAGACACTTCTTTTTTTAGCAAAGAAGCACTAAATCCTCTTTTTTCCACAAAAACAAGTGAATACTTTCTGCGAACTGATATGTCGCAGATGCGTGACCTGCACTCTCATTCCCACCAGCTACGTGGGCAGCGGCGGCTGGGGCGGGCCGGCCCGGGTATGGGCAGGCTGAGTCAAGACACAAACTGAGGCCCCCGCCCATAGCCCCCACACTTCTCTCCCACCTCTGACCGCCGTCCTGCAGCCCGGCCTGCACGTTTGTGCCCAGACCACCTAGTTCACATGTCCAGCTCTGCCTCCTCCCTCCTCTCTGGGTGACACCTTGGCCACCTCTCAGAGGTGCGAGTGCACACTCCAGCAGCCAGGAGAACTGGCCACAAGCCCACATGGGGCTGGAGAATGGCGTGTGCCCCAGAAAGGTGGAGTGCTCTAGGTAGACGTGTCTCCTTGGCTCCACGGACCCCTCACCCCTTAGGGAGGGCAGTGGACAGAGTGGGACCCTTGGAAGGCCGACGCCGGGCAGAGCCCTGGCTCCCCGCCTGAGGCAGCAGTAGTCTGCAGCGACCGGAAGCCCAGCCAAAGCTTCCGATGCATCAGTGATTCTCAACTGGGGGTGGTTCTGCCTCCTGGGGGTCATTTGGCAAAGTCTGGGGATTTTTGGTTGTCACACCTGGGGGAGGGGCGCTACTGGCATCTGGTGGGTAGAGGCCAGTGATGCTGCTGGACATCCTGCAGTGCACAGGACAGCGCCTCCCCCTGTCCCTCACCAACAAAGAATCATCCAGCCCCAATGTCCACAGTGCCAAGGTTGAGAAGCCCGATGATATGTGTGTGCGTGGAGGCCAACAGACTTGGGGTTCAGACCTTGACTCTGCTACTGACTTGTTCTGGGATCAACTGTCCCATCTCTCTGTGCCTCAGTTTTCCCATTTGCAAAATGGGCTTAATGACAACTACGTCACAGGGTTGTATGAGACATAAAAGAGACTTGATATGGAAAATGCCTCACGCACAGTAGGTTCTTCAGTTTTATGGGTGTTTCTTAGATGGGGGAAAATACGTGAATAATATTTTTAAATGGATAAATGAAGAAACAGCAGTAAATGCATATTTATTTATTTGTTAAACAAAGGAAATAGCTAAAAGAGTTGAGGGTATCACCTCCAGATGGTGGGAGTCGGGCTGGAGGTACGGAGAGCAGAGGACAGCCCGTGTCGTTATGAGCTGTGTACCGTATTACTGAAGTTGAAAGTGGAAGTTAGAGACCTTCAACATTGACATTCTTCCTCCCATGTAGGTGCTAATTGCTGTTATACAACAGCGTGAAATCGCTGTGTTGCGTCCCTGAGCGTGGTGCACACCGCCGAGCCCTGCTGGGTCCTGCATGCTCCAAGTGCCACCGGGACCTGCCCCCTTTTTCTTGCCGCACCAGAGCCCTTTCTAATTCTGAGGGTACAGTAGTCAGCCTGGGCTGTCATAATACCATAGACTGGGCGGCCGAAACAACAGAAATTCATTCTCTCACAGTGCTGGTGGCTGGATGTCCCAGATCGAAGTGTCTCCAGTTTCTGGTGAGAGCGCTTTCCTTGGGTTGCTGCCTTCTCACTGTGTCCTCACAGGGCAGAGAGAGAGACGGTGAGAAGGAGTGTGGTGGGGCAGGGACTGGGGCCGAGGTCCCTGAGGCCAGGACCATGGACTCCTCGCCCAGTGCTCCATCTCTTGACCAGCGCCCATTCCCGCCCCACTGCACCATGAGTCCAGATTCCAATGGCACAGTGCATCCAAGCCATCGAATCCCTCTCCTCCACTGTCACCACCCTGTCCCGCACCACCACCTTCTCTCCCCTGGATGACTGCTCAGCGCCATCCCCCCAACCCCTCATGAGTCTCCCACTTCCACTCCCCTCCCAACAGCCAGGGGGAGCTTGTGAAAACTCAGTTGGGGTCATGTCTCTTCTTGACTTGAATGCCTTCCTGTTGCCCTTACAACCAAGTCCAGACTCCTTAGGTGGCCCAGAAGTCCCGATCTGCCCCTGCCAGCTTCCTCAACCCATCTCCAGCCACCCTCCCCGCTGATTCTTCCCCAGCCACACTGGTTTCCGTGCTATTCTAAAACAAGCCAGCCTCTTCCTGCCCAGGGCCTTCCTGTATGCCATTTCTTCTGCCAGGAACTGTGTTCCCTGATATTGTCGGTGCTCGTCCCTTGACTTCCTTCAGGTCTCTGCTCTGCAGCCACCTCCATCCCCTTCCTGAAGTGGCCACAAGCTCCCTCCACCTTCACTGTCATGTCACCCTGTCATGTGGTCTTCTGAGCATTTGTCACCATCTCAAACTATCCTGCTTGTTCATTTGTCTATTTGTGTGAGAAAATGTTGACTGGAACCATTCCAGATGTCCCATGCGGGTGACCAGGGCTCACCTCTGAGGGTCTAAGTGTTGAATAAATTGATTCTTAGTCGGGGTCAAACATCGCCACCCCCAACACATTCATACCCAGAGTTCCTGAAGAGATGGACAGACCAGCGCCTTCTCCCAGGTCAGCCCCTGGTGCCATGCACACCTCATCCCACGGAAGGGACGCCTGGAGCAGGGGAGGGCCCCCAGGCTCACTTCCTCAAAAGCCCTTCCTCCACCACCTTCTCCCAATCTAACCGGGCCCACCTGTCACTCCTGCCCAAAGCAACTATGATTTGGCCTTCTAAGCATTATTACCATTTCCAGTCTTAGATGCCTTGGCGAGTGTCCTTGTTTAATGCTTATTTCTCCAAGAGGGTGGGACCTGGCCTGTGTTATTCATCACTGTGGCAGCACCAAGCACAGAGCCTGGCACTTAATAGGAATTCATTAAATATTTGTTGAGCAAATGACAATTAATGTTTTTGTATTTAATAGGAACTTCTGGAGTTCAGCCTTCCTCCACTGGAAAGCATAGTTCCAATGGCAGAAGGTCAAGCACAGGCAAGGCCAGATGGGCAGAGATGGGCAGAGATGGGCAGGTGGGTGGTGGGTGGGGGTTGGGTGTGCCTTCTGGCAGCAGGAGCAGGACCAGAGCAGAGGGAGGAGAGAGGCCCAGGCAACCCCTGCGCACAGAGTGACACTGAGGCCAGAGAGATGAAGGGTGAATGGGTCTCTTGACTCACACCCACATTCTTAAAATAACGACGTAATGATGATAAATGAGAACAGGAGTTGTGATGACCCAGACGCTTCCTCGCATATGACCCTTTGTGATCCTAATAACCATTTTGTGGGATGGGTAATGGAATTCCCATTTTTTCAGATGAGGAAAGCAAGGCGTAGAGAAAGGCAGGCACACAATGTTTATTAAATCGTCCCAGGCAATTCACACATATTTCCTCATTCAATCATTGGGCTGAGCTGAAGCTGTTACCATCACTGTTCTTTACACAAGGAAACCAAATCTCCAGATGGAAAGTCTCCCAGGTGTCAGAGCCAGTGAGGGTAGGCCTGGTCCTAGAACCCAAGGCTGTTGCCACCCACAGTCTCTGCTTCTTCCCAGATGCTGTGCAACCTCCCCTGTGCCTGAAGCCTCTCGGGTCCTGCCCTGCTGGGATTCACACTCTTAAGCCAGGGCATCTCTCTCCAGCCCCACCCCTCACTCCAACATCGTCTTCTTTTTCCTTTATTCCAAGGACAGGGACAGCTCACCTGGCCCGCTTTACCAGGACAGAAGCCATTTTGCAGAAATAAATACATCCAATAACTCACACATGTCCTTTATAAATGTTGAAACTTAAGAAAAATGGTCAGCAGGCTGGATGAAATTCTTTCCCAAACGCTGCATATTCGACCATTACTTTAATGTATCCTGAACCCAAGTGGTTCTGCGGATGCCTGCAGGGCAGCTGGCGGGGGCAGGACCCTTTGACCCTGCACTGGTGTCCCCAGAACGCTTGAGTCCTCGTTCTGCTTCTTACTGTTTTCCTGCCTCCTTATAGCGCCCAGCGTCACTTCGCACAGTACTGGTGTGCCAGCGTCTAGAAGTGGTGTCCTGACCTTCCTCATGTGCTGAAGGCTGGAAAATAAAGCTTGTGGGGACTGTGTGTAAAGCCATGATCTGGGGGACTTTGCGAGTCAAGCACCAGAGCTTTCGTGCCTTAGATTGCAGCCTCCCGGGGGGCTTGCTTCCCATGTCCAAGTGTAAGAAACCTGGAAGGGGGCCAGATTCAGGGTCTAATAGACGTCACTTTAATTCTCAGCTCCCCACAAATTATGTGACCTCCAGCAAGAAACTTGACCATTCTGGGCAACATGTTCCTCATCTGAAAATATGTTATAATATACGGCAAAAGCGTTGCTATGAGTTCCACAGACGGTTGCCTTCTCCCCCGGGCACACCACAACTCCAACACCCAGCCCGGCTGACTGTGACCCGGAAGCAGTGACGTGCGCCACCTCCAGGCCTTGATTCCCAGGTCTCCTGCGAGATCCTCTCTCACTCGTCACCAGCCGGCTGCAGAGCATCCAGGAGAGGACTCCGAGGCCCAGGTGGGCAGCAGAGGCCTGGATCCCCGCGTGTGCTTGGAGGCTTGGAGGAGGAGCGCACTGGGACCAGGGTGAGCCAGAAATGAGCTTCCTCTGCCTGAAACCACTGAGATGTCAGGAGATGTGACTGCAGCCCAGCCTGGCCCACCCTGACTAGTACATAATACACGAAAACTTACCTTCTGCGTGGAGATTAAACAACAGCAATTATCATGATGACTGTTCTAAGAAGTTTACGTGTATTAACTCATTGTTACAACAATCCTTTGAAGAGGAGACTATTGTTATCCCCAAGTTACATCTGAGGAAATGAAGAAGGCGAGAAACTTGCCCGAGGTCATATGACCTGTAGGCCGCAGAGTGGAGGTCCTCCCAGACAGGCTGTGCCCTCGGCCCCGCTCCTCACCACCACACTGGACTACCTCTCTCTGAAGATTGCCCTCAGTGTCCGGTGGGTTTGGGGTTATTAGTTTTGGGCAATTTGGGGAGCAGAGCTGAGTAATATCTGATGTGTTGGGCAATTTTTTCAAAATCCCTGAATCTATAATAGCCTGTCGGATTTTTTTGCATTGGGTTCTTCCAAACTTTCAATAACAGATAATTCCACACTAAGCAATGCATGTATATTCACGTGCTGTGCATGAGTTGGGTAGCTGTGTGTGTGCATATGTGTGCATGTGATGGGAATGTGTACGCAAGATGCACTTGTGTGTCTAGTGGGTGAGTGTATGGAGACGTTTGTGTGCATGTGGTAGATGTGTGTGGCAGGCTTGTGTGTATCAATGTGGTGTGTGTGTTTACATGCATGTAACATGTCATTCCATATGTGCACATGTGGCACACGTGTACCTGGGCATTGTGTGCATGTGGTGTGTGCTGTGTGTGGTGGACATGTCCATGTGCTATGCATGTGTGTGATGTGAATGTGTGTGTTTTTGTGTGGTGTGGGTGTATGGAATGCGCCCATGTGTGGGTTTGATGTGTGTGTGGGGTGTGTGCATGTGTGGTATGTGTGTGCATGCGTCTCTGTGTGTTTTGGGTGCAGTGGACAGGTGTGTACTCTCCCACATGCACACCAGCTACACACATGCACACCATATACATGTTCACATTTCTCTTGCCCTCACCAAGCCCCCCATGCACAGATATGCGCACCACAGACATAGAGATGCACACTACCACACAATTACAGCACAAGTATGCATGCATGCACACTGCATACTGACACACACCCCACGTGCACACCTCACCCACTCTACACACAAAACACACACAGGCACTTTCCTCACTCTCCCGCCACCTCCACATGCACCCCCACCACACCGGGAGCCCCAGCTGGCTGGACCCCAGGACGTGGATGCAGAGGTCAAGGGTTCAGGAACAAGCACTGTGCCTGAGGCTCCCCTCCAACCTGAGGACAGCTGCCCCTGTTCCTGACTCGGAGACCCCCACGCAGCTATGTGGACTCAGCCTCAGCTTCTCCCAGAGAGAATTCTCCAAAATTCTTGATGAGACTCCAATCACAGAGCCACAGCCTCTGGGTGTCTGGGACCAGGAAAGCACGGCACTCTCAAACCCCGCAGTCCTCCGGCTCAGTCCTGGTCACTGGGCAGGGCACAGCCCGGATGTCACCTCACCCAGGAAGCCTCCGCAGACCCTGGCTGGAGTGGGGATCCCTCTTCTGCATTCTCCTGGCTCCCCCTTTTTGCACTGGTCACATAGTATTTTTATTATTACTTATAATATAAAACTATAACTTTATAGTTTTAAATATTATTGTTTTCCTTTTCTGCCTCCCCAATGAGACCTTCAGCTCCTAGAGGCTGGAATCTGTGTCTGACTCCACTTGGCGTCCCCAGTGCCCAGCCGAGGGCCTGGCGGAGTGACCACTCACTTGTTTGTATTCTTGCTTAATCAGCAAATTGCATTTTAGCATCATGGACTCTGAAGATTAATGGGAAGGCCCCTCCGTGCCATGTTGCCTGCATTCCAGTCTTATGTGGAAATTCATATAGTGCTCTCCAGGGAGGGATTACCGCTGGGCAATCTTAGGACAAACCATGCTTTCCTTCTGTGCAGGCTGTGCCTCCTGCTAGGATTCCCACGTGTCTGTTGGGGGAGGTGTGAGATGGAGGAATCTGAACCAGGTGCTTGGCACCTGGAAGGGTGAGTGGCTTTGGTCCCTGGGCCAGGTCCATGGACAGTGGGGCGGGCCGCAGGCAGGAGCCGAGGGTCTTCAACAACGTCAAGGGCACTACTCTAGGGTCCAGGTAATAACAGGTGGCTTCGAGGTCCAGACCTCTGGCGGGTCCAGACCACAGACTGGCCCTAGCAGATTGAGGGTGCCACGGCCGCAGCAGTACCCAGTCCATTCTGAGGCTGTGGAACCAGGGTGGCAGGTTTGGGAGCACAGGGACAGGGTGGGGGGCACCTGTGGCAGAGGCCTCAGTGCTCTTACAGTGGTCGTGGCCTGGGGCTCTCAGTGGCCCGGGGCTCTCAGTGGCCCCATGGGTTGTGGCCGTCACCATTGCAGGATGGAATAGGAAGAATGCAGCAGACACTACTTCCCGGGGGAGAGAACTTCTTTGTAAGCACATGTGAACCTCGACCCCCCTTGGGCGAGGCTTGGGTTGGTTTCAGGGACTGAAAGTCTTGCATTTATAGGTGGGACCAGAGCCAGTGCAATACGGAACATTACTGATGTGGCCCCACTGTGCTCAGCTAGTATCATAGGTCTACTTCCCTAGAAATAGACAGAGCCTGAGACAGGAATGCTCGTTCTAGTGATTTATTGGATGGTTGCGCTCAGAAGGGGAGGGAGGTGATCAGGGCAGTTCGGGAACGAGCTAAGCAAGGATGCTCTTGCAGCTGGAGACCTGCTGCAGCCTGACCCCATGGGAGCTCCAGAGCGTGAATGGTACCACCGAGTCAGCTGCTCCATTATTTGGTCATTAGCCGAGGGCAGCTCTGGGGAGATGGGGCATCACCTCCCGGTCAAGGGCAATGATTGAGACAAAGGGGGCAGCTTTATGAGCAGCCAACACTCAGGAGCTGGGGGATGGGCACTGGCCAATAAAGGGATCTGGGTGGGGCACTAACAGCATCCACTATAGTTGGTGTCTGCTCCATGGCCCTAAAATCAGGCGCCTTGTACCTTCCATAGACCACTGGCTCTGTTCCCACTCTCCGAGGCCACAGGACGCACCCACTTGACAATTCCTGATATCTGGAGGCAGGGTATTTAGACTGCTTGGCCATCTGAGCATCCTTTGCAGCTGAGAGGCCAGCCTTGGCATGTGGGCACTTCCGAAGGACTCCTGAGCTCTTGGCATAGCGATGAGGGGGCAGGTGGAAGCGTCCACCTAGGAAGCAAGAACCCAAGAACCTCACACCCTTGTTATTTTGGGCTGTCTGCATGGATTCCAATGATGCTGTTTTCTCAAATGTAGAAGCAAGAGTCGAATATTAAACTAAGTCATCACCGTGTTACTGACAAGCTCCCCACAGGAAAGGAAATTGTAGCCACATGAAATATTTATGCTTCGCATTGCAAGGATGCTGCCGACATGACAGCCGGTTGTTTTCGTTTGTTGGTTTGGTTTTCTTTTTTCTTTTTCCAAAGTGGATTACAAAATGGCCTCCAGTGAGGAAACTGAGAGAAATGGTGTGCCACTCCCAGGGCTGTCATCTGGGACAAGGCGGGGTTCCATGATGGAGAGGGCATGAGAGCTGCCGTCCCTGGGGAGGCTCCAGGGACTAGGTCACGGGCCTGGCCTGGAGGGCGGGCACCTGTCCCCACTTTGAAATAGCCGTGTCACGGGGCCCAAGAGCTACAGCCTCCCAAAGGCTCCTCCACACCAGCAATTATTATTTTTCCAGATACAATTAAAAGAGTCACATAATTATTTCTTTTCTAAGTATCACCACCTAATATCTGTTGGGAAACCCAGTTTAGAGTCCCTTGTCTGGGGTGCTTCCTATGCTCAGGTTTGAGAAGTCCCCCTGCCCCCTGGGTTCCCGCCGCCCCAAACCACCCTCACGTCCACCAGCCTGAGGACAGAGGCCCCATCAGCGGGCGTGCTGGGGAGGGCTCATCGCGGTCACCTGCTGATGAGTGCTCCCTGCGTGGCCAGAGCCCCTTTCGATCACCACAAGAACCCGACGAGCTTGACCCATTACTATCCTTCCCCTCCAGATGGACAGATGGACAGACGGAGGCCAGGCAGGCTCACCCACACAGACCCCCAGGGGCAGGTAAACGGCAGGCACGACTTTTACCTCATCTGACGGACGCCGGGGCCCCTGTCCTGGCAAAGCCACCACCAAATGCCACTTCAAAAGGCCTGGCCCTGGCTGACCCAGCACAAGACGAAATAAGTGTGTTCTCAACTTTTCAGAAGTTTTATTACAAAGAAGTTTGAGAGAAGCACTGGGCACCAAGACAGACGTTCGCCAGGGCCGAGAAACAGCGGCAGACGACATCAAGAACCAAAACCCCAACCAAACCCCGCACCACGCACGCTTCAGGATAAACCGCGTTTCTGGTCTCGACTTTTCTTCATAAATAGACAAAAGTCGTCGTTGGCAATTTTAAATAGATGGTTAAAAAAAAAAAAACGCAACGCCTCCAAGTGTGGCTATAAATTGTCCGGTTCTTGCTGTACAGACGATGAAACGGGTTGGCAGCCGCTTCTGTGCACGTCTCCCTGAAGATAAAACTTAAAAAACATGTGCTAAGGGTCATATAAAATGCTTTTTACCTTAAAGGAAACTACTTTCTTCCCCCCACAAAATAATCTTACAGATGTCTTCAGCACAGTTCTAAAACACTTAGTCAACTACTTACACGGGGCCAACAGTTCATAGGGTTCAGAATCTTTTGTTCACACTGTAAAACTGGGTTTGCACGTCTGTGGCTGGGCTGGCCCCTGCCCCATGCATCTGGGGGTGGGCTTCTGTTGGTGAGCGACCCCTCCAGGGGCAGCCCACATGAGCGTGGGCCGGGGCCAGACGTCCAGACAGAGGGTGCGGTGTGCAGAGCGAGGAGCGGGGGCCACGGTAACCCTGGAGCAAGCAGGTCAGGGGGCGGAAGGTTCCTGCAGATTCTTTGGGCTGGCGGCGGGCGGTGGGCTGCCTCTGCAGTCTGGTGGGAGGTCGAGGAAGAGACTCAGCCCTGGGGCATTGGCTGTCACTGCTCTCTCTTCTCTGTCACCCTGCTTCCTGCCAAAGCCTTTTTCTCTGCTGTGGGCCCCTCGGGCGCCGAGCAGTGGCCTTCCAGCAGCCTCAGGGAAGAGGGGGGAGGCGGGATTAGGTGAGGTAGAGCGATTTATCCCTGGGGAGCAGGCTGTGGGAGAGAGGAGGGGCTGTCAGAGCCAATGTGACCTCACCCAGGCGCCAGGCGCTCAGGGGCCTGGACACAGGGCCCCGTGCAGCACCAGGACGTCCGCTCACTAGCCCTTCACCCTGATCCCAGATTCAGCTGCCCCCAGAGGATGAATGAGGGGCATGTGCTGGTCCCTCCCTGACCATCCACTAGGCAAAATCAAACACCCCTCCTGGGATCCTGGCAGGGGACCACCCGGTCCTCAGCCCTGGGGGAAGGTGGGAGCAGTGTATCTGTCCTTCACCTAAGCTGGTTCCAATGCCACCATCCCTCTCAGGTCAGTTTTTAGTCACAGTGTTTCTTTTGTAAATTTCAAACAATTAAAGAAGGACCGGCACTTTTTTTGGTGAGGAAGTCCAGCCCTGAGCTAACATCCGTTGCCAATCCTCTTTTTGCTGAGGAAGACTGGCCCTGGGCTAACATCCGTGCCCATCTTCCTCTACTTTATATGGGACACCACCACGGCATGGCTGACAAGCGGTGCATTGGCCGGTGCCCGGGATCCGAGCCTGTGAACCCCGGGCCAGCCACCCAAGCGGAGCGCGCGAACTTTATCGCTATGCCACCGGGCTGGCCCCAGGGCAGGCACTTTGTATGTTTTTAACGTAGGGCACTCATTTGCGACAACATGGGTGGACCTCGAGGGCATTATGCTGAGTGAAATAAATCAGGCAGAGAAAGACAAATACCATATGTTCTCACTTATATGTGGAACAGAAAAAAACTCAAAAAACAAAAAACCAAGCTGAGAGATACAGAGAACAGATTGGTGGTTGCCAGAGACAGGGGTGGGGATGGGTGAAATGAGGGAAGAGGGTCAAAAGGTACAAACTTCTAGTTATAAAATAAATAAGTCCTGGGGATCTAATGTATAGCATGGTGAGTACACTTAACAATACTGTATTGCATATTTGAAAGGCACTAAGAGAGTAGATCTTAAACGTTCTTCTCACAAGAAAAAAAAGTTATAACTACGTGTGATGATGGATGATAACTAGACTTATTGTGATCACAATATGTAAAGTAGCAAATCATTATGTTGTACATCTGAAACTAATATAATGTGTCAATTATATCTCAGTTAAAATAAATAAATGAAATAGGGCACTGCTTTGGTCTGACCTCCATGCTGGGGGAAGCTCTGACATTCTGTGATGTCCATTCAAGACTCCCCCCACCTCCGTACTAGGACTGTTGGGAAGGGAAACTGGTGAGGGGGAGGGTGGGAGGGTCTGCACCTGCTCGGGGTGGGGAAGGGAATTCCTGCTGAGCTGAGCCTGCCCACCCGGTGGACTCTCCAGCAGGGCACATCAGAAGTGGGGGCACGTGCCATGTGTGATGGCTCATTGGCGGCCTCGGCAGGGGGAGGAGCAGAGCAGCCCAGCACCACATTTCCCAAGTGTGGCCGCGGGATTCATTCTTGCCAGGGGAATGGGAGCCGGGGTTTGGAGGTTAAGGAGCAAGCGTGGCCTCTCCATTCTGTTTTGCAGTTCTGTTGGCTGAAATGAGAGGTCACTCTCTCTCTCTCAGGAGGTGGCGCAGGGATCCAGGAAGACTTTCTAGAGGAGGGACAGTTAGCCTGGGTTTGAAAGGCTAAGTGCAGGAGGGGAGGGGAGGGGATGCCCTGAGCACAAGGACCAGCGCCAGCCAAGTGGTGCTGGAGTCTGCATGTGGAAGGGGATGTTGGGCTGCAGGGCTGGTGGGGTACCACTAAGGTTGGTGATCCCTTGTGTTTGGCAGTCGGCCCCTTCTCCTAGGCTGTGGTCAACACTGCTGGTGCCTCACCCAGATCCCTTCCCACAGCCAGTTGCGCCAGGTGGGACCAAGTCTGCGGAGGAGGCCTGACCACAGCTCCCAGTGGGATCAGGCTGAAGCAAGTCTCCAGCTGAGGCCACACCCTCACTTGGCTCCTTCTCTCCCCGGCCCTGCTTCCCTCCCTCCCCTTCTCCCGCCAGCTCTCCCTCAACGGTCATGGTCATTGAGGGACCCAAACCCCCACTGCCTCAGGCTCTGCTTCTAGGGAAAGTGACCCAAGACAGATGACATTATATGAACATCACATGGAAGCACTTGTGAAAAAACCAAGATGGAAGGAGAAAAAGCAGGATGGAAGGCGGGCCGTGCACCAGATCGGCCGGGTCCTTCTGGGGCCTGGCTTTGCTCCACGTCCTCTCCTGAAGTGCCCCCGAGGCACTCCCACGGGGCTGACAGCGACCTGGCACTGTTCCACACCCCCAGCCTTTCCCCACCCTGGTCATCCGGTCCCGCTCTCCAGCATGGGCAGGACCAGGGCCGCACCAGCCGTGGCTGGAAGAGGACTGACCTGCAAGTGCTGACGCCACACTCCCCGCCAGGGTAACTGCTGTCCCAGTCTCCGCTGCTCGTGTGGTTGGAGGGGCCAGGCGAGCGGGATCCAGAGCTGCCGGGGAACTCGGAGATGTGAGGGAAGTCCTGCCGGGGAAGGAGGAAGCCAGTGAGCAAAGGAGAGAGACAGGAACTGTGTGTGCCCGAAGGTTCCAGAGACGCTTCCTCCGCTGGCACAAAATCTCCGCTCAGCCTCTCTGCCCGGAATGCATCTTCCTTTCCCCACTAGAGCGCCTTTTGAAAAATTCAGCCCTTAGCTGCACCAGAGGGTGAAGCACTTTGCTTTCAGGGCCTTTCCTTGTCTGGGTCTCAGTCTCCCAATCTGTACAATGGAGTTATCGGGCTGAACGACCTCCCAGGGCCATGCACATCTGTGACAGTGTCTGTGGACTGTTCGGACAGGGGCTAGGGCTGATCTAGCAGAGGCCACAGTGGCGCCAGCCCCTCGGGCCAGAGAGCAGAAATGGATGAGGATGAGAGAAGGGGGGCCTCGGATATCCTAAGAATGTGAAGAATCTGTCTGGCAACTTGTCAACTGCTCAGTGCAGCCAGTCCATCTCAGGTGAGGTGTACTAGACCCATTTCATAGATGTGGTAACTGAGGCTCAGAGAGGGAAGGTGCCTAGGCTGAGGTCACATAGCTGGTGAGTGGCAGGGCCAGTATTTGAAATCCCAAGCTGCCTCCCCTCTCCACATGGGGTCCCAGAAGTGCAGTTCCTACTGGGCCCTGCTTACCTGTGGCCCTGGAGGCGAGGGGCTCATAGCCAGCTGCACCTGGAGTGCCATGGGAGTGGGCAGGACGGGAGGCTGGGAGGCTGGAGACATGCTAACAGGCGGACTGAGGAGGGCGCCCTGGGCATGGGGGGGCAGTGGCAGCTGCTGGTGGAGTGGGGGGCTGAGCGGGAAGGAGGGTGGCGGAGGCGGGGACGCGCTGAGACCCGGCAGCAGCGACTTGGACCCCAGCGTCCTGGCCAGGCTGGCAGGGGATGCCCCGCTGCGGAAGGCCTGCAGGTCCGACGGCGTCAGGAAGGAGGCCAGGCCTGGCATGGCGTACATGGGCTGCTTGGGCGGGAGCATCTTGGCCGGCGGGTTCTCCTGAGTGCTCTTGGTCTCACCTGGGTCCGGGGAGCTCTGGGGAAGATGATCAGCCAGAACATGAACCGTGAGACCAGCTGGTTCTGCCACCCACTGACGTAGCCCCTGGCTGGTCTCTGGTCCCTTGGGGGAGAGCTGTACTAACCAGAGATGATCAGGGTCCTCAGTGCACTTGGCTCTGACCATCTCACCACTCCCCGCTTTAATCCCTGGGGGTTCCCCTGCCCGTGGCGGGCGCCATGCTCATCAGCCCGGCCAGTGAGGCCAGGATGATCCAGCAGGGCCGTCCTCTATTTGTGCTCCTCCCCAGCCTCTATACCTTTGCAAGTGCTGTTCCCTCAACATGGAACACCCTCTTTGCTTGGCCCTTTAGGGCCTAACCCAGGAGCCATGTCCTCTGTAATAGCTTCCATACAACACCCCTGCCCCCTTGGGCCACAACCCACCACCGCACTGAGCCCCCTGCAGTGCTGGTGCTGACAGAGGAGGCAGAGAGTGCGGTCTGGAGTAAAGGCCAGATGTGAAGATGGGCAAAACTGGGTATGAATCCTAGCACGGCCACAACAAGCTGGAACATTTCAGGCAGGTGGCTTAACCCCTCTGAGGACTGGGTTCTTGTTGGAAGAATTAAATGAAATGACGTGCATGTCAAGCACCCCGCATGAGCCTGACACACAGGAGGTGCACTGGGAAGCGACCATATTGGTCTTACCCATCCACTCCAAGACCTATGGTGTTGACCTCAGCGGGCCTCAGTTCTCGCTCCATCCCTCCAGGGCCCCACTCTTATCAGGGCTGTGTCTAGGGATTCCAGGTGTTACCTTGGAGACAAGGCTGGCCCTGTAGGCTGCCAGAGCCTTCAGATATTCCTTCTTTGCTGCCTCGGTCTTCCTCTTGTAGGCCTGAAAGATCCAAGACAGGGCAACATCGGGGAGACGTTAGGTGATCAGCCTGAGGTCACACAGCTGGTAACTGGCATTTGCCTCTGAGATGCTTCTGCTCCCTCTTCCCCCTGGAGGCCCTTGAGAGGGGGCCAGAGCATACGGGCAGTGGGACAGGAAAGCTCTGGCCTGGACCCCAGACTGTCAGAGTTGGAGGAACAAGATGGATGGAGACGCCTGTTCTCATTTTACAGATGAGGAAGCAGAGGTCCAGGATGGTTAGGTCACTAGTGAACGCAGCTGGAACAGAGCAGAATTGGAGAGGACCTAACTTCCCAGCTTACAGATGGGCAAACTGAGCCCAGTAAAGACCTCTGCAAGAGGCCAGTTCCAGAGGCTGGGCCTGGTTTCAGGCCGTCCAAGTCTGTCATTGGCTCCAGGGGCCTCAAAGCCTCGGGGGATGGCCCAGAAAGGGACGGAGACTCACCTGCTTCTGCTCCTCTCCCAAGCTGTCCCACATGGAGGCCACGATTTTGGACACATCCCCAAAGGTGGCGCTGGGATTCTGTCCCTTGATGACGGCCTGAGTGTCTCTGAAGAAGAGTGCGTAGGCTGACACGGGCTTCTGTGGCTCGTTGGGGTCCTTCTTCTTCTTCTTCTTCGGGTTCTTGCCCTTTTTTCCTGGGTCAGCTGAGGGTCTCTTCTCTCCCGACATCTGCCCGGGTTAGAAAATCAGAGAAGCCCGGGGCCTCTGCCAAAGGGACTCAACCCAGCCTCCGGCAGAGCTGGACTTTCCTCAGGCCCATCACATGCCTGTCCGGCCCACTGCACAGGCAATGACTGCAGGCTGGCCGGCTGCCACCCTGGGCAGCTTGGGCCACACTGTAGGGCTAACCACCCCCTAGGTGGGGGAAGCAACAGACAGACAGACACACACACACACACACCCTGGGGAGGAACACTGGGTTTTTTAACTCATTGGGAATCAGCAAGATGGTAAAGTTGATTCAAAGAAATACAAGAGAAAGAGAAACTGGTTAATGCCCTAGAGAGCAATAAAACTAACACTTTTGGGGTTTTTAATCTTTTCTACCGGACAGAAGTCATTTGCATGTCTACAGGGAAAAATTAATTTCCCTTGTAATCAGACAAAAATCGTTTACATCTCTATCACTTTTTCCCAAGTTAATGTCTACCTTTACAGAGTGTGAAATCCTCAATAATGAACAATGAATCAAAACAAAGGTACCTTCTCCCCGGAAATCAGAGCATTCTCGAGTGAGCCTGTTAGACGACGCTGTGGGGTGCCAGTGAAAGAATGTGCAGTCACTTTTTTTGGCCTATTTCCAAATTTTGGATATATTTTTTTTCTTAATGGCTGTCCCCTCTTATGATTACAAATAATCCCCAGAGATTGTCCTTGATTACAAGAGGTTGGTCTCGTCAACCATGTTTCAGTTGTGCAACTTGGGGCAGGCGGCTCAGTTCCTGTGGCCGCTTGAAGTGGTCGGGTGGGAGTGAGGTTAGTGTGACTGTCATCGGGTGTGGCCTGACCCTGGACCCCCGGCCTCTGGAGCAGCCAGACTCCAGGACCACAATCCTGTGAGCACCTGACTTAGGGCTTCCAGGGTGGGGAGGGGATGGAGATGCTCACCACAGACCTCAGGGGGGTCACTATAGGACCCTCAGGCCACGCAGGGATCAGGGACTTCGGTCAAAGGTCCTGGAACCTGCAGGGAGGACTGGCTCTGTGCATCAAGAAGATGAAGGTGACACCAGGGAAACCATGAGCCAGCAGGTAAGACTCAGGCCTCCATGTCCGAGGGACAGTGAGGGGCAGTCTGTGGCAACGGTGGTTCTGACCCTGAGCCTTTCTCTGCAGCCACCACCTCTCCAAGCCTCGGTTCTGTCAGCACCTTGATGAGGCACTAGCACAGGGTAAGGGATGCAGATGCACCTAGTAACTCACGAAGAGCTGAGCGGACATGGCAGTGCAGGTGGTTAAGAGCATACACGCTGGAGCCCGAGTGCAACCACCTCGGTTTGATTCCTGATTCTATGACATTGGATAAGTTACTTACCCTCTCTGTGCCTCAGTTTCCCCCTCTGCCAATCAGAGATACTAATGGCACCTACCACATAGGGTTGCGACGAGGATTACATGGATTCATATTTGTGTGCTTAGAACACGTCTGGCCCATGGGAAGTGTTTTAGAAGTGTTTCCTAAATGAAAAATAAAATAAAAACCACCCCTGCCTGGCCTACGAGGAGACCAAGTTATCCTGAGGATGAAGCTGGACTGGGATCCAGTGCCCACCCCAGCCCAGGAGGTCAGGCTCTCTGCTAGACAGCGCGGGGGCCTCTGCAGGGCCACATGGGGAAAGGGGTGAGAAGCCCTTATGAGAAAGAAAGGGCACCGGACTGAGGGCGGCAGGGTGTCGTGGGATCAAGTCTTGATTCTGCCACCAGCTCTGTGGGAGCCTCCTGGCAAGCACTGCCACCCCTGGCCTTTCCAGGCCTCTGCTTCCTGCCCCAGTGAAACGAGATGCTCTCCAACAGAGAGGGAGATTTGGAGTCCATGCAAAGAAAGGACCGGAGCCTGGACAGTGATGGGCTCTCATCCCTGACGCGTGCTTGAAGAGGCACGACCACCCCCGACTCCAGGGATGCTGAGAGGGGGCGTGTCCCCAGTGGGGGGGTCATTTTTAGTGCTCCATCACGTGGTCAGTGCTGCCCAGAGGTGCCCTCTGCTGGACCACACATTTTTGTCAGAATATTTTTGCCTAAAAGGCCGAAGTGGTCATAAGACGTGACCCTGAGGATCTTGCCCATGCCGTCAATGCCTCTGAAATGACCCACTGGCCCTCAGGAATAAGCCTTCATCATGTTTTCACGGAATTTTCTCATCCATCCCCTTGACATTTGTTGGTGTTGTCTCCGCTTTATACTCAAGGCCATGGGAGCACAGAGGGGCAGAGTTTGCCAAGGATGCTGAGCAAATTCAGCAGAGGCCAGATTTCCAGCAGGCGCTATTTCCACTGACCAGGTGTTCCGGCCAGTGGTCCCCGTTCTACCTGCTAATTTTCTTCCTCCTTTTGTACAGCTACCCTTGTAGTCTCTTCTAGAGGACGGGCCTCTACGTTTCTAGAGGCCCACCCCCCTGCTGACAGGAGGGCATCTTAAGGCCTTGCGTCTCCACCACCACGTACCTTGAAATGCACTTCCGACTCCTCCTCCTGAGTTGAACTGGAGGGAGAGGGGGTCGCTGACTTGCTCCCTGGGGGTGATGGGGAGCTGTGGGCGATGCCGCTCCGGATGCCCATCTGAGAAATGAGCTGGGACTGGCTGAGGGCGCTCATGTGGCTGGCCAGCATCGTCGGGCGGCCCAGCAAGGGCCCTGGCCGGCCCGAGTCATAGGCAGCAACCTCCGAGTGGACCATCTCCTGGATCTAAGAGAGGAGAACAGGGCATTCTGAGTTAGAAAGGACCCGCCCTGCCACCCCATCACATCTGCACTACGGGACCCAGAGGAGAGGCATGCGGACGGGAAGTGGAGGGTGGCTGGCTCCCCTCTGAGCTGTGGTTTCCCCTCGGATCCCTGAGAGGTGAGCTCCCATTCTACTCTGCATGATTTAGTGCACCTCTGGGGGGCCTATGGCTCCTTGACAGTTTACCATTCTATTGACATTCACCCTGCACAGATGGTCAGCACTTCAGCCCTTGCCAGAGAGCTCAGTCCAAAATGGATCATTTTATTGACATTGAGTCTTCCCTCCTGGAACACAGTATGTCTCTGCATTTATTCACTCTGCAGCATGACAGCAAAGAGCACCGACACTGGAAGTCAACTGTGTTTCACTGCTGAGTGACTTTGGCCAAATTACTTAACTCTCTGGACTTCAGTTTCTTCATCTGAAAAATGCGGCTAATAACTAAACCCACCTTCTAGGGTTATTAAGAATTAAATGTGCCTGGCACAAAGTAAGCCCTATATTGCATAAGGGTTTGTTAAATACATAGAATAAATGAATCCCTTAATAAATTTTTGCATTTTTCTTCCTAGAGGTAATTTTTTAATTAACTACTCCCTTTGATATTTTCTAACTGGTTATTTTTGGAATAAGAAAGCTACTGATTTTTAGCTACAGGCATTTCTCATACAAAAAACATATTTAGAATAGTGTATACTTTTCACCTAAACATTATATATATGCACACACACTGTTCAGCGAGGCATAGCAATTTGTATGCTCATAATTATTTTTATTTCCTCTGCATCTGTGGTTATTTTCCTGTTCTAATTTCTCATGTTGAGTATCTGTGTTCCTCTCAGTTTTGCTTCCTTAGGCAAGCTCATGGGTTTTCTACTTTATTATGTAGGGTTTTTTTTCTCCTCAAAAGAATCAAATCTCAAGTTTATCACTTCTATTCCTTCTCTGTTTTCTAATTCTTAAATATCTAATTTTAATCTTTATTTATATCTTCCTTTAATTTTTAAAGATTTATTATTGTTGCTTCCCCCTCAATTTTGAGTCGCATTTTTAATTCATTATTTTCATTCTCAATTTTTAGTAATACATTTAACGCTATGAATTTTCCTCTGAGTGTGACTTTAACCTTTCTCATTAACTTCATCATGTAAGATTTTCACTATTGTTCTTTTTTATGTATTTATTTAATTCAGTTTTAATTGTCTCTTTTATCCAAGTGCTGTTTAAGAAGAGGTTTGAAATTTCTAAGAGGTTAATTTTTGTTTGTTTCTTTTCTTTTTGTTACTAATTTCTAGTAACAAAAATGATCAAAGAATATGGTCTGTACTATTTGTACTTTTGAGAATTTATTAAGGTTTCCCTAATGACCCAAATATGTTTAAATTTTGTATATATTCTACAGTACTTAAAGGCAAAGGGTAAGCTGTGTCTGCAGATTAATGTAACAGTATCATATTTATCTTTCTGATCAGTGGGGATTATATTATTTGGATTCCTTTCTAAAACTTTTTGGCTTGTCTAAGTTGTCTACAACTTTTCTGCTTCCATTAAAATCTCCTTTTATGTTTGAAATTTTTGTTTTGGGAATTTGATGTTGGTTTTTATTGCAAAAAGAAAACTGGCAATTATATCTTCATTATGGAGTGACTTTAAATATTATTATAAAGTGTCTCATTTTTTTGTGTGTGTGTGAGGAAGACCAGCCCTGAGCTAACATCCGTTGCTAATCCTCCTCTTTTTGCTGAAGAAGACTGGCCCTGGGCTAACATCCGTGCCCATCTTCCTCTACTTTATATGGGACGCCGCCACGGCATGGCTGACAAGCAGTGCGTCCGTGGGCGCCCGGGATCCGAACCCGCGAACCCCGGGCTGCCAAGCATGAACTAAACTGCTGCGCCACTTGGCTGGCCCAAAGTGTCTCATTTTTGCCTTGAATTCAGTAGCGTTTGATATTAACATTGCTCTCTTTGCCCATATATATATTTGTTTGAATTCATCTGGCATGTCTTCATTTCTGAGGAAGTTTCTTTTTTACGTTTCTCTGAGTTTTCATTTTTTTAGGGTTATTTTTATCAAATGTGGGCATTTGTGTTGTGGTCAGCTTTAGGAAAAGAACCAAGATGTTTCCCTTTCTCTTTATGCCCTGGAACAGTAAAAATAACATAAAAATTATATTTTCCTTAGAGAAATAAAAGTTTAGACAAAAAACATCTGAGGCCCAGTGCTTCTTGAAAGATTGATTTTCATAATATTTTCCATGGCTAATAGGTCTATTTTAGTTTCCATATTCTCTTGAGTTAGTTTTGGTAAATTATATATATATATAATTGTCTACTTCATCCAGATTTTAACACTAATAGCATATAACTGGGATAATATTATCATACATATTTTTAACCTACTCTACGGTTTTTGTAGTTAAATACCCATTCACGATTGTAATATTGTGAATGTATGTTGCTTTTTAAATTTTTCCTTCTCCAAAGTTGATATATTTTTAACTGTCTATCCAAAGAACTAGTTCTCCTATTTTTAAAAAAACCAATTTAACAGATTTTCTGATCATTAATTAAATTTTGCTTTCCTCTCTATTAATGTCGCCTTCAGGTATCATATGTTGCTTTTTATCTAGCTTTTCAAATTCAACAATTTACTTATTTTCACATTTTCTTTTTTAATAATAGAAGTATCCAGGGTAGAGGTTCAAACAGGAGCACTTTTGCCATTTAGGGGACATTTGGCAATGTCTGGAGACATTACTGGTTTTCACAAGTGACTGGTGTGTGCGTGTGGGGGGGTGCTACTGACATCTACTGGGTGGTGGCCAGAGATGCAGGACCCCCCCCCCCACAACAAAGAATTATGGATCCCAAATGTCAACAGTGCTGGGGCTGAGAAACCCAGCTCTGTAACTATGATTTTTTTCCCCTGAGAAGGATTTTAGCTGCATCATATAAATATTTTTAAAATATTCTACAAGTGAAGATTTGATTTTCCTTTTTACTCTAAAGTTATTTGGAAAAGAGTCTTTATTTAATGTATCCTTTTGTTATTGTGGTCAGAGAACATGACTCCTAGAATTTTATCTTTTTGGTACTGAGGTTTTCATTATAGCTTAGGATACGATCAATTTTTGTAAAATTTTCATGTACATCTGAAATAATGTTTACTCTGTAACGTACACATCTCTCCATGTGTCTATTCAATAAACTGTTTTGACTGCTTTAGCTGTGAAATCTCGAGAAAAATGAGTTAAAGCCTCCCACTACTATTGTGTTCCCATCAGCTTCTCTATAGAATTTAAACAGGTTTTCTTCATATATATTGATGTGAAGTTATTCATTCCCATAAATGTCTCAGAATGCTATATTTTCATTATGGCTTCTCCTTATTAATAAAAAAAAGCATCTTCACCTCAATTAATGCTTCTATTTTAAATCCTGCTTTACCTGCGATCATTATCACTCTCTTTATTTTTCCACTGTTTTATTTTTGTCCTGCATCACTTGAAGTGTGTATCTTACAAATAGCATATAGGTAGGTTTTGGTTCTGAGTTAATATAATATATTGTGAAATATACATTTTATTATTATATTAATCATAAAGAAACCTGAAAAACAGGCTAAAAGTGAACTGTTTTAAAGAGTAGAAGGTTTTACAAACAATACGATTAAAAAATGGGCAAAGGACTTGAATAGACATTTTGAAAACATACAAAAGGCCAACAGGTACTGAAAAGGGGCTCAACATGACTAATCATCAGGGAAATGCAAATCAAAACCACAATGAGATGTTATCTCACACCTGTTAGAATGGCTGTTATCAAAAAGACAAGAGGTAAGTGCTGATGCGGATGTGGAGCAAAGGGAACCCTTGGGAACTGTTGGTGGGAATGTAAATTGGTACAGTCACTATGGAAAATAGTATGCAGGCTCCTCAAGAAATTAAAAATGGAACTACCATATATATGATCCAGCAATCCCACTTCTGCGTATATAACCAAAAGAAATAAAATCACTTACCTTGAAGAGATGTCTGCACCCTCATGTTCATTGCAGCATTATTTACCAGAGCCAAGACACAGAAAACAACCTAAGTGTCCCTGAACAGATGAATGGATACAGAAAATGTGGTATGTATATACAACGTATGTATATACAATGTTATTCAGCCATAAAAAAGAAGGAAATCCTGCCTTTCCCAACGATATTGGATGGACCTCGAGGGCATTATGCTACGTGAAATAAGTCAGACAGAGAAAGACAAATACTGTATGTTCTCACCCATAAGTGGGATCTAAAAAAGCCAAACTCAAAGAAATAGAGTGTAGAATGGTGGTTGTCAGGGCCAGAGGGGCAGGGGAAATGGATGAGGGTGGTCAAAGGGTACACACTTCCAGCTACACAATTGACAAGTTTTGGGGATCTAATGTACAGCCTGGTGACTATACTTAACAATACTGTATTGTATACTTGAAAGTTAAGAGAGCAGATCTTAAAAGTTATCAGCACACACACACACACACACACACAGGTAATTATGTGAGGGGATGGAGGTATTAACTAGCCTTATTGTGGTAATCATTTCACAATATATACAGATATCAAATCTTCACGTTGTGTACCTTAAACTTACAAATGTTAAATGTCAGTGATATCTCAATAAAGCTGGAAATTTTTTTTAAAAAACTAAAAAAAAAAAAAAAGAGTAGAAGGTTTGAAATCTATTCTCTAAACATCCTCCTTTCCACTCCAAAAGGTACACAGTCTTCCTTTGATGAGTCTTAGAACCAAGAATCTGATATTATTTCCTAAGGGCAAACCGGTCTTGGGGCTCCGTGTTTAGGGCTTGTTTTTTATTTTAGTTTTTTCTTCCCAGCTGACTGCTTTAGCATTCTTCAACCAGATATTCCTGACTCAGTAATTCAATCTACTGCCAACACTTGATAATGGCCGACTTTTGAATTTTTGCAAATCTGCCAAGTGTAAAAGGCTCTCAAAGCTGTTCTACTTTGCACTGTCCTGATTACCAGAAAGGCTGAACACCTTTTCCTAAGTTTATGGGCTATTTGGGTTTCTGTTTACACTGCTGTTGGGGAGTGTAAACTAGTACGATAAACACTTTAGGAGATAATCTGACAATACCCAGTATGTTAATGATGCCCATATCCTATAACCTAGCAATTCTACTCCAAGATAGTATATACTATAAAGAACTTTCCCGCATGCACAAGAAGATACATATACTGAAGGAAAATTTTTAGACTCTGAAATGGGCAGATGAATGTCTTTTCAATGGAACACCGGGCATTGGCTAGTGGACCTCTGGGGTTATCTGTTTCTACAGAAATCTGTGATTTTTGACTTTGACTAGGCTATTTTACAACCTTGTAAGCTGTAGAAAAATGATATTAGTGCAACTTATTTTTTGTCATTAGAATTTTTTTAATTGTGGTAAAAAATACATCTAACATAAAATTTACCATCTTAACCGTTTTAAAGTGTACAGTTCAGTGGCATCAAATACATTCACATTGCTGTGCTACCATGAACACCATCCCTCTCCAGAGCTCTTTATATCTTGCAAAACTAAAACTCTGTACTGATTAAACAATAACTTCCTATTCCTCCCTCCCTGCAGCCCCTGGCAAATGTCAGTGATATCTCAATAAAGCTGGAAAATTTTTTCCACCACCATTTTACTACTATGAAATTTGACTACTACTCTATGAATCTGACTACTTTACACGCAGTGGAATCACACAGTATTTGTTCTTTCGTGATTGGCTTATTTCACTTAGCATCGTGTCCTCAGTGTTCATTCATGTTGTAGCATAGGTCAGAATTTCCTTCCTTTTAAAGGCTGAATTAAATTCCAGTGTATGGGTATACCACACTTTGTTTATCCATTCCTCTACTGATGGACACTTGGGTTGCTTCCACGTTTTCACTACTGTGAATAGTGCTGCTATGAACACGGGTGTACAAATATCTCTTCAAGATTCTGCTTTCAATTCTTTTGGATATATACTCAGAAACAGAATTTCTGGATCATATGGTAATTCTATTTTTAATTTTTGAGGAACTGCCATGTTATTTTCCATAGTGGCTGCACCATTTTACATTCCCACAAACAATGCACAAGGGTTTCAATTTCTCCACATCCTTGCCAACACTGGTTTTTTTTTCTTTTTTCTTTTTTGATAGTAGCCATCCCAGTGAGTGTGAGGTGGAATGCAACTGATTCTTATCCATAAAAATGCAAATAAATGTGGTCTGGTAGAGGTACAGTTGATCCCACCCCATAGAAAAGAACATTCTACGAGTTGTTCCAAAATATATTCTCTCACTCTATAGATATCAACCAGTTTTGCATTTATCAGAAAATTTATTTCAGCATTCTTGGTTGCCTATACATGCACCTATTGGTCAGATTCTCCTTTTAGGCAATTGTAATATATTACTGGTGTCCTCATTAATGAATGAATTAAATAAATTGACACATTTCATTTTATATTTGTATGAGAGTCATGGCATTACCTTTCAAAAATTATACAACAAAGATGATCATTACAGCATTTTTTTAATTCCAGAAAAACTGGAGATAATCTAAATGTTCACCAATTGGGACACGGTGAAAATCTGTGATGGAATTCTGTACTGAGTTAAAGTGAATGACCCAGAGCAACATCTACCAATGTAGATGAACTCAAAAACAATAATGACTGAAAAGAGTTTCATGAGGATACATACAATACCTTTATGTACATGTTAAAAACATAAAACATTAGGGACATATAAAATGTGGTAAAAGCATAAAAACACCTACTACAAAATAGTGGTTATTTCCTTCTCAGAAAAGAGAGACAGATACAAAGTGTGCTTAACTTGTATCTGTAATATTTTATTTCTTCAAAATCAGATCTGAAGCAAAAATAATAATAATAAAAATAACATTGGCTCGTCGAAGTATAGTGTTGAACTTAAATGTGATGGGTCCTGGGAAGTCTGGGATGAGGGCAGATGGCTGGCCTCCATATCACTTAATTGGCTATGTAATGCATCCTGAAATAAGGTATGACTGATCCCCTGATCTCCAACCTGGGTTCCAAACTCTTACATTCATTTGCCTAACTGACGTCTTCACTTGGATGTCCCACAAGCACATCAAACTTAACATCTTGAAAATGGAACTCGTAATTCTCCTTAAATCTGTTTCACCAAAACACTAAATGGCACCATCAGTCTTGCAATTGTCCAAGCCACAGACCTGGGCACTAAGTTTGATTTCTCCCTTTTCCTTACACACCCCCTCCCTTGGCCCAGACACACCTCTGTTGGCTCTACCTCTACACTGAAACCTAAATCTCTCGCACACCTCTCCCTCTCAAGCCAATGTCATCTCTTTTCTTATTTTATTGTCTTGCTCCCCCTCCCCACCACCAATCTATTTCCCATACAATCACCAGAGGGATCTCTAAAATAAGTAAATCAGACTATGCTACTCCCCTCCTTGGCTTCCTGATCTCCTTAGAATTAAATTTAATCCACTTACCACGGTTTTCAAGGCCCTGCATTATTGGACCCCAGGCTAACTCTCCAGCTCTTCTTGTACACTGTCCCCATCGCTTACTGCACTCTAGCTCAACTTGACTTCCTTCATTCAGGTCTTCAAACATAGGAGGGCTACCCCTGCCTTAGGCTTCTGTGCCTGCAGCTCCCTTGGCTGGGAGCATTCTTCCCCTCTATTTCTGCATGTGGTTCCTCATCCTTAAGTTCTTAACTTGAATGTCACCTCGTCAGAGAAGCCTTCCCTGACCACTTTGTCTAAAAAACCTAACCCACTACCATTATTCTCTATCATCATATTGTTTGTTTCCTTCATCATGGTTATTTCAAGCTATAATTATTTTGTTCATTTATTTGTTTATTGTCTCTGTTCCTCTCTGGAAGCTCTATGAGTAGCAGGCTATCTTGCTGACTAATGTATTCCCAAGCGACTTTGATAGTGCCTGGAACATAGTAGGTTGGTACTTCATAAATATTTGATGAAGGATAGAAAAAGGAAGGAGAGAAGGATGGTATTCCTGGTAGGTAAAACTCCCCACTTACCTCTTTTCTTGAGAATATGATGAAATTCAAGCTGTTTATGGCAACAGAATGGGACAGATTTGATAGAGAATCAGAGGAGATGTACCATTGGTTGGATATTTCCTTCTTTGAGTCAGATCTGGGATAGGACATAGTCATTCCCTATGGGATCAACAATCGCCTAAGATTTTATAAGCCAGAGAAGACTCAATCTTCTCTACATCTTTTTTTGGAGTTTCCTCCACCCTCCTGGCAAAAAAAGTATAAATAATCAAAACAAACCAAAAACATAAAGTACAGAATAAAATGATAGAAGAATAAGTAGTAAAATAGCTATCAAAGTATGTATAAAGAATCTTATTTAAAAATCAGGAAAATTAACCCATTCATATTTATTGCGAAGATAGAGTTATTTGTTCATAGTTATCTCAGCCTATTTTTTTGCTTCTTTGACTTTTTCCCCCCTATCTTTCCTTTGTTGACCAAGTTTTACCTAGTGATTTTTATGCCATTATACTATATCTCTGCCTCCTCATGTGAGAAGAAAAATTAAACTTTTAATTTTTCCCTCCATCAGTGATTTGTGTTCCAAGTTACTATTATTAATGTTTTTTCATTAAATCATTTATTTCAATCATTATTTTTACAGTTGCATTGTTTCATATCCATGATAACAATAGTACTTAGACATTAACTCTAGGTTTTGCTGTTTTTTATACCAAAAAACCACTGTTTTTTATACCAAATTTTCCTATACTTGATTTATTTCATTTTTTAATCAATTGTACTGCTTCTTTAAGTAATTTTTTATCCAAAGGCTTCTTTGAAATAAGAAAAATATGCATGACACTATTTTTGTATGCGGGCAGTATTTATTTAATTTTGCCTGATACTTGGTAGGCTCTTTTGAGCTGAACACTTTCCACTTTCTTCAGGTAAGTGATATTTTATACTATTATTTCTTTCATTATTGTCTCTTTTTCATTGGCCTTTTTTCAGAGTTTCTTATTAAACACATTGAATCATCAGGATCTTTGATCTTTCTGGTCATAATTTTGAGCTCTTTAACTTCTTCCTTGGAGTTTTGGGAGAAAATCTTGAGCTGATCTTCTTTGCTTATTTGATCATCTGCAGTGTTGTTCAGTGCTTGCACTGCATTTTTAAATCCAATCATCTCATTTCATCTGAAAGCAATCGTTCCTGATTTCAAATTTTTCTCATCACATAGATATACTATATAACTATATAATTTTTCCCCATTTCTTGGAATAGGATCTTCAGAATGGACCTTCTTTAGAACTAGAGATTCTGTACATTTGTCCAGCGATTTTTCTTTATATTCCTAATGCCTAGATTAGCATCTTGCATACAGCAAGAGCAAATGCTTGTTGGACCTATTGAATAAAATTAAAGATAGAATAACAGAATTGGGTGTGATCTGGGAATGATGTCAAATTTGGCTCTGCTGTGTCCAGGGTCTCCATGGAGGGTGGGTAGAGAGCTGGGCCACTTTGCTCCTGCTAGAGTTACAAATACATTCTCAACAAACAATTGTCAGACCTTTGAGGAATGTCTGCTTTGTGATGGACATAAACAGGCAAGAGAGCCGTGGGAACAAGAGAGCCGGCCCAACAAGTGCCCTTCAGGGTCTCACAGTTTGTTAGGGAAACAGACCCCCATGTAAATAAATATATGACTGGTTATTAATAGACACAATTCAACAAGACATGGGAACAGCCACTAAGCATCCCAGATCTTCTAGGGCATTAAAAAATTTTTGTCCTAATTTCCCCAAAGCGAAAAATATGCCCCCAATTTAAAGCCTGCTCCTCGAGGATGCCACTGAAGTAGACACAATAAATGCCTAACCAGATCTCTCTCACCATGCCACCACACCTGTCCCCAGTGTGCTGGGAGGGTTGGCACCTGTTCCCTTCTCCAGAGAAGTGCCTTTGGCCAAATCCAGCTGCCTCCCTCAAGGGCTATGACACCCCACAACCCCGATGGCTGGCCCCACAGCAGACCTCAACCATTGCTTGACTGACACAGAGGTACAGAGGCCAGCCCCCTTCCTCTATGGTGCAGGCGAGCTCCAGACCTCCCCCTGGGGGAGAAACACTAGCCTTCCTCAGGTTCTCTATCTATATCAGGCTGAAGCGAATTTTGGCTGAGGCCACATCCTTGCTCAGCTCCTTCCTCTGCGGACCCTGATTCCTACACCCTCTTTTCCTGAGAGTACTCCCTCAATAAACAACGTTCACAAGAACCTCGTCTCAAGCTTTGTTTCTAGGGGCCTCACCTAAGTCATCCTCCATCGGGTCAACTGGTCTCCCCTCTCTGAGGGCTGCATCCCAATGGCATCAAATCATGCTCACTTCCCTCCTGTTGTTAAGTGAAAATCTCCCATACGTCCAGGTCTCCTAAAAACTTCTGTCCCAACTTTCTTTCTTTCCTGCACAGCCAAGCTTCTTCAGAGAACTGTCTATCCTCACTGTCACTAGGGCCTCCCCTCCTGTCAGCAACTCAGCTGGCACGTGTCCTCACTACTATCTATACCACTATAATGATTTTCATTGTCATCAGGAGGAGGAGAAGGAGGAGGAGGAGGAGAAATTGATCACATTGGTTTATAAAAACTGTGTAAATTTCAGGTATACATCATTATATTTCAGCTTCTGTATAGACTGCATCACGTTCACCACCAATAGTCTAGTTTTCATCCATTATCATACATCCCTGCCCTTTACCCCTTCCGCTCTCCTCCCACCCCTTTCCCCTCTGGTAACCACCGATCTGTTCTCTGTATCTATGTGTTTGTTTATCTTCTACATATGACTGAAATCATACGGTATTTGTCTTTCTCTGTCTGACTTATTTTGTTTAGCATAATACCCTCAGGGTCCATCCATGTTGTTGCAAATGGCACAACTTCATCTTTTTTATGGCTGAGTAGTATTCCACTGCATCCGCGCATGTGTGTGTATGTGTATATCCCACATCTTTATCCTTTCATGCATTGATGGGCACTTAGGTTGCTTCCAAGTCTTAGCTATTATGAATAATGCTGCGATGAACATAGGGGTGCATATATTTTTTTGAATTAGTGTTTCATATTCTTTGGATAAATACCCAAAAGTGGACTAGCTGGATCATACAGTATTTCTATTTTTAATTTTTTGAGAAATCAAGGAGGAGAAATTTTATTAAGCACTTACTATGTGCCAGAAGCAGTGCTAAGCTTTTCCACATATGACTCACCTAATCACCATAGCTACCATCAAAGGTGAGGAATACAATCATCCCCAGCTGAGGAAGCCAAAGCTCAGAGAGGTTCAGAGACTTGTCCATGATCACACTGCTGCTAAAGGTGGAGCTGGGTTTCTCCAGACCATCATACCCTCTCCCTAAGCTACGATGCCTTCCCAAGACCCTCCTCAGTCCTCAACTCCTGGGACAGCTGCCTCCTCTGACAGCCCTCTTCCCTCTGTCTAGGGCCTGGCTCTTGGCTGTCCAGCTACCTCTCTAGGCAGTCCTTCTTGGTCTTCTTCAGCCCACTCCTTAAACACTAGCCTTCCTCAGGTTCTCTCCAACCTTCCCTCCTTTCTTGCACTCCCCCTGGGTGAGTCTGTGGGTGCTACATGGACACCTATAAATAGCGGGTGTCCCCCGGTGATGATTCTAAATTCCCATGTCCCACCTAAGGAAGTGTTTCATTTAAAGCAAATTTCAGGTTTTAAAAAAAAGGTGAGATCACAGGAGAGGTACACAGAAGTGGTCAGACGATGTCCATCCCTCCACGCATTCTAGAACACTCTATTGGCTCACAGGACCCCTTCTCCAATCAGAATTCAGCGCCCTCTGCCCAAATGTTCAGCAACCATTGCCTCGTCCTAATTGGCTACAGCGGATGCTGTGAGGGCTGCCCATCTGCCCTTGGCCTACCTTGGAGGTCCCCCCAGAGGGCTAATGCCCCTGCTGATGGCTTCCTGTGTCTCCCCACCTGAGAGGGTTCTCTGCCCCAGCCGGCCTGGAAGTGCTGAGCAACTGAGGCCCCAGGAGTGACCCTCAACCAGTGAGAGAGAGGAGTTTGTGGACAACACCTCAGCTTCCTCTCCCCTCAGCAGGACAATTCTAAGTGGCAGTCCACACGTCCCTCAGAGGGTCCACAGCAGGGCTGTCAATGTGTCCGTTCCAGTTGCCACAGTGGTCACCACTCACCAGCCTGCCCTTTCCTGGCTTTCTTCCCGCCCAGTCTCACTCCCCCTCTTCCTTCACACGGCGTCCTGGGATCACCCCCAAAACAAAACACTTGCACCCAAACTTTTGTGTCAGGGTCTGTTTTTAGGGGGATCCCAAATCAGGACACCAGCCCTCCTTTAGCCCCCAGCATGGCTTCCTTGAGTCCAGGTGCCACGCTGGCCTCCAGAGTGACCCTTCTAGAGTATGAAATGTCTCCTCCCTGCTCAGAATCTTTCCAGAGCTCCCCCGTGGCCTGCCAGCATTGTCCTAGCCTTGTAAAACGCCCACAGAGATCCATACCATCTCTCTCCTCCCGACCTCTCCAACCCATTCCCAGAGCTGCCCATGGGCATGGAGACCTCTCTCTAGAATGGAGACTTTTCCCCCTGTGGCTCTGCATTATCATCCTTCGAGGTTTACCTGAAATGTCACCTCCTCAGAGGAGCCTTCCCTGATCTCACACTCCTCTTCCCTCCTCTGGCCAAACTCTCTTCCTGAGCCTTTCCCAGGGCTCATATGGTGGGTATCAAGCATCTGCTTACGTGCAGAGACACAGAATGTGCCTCCCCAGCCCCCAGCAGGCAGCCCAGCACACAGCTGGCACTTATAAGATATCTGGTACCGAAATGAACCAAGCCTCCTGCTTCCCTCGTGGAAACATATGGACACGTCCAGGAGCCACATCTGCACCCTCTCCAGGAAGGATGGAACGGAGGAAACAGTAACGAGGTGCCCTTGTGAACATAATTAGGTTCGCCTGGCTTAATAGATTCTCAGGGCTGCAGGAACGTAAAGGTGTTGTTCCCAAATTCCCCATTTGCAGTCTCTAAGTGGAGCAGCCCCAGGCGCCGGGGGCACCCACTCCCACACAGCGGAGAGAGGATAAGACATCGCACCTTTCTCCCCCCAGCCTTCTCCTGATCACAGAACTAACACCCCGCCCGCTTCCTCCAAGGGAGGGACGAGGTGTCATTAAACACAGCCTCACGCTCTGCTGGAGGAACTGCAATGCTTCTCCTGGAGACCAGACTGAAGCCTCGGCCTCAGTTCCAGAGGGTCCAGAAACTTCTGCTCAATTACCGAGCACAATCAGACCCCAAAGGAAAATTCACAAGCTACTGACCAGCATTCTACAACCCCTTCCAGAGTCTCAGAGTAGCCCTTTCTAACAGACGCTAATATCCCTGTGTTACAGAGGATGGAACAATAGTTATAATGATAATAACACTTCCTATTATATTTGGGTGCTCACTATGTGCCAGGCACTGTGCCAGGAGCTTCACAAACAAACTTTTGACATAAACACTCTCACTGCCCCCATTTTACAAAAAGGCACTGAAACTCAGAGAGGTTAAGCGACTTTCCCAAGGTCAAACAGCTAGGAAGTGGGAAAGGCAGGATTCTGGCTGTCTTCCAAGACTGAGATCTTTTCGCTGCACCCACCCAGATCATAATGGCTATGATACGGGTGGAGGGTAAGAAAGAACCTGCTCTCACAGGGCAGCTGTGAGTATCCAATGAGAAGATGACTTTGTCCACAGCTTGGCACACAGTAGGTGTTCAACGTGAGAAGGTTTCCTTTCCTTCATCCCCTCCTCAACTTGCTCAAGGTGTGAGCTTGAACTGGGTCTCAACTGGGCTAAGAAGAGGTCAAAAACAATGGAAGTTTCTGGATATGAGATAAATATGGGAGAAGCCAGGAGGGAGGCACCAATGAGAATAAAAATAACAGCACAAGGCTGAGCACAGGGGTGGTGCTTCACAAATATTTGTTCCCTTTATTAGGTCAGGAGTTGGCAAACTTCTGTAAAGGGCCAGATATTAAATAGTTTAGGCTTTGCAGGCCAGATGGTCTCTGTCGTTAACTATTCAACCCTGCTGTTGTAGCACAAAAGCAGCCATAGACGATATGTAAATGAATGGATATGGCTGTGTTCCAATAAAACTTTATTAATAAAAACAAGCAGAGGGCCAGATTTGGCCTATGGCCGTAGATTGCCAACCCCTGTGTTAGTCGAATACTAAGTAAATAGAAATAATGGTAGGAGCACTACTTTTTATCTGGCAGTTACCATCTGCCAGGCACAGACCTTGTGGCCACATTTAATTCTCGCCCAGTTGTGGGAGGAAGGTGTGTTTATCACCAGCATTTCACAGATGAGGAAGCTGAGGCTCAGAAAGGGAAGCAATGTAGCCAAGGTCATTTAGTCGTAGGCAGTAGGGCTGGGATTCAAATCAAGGTCTGTCTGGTTCCCATGCCCGCGTCCTCAGGTACGACACTGTCAGTCCACCCTCCTGTCCAGCCCCGCCCTAGGAAACACCTGCTCTGCTCGATGTGCTGTTCCCTTGGCTAAACGCTGCCCTGGCCACTGACTGGGCTCTTGCTCTGACTCGCATCACAGCATCTACCTAAAATCAGCACAGCCACGACCCCTACAGGGAACACTGCGGTGTGCCATCCAATTCCCGCTTCAGGGTCACAATGCTCAGTCCCCCAGCTGCTGGGAGTGTTGGCTGCTGACAGCTCACAGCCGCACCCCTCTCCAAGAATTGCCTTTGGCTGATGAAGCTGCCTCACCTGGTTACACCCCTTCCGAGGTGCGGCCCACATCCAGTGACGTGGGGGTTCAAAGGCCCAGCCCCCTTGACTCAATTGAGGACATCTCCAAACGGCATCCTGGTTCCAGAGCTCTCTAGGGGCCTGGCAAAGGCCTCTGCAGGAAGACATTTTGGTACTTGTTCTTTCCCTGCCAATCCTGCTTCCTCTACCTCTCACAGGCGATGTTCCCAAGAGTGCTCCCCAAAACTTGCTGTCCGCAGTTTCCATCTCAGAGTCTGTTTCCAGGGACCCTGGCTGATGACAGCCCCCTTGCTGGCCCCTGCCAACTCCCCATCCAGCATAGTCAAGCTCCCTGCACCTCCCATGCATCAGGCAAGGTCCTGATGAAAGGGGCAAGAACCACCCTCTCCCTGATGCATTAGCCCTTCAGCAAACCTTGTTGAACAGGAGCAGAGGCCAAGTCCAGATGGCGGGTTCAGAGAACACAGGGGTGACTGAAACGCAGGCCTCCCTTCAAGAGCGGGTAGTGGTGGCAAGACCTGTGTACACGCTTCCCCACTCAGTCGAGAGAAGAAGAGAGCTACCAAGAGGGAGTGGAGTCTCAACTGAGTCTTGCAGCTGATCAGGCGTAGCTGGTGAAGAGGGGGGAGGATGTCCATGCAGAGGGAACAGCCTGTGGAAAGCCCTGGAGGTGACATGGACCTGGCAGCACCCAGGGTGGCTTTGTGAGACTTCAGAGGTCAGCAGAGATTGACAGTGAAGGGCCTGTAGTACCAGGGTCAGAAGCTTCTCCCACACCAATGGGGAGCCATCAAAGGGTTTGAAGCAGGGGAGAGATGTGCTCAGGATGCCCTTTGGAAAGACCATTCTGACTGCCTATGAATGATGGAGTCAGGATAGGAGGCCACAGCAGCTGTCCAGGAGAGGGGACTGTGATGTAGTCTATAGGGGAATGTGGCTCCAGGGCAGGGAGAGACTGGGTGTGTCTGAGAGGCATTGAGGAAGACTGTTGGGTGACTGAGTGGGATGTGGAGGATGAGTAGTGACCAGGAGTTGAACAAGACTCTTGGGATGAAATGGTGATCAGGGGTGGGTATTGCAGTTCTCTGAGGCAGAGACATAGGAGGAGAGGCAATAATGTAAGAAATCAATGCCAGAGCTCCCCAATGCCAGTCCAGCAGGGTGGAGCAGAGGTCACAGGTTTGGGGTCCAGCCTAGAAGTCTAGATCAGCAGAAAGGCCTGGACTGGTAACAGAGACCTGGAAGTGGGCCAATGTCCCCCAACTCTGGGCTTCCATCGCTGTCTTGAGCCTCTTTCTCATGTTCTTGACTGGGCCTCTGACTTGAGCTGCCTTCATCAGAACTGCCTCTGTGGTCACTTTACTTCTCTAGTCCTCCCAGGTCCCCAAGCCTGCTCCTGTTACTAATTCATTCAACAAACATCCCCTGAGGGCTGCTTTGTCTGAGACCCTAAGCTAGATGCAGGAGACAAAGAGCAGACTAAAAAACACCCCACCCAGAGCGCACAGTCTGATGGAAGAGGCAGAGATGCACCCACACAGTTTTAACCAGTGCAGCAGCACAGGTGCACGGAGGGACCTGCAGGGGGTCAGCAAAGAAGCGGCCCCTCCAAGGCCTGGAGAGCCAGAAAGCCTTTCCACAGGAGAACACCCTGAGCTGACTCAAGGGGAAGTCTGCAGAAGACAAGGAGGGTGTGGATGAGGAGGAGCAGGAACATTTCCAGGAGCAGAAACAGCATATGCAAGGGCACAGAGGCATGGAGCAGTGTGATGGTTCATTTTATGTGGGTCATGGGGTGCCCAGACATTTGGCCAAACAATACTCTGGAGGTGTCTGTGGGGATGTTTCTGGATGAGATTAACCTTTGAATCTGTGGACTGATTAAAGCAGACTGCCCTTCCCAGTGTGGGTGGGCCTCATCCAATCAGTTGAAGACCTGAAAAGAACAAAAAGGCTGAGCAAGAGAGAACTTCACCTGCCTGACTGCTTGAACTGAGACCTTGGCTTTCTCCTGCCCTCAGACTGGAACTACATTGTCAGCTCTCCTGGGTCTCAGGCCTTTGGATGCAGACTGGAACTACACCATCAGCTCTCCTGGTCTCCAGCTTGGTGACTGCAGCTCTTGGGACTGCTCAGCCTCCATAATCATGTGAGCCAATTCCTTATAATATGTATCTATATCTGTATCTATCTATATCTATATCTATATCTATATCTATATCTATATCTATAATCTATCTATCTATCATCTATCTATCTATCTATCATCTATCTATCTATCTATCTATCTATCATCTATCCATCCATCCATCCACCCACCCACCCGCCCATACTATTGGCTCTCCTTCTCTGGAGAACCCTGACTAATACAAGTGGGATGATGAGCTTTGCAAGCCTTCCCTAGCCTGGCATAGCTGGAGTGTCAGGAAGAGTGGAAGATGAGGATAAAGGGGCGTCCAGAGGTGAGGACTTGGAGGGCCAGTGTGTTGGGCAGAGGTGGAGGGACCGTGCCTGCAGGTGCTAAGGTGGTGGCCACAGGCTTTAAGTGGAGGAGGAGGGCCAGAACCCAGGTCTGTGTGCTGACAACTGTCAAGGAGTCCTGTGATCTGCAGCAGAACCCCCTCCCCAGGGAACGTTGTCTCCGGACTCTTAAGAAGAGTCTCAGGACTCTGAAGAGCATCATAGACCCTGGCTAGTAGTTTCCTATCGCTGCTGTACCAAATTACCACAAACTTGGTTGCCTAAAAGAACCCAAACTCATTCCCTTACAGTTCTGGAGGCCAGGAGTCTACAACAAGTCTCACTGGGCTAAAGTCAAGGTGCCAGCAGGGTCGGTTCCCTCTGGAGGTTCCAGGGGAGAATCTGTCTCTTTGCTTCTTTTTAGGATGGATGCTGTCCTTATTCCTTGGTTTGTGTCCCACATCACATGGTCCTTTCTCTCTCTGCTTCCATCATCGCATCAGCTATTCTGTGTGTTAGACCCTCCTGCCCCCTCTTATAAGGACTAATCCAGGATAATCTCCCTATCTCAAGATTTTTAACTTAATCACATCTGCAAAACACCTTTTGCTACACAAAGTAACGTATTCGCAGGTTCTGGGCATTAGGACACGGCCATCTTGTGGGGGCATAATTCAGTTTAAGGCACCCCAGAATCAATGATATGGGAAGTCACACCCAAAGCTCCCCATGCTGACCTTCCTAGGGGCTCACTGCTCTCTGAAGCTTCCTCAGGCTTTCAGAGTCAACTATGTGAAAATTATTTCCCTTTAGGAAAAAACATTCCAGCACAGAGGAGAAGAAAAGAGAGCCAATAGGAAGCCTTCCCCGGTGCCTGCCCCTCACCCCGAAGCCCTGTCAGTAAGTATTCCTAATAAACTTTCATGCTTGGCGGGAGATCCTTCACACGCTGACAAATTTCTCCTGAAATTTGAGATGTCTTGTTCAGAGTAATAGCTGTGGTGCACAGGTGCCCAGCTGCTATTGTAAAATCAGTGAGCATTTAATTGAAACAAACGACTATAATAATAGTACATTATCCCCGCAGGCCGAGCACCATCACAGTTTTAATTATTGAGTTAAGAGGCAGACTAATTTATCCTTTAAAGCAACAGCCCCATTCCTGGTTACGCTGATCATCCTGTTATGAATATGAAAGCACCAGCAGGGAAGGCTGTAAATGGAAGGCAATTTGTCCCCCTCGGGGCTGACTTTGTCTTTGAAGAAAGGTTTGCAAACACGGTGGCTGAGTCACTGGGTCTGGGATTGCCCTGCTGGGGTGTGAGATTTCTGCTCGGGGTTGGGATGAGGGCTGTGGTCCTCATGCTTCCCACCCCTGGGATGCAGGCCCCACGCCCCTGCTCAGAGCCTGCACTAGCTCCTCACTCACTCCATGTAAAAGCCTAAGGCCTTACTAAGCCACAAGCCCCTGGAACAACCCCCACCACCTGGTGCCTCTGGTCTTGTCCCTCTACTGTCCACCCCATTCACTGCACTCCAGCACACTCACCTCCTTGCTGTCCCGTGAACACCCATGCATGCTCCCACCTCAGGGCCCTTCGATAGCTCAACAATGTGGTTTTACGCATAGGGGACACATGGCAATATCTGGAGATAGTTTTGGTTGTTACAACTGGGAGATGCTACCGGTGTCTAGTGGGTAGTAGCTCGGGGATGCTACTAAACATCCTACTATGCACAGGACAGGCCCCCTCAACAGAGAATTACCCAGCTCAAAATAGTGCCAAGGGTGGGAAACCCTGTACGTTGGCTGTTGACCCTGAACAGAATGTGCTTCCCCCACCTGGGGGGACACCTACCCCACTTACTCCCTCACCTCCTGCCAGTCTGGGTTCACATCTCCCCATTCCTCTGAGGCCCTCCCTGACCCTCCTACTAACACTGCAGCCTGCACCCTGCCCCCACCGCTCCTGCCTTCCCAGTGCCCTCCAGGCCACCGTCCTTTTCCTTCCTTCCAAGGTCTGATCGCCTGCACACACCACAGGACTTATTTATTAGTTTATGGTTATTCATCTTGCTCCTCTGCCAGGACGTAAGTTCCATGTGGACTAAGATCTCTGTTTTGTTCACTGATGTATTGCCAGCACCCAGAACAGCACCTGGCACAGATCAGGGGTTCAAGGAATGTTTGTTGAGTGAATTACCTACCCAGACTCCTTCCTCCTTCACCTCCCACATCCACTCGGCGTCCAGGTCGGGCACATGCCACCTCCTCATGATCCCCCAAATCCTCCCCTTCTTGCCAAGGGTCAGAGCCTGTGATGGTGAATTTTATGTGTCAACTTGACTGGACTAAGGGATGCCCAGAGAGCTGGTAAAACATTCTTTCTGGGTGTGTCTGTGAGGGTGTTTCCAAAGAAATCAGTAGACTGAGTAAAGAAGATGCCATCACCAGTGTGGGTGGGCATCAGCCAATCCCATGAGGGCCCTAACAGAACAAAATGGTGGAGAGGAAAATTCTCTCTTCTCGAGCTAGGACATCCATCTTTTCCTGCCCGCAGACATCAGAGTTCCCAGTTCTCAGACCTTTGGACTCGGACTGAATTACACCACCGGCTCTCCTGGGTCTCCAGCTTGCAGATGGCAGATCGTGGGACCTCTCGGGCTCCATAACCACGGGAGCCAATTCCTATAAGAAATCTCCTCTTATACGTATCTCTCTCAATATATCCCATTGGTTCTGTTTCTCTGGAGAACGCTGACTAATACAAAGCCCATTTCTTTTTCTTGAACAATGAAAAGTCTCTTCGTGGGCTGCCCAGGCATCTCCCCAGCAAGCGTTTGGGTTAACTCCCACGTGCCACATGGCACATTCTCGGTTCCTTGAGGGGAGAAGCGAGGCCTGTGATCTGTTACAGCCCCAGGGCCTACACAGTGACCGCCCATGAGCCACAGGCCCTGGGACACAAAGAAGGCAGGCACAGGCCCTGTCATTCAGGAAGGGCCCCCCAAGTCTTGGTGTCCTCCAGAGAGACAAGTGAGCCAACCATGTCTATACAGCGCCACATGTGCTATCAATGCAGTCACTCAACAAACGCAGTGTGTTCCACTGCAGCCTCTGTTCCTGGGACACAGACTAGCCCACCCCTCTGAACAGGGGAAGGCTGCACCACGTGGAAGTCCCATTCAGGCATACGTGATTCTTCCAGCACTTTAATAGTTTGTGCCACCAAGAAACAGCCACTGAACGCAGAGGGTGCTAGTCCAGCTGACCTCAGCAAGCAGTGAAAGAATCTGCACTCCTCCCTGGGCCCATCTGCCCCACCTTCTTCCTCTCGTCCTGTCTGGCCACGTGTTCTGGCGTGAAGGCACAATGCACGCTCCTCCCCAATCTTTGTGCATTTTGTCCTTGTCTCCATAACCCAGCAGTGAAAAGGTGTCCTTACACCTGCTTCTATTAAGCTACCTTCCCAGTTCTTACAGAGAGTTTATTTAGTGAGAATTTACACATATTTTTAAATTGTGCAGCATACGTATTAGGATTATTACGGTTTTCTGTTAGTGCTCTGTTTTCAAAGTTGCATAGATCTTGAGATTTGCAAAGATTTGGCCCAGCTCTCTTCTTCCCATAAGCTGTTATTTTTAGGATTTTGCAAGTTTTTCAGGACTGCATCTGGCCCAATATGGAGAAACGCCTGGATTTATTAAGCATCTGCTACGTGCCAGGCACTGTGTTGAGCATGAGATCCCTGGTAAACACAGGCACGGTCCCCGCCCCATGGAGCTGACACTGTCATGGGGGAGACACACATCGATCAACTCCACATCCAAATCAATATCCAGTCACAGTGATGATGAGTGCTGAAAGGAAAGCCACAGGCCACCCTGAGGTTGCTAGATGCAGACTGGGGATCTGGAAAGGCCTCCGTCTGGCTGCAGTGAGGGATAGCGGGGAGGGGGGAGGAGGGCGAGTAAGGATGAGCTTAAAGAAGCAGGCAGGGGCCAGGCTGGGTAGGACCTTGAATGCCAGGTGAAGACCTTTGGACTTTACCCTGAGGGTCACTGGGAACCCAGGAAGGTTTTAGGCAGAGCAGTGACTTGAATTTTGGAAAGACCAATTGGCTGCGAAGGTGGCAGCTCCAGGTGGGAAGTGATGTAACCACCCTCGGAGATCTGGATAGAGGGAAAGTAAGAGATGGAGATGAGAGACGCCACAGGAGAGGGCAGGACTTGGGTCTGTCATGGCAGGTGGTCAAGGATGACACGAGACCACGGATGATATTCACAGGCTGGTCACACGGGAGAAGAGATATGTCCAGCCAGTGGGGAGAGGTGGTCAGCTGTGAACAGGCTGAGCTTGGGCACAGCATCTAAGTGGGGCCTCTAAGTGGGAAAAGGTCGATTACATGGTCTGGTGCTTAGAGGAGGGGACCAAGCAGTGGAACCCGGCCTGGGGTCCCCAGTGGCACCCGGCCACAATGGTGGAGAATCAGAGAGAGAGAGAGATGTGGGAGGAGCCTGCAAGGAGGCCAAGAAGGGGTGATCTAGCAGTGGAGGACACCAGGAGCATCACATGGAGGGAGCAGAGCAGGAGAGTTTCAGGAAGAAGGGGGTAACCAGCTGGTCTAATACAGCCAAACATCAAGTATGAGAGAGTCAGCATGTGCCCAGTGAATCTGGCAACGTGGAGACCAGCAGGGCCCCTAACTGGAGCAGTTTCATAGTCAGCGGGGAGGCAGAGGCCAGAGCGAATGGGAGGGGAGGAAATGTAGACAACCAAGGTCGATGACCCCTCGCTGGAAGCTCTGCTGGGACCATGAGGGGAGTGATGGGACAGCAGGCAGGTGTCAAAGATAACTTTCAATTTAGATGCTAAGAGGAAAGTACAACTGGGGAGGGTGGATGTTCCTGTCAGAGTAATGCCCCCATGGGGACCCTAACTGCAGAACTGATGGGCCACAACACGGCTGTGCCACTCACGGGCCACGTTCTCATCTTCAGTCTCAGGGGATCCTTGTAACACCCGTGTGAGGTAGATGCTGCTGTTCCACTTACAGATGAGCAGATGGAGTCTCCTAGAGGTGCAGTCAATCGCTCCCTGTCCACAGCTCACACAGAGCAGGGCCAGGATCCCAACCCGGGTCTGCCTGACCCCAAAGTCTGAGCTCTTTGCACTATTGACAGCAGAGGGCCGCAGTGCAGGCTGGGCTGGCCTCGCCACACTCTCACCTGAAGTTACAGGGCGCCTGCTATCAGCACATGGGGTGGTCGGCCCAGCATATCTGTCTTGTTTTGACGACTGCCGAACTCTTCTGCATCTTTGTGAGGAACCCAGAGGACAAAACCACTGGACAAAGGCAACGATAAACCACCAGGAAACCGCTGGGATTAAATCAGAACTGGAAGCGAGGCTTGGGGTCCAGAGTCAGCACAGCGATCACCCTCAAGTTTCAGGGGGCTGCTATGACTTGGGGTGCAATGAGGCCAAGGCAACGACGAAGCTCGGGGAGCCCTGAGGGGCAGATCACAGGGGTGGGAGCTTGGTCCTCAGGCCCTGGGGACCCTGGGTGGCCGTGAGGGGAGCATGGCCCAGCAGGTTTCCGTGCTCATGGTAAGAGGCCAGAGGCAGGTCAGGAGGCACATGGGGTGGACTTGATGGACAGAAGAGAGCTGAGAAGGTATAGCCAGCACCCTTGGCCGCGGGAGGCCAACAACCAAAATAACCTGTCAGACCCATAATCCTCCATCTTCCTGAATCTGATCCTCAGTTCCCATTTCGAAGGGACCCTGATGCCCCTGCCCACAGCGCTGGGCTGAGCCACACTCGGGAAGGACGCGTCCACTTATCCGGCAGCGAGCGTCTGCCTCCCTATCCGAGTGGCAGGTAGGGTGTATTTTACTGCTTTATCTCATTGGCCTGTCTATTCGCTGGAATGTAAGCTCCATGGATCACGGATTGTCATCTGCTCAGGGCTTGGGAGAGTGCCTGGGACATAGCAGAGGCTCAATGAAAGTTTACAGAATGAATGAATAATTGCACGAATGAATCCTGATGAAGAGAAGCCGAGAAACTTCACATGTCTTGCTCAAGGTTTTGCAGCTTTAAGAACTGGGTTTGGGACTAGAAAAGGGGGTTATCTCCCCTTTCAACAATGAGCCCCTCCATACTCAGACACCCCTTTCCCATTACCAGTCCAGCCCCCACCACTGTCATCAGCCCAGCCCCCCAGGCTGCTGCTAGGGACCCTGCTAGACCCATCCTCAGCACCTCCCTCGGGATGGGGCAGCTCTGATGCCCTGCTGGCCCAGCTCCCTCTGCCTGGAACCCAGTTTGCCTCCCTAACTCCCACTCACTTTTCAGGATTCAGCTCAAATGTCACCACCTCCAGAAAGCCCTCACTGCTCTCTCACCTAAACCAGGGTCCTCCAGGGATTGCCTCTAATGGCACCTTGTTATTTTTTTCATTGACCTCGTCATGGTTGTAATTATATATTCACCTGTGTGTGTTCTGGTGTGTGCTCCATCCAGGAAGGTGGGAACCGTGGCTGCTTTGCTTGGGGCCATTTCCCTGGTACCCAGCCCCAGGCCCGGCACTCAGTGGGCACTCAGGAAATATTGAAGGAATGAACCAGGTAGGCCTGAGGACTCTGGGCCCCAGCGCGGCAGCCTCCGCAAGCTCCAGGTCAGCCCCGCGGACACCGAGCCCCTAAGTGGGACATGCCTGCTACATCCTCCCTCTAAGCACTGGCGGCACAACACGGCTGGGCCCCTGGTTCCTTCAAGCCTCTCCTCATCCTGCTCCCCACTGGCAGGCCACACAATGCATGTCCCCACCTCTTTGCCTTCGCTTATGCTGTTCCTTCTGCCAGTGATGCCCCTCCCATCCCCACACGTCTGGAGACTGGCTGAAGTCAACTGGTCCTGGTGTGACCCTTGGGACCTGAATGACCTTGACTACCCACTTCATCTCTCCAGGCTTCCTCAAAGGAGCGCCTCTAGAAGGGGCAGACGTGGAATCAGATTTGCATTTCAGAAAGTTACACTGGCTGCCCCAGTGGGACTGCACCAGCTCATGAATGAACCAGAGGAGAAGAGAAAGAAGCAGGAGACCAGTTGGGAAGCTTCTGCACCAGCCCAGGCCATGACAGGGGATGTGAGGGCTGGGATGGGGCCGCGGGCCTGGAGCGGGGGCAATGGAGGTGGGAGGGATTCGGGAAGGACGCTCTCCAGAGGCTGGTGGCGGGCTCTCTGGCTTTTGGGGTGGGCTCAGCATGGCTCAGAGATTCCCAGCAGGTGGAAGGACCCCACATGAGAGGGAAACATAAGGAAGAGGAAGGGTTACTCACCCCCTCCCCCTTAACGCTTAACATCCTACATTCTGAATTAGTACATGTGCTAATTAAAACCATCTTTCCAAGCAATTTATTATAGCATATTCCTAGCTAATTATAAATTCTCTGTAGCTGATCCTGAGCAGTTTGCTAATGCGGTGTTGAAGCCTCTTTGGCCACCCTCATTTAAATTATTCATCAGGCCCTGCAACAGTTGTGAACTGTAATTTAAACAGTCAGCTCATGAATATTCAATTAACACAACAAACACTGGCGTGTTTTACTGCCTTGCCGCTCAATATTTTGTATCCTCACCCGTGTTTACATGTTTTTATGAACTCTTGAGTAAAGTGTGGCCTGTCGAAGTCCCTGGTTAAGCTGAGATTGAAATGCCCCGGAGGGGGCTAGAGGCGGCAGGCAAAGCTTCTGATATCCTTTCTCAGGAGAGCTGTGGGTGGTCAGGCTGGAAGGGTCCGGGGATGGGAGGCCCAGAGAGGGCAAGGACTGGCCCTGAAGTCACACAGTAGATCCAAGGCACAGACAGAACTCAGAGTTCTGGAGTGGTTCCGGCTGCCTAATCTGCCACAAATTAATTGGCAAAGGGGTCTGGGACATCTGGGTCTGAAACAATGTTAGGAACGTAGAGGAAGCCAGGCATTCCCTGCTGCCTGGCCTCTTAAGGGCAATGACTAAATGTTGCCAAAGCAGGTACAACTGTCCAGGACAACAGGCTGTCTTAGAATCCCGGCTGGCTCCACTTTGAAACTCAAGAGTCCCCACCCCTCCATGGCCAGGTCATGTCTCCAGGAACGTGTTCCCTCTCCCAGCCATGAGTTTCAGGGCCCCCACGTCCCATAAACAGTTTTGAAGCCTCCACAAACGGCTCCTCGCTAATTCTCACGTCCCTCCTAGGAGGCCGGCACTATGACGATACCCATTTTTACAGATGAGAAGACTGAGGCTCCGAGGGCTACGAAGCTCGCCCAGGAGAGAGTGCTTCTCTCCTCCCTCTCCTGAGACCACACCCTCAAAGAGTCATGTTCACAACTCCCAAGGAACCCATCCCAAGAGAGTTTCACAAAGAGAAAAGTCAGAAACAGCCTAAATGTCTGTCAATAGAACACTGTTTCATTCACAATGAAACATCCCTACGATGCAGTATTATGCAGCCACTAAAAATAAGGGCACGACCTATAATTACGGACATGGAAATAGATCCATTACATACTGCTGCAGAAAATCGTCAGGTCACGGAACAGCTCCAATAGAACAGACTAAGAAGTACAGGAAAAGGCACCGTATTATGGTCCCATTTATGTAAATTACACGTGTATAATGCACAAAGATATGACTGAAAAGATACTTAGCACACAGTTAGGTTAATAGTGGTTATTTGCTGATGGAGCAGGTTTAATGATCTTTTATTTCTTCTTTGTATTTGCTTGTGTTTAGTTTTTTTTACAATGAATGTGTGCCATTTTTATAAAAATTAATAAAGCTATGTTTTTGGAAGGAAGCAAGAGATGTAAGAACATTTCATTTCAAAATTTACAGCAGACAGCCAAAGCCATATTTAGAAAAAATGTACAGCCATAAAGTTTTTATTATTAAACAATAAACAATAAAAGTAAATGAACTAAAGAATCTAAAAGGAAAAATTTAAATGTCTACAGAAAGAAAGAGGAAAGGATTAATAAACATAAAAGAGGAAATGAATAAATTAAGAAAAAAGAAAAGTAATAGAAGGGAAACATAACTCTGATGGTTAGTTCTCTGAATAAAACAAAGTAGATAAGCCAATAATCTAGATAAACCTCTCATGGAGCATGAAAAAAGAAACTATAATATACAACTTTAGGAATATGAATGGCGTGTAATTATAGGTACAAAGACTATAAAATTATAACACAATACTAAGTACAATTCAGTGCTAAGGACTGTACAGATCTCAGTGTAATGAACTATTTGTTTTATAAAAATGGTACAACCTGTATAATGGTTATATAGATTATAGTATAATCTGTATTTTGATACAGAAATATGAGAAAGCTATTTTATGAAAAGAAAACTACCGATCCATTTCACTATAAAAAATGTAAAAGAAAAATCTCAAGTAAAATAATAGTACCCTAAATCCAGCCTCATATTAAAGAATTCATATGTGTATTTATGTTTAAATATGTACGTACATATGCACCCCATAACACCAAGTAGAATATATTAATGCTGGGCAATGTTTTAATAAAATTCATCACCTCAATATACTATGGAAGAGAAACTACCTGATGATCTCAGTACATACTTAATAGGCATGTGATAAACGGGAGAGGTCTTATACACCAGCTGAGACAAGAAGAAAAGGCCAAGTACGATTTACAGATGGTCAGTCCCCTACGTGGGTACAAGCCAAAAGTGGGCAATGACTCTATTGTAGCAACATTCATGGGGGGCTTTGAAAGAGAAGAGAGCGGAAGGATGTTCCCAGCGGGTGGACCCGTGAGAACTGCACGCAATCATCCACCCGTGTGGAAGAAGAAGGGGCCTGAGGCGAGCCTATGCAGTCCACTCTCATACTCACGGTGGTCATGTTCTAAAGTTGCCTCAAACCCCGAATTAGCAAATACTGAGCCATTTCTCCCAAGGGAAATAGAGGGTTAGGTTCCTGCAAGCCTCTGGTCACGTTTTCATCAACTGACTGACACATAACCTTGTTTTATGTGTGTTTCTGTTTAAAAACACCTTATTTGGTATATATTGCTGACTCTAACACTGAATTTAAGGCACTATAATTCATGCCGAGGCACATCACAGACCTCTTGAGCTTAGAAGCACTAGACAGCACTTCAGAACTACGCACGGGGGCCTTTTTAAACAGTGAAATCAGCCACAAGAAGCACAAAAATGCAAAAAACGTGGCACTAAATAGACCGCAAAAAGGATACCTGCTTACGGTATGAGAGCAGAAAGAAGCAGACCGAGTGTCACCTCGTTTGACCTCGGCTGGGAAGGCACACGTCGGTGACTCAAATGTTTTGCTGCTCTGTGCATGTCCACAGATGACCATGAAAGCACCGTGAGCACTGATTTGGGGTTATAAATAAATTATAGCTAGTAGGTGCACTGGCAAACACAGAAATCGGCCAATGATGAGGATGCACTGTATAAAGGTTCACAGCGGTGGCCAAGGGCCTGGCTGTCTGGTCAGGGGCCTGGAAGAAAAAGAATCGTGAGCTTGGAGGCAAGCTGGTCCGGGGTAGAGGCCTGGGATATGGATGGAGATATGGGAGTGGACATACGGTGTGATTTTTGAATCACCGTTTGCCAATCAGAGGCATTCACCACACAAGAGGCTCTGAACTATCAAGTGGACAAAATGGCTCAGCCCATTGCTGTTGGCCAGCCTTCATCACCAGCCACCCCAGAACTGGCACTGGGCACATGAACGGAGCAGCCAAGGTGGCAAAGACGGAGGCTACATAGGCACCCAACGACACGAACTCCCACTTACCAAGGCCCATTTAGCAGCTTCTGCCTCTGAATGTCCACCCTGTCAGCAACAGAGACCAATACTGAGCCCCCACCAACGCACTATTCATTGAGGAGACCAACCAGCCCCTTCCAACACGGAAGAGCCAGAAGTTCATCCGATTCTCAAGGACAGATATTCTGGGCATGGTTTGCCTCTGCTATCTGCAGAGCCTCAGCCAGCACCACTGTCTGTGGGCTGACGGAAAGCCTGGTCCATGGGCATGGAATTCCACATGGCAGAGTATGCAGTCAGGGGGCCCACTGCACAGGGACAGAGGTGTGGGAATGGGACCCCATCACCATGGGATCTATTGGTCATATCACACATGACCAAAGGCATAGATGAAGTGCTAGCTTGGAGACAACACTCTGAAAGGATGGAGTGCTGTCCTTCAGGATGTGGTATATGCGTTCAGTCAGAGACCTCTGTGTGGTTCTGTGAAGAACACATGTGACCAGGAATCAAGAGGTGGAAGCAGGAGTGGCCCTACTCAGTATCACTCCCAATGACCCAGTGGGGGATCTTGTGCTCCCTGACCCTGCAATTCTGGGCTCTGCTGGGTTGGAGGACCTGGTCCCCAAAGGGGGTGTGTTCTTGTCAGAGGACACAACAGGTATGGCTGCTGCCAGGGGCCTTTGGACGTCTTATGTCTACGGACCAGCAAGAGACAGAAGGACTCACCTCACGGCAGGAGGAACTGATCTCCATCAGCAGGAGGAGGGAGGGCCTCTGTGACTCAGTGGGGGCAAAGAGGATTAACCCAGGTGACCCACTTGGGTGCTTCCTGCCACTCCCTTCCCCATTGCAACTGTAAATGGACAGGTGCAGCAACTCTGACCTGAGAAGTGTATGAGTGCCAAGGACTCAGACCTCCCAGGAGCAGGTAAGACACATAAGCCACTTCAGGAACAAGGGCCCAGGGAACTGTGGAGATGCTGCTCCCTCACCTGCCTGCAGAAGCAGCTGTGTGTGGCACCAACGGTGGTCTGTAATGGCCACGTAAATGCACTGCCCAGGTCTCCTGCTTTGGGAACACCACTGCTGAGGGCCCAGCTGCTGCTCCTCTGGCCCCATGAACACACTCTCACCGAGGCCACACTTTCCACGGGCCCCCCTCAGCCAGCGACTGAGCACAGCAAGGGTACTGAGGCCGGGCCATCTGGTGAGACATGTGGCTCCTCCACTGGGCGACTTTGGTTTGAAGACTCCCTATTGGCCTGGCCAAACCTTTCTTGGAACTGCTGCAGTCCAAGATTCCTCCTACCCAATCCTCCTTCCTTCCTTCCTTCCCTCCTTCCACAGGTGTCAGACGGCATCATGGTCTGAAATTTCCCTCACCTCCCGCCTTCTCTTTCTCCCTCCTCAACAAATCTCTTACATGTCCAATCCTGTCTAGTGCTGCCTCTTGGTGGACTCCAACCAATGCAACTGGAATCTCTCTTTGGGAGAAAACTACTCGTTTGACTTGTATTGAGAAATACACTGATGTCCTGCTTGGGGCGGAGGGTGGATCCCAAGGACACTCAATTCAAACCAGAGGGCTCCTAACCAGCCTCTAAGGAAGATGGGTCCTTTTAGTAAAGGAGCCTTTGTTCTGTTGAGCTCGGAGGTACATCTGGATCTGCAGGTCTCAGAGGAGATGCTGAGGCTGAGGGAGTCACAACATGAGACAGAACCGAGAGGAGCCCCACACTGAACATGCCAAGGGGGCAGGGCCAAGAGAGGGAGGTCACCACAGTGTCAGTGTGACCAAAAGGGGACTTGGGAGCACAGATATGTGTAAACTGTCCCATAAGACTCCCAGGCGATCGACTTTGTCCACCAATACCTGGGCAGGTGGATTTCCTGGGGGAACTAGAAAGGATGCAGAGTTCTCCTTGTGGGTTGGCAGGGAAGAAAAACAGAGGCAGCTCACACACAAAGTGCTTAGAGACAAATAATAGATTGTTATGGCTACCATGCTGAGCATTTTATAAGCATCATAGCATTTAATTTTCGAAACAACCCCATAAGAATTATTAACATATCCATTTTACACGTAAGAAAACTAAAGCCCAGGGGGGTGGGGGGTAACTTGCTCAACACAGCAAGCAGCTGGAGGAACTCAGATTTAAAGTTGGGCCTCTCGAAGTCCAAAGCCAGTGATATTAATTGTGGTAAAGTACTGACCCCCTTTCAGCAGGGCACTGGGCAATGGGCACGGAGGTGTGGTGTGAGCACCCAGGTGAACGGGCCGCAGTGGAGGCTCAGCCCTACTCCCAGAGGACAGAGGCCTGGTCACTCATGCTGTGGACACCTTCTTGGGTGGCAGGCCATGGGCTGGGGCACATGAGCTTGGTCCCTACCATGTTTGGGAATCATTTTGCAGGGGGTTATGGGAAGATACAGTTCCGATTTAATGTGACCAAGGTCGCAATGGTGGGGACAGGCAGAGAAGAGCACACCCAATTTCCTGTCTGGAGTTAATCTGCTTCTCCTGGCAGGGACACGACAGGTAAGAATACACCGACTTCACAAGGCAGATGGAAGGGAGCAGGGAAGAGGGAACTTATGTGCAAAGGCATAGGGGCCTGAGGTCTGGGGTTCCTCAGGTAGAAGAGGAGTTCTGCGGGACAGGGGAGTGACCATCTCAGGCTGACCCTTTGGGCCCAGGATCTCAGCCAGGGACTCCACACTTGGTTGTCACCCTATGGCCTTTGACCAAGGCCCGGTTCTTCTGGTCCAGCTGTTGCCAGGGCTGCAGATGTCTAGGTTCAGTCTCCTTGTCCAGCTGCTCACACTCTGCCCTCTCATGCCCTCTGAGAGCGGGCTTCACAGATCGCCCCTTCCCTGGCGCACGGGCACAGTCTGCCTAAGCAGTCGGGAGAACCGGTGACCTCCCTGCCCTGCGTTTTCCTTTCTTTCCCTTACTGCATTTTGTTTCCAATTCTGCGCAGGCCCTTGGCGCGTGATTACCAGGAAGCCTCACAAGGATGAGACGGTCTAGAACCTGAGGACATGTGGCCTGGAGTCCTTCTCATCACAGGCCGGGGACAGTCCTCCTGCCAGGGTGTTGGCTTCAGTGAGGGGCTGGGCAGTCAGGAACCACAGGCACAGGTGCGGATCCTCTGGTTTCTCTGGGGAAAAGGTTTGCAACTGTCACAGGTGTGATGAAACCCTCCAGGCAAACAGAGACACAAGTGACAGCTCCGTGTGTCCTGAGAACATGGGACTCAGCTGAGGATGGCAGCCATCCACATTCTGAGCAGGAGCACAGCCCCCTGCAGGCTGAGGGGCCAGGCTGGGGCCGGGGGAGCTGCAACTCTAACAAGTCCCAGGTGACGCTGACCCTGCCGCCCTGAGGACCTCATTTTAGAGGCAGATGCTGCTGGAGCCCCACGCAGATCAGCTGCTGGAGCATTGGCTGCCAAGGCTCACGGCTGCCCAAGACCTGCCCTTGGCCAACAGGAGCCATCTTGCCTAGGAAATTATGCACGAGCCCCACCCCAACCCCAGCCCCTGACTGTGACTGACTCACACCTCACACAGGGCTCCTAATGCCAGCAACTCTGTGGTCTAATTCAGGCTCGAAAGCTCCCTGTGGGACCAGGCGGACCACCCTCTGGCACAGACCTGGATACCATCTGGAATTTCTCATCTACTCCTCACAACAGCCCCGTGAGGAAACTGTGGCACAGAGAGGTTAAGTGGCTTGGCTGAGGTCACACAGCTGGTTACACATGCAGCTATCTGACCCCAGAGCACTCCTCCCCAACCCACTGAGCTCTCCTGATCTGCAACCCCACTGACAACAACCCCTTGCGGGGCCCATCCACGAAATGCTTTAGCGACGCGCTCGATCCTCTCCACAGCTCCTGCGGTCCTCTGGGGTTTGTCCACTCAACACAGCAGGTACGTGAGGCCGGGAGGAAAGTGACCTGCCTCACATGATCCATTCGTGGTGGCAGAGACAGGACAGGAACCCAGGTTTCCTGACTCCAGATCTCTCGATCAGTTTCTGGGGTGACAGGAAGAACTGGCAATGGCTTGTTCAGAAGACATTCCTGGGGGCTCCGGCATCCCAGGCCCACAGCTCCAGCCAACAGACACAGCCCGATGACAGGTTCTGTCTGCTCACTCAATTCCTCCCCTTTCTCCGTGCTACCACGAGTGTAGAGAAACAGCCACCGAGGCCAACGTCTTTGCCCCTCCCACCTAACTCTGTCTCAGGTGAGAGCTCGGACCCCCCACAGGATGGACAGACAGGGTGAGAGTCCCACTCCCAGTTCAGAGGCCCGGGGCTGGGGGCTGGGGTGAGGGAGGTCCCTGTACCATGCTGAGGGCACAAGACACTTGGAGTCAAGGGAACGAGGTTCCTGTCCTGCCCCCACCACTTCCCACAGTCCAGGCAGGTGTGACCTTTCCTCCTCTCAGGCTTCTGCTGTTCTCTGGCCCCTAAGGCCCAGCCGCAAAGCCACCGCCTCCAGGAAGCCTTCCCTGCTACTACTCCCCTCTGAGCTCCTCAGTACTCATCTGTTCCTCATGCCAAGCTCACACCTCGCACTTCATGCTGTGGTTACTTATGACTCAGAGTCAGAGAGATAAAGTGGGTCTCAGTCCCGGCCTGCTCGTTCATTTATTCATTCCTTCATTCATCTGAAGGCCGTGTGTCTCTGGACCAGCCACTTGCCCTCTGAGTCTCAGGTATACACCTATAAAACAAGGGTACTCCATCACCCTCCAAAGTCGACGGAGGGTTAGATGAGATAAGGTGGATAAGACAGAAAAGGCTACAGGGTCCCCACTGGCTTACTCGCCAACAGTGATGTAGGCAGCACTCTACAGTTTATGAGGCGTTTACACAGTTTTCATTCATTCATCCAGTCAGTCAGCCAGTCATTCAACAAACCCACATCAGACATCTGCTACATCCCACAAAGAAGCTGAGCACTCCGAGTATTTTCTTAGCACATGTGATTCTCACAAGCACCCTGTGGGGTAAACAGCATCAGCTCCACCTTACCTGAGGCTCAGAGAGGGAGAGTAACCCCCCAGAGCACCCACTAGGGCAGAACAGGGACCCCACAGCCCCAGACTCCCTGTTAAGTGCTGTCGCGTGGACACGAGACTGCCACCGTCACGGCCGGGGCCACAGCCCAGCCCAGCCGGGGTGCTGAAACCGCCGACAGGACACTCTTCTCGAAATGCTCGTGGCTCCCCAGCTCCAGTGTGCATCAACGCTCTCCTGGAACCTTCGTATTTAGATGAGTTTTATTTGTCTTGCTGCCTTTTATAAAGTCTCTGAGTTCTAAATGGACAAAGCCGAGATGGAAAGAGCGCACGAGACTGACTTTTTATTATCCAGCCAGAGCAGGGGGAGAATGACTCCAATAGATCTCAAGTTTTATGTGCTCCAGACACTCAGCGGAGCCGGAGACGGCTTCTCGGCAGTGCCGGCGGTACATTAAAAGCTCATTCTCCCAAACATGGTACTGAATATGCACTCGGAGGAAAGAGCCATTATACCGGGTAATATCGGCGCTGCGGCTGACGAATGTGGCTGTGATTTTCCCTGAATTCTCCCTTATGACTCGAGAGCAGGTCTCAGAGGGAGAGGTACTCTGCCAAGCCTGGCATCTCGCCCGGAATGGAAGTTAAACGCCTGGCCCTTGTACCCTTCGTGGCCAGAGGGTCACGGCTCCAATTAGGAGCCTGGCAGGGGATGAAGAGGATGGGCACCAGAGGGCGCCTATGCAATCATAAAACATCACAAACTGTTTTGTTGCAAATCCCCGCAGAAGGGGTGGCGACTGGGTCTGAACAAGGAAGTCCAGGCAGGTGTGACCTTTCCTGCTCTCAGTCTTCTGAAGCTGTTCTCTGCCCCCTAAGGCCCAGCCCCCCAAGGCCACCGCCTCCAGGAAGCCTTCCCCGCTACTACTCTCCTCTTAGCTCCTCAGTACTCATCTGTTCCTCGTGCCAAGCTAGCACCTCGCACTTCATGCTGTGGTTACTTGTGAATGTGAATGGCTTGACTCAGAGTCAGAGAGATAAAGTGGATCTCAATTCTGGCCTGTTCATTCATTTATTCATTCCTTCATTCATTTGAAGGCCGTACAGGTTAGATATTGACTACACAGGCTGAGGAGTCAGCCCGCCTGGGTTCAAATCTTGACAGTTTGATCGTTGTGTAGCCAAGGGATTTACCTCTCTGTGCCTCTGTTTTCTCATCTGTGAAATGGCAACAATAATATTACCTCCTTCTCAGGGTGAAGGATTAAATGAGATAACAAATACAAAGGGCTTAAGTAGGTGCCAAGCACATAAGTGCTAAATAAATGTGAGCAGAGTAAAGTTACAGATAATTCATCTACTCATTTAGAAAAAGTTCACCTGGAGGATATGGGGCCAAACAAGGTGTGGTCCTTGCCCTCCAAAGGCCAGGATAAGGAATCTGTGGCCACAGAGAGCGCGAACAGTGCTCCCCGAGGGGCTGGCCGTCACGACTCTGTTCCTGGAGACGCTCTGCATCAGCGAGCTGCCAGCTCTTGCCTGGCATGGGGGTTGTGAGGCTGAAATGAGACAGCCACAGGGACAGCCAAATGGATACCCGGCTGAAATCATGGCTGCTGTCATCTGTCCCCTCCCCCAAGCTGTGAGCACCCCAGGGAATCCTTGATCCTCTGAGGCTTAGGTACCACCCTGCAGGCAACCTCCATTCACCCCGTACACAGCCTGAAGGGTGCAAACAACACTGGACTTGGAGTCAGAGGCCGGGGTTCAAGCTCCTGCTCTACCCTTCTTCTTGCTATGTGACCTTGGACTCTCTCTTCTCCCATTCATTCAGTCAATAAACAGACATCGAGGCTTACCTGCTCACCAGGCCCTCTGCTAGATGCTGGGGACAGAGAAAGGCCTAAGGCACAGACCCAGCCTTCAGGCTGTCCCAGGCTGGTAGTACAGATGGGCTTCTAAATGGACAACCCATATTTCCATGAATTCAGACTAATCTCACCTTTATTTAAAGTTTTGATTTATTGTTCATCATGGCTTACTGATTTTTAATTTTGGTAATTTTGATTTTTAAAAATATTACATGAGCATACTATTTATCTTGATTACTGAGTCTTTGGGCACTCCCTTCAGTTTTGTGAATGACGTGAGGGCCTCACTTGCCTCACCCTACTCCCCGCCCAGAGGATGCAGAGAGCCTCAGAGAGAAGATGACTTCTGAACTGGGTCCTAACGCAGGAATAGGAATTCACCAAGTTGACACAGGGGAAGAGCCTTCTTAGCAGAGGGAACAGAATGCAGTGGCTCTTAACCAGGGGCAATTTTGTCCCCCAGAGGACATTTGGCAGTGACTGGAGACATTTTTGATTTTGATTTTGACTGGGTGAGTGCTCCTGGAGGCCAGCAATAGTGACTAAGGCCAGGGATGCTGCTAGACAGACTACAATGCACAGGACAGCCCCCCACAACAGAGAATTATCCCCCCCAAAATGTCGGTAGTGCTAAGCTGAGAAACCGTACTCTAATAAAGCACAAAGGTGTGAAACACCACGGCATCATACTCCCGATTCCTTAGGTTCTCTAAGCCTCAGTTTCTGCATCTGGACAATGGGGATAACAATGGTACCTTCCTCAGAGGGTTGCTGGGAGGAGGCAATGGCACCAAGTCTGTATACAGCAGGTGCTCAATAAATGTCTGTGCTCCCTCCCTTCCCACTTTCAACATGCCTCAAACTTCAGATCAAAGAGTTCTCAAAAGAGACAGCATCCCCGGGTTCCAAAGAAAACTGGGACACGGAGAAGAATACATTTTGTTCTTTTCCGCCCTTTCTCTTAGTGAAAACCAGGAGGCTTATCTCTCAGCAAACGTGAGCCTGTTCGCAGAGAACCAGCCTCTGTGTTGCCTTATCACCAGCCTGAGTTTTAACAGGGAGTGAATTTTTATGACCAAGTTATAAACCTTTGCAAAAACCATTTTTAAACTAAAAAACGCTGACAGGTTCTTAACTACTATAGCTACTAAATTAAGCATGAGGGATGGGGTGGGGGCAGGAGTGGAAAGAAAACAAAAGTGCCCTAAAAGAGTTCGTGGAGGTAAAATAATGTTCATTAAAAATAGAAAAACAAACACACAAAAAAATCTTTTGTGTTCAACTTCACACTCGTACATCATAATGTTCCAGTAAAAGGCCATTTCCCCCTGAGATAATACAAGAATTGAATTTTTCCTTATCGGTCATCTATTTTTCTAGCTGAAGCTATTACTCCCGCTCTGGGGTTGCTAGGCAACAAGAAATATTAATAGCAGCTTTTATTAGCTTAGCTTTTGCAGCCGAGTACCAGAATGAGAAAATGGGAAACATAAATGTGTTACATAAATCTTTCAACCTTTCAGAGCTGGTGTTAGTCTCTGTTTTCATAATGATTTATTGAAGTGATGGTTCATTTATGAGGAAAAGGAGTGCAGGATAAGAAAACGGAGCAGTCCCCTGCAGGAGTGTTTGAAAATAAATAATTATAGCAGGGGAGCAAAAGCTGTTTAAAGCCATTTTTCTGAGTTTTATAAAATGTAGAAAGACATATTTCTTTCACTTAGTGCCTCTGAAAAACAAGGGGAGGGAGTTTCACGTGAACTCTGCTGAGTACAAGGAAAGCTCTGGGCCTCTGGCTACCCCATTTAGGATCCTCAGGGGCCCATTTGGGAGATCAGCGCCCCCACTCCCACCCCCAGAGGGAAATTAGTCCAAAACGTGGCACCCAGGAAAAGCCCAAGCTGGAGGTACCCCTGTGGACCCATGGTTTTACTGAGATGGATCCTGCCCCTGGTCACGCAGCCAAGAAGAGCTGGGTTTGCGGCCCTCACTTTCTTGGCAACTGTCACTGCTATTGCCCTCAAGCTCTCAGCCCTGACTGGGGTGCTGGTGTAATTAATATGCCCTCTCCCTCCCCATCCCCCGAGATGGGGCCCTCTCCCCACCCCCGGGCCACCTCAGCCTGGGACCTGCCTTTCCCAACCCCCACCTCTTGGGCCAGCCCCCCGTTGGTGAGCCAGCCTGACCACTGCCCCAGCAGAGCCGACCCCAGCAGGTCAAACCAGACAAACGTAGATACGAGGCTGAAGCTACCCAAACCCATCAGTAAAATGAACAACTTAATAAATAGAGCAGCTTACATTTATTAAAGGTCTACTGTGTGCCAGGCACTGGGGCTGAGTACTTTACCTACATCTGATCACTGAATCTTTATAAGTTCCTATGAGGCAAGTAACGTTACCTCTATTTTACAGACGAAAAAACTGAGGCTCGGGGAGGATTAACTCCTTGCTCTGGGTCACAGGGTGGAGGGTAACAAATGGCAGAGCTGGGTTTTGAATGTACATTGGTCTAACCCCAGAGCCCATACTCCTAACTACTAGGTGATGCTATACGTCAAGAAAACAAAAACACACACACAAAAATTGTTATCACAACAGATTACAAAAATGGTCACAAATTCCTGCCCTCCCTGCATCCTTGCAACCTCTGCAATGTAACTCTGCCATTTCTCCCATCAGAAGGTGGGGTCTATTTCTGGGCTTGGCCATGTGACTTGCTCTGGCCAATGGGACATCAGCAAATGTGAGACAGGTAGAGGTCTGAAAAGTGGTTGCACATGGGGGCCTATCCTTTCTTGATGCCCTTGGAATCCTGTGACCATCACCATGTAAACAAGCCCAGGCCACCGTGTGATGAGACACCTGTGGCCAAGTCATTCCCACTGACCCCAGCTGACATTGGGCCAACTGCTGAGATGGGAACAAGGCCATCCTAGACCATGCAGCCCCAGCCAAGCTGTAAGCTGACCCCAGAAACCCAGCCAAGCCAGTCCAGATCAAAAGAACTGACCCACAGAATCATGAGAAATAGTAAAAGTTAATTGTTTGCTTTAAGCCAGTAAGTGTTGGGATGGTTTGTTACACAGCAAAAACTAACTAATACAATCATAAGACAAAACAAAAAACACATTATGCATTACGAGCAATAAAATGAACAGGTTGGACTGAGGGGTCTCTACTGCCCCCTGTGGCTCCGAAGTCCAGAGGCCCAAGGGTTGGGGGTCTTTGGTCCCTTTTGCTCAGACTCAGAAGGGGATCCCCTGCATCTCAACTTGTGAGAATCAAAGAGAGGTGGACCAAGTTTCCTAGGCAGAGGAGTGATAAGTCAGGGAAGGGAGGAGGGGAGAGAGAGGAGATTGGAGGGGAAGAGGAGAGAACAGGAAGAGAAGGGGGTAGGTGTTGGGGGGATATTAAGGACTTCCCAGAGTCAATACACAGGCCCCACCCCGAAGCTCTAAGCCCTGCCCCCAGGCTCCAGGCCCTAACCCAGGGCTGTGGCTCTCTCATGGGACCATCTCTAAAGCAAGGGGGTGAAGTGGTAACTAAGGTACTGCCCAGCCCCCTCCCCAAGAGCCCAGCCCAGGACTCTAGCCTGGAGAGACCCTTCACTTGGTATGGGGGATCCCTGGGCCATGGCCCCTAGCCCTTTCCTGTGGGAAGATGGACCATTCCTGGCCAGATGCTTTCGGACAAGGACCTAGAGCACAAAGGATCTAAAACTACCAGTGTAGCACTCGGGATTTTGATCCAAGTTGATGAGATTTGAGCCTGCCAGGCGAGTGGCACGTGTGGTGGTGGCAGTGGAGGGTCTATCCAACCTCAAACCCACACATTTGCCCAGTGTGTCACAGCTGATAAAACAATTATTCCTATTTTCCTATTTGTGAGTTCACCAGAGCTGGACTCCCAATTCCCATTCCATAGATGGGAAAACTGAAGTGGGGAGAGAAGTGACCTGTCCAAGGTCCCAGAGAGAGCAAGCAAGAGTCAGTGCTGGAGGAGAATGCTTGAACCACAGCTGTGTACCACTCCTGTGCTAACTGAGGCTGAGACTGGACCACACAGCTCCAGTGACCCGCAGGGCTCGGCTTAAGGAAACCTCGCGTTTCCCGAATCACCAGAACCCGTGGCTGGTGCGGGCAGAGCTCTGCCACAACTCATTTCCCACCGAGCCCCGTGTCCACCTGCCCAAGGCTCTCCCAGGAGTTTGTCTGGTCTCGCAGAAGGTGCAGCTTCGCTGAGAACTTGTCTGGAAGCAACAAGCTTTGTCCCCTCCCAGGATCCTTCCTCTCCTGGGTAAGCCAGGACCATAAGCTCGAACATCTCCCGAGGACGACTCCAAAATAAATTATTTTAGATTTAACAGAGGCTGCTTAATAAATTCCACTCTTCGAGTTTCTTTGGGTATTTTAGAAACTGATTTATACATACAATATCTCTCTCAAAATGAGACAATCAACACAGGATAAAATTATTGAGTTATGAAAATAGGGGTCAGATGGAGGTGCAGTGCTTTAAATTAAACCGGCAAAATATATCTTTCATACTAAATTGACTCTTTTTGTCTTGGAAATGAATGTTTAATCAGTTAAGACGCTGAAGTTGAGGGAGAAGCCTTAAGCATATTTAATTTTGTGAAAGGGCCCGATTCCAATACTGCACATGATTCCCACTAGCGCTAGTCCTTTAAAGCAGAAGGGCCGACTTACATGCATGTCAGGAGGCCACATGGGGTGGGGCAGGGGACCAGAAGGAATGGGTGGCCTCTAAGATCAGAGCCAAGGGGGCTTGGCATTAATGAGATGGCTGTCAAATGCCTTGGCCTCACCCACCTCTCCAGGGATGACATCCTTAACGCCATCTCAGTCTTTCCAACCTGCATCTGTGGCATCTTGGCCATTGGGGCAACCTCTGTGCCATCTGTGGCCCTGCTGCCCAGCTGCTCTGTCCCTCAGGCACCTGATAAACTGAGGGGTGCATGGGAGGGGACAGAGCTGGGCTTGAATTCTGGTTTTGCTGCTTAATAGCTGTGTGACATTCATTCACTCATTCATAAAGTACTTACAGAACCTACTATGTATCAGGTCATCACTTCCTTTAGGAAGTGATCCCCCAACATCTGAGCCAGATGCCTCTTCTAGGTGCACACAGCACCACGCACTGATCCGATTGGAGCATTTAGTACATTTTTAGAAATGGGCTCTTCACCTGTCTCTCCACCTGCACCAGGAGTTCCTCAAGGGTATCTCGCAGATCCAGGGCTCAGAACAATGCCTGGTACCTAGTAGGCTCTCGAGAAAGGCTGCTGCAGAGCTGATCACTGTGGTCGGTTGAAAAATGGTCCCTTAAAGATATCAGGTCCTAATCCCTGGAACCTGTAAATGTTACTGTATTGGGGGAAAAGTGTCTTTGCAGGTGTGATTAAGTTAAGGCTCTTGCGATAGAGAGATTACCCTGGATTACCCCTAACTGCCCTAAATGCCACCAGAGTGTCCTTATAAGAAAGGCAGAGGGAGATTTCACTGACGGAAGAGAAGGCGATGTGAAGACAGGCAGAGATTGGAGTGATGCGGCCACAAGCCAAGGACGGCCGGTAACCACAAGAAGCTGGACGCAAGAAGCAAGAAACAGATTCTCCCCAGCACTCCCAGAGGAAGCTCACCCCTCCGGACACCTTGATCTCAGCCCAGTGATACTGATTTCAACTTCCGGCCTCCAGAGCTGTGACAGAACAAATGTCTGGTTGTTTTAAGTCACCAAGTTTGTGGCAATTTGTTACAGCAGCCATAGGAAACTAATACCGTCACCTACCTGCCCTGTGCCTCCAATTCCTCATGACAGTACTACCTGCCCTGCCTTTCTAGGTTCTTGGGAGCATTATGTGAGAAAACGTTTGTAAGGCCCTCTGCACGATGCTGGACAGCTCGCAGGTGCCGACACCATTCCAGCATCACCCACAGTGCATGCACATCCACACACAGACACACACCTGCTTCCTGCAGCTCAGACACATTTAAAACATTTGTCTTGAAGGGCGCCTTGTCTGTCTTCCCCAGATAGTCCTACAAGACAGACACATTCTTACCCAGTTTCCCAGGTGGTCTGGTAGCCCTCCCCTGGGTCAAATGGTCTGGCTTATCCTTCATTACATAATGAGCGAATATAAAACGCAGTGAACCCTTGAAAACTCTGGCTAATGGAAGAATGAAAGCTATCTGAATTTGTGAAGCATCTTTAACATGAGCTAGTTTTAAAGAAATCTGGAAAATGGCTGCAGAGTGCCTATTTGGACCGAGCCCAACAAAAGCATTTCCTAGGAGGAGCGATCAGGGGGTCATCACTGATAAACAGATAACATCCTTAGTAATTATCGGAGCTATTGCAACCAGGTGGCCCCAAGAAGATGCCTGAGAGTATATTCAGACTGTCTCTAGGTGAATGAGACTTACGGGAAAACACTGCCATTTGGTTACAGTGGGAATTCAGTTTTACTGCTAATAATAACAATAGCAAATATTCTGATTGTTTACTCTCTGCCAGACATTTGCTAAGACTTTACATACATTATCTCGATACACTTCACCGCATTCTCGAGGTGGGGACTATTAAGACTCCAAGACGAGGGAACTGAAGCTCGAGAGGCAGAGCCAGGATCTAACGCAGGTCCCTGGGCCTCCAGAGCCCACGCACTAACCACTACCCCACACGGTCTCCATTAACCACAGCACTGCAGGCCAGTGACACCGTGGCCCAGAACTGCAGCCATACTCATCCCGCATTCACGGCCCTCCCCAGAGGTGTCTGCTGGGCCTTGCCATTGCTTGTGTTACCATAAATCCCGAACTGGGACAGTCTGGAGCAGCAAAGTTTTTGTGAGGAAATTAGCCAGGCAAGCAGCTAAGGTAGAAGCATTCTAACAAAGTGGAATTAAAACCGCATGGCTGTGGAATCTTCAGGTCTCTTAGAGAAGAGGAAGCTGAGGATCTGCCTTATTGATGGGCCCAAAAGGAAAGTATTCCTCAAGAAATGGAGCATCAATTTCCATTGAGCACGTGAGTCAGACCCCGAACATTATAAAATGTGGAACTTGAGTTGGCTTCCTCCCTCCCTCCCTTCTCTCCTTTTACTTCTCACTTAGCTTCAAAAAAAAAAAATGTGATGTGGCTTACAAAAATACGTAGAGTACACTAGCTTTTTTTAAGCAAGAAAATTTGGCAGCAATAAGAGGAAACAATTAATACATAAAATACAGTCAAGACAGTTAGAATATAAACTGTATGCCCAAGGTCCCAGGCCTCTTCTACAACTGGGCTACAAATTTGCCTGTGGCCTCTGAGCAGTCTCTGCAGAGGTAAATATGATCCACCCAACACCATGAGATTCTGATAGGAAATCAATTAAGCAGCCCCTCCTTCCCTGCCACAGGTGTGTGTGTGTTTGTGACCCAACCTGACAAAATCAAGGAATGCTTCCTTCTGGACATGGTGGTTGGTTCAGCCATGCTCTGTCATGGTCCCCCCTGGAAGACCAAACTTCCACCCACCAGACATGTCAGGGAAGATGTTGGCTGCCAACAGGCATCATGCCTACCGTGTGGAAATGGGGATGGGATGGGGCCCTAACACTGCTGGAGTTCCTGGATCCAGCCATGCCTGTCTGGATATTTCAGTCTTTTTGGCTTAAGCTAGTTTGAGTTTGGTTCCTGTCACTTAGGAATGAATGTAAGAGTTGTGACTAGCATATAATATTAACTATAAAGGAAAAAGCAAGAATAAACACAAATCACAGTCATTCAGGAGAAGTACCAGAATTCCCTGAAGGAGATTTTCTTATTATACAAAAATTCTCTACTGATTTTCTATAGGTCTTGATTGTTCAAATCAGCCATTCATGCTAGAAAACCATACATTTCCTTAGCCTGGAATTCAGGACCCTTATGATCCAGGCCTTGCTAGCTCTTTCACCTCCTCTCTCCCTCCTTGGCTTCGAGTCCTTTCTCTCCAGCCCGATAAAAGGAATGAACCACCTACCGCTCCCAAGCATGACATGAGCCCTCCTGCCTCCTGCTTTTGTACATGCTGTTCCCCCAGCCTGAAAGGCCCTTTTCTGCCCTGGTCTGTCTGCCAAATTTCTACCTATCCTGCAAACTTTAATTCGGTAATCACCCTCTTCCCTGGCAGTGTAAGCAAAATACAATATTTTAAAAACAACATGATTCCATTTATATGAAATGTCCAGAACAGGCAAATATACAGAGACAGAAAGTAGATTAGTGATTGCCTGGGGCTGGGGGGTGTGAGGGTGGGCGTTGGGAATGACGGCTAAAGGGTACAGGGTTTCTTTTGGGGTGATGAAAATGTTCTAAAACAGACTGTGTTGATGTTCATACAAGTCTTGTGAATATATTAAAAGCCACTGAATTGTACACTGAATTTAAATGGTAAATTGTATGGTATGTGAATTATATCTTAATAAAGCCATTAAAAATTTTTCAAAAGATGAGATTATACTATTAAAAAATAATGAAACAAATAATACCAAGATACTGAAAACAGAGTTCCAGAAGTAAGTAGTGTGAAGACATAAATTTCCCTCCATGCCCACCCCCCATATTCTGCAGACCCCCATGCAAGCAACCAGCTGAGCCCAGGCCCCACATAAGCAGAGGGTCCTCATCAAAGCACTGGCATTCTGCTCCCCTCTCAACCCCGTTTCCTGCCATAACCAGCGAGAACCATGGCAGGTGACAGGGACTCACCGTGGGCAGCTGGCCTGATAGCAGGTGGCTGTCCTGGGCCAGCATGTTGGACACCATGATGGCTGGGAGGTCCATGGCCTGGTAGGGGTAGGCAGGGAGCAGTCCGTTGGGTGCAAGACCGTGGCACAGCGAGTGGTAGCCGGCTTCGTGGTCCCCCAGGTGCAGGAGGGACGGCTCAGGGAGGTTGGGAGGTGTTATTGGGGGGATCTCATAGTCTTCGTTGCTCTCGCTCTGGCTGTTGTAGGTCTAAAACATCAAAAGGGCACGTTGTCGGGGTCAGTGTCTTACAACCGCAGAAGACGCAACACCAATGATAGCAACGATAGTGATAACCACCCCCTTGGCGAAGGAGAGAAGAGATGATCCCTCCACAAGGCAGATGGTCAAGATGACCTGACTCTTACCCCACCCCCAAATGGGTGCTCTGCCCCACTAGAGGGTCTGTACACAAAACCCTGCCCTCCTGGAGAGCGGGGCCAGCTCCCATTCACCTGCTCTTCTGTTTTCCCACCAGATGTGGCCACTGCAGCCCACCATGAATCCATCTTTCCACACCCACCCATTTTACTGATGGGAGAACTCAGGTCCAAGGGGAGAGCCACCCATCCAAGGTCAGCAGAAGAGTTGGGAGCGGAGATGAAGTTCCTGACTCCCTGCCTGGTGGTCTTCCAGGGCAGCTCGATGACTTTCTCTTGTGAGTTCCCAACACCCGGCCCAACGGGGTCCTCTCTTGGTCTTTCTCGTCTTGGTAAGTGGTACAAACATTCCCCCAGGAGCACAAGCTAGGAGCCATATTGGACACCTTCCTTTCCAATCCTTATTTGTTCATTTTTCCCACCTCACTGCTCTGACCAGGAAGCTCCAGTACAGTGTTGAATAGAAATGGTGAGAGCGGATACCCTTGCTTTTTGCTTTATCTTAAATACCTTAATATTTTACCACCAAGTATGACGTTTGCCATAGGTTCTTACAGGCATTCTATAACAGGCTGAGGGCATTCTTAGTTTGTCAAGGTGTTTATTTTTCTTTTAATTGTGCATGAATTTTTAATTTTATTGAACTCTGTTTCCCTGCATCTACCGAAAGGCTCAAATGACTTTCCTCCTTTAATTCAGTTAATATGGTAAATTACTTCACTTGGTTTTTCTAATGTAAAAACAATCTTGCATTTCTGGAATAAACCCTATCTGGTCCTGAGGTATTATTCTTTTTATGCATTGTTGGATTTTGTTTGCTGATGCTTTGTTTAGGATTTTTGCATCTAGTTCATGAGTGGGATTGGCCTATAATTTTCCTTTCTCATACTGCCCTTGTTAGGTTTTGGCATCAAGGTTGTGTCAGCCTGGGGAACCATTCTTCATTTTCTGTACTCTGGAAGGGATTAGACCTAGGAGAAAAGAGGTGTGTGAACTGGAAGAGTTAGGAAGTCACTCCAGTTACCCTCCCCTGCAATTTACACCATCTCCAAAGGAAGGTGACGCTTTCCTGTCTGTGACACGGACCCTGGGGATCTGGGCCCTCGTATCCTTAAGGGCAGCGCCAAGTCAAGACCAAGTTGAGAGCTTGGGCACCAAAAAACAGGCTTTGGTCTGGCCTTATTGATGAGGTTGGGGAGTAACTCCTCCCTCTCAATTGTGAAGATCATAAGCACATTTTCTTACAAGGGATCCTGACCCAACCCCTACTGATACTTTGAATAATAATCCTCATGACTAGTTATGGATCACCCACCATATGCTGGGTATTTTATATGTCCATCATCTCTAATTCATTTTTTTCCTCCACAATTTCCTAGGTGTGTAACATAGAACTGGTATGTGTTCCTAATACCCTAGCTGTGTCTATAATGACCTCCTATGTCTCTCTAACTACAAATGTGTGTCTATTATGGGATGACTCCCTAATTCCCCAAGTGTGTCTACACTGCCCTGGGATGTCTCTCTAATTCCCCAGGTGTGTCTCACCTGATGTGGGTTGTCTCCCTAATTCCCTGGATGAGTCTACCTTGACATGGATGTCTCCCTCATTCCTCAGGTAGGTTTACCCTGAACTATTTTTTCCCAGATTTATTGACATAATTGACATATAACTCATCTCTAATTCTTAGAAGAATCCTGTATTTATCCCCATTTGACAGATCAGAAAAATCAAGATCTAGAGGCTTCGCCCAGGTTACACCACCAGGAGGTAACTGGGTCTGATCCACACCCTCTCCTGCTGCTGTAATAGCAGCAACTTCCTCAAGGAGCCTCCAGGCACCAGTCTCCCACTTTGAGCCTCTGTCCACTCTGCTCCCAGTGCTCTCCTCCAAAGAAATACACTCCGAATGCTCCCTGCTTAAAAACTAGCACCTCTCTACTGAAAAGAGAGAGAGAAACCCCCAAACATATTAACATGGCACCCAAGGATGATGAAAATGCCTTTCAGATTATATTTTAATGCATTTTGGTGCATACACGTGGGTGTTAATGTAATTTCATCCTTAAGTGCATCTCTTCCAAGACAAGATACCCATATGTCAAATGATAAAATTTTGCAGTTACGGATATGAGTGGTGCAGGATTTGGTGAAGGCAGATTGCTGTAGGGGAGCAGAGAGGGGAAATGGGATGAGTACCCCCCAAGTAATCAGAAACAGGTGGAGGAGAGAAAGTGCTTTGTGCCCCTCTATGCCTGGCACTTGGCCAGTAAAACCCCCACCCCTGATGTGAACCCAACCACCCGCCCCCCCTGCAACCTCACCAAGAGAGCTGGGCATGGCTCTGGCCAAATTTCACTAGAAATCACGCTCACCAGCGCTGTGGGGACTTTCACGCATCTGGAAACCACTCCCTCCCAGCTTGTTAATTTCCATGATGATTCTCTGCAGGCCCATCTTCTCTCCTGAGTCCTCTAGCTCCCTCTCTGCTCCTTCGCCCTTCACAGGTGACCAGTTGCCTTCTACTTCATAAGGAAAACAGAAAATCGCAGCAACGATGTCCTCACACCAGAACCATAAACCTGCCCAATCAGTACCCACTTGCCTCCTGTTTTCAGGCGAAAAGAGCCATCCTTTCTTCTTCCTAAGGCCAATTTCCCTGCCTGTGTATGGAATGATCTTACCCACCTTCTCTTTTTCTTCTGTCCCAAGGACTTCAGTCAACCCACTAACCATTCTGACTCCTGGGTCTTCAGCCTCTCCCCACTCTGCTGGATGATTCCCATCAGCACAGAAACATGCTCCACTTTTGGGGTCTTACACACTTCCCCCACCCCTCTCCAGCTACCACCGTCTCTTCTTCAGGTCACACCCGTCTTCCTGAAAGGGCTGTCCTCACCCACCGGCCCCTCTTCCTCATCTCCCATTCACTCCACAGGCCACTGCAACCTGCCTCCTCCACCCCCAATGCCCTCACCAGTGGTGACCTCCGTGGCCCCAGATCTAATCAGCTTTCTTCATATCACATCTCATTTGTCCCCTCAGCAATGTCAGTCCAGTTGGTCCCTTTTCTTCACCTTGAAAACACCGCTCTTTTAGCATCCAGGACTGCATGCTGTCCCGGTTATCTGCCCACCTTCTCACTTCTCCTTCTCCTCTCCAATGTCACCTCCTCCTCTGCTACCCAACCTTTCATGCTGGAGTTTCTCGGGCTCAGTCCTGAGCTCTCCTCTCTTCCTGCCCTACACTCTCTCCCCAGGTGGACCCAACCCCGTCTCAATTCCAATTCCCATCCAGGTGGGAATTTCCCCCACCGAGAGCATATTTCTACCTCCAATCTTGGTCACTCATCGGAGCTCCAGATCTGAGCATCTAAACGCCCACTTGGTATTCCCACTTGATGTCTCACAAGCATCTCTAAGTCAACATCTGCAAAGCTGCTGTCACGATGCCCCTTCCCCACCTGGCACCTTGTCTCCCTCATCAGGTCCTATACAGCCATAAACTTAGGGCTCACCTTCGGTCACCCCTCAAATCCAATGAAACTCATCCCAACTGTCTTTTAAACCTGTCCATTTCTCTCCATTCCCACTGCCACTATTCTGGTCCAGGCACTACCATCTCTTACCCGGACAACTGCAACAGCCTCCTTACTGGTCTCCCACAGCCCACTCTGTCCTGGCCAAACCATTCTTTCATGTGGCCACAGTGGTCTCCAGAAAGATGATCATCTCACTACGTCACTCCCACGCTTACAATGTTTTGATGGATCCTCACTGTCCTTAGGATAAAGTCCACAGTCCCAAACATGGCCCTTAAGTCCTTGAATGGCCTGGCCCCCATCACCTCTCTAGCCCATTATCTTTCCTCCTCCAGCCCTCATATATTCTGTTCTTTCTGCTAGAATGCTTTGCTCACCACATGCTCTCCCTTCATCTGGCTCATTCCTACTCATCCCTCGGCAATAGGTTTGGTTTAAGTGGCTTCCCTGATACTCTCTGGAGTAGGCCTGGTTGCCCTGCACTTCTCAGAAGCACTCATCAAACTTGTAGTTAACTGGCTTCTTGTATAATCATTTATTTACTGTTTAATGTGCATTCTGCCAGGCCAGCCCTTGTTGGTCCTGTGTTCTAGAACCTGGCATAAACTAAGAGCTCAAAACTAATTAGTTGAATGGATGAATGAGCCAGGTCCCAGGGCAGACGCCATAAGCGTGCATCTCACTCAACCTCGGTGACTGCCCTGGAGGCGGGTGCTACTGTCCCTACTGTATAGGAGGCAGTACAGTGTTGTGGTTAAGAGCCAGAGGGCCTGGGTTTGAATCCTGGCTCTGTCATGTACCAGCTGTGCGACTTTGGGCACATTACTTAACCTCTCTGTGCCTCAGTTTCTTCATCTGTGAAAAGAGGGTAATAACGGTACATACCTCAGAGTTGCTGTAAAGAGTAAATGAATCAACATGTGCAAATTGCTCAGGACCCTGCCTGGCACACAGCCAGCCCTCTCAGTGTCGGTTGTTATTGCTGTCGTTGTAGTCCTCGCCCGGAGTTTCAGAGATGTTAAGGGACTTCCCCCGGGACAAAGAGCAAGTAAACAGCAGCTGACTTGCTCAGTATCCTCACTCGTTTTGCCCACTGAGAATGTTCCTAAGTCCCCACACAGGTCTGTGCACCGTGAGGTGATGTCTGTCCTCAGCCTGGCCACCGAGATGGGCTGGGGGCTGACTGCTTTTAGGTGGGACTCAGCCACAGTCTTCCCTGGTCCATCCTCCGGCAAGACTCCCCCAACCTCACTCGCCCTCCACAGCCCCTTGTATGTGCTCCCCATAGTATCACTACCACATGCAATTATTTTCGACTCTTTACTCATGTTTTGCTTGTGTCCTCTCCCCCCAGACCCCAGGCTCCATGAGGGCAGGGGTCTAGGCTGTCTTGTCACCAGGGCCTCGCACGTAGTGGGTGGTCGATTCGATTGGGATGAATGAGCACAGGAGCTGGGGACATGCCAGGCTTTAGGTTCAGACCTCACCCAGGTGTTTCCACGTCTGTCCCTTCTGACAGACCACAAGTCCCTCAGTCACCTACCATTCATGTCTCTTGACCGTCGCCTTGCTGCCTGCCCCCCAGCACCCAGAACTGGCGGTGCTGACACCTAGCATGTGCCCAATGAATGCTAAATGACTACACAAGTCCAGTTCTTTCATTTAAAAACCAAAAGCTCAACACACTGGAATCAGCCCAAACGACCAGAAGCCTTTTGCAAAAATAAGCATATGTTGTATCAAAATATTGGAATAACACGATTATGACAATTCATTTAAAGAGGCAATTAGCACACTTAAAAATAACTAAACATGCAAACATGTAGATACCTCCTCCAAATGCAATCAAATCCTAAATGCATCACACCGGAATACCAACCCGTCCTGCTACTGATTCATACTGAGCACCTACTGTATGCCAGCCACCAGCTTGTCCACACACGTTCTCCATTTAATCTGTATGAGTTCTGTTAAGAAGTGACTGTTCTCTCCATTTTGCAGATGAAGAAAATGAAGCTTAAATAAGCTTCAGTAAGTCTTGGTTGGGATTCAAACCCAGGTCTTGTGACTCTGAATCTAGCATTTGCCCACACTGGGGCAGAAGCCTCTTCAAGATTCGTATTTCTCACTCCCCCTAAGTCAGAGATGGGCCACTTATGGTGCCTAATTTGCTCCATATCACCAGTGTCCTCACGAGAATGTAGAAAGAGACGCCAAACTGAAAGAACTCTAGAAGTTAAATGTATTAGCAAAACTATATGGGGAAACTTCTGGAAAGAGCTGTCTCTTCCTTTCCACCCATTCTCTCTCAAACCCACTCCAATTGTATTTTCATCCCACCATCCACCAAAACTGCTTGGGAAGGTCACTCTATTTACTAAATCCAATGGTCAGATCTCAGTCTTCACCCGACCACCTTGACCATCTCAGGGGCATTTGGCATAATTGGTCACCCCCTCCTTCTGGGAGCGAATTTCTTCACTTGCTTCTGGGACATCACAGATGTTGCTCTTCCTACATCACAGGCCATTTCATCTCCATGTCCTTTGCTGGTTCCCATTCTTTTCCCCAACCTACGAACGATGACGTGTCGCCAAGCTCAGATCCTAGACTTCTTCTCTAAACACACTCACTCCTTTGGGGATCTCATCCAGACTCGTGGCTTTAAATACCATCTATATGCAGCTAACTCCCCAGCTCATATCTCCAGCCCGAACCTCTCCCCTGAACTGCAGACTCATATAGCCCACTGTTATTTGACACCCGTTTGGATTGTAATAGACATTTCAAACAGAATCTGTCCACCCATGGTCTTCTCCACCTCGGTTAATGGCAAGTCCATCCTTCCAGTTACTCAGGTCAAAAACCCTAGTACGATCCTTGACTCCTCTCATTCTCTCACCTCCTACACCAAATCTGTCAGGAAATCCTACTGGCTCCACCCTGAGAATAAATACAAGATGCGCCCACTATGGTCCAAACCATCATCCTCTGTATGCTGGATGACTACACTAGTCTCCCACCTGGTTTCCCTGCCTCTACCCTCGCTACGGTCTATTCTCGCTCAGGGGCCACACAGTTGTCCTGTTAAAATGTAAGATCAAGTCACACCTCTGCTCATCTCCCTCCAGTGGCCCCCTTGTCACTCAGAGTAAGAACAGCGTCCTCACAATGGCTGCACGGTCTAGCTCTCCCACTTCCACCCCCGTCCCTTTTATCTCCCTGACATCATCTCCTCCTGTTCTGCTTGTTCATGCCCCTCTGGCCACACTAGGCGTGATTCTGCCTCAGAGCCTTTGCACTGGCTGTTCCCTCTCTCTAAAACACCCTTCTCTCAAATGTTCACACAATTCATTCCTTCACCCCTCAGGTCTTTACTCAAACATCCCATTCTCAGTAAGGTCTACCCTCACCGCTCAATTTAAAATAGAAATCATCAGCCATGTGCATTTGTTTGTTTTTATCACTTAGCACCTCTAACATCTTACACATTTTATCCATTTATTATGTTTAGTGTGTATTCCCTGTCTCACCCCACTAGAATGTCAGCCCCATGAGAGAGGAGATTTTCATCTGTTTTGTTTGCTGTATCTCCAGTTTCTTTTAACAGTGCCTGGCATGTAATGAGTGCTCAAAAAGCATTTGCTAAACGAATGAATGAACAAATGAATGAATGAATGAATGAATGAACGAATGAACTATTCACCAAATGTCAGAAGAAATAGTGGTAAGAAAAGTAATGGACTGACAGACCATGAGGATCCTTCCTTCTAGGCAGGGGAGTAAACAGGCAAAAGGGAGGCCTCTGGGCCCTGAGAAGCGGGTAGAGAGGAAGGAATCTAAGAACATCCACTGGACGAGAAGCCCGTTGCAGTGACAAGCTTATGTTCCATCAAATTATCAGAATAAACTCATTCACTGACCACAGGAAAATAAAATGATAAATTAATCTAAAAATTCATCCATAGGAAGTAAAAATATATATACTGTATTGTTTTAAATAATCCTTTCTGAAACAAATACTCAAAGCTAGAACCTAGAGAATGAAAAATGAACCCAAGAAAGGGATTCTAGAAAGAGTGATGAGCTGGAAAACCACTACAATTTATATTAATTCAAATTAGTGATTGGGAAGGTGACTGCAGGATTTAACGTGACTGTCTTATAAGGATTCCTAAAATAGAAGAGGTATAGAATTATAAAGTTAATAATGATCGCAAACTAAAAGTCTAGAGGATTTCAGCTAGAAGCTGTGTCTTCCTTAAAGGAGGAAATTACAGACACTGATTAGTTATTTATATTGTAAGGAAAATGTAAGTTTAAATATATTTGCTGTAATTTATTAAAATTTGTCAAGGCGAAATTTACATAACATAAAATTAACCATTTTAAAACGAACAATTCAGTGGCATTTAGTACATTCATGATGTTTTACAACCACCATCTCTATCTAATTCCAAGACATTTTCATCATCCCAAAAGGAAACCCCATCCTCATTAAGCAGTTTCTTCCTATTCCATTGGCCTCCCAATCCCTGGTCACCACCAATCTACATTCTGCCTCTATATGGATTTACCTATCCTGGATATTCTGATATAAATGGAACCACACAGTATATGACCTTCTGTGTCTGGCTTTTTTCACTTAGCATAATGTGTTTGAGGTTCGCCATGTTGTAGCTTGTATCAGTAGTTTATTTCTTTTCATGGCTAAATAATATTCCATTGTATGTATATACCATAATTTGTTTATCCATTCATCCACTGATGGACATTTGGGCTATTTCCATCTTTTGTCTATAGTGAACTGTACTGCTACAAACAAGCATGTACACACATTTGTTTGAGTTCTTGTTTTCAATTCTTTTGGATACGTATCCAGGAGTGGAATTGCTGGGTCATATGGTAATTCGTTGTTTAACTTTTTGAGAAGCTAACAAACTGTCTTCTACAGTGGCCGCACACTTTACGTTTCCACCAGCAACGTATGAGGTTTCCAATTTCTCCACATCCTTGCCACTAACACTTATGTTCCATTGTTTTTACTATAGCCATCTTAGTGGTGTGAAGTGGTATCTTATTGTAGTTTTAATTTGTATTTTCCTAATGACTAATGATGTTGAGCATCTTTTCACGTGCTTCTTGGCATTTGCATATCTTCTTTGGAGAACTGTCTATTAAAGCTGTTTGCCCATTTTCTAACTGGGTTGTTCGTCTTTTTGTTGTTGTGTTGTAAGAGTTCTTCATATATTCTAGATACTAGACCCTTATCAGATATATGATTTGCAAATATTTTTCTCCCATTTTGTAGACTATCTTTTCACTTTCTTGATAATGTCCTTTGATGCACAAAAGTTTTTAATTTTGACGAAGTCCAATTCATCTATTTTTTCTTTTGTTGCTCATACTTTTGCTGTCCTAAGAATCCATAGCCAAATCCAAGGTCATGAAGAGTTACCCCTATGTTTTCTTCCAAGAATTTTACGGTTTTAGCCCTGAGACTTAGGTCATGGATCCATTTTGAATTAACTTTTGTATATGGCATGAGGTCGACTCCAACTTCATTATTTTGCATGTGGCTATCCAGTTGTCCCATCACTGTTTGGTAAAAAGACTGGTTTTTTTCCCATTGAATTTTTTTGGCACCCCTGTCAAAAATCAACTGGGTTGATTTTGTAGGGGTTTATTTTGGACTCTTAATTCTATTCCATTGGTCTATATGTCTATCCTTATGCCAGTACCACACAGTTTCGACTATGGTAGCTTTGTAGAAATTGGGGAGTGTGAGTTATCCAATTTTGCTCTTCTTTTTCAAGATTGTTGTGGCCATTCAGGCCCCTTGCAATTATATATGAATTGGGGATCAGCTGTTCCATTTCTGCTCCAAAAGGCCAGTAGGAATTGCAGTAAATCTGTAGATCACTTGGGTAGTATTGCCATCTTACCAATAATAAGTCTTCCAATCTATAAACACACGATGTCTTTCCATTTATTTAGGTCTCCTTTAATTTCTTTCCACAATGTTTGGTAGTTTTCAGCGTTCAAGTCTTTTACTTCCTTGGTTAAATTTTTCCTCACATTTTATTATTTTGGATTCTACTATATATGGAATTGTTTCCATAGTTTCCTTTTGGGATTGTTCCTTGCTGGTATATAGAAACACAACTGATTTTTTGTGTTGACTTTACACCCTGAAACTTTGCTGAATTCATTTATTAGCTATTTATTATAATTTTAAGGGAAAGCAGAAATTCCACACCACTGGAGGAACAAAAAAAAAAAAAAAAAAAGGAAAAGAAAATAGAACCTGATCAATCTAACAAAAATCTGAAAAGAAAAAAAATAGGATATGACATATCCATATGATATCCTGGATATGACATTTATAATAGGCATGCCTAAAATAAAATGACACAGAAGGTTAAAAATAAACAGATATATCAGGCAAATAAAAAGCAGATGTGGCAAAATTAATAACAAATTAAGTACAATTCAGGGCAAAAAGAGACCAAGAGGAATACTTAAGTTGATAAATGATACAATCCACTAAGAAGAAATGACAGACATAAACTTTTATGTAGACTGATAAACCACGGGAACATAAAAAAAGACTGTTAGAAGTACAAAGAGGATTTAATAAAACCATAAACATAATGAGACACTTAACACATCTCTGCAAAAAATTGACAAATCAATCAGATAGAAATGAATAAGGATAGAAGATCTGACTAACACAATTTACTCTCTTGATTTGTCCCAATATTTAAAGAACACGCATTCTTTTCAAATGTCCACGGAACACTGAAAAAACATGACCGTGTACTAGATACTCAGATACAGTCACACGTTCCTTAATGACGGCGATACGTTCTGAGAAATGTGTCGTCAGGCAATTTCACTGTTGTGTGAACATCACAGAGTGCACTTACACAAACCTAGATGGTAGAGCCTGCCCCACACCTAGGCTGTATGGAGCTAATCTCATGAAACCACCAACATATATGCGGTCCGTCATTGAATAAAATGTCGTTATGCAGCACATGACTGTAATCTCAAATTTTTCAAAATGTATAAAGGATATAGACCATGTTCTAGGCTCCAAATGTACTAACCTAGTCATTAAAGAAAAACAAAGCAAGAGGGAGCAGAAAAAAATGGAGGAAGGCAGATGCTCCTAAATACTGGAACATTTTAAGAGCAATCTTCTAAATAACTTCTGGGTTAAAGAGGAAATCACGACTAAAATTACAATGAGGACACTGCCTGACAAAACCTGTGAGAGGTGTACAATGGAAAATTTATAACTTTTTGCCTAAATAAATTTATTAGAAAACAAGAAAGATAAAATAAGTGAACACAGCACTCAAGAAACTAGAAATAGAAACAACATAAACCAAAGTCAGTAGAAGAAAGAGTAACAAAATAGAAAACAAATTTTAGATAAATATAATGAAGAGTTGATTTTTTGTGTGTGTGAGGAAGACTCACTCTGAGCTAACACCTGTTGCCAATCTTCCTCTTTTTGGGCTTGAGGAACATTAGCCCTGAGCTAACATCTGTGCCAATCTTCCTCTATTTTTCGTATGTGCGTCGCCACCACAGTGTGGCTGGATGAGTGATGTAGGTCCACGCCCGGGATCCAAACCCATGCACCTGGGCTGCCGCAGCAGTGCGCTTGACTCAACCACTATGCTATGGGGCCAGCTCCAAGAGTTGATTTTTTGAAAAGGCTAACAAAATAGTCAACTACTGATAAGAGGAAAAAAAAAGAGGATACCCAAAAAGGAATGAAAAGTATATCAATTCTTTGAAAGTCATTGAGAATTCCTTTGTAACACAGTATAAGGCTAATTTTCATAAATGTTTATTATTTCCAGTTTAATTCTGTTGTTTAAATCTTCTAAATAACTACTCTCTTTTTCTGCTCAATCCATTGGTTTCTGAGACAGGGATATTAAAAATTTCCACCATGATTGTGATTTTATCAATTTCTTCTTGTATTTCTGTCCATTCTTTGCTTCATGTATTTCAGAGCTATGTTGTTAAGTATTTACAAATTAATGGTTATTGTATCTTCTTGGGGAAGTATACTTTTCATTATTTGATAGTTTCCTAATTTATCCAGTTAATCTTACTAGAAGGTTCTCAGACTGACATTTGGACTATCCATTTCTATTGCCCACCCCAACGCTATATGAGAGAAAGGCAGAAGATTCACTGGGGGAATCTCTAGGAGTAGAGGGTGATTTGACTTTTCTCCCAACCTGGCCCCCCACCTTCAAGCCAAGTGAGAAAGGCCCCAGTTAGCACAGCTTGTTGGGACTCGGGGTGCAGCACAAAAGGGGAAGTGGCACCTCACTCCCTGGTGAAGCCTGGTGAGACAGAGCTCTCAGGAGGACCCAACTTGTGTCCCCAGAGTTACAAGCCTTAGGAGGTCACTGTTACTGGGAGATTTTGGAAGATGGGAGGATGGCTAGAGCTGCCTGAAATCCAGGGCCAGAGAGACTGAGAGAATGAGAGAGAGACAGAGAGCAGTCTGCAGGCACACGGTGTGGCAAGGCAGGGATGTGGGAGTTGCTGGGAGGCAAGTGAAAGCTAAGGAAGGCAGCTGGCTGAAGGCACATAAAGGGGTCCCACCCAAGACGGTAGCCTGATAGGGCAGGGGGACCTCAGAAGCAGGAGATACGTCAACAGGTGTCCTCTCCTCCACAGAGCAGGTCACGAGAGGTGAGCCACAGAGTGAATCCTCAGCTCAGTGTGCCTCATGGGAAAGAGCCAGCGTGTGAGAGCCTGCTACAACAGCAGGCAAGGATGGTGGGACATCAACGGGACTAGTCAGCAAGCTGTTTTGGCTCTACTCCTTTAATCCTACCTCACCCTATCCTGATCCTAGGGTCTCCAGCAGCAGCAGAGGAAATGGGAGTGGAGGAAGAGGTAACAGAACTCACATCCCCACCGTAGGTTTCCAAGGCCGTGAGCCAGTAAGGAAAGAGCAGGGGATGGACCATGCTGTCTTGTACCCTGTGGACTCCAGCCTGCTGAATAACCTGGAGTGACAAGACCTTATGTTGACCCAGGACTTTGGGGTTCCAAATGCTTTTATGTTACTTCAAATATTTTTCCCATAAAAGCTTGACGACTCTTGGAATGCATAACCAGTGAGTACTATTTTTTGATCTGCAGAAGGAATGCTGGCTTTGGCGTTAGACTGACCTGGGGGAATTCCAGTCCTGCCACTTCCTTGCTGAGGGACCTTTGGCAATTTATCCCAACTGCCTACTCCTGAGTGTCCTTATCTACAAACTCCACCTAACAGCTGAGAGAATTATATACGGAAACAGATGTGAAAACATATGAACGGCAAGTCAACACGATCCCCTCCCCCATACCCAAGGAGGAAGAAAAAGAAGACCTCAGCGGGTAAGCAGAACAAATGTTAAACACCTTTTCCATTTTACAGATGAGGAAACTGAGGTTCAGAAAGGCAAAATGACTTATCCAAAGTTACACAGGTAGCATTTATGGAAACAAGGACCAGAAGCCCTGACCATGTGGAGCCAACACATGCTCTACCACTATTCACACCCCTCCCAACACACACATTAATCCTGATTAGCCAGGACAGTCCTGGTTTATGCCTCTTGTCCCAGGGTAGTTTTTAATAGTGCTCTCTTTCACTCTAAAATCGTCCTGGTTTGGACAATTATATGGCCACTCCTCATCCTACCATTTTAACAAGTAAAACCCACACCCTACAAGAACATCTTAGCTAAAGAACTGTCATTAATCCAGTGTTTCCTGACTCTGTTTTCAAAACAAGGAAAATGGCATCTTATCCAAACCTGAAACCCCGTCCACCAGAGCAGAGCACCCAGTGCTATAACTTCTTATTATGTGTATGGTGGTTTTATGAATTCAGTGGGGAATGAAATGCAATTTTGTCAGGCTTGTCTGTGTCCATAATGACCGAGTCAAACTAATCATCTTGGATAATACCCCTGTGTCACCCATCCCAGAGATGTTTAATAGAATCTTTCTGATTCACGTCTCGCAGTACATCAGATCTGGAGTATGGCCGCACTTCTGGAAATCAGTACAATTATGCCTTCTTGTCGGGCTATCATTTTCCCAGACTGAAAATGCTTCTTAAAAATAAATAAATAAATAGAAGCCCATACCATATATAAATGAAATGGGAGTGAAAAAGCCATACTGTTAAAATTAAATGTGGATTTTGGAGGAGTGGGGGGTGGGGGCGTGTAATATCTTTTTAAGCCTTTATTTATGGGCAGAATCTCTGAGCCATGGCAACAGGGGTGGAGGAGGGTGTGTGACACCCTCCCGTGGTGGTCCTGACCCTGAAATGCTTGGATCGAGAAGACAGAGGCATCATAATGTGACCGTGACGGCCAGTCACATTAGACATGAGTTTTGTTTACTAAGACTACATCTGGAGACAAACATGATAATCCCCTCGTGTTTTTGCTCAGGAAATTATGTCAGTCACTCTAAGGTTCAGGGCGATTTCTGGACTGACACACCTGGAGGGGAAATACCTCTGGAAAAATGAGTGATTAGTGGTGGGGCTTCCTTCTTCTTTAGGAGGAAGCAATCCCAGCAGAACTTAAGTAGCTAGGATAACGTGGGGCCACAGCATTCGACTGAGAGGAGGCAGCCTAAGCACCAGGCATTACCCCATTTTACAGATAAGGAAGCTCACTTTTCCAATAAGTGGCAGAGTTTTGTATATTTTAATGACATATTTTTTATAACCATGCTTCTTTGACACTTTCCCTTGGATCTCCTAGGGGAGAGGTCAGCAAACTTTTTCTGCAAAGGTCCAGATAATAAATCTTTTTGGCTTTGTGAGTCATACAGTCTCTGTCACAACTATTCAACTCTGCCCTTGTAGCATGAAAGTACCCACAGACAACATTTAAACTAATGAGTGTAGCTGTGTTCCAATAAAGCTTTATTAACAAACAACAAGTGGAGGGCCAGGCTTGGCCCATGGGCCATGGTTTGCTGACCCCTGTCCTAGAGATGGTTTTTCTTCCCCATAGAACTTTTACCATCTAACATGCAATATTCTTGACTTTTTAAAAATACGTATTGCCTGTTCTCTTCACTGGAATGTAGATTCTGCTGTTTGGTCACTGATTATTCCAAGAACCAGGGAAAGTGCCTTGCACACAGTAGGCCCTCAATAAACATTTGCTGAATGAAATAATACATGAATGAATGCGAGTAGAGGTTTTAGACTGCTGGGTTCACAGTTGTATCTTCGGCACCAAGAACATTGCCTGGCACACAGTAGATACTCAGTAAACATTTTTTGAATGAATGAATTGTTTGATGGCCTACTGTGGTGTAAGGTCAAGATCTACACCACCTTCCCTGCAAGCTCTAAGAAGTGAGGCAAGGTCTGAAGTGGTCTTCCCCTGAGAGATGCTGCTCAGTACAAAATCCTAACTTGACCCATGAGGGTCTCCCAGTTCCCTGTCCTCATCTTGGACAGTGCTTGAGTCCCAGCTCTGCCACTGACAGGCTGTGTGACCTTGAGAAAGTCCCTGCCCCTCTCTGGGCCTCAATTACACCACCTGTGAAAAGAGGGAGTTGGACTAAGGGATTTTTAAATCCAAATTTAATTCCTGTGTGTGCCGCTTGTTTGCAGGTACACAGGCAGACGTGAGGCAGCGCTAATTGTAAAAGCACTTGAAAATGATGACTAGACTCTCCATTCATTTCCGTGTTAAAATAGCTTCTGGAAAAAAATTACGTCTATTTGAAGCTTTTTTCTTTTCCATTTCCACCTTTTGAAAACTACAGAAGTAGCATTGTCTAAAAATGTGCCAAGCCAGCTACCTGGGGATGAAGGCACCAAAGTTTTCAGAGACTGGCCTTTGTGAGTTCTGAAGTCCTGTGACCCTAGGCTAAGGAGAGGAGTCCCCCGGTCCATGCTGCTCCAGGGACAGTGCCCTGCTCAGACCCTTCCAAGGCCTGCCGCCTTCACAGCAGGGACCCAGCATCTGTCTGGCACCTGAGGCCTCCCGGACCAGATCCTGCCACATCACGTGACACCAGGCACAGTGAGCCCACGCAGCCCTCAGACACTGCATGCTCTGGTATCACCAGGCCCCTAGGTGTGCCTGAGCCTCTGCTTGGACCATTGTCCCTCCAGGTGACACCTGCTCATCCCAGGACCACCGTAACACCCTTCTGCCTTCCCAGGTGGTGACACCAAGGACTGGGCCCAGCCCCCTAAGCCTGCTTTGAGCAGAATGGAGCAAGGCCTCCTCCTACAGCCTGGAACCCATTTTCTTGTTAATATGCCCCAAAAGTCCCATCAGGAGACTGCAACCCAGAGCTCATCCACTCCCCTGAGGTTTACTGAGCCCCCTGTGTCAGCCAAGCTTGTGCTGTTCTGCTTCTCTGCAGCTTTATTCAAATAGTAATAATAACAGCAAGAACTTATATAGTACTTACCATGTGCTAAGTGCATCCCTGTTCTATGTATGTTTCATACATGAATTTATTAGTCTTCACAACAACTCTATGAGGCAGGTGCTAGTATATCCATTTCACAGAGGAAGAAAGGAAGACACTGAGAGGTGAAACTTGCCGAAAGTCACACAGCTAGAAAGGGATGGAGTCAGGATTCCAGCTCAAAAGTCTAGCTCAGGGGATCCGAATCCTGCCAACCACCACCAATGAGCTTGGAAGCAAATCCTCCTTCAGTCGAGCCTTCGGATGAGATCGCAGCCCTGAGCAACACATTGACTGGAGCCTCATGAGAGATCGTGGGCCAGAGACACCCAGCGAAGCCACACCCGATTTCTGACCCACAGGAACCACGAGATAATTAACGCACATTGTTTTTAAATGTAAAAGCCTAGCTCATGAATTGGTGCTCTTAAGGACCGTATGATTCTGCCTCTTTATAAATAGAAGGGACTGGGCTCCCGCTGTGTGACGCCGACCTTCTATGCTGATTCTGTCTCCATAGGCAGCACCCAGCTGCCTCCTCTCCCACTCTCTGGTTGCTTCTCTCTAGTGGTCCTCAGGGTGGGCATGTGCCTGTGCCTCGCCCCCCTGCCAAGTTTCTGAACCCACTGAACATGGACCCTAGGTCCTCCTGATGCTTAGGGGAGACAGTACACTTCAGGCCAACCTCTCATCTGTAAAGTGCACACAAATCACCTGGGGACCTTGTTAAAATGCAGATTCTGATTTAGGAGGTCAGGGTGGGACTTGAGATCCTGCATTTCTAACAAGCTCCAGGTGATGCTGCTGGTCCACGGGTCGCACTGTGGATAGCAAGGCCTAGCCATTAAAAGCATAGACTTTGACCCAGACAAACGATGGTTCCAATTCCAGTTTTGTCACATCCCAGCTAGGAGTCCTCGACCTCTCAGAGCTGGAGAGACTTACCCAAGGTCACATAAGAAATTCGAGTTCCCTGAACCACAAACAGAACCCTGTGTTCTGATATCCAGTCCAGAGCCTCGAAACTGCAGCAAAACCCACCCTCCTGAGTTCTGGGGCTGGACATGTCTGTTTGGGGGGTGTGTGCGTGCGCATCCCTGTATACGTCTACACGTGAATGGATGTGTCTGCAGACAGGTACAAATGCATGCACAAATGTGTATGTGAATGTGTCTAAATGTCAGCACACGTGCCAGTGGATTTGTGAGAGCTATTCATTCATTCACTCCCTCACTCACTCACTGGATATTAACTCAGCTCCTACTATGTGCCAGGTCCCTGCTCCCACGAAACCAACAGTCTAGGAGGGAGGCAGCCATTAAACAAATTAACACAAATAAAAATCTCATTCGTGCTTGTGTGTGTGTAAGTGTGAGTATTGCTCACAACAGCCCCAAGTGCTAGGTGCTATTATTATCTCCATTTCACTGAGGAAACTGAAGCACTGAGAGGTTAAGTAACTTACCCAGAGTCACAGAGCGATGCTTAATGCATGAAAAGATGTACATCAGCAAGCACACCTGGGTGAGCACGACGTGCACATATGCCTGTACTTGTGCATGAATGTGTCTGCGCACAAGCAGGTGTGTGTCCGTGTACATGCCCGGAGGCACTTTTCCACAGACATCTTCAAATATTCCATAAACAAGACTTTCTGACACAACATAGCATCACAAAAACACACACATTGCATGCACATTTTTTTTTCAGATGTTCATATTTTCAAACATTTCCTAAAACTCTGTCCACAGAGAAATGGCAGTAAAAGTTGGGGCCTGCAGGGCCGAGCAGATGCAGGAAAGCCCACACCACCTGTTTCCCTAGGGCAAGCCAAGGCTGGAGCAATTTCACAGCTCATCATCCATTATGAGGCTAAAATAATTCTTCTCCACCCCGGAAGCTAAATCAACTGCTCAGGCTGTAAAGGGCGAGTCCATCCACACCCCCAGTGGGAACACACCGCCCTGGTGAGCTGACGGACACAAGATACAAACGACCAAATCTGGCTGGGTTCCTTTCCCCATCTCGCCACATCTCTAAAAATGGAAACATCTGTACAAATACCTTGATAAATTTTTTACTCTTTATTGTAGTATAGGATACCAACAGAAGGTGGACAAGTCATAATGTACAGCTCAATGACGAATCTTCACAAAGCGAACAGACTTGTGTAAACAGCACCGAAATGAAGAGAGAAAACCTACCAGCCCCTCAAGGCCCTTCGCTGCCCACCCCTCACCAGGGTAACCACACTTCAGATTTCTATCACCATGGATTCGTTCTGCCTGTTCGTGTGCTTTATGTAAATGGAATCATACAGGACGTTCTGTTTTGTTGTCTGGCTTCTTTCACTCAAGCTGGTGTTTGTGAGATCCATCCATATTATTGCATGTGGTTATAAATTGCTCATTCTCGTTGCTGCATAGTATTCCACTGTGCAAGAATATTCTGTAATAGTTTATCCAGCCCACTGTTGATAGGCATTTGGATTGTTTCCAGTTTTGTGCTTTTATGAAAACTGTTGCTATGAATATTCTTATATGTGTCTTTTGGTGAATAGATGAATGCATTTCTGTTGAGTGAACACCTAGGAGGTGAATTACCGGTCACAGAGCTTTAGACACTGAAGAAATGGTTTTCCAAAGTGGTTGTATCAGTTTACACAGCAATGGATGAGGGCCCCAGTTCCTCCACATCCTTGCCAAGTTGGTATTTTCTGTCTCTTCCATTTTCTGCATTTTAGGGGGAGTATTTCATAAATTTCAAAATGCTTCCTCACCCCTTCTCCTGCTGTACTTCTCCCATTGCTATCTCTGGCAATTGTTTCTGAAGGCCAGCAGCAAGAATAAAACTACAGCTGCTCCATCTTTATATATCACATAGTCATGATCTCTAGCCACAACCCACCCACCCTTGAGGGCCATCCCAGCTCAGTAAATAGCCCAAAGGAGCACAGACCAGCTCCAAAGGCCCGAGGTCTTACAGAGAACTTTAAGTTTTTCTTGAGGGGACTTTGAAGAGGACAATCCCACCTCACAATGCAAAGCAAGACTTCCACGGGCCCTCGTTCCCCATCTCCCTCTCCAAAGCCAACAATCGCTCACACGGCCCCTCTCCCCATCCTTCCCAGCCTGGCACACCCTCCTCTCAAGGCCATACACCCCAGCTCCCCCAGGCTCCTGTGAGTCACCAACCCTCCCCCCCCCCCGCCCCCCGCAACACACCCTGCCAGCTAGGAGTCCCTGGATGGTTGTTCACACTCTGCCACCAGGGAAATAGGTGCATCTCCAAGGCCCACCGTGCTGGCCTGACTTGAGGGTTTCTGGGCTGGCTTTCTGTTTACCTGAAACACAACCTCAACTTATTCATTCCACCCCAGTCCTACATAAAAAATGTTCACAGAAAACTGGAGCTACTTGTTCCTAGCTCCTTCACTATTTTGCTTCTTTTCTCTAAATTGCAAATTCTAACAACAACAACAAAAACTTTATCAAGCTCCTATCATAACCAGCACTGGCCGAGCCGGTTACCTTATACCCACTTAATTAGTCCTCTTAACTAACCTACATCCACTTAACTAGTCTAACTAAACTAAACTACTTAGGTAAACTAAACACACTTCTGGTTTTCTTAACCTACAGGTAGGTTTTACGGAGGTAGAAAGCAAGGCCAATAGAGGTTACGTAACTTGGTCACGGTCATACCAGGAGAACAAGGCAGAAGTAGGAGTCTCATGGAGCACACACCTGCCACTCACTCTCACCTGAGTCCCTCGTGTTCCACACTGTCCCAGGAGCTGGCAGGATAAAGGATGCCAGGCCTGGCAGAGGCAACCACCACATGCCTAGACCTTTGTTCTCCATCAGAGCCACAGACTTTGAGCATGTATGAGAGATGGAGAAATTGCCTGTCCGGACCACGTGAAGGCCTTTTAATGTTAATGGGATGTGAATCAAGGAGGCTTGGCAAGCCCACCTATTCTCTGGAGCACTGGGCTGGAGAGTGGTCAAATGGAGAGAGGTGGGGCGGGGTCGTGCATCATCAATGGGTTGGCCATTATCAGGAGGCATCTTCTACTATTTTTATTTTGCAGGAGCATTTCTTGGCACATTTTAAAAGCAAGATAGTTCCAATATCCTCTTCTCAATTTCAACCCTTAACATAATTTGATTTGCATGAGATGTAACAGTTGACTGGCCTCCTCTTTGCTGATATTTCTGATGCCGCATTTGACTTCCGCGCCCACCATATCTTCGGTGGATGACCTTGGGCAAGTTGTTTTACCTTCCTGAAAATCAGTTTTTTCGTCTGTAAAATGGATACCTTAATAGCACCTCATGCTAACTACCATTTGCCATGTATCAAACACTATAATAAGAACTTTGGGTTTAAATGAATCTTATTTACTTCTCCCCGCATCCCTCTGAGGCTTGAAAAAGTTGGTTGACTTGTCCAAGGTCACCCAGCCATGAGATGTCAAGACCAGAATTTGAGCCCCAGTCTGTCTGTCTTCTCATGTCATTACTCTCATAACCCATCCAACCAACAGCATCTTTTTATTGTCTCCAATGCTGGGCTGAAACCTCGCTCAGAGTCACTGACCTCTATCTCGGGGGCCCCCTCAGCATTGGGGAGACTCAGCCGGGTGGGAGAGGTCAGTCTCTGGCCTGTTGGACAGACCACTGTCCCTGCTAGGGACTCAGGCAGGGGGTAGAGGAGGTCAATCCCTTGGCCACAGACATAAAGTAGAAGGTCTCTCAGAGACACCCATTCAGCTCCCATTCACAGATGCAAAACCCAGGGCTCAGAGAAGCAAATGACCCACCCAAGGGCACACAGCAAGAGAGGTTGAAGAGAGCCAGTCCCAGGCTCCTGACCCTCCAGAGACTAAGGACCCAGCACCATTCTGGAAAGGTGGAAAGGTCCCATATCTGGCCTCATTTCAACTTCTTGATCACAGAGTGAGCTCACATGTAGTGACGAACAAACGTGTCAAGTCTGGAGCTTTCCCACCTTCACCAGCAAAAACCCTACAGCAGGCCCTACAGAAGATGCTAGGCTCAAGGTGGCTGGGAGTGGGAAAGGGGTACTGTTTTAAAGAAAATCCTCGAAATTTAGTTTCCAACCCACTGCTATTCCCTCCCCCAACCCATAAACTTCCTGCACCATCTTCATTGTTTCCATCCCATTAAGAGAGAGTGAACATTTCCAGGGATTCAATTTCTCTCATAATAGTTGGAAGGAAACACAACTATACGCTGTAAACATTCACTGCATTGTATGAAAAATATCTTTATTACGGAGGAGGTGCAATAAATGCAGACCAAGGTCCTTCCCCCCCAAATCCGTGCCCTAAATGCTGTGCCCTCAAATATGTGAACATCTCGTAGCTGGGAATCGAGAACTTTAAATATATTTTTAGCCTTTGGAATGCAAAACTAAGATTGGTGAGGTGTGAGTACCAAGTCCTTCTCAGCAGTTTTCTCTCAATGAAAACAAGAGCGGCTCGTCCATTTTTCTGAGCACGTGTGTAGTCCTGATGAAGGAACGCTCATTAGTTCAGTCTGACATATACTCAATTCTCTCCATATACACAGGATGGGTGTTTTTTTTTTCCCTCCTTGCATTTTATTCTCCAGCTGCGAAATGATATTAAATTTCATCAGATTTGAACAAAATCTATGGTCTTGAAACAGTTTCCTTTAAGGCCCCTCATATTTATTCAGAATTCATGAATCATGTTCCGATAACACAACCATAATTATTTTTAAAGTGTGATGTTTGTGGCTTTAATAGGAAATGCTTGCAAAAGGCCTTTTCTCTTTGATTGTTTGTAATCTTAGCAGTAATCGCTGCTGTTCCCTTCTCTGCACCACAGCAGGCGAAACACAATTTCATTTTAATATGAATCGCGAGTTCTTCACCCAGGTTTTAATTAAAGCAATAAAAGCCACGTCGTTTTTGCCCTTTACAATGTACACAGATTCAGAGGCCGGAGTTACCAAGCCTAGAATCTTAGATTTCAACAGTGGCAGGAGAGCATCCTGCCTCCCCGTGCATTTACCGGGAAGTATTTTTGTCTGTCTGTTTCAAAAAGACTCAACTACCTCTCTGTCTCTCTGCACTGCAGTTTCCTCGTCTGTAAAATGGGACAGCAACAGTACGTACTTGACAGAGTTAATGTAAGGATGAAATGAGACCAGCCATGGAAAACATGTACCCCAGTGCCTGAGCCCAAGGAAGTACACAGTAAATGTTCGTTATCATCAGCATCATCCGTTTTTAGGGCTGGAAAAAGCCAACAGACCGTTCACCCTCATTATTCACACGAGGAAACTGAGGATCAGAGAGATACCCGCACAGGTGAAAAGAACGGAGCAGAGCAGAACCTGGAACTCAGAGCTCCTGGCTCTTTCCCCATTCTGGGCATCCTACACTGCCCCCTGCTGGAAGGAGGCTGTGCCTTCAAGGCCACAAGGACAACACCCAGGGACTGCAGGTCTGACCCTCACTGGCTCCTGGCCTCCTGGTTATACCATCGACCCACTCTAGGTCTATGCTTGATCCAAGTGGTAAGAAAACAGACTAGGCATCCCTGGGTATCTAAGAAGGAAGGCTGTCGCACAACACAGTGGTGTTCACAAGAGCAAGAATCCACTCAACTCAACGTCCTTGTGTGCCTGCTGTGTGCCAGGTGTGGTGTGAGGTGCTGGGAGGCCTCACTTTGTACTATGGGGATCTCGGCCTTTATGACATGATAACTCCACTCCAGCCCACGTTCTGCTGGTCCATCTAGGAACGGATGCTGAAGGAGCAGTGGGTGGGCAGGGCCCACACTGGGTGCTGCTCACACCTGGCAGTGCTCTTAATTGGTGTATTCACCATGCTCCATAGACGCTAGGGTTCCCCAAGGAGCATCTCCAGTGTAAGCCCCTTGAACCATCATGCCCTACTGTGCAGTACCTCTCCCCTCGAAAATAGCCCCTAGGCCCATTGGGTCTCCCACTCTAAGAACAACAAAATCCCGTATTTCCCTAGCTGCTTCTTAGAACACTCCTTCTACTCGCCTCCTGCCTCAGTGGGAACCTGTCTCCTCCACACATTCTGCAGGTGAGCTGCCCATTCCCCCACTGCCCGTGTATCTCAGGTTGGAAGGCAGAATCGACATTCTCCTCCCTCTCCACTCCCCCACCCAGACCACCATCCACCTTCCCTACAAATCCCACCCCCACCCCACTCAGCTTCATCAGCATCCAGCCGCTCATGCTGCCCACCTATCTCCTGCTTGTCCTTCTTGCCCGTCATGCTCCCAGCCTTCGGCTCTGGGCTCTGGCTTCCAATCCACCCCACCCCAGCATCATCCTGGGTCCCTTCAGCTCAGCCACCAAGCTGATGCTGGGCTCTTGGCTCCTCCCCTCCCAGGAGCTTCTGCTCCACTCTCTATCAGCTTCCCACTCCCCAGATACACCCAGGACCCCGTCAATGCCCACAGCTGCTCACCTTCAAATCACCACCCCACTTCCCACTCTGTGACTAAGGTGTCCTCACCATCCATCTCCTTCCTCAGGGACTCTGTGAGCCCGGGGCCCTCCTCTCTGCTCTCCTTGCCCAGCTTAGATTCCCTGGTCCTTCACTTCAGTCTCTTGGGCAAAAAAGCTGAGTGTCCTTCCAGTACACCTGCCTGGCAAATGCTTGCCCTGGGTTCACACAAGTCTGCCACCCCAGCACCTGCACCAAGAGCTCAGTCTCCCATGCGCACAGCAAATATCACAGACTTTCTCCACCCTCAGACCTCCAGTGCCCTGACTCTCAGCAGGTGACCTGCCCACCAACCTCTCTGAGAAGACAGATGCAGACCATCTACAAAACCTCTGCTCCCAGCCAACCCATCTACAAAACCACACTCCTTTTCTCCTCTGTGCCCTCTCCTGGCTAAGGCCAGAGCTTCCACCTCTGGGCAGGACCCACCCCCCTCCCACCTTCTCCCAAACTTAAACTATAAATTAACCCTTCCCTCTCCCGGACCCTGAACTTCACCCTCTCTCCTGGATGCCTTCCATCAACGATTAAACATTCTAAAGGTTCCCTCATCTTTAAAAAAAACATCCCTTCTGCGGAATCCTCATCTCATTGAGCGACGGCCCTCGCCCTTGTCCTGCACAGCAGACTTCTCACACAGGTGGTCTGTGCTCACTGCTTACATCCGCACCTCACACCCGGCTCCTCCATCCACGCTGGGACCTGCACGACATCCCCTACACGTCAAAGCTGCTTTTCTGAGATCCAGGACAACCTCCTTTTTCCTAAAACTATTGGACATATTTCAACTCTTATCCAACCAATCCCTCAGGGGCATTGACCCTCTCCTTGTTTAAATTTTATTTAATTTCTTGAAATTATAACAAATCCCCATGTCAAAACCACTGAGATATAAAAAGGTACAGTGAAAAGTCTCTTTACTACTCCTGTCCACCTGCCCAGTTTCCATAACACACACACACCATGTACACACACACACATGCATGCACACACACATACGTGCGCACACACAATGTACAAAGCCACTGTGGTAAATTTCCATCCGTGGTAAATTTCCATATGTCCTTCCAGAGTTACTTTGATCAAATACAAGTGCATAGAAACATACATTCATACTACCTTTTTTGCAAAAATGGTAACATGCCCTATGTACTATTCTCCACCTTGCTTTTTTCAGTAAACAATGTATCTAAAGAACTTCTGTATCACTTCAGTTTCCTCATTCTTTCTTTATGGCCACAAGCATTCCAAAGCACAGACAGTACATAATTTACTTAAGTAATTCCATATTGTTGCTCATTTGGGTTGTTTCCAATTTTTCACCATTATAAACAATACCAAAATGAATAATCTTGACTACGTCATTTCTCATGTGTGCAAATATATCTGGAGGATATATTTCCAAAAGGTGAATTGCTGGGTTAAAGGTTAATGCATTTCTAGTTTTGATAGATGTTGCTGATTTGCCCTCCAAAGCGGTTACACCAATTTACTGTCCCTTCAGCGATGTATAAAAGTGCCTGTTTTCCCACACGGGCTCCAACAGAGTGTGCTACCAAACCTTTAGATTTTTGGTGAAATCTAATAGGTGAAAATGGTAGTTTTAATTTGTTTCTCCTATGAACTATTTTTAGCACCATCTCATATATTTAAGATCCATTTGTATTTCCTTTTATTAAACTATCTCCTGCCCCTTTTCCTGTCAGGGTTTTGAATCGATTTCTGGGAACTCTTTATATATTAGGGAAATGAGTCCTTTGATTATGTTGTGAGTTGAAAATACTCTTGCCCAATTTTTCATTTGTCTTTTGACTTTACTGATGCTGTTTTGGCCATAAAAAAGTTATTTTGCACTTTAATTTATGGTCAAAATTTTAAGTCTTTTCTTCTATGACTTTTAGTCACAGAAATGTCTTTCTCACTCTAAAGTTGTACAGTATACCTTAAAGGCCTTTGTCTGGTGCCTTTATGGTTTCCTTCAGTACATTTAAATCTACAATTTATTTACAATTTATCCTTTGATAAAGAAGGAGCTATCAATCCAACATCATTCTTCCCCAGATTCCTTCCTCCTTCTTGAAACACTCTGCCCTTGGCTTCTAAGATGCCACGTTCTCCCCCGACTTCTCTAGCCACTGCTTCTCAACCTATTTCACAGTCTTCTTCTCATCCTCTACTTTGCTTTCAAATGTTGGAGTTCAACATTTAAGAGTCACTGGTCCTCTGTTCTTCCCTCTCTCCATAAATTTCATCCCCTCAAGGTTTTAATACCATGGGCTAAGGACTTCCAAGTTCACTCCCCCATGAGCACCAAACTTGTACAACCATCTACCTACTTGGACATCTCCACTTGAACATCTCAAATGTAACAAGTCCAAGTCTGACCTCATCAAACTTGCACCTCCCCAGGCCTTCCCCAGCTAAGGAAATGGTACCACCATGCTGGAAAATGGGCTCATGCTAAAAGCCTGGGAGGCATCCTTTACTCCTCCATTTCTTTCCTCCTCTACATCCATCATCATCATCAAGACCTACCAACTTCAATTCTAAAACATATCTCACATCCATCCACTTCTTTCCATCTCCTCTGCCTCTACCACAATCTAGGACATCACCCTTCATTTGGTCTACTACCACACCCTCCGTGTGGTCTCCCTGTATCCACTCTTCCCACTGAGTTTTTAAAATGGCAAATTTGATCATGTCATTCAATCTCAATCTCTCTCTTTGTTACTAACAAAGTCCAGTGACTTGCTTTGACTAATAGAATGTGCTGGAAGTAGTCCTGTGCCAGTTCATTCTCTCTCTTTCTCTCTTACACACACATACACACATGCACACACACACACAAGTTCTTTCAACAATTCTTAGGACAAAGTTGGAAATCTTTAGCAGAAGTGGTACTTAGAGGCATGACAGTGGAAAACCCTACTCTCAGCCAGGAAGGCTGTACTGAGGAGGTGACATTTGCAGTACCCCTGAAAGAACAAATAGGCATTTGTTCAGTGAAAATGGCTAGAGGATTCCTATCAGAGGAAACAGTGCATACAAAGGCAGAGAGTTGTAAATTAGCATAAGAGGTGACCAGAAATTCATCTTGTGTAACCAAAGCATTATTTATGTAATAAAAACAAGTCATAGCTAGTTTTATCAAATACTGGTACTTTATATATTATCTGGGCTAGATTCTCTTGAAGTAGATCCTGAGATGGGGAATCCTATGAAAGTGACCTATTATGAAGTGACTCAGGAGAAAGGAAGGGAGGGAAGAAGGACAGGGCAGGGGAAGGAGCTGAGCAAGGATGTCGTCTCTGCTGGAGTCACCTGGGGCTCCATGGGGAGTTGCAGATCTAGTCCCCCCTTGAGACAAGGCACCTGGCCTTCTAAACCATCCCCCACACTCCCTCCCAGTTCACGGTTCCCATTCGGCAGAGGCCAGTTCTCCAGAGAAGGGACAGCTATGAATAGTTAGCAGCCAACACTCACAACAGCTGGATGATGGGTGCCCCGGCCTGGTGAAGGGACTCTGGGGAAGGCACCAACAGAATCTACAACACACACCTCGTATACTTCTCACAACACCGCAGGAGGCTGGCGTTACTCTTCCCATTTGACGGAAAGCTAACACAACTTGCACAAGGGCATCTGGCTGGGATATGGAAGAGCTGGAATGTGAATCCAGGTCTGCTGAGACCCCAACCCAGTTCCTTCCCTCTGTACCCTCATCCCAGGAAGAAGGAGACTCTTCCCAGATCACATAACCAGGAAATACCAATCCCTGTAACTCCCGGACAGGGTCTACTCTCAACAGGGGGAAGAGCTGATGTCTACCAGGCCCCCCACCCCAATAGCTGCTGACAGGCAGGAAGCCATGCTAGTTCTCAGACCACCCAGGCAAGTCTGGTACAAAAGAAACACAAGGCCCAGGGAGGGGGTAAAAAGTGATAGTTTGTGAAAGCTAAGGCAGCTATGCAGGAATTTTTGTGGAGACTTACAAAAACCAAACAATAGAGCATGCATTTGCAAAAGAAACTTCAAGCCCATAAGAGCTGGTTGGAAAGTTTTTACAAGGGACACAGTCGGCTGATATACATCCCATAGGAACCTCTGTCTCAGTTGCAGTTTCTAAACAAAGAAGCTGGTGTTTCAGGAGAAGGTCACATTAAAGAGCAGGTTTTTAACATGATGAAATTGGATATTCTGGAAGCAAAGTTCTTCCAGAAATGGCTTCCCGCTTATGTCCAGAGCTTTGCACAGAATAGGTGCCCAATAAACATTTGCTGAATGGGTCAGTCTTTTATTTAACTGTATTTATAAAATGCATTTTATGCCATTTAGAGTGTTTATCCTCAGAATTATCTATTGGCTATGAGACCTTCAGTTTGCCCACATGTTTATGTCACTCCTTCAGTAACTGGGACAACACAATTCCGTCAGTTGAGAAGGCCACACACCATGATACGGTGTTCATGTGCATATGTGCGCTCGTGGGTTCGAGCAAGCACTCCAGGGAAAAGACTGGAAGGAAACATGCAGAAGTAGAGGCCAGTGGAGCCCCATGAAGCCATGGGGAGCTGCAGGTCCCGGAAGAGTCTAAGTTATTCTTCAGCAAATCAGCATGAACTACATCCCACGTGTTTCCCATATGTGGTGGTTTGTTAAAAGACCACAATACTTTGCAGCATCTCCCATCAACAGGTGGAGTCCATTTCCCTATTCCGTGAATCTAGGCCAGCTTTGTGACTTGCTTTGACCAACAGAATGTGCTGGAAGTACTCATGTGCCAGGCCTAAACCAGACCTCAAGAAGTCTTGCAGTTTGCTGCTCTGGGAACCCTCTCCCACCACGTGAACAATCCCAGGCTAGCCTGCTGGAGCACTGGAGACCATCTGGAGTAGAAGTGAGTCCCCCACACCAATCAGCTCACAGCCAACCTGGCAGCTTACTGCTGCCTCTTAGATGATCCTAGCCATGATGAGAAGAGCCACCCAGCTGCACCCAACCAAACTGCCAACCCATGGAATCATGACCTAGATGAATATTTGTTGTTTTAAGACACTAAGTTTTGAGGTGCTTGTTATGTAGCAAAAGCTGATACACTATAAGAAGTCTAGATTGTAACTGCTAAATCTGTTTACATCAAGGTTGGCTCACGCCACCAGGTGGACTTAGTCAATCTCAGGGAATCCTGATGTCTCCTTTATGAAGTTCTAAGTTAGGGAGGCTCTCTGAGTGACAGCACAAGAGACGTGGAGGGATCCTTGGGGAATCCAACCACCTCGTTCCACTGTTAGGGAAACTGAAGTCCAGAGAAGAGAAGGATCCACATTCATTCATTACACAAATGTTTCCTGGGTGCCTTCTATGTCCCAGGCTTTGTGTCACACTGGGGGACATAACAGTGAATAAGAGAGACCAGACCCTGCCCTCATGGAGGTCATGGCCCAGTGTGGAAATCAGAAGTTAACCAAGTCTTCACACAAAGAGGCAGATAACCACAAACAGTGACAAATGCCATGGATTAAAAGGACATTGTGTATGTCATTCTTCATGGTAATAGAACAAAAACTACTGAAATTCGTATGGGGCAACAAAAGACCCCGAATAGCTAAAGCAATTCTGAAAAAAAAGAACAGAGCTGGAGGCATCGCAATCCCTGATTTCAAAATATACTATAAAGCTATAGTAATCAAAACAGCATGGTACTGGTACAAGAATAGAAACACAGATCAATGGAATAGAATTGAAAGCCCAGAAATAAAACCACACACCTATGAACAGCTAATCTTCAACAAAGGAGCAAAGAACATACAATGGAGAGAGGGAAGTCTCTTCAATAAATGGTGCTGGGAAAATTGGATAGCAACATGCAAAAGAATGAAAGTAGACCATCTTCTATTGCCATATACAAAAATCAATTCAAAATGGATCAAGGACCTGAAAGTGAGACCTGAAACTATAAAACTCCTGGAAGAAAATACAGGCAGTACACTAATTGAGATTGGACATAAAGGGATCCTTTCAGATTCCATGTCTACTCGGACAAGGGAAACAAAAGAAAAAATAAACAAGTGGGACCTCATCAGACTAAAGAGCTTCTACAAGGCAAATGAAACCAGGATCAAAATGAATAAACAACCCACCAGCTGGGAGAAAATATTCGCAAATCGTTTGTCTGACAAGGGATTAATTTCAGTAATATATAAAGATCTCATACAACTGAGCAACAAAAAAACAAACAACCCGATCAAAAAATGGGCAGAGGATATGAACAGACATTTTTCCAAGGAAGAGATACAGATGGCCAATAGACACATGAAAAGATGTTCAACATCACTAATCATCAGGGAAATGCAAATCAAAACTACACTAAGATATCACCTTACACCCATTAGAATGGCTATAATCACAAAGACAAATAACAACAAATGCTGGAGAGGTTGTGGAGAAACGGGGACCCTCATTCACTGCTGGTGGGAATGCAAACTGTGCAGCCTCTATGGAAAACAGTATGGAGAGTCCTCAAAAAATTAAAAATAGAACTACTGTAAGATCCAGCAATCCCACTCTTGGGCATCTACCCAATGGACATGAAATCAACCATCACAAGAGGCTTATGCACCCCTATGTTCATTGCAGCATTATTCACAATAGCCAAGAAGTGGAAGCAACGCAAGTGTCCCTCGACTGATGATTGGTTAAAGAAGATGTGGTATATACATACAATGGAATACTACTCAGCCACAGGAAAAGACACAATTGTCCCATTTGCAACAAGATGGATGGACCTAGAGGGTATTATGTTAAGTGAAATAAGCCAGACAGAGAAGGACAGACACTGCATGAACTCACTCGTATATGGAATATAAATGAACACACGGACAGAGAGAACTGATTGGTGGTTACCAAGGGGAAGGGGGGTGGAGGGTGGCCACAAGGGGTGAAGGGATGCATCCACATGGTGACGGACAAACAAAAATGTACAACTAAAACCCCACGGTGTTATAAACCATTAAGACATCAAATAAATAAAATAAAAAATTTTTACCTGTCCTGAAAAAAAAAAGGACATTGTGCCATGAAGGAGAATCCAGAGAAGGGGATATAATTTGGATTTGGGCATCACCAAGAGCTCTCTGAGGAAGTGACACTTGGGCTGAAGCAAGTTGGTGGCAGCCTGAGGTGGGAACGGAGCTGGGCACAAACAGCAAGGTAACGTGTGGAGCCTTGAGTCCTAGCTGTGCAGATTCAAATCCCAGCCATACTGCTCCCTGGCTGAGTCGATCAATGGCCTTGAGCCTCAGTTGCCTCATCTATAAAATGGGGTGAACGAAAACGTCTACTACTTCTCCAGACTGTTATGAAGATCAGCTGAAATAACCACTGAGAAAAGGGCTTTGCAAACACAAAAGTGTTGGGTGAACAGCTGAGGTTGTTGCTGTTAATGGCTTGGGGGGAACATTTATTTGCTCTGCACTTCCTCTCCAAAGCCTAGAGCAGACCTGGAGCCCCACTGAGCCCCACTTTCCCTTCCTGGCAGAAGCACAGAGCCAACACTCTCCATCAGGGTTTGAGCCAGAACCTACTCCACCAGAGCTCAGGATGTTAACAAAACGCAATTTAAACATCGCAAACGGGCTCAAATGAGAAGTTCAGGGGTAAGCTCTGGTCTTTTGAGACAACCACATTTCCAAGCTAATTACAGAAAATTAAATAACTTCAGTGGATTCTTCCAAAATGATTATTTCCAGGACCTGGAGTCTTGCCCACCAGTTTCTTGCAGGCTGGCACTCATCAATGCAATATAAAGGCAGCTTTGCAGCAGCAGCATGGTGCTCACACCGTCACAGGCCAGAGAAGGGGCATGGCATGGAGGCCTCAGCACAAGCTCCCCTGCAGTGGCGGGGCAGGGGGTGCAGCGCCCTGCAGTGGGGCTTCCACACCACAGCGGGACTAGAGCATCTCACAGGCCCACGTCTTACTCATCTATGTCCCCCACAGGACCTGGCACATAGTAGGACCCATAAATGTTTGGGCTTCTGTTTCCCCAGCTGGAAAATGTGGGCCCAGCCGCCCAACTTGACTGCCACAACCACCACAACTGCACAGACAGGGTGGAGGTCAGCTCCAGGGACAGCTGACCTCCAGCTCCCCAGGTTTCTCAGCAGCTATGAAACTCCTTGGCTCTCCATCCAGCACCCTGGGCTTCTGCCACCCTGCAGGCACCACTGCCTTAGAGAATCATCCTCAGGATGCCACAGCCTGCAGTATGGACCCTCCCCGGCGTCCCAGCCTGCAGTGTGGACCCTTTCTGGCATTAGAGTCTATAATGAGGATGCTCCCAGCTGAGATAAACCTTAATCATCAGAGACTAGGCTCTCAGTGGAAAATCAGATTCCAGCTGGCGTCTGGGACGCCCGGAGGGCTGGGCTGGGGCTGGGGACAGCCTTGCCCAGGGACGACTCAGCCCCCTTCACCACTGGGGAGGGCTGCACAGGAAGCCTCTGCTCTCCTCCTTTTGTGCCAGGTCCACACCCCTCCCCAGTGGCATGAGACAACTCCAGGTGGGCGGGAGAACCTTGCTTGCCTTTGCACGGGTGTGAGTGCCTCCACACCAACGTACGTCCCCATGGATGCTGTGTGATGGCAAGAGGCAATAGCACCAGGGAGCACGTGACATCTCTACTCACTGCTGCTGAAGATTTCCCCTCCGTGCCTGGGGAATGTGGGCAACAGGTTTTGGTTTTATCAAGTTCTCAATGATGCCCAATATAAACCAACAGCAGCCAGGTAGGTGATTTACAGAAAACATTGTTTGATTGTCCCAGTTTGATCATCAGGGACTCGACTGATACTCTTGATCATTCTGAGAGAGGACAGCGGTAGGCTGTGGCCCCCCACTCTGCACCCTTCCCACCCCCACCCCTAAGCAGCTTGGCTCCAGCCGGCCCAAGGCTAGACCCCCACTCAGGGAGGCCGGGGCACCCACCTGACTGGTTGACAGGAGCTCCGGGTTTCCGTCACTCATCCCCACGTAGGCACTGTCACCATCAAACTGGAACAGAGAGAGAAGAGGCTCTGAGTAAAATGTTCTCAAGACGTCCCCAGGAGAAGATGTCAGAGGAGGTTGGGGGACTGAATGCACTGAAGGGAAAGGACCCTGGGGCCTGGAGAAGCAAAGATTGGAGCCCAAGGTGCCCAAGTCCCCATTTCAGCAGGGCTCCCTCTAGAGTGGAAGAAGCAGCCCTGTTCTGTGACCCCTGAGGGCTCAGCTTAGCACCATCAATCACACTTAGAATGAAGAGAGGAAAACCTTTCTGCCCTTATACTTTGTCCATCACAATGGCAGGCTGCCTTGTCAGATACTGAGCTCCCCATCCCTGGAAGTATGCAAATACCTCTCTTGCCCAAAATGCCATCAGGCTACCAGCTAGAGCTGGAATTCCACATGATGGAGGGAGGCCGAGATCTGTGGAGCCTTGGGGTCAGGACAGCCTGCCCCAGACATGCCCTTCAGCTCTTACCATCCTAAGAAGCTCTGCCCCTTCACATTTGCCCCCTAGGCCACCCTTGGCCATAGGCAATGAGGACTGTGGTAGGAACCAAGTACAGGAACTACACTCCTGTTTCTGAGAAACTGCCAAGTCTGGATTCAATGTTTCCCTGCAATAGGGAGCAGACGTAGTGGGAGAAGTGTGGGCTCTGGGGCCGCTGGCTCCCCATTTCCCTGACGTGTGATCTGGAGCTGCTATCTGGACTTCTGAGGTTCCTCATCTGTCGAGTGGGGATAACGACAGCAGTCCCTTCTCCATGGGATGTTGCACTGAAACCTGTAGAGCACTTCGCTCAGTCCAGTTAGTTCCCTTCCCTTGAGACAGTGTCTTGGATAGGGCTCCCTAGAAGCAGAGCCTGAGACAAGGATTCAGATGCATGTGAGCTCTGAGAGTGCTCTTTAGGAACGACCTATAAGGGAGGGAGGAGAGCAGGACAGGGCAGTGGAAGGAGCTAAGCAGGGATGTAGTCTCATCTGGAGACTCGCTGCAGCCTGATCCCACAGGGAGTCTGGGGCATGAACGGCACCACAGAGTCAGTCCCCCCATGAAGCAAGGGGCCAGCCTTTTGCAGTCCATGTAAGTCAGTCACCGGCTGTGGGCTGCCCTTAGGGGACAGGGGGAGGCATAACCTTCTGAGCTGGGTGGCTCCATCTGGCCAAGGACAGTTCTCCCAGAATTGTGCCAGCTCTGAGCCATCTGCAGGCAGGGCTCACAACAGACGGGAGAGGCTGTGCAGGCGAGTAAAGGGATCCGGGTGGGGCGCCAACAGTAGCGGGCCATTTTATCTTAACCGAAAAATTTTATTTTTTTATTAGGTTATATTCACATGGGTCAAAATTCCCAAAGTATAAAAAGCAACAGACTGAAAAGTCTCCTTCCCACCCACCTGCCAGCCAGCCAGCCATTGCCCCTCTCCAGAGGCAACCACTGCATCTACCAGCTTCCTTGATATCCTTTCCGAGAGGGTCTACATATATACTTTATAGTCATTTCTTTCACACAAACGACAGCACACTATACACACTGTTTTCCACCTTATTTTTCTCCTAGCAACACATCTTGGAAAGTGTTTTACATCAGAACATAATTCTGTCTCCCGGTACTTAGTATTCCACAGTATGGACATAACACACATATTTACCTAGTTGAGCACATGGGCAATTGAGTTGTTTCTAGTCTTTGGCTATCTCAGCATTGCTCCTGTGAATATTTTTGTACGTCCATCATTCCACATGGATGTGAGTTTATCTGTAGGATTAGACTATAATCACTCGGACCAACTGTGTGTGCATTTGTAACTTGGATGGACATCACCAAGCGGCCCTCGTGGAGGTTATAAAAATCCACACACATAAAATGAACATCAGTTCATCCAGACCCTTTACACTCAGAAGATTTCCTCAGCAACCAGCTCAGATGCCAGCCTCCCACCTCCCAGCACCACCACCATCCTCGATTCCTCTGCTCTGCTCTACCTTGTTCTTTGTTCCATAGATCCTTTCACCTTCTAGCATCCAATATAACTTACTTATTTGCCATTTTCTTTGCTTATGGTTGGATTCCTCCCACTAAAATGGAGGCTCTCTGTTTACGGATGCCTCCCAAGCACCTAGAAGAGTGCCTGGCACAGAGCAGACACTCAATAAATGCTTGTTGAATGAATGAATGAAGCAACCACTACGCCATTCAATTGTCTTTTACCAGGCCAGTCTTTCCTTGGAGACAGTGGGATTGGTGGTTACACCCAAGTGCCTGGCCAGCACAGGGATGGGCAGTCCTTCGGTGACTGCTGGATTAGCAAAAGAAAAGGCCGTGCCATGCCTAGAGTCTGGGCACTGACCCCAAATGCAAGGCTCCATCCACCACACTGCAGCCAGAGCTCAAGGTTCAAGGCTCTGCTCAGAAACCACCTCCTCCAGGAGGCCTGCCATGTTCTCGACTCCTCTGGCTGTCCCTCTTACAACAGAGATTGTCTCCACATCCATCTTCTGCCCCAGAGTGGGAGCAACACAGAGGCTGGAACTGTGTCCTGGTCATCTCCAAATCCCCCAGAGCCTGGCACAAGCTGGCATCAGAATGGGTCTATGCATTGGGCAGGACGGGGAGCTTTCAAAAAAAGCTCCTGGGTGTTATTTGATGTGTCACCATGGCCATATATTACTTTGACAAAAGTAAAACTTTTTTAAAAACCACACACAACTTACAAGTATGTTCTAAAAGAAGGATTGATTGGAAATGGAAGGGGACTAAGTTTAACCAGGTATTTAAAATATTTTCTTAATCAATAGTAATCAAACAGTATGGCAAAGGTTAAAAACATAGGAATACGTATCAAAGGAGCAAAGGGAAAGATGCCCCCCCAAACCCTGTGTAACAGCCCATTAATTACATGCTGGCTAGAACAGAACCAGCACATAAGGAGGAGCCCGGGTCTGCTCTCTCCCCTGATGTGATGCGCAGAGCCAGCACTCAACACTGGTGAATGAATGAATACACTGGCACTGAGCAAAGTGCTGTCCACAAAGGATCTCACTTAATCCTCACAACAACCCATTGAGCAGGTTTATTTTCCCTGTTTACAACCAACGACACAGGTCGGGAGGACAAGCAGTTGCCCGAGATGCCACAGTTAGGGAGAGGGGGGACTTCACTGGTCAGTTTGCTTCTTCTGCTTGGTCTCCCCCCACCAGGCCGTAAGCTCCTCGACAGCAGGGATCCAGGCTTCCCTGACCCCCACTATATAAGCAATAACTAGCCCAGCCTGGCACATGATAGATGTTGGATGAGTATGTGCAGTGGTTCTGGGAGGGAGGGATTATCTACAGTGAGCAGTGGGGAACAGCACCGGCGACGTGAGGAAGAGACCCTGGATTTCCATGTGTGTGCTGTGGGTAGGAAGGGGATAGGGCAGTGGGTGCCCTGAGGTCACCAGAGACTGGCTCAAGTGGGCTTATTCGTTCATTCGTTTATTCAACCAAGAAAGAGCTACCACATGCTGGAGTAAAGCTTGCTTCCTGCTTTCAAGGAGGACCTGAGAAGTTGGCGGCAGTTCCCGAGGCAGGGCCTGGGCCAGCCTCAGTTAGGTTACCCCTGGGTGCCTGGCACGGTGCCCTGGGAGCACACTGGGCTCGAGACTGGCTATTGAGCAGCTGTGAACAGAGGCCCTGAGGTGGTGGTGGGGGGGGGTCTTCTCTGTCCACCTCTGCCCAGGACTCCACCACGTCAGAGCCCTTGGAGGGGAAAGGGAGGACAGAGAGAGACCCTGAGGGCCCCCAGGCTTCCCCTAGCTTGGCCTCCAGAGCACTAAGGTCTGGGGCTTCCCCTCTCAGCCCTCCTCTTGGGGGATCTTTTCTGGAGGAAAAAAATGTAAGCCAAGGGGAGAAGTCACAAAGCCAGCCTCTGTGCCCAGGCACAGAAGGGCCACCTCCTCTTCCATGTGCACAGACAAGATAGAAAATGCCCACATCAACACCCACTACACAGCAAATCTGAGTGTATATGTGAACAAGGTATATGACACATGCAGTGTGCCCAAGCATGGTGACAGTTCACGCACCACAAACCAGCGGGGCCCAGGTCATCCAAAATACAGCGTTCAAGACAGCCCTTAGTCACACACATACCACATCCATGAGCAACACAAACCAACACAAAGGTGTCCACAGCACAAACACGAGTGTGCACATATCATAGACTCTTTACGTGACTGGGTACACAACACCCACAGCATGCACACACAGAAAGGAGGGGATGCCCAGATGTGCATAAGTGTACCGTGCATCTGTAACTGTATAAATATAACTCACACAAATGCACACACAAACACACATAGCATGAGCATGGAGAGCCAGACAAAGCAAAGACACACAAGAACTTCAATTCTATGCATATTTCACAATTTATCTGTCCCGCAGTCAAAAATCTTTTTTCATACCACACAACCTTCCGTATGCTTTAAAATGCGAAGAAAAAAAAAAACCCATAGGGGGACATATCGGCCTAAGAATTTCCATGAAATGCCAGGAGAACATCCTCTTACCACTGACTGGAATAGATTAATTTTTCCCATTTCATATTCTAATTATAATTCCTTTTCCCATCGCCATCTTCAGTCCTCATTACAGCTGGAAGATTGTTCTGCAAAAGCCAGGCCTTCATCTTCTCTTCCCAAGAGTTTTGTCATGGAAATGAGTTTTGGAATCTGAAAGAACCCACATTTTTGCAAATATCGGATGTGTGGGGATAACCCTTTCATGACGGCCACCAGGGACTCAGTTCACAGAGGCTTTGAAAGGGGCTGTCTCTCCCCACGCCATGTGGCCCCCCGGCAAGAGGGGCTCCAGGCCCCTAATTCCAACAGCCCCCCCACACCTGGATCCATTTTTTATCTTTAAGGAAACTTAGCAAATAGGCAGCTAAGGTGAAAGGTGAGAAGCCCTGATCTTAGCAAGTCAGATGATGCCAGCTCCATCTGTGCCACTTGGGCAAGCTCCTTAATTGCTCGAAGCCTCAGTTTCCTCATTCTTATGACCCACGGGGTCACTGATTCACAATAGGTGTAAATTAAATATCTGTGGGACAGACAAATATGATAAGTGGGTGGATGAATAGACAGAAGGAAGGGAGGGAATGAAGGATGGAATGGATGGATGGATGATAGATGACGGATGGTATAAATCAGCATCCAATAGAAATATAATGCAAACCACATGTGTAATTTTCAATTTTCTAGTAGCTACAGTTTAAAAAGTAAATATAAACAGGTAAAATTCATTTTAACAATATATTTTATTTAACCCAACAAATTCATAATATTATGATTTCAACATGTAATCAAGAGAAAACTTATGCATGAGATAGTTTACATTATTTTTGGGGGGGGGCACTGTCTTTGAAATCTGGTCTGTATTTTACTTTACCGCACATCTCAACTTAGATTAGCCACACTTCAAGTGCTCAGAAGTCACATGTAGCTGGTGGCTGCCATAGTGAATAGAGCAGGAAATAGCTGGAATGAGTGAGATGAATGAATGGACAGTTGGTTAGGCATATGGGATGGAGGAATGGATGGATGGATGGATAAATGGGTAGATGGGCGGGAGTGGAAGATGCGTGGTTTGGGGAATGAATGGGATAGATGGGCCAGTAAGTGGATAAACAGATGGCACCATGGCTGGACAGATGAAATCAGAAGGGAAGATGAGTGGTTGGAAAGTGTAGACTGAATGGTTGGGATGAGAGGGATGAGTGGATGGATGGATGAGATAGGATGGCTGGGTGAGTATGAAGAGATAAGTGGGTGGAAAGATGATTGGGATGGTGGGTGAGATAAACAAATAGACGGTTGGGACGGGCATGTAGCATTCACAGCAAGATGCCTGGATGGGTAGGATGCCTGGGTGGATGGAATGGGTTGAATGGGTGAGTGGGATGGATAGGTGGGTGGATAAGTGTGTCTGGTATCCCCTCCTCACTCTATTCACACTTTCCATGGATAATGTCATGGTTTCTCAGGGTTGCAACATGCACTGTCTCTCAAATGTTCATCTTCAGCCAAGTTACCTCCAGATTCCAATATACAGTTTTACCTGGACATCTCCCCCATTTGGTCCATGAGCACCTCAAATTCAACACACCCAGCACTGAACTCATGATACACGTACGGACCTGCTCTCTCTCCAGTGCTCCACCACCATGAGAGAAGGTGTCACCTTCCACACAGCCCCACAGTCAGTACCCCTGGGGTGACTCTGAGCTTTCTGCTCAGCTTCCCCACCAACCCACCTTCCACCCTGCCTATCACTAGTGATCTTTGGCAATCACATCACTGCTCAGGTCAAAATCCCACAGTGACTCCACATCGTCACCCCTGGCATCCAGGACTCTCCATGATAACCGGCCCAGAGCCTCAGCTCCCACAACGTCCCTCAAGGTTGCAAGAACCTCCAGCGCCCTTGCCTTTGCACACATTGTCCCATCATCTGCCTGGAGCGCCCTCCTCCTCCCTTTCTCTACCCACTGAAATACAACTCCTCCTAGGCCTTTTTTTCTGGCTATGCACTCCAACTTAACAGTCTTGCTTGCTTCTATAAACCTGTGTTCTTGGGCCCAACCTTAAAGCTTCTATGCCAAGTCGCCTTTGGACTTAATTCAGCTTCTATGTATAGTGTGATATACTGGGAAACAGCATTGATTACTGAATTGGAGTATCGTTCCCACCAGTTACTAGCTGTGTGTGACCATGGATTTAACCCCTCTTTGCCTTCGTTTCCTCATCTGTAAAATGGTAATGATGGCAGTTATTAATTATTCCAACCCCATATGGTTTTTGATATCTGTCATCAGGTATCAGATTTGACTTAACATCGTAACATAATCCTTAATAATGGTAGTTATTTTTAACAGGTGCTGAATAACATTATCTATTATTGTCATTATATGCTAAACTCTATCCCCTCATCAGCCGCAATCCCCCTCAGTCCAGCAGAGGACCATGTCGCCTGTGTCACTAAGGCCATTAGATATCCCCGTCAACCCTTTCCCCTTGCTGACATTATTTACATCACACCCATCCCAACCTCCTTTCCTTTGGTCTGAAAAGGTGAAGTGTCTCCTTCCTGTTCAAGGTCAGCCTTTTCATGACCCCGTCCCTCCCATGTCTTCCCCTCATTCATTCCCACTCTCAGTGCTGTGTCTAAGATCTAATTTAAATGCGCTGAAGCAAAATGCAATCAGCCAATGCCCCTGCTGTATCATGGACCAAGCACCTACAACGTACTGAGTAACACGATCCCATGCGGACTCCCACAGGGACTTACCATAAATAAAGTGTGTCACAAGGCACTGAGAAGAGGTAAAAGCAAAGGGATTTGGAGGTTACAGAGGGGGCAACAGTCTTGTTCACTGACCTCTACTTGGCAAGTGCTCACTATGTGCAACATTGTAGTGACACCAGGCATAGCATAATGATCGTGACACAGCCCCTGCCCTCAAGGAGCGCCCAGCCCTTTGGAGAGGCCTGTCTGAATAAAACACCCCTATTCTCCAAATCTGAGAAAGGAAGACAGGCTGGTCTTTGGCCACAGTCCCAAGACAGGAATAAGTAACCACAAAACTTATTGAAAGCATCCCAATTGGTCAGTGACAGCTTTGCAATCACTCAGCCTCTGAAAGTCAAGTGATCAATTATAGTCTAACTCTAACAGCCACACGGCTGGGGGTCAGCCAGTCCAGAACCTCCTGCTTCTGAAAGTCCCCCTATCCCAGGACCCCATGCTTCCCAAAACCCTACAAAGCTCAGCTCTTGCTTGATTTGGAGAGATTAACTTTGCAAAGTACAGCACTGAATTCAGTGTCGTGTTTCAGACATTGAATGATGGCCTCATCCTTGACAAACATGACACTGGAGGATAAGGTGACCACAGGGAGTGGAAGCAGGGAGAAGGGCCTTTCAAGAGAGGCATCCTGAAAAGTAGCTCGGAAGCTCCATGATGGAGGACACACAGGAGTTGGCCAGGCAAAGAGCAATGAACCTGACATCCAAGGCTGCTATGAGCACCTACTGTATACCAGAGCTCATCTCAGAGCTGTGCCTGGTTATCTCATTGGAACCCCCCAGAAATCCCGGGGCTGCACAACCTGCCCTATTATAGAGATGAGCAAGCCGAGGCTCAGGGTGGCTGGGGAGCTTGCGCAAAGCCACCCAGTCAGTTCTGAACCTGGCCTTGACCCAGGGAACCAAAGCAACAATTGTTCTGTGGAAGCTGCTGCCCCTCCCCTCTGCACAGAGACACAGATCAAAGACCAAGGATGCACAGCCCTCAGCCCAGCCAGTCGCCGACATCGAGAGACGCACCTCACAGAGATCTAAAGAGGAAACAATCAAAGCAGCATACACTGCTCCCGCCTGCCTCCACGTCGGGCTGTGAGAACCCTCGTTCTGCACAGATAAAACACAGCTCAGAAGACAGAGGCAGCGAATGCAGCAGCTGCACCCTGCGCCCTGGCGAGAGTGCGGTTTTATGTGGAAGTCTCACAGAGAGATACACATCGGGATGAGGAGGAGGGGGGAGGCACTGCACAGATGGGGCGGGCAAGGACAGAGCCTCAGGCTGAGCTCTGACTGGGTCCTGTGTGCTCAACTCCAGGCGCCCACCACTGAGGGAAGGATGAGAGCACAGGAGTGACAACCATGGGCTCTGGTGCCAGCTGCCTGGGTTCAAATCTCGGGCTTGCTTTTCAAGCTGTGTGACTTTTTAACTAAGTTACATTGTCTCAGTTTCCTCATCTGGAAAATGGGTATGACTATCATTTGGATTAAATAAATTAATATAAAGTGCCTCTAACACTGCCTGGTACAGAGAAAGCACTCAATAATTGTCAGCTATTATTGACATTATGATTTAATCCTCACAACAACCCTGTGAGGTTGCTGTAACTCCCCCTCTTCTGTCAATGAAGAAACTGAGTGGGGCCTCAGGGAGGCCTCTGAGGTCTTAAGTGTGGGAAAGACCCCTGAGGTCTCTGCCTGCCATATGTAATTTGAAATAAAACTCGTAAATTAACATCTTCGTAAGAGAGTCCAACTGAGGGCTGATTTTTCCCATGAGGATGACTTTCATGCTGTGTTCCTTAATACCAAATATCAATTTCTCTCCCAAAAAGGTTTCACTCTTTATTGATGCTCCTGCTCTGCTGGGCATAATGCACATTCTTATTCTGCCCACCGAGAAATCCAGTGCTACAGCTGAGGCCCAGAGGGGTTAGGGGATCTGCCCAAGGCCACACAGCCAGGATATACCCAAGCTGAGTCTGCAGTCCAGGCCTCTGGCTTCCCACCCCCACTGTTCCAACCCGTGTGAACCAGAGCAGGTGACCTCACGACTCTGGCCTGGGGGCCCCATTTGCCAGGAAGGGGAGACAATGCCTTGGGCACGGCCTGCCAGAGGGGCTGGGAGCGTGCCTTGTGAGCAAGCCCAGTGTCATGGGCCCGCCTCCCTACCGCTGACAAGAGTTGGCGTGGATGGTGCCACCTGTTTTAGTCGACAGACAACGTCAGGAGGCGGTGTAAATTGACAGTGGTCCCTACAGCTCTGGTGGTGGAGTGCCACGAGGCACCTGGCTCCTTTGTGGGGGTGGGAATCACAGCTCCCATTTTATAGACGAGGAAGCAGAGCCCTCCCACCTGGCTCCAACCAGGATCTATTTCTAGACTTGTGCTGTCCAGGATGGTGGCCACCAGCCAATGTGGCTACTGAGCACTTGGAATGCAGCTAGTCTGAACTGAGATGTGTTTAAGTGTAAAACACACACCAGGTCTCAAAGACTTAGAACAACAACAAAAGAATGCAAAATGCCTCATCAATATTGATTACATGTTGAAATGCTAACATTTTGGATATATGGGGTTAGCTAAAACACATTATTAAAATTACTTTTACCTGTTCCTTTTTACTCTTTTTAATGTGGCTACTAGAGAACTTAAAATTACATATGTGGTTTATTATATTTCCACTGGACAGCACTGGTCGAGATGCTGTCCCAGTCACCTTCTGCTCCAGACTCAGAACCTTGGAGACAGAAGAGTCCACATCAGCAATAGCCGAATCCAATTCTCCGTAATAGATATGGGGAAATGGAGGCCCACAGAGGGAGGGTGACTTGTATAAGGCAAGATGCTAGTACAGAGAGGCATTCACTCATTCAACAAATGTTAATTGAGTACTGTTGGGATACAGCAGAGAACAAAATATGGAGCCACATCCCAGCCCAGGGGTGACATGGTGATGATGCAGAATTCCTTGCCAAGCCAAGATCCCTGGGGACCAGGGCAGCTGGACTTGGCACCAACCCCTCATCTCCCCACAGTCAGCTCCAATCAGAGAGCTCAGAGACTGCAGACGGGAGGAGCTCCCACTCCGACCCAGAGCAGATCCACCTCAAAGACCACCGGTCAGTCCCACCACAGGGCATTAGCCAGCTGCAGCTGCCAAGTGGGCCCAACAGGCAGGGCAGCCCAGTGGGCATAGCATGGCCGCCTGGCAGGCCCGTGTATCTACCACTGGTGGTAGCTTACATACCGTCCACATTACTGCAGATTTATGGCAAAAATTATCCTCTCTCTCAGCTCCATTTAAAGCCATTTGGAGCTCGCTCCCATCCCGATTATAAATCTAATTGCACATTCCAAACAGACAAGCGCTCATTAAGCTTTAATTATGCACATGTTGTTTTCAACAAACATTTTCATTTGGCCGCTGTGAGGGGGAATGGTTCCAAGGGGGCTGCAGACACTGCCTGCGGCTGAAGGGAGCTGGGGCCTGAGAAGTGGGTCAGGGTGTGGTCAGATCTGGCTGTCCAAGGGCACAGCCAGGACCCCACCAGATCTGGCTCATAACTTTGATGTCCTTCCATCAGGCTTCTGCCGCAGGAGATGCCAGTGTGTGTGTTCCCGGCTGCTCCCACCTGCACCCTCAGTGTGCCCAGAGTCTCATCTGATGCTGGCACCAAGAGGCCTCTCCGGGATGGGGGGGGCGCATAGGGACCCACACTCCCAGCTCTGGACGATAAACCCTCCCCCTCCAGGAGCTGGTTTCTCCTCCGGGCTTGTTGCTCCCACCTACCCGCCACACTGCAGCTGGAGCCATCTTTCTCCAGCACGATCTTCCGCCTCCTCATTCGTTCACTCATTTATTCCACAATTATTTATTGAGCACAGACTTGATCAGGCAGGGGAGATCAGGAAGACAAGGCCCTGTCTGGTTCTACCCAGGTCACTCTCTTTCAAGCTCCATCTTCCCCCTGGGGAAAAGTCCGAATTCTTCCCTGTACCATTGAAAGTCCTTGAGAACCTGCCCCCTGGCCAACCTAACCATCCAGGCTGGTCTCCCAGCCCTCACTCACACTCCACCCCTGTGCTGCCTTCCCGAGATGCCCCGAGCTCCCTGCCTGGACCACGCTCTGCTGCACGTCTAGGCCTCTGCAGCTCTGTACTCCCCACCTGAACCTCCCTTCCCTTTCCTTTCTTTGTGGTTAACTCTCCTTCACTCCCATGCTGTCCCCCTCCAGGAAGCCACTGCTGATACCCACTCCCACCCCAGACTGGCTGCCCTCTGCTTGGGGGCATCTCTGAAAGCATTTATTGGACCACAATGCCCTAACCAACTGTCACATGTCTGACTCCGAAAACCAGCCTGTCCCACTATTTCCCCAAAGCACCATCTCCTCCAGGGGTTGAGAGGAGAGATGTCCGCTCGCTGTGTGGCCTTGAACAAGGCCTTCCTCTCTCTGGGCTGAAGTGTCCTCATTTGTACGTGGAGGTGTTGAAGGGGTGAGGCTCTCTGGACCCCTTGGCAGTTTGGTCAGTTTTCAGTTTTGTGGTCTGTCCAGGAGCTAGACCTTCCTCTTCCCACCTGAAGGGGGTCCTGAAGCCACTGACCCACCTTCAAACATTCAGCCAGGACCCTCTGGAGCAAAGGGAGCTCACTAAGGTGTGTCTATTGTGTGTAAATGGTGCATACCCAAAGATGGGAGACAGGGATGGTGCAGAACCCCCAAGGCCACTCCTCAAAGAGCTTCTGGAAATACAAGCAAGTGAAATAAACATGATTTAATTTATTTATTTTGTGTGTGTGTGAGGAAGATTAGCCCTGAGCTAACATCCGTTGCCAATCCTCTTTTGCTGAGGCAGATTGGCCCTGGGCTAACATCTGTGCCCATCTTTCTCTAGTTTATATGGGACGCCGCTACAGCATGGCTTGATAAGCGGTGTGTATGTCTGCGCCCGGGATCTGAACCTGTGAACCCAGGGCTGTTGGAACTGAGTGCGCAAACTTAACCACTATGCCACCAGGCCAGCCCCAAATGTGATTTTAAAATGGATATCAAGATCCATTCAGCATCTGGTGGCTACCTGTTGTTTTAGGGCAGGGTCCCTGGGAACAGACTCTGAGAGCGAAGGTAAGAAGTTTACTGGGGAGCGTTATAGAAGCAGGACTAAGCAGACAGACACGCTGAACTGTGATGCAGTCACATCAGAGGCTTGGTCTGTCCCTCGGAGAGCTCTGGAGCTGGATGGCTCTGCAGAGATGTCCCGAATTGAGGCAGGGAGCCACTGCATTCCCAAGTGGGCCAGCCATTGGATCCGGGCTACCCCGGGGGAGAGTGACAACCTTGGGCAAGGCTTCCTCCTTCCACCAAAGGCAACACCCAGAGAAAGACTCAGCTGGGAGGCAGTGGCAGCCAACACTCTCAACAGCTGGCAGAAAGAGAATCTCAGTCAAGGAGGGATCTGGGTGACTTACGATGGCATCCGCTATGATCATTTATTCATTTTAGCTAATTTGTGCAACATTTACATAGTGCTTGCTATCAGCCAGGTACCCCTTTAATTGATTTATGAATTTTAACTCTTGTAATTCTCACAACAATCCTATGAGGTAAATTACTACTCCTAAGGCTCCCATTTTACAGATGAGGAAACTGAGGTCAAGTCGCTTGCCCAAGGCCACGTCGCTTGCCCAAGGCCACACAGCTAGAAGGTGGTGGAGTCTGGATTCAAACCCAGGAAATCCAACTCAGGTCGCCCAGCACTGCTAGTATCTGCACTTGACAATCAATCATCCGAGCGGTTGGGAACAACTCCCAAAACTGATCCTTGCCAAAGGCAATTAACCAGAAGCCACATGAGCGCCCAGTGGCCAGGACTGCGGTGTGGGGGGGTGGGGGCGGCGGGGGAGCGAGTGTGACTGAGACAATGAGCAGCAGATGATCTGGGAGATATTTTCTCCCACCGCTACCAAACAAGCCCTCAATCACGCCACGAAGGGCTGGTATTGTTGGAAGGGAAATACGTCAACAACAGCGTTCAATCGTGGGGCGGTTAAAAAAAAGAAGAAAAGAAAAAAAATTCTTTTGAGATTGTAATTTGACCTAGAAAGGTTTTCTAGGTCACCTGAACTTGGCACTTACGCATCTAACCCCAAAACCTAACACAGACAGAGTACCAAGTTCACTTCCTTCTGCCAGGACCAGATAACGCAGAAAACGATATTTGTAAACACTGCTGCTATGTTTTTAAGGGCTGTATGAAAATCAGCCTTTGGACTCGGGAGCTGAGAGAACCCCGGGGCAGGGCGGCTTTGGAAGCCCGCAGACCTGGGTTCAAGTCCGGGCTCCGCACTCGGCCGCTGTGTGGCTGTGGCAGGGATCGTGCCTCTCTGCTTCTCAGACTCCTCCCCTGAAAGATGGGAATGGAACGGGCTGTGTTGCGCGTGCCGCCTGGCAGTGTGTGGACATACCAAGGTGCCCTAGAAAGGCTGGATCCCTCCTTTCATCCCAGCCGCCTTCCTAGGCTGAGGGCCACCCCTCTGTTCTTGACTATCGAACCCCTATGCCCCAGGTCTGGGATCTTCCTGGGGACCCTGCAGCACAGGGGCCAGGAGGGCCATGGTGGACTTCTGTCCTTCTGACTTTTGTCCCCAGAAAACAGAGAGTAAACTACACTCCAAGGCACAGCACACACCAATGAGTTCTTCTTATTCATCTTCACAGTCAAGCCACCCAGTTTAAGACAAATTACAGGGCCTCAGAGACCTTCTCAGTTTCCCCTGAGGGCAGGGCTGGTAGACGGCTCACAGTTATTGGCAACAGCACCCCATGGGTTACGATGACCACATTACCAGTTCCCCTGAGCCTGTCCCTCTGGAAGAAGCAGAGTTACCCAGTCACTGTCAAAGCCCAAGGACATGGGGAGCATCCCCGCCTTCCCCAAGCCCCGACCTGAGCACCTACGAGGTCCCCGGCCATGTGCCAGGCTCTGAAAGGACTGGGGACACAGAACTGATCTCCAGGGAAGTTTGGAGTCCAGGGGGAGTACAGGCACCAGCGCTGATGACACCGGGGGCTGACGAGGCACCAGGTGGAGCTAGACCACCTATCAGGTAGAGGGACCAGAGTGAGCAATGGCTAAGCAGCTGGGAGGGTGAGAAAACTGGGGTGTGTGGGGGTGTCTCCAAGTCTCTGAGGTGGGCTATAGTGCAGAGTGGGCGGGAGGAATCAACACCCACCAAAAAAACAGGCAAGAGTTTGAAGCAATACTCCTATAACAAGAGTCATGGAGGGGTGCCTAGTCCGGCCAGGTATAAAACATTCTGTGAAGCAACAATCAAGGCAGCGTGTTAGTGACATCAAAGGAGAACCTGAAGTCAACGAAATAGAAGAGAAAGTGCGGAATTAGACCCAACTATGTATCGAAACACATGATGGTTGAGGGCACTTACTTACCATAAGCCCGTGGGACATGCTTTCCGTACAATATTTCACTCCATCTTTGCAACAAGCCCATGAGGGGGATATTATGATCTGGTTTACAGTGGAAAAAAGCTCAGTTTAAGCAACCTGCTCAAGGGTCACATGGACACAAGGAGGCAAAACTGGAATCTGAACTCTGCAAGCTCACTAATAACAACCACTCTATTTTGTCTCTCTTTTTGGAAACAAAGAGACAAAGACCAATTATTTAACAAACAGAATGGAGATAACAGGGTTATCCTGTTCCCTTCAGGAACACTGAACTAGATACCCACTGCCAGCCCCCCACGAAAATGTACTCTAAACAGATTAAAGAGTTAAGTATAAAACGTCATGTTATAGGAAAATATCAGAAAACAGAACAGAATGTTTATCAGATCCGTGGAAGCAGGATAACTTCCTCAGCCCTTGAAGCAATCACGGAGGAAGGGAGATTGACAGATTCAAATATATACGCATTAATATCTTCTGTAGAAGGAAGCAAAATAAAACCAAAATGAAAAGGACATCAGACTAAGAAAATATCAGCACCAACTATGAGACAGTTAATATACACGACGTAGAAAAGTCTCAGTCAAATTAAAGAGACACCAAGACACCGACAGACAAAAAGACATGATACACAACAGGAAAGTCACAGAGGCGACAATCTACCAAGAAACAAATACAGAGGAAAAAATGTACACTTGATTCCACGACAAGGGGAGAAATGTACATGAAACACACCTACCATAACGAAACCAGGATATTCCATGCCACCACTGACGTGGAAAACAGTTCCCGCCTACTGGAAAGCAATATGGCAGCCACCCCTGGGCAGATAGCCACCTAGAAGCAGGGCAGACGAGGACCCAAGACCCCTGCCTGCTGCCTCAGGAGTCACCCCTCACCACACTGCCCATCTGTCAAGTCCATCCAGTTTTGCTTAAAACAGCCTTCTGTCCTGAGTGCTGGGGATGGTACCAGTGATGGATGGGACACAGTCTTTGTCCTCCTGGGCTTACGGTGTAGTGAGGGGGACAGGACTAGGGATTATAATATGGGTGATAAGTGTCCTGGGAGCCAGAGTATATGGGAGCCTAGAGAGTTCTCAGAGGAGGTGGCTTCTAAGCAGACCTACCTGCAGGCTGAGCAGAATGAGCCAGGTGAAGGGAGAAGGCACCGGGTGCAAGGGAGAGGGCAGTGGAACAGCATTCGCTGGGGCCGGGACCGGAGAGGAGGGCCCATTCACTGAGGGGGAGGCAGTGACAGCTGAGATGCCAAGGCAGACAGGACCTTATCATGAGGGGGCTTCCAGGGCTACACTGGGGAGCTGAGACCAAAGTCCAGATTGTGAGCTGCATTCTAGAAACTGGCCTCTGGCTTGGGGTGGAGAATGGATCGGGGAAGGGAAGCCTGAAGGCTGTCCAGGAAGCCAGGCAGAAGCTTGCTGTGATGATCTGGGGTGGGGCCACGAAGCAGGACTCTGAGCGGAGCTGGGGCAGGGGAGAAATATTTGATAAGAGAATAATAAGTAAAAGAGCATGGCAGCGATTCAAAAATTGACATTTACATTGATGGCTAGAAAGGCAAGCAGGATTGGAGCCAGAATAAAACCACAACAGTCCCCAGGATGTCTTCCAAAATATGGACCTGAGAGCCTCAGAGATGAATGAAAACAGCCAAGAGCAAAGGATCACCCAGGAGGCAGAAAGGGGTGACTCACGCCGTTCGCAAACCCTAATTTCCTCTCCTTGGTCGCACACTTCCTTCTGATTTCTTTTTCTGATGATTCATAAGAAAAAAATTTCCCCTTTTCATTTCAAACCAGAAACGCTTGTGCACCTGGGCTCACCCTGCCCAAGCCTTAACCTCTGCCCCCAAGCCAACAAAACCCAACTTAACCCCAGGTGACTAAAAAGATGCTGGCTGCCGAGAAACCAAGAGGAAACAAGAGGTTTGGGGCTCCGCGATGGCTGTCAGAGGCCCCCGTGGACCCTCCTGTGCCCCAGGAGGGGCTTCGGCAGCAGCCCCCACACACAGGTCCACAGCCCCTCCACCAGAACCCATAAGGTTTCAGAATTCAGAATTTGTTTGGATTTCAGAAATGTAAGGAAGCGAAGATTCCATAATTATGTAGTAGTGTGGTCTGGGGCAACAGCTGCAGTCAACACATTCATATTTCTGCAGCGAATCCTATGAACATTCACACAAGTGGGTTAAGCAAAAAGTACAAAGAGGCTCATGTCAGCTCAGGTCAGGCCTGGAGGCCAAATGAGTTTGCAGCATATTTACAAAACAACTTTTGGTTGTGGAGCTTTCTGGATTTCAGATAAGGGAGTTTAAAGCTGAATCAAGCACTGGACACACGTGCTAGGCCCTCACTGGGAGACTGTCCCTCTGTATGCCCATTTTACAGATGAGGAAACTGAGGCTCAGAAGGGTAAAGGAAGCTGCCCAAGGTCTCATAGCTATTAGGTGGCTGAGCTGGGATTTGAACCCAGATCTAACGTCTTTCCCACATACACCATGGATCCTTCAGGCTGCTGAAATGCCAGGCAGGGCAGCTGGCATTACAGAGAATGTGGGCCACACTGGGAGTGGGTCAAGACCACGTGCAACAGGAATTGGGGTGCTCCTCCTCAGCAGCAAGGTGTCTGTTGCCTCGGGCAGGTCCAGGAGCATCCAGCCATCCTCACAGGCCCACAGCTCCCCGCATCCTCCACAGTCATGGTCCCAGCCCCCACGGGCCTCAGAGTCCACTGGAGGAGCCGGGCGACAAACAAGCAAACACACAGAAGGGGCTACAGTTGTGATAAATGCTGACGCGAACAAAGTGCAGAGATAGAAGATGGAGAGAAACATACTTGAAAAGGTCTCTCTCTAGAGGTGACAGTTAAACTGGAGGAGCCCTGAAGAAGAAGGATCCTGCCACACAATAAGAAGGGGAGAGCACTGTAGGCAGAGGGATCAGCAAGTGCAAAGTCCCTGGGGTCAGCAAGCAGAAAGCTCTCACATGGGGGAGGCATCATGTGGCTGGAGCACAGTAAGCAGAGGGTGGGACCAGGATGAGATCAGAGCAGTCAGCAGGGACTAAAGCATGTGGGGTCCTGGGGCAGTGACAGGGACTTGGATTTTACCCCAAATGTGAAGCCCTTGGAGAGTTGTTTTTTTGTGTGTGTGTGTGTGGGGAAGACCAGCCCTGAGCTAACATCTGTTGCCAATCCTCCCCTTTTTGCTAAGGAAGACTGGCCCTGGGCTAACATCCGTGCCCATCTTCCTCCACTTTATATGGGACGCCACCATGGCATGGCTGACAGGCAGTGCGTCGGCGGGCGCCCGGGATCTGAACTCGCGCACCCCAGGCTGCCAAGCGCGAACTAAACTCCTGGGCCACCGGGCGGCCCCCCTTGGAGAGTTTTTGCAGAGGAGTGATATGCTTTGATTTATATTTTAAAAGATGGCTCAGGCTGCCATATGGATGATGGATTCTGTGAGATTCCATTCCATGAGTCTCAATTTTCTCATCCACATAATGGGTTCATGAGAAATCTTGTGAAAAGCACAGCCAAGTATGCCTGGCATATAGTTGACTCCTGGAAGGTGGAAGAACAAAGACTGGGTTTTCCCATCTAATCACAAAGCAGGAGAACCCAGTCTGAAATCACCCATAAGTCAACCCCCCGCTCAGAGTCCTTCAAAGGTTCCCCGCCGTCCTCAGGAGGAAGACCCACCTCTGTCCCTTGGTCCCGAGGTCCTCCTTGATCTGGTCCCTGCCGATTTCTCCAGCCCCAGCCCTCACCATCTCCCGCTGGACCTCTTCTCTCCTGCAAGCTCAACCACTCCTGGAACATGCCAGGGCCCTCAGCATGGAGCATGAGGCGTGTACCCCAACATTGCTCTCAGTCTCCCTTCCTTCCCACAGACATCTGATGAGCACCGACCCCAGGCAGCCCCATCCCGAACACTGAGAGGCTCAAAAAGTGTCTGAGGGCACGTGTGTGTTTGTGTGTGTGAGTGTGCAAGTGTACACATGAAACCAGAATCCAAACAAACCCAGCCTGACCCTCTTCTGACTGCTGGGCTGGTTCTTAACCTTCGCCTGTGCGTCGATTTCCTAAAGGAACATTTACCGAGTACTGACTTGGTGCCAGGCACTATTCCAGGCCCCCGGGATACAGCAGCAACCAAAGAGCTCTGGAGCCTGCCGCTCACAGTGAAGACAGAAAACAAATACTAACCGTAGTAAATAAGTCACTTACATAGTATGTGAGAAGGTTTGAGAACTATGGAAAGAAGACAAAGGCGAGCTGGTGAGATGAACCAGGAGTGCGAGGATGGAGGGCATGCGAGTTCCAACAGGGTGGTCAAGGGGGCCTCACTGAGAAAGGGAAAGTTGACCAAGACTGGAAGGAGGTGAGGGAGTGAGCCAGGCAGGTATGTGGGGGAGAAACAGCCCGTGCAAAGGCCCTAAGGAGGGAGTGTGCGGGGGGAGACCAATAAGGTGGGCAGAACAAGCAAGGGGGGAGTGGGAGGAGAAAACAGAGAGGCAACAGGGGATGGAGTGCACCCCACAGATGGTACTGATGGCACTGAGATTACCCCTCTCCAGAGAGAGGAAGGCAGCACTTTTTCCGCGGCCTTATCTGATGCTGTGGTCAGAGGAGCCAGCGAGGGCGGGTGTGAGGGCTGCGGAGCTCGGCTGGCGGGAGGAACCTCAGTGGGGCCTCGGAGCAGCTGACATCCGCTCGGCCTGCGGCTTCTTCATCTCAGGTTGCCCCCAGGGTTGCTATTTTTGCTCCAGTTTGGGGTTCTGTGTACGGCTCCTCTGTACACAGTACTGGGGGCCGCTGGGCCTGGCCCCTCTCTGCTCAGAGCAAAGGAGAGGAGCCATTTAAACGTTCCAAGTGTCTCTGGCGACATTTACCATCCAGCAAGTGAAAAAGAAGAGGAAATTTGTTCTAGGTGTCATTTTGTCAATCCTCATGACCGTCCAAGCTCAGAGAGGTTAGATGGCTTGTCCAAGGTCACACAGCCAAATAAAACCAGACTGAGGATTCTAATCCAGTCCGTCTAGGTCTGAAGGCCTTCAATTTGCAGGGAGTTCTTTGCATTTGCCGCCTAAATTAACGTTTCCCAAGCAGACACTCTGTGCTGTCTGGCTTTCCAGAGGGCATGAAGATAAAGGTGATTCACACACAGACAGCTCCAGTCCCCCAGAGCATCACAGCACTGATGGGGGGACGATGACGGGGTGGGCTCAAGGAAGGGGCCCCTGGCCCAGACTGTTAGGGTGGCATGGGTGGGCAATCAGAGAAGGCGTCTGGAAAGCAGTGATGCCGTGACTCTGTCTGCAAGAATAAGCAGGAGTTGCAGGGGCAGAGGAAACATTCTGGACAAAAAGGTCCACATACACAAAATCGAGAAGCATGATAGCTTGGTTAGTGGAGGAGGGGGCTCTCGGAAGCAGCAGGACAGTGATTCTCCCTGGGAGGGAGGAGGCAGAAGCTAGCTTGCTGACTGCAAAAAAAATGAGATCAGACAGGTGCCCCAGCCCCCGTCGTGGGCATATCACAGGTATCAGAACAGATGCAGCGGCTACACGCGACCATCCAACCAAAGGCTTTAAGCAGGCGAGTGGTTCACAGAAATTCCACTGGCTGCTGTGAGGACAGCAGACTCTAAGGGGGAAGCTGGAGGCAGAGAGGCCAGGGCAGAAGCTCCAGGGTCACGGAGGAGACAGGTAACAGTGAAGCGGGGAGACGCGGTTGTACCCTAAGACGCAGCCAGCGGGGAGTGAGGAACAACCTGCGGGAGGTGAGGCAGAGAGGGGCCAGGGATGACTTAAGCCAAGGAGTAGACAGTCACGGTGTTAGCCAAGATGGGCATGATGGGGGAGGGCGAGTCTGGGGGTGGGGGCATGTGAAGACAAGGACCATTCAGAGCCACTGTCTCCTTCAGATGAACCCTTGAGGGCGATGACATGCAAAGCTGTCGTCTATACTATTCCCCCACTCTTAAGGGGCTGCTGCTCCCATGGCCTCAATTGTTCTGCACAGCAAGAAAGACCCAGAGAAGGTAAGTACGTTCCCTCAAGTCTCATAGCCAGAAAAGAGAGTGAAGCCTGCACATCCAGGCCCACCTGATTCCTATTCCAACGCCCATCTCGACAGACACCCAACAGCAAGAGGCCCCCACACCCTCACCGGAAAAAGGCACCGCAGGATATGGGAGAAGCTGGAGAATCCGCTCCCCATCTACGATATTTCAGGGCTTCATTTGCAATTGTTCACACGTGTGAACACGTGCCAGGCCCCCTGGCTGGACAGAGACGGCGACTCCTGGGCAGCCCTCAGGCCCCCCGAGGCGATCACAGCGGGTGCCACAGAGGCAGCCCCAGCTGTGCCCGAGGTCCTCCTCAGGAAACCCCATGTGCCCGCCTCTGCTCCCAATTTCATTAATTACCGGTTTGTAAGCGCACGAGGCAGCAGGGGAGAGAGAGTCGTCACGGGGGCCGCTAGTCGCGGAAACGTGAAGCTCATCCTCCTCTGCAGGTTCGCACACTGCCCCGATTTCCAGCTCGGAGTAGAAGAGGAGTTGGCGGGAACAGCCTGAATTATTTTTCTGAAGGAATCAGAAGCCAGAAGAAAGCGAAGAACTTGCCCAAGATCGCAAGGCAATTACATAGTAGGCTCCATACACAACTCATTTCCCACTCCCTGGGCACCTTCGTTTTTTCCGTAAATATTCAGGGGGTGCCTGCTGTGTGGCAGACGCCGCAGACATTCTGGGCCCCAATCACAGCTCCCCCAGAGGGGAGAGTATTTTTATTTACTGAGCACCAACAAAGTGCTTTATATATCTTGTCCCATTTCATCCTCCTAACAATCTACCATTTTGTAGGCGAGGAAACTCTGCCTCAGAGAGGTAAGGTAACCTGCCTGCGAGCAGGGAGCAGAGCCAGGGCTCAAAGCCAAGTCTTAAACCTGGGTTCAGCTTCTGTTCTCCAGGTTCAGGGGGTGTGCAATACTCCAGCCACACCTCCCTTCCAGGACCACTCCCTCCCGGATCCAGGGCTCTCGGCAAACACTGGTTTACCGGCCGGCTATTGTCCCGAGACTCCATCGATACAATGCTGGTGACTGGTATTCAGTAAGCTCTTCAGGAAGTATTAGAAATAAAGAGTCAGTTCTGCTTCAAGACAGCCAGTAAGCCCCTGTAATGAACTCCTCTCCCAGTCAAGAGCCACGGACGTGGCCAGAGACAGAAATCCTTACCAGCCAGGGCTGGAAAGCAGACTGGGGCCCTGCATTCAGGCTCCCGAAGAAGACAACCGAAACACAGAGCCTCTGGCCATAAGCACAAAGGGAGAGCTCCCAGGTCACACGCACATATGCACACGCACACGTATATACACACACACACACACAGTGGGAGCCACGAAGTCCTCCTCCCGAGCAAAGCTGGATGTTCTGGGTCATTTGTTCACTCATTCACTCAAGCTTTATGGAGGTCCTACAGTGTACTCGGCTAAGTGTTAGGCAGTGTGTGTGTGTGTGTGTGTGTGTGTGTGCGCGTGCGCGCGCACGTACAGACACACACACAATCATCACAACACAGGGAAGGAGGTATCAGCATCCCCATTTGATGGATGAGGACACTGAGACTTGCAAGGCTCAAGGAGCCTGCCCGTATGTCACAGAATGTATGTACGGCAGAGCTGAGATTTGAAGCCAGTACCTAACCCAGACTCTGGTACACAGTAGGCACCCAATAGCTGTTTCCTCAATGGCTGGCTGGCTCCAAAGTCTTCCCCAGCAGACCAGGGGCCTGTGGCCTCTTGCTTTTAGACCCAGTGCGCAGAAAGTGGGGATCACACAGGGACACGGAAGCTCCTGTTTCTTAGTCTCTGGGTTCACCTGGATATTCCAAGCGAGGGGAAGGCAGGCCTGAGAGGGTGGCTTCCATTTCTGGGACACACGTGCACGAAGCCAGGTTTTCAACGACTGTGATAAATCAGAGCGCAGAAGAGGTCAGGCCTCCTGCTCGGCTGGGTGCAGCCCCGTCAACTGCAACAAGCCCCGCCCCCAACTCAGCCAACCCCCAGCACAAGGACAACCTCCCCAGGGACGCCAGAAAATGCAGTGAATGTCAGGTTTCTGCATTCAAAATCTCTGTCACCTATTATGTGTGCATGTGTGTGCCCTCAAATCTGGGACAACGTCCTTCCTCATTTTTTGCTGTCCTTTCTTCTACGAAAGCATGGTGACTGAAGATCCCAGCTGGTTATTTTTCAATATCCTTAATGGACAAAAGGAAAAGGTGGCAAATTTTGGGAGGAATTTTTATTGATTCCACAAACTCCAAAATCCAACGGAAGAGGCAGCTCAGACTTTGCTCCTGGTGACGCCCGCAACTACTCCTCACCCCAGGCATCTTCTGGGCTCCCACATGCCGTGGGCTGTTGCCATCACTACTTCCGGTCTGAGTCTGCCAGACCTCCCGCCCACACCTGGCCAGGCCCACTGCAGGGTGTGCTGAATGGATGGATGGATGGATGAATGAACGAACAAATGCTTCCGGAGCACCCTGGGCACCAAGACCTGCTCTCCAAGGGTCAATCCCAGCCACTTCCAGAATTCCTTTTCAAGAAGGAGCTCTCAACCGCGGGCCTCCTGGACCCTCCTGGATCTTCCTTCTACAGTGTGACAGGCACCAGTCTAGGTCCCTGCCTGCCCCTTACTCAGGCATCGTCTGTCTCCACCCCAGGAGGTGGCGGGGACCCGCTGCTTACCTTCTGCTGAAACGCACCTGCAATGCACCAGCCTCTTGTAAGGAGAAGGAACCCAAGTCTCATCCCACAGAAGCCCAGGCAGCGAGAGAACGCACCCGCGACAGCCTCTGTGCGATTCTGCTGCATAATCAGCAGAGAAAGAGAAAAAATGCCAGAAATAGCAAGCTTTATAAGCCCTCCTGACAACTCTTGGTCCTCTATTGGCTGGAGGCCCAGCACCCCCGCCCCCCATCCCATTCCTATAAGGTGAAATGGAAAAACCTGTTATTTAACCTCTTTTATCAAAATCCATCTTCTATCCCAATTTGGGCCTGTGTGTTCGGAGCTCCTGGCGGCGGTCTCCAAGCCGGGTCTCAGGGAACGGAAGGGTGGCAGCCCAGCTCTGCGTCATTTGCGGCTTAAGGGCCTTCCCCACTCACGCTCGCCGCCTCGAGAGCAGGTATCGAGCTGGAAGGGCTTTTGGAAGGCAATCTGGCAGCACCTGTCAGCGTGGGACACTTGCATGCCATTTCATTTGGCAATTAGACTTCTGAACATCCGTCCCGCAGAAACACCTGTCCTCATGTGCGCAGGGCATGCCCATGGATGTTGCTTGTTACAGAGAAAAATTAGAGGCAAGCTAAATGTGTAAAACCAGGGTTGGGTTGACTAGATTGAAATACACCCATTCTGTGAAATACGACGGAATGAGGAAGGTCTGTCTGTACGTGCTGACTTGGAACCGGTTGGGAGAAACAGTCAAGAACACGATCCCATTATTATAAAAACAATAACTGTGTGTGTGTGGATATGCACCGTAAAAGATGCCAAACTGTTAATAGTGGGTACCCTGGGAGCAGAAGGAGGAGGGATTTTCAGTTGCTTTTTTCTTTCTTGCCTGTCGCGCTCTCTCTCTTTTTTTTCTTTCCCACAAGCACGTATCAGATTTGTAATTTAAGACAAAAACATAAGAGCCTCCCTGGTCCCTCCTACTCTTCTGAAGCCAGTAGGCCAAGGGCCAAGGTCACCCACCACAAGGATCAGGCTCGGGACAGTGCTGGTCCGAGGCCCTGTGGATCCCCCAGCAGTCATATGAGCTTTCACACAAGTGCAGTTAAATTAGGGCTCCATAAAGAATGTGGACTTTGGAATAAGAGAGAACTGGGTTCAAATCCTAGCTCTGCCCACTGGACCCATTAACTTCCGCAAGCCTCAGTTTCTTCACCTATAAAATGGGATGCTGGTACTTATTAAGTGCCATGTACAGTGGTGAGCACTATTGAACCAATTTTAACTTTTTGGACATTTCAGAAACACCAGAGGCCCCTGAGGAAGCCTCACAGAGCTAAGGGCACCCAGGACTGAGTGAGACAAGTTCCGGGGAATCATCCCATTACTGAACACATAACAATAATAAACTAAACGACATAAGGGCCTGGGGACAGCAAAAGCCACATGACAAAGGGGGCCAATGCCGGCGTGTCTGTATGAGGAGAGAGCGGGGGAATTAGGAAAGGCTCCAGAGAGGAAGAAATCCTGCCCCCGTGCCTCTGTTCCTTTCTCATGCTGTTCCCTCTGCCTGGAATGTGCTTGCCCAGACCTTCACACAACTGACTTCTCTTCCTTCACATCCTGCTCAAAGACCTCCTTCCTCCCCAGCAAGGGCTCCTCTGACTCACCCACATCTGCAATATTTTCGTCATGGCACACTCCTCCAGCCAGGTTTTGGGCTGTCTGTTGTGATGATTTTTATTTCTGTGTTTATTGTTCACCTTCTTCACTAAGCTGTGAGCTCCCTGATGGCCGGGACCATCTATCTTGTCCATCTCTGGGTCCCAGCTCCTAGCACGGGGCCTGACACACAGTAGGTGCTCGACACATAGAAAGTATGCACAGTCTGTAGATCCAAGGCCAAAACCCAAGCACAAGGAGCTTGGCTGAAGGAAAGGGAGATGCAGGTTTTGCACTGTGATAGAAAGATGGATGAAAATTTCAGACATACTGAAGATTTGGAAACACACACACAAAGCTGGAAGGGTGCTAGAAAAGACCTCTCTGTGAATACTTATATAAGCTTAAGATGGGAAAGAACATTCTAGGCCAAATTCATATGGACAAGGACATTTATTCCTTCATTGCAACATTATTTATAAGAAAATGGAAATGTCAATAAAATCCCTTGATAAAGGATTGGTTAAAAAAATCACAGCTCTCTGTACAATGGAATACTATGCAGCCATGAAAAATGATGGGCATCTACTGATATGGAAAGAAGCCCACATTGCTTGTTGAATGTTAAACTTGATAACTGGAAACCAAAGACTCTGATAAGTCAAAGGTACAACTGATTGTCACAGAGAAAGAGTGAAGGTAAAAATCCTTCAATTATCATCTATTCATTCATTCACTCAACAAGCATTTTCTGTTTCCTCTGCCTACTTCCAACTCCATGAAGGGCATGGTCCCAGACGCCAAGGCAACGTGTGAACAGGACACTGTCCTTGCCCTCAAAGACATCCCAGCTCATGCACGTAGGTGAGAAATTATGAATTAAGAGAGACAGTGCTCACAGCTAAGGGCCACAGGGTCATCAGCTGAGTGGGCTTCACAGAAAAGGTGTCACTGGAGCTGGGACTTGGAGGAGGGCAGAGTTTGGGTATACAGAGAAGGGAGGACGCACGTTAAGAGGCAGAGGTGGGACGATACGGGACAAGTGCAGGAAGTCCCTGCACTCTCCAGCCAGCACTTACTGAACTCCACCATGGGCCAGGGAAGGGAGTCTGTGGGAGCTGAGCCTGGGGACGGAAGATTCTGGATTGATTCTGCCACGTGTGCTGGAAGGAGGAATTGTGGGGTTGTGATCACGCTGTCCGTGGGTGTGCAGTGACAGAGTAGTGTCCCGACCACGACTCATCACCCTGGGAGCGCCAGCCCCTCGGGGCAGGCAGGGCTGGGACAGGAACGCCCACCTGGCAGGGTGGGTAACTGAGGCTCAGCAAGGCGAAGCCCCGAGTGCAGGATTCCAGAAGCAGCGCTCTTCACTGTGCACCACATCTTTGGGCCAAGGTGCCCCCTGCAGGGTGGAGGGAGCACCAGCCTCATGGACCCTCTGCTCAGCTCCTCCTGGGTGGAGCCAGGGAGGGGCCACTGCATCCTCTGAAAGTCGGCATTTTTCAGCTTTATTTTTATTTTTCGGATTTTGAGGCATCTCAGTGGTTATGGTTCAAAACAAAGAGAGATGACTCAGCTTCCTGGGGAGGAGCTGCAGCCTTTTGGAAAAGATACTTCTGTTTAATGCTTCTCCCTTCTCGGCCAGAGAGGCAGTCATCCACGCTGCCTTGTCGTTTGGATGTTAACTGTTCCCAGAGTGAGGGGCAGGGACAACAGCCAGGCTCTGGGGCCAGATGGCCTGCATTTGAATCCTGGCCCTATCCCTTACTCGCTGAGAGGACCTGGACAAAGTTATACCCTCTCTGAGCCTCCATTTACTTATCTTAAGACTTCCTCGTGGGGTCTTCGTGTGAAGCCGGTGCCTGTGGGAAAGGTCTGGTCCGGCATCTGGCACTAAGTAGGTGGACAATAAATACCACTGTTAATAATGACAACCACCTGTGCTGAGGTTCTGCTGTGCCTAGATGTTCTCATTTCATCCTCAAACCTGCCCGGCACAAATGCCCATTTTACAGATGAGGAAACTGAGGCTCAAAGCTCAAGTTGACTTGAGTTTCCATCTTCCCATTCGTGAAGCTCCGTGCACACACCCCAGGCCAACTTAGCATGGAATCTGTACAAGCTTTTTCTTTCTGTCTGACTCTCTCTGCACAGCAGCCACGTGCACACCAGCCCCTCACGGTCTTTATCTGCAAAATGGGGACAATATTCTGAGGTTGTTGAAATATTCTAGTCAAGGCTTAATAGAAATAATTCCCTGAAGGGCTCAGAAACCTTCAATAATATCACATCATTCTTTCTTCTGGGACAAGGAGTCAACAAAAAGCTGAGCTCTTCATGGGCGACATCCCAAGGAGAGGCATGAAGTTGTTGGGAAAACCCCCTCGCAAGTCTAGAGAAAACCAGAAAGCTGAGAAAGAGGTATGAGCTCATGCAAATAAAAAGAAAAGGACTTTAAAATGACCCATCATTCAAATGGCCACCCTGCACCATGACATTAACACGGGGTCCCACAAACCTCTGTCCTGGAACTAATGTAAAAAAAAAAAATCTGGTGCAGGTGAACACAAGGTCACCCAAGACAGTCAAAACCCAAGTTTCCATCCCCCTTCCCTTGCATCACCCTGAGACATATGCTGACAGAGCAACCTTAATAGTAACTGACTAATTTTAAACCCTGTGATTACCAGGGTTGATTTCCATGGAACCTTCCTTTCACAGCACCGAAAACCTCTCGCGAGCGGTAATTGCCAAGTTCAATTTTAGCTCTGTCATATCCAACCATCGGTGCTAACTAAGGCAGCTGCTTCCTTGCCAGGTAAGCTGGTAATGAAGCCGGCTTCGCTGCTTAATTTCACAATATTGTGATGCCCCCGTCAGCACCTGTAAGTGCTTGAGAAGCTCCAAGCTTCTATTCAACAAATCTCGCCCAAGGGAAGTGACTGAAGCTGCGTTGCACCTCTCCCGGGCCCTGTCTGGATCCTCAGGCCCAGTGGGACAGAGTGGTTGCTTAGTCCCATGTGCCTCCTCGCCGAAAACCCTGACCACCACGGGGCCACGCGGCACGCCTAAGGTGCGCACCGAGCCCTGCCTCCCTTCACCCTCTGCAGCCGCCTCCATGTCCCCGTCTCCATCCCCACAGCCCTCCCAGAATTCGAACTCACGTCTGACGGCACAGATGGTCTCACCAAGCGGGCCCTCACTCGGCCTCTGACCTCACTGCACGTACTTGTTTGTGGGGCTTATGCACAATGCCACATTCCAGCCTCATTTCATCAAAGTGCCCGTTGGCCTTGGCATCTGTCCTATTATTAAACAGCTTCCAACCCCCACACACATAACCCTGCCCTGACTGGGTTCAGACAGCAGAACTGAATTCTGGCACGGCCGGGTATGTTTGGGCTGACCTCGTGCTGACTTCAGCTTTTGCCCAGAAACTGACAGGAGCTAGCTATGATGGGCAGAGGAATGAGAACTATGTCCTCAGGCCCACTACACCCCAGGCAGGCACCAGGTACTTTATACCCATGCAACCCCACAATCAGCCAGAGAGGCAAGGGAGCAGGGATTCACCCCCTCTTTTGACATTTGGGGAAACTGAGATCTGAGAACTTCCATGAGGCTGATGAGAGGAATTTTTTTTAGCTTCAAATGCCAGTTAAGTCTGTGCTTCCCATGAGGCGCTGCCAAACCTTTTCTCCCTGAACAAAGAAATCACAGAGTCAATCTATTTCCCTTTTTGCTTATCTGCCAGGAAGCCCAGAGCCAGATTTACAAGCCAATTTCAATGACTGTAGAGCTCAGGGCCAACGTATCTGTTTTTATTTTCCACTTAGAATTTGTCCTATTTTATATTTTCCTTGGCTCTCATTCTTCCATGTATTATATATACTTTTGTATCTTCGTATGTGTTCTTGTGAATGAATGACCAAAAATAAGCAACAGCCAAAAGTGACATTCGGAGAGGTTAGGTTAGCCAGTCCAGTGGCTTGTCCCCCCCAGTACTCTCTCTATTGACCCCATCTCCTTCCTCCCCTCCTCAACCAAAAAGTGAGCAGTTTATGAGGGTGTGTGCTTCCTGCCAAGCACAGTGAACAACAGGCCCTGCCATATGCATGCTAACTTCCTAACACCTCCACGAGGTAACACTAATAGCAGCACATACGCTCTCCCAGGTATGTTTACACATATGGGTCCTCATGAGAACCTTATTAGGTAGCTACAATTATTATCCCCATTTTACAGAGGAGGAGACTGTGGCACAGAGAGGTTAAGTAACTTAAAAGATGTGCACAGCTAGTAAGTGTCACAGACAGGATCAGAACTAAGGCTCTGGGCCCTACTGTCCATGCTCACTACAACGCTGTCAATCAAGTCCCTCATTTTACAGATAAGGACCCAAGCTTGGGCTTTATCCAGTCTGGATGGCTGCAGATGCAGAGGGAGAAGCCAGGGGTTCCAGGAAGCCCCACGCCCAACTTCCAGCCAAGGCTGTGCTTCTAGAAGTAAGGGCATGAGTCCACTCCTGCCAGAGGTGCACAAGGGGAGGCAGCCAGGCAGAAATGCAAGGACTGGAAAACCTCACCTCCACGGCCACCTCAGCTGCCCTCCCCCACCACCCTGGCCCCCTCTACACTGGGGGCAGGCATCACAGGCCAGTGGCCCCTGCATGGGGAGTTGACACATGCACTCTTCCCTGCCACACTGTGGCTGAGCCCCCAATTCAGCCAAAGGCAGCGTGGAAATGAGCTCTGAAGCCTGAAGACCCAGGTTCGAATCCCAGCTCTGCCACTTACCAGCTGTGAACCCTGGGTAGGGGTGAGCCTCTCCATAAAGGGGGGTATGAATGCCACCGCCTCGCTGGATGTCTGTGGAGACAGGCAGAGCCCACTGGCCCCACGCCCTCCCTCCCAGAGGAGATCTGCCACCATTTCGGTGCCCACCTCCAGCAGCATCCTGGAAACTCCTGCCAGGGCCTCGATCAGGAGATGACAGAAAGAGGGGGAGGGGCAGGGAGGTTTGCTCCAACTTATCTCATTCAAGACAAGCTTTCTGGGATGAGACTGAAAAGTAAAATTAAATAATAAAACGTGAGGTTGAATAGAAACCCAAAGTCAGGATTGATTTTTCTAGAACATCTCAGTCCTACCTCAGGCAGGGAGGGAGGGCTAAGGGGGTCCCCGTGGGTCGCCCCTCTGCTGGTGGGCATCTGTGATAGGCCCTCCTCCCAGCCATGGGCGGCGGGATGTGCTGTTGGCCCATATGATGCATCCTGGTTGCCATGGTTTCTGTATATTCCAGGGAAGACAGCTTCCCTGACATCTGGGGCCTGGTGAAAAGGAGTGTTGGCTACACTCCAACTGTGTGGTCAGGGAGGTCCCTGCACTGTCCTCGGCCGCACACAGGCAAGAGCCTGCCTTCACAGAAGCAAAGGCCCTATGGCTAACTCAGCCCGGGGTGGATGGGACAAGGCCCCATTTTCAGATGAGAAAACCGAGGCTCGGAGCTGGGCAGTGAGTTGCCCAGTTTCACAGTGACGTCAGCAAGGAGCAGGGATTCAAACTCGGATTTGTCCCACTTTTCCAACTCTGTGCAGGCTCATTTGTGATCACTATTCTGGCTCCCGGTGACTCCAGGCCTTTTCCCAAACCGCAGCCCCTTGACAGCCCCTGTTGAAGAGGCTACGGAACATCAAAGGTGGTCTCCAGGGGGTGCGACATTCAGATCCCCCTCCCCAGGACACCCATCTCAGCCTGCATATGGACACGAGGCTGGCTTACAGTTAGGGGCTTGGGGTTTGGCTGGTCAGGAGAGCCCCCGAGCATTCCTGCCGTGTGCCCTCCCCACAGGTCTCCCCACCCAGATCTAGCACATTGTTCTCAGTTCACGGATCAAAGAATACCAGCCAACAGAGCTAAATCCAAACCTCTGACTGCGTCCCGCACTCCAATCCTGCTTATCACACACACACCAGATGCCCCCAATCCTGCACATCTGACCCCTCCCTCACCACCTCCCTGCCCTTTCCACCTCTCAAATCCATCCTCCTCACGCAGGTTTCCCAGGTGCCCACATGAGCATCAGATCTCTCCCTCCTCCCAAAGCGCACCAAGCCTGGCTGCCCCCGGAAAGGGTGCAAGCTGCCCATGGAAAGGTCTATCCCCACCTCCCTCCTCAGACGGCGTACACCTGGGCTGCTCAGGGGACAGCTACAAACCCAAAGTTCCTTTTTCAGCCCAAGCTTGCCGATACTTCAAGGGACCTGGCACTTCACTGGGTGCTTGAATGTGCCAGGTCCCTCCCTCCACAGGGCCTTTGCACACACTGTTCTCTCTGTCTAGAACGCCTCCCCCGTCCCAGCACCCAGCAGCTCCTAGCCTTCCTACAGGTCTCAGGTTAAGGGTCAGGGTAGTCCTCCCTGCACCTGTGCAGCTCTCCCAGTCACACTTGTCTGCACTCACACTGTGTGTTTAATTATGTGGTCATTCATTAGCCAGACTAGAGGCTTCCGAAGGACGGCACTGGGTCTACCTTGCTCACCATGGAGCCCCACCACGGAGCCCCACCACGGTCCCTGGCACACAGCAGGGGTCCATACATGTTTTCTGAATGAGAAGGCAGCTGCAGTACATTACACAGATGACCACAGGTCCTCCCGTTTCTGTACGCGCGCCCTCCACGCTAGGACGTCGCCGCAGCTCCCATCAAGAAAGTCTGTTTCTTCACGCCTGGAAGCCGGGCTCAGCCATGTGACTTTACTTGGCCAATGAGACAGCGGCAAATGTACCGTGAGCAAGGGCTTGAACCGCGCTTGCGCACTGACGGTGCTCTTGCTGCACTGGGAACCACCAGGGGAGCGCCCCCACGCTAGCCTGCAGGAGGACGAGAGCTATGGGGAGAGCTGAGCCAGCAATCAGCCAGCACCCCACCCCCCACCACCGCCCCAGATTGTGAGCTAAATAAAATGGTGGTCGTTTTAAACCACTAATTTGGGGTGGCTTGTTACACAGCAATAAACAACTGATACAGGAGCTGACAGAAGAGCATTGGCCATGATATGCTCACAGCCAAAGAATGTGTGTCTGGCCTGTACAACATCAAGTGAGAACAGAAGCCTCCTGGGAGGTAGAAAGCAGCTGAGGGGTGAGGGTCAGGCCCCTGGGTTTGACCCTCCTGGCCTGTGACTTTGGCTTGAGCCTGGACAAGGTGGGCACTCACCCTGTGGCTAGGTCTGTCTGTCTCTGCAATGGGAATAACACATGCTATGCCAGGTCTTCTCAGTGGGGATGGTTTGAGTCTAAACAGGGAACACGTGACAGGGCCTCCCAAAGGAAGCTCAAGACCCTCTGCATATGGGACATGTGCTGCAGAATAAAGATCACAACTTCAGAGCTAGACAGATTCCAGTTCATGATTCACTCTGCTGCCTACAGACTATGTGATCATAGGCAAGTTTCTCAACCTCTCTGAGCTTCAGGTGTCAGGTGGCTGTGACGTGGTAATAATAACATGTAACTTGCAGGACTATTGTGAGAGTTAAATAAGAGAGTATACATAAGACACCTAGTTCAGTGCCTGGCACATAATAGGTATTCAATAAATAGCAGCTCCTCCGCCATCTCCACCTCCAGTCTGCTGGTACTTCTCACGCTAGCATCTTAGCCCCAGCACTCCGCTTGGCAGTAACAGTTTCCATGTTGGATATCAGCATCCTGTTGCAGGTGCCAAGTTGTGACTGTAGCTTACATAACATCGAGAGAGAGAGAGAAAGAGCTGGATGTTGCCAGCTTTGACTGGGAGGGGGGAAACTCAGGCCACAGGGAACAGAGTGAAGAAGACTGAAGATGAATCCTCACCCCTAAAGTCTTCACACATCCCAAGCCCGCATCTGCCTGCATCTGGGGTAATTATCTGTGGTCCTTCCTCCATTCGCCTCAGGCCCCAGCATGCAGCATGGGGCCGGCCACACGGGAGGGAGGGAGGCAGGAAGGTGGGCTCATCACAGTGCCAAGGCGACCAGCTCTTACCCACACTGAGACCCCTGGACAGCAGTATGATTCCAGGGCCTCTGTCCCACAGCACCTACAACAGAAGTGGAAGGCCCTCTGCCCCCAAGCACCCTAAATGCCAAGAAAGTGGTCTACAGGGAGGGTCCAGGATGGACTCCCCCCCGCCCCCAGCACAAACACACAGGCTGATGAAGTTGAATCCAGCGGGGGCAGACACACGGGAAGATGGCGCAGCATGGGGGTGGGAAGGGCCCAGAGCAGAGGGGCACAACACTGGATTATGCCCACATCATACCTGCCCCAAAGCCCGCCGTGCCTCCCCACTGCAGGACCCCAGCTCCGGGGCCTGGCACTCAATGGTCTTCCCAGGCCCCGGGTTGCCTCTCTTCCACACCAGCCTGGACCCATCTCAGCAGGTCTGCAGTGGTTCCCAAAGCCAGACCCCCCTTTGCCTTTACTACGCCCCCTCCCTACATGCTATGGTCCTGGAGGAGGAGAATGGGGATTCTGGCAAACAGGTTTAGGTTCCAATCCCAGTGTGACCCCGGCCCAGTCACCTCCCCTCTGGAGCCTCAATGCATCTGCACAGCAGGGATGGCTTCTGTTTCAAGGGTTGTTATGAAGATTAAATAAATAGCATAAATGAAATACCCAGCCCGCAACAGACACTAAATAAATGCCTGTTCTGTTCTTCCCTCCTCCACATGTCCCTGTCCTACCCTTCTTGGAGGTCCTGCTGAAATGCCTCCCTCCATCAGGAAGCCCTCCCTGAACACTGCAGGTCTCAGGGATTCTCTCTCTCTCCCCTTTCTCACTCTCCCTCTCCCCTCTGTCTCTCCTCCCTCCCCCTTGGGCTCTGAAGTAAGAGCTGCTTCATCCTGTGCAGACCCCCACCCATCCACCCATCCCTGCCCCCAGGCTCCATCACAACCTAAGGACAAGGACCAAGGACCAATCACAACCCAAACCTCGTGAGGCTGCAGCACAAACAGTGCCCAGAGAGCAGAAGGAGCTTTCCCAAGGTCACACAGCAGAGTTCAAACAAGAGCCAAGAGTCCTGCCCCCCAGTCCACACTCCTCAAGGCCATTCTCAGGCAAAAGAATACAGTGAGTGGATGCTGATGGGGTCCCACCCAGATCCCCCTTTGCAGGCTGAGCACCCATCCACCCAGTGGCTGTGAGTGCTGACCCATCCACAGCTGCCCCCTCCTCTGCAGAACAGCCCTTGGCTGATGGGGGAAAATCAGGAAGCATGACATCTCTCCCCGACCCCTCCCTGAGGAAGCCCATGGCCAATGACCAGCTGACATGGGTGGTACAAGAGGCCGCCCCCACTCCTGGCCTCAAGATGGGACCAGCTCTGTAGTATCACTCATGCTCAAGGTTCCCCGTGGGATCAGGCTGAAGCAGGGCCCCAGCTGAGACCACCTCCTCGCTCAGCGCCTCCCCCTGCCCTCTCCTGCTGCCCCCACTCCCCTTCTCACGAGAGCGCTCCCCACTGAATCTCCTTCACAAGAATACTTGTCTCAGGCTCTGCTTTCAGGGAGCTCAACCTGACGCAAAGGCCTTGGTTCTCAAATTGTGGTCCACTGACCCACAGCTCGGCATCACTTGGACTGCGTTAGAACGCAACATCTCTGGCCCCACCCCAGATCTGCTGACTCAGAATCTGCGCTGTGACAAGACCCCGAGTGATTCACGTGCACATTAAAGTTTGAGAAGTGCTGGCTTAAGGTAGGTAGTTAACAGCCCACTGTGGGGATCATCCAGCCAACACGGTATTAACCAAAACTGCCCATCTGCTGGGGCAACCATATAGCTAACGTGTGTGTTCTCCAACCTGACTACCGATTGTGGAGGTGAGCCAGCTGGTGTGGACACAACCCCCCCGACCACCAGCTGTGTGACCCCATGTCCAAGCTCTGGTGCATGTGGTTCCAACATCACCCAGGTGGAAGCTTCTTGTCCTTCTGGTTTGAGCTCCAACCCCACACTCCTTACTCGGTCACCAGAATTCTGTTTCTCTTTGATGCCACAGGAACCGGTCCCAGTGTTTGCATTAGTCAATTAAAGCCTTTGCCTCTACCTCCTCCTTGAGGGCACCCCACCTCCAACACCAGACAGCTAGGAAAGGTTCCCCCAGGGCACCCCTGGGGAAGATGCTGGAAAGAGGGGCCGATGGGATGCTCCAGGACCCTGGAGGATGTCGGGACGGGGAGCAAGGCCACTGATGTCTCTCCCCTGGGGGAAGAAACTCCTGGCTTGCCCTGAGTCAGAAACCCGTCTTCAAAGGCCCCACTCCAGCCCTACCCCAGAGTGTGACCCCCTCATCCTGGTGTGAGCCCCTCAGAGCCCCTCCGAGGGGACATCCATGACCTTTGCAAAACTAAATGCAATAACCAAGTCCTACGTGCAGAGCGGACCCCAGGGCCAGCCCCGGAGGCTGCAATAATCCAGACGTGTGTTTGGACAGGAGGCACCCTGCAAAGCTCGGTCAACTCTGCCCATCGCCTGAGGAGGGAAGCGGCTCACCTTTTGCTAATCGCCCTAATTCATTTTTTATTACTAACTTTCCTGCTTTCTATTTGCCATCTGATTGAAGATATTACCGGAGGCATTTAAACAGCATCGGACGGCACCCCAGTGGCAAACACAACTCTTTTTATTGAAATCTGCATTAATATACATATAATTCCCTGATCACAGAGATCTCATGGCCCACCTGTTAGACCCTGCGTGAAGGCAGATTTGGCAAGAGGTACACACACAATTGAAGGCTTTTCAAGAGATAATAAGCCGTGCCAGGAGGATGTAAGAAAATGGGCGCTTTCTCGTGCTGCTGGTGAACACAGAGGAGCCTTTTGGAAAATGGCATGACAACCTGAATCAGGAGCCATAAACGTGCTCTCTCCTTTTGACCCTGGAGTCCTACTGCGGCCCACCGCCAAAGCCTTATCATCTCTCCGTCACATCCCACATCCAACCCATCCCCAAATCTCATGCATTCTACCTCTTAATATCTGCCATACCTTCCACTTCTCCCCACTCCCACCTGACCATGACAGTCCACGTTGGAGTGGTCCAACAGAACTTTCTGCAGTGATGGGAATGGTCTATATCTGCACTGTCCAACAGGGGCTACCCTAGTGGCTACAGAGCACTTGAAACATAGCTAGTATGACTGAGGAACTAAATTTGACTTGATTTGATTTTAACTTTAAATAGCCACGTATATTGGATAGTACAGCCCCAAGCCATCATCTCTCCTAAACCACAGTAATCACCTCCCAACTGTCCCTCTGCATCCACTCTTGCCCCTGTGCAATGTTTTCCCCATAAGACAAAGATTCTTCTAAAATGCAACATACCTCAACTCCCACTGCCCTTGAGACAAATCCAAGCTCCTGGACGTGGCCTTTGAGGCCCTGTCTCGTGGGGACAGAGAGCATCCCAGCTCTCAGGGAGCCTATGCTGTTCCAGGTGCTGGAGGGGCAAGGACGGCAGCACAGAGGACAGCAGTGAAGGCCTCCAGGAGGGGGTGGCACTTGAGCAGAAACTTAAAAGACATGTATGGAGTTTGCCAGGGAGGTGGGGCAGGCCAAAACCAGATGTGTAGCAGTTAGAGATGCTCTGATAGACACATCTATGAGCCAACAGCAGAGACCCCCATCCTTGTGAAGCTGACATTCTAGTGGTGGGAGTGGGACACAGACGATAAACAAGGAGTAGGCAAATGACACATTGTGAAAAGGGAAAAGAGAAAGATGGGTAAGAGATTTCTCAGGGACCAGGTTGGGGTGGAGCAGCGTGCAGCACTGAATATTAAGAGAGCAAAGTGTCCAAATAAACACTATTCTTGAGTCTGCATGGGGGGATAGTAGCCGGTGATGTCCCCCCATTTCCTAAACATTTTGGCCGGAAATATGGTTTTCATGAATTACAGTTTAACAAAAGAAAGGATAACATTAGGAGAGAAGTCTCCAAGAAGTCCGGCTCGCTCAGCAGAGGCGTTCCCACGGGCTACAGAGGGATTTCGTTATCTCCGAAGGCCAGGCCGACTGTGCCCCAGATACCCCAACCCAAGCAACCGGGAGCGACGCCTCCCCCTGAAGATGACAAGGTCACCCCCTCAGGGAGACAGGAAGTGGACAAAACAGGGGGCTGAGGTCTGCCAGCCCTTGCCCCAGAGAGTGAAGCATTGATTAAAAACCACGAGGGCGAGGATGTCAAACATCAACCCTCTTGACTCCCACTTCACCTTTCTTCCTTGGGCTCGGCTAGAGGTGAGGGTGGCATGTTGCTACAACGGGAATTCATATTTATTAACACTTGCTGGCCCCAGACACTGTGTCTGTCACTTTTATGTGTTTAATCCTCCTGGCAACAATGTACAAATAAGACAAGTGAGGCCCAGAGAGGGTGAGTGAATTATTCTTGGAAGCACAGCCTGGGATATGTTATGGTGGCCATCTCCGGAAAATATAACCGCCATACTGACTCATTCATTCTTTCAACAACTTTTTATTGGGCACCTGCTACACAGCAGACACCGTGCTAAGGTGCTGGGGACTCGGTGGTGAAGAAAACAAATGTGACCCCAGGGGTTTGAAAGCTTCCTGTCCTCAAGGTAGAAAAGACACTCAAGTAAGCTGGAGAAAGACTACACTAGAGGCTGTGATAGAGAAAAACAGGGTAACTGCACAGACTAGGGGGTCAGAGTCTTGGAGAAGGTGAGGATAAAGCTGAGACCCAAGGATGAGCATGGACCAGCCATGTGAAGAATGAAGGCAAGAACATTCCAAGCAAAGGGAACAGCATGTGCAAAGCCCTCAAGCAAAAAAAAAAAAACAAGCATTGGGTGGTGGGGGAGAGTGTCTGGGAAACAACAGGAAGACCAGGATGGCTAGAATGGAGTCAGTGAAGGGGAGGCTGGCTTTGCTCACCACCGTGTCCCCAGCATGAAGCCTGGTGCCTGAGCAGCTGGGAGTGAGGCTGGAAACGCAGGCAGGGGCTAGGTCACACCAGGATTTATGGGCCAAAAAAGGCATTTGATGTTAACTACACACCAGGGGAAGCCACTGGAAGGTTTGAAGCGGAGGTGTGACAGGTTGGGAAGAGTTCAAGCTACAACGGAGAGCCATTGAGCAGTTTTACGCAGAGAAATGACAGGATCTGATTTATGCATCAGAAAGATCTCAATCATGGCTAGGATGGCTCCTCGGCTCATCCTGATGTGTGGCTTGTGGTCACTGGTTGGTAAACGTCCCCAAGAGCTAAGCATCTCCAGCTGGTATGTGGGAGGTGGCCACCTTTCAGAAAAGCAAGACACGGCAGCAAATGACAAGACGTGTTGACAGGGCCATCAGTCAGACGCCTGGCTGTCAGCAGATGGAAAACCGTCCCAGGAACGCCTCCACAGGGTCGTGGCTTACTGTTAATGTTGAGCCATTAGGAAAACACAATTATGTGCTTCACCGATACTGTAAGACATAATCCACGACAGTGCGCAAACATTTAGCGCTCCATCCAAAGGACAGGTGGGACAACTAACAGAAGAGCAGCTGAGAGAAATGCTGCCGGTGTACAGGTGTGTGGCCAGGCCTTTCAGTATTTGTTTTTTCTCCTGTCTCATTTAAAATCAAAGCCTGGCTCTTAGGCATCCACAGACAGATTTGTAAAGGGAATTAAAATGAACTATCCCAGGTGTTTAAACATGCCTTATTAGCTCATTTAATTTCATAAACAGGTAAGCACTGCTGATCCCATTTTGTAGATGAGGAAAACTGACGCCCAGAGATATTAAGTAGCTTTCCCACTCCAGCCTCATCTCTTGACACTCTCATCCCCTCCTATGCCTTTGCATATGTTGTTCCTTCTACCTGGAATGGTTTTTTCTACCTTCTCCACCTGGGCAATTCACCTTCAAGCACAGGCCAGATGTCCCCTCCTCTGAGAAGCCTTCCCCGTCTACTCCCAGCCTGGCCTGGTGGTCCCACACCAGGTCTTCATCACCTGTTCATGCCAGGCACCTACCATACAGCAGGCAGTGTATGTTCTTTGCGTGGCTGAACGAACGAACGAATAAATGAATTAACTCTTAATAAGGTGCAAAGCCAGGATTTGATCCCAGGCCAATATGACTCCAAAGCATATCTCTTGGCCAGAGTTCGTGTATGTCTTACATAGATCAATCAGAAAATGTACACAAGCATGGAATACATTACAAAACATACCGAGGGCTTCCTTCATCCCTCCAAAAGAGCTACCGAAAAGCACCACCCCTCAGGGGGAAATGGGATGATGAAAGTGGGTAAAGGGTTAACGGAACCCTTTTCCCTTTGCAAGAGAATTTCACCTTTGTTAACTGTGTAGCATCGCTCCCCTGGAAACCAGATGAAGGGAGGAGGTTAACTATGTTACTAGGCAACTCTGCTTATGGTCACAGTGACCTCTGATTGGTAAATTGCATCTGGACTGGAGGGACTATAAAAAAATTATAAATATCTGATAAAGAAGCCATACTTTGGGCTTTCCTGAGTGCAGTGACTCTTGTAACTGACATGCCCCTTGCAGGGACTCTCTGAAGCGAAGACTATGGAATTTGTTACAAAAATATGGGTTCTTTGGGAAATAAGGCTTCCAAGCCCGAGTGGCTTCCAAACCCACCCATTGTGGGTCTCATTCTCCTGCACCTGAACTAAAAGCCGAGGGGGGGCTGGCAAAGAGAAGAGCTCCTGGACACCCCCGTGGACAACTGCAGACACTGCTGCAAGAACTACCCTGTGGAAGAGGAACAGATCACACGGCCTGTAGGCGGGTGGCAGCTCCTGTCCCAACTCCTTCGAGGAGACATGTACCAAGTGTCGCCTGTGCGCATCTTGTGAGTCTACATGTTTCACTGAACCTTGAAGGGTCCCTATGGGAGCCACAATAAGAAAGAACAGAACTGATACAGGAGGGAAAGGAGACAGTCCCAACCAGAACCATCACTACACCATTCTGAACTGGAAAGCTCCCTAGACTCTTTATAAAAGACATAAAAACCTGGGATGAGGGGCCGGCCGGGTGGCGCAGCGGTTTAGTTCGCGCTTGGCAGCCCGGGGTTCGCGGGTTCGGATCCTGGGCGCCCGCTGACGCACTGCTTGTCAGCCATGCCGTGGCGGCGTCCCATATAAAGTGGAGGAAGATGGGCACGGATGTTAGCCCAGGGCCAGTCTTCCTCAGCAAAAAGAGGGGGATTGGCGACGGATGTTAGCTCAGGGCTGGTCTTCCTCACAAAAAAAATAATAAAAAAAAAAAAAAACCTGGGATGAGCCTATGCTCATGGTCCTACAGAGGGCCCAGATGACCTGAACAGCGCCTGGCAGCAGGGATGAGGGAGGAGCTGACTTACTTGACCTCCCAGAGGCCTCACCACAAACCTGAGACGCAAGTGTGGTTATGTAAGGAAATTGAGGCTCAGAGAGGCTAAGTGGCAGGTCCAAAGTCACACAGCTTGTATGTGCCAGGATATGACCCCAGGCGCTTCCATCAAACTCATGTGAATCCACTATCTGGTTTTGCATAAAAATTAACTTACAGCTCAAGTGGATGCATAGAACAGAGAAAGCGTGAGGGGTGCGGTGGAGAGGCCCCCTTAAACATTATAGGTAGCACCCAATAGGCACTCAGTAAATATATGCAGAATAAATGAGCATCAAAAAGCCCAGGGTCCATCTTCCACATTATCAAGTTCAGTTCAAGTCAAAACACAGCACAATGGAACAATAAAATTTATGCATGAAATTGACCCTGGGTTATATACTACTGAGTTGGATTAGTTTCCTACAAGTTTCTAAATCACTCCTGCAAATTAGGCCCAACTTCGAGATAAGCACGTTTTAATTAGTTGTAATGTGAAGGCATTCTATTAGCAAATGAGGTTTGAAGCTGAAAACCAAGACGGCAGGCCCAGCTGGGAACCCCCTGGCCCCCAGAAGAGCCAGTGCATCAACAAGGAGAACAAGGGGCAAGCTGATCCGCTCTTCTATCCCTGCAGAGGGCGGGAGCTCCACGTGGCATGGCGGAGGCTGCAGGAGAGAGGAGCAGAGACGGCACAGGTGAATCCCTGCTCTGCCAACCAGCTCCTCTGCCACCTTTGGTAACTTGATCTATTCAGACCTCAGTTTTCTCACCTACAAAATGGGGACACACGTGCCTAGAGTAGTTCTTATGAAGACTTAATAAGGGGATATGAGTGAATGAGCCTGAGATGTAGTAAGTGCCCAGGGAATAATTTGTGCTTATTTCTACCCTACTTTTCTCCAAAAAAATAGCACAAAATTGAAAAATAAAAATCAGTGAGAGGGGACTTTTCGTTCAAGACGGTGGATAGAGCACACACTTTTTATCTCTCATCTCTTCTAAACCCCACTAGAATGACAAAAAAAAAGGAGACAGATACACACACATATATTCATAATTCAGATAGATAAGTAGATGAAAATGGAATAACTCCATAAGAGCCCATAGGAAAATAAGAGAGGGCTGGGGGTCAGCAACACTGAGAGTGCTGGAAAGTGAGAAGTCGAAGAGACAGACTGGCAATGAAACCATTCAGCTCTAAGGGACCAGCATACCAACACACACCTCTGGAGAAGCTCTTTTCCTAACTGGACTCCACAATGTCCCAGAAGAGGCAGCAGGAAGCCCTGGGCAGGGGAGGTGACTGGACCTCTGGGATCCACCCCCGTGGATGGACATGAGGCAGGAAAAACAAAATGCAAGAGGACCCCCAGGTAACTGCTGGCCTTCATGAGAGACAAATACCCCCAACCTCAAGGGAGCTTGTCCCACACTCTAACAGAAGTCCCTGGCTTCGAGTGTCCACCCACGTCACACCCAGGGCACCTAAATTAACATTCACGTTGCCTACCCACATGACCATGGCTTTCACAGGTGATGAGGAAACTCACAACTACAGAACACGTCAATCTAGACCCTGATTACAAATAAATGTCAACCAAGAATCACCAGGCATTTGTAGAAAATATCAGCGTAAAAGAGAGACACCTCAACGTGAACAGAAGAACTAACCACCAGGAAAACAGAGTTAATACAGGAAACAGAAGATAACGTTTTTCAAATTGAATTATCATCTTCAAAAAGATTTAAGGTAGTCACATATCCATAAAAAATATAGGCTACTGTGATATAAGATCAATGAAGAAACAATACAGAATTCTAGAAAATGAAAAAGTGACTACAGAAATAGAAACAATAAACTTATTAGAAGTGTTCAAGTGAAGAATGGTTATGACCAAACTCCACTCAGGGGTTAGCCCCAGGGAGAAGGGCCGAGAGAGCAGTGGGAGAAGGGAAAGAGAATGAGAGGGACTCCACTTTTCTCCTTTATGTTCTAATATATTTCTGTGTATTTTACAAAGAACAAAAACAATTTTTTAAAAAAGAATAGTGGGACTCAAGATAAAGCGGGAAAATGATAGAAAAGTGAAATGAAATCAGGAGTGAGTTAATGAGCAAAAGATGTGCCAAGATATCCTGTTTTATGGCTACAAGTGACCCGCTCACTTCTCTGTGCCTCCTGGGAGCTCAGAGAAGGTGAAGAGAGTGGTGAAGACACAGCCATGGACGCTGACCCACACAGAGGTGGGGGCAGGGCAAGAGCCTCTTGTTGAAGAACATGACAGGACTCCAGCCCAAAAAGAAAACCATGGTCCCCTGTCCAGAGGTGACTCCTTTAGGCGTGGCCCAGAAATCAATCTGGAGTCCTTCCCACCACACAGCAAAATGTGTGACATCTCAGTGCAAGAACTTGGGAATCCTACCCTGGAATGTGTAAGAGAATCTCCTTGGACCCCAGAAAATTCCATTAATTATAATTTTTTTTCACTCCACTGGATCTAAGAAGCAGCCATCCTGTAGCTCTCATTCACATCATGAGATAAAGAAGAATCTTCAGCAAGTGACTGAAAGTTGATAAAAATCATCAACATGCTGGCCCTTCGTTTCCTGGGAACCAAGAGGAAGGTGAGTTTTCTCCCCAAGATGCATCTCCCTGCAATGGACACTGTGGTGCTCCCCTTTCTATGCATTCATCCCCCAACTGCTGGGAAGATCAGTTTCTGGGCTCTCAGCTATACCCCCCACTGGGGACTGCTCTCTGCCACAGGGAACTACTCACCCAAGGGGACTGCCTGCAGCCAATGACTGGACAAAGCAAGGATCAAAGGCATGGGCAGCCCCCCAGCCTCAGTTTGGAATGACTCAGAGGAGCCAGCCCAGCTCCAGAACTCCCTGTGGGATGGCTTTCATCAGTAACCATGTTCTGGGCCAACTTCTCCCTCTACCCAATCATGCTTCCTTCACTCCCTTACAGGTGCACCTCCTGAAAACTTACCCCAAATAAACCTTCCACAGGCAGCTCTCCATTCAGAGTCTGTTTTCAGGGAACCCAATGTAAGACTCTCTCCAACGTAAAGGAAACTCTCCCCATGACCTATAGGGGGCAGAAGAAGGCAGGAGACTCTGGGACACCTGACCATGTCCAAGCCAAGGCTACATGCTCCAGGCCAGCATTACATCCCTGTCGTCCTAGGCCGAGGTGGGAAAATCCTCCCATATTCTACTCTAGAGCCATGTTCTGTAACTGTGCTTCCCAGGCCAGCAGCAGCGAGTCATCAACTTGTTAGCAGTGCACACTGTCAGCTCCTCCCCAGATCTACTGAATCCGAACTTCTGTGAGTGGCTCCCAGCAATCTGTGTTTTAATTGCCATCCAGGTGATTCTGTAGCACTAAAGTGTGAGAAGCAGAGCATCCCTGGCTACTGGGGGGAACCAAACACAAGTCATTGAACTTTCCCATCAGCAGAAAACCAACAGACAGCCACTGAGAACGGTCTGATCCAGCAACATGAAATATTCCATACTCTGCGCCACACCTCTGGCTCCAAGGCACTCCTCTGCTTAAAACTCAACCAGCTAGGATGAGACACTATGATGATCTCCGCTGGCGTCCCAGCTCCCCTGCAGGCAGGCCCCCCTGCCTTAGGCTGACAGTGTCCCCAAACCACCCTCCAAGTCACCTTGTGATGGCTGCTCCTTCTGCCTGCAACACCTTCCCACCACGCTACATGCCATGTAGCCCACCTGGCACTGCCTGTAAGACTCTGTGTGTGAAACCTTTCCACACTCCTGGCTCTGTCACTTCTCCAGACAATGATATATTGAACTATGATTATGCATTTTAAGCCAATATATTACAGATCCCCACAGCCTTTCATCTAGTAAAGAAAAGTTTCCAGTTGAATCACTGAGTCTTCGGGACAGGGCTGAATCCCCTAGCACACAGTAGGCACTCAATAGAAACCTGCTGGACATCTGAGAAACCCAGCAGTAAACAAGTAATCAACAATGTTGAAAAGTCACAGTCTTGTTGCTCATTCTAGTAAGCACCAGTCGCAACTGTATAGCAGCAAGTTTAAGCATCAGGATAATTGATCAAAATTTATTATCGTGTGTTATACAACATGTTTTCGCTAAGATGTGAAATCACAATTTACCATGACTCATTAAGTTAATAATCACTTACCATATGTTTTTACTGCTGCTCCCAAACCACACTGAAAAATCACTATGTAGGGTTTTGGTCCATGTAAATAACATGACTGTCAACCATGTGGATACGGGATTTACTGACAGGGAGACACAGGACTAAAATACTGGACAGAAAGCACGAGCCCTAAAGCTCTGCCACTCTCATCACCATCATCTTCTAGTTTACCTGCAGTTTCAAGATCAGTGGTTCTCCAACAGGGGTGATTTTGTACCCTAGGGGACACATGGCAAAGTCTGGAGATGTTTATGGTTGTCACAACTAGGGAGGGGTGCTACTGGCATCTAGTTGGTAAAGGCCAAGGATGCTACAACACAACCTATAATGCATGAGACAGCTCCCACAACAAGGAATTATCTGGTCCAAAATGTCTGTATTGCTGAGTTCGGGAAACACTGTTCTCGATTAAAGAGAACTTCCATATCTGTTACTTTAATCTGAGCTTCACAGCAACAATATGAGGAAGGCATTACTCTCCCCTTGTACAGATGAGAAAACTGAGACCTGGTGCACCTAAATGATGTGCACAAGGTCACCAGCCCCTGTCTGTGAATGGTGCAGCTGCAATCTGAACCAGCCTCCTTTGCTTCATAAACCCACCCTCCCTCCCACACAGATTCGAGAAGAAAACAAAAAGACACAGAGGAAATGAGCAGCTCCCTGTCAATTCATAATTCTGGACATTCCAACAGAGGCCCCGGAAAATCAGATCCAGAGACCACGGCCTAGAAACCCCCGAAGTTACAAAGACCCCTCGCCTGCAGCTGCCCAGTAGCCGGTCCTCCAGCAGCCCCTGTTGAAATTAAGTGCCTCTCACATTTTAACTTTCCATTGTGCTGCTCTGTATGAATAGAAATGAAAGCATTTCCTGCTGGGGCCAAGTGCTGTCTATGCAGATCTCCAACCCTCCTGGCAGGCAACCCCATGGGGGAGGTGTCCATGTGCCCATTTCGCTGATGAAGAGACTAAAGCCCAGGGAGGTTAAATAACTTGCCTGCGCTGATGATGGTGAAGGCAGCATTCAAACCCAGGTCTGCCGGGTTCCAGAATCTACGCTGCTTTCATATCCTAAGACCAGCTCTAGGGTATCAGAGCAACAAAACAGAAGGACCTATGGAATCACCCGGGACTGGCTGCCGTGCTGCAGGGGGATCCTTTGGACAAGAGTGAGGCGTGGGGTCTTGTCCTGTATGCACAGACTCAGAGCCCCTCTTCCCAGCTTACTGGCTGTGCTCCATGCTGGGCTCTGACCTCCGGGCCTACTCAGGGAGGGCCCTCTGGGAATGCCAGTTCAGCCAAAAGACTCTGGGTCCCTGCCCTGCCCTGGACTCCAAGGGCTCACCACAAAATCTTCTGATTACATGAGCCAAACAGATGCTGAGTTACTCAAGCGACAGAAGACAACAGGCCAGCCTTGAATTCATTCATTCAGCAAATATCGGTAGAGCACCTATGTGCCAGGCCACCTCTGGGAATACAGTGGTTTCTGCCCTCTGAAGTATATGAGGGCCCATCTCCCCCAAAATCATGATCCTCATTCTTGCCAGGTACACCACCCTCTACAGTTATGAAGGAGAGGGCTAGGCTTTATTTCACTATATTTCCATACCACAGCTCTCATTTCACTAGGCTAATGGTCACTGACTTGCTTTCCCTTTGCACAGAGGGGAACAGAGGCCCAGAGAAGATACAGATGACAGATGTGTGGTCCTAGAGGACCCTTCCGGACAGGTTGGGGGAGGGGCCATAGAGAACACATTTAGATGGAAAGTAAGGAAGGGCTTCCTAACAGAGACGCAAGCACCCTTCCAGAGTTCCCCAGGACTAACCATCTCAGCTCAGAGCTCACAGCCCAGGGCTCCTTCCACAGGACCCGCCCACAGCCAGCTGTGTCCCCACAGAAAGGAGCTGTGGGGACCTCACCCACCAGGGATGCTGAGCAGGCCTCACATATCTCAGGTTTGGGTGAGGCGGGCACAGCAACCCCCACTTCATGGATTTTCGTCAACAGGAGACGCCAGTCATTCATGAACCAAGCTTGTCTAGATCCACACCCAGGTACCAGATGCTGTGCCCAGAGCGGGGTGGGTGGACAGTTGAATCATCACCGCCCAGCACATATTTCTTGAGTAATTATGGGTCAGGCACCGTGCCAGGTGCTGGGCATGGTTCCTGCCTGCCGGGAGCCCACAGAAACCTGTATACAAACAACTAAACCGCTGCTACACCGAGTGTGGTCGCTGGACCAGCAGCAGCATCACCTGGTAGCTCGCTAGAGATGCAAGTTCTCAGGGCCCCAACCCAGACGACTGAGTCAGAATCTCTTGGGATGGAGCCCAAGAATCTGTTTTTAAAATCTCGCCAGACGATTCTTAATGTGTACATCAGTTTGAGAAACACCCTCTAGCCCATACGGCCTTTCCCAACCTCTCTACTTAAAACTGCAAACTAGCTCCTGGCCTTGGCACCACTAACCCTCTTCCCTGCTTCATTTTTCCCCGTAGTTGTATTGCCATCGGTCATAATGCCATATATTTCACCCATATATTTATGATTCCCCACGCTAATATATAAGCTCCAGAGGGCAGCAATTTGTGTCACTTTTATTCAGTGCTGTAGCACCAGGTGCCCAGCACCATGCCTAGCACAAACAGGTGCTCAATAACTGTTTGTTGATTGAATGACGGATGGCAGAACATGCTACGTCCAATGCAGTACCAGTTCTTGGGGGAGCCTGGAGAGAGAGAGAAGGTTGCTGGCCACAGAGCACGGCATGGGGAAAGTGGTACCCAGGCTGGCCTTGAAGATATTTGGACCAGGAATGAAGGATAGTTGGAACACAGAGATGCTAAGCCTCTTACTGGACTAGGTCCCAAGTGGTCGATACTGTGGCTACCTAATTAGTAGCTGGTATGTGCCAAGAACTGTCCTAGCCTCCCGACCCTCAGAGGCAGGCAGTGTTGACCTCAAGAGGACACTGAGACTCAGAGATATATGAGCCCTTAAATAATTTGCCCTACCTGCAGGAAGACTTGTATAAGAATGTTCACAGCAGCTTTATTTATAATATCCTCAACCTGGAAACAAACCCAAATGTCCATCAGCAGGTGAACAGATAAACCAATTGTGCTACAGTCATACAATGTAAAATCACTTAGCAACAAAATGGAACTACACACACACACACACACACACACACACACACACACACGGATGAAACCTAAAGACACGACATGGAACAAAACAGAGCCAGGCACAAAAATGTATATGCTGCATACGCAGTTCTAGAACTTCAATATAATTAGTACACTTCAATTGAACTTAAGTAAAGCATCGATAATAGAAATCAGATAAGTAGTTTCCTCTACGGGTGGGGATGAGGAGTGTTAACCAGAAAGGAGCATCAGGGAACCTTCTGCGATGACGGAAATGTTCTATATCTGGATTGGGATGGTGGTTACCACCAAAACTCATGGAACTATACACTTAAAATTTGCATTTTATTGTGTGTAAATCACATCTCAGTTAAAAAATGAGCTAAAAATCCCAAAGCCACAGCTGGGGATTTGAACCCAGGTTTGCTCAGTTCCAATGGCCAGTTTATACTAGTCTGCCACAGTTGAGTAGGGAGCCCCAAGGGATGCCCCTAGCCCGGGAAAGTGCCTTGCCAAAATCCTAATGGAGGGAAGTCATAGTTCCCCTAGGAAGGATGTCATAGCCCCCAACCCCCAGACCACGACAGAGACTTGTGGGGAGGCCAGATGAGTGTCAAGCCAGCAGTCAAGAAACGGGTTCAGGTCTCAGCTCTGCTCTTCACTTGCTTTGCAACCTGTGAGGAGACTATTCCATGACTCAGTTTCTCCTTCTGTGAAGCAAGGAAAAAGGAGGGGATCTATGGTTCCCAGCCCAGGGCCACAGATCCTGGGGGCCACAGGGCCACAAGCCCCTATGCTCCCCAGGCTCTGTTATTACGTGAAATAAGCAATGTGCCTGCTTCATAGCTGGTAAGCTATTTTTCAAACGCATGCTAATATTATGGTGATTAATAAAATACACATCTATTTCAAAGCAAAAATGAAACCACTGCAGCTTTTTGTCATTGTGTATTTTCTCAAACAAAAGACACCAAAAGAACAGCCACTGCTCATGACTTTGGTTTAGAGAGATTGGAGTCTCTGTGTAGAGGATCGCTAAGGGGACAGTCACCAAGGGAACGGTCGCCAAGGGCCCTTCCAGGTCAACTGCCCCGAGGTTGTCTGACATCACTTTGGCAAATGCTTGCCCCCGTATTTCTCAGGACTGGGTCCCTGCGGGTACAAGCCTCTTGTCTGGGCTCCAGAGACCAAGTCTCCAGTGTGCAGGCTGTGTCCTGGTTCTGCAGTCCAGTCTACAGGCCCAAGTGTGCTCATGGCTGCACCTTGGGCCTCGGTTTCCGCTCCAATTCTGATAGTGACCAGCGGTAAGGATGGAGCCTGGGCATTTCCCTCCCCAGTTCCTCACCATCAGCTCCTGGTCACAACATGCCCACCCCACAACCACCATCACTGCAGACAACTATCCACCTGAGATCTGATACCAACAAGCCTTCCAGTCGCCCCCGGCTGACCAAGCAACTCCCCGCCTCCCGCTGCCACGAGCCTGAGGATTGACAAGCAGGTCTCACATCCAAGCGCAAGGTCAAACCTGTCTTTCACCTACCCTGGTGGCCAATCTGCCACCCTCCTTCACCTGGACACACCCTTAGCTCTGGGGCAAAGGTCCTAGATCACAGACAGAAACCAGAATCAATGCTTCTCATTCCCGTCCCTGCCCGGGTTTCGCACCTGTTCTTGGTGCTGAGTCAGAGCTTTATAAGACATCGGAATAAAGCAGGGGCCTCCTCTGCCTCTGAGTGCCGTCTCCCAAAGGTCCCCATATGGGACGCCCCGCTCTGGCGGGGTTTACAGAAACACCACCCCCAAGAGGAAGACTCCGGGCTAAGGAGCACCCACCTACCCAGACTTGGAGGCAGAAATCCCCAATCCCCAACCATGCCCCTAAACCAGAGCCTGGAACCTTGCCAGCTTCATATTTTTAAAAATAACAAAGCCAAGGGCAGACGACAGACCAGCTGCCCCCACACCCAACCGTCTTCTCCTCCCTGAAGCCTCCACTTGCTACTTTTAATCAATTCTCCCTCCATCAGACTAGAAGCAGCCCAAGAACCGACCTTCTCTTGAGGACACCATCCCCCTCCTCGGCTTCTAACTTTGCCCGTCACTGGACAAAAGATAATCACCCCCACCCTCCGCGAAACCTCACTTGCCGCCCACCCCAGCCCCCACGCCGCCCCAGGCCCTAGTGGCCCCGGACCCCACTCCCCCGCCCCGGGCGAACTGCGGAGGGCTTTTCCCCGCCACTCCAGAAGCCTCTCGCCCGGGCCTGAGGACGCACCCATCGAGACCCAGCCTGGGAGGCTCCGCGTTCCGCGCGGGGACGCCCCCTTCCCGCAGCAGCCCCACTGCAAAGGGCTCGGCGAAGAGCCTGCGGGGTGGGGTTGAGACCCTGCGAGGGCCGCCCATCCAACCCCCCGACGCGCACTCACCACGCAGCGCCACCGAGCCCGCGCGTCTGCGCCAGGGCCGCGGGGAAACCCACGCGCGCCGTTCAATCCGGGCTCCGAGTGACGAAAAGCCGCGCTCGGCTCCAGCCGGCCCGGGACAGACGCACCGACCCGCGGACGCACGGACTGTCTGGCTTCCTAACTAAGTTTGAAAGTTCCCTCCCGGGCGAGGCAACAGACGCGGTGGCGCGCTGCACCTAACCGTCCCGGGCTGGGCTCGGCGCGGGGAGCCGGGGTCGGACGCCCCCGTCCCGACACTTGTCCAGGCACTCGCGCTTCCATCGCGCCCGGCGCGGCGCAGCGGGAACCGAGCTGTGGGTGGGGGCGGCGATCTCGGAAAATGCGGGGGTGTCCCTCACTGCAGCCCCAGCCCGGAGGGACGCTCGCTCACCGTTCCCGGGAGGGAACAGGCCTCGATTGGCCATTACCAACTCGGGATCCGAGGCCCCGCCGGGCAGTGACGGCCAATTAATAAACGGCCCAATTAGTGCGCGGTGGCGCCGAGAAGTTAAACTCTCGACGCGCGAGTGTGGATGACCGAGGTGGGAAGGGCGGTGCGGAGGCTGTGGCTGCCCCTGGGTGTGACTGTGTGACCGTCAGGGCGATTAGTGTATCTGAGGTTCACCGTCCATGGGGTGGCTGTGTGTGACAGTGTGCGCCTGTGTGAGTCACTGGGAGTGCGAGCCTGTGACTGTCGGAACGACTTCTTTGTGTGACTGTCCCCAGTTGTGACTGGGTGTGATAGCGAATGGGGGCATGTAACGGGGTGTGTGGCATCGTAAACGGGTGACTTGTATGTGGCGGTGTGACAGGACGTGGGCGAGTGACTGCATGTCATTGAGCATAAATGACTGTCAGGATGACTTGGGTGGGACGGTCAGATAGTGTAAGTAGGTGCATGGCTGTCTATGTGTGTGACGGTGGGTCACTGTGTGTCAGCTTGTGAATGAATGTGAGGCTGTCAGGGGGACGTGATGAGTGTCACTGTGTCATCGTGCGAATGACTGTCGGGGTGACTTCTGCCTGTGATGGGAACAACTCAGGGCGTAAGCGTCACCGCGAGGGTATCGGTGTGAGTGGCATGTGTGCCCGTCGGCGGAGCTGATGTGCCCCCACTGGCACCGCCGGCATCTCGCCCCGCGTGTCCCCGAGAGTGCCCGCGTCCCGATCCGCCGGGTGACTCCTGCCCCGCGTTCCAGCTCGGGACGCTCGGGCGCTGGCGCGGGGTCCGAAGGCGCGGGCAGGCCCCGCCCGCCTCGGCCCCCACCCGGCCCCCGCCTACCTTGCCGCAGTGGTAATAGTCCAGGTGCGCCAGGCCGGCCGGCTCGGCCCCGGGCCGCGCGCCCACCGCGGGCGCCGAGGGGTACAGGCGGACGTCCATGGCGGGCGCGGCGGCGGCGGCGGCTCCCGCGGGCAGTGCCTGGGCGGGCGGCGGGTGGGAGCCAGTGTGCGAGCGGGTGTGCGAGCGCGGGGGGCGGGCCGGGGGCGGCGCCCGGAGGAGAGCCCCGCCCCCGCCCCCGCCCCGCCCGCGCGCGCTATTGTTCCCGCCTCGGGCGCCGCGGAGGCCCGGGGGCCCGGGCCCGGTGGGAAGGTCCCTCCTTCGGGCCAGTCCGCCGCCGGGTCCCCCGCCCTGGGGGTCCGGGAGGGTTGCGCGCCTGTCCAGACGGCCCTTTCGTGTCCCGCCTTTAGCCACCAAGGGTGAGGGGAGGGAGAAGCCCGTGCGACACCCCTCCCCAGAAGTGGGACACTCCCCAACCTAAATACTTAGGGCGCCGCTGAGCCCCACGCGGCGTGTGGGTGAGGGGGAAGCAGGTAGTGACGTGGGCGCTGCCTTACCCGGGCCCGCGGCCCAGCGCATGAGGCTCGTCTTAGGATGCCCTCCCTCCTGTCCCACTGGTCTGAGTCACTTCCAGCGCGGCCCCGGGGGACTGCTGCGCTTAAACCCTCACTTTACGTGTGAGGAAACTGAGGCAGGGACTTGCGGCGTCAGTAATGGAGCTCCACGTGAGTGGGCGCCGCTGCCCCCCGAGGATCCAGGACTGAAACCAGTGGGAGAAGGCAGGAGGACCCCGCCCCCTTTAATGATGGGGAGATGAACCTTAGAAATAGCCTAAGAAACTGAGTTCTGAGGAGGAGTCCAGAATCTGCCCCGCCTCACGTTGTCCTGGAGTGAGAGAATGACCGAAATGGGATGGCTCCCATGGTGGGGCAGAGAGGTGACTGAAACAGGTCCCCTCTCCCACAGAAAACGCCCCCTAACTCCTCACATCACCTACTGGCAGTTGGCCTGTTGCTGCTTCCCTTTTCATCCATGAATTGTCCACACTGGCAGCCTCTACTCCCTCACCTCCCACTGACTGCTCCACCAATGCCCTCTGGTACCTGGCTCTTTCACACTTGGGATGCCAGGCTGGGAAGGGCCAGGAGGCAGAAGTGGGTCAGAATGGGATTCCTGGGTGGCAGCAGGACATGGATGCTATTTGGAGAGGAGGGAGTGAGCCTCTTGTGCACTCAGGAGCCAGTTGGGAACTTAGCTCCCAGCTTTTACTTGGGCTGTGCTGGCTTTGGCCTAGAACTAGGACCACTATTCGTGACTATAAAGATCCACCAACACAAGATAGATGTGGGAAACAGACTTTCGCTAAAGGTTTGGGAACAACAGAGGGAAATTACAGCTCAGAAAGGAAAGAACTTCTAAATGCATTTCAGCAGTCATTGTTTCTAGAAATACATTGCCATGTCTCATCAGAAGGAATTTCCCACTGGCCCCTCTCCTTTTTTTCCATCTGGACATCCAACTGATCCAGCACTATTTATTGAGAAGATCACCTTTCCTCGCACTTCTCTGCAGTGTTAACTTTGTCATAAATCGAGCAGTCCATATGTGCATGGGACTGTTTCTGAATTCTCTAGTCTGTTCCATTAGCCTATTTTTCTCTCCTTGTGCCATTAACACACTGGATTACTACCGCTTTTTAATAAGTCTTAATGTCCCATAGAAAAGTCTACCTACTTTTTTCTTCAAGACTGCTTTGGAAGAAGGCACTTTGCACTTCCATAGAAAATTTTAAATCAGCTTGTCTGTTTCCGCACACGCACATACAGTTCTGCTGGGATTTTGATTGCTGTCACATTGAATCTTTAGATCAGTTTGAGTAAAATTGACACTTTCAGTATTAAGTCTTGCTATCCATAAACATGCTATGTCCCTTCATTTATTTAGGGTTTTTTTTTAAGCTCTCTTCACAACATTTTGTAGTTTTCTATGTAGAGACTTCGCACATCTTTCATTAGATTTAGTCCTGAGTGTTTTATATTTTTGATGCTATTATAAATGGTCTCCTTGTATGGTTTTTTTATTTTCTGTTCATTGCCAGTACAATGTGGTGGTTTTAAAACAAGTCAACAGATCCTTTGACACTCCTTCCAAGGGGTAGAGTCTAATAACCTTCCCCTTTAAAAGCTGGTCTTAGTGAATGGTTTAAGAAACAGAATATGGCAGAGGTGATGCTGTGTGACTTCTGAGTCTAGGTCATGAAAGTTGATACATCTTCTGCCTGGCTCCTGTCTTGGGACATTTGTCTTTGGAACCCGAATCCACAATGTAAGAAGTCCAAGGCTACCATGCTTTGAAGAAGTTTAAAGTAACCCACACAGAGAATACATATGCAGAGACTCTGAGCCTAAAAAGAGAGGAAGATGACCAGCCAGTCCCCAGCTGGACCAACCCCCTTTTGTCCCAGCACCGTCTACTGTCTGACTGCAACCACATGAAAAACCCTGAAATATCCTGCTGAGCCCTTCCTGAGTCCAAAATGCACAGAAACCATGAGAGATAATAAATGATTATTGTTATTTTAATTGAAGCCATGGGTTTAATTAAGCCATGAAGTTTTGGGATGATTTGTTACTCAACAATATAGATCTGGGACATACGTAGAAGTAGATTTTTGTATAATGTCCTTGTATCCAGCGACATTGCCAAACTCGTTCTAACAATTTGTAACAATCTGTAACATCTAACAATCTGCAGAGTCTTTGACTTTTTAAAAAATATATCGTCTTCTGTTTCATCTGTAAAAATGAGATTTTTAATTTTTCCTTTTCAATCCTTACACATTTTATTTCTTTTTCTTGCCTTGTTGCAGTGGCTAGTATTGCCAGTACAATGTTGGAAAGATGGAATAATAGCAAGCATCCTTGTCTCATTCCTGATCTCATAAGGAAACCTATCAATATTCCACCATTAATTGTAGCTTGATGTAGTTTTTTATTTGTTTGTTTGTTTAATTTCATTTTGTTTTGTTTTATTGTAGATACCACTGCTGTAGGTTGGGGAGGTTAATCTTCTCAGCAATCCTCTGGGTCAGAAAACAAGACTGCTGTGGCCATTTTATAGATGAGAAGAATAAGGCCCAGGAGGAATGCTCAACATCACAGTGTAAATAGCAAGACTAATTAGCAGTACCTAAGCCTGGAAATCTCACCTGGAGCACTTTCCACTGCCCACCACAGTCTTGGTCTCACTAACTCTGGCCAGAGTTATAGAACAACATCCACAAGAGCATGGAGGCCCATGTGCAATGGGTCAGCTGTAGGCAGCCATTTGGCTTCCCTGGGGTCTGTCAGCAGTAGCAAACACCAACCCTGTTGGTCACATACATCCACTCCCTTTCCTAAGGACCATCCAAGGAGGTCTCTGGGAAGGCCGGCAGTGAAGTCATGCAGACCCAAAGCTTGGGCTTGCCCTTTCATGTTGGCAGTTGATCAGACAGGAAGCGGATGACTCAGTTCCCCCAAAGAAACACCCTAGCCTTATTTGTAATCCTTGAGATGGGAGTGGGCCTTGACCCTCCTCTCTTCCTCTTGACCCCATGTGGAATCTGCAAAAGGAGAGTGTCAGGTCTCAGCCAGTGACCAGCTGGCTCAGACCCATTTGATCATGCCCTGCCTGCAGCAACCCAGTTTGGGGACCCAGAATCTCTGCTTGTACTTCTCTCGGTTCTCAGCTTCTGATATCGTAAATAGCTGAGATGTCAGAGTATAGATATGTTTTAATATGTCTTATTATTATCTAGGTATGGTAAGGCAAACAGATCAGGAGACAATTGCCATTGAAAAGATAGTTTGTTACTCATAGTTTCCAAGAGGAAGGGGCATGCCACACCATGGGGGGCCACGAGGGAAAGCACCAACATGGGTCAGGGGGCAGAGGGAGAGGGGAGAATTGTGGGCAAGAGCATTTATTGTGGTTTCCGCAGGAAGGAACAGGCAAGGCAAGGTAAGCTGATTTAGGATTGGCTAGTTTGAGTAATTCAGCAGACTCTGGGGCATAGGGACTGTCCCTAGTTGTCTGCTGCCTGGCCCTGGGTGATTAGGGTAGATGGATAGTGGCCTGGAGTGTGAGAACCTGATAAAGGAGGTGGTTAGGGGTGTGGGCTCTGGATTGGTTGGTTTACATTTGAAAAGCACACACACAGGTGAGTTGTTTACTATCTCTAGGAAATGGCTAACCCTAGAAAGGGCAGTCCTTTCGGGGTCTGCAAGGCCCCAGATGTCAAAGCATCTAATACAGAAAAGACATGGTTAATACAAGATGTGTCAACTTACCCATGGGATCCCAGAGGGAAATGAGTCCTACTGTAGCTCTGGCCCCCTTACCTGGATGTGTCTCGGCTTTAAATCAAAGTGATCAACCCCTAAAGAACAGCTGTTGCCGAGGAGCTAAATACCCAACTGTGGGAGTCCTTGGGTCTGATCATGAATATTCTGCCTCTTTCTCCTTATGGGCACATGGTAGGATTGTACTTCTCCTCCCACTTGAATTTAGATATGATCGTATGACTTGCTTTAGCCATGGGAACATGAGCCAAACTGATGTGTGTCACTTCCAGGTGAGGGCTTTAAGGGTGTGGACATAACCCTATCCTCTTTTCCTTCAGCTATGAAAACCCTAAGAAATTCCAACTCATTCTTTAAGACCCAGTCCAAGTAACACCTCTTCGGTGAAGACTTCTCCAAGACTCCAAGTCAGTGCTCCAACTTGCTGCTCCAATAACCACCTGCACACAGGACTGTTAGTGTTGATTTCACCCGACTGTAATAACACATTTGCCCTATAGTATCTCCAGGACAGAAACAGTGGCTCACTCATCATGGTGCCTCCAGTGACTTGCACAAGGGCTCACACAGCATGGATGCTTCACGCCTTCCTCCAGGGGAGGCAGAGCTTTCAAGGGCCTTCCTATCTACATGCACACACACACCCTCAGGAAGAAGTAGCCTCTGAATTGTTCATATTCCAGGGCACAGATGGGCCTCGTTTGCCAGTGAGAGGAGCGGGCAAGAGCATTTAGAGCATCTGGGTGAGCCATATCTTGTCTGTTCCTTCCCAGTACCCAACATGCTAAGATCTGACTCAGGTTTAGATCTGGGGAGATATGTTAAGCTGGATTGGAGTGTGGAAAATGGAGGTCCCCAGAGAAAAGCTCACCTCTCTTAGATGGCGTCTTCCAAAAGCAGATCCTGAGGAAAGGATCCCAGTACAAGTAGTTTATTGGAAAGTGATCCTGGGAGGGGGGTGAGGGAGTGAGACGAGGAAAGAAAGACAGTCAATAAAGGGCACATTACCACTGCAGGCACCTGGAGCTTAACTCCACTGGGGAATTCTGTAAAACGATGCCTCAGAGTCATCTTACTTGAGTGGCAAGGAGTTGGGGTCTTTACCTACCAACTCCTCAGAGCCTTGGTTGAAGGCTGCTCCCAGAGGGCATAAGTTCACAGGCAGTTCAGCCTGGCAGGCAGAGTGGGGCTCTGGTGACCAGAGAAACCCATTAGACAAAGACATGCAGGTACCGTGGCCAGAAGTTGGGGCTTCACGTGCTGGAATGGCGAGGTTTGTAGGGACATGGACGGAGCGCTGGTAGTGTCTGCAATGGGGCTCAGGTCCATCTAATAACAGAGCAGAACTCTGCCTTCCTTAGACACTCTTGCTCCGTGTGTGTGTGTGTGTGTGTGTGTGTGTGTGCAAGTGTGTGCACATGCGCATTTCTTTTGGGAACTTGGTTGAGGTGGGTGGCTATTGTCTGAGGCATAGTTGGGCATTCCTGGGGCCCTGGACACTGTACCCCTCCACCAACATCACTCCAGCCTGTCCATGATTTCTGACAACTGGCTGAGTCAGCCTACAGCTTTCACTCAAAATGTCTGCTGGACAAAAGATCAAATGGACCAATGCACATGTGGCAGAGACATTGGCACAAGGTGATTTGCTCAAGCCCAGGCACACAAGAAAGTAGGAGATCTCAAAGGCTCTGAGTTCAAGTCCTGACCTCTGCTCGACTCCTTGTTTAATCTTTGCCAAGTCATCACACCTCTTTGAGCCCCAGTTTCCACTTCTGCAAAATGCCTACTCCATTGGTTTGTGAGAAGCAATGAAGAAACAGATAGCACTTCTAAAACTCTGAGGCACTACTAAATTGTGAGTCGTTATTAAAAGATGTTTTTTCATCAACAGTTCTAAAGGAGGGGACTTCTCCCTCGGGTCCCACCCGTGAATCCCTCTCCACCTTCCCAGAGGGGCAGTGCCAAGGTCCATCTGGGAGACTTCACACTCCTTGGAGTTTCATGGGGAGAATGGGGTGGCAACAAAGGAAGGAGGGTGGAGAGTCCTTGGGCGAGAACTGAAGTTCATGGAGAACCTGCACCTTATTTTGGGATCCTCTTGCCAGCCTTCAAGGTGGGTGTTATTATCAAAGCACTTCTTACAAATGAGGAAACTGAGGCTTAGAGAAAGTCCCTGGACCTCAGCCACACAACCAGGACTTCGTGGAGCTGGGATCACATTTGAAATCCATGCTGCTTCTCCAACGCACTACACTTGAGTTTAAATTACATCATGCACATTGTCTTACGATACAAAGAGCTGTCATGGCTGAGCTATCTGGAACACATTCCCTGAGAACTCGCAAGGTCTCCTTTCCCTTGCCACGTGCACACCTGCATATTAGTGTGTGCTGGTTTATAAGGAGAGAAGTCAGAAAAGTTAAATGCGAATGAACCCCACTCCAAAAAGAAATCACCATGTGCAGCCATGTAGGGGAAATAAAAAGACGCTCTAATAACAGCTAGGAATTACTGAGTGCTAGATTACTGTGCTAAGTACTGTACATCTATTACCTCTGTTAGTTTTGACAACACCTCATGAAGTAGATACTACTCTTATCTCTATTTTACAAGTGAGGAAACTGAAGTACAGAGAGGCCAAGTAACTTATCTGCAGTTGGTGCTTGGTGTAGCCAGGATTTGCAACTAGCCAGTTTGGCTCCAAAGCCCACACTCGTAACCACTAGACCTCACTACATCTCTCTGATCTTACATATAAATTTCAGCTTAAGGAAAAAAGAAAACCCGCTAGTGTTTTAATTGGAATTGCATTTAATTATTAAGTGAACTTGGGGACAATTGAATTTTTTTGATAAAAAGTCTTTCAGTCCATTGAGATTTTATATATATATAGATATAGATATAGATGTCTAGGAATACTATTAAAATTTCTAATGTTTCTCTTGTATCCAGGAAACTTACTAAACTCTCTTGTTGGTTCTAACGGTTTTTCTGTAGATTCTCTTGGATTTTCTGTGTAGATGATCATGTTATCTGGAGAGAGAGATTGATTCTGCTCTTCCTTTCCAATCGTCTTACTACTCCTTTATCTTTTTTTATTGCATTGTCCAGCACCTCTAGAATTAATGTTAACTAGAAGTGTTGATATCAGGCATTCTTGTCCACTTTCTTACTTCAATAAATACACTACTTACATTTCACCATTAAGTCATTAAGATAGTTACTGTAAATCTTTGGTAATACTCTTTATCAATTAATAGAGTTTCTTTTTATTCCTAGTCTGCTAAGAGATTTTTTGGGGGGCATGAATTATACTTTACAATGCTTTTTTAACCTATATTAAAATAACCATCTGGATTTTATCTTCTAACCTATTAATATTGTATATTATATTAATAGATATTTTTCATGTTGAACCATCCTTGAATTCCTGGGATAACTGTTGGAACTTCTATTTGGTCATGATTTATTTTTTAATACACTGCTAAATTCCATTTGCATTATTTCAGTTAGAATTTTTGCATCTATGTTAATAATTGAAATTGGTCTTAAATTTTTTTGTACTGTTATTGCCAAGCTTTGTGTGTCAAGGTTATATACCGATTTTGCCTAAGGAGTTGAAGAGGAAGAATTTTGATAACTGATTCAACTTCTTAAATTAAAATTGGATCATTATGTCATATTTTTCTTCAGCAAATTTTAATAAATTATACTTTTCTAGAAAGTTGTTCATTTCCTCTAACTTTTCAAATGTATTGGTATAAAGGTGTTTTTAGTATTATCTTATGGTTTTAAGAACTCTACTGTAACTGTTATCTATGCTTTTTCTCTTTTTTTCTTAATCAATCATACTCAAGGTTTGTCTATGTCATTAGACTGTATTTTTTTCTATATTCTGTATTTTCTATATTCTCCTCTACTCTCCAAATTTTCTACAGTAACTGGGTAAAAAAAACTAACATTTTTTTTAAAACAAAGATAATATCTATAAAGTATCTGGCACTTAGAAAGTGTTTGGCAAATACTGGTTAAATTAATGTATGAAAAATATTTGTGATCACATGCCAGAGACTAGAGATTCAACTATGATCAAGACATTATTTTTGCTCTCAAGGAGGTCACAGCTGAATAGGGGAGATAGACAAGTGAATAATCAATGAAGTACAGTGTGATAAACATAATAGAGGTGAGTACAAAGTGGAATGGGAACACAAAGGAGGGCTGCCTGAAGGAGGCGATGCTGAGCTGGGCACTGTAGGATGAGTAGGAGTTAGACAGGTGGAGAAGATGGGGATCTCTTGGCCCTACCCTTGGGCCCATCTTCAGCCAACTCAGCTCTGAGCAGGAGTGGACTGCCTGGACTTAGGAATCTGGGGTCTTAAGGCTCCTTCATTTCCATAAGTGAATGTCTGCTAATGTTTCCTCCTTCTAAGGATAATGATATTCCACTTTGGACATAGACAACCCTCTGGCCCATACTCTCCATCACCTGTAGGAGCCTCAGTGATGTACAGGCTTGGGCAAAGGAGAATAAAGATAAAGTTGGTTTTACTTCTCACCTTGAAGAAGATATTTGACAAAGCCCCTTATAGTGACGTTCTCTCCCCAGCTGCTGGTGACTTTGTAAACAAACTCAGCCTTAGAGGAAACACCAGAACAAGCACATTAAAATAAAAGATGTACAACTTTCTGATCACTCCTCTCCAAGACTCTTCCTTGGGGCCTCAGGAAATCATTTGGCAGAAGCTTAAATTTCCTGGTCCAAAGATGTTCAGAGAAGTGGGGCTTACAGTGGCTAAAACTGGACAGAGAGCAGTTTGGCTAATGGCTGTGAGAAAGAAGGGTTGCACAGTCCTGGGATGCTGACAGCAGCCACTCAGCTGTGGACTCGCTCAAGAAAACCATTTACTGAGCAGAGAGAAATCAGGTGAGAATTCACCTCATTCTTCCAGCCACCTGTGGGGTTATTGCCGTCACCATCCCCTGCTTAGAGGCCAGGAACGTAAAGCTCAGAGAGGTTAGGTGACTTCCCTAGGAAACTCTGGATCTGAGATTCAAACCCAGACAACCTGGCCCCAGAGCCCTTACCCACCATCTCATATGGGGTCACATCCCCAGTGCCTGGGACAGAGCAGGCCCTGGGTGACTAGAGGATGGAGTGAGTGAAAAGAAGAATGAATTACCATGAAGACTAAGAAGAAACCTGGGAAAATTATTTAACCGTAATGGTAAGTGAAATACAAATGACAAAATGGTGTGTGTGTGTGTGTGTGTGTGTGTGTGTGTGTGTGTGTGTGTGATTGACTGGGAAGGAGCATGAGGGAACTTTCTGAAGTGATCCTAATGTTCTATATCTTGATAAAGGTTCAGGTTACACAGGCAGATGCAGTTGCCAAAACTCAGAGACATTGTGTGTAAGATTTGTACATTTCACTGTATGTAAATTTCAAATCAAAAGAAAAATCTAAACAAATATTGGACTCTAATTAATGATATCCATGCTGATGTATTTTAGGGGGAGTGGAAGGATGTCTGCATTTGAAATGTGTCAACAGAAATAAGATGGATGGATGGATGGAGAGAGAAATGGCTAGATGGATAAGTATGTGATAAAGCCAGGAGAGTACAATGTTGATAGCCGAATCCAGGTGGTGGATATATAGGCATTCGCTGTAATATTCTTTCAACATTGTTTATTAAACTGTCATAATAAATTGTTGAAGGAAAATATCTTGTATGTTGTGGTGGCAATTGTGTAAAGACATTTGTGCCTGACACGTTTGCCTGCATCCTGCTATTGACGATGCTTTCCTCTTTAAAAGAATGCAGAGAGAGCCCTTCCTCCCTCTCCTCCTTCCCTCCCTCCCTTCCTCCCTCATTTCATCCAACGAATAGCAACAAAGTGCCAGTGCTGGATTGGCAGCAAATCCCTTCTCAGGTTCCCTGTCTCTACCAAGCCCCTGCTCACCCACTTCCCCATGCAGTATCAGTTACTCCCTTTGATGGGTGACTGCCTAGACCTCCACTGAACACTGCATAGGCTTGGATGGAGATCACACACACACATGGGAACCCCACTATACCATCAGCCTTGGAGAGTAAGAGTCTGATTTATCTTCACATCCTCCACCCCAGTTCCTGGCCTGGCATGCAGTGGATCATCCAGGATCGTTTAGGGAATGTAGAGACAGAAACATGGAAAAAGTGTCCTGTGTCCAGCAGGTGGAATTCCAGATGATTTTTTTCAAACTTTCTTTAATGGTGTCTGATTGCCTTTTGAATAAGAAGAACCCGCAGCTCACCCAGGGGCCTCAACGGTGCCCTCAACAAGGCTTTTCATCCAAGTTTTTCATCAAGAGAGGAAGAACCAGCATGCTGACTGGCATGATGTTTGTTTGCTTGGCTATGTGTTTATTGTTGGCTTATTTATTTTTTCTTTTTTGGCCATATGGTTCCTTTAAAATATCCCAAGAAGGAAACCACTGTACATAAAGAAATTTGAATTTTTGAATGCCCACTTCCCATCTGAAATGTCACTTGAACGTTAAGTCTGTGTCCCTGAGTTGCTGTGGCAACCTCAGCAGCACTCTTTGCCCGGGGTGACAAAGGGGCCCTTTGTTAGCTGGGAGGCCAGGTCTGGGTGCAGGGACATCCTATTCAGCCCATCGTAACAAAGAAGCACACGTCCCCCTCTCTGAGCAGGGCAGCCGCCGGCCCGATTATGCCTGCACTGTTGACAACCTTCCATGGGGAGACCGGAAAAAGAAATCCCCTATTATTGGCATCTTTGAGCCAAAGTTGTTTTTTTCTTTTTCTCTCTCTGTGCTGCTTGCTGTACAAAAACCCCTGCAAAGGGCCCCACTCACACTCTTGCAAAGAAAAACACCGACTGTGAGGCCTCCCTGGAAGAGGGATGAGGCTCCCAATCTTAATTGAATCTCCTAAAGTTGGTTATTAAAATGGCAACTCCAGCAGCAGTGGGTGAGCAGACAAGTTCTTCAAATTTTACCAAGCGGCCTGGCCCTGGTCTGCAAAAAGGTCCTGGCTGCCCCTGGCTCTGGAGTGGCCTCTGTACCCAGGAGCAAGGGGCTTGTACTAACGGCAGTCCCCGCATGTACTCAGATAAGATCTGGGGCTCAAGTTTCATTCAGCCTTGGACTTTCCTCCCTCTCAAAGTCCAAGTCCAGTCGGGGAGTCAGTGCCTTGCCCAAGTTGGCTGAGCTGGTCACCTGAGAACAAGGCCAGGACCCCAGCACCCTGACTTCTGGGCCTAGGCTCTTCAAGGTCACAGGTGGGTAGAGAACAGCTCCAGGCCCAGGCTGCAGCCCATGGCCCTCTTCCTGCTCCCAGAGCCCTGAGGTTCCACCCCCACCCGCTGTAGTCCTTTCCTCCATCACTGCTCCCACCAGAATCATCTTCACGTTTCTCTTTCTGATCCAGTAATGCATGCGGAAGCTGAGATCGGGAGCTCCGGCACAGCCAGAAGCAGGGTCTGCCTCATTCACTGTGCACCGGGCCAGCACAGTGCCTGGCACACAGTATGCACGCGGAGAGTGCTGCTGAGCCAGTGCATCATAGTGAATCTGTCAACACGGACTCATTGATAGGATAATATCAACCACTGTCTGAATTTGAAGACATTTCCTTATTTAATTCCATTTCCTGCTGTCCTCGGTTGCCAGGTCCAGGGTTGGGGCAGGCTACCAAGATGGCAGGTGTGGTCCCTGCCCGAGAGAGGCTGCGTTCAGACAGACGTGTGGGCAGACACGGCAGTGGAGGGCAGTGAGTGCTCAGTAGGGGTTTTCCAGGGGCTGTAGGAGCCGAGGGTGGGGGCTGCAGGAGGCAAGAAGGGAGGATGCAAGGAGTACAGGTAGACGTCCAGAACGAGGACACTCCCAAAGTCTCAGCAATGACCAGGAGCTGGCTGAGCAAAGAGGAACGCTTTGGTCAGAAGAAACAACAAAAGCAAAGGCAGAGTGGTGTGAAGTAGGCTGTTATGTGCCGGGCACCCCATGAAGCTGGCTATTGGTACAGAACACAGAGCATGGCAGAGAGGGCCTGGATACAGCTGGAGAGGAAAAGCCAGAGGGAGGACCCCATGAGCCAGGCTTAGGAGCTCAAAGCCAAGGTGACCAGGCACAGCTGTACAGGTTGTGTACTGTGTAAAGGGGGTGAGTGGGGTTGAAATCCAGCCTGCATTCTGCTGGCCACTCCCTGTGGCCATGGCTGAATCCTTCCATGTAAAGAGGCAGCAAGGTCAGCTTGCAAAGGCATCAGTAACTCAGCTATGTGTTCCCAGGGGTGGGCAGCAGTGTCTTCAGTCCAAACTTCAGGCCGTGTGAGTCAGGTGAGGAGTGCCAAGTCCAAAGGGAGGCCAGGAAGAATCAGGATAAATGAGCAGAACCTGGAGAACCATTAGGGGCTGCTTGGGTTGCCACAGATGTCTAAACACACATCCTCCAGTCCACCAAATTCTCCAGCTTCTGCACCGAGAGATGAAGGAATTTGCAAAGGAGCAGTGGACACTCTCAGCCTCCAGGAGAGGCAGATTATGAGAAAGGGAGGAGGTTCTGGTTTGGGAGGTCTCCATGGGATGGGACTGGAGGGACCATGAGAAGGCTGAGGATGGTCCAGGGAGTCCTGCAAGTTGGACGTTTTAATTTAAGATGGGGGAGAGGTGGTACTAAGGGGCAGACGGTCCCTAGGGTGTGTCCCTCAGGATGGGATGGTCTTTGGAGAAAAGGAAGTCCAGGACCAGAAGACTGGGGGATGAGCTGGGCCCTGAGGTGGGAGAATGAGGCTTCAGGCCAACAGTTGGACTCAGGAATGAGGGGTCAACCAGACCATGACCTTCTCAAGGAAGGGTAAGGGTAGAATCTGCATGTGTCCCAGGTGCCCAGCCCTGCTGCTTGCATATGGTAGATGAGCTATAAATACTGGTTCAATCAATGACTGAATTGATAACATCAGTGACCCAGCTATCCCAAAGGTCATCCTTGAGTGAATGTCTGAGAGGTGTGGAAGGGAGGAAGCAGGGCAGGGGAAGTGAGTAGATGGAGAGTGTGCATCTTTTAGGGTAACATTAGCTGCTGTAACAAATAAACCCCAATCTAGTTGTTCCTCCTTGGCTGAGAGTTGTCTTCCATGTGGTGATTCAGGGATCCAGGCTTCCCCTAACTGGGGCTCCTTTGCATCAAGCTCACAAATAAAAGCCAGGAGAGTGGAGAAGCCCCAACCAGGAAGTGACACATCACTTCTGCTCACCTTCCCTTGATGAAAACTAGTCCATGGCTATCCCTAGATGCAAGACAGGCTGGGAAGTGTAGTCCCAGACTGGAGGGATACCTCCTCAAAACATTGTTACACCACGGACGCACAGACTTTGGTTCACCGACACAGGAGGTGACGGGAATGTGAAGAAGGTGGGGTACAGATTTGTGGTAGTGGCCAAGGACACAAGCAGCCACCAAGTGAGCCTTGAATTCAGTTCTTGGCCTTGCTTGAGATTCTAACTGGAACGCGGAGAGGAGCTGTACTTGTGGGGAGTGACTCTCTCGCCCACTAATTGCTGTATTTGCTTCTCACTTAGTCCTGGGAAATGGAGCTCGTCAGCTCATTACCCGTTTTTTTACAGCTGAGGAAACAGGTTCAGAGAGAACCTTGAGTGAAGTCACTCGGGGTGAAGCCAGAACTAGAACCCAGGGCATCTGTTTCCCAATCCTGTGTTGGCTCATCTAGTCCACTACATTGAAATTGATTCTCCAGAACACCACCGAGATGTTTGTGTTATTCCAGAAAAACAGCATATCGCATGGCACATCACAATCTTGTTCCCAACAACAAGATTGAAGAGAGCAGCCTGTGGCCATCAGGATTGGGCATTTTCTTTCACTGACAGCTGGGAGGGGGGGCCTTTATTCCCAGCCCCCCGTAGGCAGGGCTTGGCCAGGCTCACCCTGCTGTGTCAGGAATTCTTCCATTATTGCTCAGCAACTGGGTTACAAAGTATAAGATCTCTGAACATGTTTTTAAACACTATCAACTCTGCTCTGTGTTTGCTACATTTCCCTTTCTCCTGAAGCTGGACCCAGACAAAAACATCTTTTCCATCAAAAATTCAACGGGACCCTTACAACATGACAGTGGATTAAATAGCTGCATTTATGATAAGATTTCCTCCCCGACGCTCATGCCCTGTTTTTTTTTTTTTTGGCCCAGCACCAAATATCAGATGCTAAAAAGGCAGCCGATTTCAGTTGCTTTGAGACAGGCTGTATCAGTCAAAGGCGGTTTTACTTTGGACACTGTGGCCCTGTGTGGGGCCTCATATTAAATTAATAAACATGGAGGATCATCCGTGTTGTATCCCCAGTGCCTCTCCCAGGGCCTGGCACACAGCAGTTCAATAAACTTAGGATGGAAATGCACACCTTGGGTTTCTCTGACCCCTCTGAAAGGCAGTGAATTAGAGAAACCCGTTTTTGTGGTTTTCCATTTTAAATCCAAGTGTTCTCACATTGCCTTAAAATTTATAAATGCACAGGCATGGAGAGTATTCCCAGTGCCCAGCATGATGTGGCTCAGAGTAAATAATCAATAAATCATTTGTTGAATGAACGAGCCAATTAAGTAATTAATGTCTCAAGATGGGCTTTCATGCATCACATTATTTCCTGAGAACAGGACATGAGGGTAACTTCCCTGTAGCAAAGGGAACTCACTACAAACTGGAGGATTGGGAGATGCAGAGTGACGGTACTGGGGCCCGTGACACCCCCCTCCGCCACCCCACCTCCGCTCTGACTCCAGATCCCACCTGCCTGTGGCTCTCACCCAATTCCTCCCCTCCAGGACTCCTCCTCCTGCTACTGCCTGCAACACTCACATCTCCTCCCCACCCACCCTCGGACTCCGTGGCCCATCTCATCGCCACCAACCAGTCCTAGCCCCTCACCCTCCAGCTCAGATGCCCCCATAAGTACCCCTTGGGGAGGAGGGAACAGGAGGGTCCAGGGTGGGCCCTCTAGCTAGGAGTGGTGGAGGTTGGGGGGTGTCTTTCAGCTCCTGGCACTTAGGAACCTCCCCATGGCCCGACCTGCCCACCTGGAAGCTACCCTGCCTAGTGAGGGTTCAGGAAAGGGGAGGTCGGCAGAGTTTAAGGTTCTTCTTCCTAAGTATTTATTTAACCCCCAACTTGACTCCTACCCCAAAATTAAAATTAATGGTATATTAATTTTAATATACCATTATTTTATATATATACCATTATTTTATATATATAATTTTTCGTATATTTTAAGTTTTTCTTCCACATTGGCATTTATCTTTTAACTTTATGGCTTCTTTTGCTCTATAGAAATCTATCTTTATGCAATTACATCTGTCAATCTTTTCCTTTGGTTTTTCTAGAGATCACTAAAATATTCCCTTGGGTTTTTTTATATTGTATGATTTACAGATTTTTTTGCTTTTCATCTTTGATCTATCTCTCAAGTTTATTTTGGAATAAGACTCAAGGATGGTTTCTAGCTTAACTTTTAATCCAAATGGCTAGCCAATTTAGATACAATTTAATGAATAATTCATCATTTCCTTCCCAAATGTGAAACACCAACTTTGTCATATGCCAAACAGCCACAGATCCTCGAGTCTATATCTACACTCTGTGGCCCTTCCATTCACCACCCGTGTCCCTCCACTCAGTTTTCATTACTCCGCCTTACAACGTGTTTTGCTAAAAGGACAAGGCACGTCACACTCATTATGCTTCCTTTTCAGGAAATGCCATTCTGTTCTTTCATACCCATTGTTCTAGATTCATAATAATCTTGTTAAATTCCCATCAGTTTGAAGGGAGGTGTTGTTATTGAGATTAGATTGAGTTAAAGACTAATCTAAAAAGAATGGACATCCTTACTATACTAAATCTTCCTATCCAGGACAGGAAGTCCTATTATTTATTTATTATTATATTTATTAAAGTCCTATTTGATATCCTACGGTGGAGATTCATTGTTTTCTCCGTATAAGACCATTTCCTGATCTTGTTTCTAGGAATCCTCCTTCATGCACTTTTTTACTTGACTTTCAGGAAACCATACGTTCCTGCTTTTCCTCCCACCTCCCAGGTCACTCTTTCTTCACATCTTTTGCTGGTTCCTTCTCGACTCCCAGATCTCTTAACATCCGGCCCCAGAGCTCAGGCTTATAATCTTCAAGGATTCCACTGAATAAGTAATTTTGCCAGTGGGTCTTCCCATGGTTTTAGTATTTTTCTCCTTATGATTCCTCACCAATGGCAACATGGAGCAAAATAGCTGTGGAGGGTACTGTGGGGATCAGAATTGGCCACCCCAAAATTTGTCTCTTTGCCTTGATTATTTTTAAGAACCAAAGACTCTGAAAGAAACTTTGACCTTCCCCCTAACTGCCTAAAAGAATTTAAGATACAAGGTTTGTCCCCAGGACAGGCCATCACCATAGATAACTCTGGGTATCGGCAGACTGTGAGAGTCCGTGCTAAGCCCATTCTTATCTACCAAACATTTGCTTTTCCATATCCATGTGAATTGCCTTCCTCCCCTTTGAAGTCCCAAACCATTACCCCCAACATCCTCCTTTATCTTTAGCTGAAGGTGGTATTTAAGATGAGAGCCTCTGCCATTCTGATGAGTTGCTCAGTTTTCCTGGGTTTCTCCCATGTATACATGTTTGATTTTCTCCTGTTATTCTGTCTCACGTCAATTTAATTCTTAGGCCAGCCAGAAGGACCTAGAGAGGGTAGAGGAAATGTTCTTCCTCCACTACAGTACAATTCCTTATCATGTCGGTAGCGGGTTGCCTGGATTTCTGCAGGGTTAGCTTGGCCCAGGGCAGACAGTTTTGGGAGACAGGGCTAAAAAAGCCCCCTTGTCTTAAAGTTAAGCTTCCATGTTGACCTGTGAGTGTAGCGATCTCTATTTGAAATGCAAATGCAGGAGTTACCTTTAGAAGGAAATTGTGGTAGACTGTGAAAATGGCCCCTCCTCCACATGTAGAAAAAATGATCTCTGGAGTGGTCAGTCCTGGGTTCAAAACTCAGCTTTTTTCTCCACTCACAGTGGGGCCTTGGGTAAAATAACTTAACATTTTCTGAACCTCCATTTCCTGGTCAGTAAAACGAAGACAATAATACCTAGATGTTGTGGGCATCCATTCATTCACTCAACAAGTATATATTGAGTGCCTGTCATACACGTGGCACTGTTTTATACACTGGGGACCCAGAACCGATAAAACAGACAAAAATCCATGCCTTCTTGGAACTCATATTCTAGGATAGGACAGACAGTAACAAAATAAACAAAATTATAAGAGCTAGTAGTAAGTGCTAAAAAGAAAAGTAAAGCAGGAAAATGGAATGGAGTAAGGCAGTTGCATTTGAGGTGGCGTATTCGGGGAAGGACTCTTGTTAAGGTGACATTTGACAGGAGCAGGTCATGGGTGCAAACAGGGAGATCATTTAGATGCTATGGCAATTATTCAGCAGAGAGGTGATGGTGGCTTAGGATAGAGTGGGAGCCTTGAGTATGGTAAGGATATCTTCGAAATGTTTGGCCTGAGAAACTATAAGAATTGAGTTGCAGTTAAGGAAGATTGAGGGTGGAACAGGTTTGGGGGAAATCAGGAGTTCAGTTAGGACAAATTCCACTGGAGATGTCTGTTCACTTCCAAGTGGAGAGAGTGAGCAGGTGGCTGGATATATGGGTCTGGAGCTCAGGGGACTGGCCCAGATGACCAATACAAACTTAGGATTAAGTAAGAGGATCAAGTAAAGCGTTTAGACCACCGTGAAGATTAGAAAAGAGACAGACAGGTCTAAGCTGGGCACCACGCTCACTCCTGGCTAACTTGCTCCAACATATCAGCATGCACTATTTAAATTGATGCCTCTGCAAAATCACACGTAGTTTGGGGCCAGCCCGGTGGCGTAGCAGTTAAGTTCACATGCTCCACTTCTGGTGGCCCAGGGTTCGCAGACCTGGATCCCAGGTGCAGACCGACACACCTTTTGTCAAGCCATGTTGTGGTGGTGTCCCATATAAAGTAGAGGAAGATGGGCAGGAATTGGCCCAGGGCCAATCTTCCTCAGCAAAAAAGAGGAGGATTGGTAATGGATATTAGCTCAGGGCTAGTATTCCTCACAAAAAAAAAAAAAAAAAAAAAACCCACACATAGTTTACACGTCAGAGTCCTTCCAGACCTCTCATGGATGGATTTGAACAAAGAGTGTCCATCAGGAGGACCTGCAGAACTTTCTCCAAATACCCGTCCCTGACTCAGTTGTGCCTCACGGATTCCAACTCAATGGATCTAGGCCTTTATTTTGTAAAAGCTCCCCAAACAGTTTCCATGGACACCCCAAGTCTCATCCATTGGTCAGAACCTTGAATCCTAAACTCACAATACCAAGCATATTGTAAAAGAAGAACAAAATTGGAAACAGTATCAATATCCAAATAATAAAGGTGAGTGCTCTCGTCCTCATTTTATAGATGAGGAATCTCAGCTCAGAGATGCAACAACTTTCCTAAAGTCACATAGATGGTGACCGGCAGCCAGGATTTGACACAGGTTTTAAGGCCAAATGCACGTTCTTGTCACCACACCACTCTGCTGCTCGGTCACTCATAATCCCGCTGAAAAGGGAGAAGCCTGTTCTAGGGTATGAGTGACAGATATGCATCAGGAGTAAATCCTACCCAACTCTTCAGCCTGCAGGAGGTAAGGATTTAGTCAATGCGTCTCAAATCCTGGTGCAATCAGAATCCCCAGGAGGATTCCTGTGTCTCAGTCCCGAAAGTGCTGCTTCATTAGACCTGAGTGAGAAACACAGCCTTAGAGGCCAAGTGCTAGCTCCCCCAAATACTCGATCATTTTACAGAATCTCTCTCCCACGTCCCTCTGGATATCCAGCACCAGAACACGAACCTCCCCCACCTCCCTGCTGGCCCTTGTTGTCGTGGCAGGAGAGGGTTAACGTCCCCGAGAACTCCGGGCTCTTCTCTCATGAGAATGGAATGTGGAGGGGAGCGAGCTGAGCGGGATGGGCTGTCCAGTGCTGAGCATGGCCATTGTTGCAGAACAATTGACCCCCAGGACCAGAACAGCAGACGCTAATTATGGGACACTTGTGTTGTTGTGTAATTATGAGGCCTCTGTGACCATTAGCATAAAAAACTAAGCTCACTGACTTCTTTTGGTCATAACTTACCCTAAACTGCCCTGCTCAGGAGTCTGAAGAAGTAAAATTATTAACTCCAGGGCATCCTAAAAGACTCAGCCCTGAGATGCTCTAGTTTTGGTCGCATTAAAATCTCCCAGATGCTTGACAAACATGCAGACTCTCAGGCTCCACTTCCAGAAACTTGGGTTTGGTCTGTCTGAGTGGAAATGAAGGTGGTTTGGCCATTGAGACTCACAGAAGTCCAAATTCAGCCCTCCTTGGGAGCTGGCAGAGGTCCCGGCAACCATACTGGAGCTTTCCAAGTACCCTTGCTCTCTCAGCAAGGACTCTGATGCCCTGCTGATGTTGTCTGAGCCTGTGAGTTAATAAACACATCCTCAAACCTTGCTTGAATCCCAAGCTAGCTCCCCAGAAGACTAAGTCAGATGATTATTTCTCTGCTCACACAGAGCCTCAGATCTGGTGGGAAGATAAGAATCAGAGAGAGGACAATACTATAAAACTGGAATGATGAAGGCTCTGAGGAGGGGAGAGAATGGAGGAGGAAATGACCTCATCTGAGGGTCCTCCGATCCCTGACCCCTGAATTAGTCAGGTGACTTCACGCAAGAGTCAGAAACCTATCGTAATCCAGCTTGAAAAAAAAAGAATAACTGATGAGTGAATTTGCTTAATATGCAAATAGCTGCAGCTGACCTCAGAAATAACCAGAACCCAACGTTAAATGCCTCCAGAATTCTCTCTAGGCTTCATTCTTACACACGGGCTTTCTGGGCCACCTGGACACCACCAACTCCCCACCTCATGTCTTCCAAGCTCGCCCATCTGAAAGATGCTACTTCTCTTCCTTTAACTGCAATTTGAAAACTCCCAGGAAGGTTTCTGATTGGCCCAACGGGATCCATGTCCCCAGCTCTGGCCCAGGGAAGTAAGCTGCAATGACTGATGGCGCCCACAGAACCAAAGGGGAGAAGTAGGACAGGAAGCCTCTCCCCTAGTGAGAGGAATGTGGGACTAAGCAAAATTTGTTCTCTATAGTTCGTCACCTACCCCATTCCATGTAAATCTCACAACCACTGAGTGAGACAGGTAGGCTTCTTCTCCACTTTGATGAAAAAACTAAGACTTGGGAAGTTGAAGTGACTTTCTGAAGTTCCCATAGCTAGTCAGTGGCAGAGCTGGACTTCCTAACAAGGCCTCCCTGTATCCCAAGTCCATGCTCTCTGCTGTATTGTGCTGAATGGTATTGTTAGATGCATGAAGGAGAAGTCCAGGTTCACTGGACCGTTTGGCCAAGTGTACCAACGAAGGATGGGCAACGCTGGGGGAAAACTGCACAGGAGACTGGATAAGTGAGTTGAGATCATATTCTGGAGAGATGTGAATGTCATCTTAGGCTCTTATTTAGAATGCAGTGGGGAGCCAATGAAGTTTTTTGAGCAAGCGTGTAATATTGGAATTTTGGTGCTAGTCTAGTTCTCTAAAAGGTCTGGGTGTGTGCTCATCAGCGCAGAGAGAGGTCAGGGTCTTGGGGCCACACGCTGTTCACAGAACCACAGACTCTCAGCTTCTCCATCTCAGCAGCTGTCTGCCAGTCACCCTCACCTGGACATCCTCAGTCCCTGGGTTGGCCAGGTTCTGCACTCAATATCGTTGTGCTTATTTCCTCATCAAGAGGGGGTCAAAGTGATGGTAGGAAAGCAACTTAGATATGCCCATGCGAGAGATGTGGGATATGGCAGGAAGTCCCTTGGACTTTAGAGTTCTTCTAGTCATGCCTCCATCCTATCTTTTAAAGTTGAGATGTAATTCACATACCATAATATTCACCCTGTTAAATTGTGCAATTCACTGGCTTTTAGTATATTCACAGAGTGGTGCAATCATCATCACTATTAAATTCCAGAACATTTTCATCACTGTAAAAAGAAATCCTATAAGTATTAACAATCACTCCTCATTTCCCCCTTCTTCCAGCCCCTAGCAACCACTAATCTGCTTTCTATCTCTATAGATGTACCTATTCTGGACACCTCATATAAAAGAAATCATATAATATGTGGTCTTCTGTGTCTGGCTTCTTTCATTTAGCATAATGCTTTCAAGGTTCATCCGTGCTGTAACATGCATCAGTACTTCATTCCTTTTCATGGAAAAATAATATTCCATTGCACAGGTATACCTCACTTTGTTTATCCATTCATCAGCTGATGGACAGTTGGGTTATTTCCATTTTTTTTTTTTTTTTTGTGAGGAAGACCAGCCCTGAGCTACCATCTGTTGCCAATCCTCCCCTTTTTGCTGAGGAAGACTGGCCCTGGGCTAACATCCATGCCCATCTTCCTCTACTTTATATGGGACGCCAGCACGGCATGGCTGACAGGCAGTGCGCCACCGGGCGGCCCGGGTTATTTCCATTTTTTGACTACTATGAGTTAAGCTAACTGCGAATATTATGGTACAAATTTTCGTGTAGACTTAAGTTTTAAATTCTTTTGGATATATACCCAGGAGTGGAATTGTTGGGTCATATGGTAATTCTATGTTTAATCTTATGAGAAACTGCCAGACTGTTTTTCAAAGCAGGTGCACCATTTTACATTCCCACCAGCAGTGACGATGGTTCCAATTTTTCCACACTCTCACCAATGCTTATTATTGTCCCTCTTTTTTTATTATAGCCATCCTAGTGGATGTGAAGTGCTGTCTCAGTGTCGTTTTGATTTGCAGTTCCCTGATGGCTAATGACATTGAGCATCTTTCTATGTGCTTATTACCATGTGTATACCTTCTTTGGAGAAATGTCTATTCAGAGTTTTGCTGAATTTTTTAATTGGGTTATTTATCTTTTTATTGTTGCACTATAGGAGTTCTTTATGTATTCTAGATACAAGTCCCTTATCAGATACACAATTTGAAAACTTTTCCCCAATTCTGTGAGTGGTCTTTCTCTTTCTTGATGGTGTCCATTGAAACACAAAATTTCTTAGTTTTTATTATGTAAACTAATTTCATGTAATTACTGATAGGATAGGATTTAATGTAATTACTGATAAGGTAGGATTTATGTATGCCATTTGCTGTGTGTTTTTTGTATGTGTTATATTATTTTTTGGTTCTTCTCCAAAAAAATGATATTCCTCCATTATTGTCTTCTTTTGCGTTAAATGGATATTTTCTAGTATTCCCTTGTCATTTCCTTTATTATATATATATATATATTTAAATTATTTTCTTAGTAGTCACCCTGGGGATTACAATTAGCATCTTAATTTATACCAATCTAGTTTGGATTAATATTAACTTAATTTCAATTGTATATGAAACTTTTCTCCTACATAGTTCAATTCCTTCCTCAACTTCTGTGCTATTTTTATCATACAAATTATATCTTTATACATTATATGCACATCAACATAGATTTATAATTTTTGCTTTTGCCCCTGTCTTTTCAAACAAACAGGAGAAAAAAAGAGTTACAAACAGAAAAATAAATTTATATTGAACTTTTTATTTAGCTATTAGTTACCCTTACTGGTGCTCTTTATTTCCTCATATGGCTTTGAGTTACTGACTAGTGTCCTTTTGTTTCAGCCTGAAGGACTAAATGTCCATTAGTATTTCTTGGAGAGCAGGTCTGCTAGTGACAAATTGCCTCAATTTTTGTTTTTCTGAGAATATCTTAATTTCTCCTTCATGTTTTTTTTTTCTGTGAGCAAGATTAGCCCTGAGCTAACATCTGTTGCCAATCTTCCTCTTTTTGCTGAGGAAGATTGGCCCTGGGCTAACATCTGTGCCATCTTCCTCTATTCTGTATCAGGCCCTTCACAGCATGGCCTGATAAGTGGTACATAGGTCCACGCCCGGGATCTGAACCCATAACCCTGTGCTGCCGAAGCAGAGTGCACAAACTTAACCACTACACCACAGGCTGGCCCCTCTCCTTCGTTTTTAAAGGATAATTTTGCTGGGTAATAGAATGCTTGGTTGACAGTCCTTGTCTTTCAACACTTTGAATATGCTATCCCATTACCTTCTGGTTTCCATGGTTTCTGATGAGAAATCAACTGTTGATCTTATTAAGGCTCTGTTATATATAATGAGTCACTTTTCTCTCACTACTTTCAAGATTCTCTCTTCGTCTTTGCCTCTCAGTAGTGGGATTATGATGTGTTTAGGTATGGAGCTTTTTGAGTTTATCCTACTTGGAGTTTGGTGAGCTCCTTGGATGTGTACACGTATAGATGAATTTTTTAAATCAAATTTGGGAAGTTTTGGCCATTATTTCTTCAAATATCCTTTCTGCCCCTTTCTCTTTCTCCTCTCCTAGGACCCCCATTACGCATGTGTTAGTACACTAATGCACATGATGTCCCATAGGTCTCTGAGGCTCTGTTCATTTTTCTTCATTCTTTTTTCCTTTCTGTTCCTCAGACAGATAATCTCATTTGACCCATCATGAAGTTTGCTGATTCTTTCTTCTGTTTGTCCAAATCTTCTCTTGAAATGTACTTTCCAACTCTAGAATTTCTTCTGGTTCTTTTTTTAAAATTTCTATCTCTTTATTGATATTCTGTATTTGGTAAACCATCATTCTCGTACTTTCCTTTAGTTCCTTAGTCACGATTCCTTAGTGCTTTGAACATATTTGAAATAGCTGATTATTATTGTCTTAAAAGTCCAACATCTGGACTTCCTTAGGGACAGTTTCTATTAACTGTTTTTTCCCCTCTGTATAGGCCATACTTTCTGGTTTCTTTGCATGCCTTGTAATTTTTTGTTGAAAAAGTGGATCTTTTAAATAATATGTGACATCTGGAAATCAGATTCTCCCCCTTTCCAGAGTTTGTTGTTACTGTTTGCTGTTGTTGCTGATGTTTGTTTGTATAACGTCTCCTCTGAACTATTCTGTACAATCTGTGCTTGTTGCCCTGAAGTCTCTGCTTGGTTCGCTCAGTGGCTAGCTGGTGACTCAACAGAGATTCCCTTACACACCTCAGACCAATCAATCTCACATTCTTTGCCATGGGGCTTTGTGTGCAAGTTGCAGCATACCTTCAACACACTGCCACGAGGCAAAGAAAGAGCTTCTGAAAAAATCATTTGCCAAAAAAAAGTTTAAGTTTCCAATAAAATTCAAGAAAACATGCAATCTATGAAATGTAAGGTGAGAGAACAATGATAGTGTAGTAGAATGAGATGAACAGAAGCCTGGTTGAGATTGTTTTTATTGCAAGAAATGATCATATAAGAAATGAATAACGCTATTGCAAAATCTTAAACTGGACCACATGTAATAAAGTACTGCAACAAAATAAGAAAACATCAGGTTATCAATGTTGAGAAGATGTCAGGAATGCAGTAATAAAATAATGATGAAAATTATGAGAGGGAGGAGGCAGAGAATAGAGGAGCAAATATGTGATCCACCATGTGGAAAAGTGTTTCCAAAGAAGAAACAAGAACAAAAGTACAAGAAAAAAATCAACAAAGACATAAGAAGATCCAAAATTACAATTAAACAAGCTTTCAATGCACCTTTACGTTGCTCTTGTAGAGAATAAAGTTTAAAAACATATACCAGTCAACATATCTATTTATTCATTCATTCAACAAATATTTATTGAGCACAGGCTCAGCGCTAGGCACTGAGAATAAAGCATGAACAAAACAAAGTTTCTGCCTAATGAAGCCTACATTTTAGTGGGAATACAGACAATAAACAAGTAAGTGTAATGTAAAGAATATTTACATTATGGTAAATACACTGTCAGAGATCAATAAGCGTGGTGAGGAAAATGAGCGCCCGGTAAGGGGTTACAAGTGACTCGGGGGTGGGAGTGGGGGGCTGTAGCTGGGAAGATGACATCTAAGCAGAGACCTCAATGACATGAGAGAGAGTCCTGTGGATGGCTGAAGGGAGAGTGTTTCGGAAGGAGGGAATAACACATGAAAGGCTTCAAGAAGGGAACGAACTTGGCATTTTCAAGGAGGGAGGGAAAATGCCAGAATGGCTGGTATGAACTGAGGAAGAGGGAGAGTGGTAGGAATGAAATCAGAGACGCAGGGGCGAGATTTTGAATGGTTTAAAGGTCACTTCCTCTAAGTGCCGTCTGTGGGCAGCAGCACTGGCATCGCCCAGAAGGTCAATGCAAAATCTCAGCCCTGCTCCAGACTGATGGAATCAGAATTCGCACTTTAACAAATTTATTCTACATGTGAAGGGAATCCACGGGAGAGATTTGGGCAAAGGATTTATGTTTTTGAAAGGATCTCTCTGGCTGTTGTGTGAAGAGTAGGCTGTATGGGGTCAAGGGTGAAAGCCAGGGAGACGAGTTTTGACGCTTTTTACAATAGTCCAAGGGAGAAAGAAGGAGATCAGTAGCTGGGACAGGGGTGAGGGTGGTGGGGAGGTGAGAAGTGGTCAGATCAGTGGTAAATTTTGCACAAAGAGTTAATAGAACTCTGGGATGAATTGGGTGTGGGAGTTGATGAGGGAAAGAGAGGAATCAAGAATGACTCTTAGGTGTTTGAACCTCAGCAACAAAATGGATGAAGGAGTCGTTCACCAAGATAGGGAATACTGAAGGAGAAACAGGTTCTGGGGGGGTGGGGGGGGTGAGGAGATTAATCAATACTTCTGTATCACACATTTTAATTTGAGATGCCTGTTAGACATCAGTTGGAGGTGTTGAGTTGCCAGGTGAATATGTAAGCTGAAGATCAAGGGATATGTCAGGACTGAGATATAAAATTGAGTCATCAGTGTGTAGATGATATTTAAAACCACTGCACTTAAAGCCCACTGATTGTTGGGTCAAAGTCTAGGACCAGAAATGAGAAGATCGAGATGAACGAGGACTCACAGTCAGCAATGAAACCAACTGAGTATGGAATTTACTCCAAACATCATATATTTCTAAAAACTAACTCTCAGAAAGGAATTGCCCTAAAATTGAGTTCTTATAAAATCTTTCATATTATGGGAACACATTCTCCATTTCTTTATTTTGAACAAAAACCCTATTTGGGGAAGAAACATCAGCCTGAAATGATCTCAGTCAGTGCTGGTCCAGGATGATTGGAGACGGCACCTGACAGAATCGGTAAATAAGGAAGGCAAGGAAATTTGACACAGATTTTGTAATTATTGCTGGAGGTCTCACCTCACATTGCAAGTGTCAGATGTCTTTGTAAACAAGCCTTTTAAAGCTCACTTTAAAATCAATACAGGAAATGGCTGTCTGTGGAGATCATGCACATACACCACTGGGACAAATTAAACAACCAAAAACCTGTCCTGACTAAATGGGTTATTGTGGCTTGGGATAAAAAATTTCTGTGATAGCAAAAATATAGATTCAGACATTTAATGTATCTCAAATGCTTCAAATGGAAATAAAGAAAATGTGCTGTGGAAAATGGTGTTGGATGATTCAAATAATGGCTCTACTGATGACAAAGACATGGATGCCCAAGATGCTGGTGAAGAGTTTGAATAAAATTGTTTCTTAAAATATGAATGGAAAAAAGCAGTAAATTACACTATTTTTATAATACATAATTTAAAATGTGTATATGTAATGAAATTATTCCAATAAAATTTATAAGTAAATATGTATTTCAATTACGCCCTAAAGATTTTTAATATTTTAAATTGGCCAAAGTTTTGGAGTCTATGCTATATTGGAAAATGGATGGAAGTGTTTTATATTCTAGGTTGCCCTGTATTTAGGTATATATGGTATTGACTATTCCTATGGCTATAAAACTAAATGCAAAGTTATAGCACTATCTTCAATTTGGAGGTATGAAGAGAAAGACATGGCTGGACCACGAGAAAATCTGAGACCCATTTCCCTACATAGCCAGCATTCTGAGGCCACGGTAATGTCCTGAACGAGAAGATCAAAGCCCCTCTCTATCACATCTCTCTGACACAAAGTGTAATACTGCTGAGGATACATGCTAAAGAAGGAGGAAAGTGTGTGTGTGCACACACACAGATGTTTGCCTTGACAGGCAAAGGTAGGATCAGGGAGGATGGGGACAATTGTCTTGGAGCTATTTTCACAACTGTAGACCAACATCATCAACAAATACCTGTTGGGGTAGGAATACTAGTGGCCTTCAAAACAGAAAGCCTAGGGTTATGAGCTTGACATCTCTTCAATCTGGTTGATCCATGCTCAAAATGGGAAAAAATGTGAGTCAGAAGGAGCACCTGCCGTGGGACAGGGCACTTCCCCAGCTCCATGTTGCCCAGAGGGTTCAACAAATACAGACAAATGTACCAACTTCCAGTTAAAGATGAATTGAACCCAAGCTTTGAGCAGTGCTCCCTTTAGAAATGCCATTAAAGCCACAATAAAGGCAGTTAGCAACAACAAATAAGGCGTACATCAACAAGGACCAATAGGAGAAAAAGCAACAACAAAATTTTGGAAGCTGGAAAGCAGATAGACAAGTGAAATGTATTTAGCCAAGAACTAAGAAGGCTGAGTTCTAAGCCAGCAGAGGGTAAATCCAAGAACCAACTCAACATACGCTAAAAAAAAAAGGAAAGAAAAAAAACCCAATGAAATAATCAGCAATAGTTACCAGGTATCTCTCGAAGTAGAGATGAGGATTCGACTGAAAGTTGGAGGATTGGTTGAAAGTCAGTTTAAGAGACAGTTGACACCTCACCCGACTCCCTCCCTGACTCTTCACACACAGGAAGAAGACTGAACGGCTAGTCTGCACAAGGGACACCAAGCATAGCTGAAGGAAACAAAAGAATTAAGTAAACACACGCATCCCGGATCTTGAAATCCCCGAGCCTCCTCCCCCACTCAGCTTGCAGAACTCCGGAGGCCAGGCCTTCTTTCTCTGGGCAGGAGACTGTAAACATCTTCTCTGGGGAATCTGATCAGCACAACAGGTAAGACCCTAAGATACTGACATCGGGGTTGCCTGGGGAAAGCACCAGTCAAATTACCCACAGCCAACAAGCTCCACTCGTGTTTTCAGCGCTTCCAAAAAATTTCTTAGTCCCCGTTCTTAAATATGTCCTTATAACGAAGAACTATCAGACATCTGAGGGAAACCTCTAATGTGAAAATCAGAGAATGAAACAAGAAAAAGAGGGGGATACGGCAGGCAGGATAATGGCCCCCCCAAAATGTCCATGTCCTAATCCCTAAAACCCATGGATATGTTATGTTACATGGCACTTTTGCAGGTGGAAGGCTGCAAATGCAGTTAAGGTTGCTAATCATCTGACTTTGAGATGAGGAGATTGTCCTGGATTATTAGGATGAGCCCAATCTAATCACACGCATCCTTAAAAGCCGAGAACATTTCCTGGCCATGGTCAGAAAGAGATGTGATAACTAGAAAAGAGAGAGATGTGATGCTACTGGCTTTGAAGATGAGGAGAGGGACTGTGAGACAAGGGATGTGGGTGGCTTCTAAAAGCTGGATAAAGCAAGAAAATGGATCCTCCCCTAGAGTCTCCAGAAAGAAACAGTCCTGCAGACACTGTGATTTTAGCCCAGCGAAATCCGTATTGAATGTCTACCCTACAGAATAGCAGGACAATACATATGTGTTGTGTTAATTTGTTACAGCAGCAATAAAAACCAATACAGGAGGATTTAAAGAAAGAGATATGATTCAGGAAGAAGAAAATATCTTTTTAAAAAGTATTAATTTCCTCAGAGGAATGAAGTATTGCAAGCATGAAATAGGCACAGGATTCTATTTTAAGAAAAGCAACATCTGGGGCCATCCCGGAGGCATCCTAGTTAAGTTCAGCATGCTCTGCTTTGGCAGCCTGGGTTTGCAGGCCCAGATCCCAGGCGCAGACCTACACCACTGTCAGCTATGCTGTGGCAGCAACCCACGTACAAAATAGAGGAAGACTGGCACAGGTGTTGGCTCAGGGCGAATCTTCCTCAACAACAACAAAAAAAAAGAAAAAAAGAAAAGCAACCTCTGAGAGCAACAAAGTACTCTTAAAGTTAAAAATGTGATAGGAAAATTGTAAAAGTTAACAGATACAGATGAGAAAATTTCCCAGAAAGCAGATCAAAAAGACAAAGATATAGAAAGTAGTCAAGAAAAGATGAGAAACTATCTAGAAGACGCCATATCCAAATAAGAGGAATTCCAGAGAAACACAGGTGTGCATGTCAGCAACAGAACAATAATAGCAATTTCCCCCAAACAGAAGGACATCGATTGCCAGATTGAAAAGGCCCATGAGTACCCAGCAGGATAGACAAAAATGGACTCGTGCTAAAGTATATCAACGTGAAATTTCAAAACCCTGAGAGCAAAGAGAAGATTTTAAAAAATATTTCTGATTATTTTTAGACCACCTAATCTGTCCATTTCTGAGAGGAATATGATAAAAATGTCCAACAATAAATGATGACTATCAACATCTCCCTGGGGTTCTGTCAATTGTAGCTCCACATATTTTAGTATATATCTTTAAGTGCATATATTTTTGTTAGTTACGTTTTCTTGTTATATTACTCCTTTTACTATACAACCTCTTATTTTGTTCATTATATTTTTACATTAAATGTTATTTTGTCACATATTGAAACTGCTACCCTAGATATCTTGATATTTTCCCGGAATCCACTCTTTGTCCAACTTTCTTTGCCTCTTTGTATTAAGTGTATTTCTTATTTTAAAAAAACATAATATTGACTTTTTCTTTTAAAAAACTAATCTTAGGTGTCTGTCTTTTAATTAGTGAGTTTAATTCACTTCCATTTATTGCAATTATTGTTTTATTAGAACATATTTTGCAACTTACACTTAAGGATTTCCTTTTTTTTTTTTTTCCCCTTCCCCTTCCATTGGATAGGGAGAATTTCCTTTTGCTGGTTCAAAAGTTATATATTTTGCTTTCAATCTTGTAGTGGTTGTCCTTAATTAAGACCCATACTCAAGTTTATTTTCCCTTATTTCTTGAACTTGACAATATTTACATCTACTCCTCCTTATTTTCCCGATTACTTCTAGAATCCTCTTGATGTCAGTCTGATTCTCGTTTGTTGGCAATCTGCTTCATCTCCAAAAACATTTAGAGTCTTTGATGTTCTTATGTGTGACTCTAATGCAGGTGTAGATTTTTCCTTATCTTTTTTATTTGGTGTTCTATAAGTTTTTTCAAGCCAGGGTCTCTCATTTTCAAATTTAGAAAGTTGAATCTTCACTATTTCTTCAAATATCTCATCTTCTTCATTTTTTCCCTTTTCCTAGAGTTCTTAGATTCTGAATGTTCTACTTCTATCCTCCATCTCAAAACATTTTTTAAAATATTTACTTTTTCCCTCTTTATCATTTTCTGCTACCTCTTAGGAGAGTCCCTCAACCTGATCTCCAATTTCATTAATTTGTTCTTCAGCTGTTTCCATCTTGCTACCAATCCCATCTCTTGCATTCTTTACTTTAACTATTTATATTTTTCATTTTTAATATTTCTACTTGGTTCTTTTAAACGATTTCTTACTTTTTCTTCATACTCTTAACATCTTCCCTTATTTCCTTAATTATCTTTATAATCCTTATTTATTTATTTATTTATTTTTTGTGTGAGGAAGACCAGCCCTGAGCTAACATCCGTTGCCAATCCTCCTCTTTTTGCTGAGGAAGACTGGCCCTGGGCTGACATCTGTGCCCATCTTCCTCTACTTTATATGGGATGCCACCACAGCATAGCTTGACAAGCAGTGTGTCAGTCTGCACTTGGGATCCAAACCTGCGAACCCCGGGCTGCTGAAGCAGAGCATGCAAACTTAACCATTACACCCCCGGGCCAGCCCCTATAATGCTTATATTTTAAATTCTGGACACATCTGTCTCAATAATTCTGCTTCAGATGTGATGCATTTGGTTTCTTGTCTTTCTTTCCTAAGAGATGTACATCTCAGGTGTCTAGTTATTTTGGCCTGTGAGTTCACAGTCCCGTGATGGTATCATCTACTTTGTGTATAGGTGAAACGTCAAAGTCCAGGCTCTCACCTGTGTCCCTTCAGATAGGTGCAAGTTAAGCAGAGGGATGAGCCTCTGGGTGGAGAACCTCAAGCACCACAGAACAACAGCTGGTCACTCCCCTCGGCTGCCATTGTACCTGACAACTCCTCTGGTGGGATTTCACTTTGCATGAATTCCTCGCTCAACAGAGCACCCAGCTGTCCTGTGTTTACTCCACTGACGCTGGAGGTCTGGGCTGTTGCTCCCAATTTCCACAGTGAAGTGGCAGTCAAAGATGGTATCAAGGATTTCAGAAGCAGTGGTAGAAGCAGAGCTTTTAAAAAGCTCTCCTCCATCCAATGGGTTTTAATCCTTGTTCTGCATTAGAATCATATGTGAAGCTTTTAAAAAATGCCACCTCACCACAGACTAATAAAATCAGAATACCTGGGATAAGGCCTAGCGGTGAGTATTGATTTTCCCAATTTTGAACCTACAAAATAGTTGAATAAAATTGTACAATGAGGGGCTGGCCCAGTGGTGTAGTGGTTAAGTTCACACACTCCGCTTTGGCGGCCAGGGGCTCACAGGTTCAGATCCCGGGTGCGGACCTATGCACTGCTTATCAAGCCATGCTGTGGCAGGCGTCCCACATATAAAGTAGAGGAAGGTGGGCATGGATGTTAGCCCAGGGCCAATCTTCTTCAGCAAAAAGAGGAGGATTGGCAACAGACATTAGCTCAGGGCTAATCTTCCTCACAAAAAAAAGAAGAAGAAGAAGAGGAATACAATGAACATCAGTGTGGTCTTTACCAGGTTTCACCAAATGTTGCCACATTTGCTTCCTCTCTCTCTCTCTGTGAGGTGGAGGTAGGGGTTTGGGGTGTTTTCTTTCATTTTGCTGAACATTTGAGAGTAAGTTGCAGACATCATAACTTTTCATCCTTAATACTTCAACATGAACCTCCTAAGAACTAGGACATTCTCCTACATATCACTGTTTTCTGGTGTGAATTATTGTTTTTTTTTTTTTTTTTTGCTGAGGAAGATTCACCCTGAGTTAACATCTGTGCCAGTCTTCCTCTATTTGGTATGTGGGCAGCCACCACAGCATGGCTGACGAGTGGTGTATGTCTGTGCCTGGGATCCAAACCCACGAACCCCGGCTACTGAAGTGGAGCACACTGAACTTAACCACTATGCCACGGGGCCGGCCCCTGGTATAAATATTTTTTAAAGCTTCCTCAGATGATATTTAATGTGCAGCCAGGATTGAGAATAATTGTCCTAGCCTATCTCCCCACCATTGCCTTTGCTTGCCCTATCCCCTCCCCCTCAACATACATGAGGGCATATACACCCACACAGACCATGCACACAGACACCCCAAACACAACACAGACACACCACATAAACACAGCACACCACACACACACACCACACCACACACACATACATGCACGTGCACACACACACACACACACACTCCAGCCCAAGGCAGTCTTCAGACTCCAGGAATTTCCAACAGTTCTTTGTGAATTCCTCAAATCCATGTTTCCTCCCATTTCTATAGTTTCTCCAGGGTACAGTTTGAGGGCAAGAGCCATCAACCTGGGCTACAAGGTCACCTTGACAGGAACTTGAAGCCCTCGGGCTCTGTATATATCTGTTTTATAATGTTGATGTAGCTGGTCAAGTGCAGCTCTTGATAAAGCACTAGAGAAATCAGCATTTTAGGCAAAAGATAATAGTCCAGAAAAACTGAAGGCAATCCTAATGCAAAATAAGGTCTAATCTTGAATTTGTTCATAGTGTTCTTAAAACTATATGAAATATTTCTTTAGTGAAAACAAAATACACAAAGACTAAATTAACCCATTTTGTCCATAGCCCCATTTCAGTCTGGGTTTCAAAGGCCTGAAATAGTATTTTAAGTTATATGACACAGTCTTCAAGTTCTCTTTTTAAAAAAATTTCTTGAAATAGTGCATTTTTCCCCACATCTTTACCACATTAGATATTACAAAATTTTAATGGTTTTTCCAATCTGATGTGCAAGAGATGATGTTTCCGTGTTATTTTAGTTTGTATTTCATTGGATATCAGCAAAATCAAGCATCTTTTTACATGGTAATTTAGTCACATAAATTTTATCTGATATTCATGATGTTTGCCCATTTGTTTTAAAAGAGATTTTTAAAGAAAAAGTTAATAGTCTCTCTCTCCCTCCAATCCGTTGAAATAACCAATATTTTCTGTCGGTTTTGTGTCCTTCTAAATCTTTCTCTAAATGCATCCAAATATATAGACACTTGTATGGTTTCACTATGATGATTCCAAAGCTACTCAGATACATACGGGTGGAGTGTGAGGTGTGAGGAATCACCAAGGAAAATCTGTTCATGCTAGTCTGAGGCAAATGAAAATCCTAAATAGAATCCTATTCAAAGATGGCAAAAGGAGACATAAGCAATAACTTCACAACAAAGGAGAATGAAATAAACACAGCAGCATAGAGATATGAAGAACATATTTCTGAAAACTGAACCCATAAAACAGATGAAAATTTGGGGCAAATCTACTTTCCACTCTCAACGAAATGGAAAAAAAGTTCAAGGACTCCAAAGAAAAAAGAATAAAAAATGAGATCCTATAATAACAGATCAGATTAACAAAAGAAAAGGCAATACTAAGAAAAAACATTAAAGAAATAAACAATGCTATTGCAACATTTTAACAAATGGTGTAAGAAACAATGAAAAATAGATTCCCCATTGAAGAAACCCACATCAGCGAGGTGGAGGGTAGACATGAGAAAAATAATGCAGAATGTAGAGGCAAAGGACAAAAGAATGAGAAAACCCATATAAGAAAGACAACGGAGATTCAACGTAGGAAAACTGGTATTCCTAAAGAAGAGACCAGAAGGAACTAGACAGAAACAACGTTTGAAACATTAAAGAAGAGATCTTTCTTAGAGGGCCTCAAACTGAAGCCTGAAGCAGCCCACCAAAAAGAGAAAAGAATAAAAGACGATACCAAGGCAACTTCTGACAAAATTATTTCATTTATGGATAAATAAAAATGTATGTAAATGTCCATGCAAAAGAAGCAGGACTCTGACTTTTCTGCCATACAATTCGCTGCCAGAAGACAAAACCTTGTCTGAAGGAATAAAAAGAACATGATCCCAGAATTCTAAGCCCAGCCAAGGTGCCAGTCACCTGCTAAGGAAACAGACAAGATGTTATTAAACATTGGAGAATGTGAGGGGTGAGCACTTAAACACTCTTTCTCAATAACTAGTTGAACAAATAAACATTTTAAACATGAAAGTTGTGTCGTGGAAGGACTGGAGTAAGAGCCAAATTCTAAACATGGAATTAAGACTCAATAACTGTGAGAAATATAGTTATAAAACAGAATGAAAGTATTAAATTCCTTGACAGAGAAAGGAACATAATACAAATATTAACAATAATTTCATTATAATACACTGGGACAAAAATTCAGGGTACACAAATCTGAAGCAGTAGATTTGGAGTTGAGATTGACAGAGAAGAGAATAAAAGGAAGTAAAAATGTGCGGTTTTCCTCCCCTTTCATAGAGAGAGACAAAAGACAAGGTCTTGCTTCTGAAATTGATGAATTGGAGAATCTAGGATTAATTGTTATTCAATTATTAATAGATCTAAAACACAGAATCTACATAGTCATTAAATTACTTTAACAATTATAAACAATACAGCAAAAGATACAAAGCAAATAATACCACCATAAAGCATAACAACAAAAAACAAAATAGCCTAACAACATTTTTAAACAACAGAAATTATTATGACAATAAATGAAAATGGGATAAACATATATATTAAAAAAAAACTTACTCGAATTAGAACACAAAATACAGCTCTGGAATGCCTACAAAACACTTAAGTAAAACAAAATGAGTCAGGAAGATTATGAGTAAGAAGAAAAGCAAAGATGTTCTGGGGAATGCAAACAAGAAGAAAGCAATGTTAACATCAGACAAAGTAGAATTTTCTCAAACATTCAAATATCATAGAAGTCTTGCCATTTAAATAGTTCCACTGTATAAGAAAGAAATTTTTCTGTTATTTTCACAAATTATGCAGGACTCAATATAAAAACATAGACAAAGCGCGCAATGGAATGCTACAAACCCAATTATGAATACATCTGCAAAATACTAAATAAAATATTAGTGAATAAACTAAATAGTATGGTAAAAGAAGAAACATGAGATTAAGCAACTGTTCAAAATAAAATAATGTATTTTTATATTATTTAATATAAAAAGAATATATATTATAAAATTATATGTAATATAATTCTGTTAATATAAAAAGAATAATCTCCATCAATGCCTAAAAACTGATTTTAAAAAATAACATCTAGAGGCTTGCCCCATGGCATAGTGGTTAAGTTGGGCACGTTCCACTTCGGTGGCCTGGGTTCACAGGATCGGATCCCAGCAGGGACCTACGCTGCTCGTCAGCTACGCTGTGGTGGTGACCCACATGTAAAGTAGAGGAAGACTGGCACAGATGTTATCTCAGGGCCAATCTTTACCAGCAGAAAATAAATAAATGAAAAAATAACATCTAGGTGCTGGCCCCATGGCCTAGTGGCTGAGTTCAGTGTGCTCCACTTCAGCAGCCTGGGTTCGGTTCCTGGGCACGGACCTACACCACTCATTGGTAGCCATGCTATGGCAGTGACCCACATACAAAATAGACGAAGACTGACACAGATGTTAGCTCAGGTGAATCTTCCTCAAGCAAAAAGAGGAAGATTGGCAACAGAAGTTAGCTCAGGGTGACTCTTCCTCAGCAAAAAATAAATAACATCTTCCTCTGAGAGCAACCTTTAGTAAAATAATAGGATATTTCTGTAGCATGACCAAAAATAAAAAGTTGCACGTGCACATCAAATGACCACTGGCATCATGTCCAATGGGAAGACATTCGGGAGCATTGCCTTTAAATCGTAAGAAAAGACAAAGGAGACTGCCATTACCAGCATTTTTGCATTCTCCTCTGAAGTGTTACCAAAGTCACCAGGCAAGAGAAGGAAATAAGAGGTATACATATTAGGAAAAAAAGCAAAGTGATCAATAATCATGCATTGTATAATTTTCTACCTAGAAAAAAAAACAGGAAAACCTATTAAAAATCTGTTAGAAATAATAATAGTTTTTAGTACAGCAGATGGTTTAAAAATAAATATACTGAAATCAATAGTTTTCTTAGATTTCCAGCAATGACCAGTTAAAAAACATAGCAGAAGGGCCGCCTGGTGGCACAGCGGTTAAGTCCGCACTTGGCAGCCCGGGGTTCGGGGGTTCAGATCCCGGTCGCCCGCCGACGCACTGTCTGTCAGCCCTGCTGTGGTGGCGTCCCATATAAAGTGGAGGAAGATGGGCACGGATGTTAGCCCAGGGCCAGTCTTCCTCAGCAAAAAAGAGGAGGATTGGCAACGGATGTTAGCTCAGGGCTGGTCTTCCTCACAAAAAAAAAAAAACATAGCAGATTAAAAAAATTGCACTCATGCCAGCAATAAAAAGCAAAAGATACCTAAAAGTAAACTTTAAAAAATGTGCATGATCTATATGGAAAAAGAACAACTACTTAACTCTACCGACTTATTTAATAGTAGTAAAAAAGAGAGAGAGAGAGAAATAAGAGTGTTTTTGAATAAGAACATTTGATTGTGGTAAATACTTTTAGAAGGTAATTGGCAGTGTTCATCAAAATGGCAAATGAGCATACCCTCTCATTCAGCAAACCTATTTCCAAGTACTCTACAGAAATCCTACACAAAGTACAAAATTACTATATGCAGAATCGTTACTGAACCAAGTGGGCTGGCCTCCTGCTGAGTTAAATAAGACTCTACACCAGTCCAAGCTGTCTCACAAAGTAAAGTATATTTGCAGCAAATAGGAGGCCAGGAAGAATCATTTCCAAAGTCATGGCAGCCCCAAACAAAGGGAATCAGAGAGGTTTATTTCAGATGGGAATGAATATTCAAAAGAGGGAGGCGGGTATTTGCCTGCACAGGCTCAACTGGAGAAAGTGCTTTCACATGAGGCCTAAGCTCCTCCTGGAGAGATCTTTGCTTAAAAGTAAGGCAAAGATCATGGGTGCAGCTCTTGTGGGGAGGCTTGATCAGCTTCAGGATGTTTGGTGGTTACATCTCCCTTGAGTTTCTCACTTGGTCAGTTTCAGGATGGTGGTGGTTACATCTCCTTAACATATACACAACGAAAATAAACAACTTGGAAAAACAGTTGACTGCTTCTGAACCTACTTCTGAGTTTCTCAGGACACCTAGTCGGTGACAGAATGACTCAAGAATTTTAGCCTGAGTAACTGGATAAATAGTCGAGCAGTTTCCAAAGTTAGCAAAGGCGATCAAATTGGCAATATGTAGTAACAGCCTTAAAAAGTGTTTACTCTTTGAGCTGGCAATTCTATTCCTAGGAATTTATTCTTAGGAAATAAGCATTGTCATGCTCAGAGTTAGCTTCTGGAAATTTATTGCAGTGGTGTTCATAAGAATGAAAAAATGCAGACAATTGAAATGTTTAACAATGGAATATTGTGGAGCATTTCAGATTTATGTAGAATATTCAATGATATGGAAAGACATACATGATGCACTGTAACATGAAAAATCATGTTATAGGACAGTATGTTCTGCACGTATAATGTGATTGAAATTTTGTTGAAGACAAACTATACAGATATTTTTATGCCTAGAAATAAACTAGAAAGATACCAACCAAGCTGTTGACAGTAGGAGTCTCTGGGTTACAGATATGATTTTTAATTTTCTTTCTGTTTATACAGTCATGTACCACACAAAGATGTTTTGGTCAATGATGGACAACATATGCATCGGTGGTCCCATAAGATCAGTACCATGTATCCAAGGTGTGTAGTAGGCTATACCATCTAGGTTTGTGTAAGTACACTCTATGATGTTTGTACAAAGACAAAATTACCTAAGGACTCATTTTTCAGAACGTATCCCCATCACTAAGTGACACATGACTGTATTTTCTGTAGTAATTGTGTTTTATTTTTGTAAAATAAAAACTGTTTTAAAATGATTTTTTCTTCTGTGCAAGGCCCCAAAGGAATGTGACCCATCATCTTGACTGTGCTGAGTACTTTGTGATTTGGGGAAGTTTCTTTTCCCCTGGGGGCCTTCAGCTCCTCATCTGTAAGCCAGAGGGTTGGTGATGGCTAAGGTCCTTTTCTCATCAACTAGGTGCCTTGAGAAACTCAGAGGTGGGTTCAGAAGCAGTCAACTGTTTTTCTAAGTTGTTTCTTTTCCTTTTGTATGTTAAGGAGATGTAACCACCACCATCCTGAAACTGACCAAGTGAGAAACTCAAAGGAGATGTAACCACCAAACATCCTGAAGCTGATCAAGCCTCCCCACAAGAGCTGCACCCATGATCTTTGCCTTACTTTTAAGCAAAGATCTCCCCAGGAGGAGCTTAGGCCCCATTATGTGAAAGCACTTTCTCCAGTTGAGACTGTGCAGGCAAATACCCACCTCTCCCTGTTGAATATTCATTCCCACCCAAAATAAAGGTCCCTGCTTCCCTTTGTTCGGGGTCGCCATGACTTGGGAAATGATTTTTCATGGCCTTGTATTTGCTGGAAATAACTTTACTTTGTGAGACAGCTTCCACTGGTATAGAATTCACCAGGAGGTGAGCCCACCTGGTTTGGTAACACTTTGAGCACTTGTCATGCTTTCTCACTCCCTTTAAACTATCACCATCAGCCCTGAGGGCCATTTATGGCACTGCTCAGCAGGCCTGCTACCTATTGCTGGTTAATTCACTCTCCCACCACAGCAGATGCTGGCAGGGTCCCACCCATGACCCCTGGGCCCTGATCATTTCAGTGTTGACCCAATTTCTAATTGCCATCATCTGCATATCTTTGCCTAAGGACTTTCTCAGGTGGCTAGAGATCTCCCCTTAGCCCCAGCCCTTCTAAGAGCTGAGGACCTAAGGAATCTCCAACCAGGAGTAAGCTTTAAGCAAAACCCACCCAAGTTGGTGTATAGATACCCCAGCTCCCTCTCCTCATGAGTGGCTCCCAGAATTCCCCCTTGGGATTGATCTTCAGTTGCCCATCATGGTAATGGGTTTGACCATGCGCCCCTTACTGGATTCCTTCCCTTCCCTGCCTCGCTTCCCCCTCCCCTACCTGTGTGTCCTGGGATCACCTTCCAAATGAACTATGTCCTCTGGGATCCTTGGTTGCTTTTGAGCAACCTAAAGTAAGATAACCCACACTCTCCATCTCCCCTCCCCTCAAATCTCCAACCCCCACTGCCTCCCACTCTCAGCTATTGACCTTGCTTTTTATTTTGTAGGAGAAGTAGAAGCAATCAAAAGACAAAAATATCAACAGGCATTCACAGAAGAAACTCTAAAGGCCAATAAATATATGTAAAGATGCTCAGCTTCACTGGTGATCACGGAAATACAAATTAAAACAACTGACAGACCATTTCATAAATACCAGATGGGGTGGAGGGAATCTAACAATACTAAAGGTTGCAGAGGAGGGGGAAAGAACAGGAACTCTGGTACATTTTGGGTGGGGGTGTTGGTATTCTCACCTTGGAGGGTGATTTGACAATACCTAGGAATGTGGGAGATGTGCATGCCCTATGACCCAACAATTCCACTTTCACAGAAATACCCTAGAGTAACTATTATATATGAACTCAAGGATATTCAAGGTAGCATTGCTATTATTAGGAAGAAAAAAAAAGAAACAACCTAACTGCCTATCCATAGGGGACTGGATAAGGAAATTTTAAAACATTGTCATACTACAACACTATATTAAGGCAAATAAACTACACCTACATGTAAAAAGATGAACAGATCTTAAAAGCACATGTTGAGTAAAAATAATTGCAAACGGACACACACATTATGACACTATTTTATGCAAATATCAGAAGCCTCCCTAACAATGCTGTATATTGTCTGTGATCATACAAAACACAGTAAGAGCTTTAAAACATGGCTAGGACACGTTACTTTAAAACATGGGGAGTGACAGTGTTACCTTTGGGGATTGGGATGAGGAAGGCTACAGGTGCATCTATAATGTTTCATTTCTTCAAAGGGATTTGATTCCATTTCTTTAACAGGGAGAGTAGATGAGGGCAGAGGGAGGGAGAGTGAGAAATGAGAACTGACCAAAGCAAATACAGCAAAACAGTGACATTTGCTAAATCTCCGCAGCAAGCTTGTAAGTGTTGCTTTGCAATATTAATCTCTGTTCTTTTCTGAATGGTTGTAATATTTCTGAATAAAAAAATTATTGGGGTGATAGAAATGTTCTATGTTTTGATCGTGGTCATAGTTACATGAAGGTGGACTTCAGTCAAAGCTCCTTCAGCTGGACACCTAGAACGGGTGCATTTTCTCACGTGTAAATTATACCTCAATCAAGTTGATTTTTAAAAGAGAGAACAATTAAGTGACTTGTTGACTGGTAGGTGCTCAGCCTCTCCTACGGGACCTGGTTCCACATGGAAGTGGAGGGAGGGGAGAGATGCTACAGATTCTGGGTCAGCCTTGAGGGTCTGTCCCCCAAACTTAAGGACCTCAGGGCAAATGGGACACCCTTTGCTTTGGAGGCAAGAGTGGACCAAGCCCTCCTCATAGGGTTTGCCGAGTCTAGTTTAGAAGCTTTGGGGGTTAAGGGAAGAGCTGACTCTGCTTCTGCAATGAGTTCATCATGTTCCTTGGCACCTCAATGTTCTCTGCATTTAATTTTTCAGAAGCACCAACAAATCAGAAAATAAGTATGCCCTGAAATTGCTATTTGGATGAACGTGACATTTGTAGGCCAGCAACAGAAACTGGAGGAGCTGATGTGTTTGCAACACCGAGCCTCATCTCATGGCCCGCCCTCCCAAACGATGTAGGGGAAGAGCATTTGCCTGGATGGAAAAATACAGCTCAGTTGACAGACTCTCGACAAGGAAGGAAAGAGGAAGGAAGGGAGGGCAGGCAGGCTGGCTAAAATATATCAAACACTTACCATGTGCCAGGTCCACTGTGTCATTCCATCCTCAAAACACATATTATCACCTCCATTTTAGAGATGAGGAAACACATTCAGAAAGGGGACGTGTTCTTTTGCCAAGGACACAAAGCTAAGAAGCAGCAAAGTTGGATTTGACCCAATCTGTTTGATGTCAAATTCCTTGTAATATGCCTACAGCAAAGAGAAGGAGCTCAGTAATTGGTTCCTTCCTTTTATCTTTCCTTTGCTCCTTTTTCTTCCTTCATGAGGAAACTGAAGTCCAGGGAGATTGGAGGATGTGAGAAGAGTTATGGAGCTGTTATGGGGCAGAGAGGACAGGGTAACTAATTGGATGGTGAAACTGAGGACAATGGAAGAATCCAGGATGAGTCACAGATTTCTGTGTTGGGGTCAGGCACAGAGATAAGGAGCCCCCGCAGGAAAAGGGGCTGTTGGCGGGAAGTGGAGGGAGGGTGTTGGATGTGAAGCATCCCTCGAACAACGAAGAAAGAGGTCGTGAGACAACTTGCTATCTGGTTCTAGACCTGCGGAGAGAGAGGTAAGCTAGGAAGATGGAGATGCTTCCAAAAATGAGCCTTGTTGTGGTCAGACTTTCTTCTCAGGGTCTAGGACGACCCCCTATGTAAGGAGTGGACAGACAGCCTGATGGCCATGAGGGAGAAAGGAAATTATAGAAAACAGACATACAAACTAAAGAGGCACACGCATGTGGGGCTAGTCATTGAAGGGGCGACGGCCGTTCCCACCTGACCATGTCCTCAAGGCATCACCGGTCACACTGATAGTCCTAATGATGATCCTCAACACCAAGAAAATATTAATGAATATTCGGTCCCTTATGTTAAACAAGGCAAGATGTCTAAATCCACTTGTACTGATTTCCATTCAATGTCAAATCAAAATGATGCTTGACGAGTAAGTTTTAGTTTCTAAGAATGTTTCCCTGGGGGAAACTCCTTCAAGGAAGAGGTTGTACTGGAAGGAATATCTTGGATCAATTTTTTTTTTGAAACAATAGAATACTTGTTACAAATGTAACCTTACATAGAGGTCCATTCTATAAAGCACTAGCTTGGTCTTTCTGGTTCCCCCTTCACAGTTCCTAGGGCTCCTTGGAACATAATTTGAAAACCACTGGGCTTATCTAACAAGGTTATTTTACAGATGGGTAAACTGAGGCCCAAAGAAAGGAAGGCACTTGCCCAGGGACACCCAGAAATACAGCAAAGCCCAGGCTGAAGCTATGGTCTGGGGCCAATTTCCAGGTTTGGATTTCATGAAATCTCAAAACTTAAAGGTAGAAAAAACAAACGACTCTATACTGTCCATTCCCACCAGAGAGAGGTGAAGCCCAGAAATGTTACATAACTTGTTCTTGGTCACACAGCCAAGACAAGGATCACAGTGTTCTCTCCCCTGTGTAAACTGTATGAAGTGATCCATCCCACCGTAGAATGGAAAAGGGGTCCAGGTGGAAAATTCCAACCCAGGGTGTGCCAATACTTTTGTTAGATTTCCTTCATTTCCAGTAGGCAGAGGAGAAACCCACATTCACATATAATTGCACTTATAACATTTGCTTTTAATGATGGTGAATTTTTGCAGTTGCTTAACAATGAGATGGAAAAAGTAATAATAAAATTTTAAGAACGCTGGGTACTTGTTCCAATTAAGTTCAATTAAATATGCCCTCAGGTAGAGTAGATATGGTGAGCAGCGTCTTGTCAGAATCCAATTTCCCTGACAAACACACTCGCCAGCAGACAAGAGCGTTATTATTTCGTTTGTTGAAAAAGAGTGCAGTGTAGTGGAAAAGACAAAATTTGGAGTCAAACAGATCTAATCCACATCAACTCACTAGCCACAGATGAGTGAAAGCCACTATAAAATGGGTATCATAATATCTACTTCAACAAGCTGCTAGAGGATTAAATGAGACAATGCACAGGAAAGAATGATTTAAAAGTGCACCCCAAATAGTAATTATAGCCCCTTCTGAAATACGAAATCAAATGACTGAGTTATTTTGTGAGGTTTTCTTTAAAATTATCTGAAATAGTCAAGGAAAGATGGTACATAAATCCAGGCTTACTAAATGCCCCTCTCTGCAAATTGAATAGAATGAACAAAAATAAATTTAAAATAACCAAGAATAAGCCAGCAGTTCTGAAGCTAGGGATGGACACCAACCACCTGGATCGAATTTTGAAAAATATCTTCCCCTGAAAAAGAACTGGAAGGAGACCCTGGGAACTGATATGCTGACCCTCTCTGCAATGGCGACAATGTTGGAGGAATGAAATTCAGAAGACCCTCATGGTGTCACCTCGTTTGTTGGGGTGGGAACAAGGAGAATGCACCATCACAGAGAGGGTACAAGGGAATGTCCTTCTAGAACAGGGTTTTCAACCTCACATGATCGACATTTTGGACTGGAGAATTCTTTGTTGTGGGGGCTGTCCTGCGCAGTTTGGGATGTTTAACAGCATCCTTGACCTCTACTCATTAGATGCCAGAAGCACCCCTTCAAAACTGTGCCAACCAAAAGTGTCTCTAGACTTTGGAGAGGGGCAGGGAGGCGGGCAACATCATCCCTAGGTGAGAACCACTCTCTAGAAGACCCTCCCTTACTCCAGAAAATAGCAGGTTGGCCAAACACAGACACACCTACCATACTTGCTTCTAGCTGGGAGGGAAGCAGAACTCTGCCAAGGGCTAAACACCGGGACAAAACACTCTGACAGCAAACCAAGGCTTTACAGAACGGACAAAGGAAACATCTCCTGCGGGTGAGGAACCCCAGGGAAAGACGTGGAATGTAAAGAATGACCCACTTGGCCTCTCTGCCTCCCTGTGAATAGGTAGAGGAGCGGGAATCCCAGAACTCAAATCTCACAAGAAGGCGGAAGAGCTTGGCTGGAGGGATGGCCTGAAACTGATTGCTCTTATGGCAAAGATGTGGCTTCAGAGGTGGACTCTGAAGATGTGGTTTCTGAAGCTGGGGACCACCTGAAACTGAGAGTGTCCCTCCTTCCCACCACCCCCTATCGGATGTGTCCCCAGCTAGGCAGAGGGACTCCCCTGCAGGGCTTGAAACCATACGCTATATAGAGAAAGTCATGAAAGTTTCACTTATAACCATTGCCCAGGGCCTGAGACCCTCCTCTCCCACCTTCCAGGCAACAGAAGAGCAGCCTTTAAATTCAAGATCTGAGGGGTACAGAGAAGACCCAGGTAAACAGGGAAGGAGGGGTGGGAGATTCCAGCTGTTCTAAATTTGGGCACATAATAGACCTGATAAAACTACTCTGGTTTAAAGATAAATAAGCGAAATAACAACAGCAACAACAAAATAACATCAAAACTATGGAAATTTTCAAAAAATAACAGTAAAGAATGAAATATATCATGCTAAAAACAGATAAAGACTCCGTTGTGGAAAAAGACATGGCCCAGGAAACAGGAAAAAAACGAGACCACAAATGCATCACAATCTCAAAGAAATTAAAGATAAGATGATAACTCAACAGAATAAGATCAGAAGGATTGCAGAACCAAGGTAAGAAATTATGAACCAGAATAATACCACTATGCTACTATTAAGTAGATAAGAAACAGCAAGGACAGAACTAACACAGCAGAGAAATAAGTTGTGGGTATTAAAGATAATCTATAGAAAAATCACACAAAATTAAAGAAAAAGGCAACAATTTAGAGAAGATGATTGTTATGAATGACAATGGAAGTAAACATACAGATAAGTAGCCTTAAAGAGAACAGAACAAATACTTCATAAAAATAATCATCATATGATAAAGGAAAAAACTCAATGTGAAGATTAAAAGAGTATATGGCATTGCAAAAACACTATTAGAGAAAGATGAAAATCTAGCTATATTCTGATCAAGATATTCAACTTAAAGGATTTAAGAAGGAATTATATAAGCATCCAGCCAGGAATACCAAGTTCTCAGCAAGAGGAACATGTCAGGTGGCCCTCAGTTTCTCCACATTAACATTTGATGTCAGAAGACCAAAGTAGCACTGGCCAAGTTTTGAGAGAACAAAAGTATGACTTAAGAATTTTATACACAAAACATATTTCAATCATATTTATACCGGGACCATAGGATCCGTCAACATTTCTTTTTAAAAATGTTTTGATAATAAAACCCAGACAACCAAAAGATATTCAAAATAAGTCAGGAATAGGGAAGTTATTGAAAGAAAGGGCAAGAACTGGGTCTTGGATCCTTTTAAATATAAAACTAAGCCCCAGTAACTGTGAAAATTAACTTTAAGTCAAAATGAAAAGTATATAATTCCTAAAAGAAAATCTATATTATGTAAAAATAAACAATAAACATAGAATATCTATAATGAACTGTGACAAAAATCTCAAGTCAGGGGCCGGCCCGGTGGCATAGTGGTGGTTAAGTTCGCGTGCTCTGCTTCTGGCGGCCCAGGGTTTGCAGGTTTGGATCCCGGGCATGGACCAATGCACTGCTTGCCAAGCCATGCTGTGGCAGCGTCTCATATAAAGTAGAGGCAGATGGGCACGGATGTTAGCCCAGGGCCAGTCTTCCTCAGCAAAAAGAGGAGGATTGGCAATGGATGTTAGTTCAGGGCTAATCTTACACACACACACACACACAAAATCTCAGATCATAACAAAATTGGGATAGAGAAGAAATATGAATTCTTAGATTTGGGATCTTTCAGAGTAAAGAGTCAATTTATGCTATAATACACTGTTTTGTTTCTTGACCAATCAAGAAAAAGAGGTTTGAGTATATTATTTTTTTTAAGTAAAAACATATAATAAACTATATCATTAACTGGTCAGTTGAATTGAGGGCAGAGAAAGTGGGAGGCAAGGAGAAGGACTGGACAGGAGTTGAAAGTAAAGTGATCTTCAAGGATGTGCCAGGCAAATGCAAACTAAGAGAAACCAGGATCCGTGATATGAATATCAGAAAAGGTTGAATTGAAACCAAAAATTATTGAATGAGAAAAAGCATCAGTCATAATGATAAAGAATATAAGACAATGAGAATAATTGTCATGACACTTTATGTTCCAGATAATGTAATGTCAAAATATATGAAGCAAAAACTATAGATAAATACAGTGTGAAATCAATAGAAATACAAGGCTAGAAAACTTTAACTCTCCTCTCTTGGTTTTTGACAGTTAAGTTAAATAATTAAGGGTATAAATAACCTAAACACTATAATTAATAAAATTGGTCAAATATGAGTGTATATGGTATATAAAACTCTGTACACAGGCAAGGAACAGAGAATATTCTTTTCTTCAAATGCCAATGTGATATTTGCAAAAATCTGCCGTGTGCTAGGCCACAAAGGAAACCTAAAAATTCTAAAAGCAGATATAGTACAGTTCACAAACTCTGACCTTGATGCAATAAAGATGTAAATTAATAGTAAAAGCAAAAGAAAAATAGAAATTGAGACCTTTTCTACACTCAACAACTCTTGGCTCAAAGAAGAAATCAACTTAAACAGCTAAAGCTATATTCAGAAGAAAATTCATAAGTTAAACAGTTACATTCCAAACAAATGTAAACTAATATGGCCTCAGACTTCAACAGACTATGGCCACAAAAGTAATTTTAAGATCTAAATTACCATGACTTTTAGTCTCCCATCCCAGTAACCACAGTCCATCATTCTACCAGGTTGCCCGTGAAAGCATTTCTGGGAACCCTCTTGCTTCTGTGTTCCACAAGTTCCTTCTGATCATTACCTCTCTCTCTCTCTCTACCCCCCACACCCCCTTCTTTTTTTCTTTGGTTAACAACCACTACAGAGCTGTGTATAGTGATGGAATAACTCTATACCCTGATTATGGTGGTGATTACACAAATCCACACATATGTTAACATTCACAGAACTATACATTCCTCTAAAAAAGTCAATTTTACTGTATGATAATTTTTAAAATACAATTAAGGGGAAAAGGCAGTGATCCAAAGCATTTGGAAAGAAGAAATGTTCTGAATTTTTTAAGAAAGCAGGCATATAAATGACACTAAAAGCTGAAAACAACAAGAAAAAAGAAAACTGATCCCAAAACATTAAATAAAATGTTAACAAATCAGTTACAGCAGTGTGTTAAATAACTGCGAGAATAGGTCCAAGCAGGAGTTTACTCCAAGACTACAAGGATGGTGCAATATTAGGAATCTATAAATATGACTCATCACATTAATAGGTCAAATTAGAAAAATGACAAAATCATCTCCTTAGCTGACAAAAAAGGTATTTGATAAAATGAAATCTCCACTTCTAATGGGAAAAAAATTTTTCAACAGTTTTATAACATTATCAAATATATACATATTTAGCTATCTACAGATATCTTTTGGATGAAGATGTACATATGTCTCCAATATTGCTCAAAAGTTCAGCAATAGGAGCATTTTTGATAAATCAGAAATAAGATCTGGACATCCACAAGTAAATAAGGAAATAAAATAAGGCATAGTTTTTGGAAAGGAGGCAGCAAAATATTTGTGTATTATATAATTGTCTTCCTGGAAAAATCTACGAGAATCGCTGATAAACTATTAGAAATAATATAATAATGCAATACAATACAATAATACACGAATAATAATACAATAATTCAGGATAATATATACATTAGAATAGCTCAGGAAAACAGCTCATCACAAAAACTTTAAATAATGACAATAGCTAATATTTGTTGAGGACCTACCATGCACCAGGGACATTGCCATCAAATAGGCACTATTTTCGTCCTTATGTTCAAAATGAGGAAACTGAAGCTCAGAGAGGTGAAGTAACCTGCCCACAGTCACACAGCTTGTGAATGACAAAGCCAGAATGGAAATTCAGGAAGTCCCATTCCAAAGCCCATGTTTAACCATCAGAGAGTACTTTCTCCCAGTGTACTTTCACATATACGGGTAATAGCTAGAAAGAAAATATGATGGAACAAAAGACTCATTTCCCAATAGCAACAAAAATAAGAAAATACTTAGGAATGAACATAACAGGAAATGTGCAGAATCTCTAACACAGAGAAATATAAAACACTACGTAGGGACATAAAATATAAGAAAAGACTTGCATCAATAGTGATAGATACCTTCTTCTAAGTAGAATCTAACATCAAAAATATATAAATTCTTCCCAAAATAATGTGAAATTTAATGCAACCCAAATTAAAACCTTAAAAACATTTTTTGTGTGTGTGTGAGGAAGACCAGCCCTGAGCTAACATCCATTGCTAATCTTCCTCTTTTTGCTGAGGAAGACTGGCCCTGGGCTAACATCCGTGCCCATCCTCCTCTACTTTATATGGGACGCCGCCACGGCATGGCTGACAGGCAGTGTGTCGGCAGGCACCCGGGATCCGAACCAGTGAACCCCGCGCTGCCAAGCGCGGACTGAACCGCTGCGCCACCGGGCCAGCCCCCTTAAAGACATTTTTTAAGATCTTAATAAAATAATTCTAAACTTTGCCAAGAAAAACAAATATATAGTATAGAGCTGTGAAAATCCTTTTAAAAGAACAATGAAGGGGAATTTTCTTTGCCAGCTATTAAAATGTCTTATAAAACTACAGTAATCAATACAGTAGTCCCCCCTCAGCCACAGAGGATGTGTTCCAAGGCCCCCAGGAGACGCCTGAAACCGTGGGTAGTACCCAACCCTGTATATACTACGCTTTTTCCTATACATACAAAAAATGTATGATAAAGTTTAAACTATAAACCAGACACAGTAATAGATTAACAGTAACTAGTAATAAAACAGAACAATTATTAACAATATGCTGTAAGAAAAGTTACCATAGATCTTAGCAACCTCAGCATATGATTTTTTTTTCTTTCCTTATTAAGTCGAGAACTTTCACCTTTTCACTTAAAGGAAGCACTTTATGGCTTCTCCTTGGCATCTCCGAATTGCGAGCATCACTACTCTTGTGCTTTGGGGCCATTATTAAGTAAAAAAAGGGGGACTTGAACACAGACACTGCAATACTGGGACAGTCTGATAACCGAGACGGCTACTAAGCCACTAACGGGCGGGTAGTGCATACAGCGTGGATCCACGGGACAAAGGGATGATTCACGTCCTGGTTAGGATGGAACAGGACGGGGTGAGATTTCATCATGCTACTCAGAACAGCATGCAATTTAAAACTTATGAATTGTTTATTTCTGGAATTTCCCTTTAATATTTTTGGACCATGGTTGACCGAGGTAACTGACACCAGGGAAAGTAAAACTGTGGAGGAGGGGGCACTACTTAGGTATGATGCCCAAAGAGACAGACAAATCAGTGAAACAGAATGGAGAATCCAAATTAGGCCCAAATATATACTGAAGTTTAATCTATAGTAATGGCAACATTTCAAGTTAGTCAGAAGATCATGGATTATACAACAAAAGATGCTGGGATAACTGGCTAGCCCTTTGGAAAAAAAAAAAAATACCCAGCCTTCTTCCTAATACCAAAATATATCCCAGAGATCAGTGGTTTAAATATTTTTTAAATGGTTAAGATGCTAGGAAAAACGTATTTATATAAAAAATTGAGGAATATGAAAACCTAAAAAAACAGAGATTAATTTGACCTTGGGTAAAATTTTTTAAATGGTAATGAACACCATAAACAAAATCAAAAGACAAACTGTAACATATGACCAAGAGCCAAGGTCTCTACTGTACAAAGAACTCTTTCATATCACTAAGAAAATAGCTGAACTTAGTAGAAAAATGGGCAGAATAAATGAATAAACCATTCAAATAAAAAAGAACATGAAAAGATACTCAAGCTCACTAATGATTAAAGAATTCAAGCGATAACGCTGACATTTCTTTTAAACTATAAAGTCGGTAAAATTTAGTAATTGAAAATACTGAGACGGAGTAGGAGTGTGGAGGAGCTAGTCAGTGGCCAAGGATGCAGGGCTGGACAGAGGGAGAGGGAATCATGAAAAAGTCCGGAGCCTGCCGGCCTGATGGCCAAGGAATCTGGGTGGCCAGGGAGGCTTGGGGGGCTGCCTGGAGGCGTGGGCTGACAGAGCAGTCACAAATGCGGGATGGTGAGAGGGATGCTGAGCTGGTGGGCATAGAAGACAGAAGGCAAGGTTGGGAGATGAGTTACCTCAAGTAAATAAGCAAATCAATTGAACAAATAAGTAAAAATATTGAGGATAACGAGATTTTCACTGCCTACCAAGATATTTACAAACATAAACGGAGAAGGCTAGAAAGAACCCTGAGGTGTTGGATTGACATCGGAGGTATCAATATGAACTCATGTTCTATAATATATGTACAAATAGATATGGAAATAATTTACAGATGAGTAAATGACTATATGTGTGTGCATACACATAGATAGATAGATGATAGATAGATAATAGATTACATAGGTACATACACACATATAGATACATAGATACACAGATAGATAGAAGCAATGACAGCCCAGTAGCAGTGAGCACACTGAGTGCCCATATCCTGATTTTAAATATCATCCTCCACTGAAATGAACCACGGCTAATCAAAGAAATGACTGATCCCAAGGCTGAGGCAGGGAAAATGCAAGATAAGAAGATGAACCTAGAAATTGCTCAGAAATTGTGCCAGAGAGTAATGATCATTGAATGATGGAGTCATGTCAAAAGGACACAGCAGACACTGTGTCCTTGAAGGGGCTCCCACTGGCCAAACCTGGGACAATTTGAGCATCCAAATAAATAATGATAGAAATGAATTATAAAACAATAAGAATCCATGAGCTGTGGCTGATACAAATAAATGAGAGAAAGGGAAAAGCTTTTCCTCACAAGAGAAGGCTGGTTAATGAGTGCAGAAGGAATGATGGGAATAGAAAAGCCCCATTTGGCAAGTGTCAGAGAGGTGGTTGATTCAGCAGAAGTCATCCAAGGAGGAGGTTTCACAAGGAACAGAATATTGACATAATCCCAGAAAGTCTCCCCACAATATACTGATCAATTATAAAAGGGAAATGGTGTGTTTCAGGCGGAGAAACCTGGCCGACACCCACGTGACCAGGAGAGAAAGGTTAACATCTCCAGGGTGGGATGGGTCACTGCCCTGTGCCACCTGACATGGTGCTCAGAGAGAGCACAGCGTCGTTTCTGTGGTCTTCCTGCCCAGCAAGCACGGCCTGAGTCTGGAATTGAGGAAACATCAGGCGGATCTGGGTTGAGAGTCATCCTAGAGCACGTGAGGCCCGTGTCCTTTAGAACTGCTGAGGGCTCAACAGACAAGGGAAAATGGAGGAGCTGTTCCAGATGGGAGGAAACAGAAGGCGCATAAGGACTAAATGTAATAGATATTCCTGGAGAAGATCTTGGACCAGAAGGGAAAAGGAACATTGTGGGGACAGTTGGGTGGAATGGAGTCTGCGGACTGGATGGTGGTATGGGTGCCAAAATTGGTGTCTTGATTTGGAGGGCTGAATGGGGGTTCTGTAGCAGAATGAATGTGGTCTGGGGAAATACACACTGCAGTGTTTAGAGATGATGGGATATTATGTCTGCAGCTTGCCCTCCAAAGATTCAGAGAAAGAGAGAGAGAGCATGAATGTGATAAAATGTTAACAATTTGAGAATCTGGGTGAGGGGTATATGGGAGTTCTAGGGACTTTTTTTGTATTGTTCTAGCAACTTTCCCATAAGCTTGAAATTTCAAAATACATTATTTTAAAAAATACTTAATGTTAGTGAAGGAACAGAAAAACAGACTCTCTGGTGACAGGATTGTAATTTGGTACAACTTGCAGAAAAGGCAATTTGGCAATATCTATCAAAATAAGCTTTTCTCTGAGTCTAAAAAGTGCATAAAGTATGCAAATATATATATGGTATAAGAATATTCAGTGCAGAACAGATATGAACTTGAAAAATTGGAAACAACCCAAGTCCTAGTACCCATTAGTGGTCATTGAAAAAGTTAATCACGTCTACACAACGTAATTCTCAGCTACCCTGAAATAACGAAGTATCGTTCAATGGACAAACATAGAAAGCTGTTTACGATATAGTTTTGAAAAAAAATTCATTTATCATTAATCTGATTATTAATTCAGCAAATATTTATTGACTCCTACTATGTACAAGGTATCTGGCAAGGTATTAGATTTATAAAGATTAATAAAGTACAGTGTTTCCCCCTCTGAACCTTAAATTCTAGTTGAGAAGACAGACATATAGACAAATAATATTTGTGGTGTCTTAGGTGAAAAGTGCAAGCTGTAGAATAATTTTCATAGAATGCTATTTGGAAAAAAACAATTACGCGAATGGTAATGTGTGTAGGTACATCTATGGTGACAAAGAGCCTGCGTGATATATTCTACTCTGTTATCAGTGGCTCTCTCTGGGGAAGGAGTTAAAATGGGGGAATTTCACTTTCCATAGTGTTTTGAAATTTTTACAATGAGGATGTATTGCTTGTATAATCGGGGGGAGGGGGAAGCAATAAAAATACCTGTGACTAAGAAGAAATAAACAACATAATGCTACCTGAACACAAAGCAAGGAAAAGATTGGTCTTCGTCTCTAAAATCGAGATGCAGCCTCGCCCCAGGAGAGATTGACCTAAATTATTATTAATTTCAGTTGTAGGCCTGAGCGCTTTGCCATGTCTGCAATTTTAAAAAGTAAACAAACATCTTGTTCTCCAGATAATCCTGAACTGTTTATATTTGGTCTTCCTGAGAAAGGATGTTTTGTGACTCACCAGGGCTGAAAGGAGGAAAGGGCTGGCTCTGCACAGTTCTCAGCTTTGCCTGCTGCCGAGGCCTGCCCGCTCCGGCCCCTCATTTTAGCCAGGATCCCCTCTCTAGGCTGGAAAATCCCGGGATCCAAGCCCCTCCTTCCTCACCTCTAACTCCACCAATAACAGGGGATCTTAATGGAGGGGGTTAGTAAGCATAGATATGAAAAAAAATTACATCTATTTCTTTACTCACCTCTAACTGAAATTCAGCATTTCTCTCTCTTGTGAATGCCGACAACAAACCCCCGTATTTGCAGTTCCCGTGACTTTGTCACCACGAGAAATCACAGATATTTTCATGTCACATTACTGTCACTGCTGCTCTCTCGAAAGATCGTTGACACTCATCACCACTTTAAAATGATGATACTAATTAGACCTGTCCCTCGTTCTTGTTATTTAGTGTGTTAATAAAGAAGTACATTTATTACTATCTCGAAAATATGTATTTTTAATATTTTGATAGCTGTATTTCAATATAATTGGAATCCTTTGTAACTGAATGTATTTTTTTAATGTGTTTAAAAGATTTGCTCAGAGAAGGCCAGGGCTCAGAAAGGTTAGGAATCTTTGACCTTAAGGATTGCAAAGGGTTGAGGAGACCTTACAGATCACGCCCAGACCCTCCTGCTGCGGACTGAATGTTTGAGTCCCCCGTTTCTTATGTTGAAGCCTAGTTCCCAAGGTGACGGTTAGGAGGCGGGGCTTTGGGGAGTGATTAGCTTTGGATGAGATGATGTGGGTGGAACCCCACGATGGGGTCGGCACCCTTACAAGGGGATGCAGAGCCCAGCGCTCTCTCCCGACACTACATCTCCCTGCCTCGGTCTCAGACTTCCCAGCCTCCAGAACTGTGAGAATACAGGTTCATTGTTTAAGCCACCCAGTCTCAATTCCCTGTCCCTGTGGAATTTAACTCTAATGGGGGGCAACGAATGATGTACAAATAAATTAAATATATAGGTAGCGATGTGTACCATAGAGAAAAACAAGGTAGAGCAGGCGAATCAGAAATGTGAGGGTGAAAAGGGGGTTGCACTTTGAAATCAGTCATCAGGGAAGGTCTTTGGGCAAAGACCTGAAGTCAGTAAGGAAACAAGCCGTGTAGATGTCAGGGGTGAGGAAGGGTGTTCCAGGCAGAGGGAACAGCAAGTGCAAAGGTTCAGAAGCTTGAGAGAACATGTGGCAGTTGAAAACTGCACAGTAGGTGCAGCTGGAACAAAAGGGGGTGGGAGCCGGTGGTGAGAAATGAGCGTGGAGAGGTAGTCAGGGACCACGTCAGGAAAAGCCTTGTGGGCTCGGTGCTAAGGGAGTTCCAGAGGGAAGCTACCCAATCAGACTGTGTGTGTGGACGCAGGGCTGGGGGCAGGCGGGAGGCAGGAGCCTGGTGCTGAGGCTGTGACAATTGCTGGGTGCTGATGATTAACATAAGGGGAAGCAGACGATGCCAGAAGGAGCGTACCAGTGTCCTGTGGCTGCTATAACACATTGCCACCAACTAGGGGACTTAAAGCAACAGAAGTTCATTCTCTCAGTGCTGGAGGCCAGAAATCTGAAATCGGTGTCAGCAGGGCTGCGCTCCCTCTGCAGGCTCTAGAGCAGACTCTGGTCCTCGCCTTCCAGCCTCTGGCGGCCACCGCATTCCTTGACTTGTGCCACACCCCTCCAGTCTCGCCTCTGTGGTCGCACTGTCGTGTCTTCTGTCTGTCGGATCTCCCTCTGCCCCCTCCTGCAAGGACAGCTATGACTGTATTTAGGGCCCACCCAGATAAGCCGGGGTAATCCTCCCATCTCAAAATCCTTAACACAATCACATCTGCAAAGACCATTTTTCCACGTTCGGTAACACTGACAGGTTCCAGGGATTAGGACCCGATATCTGTTCTTCAGTCTACTGTGGGTGTTAAAGGAAGACTGTCCAGCCTGGAGGACCACCACAGCCAGGCTCCTCCCACACGGCCACTGATGACCTCCACGCTGCTAATCGCAGGGCTGATGCTCGCTGCCTCTGACGTGACCCATGGCAGCACAGTTCTCCTCCTACCCACCAGCCCCTCCTTCCCAGTGTCCTCTGCTGACCCTCCTCCCCAAGACCCTGAGACTCAGCCACTGGTGACCATCCAGGCCGTGGCTTTATGTCCCTACATGCCAGTGACTCCAGCCCAGACCTCGCTCCCCAACTCAAGCTCCACAAATCCGGCTCGCTCTCGACATCTCCACTTGGATGTCACGGAGGCATTGCAACCCCCACGCGTCCCATCTGGACTCCTGGTCCCCCCGCACCTGCTCCACCCACAACTCATCTCAGCTGTCGGCAACTCCACACTTCAGCTGCTCAGGCCAAAACCTGGGCGTCACCCCAGACCCCTCCTTTCCTCTCACACCCCACATCCAATCCATCAGCAGGCCTCGTTGGCTCGATCTTTGAAATGCAACCCAAATCAAACCGTTCCTCACCGGCTCTGCTCCCCCGGCCCAGCCCCAGCTGCCATCTTCTCCCACCTGGATTTGGTGGCCGCCTCCTCACTGGTCTCATTGTCCGCTTTGAGTGAGCCTTTCAGAAGGCAAATCAGAGTACATCCCTCCTCTGCCATTTCTCTCAGAGTAAAAGCCAGGTACTGCAATGTCTTGCGAGGCTCTGCGTGTCCTCCCCCTCTCTGCTTCCTCTCTGACCTCTTCTCTCTCCTCTCCACTCACTCTTTGCTATTCCATGAACATGCAAGGCCCATCTCTTCCTCAGGGCCTTTGCACTGGCTGTTCCCCTTCCTGGAATGCTCTTCCCTCCAATATCCCTGTGACTAATTCCCTTGATCCTTTAAAGTCCTTGCTCCAGTGTCAGCTTCTTCAAAAGGCCTACTCTGACCATCCTATCAAAAATTCCAACCTACCCCCACTTCTAAGATTCCCAATTCCTCTTACCCAGCTCTATTTTTTCTAGAGCACTTACCATCCTCTAACATATATTATTGGCTGATATTTTATGTTTACTGCTTAGTCTGTCTCCCTGAGATAGAATGTAGAAATTGCTGTCTCTCTTGTTCAGTGGCTCCTCCTTTGAGCCTAGAACAGTGCCTGGTACATAATAGGTGCTCAATAAGTGTTGAATGACCAAGAGAGTGAATCACTGGGCTTGGGGCTGAAGAAGAGAGTTCAGGACGACAACTTCTGGGAGTCCAATTCCAGGCTCCGAGAGCCCTCTGTCTCCAGGTAGGGGACAGAGAGGGCAGGGGCTCAGGTTTGGGTGTGCTATGTTTGAGGTGACCTGGGCCCACAGGGGAGACCTCCTGGGGCAGCTGGGACAGGAACGTGGACAGAAATCTGCTGAGCCAAGGAGCCTGGCCTGAATGACAAACCCAAACACCCAACCCCAGAGTCAGACACAAATCCCAGCTCCTCCCAGCACTGACCACGAGACTGTAGGCAGGTTCTCTCATCTCGCTGAGCCTCGGTTTCCTCATCTGTAAAATGGGGCAATCACCGTGCAACCTCCTACGGGGTCAGTGAGAGGATTAAACCAGATGATACTCAGAGCACTGAGCGTGTGGCAGATGCTCCCGTCTCCTTTCCAAGGGCCGGGTGGCAGGGCCCCAGGAGGCCGCCTGGGGATCCCGTTCATCTCCCAGCCCCGAGCCCCTCGGGCCCGCATGGCACAGCCTTCCGACCGCTCTCTCAGAGGGCCCCACCTCCCCAAAGCCCTCATCACTCCAGCTGCACCCCGTCTGGAGCCCGCGTGACAGTTACAGCAGCCCCTGGTGCGGAGGCTGCCCAGCAGTTGAGCTAATGGGCCTCTGACCCACTTTTCTAGCGGAGTCATTACCTCCCATTATTAAGTGAGAGAACTATGAAGGAGCAGTCAGCACAGCCCCGAGAAGTGTCTTCTTCTTCTAGACTCATCACTGGGGTCCCGCCTCTTTGCCCTCATGGGGGTGGGTGGAACGGAAGGTACCATCACCCACACTTAAGTATCTGGGTCTCATTTTCCTCATCTACAAAATGGGGACCAGAACCCCTAACCCACAGGTTTCTAGGAGGTCCCTGAAGGGTGATGGAAGTGAAGGAGCCTCCTGCCCGCGGAGGGCCACACTCACGTGGAGGCTGGTTGGCAGAGACGCGTCACAGGCGGGAGGGGCTGGGATCTGGGTCAGCCGCCCCCTGTCGGTGAACTCTGGCCTCAGCAGCTAAAGGTGGGACCCGGACACAATGTGCTGACCCCAGGACCGTGTCCACCAGGAGACAGAGTCTCCGTGCTTATGCTTGTCTCAGCCTTGCCTGCCTTCCACGTGGTCCCATTCCAGCCACCCAAGGAGGGGCAGACGCCGGCATTCCCTCCCTGCCCGCGAACCCAGAGCTTCCAGCTGATGCTCGCTCGGAGGATGATCACGGCCGGCCGGTAGGCTCAATAAGAGGCTGTGCCTGACCCTTGTGTGGGCCACATCTCTCCTGAGAGGCCAGGGATGGAGCCGTGCTGGGGCCGCTCTGCAGGCGGTGAGTGACCTTGGATCCCTTCACGGCAGGTGATGTGGGATAAAGCCAACAGCCTGCATTCCCTGGAGCCAGACACTGCCCGTCTCTGAGCCTCAGTTTCCCCATCTGTTGAATGAGGTTCTGGACAGATAATCCAGAGGTGTGCTGTCCAATACCATAACCACCAGCCACACGTGTCTTGAAAGTGTAAAATACACTCCAGATTTCTAAGACTTAGTCCAAAAAAAACCCAAAAACATAAAATATCTCATTAATAAGTTCTATTTTGACTACCTGTTGAGATGATAATATTTTGGATATATTGGGTTAAATGCAATACAGTATTAAAATTAATTTCACCAGTTTCTTTTTACTTTTAATGTGGCTACAAGAAATTTTAAAATTATATATGTGGTTTGCATTATGTTTTTTGCTGGATGGCGCTGCTCTGGAGACCTAAGTTTAAATCTTTTGAGGGGTGTGTGGACATGGGTACCCACGTGCGTGTGTGATGTGTGCGTGTGTGTGCTGTGTGCTGAGGTATGAAGTTGTCAGGAATGTGTGAGCACAAATGTGTACACACAGATGGTGTGTACATCCCTGGGTGTGTTGGAGCATGCTGCAGAGGGAGGATTTGGGAAGAGGAAATGTCTCAGAGCCCCAGGCTTGCCTGCCCCTGACCACAATCCACATGAGTATGGCCCTCCGCGGGCAGGAGTCTCCTTCACTTCCATCACCCTTCAGGGACCTCCTAGAAACCTGTGGGTTAGGGGTTCTGGTCCCCATTTTGTAGATGAGGAAAATGAGACCCAGATACTTAAGTGTGGGTGATGGTACCTTCCGTTCCACCCACCCCCATGAGGGCAAAGAGGCGGGACCCCAGTGATGAGTCTAGAGGAAGAAGACACTTCTCGGGGCTGTGCTGACTGCTCCTTTGTAGCTCTCTCACTTAATAAGCTTCACAACAGGCTGGAGGGTACAAATGAGGAGACTGGGGCTCAGAGAGGTGAAGTCATCTCACCCCCACAACCGTCATTCTCAGACACCACTGTCCACCCAACGGCTTCACAAACTAAAGAGTGGAGGGGTCGTCCCTGCCTCCGTCCTCTCCCGCACCCTTCACACCTACCCCACTCATCACCAGCTCCTGTGAGGTCCACCTCTTAGATTCCTCTCTGCTGTCATCTCTTCATCCCTCCCAACCCCACCCCAGCCAAGCCCTCATCAGCTCTTCGCATTCATTCTCCCCAAAGCCACTAGAGGGAGCTTTTCAAATCACAAATTAGATTCAACGCTCCCCTGCTTAAAATCCTTTGTGGGTGCTCAGTGCTCTCAGGATAAAGACTGAAAGCCCTAGTAAAGGCTCGCAGGCTCTCCCTGCGCTGGCCCCAGCACATCTCTCCAGCCTCATCTCTCACCATGCTCCCTCTGGATCACTCTGCTCCAGCCCCACCAGCTTTGTTCAGCTCCCCAGATGCACCACCATCGTTTCACCACAGGGCTTTTGTATGTGCTGTTCCTTCAGCCTGGGATGCTTGTCCCTCCTGTTGTTGCCTAGCTACCACTGACTCATCTTTCACAGCTCAGCTCAGAGTCATTTCCTCTGTGAGGCTTCCCTTGACTAATATAACAATGTGATAATGATGATGAAGTGATGATGATTGTTAAAAAGGGACATTTTTAACTTTTACCATGTGCTCAGAACATTCTAAGCACTTTGCATGCATTAATGCATTTAAACTTCACAAGCAACCTATGAGGCGGGCACCTTAATCATCTCCATGTTACAGATGAAGAAACTGAAGCACAGCAAGGTTAATCAATTTGCTGGTAGTCACACAGAAGTTTAGCTCCAGAGCCCTCCCTCTCTGGACCAAATCCCATGTTATACACACCCAGCACCACGGTCCTCTCCTTCACAGCATCATCGTGCATCATCATCACCACAGCTGACCCTACTGGGCAATTAGTGTAGCCCAGGCACGTTACACGCATCTTATGAGCTTTATCACTGTCGTAATTTTACATTCGTTTGCAGGATTTTGACTACCTGACAGTTCAAGTTGCTCACATTCTTAGTCATACCCCGTTTCGTTTATATCCACAACAGAATATCGGTGAAGGACAGGAAGCTTGAGGACAGTGAATCTGAAATACAAGTTAATCAGCATCACTGAAATGATGATAGCGCGTGTAAGAACCTCATGGTAACATTCACTGGCGCCACCTGATCACAGTCCTTATAAAGCACGTCCCTGTGCTCCCAGCACCTCAGAAACCAATTCCAAAGAGAGAAAATTCAGGCATGAGGACAACCAATTTGACTTTTCATTTATTGAAAGGAAGAAAGGAATCCACAATGTGTTCCTTGACTAGGTCTTACCAACACCAGCCTGGAGCCTTCTCTCCTGTTTAGTCAATTTGAAACGAAACCTCAAAATTAAGTAATAAGCCAGTGGCCTTTATTTTAGCCACAAGATGCAAAAATCCCTAACATCAGGTCAGGAAAGCAGCTTTTCTCTGTTTCAATGATGGAAATGTGATTAAACGTCAATCTACATTTTAATATGCGTTTGTTCCCCAAATCAAACATGATATGTCGTTTAAAGATGTATTTGTCAGCAAACTGTGCAGTTTGTTACAGAATTAATTCAAAATAAATTAATTGTGTGTATCTCTTTTTAAGGAGCAAGATAAAAACGTCTCTTTCTATATAACAGTTGTATTAAACGTGAACTTTGTAATACAATCTTTAATAGTATGCTGATCTAAATAATTAACTACTTTTTAATATATACCATACGAAAGAAATGAGATAGATTATAAATCTTCTAAGATGGTTGGAGAGATTCTTTTTACCATGAGTGGGGAATTAGTTTTACCACTGATGGGTACTTTTTTGAGGCTCAGTTGGGTGGAAGGACTGTACAGATAGGATGGGACTGGCCACTTTATGCAGCTGGTCACTCGGGGCAGAATGGAGGCCACAAGCCAGGTCTCCTCCCTCCCAGCCTGGACTGGGCTCAATCCTAAATCCTAAAACAGCCCCCCCAAAACCTCTCACCTGGAGGGTCTCCCACCCACTACCCACCCACCCCCACCCTCTACTCTCACTGGCATCTCTCACATCCCTGCTGGCCATGTCTTTGGTCCTATGGTTCCCTCACCTCCTCCAGGAAGTCCTCCTGCCTCATCATCAGAGCTCATCCCCATCCTCAGCTCCTGCTGAGTGTAGTTATTTAACCGTGTCATGCCTGGGCCTCTCTTCTCCCTCCCCCACTGGACTGTGGCCTCCTCCAGAGGCTGGCTGGACTCCCACATCTCTGAGCCCTCCATGTCCAGCCCAGGGGAAGGGCTCACTGTAAACAGAGGCTGTGTCAGCCCTCAGCTCCTGCAGGACTGGGATCTCTCCTAAGCTGGACTCACACACTTCCTGAGGGACAAGGTCGCTGGGTCCAGCTGGGCCACAAGGGTGGACAGAAGCCTTATTTAGAGCTGGACATGCTGGAGAGAACTCGGGCAAATCACTTGCCCCTTGGGGGCCTCAGTGTTCTCACCTATCAAATGGGAGAAAAGTCCCCGCCCTGGCCCAGAGGAAGTCTCAAATACCCAGAAGTCAGCCTTGGTGGATGTCCTTTCCTCCACCAGCTATATCTGGGTCTGACCTTGGCTCACACTGTCATCACTCCGTCCCCAGACCAAGCCGCCAGCTCCTCTCACTGGGCTCCCTGCAGCCACCCTGCCCCCACCTTCAGTCCACTCTGGAGCCAGAGATCTTGTACAACCTAAGCTAGCTCATGTCCTCTTCTGCTCTGACCCCTCCAGTGCCCCCCGCCCCCATTTCCTCACTCAGGGCTAAAACGCCCTCATGCTCTGATCCTGCTGACCTGGCCAAGATCAAACCGCCCCGCTCTCTCCACGCCCCCACTCTCCCACCACACATGGCAGGAACGGGAACCTTCTCTTAGTGCCACAAGGTGTCAAGCTCTCACTCACCCTTGAGCCTTGGCGCGTGCCTGGAGCACATCCTCCCCGTCTTCAAGCAGCCAGCTCCTCCTCCCGTCCTTCTGCTCTAAGCCTCAAATCTCCATCCCTCAGAGGGGCCTTCCCGGACCGCCTCTCCGTGCCCTCTCCATGCCCTCAACCACAGCAACATTTGTTACCTTCAACGCACAGGTCACAATGAGTAATTAACTAATTAATTAACTTCCCGCCTTAATGTCTGTGTCACCCACAAGGTTTGTCCTGCTCGCTGCTGTTCCCCCAGCATCTGAAACAGAGCCTGGCACATAGTAGGTGCTCAGTAAATATTTGTTGAATGAATGAATGAACAAAGAGCTGGGGTGATTGTGTGTGGTACCCGCTGAAGGCCTTGATGGAAGCAAGGGGAGGTTATTTGTAAATAACACAAAACAGACTTACAAATAACTCTCCCCCTTGAAGAAGGTTCTCTGCAGCTTGACCTCTGGCCACCCCCAGACGCCAGCTCTGCAGACCCTGCCTCGTCTCCCCCAGGGTTCATCCAGGATGGACACGCTCCACTCCACTCAGCCACGCTGGTCCAGGACTGGTCAGATCATGAGCAAAGGGTATTCTAAAAACAGCGTCGGAAAAATCGCCACCCTGACCTCAACTGGTGGGAATGTGGTTAGCTCCGTGACACAGAATTACCACCCCTCAAATGCCACTGTGAGAGAAGCGTCCCCTGGGCTGAGCCTCTGTGGCCTCAATGTGCAAAATGGAGATAATTCCACCCCTCACGAGGTTGTGAGGCTAAGATGCCAGAATTCATGAAAAGAACCCTGCGTGGTACCTGGTGCATGGCCACCCTCGGGACCCACATTAGTCTTTCTCCAGTCCCACCCCTTCTTCATTCCCTTGGCAGTCTTCGAATCAGGAAAATTCTGGAATGCAGACTGTGTCTCTCGGTATTCAGAACCAATTACCACGTTTCCGTGGGTGTCTGGCTACCTCTCGGGGCCATCAAGCTTCTTAATTAATTATGATCTGAAAGGGTTTGATGTTCCAGGAATAAAAAGGCATGAGGAAGCCAAGACTATTTTAAGGAACGTTAATTATTTAATGGACATTATTCGTAGAAAATTGGGACTAACTGTTAAATATAAATTTAAGGTTGGGAGCACTATGATTATTTTAACCCTGAATCCCATTCTCTCTCGCCCATTATCAAGAAGAGGCTAGAGGTCTAGCACAAGAAAGAGAAGGTTCTAGCCTAATTTCTGCCACGGACTTGCTGTGTGACCTTGGATAGGTCACTGCCCCTCTCTGTGCCTCAGTTTCACCATCTGTTAGGGTCTGTACTAGATGGTTTCCCAGGTGCCTAAGCACTGACACTCTCTGGAATCAGAGACGAGTGCCACTGGAGCTGGGATCGTCTCAGGGTACGTCAGAAATTCCCCATCCTGGGCCCCACTTCTGAGGTTCTCATTCAGTGGATCTGGGGTGGGCCCCAGAATCTACATTTTAATAAAGCTCAGAGTGAACCTGTCCCAGAGGTCTTTGGGCCACTCTTTGAAAAGAGCTGGCTGTGACTCTGGGACATCCAGAAAGGACCTGTCAGAGGAAATTTGGACATGAAAGATATTCATTTTTATTAGCTGCTTGCATGCCGAAAGGGCATGTTAAACTATATTCAAATGAATTTGCCTAGTCCTTGATTTTTCTCTTCATCACAGTTCATGTGGTGAGTTCTAGGGCCAAAAACATAAAAATTTTCCCTTGTAATTAGCTCCTAATCAGTTCACTACAGTGACTCCCCAAGGAGAAGTCATAATTCCTGTCCAAAGGAACTGAAGATGAAACACACACACAGCTAAGGTCTCTGCAGAGAATTCACATATACGGATGTCCTGAACACACAGAGAAGCTTGAATCTGAAACCCTGGGAAGAAATCCACCCATCCACCTACCCATCCATCCATCTATTCATCTATCCACCCTCCCATCCATCCATCCCTCTAGTCATCCACCCACCCATTCATCCATCGATCCATCCATCCAGTCATCTACCCACCCATCCATCCACTCACCCATCCATTAATCTACTCATCTCTTCATCCATCTATCCATTCAAGACACGCTTATTGAGGACCTACTATGTGCCAGGCACTGGAGTATGGATGGTAAACAAGACAACTTGGTCTCTACCAGGGATACAGATGTTAAACAAGTAAACAAACTAAATAATTACAAACTGTGAAAAAAAGCTATGAGGAATCAAATAGGTCTCTGAAATAGAGAATGGCAGAGTGGGAGAGGAAGAAACCTACCTTGAGAGAGTAATCAAGGGAGACTTCCCTGAGGAGATGACATTAAAGCTGAGATCTGAAGGATGAGAAAGCACGTAGGAAAAGTCTTTCAGACAGAAAGAAGAGTAAATGCAAAGACTGTGGGCATCAACTGCTTGGGAACCTGGAACCCTCCCTAGTCCACCTCCCCTCCCAAGTGGTCAAATGATCTTCAAGCTTCTACTCACACACTTTAGGTGACAGGGAACTCACTGCCTCTAGGAACTGCCCACCCCATGGTTGAGCACTTTGATAGGTGAACACTGTAACATCCACTAACTGGTCCAGGTTATGACCTTAAGGCTGCCCCAGTTGCTCCAAGTTGGTCCACAAGACAGCTTTGGACAGCTGAAAACAATGATGCCCCCAGGTAAGCCCCCTCTTTGCCCGAGGCACCACCCTACCTCCTTCAGTCACTCTCCATCGGCCATCCTAACTGCTTCCCATGGCGTCTGTTCTATGCCCCATGTTCACCTTCTCCTATGAGCACAGAACTGATGAGGTCTGACCAGGATTGCAACAAGCAGGGCTCTCACCTCCTTTATTCTGGGTGTTATTCCTCTATTAATGCCGCTCAGGGCATTGGAGTCTTTTCTTCTTCCTTCACACTGATAAGGTGGTAATCATTACCCAGAGGAATATCTGGCTCTTGTTTCCTCTAACCCTCGGGCTCCAGTTACCGCTGTCCGTGCATGGCTCAGCTGACCGTGTGATCAGTGCTTGGCCTGAAATCTACAGGCTTGACGGCCCCCTCACTGCTGAGCGTGCTCCTACAAACACCCAAGGATGGCAGAAGTCGTGTCTGTGTTCCTCTGCACAGTATCCCTGGCACCTGGCCTGTGGCTGGGACACAGTAGGTCCCTAATAAGTACCAGGTGAATGGCTGACAGACAAGTGAATGAACAACCAGCCGACCAGGGCTCTGCTCCTGACTGCCTCTTCCCAGCTGGGGAAGTTTCTCAGCCCCTCAGAGCCTCAGTTTCTTCGCCTACAAATGGGTCTCTTAGTTCTGTTCATAGATAACAAGGTATGGACACAACTGGTGACAAAGCCTGGTGCACAGAGGGTACTGGAGAGACACTGTTTCCTGGGCCTGGGCCTGGTCCCCTGTGGGCCACTTGCAGCCAGGCCTTAAGGCACCTTGTTGGTGCTGAGCAGGGGTCTCTGGGTCCTGGGGCTCAGCAGCTTTGGTGTCAAGGAGAACAATAGCTAACGTTTATTGAGCCCTCACCGTGCACCAGGCGTGTGGATTTATTCATTGTGTCCTCACAACAGCCCAATGAGATGGACACAGCCGACACCTGCATTTTACAGGTGATGACACTGAGGCACAAAGAGATTAAGTTTAACGACCAGTAAGTGGCAGAGCTGGGTTTCACCTCTAGATGGCTTCAGGTTCCCAGTGCTGTTCAAACCCTTGACTAGTGCGCTGGCTCTGACGGTGGGTCTTCCTCCCTGAGGCTGAGGAAGGGAGCAGGTGCTGAAGGCCCCCAGCCCTCAGGGCTTGGTGGAGCTGACCGTGCCTCCATCCCCACCAGCCTTGAGCACAGAGAGGATGGAAATGACCTTGTGGAGGGGTCTGGAAAGGTGTTTCTCGTGATTTGATTGTATCCTGTGCTTGACTATTTTTGTGCATTCATCAAACGCTTACTGTGCACCTGAGTCTGTTAGATGATGCCACAAGTGTTATCTCACCTGTCCCCATAGCAGGGACATGAAAGAAGCACCTCTTGCCCCCATCTTACAGATGAGAAAGCTGAGGCTTCAAGGGCCAGAGGTTTCCGTACTTGCCGCACCCAGAACATGCAGCCCCGGTTTGGCCTAGGGGCCTGGCCTCTGTCAGAGGCCTGGAGGGGAGGGTTTGTGGGGAGGAGGGAGAATGGGGCAAAGGTCAGGCAGTGTGGGGAAGAGGAGTACAGGGCAGCCGGGCAGGCATGGCCTTAGGCAGGCTTGGACTCCTCGGCCTCGGCCGCGTGAAACCGCAGGCAGGTTAGGTGGCCTTCCTGAGCCTCACGATCTTCGTGAGCAGAGCACGGAGAAGTCACAACCTGTCACCACACAGATGATAAGAGAGAATGTAGCAGACTTCCAGGCAGGTAACTGGAACTCAGGAATTTTAGGGAGATAACGGGAGGTGAAGGACGGGTACTGGGAGGACAAGGAGAACACGGGAGTATCCGCCATTGTAGAAGGGACAGTCGAGTGTAGGGGAAACCTGGGCCGCTGCGTTACCGCTTCTCAGCGCGCTCCCTGCACCCTCCTCGGGTCTCCACCACACCGCCTCCATGCCACACCGTGAGAAACACCCAACCACACCATCCGTGCTAGGATCCTCACTTCTGCAGCAGTAGCCCCACGGTGTTAGGATTACTCCTGGGTCGGCAGCCCCACTGGACTGAACTCCCCTATCTCAGGAATGTCTACCCCACCCGGGTGCTCAATGAATGCGCTGAATGGATAAACTTAAAAATGAAACATGTCCTCAAAAAATGAAACACAGAATTACCATTTGATCCAGCAATTTCACTTCTGGGTATATCCTCAAAAGAACTGAAAGCAGGGTCTCAAAGAGATACTTGTCCACGCAAGGTCGCAGCAGTGTTACTCACAACGGCCAAAGGTGGAAGCAACCCAAGTATCTGCCGTCAGGTGAACGGATAAGTAAAATGTGGTCAATATATATGTATACAATGGAATATCATTCAGCCTTGAAAAGGAAGGGAGTTCTGATACACACTACAACATGGATGACCCTTGAGGACATGACTGAAATAATGTCTAATTGAAATAAAGCTAATTGAAATAAGCTTGTCATAAAAAGACAAATACTATATGATTTCACCTATATGACGAATCAAGAGCAGTCAAATTCATAGAGACAGAAAGTAGAATGGTGGTTGCCAGGGGCTGGGGGGGCGGGGATATGGGGAGTTGTTGTTTAATGGGTAAAGTTTCAGTTTTGCAAGATGAAAAGAGTTCTGGAGATGAGTGGTGGTGGTGGTTGCACAACAATGTGAATGCACTTAACACTACTGAACTGTACACTTAAACATAGTTAAGATGGTAATTTTATGCTGTGTGTATTTTATCACAATTTTTAAAAACTGACTATACCTAGAGGCAGGGGCATGGACTGTTTGACCCAGAGTTTCTACAATCATGTGAAAATACAATAGACCACAGTCCCAGAGCCAGACAGGCCTTTTATTCACAATCAGCAATGAAAGAGGGTTCATTAGATATCTAATGATTGATCTTAAAATTCTCATTGAAAGACCTGATATGTGTATTCAGAGTCAGCTTGCCCTTCAATTAACTAAAAACCACTTATGACAGGAATTCATACATAATCGCTATCAGTGGAGTCAACTTGTCAGAATATTCCAAGCATTTAATTGACTTTTTAAAAGAATAGCTATAGCAAGCTAATTAAATATCAAGTTAGGGAATGTGTTAATTGATATTTAATAAGGATGTCAATTGATGTCTAACTAGCCAATATGTCTCTTAAAATATGTCAATTAGATGCCTAAGGATCCTTCTCAAGGGGATTAGGAATTGAAGGCATTAAGGATGTAATTCGTTAGTTTTTTTAAAAATTACAAATTGCAACACTCCCAGCTGACTTTGCCTGGATCATAGAGCCATTTATGAGCCACTTGGCCTGGTCTCCAAGCTGTCTTTACATACAGATCCATAGAGCCAGAGCAGGCTCTTGTCCAACATCTGTACAAAAGTGGGGCCCAGGAGGGTGAGTGAACTCTATCCAAGCTCTCCACCAAGTCAGGACAGGATTTGCCTCCACTCACCATGGCTCATTTTAAGTGGTCAAGTATAAAGGTCCATGTACAGAGCCCGTACATGGAATATCCACCCTGCCTCTCCACCGCCACCCCTGCCCTAACCTGAGACTCTCCTCCCACCTGGACGCCACCGCAGCTGAAACCCACACAGCCCAGAACCTCTCCTCCCTGTCTGTTCCCTGGTCACAGTAAGAAATTTAATCAGGAGAGCCCTGTACAATTTGGGACCAATAGCAAAAGCTCTCCTGCCTCCCAAATATGCCCACCAAACAATATCAATGATAACAGTCCCTCTATCCATTCTGTCATTCATCCAACATTCACTGTGTGCCAACTGTGTGCCAGGTGGTCTGTCAGGTGTTGGGGATCCAGGCATGGACTCTGTCCTCATGGAGCTCCCAGTCCAGTCGGGAAGAATCAAGAAAAGTGATTCAAAGGTCACTGGGATCAAGTTCATGAGAAGTTTGATATGATGGGCCTGAACTGGTCTGGGTGGTCAGGAAAGGTGCCCAGAGGAAATGATGTTGGAGCTGAGACTGAAAGATGAGTCAGTGGTGGCCAGCTGAGCAGATGGGGAGAAGGAGGAAAGAACATTCTAGGCCCTGAGATGAGAGGAGGCCCAGAGTGTTGGTTTGAGGTAAAGACCTGTAGGCCTTGAAGGCCATCCATAAGATCTGGATTTTGGTCCACTTCTCTACTGCTGTATAATAAACCACCCTAAGCAATTGCCATTTCATGCTTTCTGTGGGTCAGAAATTCAAACAGGGAACAACGTGAATGGCTTGTTTCTGTTCCTCAATGTCTGGAGCCTCAGCTGGGAAGACATGAATGGCTGGAGGTGGGGTGAGTCAGTGGCTGAAGTGAGGGGATCTAGAATCATCTGGAGGCTTCTTCACTTAGATGGCTGGGCTCAGCTGTGACTGTCACCCAATGCACCAATATGTGGGCTTCACATGGCTTGGGCTTCCTCACAGCATGGTGGCCTCATAGTGGTCAAAACATCTTACATAGTAGCCCAGGGTTCCAGGGGCTAATGTTCAACCAACAAGACAGAAGCTGCATGGCCTTCGATGACTTATTCTCGTAAGTCACACAGCATCATTTCCTCAGTGCTCTATTAGCTGAAACAGTCACCGCCTAGATTCAAGGGAGAGAATGTAGTTCACAGCCATGTTTTAAAACCACCAGAGATCTTTATCATGAAAGCAGGGGAAGCTTGTGAAAAGATTTAAGCATGGGAATCATATGATCTTATTTGTGTTTTATGGTCATTCTAACTAGAGGAGAGAAGAGATAGTCAAGGGCAGAATGGAGGCAGTAACTGATAAGGAAATAAGCCATAATAGTGGATGGCGAAGGCAATGGCAGTGGAGATGAAGAGAAGTTGGAAAATTCCAGAGACTTTTTAGACTATAGGATTTACAGGACTTGGTGATGGATCAATTGTGGGGGATGAGGGAGAGGAACTATCAAGGATGACCCCAAGTGCTGCCTTGACTATTGAGGAGACAGTTTCACCATTTCCTGAGATGAGAAACACTGGATGGGGGGCGGGGAGACAAGTTTTAGCAGGGAAGAGTCACTTTTAGTTTTGGACGAGTTGATTTTGAGATGTCTTAGGGGCATCCAGAAGGAGCTGCAAAGTCTTCCATGAGAAATGCAGGTCTAGAGCTCAGAAGAGAGGTGTGAGTTGGAGATATGTGGGAATGGAGGCCATGGACATGGTGGATGATGTCACCTAGGACCAAGCCTTGAACCACTCCAACTGTAGAGGTCAAGTAGAGGAGGAAGAGCAAAGGGAACCATGAAGGAACAGCCAGAGAGCCAAGAGGAAAACCAGGGAGAGGTGGGATCACAGAATCCAAGGGCAGGGGAATTCTCAAGATAGAGAGAGCGATCCGTTCTGTCAGAGGCCACCAAGAGCTCAAGAAAGGTGAGGGTCCTTCTTAAGAAGGGATACTAGAATTTGAACGTAGATGGCCAGACGCCAGACTTCTTTCTCACTTCCATGTGGCACGGCCTCCACGAATTGTGAGCTTCGTACACCTCCACTCAAAATCTCAGCAGGATTAATTCCAAGTCCTGAAGAAATGATTCCAAAGTTCTTCCAGGAAAATCAGGCCTGAAATGCTTTGTAAAGCAAAAGTACTCAGGGAGAGAGATGATAAAACAATGCAATGCCCAAAGGTCCCCCGTAAGAGTGGTCTGAATCTCACTCCTGAGGGCAGGTCTGCCCCCCGGCACATCACCCACCAGGATGGAGAGAGACTGTGATGGGGAAAGCAGGCAGTCTGAGACAATGGCCTGGGTGAGCAAGTCACTTCACCTCTGCTTCCCCAATAATTCCAAGGCTACAGCATCTTGAGGTCCCATGGACCCAGTGCAGGACAATCAACTGAGACAGCTTCTAGAAGAGCCTTCATGGTGGCCCAGGAATCACCATGAGATGCTACCTGTCCTCACAGAAAATTAGACTGATGGCGTCACAAAGGAGGGCTGATGAGGTTTCCATGTGATCTCAGAGGACAAGGACAGAGACACAAAACCATGTGGCCACAAGCATGGCTTTCAGACTAAGACAGGTCAGGCTTGAGGTTCTAGATCTTGCTAACTGAATGCCCCTGAGCAGATTTCTCAGCCTCTTAGAAGGAAGCTGGAAGATACATGTTAAGTCAGTTTGTCCCACCCCTTAGGCTGCAGAGGTTAGAGGGGAAATAGAAGGGTGGCTTCAGCTTGCCCACTATCAGTTGAAGATCCCAAAATGGGAGCAAAGAGCTCAGCACGTAGGATCAATCAGCAAAGAGCCTGGCTCCTCTCACTTTCAACTAGAAGGGAAAACTGTCAGCAGCCGCTCAACCGCTGTTGTCGGAGATGCTTATTCAGTTACCAATAACAACGGTTGCCATGGAGATGGGCGGTCCAGCCTGCCAGCCTGGAATGACTCTCAGGCCAGGTTGGATTAGCCACATCCACACCCTTTCCAACCCAAAGAGGCAGCTTGAGCCCTAGCTTTCCCTCAATTACATGGTTGGGGAGCTCTTTTGCTTTATTTTTCCCTCTTCTTCCTGTAGAAGGTCTCACTATTTGAAGATCAGTTGGGATATATGGCAAAGGCCTGGAAAGCCTCATGGACTGTGCGGTTACTAAGTCTTTGTAGAGTCAGAGGACAGCTTATATTGGCATGGTTTGGGTGGGGTAGTTGTCAAAGAGGGTGGATGAAGCAGCTGTGGGTGTTTGGGGCTGCAGCGTGGTCTGTGGGATCCAAGACTGCTTTGGGAACCCCTGGAGGTCTGTGCTGGGGTCACTCTCCATGAGAGGGCCAGGGGCAGATGGGGTGTTTCCAGAGGGAGCGGTTGGATGGCAGCTGAGACCGGGCACCTAAAGAAATGTTGATGCCCACACTTGAAAAGGTCCTCAGCTTCTCCAAGTCCTTGAAGGTCATTCCTGGAGAAAAGGAGCCTAATCAGAAAATAAATCAGAATGTCAGAGGTGAAAAGAACCAGAGACCCGCAATCTTCACAACAAAGAAATCAAAACCCTCAGAGGGGATGGGACTTACCCATGACTATTGTAATCTCACACCCAGGAATCTCAACTCCCATTCTGGGTTCTTAGGATCACAGCATAAATCCGGGTTGTTGCTGGAAGGTTATTCGTTGTGAGGGAGCTTTCTAACAATGAGAGCGCCATCCATGGACTGGCTGTCTGCTGAGGTAGGTGGTGAGTTCCCTGTCATTGGAGGTGTGCAAGCAGAGATCAGGAGGTCAGGTGACCAGGTAAGGTATTTCAGAGATGATTTCTACCCTGGGAAGGCAATCAGGACTATCTGACCTCGGAGCTCTGTCTTCTCTGTGACTCTACAGTAAGTAGAAGTGTCCCCAGCTCAAACTGGAGCAAACATAACAAACCCCACCAGCCTCGATCCTGCAGCTGCTTTCCCTCCACTCCCAGGGCTGGACCTCAGCCCGGGGAGTGCCAGCACTTTCTCAGCTCGTGCATAAAGAAATGACCCAGAATTGCTTCACACAGCAGCACCCAGCTCAGCTCTCTGCCCAGCAGCCTGTACAAGGCCCAGCCCAGAGGACTACTCGAAGACCTACTGAAAGAGCATCCACACGTGAAAGACAAAGCCAGGGAGGAGAACCAGTGCCTTCCCCAGAGTCCGAATGGAAAAAGAAGCCCGCTGGTGCCGCCACAACAGCTCTCATGATCTGAAGTCAAATCTAAGAGACTGTGTAATAAAGGTCTGACCTGGGCACCATCCTGAGTGACATCAGCTTCCAGAGGCGTGAACCTGGGGAAATTTCCGGAGATCCCTGAGGCCTGGTTCCCCCGAGTGAACAACCAGATCCTCACACGTGCTAACAATGCAGATTTGTAATGAGGGTTAAGAAGACAATGCAGGAGGGGCCGCCCGGTGGCGCAGCGGTTTAGTCCGCTCTTGGCAGCCCGGGTTTCACGAGTTCGGATCCCGGACGCCCACGGACGCACTGCTTGTCAGCCATGCCGTGGCGGCGTCCCATATAAAGTGATGGGCACGGATGTTAGCCCAGGGCCAGTCTTCCTCAGCAAAAAGGGGAGGATTGGCAACAGTTGTTAGCTCAGGGCTGGTCCTCCCCCCCCCAAAAAAAACAAAGAAAAAACAAGACAATGCAGGAAAGCACACAACACAATGCTGGTAACAACTGGGGGTTACCAATTTGCTGCAGAATGACGAAGTGGGGAGTCGCAGGAGGGAGAAGAGATGAAACAAGATTGACCCTGAGTTGATAATTAAAGCTGAAGTCTGCAAAGTGAAAACTATTTTCCTAACAATGCTAGGATGCCAGGTGCCTCTCTCCCTCTCCTCCTCATGAGAGTACCATCGAGTTTTCCAGAGGCCGCATGGCATTATGACAGCACAACAGATGAAACGCAGATCTGCTCCTATTAAGTCAGACATTAAAAAGATTTGCAAAATGCACAACAGTGCCTCTCACTAATTTTTTTTGTTTGGAAAAATATAGTTTATTTTTTATTAAGTTATTTAACAGCCATTTGGATGGCTATTATTAAAAAAACCCTACAACAGAAAACAACAAGCGCTGGCAAGGATGTGGAGAAATTGGAACCCTCATGCATTGCTGGTGGGAACGTAAAATAGTGCAGCTGCTGTGGAAAACGGTATGGTAGTCCCTCAAAAAATTAAACAGAATTACTGTTTGATCCAGCAATTCCACTTCTGGGTATATGCACAAAAGAAAGCAGAGTCCCAAAGAGATATTTGTGCACCCTTGTTCATAGCAGCATTATTCACAATAGCCAAATGATGAAAACAACCCAAATGTCTGTCAATGGATTAACAGATAAACAATACGTGGTCTATACATACAATGGAATATTACTCAGCCTTAAAAAGGAAGAAAATCCTGATATATGCTACAACATGGGTGAACCTCCAGGATATTACACTAAATGAAATAAGCCAGGCCAAAAAAAGACAAATATTGTGTGATTCCATTCATGCAGATTACTTACAGTAGTCAAATTCACACAGATGGAAAGTAGAATGGTGGCTCCCAGGAGCTGGGAGGAGAGGGAATGGGGAATTGTTGTGTAATGGGTACAGAGTTTCAGTACAGGCTCCTGAAACAGATGGATAGTGGTGATGGTTGCACAATGATGTGAATGTATTTAATGACACTGAACTATACACTAAAAAATGGTTAAAATGGTAAGTTTTATGTTATGTATATTTTACCACAATAAAAATAAAATAAAATCCAATGGATAATGTATCTGTCATCTAAAAGCTTAGAGCAGAAATAACTTATCAAGGACAAAAGTTATTTGTGTTGACATGTAATGGGATTATCGTTATTTTTAAATGAGTTAATAAATATTTTTAAATGTGTGAGTTTTAATATCTATATGGTAAATATCAACAAATGCAGCTCACATAAACAAAAGCTCTTTGAGGTCCTCAAAAAAAATTTTTAAGAGTGTAAAACATTCCTGAGACCAAAAAGTTTGAGAGTAGCTACACGATAATATTCTCTCTACTTTGCATATGTTTTAAAATTTCCATATTAAAAAATTTATTTTAAAAATGACAATAATTGACTATTGTCTTTCCTTCTTTGCTGTTTGGGCAAATTGCTTAACCTTGACGGGCCTCAGTGTCCTCATCTGTCAAAGGGATAGATAATTCCAAAGCAGGATTCTGTGACTCAGATCTGACCCTACACTGACATGAGGGTGCTGCCCCCGCCCTGAGCTCCCACAGAGGTCTGAGCCTCTCTGGGTTAAGGAAGAGGGAGTGTGCGCTTGTATTAATCAGCTCCCATTAATTTTTCAAAGTGGACAACAGCCCACTTACTCATCTCCCATAGAGCTTCATCCATAATTGATCCCAAGCTGCACTTATCCAAATAGACGGAGACGATGCCCGGGGCACGTGGGGCTCTGGGGGACTTTCAGCTGATCCGCCTATCCTCCGGATTAATGGCTGCGGTGAGAAGGCACTCGCAGTCAGGACGCGTTCCTGCTAAAGGGGGCTGGCACCTCGCCTTCAATCAAGATAACAAGGAGGAGAGAAAGAAACTACTCCTGTATGTTCTGAAGGATTAGTCTGAGGTTATTTCTATGCACAAATCGGCTTGAGGAGATTGATCTAAGCCAGCCTTGTGGACAACTCAGGTCCACAGACAAGGCAAGTTGGTGTCCACACAGGGCAGTTCGGCCCTCACACCGCTTCTCAAGTCACCTCCAGCCTCAGGGCTTCTACGTGAGGCCGAACACCTCTGGCCCCATCCCCCGCTCCAAAGTAAATGCCAACTCGACCGAAGAGTTAAATGTTTTAAAAAAAGATTAGTTAAAACCCTTAAAGACAACAGAAAGTGAGCATGTGTCAGGTGGGAAGAAAGAGAGAGGCAGCCTCTGAGGTCTGGGAGAGCTGGGGTGGCGCTCACAGCCGGGCCCTGGTGCTTTCCGCTGACTAGAAACAGATTCACAGAACACGGACATCAGACAAGACCACGACCGAGCAAGACAAGAGCAAGGCCGCTCTGGACTCACATCCGCACTGTGTTAGGGTGAGGGAAGGCCGTGACAAAGTACCACACATTGAGTGGATTCAATAACAGAGAGTCATTGGCTCACCGTTTCAGAGGCTGGAAGTCTCTTATCAGGGTGTTTGCAGGGCCACGCTCCCTCTGAAGGTGCAAGGGAAGGATCTGTTCCAGGCCTCTCTCCGAGGTTCTGGTAGTTCCCTGGCTTGTGGCAGCATAACTCCAATCTTTACATGGTGTTCTCCCACGCGCATCTCTGTACCCAAATTTCCCCTTTTTATAAGGACACCAGTCATACTGGGTTAGGGGCCCACTCTGCTGACCTCATCTTAACTAATTACATCTGCAATTATGCCATTTCCAAATAAGGTCATATTCTGCGGTACTGGGGGTTAGGACTTTAACATGTGAACTTGGTGGGGAGTGGACGCAATTCAACCCATAACCCATGAATTTTGGCAAAAATAAGAACATTGTCCAACCCACAAAAATACCCTGTGTGTGTTTCCTAGGGCTGCTGTAACAAATTACCACACGTTTCACGGCTTAAAGCAACAGGAATTTATCTTCCCACAGTTCTGGAGGCCAGAAGTCTGCCATCAGTCGCACTGGGCTGAAATCAAGGTGTGGGCAGTGCTGTGCTCCCTCTGGAGGCGCTAGGAAATCCATGCCTTGCCTCTTCCAGCTTCTGGTGGCTATTGGCATCCCTTGGCTTGTGACCACGTCACTCCCATCTTCAATGCCAGGGTCTTCAAATCTCTCTCAGCTCTAGCTTCACCTCTCCTTCTTCTGAGGGAGTCAGAAGCAGACAGAGAGACAGAAACAGAGAAACAGACAAAGAGAGGGTATGTGTGAACCTCTGCCTCTCTCTTATGTGGACACTTTGACTGTATTTAAGGCCCACCTGGATAATCCAGGACACTCTCCCCATCTCAAGATCCTTGACTTAATCACATCTGTGAAGACAAGTTTTCCACATAAGGAAACATTTGCAGGCTCCAGGGATCAGGATCTGGTATCTTTGGCAGTCATGATTCAGCCTACTACACCCCATCCTAGCTAATGAGGGTGACTGTTTCTTCTTTACCAATTACAGTTTTAATCTCTATTCGTTCCTCCCACTTTCTAAATAAGATTTATTAAAATATCCAATCATAGAATCTCTTCCACTTTCAGAAAGCATCCCATTCAGAGAAAAGCCCTGCTTCCTTGAAACCTTCTCAAAACCACTTGACACAAGCTTGAATCCTACGGTAAGTTCTTTGGAACACCTCTTATGAGGCGCCTCACAGTTCCCCATGATGTACAGTCTCTCTGGTTGCAGTGAGTCAATAAATCCAACTTTGTTCAACTACAGGTATATCCAGGCTGGTATTTATCTGGAGAAAAATTAACTGTAGCATAAAAACCGTAAGAGACATCACAAAGAAGACAATGCCTAAGTTTGTCTACCGAGGAGTAAGATCATTAAAAAACAGAGTAAGAATCTTCAAAAACCCTCTCCTCCATAAAAGCAATGAGAACACTGGCAAAAAATTGTCAGAATCAACTACTTCAGAATGCTAGATATTAACCAAAAGTTTGCAGCAATCTGAGGGGGGCAGTTTTTCAAGACAAATTTTTCAAGAAGAGTGAGTTCTGTGGCATTTCAGCATGTCCTAGTCCCATCCCCTGCTCTCCAGTCCACAATAATTTGGAAAACTAAAAGCCGACAATCACAAGGAAAACTAGCAGCCCAGCAGCCACTGGAGGAGTCAGAACAGGGTTGGAGCTTTTCAGAGCTCCATTCTCAGAGAAATATCATTATTTGATCTGTCTGGCAGATCCCGGGAAAACCCCACTCTTAAGGCTTGTCTTTATTTGACCTGGCTCAGAGCTCACCCCGTGTGAAGTCGTTTTTCCCTCCCTGGAGGCTTTTGTCAAAAACAATAAGGAGCAACTATTTAACATTGTAGCTGCCTGAGGGGGAGATAATAGTTTGGGCAAACAACACGATAACCAAAAAACTTAAAAGGAGAAGCTAGAGAATGAAATTCCATAAAGGGTTTTGAAAAGAAGGCCACACACATGCACAGGGCTGTGCACAGCCCTAGGGTTGTGTCCATGGTTAGGAAAGACATGAGAAGGCCCTGAGTTATTACTTCTGGCTAACCTTGAGGTTCCCTGCAAGCAGGAAGTGAAGGCTAAGCCAGTGTTGTAGGCTGAGTATTGAGAGCATGCTGTAACATGCATGCAGATCCCCTTGGCAAAGACTGGGAGACTTACTGGTTCCAGGCATTTAAACAAATCTCTGTCCAATCAATAGCTGACCACTAAGCTGAGGAGAAACTTCTGTGGCCACAAACAAGAAAAAATACAGACTTTACAGAATTAGTCCAGGAAGTCACTAAGCAAATCAACAACAACAAACAGCAAACAAAACAAACTCTAGGAAGAAGGGAGAATCTGATTTCCAGTCATCACATTATGTTATTGAGAATGCTTAATTTTCAACAAAAAAATTATACGACATGCAAAGAAGCAAGAAAGTATGGCCCATACACAGGGGAAAAGGCAGTCAATAGACACTATTCCTGAGGAAGCACAGATGTTGGACTCACTAGACAAAGCCCTCGATTTAGCTCTTTCAGGAGCAAAGGAAACCACATCTAAAGAATTAAAGGAGGAGAAGCCTGAAGCGATGTGAGCAAGATGGTGGAATAGGAGATTCCAGCCCTCACACTCCTACAGAAACATCAATTTTGACAACCATCCACAGACAGGAATATCTCTGTGGCAGCCCAGGAGTCCAGTGGAGAGATTCCAGCACCTTGTTGGAACAAAAACATCCAAGAGAGATGCATTAAAGAGGGTGAGAAGTATAGTTTCACTTTACCCATGTCACCCCTCCCCCAAGCAGCTCAGTGCCAAGGGAGACCTCCTCGTCCACAATTTCTCCCATGGGGGAAAGTGAGAGCAGGGTGAGTATACTGCTTCCTCAGCTTCATAAGATGTTACCCAAGAGGCCCACTTCTGCTTCACCCCACCCAGATCACTAAGAGGACCAGCTTGACTGGACAGTCTAGGGGAAGCTTCAAGCAGAGAAAACAGGTGGGGGCTCACAACAAGCACTGTACAGATCTCAAAAAACAGCCCCAGATCCTACTAACTGGCTTGCAGATCCCACCAAGAGGCCTACCCATGAACCCCAGGGGATGCCTCACCTGCAGCCACCCCCAGATGGCCAATGTATACCTGCAGCACTCTAAACATACACCTGACACAGGGCATGCAAGCCTCCACAGACAGTGCACACACATGCCCCGAGATGGCACACACAGGCCTGTGCAGACAGCACATACAATCCCCATGGACAGTGCACACAGGTATTGGCAGCCAGCTCAGCTCTGCAGGATTGAGGAAAAAAAGTACAACTTGAACACTTCAGGGCACTGCCCTGGGGAAAATAAATGGGAGGCTCTCAGCACCCATTCTGACTTTGCAGGATTGAGAGGAGTCAAAAAATCCTAAGACTTGCCCCCCCACACCCAATATGGAACAAAAAGAGTAGGGCAGGTGCATCCACAGAAAACGCCTAAGAGACCCCAAAAATCTCTAGCTGGGCTGACTGGTGAAGGTCTTTCTCTCCTGAAGCAGTCAGTAAAGACTGGAGGAGGGGACTGTTTCTTCAAACGTGAAAACAGCAATGCAAGACTTCAAGAAACATGCAGAATCAGTGAAACAAAATACCACCAAAGGACAAAATAAAGCTCCAATGGCAGACTCTAAAAAAATAGAGATCTATGAATTGCCTGACAAAGAATTTAAAATTATCATCTTAGAGAAGCTCAATGAGCTACAAGAGACCACAGATACACAACTAAACAAAATCAGAAAAACAATACAGGAGCAAAATGAGATATTCAACAAAGAAATACAAACCATTGAAACAAAAGAAATAGAAATCCTAGAATTGAAAAATACAATGACTCAACTGAAGAATTTGATAGAGAGCTTCAATAACAGACTCAATCAAGCAGAAGAAAGAATCAGTGAACTCGAAGACACATCATTTGAAATTGTCCAGTCAGAGGAACAGAAAGAAAAAAGAATGAAAAATAGTGAAGAAAGTCTACATGACTTATAGGATACCTACAAACAAAACAATATGCACGTTATGGGAATCCCAGAAGAAGCAGAGAAAGACAAAGGGGCAGAAAGCTTACTTAAAGATATAATAACAGAAAATTCCCCAAATTCCTGGAGAGAAATGAACATCCATATCCATAATGTCTAGAGAACCCAAAACCAGTTGAATATCAAGAGATCTTCCATGAGACACCTTATAATCAAACTGTCTAAAGTCAAAGACAGAGAGAATTTTGAAACCAGTCAGAGAAGAGAAAAGCTACTTGTCACATACAAGGGAACTCCTCCTTAAGACTATAAGAGGATTTCTCAGCAAATCCTTGAAGGCCAGGAGATAATAGGATGTTACATTCAAAATGCTGAAAGAAAAAAAAAACTGTCAACAAAGAATAATTTACCCGACAAAGCTGTCCTTCAGAAATGAAGGAGAAAAAAAAGACTTTCCTAGACAAACAAAAACTCAGGGAGTTCATTATAACTAGACCCGCTTTACAAGAAATGCTAAAGGATGTTTTTCAAGTTGAAATGAAAGGATGCTAAGTAGCAACATGAGAACATATGAAAGTAGGGGCTGGCCTGGTGGTGTAGCAGGTAAGTTCACACACTCCGCTTTGGCGGCCCAGGGTTCACAGGTTCAGATCCTGGGCGCAGACAGACACACCACTCATCGAGCCATGCTGTGGTGGTGTCCCATATAAGGTAGAGGAAAATGGGCACAGACGTTAGCCCAGGGCCAATCTTCCTCAGCAAAAAAGAGGAGGATTAGCAACGGATGTTAGCTCAGGGCTAGTCTTCCTCAAAAAAAAAAAAAAGAAAACATATCAAAGTATAAAACTTACTGGCAAAAACAGTATATAGTAAAATTCAGAATAATCTAATACTGTAAAGGTGGTGTTTAAACGCTTTTAATGTTAGCATAAAAGTTAAAAGACTAAAGTATTTAAAATATAACTATAATAATTTGTTAATGCATATATATTATAAAAAGATGTAAATGGTAACATCAATAACAAAATGGGCAGGAAGTAAAAATGTAAAGTTTTTGTATGTGATCAAAATTAAGTTATCAGTTTAAAATAGACTGTCATAACTATAAGATGTTTTATGTAAGCTTCGTGGTAATCACAAGGAAAAACATGTAGTAGAGACACAAAAGATAAAGAGAAAGGAATCAAAGCATAACACTACAAAAAAGTCATCACATCACAAAGGAAGACAAGAGAAGAAGAAAGGAAAAAAGGAACTACAAAACAGTCAGAAAGCAATTTTTTAAATGGAGTAGTAAGTCCTTACCTATCAAAAACTATGCAATCAAAAGACAGATTGGGTGAATGGATTAAAAAACCAGATCCAACTATATGCTGACTACACTCACTTTAGCTTTTTTTTTTTTTTCAGGGAAAGATTTGTCTTGAGCTAACATCTGTTGCCAATCTTCTTTTTTTTACCTCCCCAAAGCCCCAGTGCATGGTTGTATATCCCAGTTGTACTTCTAGCTCTTCTATGTGAGCTGCCACCACAGCATGACAACTGACAAGTGGTGTAGTTCTGTGACTGGGAAGTGAATCCAGGCCACCTAAGTGGTGAGAGCACCAAACTTTAACCACTAGGCCATCAGGGCTGGCTCTCACTTTAGCTTTAAGGACACACATAGGCTGAAAGTAAGGGATAGAAAAAGATATTTCATGCAGATAGTAACCAAAAGAGAGTAGAGGTGGCTATACTTACATAAGACAAAATAGACTTTAAGTCAAAAACTGTCACAAGAGACAAATAGGGTCATTATATAATAATAAAGTAATCAATTCATCAAGAGGATATAACAATTATTAATATATATGTATCCAACATTGGAACACTTAAATATATAAAGCAAGTATTAACAGAACTAAAAGGAGAAATAGACAGCAATACAATAATAGTAGGGGACTTCCATACCCCACTTTCAATGTTGGATAGATCATTCAGACAGGAAATTAAAGAAACAGCAGGTTAGAACAACAGTATAGACCAAACAGACCGAACAAACACATACAGAACATTCCATCTAACAGAAGCAGAATACACATTCTTCTCAAGGGCACACAGAACATTCCCCAGGATATGTCATATATTAGGACACAAAACGAGTCTTAAAAAATTTAAGAAGATTTAGATCATGTCAAGCATCTTTTCTGAGCACAATGATATGAAACTAGAAGTTAATAACAGGAGGAAAGAGGAAAATTCATAAACATGTGGACATTAAATAACACACTCCTAAATAACCAATAGGTCAAAGAAATCAAAAGAGAAATCACAGGGGGCTGGCCCAGTGGTGCAGCAGTTTAGTTGGCACTTGGCAGCCTGAGGTTTGCCGGTTTGGATCCCGGGCACCTGCAGACACACTGCTTATCAGCCGTGCCGTGGTGGTGTCCCATATAAAGTAGAGGAAGATGGGCACGGATGTCAGCCCAGGGCCAGTCTTCCTCAGCAAAAAGAGGAGGATTGGCAAAGGATGTTAGCTCAGGGCTGGTCTTCCTCAGAAAAAAAGAAAAGAAAAAAGAGAAATCAAAGTATACCTTAAAAACAAATGAAAATGGAAACGGCATACTAAAACCTATGGGATGCTGCAAAAGCAGATCTAAGAGGGAATTTTATGGCAATAAACATCTATGTTAAGAAAAGAGAAATATCTCAAACAACCTAACTTTACACCTGAAGGAACTTGGAAAGGAAGAACAAACTAAACCTAAAGTTAGCACAAGGAAGGAAATAGTAAAGATTAGAGAAGAAATAAATGAAATAGAGACTAGAAAAACAATAGAAAAGATCAAGAAAACTAAGAGTTGGTTTTTTTAAAAAGACAAACAAAATTGACAAACCTTAGCTAGATTAACAAAAAAAGAGAGAAGACTCAAATAAGTAAAATAAGAAATGAAAGAGGAGACATTACAATTGATACCACAGAAATATAAAGGATCATAAGAGACTACTATGGACAATTATATGCTAACAAATTGGATAACCTAGAAGAAACCGATAAATTCATAGAAACATACAACCTACCAAGACTGAATCATGAAGAAACAGAAAATCTGAACAGACCAATAATGAGTAAGGAGATGGAATCAATAATTTAAAATCTCCCAACAAAGGAAAGCCCAGGACCAGATGACTTCGCTGGTGAATTCTACTAAACATTTAAGGAAGAATTAACATCAATCCTTCTCAAACTCCTCCAAAACACTGAAGAGGATAGAACAATTCTAAACTAATTTTAGGAGGCCAGCATTATCCAGATGCCACAGCCAGACAAGGATTCTATACGAAAAGAAAATTGACAGCCAATTTCTCTGATGAATATAACTAAAAAATCCTCAACAAAATGCTAGCAAACTGAATTCAACACCATAGTCAAGTGGGATTTATCAATGGGATGCAAGAATAGTTCAACATATGCAAATCAGTAAATGTGACATACCACATTAACAAAATGAAGGATAAAATCATATGATCATCTCAATAGATGCAGAAAAACCGTTTCACAACATCCTTTCTTGATAAAAACTCTTAACAGATTAGGTACAGAAGGCATGTACCTTAACATAATATAGGCCATATGTGACAAGCCCACAGCTGAAATCATAGTCAATGGTCAGAAGCTGAAAGCTTTTCCTCTTAAGATCAGGAACAAGACAAGGATGCTCACTCTCACCACTTCTATTCAACGCAGTACTGGAAGTCCTAGCCAGAGAAATTGGGCAAGAAAAAGAAATAAAAAGTATCCAAATTGGAAAGGAAGAAGTAAAGTTGTCTCTGTTTGCAAATGACATGATCATACATGTAGAAAACCCTAAAGACTCAACAAAAAACTATTAGAACTAATAAACAAATTTGATAAATTTGCAGGATACAAAATTAACATACAAAAAGTGATGGTATTTCTATATACTAATAATGAACTATCTGAAAAGGAAATTAACAAAACAGTCCCATTTACAATAGCAACAAAAGAATAAAATACTTAGGAATGAATTTAACAAAGTAGGTGAAAGATCTGCACACTGAAAACTATGAAACATTGATGAAGGAAATTAAAGAAGACATAAAAATGGAAAGACATCCCATGTTCATAGATTGGAAGAATTAATATTGTTAAATGTCTATACTACCTAAAGCAATCTATAGATTTAATGCAATCCCTATCAAAATTCCGGTGATATTTTCCACAGAAATAGAAAAAACAATCCTAAAATTCAGATGGAACCACAAAAGACTCTGAAAAGCCAAAGCAAACTTGAGAAAGAAAAACAAAGCTGGAGGCATCACACTTCCTGATTTCAAATTACATTACGAAGCTATAGAACTCAAACAATGTGGTACTGGCATAAAAACAGACACATAGACCAATGGAACAGAATAGAGAGCCCAGAAATAAACCCTCACATATACAGTCAACTAATCTTCAACAAGGGTGCCAAGAACATAGAATGGGGAAAGGATAGTCTCTTCAAATGATGCTGGTGGGAAAATGGATATCCACATCCAAAAGAATGAAATTGTACCCTTATCTTACACCACACACAAAAATCAACTCAAAATGGATTAAAGACTTAAACATAGACCTGAAATTGTAAAACTCCTAGAAAAAAACAGGGGAAAAGATCCTTGACATTGGTCTTGGCAACAATTTTTTTGGATATGACGCTAAAAAGCACAAGCAACAAAAGCAAAAACAAACAAGTGAGACTATATCAAATTAAAACACTTCTGCACAGGAAGGGAAACAATCAACAGAGTGAAAAGGCAAACTACAGAATGGAAAAAACATATTTGCAAACCATATATCTGATAAGAGGTTAACCTCCTAAATATATAAGGAACTCATGTAACTCAGTAGCAAAAAAAACAACACAGTTTCAAAAAACGAGCAGAGGACTTGAATAGAGATTTTTCAAAAGAAGACATAAAAATGGCCAACAGGTATATGAGATGGTGCTCAACATTACTAATCATCAGGGAAATGCAAATCAAAACCACAATGAGGTATCACCTCACACCTGTTAGGACAGTTATTAACAATAAGGCAAAAGGTAACAAGTGTTGATGAGGATGTGGAGAAAAGGGAACCCTGGAACACTGTTGGAGGGAACGTTAATTGATACAGCTATTATGGAAAACAGTATAGAGGGACCTTACAAAAAATATACATAACTACCTTATGATTCAGCAATCCCACTTCTGGATATTTATCCAAAGGAATTGAAATCAGGATCATGAAGAGATATCTGCTCTTGTATGTTCACTGCAAAATTTTTCACAGTAGCCAAGAGATGGAAACAATGTAAATGTCCATCAACAGATAAATGGATACAGAAAATGTGGCATATACATACAAAGGAGTGTTATTCAACATTCAAAAAGAAGGAAATCTTGCCATTTGTGACAACATGAATAGACTCCAGTAAAATTTTAAAAATTTGTGCTTCAAAGGACACTATCAACAAAATGAAAAAGACAAACCACAGAATGGGAGAAGATTATTTGCAAATCATATATCTGATAAAGGACTAGAATATCTCAAATATCCTTACAACTCAACAATAAAAAGACAAATAACCCAAAATGGGCAAAGGATTTGAATAAACATTTCTCCAAAGATAAACAAATGACCAGGAAGCACATGAAAAGATGCTCAACATCATTAGTTACTAGGGAAATGTAAACTAAAATCCCAATGAGTTACCACTTCACACCCACTAGGATGACTGTAATCAAGAAGACTGAGAATAACAAGCATTGGCAAGGATTTGGAGAAATTAGAACACTCACACATCGCTGGTGAGAATGGAAAATCATGCAGGTGGTTTGGAAAACTGTTTGGCAGTTTCTCAAAAAGTTAAACAGAGAATTACTGTATGAATAAGCTATTCTACTCCTAGGTATATAGCTAAGAAAATTGAAAACAAATGTTGAAACAAAACGTGTACACAAATATTCATAGCAGCATACTCATAATAGTCAAAAAAGTGGAAACAACCCAAATGTTTGTCAATCTACGAGTGGATAATTATTGGAATATTATTCAGTCATAAAAAGGAATTAAGTACTGATCTCTTCTACATCATGGATGAACTTGGAAAACATGGTAAGTGAAAGAAGTCAGACACAAAAAACTACATATTGTACAATTCTGTTTACGTGAAATGTTCAAAATAGGCACATCTGTAGAGACAGAAAGCAGTTGAGTAGGAAGGGAGAAGGGGCTGGTATTTCAGACTGGATAGTCAGGGAAGGCCTCTACAGAGGTGGCATTGGAACAGAGTCCTGACTGAAGAGACAGAATGTGCCATGCAGATTTCCTTGGGAAGTGCATTCCAGGCAGAAGGAACAGCCAATGCAAAGACTGAGCTGGAAAGAGCTTGTTGGGAAGGGAGACGAGGCAGGGTAGGTGGGCAGAGCTATGTGCTATAGGGTCTAGAGTGCAGGAGAGGGAGCTTGAAGTGCCTCCTAAGACAGAGGGAAGCTTTTGGGGGCCTTAGTGGTGTATGGAGGGTTGGGAATTGATTGGTGTTTTGAAGACCACTCTAGCTGCTGCATGGAGAATGGACTGGGGGTAGGAGTGTACAATGGAGAGAACAGATCAGTGAGGAGGGAGGAGATGGAGGTGGCTTTGTCCCCAGTGGGAGCTAGGAAAACAGTGAAATTGACATATTTAAGAAACATTTTGGAGCTAGAGCTGACGAGATTCGCTGATGCCCAGAATGTTCATCTCTTAGCAAGAGTTTTTCCTCTGTTCCTTTTAGATGCTTTTATTCTTCTCTAATCCATTTGTAGAGAGAGCAAATGAGGGTATTTTTAGAAAGTCTTGAGGAGTGCGAGCCGAAGAGATGAGGTTCAAGTCCCCCACTCCCCACCTGGACTCAAAATTGAAGCACAGCATGTCCACAAAAAGAACCTCATGAGAATGTTCACGGCAGTTTATCCACAATAGCCCCTAACTGGAAACAATCCAAATATCCATCAATAGCAGAATGGATAAATAGACTGTGTGTATTCCTACAATGGAATACTAGACAACAATGAAAAAGCAACCGACTGCTACCAGCAACAACTTGAGCATCTCAAAAACATTGTGATGTGCAAAAAAAGCCAGACAGAATAAGAAGAGCACATACTGGTGATTCCTCTAGGATGAACTTCAAGCACAGGCCAAATAATTTAACTTGTTGCGATAGAAATCCCAGTAGTGGGTACTTTGGAGTGGGAGGCAGAGATTGACTGGAAAGGGTACAAGGTGACTTTCTGGAAAGCTGGAAATGTTCTATATCTAGATCTGGGTGTATGCGCTTGTAAAAATATCATCGATCACCAGGGATAAGTCATGTGGAGAAAATGTGCCCCCTGATATGAAGTGATGAGAGGGGCGCGTCTCCCAAATTCATAACTCCAGTCCAATCATGAGCAAAACAGCAGAAAAACCCAACTTGAGGGACCTTCCACAAAGTACCTGAGCAGCATGCCTCAAAACAGTCAAGGTCATGAAAAACAAGGACACTGTCACAAACCAGAGGGCCTGAGGGGACATGACAACTAAATGCAATGTGGTGTCCTGCATGGGGTCCTGGAACAGAAAGAGAACATTAATTAAAAAGCTGGTGAAATACAATACAAAGTCGGGAGTTTTGTTAAAAGTAATGTACCTGCGTTGGTTTCTTCGTTTTGACAACTGCATTATGATAATGTGAGATGTTAACATTAGGGGAAACTGGGTTTGGGGGATGTGGGAACTCTGTACTATCTTTGCAATATTTTTGGAAATACAAAATTATTCTAAAATAAAAAGTTTGTTTTAAAAAAGTAATTGAGCTGAATATTTAGATTTGTCATTTTACTGTATATAAATTATCTCTCAATGAAATATTGGAGGGAACGGAAGCACACAAAATGCTCCCCGACCCAGCCAGCGCTCGGCTCAGCTGCAGCCTTTGGGAGCCCAGCCAGCAACAGTGGAGACACAGACCTGGCTCTTGGGAGAAGGCTGCGAACTTCTCCTACACCCCCTGCCTTCTCCCAACGCACAGCAGCCATGCAACATCCGTGGCAGACCACATATTATTCTCTCCAAGGAATCTGAACTCCCTTTTCACAACTCCTTTTTCCTTCTTGTACATTATTGAAACTTCAACTCCCCAGAGTGTGACACAGACATCAGCAGTCAGTGAGAGAGGAGGCTGCTGAGGTCCCATAGCCCCCAGTCACCCCTAGGAGTCGGCCCTGAGCCAGGTGTGGGGCTGATTGGAGGAGGGGAAAGAGGAATGACCAACACTGGGGAGAAGGTAGGTCAGGCCAAGCCTGCGTGGTATAGTGATTAAAGGCATTGGCGCCAGAGCCACGCCGAGGGTTCAAATCCCAGCTCTGCCACTTAATAGCTGAGTGCCCATGGGCATATGAGTTAACTACTTAGTGCCTCCAAGTCTACATCTATGAAATGGGAATACTACTTCCTGCCTCACAGGGCCCATATTTGACATATTTATCTTTAGAGTGTAAGAACCCACCTCACCACCTCTCTGTCTCTTTTTAATCCTGGAGATTATATCCTGTCTTCCCTCTGACTGGTTCTCCACCCAGTGTCTTCCATCTCCCCACCACTAGCCCTCTAAATGGAGGCCCGACCCTCCAGGATAAAGCCTTTCATTTCACTAACAAACACCTACTGAGTCCTCTTCCCCTGGGGAGACACCCCACACGCTGCAGGGAACGGGACAGAACCCGGCCTCTGTTTATATCTTAGGTCTCTCCCTTCCTGTTCTTCAACAGGCACTCTCCCTCCTGAAGGCCTTTCCCTTCCCGCACCCCTCACTCCTTGTGACTAACTTCTACACACCCTTCAGATCACCCTGAAATGTCACTTCCTCCAGGAAGACTTTGCTGACTCCCCTTGCCCTGCCCAGGTCTCCCCTACCTACCCCACTAGCCAGGGACTCCTCACTTCTGTTTTATTGGCTGCTGAGTCATCTACAGGACCCAGCTCAAAACCTGGCACCTGCAGACAATAGTCAATAATATCGTAGCGCGCATCTGGAAGTTGCTGGGAGAGTAAATCTTAAGAGTTATCACAAGAGAAAAACATTTTGTAACTTTGCATGGTGACAGATGGTAGCTGGACTTACTGTAGTGATCATTTCGGAGTGTATACAAATATTGAATCATTATGTTGTACACCTGAAACTAATATAATGTTATCTGTCAATTATACCTCAATTAAAACATTTTTTAAATTAAAAAAACGTGGCACCTGCAAGCTCTCAATGAGTATTTGCTGAATGCATGCATGAATGAATGAATGAGTGACGAACCTGGGGGAGTTGGGAAAGGCTTCACAGGAGGAGGTGACATTTCACTGGGTCTTAAAGGATGAGTGGAAATTAACCAGGGGAAGAGGGGGAGGGTGGTGCACTATTGAGGGAAAGTTGAGGGATGTGGCTAAACCTGATGGTTTCTGGGGCCCAAAGGGGAGGGGGCATGGAGGCTTAAATTTTGGAGGTTGATCCTGTAAGCTAAGGGCTTCCAACTCCACAGAGCATCCGAATTGCCTGGGTAGACTCTGGTCCAGCCAGTCTGGGTCCCTCAGATTCTCAAGACAGCCAAGGTTGGGGACCCCTGCTGGGGCATCAAGAGGAAAGTTGGAGAGATTTTCAAGCATGGGAGGGACATGATCGCATCTTCGGATCTAACGCTGTTCAGGAGTGAGGCTGGACAGAAACAAAGAGTGATCAGGATGGCAGAAAGGGGAAAAAACCAAGAGATTCAGGCTCCCATGGAATGTAGGACAAGAGGGTAATGGTGTTGCGGTTCCGTGACAAGGAAGGTGAGTTACCGTTACACTGCTTTTGAAGTAGGCAGAAAATCTAAGAGAAGCAGGTATGTACGATCCGTGTTTTCTCGCTGCACAACTCACCCCTCCCAACATACACACACAAATGCACACACCCACTCTCAGGCTCTCCCTTCCGAAGCAGCTGCCCATCAGAGTGGACTGCATACACACACCTGCATGCTAAATCTGCCTGTGATCTCCCGCCTTATAAAAATTTGCTTGCACACAACATTGGCAAGGTGAGGCCCTGCACAACATCGTTTCCACTGTATCATTTTCCACGGAACAAGATGAGCAGTGGCTACTAGAAGGAACTTCAGGCTCCAACGGTTTTGCCTTTTCTGAGAAGCAATCGCTGCTTTCATAAACACTGGGTGGGGGCAGGGGCGAGATAGCACACAGACAGTTGCTAAGCTATTGCTCATTATAGGCACGGCCTGATACAGACAGGAGAAAAAAATTCAGTTTGTTCTATCTTCAAATATCACAGCGTTGTGACTTATAACAGCATCCACTGTACCTTGTTTCATTACAACTGCCAAAAGGAGAAAAAAATTGAATTACCATGCTAATGTCTTCTCTTTTGGTGAAATCTGTGATTCAGGTACGTGGATATAAAATACATCATTAGTTGCTTTAAAGCTTGTCTTTAATGATGAAAAAACATTGCAAGGCACGAAGTGGAGACATAACTAAACCCAGTCGGCTGGCAGCTTTGGGAGCCTCTTGTACACTGTAATGTGACAGTGCAGTTTCTTTTTCCCTCTGAGATGACAGTTAATTCCAGACCAGGAAGGCTGTCAAAAATGCTTAGTTCTGCTCCACTTGAGTTAATTACCGGCCCTGGGGCAGGCTGCCCTCCACTCCTCTGCTAATGGGGCTGGGCTCCAGGTAAAAAATCCATTTGCAAGAATGTTTTCCTTGCTCAAGATCTAATTTATTGAATATCAAATATTTATGCCAATGCAATTAAAGTGACAATGTTGCTCTCCCTTCTCCCCTGCCCCCGGTCCTAGGCAAGCCCAGGCTTGCTGACAGAATGCTTTATCCCGTCAACACAGGGTAAGAGTTTTGCTTGAGCTTCTAAGACAAGAGCTTTGAAACCTCTTCAACCCAGAAAGTCATCTGGGATTCTTTATTTTCTTCTTCCTTTGTAGACAGCCACGTGACGGGTTATAGAGCAATGGCTGAGAAGCTGGGGCAGGAGGCGAAGAGAATAGGAGGCTCCATTGTGGTTCCGATTTGACCAACATCCACTGCGACCCTCTGTGTTCCAGGCACCAGACTAGGCACCATGGGTGAGAGAGATGGAGTAGACTCGGTCCATATCCTCAACAATCTCCCGGCCTGACAGAGAGGACAGCTCAGGGCGTGTGTAGAAGAGGTGCCAGAAATAGGTCCTTATAGATCTTGGGTTTGGGGTCTCTAGAGCTTGAAGGCCACCCAAGGCCCCCTCCCACCCAACCACACTTAACTGCAGAAAGTTTCAAATGTAGCCAAGCATATTCCAACCTTCCCAAAACTCTGGTCACCCAGCAAGAGGGTTTCAGACTGTCCAGACTCTGGAGCCTTGGGGCATTCCCCATTGGGACAGCACCCAGCCCCCATTGTCACCCCCATGAGTCTCATGCACCACAAGACAAATGACTTGACATCTGCCCCAAACAGAGGAGTCACTGGTGACGATGGGCTGCTGAACAATCTAATATGTACCCTCCCCCAAGAGTGCCCTGAAAATGGGAAAAGGAAATGCATTTGACTAAAGAATGACTTTTTCTTCTCTTTTCTTCCCTAAAGCAAGGGAGTTCAGCAAAGCCCAGGCCAGGAGGTAATGCAGTGGTCCCTCCTTATCCGACGGGGGTATGTTCCAAGACCCCCAGTGGATGCCTAAAACTGTAGGTAGTACTGAAACCTATATATACTATGTTTTTTCCTATATATACATACCTATGATAAAGTTTAATTTATAAATTAGGCACAGTAAGAGATTAACAACATGAATAATAAAATAGAACAGTTATAACAATATACTGTAATAAAAATTACTGTTGATCTTAGTGACCTCAGCATATGATTGTTTTCTTTCTTTATTAAGTGGAGAACGTTTACCTTTTCACTTAAAGGAAGCGCTTTACGGCTTCTCTTTGGCATATCTGACTTGCCAGCATCACTACTCTTGCGTTTTGGGCCATTATGAAGTAAAATAAGGGTTCCTTGAATACAGGCACTGCGATACTGCAACAGTCAATCTGATAACCGAGACGGCTACTAAGTGACTAATGGATGGGTGGTGTGTACAGTGTGGATCCGCTGAACAAGGGGATGATTCACGTCCGGGGCAGGACAGAGCAGGACAGTGCGAGATTTCATCATGACACGGAGAATAGCGCACAATTTAAAATTTATGAATTGATTGTTTCTGGAATTTTCCATTTTATATTTTTGGACTGCGGTTGACTGCAGGTAACTGAAAAAGCAGAAGGGGAAACTGTGGATAAGGGGGGACTACTGTACTGTGTCTGTGGCATATCTGAGGTTGTGCATAGCCTGGCTGGAATTCTTTCAGGGACCTTGCTGTCTACACTCACCTCTCCCTTTCTGCAATGAAACAAAGGCCTTTCCTTGGGCCTGAACTGGGTTTTGAAGGAGAAACAGGCATGCACAAGGTGAACCACAAGGGTTAGTAGAGGGAACACAGGATATTGTGTTCAAAGAACTGAAAGTAGATTGATTTTTATTGGAGCCTGAATTGCGAGTGAGTGAGCCCTGGGAATATAAGCATCAAATGAGGTAATCTAAGCGTGTTAGAAAATGTCAAGTCCTGGATAAATGGGAATTATTCTCCACATCACAGAGGTATTGGGGAACCAAATGATATGTTATATGCACACTTGCATTACATAAATTGTAGTTGTTACAAGACATTATGGAAGAAGATGGATTAAGCTTCAACCATGGAGATAGATCAGAAAAATATACACCTGTTAATTTCTTTTGATCCTACCTTTTTAGAACTGTTTATAAACTGAGAATTTTGGTAAATTTCCTTTCTGTTCTTTTTTTCAGATCAACATACTGTATCCAATTTTAACATGTACTGTTTAGATATTGTTGGTTTCCTGTCAATCTGACCACTGTGCTTTAATTTTGAAGCTTTCTGATCAGTTTTTATGGCCAGACAATTCTTTGTCTGTGAGTGTGGGGGAGAGAGGGTTGGTAATTCTATCCCTTTCTATGTCTTCAGTTATCACCCCACTCAAAGACATTGTCACATCACGTCTAAACTGCTGCCATAATATCTTAGCTTTCTACACTGCCTCTAGCTTCCTGTGTCTCAAAATCATCTTCCTCTCAGTTACTCCAATATCAATAGCACTTTTACCATGAAAAGTGACTATAAAAGAACCTCTGCTATAGCCACTGTGATAGGACAAGAAAAAAAAAAGAGGTAAAACTGTTGGGAAGGAAGAAGTAAGTTTATCATTATTTACAGACAGTATAATTACAAACAGAACACAAAAAAAATTGCAAAAAAGCTATTCAAACTGACGAGAGAGGTCACTAAAATGGTCTAATGCAAAACATACTTGTATGAAACAACAGTTTTCCTATACACTAACAATAGTCAATTAGAAATAAAATCTAAAAATATGGTTTATGATATATATCCAGCTACTTTGCTGACTTCTTCATGAGAATGCACCACAGAAACTTCAGTGCAAAAGTGAATTTTGGATCTTCCACTCAAATCTGCTCCTCTTCCACTGCTCCCTAGCTCAGTGGGGGGTCCGTCCGTTTACCAGTTTGCACGAGGCAGGAGCCTAGGATCCATCTTTGCCTCCTCCCTCTCTCATGCTCTAATACATAATTCTGTCACCAAACTCTGACCACATTACCTTCTGCATCCACCTGCTTTTCTCTCCAACCCAACTGCCTCCGTCACCTCTCACCTGGATGACTAGTAGCTCCTCACTGTTCTCCTCTTTTAGGTTCCTTGCTCTCTCCAAACTGTCTTCGCAAAGCAGTCATAAGGCTCTTTCAGATTCTAAGCTCAATCACACCACTGCTCTGCTGATAGCCCTTTGCTAGCTTACAAACCCCATAGCCCTACCATGGCCTACATAACATGGCTCCCATGGTCCTTGCTGACCTTTCTAGCCACTTGCCTCCTCATTCCTTGTGTTCCAGCCACACCAGCCTCATTTAGGTTCCTTAAATGCCCCCAATCTCTTTCCCACCTCAGAACCTTCACTCTCTGTATTCCCTCCTGGGAATAAGGATCACTGATCTTCCTTCAAAAAGGTTGGGCAGAGCTGGGGAATCTTAGTCCTTATCAGAGATCTCCCTGACTCCCCAGGCCTCAGTTTCCCCATCTACAACATGAGTTGGTTGAACTGGAGGTTCTCTCTGGCATTCTCTGAGCTGAAGTTTCAGTAAGAGATGACAATGGTTGGATCGGTAGAGGAGAATGGGAAGTGGGGAGAGGGGAGAGAGGAAATTGTCCTGGGGAAGAGAGCACAGAAAGAAATGGTAGAAAACTATGGGTAACCACTTTCAGGGTATTTAAAACACTAAATGCTATCACTTTATTTTTATGAGGAGAGCAACTGAGATTAAATCTTAACAGGACTTGGGATCATCATAATAATCCTGTCATCAAGAGAGCAAAAGCCAGCCAACTTGTGGTATTTAAATATTAAACACGTGTACCGTATTGAAAACTTGATTCCATTCCAGGAAAATAATTCACATCTTCCAAAGGCAAGAAGAGAAAAAAACAACTTCATTCATCCATGTAAACGGTTTCCGGGTAGCCGAAGGAAGGGACACATTGGCTGCTTCTGCTCCTGGCTTTCACAGAGACTCAAATCTCCTTCTCTCTTCCTAGCAGAACCTCGGTTTCATTCAGAGAAACAATGTACCCAATTAAAATGCTACATTTCCCAACTTCCTCTGCCAAGAGGGGTGGCCACATAGCATCGCCTGGCAAATGATACATGAGAAGAAATTGCTGGGTGGACTTGAGAGAAATGTCACTGAGGACAGGGCAGACTCAACTGGCACATGTCCTTTTTTCATTTTTTGCTTTTTATGCTTTCTTCTTCTCCTCTCTTCCACCATCTTGTGACCTTGGGGTTACCACAGGGACAGGTCAAGAGAGTCAGAGACCTCAATGTAAATCCCAGCTCTGCTACCCGCAAACGCTGTGAATCTAGACTGTTCATTTAATCTCTCTGAGCCTCATTCATGTCTACAAAATGGGAATCGTGATGCCTTGCTTGCGATACTGTTAGGTTTAATTGAACTAGTTTATCACACATAGGTGATAGTACTTTGTAAATTGTATAGCTCTAAAACCAAATTCTAGGTTATCTGTTTGTTTATTTGCCTCCTCCCTCTTGTTTTGTAAGTGACAGGTTTTCCTTCCCACCTAAATCTAAGATACTTTAAAAGTTAGAATGCTATATTTCTACATGATATTCTTTCATAATAGGAATATCTATTTTCTTGACATGATACTAATCCTTATTTTATCAGATACAACCAGACGTCCTTTTGTATACGGTCTGGCCATATGCAAACCACAAGTTAATTTGTATTCTCCAACTGCAGCATCAATTATCTTCTACGTAAACCAGAAACTTCAGATGCACCATCCTTAAAAAAATTATTTTTTCAAAGATGTGCGTCTATTTTATTGAGCATTTAAAAGGTCCTATCAATCTACAATTCCACAAGCTTCAATTCTAGCAATTTTTCTTAAATTGTTTGATGATGTCATCCATTTCATTTTCTGTGTTTTCTCATTCTTGAGCTCCTATTATTTGGATGTTGGATCTCTCAGTCTATTTCTCTAATTTTCTTATCTTTTGATAAGGTCTCTTATCTTTCTCATCTGTACATCAGCCAAAGGACCCTAAAGGGACAGGAAACATCCTCCCTAGAAGGCAGTGGGGTATTGGAAATAATAAATACTTCTTCCCTATTACACAAACCAAAGTAGCCAATCACTTCGATATTTTTAGGTGCTGTCCTCGATAACACTTAGGCTAAAGAGGAAAAATCAAAACTGCAAACAGGCTTTTAAAAACAATGAAAATGAGGAAATCTTATGGGATGAGGCAAAGCTGATTCATAGGCAAATTCATAACCTTAAAATGCCTTTATGGTTAATCAGAAAAACACAAAAGCAGATAAAATAAACATTCATTTAAATAATTTAGTTTTTATGAAAGATCAAAATAACTATGGAAGAAACATGGAAAATATAGTTAAATCAAAGCTTATTGATTAGTAATCTTAATAGTCAGAAAAACAGGAGAATTAGTAGATAAATTTTAGAGTTGGTTCATGGAATAACCTTGTTTCCACCATTAGAGGGAGCATAAATAAATGTTATAAATGCAAAAAGGGAACCTATAGATTTTAAAACTGTAAGAGGACTCTCTGTATAATTACATGCTGATACTTTCAAAACCTCAGTGAAATGGATTATTTTTTGGGAAAACAAGACATACCAAAGTTGCCTCAAGAAAAATTAGGCTACCTGAATAGATCAATAATAAAGGAAAAAATATAATGAAAGTTGTCAACGTATTGTCTCCTAAAATGGAGACTCGGATGATTTCGTGGGTTTACTTCAACCTTTCCCAGAACAAATAATTTCCACGTAACATAAACCCCTTCAGGGCATGAAAAAAGATGTAAATCTTATCAGTTCATTCTACAAAGCTAACAAAATTATTGACCATAATGTTTTGGATAAATCTCAAAAACATTATGTTGAGTGAAAGAAGCCACACACAAAGGAGTGTGAACTATATGACCCCACGTACATGAAGTTCAGGGACAAGCAAAACTAACATCTGGCGATAAAAATTAGAGCAGTTGCTGGAGGTGGGGGTGGAGGATTGGCCGAAGGAGCCGCAGGGAACTTTCCGGGGCCTTGAGAATGGTCCATATCTTCATCTGGGTGATGGCTACTGGAGTGTGTATATTTGTCAAAATTCATCAAGTTGCACACTTAAGATTGGTGCATTTTATTGTATATAAATTACACCTCAATAATGTACTGCTGGGAGGAGAAAAACTTGTAACCATAACTTAAAAGATAGCCAAGAAAAATAGCAGACTAATCACACTTAATATGTTGTATATGCAAAAATACTAAACAAAATATAGGCGAAGGTAATCCTGCAATAGATTAGATGAATAATACGTCAAAAAGCTGCAAAGTTGTTTCAATATTAGAAGTCTATTGCTATACTAATTTAAATAAGAAAAAGCATATTGAAATTAGTCTATAAAATTCATTTATTCGTGACTTTAATTCCTAATAAACTCCGATAAAAAAAGATAATACTTCAACATGATAAATAACAACTATCTCAAACTGAAAGCTCAAATCATCCCTAATAGTGAAACCCAAGAGGCCACCTCGTTAATGTCAAGAACAAAACAAGGATGGCCATTGTTCCCACCGGCATTTACTATTGTTCTGAAATTTCTAAGCAATGCAAAAGGACCAGAAATAGATATGAATCATAACTATAGGAGAGAAAGACAAAAGTATCATTTTTAGTCCATGATAATATTGTCTTTCTAGAGAACTCAAGAGGGCCAACTGAAAAACAATATTCTGACTGGTTACAAAATAAATAGACAGAAACGAGCAGGGATGTTCGCTGAAGCATTTTCATAAGGAACAACTGGAAAGCACCTAAATGCCCGATAATAGAAGACTGGATAAATAGAGGTGTACACACACAATCGAACGCTATATAGCTGTTAAAATGAATTAAGTAGATATAAAAATCTTAAGTGAAAAAGAAAATGCAGGGTGGTACACACAGTGTGGTACTTTTAAACGTAATGTTTAAAAACACACTAAACTATACTGTTTAGAAAAATACAAAAATATGGATGTGAAAGAGACCAACTTCAGAACTTCAGCTACCTCTGAGTAGAGAGAAGAAGGAGAATGCAATAGGGGGATTCAGTTATGGTTGTATCTTTATTTAAGGAATAAAATGTCCTGAAGAAAACACTCTGTCTGACAACCAGACCCAGGGTGCCAGAAATAATCCCCAGAAAATTCCCTTATGACCCTACCAGTTAATCCTCCACCCCCACCCCAGCAACCACTTTTCTAATTTCTGTCACCAGAGGTGAGTTTTGCCACTTCTTGAAGTTTATTTAAATGGAATCATTGTTTCCTTTCTGGCTTTCCCTGGTCTCCTTCCAGAAGACGGGCCTTGAGGACCCCACGTGTCTCGAACAGACCTTTAGTGGCCTGAGCCACCGCTGAGGACCACACACCTCAGCGCTCTTGGCTGCCACGCAAGTCAGGGTGCAGCCTCTCCTGGGAGTCTGTTCATCCCAGGACACGGAGCTGACCCCCAGAGGACGGGGTACCCCTCACGACACTTAGCAGATTCGCCTCTGTGTGACCAAACTGCTGCTACACCAGTAGCACAACCCCGTGGGGGAAAGTCTCCACTCACAAGGTAGATAGATCAGGATCTCTCAACCTCAGCGCTGCTGACATACAGGGCCAGATGACTCTTTGTTTTGAGGACTGTCCTGGGTATTGTAGGATGTTTAGCAGCATCATTGGCCTCTCCCCATGAGACGCCAGTAGTTGGTCCCCTGTTGCAACAACTGAAAATATTTCCAGACATTGCCAAATGTCTCCTGGGGAACAAAATTGCTCTTGGTTGAGAACTACTGAGATAGAAGATAGATTAGACAGGGGGAGAGGGGAGTAGTTTTGGGATTTTCTACCTAGCAATAAAATCATTAAGATATGTGCATTAGTATTTGAAGAAGTGACAGAACTGTATTGAGGACATGAAAGCAGACCTGCGTGGTTAGGGAGCACACCCTGTTCAAGGGTGGGAAAGCAATATCACAAATCTATTGATTCTGCTCAAAGTAACATGTAAGCTTAATGGAATTGCAATTAAAACTTGGCTGGAAACTTTCTGGAACTTAAAAATGTTAGTCTAAAGTTTGAATAGAAAAATGAAAGAGGTTGAATATTCAAAAATATAAATAAATAATGGATTTTATTTACCAGATAATCTACCATTTAATAATGGGTTGTCAAGTTATAATAACTAAAGCAGTGTAGAAGAATAGACGTAGCTATGAAAAAATTAAAAGCCTGGAAACAGGCCCTAGTCTACGCAAGAATTTAGTATCGATTAAAGTGGCATTTAAATTAATGAGAAATGTGGAATGCTCGAGAAATGATGCAGGAACAATTCATTAATAATCGGGGGCAGGAAAAATTCCAGGTCTTGCACTAAACATCAAAATAAATTTCTTGAATCAGACACTTATTATTTTAATTAAACTACTAAAAACTAAAATAAAATATAGATTAATGTTTTTCTGAGATTAGGAGAACAGCTTTCCAAGCAAAAGGAGAAAAAAGAAAAAGAAAGGACTAAAAAGGAAAAGACTGAGACGGCTGCATTAATATGCCAACCTTCTAAGGATCAGGAAGCACCACAAACAAAATAAAATTCAGAAAAACTATTTGTCACATAACAAAGAACATAATATCTAAGATTTCTTCTAAATCAATATGAAGAGGACAACGTGTCATTCCCATTTTTTTAAATGGAGAAAAGGACATGACCATGGAGTTCACAGGAGATGAAATAGTAATGGCCAAAAAACATTAAGAAGTTAATGTCACTGGAAATCCACATTATGCAAATTAAAATACTGAATCAACATCTTTCACGGATTAAATTGGCAGGGATTTTTTAAGGTAACACGCAGCATTTGGGAATTTCCATATCCTCTAGAGACAGCGTTAACTTATGAACCTTTCTGAAAAGGAATTTGACAATTATTTTCAAAAGCCTTAAAAGGTTTCGTGAGCCAGCCTTGATGGTCTAGTGGTTAAGGTTTGGCGCTCTCACTGCTTCAGCGGCCCGGGTTCACTTCCGGGTCACGGAACCACACCACCCATCTGTCAGTGGCCATGCTGTGGCGGCTCACGTAGAAGAACTAGAAGGACTTAGAACTAGAATATACAACTATGTACTGGGGCTTTGGGGAGAAGAAAAAAAAAAAAGAAGAGGAAGATTGGCAACAGATGTTAGCTCAGGGTGAATCCTTCCCTGCCGAAAAAAAGGTTTCATGTACACCTAAGAGCTTCACGTTTATGCCTCCAGCCCAGAACTCGCCCCTGAATCCACAGCTGGATATGCAACTGCCTCCCACCCAGCATGTCCACTTGGGTATCTAACCAGTGCCTCAAACAGACCCTGCCCCAAACCAACCTCCCGATTCTTCCCCCTATTGTCACCTCCATCTCAGGAAAAGGTAACTCGAATCTTCCCATTGCTGAGACCCCAAACCTTGATGTCATCCCTGACATCTTTCTTTTACTGACATCAAATCCTGGGGACATTTAGCTTCAAAATAGATTCAGAATGCAGCCCCTTGTCACCAACTCCATCAACAACATCTTGGCCCAAGCCCCTGTCATTCCTTACCTGGGCCACTGTAACACCCCTTTGTTCCACCTGCCTCCACCTTTGCCATCTTCCAGATTATCTTCAACATCCTTCTGTAGCCCGAGTCAAGTCAAATCACTCCTCATTCAAAACCCTCCGCTGGCTCCCTTCTCAGAGAAAGCAAAGCCAGTATGAGGGCCTAGAAAATGACAATAATTTGATTTATAATATATATTTGGTCATTCAGATGATCACTATATATTTCTCATATATATTTGGTCTTCCTCCATGGTTCCTGACTCACAGTTCCCAAAACTCTTGGAATTTCCTGAGTGTTGGGAGTGATCAAGGTATTTCCTTTGTTACATTAATGAGGTGACTTTTGGAAAGCACCGGAGGATGAAGGTTGGTTGCCAGGACACCCAACCGTGTGATTAGAGGGTTGGAACTTTCAGTCCCACCCCCCCGACTGACGGGGAGGGGAGAGGGGCTGGGGGCTGAATCAATGGCCAATGGCCGATGATTTAATCAATCATGAACATGTCATAAAGCCTCCATAAAAATCCGAGAGGACAGGGTTCAGAGAGTTTCCCGGGTGATTTGGGGAGCATGGTGAGCCCAGAGAGGGCATGGAACTCCGCACCCTTTCCCCACACCTTGCTCTTTGCATCTCTTCCATCTGGCTGTTCCTGAGTTCTATCCTTTTATAATACACTGGTAATCTAATAAGTAAAATGTTTCTCTGGGTCCTGTGAGCCACTCTAGCACATTAATTTAACCCAAGGAGGGGGTTGCGGGAAGCTCAAATCTATAGCCGATTGGTCAGAAGCGCAGGTGACAACCTAGGCTTGCAACCAGATAGTGTCAGAATTGAGTTGAATTCTTGGACAACTGGTGTCCAAGAATTGCTTGTTGAAGGTGTGGGGGTACCCCCACACTCACATGTTGGAATTGGGTCCAGGAACCCAAAAGGAAGTATAGCATCTGGCTACTTTTCTCCTAAAACCTAAGTAAGCCTACATAATCATAAAACCCAACATAGCATAATGCCAGAAGGACTAAATTCTACTTCAGCAAGTCTGTATTGATACATAGAAAATGCTTCCCTAGTGTCTCTGACACTTTGGAACCACTGAGATTCTAATCCAGCACTTTTATTCTATAAAAGAATAAACCAAGACTTAGAAAGTGAATTCCTGGAGATCTGCAGAGTCAACAACACAGCTCTCTCAGGATGTTCCCTTGATCCAACCCTTCCTGCATCCCATATAGCTCCTAGTGTCTTAGTGACCTGGGATAAGAGGTTATCTCTCCCTGACAGCTCTGCCCTAGCCAATCAGAATACATACTTAGAATAAATGCTCAGAATAAATTCTGATTGCCTGGCCAACAGAAATTCTTCACTTTGTCATACAAATTGATAATATTTATATGGCCACTTCTGTTGAGGTGTACAGCTTTTCAGAGCCAAGCATCACTCATCACAGAAAATAAATCACTGGAATATGAAAATTCCAAGACAGATGGAAGGACCAGCCCCCAAGGGGCTCTTGTACACTTGTGTGGAGCCCACACATTCTCTTTGCATCTTCTTGCTTCCACCCAGGCTGTCTGTGTATCAGCATTCCTGTCGTCACTAGTTTGGCACCTGCTCTGAGCCAGGCCCTGTGCTGAGCACCAGCAAAGCTGAGGTTGGAAGCCCCACGGGCACCACCAAGAGCAGGAAAATGAGCCAGAAGGGAGGCGGGAGGAGGGCTGGGCAGGCAACCACGTGCCGCAGGAGCAGCACCACAGGCTCCGATAGCTGGTGGCACTGTCCCCATAGCTGATGAGGAAACCGAGGCACAGGAAGACCGAGAAGTCTCACCCTGAGGTGACATGGAGAGTAGATGCCTAACACACCCACAGCCCAGGCAGCCAGTGCTGAGAGCAGAACTCGCCCCCTCAGTGCTCCTCACCCCTCAATGCTCCTGACCCCACAGAGCTCCTCACCCCTCAGTGCTCCTCACCCCACAGAGCTCCTCACCCCTCAGTTCTCCTCACCCCTCAATGCTCCTGACCCCACAGAGCTCCTCACCCCTCAGTGCTCCTCACCCCTCAATGCTCCTGACCCCACAGAGCTCCTCACCCCTCAGTGCTCCTCATCTCACAGAGCTCCTCACCCCTCATAGCTCCTCACCCCACAGAGCTCCTGACCCCTCGGTGCTCCTCACCCCTCAGAGCTCCTCACCTCTCAGTGCTCCTCACCCCACAGAGCTCCTCACCCCACAGAGCTCCTCACCCCTCATAGCTCCTCACCCCACAGAGCTCCTGACCCCTCGGTGCTCCTCACCCTTCAGAGCTCCTCACCCCACAGAGCTCCTCACCCCTCAGTACTCCTCACCCCACAAGCCTCATCACCCCGCAGCTCTCGTGCCTCCTAGAATCCAAGTCAGGACTGAAGGACTCAGCCCTGGGTCATGCACCCTTGTTGGTTTTTGACTCCCACTATCCAAACACCTTTCCAGTTCAAGAGAAATGCCCCAGAGTGTGACCAACAACCCTGCCCTGTCTGTCCCCACTCCCCGAGTGGCCCCACTCTCTACTCTCCTCTTTATCTGAGATCCTGTCACACACCTCGGATCTCCATCGGCCCACCTATCCAGGTGTGTGCAAGGGCCACCCAGAGCGCTGCGGGGCCGTGTGGGTGCCGGGACCTCTCTGAGAGCTCGGGCACAAGTCCCCAGACACTGCAAAGGCCGCTATTAAAAGCCCAGCAGAAGAAGCCAGCAAACAAAGAGGCGTCTTAATGACAGGCCTTGGAAGCAAGTCTTTTTATAACTTCATTCTTTCCTCTCAATGGCCCCAAATGAGGACGAAATCAGAAAGGAGCTGTTGGCAACAGCCAAGGAGAAAACTCAGCCTTCCGAGGGCCTTCTCCTTGTGCCCAAGTTCTTGTTTCAATAGGAGGCAGATTTGGCCTCTCTGGCACCCATTGTGGTCCCAATTTTCTGGATCACGAGCAACAACAGAAAACACCCTTGGGAGAAACTGTGGTCCAATCACACAGATGCTCTAGGCTGCAGCTGTCGTGATGACGAGCTGCTTCTTTCCCTTGAGTGTCTCTTCCCCCATCCTACTTCCACGTCGCAGCTGAGGCAGGTGGTGGGCAGGGCCCCATGAAGAAGGGTCATCCGGAAGGCGGTTGGGCACCATCACTTGAAGTCAAGAGCATGGTCTCGGTGGTCAGCCTGCCTCGGTTGAAAAACCAGCTTCACCACCTCTCAGCTTTGTGACCCAGAGAAAGGTATTTCACATCTCTGCACCTCGGTGTCCGCATCTGACAGTGGACGTAACAGCAGAGCCCGCCTTGTAGGATTCCGTGAGATGCTGCACGTGGAGCAACTAGCAGAGGGCCTCGTGCAAGAGGGGGCCCGGTAGATTCAGCGATGATTGCTCTTGCCAACGAGCACGTGTGCGGGGAATGTTGGAACTTCCACACGTGTAGCTCTTCCACACACACGTTTTTCTGGACGTCACTCTGGGCCAGGGTCCCACGCAGAAAGGGCCCCTGGAAGACCTGTGCTGAGGACTGACTGAGGTCATGTGGCTGACGTCCTAGCAGCACCTGGCATCCAGGAAGCGTCAATACCGCTTAGCTATTGGAGGCATCTGAACAGATAACGGAGCCTCCGGGAGACTGTGGGATGGGGCCAAAGTCACACCGGTAAATGGTGCAGTGCCGCTTGGACCCACACTTGCCTGGTTCTAAATCTCTTTCCTCTGTCCTATATTTAGGATCCTGGCAAGGTCTTGGTTTCTTCTGAGGCAGATCCAGTTCCCCCCTTGAAATGAAGAAGTCAGGGATGCACCAGTGTGGGATCATGTTTAAGAGCAAAGTCTGGGGAGTCAGACCACCTGGATTCCAATCCTGGCTCCCCCACTTTTCAGCCAGGTGTCCTTGGCAAATTACCCAACCTCACTGGGTCTCAGTTTCCCCAACTGTAAAATGGGGATAATATTAGTATCACCTAACAGGTTGTCATGAGAAATAATATATGTAGAAGGCTTAGCATAATTCCTCAACACATTAAATAAATGTTATTTTGTTGTTGTTATGATCACCGCATCAATCTCAGGCACCAGAGTCAGCTTGCCATGACATCCTTCCCTTAAATATGTTGGTATAAGTTCCCTAAGAGTGTGATCATCTCATACCTAACTGCTCAGGCAAGGCTGCTGCATTGGACAATTCCAAGGGCATCATTCACATCTTATTCCATATAAATGGTGCCCTCTGGGTTTGTGCAGTGTGCAACCTATACTCCTGTACATAGCAGCCCTGTGCTCAAGGCAAGCTGTGGGACCACAGAGGATCTGGATGTCAGGTTTCTAGTTGGAGACCATGAGGCTAGCAAAATGTCCTGGTTCTGGGGTCCTCCAGTTTAGAGCTAGAATCCAGGCTGATTCTAAAAGTCTGGGGGCTGTGCCTGGTGGTCAGAGGGAGAAGGTGGTGAAAAATGGTAGATGCCAACATAGGGCCACAGGTTGGGGGGCTGGACTGCTGGGTAGGGACACAGGACCTGGGCGAGCAGTGTTCTCAGCTCCAATTCAGGGTCTCTGAGAAAAAGTAATCCAGAGTCGAGGGGAGGACCTGCATATTCTGGCTGTGGAAGAGAAAACATTAGATCCCAGTTGCTGCTTCCGAGCAAATACCGCGTCCTGCAGAACAGCAGCCTGGCCTTAAAGGAGGCAGAGCTGAGCCTTCAATGGGCCACTTCCCCTTCCACCAGGCCACTTCTGCGTCCTTATGGTAAAAATAGCAAATCCCACGAGCACCAACTGATTGCCTTGCTGCTCTCGCTGTGGCCAGAGGGAGTGTTGTGGCTATGAAGACGTATTTAACAATTTGTGAATGGTGGAGCCGCCAGGATCGGATGGAAATGGAAATCCAGAATAAGTGCCTATTCTGGTAAGAACAAATTGCTTCCCCTCCGTAGCAGATGAGCTAATTAGCCAACCAGCCACCAGGTCCCCCTGACGTGGTCTGGCACCTCACTGAGGGCTTGGAGTAGACGTCTGCTGCTGGAACGTGGGCACCAAGCAGTGGGTGGCCCAGGAAGTCTGCGTGTCAGGTGCATGCATGCTGCCACGGCCACTTGGCCACGAGCCCCCCTGCTCATGTGTAGGAGCCTGGCCAAGACTAGGGGAAGTGAGTGAGGTGCTTGCCTTGGGCACAGAATCTAAGGGAAGTACCCCAAATCTCAGGAATCAAGATAAAAAGAAACTTTGTTTGAAATGATTTTTAAAATAAAACTTAATGCCAAAAAATCTATGATGGGGGCCAGCCCTGTGGCACGGTGGTTAAAGTTCAGCACCCTCCACTTTGGTGGCCCAGGTTCACGTGTTCGGATCCCAGGTGTGGACATACACCACTTATCAGCCATGCTGTGGTGGCGACCCACATACAAAATAGAGGAAGATTGGCACAAATGTTAGCCTAGGGAGAATCTTCCTCAAGAGAAAAGAGGAAGATTGGCAACAGATGCTAGCTCAGGGCCAGTCTTCCTCAGAAGAAAGAAATCTATGATTAACAAAATATCAAAATATTAAATAAATACAGGATCTGATGGGGCCAAGATGAGGATGAGGCAAGCAAGACCAGATCGTGCAAGTGCAGGGTCAGATCCTGTCTTGAGTTAAAGTTTTGATATTTTGTTCACAACGGAACTTTTTTGCATTATTTAAAAAAAAATTGCATTACAATATTATCTTGATTACTGAGTGTTTTTGTATCCCCTTAAATTGTGTGCCCGGGGCGAGCGCCTCATCCTGTCCCTGCCTGGCACCATCTGCCGGGAGTCTCGAGATTGTTCCCCAGCTGCCAACAGCATCCTGATGAGCTACCAGATCTGCCAAAAGGTAGGGGCCCTCGCAAGGTTGTCTGGATCAGCCGTGGAACCTCCTCTTGCCTGGCATGCCATTCAGAGCTGGTGGCATGTTAGATGGCATGGTCCCTGATTGACACAGGTCCCCTGGTGTGAAGAGCTGCACAGAGCACTGCCGCCTTCTGCTTCCCGAGAGAAATTCCAAGAGGCCCCACACCCTTCGCCCCAGGAGCTTCCCTAGAGTGACTGGTCATGGTTTGTTGGTTGGTTGGATTTTTTAATTAATAGACTTTATTTTTTAGAGCAGTTTTAGGTTTACAGAAAAACTGGGCAGAAAGTAGAGTTTCCACATACTTCCTTGCTCCTCCACACAGTTCCCCTATTATTAACATCCTACATTAAGGGAGTACATTTGTTACAATTGATGAATGCATATTGATACATTATTAATAACTAAAGTCCATGGTTTAATTAGGGTTCACGCTTCGTGTTGTAGATTCTATGGGTTTTGACAAATGCTTGATGTCATCTATCCACCATTACTATCTTACAAAATAGTTTCACTGCCCTAAAAATGCCCCATGTCCATCTATTCATCTCTCCTCCCCTCCTCCCAAACCCTGGCTACCACTGGTCCTTTTACTGTCTCCGTAGTTTTGCCTTTTCCAGAATGTCGTAGAGTTGGAATCATACAATATGTAGCCTTTTCAGACTGGGTTCTTCACTGAGCAATGTGCCTTTAAGGTTTCTCCATTTTTGTTTCTCTTTTCATTGCTTGAGTATTTTTCCTATTACTGAATAATGTTCCATTGTCTGGATGTACCACGATTGTTTATCCATTCACCTATTGAAGGGCATCTCGGTTGCTTACAAGTTTTGGCAATTAGGAATAAAGCTGCTCTAAACGTTTGCGCGCCGGCTTTTGTGTGGACGTAAGTTTTCAACTCCTTTGGGTAAATATTAAGCAGAGCAACTGGCCCGTGAGTTTTTGAGGCCCAACAAGACCTGCAGGACACGAGCAGGTCTTTATTCTCCAGGGTCAACAGGCACGACCCTGTCGATGCAGTGGACCAGTGGATACTCTATAGGATGGTGAGGCCAATGGAGTCCGTCACCCTCAGAGAGCTGGCTTATCCCGGGAGCAGGAGGGCAAGGATGCACTGCTGCCACGTCAGGTGGAGGCAGACAATGCCCAGTGGTCCAGCTTAACAGAAGCACAAAGATAATCCCCCCACCCCCTGGCCCTGCCCCCACCCTAGAGAGAGTGCCAGAGAGAAGAGGGGAGGAAAAAAAATGGGCATTTTCCAATTCAGCAGAAACATCCTCTCCCCGGATGTAGTGGGGCCCAGCTCCACCTTTCTGTTTGTTCTCTCAATTAGAGGCTTTTTTGCCTGCAATGATTACCTGCCACAAGGAGATCGTAATTAACAGAGAGAACAGACTCTATTTCTAGCAATCAGAAACTGTTTTCCAACAACAAGTAAAAATATAATTAACATTCCCCAGCTCTCTCCTCTGTGGAGATTTTTTTCCCCCCTCACTCTCTACAAATTCGGAGAAAAAACAGATAGGAGTTTGTTATGGGTTGAATTGTGTCCATCTGAAAAGATATATTGAAGTCCTAACCCCAGGAACGGAGAATGTGACCTTATTTGGAAAGTGGGTCACTGCAGATGTGATTAGTTAAGATGAGGGCGTACTGGAGTAGGGTAGCTGGTTCTTAACCGAGTATGACCGTGTCCTTAGAAGAAGAGGGGGAGACGCAGAAACACACACAAGAGGAAAAGTCCACGTGAAGCCAGAGGCAGAGACTGGAGTGACGCAGGGGCAAGACAAGGCATGGCCGCCAGCACCAACACTTGAAATAGGAAGGAAAGGTCCTGCCCAGAGCCTCAGAGGAGCGTGGCTCTGCTGACACCTGATTTCAGGCTTCCAGCCTCCGGAACGCTGAGCGAATAAACGTCCGTGGTGTGAAGTCACCCAGCTTGTGGCAGTTTGTTCCAATGGCCCTCGCAAACGAATGCAGAGCAGACTCACCTGACTCCTCACCTTGCAGACAGAGTGCCCGAGGCTCTGGAAGGTGCAGGGACTTACCTGAGGTCCCAAGCAAGTGAGAGGCAGAGGCAAGACTTGAATCAAGGTCCCACTGACTCAGAGGCCAGTGTTCATTTCACAGTATAATTCGTCTTCCCTGTGTGTGGCAGCCTTGGTGGGTGCCACCGTGCTCCCATCTGGACATTGACTACTTTGGGCTCAACACCTGGACAACAGGTGCAAGCCAACCTGTGCTCTGGGTGGAGGATGCTCCAGAAACCAAGATAGAAAAAAATGCACGTGAGTGAGAAAGGGTAGAGAGATGGAGGAAAGCGGTTAATATTGACTGAGCTGAGTGCTGGGTGTCTTATACATCATCTCATCTACATCCCACAACAACCGTTTGGTGTAAGTATAATCATCCTTATTTTTCAGATCAGAAACTGAGTTTCAGAGAAGCTAAATGATTCTCCCACAAACCATACAGCTGGCATGTGGTGGAGATTTGAACCCATGTCTAGGTGACTCCAAACTCTCAGAACTCTATATGCTTGTTCTGGGTGATTTCATCTCTTCCCACGGTTTGAACTGCCATCTCTGTGCTAGCGGCTCCCAAATATTTATCTGCAGCCCCGCATCTTGTCTCCCTGTTCTCTATCTCCATTTTAATGTCTCACGGGCATCTCAGATTCAACACGTCCAAAATTTGACTCACCAGCTTCCACTGGAAACCTGGCACTCCCATCCACCAAGATGCCCAAACTAGAAACCCAGCAGTCATCCTTGAGTCCTCTTCTCCTCCCCCTACCCCCTTACCCCACCCCCAGCACACACATCAATCACCAAGTCCTAGTCATTCATCCTCTTTCTATCTCCACGGCTTCCACCTGGTCTACACCGCCATCCCCTCGCTCCTGGGGAACTGTAACCTTCTAACTAGGCTCTCTGCCTTCCCTCTTTCCCTCTGCAGTCTAGTTTCCCTTCACGCGGAAGCGAGAGTGATTTCTTGAAGCACAAATCTTATCACATTACTCTCCTGATTAAAACTGTTCAACAGTAACTGCAAATTCTTATGTGCTATTCACTGGTATAATCCCTTTATGTGTAGCGGCTCATTTAATCCTAAAAACAACCCCACAATAGGAAATAGACACTCTGTTTTTCTCCTTTTACAGATGAGAAAATTGGGGTGCTGAAAGGTTAAGTAACTTGCCCAAGATCTCACAGCGAGTAAGTAGCTAGCCAGGATTTAAATTCAGGCAATATGGCTCCTGAGTTCATGTTCTTACCAGTTACACTAACCATCCTTTCCAAGGATGCCCTTCTGCTCTTAGGAAAAAGTCCAAAATCCTTCTCATGGCCTACAAGGGCCTGCAGGGTCTCCCCTTGCCTCCATCTCTCCATCCCATCCCACCCACACTGTCTCACACTTACCCTTCTCAAGTTCAGAACAAGGACTGGGTTGGATTTTTTTTCAGTTGTTCAGGATCTCCAAGTATCTTCCTGCCTCAGGGCCTTTGTACATGCTGTTTCTTCTGCCTGGAACACTGCTGTCCCCCATTCTTCACCGGGCTAACTTCTCCTCCTCCTTCATGTCTTACTTTAAATCTTGCTTCCTCAGGGAAGCTTTCTCTGAACCCCCAGAGCAAGTCAGCTCCCCTGTTTCACGCTTTCATTGTCACCTGCACTTTTTCTTTGTACCATTATCACAACTGTAATTATTTGTATGATTTTACGTTTAATGTCTGTTTTCCCCCAGTAGACAGCAAGCTCTGTGATGGCAGGGACTATATCTGCCTTGCTTCTCTGGGACACTGCCTGGAAAATAGTAGATGTTCAATAAATAGTGATGGATTGAAAAAACAAGTGAAATAATGAAGAGAAGAATAAATGAATGAATACATCGTGCTGCTCTTCAGCCGTCTGTCCAGCCAAGAGTCACATTTCATGATGTAATTAATGTCTTTCCCTAAGGAGAGCTGCTCACCCTTCTGATGTACGTGCAAATCACCTGGGATCTTAAAATGAGAACTCTGATCCAGGAGGACTGAGCTGGGTCTGCGAGTCTGCGTTTCTGACAAGTTTCGGGTGATACTGATGCTGCTAGTCCAGGACCACACCTCCAGCAGCAAATGTTTCAACAACCTCTCACCTCCGTCTCTCTTTCATGAGTGAGTCTTTCCGATCTCTCCCCCACCTCCTCCTCTCCAAGATGGCACCCTGGTATTGAAAGGTGACTTTAAGTGAACTCTTGCCCCGGGGAGTGGGAGTGGAAGTGAGTGAAGAGTTGGCCGTGTGCTAGCACCTACGTGGGCATTATTTGTGTCTGCTGGAGATGGCTGGTCAGGCCTGTAATAGTCAGGGCAACACTAGCTTCTGTAACAATGAAACTCCCAAATTCCGGTGGCTTAATGCAATAGACTTTTCTCCATTGCTCACAGAACGGTCCAATGAGGCGATTCCTCGTCTCTGGGTGGCTTTCCTCCATGTGACGATTCAGGGACCCAGGCTCCTCTCATCTTTGGCCAGGCGATCTCTCAGAGCACAGAGTCTTCTTCTAGCCACTGGAAAAGTAGAGAGTGAGAAGTCCCACCCACTTCTTAAAAGCTACTGCCCAGGATTGACACACACCGCTGTCACTCACATTCCATTGGTGAGGACATGTCACACGGTCATAGAAGCAAGGTTAACTGGGAAATATAGGTCCTGTCTGGGCAGCCACCTCCTAGCAACAATTCCTCACTGTGGGAGGGTGAGCATGAATAATTAGTAGGTGGAACACCAGCTGTCTCTACCAGAGGGCCTGATCCTAGACATTCTGTTAGCGTTTACTAAGTCTGTGGTCTATTCACCTGACATCAGGGCCGGTGTCTTCTCTGAATATCTCGACGCCGGCCTCGACTCTTGCCAGCACCGCAGCTTCACCATATGGCCCCTGTGCATCCCCTGGAAGGAGCCTTGCTATAGGATCCCCTGACCTCGCACCACAGCTGCCCTGGTGATGGGCTCTTGGTTGAACCCACATGATTGGAGCCTTCCCACTATCTGACCTCGTGTCACTGCCTTCCTCACTCTTCAGCAGGCTTCTCCACAGCTGTCTGCTCCTGGCGTCTCCGATAGAAACCAAGCAGAGGCCTCCCAAAGGAGGGCTCCGTGCCTCTCCAACCTATCTCTAGGCCAAGCAGGGCAGGTCTGCACACGTGCTGCCTCCATGATGGCTTCCCCTCCCTTTCCCATCTCCCTCCCACAATCCACCAGGGCAGGAAGGAGAACAGTCCCTCCCTTCCTTTTCCTGTCTTCTCAGGGCTCTCCCTGTTGTAGAGGCTGTTGGTTCCCAAGCTGTATCCCCTTTGCCAGACTAGTGCCCCTGACCCCCAGATCCTGCAAGTGGTGGCCACTGCAGGCTACTACTGTCCCCTTCCCTGGAGACCTGCCTTTGGTGGGCTCTGCCTCACCTAGGAGGTTACCCCACCTCCCCAGCCAGTGACATCCAGTGGTCATTGACTGACTGACTCAGGGGTACTAATGCCAACCCTCTTGTCTCAAGTGGGGAAAACTTGGTGATAAAATTCATGCTCCAGAGCTCCTCGTGGGATCAGGCTGAAGCTGGCCTCTGCCCTCTCACGCTCCCCTCACTTCCCTTCTCCTAAGAGCTCCCTGCAGTAAATCGTCTCACGGGAATCCCCATCTCAGTCTCCCATTCTGGGAAACCTCACCGAAGACATTCCCCTGCATCAGGTCCTCCTCTTCCTCCAGAGCCGAAATGGCACACTGGATGCAGGAAAAGAGAAATCAGCCTACAGATAACAGAACGCCCCTTGGGAAGTACAATTAAAATATCGCACAGAACAAACTCTAGGGTCTTGAGCACCGCGCTGTCTATCAAAATGCTCACCAGCAGCCCTGTCATGGCTCTGGAGCTCTGCCCTTTCGAGGGAGGCCACCCCCCAAATCAGAAAGGATGTGCAGATCCCTGTCCCGGAGCCCCATCTGGCCTCTCCTTGGCCTTCCCAAGGCAAAGCCCCCTTCTTGTTACTACGTTGGCCACGTGGGGGAAGAGAAATGCAATGGGAACAGACAAGAATGCAGAGAGAGAGCACCATCTTCCAAAAGGACCAAGCACCTCTTTCTTGGCCCAGCAGGAAATCCCTCTCCCCCTGGCCCATCAGCTGGCCACAGCCTGGGACCTGTAACCCACAAAAGGAGTGCTTTCAGTGTTTGGTGCCTGTGGACACACGTGGTGGAAGGCAGTGAGGGGAGAATGGAAGGGCCCACCGGCCCGTGGGCAATGGGGGAAAGGGGTGGGGATGGCGAAAGGATAGGGTTAAGAAACTGGAAGGCCACACAAACACCTTCCACACTGCACTCCTTTCAATTTCTTTTCCGTGAATTTAAATGCATTCTGTCACAGTGAGTTATGTCACCCGGAGGAAATGCCCAACTCGGCGACGTTTTTAAAGATTATTTTTTAGATCACCTATCACTATCCATTTGAGGAATGATTGTTCAATCTGAAAAAATAAATTCAAAACTGTCCCCATCTAAGCAAGATAGAAAAATAACTTTCCCTATTCTTTCCTTTTCTTTCTTTTTTTTTTTTAAAGAAGGCTTATTTCTGAAGGACAAGTTTGAAAATTTGTTTTCACCTTGACATTCTGGCTGGATTTGAGCAGCTTGGTAAGCTGAATATCATGCCGTGTCATATGGGTAAACAAATGAATGTACAGCCAGCTGTGTGACCTCAGGCAATTCACTTAACCTCTCTGAGCCTTAATCTCCTTAGTTGTTACCCTGAGATAACAACACTGACCATAATCATCAGATGAAATGATGTCCAGACAGTCTGAATGTGAGACAGATGTAAGGTGTCTGTTCCATTAAACTGTCAATTCCTCAAGGGCAGGGAGCAGGCTATGGCCAATTCTGCCCTCCCGGTGGATCTTGTACAGGGCCTAGCCCACAAGAAGTGTTTAATAAATGTTGGATGGATGGATGGTTCAGTGGTCGATGGTTTGGTAGATCAATGTCTGGAGATACAAAGAGATGGATGGATTGACGCACTGGCATGCTGGATAGCAATCCAAAAAAAAATTTTTTTAAAGCCCTTCCTTGTATCATCCTCCAGTTTCCATTGTGTAAATGCTCCCACCATGGCTGACTTCAAGCTACCGACATGGTGTCACTGAATGAGGAGTTGGGAAGAGATGTGCAAAATTGGTGCTTATGAGTCTGTAGAAGCCAGTTGTGCGCCCCACTGGAAGGAGGGAGAGAGGGAGGGAGGAAGGGAGGGAGGAAGGGAGGAAGGAAGAAGGGAGGGAGGGAGAAAGAGAGGAAGGAAGGAGGGAGGGGAGAGAAAGAAGGAGGGAGGGGAGAGAAGGAAGGAGGGAGGGAGGAAGGAAGGATGGAAGAAGGAAGGAGGAGGGAAGGAGAACCACAAATAAATGTTTATCATAGAGAAGAAAATAAAGATTCTCAGGCACGGGGCGGGGGGATGGGGGTGGGAGCAAAGCCCGGGAGGTAGGAACCTGGGCTCACCATCACTCATCGTGGACCAGGACTGAATCCACCCATTTTCTGGAGTAAATTATTTCTTTTTAAGGACGGGGGGCCAGGGAGTTTACAAAATGCAGAACAATGATCCTCAGTTAGTTTTAAGAGTTAGAAACCTTTTTTGTTCCAATGAAATCTTACTTGGAAGGCAGAGTGATAATTGCTGATATTTACTAGGTAGCGGGTACAGTCAAAGGCATTGCATGGAATACCCTGGGGAATCCTCCCAACAACCCCGTGGACAGATGAGCTCACACCCCTAGTTTGCCAGCGGGGTGAGGCCCTTGCCCAAGGTCATACAATAAGCAGTAGACTCAAGATTTAAACACAGGTGGTGATGGCAGTCCTAACCACTTTGCTCTCCTGCCCTAATAGATCAAAAGAAAAAGAATTCTAATATAATGTTATATGCCAATTATACCTCAACTTAAAAAAATTAAAAAATTTTAAAAAGAATAATAAAGCAAAAAAAAAAAGGAAAGAAAAAGAAGGGCTGCCAGTTGAACTGCCCACTGCAGGCCCTAAGCCCAGAAACTCCAGAGGCCCCACAAGGAGCCAGAGTCCTGGAAAAGAAGTAGGGAGAATAGGGACTCGTCCTGGTTCTACTCCTGGCTGGCTGTGTGTCTTTGGAAAAACTTCTTGCCCTCTCTGAGCCTTGGTTTTCTCATTTATAAACAAAGTGATCACCCCCTACAACTATTATAGATTATACCTGGGGCAATTCTCATAAGGATCAGGAGGACTTCAGAGTAAAACACCTTGAATAAGTCACATTACATATGACTTATTTACCTCCAGGACCCCAGGACCCATTCAATTTAGAACGCATCCATTTTCGAGCTTATATGAAAAAACTAATAGTAGTCATTTTTCTAATTCAGTTAAGTCTTGTAGGGATGACTTCATTCTCAAGGGTACTGATTTTTAAAGTCACTTTTGTTTATGCAGAGTAATGGTTTCTGGCACTGCTTTTATGCACAATTTTACAAATGTGCATAAAACTAAACCTGTTTTGGGGGGGAAACAGCAACAAAGAGAATGTGGTCAGCCTATTGAGTGTTGCTTTCTTTGGGACTTATAACCCTTTGCAATTCTAAAGAGAAATATGGACTTTCCTCCCCAGAGAAATGCAGACATTTGCCAAACTTTGGATATAACTTTGGGATGGGAAGGAGGAGGGGACCGCTGGTCCCAGTAGCCAGGAGAGCGGGGAATCATAGTAGAGGCAAGAACATCTCTGAGGTCCCAGGTAATTCTCAGGTCTACGCTTCAACATCCTCAACCTGTGCAGAAGAATAGCCAGAAGGCACTCCGACACTGCCCGAGATTTTCAAATGAAGAATTCTCTTGATAAATAAATCTCTTAATGAAATACAAGCAATTAAGCTAAAAGTCCTATCAAATGCAGCCTGTCACTCAGCAGTCTGACACTTAATTGAATTTCTTTCTCCATCCCCTGGCTCCTTTTCCCTGACAAACAAATTCATTCACTGCAGATCAAGTTTCCCTAACTCAGAAACCAAGGATCGTCAATCAACTAATTGGCACAACAAAGACCTCTATTTAAAAAAAACTTTCCCTAATTAAAGTGGGAATGAAATTTTATAATACTCTGGTGCCTGATATTAATTACTCTGCGGTTAACCCTCTCCCTCCTCCTCAGGGACCTGGTAGTGGATTAGGGGGAATGAGGGAGCCCCAGACTCAGATACAAGTCCAAGTTCCAGCTTTATCCTGAGTTTGATGTGTGACCTCAAGAGGTTGCTTCCCCTCTCTGTTTCTCATCAGCTGCAACATAAGGAGTAGAACTAGGTGACTTCCAAAGCTGCTTCCAGCCCTAACTCTTACATTTTATGATCCAGAGGACAGTCTGATGGTGCAGTCTTCTCTCTGGGACCGCAGGTTAGCGGCGTAGCTGCCAGGAGCTCTCACACAGCCTCGAAATGAAAATACAGCCCATCCTCCGTGGGTGCCCCCGGCCTCAACCCGGAATGTCCAGCAGCCCTGAACACAGACGCCCCTCTCGCGTGCATCCACCCACACATTCCCAGGCACATCCATTACACACACATTTATACAAACTCTCCTTGCAGCACACTCCCTCACACACTCGTATCTCACACACACACTCTACATCAAGACCGCGCGCGCACACACACACACACGCATCCCTTCTGAAACACACACGCATGTGTTTAGACGCACACACCCCTTAGAGAGCAGATCCCCTCAAAGTTGTGGGTACACTCCTCTCCCTCACCCCGGACACGCAAGCACACATGTACGTGGCCCCAGACACCCTTTTACGGCAAACTCCCTCCAAAGAGGCCATGCACACCCGTGTTTACACACTCACGTGCCACACACACTCGCAGTCGCTGTCAGATGTGAGCAGGTTTCCCGATCTCAAGGGAGCTTTGGCCGGGGCAGCCCCAAGGATCCCAAAACCTGACAACTGACCCAGCAGGATTTTCCAGAACTGTCTGGGCTCCAAAGTTTCCTTCATTCCACCAGGGGCTACCGAGTGCCCCCTGTGCCAGGCACCGCGTGCGGAGGAGAGTGGGGAATGAGGCAGACACCGTCCCCCAGAAGCAGCTCTGTTCCCGGGGGCCCCAGCCCAGATTCACCAGCAGGTAGTGAGGGCCCCGTCCCTGGGGGCTGACACATCCAGGGGTCTAGTCTACGGGTGGCTCTTTCGTGACATCATGGTCAATGTGCTCTTTGAGCCAGGCCTTAGAGGACACAGGACAGGGTGGAGCAGGCAGAGGGCGTGAACAAGGACAGGGAGGCTGGGACGCGGGGGTACTAGGAGGCAGCGCCGTCCAGCGGTGTGGGCCTCCCAGCACCACTGCTCACTGTCTTCGAGGCCTGAGCAAGTCATTTAACATCTCTAAACCTCAATTTCCTCATCTGTAGAATGGGGACAAGAGCAGTAGCTACTAGAGAAGGACCAACAAATGGAGACAGAGCAGCCACTCTGTTCCAGGCCTGTTCTAGGCACCTGAGGTTGCTGTGAAGAATAGAGGAGGTGATGAAAGCCAGCTCTTGTGTCATGTCTGCATGCACTGGGCACCAGGTAGGCATGACCCCCAGGCACGTGAGGGACTAGAGTGAGTGGGAGGCCCTGAATATCAGTGGGAAGACTGGCTCTGAAATGAATGGGGGGCCTTTGGTGCTCTTGTGCAGGGGGGCCAGGAGGGAGCGAAGGGAAGAATGGGAGGGGCAGAGGCTGAGGCTGGGAGGCCAACCTGGAGGAGGAGACTGTGGAGAGGGATGGAATGGAGCCCCCAGGCTCAGGCTGCATGTCCAGGTGAGACACCGTTTCAGCCCCGGCCTCCTCTGGGCGTCCCCCTATTCCTCACAGGAACCCCTCCCAGGGCAGCGGCCTGGCTCCCCTGCAGGTTTGCAAAGCCAGACTGGGGGTGTGTGTGTGGGGGGGCACCTTTCCCTCCCCCTCGGACAGAGCGGATGCTCTCAGCATCTGATGCCTTCTGTTGAGCTCATCTCCCGGTCTGTTTTCATGTTTTCCTCTCTCACGCTGGCTGTGTGGAGCACATCTCTCAGAAAATACTTGCTTTTGAAAGTTGTTGCCATAACAACCACTTCATTACACGCCGGGCCCAGTATCTCAGAAATGCAGAATCTTTCCTTAAAAGCGTGCGCTGCACATCAAAGGGGAATAGGAGCTCATTATTTTTACATTATTTTGCAGGCAAATAGATATTTTCCAATACACATTTCTTTTCTAAGTTGATTTTCTTGTTCAGTGGAAATGCACATTTCTTTCTTAACGCTTTACTGCCTGCAGGGTTCAGGACCTAGAAACCTCAGTTCCTAGGAGCAAGAGGGATAAGGCATGTCTTTGCCGGGATACCCACCCCTCGGCCCCACAGCTGCAGCTCAGGAAGGGTGGTTTGCTCTGATTCACAATATATCTGCACCTAGAAATTCTAGAAAAGGCAGAAATTCTCAGCATATCCTATACAAGCCTTCATCCGTCTGACTTGGTTCTCACCAAGATTTCACAACAAGTGAAGCTAATTATTTAAGGAGCCAAATAAAAACCAAACCAAACAAACAGAAATCATAAACATTTGGGATGGAGATGTGTTCTAGGATTTTGTTTTCTGAACCAGAGGGCCCTGTGAGAATTCGATAGGTCCCTTTCTGTGAACGCCTAGTGTGTCCCTCTCCCCTCACCAGCACGAAATCCTCATGGTTTCTGTCTGGCTCACTGCTCCGTCACCGGCACCCAGAAGAGTGCCGGGGCCCGTGGGTGCCCAGGAAGTATCTGTTGAATGGACCAACGAATGAATGAATGTGCCATGAACGCAGGCACATCTTATAACAATTCCGCAAAGAAAGGCATCATCAACCCCACTATACAGATGAAGAACTCAAGGCTTATAGAAGTTAATACAATAATAATATTAATAACGATAACAATAGGTGACATTTTAAACTTTTTATTGACGTATGATATGCACATGGAAAAGCAAACTTATCAAGTGCACGGCTCCTGACTTCCCACACGTGGAACACCCGTGGTAATCAACCCCCAGATCAAGACACAAAACATCTGGAGGGAACAGGGCTCGCTTCTCAGGCGGCCTTACAATAATCCGCTAAGTGGCCGCACGTCTGTTTCATGTGGATTTCTGTGTCTGTTCTCTTTTACAACAGAAGGACCTGCTTGAGTCACTAGCTCCCATAACTACTACCCTGACCTCTCATGTCGTAGGTCAGTTTTGCCTGTCTTTGTGATCTCTGTAAATGGAGCCATACGGTGGGTCGCCTCTCCTGCCCGACGTCTTTCCCTCCTCGTGTTTTTGAGATGCGTCCACGTGCGGCACGCATTTGACCATCATTCACCTCTCTGCTGACAGCAGCTAATTTTTAATGAGCATTTACTATGCACCCTGTGAGCTCATTTAATCCTCCCAAAACTCTAAGATGAAGGCATTATTATAAGCGATTTGCCTGGAGCCCACACACAACAAGTGGAGAATTGAACCCAGCACTTTATGGTCCCCAAACTCTTGCTATTGTCGGGAACTTCTTTCCTGGATGACTCAAGGCTATTGCTGAGCACAGTGGATAACTGGCCTGGGCCAGAGGGGAATGGAGAGCTTTCTGCTCTGACATTAAATGGCCCCAGCACGCTATGTCTCAGCCTCTCGTGACAGCTTTTATATTTCTCCAGCTCCTGACCTCACTGCCAGGCTCTCAGCTGCTCCCTCCCGCTGGTGTCCACCTGTCTGCCAACAGTCACACCAACAGCTCTTCTGTTACCTCTAATCCACTATGACCAGGAAGCCAAAACCATGGGGGTTATTAGAACTGTGTGCAAAACAAGAGAAAATGGCTATGAACAAGGGCTTGCCAGCACATGAGTTTATAGACAATGCTATCTGTGATGGCTACGTTTCTGTTTGTTTCCCGGGTCCAGATGGGTGGAGTTTCTGGATAAGTCAAGTGCCATTCTAGTAAATTTTTTCCCTTTTTGACCGCTTCAATAAAAAGTTTTTTGGCTTGGGGTCTGAGGGTTCACTTTTGTTTTTTCAGAGCTTGTGCTGATGGTCAGCACCTGACAAGCTGCCCCAGGACTCTGTAGTCCTGAAACCCCATCAGAAAAGGAGTCAGGAGAAGCGCTCACTCCTGAGGCAGAAATGAGTGTTGAAGTGATGTCTGGGAGGGACCAGTTTCTGGCCCCAAGGCAGAGCTGGTATCCTGTAACCCTGGGCTTTGCCAGGTCTGCTCCAACTCCATTCCTGGGAGGTCCCCTCCCACCCCTTCACGCTCCAAGGTCAGCGGTGCACTTACCTTACTCTGGGCCTGCGCTGGGTGCTGGGGACACTAATACCAGCAGATGGGAACCCACCCAGCCTCGTCCCCTGGCAGCCTCCTGCTCCTCTGTGTGCAGCTGTCCCGGACAGCCCAGGCCTGTGTAGCTCGGTCCCGCTCTAGTCCTCCATCCCGGTCTGTCTGTCCCTCCACTAGAGCACTCATTCACCTCCAGTGGGCACTTGTCAGCTCTCAGTATTTTTCTGTAATGAAAACCTGACCCTTCTCCCCACCCTTACTCCTCTTGAAAGAAGCCAATTTTGCATCTAATAACCAACTCATTTCCACCTGCCTGATTACCTATATTCACATCTGCTCTCTCAATTCTCTTCTGAGCCACTTTTTAACACCTTACTGGTTCCTTCATTAATTAATGGGTTAAAAAAAATCTTTTTTAAAGATTTTCAAAAATAATAATAATAATAAATCTGTCCTTTTGGGCTCTCACCATGAGAGTGAGCACTTGGTTTCCCTGGGTTTCACACTACCCTAAATCCAGGGCCTGACACCAGAGACAGCGTCTCTCTTCAAGGACAGGGGCAGTATTTGCTTGTTTTATGACACTTTTTGCAGAAGCCCTGATGGCTCTGGTGTAAAAAGCCACTCCATCCTGGGCCCACAGTTCCCATTTGGCAACTGTTCCCTTTAATGGATGTACACGTGTCTATTGTGAGTACAAACATAATGGTTTCCATGGAGACATGGTCACAATGACTAATTGGACAAAAGAGAGTGTTTTTCAAAGCCCTGAAAGACATCACAGATGTAATAAGCCAACATCATCTTATTCAATTGATGTATTCCTTCTCATTTCTCCCTAGAAACATCAAAAAATGGTCCCTGGTGACTCGACCTTATTATGGAGTTGGACTCTTTAGCCACCTGGTCAGAGCATTCTAGATTCTCAACCATGGGATTCTGATCCTGGCATGCATTCCAAAAACAACCATGGGGGCACTTGTCCACTGCCAGCATTTCCAGACTGGGTCATCCCACTCTGGTCCCACCTGCTCACTCTCATAATGGCCATCAAGGAGACCAGGGATGCTCTAGGCTTTGGGGACCTCATCCTATCCCCTCCACCGCACCAGCCTGACTCGGCCATCAGTTGCCCCACAGGGTTCACCTCGCCACATTCATTTATTTCATTTATTTGTTTCAAAATGTTGGGTGTGACTTTTCTTGTCCCTGCCCCCCACCAGGTGTAAACCAAGCATAATGTACTGGCAAAAATCTCAGAAGTGAGAGAGCAAGTGACCCCAGGTGTTTCTTCCAAAGGCTGCACACTGATCTGGATGAGCTTTTCCACTCTCCTGCCTCAAATCCCACCATAATCTCAGGCTAAAGGAAAAATGTTCAGAACACAAAATACCCAAATCTCAGACTATGGCTTGGCAAGGAAAACAAACCTGTCCCAGATATACTGAGAAATGAGTCCAAAAGCCCCACCATATAACAGCAAAAAGAATACCTGGAGAGAAATGCCTGGGCACAAGGAAGAAACAAATGGCACCTAACCAATACCCCAAGAAAAAAATCACCCAAAGGCAAAGAATCCGATCTAGAAGAAAATAGAACCCCCAAATCAGAAGAAAATTTCACCAAAGTGCTTTCTACTATAAAACTACATAATAAGAATATAAATATTTTAAAGGTGTAAACTCTCGAGAACAAACATAACAGAAGAGATGACACAAAAATTTCGAAGCTAAAAAGTGAGTGGATGAGTAGTAATTGACCTAGAAAGAGAGAAGGCTGAGGGCTATGTGTGCCTGCAGGGTGGAGAACTTGCAAAGAGAAAACTGATTCAAGCCGCAGAATGCTGCATTGACCAGAGTACCACTGAGGCTGGGTACAAGAGATACTGAAACAGAAGTGACCACGAGTCTGTGTGATGAGCATTTAGAACTCCAGGCCCCCTTTCCTGACCCTACAAAGCCAGGTGATGGTGCCTCCAACCCAGCAGAAGAAGATGGACAGTTAACTCCCTGGAAAGGTTGAAGCCAGAGGCTCAAGCATGAATGTCAATCATGGTTAACGGTGGGTATGAGGTGATGTAATGAAAACGTGAGAATTAAATGCGAGTCTGCACACGAAACAGTGAGAGACAGAAGTCCTTTCCCTACTGAGCCCCCAGAACACTGGCAGACAGGCTGGTGCCCTGAGGTAGGAGAGCAAAGGATCCCTCTTGGGGAAAACTACCCCAAGAGAGAAGACTTAGAGATACAGACATTTGAGGTCTTCCAATGGCACACCTTGATCCCTCCCCCTTTACCCCAAGTGAAACCCACCAGCCAACAAGCATCCCCCCACACTCACTCAGAGCTTCCAAGGAGCCTTTTAGTGCCTCACCCTTAACGATGAGCAGACAGCCAGGGATCACCAGATACTTGGAGGAAACTTGAAATGTGAAAGATAAAGAACAAAATGAATGGAAAACAGCTCCAAAAAAACCCAACACAACAGAAGAAGGATGAGAGGAGGAAAAGTATGAATGTAGGGATAACTCAATAGAGGATTCCAAAATGGGAAAAAAATAAAGGCATAGCAATGTAACCCTGTTATTTAGAAATATGGAAGTGAAACTAAAAGAAACAGCTTAAAGCGTTGAAAGAAGTTGGCAAAAATCCCGAAAGGCAGGTAGGAGAGAGTTGATTCCCTTATAAACCTGGGAGCATAATTTGACTTTATGAACTATATGCCTTGATGATCTTTTTTTTTTCTGGTAAGGAAGATTGGCCCCGAGCTAACGTCTATCACCAAACTTCCTCTTTTTTGGTTGAGGAAGACTGGCCCTGAGCTAACATCTGTGCCAATCTTCCTCTACTTTATACGGGATGCCGCCGCAGCATGGCTTGATAAGTGGTGCATAGGTCCGCACCTGGGATCTGAACCCGTGAATCCCGGGCTGCTGAAGCAGAGTGCACGAATTTAACCACTATACCACCAGGCCAGATCCTGACACTTTTTTAAAAATAGAAATTAAGTGTTTTTAGGAAAAGAAAAACAAACCTTGAGTAATAAATCTTTAGACATTCCAGCAGAAAAAGCAAATCATCTACAAATGACAGAAAGTATGAGGCTGGACTCAGACTTCTACTCAGCAATAGTCAAAGCCAGAAGATCTTGGGAAAATGGTGTTTTAGTTTAGAACACATGTAAGCCAAGATCATTCTATCCTGCATGGACGTTGTTCAAGTATAAAGGCAACAGGCAGACATTCACAAACATTAGCTAACTCAGCATGTACTGCACCTATGAATCTCTCTTGGAAAAACTACCTGGTAATAAAATCCAGCAAATGAAGAGATAAATAAAAAATAGAAAACTCAGGGATGGAGACATGGCAAGAGGACTGAGAATGAGCAATAAATCCATCTAAAATTAGAGTTTACACCAATATTCAAATTGTTATTTCATATAAACACAAATGTTTTAAAACTTAGCAATGTGAAGATAATAACGGAGATGGGGAATGAAGTGGGGGGAAGTGGGAGGAGGCTAATGTCCTATTCTTTAGAATAGAATGGGGCATCCAAACCCTCTAACGCGTGAGCATGTCATTTAAAAACACACGATTCTTATGGCCTTCTTGGTGCAGTGGGCAGCTCATTAGTCTCATAAGAACATAGGATTCTTGAGAAAATGCAAATCAAAGCCATAATGAAATGCTACTACAAATCCATTAGAATGACTAAATTTTTTAAAACGACAAAGCCAAGTGCTAGGGAGATCACAGCCCTCTCATACATTCCTGGTGCGGATGCAAAATGTTACAGCCATTCAGGAAAACAGTTGGGCTGTTTCTTATAAAGTCAAACACTTACCACACAACCCAACAATCCCACTCCTAGGTGTTTACCCAAGACAAATGAAAGTTTATGTCCACCGAAAACCCTGTATGCAATTGTTTAGAGCAGCTTTATTCATAATTGCCCCAAACTGGAAGCAACCAACGTCCTTTAACTGGTGAGCAGATAAACAAACTGTGGCCCATCTACACAACAGATTTAGCCATAAAAAGGACTGAACTACTGAAATAAACAACATGGTTCATCTCCAGCGCACTATGCTAAGTGAAGAAAGCCAAACTTAAAAGGCTATCTTCTGTGTGAGTTGCGTAACTTCCTGGAAAAGGCAAAACTATAGGTACAGAAAACAGATCAGCGGTTGCCAAGGTGCAGGTGTGGAAGGAGGAGTTGACTACAAAGGGGCACAGAGAATTTGGGGGGTGATGGAACCATTCCACATTTTGACCAATGGTGGGGTGACTGCGTGGCTACGCATTTGTGAAAACTCACAGAACTGGCTGTGCGCTGCTCTGTGAAAAGTGGATTAGGACAGGAATGGGAAAGGTAGTCACAGACTTTTCACAGAATATGCCCATGTCTTTTGATTTAAGGAACAATTTTGTGTCGCTCCCTCAAAACTTCCATGTTGGATTAATTTAAGTATTTTACCTGAGAATACCATCGTTACTTGTGCTTGTAATACAATACACAGATTTTAAAAACCATATGACTCCAGCCACAATGTTTTTCCTAATCTCTTCTTAAACTTGGAGGGATCTTTCAGGAAACGATTCCATTGGTGATAATGTAATATTTGTTTGAGGTTCACAAATTCCTTTGGTTTCACTGGTTTCCTTTCTTTCTGTCAGCATCAAGTAAAATTACATTTAATGACTTTTACTTTCAAAATATCCCATTTTACAAAAATATTCCTATCTACCTCTCCATCTAGAAACTCCACAAAGAAACGCAGTTTGAATGATGGTTTTTTGGAGGGCAAGGGGGTCTTTTTATTTATTGTACCTTTCTGTATTTTTTGCATTTTAATGCATACGTACTGTTTTGATGAAAACAGTAAGTCCTTCCCTGACCCCACCCTAGCTACAGTCACAGCTCCCCTCCTCCCTCTCCCTGGCACACGTCACTCTCCTTACTCTACAGGTGTTGCCACGCCCGTTCCACCCCCTTCTGGATTGCACATCCTTGCAGGGCAAGAGCTCTGTCTTGCTCATTCCTATATCCCATGGAGGAACGTGGTCCACACAACAGGTCCTCCACACTTGCAGCTGGAATAAAGAAGACCACACATCAAAGAGGCCAGAACTCCTTCATGAAGGATGAGAAATCCTTCATGAGTGTGAAAAGTAAAAAACATCTCAGAGTTTTCAATCCTGACCTCAGGTGGTAGCTTCCCATTGTCTACTTCCCCACAATGCAAGAAAGAAATTACAGGAGAGAGGGCACGTGGCTGAAAGCTTAGCTCACAAGAACACTGGGAGACCAAACACAGCCATCTCATTGCCTAATATCTAGTGACATGTCTCTCCTCCTGATGAGAGACTGAGCCTTTGACAGAAACCCAGTGTTTGGGATTCTAGAACCATGAGTAAACAAAGAGAACTTCAGAATGTGGTGGAGCCACAGATGCCTGGAAGACACCGTGGTTAAGCAGAGATTGAGTAGATAAACCCAGCAGGCCCTTGGCATTCATGAAGCCAACGTGAATGGTTTGTAAGCCATCCACAAACACTGTGACGTGAGACCATTTGTTATTTCATTGAGGAATGAATTCATGTCCCTGGAGAGCTGGATGCAGAAGGTATCAAAGGCGGGTCCCTTAGCAATTGAGTGAGCCAAGCCCACCAGCCAATGCATCTCAACAGGGTCTGTTGTCCTTACATGTCCCCACCTACTCCCAAGAAGTGATGAAACTTTGCTTTTTGCAAGAAATGGCCCCAAGAATAAATCCAACTGCTTATGTTGGTAATGGAAGTGAAGAGGAAGTGAAGAGGAAGTGAAGGCATCCAAGAAAGGGATGATGTAGAGGTATATACTGAAAAGGAATATCAAATTAGAGTGTCGCTCAAATGTACTGCGTGAATGACTTCAATATATACTCAATACAGAAACCAGAAAATGGGACTCACAAAACTTTCAGCAAGTGCTTCTGTTGTGGGCAAAAATGCTCGTCAAATGACAGCTCAGTCCATTCCTTCATTTGATTCAGCCGATATGACTGATGTCCTAATATGGCCCAGGCACTGGTCTGACCCTGAGGATGCAACAGTGAGCAGAGCAGAGTCCTTGCTTTCCTGGATCTTATTGTCTAGGGGAGGAAGGCAAGAAATAAATAAATCTTATGTCAGGTGGAGACAAAATATGAAGAAAAATAATAGAAAAATAAGCAGGCAGAGGGATTAAGAGCGAACGAAGCTAATATTTTAGATGGAATAGTCAAGAAGAGCCTTTCTCAGAAGGTGGCAATTGAACAGAAGCCTGAAAGAGGTGAGGGAGAGAGGTGGGGATATGCATGGATATTCCAGGCAGAGAACAGCAAGTGCAAGGGCCCTGGGGTGGGAATGCACCTGGAGGAATAGCAAGGAGGCCAGAGAGGCTGGCACAAGGTGAGCAAAAGGAGGAGGAGCAGATGAGCTCAGAGAGGGAGCAAGGCCAGGTGGGCCACTGTAAGGACCTTGGTTTTGACTCTGAGTGAAAGGGAAACCATTTGAGGGTTGTGAGCAGAGACTGAGGTGCTTTGACTCAAGTTTCTAATATGATCCTTCAGCTGCTGTGAGGAGGATAACCTGCAGGGAGAGCAAGTTCAGAGGAGGGGGACCGGTGAGGAGGTTATCCCAATAATCCAAGTCGTTTGCTGGTGGCCTGGACAAAGGTGGTAAAGTGGAAGTGTTGAGAAGTGATTCGGGATGTAGTTTGAAAAGTCATATTCACATGTCCAGGAAATCTTCAGGTGCATCCCTAAAGAGTGTCAAGGGTCTACTTGGAGCAAGAATCTTCTACTTGTGTTGAGCCATTTATTTTGACGTAATTTTGCTTTAAATTATGCATTATATTCTTAACTACGTTGCTGATAATTAATAGCGGCTTACGTCCAATTTTGGTACCATTCCATTTTGATGAGAACGAGCAGCGAGGGCGCTATAGTCTCTGACATAGGCGACTGACCCATGGGCAATCCCATTGCCAGGAGGCAAGGCTCGGGTCCAGACACAACCACCTGCTTAGCAGGTGTCAGATACCCAAATGCAGTCAGTATGCTCCAGACGCCCGGGAGGGTGCACCTGACCTAGTGTGGCTGAGGTCTAAGGCCAATGTTTAGGGCAAAAGCTGTGTGTTTCCAAAACCACCATTGCAGATGCCTCAGACAACCCATAACGTGGACTGAACGTGGCTACAACGCTCTTCAGTGATGCTTTTGCACCTTCGAGTCTGACCACAGGAAGGGGCCCGTGGACAGTCGCATGCAGCCATGTGGGCAAGGAAACCTCTCTGCTTTCAAGTCCCAGGCCAGGAAATGAAGGAAGGGTGGAGAGATCTCCAGGTTTCCTGCTTACCTGCAAGGTGTCCTCCACCCTGTTTTGCTGTAAAGCCCCTAAAACTTAATATCTGTTAATGGCTTTGTTTGTTGTTATAAGGATTAAATGAGATGGTAGGGTCAGTTTCCATAATTGGGGAGGGTTGGAATCAGATAGACTTGAGGAAATGTACCACCTGTGCCCCGTACTCACTGTGTGGCCTTGGGAAAATTACTTAGCCCCTCAGAAGTGGGAATAATGATACCTCCCTCACATGAGGAATGTGAGAAAGAAACGAGATCACGTGTGTCTAAGTGCCTAGCACTGCACTTGGTGCTTAGAAAGCCCCGATCCATGTTTGGCCCTGATACTTGCTTCATGAATGTTCCCTTGCAAGTCCCAGAATTAGGAAGCTATTTCTGAAGGGGTTCATGGGCCTTCGGGAGCCCCTTGGGTCTGTGAATATTGGACCACACTGGACTCATGCATCTCCAGATGGGCCGCCCGTGGGCTTGTGCATCCTCAGATTAAACCACTAACCCGCAGGGAAGGAACAAGAGTGACTCGTTTCGGTGGAGTCTGGAGTGAGACTTAGAGTCACTGAACTTCGAAGGTGATGGGTAGCCAATGGGGAGTAAAATGAACCAAACCTCTTAGGGAACTTTGAAATGATCAAAAGGAAACTGAGGTCCAAAGAGGTGAAGGTGACATGCAAGATCACATTATCAGTAAACGTTATAGAACAACAAAACTGGAAAGATCCTTAAAGATCATCTGGTCTGGCTCTTTATTTTCCAGATGGAGAAATGAAGCCCCAAAGAAAGGAGGGAGTTAGCCAATGCCTCGTGGTCACTAAATGTCCAAGCCACAGCTAGGACTCAGGGTCAGGTCTGCCTCTCCTACCCAACACTAGCTCCCATGTTCACACTCTTTTCAGATTGACAGAGATCCCCCAGCGCTGCCATGAGCTGCCCCAAGATGCTTTATGGAGCTGATGCAAAACATTTTGTTTTGTACCATGCCTGTGGTGGTGGCTGAGTTAAACTGAATGTTCGCAGTCATTACGCTGAGAAACTGCGCACGAGTTCCATCTATTGGGGTTTCAGAATGAATCAGGTTTCCAAACTCTCCTCTCTCCATCTAATCGCATGTCTGTATATGGTAACCTTTAGAAAATGAGTCTAATAATTAGTCATCTTGGCCTAGTTAAAGACAACAGCATGTTCTCCAACTTCTCTTTGTTTTCAACAAGAAAGTGATGCCAACGGTAATTTTCACCGTGGTGAAAATATGCTTCTCTGCCGGTCCCTGCAGTCAACGAGATAGCTCTGGTCCCCACACCTGCCCAGTGCTTTCCCACTCTTTAACCAGGGTGTGCCCCCTGCCCAGAAGCCCTCCCCCACACTCATTCACATCCACCGACACCAGCTGTGCCCTGGGTACTATAGCAGATGTTTTGAACTCATCGTTAACACTTAATCCTCTTTGCAAGACAGAACCTACTGCCCCATTTTGACGATGAGAAATTTGAGAACCTGAGGGTACTAGCCCCTGCCTCCTGCCCAAACCCCAGGTCCAGCCACTCTCCCTGCGCTCCAGCCATGCTGCCTTCTTGAACTTTCTCCAAAGCAATGAGCTTGTTCCCACCTCACACAGATTCCTCTGCCTGAAACACTCTTCCCCCCGACTCTGCCTGGTTAACTCCTACTCACCCTTTAGATCTCAATTCAAGCATAATTTCCTAAGGGAAATCCCTCACATCCACAGGTTCCTACAGTTTTTCTCACTCACATACCATCCTATATTTCTCCTCCTTCAAAGCAGCCTTTACAATTTGCAATTTCATATTTATGGAAGTATTTGGTATTTTCTGTCTCTCCCTCAAAAGCATGAACTCCAGGAAGGCAGAGATGGTGTCTGTCTTGTCCACCACTGTATGCTTACACACAGAAAGCACACATCATAAGAGTTTAGTTACAATATATTGAATGGATGGTGGATGGATGGGTGGATGGTGGGTGAGTAGTGAATGAGTGGTAGATGGATGGTGGATGGGTGGATGGATGGATGGATAATGGATAGATGGATAGATGATGGATGGATGGATGATGAATGATGGATGATGGATGGATGGTTGAGAAATGCCAAAACAAACAAACAAACCCCAAAAAACCTTGCCACTCATCCAGATAAGAGATGGGTCCAAAATACAAGCCTAAACCCTCTGACTGTCATTCCCACTTGCTCTCTCTATGATCATCTTCTGCTCACCACCACACACCACCCCCAAACTCTGACCCCAGAAGATGGTGCCCACCTCCATACAGCAGTTGTTCTCAAAACTCTCCAGGCCCTAACCTTGTTGTTCAAACCCCCACACCCCTCATCCCACACATCTGGAGCTCCAAAGATGCTCATTCAGTGGGTCCAGAGGGGCCCCCAAATCTGCATTGTTAACAAGCACCCGGGTAACTTTGAAGGGAATGTGTCCCAGACCTCTATTTGAAACACCCCAGACCAGGGTGGATCCAAACAAATCCCAATCCCGGGGGCGAGCCACCCAGTCCTCCACCCCCACCAGCCGCCCGCTTGAGAAGCTGTGAGGACGTCAGACGCTGGAGCCGTGCTGCCCTCTGGTGGTCGTGGCGGTGCTAGGCTTCCTGAAGGATCCTCTCCGCTGGGGCCTCTTGCGACAAGCGATGCCTTGTGACCCATGTCGGCCCCGGGGGGGGGGGCGGGGGGGCGTGGCCCCTGGGTTCTGGTCTCTGGCTCTCCAAGGGCCTCTCCAGGACTGTTTTCTCTTCGTAAATAGAACACAATCAGCGTTTCCCAAACTTTAGTTCTCTGGGTAACACCTTCACCATTTTGCCCATCTCATGCTACCTGAACTATTACTTATTTTTTCTCTAAATGTATTTATGTTAAATAATTCATTTTAAAGAGAAACTTGAATCCCCACAGTAGATGGGGAAAAAAACAGTTTTACTTACCATAAATAGGGTGTTGGGAGAAGGATGAGGAGACACGGAGGACTAAACGAAGAAGAAAACAAAACAAGGATTACCAAAATTTAAAAAAGTAAAAGGTTGCCATTTTACAAATAAAGTAAACAATGGCTTGCCCAGGTGGTGAAACTAAATAACAGCAAAGAAGTTATTATTATTATAAAAGACAGGATAGGGGTTATCTCTGGGGGAGGTCAGAAGTTGTGATTGGGAAGGGATGGTGTGGGTTCCTGGGAACCCAATTCTCCTTAATCTGGGAAATAGTTACAGTCATGTGTTAACATGTATGTATGAGCTTTATGCATTTTTTTCCTATATTTTATATCTCACAATAAAATATGCTACAGAAATAAACAATAAACTGGGAAATACAGGTAATTTACAAATGCACACCTAAACACAAAGGAAGTGACACTGAACAGCAGTGGTGGAGTGAGACAGCCGCCTGGGTCTGGGATGCTAGGAAGGGCCCTGGCCTCCTGATCACACAGCTGGGCAGGGTCAGGAGCCCCACGTGGATAAATGTCCCAGAAACAGGCTGATCAACAAGGGGCCTCCAGGTGGTCCAGCTACAGGCAGCAGCCACCCCACAACACCCTGACCCTTCTTCCTTCCAACCCACCATTTCCTGGGCCCCCATGATTGAACCTCAAAGCTTGGAGTGCGTCTGTGGGGGCCAGGCCACTGTCCGAGTGTCCCGTGGCCAGTGTGGTGAAAACACTGTGAACCCCACTCTTGGGGGACTGTTAGCACCCTAGTCACCAGGTGGGTGGGGAAAATCAGGCGGCTCTGGTTCGGTTATGGGCAGCTGGAGACATTCAAGGATTATTTACTGCCACCGTCCCTTCTGATTTGTTGACTCCTGCTCCACACCAGTTGTCAAATATGTTTATGACCAGCCCTGCTAATATTCACTAAAGCACGTGTGTAACTATTCACATAAAAACTGTCCATCGAAACACCATCGAACATCACTCACGTACCTCCGGTCGGGCATGTACCGATTTTCAGGGCGTGCTAGGCATTACCTGGCCTCTCCCAGGGTGACTCTAAGGACCCAAACGTCACAGCTGGGCAATCACCTGTGCTGAGCCCCATACGAAGGAACATAGTGAACACTAAGCACTTCCTTGTGCAGAAACCATGGGAGCTGGAACATTCCCCGTACAGACGAGAAGGCTCAGGCCGAGGGTGAAAGGAACCACGTGTGCTCTGCTGTTTGCCTGTTTCTCATTTAATCCTCGCAACCACCCTGCCGAGGAGCAGCTGGGGAAACTGAGGCTGACCCACGCACCGACCATTCTATCCCTCCACCATTTCTTTTTTTGCCTTTTCCTCCTCTTTCTGATGTGTCTTTCTCCAAGGAACCCTGCTGTGCGCTCACGGAGTGTCAGCCCCTCCAGGGGCTCCTGGTGACTCCACTTCTCCTGCCTTATTAAGCCCACTCCCATGTTTATTAACTGTGTGTGTCCATGCAAGGAGAGCCAATCTGGAAGGATACACACCAACAGGTTATTTTCTCCTTCATACATTTTTGCATTTCTTTTTATAATAAGGTTTGAAAATGAGAAAACTGACTCGTGCGTTAAGGAAATAAAGCAGCAGAGTTTGGGGGCAACGAACTTGAATATGAGAACAAGGAGGTCTGGGGTGGGTCCTCACTCTGCCGGCTAAGTGACTGTAGGCAAGTCCTTCCCCTGTCTGGGCCTCAGTTTCCCCATCTATTCAATCAGAAGGGTGTGCTAGCTATTCTTTATCCCCAATCCCCACCCCACCCATTTTCCTGCCCTGCTCTGGGCCCTGGAAGATTGGCCCCCATGGGCTGCACCTCCCAGACGCCCTTGCTGGCTTCCGGGTCCTGGATGCTGGGAGGAGAGAGAAGTAGGGTATTCCTTCTCTGCTGCCTTCCTCCTTTGGGTCTCATTTCTGGCAGTAGCTCAGCCCTCTACAACTACAGCTCCTGCAGGGTGGCCCCTGCCTTATGCTTCCAGCTCTCAATGGACTCCAATAACACAGTCCCTTCCCCTGCCCCCAGGCTTCCTATTGTTGTTGGTCCCTGGGAGCCTGAATGCCTTGGTCAGATCCCTTTGCCCCACCCACTTCTCTGTACTGGTTCCTTCATTAAATCTAACTGAGTTGGATGCTGTTCCCTGCTGGAACCCCAAGTAATACAGAGGGTGAGTCTATGTAGCAAATATAAATTTCCCAGACCACATCCTTGGGGATAAAAACCTATTAATTTCCCTATTTCTTCATATTTAAACTCATTCTAGCTTTTAAGCTCCCATTTCCACTGAAGGTGGGAAACAAAGTTGCGCACATAAAACAGAACAGCCATTTCACTCAACTCTTCTTTCGGTCAATGCCCATTGTCTTCAGATTTCACACACACACTCATACACGCTCCACCCAGAGGTGATCCGAGCTGGTGGGGGAGGGGTTCACAGACCACACCAGCATCTGGGAGGGGTGTCCAGCGGGAGTGGTCCTCAGCCCTCATGCTTCCCTGGAGTCTGGGTCACCCCGATTCCTGCTGCTGCTGTGGAGATGACTACAGTTCGGCCATGGCCCCCAGTAACTCACTCCTGGGACCCTCAAGCCCACTCAGGACAGCATCCATTCTCAGCCACGTGCATGCCCTCTTTGGGGACTTGAGGACTCTAGTCTGCTCCCCTATACTGTGCTGGGGTCCCTGGTGCCATTGATGCCGACTGTAAGCCACTCCATTCCAACCTCCCTTGGCCATTGCTGCCCCTCCAGTTGGGCGCCATACTGGGCTTCTTTCCGAGGCCTCTTCTGGGATCCCTATAATCCTAACTGGGGTTGCTATCGTCTTGGAGGATGGGGTGCTGGACTCACTCTTGGGAACCCAGTGACTCTAATTCCCTAACCACACCCCTCCATCCATTCCTACCACACTCACTCACTAACTGAACTCATCTCCTTTTGGGCAAGAGAACATTCTTCATTGCCACCCATTCTTCCCCACCCTATGGTTTATGGTATAAACTGTGTGCTCTGGGTCCCCTTGACTTTGTGAGTGATATGGCAAGCCAAGCTTTGAGAACTAAAAAAACAAGCAAACAAAAACATTTTTGTCTCTCCAGCATCTGGCTTTTGATCTCATCAAAAGCATCTCATTTTTATCTCATCCAGCAGCTTTCAAGAGCACTTTGGAACTCAAAACTCTGAAATTTGACTCTTATCGCCCAGGCTTCTCAGGGGTCCTCCCTTCCCTGGTCTCAGCCTCAAGGTCCGTTGTTAATAAGTGTAGTGATCTTCAATGTCACTTCTAGGCGTGATCAGCTCTGAATCATTCACTTACTCATTCAGTTAACAAGTTCTTGAGCACTCGCTGGGCACCAGGTGCTATTCTGGGCACCGGGGGTGCAGCAGGGAATTGAATCAGATATGATCCATGCCCGTGGGGAGCGTGAAGTCTACTGCATGAGGCAGGTGCTCATCAGAAGATGGCCAGAAATGAATGTAAATTGACAATGTCATAAAGAGCTGGGAAGGAAAGGCACATGGGGCTACAAGGGCAACAAATAGAGGAATTTAACCTAGCAGGCAGTTCAGGGGAGGGTGAGCTTGGAAGGACGAGAAGGAGCTTAATCATGCAAAGAAAGATGACAATAGCAAAGCAAGAGATGCCAAGGCCCTGTGGCGACCGAGAGCCCAGAGCTCGTGAGAGGCTGAGTGGCCAGTGTAGTCGGAGCGCAGAGATGACCGGAAACATGCGCCAGGCATGGCCAGCTGTGGGCAGCCCCTTGGATGGTGTGAGGCCCTGAAGGATTCTGACTATATTTAAGCAATGGGAAGCAGAGGGGGACAGTGTATCTGGATTTCTAGATGTTTCCTCTGGGTCTAGTCCGGACAGAGGCGAGAGGGGGGTTAGGAGACTACTACCTTAGACCTGGCAAGAGACCATGGTCACTAGGATGGAGTGGGATGAAGAAAATTGGATAGGCTCAAAAGTTGTTCCAAAGTTAAGGGTGGTAGGACTCGGCGACGGATGAGACCTGGGGGCAGGGAGTGAAAGAACAGAATCAGGGCTCCTGCTTTGCAGGAGTAAATGGAAGTGGACAGGTGGTGGCCAGGAACTCTGCCGCAGGACCAGTTAGGGCAGGAAGGTGTCTTTAGACTGGCTGGGGCAGGCTAGGTGTGAAGTGCCCACGAGATGTCCAAGGAGAGATGCCACTTAGCAAGGTGGACTCGTGAATTCATGCTCAGCAGATGGTTTAGATCTTGAGCTGATTATTGGTGAGTTGTTTGCAAACAGACAGTAAGAGGGAGAGGAGAAAACTGAGCCCAGAGGACTCCAGCTTCAATGGCTTGGTAGCAAAGCATAAGACTGAGGAATCCGACAGCGAATTCAAGAGCAGAGAAGAGACAGAACAAAGAAAATAGAAACTAAGGATCAGAATGCAAAAATACGGGGCTGATGACAACTAATGAGGCATGAAACTTGCTGCAAATGTCAGAAATAAATATTAAAGCTGAAGATACACAGCATGTTAAAATAATTTATTATGAATGGCCACGATCATGATCATCTGGCTCTGAAAATCCCAAATTATTTCCCCCAGAAATGAGACATGTGAGAGGAAGGAAAAGTAGATGATGGGAAACCAAGATTTTCGTATTTAAAATAACCTCTAGTGTAATCAATACAAGATGTATGACACCTCACCCACCAAAGAAAACTAATTCAAGAACACACGGCTCCTTACAAACAAATAGCACAAACAAAATGACAGAAGTAAGACCAAACATAAAAGATGTCACAAAATGTCACAGATTAAAGTCATCAAAGACTCAGGTTGGATCCAAAATCCAAATTGTTAGACCTCAAGGTGAGAATTTCCTGATATTTGATGGTAGCTTGTTGGAGGACCCAGGAATACCAAATCCTGCCCTGCCAGTGGCCCTTCCTCATGAAATTCCCAAGGGACAGAGTCTCCAAAGACAAAAGAAAATGGAAAATAAGTTTCCACATTATTTTGATGAGGTTTGAGCCCTAACCAGACGCTTCATGGAAATCTAAATGCAGATCTAATAGCCAGCTGTTCTGCGGGACCCTCAAACAGAGTCACCTGGACATGGGCTGCCAGATATAGCAAATAAAAATACAGGGCTGTCCATTTAAATCTGAATTTCAGATGAACACCAAATAATTTTTTAGCATAAGCGTGTCTCATGCAATATCTGAGACATACTTGTGCTAAGAAAGTATCATCGTTTATCTGAAATTCAAGTTTAACTGGGCATTCTGTATTTTGGGTAGCAACCCAGCACCCCAGAGCAGATGCACTAGAAAATGAGAGCCAAGAACGAGGAAGATGGCACCCACTCAGCCACATGAGAGGAGACGTGGGAGAGGAGGTGACCCTCCCACTAGTAAAAGTGGACTCATCAATCTGCACTCTGGCCAATGAGGCCAGCAGCTTCTCCTGGGAGAAGTCAGAGTGAGAAAGAGCCACAGCTTTCCCTCCCCATACTCAAATAGATGCTGTTTATGAGAAACCCACATCCAGTGAAATGCCACATAAAGGTTAAAAGTGAAGGGGTTTCCAGATGACTGATGGTGGTATACATTTAACTGCTTCTTGTCAGGTGCCTGCCAAAATGGTCAAAGGAAAAGCACAGAAAAATCTATATTAGTGTGTAAACCAGGGAGAACCCAGACCACCTGCTAGTAACCTCGTGGGGACACGGAATACCAGGAAGGCCCAACTAGTAAGGACTGACCAGTGGTGTGGAGATGGAGCTGGCTCGTACTGTCTCATGAGAGCTGAGTTTTGCGAGCTGGTTGTTAAACCATTGGTAGCTTGAAATTGGCTATGGTGGGAGTGTTCACACCACAGAAATTGGCAAATGCTACAAATCTGGAAGTCGTGTTTTTTTTGAGAGCTGGTTGTTGAACATTTGTTGGGCTGACTACTCCATAAGTCACCAAATGAGAAGAAATAAATCTCTGTGAGTTGAAGGGACCCTGTGGCAGAAGCGGTCAGCACCCCATTCATATCCATGGGACCTTTCAGTGTATTCTGGCCAACTTCCACCTCCACGTGTGTGTGAGGGCTCTTGTTCCCAGAACAGCTCAGGCTTAGCAGGTTGGAAGTGCCAAGGAACTTACAGACCCTCCAAAATAGGCCTCAACAAATGGGTCTCTTGGAAGTTGGTGTATACATGCCCCAACTCTCTCACCTCTTGGGTGGGGTTATTCTGCATTGTGTGTTTTGTACCATTTCCCATAGTTTCCCCAAAGGCCTTCAAATGCCCACAAAAGTAGCTGGCTTAATCACGCACATTTGAACCTTGCAAGTCTTTACTAGTTTCCATTCGTGTTTTTCTTATTACGGAAAAATAGGCACATTGAAAGTTTTAGAAAGTATAGAAAATATACTATTATAATGTTTGCCTCATTCTGTTCTAATAGTTGTATGTGAGTATATATACCAATGTATCTCACTTCCCCACCCTCCTACAGGCTTACCTGGACTTCCCGAACAAACTACTTGCACCTGAATCCTTGTCTCAAGCTCTGCTTCTGAAAGAACCCAAGTGAAGACAGAGCCACATCCCCAGTAGGACTCTATGAAACCAGCGAGCTCAAAGCAGCAGGAAGCAGGGGCACTAATGCCACAGGGCAGCTGTAGGGGACCAATGCTCAGTGCTGTCGTTACCCCTGGGGATGTGCGGGAGGGCTGGCTCACAGTGCTGCAGGCTGTGGCCCCACTTCACAGTCCGGCACTGGTGTTAGAGTGAGGTGTGGGTTGCTCCTGGCCAGGTGCAGAAAGGAGGCCCAGCTAGCTGCAGGCTGCTAGAACTGACAGAGAAACCCTGAGCACAGCAGTGAGGTCATTGCTATGTAGCTTCACGTGTCCATCAGACACGTGTCTGGGCCTCCAAGATGACAAAGGAAAAGGACCGCAAATCCCACCTGAGCTGAGCCTGGCACAGCATCCTACAGGGACCACATGGACATGCCCCCCTGCAGCTCCTCCTTCTGTAAAAATGAGCAGAGAAGCGCCTCAGGAGTCACGGATGGGCTCAGAGGTTCAACGGGTGGCGCCATACCTGAGGAATGAATGCTATGATTCTTCATAAATAGCCGTGCCTCAAGAAAGAAGAGAAGACCTTAAAACAGAAATTTTCTGAAATACGTTCCATGGAAAACTGGCTGCTCGAGGCAGGATGAGGCATTAGGAGAAAAGGCTGCATTCAGGAACTACTGCGCTAAGCAAAGGGACACAGGTTGTTCCACTTCAGGACTCCTTGGGGCCGTGCTGATGTGCACATTGGACCCTGGGCTGATTCCTCAGGAGAGGGACACCAGGTGACAGATCCCAGAGTGACTTGTAGGACCCGTGTTCCGAGGAATGTCAGCTTGGAAAAGTAAGCATTATTCAATAAATACATAAGAAACTGAAAAGACATTTCATGCAAACATCTATAAGGAAATAACTAAAACAGGTGACATTCTAGGCCACAAAGAAAACCTCAGAGGTCCTAATGAGCGATCGTCTTTCAGGCCACATTATCTGACCACAATCCAATAAAAACAGAAATTAAAAACAAAAGGGTAAACGAAAAAATTAAATCACTTGGAAATTTATTCCTAAATAATTCCAGTCAAAGAAGGGAATGAAACTGCAATTATAGGCCATTCAGAACATAATGACAATTGGAACGCCACAGGGCAAAACCCGTGGAATGTGACCAAGCCCTCCCCGTGGCTCTAGGTGTTGTCGTCATTAAACAAGGACTTCTGAAAATAAATGAAGAATCCAACTCATGAAGCTAGAAAATAAGCAACAACATAAACCTAGGGAGAGAATCAAAAGTAAAGGTAAAAATTAATGAAATAGAAAACATAAAAATCAGTAGAACTGATGAATCTGAGACTTGGCTACTTGTAAATAGCTGTAAGATATCTAGACTTGTAAGAGTCCAATAAAGAGAGGGGCAGGGAGCAAATGAGAGAGAGAATACAAAAAGAATCAGAAAAGTAAAGGAAATTTAACTAAAGATACAGAGGAAATTTTTCAAGTTAAAGAGAACACCAAATGCATATGTGTGCTAGAGTTCAATGGAGAGCACGGGGTACTCATCAGCCATGACAAGAAACCACACACTGGGGGGCTTACACAACAGAAGTTCATTTTCTCACAATTCTGGAGGCTGAAAGTCCACGATCAAGGTGCTGGCAGGACTGGTTTCTGGTGAGGCCTCTTGTCCCGTCTTGCAGACGGCTGCCTTCTTATGTCCTCACGTGGCCTCTCCTCTGTACTCGTGTGGAGAGAGAGAGAAATTTCTGGAGTCTCTCCCTCTTCCTATAAGAACACCTGTCCTATTGGACGAGGGCCCCACTCTCACGACCTCATTTAACCTTAATTACGTCTTTAAATGTCCTGTCTCCCACTACAGTCACGTTGGGGTTAGGGCTTCAACATATGAACTTCAGGGGGATACAATTCAGTCTGTAACAGTTTACTTTTCTAGAAAAATGGGAATTGCCAAGAGAAGTAGAAAAATCACTGAACCAACTTGAAAACTGACAGAAAGATTTCCCAAATGAATACAAGTCAGAAAGGTCAGTAGACAAGCTCTTTCAAACTTTCAAAGAATGTTTCTAGGCTATTTAAACTGTCCAGAAAAGGATAGAATGCATTCCAATTCGTTTTAAAAACGCAGCGCAGCCATGACACATACACCTGACAAAGATCTCCCATCTGGCATCTTAACAAGATCCCAGGTGATTCGTATGCATGTTGGTTTGAGAAGCGCTGCACAACCCTGCACTGAGGGTTTTCAAAATAAGGTCCTCAAATCGAAAGAGCTAGCAGGAGTCCAAATGGGCTGAGAACAGGGCAGCCCCGAACAAGGAGCAGCCCATAGAGGGCAGCATGGAGAAGCCCTGGGCCAGAGCTCAAGTGCCCAGAGGGGCTACCTAGGCTGTCCACGCCGGCCTGCTGGACATGCATGGAGACAGAAGGAGCCAGGTTTGGAGTGGACACCCCCACTCCAGTGCCATGTACACAGGACATGAGTTTGACGTGCTTGGGCTATCCTGGAGGATGTTCCTGGGGCTGAGGGCGCGGAGTTAACATCAACTGCTAAAGACCATGAAGAAGCAGGTCAGCTCAGCTCAGTGGGAGAAACCTAACAACACAACGCTCTGGGGAGGTGGGAGCTCCCTGTCACCGTATGACCATCCTCCAGGGATGCTCCGGAGGGGGTGCTGGCACTGGGAGAGAAGCTGGCCTTGATGTCTTCAGAAATCTCTCCAAACTTGAAAGATTCAGATTCATAGCGACTCTGTTCCTCCAACAGCTCCATACCACCCCATAATGGTCATTGCGGACTTGGCCGACCGGGATACACAATTTTTCATTTTCAGGAAACATAGTTTGTGCACACTCTGTGACCTTCTCCTTTCCATGCTTGCATTACCATCTGTCGGCAGCATCTCTCAAGATGATCGGTGTGGGAGGGGAGTGAGTGGAAAGCAGATCTGACCTCGCTTGCATTACTGGTCATATACATGCAGACAGGCCTGAGAAGTGCCAACCAGACAGGTGTATCTGCATCCCTCTCTCCTCTCGTGTTGCCATGGTGAGCAGCCTGTCAGGTCCCAGGCTCGGAGCAGATGCTGGGAGAAGCCTGCAGACTTGAGGACCATTCAAGACGCCCATTAGAAGTATTAACAGCCCTGGCCTTCCCTCTCTCCATAATGGACTAAATGTTGGCCTGCCGCACTAATGGGTGCTTAGCCACAAAGAAACCAGCAACAGCTAATGCCCTGTTCTTTATTATGTGGATTTCAATGACAGATGAAGTGCTTTCATTATCATCTCCATCCACAGACCTACAAATGCCTGAATTACTCAAGCCTGGGCCACTCCTGATCAGGAGTATGATAAAGGCAATAGGGCTGGGAATTTAAAAAGCATTGTCAGCGTTGTCAACAAATACCATGGCAGGCTTTGGGGGTATGTAAGAGCAGATGCTGAACCATCTGTTAGCTCCCAGTAGGGCCAATGTCATAGTTCCTTCAATATTGGGTTGTAGGCTCAGAGAAAATAGGCACTCTGTCACATAAATGATATGGAAGTTACAATTTACCAAGGACACCTTCTCAGCAAAGTATACCAGGAGATATCTCTGGGGTGCATGGGTCGGGGCACAGTGAACTTGACTCCGTGGGCCTCTCACTCCTCACAGGGGACAGCTTGGTTGGACACCAGTCCTGCCAGAACCCAAGAAGCCCCAAATGAGCCCTCATCAAGCCATTTATGCCCCCACTCTGAGCTAGGACTTCAGGTTTTCTCCTTTGGGGAGGAAGGAGTATGCTGTGTACATATGGAGAAAAAGAAACAAATACTGTGACAAGAAGGACAGACTGGGGACGTTCTTAGGACTCTTGACAAAGTCCCCATTCTCCTCCTTCTGGGTGTGTGAACTTCCCTAACTCTCGAAGTTAGGTGTGGCCAAGAGACTCGCTTTGGACAATGAAATGTCCAAAGTGACATTTATCATTTCAGTGGTTGTAGAGAATAAGGTAGAAGCAATATTTGAAAAGAGAATGGCCAAGTGTTTTTCTTTTTTTTACCATTTTTTTATTGATGTCTTAATAGTTTATAACACTGTGGGGTTTTAGTTGTACATTTTTGTTTGTCTGTCACCTTGTGGATGTAACCCTTCACCCTTTGTGCCCACCCCCCACCCCCCTTCCCCTTGGTAACCACCAATCAGTTCTCTCTGTCCGTGTGTTCACTTATATTCCATATATGAGTGAGTTCATGCAGTGTCTGTCCTTCTCTGTCTGGCTTATTTCACTTAACATAATACCCTCTAGGTCCTTCCATGTTGTTGCAAATGGGACACTTGTGTCTTTTCTTATGGCTGAGTAGTATTCCATTGTATGTATATACCACATCTTCTTTAACCAATCATCAGTCGAGGGACACTTGGGTTGGTTCCACTTCTTGGCTATAGTGAATAATGCTGCAATGAACATAGTGGTGCATACGCCTCTTGTGATGGTTGATTTCATGTCCATTGAGTAGATGCCCAAGAGTGGGATTGCTGGATCATACGGTATTTCTATTTTTAATTTTTTGAGGATTCTCCATACTGTTTTCCATAGAGGTTGCACCAGTTTGCATTCCCACCAGCAGTGAATGATGGTCCCCATTTCTCCACAACCTCTCCAGCATTTGTTGTTATTTGTCTTTGTGATTATAGCCATTCTAACCGGTGTAAGGTGATATCTTAGTGTAGTTTTGATTTGCATTTCCCTGATGATTAGTGATGTTGAACATCTTTTCATGTGTCTATTGGCCATCTGTATCTCTTCCTTGGAAAAATGTCTGTTCATATCCTCTGCCCACTTTTTGATCGGGTTGTTTGTTTTTTTGTTGCTCAGTTGTATGAGATCTTTATATATTACTGAGATTAATCCCTTGTCGGACAAACGATTTGCAAATATTTTCTCCCAGCTGGTGGGTTGTTTATTCATTTTGATCCTGGTTTCATTTGCCCAAGTGTTTTTCAAAATGATTGAAATACATTAATCCACAGATTCCAGAAGTCTAACAAATAAATTGAAAGAACAAATAAATAAAAAGAAATCCACAGGTCAAGAACATAGTGAAACTATAGAAAAACCAAAGAGAAAGAAAAATTCTTTAAAACAAATGTAGGAAAAGAAATAGATTACCTTCATAAGAAGTTAGGTGGCAATGGAATTCTGAATTCTCAACCACAGAGTGGAAGCTAGAAGAAATTGAACTCAGCTTCAATGTGAAGAACGAAAATAACACAACTACACTCAGCGAAAATATCTTTCAAGAATGAGGGTGAAATAAAGACATTTTCAGACAAACAAAACCAAAGAGTTTGTCAAGAGGGAATTCTAAAAGGTAATTTCCAGCAGACACAAACTGATCCCACGTGGAGGGTCTGGGAGGCAAGACGCAGAGAGGAGGAAACAGGACAAGTGTAAACAAACTTTGACAACGTAAAATGACAATAACAATACTGTCTTATGAAGTTTTTTTTAATTAGGCTTAAAATACAGGGAACAATAACATTATAAGTCAGGAGGGGAGTAAATGAAGAAAAAGTCTGTATTATCCAGGAAGAGGGTGAAACTTTTACTAACTTTAAACCTTGATAAGTTATCTACGAATGTTTTAATTTGTAGAGTAACCACTAAATGATTAGAGAATGTATAACTTACAAAATAGTGGGGGAAATGGAAACTTTTTTTTTTTGCTGGGAAAGATTCACCCTGAGCTAACATCTGTTGCCAATCTTCTTCTCTTTTTCTTTTTTTCCCTCCCCAAAGCCCCAGTACCTAGGTGTATGTTCTAGTTGTAGGTCCTTCTAGTTCTTCTATGTGAACCACTGCCACAGGATGGTTACTGACAGACAAATGGTGTGGTTCCACGCTGGGAACTGAACCTGGGCCACCGAAGCAGAGTGCACTGAACTTTAACTGCTAGACCATCAAGCCTCACTCTGGAAAGACTTTTTAAAACTATCTATTTCATATAAGAGAAGAAAGGAGAAAAAAATAAACCAAAGAATTAATCAAGAAGCACAAAATAAGATGGCAGATTTAAACCCAAATATATCGGGAATTATATTAGACATATAAGTTTAAAGACAATTAAATGAAAACAGGCATGCCACACACGATTTTGTTTTTTTTTTTTTTTATATATTTAAGTTTTTTTTTTTTTTTTTTTGTGAGGAAGACCGACCTTGAGCTAACATCCGTCGCCAATCCTCCTCTTTTTGCTGAGGAAGACTGGCCCTGGGCTAACATCCGTGCCCATCTTCCTCTACTTTATATGGGACGCCACCACGGCATGGCTGACAGGCAGTGCGTCGGTGGGCGCCCGGGATCCGAACTCGCGAACCCCGGGCTGCCAAGCGCGGACTAAACCGCTGCGCCACCAGGCGGCCCCCCACACACGATTTTGAATGGCAGCCATCCCAAAGCCACCCCACCCCTTGAAAGTGAGGGACAAGTAGCCTTTTCCTGATGACTCACACTGCCCATTGTGACCATCGTGACTGCTCCTTGACATCACACAGTACAACTCGCAGAGTCAAGGGGGCTGGCACATACCTTCTTCACCTCCCTGCGGGGCGGCTGTGGGTTTTTGGCTCTCGCATCTGCGTCACATAGTTCTTCTGTCTCACGTGCCATTTGATAACTGTTCTCTGTGCAACTGCTCCCGGCAGCTCCTTGTTCTTTTTCTAATCCACCACTCATGGTCCCGGAGAACAGGGAACGTGAGTTGTTAAGACCTTTGCCTACAAGGGCCCACGCGGGGCTGAGGACAGCTCCATCCTTCTTACCCAAGGGCTCTTCCACGAGGGGCATTTCATTTGGACTCTGGGCAGTGAGCCACTCTGCTTCAAGAACAATTTCTCATGGAGCCAGAAGCCTTAGAAATTTGCATCTATGACCCTCACCACCGAACCCCACTCAGCAGATTTCAGTACCACCTGGCATCAGGCAGGAGAAAGAACCCCAATAAACCCAAAAAAGATGGCCAGCTGCAAAGACGACGCCTGCCATGTGGTCCCCATCAAGAAGCCAGAGAAGCATGAGGCCATCTGTGTTAACAGGAGCACAACGGAGGAGGAGGACAGCTTGGGCCCTCTGAAATCCAGACTTCCCTGTCCAGAGCAGGGCAGGAACGCCCCTCCGGTGTCCCCCTGGCTCCCCAACGCTGAGGTCTGGAATGTTGATGGCAGTAACTGCCACCCCATGTTTATCCTTAAGGCTTTTGTTCCCCCAAAAGCTTTTTTGTGAAAGTGACACAAGAGAGCCAGAGAGAGAGGACCACCTCTCACCCCTGACCACCCTCTACAAGATCCTCAGGCCAGGAGAGTGAATGGCCACCAGCAGAAAGGAGACTCATGCCTCTTAAATGGGCGAAAGGAGATGCAACTCACCAGAATAAAAGGCATGCAAAGTAGATTTCACTGGAATACTTTTTTTTCCACCTAAGTAGATTGGTAATGATCAAAAGGCTTAAGAAATTCTGCTGGCAAAGGTGAGGCAAAATGGGCACTTTCATAACATTGGTGAGAATGTAAGTTGATAAACCTCCACGGAGGGCAATTTGACAATAGCTATAAAAATTATCAATGCGTTATGCTTCAATGGAGCCATTTCACTTCTAGGAATTCATCCTGTAAATATATTCACACATGTGGAAAATGAGGTAAATACAAGGTTACTCGCTGCAGCATTATTTGTAGCAGCAAAAGGCCAGGAATGATCTAAATATCCATGAGGAGGGTTTGATTAAATGAAGCGTGGTGCAGCCATACTATGAAATAGTATGCTGTCGTGAAAAAGCGTGAGGAAGCTCTTTCTGTAGTGACATAGAAAGGCTAAGACATATTGTTTAACTTGGAGACCAGCAAACTTTTTCCCTAAAGGGCCAGAGAAAAAAATATTTTAGGATTCTTTTGTGAGCCATATTGTCTCTGTCACAACTATTCAGTTTTACCTTGGTGAAATGAAGGCAGCCACAGACAATATGTAGACAAATGAATGTTGTTAGTGTCAATGATTCGATTCTGACTCCTGGCAACCTGTGTACAGCGGAGCGGGACCCCTCCTGGTCTTTTTGTGCCATCCTCTCACCTTCCAGCACTGTACGAGATAATGCTCTGCTGCTATTCACAAGGTTTTCATGGCCAATTTTTTTGGAAGTGGGTGGCCAGGTCCTTCTTCCTGGTCTGTCTTAGTCTGGAAGCTCCACTGAAACCCGTCCACCATGGGTGACACTGCTGGTATCTGAAATCCCGGTGGCAGAGCTTTCAGTATCACAGCCACATGCAGCCGGCACAGTGACAACCGACAGGTGGGTGGTGTGGCTCCCTGACAGGGACACGAACCTGGGCCATGGTGGTGAGAGCGCCGAATCTTAACCACTAGACCACAGCTGGCTCAGATGAACATAGGTTCCAATAAAACAATTTACAGAAACCAGTGATGGGCTGGATTTGGCCTGTGGGCCATAGTTTGCCAATCCCTGGTTTAGTGGATAAAAGCCAAGTCCAGAACATTCTATATATTGTGCCACCATTTTGTAGAGTTATGGGAAAGGACATGTATAGGTATGTGCTTCTATTTGCATAAAATTCCTCTTCAAGAGTCCACTAGAACGGGGGTCTGCCCACAAAGCCTAAAATAATTGCCATCTAATCCTTACAGAAAAATTGTGCTGATCTCGTCACCAGAAACTAATATCAGCTGCCTCCAGGGAAGACAAACAGGTGACTGCAGGCCAGGGAAGAGAGGCTTTTACATGTGAACATGCATGAATGTGTTAACTGGTCAAAAAATTAAAATGCACATTTTTCAGGAGGAGATCTTAACTGTTAAGTTTTTGTTTTGTTTTTTTTTAAAGATTGGCCCTGAGCAAACATCTGTTGCTAATCTTTTTTTTTTTTCCTCCCCAAAGCCCCAGTACACAGCAGTAGACTCTAGTTTCCGGTCCTTCTAGTTCTTCTATGTGAGCCGCCGCCACAGTATGGCAGCTGACAGATGAGTGGTCTGGTTCCACACCTGGGAACTGAACCGGGTCACCGAAGTGGAGCATGCTGAACTTTAACCATGAGGCCATCAGGGCTGGCTCTTAAGTTTTTTTTAAGCAATCATAACTTTGCCACCCCTGGCCTCTTCAATTCTTTTACAAAAGATTAAACAAAGATTTCTTCCTGGGGGAAAAAAAGGAAGTTCTGGGTGTTAGCCTCAGAAACTCCATGATTAATAGAGTGCGTGGACTAGAGAATTGCCATCTAGGAAGCAGGTGAAACAAGGAATGATGTGTAGGGCACTTATCTGTAAACCACAGGCCCACAGGACCAGGAAAAAGAAAAAAGGAATGTGGTTTGGGGTATGAATGAAATAAATTGGTCCTGAGTTAATCATTGATGAAGCTGAGTGAAGAATAAATTTTACTTTTCTCTACTTTTATATAAATTTGTTTATTTTACTATTCTCTCTATTTTTGTATAAATTTGAAATCTTCCATAATAAAAATAGTTTAAAAATACATATATATATTAAAAGCAGTGTGATATCCTGGATTAGATCCTGGAACAGAAAAAGACATTAGTGATGTTGATGCAAATAATCAATAACCAGTCTATAGACAAAGATATTTAATGGGCTAATGTGAGGACTAGCCTGGAAGAGCTCTCTTCCACAGGGAAGAAAGCACTCCACGGAAGTGTGGTTTATGGCATGTGAATACACATCAAGTGTGACAAGAATACAATTTTTCCCCCCAGTCACAAGGAGATGTTTTACTGCAGTTTAGCACATACACAGAAGGTCAACTTGCCCTTAATTCTCTGGGAAGAAAACCTTATCTTCAAAGCAGTACTGGTAGCGGCATCAGAGAGAGGGAGCCATCCATCCCCATCCTTAAAGAGTGCATTCTTTGCTTTGGGAAAATGTTTGAAGCAGGTGGACCATGCCTGTGTTGTGGGCCATAAGTCAGGCTGCTCTGGGAAAAACAAGTTTTAGGCCAAATCAGATTTAAACCAGAATGGCTTCCCCACATACCTCAATATGTGAACATTTCTTATTATTCTTATTATTTTCATCAATGGAAAAACTGGTAAAATCCAAATAAAGTCTGTAGTTTAGTTAATAGGATTTTACCAATGTGAATTTCTTGCTCAATGCACCATGGTCGTCTAAGATGTTAACATCAGGGGAAGCCGGGGGGAGGGTATAGGGGAATGCTGTATTATCTTTGCAAGTTTCCTGTAAATCTAAAATGATTTCAAAATAAAAAATGTAAACACACACAAGGCAAAGAGCAACATAATGGATACAAGGATGGACTCTCAAGACGCATGGCTGGGACTGAAGCCCAGCCCTACCTCCTATTGGCTGCTAGACCTTGGGCAGCTCCCCAACCTCGCTGTGATCCTGTTTCCTCATCCACAAAGTAGGGATGATAAGCTCATAAGACTGTGAGGAGGATTAAAGGATTTCACACGTGCAGGGTGATTAGGACAGTGTCTGACACGGAGGAAGCCCTCGATGCTAACTACTACTAGTAGTAACAGTGGTGGTGGCATTTAGCCAAAAAAAATATAATGGAGTAAGAGAAACAATGATGAACAAGTAAATTTATAAAATATGTAAACAAATTTCTCAAGTGAGAAAATCATCACTTTTGCATTCAAATGATAAAACAAAACTTCTAGATAAAAATAGTCTCCAAGAAGCTAAGTAACTTGCCTTGGTTTACAGAGCTAGCAATTGGCAAGTGGCCTAATGAAATTGAACCCATTCCCAGCAATTCCACTCCTAGATATGTGCAAATCAGAAATGTGCACAAGTTCACCAAAAGATGAGGACAAGCTGTTCATAAGGCACTGTTTGTAACAGCCAATCTGGAAACACTCCACATGTCCTTCAGGAGAATGGGTAAATTGTGGAAAAGTCACACGATGGAATACTATACAGTCATGAGAAGGAACAAACTCTAACCATCCAAGTCAACATGGGTGAATCTCACATAATGTGAAATTCAGTTTACAGGATATTTACAAAAAGGCAGAACAAATCTATGGTGTTTGAAGTCAGGATGGTGGTTACCCTTGGTGCGTGGGAGAGGGGGTTTGCAGGGTGCTGGTCGTGTTCTATTTCTTGATCTGGGTGCTGGTTACATGAGTGTGTCCTTTGTGAAAATTCACCCAGCTGTACACTTGGGATCTGTGTACTTTCCATGTTGAACGTCCATGGAAAGCCGTTAAAAATTGAACTTATACCTAACGCATATGCTTTTGCTACTCCACCACCCTCCTTCCCTGGCCGATAACTACGAAAGAGACGATTACATGGAATGGGGCACACTAGAGTGCTAGCCTTCGACTCCAAGATTGGGCTCAAGTCCTGACTTGACCACTTTCTAGTAACTTCCTCTCAGAGCAGTCAACTGAAACAAGGACATGAACTTCTCCTTTGCAGGGTTTATTGTGCGTAAGAAAGGAATGAGAAGGCATTTTGCAATAAGATCATAAGAGCCCATATTTCCTGAGCCCTACGTGTGTGCCAGTGTTCTCTCCAACCCCTTCAACAACCCTGAAAGGTTACGGATCCTCCCGCTTCACAGCCGAGGACCCGAGGCTCAGCATGGGAGAGAGACACCACCTGTAACAGCCAGGCTGGATTCACGTGCAGGTCTGCCTGATCCAAAGTCAGAGCTTTATCCACGGCTGCCAGGAGTGCCATGGAAAGCTTGCCAGGTGTCCTGGAGAACAACCAAGACAGGGACATAGTCACAATGGCTCTGGGTTCCAGAATCCACTCATATCTAGCAAAGTTCTGAGTCCTCTAAGTTCCTCCTCCACCCTGCTGAGCCCACAATGCACTGTTCACTTTTCTCAGGGCTTTTTAGTGGACACGAGTCTACCTTCTGTATCAGCTAGCTATCGCCACATTAGTGCTGAGTAACAAACCATCCCAACATTCAGAGGCTTAAAAAAACATTCTTATCATGTGTCATTTGGTGGGTGGCTAATCTAGGTCCACAAAAAAGAAGCAGATAGAAAAAACAGGATATTGGATATTTGGACAATAGGATTAGCATCAGACAAAAATGGGACACAGTCTTTTCAGATGCATAAGGAACATTTACAAAATTGATCATATGCTTGACCATAAAGCAAGTCTCAACAAATTTCAAAGATTTGAAACCACATAGACTATGTCCCCAGACTACAGGAGAATTAAGCTGGAAATCAACACTAAAAAATGACAAAGCCTTCCCCACCCTCTGGTCCTGGCTTCCCTGGGCTGTTCTCTCTACTGCACCACTTCATGGCAGATGAGACACTGACTGGGCATCTACTGGGTGCTTAGGCCTGAGCAGCTCTCCGGACAGGGTGCAGGGACCCTTTCTCAGAGAGGAAACAGACATCCTCTCAACTACATCTTTCTGAAGGGCATTGAGACTCAGGCTCTGCACCTACCCTAGTCAGACTCCCATTCTTTACGTACTTTAACCTAAATACCTACAGGGCAGCCCTAGTTAATATGTAAGTAAAACACCGTCATCCTGACCAGCTGGGACCGCTGGTCTGTATCAGTGAAGAGTCTGGTTCTCAGCTCACATCAGAACTCAGCTTTAATTACTTTCACACATGTGTGGCCAATGGTGGAAACAAAATCCATCTTAGAGGGGGTTAAATCACTATCATTCCTAAATCAGAGGGCAGTGCTCTCTGGAAACAGCTGGAACGCAGAGTTGATTCGCGCTGGGGTCTGCTGAGAAAGTGGCTAACTCAGGCAGTCAGACTCTCAAGCTAACCCTGGCCTGGCAGCTACCTGCTCTGGGGCCCCGATTTCCCCCCACACCAGCCCCCCTGTGCACCTTGGTCATTCCTTGGGTTTTAGATATGACCAGGGGTGAGAATTTTTTCTCTGGGTAAAGAATCTTTTTTTCACAACTGCTGTCCGACAATGGAGCTGGCTGCTGAGGAATAGTCCCCATCAGCGGAGGTGGTCAAAGAAAGGCCAGACAACTGCATGATGGGGATGCTGAAGAGGGGCCTGGAAAACAGAAAAATGCTTCAAGCGCCTTCTGAGACCTTCAGGAAACTGGTACGGCCCACTTTCCCTGCTGCTGCAAACACACCAGTAGCCACCAGGTGGCGACAGAGTCACACCCATCGCAAAGGCTTTAATAACCCAGAATACGGCTTTCCTGACAATACCAAAAACCTAATTGAAATAAAACGTAAACAACTAAAATTAAAAATAGGATTACCATATGATCAATCAATTGCACTCCTGGGTGTATATCCAAAAGGACTGAAAGCAAGATCTTGAAGAGACATTTGCACACCCACGTTCATAGCAGCACTATTCACAAGAGATAAGATAGAAGCAACCCTAGTGTCCATCAACAGATGAATAGATAAGTAAAACGTGGTACATCCCTACAATGGAAGAGTACTGAGTCTTAAAACGGAGGATATTATGCTAAGTTAAATAAGCCATCAGAAAAAGACAAATACTGTATGATTCCACTTATATGAGGTTCCTGGAGCAGTCAAAGTCATAGAAATAGAAAGTAGAACGGTGGCTGCCAGTGGCTAGGAGTGGGAAATAAGGAGTTGTTATTTAATGGGTAAAGAATTTCAATTCTTCAAGGTGAAAAAGTTCTAGAGATCTGTTGCACAACAATGTGAATATAGTTTACACTACTGAACTGCACACTTAGAAAAGGTTAAGACAGCAACTGTTATATTATGTGTTTTTACCACAACTAAAAAAAAACCCAGGAGGCCGGCCCAGTGGTGTCACGGTTAAGTTCGCGCGTTCCGCTTCAGCAGCCCAGGGGTTGCAGGTTCGGATCCTGGGCACGGACCTATGCACCGCTCATCAAGCCATGCTGAGGTGGCATCCCACACAGCAGAACTAGAAGGACCTACAACCAGGATACACAACTATGTACTGGGGCTTTGGGGAGGAAAAAAAAGAAAAAGAAAGATTGGCAACAGATGTTAGCTCAGGGCCAATCTTCCTCAAAAAACAAAGACAAAAGAAACCCCATAAACAACTGAGTCTGGCATGTAGGAGAGATCTGGGATTATCAGTCATGAGAGAGACTGTGAATCAGACCCTCATAGTCACTATGTCCCTGGGCGCCCCAGGACAGGTAAGTGTCGATGGAGAACATGGTCTGGTCTGGGACAGGGAGTCCTGCATCTGGGAGGAGGTGGGGCATGACCCTGGGAAGAGGCCTCTTGAAGGGGTTCTGTCTGGGCGGCTGGGGTGGAGAAGTGGGAGATTCCGTCTGTCAGGACACACGTACAACTCTCAGACTAGGGACACTTTTCGGTCAGGCCCTATGGTCACACAGCAGAAAGTCAAGTCTTCCCTTGGCCTTGTCAAGAGAGCAAGCCCACCTTGAGTGGTCTAACGTGGAGATCCTTAGCTCAGGACCGCTGATCTCACTTGGTTTTCATCATTCATTCAAGAAATATTTGTTGAGCACCTACTGTGTGCCAGGCACTCATCAGGTGCTGGAGATAAAGCAGTGAACACGATAGGCATTGTCCCTGCTCCCTTGGAGGTGACAGGCAAGTGGGGAGGGTCATACAATAAGCCAGAACAATGCACATGTAGTTGCAGCTACACAGTCTCCTTCCCAGGTGGATGCTCCACTGCCTGGGAGGAGAGGGCAGGTGGAAGGGAGCAGCAGGCTATCACCATGGAAACCACATGGCCAACCTGCCCTGAATCTGCCAGGACTAACTTGGAGTTAGGCTTCTTGGAGTGAGGCTCAGGAGATGCTGTGGAAACCCAGGAAGAAGAAAAGATAACAATAGCCATAACATCTCCAAACATGGAATTGGATTAATAAAAAACATGAGACCTTATTATTTTTCCCCCAAGCAACTGAACACATCAGTTACATCCCTGCGACTCAGAGTGCGGCCCCAGCTCAGCATCACCTGGAAACTCGTTAGAAGTGCAGCGTCTCGGGCCCCACCTGAGAACCTCCTGGATCAGAGTGTGCATTTCAACAGGATCCTAAATAATTCATGTGCGCATCAGAGCTTGAGAAGCACTTTATTAGACCATTAGCTGTGGTTACTTCTGAGCAAAAAGGGGTGGATGAGAGGAAACTTCTGCATTCTAATTTATACACTTCTGTATCATTTGAATTTCATGTAAGGCTTTTATAAGTTAAAAAATAGACAAATGTCTAATAAAAGCACCTTGGAAAATAATTCCCTTTATTAAAGGGGAGACATAAAAATGAAGATAAATGTTTTACTACATATCTCAAACATTATAAATAAACACCCTGTACCTAAACATATATCCCCACAGGTTCATTGAATGTCTTTGCCTCCACCCCCCACTCACCAGGGCGGCCCAGCCTGCTCCCAGCCCCCCACAGCTTCCTCAAATTGAGGATGCCATTCTCCCACTCCACTCAGAGTTCTTTGCAACTGCTCACTGGCAGGCCTTGTTCCTCCACCCTGTGCTGGTCCAACCCGGGTTTGAACCATCAGCTGTGGCCTCCCCCTCCTCCCAGTCCCTGCCCTTCCCTCACTGAGGACCAGGACACCTGATCAATTTATCCTTAACCACCAAGTACCCACAGTCCCAGTTCCCTATGACAGCATTTGTATCAGTCAGCTTCCGCTGCATCACAAGCCATCCCAAAATTCAGTGGCTTAAAACAATACTGACTTATTATTTCTCGTACGTCTGTGGTCAGCTGGGCGGTTCTGGACTAGGCTAGACCAGGTGAGGCTGAATGGCTTGGGACAGAGTCTGGAGCCTCAGCTGGGAAGGTGGGGAATTCCCACCTCCTTCAGCAGGCTCCCCACAGCCCCTTACATGGTAACTGTGATTCCACTGGGCAAAGCAAGTCATGGCCACGTGACCTACTCAAGGGTGTGGCTGCAGAGAACAGTGACTCACTGGGGCCATTACTGGAATAATCTCCCACAGCCTCTAAGCCTCTGACCTGCTCACCTTCACCTCCGGGCCATGTTAGCCACCAAATGCCAAGCCACCATCGGATCCTTCTGCCATCCTAACTGAACCACGTGTTCCCTCCTACCTGTCATCTCCCAGGGGGACCCCAGCCCTTCCACTCCTGTACTCCCTGAACTCGGACGCTCAGCGCCTTGGCACCTCCCTAACTCCCTTTTGCTCATCACACTGGCCTACCGAACACCGGGCCCTGGATCTACCCAGATGGCCAAGTTCCCCAGGCCACCCATGGGCTGCCGGCCCCTTTGGAGCATGTCGCGCCCCAAAACTCGTGGTCAAACCACAGTGGGTCCCTCAGCACTGACGCAGTGGCACCCAGTCCCCCTCTCTCATGTGGGCTCTCCCTCCTGGTCCCCATGGTGGCTGGGGGCTGTGTCCAACCTTGTCTCAAACCTCCCCCTTCCTCTTAGCACTCGGCCTGGCCCCCACGCTGTTATCCCCTGCTGAATCTTTCTTCTGAGCCCTGACTGCCTCCGGCATGTTTTCAGAGATTTGTTGTTTATAGTTGTCTGCCCTCTCTAGAATCTAAGCCCCGAGAGAAAAAGGTCATTTGGGGGGTTTGGGTTTCTTTTTCACTGTTGTATCCTCGGCATCAGAACCACGCCTGGCCCCTGGGTGGGGAGGGGGCGCCTGTTGAGGAACCCTCGATGCGCATTTATTTAATACAGGAAGCAGAGAACAGCTCCTGTGCCGAGCTCACTGGGGGTGGCAAGCTGGCTGGTCTGCAGTTGCCTTGGCCGCCTCCCTGGGAGGACAGGGGAGAGACTCAGGATAAACCCTGAGAATAGGTGGGTGAAACCACGGGGAGGGGGGCGCTGGGCGAACAGCCAGCTCATCCAGTGTAGCCACCAAACACCTGCCTGTAAATGGCCCAAAGGTGGTTGATAAAATCCCCAATTCCAGGCTCCACCCCAGGAGCCTGTGATCAACTCCAGGGCGGGAGGGCCGGGGAGCAGGTGGTCCCGAGGCACGCTGTGTCCAAGCTTGATGTAGGTGTTCTACAGACTGAGCTGTAGTGTGAACCCCAGGGATGAAGGCACCCCAGGCCCACCCTCACTGCGGAACAGGGGTCGCCCATCACTGCTGACAGCCCCGCAGGTCACCAGGGGGAGTTTGGGGGTGGGGGGAGTCCAGGCCAGGAAATCCGCAAAGGCACAGGGGTGTGAGGCAGGTGTGGCCCTGCCATGGAACAGGCTGGAGCATCCACCTCGGCCACACGGGCTGCAGGAGGCAGAGTCCACTCTCCACTTCAGCTCTAGAGAGCAGGGACCAGGACACGGCTAGGCTCAAACCAGGCACGATTATGAGACCAGAAATGGGCCACCTGGGGAGGGGTCTGCCATGCTGAGTGACGGGACCTCATGTGCAACCTCGGCAGGGCAGGGGTGTGTCCAGGTCAGACAGACTTGAACCCTGGGGTCCTAACTCCCACTTCGCCTCTCTTTAGAGGATGGGGGACCCCAGGCATGAGGATCTGCCCCCAAGTCTCCCTTGGGGATCAGAGGCACTGAAGCAGGGTCGAGGTACTGTCCTGCCTCTGGCAGGTGCCGTCCTGCAGTGAACTGAGACCTCAGTCCCCAGGGATGGCCACGTGCCCCAGTGCATGAACCCCACCACTGAAAACCTCACTCCCCGATCCGGACCTCCTCAGACCTGGCACTTGCCCCTCTTCAATCAATCCCCAGTGACTCTCCCCAGCTACCAGCCAGTTACCACGGTCCACCCACTGGGCCACGACCAGGGCAGGCCACAGCCCAGGCTGCAACTGCTGCCATGGCCTTGGGGAGTTAGGGCCACTGTGGCCAGGAGATTCCGCCTAGCTGTTGGTCACTCCTTGTTGACCAGTCTGACCTGGGGGCTGGGCTCATCACAAGCCAGGTCAGCCATCCATGGCAAAGGCCAAGCAAGGCCCTGACGCACCATCTCTCCCACCCCCACCCAATAGCCAAGAGCCCTCAGGGCTTTGTAGACGCCCACGGGGTGCAGAGATGAGAAATGCTCTCAGGACACTGGGCCCTTCTGCGGTGTAAGGGTCCAAGTCCCCAGGCCTGGGCTGTGCAGACAAGGATGCACTCTGAGGATGAGGGTGCAGGCCCCACACCCCCGAGGGCCCCAAGGACAGTTACCAGGGAACCACGAGCAGGGCCAGGAGGAAGGTGGAGTCCAGAACAGCAGAAAAAGAAAGGCAAGTTTATTCTTTCAGGAAGACGCACCAACCGGGTGAGGGGAGGAGCATGCTGGCCACGTCCCCTGTCCTAAGCAGGGGTCTGAGATGGGGCCAGGCCTGACCAGGGCTTGGGAGAAGCTAATGGGGCTCCCTGTGGCCCTGGGGAGAGGACTGAGCAGGCCCAGGGGTGGGACTTTGTTCTGTTAGCACCAGGAACCGCCCGCAGCCGGACTCGGAGACAGGAGAGTGGGTGGCCCTGCTCTGTCTCCACCTGAGCAGTCTGGGGAGGGGCTGGCGGCAGATGGCTCCCTGCAGGTGGCCATCTGAGTGTGAGTCTCAAATTCACAGACCCCCTCGGTCCCCCCAGCCCCCTGTAAACATGAGAATGGGCTCGTGACCGCCAAGCCCCTCAGGACAAGATGAGGGTCCGTGACGTGTGGCTGGGCTTCAAGCGTCCCAGCAGCTGCCGGGCTTTCTCCTGCATGAAGAGCTGGTCCCTGGTCCCCCCGCAGGCCACCATCTTCCAGGCACTGGTCATCTGGGAGGAGGCAAGAGGGTTACCATCCAGGCAAGGACAGCATGCTCCCAGTGAACCCTGGTGAGTCTGGCTGGGGAGGGGTGGGGATATTTTTATGACCCTCCCTCCTCTAGGAGCCACAAGTCTTCTTATGCTCTCTCCACCTTCCTGGTGGCCCTGGGGAAGTCATTCCCGTCTCTGGGCTTCCTCAGCTGTAAAGCAAGGAGGATGGGCCAGACAACACGGCCATCCCCCATCCTCTCCGCGTGGCACCAGTCTCCATGTGAGGAAAAGCTACGGCCATGCAGGCCGGTGAGGAGGAGGGGCAAGGGACTCATACATGAGGATGCTGAGATGTGAACAGCCCAGGGCAGTCCCTGTCCTCGAGGACAGACATGTGCTAAGCAAATACAGAGACAATGACTTAATTACAAATAAGGCCATATCATAAAAGAGGGGCCTGTGGGGTGGTGTCCCCAATAGGTGGGTTCCCTGAGGGAGTGGCGTTTGGACAGAGATCTGAAGCAAACAGAGCCACAGAAGAGCATTCAGGCAGCGGCAGCAGCCTGTGCAAAGGCCCTGAGGTGAGAAGGATGACAGAGCAAGCCGCTTGGGGTGACGCCACATGCAGGGCGAGCACTCACAGGGGCAGGTGTTGGAAAGTGGCTTCGGGGCTTTGGGGCGGCCGCCAGCTTCTCGGGCTTGGCCTGCAGGAAGCCCTGGTTGAGCAGGCTGTTGTCGTCTTTGATGCCCGACAGGATGAGGCTGGAGGAGCTCGTCGGGACGTTTGTCGGCTGAAATCAAAACCAAGTCAAACTCATCATTTTGCCACAAGCTCTTAGTGGGAAGGAAGAAACCCCTCAGTCACGCCCCAGCCCCACCACCAGATTGTGGGCAGAACATGAACTTCCCTGGCCCCAGCTTCCTCCTTCAGACAGGGAGTTCATTCAAAGATGAGTAAGAAAATGTACATCAAGCGCCTGCGTCGGAGCCTGGCACCTAAAACACCCGATAACGCTGGTTCCTTTCACAGGAAGGGGTTCCTCCCCCAGAGCCTCAGCTGCTCTAGTTTCTCCAGGTACCAGAAACATCCACGGGCAGTCAGACGCCTGCCTCGACCAGCAAACACGTGGAGGGCACCAAGCGCCCCCAGCCCTTCCCAGCCTCCCCGCTCTGCTCGGCCTTTACCCTCCTACAGTCTGCCGGGCTCGGTGCCCTTATCACAGGCAAGAACCTCAGACTCAGGGACCTAAGAGACCCCAGAGAGCAGGTGCTGGTGTCAGGACTCAACCCAGGCCCAACCTGCTCCCAATCCTGTGCTCTTAAGCACTTGCCCTACAGTTTTTTCTTTTTGGTAATTATTTTCTGTGCCTGAGGTGATGCCAGCCCTGGCTGGAGGGCACTAAGTCCCTGGCCAGAGCGAGGTTTCTCTGCAAGGACTATGGGTGCAACAGCCATACTTGTAAGACCCAGCCAGGCAATTCTCTGTCTCATGACCCCCCCATGCCCCTCGCTGCCTCCCAGCGGGCACCAGAGCAAGACGGGCTGGCCCCATTGTCAGCTGCAAGGAATCAACATTGTGGTACGGTTTCTGGGGACCCAAATCCTGTGTAAGCAGCAGCCCCCCTTCCTGAGGTCGGCCTGGGAACTGGACAGCACCCATCCCAGGGTGACGTGCCCCGACCACCCGCTGTGCCTTGAGGCCCCTCTGGGGTCACCCCCACGAGCAGAATGCAAGGGAAGGTGCCAGGGACCCGGATCCAGAGTTTGCAAACATGTTCTAGCAATGTAACTCTTGCCAAATAAACCTTTCTGTGAAAGACAGGAGCAGAGCTGCCATGATTGAAGCCGGCGGGGGCTCACCCCCACCTCCCCCATCAGCCCCTCCCCGGCTAAGCTCGGCACCCCGAAGCCCAGTCCGAGAACCACCAGACCACTCTACCTCCAGGGTCCCCCCCAGCTAAAGGGTTCCAGAGGCAGAGGAGCCCTCCGCATTCTGGGGCGGGCTGGGGGTGGCTGCCAGAGCGGCTTCCCTCTCAGACCCCTTACCAAGGACAGAGTCTTGGGCAGCGTGGACATCATCAGCTTCACGTCCTCGTCCACGATGTCGAGAGCCAGAGACTTGCGGACTTTCTTGATGGGGCTCCTCCGCAGCTGAGTTTTGGGGAGAAGGAGGCGGTTAGGGCAGGTCTTCGGGATTCCCACGGGTCACCATCAGCGCCCTGATGACGCCTGCCCAGCTGCCCTGGTCATAGAACCGGGCCCTGCTGCCTTCGAGAAAGGCCCAGCTGGTAAGGATTTGCTGGAGGGGCATAGGGACCAGGAGACTTTGGCCCCATCACAGACTCTGCACCCAGGGTAGACCCTGTCCTACCAGATGCTGCAACAGGAAGCGAGGACACAAATGCCAACCTCCGGCCAGAGACCCACTCCTCATCCCCGAATGGACCAAGCACAGCCCCCAAGTCTCCACCACGCTAGACACCCCCCTAAACAGGCCCAGCAGAGAATCATCCAAGTTATACCTCCTAAAACACCCACCCACGGACGAGTAACTCAGAGATGTAAAACCCCACGGGAGGTAGGCCCGTGACAGGTGTGCCCGGCCCCACCCCTGTGCCTCCTATAAGTAGGTCAGGAGTTGGCTCCAATACCAGGGAGGGGCTCTGGGACTAACACTGACCCCCCAACCCAACAGTGTGCCCCAAACAGGTGCTGCCATGGCTCAGAACCACCATCCGACACAGAGGAGAGGCCAGGAGGGCCCTGAGTCAAGATCTCTCTACCTACACACGAGACCCAGCCCCGTGGGTCTCTCCCAGCCTGACTGCCCACCTTCCCCACCCGCCACCTATAACCTCCGCCTGCCACCCTGGCACGTTCCCATCTTCCCATCTCCCCAGAGGAGAGCAACTGGGGAAAAGGGGGGCACATAGACAAAGAGGGACCCAGGATCTGCCCCACTATCAAGAAACAACGCATGCAGTGCAGCGGGAGAGAGAATTCTGGGCTGGCCTGGGACGGCCCCTGCCTGCCCTCTGCAGCCAGGTGTCCCTGACCAGTGACTCTGCCAGCTCTCCACCTCATCTGAACCAACCATCCCCCACCTGGCTCATGCGGCCCAGATGCCTAGCTGGCTCCATGTGAAGGATTCCCCTTGGAATCCTCTCTTTGTGACCCTTTCTACTCCCTTAATGCCAAGTATACTGAGAGCCACTGGTGTTTGTCTAGTGTCCATCTCCACCCACTGAACTTGAAGAGGGTGTGACCACATATGGGTCTTAGTCACTGCTCTGTGCACCCCACCCAGCCCAGAGCCTACCTCAGAAGGGCCCAAACACAACGCCGAATATCTAAGGAACCAGTTCACAGGGGAGGAGGGGCGGGTCCCAGGCACCAGGGCCTCACCTCGGTCAGTTGCATCAACAACCACTCTGGGGGGGCAAAGGGCATGGGGCTGCAGCTCCACTTTCCCCAGCACTTCACTTTAGTCAACTGTCCCTAGACCCACTCCCAGTCCCACTGTCTCTCTTCACGCCCCCATGGCCCCACCTTCCCCTGCCCAAGCTGCCGAGGCTGGCATCGAGGGGCTCTCCCGCCCACCCAGCCACTCACCCCAGCCTTCCTCTTCTGCTTCTCCGGCCTCACTTCATCCTCAATGATGAGCTCAATGCCGGCCTCTGAGCGCAGCACCTCCTTCAAGTCCTCCTCCAGGTGCGGGGTCTGGGGCTAGGGGCAGGGGCAGGGATGGCCCACGTGAGGCTCTGCACCCAGGCTATGGGGAAGGCAGGGCAGACCCAGCCACACTTCGGCTGTCCCAGGCCACGCAGGAAGGAGGCCCAGTCCCAGGACGCCGGCCTCACACACATCATTCACAACCATTAACTGTCCCATCTTGGACAAACAGACACTAACTTCAACTCACTGAGGGCCGCCATGGGCCAGGAGCGTCCCTACTTCACCACGGCAACCCTTACTCAACCCTGAGCAACAGCTGTCATCTTCCGCAGGGTAGAAACGGAGACTCAGAGAGAGCAAGAGCCTGGGCTGAGGCCACACAGCTGAGGAGTTAGAACCTGGACACACCCAAAGCACAAACTCCTTCACCCCTTTGTTCCACACTAATGGGGACGTTTGGTTCCACTTCCCTTTCTCGGGCCTGGGGGCTCCAGGTGACCTCTCTGGCCTCTAGCAGCAGGGACCAGGGGAGGGAGAGAGCTACCGAGCCGCAGAAGGCGTAGGGACAGTGATACCTGAGAAGTCACTCTAAAAGTCCCCACGTACTTTAATTATAGTTGCCAAGGTCGGCTTTGCCCTCTCACACCTGTCTGGAGAGCCCACAGGTATCAGAGCCAAACCCCCCCCCTCAGACAGGACAGGGTAGTGCTAACTAGCACCCTACCCGGGCCTGTTTAATTCAATCAGCTCCGCTCAGGACTGGGGAGACCACAGCCCCACCGTATCAGGCTTTCACACGAGGGCCCCACACAGTGAGAGGGCAGGAGGCGAGGGGAGTACGCCACAGACTTTGTCCACAGGTCGAATGCTGCTCTATGACCTGCCCTTCTCTCACCTTCAACTGGTTTCTAAAATATCTACCTCTGTCTCAGAAAACCCCAGGAGTCAACTCTTTCTTTTTTCATTGGGGAAAGCATGACCATCTCATAATCTGGGAAGAGGAGGGAGAAGGGGGGTTTGCACACTGCTGGGGAGGGTGCTTCCTCACTGGCCCTCTCAAGCCCACGCATGTTTTGTAAAGAACTGGCAGTTAATCTAAAGGCTTCGGTTTGAGAAGCAATGTGCCACTCCCCTGAACTAGCCACAGCACCTGAGCCAGTCCTTCTCCATCACAACACCTGCTCATTTTCTGCCCAGCACTGATGACGTGCTGAAAACACTTAGTTACTTATGCATTCGTGTGTTAAATGGTGGCCTCCACCATCCCACACTCAGCTTCGCTAGGATGCCACTGTGCCTCCAGCCCCAGCCCGTGCCTGCCCAGCACGCTGTAAACGCTCGGGAAATGCCTGATGAATTGGTAAGTAACTCAGCCTCACTTTCCCCATTTACAAAATTAGTATATCTGCAACTTCTCAGGGCTGTTAGGAGAATCCAATGAGATCTCAACTGTAAATGCCCGGATGAACCCAGGAGACCCCACTATGCAGATCCGCCTGGACACACCACCTACCAGGGGCTTTAGTGGTCCGTACTTCTCCAGAGCATTCTTGAACGGGGTCGGTGTGTGGGGAGTGTTGTCCATGGAGTACTTCTGATCTGGAGTTACAAACCTGCCAGGGTCAGAGAAGGAGGCTTAGTGGCGGGGTTGGGGGCAGACACCAGCCGCTCTGCTGCAGGCTGCCCATGACTCCCACCTCCCTCCACCTGGACCTCTGGCCTCAGCAGCAGGGAGGAAACCCCCGGGACACACTCTGTTCCCTCACCATCGCCCCCCCCACCCCGCAAGGGTCTTAATCAGGGGCTTACAGGAAGGGCCATCCTCAGAAACAGGAAAGAACAGGACAGTCTAAGAGGATCCTGGAGACCCAGGTGGGTGAAAGAATGGCTGAGAATGCTGCTGAGTTATTGGTCTGTAATTAGGACTTTCCATACGACAAGGAAGGCCTGTGGCCACACGTCAGGCCCAGCGAGAGATGGGCAGGGGAGTAAGGCAGGAACCCAGGAAGACCTGGAGGGCACGTGGCAGCAGCGTTACTAAGGAAAGGCAGGGCAGACATCAGGTGCGAGATGGTGAGGCCAACAACACACGTGCTTCACTTACCCTCTTCCCAAGTCTCCTCAAAACGACCACAGTGGGGACAGAAACGTGGAGGGAAAGCTTTAGCAGAGAGAAACCTGGGAAGGGTCTGGTCCACAAGCGGAAATACTAAGAGCTTCTATCAGATGGAGCCCCACCAATGCGTGATTTCTGCCTGCGATGGAAAAGCCTGCTGGGGAAGGGACAGAAGAGGCACCTCACACCCTGAGCGCCAGGGCTGCAGGTACGGGGCCGGGCCAGCTGGCGGTGGGCAACTTTGACTCTGGCAGCAGGTGCCAGACTCCACTTGCACGAGGCCCGTGTGGCCTTGGCCAACTAGAGGCACTGCCACAGCAAAGCCTCACTGGAGTGGTGCAGAGAAACACGCCAGCTGGTCAGGAACTCAGGTGCGGAGGCCAACTCCTGGACAACTGCCTGGGCCACCACTCCAGCCACTCCCTCAGTTGCCAGACATTCCACGGGCAGATAAAAGGCTAGAATACGTAAAAACCATTCTTCTCTTCCTTCCTCGGGACTGAGAGATTAGTCAGGGGCCAACACAATCTCTTCCCAAATCCTTGTTATCTCCCACAGGGGGTACACAGAGACCCCTCTGTCAGGATAATCACTGCTGGTCAAACATAAACACCTCACAGTCCAAACCGCAGCTCAAAGGGACGAATCGGGGCCTCGGGACCAAACTCTCTACGGGAAGTGGAGCTTCTGTAACAAACGAGAAAACTCCAGAACCTCTCTAATTCGCAGTGTCAGCAAGAACTGAGAGTAACACGTGTGTCAGAAAACGAAGGGAGGCCGACTGGAAAAGGGAACCCAGAAGGTTGCTTGAAGATGAAAAAGATGCAATTCTGTAAGCCAGAGGCCTCGGCAGGTGGGAAACTGCAGAAACCAAGTTGGTGAATCAGAAGACAATCCCGACATTCTTGCAGAGTTCGAAGGAAATGGTTTAAGATGATGAATAGGAATAAGATGAAAAAGAGACAATGAGACCAATGGAGTCTGTGTGGGAAGGAATTTCTACGGTCAGAGGAAAAGGAGCAGACACCAGAGAAACAATAATTAAAGAAATAACAGCACATTTTCTCAGCTCACAGTTTTGAATTTGAAATGAAAATCGGGGAAAAAGTTAATAACGAGATAACATATCAACATAGAGCCTGGCAAATTTCAGAAATAACTGAAAAAAATGAAAATAAAAAACCTACAAGGATCCAGGGAGAAAAAAAGATGTGGCACAAAGGACAGGTGTTCTCCACAACATAAACACCACACGAGAACGAAGCCGAGTCCACAGTTTAGGGTCACAGCTAATCTCCCTCTAGATTTGCATATCCCGCTCCTGTTGAAAAACAACAGCCAGCCAGACCTCAGGAAGCCCAGGCCGCATACCTTCCCCTCTGAAAAGAACTCGAGAAAGCACTCCATCTGACCCAGAAAACGACCAAATTTTAAAACAGGGGAACTTTGCTCTTATGAACCGGTAAAATCTTAAGGGTGTTACCCAGCTCAGCCCCACCCCGTGTCCCCAGTGACACATATGGCCTAGAGACCCCTGACCTCTCTCCTGGTCTTCCCTCCACCGGATTCACTCCAAACTTAGTGGCCTTATTTTTGTTCATTAAACACAAACAGCTTGTTTCCATCCTGGAGCCTTTGCGGTTCACTCTGCCTGGAGTTTCTTTTTCTCAGAGTTCTGCACGGCTCTCCCTCACTGAGGGGCCATCCCTGACCTCCTAAATTAGAAACCCCTCACCATTACTCTGTGCTCCCCACACCTGTATAATTTTCCCCCCGTGGTGTTCATCTCCCGCTGAAATACCATCTACTGGCTGTGTTCTGTTTGTTAGTGAACTGTTCTTTCCATCAATCATGACCTCTATGGAGAAAAAGAAAGTTGGGAAGCTGGGATATAAAATCAGTGGACAAGGAAACCCGTCAAATTTGGAATTAAGTCCAAATAACTGTTTCCTATTACATCTTGCAAATGTCAAAAAAAGAAATTTTGAAAGAGAAAATAGGAAAGCCAAAGAAGTCTTTTGTGACAATAATCTGGATTTAAAGATGAAGCAGCAGACTTGTACTTCTGGCCAAACTGGAACATCGGCCTTCCCTCCCGGCTGAGCACCAGAGAGACGGAGGGGACCAGGGGCACTTTCGTCCTTCACGTCAGGCTACTCAAACACAGTGGTCTGCGCTCGAAACGTATAAAAGATGGAGACTAAGTTTGTTGTGACAATCTGGTCTCTCTCCATTCCTGAGATTAGAAAACCACCAAAATGAAGAACAAAGGTGAAGCACCAGGTCACACTGACAGAAACCAAGGGGTGTGGTGGCCAGAGGCAGGCTGCTTTCTGGAAGCAGTCTCGTGTGTTTTTCCAAGAGTGCCCCTCCCCAGTGGTCCTGGTCCCCACCAGGCCACCCAGCCGGCCACTGTGGTGGGTCCAGTGCTCCTGGGCCAGCAGCAGGCGGGCGGCACAGCACTCACGCAGCGTGTTTCTGGTGCAGGGGCGTCTTATCCCGGTGCAGGGGCGTGGTGACCACCACCTTCTGGCTGCACACGGGGGTGGACGTCAGCGAGGGGCTCTCCAGCTCCAGTGTGTCCTGCTTGTTCCAGAAGTTGAGGAACTGCCAGGGAAGAGAAAGGAAACAAGACAGAGTAACGAACCCCCGACACGGCTGCTCTGACACAAGTCCCCTCCTGACCTGGGAGGACATCCCCCATCAGACATCAGAGAATAAAGACCAAGACAGATAGACGGGAACCCAGGGGGGTATGTTCATGTAGACCCCTGGGCTTGTCATTGCCCCAATTCTCGCTTTTGCCAGGCTGTGGGAGGTCCATCTCCCACCCCTCCGTGCTGCTGACAGTGTAGTGAGGGCAGAGAAAGTCGACTGTGTGAGAGCAGCTCCTCTCTAGAAGACATAAGAGCAGCTCTTAAACGACCTGTGATGGACAGGGGATAGTGACGATGGCGGTGGTGCCGTCAACATTTAAAGAGCGCCCTCTCACACACCAGAGCTAATAAGCATTTCACACCAAGTGTTCGGTGTCGTTAGACAGAGCCAGGGGCAGGACTCAACCAGATCGAGCCAAGTCTGAAGCCCCACCCCCCTCTGCCCTGGGGGTCCTTGGTAGCTCAGGGTCATCTGCAGCACTCAGGTCCACTGCCCGAAGCGGGGTCCCAGGAGCAGGGCGGCCACCATGCCCCATCATCCCGGGCTATTGTTTGGGCAGCTCAGGGCTCTGCTGTCTTCCTTCTCTAGTCAGCAGCCCCCACTTGGGGCCTGTTAAAGACTGAGCTGCGTCCTCCCCAGATTTGTATGTTGAAGCCCTAAGCCCCAGAACCTAAGAATGTCACTGTATTTGGAGACAGGGTCTTTAAAAGGTGATCAAGGTAAGATGAGGTCATCTGCGCGGGCCTGGCCTCAATCCTCCTACAGCAGATGGTGGGGCAGCCTTGAAACGTGCCAGCTCTGGGCCTCGTTCTCTCCCACATCCTCACAGAGGGCAGCAGACCCAACGAGACCCAAAAACCTCTGCCCACCCTCTTCCTGTTTGGGGACATGGAACTCTAGGACCTGCGTCTCGCCCACCCCCCAGTCCATCCTCTCATAGCCCTACGATCCCGGTCCCCCCATAGCCCCCAGGGCAGTGCATACCCCTCAGTCATACCGAAGGCCCTCTGAGCCCCTGGCCCCATCTCCCAACCCTCTCCTGCCCCCACCCATCACTCCTAGCCCTGGAGTTCACACCACACACTGCTCTCCACACTCAGAGCCTTTGTCCAACCTCATTGATCGACAAAATCCAGCTCAGACACCATTCTCCTGGAATCCCGAGTGCCTTCCCTGACCTCGAACACTTGGCTCTCCCCTAACACTGAGCATGTTACAGAGCCGGGGAGGCAGCACCCAGAGCACAAGCAGCTCCCAGTGACTTAGTCATTCTGTCGTCCTAGCACATTCCATACCACCTTCTGCTCCATTCATTACAGCCTGTCCCCAACCCTAGCTACCCTCAAGGGCAGGCTGTCATCTTCACCTTTGCTCCCCAGTCCTGGCAAATCGGGCGTGAAATAAGTGCTCAATAAATTGATTCTTTTAACCAACATTGAGTCCCTTCCCTTCTTTGCTCAGTTATCACCCCAGCACAAGCGATTCCTCCTCCTCATGGAAGCCTTCCTGGATGACATCCGGCCCCCAGACCAGATGCACTCACAGTACTGCAGCCTTCTTCATTCCACTTATCATGTTTATTCGGGTCTTCTATCAACTGGTCTTCCGACCAGTGTTAGCTCCACGAGGGTAGGGCCAGGCCTATTTCTGCTCATCCCCACGTCCCAGCACTTAGCACAGGGCCTCGCACACAGCAGACACTCAGTGAGTACCTGGTGAATGGCGCATGCCTGTGTGCCAGGCTCCGTACTGGGCACTGGGAGTCTGCAAACTGAACCAGGGAGCAGTCGGGGTCCACACACCTGGGAGGGCGAGAAGGGCAGGGTCTTGACGGGTGTGCTCTTGGGGGTGAGGCTGTTGCAGGAGTCCAGGAAGGACAGGCTGGCGCTGTTCTCCGTGACGGGGGACAGGGCGACACGCCTCTTCTTCTGTCGCTTGAGCACTGAGGGTGGCGTGCCGATGCCCGAGCCCCCCACTTCAGTGCTGGGGGAAATGGGGATCAGCTCGCCCCGACTGCTCCGGCTCAGGTCCGAGATGGTGTGGCCGTCCAGGCGGTACTCGGTCATGCTGGGCCCCGGGGCAGCAGGCTGGCGGGGTGGCTGGGCCTGCGGCTGCTGCGATGATTGCGGCTGCTCTGGACTGTTGGTGATGCTGCCCTCTGCAGACGTCTCCTCGGGGAGGTCAAATTTACTCAGGTCACACCAAGCATCAGGGTCCTGCCCAGAAAGGGGGTTTAGGAATAACTGCAATTACTCTGCTTTTCTACCAGTCGATACAACAGGACTTGTTCATTAAAGGAAAATACACAGGTGTCAAGTATAATCCCACAGCCCAGGAATAATCATTAACATTTTCTTGCATTTCCTCGAGGATTCTTCTATGGCTGTGTATTTGTTGTAAACATAACTGAAGTCATATTGTGCATGTGGCTGCTTGCTCTGTTTTTTCAAAAATGTTCCAAGCAATATAATATATACAAAAAGCACAAAGAACAATACAAAGAAAATTCAGATACCCATCAATAAGCCTAATAAATAAAACCTCATCACCAAAACCCCATGTCCACCTCCTCTGCTCACATCCTCTGCTGGTAGGCGGGAGACCACTGCCTGAATTCAGTATTTACCATCCTCATGCATTTCTTTACCATTTACACGTGACCCTAAAATCTAGGATTTTACACGTTTTTAACCTTAGTATAAATCATTTCTACAGCCTGCTTTTTTCTCCATTTAAAATTATTATAATAATAATAGTATCAAATTCTACTACCTATGAGTTAAATGTTTACTATTAATATTAGTTGTTATGATGAAAATTTTTCAACTTTTATAACATAATTTTTATGACTGCAAAATATTCCCACATATGAATATGTCAGTTACTTAACTATTCCCCTTCTGCTGGACATTTAGGCTTTTACCCCTCACTTTTAAAAATTAAAAATAACATCTTTATGAGCATCTTGGAAAAAAAATCTTCTCCTGCATTTTTAGTTATTTCCTTAATGTAGATTACGAGCAGTGGAAGTCGTGGGCCCGAGGCAGCCAACAGGTTTAAGAGTCCTGATTTGCACGGTCACATTCCCGGAGAGGAGACGCCACTTGTGCTCCACGAGCCTGTCAATCACGGTGCCTCCTCGGATGCTTCACCTGAGTTGTTTCCAATCAACAACCCCGCCAGGGAAGCATTACTCTTCCCCTTTCATACTGAGAAACCCAGGTCAGAGAGGGTGTGATCTGCCCGGGTCACTAAGTTTCTAAGAGCAATCCTGAGAGGCATACCCAGGTCTTCCCACCTCTGCCCAGTAAATTACAGCCCAGCCAAAAGGCTTCCGGAGACAGAAGCTCCCGGTCAGATCCTTCGAGGTTTGGTCCTGAGTAGACCACAACCCTTGTGGTGATTTCTGGTCCTTGGGACCTACAGGAGCCTGGAGCACTTCATTCCGAAGAGTGGAGGCCAGCTCAGGGCAGCGCTGACTTCAGGCCCACACTCTCAGCAGCAAAGCCCTACCTTGGGGAGGCCCCAGAACTGTCTAATAGACCAGAAGCACATCCTACAAGTCTGCCTGGAGTGCTTCAGGGGAGGGGCGGACAGCCGTACTTCTGCAAATGCTGTAACTCCATCAGCCACTGAAGGTCATCATGGAAAGGGCTACAATTTAGAGCCAGACGGCAAGGCCTGGCTCCTGGCCCTGGCTCTGTGATGCTGGGTAAGTCTCCTAACCTCTCTGAGCTTGGGATTCCCTCATTAGTGATGAGTCCACCACCTACTTCACAGGACTTTACAGAACCAACAGAGAGTGTGTATGTAGGTAGCAAGTAACAAGCCTGGCACATAGCAGGCACTCAAATGTTAGCTACTTTAATGACTAATTAAGCATTGGGCCTGGCCTACAGTGAGTGCTCAGTAAAGTGAGTTCCTCTCTCTTCTTCTCCATGCCTATCAAACAGAGAAAGATACGGAACAGTCTGAGGAAAAGGGAGGTAACACCGTGAAACGCCAACAGTGCCAGGTATAGAGTGGACCCAACTCTCATCTAACACGCCCCTAGAGCCCAAAGAGGGGACCGCACACAGTGGCCTTGGAGATCGATGAACACAGCAGACCTGCTTCTCAAGCTACTCTGAAATTCTCTGCAATGGAGGGGACACCACAGATGGACCCTGCAGCTGGGACCAGTCCCAGCTGCTGGGGGCAAGAGGTGAGACACAGAGTCAGAGGGTCTCAGCAGATGGCCCCCTGGAGACTGCACCATCCAATCCTTCAATGAGCAGGACAACAGGAGCACAGCACAATGGTCAAGGCCACCAAGCTTACTCGCTGTGTGACCTTGAGTACATTACTTGACCTCTCTGATCCTCAGTCTTATCTACGACACAGAGAAGGGATACACTTCAGAGGAATTGGGTAGACTGCACATTAAGCTCAGAGCCTGGCATTTAGTGGATGTTCGATAGACAGCTTTATTATTCTTAGCAAACAGGGGGAAGCCCAAGTGGGAAGGCAAATGTGGGGCACCTCCCACTGAACTCCTCTGCCCCTGGTCGCCTGGCCTCCTGCCCATCACCTGCTGGAAGTCACTCCACACCACAGGCCTGGCTGATGCAGTGGGGAGCCGGGGGTGTCACACCAAGAGGTGCTTCCTTCCACCAAGGAGCTTCCTCTCAAGGGGCACAATCCTCCGCCAGCATGGCCTTGGGGGCTGCTCCCCTGAGCAGTCAGAACCCACTCACCACTCCAGCCCCAGCCCCCAACCCTGGCACTTCCCAGGCCCCTCTCCAAGGACCCCCAACCATTTGTGGTGCCACAAATACCATGCTCCCCCGTGCTGTGTTATCAACCTCAAACACCTTCCCCCCATCATCTGTGAGGACTCAGTGCAGTGCCACCTCCTCTGAGGAGCCCTCCCACCCCATGCTGTACGGCATAAGTCAGGAGCTCCCTTAGGGCAGGGACCACGTGGCCGCTATCTCGGTGTCCCCAGGACCTGACTCTGGGCCAGGCACTCTGCAGGGCTCAGTAAATGTCAGCGGGATGACGAGTGAACAGAAGGATGCCCGCCCACCAGAGGAGCACTCCCTGCGGGGGGTGCTCCAGGCCCACTGTGAAGCACTGTGACCACATTACCGACTCGATCAAGTCCAGGGCTTCCGAGAGGCTGGACCCCACAGCAGGGATGAGGAGGTTTGCGGCCTCCACCACCCACTTGTAGGGCAGGCTGATCTCTGGCGGGGAGCCCTCCTGGTCCTCGCGCTTGGGGAAGTCCTCCAAGGGCTCTGGCGTCCGCACTCCGTCCAGCTCTGCAGGGACAGGGTCCTGCTCCTCGGAAGGGGCGGCTGCCACAGCCTCCTCCTCGCTGCTCTCCTCTTCCTTCATGGCAGGGAGTGCTGGGGGCCAGCTGGTCACTACACTTCCCTGATGGACACAAGGGCACACCGTTTGGACTTTTTGCTATCAGATACAGACTATGCAGTATTCCAGCTAAAAACAACCTGAATCTAATAAGGAAACTCAGATGAAACCAAAATGAGAGACAGTCTATAAAATAACTGGCCTTATCTTACACGTCAAAAAAATACCAATATCATGAAAGACTAAGAAAGGCTGATGAAGTATTCCAGATGCAAGTAGTTGAAAGAGATATGACAATGGAACACAATGTCTAATTCTAGAGTGGACTGTGGGCAGGGAAAAAACGGAATATGGACTGTAGATTACATAAAAGTCTTAAATTCCCTGGATTGCACATAACTGTACTGTGGTTATGTGAGGTTATGCCCTTCTTCTTAGGAAGCACACACTGAAATATTAAGGGATAAAGAGGCACAGTGTATGTAACTGACCCTCAAATGGCTCAGATAATAAAAGTGATATGTGTATATATAGAGAGAAAGATAAAGCAAATCTGGCAAATGTTAAAAACTAATGAATCCAGTAAAGGGGATAGGGGAGTTCTTTGTAATATTCTTGCACCTTTTCTGTATGCTTAATATTTAAAAATGCAAGTTTGAAAAATGAGTGTTTACTAATTTTGTGACAGTCAAAAGAAAAGAAATAGAGGAAAATTGTTTGTGGCAATAGCTTTCCTGGCAGAACCTTGGAAACAAGCTTAACACGTTAACCGGACAGACCCCAGTGTAGCCTTAAAAATGGCACATGAGATTAGCTGTGGCCACGTGGAGAGCAAGGGGCGGGATCATGCGTCAATGAGGTCACAATGGAGCCGGGGAGAGGACACGGGCTCTGGATTCAGATAGAGCTTTGCCACTGACCAACTGTCCTTGGGCAAGCTGTGTGACCGTCTGAGGGTCAGTTTCCTTGCCTGTGAAATGAGGACATTAAGGGTTACCAGGCAGGGATGTTACCCAGATCAGCCGTGACATGAAAAGCACCCACCCTAAACAGTGGCTATTGTTGGTATCATTGTCAAGTGACAGGATGGAGATGGTTTGTGATACGAGCAAAGGATGAAAAGGGGGTAAGAACAGATTTGATTAATAACATGTAACTGCTATAATTGGAGGGCAGGGAAGAATGACATAAACACTATTTAAAAGCTACCAACGTGGGAATCCCACTTCGGAAAACAGCCACTTTGAAAAACGGTTTGGCAATTTCTTATAAAGTTTGGTATATACTTACCACGTGCCTCAGCAGTCCCACTCCTAGATACTTGCCCAAGAGAAACGAAAACTTATGTTCACACAAAAACCTGCACACAGATGTTTACAGCAGCTTCATTTGCAAACACCAGCTGGACACAATGTCCCTCAGCAGGTACACAGATAAACCGTGGTACATCCACACAATAGAACATCACTCAGCAATAAAAAAGGAACAAACCACTGACACATGCAGCGACATGGACAAGACAATCAGATATGACAGATTTAAGAATGGGGTAAACATCTGTATACACACAACATGGAAAGACTTGATAGAAAAAGAAACCTAAGACAGTAAGATAACAACAAGATCTCATTTTAAACTTATTACTCTTAGTAATAAATGTTGGCAAATATATTAAATGATATATTAATGGAAGCTGAGATTAACAGGCTTGGACTTCTGCACTGTTCAATTCTGTCAAGTTCTAACTTTTTACAACGATCATGTATTACTTCTGAAGCACAGGGAAAAAATTTATAATTGCAAGCACTGACCAGTGACTGGGGACAATAGGAGGTGGTCCCAAACATACATTAACAGGCAAACCTTCTCTGGTAGGCCTTCTAACAAAATGTATTAAGAGTTTTTCAAGAATGTGTCTATCATCTTTAGGAATTTCTGGAGAAATAATTGAGCAAATAAGCTGTGACTTAGCTACAAGGACAGTCATTAAAGTTTTGTTTCTAATAACAAAAAATTGGATACAACCCTCATTAAATAAATAGACAACACAACAGAACCATTAAAATGATGCTGGAGAGGAATGAGTAAGCCTGAAAGCAACACCCTCACCTGCTGACCTCACCTCCTGTGCTCAGGGTCATGGTCTGGGGCTCATCCTGGCCCAGCATGGCCAGCACTCCAGACTCGAAAAATCAAGAAATGGAGGCAAGAACATTCTATAATGCTCTAGCAGGGTACTGTAAACTGGAGCAGTGACCAAGTTATACCTAGCCAGTCAGAAAAGGGAAGAGGGGGGCCAGTCCGGTGGCGTAGCAGTTAAGTTCATGTGCTCCGCTTGGGTGGCCCAGGGTTTACACGTTTGGATCCCGGGCACAGACAGATGCACCCCTTGTCAAGTCATGCTGTGGCGGCGTCCAATATAAAGTAGAGGAAGATGGGCACGGATGTTAGCCTGGGGCCAGTCTTCCTCAGCAAAAAGAGGAGGATTGGCAACAGATGTTAGCTCAGGGCTAGTCTTCCTCACAAAAAAAAAAAAAAAAAAGGGAAGAGGGAGCATTAAAAAAAGTATTAAATAGTTCACAATGCAGAAAAAAAAATCAGGAAACAGTTGCGAAAGAGGACACAAGTGGAGCCATATTAAAATAGAGCCAGAGCAGCCATGTCAGAGGAACTGCCCTGCATGTCTTGTTTTCTTTATCTTCCAAACCGGACCAAACCACCAACATTCCAAGAAGTCAGTAAGGATGAGAATATCCGGGCTGTAAGGACTGGGGAAACTGGACTTCACTGATGACTGAATTGCTAACCCGTCAATGAAGCACAAACCTAGCGTTACCTCATCTAGCACCAATGGACTCTTTTTAATACAACTTTACTCATCTTCCTCTCTTTTTCCCATAAATACCTTTAGCCCCTCTGTGTAATCGGGACACTATTTGGGTTTTTACCTGAATCTGTGCTCCTCGAATTGCAATTCTTTGATCCCAAATAAACACTGCACATCTTACACTGGTTTCTGTTTTTGGAGGCGGACACAGTGTAGAGGAGGTGTGTTACCTACCACACACCCAGCACTGTCAAATCTTCACACTTTGACATGTATGCTTCAAATCTTTATTTATTTTTAAGAATAAATCATTAGGTACAGCTTAAAAATATTAACAAGAAGTTTGCTCTGGGGTGTGGGATGGGAGATGTTAGCATCTGCACACTGGTTTCATTTTTACAACTGCAAATGTAACACCATATGATTTCATTTATATGATTTTCTAGCAAATCACGTAAGATGACAGAAACAGAAAACAGATGAGGGGTGCAGGGGCTAAGAGTGGGAGAAAGGGAATTTGGGGGGCGATGGCAATGTTCTGTATCTTGATTGTGATGGTGGTTACATGACAGTATATTTCTGTCATACCTCAGGCACTGCACACTAAATAAACACTATGGATCTTACTATGTGTGAATTAGACCTCAACGAATCTGACTTTATTGCAAACATGCTTCAGTGTGGAAAGCCTGGAAAGAGCCACAGGTACGAAGGGAGCTGTGGACATGGACACAAGGAGGCCGAGGGCCTCTGCAACCTCAGCCTCAGTGTATGTGTCGGTTTGCTGTCACCCCTCCCCTGTGGGCAGACAAGGCCAGGTATGTGCAGAGCATGTGAGGACAGGCCCAGTGAGACAGGCGGCCCACTGAGACCCCGTGGCAGGAACTACGGACAGCTGTGGGAAAGGTGAAATGGGACGGACAGGTGTTAAATGAGACGTGCCGGACACACATGCAGCCCAACCAACCAGCCCGGAGCCACACCCGGGACCGAGCCACCTCACCTGGCCTCCCGCAGGCTGGGCGCTCTGGCGGCCGTCCCTGTCCTCGAGCTCCAGCAGCAGGTACACGGGGGCCTGGCCGTCCTTGGCCTCGCTCAGGGAGCCGCCCGTGTCCACCCTCCTCTTGATGGTGGAGTTCCAGTGGTTCTTCACAGCATTGTCCGTCCTGCGGGACCAACGGGGACTCTGAACTCTGGCCCTGTGGCCCGCGTGCCACTGCACACACCGCTAGCCCCCCTGAGCTGAGTCCCCACTTCTGTCAGTGAGGGCTTGACCTGACGACCTCTAAGGTCCCTCAGCTCTACGTGAAGTCGCTCATGTTTCTAGCCCTTAATGACTCAGAGCATTTCCATTCACCTCTGTAAAATCAGCGGAAGTTTTATTCAGTTTACGACAAAAGTCATAAAACTGAAATGTTTCTGGAACTCTCATTCCCTCCCTTGCTCACTCTTCATCTGCAGGAACCATGAACAAACCGCTGGCTGCTGACCCCCGTCTCGAGGCTCACAGTGACCTTGAACACAAGCCCCGTTCATCTTGCAGAGACTAGGAAGTGCCCAAAGAGGGCAGAGGTGGGTGACACGACTGTTCACTCTGAGCCTTGGTTTCTTTATCTGGAGAATCAGAAGACTCCTGCACACTCCATCACTTACTGAATTAAAGGAGGAGACACATGTAGTAGCATAAAGCACAGAGCAGTGCAATACCACAGACCCACAGGGTGGTATAGAAGTGTAGAGGAGTAGAGGAGCAGAGAAGCAGACTGGCACAGCAGTATAGAAAGACAGAGTAGGAGAGAAGTCTACAGTAGCCTGGAAGCACAGAGTACTACAGAAGCATGCAGCAGCAGGGTAGTCAGCAGCATATGGCAGTAGATTAGTATAGAAGTAGAGAGTAGCACAGTACTAGAGAAGCATGCCCTGGCATAGCAGTCAGCAGTATATGGCGGTACAGCAGTGTAGTACATGGTACCACAGTAGTGTAGAGGTGCCGACAGGCACTTCCTTCTTTGGGGCTCCAAGCAGAGTGCTTTTCCCTTGAATTGTGAACAGAGACTAATAGCTCGACTGAGCAACCAGTCTAAGGGGAGGGTCTCGATCTCCGATCACTCCCATTGCAGGCCGTCAGGACATGGCGCTGACCAGGCGGGGGTCTGGGCACCAGGAGGAGGGGACCGACTGTAGTCGGGAAGGACAGAGAAACCTTCTTTGAGGAAATGACACCCCCGCCGAGAGCTGACAGATGAGAACATGTGGGCTACACGACGGCGGGCGGAGGGTGCTCCAGGCCGACAGAGGGCACAAGGGTATTTCTGGAGGAGAGCTCACCATGTGTGAGGGACAGAGAGGAGGGCGGAGCAGCTTTAGCCCAACAGGTGAGCAACGGGAAAGGTGAGTCAAGGCGAGGCTGTGGCATCTGCCAGACTAAGCAGGCCGCATGGGGAAAGAGGCCTTTTAACCCAAGTGTTAGAAGTTCCAAAAGGACAAAACACACTAGGAAAACAGATCATTCTAGACTTCAGGGGAAACACATCCTCCGGCATTTTAACTCCTCTCCCTCCCAGGACCGCACTGCTAAGACAAAGAAAGGATTAAAGATAAAACAAGGGGAAAATGCACAAGGACAAAGAGAACAGGGTAGAAGACAGCAGCGAATAAGGGATTTTTATAAGTTTCCAGAAGATGAAAAGCAGTTAGGGGAGCAATAAGCCACTCAGGAGACCAGGAGTTGAGGCCGCAGGAAGATTCCGGCAAGAACAGAGCCAAGTCTTCCCAATGCTCCCCATAGAACCCCAAGTGCCTCAGGGCTTGGAGGGACCAGGCCCAGTGAGGAGCAGGGTCAAAATGTCCAGATCCTGGCCCCAACCTCACAGGCAGGAGGGAAGAGGTTTATTCTCTAGAAACAATGACCAGGCAACGCTGGCCATGCAGAGGGCAGGGATGGTGCACAGAGCTGAAATGGGGACCAGATGAAAATCCACACTGAATGCGCCCCCTTTTCCCTGCCGTGCTCCAGAACTCCCCAGAGCCAGGCTCAGGCCAGAATCTAAATGATTCATTCATCTCTGGGAAAAGTGAACAACTTCAGAGAAATCTGACTGACCTCTGGAGCATCCCAAGGCCAGTGGAGGCCCCCACCTCCCGGGAACATCACCTGCCTGCTCCACCCCCAGCCCCCAGGGGGCGCTCACCTCCCCGGCAGCATCTTGGCGATCTCAGCCCAGCGGTTGCCCAGCACCTTGTGGGCCTCACAGATGATGCGGTCCTCTTCCTCGGTCCAGCAGGACTTCTTCACCTCGGGGTTGAGGTGGTTGTGCCAGCGCTCACGGCACTGCTTCCCCAGCCGGCCCTTCAGGTGCTTGGCGATCAGCGTCCACTGTTTTGTGCCGTACTTCTTCACCAGCTCGATGACCTTGCAGAAAAGCTTCTGTGAAGCCAACAGGACCCGCCCCTCCCCCCAGGACCGTCACTTCATGGGCCCCGAGAGGTGCAATTGCCCAACCAGCAGGATGACACACACCCAGTGTTCAGCCTGACCCCCCTGCCAACCCCAAGGGCGGCCTCACAGTCCCTCGACTCGCTGGGATGGCTGGAGGCCCACTGCGTGAGGCCCTGGCCCAACAGTTACCTTTTGGTCTTCCTCTTTGGTCCACGGCCCCTTGACGAGGTCTGGATTCAAGACTCTCAGCCACCGATACTGGCATTGCTGGTCAGTGCGGTTCTGGGGGAGGACAAAAATTTTGAGAACTCCTGGGAGGTGGCCTTGGACACTGTTGAGCCCTGGTCTCAGGGGACAGCAGCCTGCGGCCAGGCCCACCTCAGATGGGCTTTGTCTTGTTCCCTACACCCACCACCCACTACACGCCCACATGCCAGAAAATGCGTGGTTTCCCTTTGCTATAAGAGGGTGTGGATGGAACTGGGCAAACTCAGAACCCTGCCCAGGGAAGCCACCTGCCGCCACCCTAACACAAGGGGGCCAATCATGAGCCTTTAACCCCTGTAAAAGCTTGCGGGCTATGCCAGGGATCCTTGCTTGCTTCTGGGAGAGCATTATTTCCCTGAGGGTTTCAGATCACATGGAAGAAGGGGAGACGAGGAATGGGGCAGAAGGGGTCTGGTGACTTGGTCCCGGAGCTGCCTGAGTGACGCAGGAAATAAGCCAGACAGCAGCTCCTACCACATCGCCCCCCTATCAGACACCTGCAGTCCTGGGAGTGGGAGTCTGAGGGGGACCTGCATCACCAGGAGGCTCGATATGCTGGATGTGATGGCACCAGCTAGCTCTGTGGGGTCCCCACCACGAAGCCCACTGACAGGATCATTTCCCCAGTTCCAGTCTCACTATTGAGAGACTGAGCACCAATTCGCTCCTGACTTGCACGAAGAAATGCAAATGTCACCAATCACATGCTGCACCTGTCACAGAGCCTAAAGACCACCAGGCACGCTGAGGTTGCTGTGTGGAGATGCTTGTGTCAGGGTGCCTCGAATCCCGATTTGGGAAGAAAGGGCTTAGGGAGGTTGTTTTGTTCCGTTTGAAGGGGCAGGCGGGCTTGGTGAGGAACTTCCTTTTTTTCTCCTTGGCAGAAAGTCTGTCCCAGGCACACTGTCTGGTCACCAGAACCCTTGACCCTGGGGAAGGGGGTTCATAGAGAGGCTGCACTCACAGGAAAGTGGCTGGCCAGGAACTTCCAGTCTTGCTGTCCGAACTGCCTCACCAGGGTCCTCAGCTGCTCGTCCTGCCAACACCAGAAAGACAGAGGGCTTGGTTCACACATGTGCAGACAGCAGCTGTTCCTGAGGGAGCCTTCTCCAAAAGGAACAGCCTCATTCATCTATTCAGTCATGAGCAGCTACTACATGCCGGGCACGACAAACACAGCAGCGGGCAGCCACAGAGCTGCCCCGACCTCGCGGGACTTGTGGTCTAGAGGGAGGCAGATGATCTCGTCAAAAGCTCCCACAAACAGGGGCCACCCGGTGGTGCAGCGGTTTAGTCCGCGCTTGGCAGCCCGGGGTTTGCGAGTTCGGATCCCGGGCGCCCGCCGACGCACTGCCTGTCAGCCACGCCGTGACAGCGTCCATATAAAGTGGAGGAAGATGGGCATGGATGTTAGCCCAGGGCCAGTCTTCCTCAGCAAAAAGGGGAGGATTGGCAACAGATGTTAGCTCAGGGCTGGTCTTCCCCACAAAAAAAAAAAAAGGTCCCACAAACAAAAGTAAAGTGCACCGCCGGGGGTATGGAGAGGTTAATAGTGACTGCCTATTTAGGGAGACCAAGGGATAGGCTCAAAGAAGACTAATGTAGCTGAATGCAGGAAGCAAGTGAGAGAGGGATGCAAGATGATTTTGGAGGGGATGGTAGGGGCCAGACCACGCGCAGGATTGATTTGAGCCTCTGTGTCATGCAAAGCCACTGATGCATTTGAGCAGTAGGTTTTCAGGGTCCAATGTGCTTATTGTGAAGTTCACTTTGGTAGCTGCAGGAAAAGGGGCCTAAAAGGGCAGGATGGACAAAAGGAGGCCATTACAGGCACCCAGACCAGAGAGGACAGTGACCCAGCACTGGAGATGGGGAGACGTGAGCAGAATAATCAAGAGTGGTTAGAAGGCAAACAGTATCTGTTAAAGCATCCTCCTGAAAATGAATTACTGATTCATACAACAACACGAAATCTCAGAATCATCATGATGCATGAAAAGAGCCAGGCAAAAAAAGAGTACACGCCGTATGATTCCATGCATATCAAATTCTAGATGATGTAAACTAAGATAGAATTACAAAAAGGTAGCCAGTGGTTGTGTGAAGTCAGGAGTGGAGGGAGGGAGGGAGGGATAGCAAAGGGGAGCAAGGAATGTTTGGGGCGTGATGGAAATGTTCTATAATGTGATGGGGCTCATAGTTCCATGGTAATACATCTGTTGAAACCCATTGACTATCCTTTAAATGGTTGTAGATGATCGTATGTAAAGTATTCCTCAGTCAAATTGATTTTTTTCACTTAATATATATAGATAAAGAAAATGTGGTATATCCATACAAGAGAATATTATTCAGCCTTAAAACAGAAGGAAATTCTGTCACGTGCTACAACATGGATGATCTTTGAGGAATTATTGTAAGTGAAATAAGCCAGTCACAAAATGACAAATACTATATGATTCCACTCATAGGAAGTATCTAAAGTAGTCAAAATCATAGTAACAGAAAGTAGAAAGGTGGTTGCCAAGGGCTAGGAAGAGGGGAGATGAGGAATTGGTGTTTAATGGATAGAGATACTCAGTTTTGAAAGATGAAGAAGTTCTAGAGATCCGTTTCACAACAATGTGAATATACTTAACATTAATTGTACACTTAAAAATGGTTACGATAGTAAATTTAATACTATGTTTTTTACCACAAACACACACACACCCCCTAGCTGGGCAAAGTCCCACAGCCCACACCCACGCAGCCAGCCCCAGACACCCTGCCCTCCTCTGCCACTGGGCCTGGCCAGGCTCACACCTGCCTTCCTCCCATGTTCCCCATGTCCACCACCAGCACCGCTGTCCTCCCAGACAATTGGTACGGACACTTTGCGGTTTCATCTCCAACTCCTCCCGGACCACATGGGCCTCCTCCACCTGCCAACTCCATCCTGCCCTGCCCTAGTCTCTCCACAGCTATCTTCTCTTGCCTGCCTGGTATAGCACCCTCCACTCCCTCAGTACTGGTCTCTCAGCCCCAGGCTGCCCCCAAATCTCTTATCCACCCTACACACAGCAGACTAGCTCCCCCGAAGCCTGGCTATGTTCATGTCACTCCTCTGCTTTAAAAACCTTCCACAGGGAGAATGACATCAGCATCACAGTGGAGTGAGCTTTTCCCCTAAACTCTCCCCCATTAAGACACAACACAAAGGTCATTCATATATCCTCAGAGGTCTTTCACACTACACATAAGACGTCTGAAAGACCCACGCACCCTTACATCTGACGACAGTGGTGCTGGAAGCCCCAGAGGAAGCAGAAGGAGGTAAGAAAGGCTCTCCTCCTTCCCCAACAACAGCGACCCTGAGACCAAGACTGAGCACCTCTCAGATAGGTGGGGGAGGGGCGACCCTCCACACTCACTCTCCAACTTCCCTCACAGCCCATGGGGAGCTCCCACACGGAAAGAACGGAACAGTTGCGAGGGTGTCCTCATCAAACTACCCCAGGAGAGCAGACAGTGAGGGAAGAACGAGGGGCTCCTGGGACCAGGGAGGTGAAGGTGGGTGCCACCCCCCACCTCGGCATCCCAGCTCAGCCACACTTGGCACCTTGGCTTAGCCAGCCCAGCCTAGCGGCGCACAGCACTCCACCCCAGCTGCACTCAGAGCCCCAGGCCAGTGCCCCAGCTCAGACACACATCAGCCCAGCAGCGCATCAGTAGGCCAGAACACCAGCAGATCTCAGCAGGCTCAGAATACACAGCTATAGACCCCCACCTAGTGGTGGCAAGTGGAATCTGCAACCAGATATCTTCGGAATGAGGAAAAATAAAACCACACCATCAAGCACAATGCAAAAATACATTAAATCTCCAGACCAGAAGGAAAATGACAAGCATCCTGACACCAATCCTGAAGGCACAGAAATTTATAACCTAAACAACAGAGAATTCAAAATAGCTATCATAAAAAAGCTCAACAAATTACAAGAGAATACTGATATACAATTCAATGAAATTAAGAGCTTCTTCACAAAAGAGATTGAAACTATAAAGAAAAACCAATGAGAAATATTGGAGATGAAAAGCACAATGGAGGAGATAAAGAAAAATCTGGAATCTTTAAAGAACAGAGCTGACAATTTGGAGGAAAGAATTAGTATTACTGAGGACAGGAATGTAGAAAGGCTCCAGATGGAAGAGGAGAGAGAACTAAGACTAAAAAGAAATGAAGAAATTCTCCGAGAAATATCTGACTCAATTAAGAAATGCAACATAAGGATTATAGGTATCCCAGAGGAAGAAGAGAGGGAAAAAGGAGCAGAGAGGTTGCTCAAAGAAATAATAGCTGAAAACTTCCCAAACCTGGGAAAGGAGCTGGAAATACAAGTGAATGAAATCAAAAGATCTCCTAAATATATCAACAAAAAAAAACCCATCTCCAAGGCATATAGTTGTAAAGCTGGCAAAAGTCAATGACAAAGAAAAAATATTAAAGTCACCAAGAGAAAATAAGATAACGTACAAAGGAATTCCAATCAGGCTCTCAGCAGATTTTTCATCAGAAATTCTACAGGCTAGGAGAGAGTGGATATATTCAAAATTCTGAAAGACAAAAACTTTCAGCCAAGAATACTCTATCCAGCGAAAATATCCTTCAGATATGATGGAGAAATAATAACTATCTCAGGTAAACAAAAGGTAAAGGAGTTCATTGCCACAAGACCCTCACTACAAGAAATGTTCAAGAAGGCCCTCACACCTGAAAAAAGAAAAGAGTAAGGGGATACAAAGCTTTGAGCAAGGAGAAAAACAGGTAGATAAAATCAGAAAAACTGCCACTGTCTATCAGAATAGGGTTAGCAAACAATTTTAACATTAAAGATCAAGGGAAGGAAACCACCAAAAATAAATATAACCTCATCACTTTAAACACAAAATCACAACACAAGATGGAATAAGCTGTGACAACAATAACTTAGAAGGGGAAGAGGAGGGGATGGAATCGACTTAGTCAAAGGAAATAAGAGGCCATCAGAAAATGGACTATCTCGTCTTTGAGATTTCTTATACAAACCTCATGGTAACCACTAAACTAATATTCAGAACAGAAAACATATGATAAATAAAGAGAAAACTAAGAAAACCATCATACAGAACTACCAAACTGAATTGGTAGTCCAAAACACACAGGACAAGAAACAAAGCAAATGCAAAAGATTTGGAAAATGAGCAATAAAGTAGCAACATTAAGCCCTCATATATCAATAACCACTCTAAACATAAATGGATTGAATTCTCTGATTAAAAGACATAGAGTGGCAGGATGGATTAAAAACCAAGATCCAACAATATGCTGCCTCCAGGAGACACATCCCTACTCTAAAGACAAACACAGGCTCAGAGTAAAAGGATGGAAGACAATACTCCAAGCTAATGGCAAACAAAAGAAAGCAGGAGTTGCTATACTTATATTAGACAAAGAAGACTTCAAGATAAAAAGGGTAATGAGAGACAAAGAGGGGCAAAATATAATGATAAAAGGGACACTTCACCAAGAAGACATAACACTTATAAATATCTATGCACCCAACACAGGAGCACCAAAGTACATAAAACAACTATTAACAAACCTAGAAGGAGATATTAACAACAACACAATAATAGTAGGGGATCTTAACACCCCCTTACATCAATGGATAGATCATCCAGACAAAAAGTTAACAAGGAAATAGCAGACTTAAACAAAAAGCTAGACAAGATGGACTTAATAGATATATATAGAGCACTCCACCCAAAAACAGCAGATGGCACATTCTTCTCAAGCACACATGGAACATTCTCAAGGATAGACCATATGTTGGAAAACAAGGCAAGCCTCTATAAATTTAAGATTGAAATCATAACAAGCATCTTTTCTGACCACAAGGCTATAAAACTAGAAATCAAGTATAAGGAAAAAACTGGGAAAGTGACAAAGGTGTGGAGACTAAACAACAAGCTACTGAACAACCAATGGATCATTGATGAGATTAAAGGTGAAATAAAAAAATATCTGGAGACAAACGAAAATAAGAATACACCACACCAACTCATATGGGATGCAGCAAAAGCGGTCCTGAGAGGGAAACTCATAGCAATACAGGCCCACCTCAACAAACAAGAAAAATCTCAAATAAGCAGCCTTAAAGTACATCTAACAGAACTAGAAAAAGAAGAACAAAGCCCAAAGTCAGCAGGAGGGAAATGATAAAAATTAGAGCAGAAAATAAATGAAACTGAAACCAAAAAGCAGTAGAAATGGTCAATGAAACAAAGAGTTGGTTTTAAGAGAAGATAAAACTGACAAACCCTTAGCTAGACTCACTAAGAAAAAAAGAGAGAAGGCTCAAATAAATAAAATTAGAAATGAAAGAAAGATTACAACAGATACCACAGAAATACAAAGGATTATAAGGGAATACTATGAAAAACTACATGCCAACAAACTGGACAATCTAGAAGAAATGGATAAATTCTTAGACTTATACAACCTACCACAAGTGAATCAAGAAGAAATAGAGAACCTGAATAGACCAATCACAAGTAAGGAGATTGAAACAGGAATCAAAAACCTCCCAAAAAATAAAAGTCCAGGACCAGATGGCTTCTCTGGATCTGGAGAATTTTACCAAACATTAAAAAGAAGACTTAATACCTATCCTTCTCAAACTTTTCCAAAATATAGAGGAAGACGGAACACTTCCTAACACATTCTACAAGGTCAACATCACCCTGATATCAAAGCCAGACAAGGACAACACAAAGAAGGAAAACTACAGGCCAATATCGCTAATGAACATAGATGCAAAAATCCTCAACAAAATATTGGCAAACCGAGCACAGCAATACATCAAAAAGATCATACACCATGACCAGGTGGGTTTTATACCAGGGACACAGGGATGGTTCAACATCCACAAATCAGTCAACCTGATACACCACATTAACAAAACAAAGAATAAAAACCACATGATCATCTCAATTGACGCAGAGAAGGCATTTGACAAGATCCAACATCCATTTATGACAAAAACTCTCAACAAAATGGGTATAGAAGGAAAGTACCTCAACATAATAAAGGCCATCTATGACAAACCCACAGCCAACATCACACTCAATGGGGAAAAACTGAAAGCCATTCCCCTGAGAACAGGAACAAGACAAGGGTGGCCACTCTCACCACTCTAATTCAACATAGTACTGGAGGTTTTGGCCAGAGCAATTAGGCAAGAAAAAGGAATAAAAGGACTCTAAATAGGCATTGAAGAAGTGAAACTCACTATTTGCAGATGACATGATTTTATATATAGAAAACTCTAAAGAATCCATTGGAAAACTATTAGAAATAATCAACAACTGGGGCTGCCCGGTGGCGCAGCGGTTTAGTCCGCGCTTGGCAGCCCGGGGTTCGCAAGTTCGGATCCCAGGCGCCCGCCGACGCACTGCTTGTCAGCCATGCCGTGGCAGCGTCCCATATAAAGTAGAGGAAGATGGGCATGGATGTTAGCCCAGGGCCAGTCTTCCTCAGCAAAAAGAGGAGGATTGGCGATGGATGTTAGCTCAGGGCTGGTCTTCCTCACAAAAAAAAAAAAAAAAAAAAGAAATAATCAACAACTACAGCAAAGTCACAGGGTATAAAATCAACTTACAAAAATCAGTTGCATTTCTCTATGCTAACAATGAACTAACAGAAAGAGAACTCAAAAAGACAATCCCATTTACAATCGTAACAAAAACAATACAATATCTGGGAATAAATTTAACCAAGGAGGTGAAAGACCCATACAATGAAAACTATAAGACGCTATTGAAAGAAATCGATGATGACATAAAGAAAAGGAAAGACATCCCACGCACATGGATTGGAAGAATAAACATAGTTAAAATGTCCATACTACCTAAAGGAATCTACAGATTCAATGCAATCCCAATTAGAATCCCAATTACATTCTTCACAGAAATAGAACAAAGAATACCAAAATTCATATGGGGCAACAAAAGACCCCAAATAGCTAAAGCAATCCTGAGGAAAAAGAACAAAGCCGGAGGTATCACAATCACTGACTTCAAAATATACTACAAAGCTGTAGTAATCAAAACAGCATGGTACTGATACAAAAACAGACACACAGATCAATGGAACAGAATTGAAAGCCCAGAAATAAAACCACACATCTAGGGACAGCTACTCTTCAACAAAAGAATTAAGAGCATACAATGGAGAAAGGGAAGTCTCTTCAACAAATGGTGCTGGGAAAACTGGACAGCCAACACATGCAAGTAGACCATCTTCTACAGCCATACACAAAAATTAACTCAAAATAAATCAAAGACTTGAAAGTGAGACCTGAAAGTATAAAACTCCTGGAAGAAAATATAGGCAGTACACTATTTGACATCAGTCATAAAGGGATCTTTTCACATTCCATGTCTACTCAGACAAGGGAACCAAAAGAAAAAAATAAACAAGTTGGACTTCATATTAAAGAGGTTCTACAAGGCAAATGAAACCGAGATCAAAATGAATAGACAACCCACCAGCTGGGAGGAAACAGTTGCAAATCATATACCCGACAAGGGATTAATCTCTGTAATATATAAAGAACTCACACAACTGAACAACAAAAAAACAAACAACCCGATCAAAAAACGGGCAGAGGATATGAGCAGACATTTTTCCAAGGAAGATACAGATGGCCAACAGACACACGAAAAGATGTTCAACATCACTAATCATCAGGGAAACGCAAATCAAAACCACGCTAAGATATCACCTTATACCCGTTAGAATGGCTATAATCACCAAACCAAAAAACAACAAATGTTGGAGAGGTTGTGGAGAAACGGGAACCCTAATTCACTGCTGGTGGGAATGCAAACTGGTGCAACCTCTATGGAAAACATTAAAAATAGAAATACCTTATGATCCAGCAATCCCACTATTGGGCATCTACCCAACGGACATGAAATCAACCATCCAAAGAGGCTTATGCACCCCTATGTTCATTGCAGCATTATTCACTACAGCCAAGAAGTGGAAGCAACCCAAGTGTCCCTCGACTGATGACTGGATAATGAAGATGTGGTATATATATACAATGGACTACTACTCAGCCATAAAAAAAGACAGAATTGTCCCATTTGCAACAACATGGATGGACCTAGAGGGTATTATGTTAAGTGAAATAAGCCAGAGAGAGAAGGACAAACACCACATGATTTCACTCATATGTGAAATATAAACTAACACATGGACAGAGAAACCTGGTGGTGGTTACCAGGGGTAAGGGGGGTGGGGGGTGGGCACAAGGTGTGAAGGGATGCATCCATATGGTGATGGACAAACAATAATGTACAATGAAAACCCCACAATGTTGTAATCTATTAAGACATCAATAAAAATTAAAAAAAAAAGAAAGAAAGAAAAAGGAGGAAGCGGGGTTGGGCAGGGAGAGCCTCAGAACCCCTGCAGTCTGAAAAAAAAAAAGACAAAATTGTCTCATTCACAACAACATGGATGGACCTGGATGGAATTATTAAGTGAAAAACGCCAGAGAGAAAGACAAACACCACATGATTTCACTCATTTGTGGAATATAAACTAACACACGGACCTAGAGAACTGGTGGTGATTACCAGGGGGAAGGGGGGTGGAGGGTGGACACAAGGGGTAAAGGGATGCATTTATATGGTGACTGACAAACAATAATGTACAACTAAAATTTCACAACGTTATAAACTATTAAGACATCCATAAATTAAAAAAAAAAACAAACCTTCAACAGCTCCGCCCTGCCAACTAACAATCCTACATTCCTGAGCCTGACACTTTCGAGGCCTTCCAGGATTTGCCCCAGTTGATCTTTTGGTCCATTTCCCTCTAGCCAAACAGGGCTCCGCCACTTGCTTTTCTCCACCCATTCCCTATTTGGACTTGCCCACCGTTTTGCACACTTCCCTGACTGCTGAATTTCTAAAGCCTTATCCTTGAAACTTTACCTAATCTCTTCAAACAGTAACCTCTCCCTCTAAAGGTATTTCAACAATTACCAGTGCCTCCTACGTGCTAGGGGCCTTACTGCAAGAGTAGAGATATGATGGTGAGCACACAAGGACACCAATCCTGCTGGCTAACCACAGCACTTCCATGGGCCTGTGCAGGGACTTATCTCTCCATCCCAGGTAGAGAGCTGCTCTGGGGTAGGAATCTTATTTATTCTTCTAAGCCCGCAAGAACCCAGTATAGTCCCTGGTCCAGTGAGATGAACAGCAAAAGCTTGCTTAGCATTCGTCTGAAGAAACATCTTTTATGATGTAAGAGGGTTTTATAACTCACATGTAACTTAAGAAAAAAAGACCTAAAACTAAACACATCCAGGAAAACAGAAGTAGAAGAAAAAGACAAGGCCAGTAGGAGTCTAAAATGGTACAACCAGTTTAGAAAGAGGTCTGGCAGTTTCTATAAACCTAAGCACATACCTACCCCATGACTGTACCTAAGTCTCCTGCCTAGAGAAATGAAAACATAATCCTCAAAAAAGACTTATGCAAGAATCTTCAGAGCCACAATCACCAAAACCTAGAAACAGCCCAAAAGCCCATCAACAAGTGAAACATATTATAGTATACCCATATAATGGAATACTATTTATTCAGCAGTAAAACAGACAAACAAATTACTGAATCATACACTATGCTGAGCAAAAGAGCCAGACAGAAGAGTACAGCTGTGTGATTTCATTTACAGGACATTCAAGAACAAGCAAAACGAATCAGAGAGACTTTAGATCCACCACTGTCTGGAGCTGGGGAAGATGGACCACAAAGGGAACTTTTTGGGATAATCAAAGTGGTGCCTACATGGGTATACACATTTGTCAAAACTGTTGGAACTGTTCACTTTAAAAAGGTGCATTTGATTGTATATAAATTATACTTCCCTAAAGTTGATTAAAGAAGAAGAAAATCAATTCAGAGCTTGATGTCACAAGATACAATACAATTAATCTTAAAAAATAGTAATAAGGAGTGGGTTGCAGATCTGGCTAAACCTCCTAGCAGTTAAAGGACAAGAGGCACAATTAATGACAACAATATAGAACACAACAGCTTCCAGGAGACACAAGAGCAATCACTGGCCCTGAGGTCTGAGAGACACATCCCCCCAAAAGACCTCAACATTGAGACTCCCCAAGAATGCTCTGAGAAGAGGCATCATTGGGAAGAACGAGAAGACCCACCCGCTTTTTTCACGGGCTCCCCCTCTTCATTCCACATGTCAGGGCACCAGGCAGACACATCCCAGGCTAGTTCTCAGGCCAGCCCCTCAGCCGCCATTACCAACCCCCTGGAATTGCCCCTCAGTGTCACTTACCTCCTCATGGGTCCATTTGACCTTACACTTGCTGTCCCTCTGCTCCGGCACATCTGAATCTGTGTCCTGGTAATGCAGCTCATCCAGCTCCTCACTGCAGGGGGAGCAAGTTAAAAGTCAAGGACATGTGTCTCCTTGCTACATGATGGATGGATAGTGTGGGCAGTGGCCAGTCACCTCTAGGGAGAAGTTAGGGGAGGCAGGCTTTTACTCTTTCTGCTTTTAAAACCGTAAGTACTTCCACACTCTTTTAAATTTTTTAATGAAATGGGTCATGGGCTATTTTTATTTTCAGGAACACCCTAATGATTCCAAAAGCTACAAAAAAGCAGAGGTTAAGATTTCATCAAGAATATTACAATTTTCAAAACCAGACACCCATTTAACACTTTCTTTTCAATAACAAAACTTTTGAAACTTGCATGAGAATATTTTGAGGATTAAAGCTAATGACGTATGTAATCATCAAGCACCAGGATTTTAAGAAATGTTAGTTATTTTAATGTTAGCCCAGGGCCAGTCTTCCTCAGCAAAAAGAGGATTGGTGATGGATGTTTGCTCAGGGCTGGTCTTCCTCACACACACACAAAAAAGAAGAAATGTTAGTTATTTTAAATACATGATTAGTTATTTTAAATACATGATCTCAGTAATTACATCCATTTTTGCATATCCCCTTCTCAATCCTTCCCTACACACAGACATAGTTTATGGAGTAGAAGCAGGTTTGAATTCTGGATGTTTTAAATTTTCTAACAGGCAAGTTGCTCCAAAATCCTCATTATTTACCAGGTGTAACAGTTACAAAAATGGAGATCACACTATCCATCTCCGGGAATGTCGGGTGCTCACAGATTAGTAACCTCCCCACTCCACGTGGTGGGGCCTGCACCGGGTCACCTGTCAGGTACGTTCCTAAGGCAGGTATCTGTAAGTGGGAAAAGAATACACATCTCCAAACAAGCAAGGCAAGCAAAGGCCATGTGCCAAAAGAAGGAAAAGGGCTTCCTTTCATGTCCATGCTCCTTTCCCCTTCTCCAGAAATCAGCGTCTTCCTAGTCGCCCCTACGCTCCCACAGCACCTTGGAAATCCACCTGTCTCAGAATGCAGGCCCTTAGGCTGCAACTGCCTGTCTCCTTTACATCTTCAACAGAGGTCAGCCCCACCTCCACCTCCACCGGGCCAGGAATGGGGGTTGGCACCAAAAGGCCTTAAGACATGTTTGCTCAGTAAATGACCAGATACATGAATGAATGAATGAATATGCAAAGCTGCTGTCTATTAGTCGAAAAGAAATACTAATTAAATTTTTTAGAAGTAGGAAAGGAAGGTCTGATGTCTAAACCCAGCAACACATCAGTCACAGAAGGAGCTGGAATTCAGCCTTGTCCTGTCATTCCTGAGCCAATTCACAGGGTCCACCATCGCAAAGTAGGAGGCAAGAAATCTACGAGATACTAAAAACAGAATGAAGTGAGTTTTTAAATCAACTGCCCCCAGACTCCTTTCTGACAGAAACCATATTTGGTTCTCCAGCACCCAGCTTCTAATTGAAGCTCAGCAAATGCTCCTTGAAGGATGAAAAGGTGTCTGTGTGTACACTCACTGGTGCTCTAATACTCTATTTAATGGGGAAGCAACTCAGAGAGCCGGGAGAATTCTGTGAGATAATACACTTCTATCACCAACACGGTGCTGACCATCCACTTCACAGGCACTCTCATTATCCCCATTTAACAGATGTGGAAATTGAGGCTCAGGGTTATGCCACTTGCCAAGTCCACAGAGCCAGGCTCCAAACCTGCACCTTCAAGTCTTTACCTCGCAATCCCAGCTGAAAAAGCAGAGGCCAAGTCAGCAGTGGCAACCACACATAGGTCCAACACACCCTTTCTATGCCCTTCAATGTGCTGGGCTCTGCTCCAGGCGGGGTGAGTCAGAGGCTGAGCGGGAAGTGGGGCACTAGTGCAGAGGAGAGTTACAGCAAGTGGCCAAGAATCGAGCTGAGGGCTGTGTGGCGCCTGGTGCAGAACCCATCCCTCACCTGGGAGGGGGTTCCTCCACTGAGCCCCAGGGGAGAAGTGGCGGAGGAGAGGGGGGTTGTCTGAGGCTTTTGTCATTTCCTGGAGTAATACTTCTGGAACCAAAAGTCAGGACAGTGTCTGACAAGTGCCTAACCAGAAAGCTGCTCCTGGGAACTGGAGCTGCCCTGGGAAATTGTGACCTGAGGAACACAGACCCTGTGCCAGGCACCGTGACCACTGCCCAGGGATCAGAGACCACTGCCCAGTTCCTCACTGACAGGAACTCTGGGGAAAGCCAGCAATGAGTGCTTCTCGGGTCTACATCCCCAGCCTGAGAAGGCAAACACCATGTGAAGAGGGGTGTAGGGTTGTCTGGGCTGCATGAATCCAGGGAGGGGTCAGTGAATCCAGGGGTTGTCCTCCCTGACTCCCAGACTGGCTGAAAAGCCCAGAACCCAGGCCCCAGGCACACAGATGTAAGACCGGGGCCTGGACCACACAGACCTGGTTCCAGGCTCGGCTCTGCCAATTATCCTCTGGGGGAATAAGTAAAATGGAGACCACAGTTCCTGCTGTGGCCCCAAGGGCCGCTGGCACAGAGTGGCCTTGATACACATCAGTTTCTCTTCCCTTCACCTTCAACCCCAGCTGCCCCAAACTCCTCACGTGGAACAGGAAGACAGGTCTCTGAAACTAAACCGAGCTGGGGCCCGGAAGCCAGGTGGTGGGGGACAAAAGTGCCCCTTCCCCCACAGCACCCTTCTCAGGCCAGGGGAAAGGGCTTGGGGTGCTCTGTGCTTCCCCAAACGTTGAGAATCAACAAATCGGAACCAAAATAGGCTTGAACAACAAGTGTCTTCCAAGCTTTGGCCTCCCGCTCACTGCCACTTGGAGAATCACTTTCCCTCTCCAGGGGTCGCCTCCCTCCCCGGTAAAGGCCCTTCCAGCTGACACCGCCATTCTACCCCCACCCCGCAATTAGGCGGGAGACAAAATGACATCATGCAGGGCTTGGCCCGGGTCCCAGGAGACCCGCCCGCCCGGCTCTGAGGCCCAACAGGCCCGGGGAGCGGAGCGAGGGGTCCCCAAGAGCCCCCCGGCTTCGCACGCGCCCCCTGCCTCGGGCGACCCAGGGCGCAGCACTTCCCGCGGAACCCGTCCCCCCGGCCCCGCTCGGAGGGGCCACGGAGAGAGTGGGGGTGAGAGCGGGAAAAGGGGTGGAGGGGGATGGGGTCTGCGGAGGGGGAGGGGCCCTCAGCCGCCCGGCCCCGCTCACCCGCGCGTCCGCCGAGACATCCCCCCGGCCCGGGCCGCGCCGCGCTCGCCCGCCCGCCGGCTGAGCCCGGAGCGGGAGCCGGGCCGGGGTCAGGGCGCGCGCTGGTCCGGCCGCTCCGGGCCCCGGGGCCGCGCTGGGAGGCGTCAGCGTGTCCGCAGGTCCCGCCGCCGCTCGCAGGAACTGCAGCAGCCGCCGGCGCGCACAGAAGCACTTTTCTATCTCCCGCCAAGCGCGTCGGCGCCGCCCGGGCCTGGCGCGCGGGCGGGCTGGCTGCGCGGGGCGGGGCCTGAGTGGAGGGGCGGGGCCTGCGGGCCCAGCGACCTGAAACCCCAGGGCTGGGAGGGTCAGGGGTGCGGAGGCACGTTGGGAGATGCGGCTCTGAACCCGCCACCGGGTGACTGGGGCCTGACCCGGGCCCAGTGTGGATCGGGGCGGCCCAAGAGTAGCCCACACAGCAAAGGCTGAGGAAAGGGAGTGAGGTGCAAGGATGGGAGAGTCAGGCCGGGGAAACCGCCTGTGCAAAAAACCTCAGCGCTAGTCCAAGCCGCCCTTCGCCCCTATAGCCCCCAGCCTAAAGCGGCCCCCTCACTCCGACCGTCTCCCTGCTTCCTCCGCAGCCTCGAGTTCAGTGGCTCCCGCTCCTCGGCTCCACTCCTGGCAACCCGAAAGAGCCTTATAAAACGCAAACCTGATCTTGTCTCTCCAGCCTCAAAACCTCTCTCCTCTCCCTCAGGGTAAGACTCCATAATCAGGTTGATAGGATTCTGCCAGATCACCGCCCCGCCCCTAGCCAAAGGAAACTTGCTAGCCTTCTTGCCTTGCTTGGGCCATTACCTGGGCCAGGAACACTTCCCGCCCCTCCCTCCTAATTATCCTTGGGGTCCACTGCCCTCAATCCGCTCGTTGACGTGTGTGTTTCCGCCTTTGAACTATGGGCAGGCTGAGGTCCAAGTGGCCCCTCAATTCACCGCAGTATCCCCGGGGCCCAGAATTCAACCGCGGAGTTGAAACTCCTAGAGACTGAGCAAGGATTCTCCATTTTAAGTTGCCGTTTACCAAGTACATCCCGAGTGTCATGCCACACGGGGCTCCCTGGGCAGAGTGCTGAGACTAAGATAGATGAACTACGAGACAGGAGCCTGGGGAGACCTGGCTGAACCCCAGCCTTTCAGCCTCTGCTTATGCCGTAGATCTCTTTGCCAGAAACTGCTGGCCACCTGGGACAGTGCAGCCAGCTGCTGTAAACTTCATTTACCACAGCAGAAGGAATACTGACATCTTAAGTGCTAGAAGCTTCCACATCAATTCAGGGCTTCCCCCACCTCCCTCATAAAGTAATTCATGTGGACATTCCCTCTTCATTGCTAGGGCATAATATTTAAGAGTGCAGGCTCTGAAGCCAGACTTCCTGGGGTCTGATTCCCAGTTCCATCATTTACTAGTTGTGTGATCTTAAGGAAACTCCTTAACTCCTCTGTGCCTCAGTTCCCTCATCTGTAAAAATGAGATTTATCAAAAATTTAAATAGCTTTTACTATGTACCAGCCACTGCTCTGCTTTATAAATTTTATTTCATTTAATTCGCATAACAACCCTATGAAGTAGTATTAGTATTATCCTCTTTTGGCAGATGGGGAAACTAAGACCCAGGCCTCCCTTAGGTCACATTGCTAGTACTGGAAATGACAAAGCAGGGACTCAAACCTGGGCTGTTTAGTTCTAGAGTCTATGCTCTTAATCACTACACTGGTACCTATTTTGTAGAATGGTTGTAGGATTAAATAAATTAGTATGTGTAAACCACTGAGAACTATCCCTGGCACATAATAAGTACAATATTACTTTTAGTTGTTATTGTGACTCTTCAGCTGCCCTCATGTTTGCCCCTGAGGTCCAGGAAGCTGCTTTGCATACAGCACACACTCTCACGTGGATTATTTGTCCCATTTCAGGAGGGAGACAGGACCTGGCAGCTCCGGCAAGGTATTTGCCCAAGGCAAGAGGCAGGAGCGCCGGAGAGTCTACCTGGAACCTGGAACTGGGGCCAGTTGACCAATACACTGGAGTCTAAGAAGCCTGGAGTCAGTGCTGTGAGTCAAGGAGCAGGGAGATCACCCTGGTGCCAGATGGAATCTGGTAATCTCCACAAGTGTGTCTTCTCCAGTTATCGTCATATCAACAGACACCCCCCCCTAGAGAGAGGATTCCAAGTGTCTTGGGTGCAGCCACAGCTGGGAGTAGTCCCTGGGCCCAGAACTGATAACATACAGACTGCACTCTACTGGGAAACTTCTTGGACATGCCCTCCTCAGACAGGGAGGCTCCAGTCATTTGGTTATTCCATAATCTGCCCCACCCCAGGCTCCAGACTCAGGGCAAGACAGGATCTGACTTGGGAAGACAGCTTCAAATCTACTTATTAAATGCTCAGGGCCCAGCACTAGGCTGGACACAAACACTGATTGACAACAAGCAAATGACAACCAGGATCACGTGGCCCTTCTGCTTGGCGTCTTCCCCTCTACCTACTGAGCACCTTCCTTATCAACCTTGTCCTCCCATCATACTTCCTCCACCCACACTTTTATTGGTCCCTCAAGAACAGGGACAGCCCCACATTCACATTTTTAGCTTCAGATCTTTACCATAATGTTTGGCACCCTGTAGGTATTCACAGAAGGGGTTTTATATATTTTTTAATTGAACGAATTGAATGTTATAAAGCTAACGTTTGGGCTGGAGAGTTAGAAAGGAAAAGACGAGAACTGAAAGGACTTAGATTTGCTAGAGTTTGAATTGTATCTTGTAAGATATGAAACATCAAAAAGAGATTTTGAAACAAGAGAATGTTTTTCAGACACTTCTGCCCCATTCCCAAGGGCATCAGTGTAGAGGACAGAGTCATGGCAGCAGGTAAGTGGCCACAGGCATGACAGTCCAAGGACCAGGATGAAATGGGACACTTTCTACAACAGGGTGGATCCCAACGCAGGGAAAGCAGTTCAATTAACTGTTTCAAGGAATCAGACCTCTACAGAGAAATTTCTCCACCCACTTCTCAAAAGATTGAGATTTTATGAATAACTATTTGCAAAGCACCTATCTTTGAGTTCCAGAAAAGGATCAGCAAAGTATTCAGACCAGAAAATAATAATAGCTGGATTTTACTGGGGAAGACTCCATGTGCCAGGGACCATACTAAGAGCTTTATATTCATTTTGCATTTAATCCTCTTGTGTGTGAGGCAGGTACCGATAGGTTCCCCATTTGAAAGATAAGAAAACTGAGGCACAAAGATCTTAAGTAACCATGATCACACAGCTAGTGGACTGGTTGCTTGAAGCAAAGCACCCATAATTTAAAATGTAAATTTGAAGAGTACTATTTGTGAAAATATGCTGAAAGGATTGAAGCTGAGCTACAGCCTGGGGCTAGTCATGAGATGATCCAACCATCCATATGCTCCAGAAGCTCATCAGCTGATAGGGGAGACAATGAGTAAACAGAAAATTAGCTCAATACAGGTGAAGATAGACTGCAGGTGTTGTGGGTGTCTAACCAACAGGGTCATTGAAGGCTCTTCAGAGCTTGGTGATTTAGGAATTTGCAAAGAAGCCAATGTGGGGAATGGCAGTTCAGGCAGAGAGAATAGCCAATGTATGTCAGGGAAAAGGAATATTAGGAAGTACTCAGGGATTGGCCAGAGTTGAAGTCATTGACTCTTCTTTCACATCGCTCATCTGATCCATCTGCAAGTCCCATTGGCTCTACTCTCAAACTCTACCTTCAAAATATATCCAGTGGCAAAAGCACATGAAAAGAAGCTCAATACCATGTCATTAGGGAAATGCAAAGTAAAACCACAAGATTTACACACCTATTAGAATGGCTAAAGCTAAAAAGACTAATCATATTGAAACTGGCACACAGTTAGCCATTGATGATTAAGCAGCTAGTAACTAGTGGGGATAGGAATTGGCCACCTAAAAATATGTCTCTGCCTGAAAGACGCTTTGACCCCCACCCTCATTAACTGACCAAAAGAGTTTGGGATGGGAGGACTGCCCCCAGAACAGGCCATCACCATAGACATCTCTGGGTATCTGGGAGGGTCCTTGCTAAGCCCATTCTTAGTTCTGGTTACCCTTTGTAAGAGACATTTACATTTGTAAAGGAAATCTCCATTTGTAAAGGTATCTTCTTCCCTGTACCAGGAAGAAGAGGGGAGATGGCCTTAACTAGAAACTTGTCAGAACGGAGGGTGGAAGGCGAGGACTTAAATCTGCATGATAAACTTACCCATCATTAATTGTGCTGTTCAGGCAATATGCTGTGATTCCCACTAGGTTCCTATGGATAACATCTCCCTGGAGCCTGGGTCACCATCGTAATGGGTGTTTGAGCTAGTTTTTTCAGGAATTGAACCCCTTGCCCACTTTAGGCTGGTTGAGACCACCAACCCATCAACTGGGTCCATGTAGACGTATGTCAGATAAGTGACCTTTTGACGTTAAGAGGTTAAAACTCCACCCTCAGGGCATGCTAACACCACCATTCTGTGAACGTGCATCCTATGAAGAGGCGTGAAACCTGACTTCGCTTGCACAGATCATCAATTACCTCATCTCTGCTCACCTCCAATCATTTCAGACCACCTTGCTCCCTACCCCATAAATATCCCTGAGTACCTATTTGCAGGGAAGCAGATTTGAGATTCATTCTCCCGTTTCCTCACTTGGATGCCTTGTGATTATTAAACCCTCTCTCTGCTGCAATCTTGTCATCTTGGTGTTTGGCTTTCTGGGTGGCAGGCCAAAACAGACCTGGTGTGGTAACAATATCAAATGTTGGTGAAGATGGAGAGCAATCAAAATTCTCAAATATTCCTGCTGGGAATATAAAATTGTACAATCACTTTGGAAACAGTTCAGCAGTTTCTTAAAAATTTAACATATACACCTACCATATGACCCAGCCATTCCAAGAAAAATGAATGCATATGTCCACACAGAGACTTTTACATAGCTTTATTTGTCATGGCCCAAACTGGAAACAACCCAAATGTCCATCAACAGGAGACTGAATAAAGAAATTATAGATATAAAACAAATATATCCATACAGTGGACTACTACTCAGCAATATAATTATTGACACAATATGAATCTCAATTATCTTGAAAGAAGCCAAAGAGTATATACTGTATGATTCCATTTATACACAACTCTAGAAATTGCAAACCAATCTATAGCCACAGAACCAATCTAAAGTGACAACAGTTGTGAAAAAGGGATTACAAAGAGACACAGGAAACTTTTCGGAAATTATGTTTATGTTCCATTTGCATGACTCTAGGGTTCCCTCTTCAATCACTGGGAGAAGTGTGGGGTCACTGATTACGGGACAGGGCAATCAACCTTGCCTGGGTCTGTCCAGGCTCATGCCAGCCCCAGCTGTGTCCTCACTTATGCAATTGCAAAGGGTGAGAATTTGGTCTCCTAGAAACCATCTAATCCAAGTCTCTTGTGTTCCTGATGAGGGAGATGAGGCTCTGGGATGAGTGCGGGGACCCTGGGTTACCTCACACTCACGCCATGTCCAGCACACACACCTGAGCTCTACTGTGGGCTTTCTGGGGCATCAGCTTTTGCAAACACTCAGCTCTTTCTTTTGTAACGTGGCCACTTGCAGTTCAGCAATCAAGCAGGGAAGGACTCGCGGATTAGGGAGTTTGGGCACAAAGTCAGGAAGGGCACCGCCGATGGACGGTCCAAAGCCTCTTCCCCAGGCCGGCGGAAAACTGCCCAGCCGGCCCTGGCCCCTCGGCCGCACTTGGCGTCATCATAACCCTCCTCTGTGAAGATGGAGGGGGAAAATCGGGCCTTGGAATCTACCTGGCCGTCTCTCGCTGCCCGCGGTGATCCAGGGAAAGTGACGTGACCTGTTTCGAGGCGCCGCCCGGGTAAACACTAGCCAAGGACCCCAAGCACTCTGACTGCGGGCTGCACGCGTCTACCCACACAGCGCCCAGTTCCGGGCGCGCGCTCCTGCGCAGGCGCCGCGCGAGGCATGGCGGGAGTCGCGCCGCCCGACGTCACCAGGGGGCGCCTGCGCTTGGCGGCCGCTGGGATCCCGGCCGCCGGGCCGTGTTTCCCCGGTAGCGCCGCCTTGTGCTGCTTCGTCGCCAGCCGCTGGGGTCAGCCCCGCGCCCTCGGAGCCATCGCCCCTAGGTCTCCCCCGACGCTGCCGTTTGGGATCGTGCGGAGGACGGGTGAAAGAAAGGTCCAGGGGATGAGAGGGAGCAGGGCGGGTCCATCGCCAGCCTCCGACATTACGGCGGTCACGGGAGTTGGCGTTCAGAGTCCTGTTGACCCCTCTGCCCCGATCCGTCCCTCACGCCCCGTGCGGGTCAGCAGCCCGGACGAGCTCCCAACACGGCAAGTCTCCCTCAAGCTACTTGTCACCGTTTGCGACTCTTACGAGGTTAATTTCTCTCCCGACGAGACTGTGAGCTGCCGGAGCAGCTCAGTTGGTATAAGCACGATTTGGTGTAAGCAAGATTACTCTTAATTTTTTTTCTTTTGATGAGGAAGATCAGCCCTGAGCTAACATCCGCTGCCAATCTTCCTCTTTTTGCTGAGGAAGATTGGCCCTGAGTGAACATCTGTGCCCACCTTCCTCTATTTTGTTTATGGGACGCCGCCACAGCATGGCTTGATGAGCGGTGCTTGGGTCCGCACCTGGGATCTGAACCTGCGAACCCCAGCGGAAGCCGAGAGCGCAAACTTAACCACTACCCCATGGGGCGGCCCCATTACTCTTTTTAGAGTATATATTTCTTCCTGTTTCTTGACGGCAGTGGAAGAAATTGATTACGTTGGTTGCAGAAAGGGGAAATGAATGGATGAAGAGGGGTGAAATTCTTTATTTTCAGTACCCTTCAGTTCCTGCTCAGGTATTACCTAGTTAAATTTTTTGTTGTGGTTAAACATTTTATTTATTATAATTATTATTTTTTTGGTGAGGAAGATTAGCCCTGAGCTAACATCTGTTGCCAATCCTCTTTTTTGCAGAGGAGGACTGCCCCTGAGCTAACGTCTGTGCCCATCTTCCTCTATTTTATGTGGAATGTCTGCCACAGTATGGCCTAATGAGCAGTGCATAGGTTCAAGCCTGGGATCTGCGAACCCCCTGCTGCCAAAGCAGAGCATGTGAACTTACCGGCCAGCCCCCTAGTTAAAATTTTAATTTAAAAAATTTTTTAAATTAAATTTCATTAAGGCATATGTAGTGCTCTAGCACCTTTTAGGGAACAGAATTTGAAAACCTCTTATATTTGGTTTTACAAATAAGAAGTAACTTAGCAAAGCCACACAGTAGATCTGTGAATCATAAGATGCCACAAATTTTCCTCCTTGCTCTTGGGGAGAAGACAGACGTTTTGTCACTGACTGGTATCTCCCCTTTCTCATTATGTTATCTCCTCTTCATTTTGACACTAAGGGTTCTCCCATCAGAGACGTATTTGAATTCAACAAAGAAAATCTCCAAGTTACTTTTATGCTGTTACCTGCTGGGACTGGTACTATCACTTGTTGTTGTAAGAATGAAGTTGAAATTCTTGTTCAAGTCAGTTAACTTTTTCATCTCAAGTGGCTTATGTGCCAGAAAAACTTCATGCACATAGGTGAACAGCAGTGGGATAAAGGGACAGTGTTGTAGCTCATGTTTGTATTTAAAAACACCCCTCCTCACCTTAACCAGCTGATTAATTTCACTAATAGAGGACCAGTCCGACATACACAGCATCACCTATGAAACAGTCTTGCCAAAAATGCAAGGGGGCCAGCCTGGCGGTGTAGTGGTTAAGTTCGCATGCTCTGCTTCAGCGGCCCGGGGTTCGCAGGCCCAGACCCCGAGCGCGGACATACACACTGCTTTTCAAGCCATGCTGTGGCAGTGTCCCACGTACAAAAAACAGAGGAAGATTGGCACAGATGTTAGCTCAGGGACAGTCTTCCTCAAGCAAAAAGAGGAAGACTGGCAACAGATGTTAGTACAGGGCCAATCTTCCTCACCAAAAAAAAAAAAAGTTAAATTTAAAGCTACTCTAGCTTTTACACCTAACTTCCAGTTTGCAGGAAATAAAGGAGATAAAGGGACAAGTTAATAGACGTCATGATGAAATCATCAGATAAATCCAGAATGTGACACCTAATTTAGTCTCTTCAGAAAGTCAATGTCAGTAAAAAAAAAAAAGTGTGTTTTGCATTTAAAGAGACTAAAGAGATCATCAAATCCAATGGGTGAACCTTGACTGGATCTTGGCTTGAAAAAATATCTATAAAACACATTTTGGGGACAACTCGGAGACATCTGAATCAGCATTAAATATTAGAAGTGAGAATAGTATATTGTGATTATTTAACAAAGTATATTGAGGGGTGAAATATTAATAATGTCTGGAATTTAATTTCACATGTTCAGTAAAAAAATATACATACATGCATAAAGCATATATGGCAATATGTTAACAATTTTTGAAAGTAGGTAGTGGGTACTCCTGTTTATTGTACTATTCTTTCTACTTTTCTATGTTTCAAATTTTTCTTTTTTTTTTTTGTGAGGAAGACCAGCTCTGAGCTAACATCTGCTGCCAATCCTCCTCTTTTTCGCTGAGGAAGACTGGCTCTGGGCTAACATCCGTGCCCATCTTCCTCTACTTTATATGGGACGCCGCCACAGCATGGCTGACAAGTGGCGCATCTGTCCGCGCCCAGATCTGAACCTGCGAAACCCGGGCCACCGAAGTGGAGCGCGCAAACTTAACCACTACGCCACCGGGCCGGCCCCTCAAATTTTTCATAAGAAGTTGGGAAAAAACATACATCCTTGCCACAAGTCATCCACAGTTGAAGGGAAAAGGCCTGCTAACCCATGGCAGGCTTTTCGAGTCTGGAGTGTGGGTTAGTAGTTAGTTGAAGCTTGGGGTTAGTATGCAGGTTGTCAGTGCTCCTCTGCCCCTAGGTCTCCCTAGGTCTCCGTGTCCCCTTTGGAAAGTGAAGTTGGATTAGATTCTGATAGATCCCAAAAGTTCCTTCTAAAATTGTAGGTATGTGTCTTAGTTATTTATTGCTGCATAACAAATCACTCCAAATTAGGGGCTTAAAACTGCCCTTTTTATTATGTTTGTGGATTCTGTGGATCAGGAATTCAGAAAGGTCACAGCAGGGACAGCTTGTCTCTGTTCCATGATGTCACTCACATGTTTAGCAGGTGATGCTGGTATAGGTTGGGACCCTGGCTGTTGGCCAGAACACCTATACATATCCTATCCACGTGGCTTCGGACTACTTGCATGGAGGCTTGTGGCTCTACAGGTAAGTGTCCCAAGAGAACCAGGCAGAAGCTGTATAGCCTTTTATGACCCAGCCTCAGAAGTAACACAGCATCACTTCCACCATAGTGCCAGATTCAGAGGGAGAGACCTGTCAATGGAAGGAACATCAAACCCACAGTGTAAGAGAAGAGCATATGTGTTGGGAGAAAATTGTTGAGTACGTTTTTGGAATGTATTCTAAATACACGGCCACAACACTCCCCTGTTCTACCGCTGCTTGTCTCTCAGCTGGCAAAGTGCCCCGGCCCCGCCCCCCCCCCCCCCCCCCCCCGCCTGGCTTGGCTACTCTGCATAAGCCCTGCACTAAGACTTGAGTGTGTGAAAGAAAGAAGCCTGTGAACAGAGCTTTAATAAATAAATCATTTGAAATTCAGGATGTAACTTGAGCCTTTCTTCCCAAGGTTTTAAATGTCTAAAAATGATAATTCCTTGGCAGACTATTCTCATGGCTTCAATGATCAACTCCATGTGAACAAATCAGATTTTGAGACTGGACATCTTTTCTAAGCCGCAGTTAGGGATTTCCAGCTATTTACTGGTTATTTCCACTTATATGAACTGCCATCATCTCAGTTGGATTCTTATGCTCCCCGAAAACAGCTCACCCTTCAGAATCCCCATCTTCTAATAGCTCCACCACTGTCCCAGGCAATCAGGCTCAAAACCTTGCCAATCTGATCTTCAACCCCCAGACCAAACCTATTTCAAAATGCCACCTTTCCTACAGCAGCACCTTAGTCCACCTTAGTCCACATCTTTATTACATCCTCTTGGGGTTATATCACACTCTCTCCCGAAATGGCCTTCCTTCCACAGTTCCCATCTTTATAGAACCCACCAGCTAAGCTATTCCCATTGTGCCACATCCTTCACACACTGGCAGTGGCTCTGCAATCTTATCTCTGGCTTTCAGGTCTCCCCAAAGCTGGTTCCCAGTGTATCTAGTATGCTGCTGTGCATTTCCACATCAGCTGCCCCATTCAAGCAGGTACAGCCTCATCCATTGTCCTTGGGACAGATGATCACATTCTGTCCTGCATTATAACCCAAAATGATGGCAGAATTGAACGCTTCAGGAGCTCAGAGGAGGGTGGGTGTGGGTGGAGACAACAGCCTCCAGATGGTTGTGTCCTGTGGGCAGCTGGGAGACGAAGGGGTGAGTGAGCTATGTAAGGAAGGCATGTATCTAGTATTTTACCTTTTTCATCAGGCATGCTGGGGCAGACAGACTGTGGGTTAAAGTTTGTTTTGTATCCTTTTGAACTAGTCTGAGAGCTGTACAGTATTCACAACAAGCTTGAAAGTTATTTATGCCTTTGATAAAAGAGACTCAGATCCAGAACTGGAGTCGAAAAAGACTTCAATGTAAGACTGTTTCGTAAATTATAAAAGTACAGAGTCAGTCAGATTTAATTTTTAAAAATGGAATGTATCTTACATAAGGATCTTGTAAGTTAGAAATGTTATATACCTCTCTGGTTACTACAGAAGATGCACAGGCCTTCCACAGCTTGTAGAGGAAAGAGTGTGTAGAAAATTTTGATAAGGAGTTGAACAATTCAAAAATAGTTTACAAAGAGAGAATCAGGAGGCAGAAAATGCTTCAAGAGGCATGGCCCTCAGAAATTGTTCTGGAATGCCGTTTCACTTGTATCAACATCATGTTCCTGGATGAGGGAATAAGACAGAATTTTAGCATTTCAGTACAAAGCCTAAAATTTAAACTCTTCAGTGTTTTGGACTCTGATTAGATATTCTGAATTATCACTAATTGGGACGCATAGGTAATCTCTGGCTTTAAGGCTGAATCCAGTCCAAGGGTCAAGTTTTTACTACCAGACAGTATGCTTTTGACCATTACCCAGCACCCACTATGAGTGGGGAGCAAATACAGCTGGAGGCACTGATGCAAAGACCATACCAGGCTTCTTACCTTGGCCCCGGGGACCTGTCCCACCTTTGCCAGCAGGGTAGGTACTGTTGGGAATCTACCTGAGCCCCCATCCCACATTTCACTGCTGAGCAGCTGTATCAATACCTCGCCTCTGGGTTCCCTTCATGGCACTTATCTCAGAGCACTGTAATTGTTATACTCCTGTCTCCCCCACTGCAAGGAGCTCAAAGAGAGACAGCAAGGACTGCATTCATCTTGTTCACTGCCATAGCCCCAACATCTAGCACCGTGCCTGGCATATACGAGGCATTCAGTATGAGTACCCAGCAGAGCCAGCCCCCTGCCAGGAGACACTTATACCCCAACTGGTCTTTCCACTCAGCATCTAAAATCCTAAGTGTGTGTGTATAACATATGAAAAATGGAATCTCTATTCTGTTTTATAGCCCTCCTGCCCCCATTTACTGTGTCATGAATGTCTTCCTAAGTCCTTAAACATTCTTCTAAAACATTTTTTTTTTGTGAGGAAGACCAGCCCTGAGCTAACATCCATTGCTAATCCTCCTCTTTTTGCTGAGGAAGACTGGCCCTGGGCTAACACCCGTGCCCATCTTCCTCTACTTTATATGGGACGCCGCCACAGCGTGGCTGACAAGCAGTGCGTCGGCGGGCGCCCGGGATCCGAACCCGCGAACCCCGGGCTGCCAAGCACGGACTAAACCGCTGCGCCACCGGGCGGCCCCCTTCTAAAACATTTTTAATCTTATGGATACACTCTAGGCACTTAAGCAGTTCCCTACTGATGAAGATTTTTATTCTGTTAAAACAATGCTGCACTGAGCATCCTGGCTGCTAAATTAACATACATTCAGGATTAAACTATTAAGACAGATTCTGAAGATCAGAATTACTGGGTCAAAGGTATGTACATTTTTAGGGCTTTTGAATTATAAAAAATATCTCCAGAAAAGTGAGACCAATTTATTCTCCCATCGGTAGCATATGAATGCCCATTGAGCAACAGTGATTGGGCATTTAATTTTAGAAATCCTGCCAAGGGACAGAAAAACTGAAAGACAGGTATAGTTTTAAAGTTCTTGGTCCTCAGTCCAGAGGAAAATGATTTTTGACATAAGGTGCTGACCTCATGTTCCGCGGCTCGATCCTTTGCTCCGTTCTCTCTAGCCACGCTGGCATCACTACTGTTCCTCAAACGTGCCAAGCAGAGCTCAGCCTCAGGGACTTTGCACAGGCCTTCCCTCTGCCTGGGACACTTGTCCCCCGGCTATTTACATGGCTAAACCCCTCAACACCTTCAGGTCTTCGCTCCAATATCAGCTTTGTAGTGAAGCCTACCCTGACCACCCTGTTTAACACTGCCACGTTCAGCACACTTGATCCCTCTCACCCTGCTCTGCTTGCTTAACATCTTCTAGAAGACTGTGTGATTTACTCAAGTATTGTATTATGTTTATTGTTTACTGTCTGCCTTCTCCAGCTAGAATATAAGTTGCATAAGTGCAGGGATTGTTGTCTGTTTTGTTCACCTAGTAGATACTTAAATACTTGCAGAATGAGTGAATGGCATAAAACAAGAAGTCCAGTTTATGGAGGATCCCACCACTTGAAGGGCTCCCGCTTTAGTAAGCCTTCTAGGCTCTGTACCTGGTTCAATTTTTTGAACTCCACCACTTGGAAGAAGATGTGTTCGAGGATATGTTTGGCATCTTGTTGGTCCTTTGGTAGTTTATTGGTTACTCCAAGAATGTCACCACACTTACGGACATAGAATTCCAGGTCTTCTTCAGTACCTAAGTACAGTTGGGGCAGTTAGGTTAACCCTTAACTTTTGCCCTTCCCCAAGTACAGACTTCTGTGGTTTAGGAATCCCTCCCCTGTCAGGTTCCTACATCTCTCAAGATCACTCACCTCTTCCTAGGGTAATGTGACCAAAGGACTTAAACAGGAACAAACCGTAGAGATCTCTGATGTGCTACCTTTTTTTTTTTTTGGCTTGAGGAATATTGGCCCTGAGTTAATATCTGTGCCAATCCTCCTCTATTTTGTATGTGGGTCGCTGCCACAGCGTGGCCAATAAGTGGTGTAGGTCTGCATCCAGGATCCGAGCTCGCGAACCCAGGCTGCTGAACCATAGTGCGCCGAACTTAACCATTACCCGATGGGGCCAGCTGCTTTTATAAATTAGGAGAAAAATGTGACACTCCTAATTAGAATAAAGCTGGACTTGTTCTGGCTTTCCTATCCCCAGATCCAGCATTCCTACATTACAAAGAACAGGAGCAACCAGTAGGAAATCAAATTACCATTCTCTGAATGCAGCAAGGACCACTATGAGAAGGGCGTACGGGTATTTTAAATAATATGTATTAGAGCAATATTATACAACAGGAAATTAAAGAAGAAAAAAATCACCCATAATTCCACCAACAACATATCTCTGTGAAGCCATCCCCAGCAGCCCATTATTGAGGATGGATAGCCATGGCTGTCCTTCTTATACTATACTGTAATTTCTGTCTTTTTTTCCCCTCTGATTTGAATTCGTTTTTTTTTTTGGAGAGGAACATAGGCCCTGAGCTAACATCTGTGCCAATCTTCCTCTATTTTGTATGTGGGATGCCACCACAGCATAACTTGATGAGTGGTGTGAAGGTCTGCGCCCAGGATCTGAACCTGCAAACCCCGGGCTGCCAAAGCAGAGTGCATGAACTTAACCACTATGCTACCGGGCTGGCCCGATTTGAAAATTTTAAAGTTACGATAGAAATGTTAAGTTTTCATTAAAATATTCAAACCATACAGCTGCAAAAATCTCTTGCCCTAGCTTTATCCCCACCAATACTACTGAGGGTAATTACTGCCACATATGCCTACATATTTACATGTGTAAAAAATGGGATCACACTATAATAGTTCTGTAAGTTGCCTTCATCATTTAATGATATGACATGGACATTCCATCTCAAAGCTTATGCTCTGTATCTTTCTTTTAACAGATGTATAATACTCCACTTTATTCCATATATTTTTTTAACCAATCCCCCTACTGATGGACCATTAGACTGTTGCCAATTTTTCAAATGCTACAATTAATATCTCTATAGCTATATCTTTTGTTTTGTATTTCTACAAGGATTTCTGTAGGATAAATTGCTAGAAATGGAAATGATGGGTCAAAGCATCTGACCCTTCATGGGTCTATTATTCCTACTGGACTAATCACTATGTCTTGCTAATTTTTGATTGCCCAGCACCTAGCACGATGCCTGGCAAAGAACAGAGATGAAGTAAAGGTGTTTTACACTGAAGTCTTTTCATTTTTGCATACTCCTTTCTGGGCTTTGGGCACATACAGATGTTCACACAGTTGGGATTCCACCGTACATGCAGTTTTATATCCTGCTTTCTTCATTTAGGATTCTCACTTAAATTCTATCAGTGTCACTCCCTAGCCTTTGTAAACCTCTTTTATAATGAATACATGTTGTCCCATCAGTTGAATGTGGCACAATTTACTACCATTTCCCTGCTAGTAAACACTAAGGCTATTCCCAATTGTATTTTATTTTTTAAATAAATAATGTAGTAATCTGTGTACCTTCATTTATCTTCTTAGATTAGATTTCCAGAACTGGGGTCACTGCCTCAAAATGGATGGTTAATTTTATGCCTCTGAGCACACGGGTGCAGGCCTATTTGCTGTGCTGGAGGCAGTGCATGTCAGGAGGAGCACTCACCATGCAGCTGTGTGGCCTCATCCACATGTCAGGGTGGGCACCTTGACTCTCTAGGGTCCCTTCCAATTTGAAGTCTCTATAATTCTTTGGCCTGACTAAATTTTCTTATTTAACTGCTCCTATGACCAATGATCTAGATTTGGTAAATGGAAGCCAGGGTCAGAATTTATCCTGTGGTTACTCAATAGGTCAGAACTAAAGACCTATAGGGATTTAAAGCTGAGACCTTGGCTTCTGCTTATCATCATGTTTTAACTCACTAAGCTAACTGGCCTTGAGAGAAACAATCAAATCATTTACATGAAATAAACAAAAATTGTAATTTTATACTCCCATTCATATTTTGTTCTCCCTAAACAAACTCTAAAGCTTTCTCTCATGGCAAATCTCAGAAGTTCACAAATAAACTCACAAAAGAAGAAAAACAAGAATTTTGTCAAACTTACACTTATTGGTAATCTGAGCAAGCCGTGCCTTCTCAGAGGAGAATGTCTCATCTAAGTCAAACAGCTCCAGTGGAGGAGGAGGTAATTCTCTGAAACTAGGAGGGAAAACCTAAAGGAAATAAGGTCTTTCATGAAAGAGCATATCCAAAGCCATAAGTGACAGTGATGAGATGTAAGGGAAATGGGAGGCCAACTCAGCCCTCCCCTGGGATTAACCACCCACTGCCCGAACCCATTAGACCATATCAAGCACCACGACAACCAAGCAGAACCAGCTCTAACTACACTGACCAAGCTGACATACCAGTTCCCGTTAACTCATGCAAGGACACAAAGCCTGGGGCTTATTAAGCTAGTTTGTGTTAAGCAATTGATTGTACAGCTTGTTTTTCATTTAATCATGAGTTCTTTAGGGACAGAAACTGGGAAGCAGATGTAGATTAGTGTAGAAAGTGCTGAAGTTGGAGCCAGAATTCACAGGCATGAACCAGTGGTGTTGCCGATAAATGTTTAACTATCAGCTCTCAAAACAACAAAATAAAAGCCCTGATCTGTAGCATTTGTCATTTTCAGTGATGTAAATACTTCCACCATGGCCAATTTCAAGCTACCAAGATGAAGCCAACTGGCATATAACATTCCAGAATGTGGTGGGATAAGACAATTTTGAAGGCAAGTTAAGTTAATGCTGGACTGGAATGTTGAAAAATAACCTATATACGCGACTGTCCCCTGGGCTATCAGAACTGGGCTATGAATCTGAGTGCCTGTTGCCTGGAAAGCTGCAGTACAAAGCTTTTCCTCCTTTTTACCCAGAAATTTGTATATATGACCTCCAACCCAACAAGATGGGAAATGTTTAACAGTCAGAAAAGTCCACACCCTTGATTTCTCAGTTGGGAACTACACCAAATGGAAGTCCCTACAGAATATTCCTAGGTTTAGTCTCTATGCATGTTTAGAGCCAGAGACATGTGACTCCATGAGGAGGGCCACAAATGGCAAATGGAAGGATCCACACGAGGGGCCCAGCTGGGGAGGTAAGGGCCAATAGTGGGGTTCTGTGGCGGGCTCCCCAAGCACACTACTCACCGCTGGCTGAAGGGCCGGCAGCGGCGTCTCAAACTGAGGTTGGATGAGCTGGAGAGGTTCATGTTTCACGTTTAGCTGTTCATGAGCCCTGTGTTAATAATAAGACAAAAAAGAAGAGATCAAGAGGAGACACTGTGGCAATGCACGTCTATCTAACTGATCACACTGCTCTTCTCCATCAAATTAGGAGGTTCAGCACTTTTGCAGAAAAACACACAAAATGTGGTGTTATATGTAATGCAATGATCCTTTCAGGAATCTTCTCTACTGTATCATACAGTATGCTTTTATTGAGAACTGAAAGGGAAATTTCTTTCAAGTTGCATATCAGGCTTCTCCTCAATAGGCTTTTTATTCTTACCCAATGGACAATGTGAATCTTGTAACTCACTGTGTTTCCTTATTTGTTTTCACCATCAGAAGACAGGAGTCAAACCTGAAGTCTGCTTCTGCTTCTGGCAACTGAAGAGATCTGGATAGTATGCACTTCTATGTGCTCATTCACTCAGCACATACTTACTGAGTATCTACCATGTACCAAGCAGTTTTATACACCAGGAGTACACCAGCGATGAAAAAAAGAGACAAGGGCCCTTGTGGAACTTACAATCTACTGGAGGAGAGACATCCAGTAAGCAAAACCCAAGAGGCCAGGTGTTAACAAGCATTGCAAAGAAAGCAAATCAGGAGAGAGGGATAGAGACAGGCAAGGGGCAGGGAGTGCAGCTCGTCAGAGAAGCCCTGAGTGGAGGGAAGGAGGAAGTCCCAGGCAGAAGCAGAGCAGGGAGAAAAGGGGAAAGGATGCTAGGCGTTTCCACAGAGCAGCAGGGCAGCCAGTGTGGCTGCAGCGGAGGGAGAGCGGCCAGAATGAGTTTATAGGGTCAAGTGCTGGTCTCACCCTTGCGTTATGTTTAGATTGTAGCTTCCCCTTTGCCTCCCTCTCTCAGACATTCACTTTATCCTTTTGCATCATACATAATTTTGTAAGCTGGCTCAACTCCTCTGGGAATGAGGCAGATTAAAATATACTCACCCAATTTAAACCATATACACATTTGTGGCCTTCCAAAATTAAGCTAAACAAGCAAATGCCAATGGGCGTGGACAAAGTTCATGCCCACTTCTGTGTATGAGGAGAGAGGTCTGTGACTGCAAAAAGGCGATTAGCAGAGCCTACTACTGTCACCTCCACTATTCCCAGCTGCTGGGGGAAAATCTTCCCTAGCAGTGAGCAGAATATCTCCATGGAGGGAAGAGAAATAACTTTCACTGAGCACCTACTGCATGCCACACGTTGTACCTGACCCTGTGCTGGGCACTTAAACTTATTTCATTAATAATGAAATATTATTCAAAACAACCTTGGACAGTGGGTATAATCTCTTACAGAAGAGGAAACAGAGGTGTAGAGATGAAGCAGCTTCCCAAGGTCACATGGTAGAGAAACAACAAAGGCAAGATTAGAACTCAGACCTGGCCAGTCCCTGCCAACCAGAAGCCCCATGACTCAGTCTACCCAGAAGGCAGAATGTCATTAGGGGCAGTTCTAAGCTCGAGGTCCCACCACCTGCACACACACACAGAATCTGGCCGCCAAGCCCCCACCTTGGTCAACCCAGCTGGGATTTTCTGCTCTCTGTCCCCAGACAGAGCTGACTATGCTCAGCCTTGTGTCAATAATAAAATTCCATTGTCTTCCCTTTCTCCACTCAGGTCACCACCTGCCCACATCATCCTCCTACTACTAGTAGCCAACATGTACTTGATGGGGGTGGGGGATGAGTGGAGAAACTAATCTGAAAACCTAATTGAGAAAGCTGTTTTGTACCGGAAACGGGGAAGAATAAATGCCAACACTCAACACAAATCTGTGCAATGGAGCTGAGCTATGTGTTTCCAGAATACTCTGGCCTGACCTCTGGCACTGCATTTTCATCATCCTGTGTCTCAGTCCCCAACCTACCAGTCCATGAACTCAGAGGGCAGGGACCCCACACTGTTTGTCTCTACCTCACACCCACAGGCCTGGATAAACACCAGATAGACAAATGAAGTTACTTCAGAGCAACACCCTATAGACCACATAAATATTTAAAGACTATTCAGTTTTACTCAAAAAAGAGAAATTGCCTTCAAAAGATGTTACTAGCAAATAAAAATACCTAAGAGCGCCTATAGAAACTATCAGCCAGTAACTACTGCCCTTTGCTACGGTATGAGGGACAAATACAATTAAAAGAGCCACCCAAGCCTCCAAAATATCCCCTATTTGACTGCTGACACTAAAATAGTAGACAGTTCCAATCAGGCCCTCATTCAACACTGAAGAGTGGTCATAGTGGCCTGCTCTAAACCACATCAGGAGAGAAGCAGGCCAAAACGGCAGAAGCTGGTGGGACTGTAATATGCTAGTGGAGTGGCCTGATTTATCTTTTGTTACTCTGAGAAAACCCTTGAACTGCAGAGGAGGAGGACCCCCTGCTTCCATGTCATTTCTTTCTCCCTTGGTGTCCAGGGACGCTGCTGCCCAGAGGCACTGTCCCGCCCCTCTAGCTGCTTTTCCCTAGCTTGTCACAGGCCCTCTTCTATTTCTGCCTCTCAAGCACTGGCAGCTGTGAGGTCCTGCCTTGAGCTCAATTCCCACCATACTGCTGTCCCTGGGTGTCCCCAGCCCTTCCCACAGCTTCCCTAACTGCCTTATCTAGACCCCTCATGTCTACACTAGTAGGTCCACCTGCACATCTTCACAGGGAAACCTCTTAGCCACATTAGATCGAGTGCTTGGAAGAGAACTCTTTTATCGCTCCTCTTCCTGCATTCTTTGTGCCAGTTAACAGCATCACCAGTTGCCCAGATCCCCAAGGAGAAATCAGTCTCTCAAACATCTCCATCACAGTCCCCATGGCCCATGTCTTGTGGTTCTTTCTTCCCAAACGTCTCTTGAAACCACACTACTGCTCTTACTAACTCCACCTTTCAACCCTCCTACTCTGCTGTAACAATCTCCTAACTGGCTTTCTTCACTTCTACTTTTTCTTTAATCCAATTAATCGTACAAACTGCTGCAAGAAATTGTTTGATTGATTTTGGATTACACAGATTCAATCATGTCCTTCCCCTAGAGGTCTTTACTAGGATCCCATTCACAAATTCAACCCTTGCTCTGAGCTTCAGACTGTTTGTCTTGACCTCTTCCTTCTGTAATGCTCAGGTACGTGTCCTCAAGTGCTAGAGCCAGAGAATGTAGAACAGAGGATCAATTTTTAAACTATTACCAAGTTGGCCTTGTTAGAAGTCAAGGCTGAATGCAGTTCAAAGGACAATTAGGAATATTTTTCCTTGCCTGGACACACCTACATGTGTGAATGTCTGAGGCTTTGCTCATATAAGCTGCATTGCTGCAGAACGCTCTCTCCCAACATCCCCACCCACCTCCTGAAATCCTTCTCACTCCTTAAAGTGCAACACCCAGCACAGTGCCAAGCAGATACAAGGTCCCCAAGAAATGTTTGTTGAAATAGTTAATGCCTGGGTAAATGGGCTCCTTTTACATAAAGTCTTCCCTGCTCACCCCAGTCAGAATCAGATTTTCTTTCTTCATTACACACATGGCCTCTAGTTCTGTATTTCACATTTAGCATTAACATATAACAACCATGCATGACAGCTTTTGTCTATCTCCTTGATAAAACCATAAACTTTAGGCACAGTGCCTGGCAGAGTAAGAGCTCTGGAAGTATTGTTGAACTTGAAAATAAGTACAGGGGTAGGAAGTGAGACAGGTATCTGAAGCTGCACCCTCAGCCTTTGGTTTATCCAGAAGTGGATACCATGCCAGGCCAAAGATGCTCAAAAATGTTAGTCCCTGTCCCTGACATGAGCAGACAACAACAACAAGAAGTGGGCAATAAAACAGGGTAAAGCCCTGGCTTTGAACTCCTTCAGGCCTGGCTGTAATCCCTGCTCCCACCTCTTTAAACCTCAGTTTCCTCATCTGGAAATGAGGCAGGTAACTGAGGACTGCTGAAAGCATTAAGTGAAGTAACCGCGTGGAGTGCCTGCAGGGTGACCAACCACCTCGGTTTACTGAGGGGTTCCTGGGATGTGGGACTCTCTGTGCTAAAACCAGGAAAGTCCCGGGCAGACCAGAATAAGTCGGTCACCCGAAATGCCTAATACAGAGCCTGGAACACAGTAGGGACTAATAACTGCTGGCATTTTCATCTGCATCTTCCCTCCCACACCCAATATCCCAGCTGTCTTTATTGACCTCATCATAGATCTGAGAACGTTTTGCAAACCACCTTTGCGATGACCCTAATTCCCATCCCCAGGCTCACGTTTTCAAACCACATGCTGAGAATGGAGTGCAGTGCAGCTCAGAGAGCCACAGGTACTGACTTGATGACCTTGGGGAGGGAGGTGGTATCCAGCTGGTAAATGGACAGGTCGAAGAGGGTGGTAAAGTCCCGTGGGTTCTCATCGCCCTCCTGGAGACACACTCGAAGCCGCTCTGACAGGGTGGCTGTGTCGGGCAGCATCATGTAGTCAGAAATCTGAAAGCCACAAGGGGGTTCCTTTCAGCACACCAGGAGCAAGAATTTAATCTTTCTAGTCTCCAACATCTCAGGTCTAAATCTGTAATATTTATACTCTCTTGCCAAGAGATTTCACTGTTCATGATCACTGACAACTAAACCTTAAATAAGCCACTCTATATAGAAAGAGTAACAAGTCACTTGGCTAAACCCCAATGCTGGCTAAATCCAACTCTCCAATTACTCATATGGGTACTCACACAGCTGAACACAGCTGGAGAAACACACAACCATGCTGACTGCCCGTTTCAATTTCATGATCACTGACCTTGAGTGCTTGGCATCAACTACGTTTCTCTAGTTCATTCACTTTCCCATTCTCCTAAGCAATACTTTCCTTTTGTCACTTCAACCACCTAAAACAATTTTCCCTTTCTTAATTTTAGCTGATCACCTTATTTTCTATTTCAGTGAGAAAACAGAAACAATCATATAAGAAATCCCAAAAGCTCCCACTACATCTATCCACCCACCAGCATCTGGGCCACACACACTGCTTTCTCTCCTGTTAAGTGTACAAAATGCCTGTGACCCCAGCACAGACAATCCACTTGGACACTAGATCCAGCCCCTCTGCCCTAGCCAAGGATATGCCTCCAGCACTGCTGAGAGCCCTTAATGATGACACATGCTGTGTGTTGGTAACAGTAAAAAACCCAGGAAAACCTAAATGTCCAGCAATAGAGACTGGTCAAATATAGTGCAGTACAAATGACAGAAAATACAGTTTTCAAAAAACAAAAGAAGCTCTTTATGTATAAATATGGAAAAATCTCCAAGACATATTGGTAATTTTAAAAAGGAAGGTGCTGGACAGTGTCTATCCAGAGTGTATATATACCATTTGTGTACAACAAAAGGGAAGGAGAGTACACACACACACATATTTGCTTATGTATGTATAAAATATCTCTGCAAGAACATATGAGAAACCACTAAAATTGTGGTCACTGGGGAGGGGAACAAAGTGGCTGGGCAAAGACAGAAGGAAGACTTCATTGTGCGTGCTTTTGAATTCCAAACAATGTGAATCCATTTCCTATTCAAAAAATAAATGTAAATAAATGCATGCTGGCAACAAGAAATTTATTCCTAATTGCCTTTTGAACTGCATTCAGCCTTGACTTCTAACAAGGCCAATTGGGTAATAGTTTAAAAATTGGTCCTCTGAAGTCACTTGCAACACACTGTGCTACATTCTTTAGAGATAGCACTTGAGGAGACATGCCTGAATATTACAGAAATAAGAAGTCAAGACAAACAGGCTCACTTTTTTCTATATCCCAAAGGTCAAAAACTCCCCTAATCCCCAACCTCTTTTTAGACAAGAAACAAGGGAAAAGCATAGACAAATAACTGCCCTTCCCTACAATATTTGGCTGTTTTAGCGGCTTCGACCCTCTAACAGGACAGTGGGTTGAAGGAGAGAGCAAGAACAAGGACACTGACTCTGCCAGGACACACACCCAGAACACAGCACGGAGATCAGTAATGGGCCAGCAATCCTAAAGGTCCTGAGCCTGATTCTCATCTCTGCACAGAGGCCGGCTACAAAATCCAGTTCAGAAAACCATCGTGGCCTTAGATGTCCAGACAGAAACATAAGAGTGCCCAAGACCACTGGTCTTCATGACTTCTTAGCAGATTTTGAGGTTTTAAAACTTGTTATGTAATTCTTTTGGCTCTTTATTGAGCCACCATTTTATTAAATATCATTTAAAACTGAGCTACCATCTCGGTTTGAAACCCACTTGGATATAACAAGATTTGATCTGAAATCATAGTTGCCTTCACAACACTATCTTCTTCTGGCTTTCCATTGATGCGTCCCTTCTGAACCACTCCAGTGCCACGTATGGTGGACAGTGAACAACACAGCAGAAGAAAATGTACAGGCTCCGGGGTCAGCCTGACACAGGCGTTAATGGCTTGGCCAGGTGTTAATCTAAGTTGGCACCCTGAAGAATTTACTTACTTCAGTTTCCTCAGCTAGAAAACAGGAAGGACAGAACTTAGCAGGAGCAAGGTGGCCACACAGACAGAGGCAGATGCAGCACCTCTTAGTGCTGCTTCCCTCGACCCACGACACTAACTAGGATTGGCAGCTGCCAAAGATGCCGTTCACTCAGACTTGGGTCCTATGAGATCTGAAAAGCGAATTCCTGGCTGTAACCCAATTCTTTTATTTTTGGGGCTTACATCACTTTTCAGGAGGAATTTAAGCAAAATATCCATAAACTTAATGTTTCCATATGAGGGAATATTTTAGACATGGGGCTCTCCTGCTTCCTAACCCAAATCAGCCCCTGGGAGGCTGTGTCCTCAGCAGAGGGAGAAAGCAGTCAGCAGACCAACTCCTGACTGCCTTCTTGCCCACCTCCTGCTACCCACTGCCAGGAAATAATTTTCCTGACATTTCAGAGTTGAAGAAACACAGAAGCAGTAGTACAATGAGTAGACTCTGGATCAGGAGACCTGGGTCTGGAGCCTGGCTCTGCGCCTGCTTGCTCTCTGAACACACTGCAATCGTGCAGAGTTTCAGTTTCCTCATCTATAAAACAGGAATAAGACCATCTACCTCCCAGCACTGTTGTGAGGATGAGATAAGATGATTTACATGGTAGTATATGCTATATAGTGCCTGGTATATAATAAATACAAAAGTTAAAAAAAGTCTTAAAGATATATAACTTTTTATAACTTTCAGTTTAATAAGTAAATGTGCATCTATGAATTTAGGCCTCACAATCATCCTTTAAGACAGAGAGCACAGTATTGGTGTCCCCTAGAAAACCAGGATGAGGAAAGGTCAGAAATAACCTGCTTAAGGTCCAAGGGCTAGCAGTGGAGTAGACCTAGCCTGCAGTTATTGTTCCCAGGCCAAATGCTGGTTTTACCTCTCTCCTTTGTCTGAGAAATATCATAATGCCTTTAGGATTGTTATTCCTAAAAGCAACAAAATTGTAGTTTAAAACAAATTCTGATGATCTCTGTTTCTTCAAGAAAAAATTATTTTTATGTCCCTCATATTTCTTTTTTGTGTGTGTGAGTAAGATTAGCCCTGAGCTAACATCCGTTGCCAATCCTCCTCTTTTTGCTGAGGAAGACTGGCCCTGGGCTAACAACCGTGCCCATCTTCCTCTATATATGGGACGCTGCCACAGCATGGCTTGACAAGAAGTGCACTGGTCCATGCCCAGGTTCTGAACCTGTGAACCCCGGGCCGCTGAAGGGGAGTGCACGAACTTAACCGGTATGCCACCGGGCCAGCCCCGTTCATATTCTGAAAGAAGTATTTGTCTACAGATACTGATTTTGAAAGTCTGGGCTAGGGAGCAAATATTAAATCTCAATTATTACATATAGAGAGAGGCTCCTACCCTAATTAATTCTATGATTAATTATATAATTTACTGATTTATTATTTTTTACAATGTGGCCTTCATCTCCCCAAAAAGCATCACTTCTTTCCATCTGTCTTACGCTAAAGCAAGAAATACATATTCCTTTGGAACTGTTAGAAGTGCTGCTGAGAAGCTGGACCCATTTTTCATATACAAATTTCTGAGTGACTCACAACCTCCTACCTCTGGGTCCTCAGCATCAATCTGGTTTAGGTGGATGTCTCCTGTCGTGAGCCACTGGAAAACAACATCCTGGATTTACAAAAATAAACACAGAATTAGACACTTGGTTATCTGAGAAAGCTGAGGGCAGGACTAGAGAATTAAATCAACCAAGAACAAACAATAAGGGGAAAAAGACTAAACCAGTGATTTGAAAAAGGGTAGCTACCCTTCTCTTAGTGAAATCATATGAAAACTTAAGTTTTCCTCACCCTAATGCTACTTTTATTATTGGAAATTTGTCATTTATTTTAGAGCATTCTAACCTCTAACCACAAGCCAAAATTTATTAAAACTTTTTCACAGTCCCAAAGCAATCCCTGTTTAATGTGCTGATGACAGTCTTAAAACTGGAATATATCTAGACCCCCAGAGAATGTGTTTAGAGACATTACAACTTCACGTGGACTCCACAGAAACAAGAGCTGAGTCCATCTCCCAAAACAGCAGTATGAGGAAGTCGAGTGGGGCTTCTTCCTCTGGTGTGTGACTCACCGGGATGACACCCGTGTCCAGCTCTGGCATGCACTGTCTGCCATCCTTCCTAAGACAGCCTTCCTTTACACGATTCTGACAGGCAGCTGCAATGCCTTTATCGCATTCTCTACATCACTCAGTGACCAGTCCTGTACACAACCGCTCCTAAATGCCACTCATGCAGGCCAGCCCCTCCCCGCATTCACACCTCCACTACCTTCATTCCAGTCCTCCTCCCTTCTTGCCTGGCTGACTCTGCCACCCTGCTAAGGCTCCAGGCCACTTCCTCCTTTCCACCTCTCATCCACCTGACAGAAGGTCTTTTGAAAACACAGCTCCGACTATGCCCAAGGCTGCTGAACACCCTACAAGGGCTTACCGTGGCTTTCTGCAGAAAGTTCAAGCTCCTGGGCTTTACACGTGAGGTCCTGGTTGGGCCTGCTCCTCAGCACTTCTCCAGGGTCAGCTCCCACTCCAAGTTGGCTTAGAAACGCTTGCCATGTCTTTCTGGATTTACTTTTCTGTCTCTCATGCTCTTTCTCAATGTACTATGAACTTATTGAAAGCAGACACTTTGCCTGACTCAACTTGTATTCTCAGTACCTGGCATATAACGGGCTCTGAATAGCTGGTTTTAAATGAATAGACAAACTAGGCAGTATTTTTTTAAATGACATGAAAATCATACTTATACACATTATACATTAATGTGATAAAAGAGAAAAGCTTACCATGATTTTGCTGTTTTCTTCTTTATCCAGATATTGGTCACTAAACATGTGACACGAACCAAGCACTGCCAGCTTCCCACCTTGGTTCTGTCAGTGACAAGGCAGGGTCAGATACTCAGATCCCACCATGCACCGCATGCATCCTAGTCTCCAAACATTTGTCATCAGACTTATGTGAGCAACTGTCTCAGATACTGCTAAAGGTCAATTCTCATCAGGGTTTTAATAGCTCCATTCCAACCTGCCTCTCATTTTAGACACTTATGTATTCTTCTATTTGACTTTAACAAAAAGCATTGTGAATTGGTCCTATAGCATTTTCCCATTATTACTTAGCTTTTAATGAAGATCATAACCTTGGAGAAAAAAAAAATAAATCCAAAGATAATCTGTAGAGAGTTAAAGACATTTATGAGTACCATAAAACTGTATTTAACTTAAAGTTTCAAATGGAAAACTAAGCCATGAGCATGAAAAATTCACAAAAGAAATAATTGGTTAATAAGAAAAAATTTCAATATTCATAATTTTAAACTAATCAAAACAGTATTTTTGCCTATCCAATTAATAAATATGAAAAAATGACTAGAAACAGTGTTGGTCAGGTTTCAGTGAAATAAATTCTTTTACACACTGTTGCTGAAACTGTCAACATATGCAACAAAGCAGTCTGAAATACAAAAAAACTCTATGCACAATTTTATAGTCATAATCACAAAAAATTAGAAATAAATTCAAATGTTCAACCACAGAAAAATGATTAAGAATAATAGAACCTCCTCCAGTTGTTAAATTATGTATTAGAAAGGGTTTTCAGTAACGTGGGAAAATGCTTCTGTCATCACCTTGGTTAATAAGAAAGTATACCATAATTGTACAGCTATCCTAGTTTAAAGCCTGTGAGGCAAAAAACCAAAAATGAGGCACAAGCAGAAGTGGAGGAAGTGACTGAAACATCAGCCTGGGCTGCCTCAGAGCAGTGCAATGGGAGGCTTTCTTTCTTCCTCCTTCATCTCTGTATTTTTCAGTTTTTCTACAACGAGCATGTATTACTTTTGTAATGAGAAAAACAGTATAATGTTAAAAATGCAATCAGTTTTTTTATCAAGACCACATACAGGGAATAGGCACAGTTATAACAGCACTAGGAAAGAATTACACCGAAGCCAGAGATGTCAAGAGATATATATACAAATTCCATAAATAAAATAAAACAAAACTTGCACAACAAACTTTGACTTGTACCATGTTATGCAAATGCTTCATAGGAAAATAATGCTATTCCTATACCATAACCATTGAAAATAGGTCAGTTACTAAGAACAGGAAGTGAACTTGGTGGAATTTGGAGCTATGATTTGAATCTACATATGTAAGTAAATACAGGAAGAGTGAAGGAAGGACTTTTCCTTCTCACTACACTCACAGTTAGGCTTATATATTCTTTTCTTTAATATTATCTTCTTTTCCCCACCTCATTTATTTCAAATAGATTATAGATCTTCCTTTAGTCCTTTTATTCTGTCCTGACAGACATTCTACCATTGTCCTCAGCTTCAAGAGTATGTTTACTTATGGACAGATTTGCTCCTTCAATATGAACGAAGTCTATCAGTAAACCAAAGACCTAGAAAGGTTCATGATAACCTCAACGAAGGCAATGGCCCTGGGCAAGGAGGCAGAACCCCCCAGTGCTAGCCTGGCCCCGCTCCTGGTTTCCAGGAGGGTGGAGAGTCGCCCCTCTCTGGGATCACTGGTTCATCTCACAAACTTAGGAGTGATGGGCAACAACCTCTCTGAAAGATTATGTTTATATAGAAGGCCTGTGAGGAGGAGAAAATGGGCTTCAAATGGCTAGGCAATGGGGAGATGATAATCTTGTGAGTTCTAGACAAATCGCCACACTTAGCACAGAATTCTGAACCCAGCAGGTGCTCCATAAATATCCACTGATGAAGCCAGGTAAAATCTCTGTGCACAAACCAAACAATTATACTCCTAGTATTACACTACCAGAGGCCCCTAAAAATAGTGTCTCATTACTTTTGTGCTATAAACTGACAGTTTATGTAAACCAATTATTTCCATATCCAGAATCACTTAATAATATTTTACTCTAATTTTAAAGCAATATTTCCAGCCATTTGGGAGAGGCTAACTACCATAATAGGTATATGAATTTCATCTAAATATCATCTTTCAAACACAGCATAGACATTTATTTACTTCCTAATAAAATAAGGTCAGAGCTTTTAAATATGGGAAGGAAAGGTAATATCTTGGTCCCACAAAGGAAAAGAATTGTGAGGAACTAGGGACATCTAGGTCTCTGGAGAAAAACTGGGAGGTCAGCTGGTGAATTCGATGTCTCAGTGGACAGACGAAGGTGAATTCAGCAAAACATGAATTAAAAAGCAGTGGAGGGGCCGCCCGGTGGCGCAGCGGTTTAGTCCGCGCTTGGCAGCCCGGGGTTCGCTGGTTCGGATCCCGGGCGCCCGCCGACGCACTGCCTGTCAGCCATGCCGTGGCGGCGTCCCATATAAAGTAGAGGAAGATGGGCACAGATGTTAGCCCAGGGCCAGTCTTCCTCAGCAAAAAGGGGAGGATTGGCGACAAACGGTAGCTCAGGGCTGGTCTTCCCCACAAAAAAAAAAAAAAAAAAAAAAAAAAAGCAGTGGAAAAGTGGGGTCATAATGAGGAGGGCTGTGTCCTCTGGGACCACCTGTTCTCACATTTGTGGGGTCTAGGATGAGAACTAGACAAGTAGTCTTCTGATATGTTTTCCTGGGATAAACTGACACAACAGCAGCACGATTCCATGCTGTTTGTTAACTCAACCTTTCCCTGAATGGACTGATTGTGTGTGAGAGCCCGCAGTCATACCAAGGATGAAAAGTTATTTTAAGAGTTATAATCCAGGTAGCCTCATGCTACAATGGAAAAGCTTTGGATTTAGAATAATAAGAACTAGGTTTAGATCTTGACTCCATCAGTTACTGGACAATCCACTGTTTCCCCATAAGTAAAGTGGAGATAACTGAAATACTACTTCGTAGGACTGTTGTGAAGACCAATGAGAAAATATATGAAACCTCTCTGGGAACAGTAGTTTTTACTATTTAAATAATACGAATAACACATCCACCCGTATCTAGGAAAGGCTGTACCTTCGAGTGATAGAAAGCCAGAATGGGTCTGTTAAGCGGGAAACAGACAGAGCCTGTGGACAGAACAGCCACTGCTGGTTTCATGACACTCAATGTGGCACCAAAAGGATAGACAAAGGTGAGAGCTCTGTAAAAAATTAAATAAACATTCAAATTTAAAAAAACGAATAAAAAATTTTTAAGATAATCTCAATGTTTCTTCAGCAATTTACCATCAAACACAAATTTCCTCTAAGTTTTGGTTTCTTTTTTTTTTGTGTGTGTGTGTGTGAGGAAGACCAGCCCTGAGCTAACATCCATTGCCAATCCTCCTCTTTTTGCTGAGGAAGACCGGCCCTGGGCCAACATCCGTGCCCATCTTCCTCCACTATATATGGGACGCCACCACAGCATGGCTGACAAGCAGTGCATCAGCAGGCGCCCGGGATCCGAACCCGCGAACCCCGGGGTGCCAAGCGTGAACTAAACCGCTGCGCCACCAGGCCGGCCTCTAAGTTTTGGTTTCTTAACTTGAAAATTGGTATAACTCTAGCTGTAAGTTTAATAAAGCATTTTAAGAAATGTGAATGTAAATTAACAGAAAGTATAACTGGAAAAACTAAAGTAGCCCCTGTGGAGGGGGAGGAAGGAGAAGGGGCCTCATCTAAGAATGGAACTAGAGCTATACGTGAGCCTGCTCTGTATAATGATGTCTCAGAGGCAAACATCTTCCTCCTCTAAGAATTACCATCTGTCATTAGGAGGGTGTGTTACCAGTAGAGTGCTTACATGAACAGAGGCACACACTTACCCCACAGTGGATGCCTCTACACAGCCCTGCCTTGGAGTCCCTCCTCTACTCTCCACTGTCCTAACAAAGACTTCAAGTATCTAGAGTCAGTCTGCCGGACTTGGGGCAATGTACTCCTGGAAAGGGTGTGGGATGGTGGGGTCACCCGCACAGGAGGGGTTAGGATTTTACTGAAAGAATGATGGAGCTCTGCAGAGGTAGTTGTTTGAAGGAAGTGCTCTCAGAATGGAGAGAAACAGGAATCTTAAAACCAGAGCATACAGTTAGAAACTTGGGGCAGGGTCCGGGAAGGCAGGGGGAGGGCCCATGAGGAATCCCCGATAAAGATTTTATTTCCCCTTAGACAATAAGAAAATTCTTTTTAGCTTAAGTTTAAAATTATTTCCTTCCTGTGTCAGTTTTCCCATCCCTTCAGTAAAGTCTCATCTACCCCTTTTACAAACCACATGTGAATGAGTAAGATGAGCTGGGTGAAAAGTTTGGGAAAGAGCACACCTGGAAGAGGGAACAGATATGTAAAGGCCCTATGGTGAGAAGAAGCTTAGCATATTTAAGGAATTGAAACAAAGTCAGTGTGGTCACAGCAGGGAGAGAGAAGGGGAAAGGGACAAGATAAGAAATGAGGCGAAGTGAGAATCTGAGACTCCAATAGGCCAAGATAATCTGAGACTCCAATAGGACACAATATTTCAAAGCACGAAGCAGGACTGCTTATCCACATCTCAGAGCCTACTGGGGAGCTCTGCTGCTTTCAGAAGACGCAGGAAACAAAGAACCAGCCATCTGCCCTTCACTGCAATTACCAACAATACAACAGCAGGTAAGGTACTATGGCTTACACCTTGTAAGCTACAAGCACTTGCACAAGAATCACCTCACTGGAGTTTCCCAACAACTTGGAAAGACTAATATTGTCCCCATTACACAGACAGGGAAACAGAAGCTAAAAGTTACTTTGCCCTGGGTCACCCTGCAAGTAAGACATGAAATCAGAAACTTCTAACTCCTTCTAACTCCAAGTCCACAGTTCTTTTACCTACACCAACTGGAGGAGCTGACACAAAGCTCAAGAATTAGACTGTGATTCTTGAATGTCAAAACTGTGAACTCTATAAGTTCCCATACATTTCTCCTCTTTATGACTTCACCCTGGTTTCATACTAAGAAAGCCCTTCCCTACTCTGAGATTATACAATATTCACCTATATTTTCTTTTAGCACTTTTATGGTTTCATTTTTAATATTTAAATTTTTAATCCATCTGAAATATATTTTGGGATGTGGTCTGAAAATGGAAATGTTTTTCCAAATAGTTAGCCAAAATTATGCCATCCATTCCCCAATAATTTAAAACGTCACGGGCCCAGCCTGGGTGGCATACTGGTTAAGTTCACATGCTCCGCTTCAGTGGCCCAGGGTTGGCAGGTTCAGATCCCAGGCGCGGACCTATGCACCGCTCATCAAGCCATGCTGTGGCAGGTGTCCCATATACAAAATAGAGGAAGATGGGCACAGATGGTAGCTCAGGGCCAATCTTCCTCACCAAAAAAAAAAAGTCACTTTTACTATAAACTAATAACCCACACCTTCCATATATATTTTGAGTCTGATTCTAATTTTTAATTTATTTTTTACTAATTCTGCATTAATACCACATTATTTTAATTATTAGAGCTTTGTAATGTGCTTTAAGCAAATAGAAATGTTCAACTTCTATGGGGCAAAATACCCCAAGTACAAAGGTAAACTGGGAAAAATATTTGCAATACATGGAGGTCTTATAAATGAATAAGAAGAGACAAACCATCAAAAGAAAAATGGGCAAAAAGCAATGAACAGGAAATTCACAGAAGAAATACAATCAGTCATTGACTTTGAAGGCCATCCCACTCAATAATAATCAAAGAAATGCAAGTTAAAATGAAGAGATATCATTTTCACTAGAATACTCCATGCTGGCACGAGAGGAAAAAGAGGTGTGTTCACAGGGACTGTAAGTGCTACAAACTGCCTGGAGAGTGATTTGGCAATATATCACATTGGGCAATGCATTAACTAGAAGACCTTTGACCCAGAAATTCCAATGTTAATATCTAGCCTACTAAAATATTAGTGTGCACAAAAATTGTATGCACAAAGATGTTCACTTTGTGCTTTATTTATAGTAACAAATATAAAATTGTTGATAGCAACAATATGGGGCAGAAGTTAAGAGTACAGGCTCTGGAGCAGACTGTCTAGGTTTGAAACTAAGTTCTGACACTTACTAGTCAGGTGAGCTTGGGTAATTAACCTCTCTGTTATCTTGTCTATAACCTTATAGGACTGTTGTGAGGATTAAAGGAGGTAATATACGCCTGTCACATAGTAAGTGCTCAATAAATGTTAGGTGGCATTATTAAAGCAAAATATTACAAACTACCTAAATGTTCAATAATAGGAGATCGGTTAGATAAATTTGGATACATCCAGTTTTATCCAGTCGTTAAAACGATAAGGTACCTATCTATATTTTTACATATGAAAAAAATCTAGAAATCTAAATACCATACTGTTCAGACTGATTATCTTTGGGGAGAGGGACATGGATTCACAGTGGAGGACTTCTTTCTTCCTTTTGAACTGTGCAAACTGGTTTTTTGGTGAGAATTACTTTTGCAATCAAAATGAAAACTCTTCATTTTGAAAAAAAAACTCTTCAAAATGACAAATACATCCTCTTCAGGAGGCCTCAGAAAACACACTCACTGAGCATTGTTTCCACTGCTCTCTTCATCAATGATTCCAGGCACAGCCTTCCCTGCAGCTCGGCTAATTTCCCTTGAAGAAAAAAATTAAAATCTAGTAAACAAGAAAATTTAGGAGCTGCACACTACATGCATTAACAGAAGTATGAACTAGATGCAAGGACTTTGCAGACTTGTTCAAGATACAATTATTAAAAATTAAATAAAGGTACACGCACACACCTACTCCTACTCCTCTTTTGGGAAGCTTCCAAAACTTAACATGAAAATAATGATCAGTTCCTCTTTCTCGAGTCCTGAGGGAAGGGTCCATATACTAGACCCACATTCTCGTCCCGTGTTCTAGAGTCCGTATCGTCAGACCCAGCAGAGTGCCTGGCATATAGCAAGTTCAAGTGTGGAATGAATCCTTTTGATATAGGGAAAAGTTCACAGAGGGCACCTAATGTTGCCCCACTCGTGCATTCATCTCCCACCTCCCAAAGCTCCCAATTTATGTTTTAGGAACCAGTGAATCAGAAAAAACTAACTGCATCCCCAGCTCCAGGGGTAGAGAGTCTGAGCTAGCTATGCCGCCAGGGCATTCTATGCCCTCTGCCACAGTGACCAGTTTGGGATGGGCCTGTGGCCTAGCCCAGCTCAAACAGAGCAAACCTCAGGACTACTCTTGCTGGGAATGCTGGGACGCAGCATGCTCTCTCAACCTGGATGATGTGGCATGCATGAGTCTGGAAACTGTTAAACTATTCAGCCCACGCACACAGGACAGCAGAGCCAAGGGAACTGCAGAGAAATGGAACTGGAGGCCTGATGACATCAAGAATCTTTCAGTCAATCCATATCCAAAGCCTGCCCTTCTTCTGGGCTTTTCAATTACATGAATCAATAAAATCTCTTTATTGTTTAATCCCATTTGAATAGGGTTTTCTGTTGTTTGCTACTGAATGTATTCTGACTGACAAAAAGGTGAATATGGAGTAAGGTTTCAAAAGATGGGAAGAATATAATTTGATAGATGGGGAGTAATATTATAAAATAAATTATAATATAATAAGATAAAACAAAAAGACAAGAAAGTAAGAAGGGCCAGGGGAAAAATGTGTGAGAAGAGATGAGGGAAGACTCACGTAGAAAGTTGAATCATTTGAAAAGACATTTCTGCTTTCAACACGCTTACCTGTTCAAGACTCCATTGGAAACTAGAGCTTCTTTAGGATGGAAATACTTATAATATACATTTCTAACCACAGCATCTTTAAGGGGAAAAGAGAGGAAGGTGCATTTTACATAAGAGAAATAAGTTTGATATTTTAGACACATAAAACTCTGACCTGAAAGGAACCCCCAACTCTGTTCCAATCCCTCTCATTTAATACATGGAAGAAGCCTAGGCCCAGAAGGTTGAGGCTGCCGGCGAGGCCAGAATGCTACAGCATGCACCCCCACAGCCCAGGGCTTTTCCACTGTACTATTAGGCCCAGAGAGCTACAATATGAATAATAAATAGGAAATTACTGCCTCTACTAAAATAATAAATAAAAATAATTACCATTATTAACCATGATTCCATATTCTTCTAGGAGAAAGTTAATATTGGTGTCAAATCTGGATTCCCCACCCTCTCCTAGCATCACAAGGATATCTCCACCACCATCAAGGTATTTCTTCAGGACTTCAAACTACGCAAAGGAAAAAAACAATCTATGAATACACCCAAAGGACTTTTGTCCAAAATACTATAAACAAGACCTCAACTAGCTGAAAAATAAACACTTCAAATCTATAAAGGCATTCAATACAAATGTATATAATATAAAACTTACTCTCTATGTAAAATTTACAAGCTTGTCTTTAAGCATAAAGCTCCAAAATACTCAAACTGAATTGACATTTTCCAAGCTGGCTATCTGCACAGCAGACCAAGAATGGAAAACTATTAGCTAGCGGAAGCTCACAGGTCTCCAATCAGCAGCCTCCCTGGTCTCCACCTATTAGATGCCAGTTGTACCTACCCTCTCCAGACAACCAAAAATGTCTCCAGACAATGCCATATGTCCCCAGGGAAGGGGGATCAAAATCACCCCTGGTTGAGAACTGTTGATCTAGACCATAGCTTCTCCTCACTGCCAGCCAGGGATACCAGGATGAAGGCATTTCATACCACGCCCAAGGAGGAATCCTGTTCAAGTCACTCACCAATCAAGCCTTAGTGAGAAATGCATGTTGTTGGCTTATCTCTTGGGGAGCTCTCTCTTGCTTTCATAAAGCTGGGGAGGGAAGAAAACTCTAGGACTGATCTTGTTGACCCAGCCTGAGAAAACCTGGGATAGACAGTCTAGACCAATAGCCTCTCAACTTTCTTAAGTATCCCTTCAGAAAAAATTTGAACATGCACTCCAATATGTATATAAAGTATGTATTTATATAATTATGAAACATACTCCCCAAAAGGAAAATTTTTAAGGATAATAAAGATATGAATATTAAATACAATTTCCTTCTGGCACCCCAGTGGTTCATCACACGCCTCCTACTGTGGAAACCACTGGTGCAGCACGGACCAGTGCTGCTACAGCACGGCCCCTTTTGCTCTTGCACATTCCCTAGATTTCCTTCTCGTCCCCAACCCCCTAAATATAAAAAACATAGCGCAACAATTAACACCATCAAGAGGGCTTGCTCCCAAATGAGACAAAGCTTCACAGATCCTGGACTCTGTGCAATAGCTGTCCTGTTCATGGTGATTCTATATATTTAGCCTTTGTTTCAAAATGTTAAATATAAAAAATGTTCTAGTGTATGCATGCTCAAGCATTAACAAACTGAAATATACATATTCTTCTAGTGTACATATGACCAAACATTTACACTTTGAAACATACATATGATTTTATAAATCATCTTCCTTTAATTTCTTTACATGACAATTAGGACACTGACTTTTTTTTAAATGGCAGGGGGTTATATTATCAATTCAGGGTAATAAAGGTGGCATGTATAATACAGATGGATGTTGGTCTGACCGAGTTGCAAAGCAGGGTCGGGGCCAGCTGGAGGTAACTGAGTACCACCACCAAGCAAGTGTGATGAGCCAATGTGGCTGACAGGGGAAATGTGAAGACTCTGAATTCAGCCTCGTTTCTAGCTTGATTCTAGCATCTAATATCAAACATATGATGTCTGTTCTGTCACAGAAGTTTCTAGAGGACAACATCAAAGAGGGATCATATAGTCCCTGAGGGGTGAACTGACCCCTTTACTAGTCCTAAGAGGCCAGGAGCAATAACGAGGAAAGCAGGGATCCCCGCCCTAGAGGAAGACCTCTGCTGACCACTAGGATCAGCCCAGTGGAAGAATAAAAACACAAAGGAATACTGGTTTTTAGAAAGAAGCTAAAAGCTTTTCTCCCCTTCCTTCCTACCTCACTCCAACTCTAGACAGAAGGTGTGGTGCCAGGGACTGGTCTAGTGAGAGGACATTTTATTAGGCTAATTTAGCTCTTTGGAACTAAATCTGCCTCTCAAAGAACTCCCATATTTTGGAAGTCACCACCTTCCATCTGAGAGCTTTAAGTAAGACTTCGCCTGGCACCCATCCCCTCTTAGGAAAAAGGCCAGGCACTGCTCTCTGAATCTCCCTCTGGATGCTCTCACTTTCTTGAGGCTGCGCCCTGTCAAAGACCTGGTCACCTCTCTCTTCGCTTCCCTAAGTGGAGAAGGGAGTTGGGGGGTGGGGGAGAAACTATCTTGGGGTGTGAAGCCAAAGCCCAACAAGTAGTAAAGCATTCCTGCAGGCCACTGCCTGCTGTGTATACATCTCCCTCAGGATCTCACTGGGTAGGGGTAGCTGGTCACCTCCACATTCCCAATAGTAATTCCTACTCCTTCTCTCAATTAACCTGATCAAACACTTACGCCTCTCTCCATGCCCTTCCCAGATGAGAAGGCGGCCTTGCAATCAGGTTGAGAAAAAAAAAGACAATAGAAATGCTCCCCTGTGGACCTCCGCCCCCTGGCCTCACCCAAAGTAAGAGCAGGACACCTTGGACTGCCTCAGTCTAAGGACTGCACTGGCCCCACTCTGCCTCGACCTCCCTACCCCCCACGACTCTCTGAAAACCAAGACACTTCCAAGTTTCGGTGAGAAAGGCTCTTGCTTTATTCTGGGTTTTTTGTTTTTTAATTGCGGTAAAATACACATAACATAAAATTTACCATCTTAAGCATTTTTAAGGGTACAGTTCAGTAGTGTTAAGTACGTTCACACTGCTGTGCAACCAACGTCCAGAATTCATTGCAAAACTAAAATTCTACACCCATTAAACAACAACTCTCCCTTTCCCTCCTCCCTCTATCACCTGGAAACTACCATTCTAACTTTCCCTCTATGAATCTGACTACTCTAGGTACATCATATAAATAGAATCATACAGTATTTTCCTTTTTGTGACTGGCTTATTTCATTTAGCTTGTCTTTAAGCAAGCTCATCCATGTTGTAGCATGTATCAGAATTACCTTTCTTTTTAAGGCTGAATAATAATTCATTGTATGTAAATACCACATTTTGTTTCTCCATTCATCTGCTGGTGGACACTTGGGTTGCTTCCACCTTTTGGCTATCATGAATAGTGCTGCTATAAACGTGGGTGTGCAAATATCTTTTCGAGATCCTGCTTTCAATACTTTTGGATACATATCCAGAAGTGGGATTGCTGGATACGATAATTCTATTTTTAATTTTTTGAGGAACCACCATACTGTTTCCCATAGTGGCTGCATGATTTTACATTCCCACCAACAGTGCACAAGGGCTCCAATTTCTCCACATCTTTGCCAACTCTTGTTATTTATGTTCTGGATTTTACACTGATCACTCTTTGTCTATTCCATGAAACAGAATAAAAAACAGCTTAATTTTAAATGGAATTTTCCTATTTTCAAAGCAAAAATATGGCAAAGAAGTATGGCTAATATTTAATTAGTGTGCACTATGTGTCTGGTATTTTACATGCATTATCTCAGTGAATCATCACAGCTACTCCATGATGAAGTGATTACCTTAAGGCCACACAGTAAGTGCTGAAGAGGGATTTAAATCCAGGATTTCAGAGTCCATGCTCCTAACTATCTCAACGTATTTCTTCTTTATGGATATTCCTTACCTCAGCTGCAGTAAATTTTTCCCGTGGCCCAGCTGTAATCCACAGTTTCACCCCAATTAGCTTCTCAGGTGTGATTTCATCTTTTAAGCTAGAAATATGATTTTAAAAGCAAGTGTCAGATTCATAATTTAAGACAATTTATGAATTACTTTAGCATCTAGACTGTATGGAACCAGAGGCTCCCCAGGCCCAGCAATGAAGGGATTTAGAGGTACTGGCTCAGCCTTTCTTCCAAAGTGAGAATCCCTTCTGTAGGCCTGCTGGAGAGTCATCAGCCTCTGCTCAAATACTTCTTATAAGCCAGGGTGTACAAATTAAACCATGCTAGAGCATAAAGGCTCCTCCAACTACTAATTCAATCAGCTCTACCATTAGCTTGTATGACTACCTATCTTTACCCATTAAGAAAAACCATGCACTGCAGAAATACCAAATTGAATTTGCAGTCCGAAACACAAGGGACAAGAAACAAAGGAAATGCAAAAGAACCAGAAGATGAACAATAAAATAGCAACATTAAACCCTCATATATCAATAATCACTCTAAATGTAAATGGATTGAATTCTCCAATCAAAAGACACAGAGTGGCGGGATGGATTAAAAACCAAGATCCAACAATCTGCTGCCTCCAGGAAACACATCTCAGCTCTAAAGACAAACACAGACTCAAAATAAAAGGATGGAAAACAATACTCCAAGCTAATGGCAAACAAAAGAAAGCAGGAGTAGCCATACTTATATCAGACAAAGTAGACTTCAAGATAAAAAAGGTAATGAGAGACAAAGAAGGGCAATATATAATGATAAAAGGGACACTTCACCAAGAAGACATAACACTTATAAATATCTATGCACCCAACACAGGAGCACCAAAGTACATAAAACAACTGCTAAAAAACCTTAAAGGAGATATTAACAATAACACAATAATAGTAGGGGATCTTAACACCCCCCTTACATCAATGGATAGATCATCCAGACAAAAAGTCAATAAGGAAATAATGGACTTAAACGAAAAACTAGATGCAATGGACTTAATAGATATATACAGAGCACTCCACCCAAAAAAAGCAGAGTACACATTCTTCTCAAGTGCACATGGAACATTCTCAAGGATAGACCATATATTAGGAAACAAGGCAAACCTCTATAAATTTAAGAAGATTGAAATCATTACAAGCATCTTTTCTGATCATAATGCTGTGAAACTAGAAATCAACTGCAAGGAAAAAACTAGGAAAGGGACAAAGATGTGGAGACTAAACAACATGCTACTCAACAACCAATGGGTCGTTGATGAAATTAAAGGAGAAATCAAAAGCTATCTGGAGACAAATGAAAAGGAAAATACACCATACCAACTCATATGGGATGCAGCAAAAGCAGTCCTGAGAGGGAAATTCATAGCAATACAAGCTCACCATAACAAACAAGAAAAATCCCAAATAAATAACCTTAAATTGCACCTAACAGAGTTGGAAAAAGAAGAACAGACAAAGCCCCGAATCAGCAGAAGGAGGGAAATAATAAAAATCAGAGCAGAAATAAATGAAATTGAAACCAAAAAAACAGTAGAAAGGATCAATGAAACAAAGAGCTGGTTCTTTGAGAAGATAAATAAAATTGACAAACCCTTAGCCAGACTCACTAAGAAAAAATGGGAGAAGACTCAAATAAATAAAATTAGAAATGAAAGAGGAGAAATTACAACAGACACCACAGAAATACAAGCGATTATTAGGGAATACTATGAAAAACTTTACGCCAACAAATTGGACAACCTAGAGGAAATGGACAAATTCTTGGACGCGTACAACCTCCCAAAACTGAATCAAGAAGAAATAGAGAATCTGAACAGACCAATCACAAGTAAAGAGATTAAAACAGTCATCAAAAACCTCCCAAAAAATAAAAGCCCAGGACCAGATGGCTTCCCTGGAGAATTTTATCAAACGTTCAAAGAAGATTTAGCACCTATCCTTCTCAAACTATTCCAAAAAATAGAGGAAGCTGGAATATTTCCCAACACATTCTATGAGGCCAACATCACGCTGATACCAAAGCCAGACAAGGACAATACAAGGAAGGAAAACTACAGGCCAATATCGCTGATGAACATAGACGCAAAAATCCTCAACAAAATATTGGCAAACCGAATACAGCAACACATCAAAAAGATCATACACCACGATCAAGTGGGATTTATACCAGGGACACAGGGATGGTTCAACATCCGCAAATCAATCAACGTGATACACCACATTAACAAAATGAAGAATAAAAACCACATGATCATCTCAATTGATGCAGAGAAGGCATTCGACAAGATCCAGCATCCATTTATGATAAAAACTCTCAACAAAATGGGTATAGAAGGAAAGTACCTCAACATAATAAGGGCCATATATGACAAACCTACAGCAAACATCCTACTCAACGGGGAAAAACTGAAAGCCATTCCTTTGAGGACAGGAACAAGACAAGGCTGCCCACTCTCACCGCTCTTATTCAACATAGTACTGGAAGTTCTGGCCAGAGCAATTAGGCAAGAAAAAGGAATAAAAGGACTCCAAATAGGCAATGAAGAAGTGAAACTCTCACTATTTGCAGACGACATGATCCTATACATAGAAAACCCCAAAAATTCCATCGGAAAGCTACTAGAAACAATCAACAACTACAGTAAAGTGGCAGGGTATAAAATCAACTTACAAAAATCAATTGCATTTCTATACACTAACGATGAAAAAACAGAAAGAGAACTCAAAAAGACAATCCCATTTACAATTGCAACAAAGAGAATAAAATATCTGGGAATAAATTTAACCAAGGAGGTCAAAGACCTATACAATGAAAACTATAAGACACTATTGAAAGAAATCGAGGAGGACATAAAGAAATGGAAAAATATTCCATGCACATGGATTGGAAGAATAAATATAGTTAAAATGTCCATTCTACCTAAAGCAGTCTACAGATCCAATGCAATCCCAATCAGAATCCCAATGTCATTCTTCACGGTAATAGAACAAAAACTACTGAAATTCGTATGGGGCAACAAAAGAGCCCGAATAGCTAAAGCAATTCTGAAAAAAAAAGAACAAAGCTGGAGGCATCACAATCCCTGATTTCAAAATATACTATAAAGCTACAGTAATCAAAACAGCATGGTACTGGTACAAGAATAGACACACAGATCAATGGAACAGAATTGAAAGCCCAGAACTAAAACCACACACCTATGGACAGCTAATCTTCGACAAAGGAGCAAAGAACATACAATGGAGAGAGGGAAGTCTCTTCAATAAATGGTGCTGGGAAAATTGGACAGCAACATGCAAAAGAATGAAAGTAGACCATCTCCTATCGCCATATACAAAAATCAATTCAAAATGGATCAAGGACCTGAAGTGAGACCTGAAACTATAAAACTCCTGGAAGAAAATATAGGCAGTACACTAATTGCGATTGGACATAAAGGGATCCTTTCAGATTCCATGTCTACCCAGACAAGGGAAACAAAAGAAAAAATAAACAAGTGGGACCTCATCAGACTAAAGAGCTTCTACAAGGCAAATGAAACCAGGATCAAAATGAATAAACAACCCACCAGCTGGGAGAAAATATTTGCAAATCGTTTGTCTGACAAGGGATTAATCTCAGTAATATACAAAGATCTCATACAACTGAGCAACAAAAAAACAAACAACCCGATCAAAAAATGGGCAGAGGATATGAACAGACATTTTTCCAAGGAAGAGATCCAGATGGCCAATAGACACATGAAAAGATGTTCAACATCACTAATCATCAGGGAAATGCAAATCAAAACTACACTGAGATATCACCTTACACCGGTTAGAATGGCTATAATCACCAACACAAAAAACAACAAATGCTGGAGAGGTTGTGGAGAAACAGGGACCCTCATTCACTGCTGGTGGGAATGCAAACTGGTGCAGCCTCTATGGAAAACAGTATGGAGAGTCCTCAAAAAATTGAAAATAGAAATACCGTATGATCCAGCAATACCACTCTTGGGCATCTACCCAATGGACGTGAAATCAACCATCACAAGAGGCGTATGCACCCCTATGTTCATTGCAGCATTATTCACTATAGCCAAGAAGTGGAAGCAACCCAAGTGTCCCTCAACTGAAGATTGGTTAAAGAAGATGTGGTATATACATACAATGGAATACTACTCAGCCATAAGAAAAGACACAATTGTCCCATTTGCAACAACATGGAAGGACCTAGAGGGTATTATGTTAAGTGAAATAAGCCAGAGAGAGAAGGACAGACACTGCATAAACTCACTCATATATGGAATATAAGTGAACACACGGACAGAGAGAACTGATTGGTGGTTACCAAGGGGAAGGGGGGTGGGGGGGGCACAAGGGGTGAAGGGTTACATCCACAAGGTGACGGACAAACAAGAATGTACAACTAAAACCCCACAGTGTTATAAACTAAGACATCAATAAAAAAAAAAAAAAAAAAAGTTAAATGAGGTCATATGGGCAGGGCCCTAATCCAGTAGGACCGATGTCCTTATAAGAGGAAGAGACACCAGGGATGCACACACAGAAAGGCCGTATGAAGACACAGCAAGAAGGTGGCCATCTGCAAGCCAAGAAGAGAGGCCTCCGGAGAAACCAACTCTGCCAACACCTTGATGTTGAATTTCCAGCCTCCAAAGCTGTGAGGAAATAAACTTCTGTTGTTTAAGCCATCTAAAAAAAAAAAAAAAAGAAAAACCATGCACACACACACACACGTACAGACAGTCTCATTTTTCCTTTCCCTAAACTGAAGTATTGACCCAAGTTAAAATATGGAGAAAGCCTCGGGGCCGCCCGGTGGCGCAGCGGTTGAGTCCGCGCTTGGCAGCCCGGGATTCGCGAGTTCGGATCCCGGGCGCCCGCCGACGCACTGCTTGTCAGCCATGCCATGGCGGCGTCCCATATAAAAGTGGAGGAAGATGGGCACGGATGTTAGCCCAGGGCCAGTCTTCCTCAGCAAAAAGGGGAGGATCGGCGACGGATGTTAGCTCAGGGCTGGTCTTCCTCACAAAAAAAAAAAAAAAATTATAAAAAAAAAAATATGGAGAAAGCCTCTAATCTCTTAAAAAGTTGGATATGCATAATTAGAATAATTTTTTGATTTGTGATTTGGAGGACAACTTAATAATATGCTACCTGCCACTTTTCGAAAGAGATGTTTTAATAATTTATTTACCTCTGAATGATCTTTAAATTGAGCTCCTCCCACCAGAACAATCTATCTTACATAAGAAAACAGAGACTTTTCAGTGTTACCAGCAGGCTATTATTATCACTTAGAAGGGAAAACAATACACACAGTCACCTCTGAATCTTCCAATTACTCCGAAGTCTTTTCTGCATGGATTTATAGCCATTGTTGGTAGTAAATACTTCCTTTTTGTATGCATTGAAAAGAATGGTGCTCCGAAGCTCTTTCTCCATGGTTACCTTATGGAAAAAAGAAAGGATCAGAAAAAGGGAAAGAATAAACAATATTTCAAAAGGAAGACCCCAAAAGGAATAGTCTATTTGTTCTAATCTATCAAGAAAGGGTATACAACTGCAATCTAACTGTGAAATCCCTACAATTCTCAAAGGTCAAGAGTGAAATGAATAATCACAGGTGCAGAAACCTAAGGCCAACCCTGGCTTTTACCTCCTGTCTCTTGCCCTGGCCTTTCTACCAGCCAGTCCCATGGCCCTGCCCTGCCATCACCTACCCTTGTGGGGAGACCATGTTTCCAGCCTGATTCCTCACTGCTAACTACTGTTAAGTGTAGGATATAGTCTTCTAGATTCTTTTTATACATATGTTAATGTGTAGTTTTATTTAGGATGTAGGATCTTACCATATGCTCTACTCTGCAACACACTATTTTCACCTAACCTTGCACCTTTCACATCTTTCCATGTCAGTACATATGGATCTACCATATTTTTTTAAACCGCTGCACAATATTCCATTTAATGCATGTACCATAATTGATTTAACCAGTCATATACTGATTGGCATGTTTTCTCAAAATTTTTGCTAGTAAAACAATGCTACAAATATCATCCTTGAACATTTTGTGCACTTTGCATATTTGTAGAATAAATTCCTACCTGTTGAAGAGCTAAGTAATTATTTCCAAATTGCCCTCCAAAAACTTGTTACTTTCACTCACACTAATACATTTCTGTTTCTACACAATCCTACTTCCATTCTTTTTCATCTTTGCTAATAGGACAGGCCAAAAAAAATCCCCTCATCACTGTTTTAATTTGCACTTTGAAATTAGTGAGATGGTCACCTTTTGCTGTCTATATTGGCCACTTGTATTTCTTTTGACTTTCTTGTTCACATGCTCTAATCATTTTCCTACTAGGTTTAATATTTTTCTAATTGCTCATTAAACAAATACTTCCAGGGGCCATCCTGGTGGTGTAGCAGTTAAGTCCGTGCTCTCCCCTTCAGCGGCCAGGGGTTCACAGGTTCGGATATCGGGTGTGGACAGATGCATCACCTGTCAAGCCCCCCTATGGCGGCATCCCATATAAAGTAGAGGAAGACGGGCACGGATGTTAGCCCAGGGCCAGTCTTCCTCAGCAAAAAGAGGAGGATTGGTAACAGATATTAGCTCAGGGCTAGTCTTCCTCACACACACACATACACACACACGCACACCCCCTCCCAAATACTTCCATAAGTTTATTTTTCTTTAGATTTAACGTCTGGTGGCTTTTTTGGTTTGGTTTGGTTGAATTTTGCAGGCCATACAAAAGGTTTTAAATTTATAGAGTCAAAAGTATTAATCTTTTGCTTTCTAGCTTCTGGACTGCATGACATATTTGGAAGAGTTTTTGCCATGCTAAGATTATAAATACATTCAGCAATGCTTTTTTCCAGTAGTTTGTGATGTGATTTTTTTAAGATTTAAATTTTGGTCCACTTGGAATTTATTCTGGTGCTCTAATTGAACTTGGTTATTGTTCTTTTTAAATTACTAGAAAGCTGCCCGACACTAATCCATCCTTTCAGTGCCGATTTGAAATACCACCTTGACTATATAATAAATGCCTATAACTATTTAGATCTTACTCTGAATTCTATTATATTCTATCTGCCTGCAAGTGCCTGCTTAGTTCCATACTATTTTAATTACTACAGCTTTATAATAAGTCATATCTGGTGGTGTTTAAAGGCTAATCCCCCTTGTGATCATTAATATTTAGAAGTTTCCTGGATAGTCTTACATATTTATTCTTCCAGTTGAGCTTTAAAAATCACTGTGTCCTGTTAAAAAAAAAATCCCCCATGATCCCACCACAGCTATCTTTTCATGTTCCATTCCATCCCTGTGCATGCTTGTTTTCACAACGTGTACATACAATATCGTATCCTGCTTTCTCCAGTTTTCTGAAAGAAAAGTCCTCGTGATTAGATTACTGATTGCACGATCTATTGCATGATTATGCCATAATAAACTCAACTGCCTTCATGGGCATCTTTTCAACTTTTTGCCCTCATAGATACCACCGCAATTTACATATTTCTGCTTTTATCATTGATTATTTTTGCCGTAGGTCGAGGATCCGGGCCTGTATCTCCGCCGCCGGTTCGATTTACCCCAGCGGACCTCGGTTCTCCCTAAGACTGGCTAAGAGGCCCCGAGGACAGTCCGGCGAGGCCCTCGCCAGCTCCCTGCCGCCTCAACGCCCCGGCCGGCCCGTCAGCGTCGGAGCCCTTCTTACCTGAGGCCCAGTGACCACCATCTTCACCTGACGCCGCCCGGCATCCCGGCCAGGTATCTCCGGCCGCTTAGCAACCGGGGAGGCGAAGCGGCGCGCCGGGAAGGCGTGGACCAGGGCGTGGAGCTACCTGACGTGATGACGACAGAACGGAAGACGCCATTGCGCCTCGGGCGACAGGGGCGGTGGTGGCTAGGGGGCGGGGCTAACGTGGGACTGTACCATTATGTTGGATGAGCGGTTAATCCAAACAGAACGTGGCTTAATTTAGGCCAAACATAAGCCCATTTCATTTTCTCCTTTAATATCAAGTATCATTATTAAAGACTGATAAGAATGGTAGGGCCCAAGGGCCCACACTTGGCTCCACCCCGAGGGAGGAGAGGAGAGAGGGCTTCCGGCGGGGTTGGGGAACGCCCCAGCCTCGATCCCGACAGCGCAGGCGCAGAGCGGCCGGGCCGGCGGAGGGCGGGGCGGGGCTTCGCCGCTGGGACCCTGGGGCGGGGTGGGGCCGTTAGGCTCGCGGGACTGGCGGCCTGATACGTGATGGGGAAGGCCCTGGGCGCTCTGGAAGGCCAGGAAGACTTCCCGGAGGAGGGTGGGCAGGTTTAGTGGTGAGGACGGTAACAGGAGATAGTTCTTTCTCTAGGATTAGCCCCGCATCTCTGAGAGCCACAGTGCCAGGCCCAGGAGATGGTGGTGAACCCGCCCTCCAGGCGTCCCCAGGTAAAAAGTAAAAGTATAAACTGCATGAAGGGAGCTATGAGGGGCAGGAGCTGGGCAGAAAGACGCCCTAATGAGCAGAGATGTGAAAGAAGAGTGCTATTTCACTAAGGCAAGGGCTGGGGAAGGGCTTTCTGGGCAGAAGGAACTGCTTATGCGAAATAGCCATCGCCACGTACAGGTTGCCCTGCCACCGCAGTGAAAATGAGAAACCAGGCGCCAGTAACCACAAACAGGCCACCTTTCTCCCAGGCGAGCCCTCCGGGCCTGCCCTAGGAGGGTGTGGACTTGTGGGCAATGCTGCCACCTCGCTGGCTCAAACCCTGGAGAGCAGAGACACGTGATGGTCTTGATTTACATTTATGTTTGTTACCATCTTCAACATGTAGACAGTAGTAGGAGCTTTAGGATCTTAAAACACACACACAACTCTTGTTGCCGTTTCACAATTACTGTCACTGCAAAGTTAAACAGTGGAGAAGAGGATGATTGTGAATTCTCTTTCTGGGGAGGCTGCATTTTGGTGCAAAAGTGGATGAATACAGTCAGCGGTTAGGTATAAAAATGGAAGTTATGTTATTCCCACTGCAGAGAGTAGGCTGTGCCACCTGAGGTGTTGGGACAGATCCTGGGATCCTTCTGCCTGATGTGCAGTCAGCGTTTGCTAGAAGACCAAGAGTCCCTGCCCAGAGCACTTCTCCCACTGTTGGAGGTTGTAGAAAGAGCAAGTGTTTTAGAATCAGCTGCCAAGTTCAATTCCTGGCTGTGCCTTGTACCACAGCCTGGGTGACCTTGGGCAAGTTGTTTAATATCTCTGAGGGAATGTTTCTTATCTGTAAAGTGAGGTTAATGATTTCTAAATGCTAGCGTACTGTGAGGATTGTAGATAATGCATATGAAACTCAGAATGTGCTCAGTAAGCATGGGCATAGCATGATCATAGCATAGTTTTTCTTCATTTTTATTTTCTATCCTGGTGAAAATTTTGTGATCTTACAGTCTTAGAACAGATAGAACCACTTTGTGTTTTACAGTCCATAGTGGGTTGTGTACTTTTAACAATACTATCATGCTTCTGACAATTACACTCTCTTGCTTTTTGCTTTGGGAAGTTGGGGGAATTTTGGCCTCTCCATCATCATGTTCCACATTTTTCAATTAACAGACAGAGTGTTTCTTTCAGAGTTCTCAGCACATGTCAAAGGGTAACAGTAGCTCTTCCTACCCAGTTTCGATATCCAATAGCTCAGTGTCAGTGTCATTGGTATGTTTTCCATGGTCTTCCAGCTTCATCCCCTGTAATTCCTGGGGCAGGGGCTGGGTAAACAAAAATGGAAGGAAAGAGTGGGAATGAGTTAACAGGAAAAGGCAATAAAATCCCCAGCACACACTGATGTTAAGAAAGTTCCCCTCTTGTCCACAAACCTGAAAGCTAATAAGACCACCTGAATTAGGTGATGAACACACGTTTGTGAAGAAGAAACCACTTTTCCCTGAAATAAGGCAGCATGATCCATCCTACAAGGGCATGTCGTCCTGAATTCGTGAGGTGTGACGTGCACACATTCTGTCCTTTCAGAACTACTTTTAGAAATGACTAATCTTGAACACACGGAACTCCATAGATGGCTAGGAAGCTAAGCCTGCACCAGCCTCCAGCCCTGTCCAAGGCCTGAGCTCCCCATGGCCTTAGAGCTGCCAAACATACTGGGGCATGTGAGGTGGGCACAGCATGAACGTGGCAGCCAGGCTCAGAGCATGAGCGTCCAGCTGAATGTCTCCCCTTCAAGACCCCATTTCCTACCACCTAGCTTGTTCCAGCCAATTCCTAACTTGGCCCTCGTTAGATATTTTGACAGTCATTCTGCTTGGACCTAACAGCCAGAGTGAGAGGCAGACCAGCACAAAGGTTACATGTGAGAGCTTCTATGGCTCCAGTTTCTAGCTCTGGCTTTTATAGCTATGTGACCTTCAGGCAAGAAACAACTTCTCTGAACCTATAAAAAGGGGATAGTAATAGTTCCACAGCTACCACTTGAAAGAGAGCTCCCAGTCTCTCCCTTGAGTCAAAATCTGGCACAGGTGCATCCCTGGGCCACATGCCTGGCCTTAGCTGCAGGGGAGGCTGGGAAAGTCAGTATCTTAGCATTTTCAGCTCCACTGTAAGTGGAGATAGTTATTACCCCTCATCAAGGCTCATAAAGTAGGAGAGTCCCTGAATATAGGAAGGGATTCAGATGCCAGGCAGACAAATCTAATAACAAAAGTCCAGTACCAGCCACAACAAAGAAAGACACCATCAACATAGAAAAATAAGAGGGTGTTGGGTGATACCTGATAGGCTTGTTACATCTATATCATTTTACACAAAATCCAACCACCAAGAGGCCCTCTGGGAAGGAGGTGCTGGCTGTCTATCCCACATATTCCCTTTCTCCATTAAGGTTAGAATCCCTGTGTAATCAGGGGTAGTAATGTGCTCAGCTAATAAGACACACATCCTGGCCTCCATTACAGTAGGGTGGGTGGCTAGCGAGATGGAAGGCGAAGTCGGTGGGTGGGTGGGGCTTCTGGGGGAGCTCTATAAAGGTGCCCTTTTGCTCTTCCTGTTTTCCTCCTTTTTCCCTGCCTAGGACACAGAGGCAGTGGCTAGAGCTCCAGTAACCATCTTGTGATAATGTAGCAGTCCTAATATTGGAAGCCATTTGCCAAGGATGGCAGTGCAGAATGACACAAAGCCTCCGAGTATCTGATAACCTGTGGGACCAGCCATAGACCACTAACACCATCCTTCTTTTATGTGTGGGGGAAAATAATCAGTAAGCCGTTGTTACTTTGAGTCTTTGTTACTAGCGGCTGAAGGTAATTGCTTATGGATACCAGCTGTCTTCACTGGTTTTGCAGGTGCTTCTCCTCTAGCAATCCAAGATGGCATCATCCTCTGGTGCATAGGAAAATCCCAGGAATGCACTTGAGACCCCAGAGCTACTGGCCATCGTGTCAGGAGTGCAGCCAATGGACGTTGACACAGCTTCCTGGGTGAACTCTGGGTCAAAGTGTTTCAAGTCAGCAGGTCCTGCCTGTGAATATAAGCCAACGATGAGAAGGGAACACGGGTCAGAGCTGCCAAAGGAACCCACAAGCCCTGAGAGGGATGTTAGGCCTCCCCTCTGAGTGCCTTGTGGACGCGCTTACTTAACTGTCACACACCCATGCATTCACACTAGTCATTTTATTCCATGAGGACCACTGACTACATGTCAATTCCCCTAACCCCCTCACACCCTGCCTGCTTCACACCAACCCTCAGACAAGTCTAGTCAACATACACTGACTGACTGCCTACCAGGCACTGTTCATGGCACTGGGAATACAGGAGAAAAAAACCAAGAGAGCCCCTGCTCTCATGGAGCTTATATTATGCAGGGGTAGGAGGGTTGATAATAACCATGTACACAAATAGACAATTTCAGGTGTTGATAGGTGTTATGAAGAAGACAAAATAGGGTAATATAGTAGAGAGTGACTGGGCTTTAGTTATTTGCGGGGAAGACCTGTGTGGGAGACTGCCAAAATGGTAACAAATCCTCCATTTCCCATCCAGAAGTTGAGTCTATTTCTCCATCCCTTTAATATGTGTTATCCATGTGACTTTCATAGGCCAATGGGACGTTACCAGATGTGACACGAGCAGAGGCTTGAAAACTGCACATTGGGAGTTGTTCTCTCCTGCTGCACGTGGAACCCTAAGGTCACCATGTGAACAAGCCAGGCTAGCCTGATGGAGTATGAGAGGCCTCATGAGGGAGACTCCAGTTGCCCCAGCTGCTGGCCAATGGCCAGACATGTGAGTGAGGCAATTCTAGATCATGAGCTGCCAGCTGATCTGCTAGCTGACCACTGACATAGAGCCCAGCAGAGAGTAAAAGGCTAAGAGGGATGTTAGCCTGACCTGGCCTGACCCAGCTGACCCAAAATACCACCCAGCCGAACCATGGAATTGGAATGAAAAAAAATTGTTTTAAGCCACCTAGTTTGGAGGTGGCTTGTTATGCAGCAAGAGCTAACTGAGACAACCTCTCTGTGGAGGAGGCACAGTCTGTGGAGAAGGCTGGGTCACCTGGGTTTACTGAAGTAAGCAAGTGGGCAAGTGGAAGGGTCTGCAGGTCTGCTTTGCTATACAAGCCTTAGGCTGCGGAACCAAACAGACCGTGGTTTCCAGCTTCTCAAAAAGGCCACAGGGAGCCAGCCCAGTGGCATAGCGGTTAAGTTCACGTGCTCCGCTTCTGGTGGCCTGGGGTTCGCAGGTTCGGATCCCAGGCGTAGACAGACGCACCGCTTATCAAGCCATGGTGTGGTGGCGTCCCATATAAAGTAGAGGAAGATGGGCACGGATGTTAGCCCAGGGCCAATCTTCCTCAGCAAAAAGAGGAGGATTGGCAATGGATGTTAGCTCAGGGCTGGTCTTCCTCACACACACACACACAAAAAGGCCACAGGGCACCGTGGTCCCAGCTCAGGGCTCAGAGTTCCAAGACCAGAATGTGAATCCTGGCCCTGGCCCTTGTCAGCTGTGTGGCCCTAGACAAGGCAGGTATTTTCTGTTTTTCACAAATGAAGACACTGATGCTAAAGAAACTTATTCAAGCCCTCACAAGTGGTACATGACAGACCCAGGAATGCACCCCCAGTATGTCTCACTCTAAAGTCCAGGCATTGCACTCTTTACTTCCCTGTCTAGTATTTTTTGTATTAATCTCTCTCCAGGGTGTATGTTCAATATTATTCTCAGGGTCTTTTTTAAATTCCCCAGATATGGAAACTTTTCAGATGCCTAGACTGAGTGTATCCTATCTGACGACTGTCGTCAAGAATCTGGTCCTCAAAGACACGTTCTTGAGCAGGAAGTTCACCAGAGGAATGACGGAAACAGCGAGTGAACATTGGCAGTGTTTAGTGTATGCACACTACTTGGATGGAGGGGGCTTGACATGGCTTGACACTTCACAGGTGACCAAGAGAACCTCAAATGGGACTCCTTTTACTCATACTACCACTGCTAATGGCCATTTACAAACTAACCACCTTCACTATAAATCAAAGAAATATAAATTAAAACAATACAAGGTGCCATTTTTTGCTTAACAAATTTGCAAAGTAAAAAACAGTAGCCTCACATGCTGCAGAGAGTAAGATGAGAATTCTCCAGCAGACGCTGCTGGTGGCAAGTAGGCTGTCCTCCCTAACACACAGTTAAGGCAGTCTGAATCAAGAACCTAAAAACATTCACATTCTTTGACCTGCTAATTCCCTATCTGGAATCCATCTTAAGAAAATAATCAGAACTCTGGGGGAAGATACACACTTAAAGATGTTCATCAGTATATTATGATAAAGAAAAATTGGTAATAACCTAGACTTCACCAGTAGAAACATGGTCAAATAAATTGTGTTACCAACATCTGGTTGAAATATTATGCAGCCACTTAAAATCATATTTATAAAGTTTTATATGACTTGGGGAAATAATGACATAGTTTTTAGCTAAAAGAAAAGAGGGGGAGATGGTGTCTATATATATAAAGTACAACCTACGTAAAAAACACATAGAAAGACTGGAAGGAAACACGCCAGTGGTGGTTTCTCTTGAGTAGTGAGATAATAAGCTTTTTCTCCCCGCTGTTTTAAACTTCTCTGTTTTATACACTTTCTACAATGCATACGTGTCATTTTTATTATCAGGAAAAAAGCTAAACATAGAAAAAAATTAAAATATCTTTACAGGGCTTGGCACTGTCTGCATGTGCTACGTGACACAGAGCACTTTAGAGACTGTAAAGGGCTCTGCAATGAGGGTTATTGGTGGTAAAAATTAAGGAGTGGCAGCTTGGTTCACCACACAGAGCTGAACTGGCAGTCAGGACTTTTGGGTTCTAGACCCAGTTCTGCCTCTTACTTACTGTGTGGACTTGGACAAATCACTGAGCCTCTTGGACCCTCAGTTTTCCCTTCTGTAGAAAGAGAGTTGTCCCAGAGACCCTCCAAGCTCCCACCAGCTCTGGGAATCCAGAATCTAGGATCCGGTGACCTCTTACCACATTTGGGTTGAAGGGTGGAGTCAGCCTCTTGTGGTACAAGTCATCCCAGTTTATGGGGCTGAAGAAAACGTGGGTCTTTATCTCCAGCTGCAGGAAGAAGGTGCTGATCAGAAGTAGCCCTCCCCATAGGCGCTCGCACCCCACCCCCACATGGCCCGGAGCTCCAGCTCTACTGGCAACTGGCTGTCGAGCCCTAAAACGTTTACTGGCAAAGCAACTTGCACTTCCAGCCGGTTTCCTGGGACAAAGGAGCATCTGCAGCCAGGCCTCTCCCCTTCGCCATCATCTAGAACCCAGGTCTTTTTCCCCCATAGTGTGTGTTTATCCCACAACTATTTACTGAGCACCTACTCTGTGCTACCAGCACTGTGGTAAGCTTTGGAGATATGTCAGTGAACCTGCTCCCAGGGGTCCCGGGGGATCTTGGGGACCCCTCCCCCCATTCTGCCTCAGTGCATCTTGACTCTTCCAGAATGCAAACCAGAGAAATAAAGCAAATCAACTCACTGAGAAAAGTTTGAGAAATAATGCCCCAAGAGAAGTTGCAGGTTCCCAGAGACCCACAATTTAGGACTCAGCCCTGAGCATGAGTCACCACTTCTCTCCTAATCAAAACCAATGTTGGGACCAACTTTCTCCCGTCCCAGCAGGATCCTTCCCCGATCTGTGTTTCTCAAAGAATGATTCTCTGACTCCCTTGATCAGAATGCCCAAGATCCAAAATGGATCTTAAAAAGCCAGATCCAAAATGTATTCAGAAGAATACCCAAGAAACTGTTAACACTGGTTACCTCTAAACTAAGGAACTGGGTGGCTGGAGGGACTTTTTCTGAATATCCTTTGAATTTTTATCTATGTGAAGGTATACCTTATTTAAAAAACCATACATATTTTTTAAGTTGCAAATTTCCCCTGGGAGGAAGGGGATCCGTCTTTATGAAAGCGCTGTTCTTTTTTTTTTTGGTGAGGAAGACTAGCCCTGAGCTAACATCCGTTGCCAATCCTCCTCTTTTTTTGCTGAGGAAGACTGGCCCTGGGCTAACATCCGTGCCCATCTTCGTCTACTCTATATAGGATGCCACCACAGCGTGGCTTGACAAGCGGTGCGTCTGTGCGCTCCCCGGATGCGAACCTGTGAATCCCTGGTCCGCCAAAGTGGAGCGCACGAACTTAACCGCTACGCCATTGGGCCGGCCCCTTGAAAGCCCCGTTCTTTAAGCTGGCCAGGGATGGGTAGGTAAATGCCCTAAATGTTGTTACACTTCAAGTAGGGCTGTTGGTACAAACACTTAAAAAGCACTTACTATATGCCAGGCACTGGCCTAAGTGCTTTGCATATATTAATTCATTCAATCTTCATAACAGCTATGAGCTAGATGCTGTTATTACAGATGGGGAAACTGAGGCTCACAGAGAGAAGTTAGCAATTTGCCCAAGGTCCTGGAATTAGTAAGTGGAGGAGAAGGGATCCAAGCCCAGGTAGTCTGTCTCATCATCCATGCATCTCAACCGCTATGCTGGAAGAGAAAACAAACTTCTAAGGAAAAAGCTACTTTGGTCTTCTTTTTATAAATCCAAATTATCTTTTGTTGAGTAGAGAATGTAAGGTTAATTTTAAAGCTAGTTTAATTTAAAAAATACCATGAATTTGTTAAGGGAATGGACTGTGAATTACTCATCTTTAATATCTTGAGTGCCCAGCCTGGCCACTGGCAAGGAGGAAGTGCTCAGATATTTGTGAAAAGAAAGTTCAGGCTACTCTCTGCACAGAGGCCAGAAGAATTTCTTAAAACTTAAATTGGGTCCTGCCACTCCGTTGCTCAATACCCTAAAGGCTACCAGTCTCCTTCTTGTTCCCACTGCAGGACTTTTGCACGTGCTGTGCCCTGTGTCCAGGATGCCTCTGCCCAGCTCTCCACAGTGGCTCCTTTTCATCCTTCAAGTTTCAGCTAAATTGTCACCTTCTCTGAAAGAACCTCTCTGATCACACCGGTGTGGATTCATACCCTCCCTTATTGTCTATCTCAGCTCATTGTTCATTTCTTTCCTGACACTTGTCACACTCTGTAATAATTGTATATAATGTTTGTTTGTTGTCCACCCTCCCCCAATAAACTTAATAAGGGCAGAGATCCAGTCTATTGAATCCCCAGCACCTAGCTCAATGCCTGGCACATGGCAGGTGCTCAGTAAGTACTGGTTGAATACAAGAACTAGACGGAAGGAAGTCAACAAGCAGCAGCAGCTGTGAATTTCCAAATGAATGAATCAGCAGTGCCTGGTTTTAGAGGAAAGCTGGATGCTTGTCACTGTGCTTCTGAGCTGCTTCTGCAGTAAGCTGAGGGGCCAGTGCTCCACCGGCAGGTCACCTACAAAGTCTGCTTTGGAGCCCAGCCGCTGCCTCTGGTCCTTGTGGAGAAGAGATTGCAGGAGGTCGCAGGCGGCCACCGTGCGGCCACCCGGGATCTGTAGTGGCTGGTGTAGAATGTTCTCATACATCTGGGACACGTCTCGGCTGTAGAAGGGTGGCTAGCGAGAGAGGGAGAGAAGAGGAGGATCACCCATGCTCAGGTGGGCACAGGTCTCAGAGACTGGGAGCAAAGCTGGGTAGCTGGAAGGATTCAGCCAGACCCGTGTCTTGTGCAATGGCTCACACGGCAGATTGGAGAGAGACACAGACCTCCGGATTTCCGGCACAGTGGACAGGGCTGCGGGGAAGGCCAGAAGTCTCTCCCCACCAGCGTGAGGCTTGTGGACCTCCCAGGAGCATCCCCCATCCCACCTCTCTTAATCCTGCTTGTGCACCAACTTCGCACTTTGCAAAGTTGACTTTCCCCATCATCATTCATCCCAGCCTCACAACCATCCTTTGAGACAGGTTGCAATTTTTCAGATGAGAAGACGAGAGATTAAGCCACATAGCTAGAAGAGAGCCAGGCCCCAAACTGTATCCCGAGTCCACTTCTCTCTCCTGATGCTCCCCTTCCACCTCGTCTGCCAGCTCTTCCTTCTCCTGACTCCACTTCTGAGCCTGTTCCTTCATATCCACCAAGCTATGTTGGTGAAGCCACCCCAGAGTGAAGCCTGGCCTGGGGCGAGTCCACACTTGCCTCCATCTAAGCAGACAGCGTAGGACTGGGCCCAGGGGCTGCTTCCACAACCTACCAGCACTGTGACCTTCCTGGGCCTCAGTTTCCCTCCCAGTAAAATAAGAACCACTTCTTTTCCTGCAGCGTCAGCCTCCAAAGGCTGTTTTGAGGTACCAGAGGAATAACGTACGAGATGGCATGTTGCAAACAGTGAAGTGCTGAACTAACATTACTGAAAAAATACATATAACCCTTGTATTCAGTTTGGCATCATCTTTTTTAGCTTAGAGTGGAGAGATGGCTTGTTCAGTTCCCTGAGCAGAGCCTGAGCAGACCACACAGGGACAGATCCACCCCCTTCTCTCCCCAGAGCCAGATGTCCCTTGCAGACAGCTACCCTACTCACCAGGCCATGCAGCATCTCGTAGAGAACTGCCCCCAAGCACCACCAGTCCACCGCCCGATCATAAGGCTCTTTACGAAGCACTTCTGGAGCCAAGTACTGTTGACGGGAAACACACTTATCTGAAAGGCCCTCAGCCTCAGTGTCTGCATTTGTAAACAAGGCACTTGGAGAAAAAGGTCATCAGGGGTTGACCCTGCTGTGATACTGACTTGGCTATGCATGTGTTCATTCGGCATCCATTCACCTGCTTTGTGCAGGGCCCTTTGCCAATGTGCTGGGGACATAGGAGATCAGGCAGGACTGCCCTGTACAGTTGTTATGTTGTGCACCACACAAAAGGACCAGCTAAAGGGGCAAAGGGTGCTGGCTATGACCCACTCACCAAGCTGTTACCCTAGTGCAGGGCTACATCTGGCAACTTTATTTGTATTTAAAGGGATAACTTTTTCTAATTAGTTTGCCCAGAGGGGGTGCCTTTTTCTAATTTGCACGAAAGCAACCAATCAGTGTCCTGGGAATAGGAGAGCCCTGGGAATACTCACAGTGCAGTGGGGAGACTAACGGGTAAAATGTAAGTAAATGTGGCACGTACTTGTACCGGAAACCTTAGTAACAGAGGGATGGAGAGGAGTCAGGAAAGAGGAGGCGACACTTGAGTTCCTGTTGACAGAAGAATGCCTGCCATGTATCTGTGCCTTGCACCAGGAGAGGACCCGAGGCAGAGCTCTGCTTTCTGCCAAACCCAAAGGCTTGGTGACCTCTTAGCCTGGAGTCTCTGCCTGGTGTCAGCAGACAAAGCCACTTTGAGAGATTGTGTGGGTCTGGGGAAGGGTGGGGAGATACACAGACCTGAGCCCTGCTAGGTGTGTGATCCCGGGCAGGTCATCTAATCTCGCAGAACCTTGTTTCCTCATGCACAAAATGGTGTGGCAGAATCCTCCCTGGGGGCTGTTTCAAGGACAAGTGCTAATATATGTGTAATATAAGATATGTGCAGGCCCTTAAACAAGGGGAGCAAATGTGGTTATTCTTGTCTGTGCTCCCTGGCCCCATGGCAGTGGCTGAGTCATGGAAGAGGTGACATATTGGGGCCGCATGTTTCCTACACGAGCCAGGGTGTCATATGCCCTGCTCCCCACCCCTGGCAGTGTCCACGAAGGGATGGCTGGGCTGTCGGGCTTTGGGAGGCTGGCCCTGTCCAGTGGCCAGCCTCCCATACACAAACACAGGCAATGGCTCCTCTCAGAGAGGTCATCTGCCCGTCGGCTACCCTAAAACCAAATTGAGGAGGTTCAGCTGAGATCTGAGACCCAGGGTTTCAGGCATATGGAGAAAAACAGAGCAGCTCAAGTCCTGATCCATGCCAGGTCGGGAGGAGCTCCCCACTCCTTCAGCCTCAGCCCTCCAGCCTCCACTTGTACATCTGTCCAAGCAACTGGGAACCCCTTTGGTTCCAAGGTCCAAGGGTCAACACTGGTGGGAGTCCAAGGAAAGGTTTTAGCCCCAAGGCTGCAGGGAGGCCTTGGCAGGATGGGCAGACATGTGTGAATTACTGCTGAGATGTACAAATTTTAACCCTCCAGGCTCTTGGTGGCTGGAAGAGGGAGGTGGACCAGTGTTTTCCACTTGCAAGCACTGATCTTAGCTGTCAGGCCAGGCCCACCTGTTGCACATGGACTCCACCCTGTAGAGCAATGCCATCCAATACAGTAGCCACTAGCCACACGTGGCCACTGAACACTTGAAATGTGGCTGATCTGAGCTGAGATGAACTGTAAGTGTAAAATATACACTGGATTTCAAAGACGTAGTTAGAGAAAGAAAATAAAATATCTCAACAATTTTATAATGATTGCATGTCGAAATGCTAACATTTTGTATATATTGGTTTAGATAAAATATATTATTAAGATTAGTTTCACCTGTTTCTTTCCACTTTTAAATGTGGCTGCTGGGAAATTTTAAATTGCATGTGTGGTTGGCATTTCTGTCTCTACATATACTGGACAGCATTGCAGCAGAGCTTCACCAGCAGCTGGCCGGGTCCCAGCAGCCCCTAGAGCTGGTGCCCCCATTACACAGATGGGGAAACGAAGGCTGAGCACACAGCCAGCTGAGGGCAAGTGCTAGGGTGGAAGGAGCGAGCCCCTGGGGTATAACCTATTGGCACTAACGAGGAGCTGTGGTCTCAACCTCTCATGGCCTGACCTCTCCTAGGAGGTTTAGCTTACCTCGGGCGTGCCACAGAATGTAGACGTGGTCTCCTCAGGCTCTACACCTTCCTTGCAGAGGCCAAAATCCGTCAGCACCACGTGTCCCTGCAGAGGAGGAGGGCAGGGGCAGGAGGGTGGTTTAAGACAAAGGTATGGTCAGACTTAACCCCAGATGCCACACCCCAGGGTAGTGGCTGTGGGGTCTGACGCCCCCAGCACAGGCTGGAGGCTCCACTCAGAGACCCAGGGCTTCTAGATGCCAGGAGCAGCACAGGGGGAAAGGTGGGGAGATGGCATTCCACTGTCTGCCCCAGCTCATCACAGACTCAGACCCACACCCTACAACAGTGGCAGCTCCAGCATATCCTTGCTGGAAGGGCCTGGTGGCAGCAGCCCCCTTGACAGAGGGCTGGGGACCCAGAAAGCAACCACACCTTGTGGCAGCTGGGTGGGAGGGTGGCTGGTGGAGGTCATGGAGTGAGTGGATACTGTGGGACTCTGCCCAGACGCCCTCTTTCAGGGCTGTCATGCTTGTCCTCCCATGCTGGGACATTGCCCTCACCCAAAGGCATGCCCCCTCCCAAGGGGCAATCCCCGTCCAATGACTGGTCGATGCCGGGCCACAAGCACCCAGCCTCCTTGTCTCAATTTGGAACAGTTCTAAAGAGCCACCCCAGCTCGGGTCCTCCCCACCCCTGTGAGATCAGCCAAGGCCTCACTTGCAACCACAATGCAGGTGGGCTTCCTCCTCTGCCCAGTCCTGCCTCCTCACCCCCTTCAAGGCGGATCTCTTGAAGGCGGTCCCCAGTAAACCTTCTGCACCCAGTGCTTCATCTCAGTGTCTATTTCCAGGGAACCTGGTCTAAGACATGGAGGGACTACAGAATCCACGAGCCTCCACCTGGGTCCACCCCTACCCCCCACAGACCTTGTATACACACACATGCACATATGTGTATAGGTACACGTGGTGCACATATACATATGTGTACACACATATGGGTGCACGTGCGCACACAGACTTGAATGCATCTCTACTCATGCACGCATGTGTAACGCATGCACACCTATGTGGGCACACAGCATACATATGCAGCCATGCACACATACATACACACAAATACACACATACACACATCCCAACCTGGCAGTCCAAGAGAATGTTCTCTGGTTTCAGGTCCCTGCAGAAGACAAGAGAAAAGAACCCTGTGGTGTCTCAGCCACTTAGTGAGGGGAGTTGGGGACCCGGGCTCCCGGCAGGAGGACTATTCATGGATGCTCACAGAGATGTAGAGGGAGACACAACGAGGATGGGCACTTGATCCTAGAAAGGAGGAGGCTCCCATCCTACCCACCCCGGAGGGCCCTCCTCCTCAGACAAAGGACCTAGTTCATCCAAATTTCATCAAGATGTAGGGATCCACACAACCCCTGACTGATGGGGCGGAAGGGCCAGGCCTGGCTCTGAGCCACAGGCGGGCCTCACCTGTAAATGATGTTGAGGGAGTGCAAGTAGCCAATGGCACTGGCCACCTCGGCTGCGTAGAACCGGGCCCGAGGCTCTAGGAACCGGTGCTCCCGTTGCAGGTGGAAGAAGAGCTGGAGGGGGAGGAGGCGAGTAAGAGGGTTTCCCCGGGGCTCCAGCTCTTAGAGTGTAGGGGTGCAGCTGGCCAAGTCACCCCACTCGGAGCTGCAATGTACTCAGATGAAAAAGGGCACGCTGGCCCACACCCCACAGAATAGTCGTGGGTGTCGGAAGGGTCTGCAGGAGAGATTCATTAGCATGGACTGAGCACCTACTGAGTCCCAGGCTCCAAGCCAGACCCTTTCACCTCTCTTATCTTGTTTCATCCTCATGACTACCTTCGAGGTATCGAAATGATGCCAGTTTCACGTAAGAGGAAACTGGGAGGGGTCACAGCAGTCAGATGACTTGCCCAAGGTCATGTAGCTCGTAATTGGCAGAGCTGCAATTTGAATCTGGGTGGTTCAAAGATGTATTTTTCCTCCAACCCAGGTGATAGGATTATTATGGCTGTCAAACTGAGCCCCGATTAGATCTTCCTGTGGGCCAATTGCTTTGGTCTATTTTGCTGGCATGGAAAGCCCTTTACCTCTACTAGGGGACTTAGGGATACAGGACAAAAACCCTCCTCTTGGCATCAGGCCAAAAGTCATGAGGTCACAGGGGTTAAATCTGGGGTTACTGAGCGGGGGCCTCCATGAAATTTTACCATCTTGCCCAGAGAGACAGAGTGAAGTCTAGGAGGGAGCCCAGCTTATCTCAGCTGTGCTTCTGGGGCACCAGGTGGCCTCAGGTCTCCGTTTACCACAGTGACTGGTCAGCCCCACCCAGTGGTCTATGGTGTAACAATGGGGGCCTGGAAATCTCCACCACAGAGCTCCTGTAACATTGACATTTCCCAGGGGCACTGAAGTGAGTCTGGGCAGCTTTGTGTGGGGAAGTCAAGAAATGATTACGGTGAGGGGTGGACAGACCTGCATTCAAATCCTGCCTCTGCCAAGTATGGGCTGGGTGGCCTTGCGCAAGTGATTACCTCCTGAGCCTTGGTTTCTTCAGCTACAAATGGGTCTGTTGTAAGGATGAAGTGAGATCATTCCAGAACCTAGTGCACAGGGGGCATGTGGGATGGATAGCTCCCAGCTAAGAGCCGGCCCAGCAGAGCCTCCCTGCGGGCCCACCTACCTCTCCCCCGTTGACATAGTCGAGCACAAAGTAGAGCTTCTCTGGCGTCTGGAAGGAGTAGCGCAGGCCCACGAGGAAGGGGTGCTGCACATTCTTCAGAAGTACACTGCGCTCCGCCATGATGTGGCTCTGCTGTGAAGTCACAGACAGGGGCCCATGTCACAGTCCACTGCAGCCCCTTTTACCCTGGCTCAGTCCACATGGCCTCCCAGTGAGGGTTGCCCTACCCAGGACGTTCTCATGCTCTTGCTCAAACACCCACTATGGCTCCCTATTGCCCTCAGAGCCAGGCACAGATTCTTTGCCTAGTATTCAGGGCTCCGCATGGTCAGTCCCATCCTCAGCCAGTCCACATGGGTACAGCTCCAGCCCCTGGATCTGAAACCCCTGCCACCATTGCCCCAGGGGGATAGCAAAGCATATATGATTATTGCATAGATGAGTCTCCAGGAAAATCTCTGAGGAAAGAAGCCATGCACTGTCCACATTCTTGCCTTTGTTCATGCTGCTTCCCCTGCCTGGACCCCTCTTTCAGACCTTCAGAATTTCACCTTCAAGGCCAGATGCCAGGCTACCTCCTTGAGAAAGACCTCCCCTTGCTACTCCCACAATGTCCTTGTTAACATTACTTCCCCATCTGAGTCCTCTGACTTGATATTCAATCCTTACTCAGGGCCTGCTCTATCTTCCTCATGGGGCTGGCGTTAAAGAGACTCAAGTCAGCTGAAGCATCTAGAACTCCAGGATGGCTCTGGCTTGAAGGGCCTTTGGGGAGTATAAAGTGTGACCCCATATTGCACAGATGGGAGGCTGGCACCTAGACAAGACAGAGGACTCGTCCACCATGGAGCCCTGAATTTCCCAGGGGAAGCAGAAGACGGGGACTGGGACCCCGGAAGGCCCTATGTGTGAGGCAGTTGGTCTGCCTTTCTTGAGAAGGTCAGCATCCTGGGCACCCTGCTGTGACCCGCTCTGCATCCAGCCCCATGGACCCCTCAGAGTTGGGACCCATCTTGGGAAGCCACCCTAGGCTGGGGGTCGAGAAGCAGGAGAGGAAAGGCCTGTGCCTTTCCTGAGCCCCGGTACCTCTTTCTTCTTTAAGATGGACTTTTTCTGCAGCACCTTCACTGCGTAGAATGTCCCGTCGGACTTGCGCTTGGCCAGTAGGACCTGAGCAGAAGCCAAAACGCAAGGCCTCGCAGGTGACTCCTCGGAACACTGCTTTTCTTGATGGCCCCCAGCCCCGGCCCTGCGTCCGTGATTCTGCGATTTGTGCACTCCCTCTTTGCACATGCAAGTGACAGGCAAGGGGTGGAGGAGGCTGGAGAAGGGGAGACCCAGGCCTCCCACCCTCACGTGTCACTTACCTTCCCATAGTTCCCTTTGCCAATGACTTTGAGGAAGTCGAAGTCGGTGGGCCGGGCACTGGGGGAAGAGGGAAGAACATGGGTCAGTATCGGTGAGCCTGGGAAACCTGGTGTCTCAGGTCAAATCCAGGCTTCTTTTTAACTTTGAAGCTGGGGGATCCGGGGAGTTTTCTAAGAACCACACCTCCTGGCTGCTGAAGAATGCCATGTTCTCTCAGCCAAGAGTGGGCTTGTAAGGCTGGCCCCTGCCCCTGGGGATCTCACAGTCAAGTAAACAACAGGCAAGGTGGGGAGAAAACCAGATATGACTGCATCGAAGGTGAGGGATCTGGCCCCCAAAGCCTGAGATGGGCCTAAAGGGTGGGGAGCTACTGACAACACAGACTTTGGGGACATTCCAGGCACAGGGCTCAGCATGGGCGAAGGCTGGAGAATTAGTGGGAGATAAAGCTGAGGGATGGTCCTGGGCCCAGATGGCAGAGGGTCTTGAGGCTAGATCAGAGAACTTGGATTTTATTCTCAAGGCAAGGGGAGCCAGGTATGAGGGGAGCCAGGGAGGAAAGTTGCTCGGAGACCAGAACTCACTTTGGGTTGGCTGAAGGCCCCAGGTTGATGTTCCCATTGGTCCTTGAGGGCTAAAGACATTTACAGAAAGAGGTGATTAAGATCAGGTTCCTACTCCTTGGCTCCCTCCCTTTCGCCTGGCCCAGGCCCTGCTCCCTTCTCCAACATATCTACTAACCTGTCTTCCTTCTTTCCTCCTTTCATTTCTTCCTTCCTTCCTTCCTTTGTTCCTTTTTTCCACCCCTCTACCCACCCAACCCCCCACCTATCCACCATCTCATCTGCCTCTCACAACAGCCTTGGGAGGCTGATGGCTGTTGTGCCAATTGTGAGGGTGAGGAAACTGAGGCCCAGAGAGGAGCAGTCCAAGGACCTATAGGCTGCCCCACTGGCATTAGAACCCAGGGGTCCTCAGGGCCAATCCCATGATTTTTCCACCCCATTTACTTCTTGAAGCCCTTGCCCAAGTCTCTTCTATTTACCCTGCAGATGGCCCACTTCTGTGAGCTCACGGTGACCCCTGTTGGCTCCCCAGTCCTGGTGTGGGGTGGCCCACCAAGCTGGCGGTTGTTTCCATGGACTTCCTCAGCCATGGGAGGAAGTGAGCCCCCTGGTGGTGGGCGGGGGAATCAAGACTCACTCACCTGTGGACTGAGGGTTCCCGCCGGACTAGAGTCCATTCTGTAACAGTAATCAGGTGGACTCTGGGGGCACAAGGAGGAGTATGCATGAAGAGCTGTTGTCGGGGAGTTCACGTCGCTGTCTCCAGCTTCAGGCACTGCTGCCCCGTCCACCCCTCCCTAACCCTGTGCACCTGCCACAGCCTGAGTGTCTCATACCTGAGACCAGCAACCCCTGAATGGGACAAGAAATGACATACCCTGGACCCAGCCTCTCCAATCAAACATCTCAGGAGGAAGAAAGGGAGGACAGTCAGGGGTGACCCCTCCCAGGCTGAGTCTTTTCAAGGGTTGGGGGCAGTCAGGGCAGCATGATCCCTGTGAGCCAGGGCGGGAAGGACCCTTGCAGAGGATAAAGTCTGAACCCTTCCCCCCATTTCACAGGTGGGGAGCCTGAAGCCTAGAAAGGGACTTACCTGGGGTCACACAGCTTGTGAGGGGCAGGCTGAGCTCCCCAGGCTCCTATACAGGTAGGTTGCAACCCCGAATTCCTGTGGACAGTCCCAGGCTGGGCTCTGTGCTTTTACCTCCCTGCCACAAGGACTTCTACCTAATGCTCCTGAAAGTGCAGCTGCGTGGGGGCCTTGGGCCAGAGCCACGGAGAGACCCAAGACTGCCCAGTGTCTATTTGAGAATAAACAGACCAACTGGTCTATGAGGCCAGGAGCATAGTGTCTTCCCTGCCCCCACCCTGCAGGGTGGAGGAGGCTGGTGTGTCCAGGCCCTGGCTCAGGGTGCTCAGGGCCCCACAACTCCACCCCTGCTTGGAAAGTCAAGTCTAAGAGCCGAGATCTCACCTGAGAGCCCAGTTGCTTTCAGGGGCTGCTGGGTGCTGTGCATCCCAAGACCACTGCCATGGCCTGCCATGGAGCCTGGGCCTTTTTGGGTAGAGACCACCCATCTTTACCAGGGGACTCCTGAAGGCACCACCCCATGGCCTTCTTGAGAGCTGGGAAAGTGACCACAGGTGAAGAGGGGAATCCCCCAGCCCTGTGGATCACTGAGAGAGCCAGCTGCAGAACTGCCCAGATAGGGAGTACAGCCTGGCCTGGGCCAGCGCTCCATGGCCTGTGCTCCCATAGACAGCCCACAGGGCTGCCTCACCTGCTCCTGGGGTGACCCTGAAGGCCCCCTGCCAGGCCCTGGCCTCCCCAGCCCCACGTACCTGCCCAGCCTGAGGAAAGGCCACTGACAGAACCAGCAGTTGGAGCCGGAGGATGGGCAATGGACAAGAGAGCCTCTCTCTGTTCTCCCAACAAGGGCCCAAGTGTCTGTGCCTGGCGCCGGCCTGGCCCCGGCACCCAGCTCAGAACTCCCGGCAGTAGCAAGGGGGCTGTTGATGTCACATGGGACCCAGCAGAGCTAAAGAGGGACCAGAGACTTCTGTTCCCTTGGGGACATCGCCTCCCCCTGGGGGCTGGACGCAAGGGGGTGGGCAACAGCTGCAGCAGAGCCCTGGAGCTGCTTGGGGCTTGTTAGAATGTGTGTGAGTGTGTGGGTCAGGGTGTGTGTGTAGTGTACATGGGCAGGTGTTTCATGCATTGGTGTGCTTCAGTGTGTCTGTCTGGTGTGTCAGTGTGTCCTGTACATCAAGGTATTTGTGTCAGTGTGAGTCTGTGTGTAGATGACTGCAGTGCACTGCTTATTAGTGTGCCTCAGTGTGACCACATTTGTATCATTTTGTCAGAGTGTCTGCATCTGTGACCGTTCTCACTGTGTGTGTACAGATGTGCTTCAGTGAGTCTCTGGGTAGTGTGTTGACATGCCAGTGTGTATCTTTCTATCTGTTAATGTGTTGTGTGTATGTGTATAAGTGTGAGTCTGCGTGTGGGTGTCTACATCATGTCTGCAGATGAGTACGCGTGTCTATTAATACATGTGTGACAATGTAACCGCATGTGTATATATAGGTTGTTGTGTGTCTGTGTTCATATTGGTACATATCAGTAAATTTCTGTGTGTGTATGGTGGGGGCCTGTCTGTAGGAAGACATGCTCCGCAGGGCCTAACCAAGCCTGAGGTAGACCATCTGGGGCTGAAGATGAGGTTCCAGAGACCTCAACCACGGCAGCTGAGAGCACTTTGCCCCCCAAGAACCTGCAGATGCTTCAGAGCCCTGGTGTCTGTTTCAGTCCAGCTAGCCTTGGCCTTTGACTGCTTGGCCCTTTGGGCCTTTCCCTGCTGGCCTCTCCAGGGCTCTGGCCTGCTGTCTCCAGGGCAGGGCTGGTTGTCCCACATCTCTCCAGCTGTGTAAGAGACAGGAAAAGGGTCCTGGCCAGCACCCTGGCTCATGGTGGCCTTGCTGCCGGGTGCGACAATTAGGTACTCCCGGGGTCCCTTCCTCTCCCCTGAAGCTCGTGAAGGGTGTTCTGGGGAATGAAGGACAGTCCCTGCCCTTCTGGAACTTACTGTGTGGCTACCATGTGCCACACCTAGACCTTGGCAATTCACCATAGTGGAGGGATCCATGGGGCTGGGGCCGAGGGTGTTGGTCAGGCAGAGACCTGAGCCCGGTGGCCTCAGGGGTTCTCTGTGGGCTCTGAAGTGCAGGAGATCTGGGGGTGTCAGCCAAGGAAAAGCCAAGTGAACAATATCAGAGCCTTCCATCTTTCAACAAAAGAGATGTTGAACCAATACACAGATGGGCAGGATGTCATGTTGACAAAACACATATCCAGAACAAGGACATTTCTTTTCTATAACAAGACCCTGATGGGGCCTTCATCCAGCAGCACTGCTTAAAGCAGGAAAATAATGGTGATGATAATAATAATAACCCAAATGTCCCACCACAGGGCACTTCAGACTACCTGCTGGCTGTAATAGCTCCCTCTCGTGACCTTACATTCCTCTCCAGATGTTGTCCCATTTCTCTGTTCCCTTTTTCAATTCAACTCCTTGAAAGAGTTGTCTGGACTCAGTCTCCACTCCTCCTTTTCTCTCTGGAACCCATTCCAAAGAGGCTTTCATCCCAACATGTCACCAAAACAGTGGACCAGTGACCTCCATGTGCTAGAGCCAGTGACAAATTCTTTGTCCTCATCTCACTAGCTTCTCTGAGGATTTGGCCCATTGTCCCCACTTGGCTTCAGGAGCAGGCTTTCCTTCTACCTCACTGACTGCTTTTTCTCCATCTCTTCTGCTGGATTCCCCTCCTCTTTTTACCCTTAAACACCGGCCTGCCTCAGGGCTCAGCCCTTGGACCTCTATCTACACTTGTTCCCTAGTTGATGTCAACCAGTTTTTTTTTTTTTTTTTTGGTGAGGAACATTGGCCCTGAGCTAACATCCATTGCCGATCTTCCTCTCTTTGCTTAAGGAAGATTGGCCCTGAGCTAACATCTGTGCCCATCTTCCTCTATTTTTTGTATGTGGGACACCGCCACAGCATGGCTTAACGAGTGGTGTGTACATCTGTGCCCGGGATCCGAACCTGCGAACCCCGGGCTGCCGAAGCGGAGGGCACAAACTTAACCACTACACCACCAGGCCAGCCCTGATCTTGACCAGTTTAATGGCTTTAAGTACCAACTACACTCCAAACTTCTCTCTATCTCCGATTTTCTCCTGTACTCTGGATTTATATATCTAACTGCTTCCTCGACACTTCACTAGTTAGATGTCTGGAGGCACCTCACTCCTAACATGTCCAAAACAAAAGTGTTGACTCCCATTCCTTCCACTCTGCCCCCGCCTGCTCCTCCCTCAGCCTTCCATCTCAGTAATGGCACTACCACCTATTCAAAAGTTCAAGCCAGCAACTTGGAATTCATTCTAGAAAACTTGCTCCACGAAATCCTACCATGAAACCTCATTAGACTCTACCTTCACAATATATCGAGAACCCACTAGGGCTCACGGCCACTGCTGCAACCATGCTGCCTGAGCCACCATGATCACTTGCATGGATTTTTGCAATAGCTTCCCTACTGTCTCTATTTCTATCTTTACCCACTACAACCTTTCTCCACCAAAAGCCAGAGTGACTCTTTTAAAATGTAAATCAGATCATGTGACTTTGTTGCTTAAAAACTCCAGTGGCTTCCCATCACACCTAGGATCAAAATCCCAAGTCTTTATTATGGTCTAGGAGATTCCATATGACCTGCCTCTTGTCTCCACCTCCCTCTCACTGCACTCCAGCCTCTCTGTGTTTCTCTCTGTCCCTCAAACACAGAGTACCCTCTGCCTCCTGCGCTTTGCACTTACTTTTCCCTCTGCCTAGAACGCTCTTCCCCCCGACATCTGCATGGCTGTCTTCCACTAACACCACAGAGGTCTCTGCTCAAGTGTCACCTCTTTGGCCTTTTCTGATTACTGGTGACCGACTATCCTGGTTTGTCAGGGGTTTCCTGGGATGTGGGGCTTTCAGTGCTAAAACCAGTACAGTCCTGGGCAAACCAGGATGGTCAGTCTACAAAACCAGTCCTGCTCCTTCCCTGTCCACTTTTTCTACTTTGTATTTTACTTCATAACACTTATCACTCTCTGATAGCTTTTCATGCAACTCCTTACTTTCTGTCTCAAACTAGAACATCAGCTCCATGAGGACAAAGGCTTTCCTTGTTCACTGTCGAATTCCCAGCACCCAGAACGGGGCCTGGAATAGACTTGCTGCTCACCACATATTCGAGTAATGAATCAAGGAATGAATTGACAAGACAATTTACAGTACACATATAAAATGGAAAATTACCCAACAACAACAAAAAACTATATACAAGCTTACGTAAATCGAAATGGGAATACATATGGATAGTGTCAAGCAAAAAAGCAGGTTTCAGAATGGTAGGTGTACCAAGGATACCATGTCTGTAAAGAAAAAAGACATGCATGCACATGTACATTTGTGTATAGTCCCAAAAAAAGGCTGGACGGCCATGACCCAAGGCGACAGTGGGTTAGGTTATTTTTTATCTTTGTACCATCATGTGGCATTTTTCAAGATGTTGCTGTTCACTTAATACTTAGGTACTAAGTCCTGGTGGGAACTTTGACATGCCCCTTGCCCACCGTCACCTTCCTCCATCACCTTGACTGTGACCCCCACACCTGAACAGCTCTCTGCTTCTAAGCCTTCTTTCTCTCCTGCACCACTGTCTTCTGATTTTCTAGAGAGACACTGGGCATCAATACCTTCCCCTGACTCATTAGGCCTATAGAGACCCCTTTGAACTCCAAAGGGGTGGTCCAAGCCCCTCCATGAGCCCTCAAGCCTGTCCCTCCCCCTAACTTGCCCTAGCCTAGACTTGCATCCCTCTGCCCCATCACTACCCGGACCTGCTCACATTTCCCTGGACCTGCTGAATGGGGTGGGGGTGGGGGTCACATAGTTCCCTCTTCTTGGAACACTCTCCTGACCAATCGGGTCTGCTTGGCTAACACTTTTCATCTGTTCTCATTTGCCTTCCCTGGAAGCCTTGCCAGACCACCTCCTGATCCATGAACTCTTGTCCCTCTCTCTGTACCTCCTTCTGTTGTTACACTTGTCTTCACTCCACTCTTGTTTATTCATTTACATGCCTGCCTGCCCAGTGCAGACCAATGACATCTCAATGACAGTGCACACCAAGGCCCAGCTTGGTCTTATTTTGTTCCCACGATGCCATGGGTTAGGAACTATCATCATCCCTGTTTTAAGGAGGAGGAAACTGAGGCATGGAGAGGTGAAGGGATTTGATCAAGACACATAGCTAGTAAATGATATAACTGGGATTTGAACCCAGGCAGCCTGACTCCAAACCCGGGGCCTGGAATTTCAGGAAGAAGTTAGGAATTTAGAAAAGGTAGGCAGGAAATTAGTGGGAAGGAAGTGAGGATATAAACTGGTTATTTAGGAAGGAAGAAAATTAGGCAGCTGAGAAGGCAGAAAGTTACTTGGAAGGAAGGAAAGGAGGGAGGGAGAGGGCAAAGAAGTTAGGAAGAAAGGAAATTGGGAAAGAAGGAAGGGAGGGAGAGAAGAGTTAGGAAGAAAAAAGGAAGGAAGGGAATTAGGAAGGAGGGTGTTAGGAAGGAAAGGAAGTAAATAGGGAGTTAGCAAGGAAGTTAGCTAGGTAACTAGTCAGTCAGTTGGGCAGACCAACAGGCCCGCAGGTAGGGGTTCTGCTCACAGTCGAGCCTCTCACCTGAAAACTCTGGGTCCCAGCTCAGGTCCTGGGGAGCAGCCCCAAGCACGGCTCTGCCCTCTTGCCTCTCCGCATGGTCCCTCTGGCCTGAAACCCAATCCTGACTTGCGGGAACAACCTTCCCAGTCAAGAGTGACCTGTCACCCACTCACTAGGGCTCCTAAACCAGCTTAACCTCCCAGCCCTGCCGGCTGGGAGCTGGCTGGGAGCTGGCTGCAGGGCCTTCCGGTTACTAATTAACCGCTGGACCTGAGTCACGATGCTGGCTGCACCCACTGGCTCCGCCACGGACCCTGCCCTGGGGACCCTCTGAACTTTTAAAAGCTACCGCACAACTTAAGTTGTGTGACCTTGGGCAAGTGACGTCAGCTCCCTGAGCCTCGTGTCAGTTGATGATGATGGTGTGTGTCCTACCCCACAGGGAGGGTCTCTGAAGTCCCTTTCAACCCCCTCCCCAACTACCACCTCCCAGGTCCAGCTCAAATGCTGACTCTCCCACATAGCCTTCTCTGACTCCATCAGCTGAATCACTTTCCCTTTCTCTCGGAGCCTGGAGAACTGACCACCGAAAGGGCTCGTCTCATGCTATTCTCCCCTCTGCCCCTTCCCAGATGGAGACCACCAGCCTCTGTGATTAGCCTTTGTGTGGACACCTCCAGGGAGGGGCAGCTCATTTCCTCCTGAGCCAGCCTCATTGCCTGACACCACTGGCGCTCTCTTGTCTTGAGCTAAAGCCTGCCTCCCACAGCTCACCTGCTATGGCACTGCCCGGGTGCCCTCCTGGGAGAACCGCGGCTGAGCCGAGACCCATGCCCTGCTTTGCCCTTCGGAGACTTTAGGCTCAGGAACCAGGGCTCAGCTCTCCTCAGCTCGCATGGAAGGAAGGCTTTCTCCTGGTTGACCTGAAGCTACCCGGACCGAGGGTTCTAACTCAGGGCAGGGGCAGGTCCTGGCCTGCTGGACAGGTGAGAAAAGCTCTGCCCAGTGACCCGTCCTCAGTAGGCAAGATCTGATTGCCACACTGCTCCCTCTATTGCCTTTTCATTAAAATGTCAACAACTTCCCAGTCATTCTAGTGCTTTAAAAACTGGCTGCTCTAATGTGCTCTGGAGGAGCCCTGTACGCCCCACTCCCCACTCCACCAACACACACATCAGCACGTGTCTGGCCCCCGCCCAAAGAGGGGTGGCAGCTGGCCCAAGAGCAGAGGAAATCAGGGCAGAGCCATGGGGCCTGCCCCTTCCCAGAGCTGCAGCTGCTTCTGCTCCACCCAGCTCCTCCTCCCCTGCACTCCCAAAGCCGGTTTTAAAAACCCCCACATAATGGTATTGCATAAACTATATCAAAGAATTCCAACATATGGAAGAATGTGGAATAAAAAGTGAAAGCTTCTCCTCCAACCCATCTCCAATCTAATTTCCAGTGGTAACTGCTAACTAAATGGTGACTATCCTTCTGGACTTTCCTGTAAGCCCTAACCTACCATGTCTCATATACTTTTTCCCCCAGAAAAATGGGCCGTACTATACATATTATTCAGCAACTCCCTTTTTTTACCTCACACACATCTTTCCATGTCAACACATAGAGATTCAACATTTTTTAAACACCTGCATCACATTGTAAAATGTGGGATTCATTTCCCTATCCCTTGTCCCCACTTGCTGTCCCTTTGCTGACAGATATTTAGGCTGCTACGTAGCAATTTTACAAAAATTCTAACAAGGCTGCAGAGAATATCTTTGTGTTAATATCCTGTGGCCTTGTGCTAGTGTTTCCGTCTGATAAACTCATGCAAGTGGGAGGGCTGGGTTAATTGTGACCTATCTACCAAATTACTGTAAAAAGCTGTACCAAGTGACACGGCCATCAGCAATGCTTGGGCTTGCCCTTTCCCCCTAGTGATGCCGCAGAAAATAGCCAAGGCCGTTCCCGCAGTGAGGCCCCTGCAGATAGGAATCTCTCCCCAATTTCTGCTTCCTTCTTTTCCCTCCCACTCTCCCAGTCTCTTCCCTCTCAGGGGGCTGGATTCTGTTGTTTGGGCATAAAGGTCAAATATGTTCTCGGGGATGAGAAGGGGAAACAAGAGACTGAGCCAATGGGAACCCACCACCATGAATATTCCCTCCACCTTAACATTCCTCCGCCCACTTTTCTATGCTTTGTCTGCCGCTCCCCCCACCCCACCATTACCCCCACCTGCACACACCCTCTTACACCTGCTGATTCATCCATAGGTAGAGGGAATAATGAGCGTCAGTACAGAAAAATCTGTTACCAACCTGGGCTGGGCGCAGAGTTCACACGTAGGTCAGAGATGGGCCCCCAGTTTTCTTTTGGAACAGAAGACTTTTAGAAAGTGATAAATGTACAAAATTTTAAAAACCAAGTAGGACCATGAGGTTCTATTTGATGGGACCTGATAATGATCAGTTCCTTGTCCTATTCCTCACCTTTTTTAGCTGCTTCCTTTGGTATTTACCTCCATGTGTCTAAATAGCATGATTATACTGCTATTCTTCCATCTTTCCGTTTTAAATACTATCCAGTGGCTTCCTTCCTACTATGGAACATGAATATTTAGATCTCGGCCATCCAGACAAACACTTCTGCTTTTCCTAAAGTTAATTCATAATTGCCTCATTTGATGGTTTGAAATATTAAATATATATACACACACATATATAATTCTCTCTTAAACTCTCTAATAGAACTGAAAGCATACTTTGAATACAATAATACACATCGGTTTCGGTTTGTTTTTCTTGTTTTTGATCATTCCTGGAGCTGTTCATCCCTCTGTTCTCACCTGGACAGTTGCTCAGTTGTCAACCTGGCCCTTCCTTTCCCATCACTCTGGAAATTCCCTTTGTCTCTCTCCTCACTGGATGTTCTGTTTCCTGGATCCTGTTTTCCTCTTCTTTCAAAAAATTTTTAAAATTGTGGTTAAATCTATACAAGACAAAAGTCGCCATTTTAACCATTTTTAAGTGGACGATTCGGTGGCATTAAGTACATTCACCATGTTGTGCAACCATCATCATCTCTTTCCAAAACGTTTTCATCATCCCAAAGAGAAACTCTATAGCCATTAAGCAATAACTCTTCATTCCCCCTTCACCTGAACCCCTGGTAACCTCTAATCTACTTTCTGTCTCTATGAATTTGCTTATTCTAGATATTTCATATAAGTGGAATCATACAATATTTGTCCTTTTATGTCAAACAGCCAAATTGTTTTCCACAGTGGCTGTACAATTTTACATTCCAATCAGCAATTTCTCCACATCCTTGCCAGCAATTATTATTTTCCTTTTTTTTTTTTGATTATACCCATCCTAATGGGTGTGAAGTGGTATCTCATTGTGGTTGATTTGCATTTGTCTAATGACTAATGATGTTGAAATCTTTTCATGTGTTAGCCACTTGTATATCTTCTTTGGAGAGATGTGTAGTCAACTCCTCTGCCCATTTTTTCACTTGGGTTGTCTTTTTGTTGTTTAGTTTTAGAAGTTCTTTATATTTTCTGGATATTAAACCCTTGTCAGATACACAATTTGCAAATATTTTCTCCCATTCTGTAGGTTATCTTTTCATTTTTGTGGTAATGTCCTTTAATGTACAAAAGTTTTTCATTTTGATGAAGTTCAACTTATCTACTTTTTCTTTTGTTGCTTGTGCTTTTGGTGTCATGCCTAGACTCCACTGTCAATTCAAAGGTCATAAAGATTTACTTCTGTTTTCTTCTAAGGGCTTTATGGTTTTAGCTCATATGTTTAGGTCATCGATTCATTTTGAGTTCATTTTTGTATATGATGTAAGGTAGGCATCCAACTTTGTTTTTTTTCACACGTGGAAATCCAGTTGTCCCAGCACCGTTTGTTGAAGAGACTGTTCTCTTCAGTCAAATGAACTTGACACTCTTATCAAAAATCAATTGGGCATAGATGTATGGGTTTATTTCTGGATTCTCAATTCTATTCAGTTGGTCTTTATGTCTGTCCTTATGCTAGTATCACACTACTTTGATTACGTGTTGAAATCAGAAGTCTGAGTCCTCCAACTTTGTTCTTTTTCAAGATTGCTTTGGCTTTTAGGGGCCCCTTGCAATTCCATATGAATAGGAGAATCAGCTGGTCCATTCCTGCAAAAAAGGTCACTGGACTTTTGATAGAGTTTGCACTGAATCTGTAGATCACTTTGGGTAGTATTGACATCTTAACACTATTAAGTCTTCCTACCCATGAACACAGATGTCTTTCCATTTATTTAGGTCTTTAATTCTTTCAGCAATGTTTTGCAGTTCTCAGTATATAAGTCTTTCACCTCCTTGTTTAAGTTTACTCGTAGGTGTTTTATTCTTTTAGATGCTATTGTAAATGGGATTGCTTTCTTAATTTCCTTTTTGGGTTGTTTGTTGCAGGTGTATAGAAACACAAGTGATTTTTGTGTGTTGATCTTACATCCTGCAACTCTGTTTATTAGCTCTAGCAGCTTTCTTGTGGATTTTTCACAGTTATCCCTTGGTATCTGCCAGGTGTTGGCTCCAGGACCCCCATGGATACCAAAATTCATGGATGCTCAAGTCTCTTATATAAAATGGGGTAGTATTTGCACATAACCTATGCACATTCTCCCATATAGGAGGATTTAGGAGTTCTAAATTTCTGGATTACTTATGATACTTAATACAATGTAAATAGTTGTTATATTATATCATTTAGGGGTAAATGATAAGAAAAAATCTCTACACATGTTCAGTACAGATGCAACCTTTGTAGGCCTTTCGATTTGTGGTTGGTTGAATCCACAGATGCAGAACTCATGGATATGGAGGGTCGACTGTACATAAGATCATGTCATCTACGAATAGAGATAGTTTTACTTCTTCCTGTCCAACTTGGGTGCCTTTCATTTCTTTTTCTTATCTAACTGCTCTGGCTAGAACTTCCAGTACAATACTGAATAGCAGTGGTGGAAGTGGGCTTCCTTGTCTTCTTCCTCATCTTAGGGAGAAAGTTTTCAGTCTTTTGCCATTGAGTATGATGTTAGCTGTTGGTTATGTTTCTTTTTTTTTTTTTTTTGTAGATGCTCTTTATCATGTTGATGAAGTTCCCTTCTATTCCTAGTTTTCTGTTTTTATTGTGTAAGGGTGTTGGATTTTGTCAAATGCCTTTTCTGCATCAATTAAGAGGATCATGTATATTTTACGCCTCATTCTAGTAATGTGGTGTATCATACAGATTGATTTTCTTATGTTGAACTACCATTGCATTCCTGGGATCTTCCTCTTTTTTGATTTACTCTTTCATTTTGATGGAGCACATTCTCCAGTGGCTTCCTGAGGAAAGGTGCTCTGGAGGTAAAAGTTTGAAACTTTGTATGTTTAAAAATGTTCTGCCTTCACATTTGATTGACAACTTGACTGAGAACAGAATTATAGGGTGGAAATAATTTTCCTTTGGAATTGTTAAGACATTGTTCCATTCTCTTGCTTCCAGCATTGCTATTGAGAAGTTCAATACTATAGTGACTCATGTCCCTTTGGATGAGAACTGTTTTACTCCCTTTGGAAGTTTGTAGATCTTCTCTTGGTTCTTATTATTCTGACATCTCACAATAATGTAGCTTGGTGTCATTCCTTTTGCATTCATTGCACTGGGCACTCAGCGTGACCTTTCAATTTTAGACTACTGTCTCACCTACGTGAATTTTTTTTTCTTTTGGTGAGGAAGATTGGCCCTGAGCTAACACCTGTTGCCAATATTCCTCTTTTTGCTTGAGGAAGAGTGGCCCTGAGCTAACATCTATGCCCATCTTCCTCTATTTTGTATATGGGATGCCTCCAAAGCATGGCTTGATGAGTGGTGTAGGTCCACACCCAGGATCTGAATCCACAAACCTGGGATGCCGAAGTGAAGTGTGCTGAACTTAATCACTATGCCATGGGTCCCGCCCCTAAATTTCCTTTTTTTGGTTTTTATTTTATGTAGTTTTTTTCTGTTCTCTCTTATTGGCATTCCTATTTGTTGTATATTGGACCTCTAGCAAGGCCTCTAATTTTTATTCGTTCTCATTTTTCATCTCTTTGTCTTTCAGTTTACTTTCTTGGCAATATCCTCAACTTTATCTTTCAACTCTTGTGTTGAATTATTTTCTCTCTGCAATCACACTTTAAACTCCCAGTCTTTTCTTGTCTCTCAATCTTTCTTTTCCCTTTACAGCAGCGTGGCTGGTAGAGGGTTAGCTTCTAACAAGTGGAAGGATCAACTCTTCCACTGTAATAGGCAGGAAAGAGGATGGATGGATGTGGGTGGGAGGAGACTGGTAGATGAGGTGGCAGGAAGGTGGGAGTATCCCTTCTGATGACTTCCGTTTTCTCTGTGATGTAGACAGTGAGGACATCTATTGAGACAACAGGGAAGGTAATGGGGTAGGAGGTTTGAGAAGCATGATAAGGGAAGTCATAGCTAACCCCCCAAAAAACCCAGCTGCTTCCTGGGCAGCTCTGAGGGTTCACAATGAAGCCAGAGACCATCAGTCAACCATAGCACCAATGTGCTCAGTCAGATAAGTTCCTGGTCAAGATGTGGAGATGATGGGCTCTTGGACAGCACTATGGTTGGTATTCTTCTAGTCAAGTAGTCTGGAAGAGCAGCAGGGCAAAGGAATTAAGGATAGTGACAAGAAAGGGGTTGATGTGATTGAACGTGGCATTTCAGCCATTTTCCCATCTGCTCAGACAGTCTCTGGGAAACTAACAAATTCTAACTGTTTAGCTTGACATTTCCCACCTGAAAGTTTGATGTTATTTTCAAAACTGGAGGCTTCATTGAATTTCCTCCCCTTGACCACTTATAAACTGTCATGGATCAGGCCCTTTGCACACTGTTCTCTGGGGGTTCCCGTTGTTTATATTTCTCAACGTAGATAAGCATACCCATTTATCTTTACTCTTTGTTTCTTATCTTTAAAACAGAATAAAAATCAGATTCTTTAGGACCCCTAACAGCAAAGAGAACACTTTATTCTCTTCCATAATGGCACTATTGATATTTATTTTGTGTCTTCTAGATGTTGTACCATGAAAATAGAAACAGACTCTGACTGCATATTATCCAGTTGTTCAAGTTTATTTATGTTGTTTCAATACGCTGACAAACACACCACATTCTGTTTGTAACTTTTTCTCCTTCAAGAGTCCAGAGTCACTTTATCTTAAACCAGAGAATTCTCCTAAAGAACACACATTCTTCACACGCACGCACACACAGACACACACACATGAGGCAAGTACAAAAAACATAACTCCACCAAAGTGCATGTGAATGAAAGTGCAAACAGCCTTCATTTTCAAACTCTGGGATCATTGTCTCTGCTTCAAGAACTAAACGGAAAAGTCCTCACTGCCCTAGGCCAGGGCTAGGCAAGGGCCAGGCGAGGCGGCTGGGGGCCAAAGTGTAAGTGGTGTCTGCTGCTGGAGAGCAGGGCAGAGGGCACACGGCACTGGGCACCGGCACCAACTCCTTCCCCTCACTGCACTCCCAGGTCAAGGTGCAATGATACCATCTGGGGACAGGATGGGGGTGAAGGGGCAGTGGGGTAGACAGAAGGCAGATATTTTCCCCCTTGTTTATGATTTAGTTTCTTTCCAAAGAGTTTGACATTGGTGCAGAAAGTGCTGAGGCCTCAAAGTCTGGAGCCCTGGGGGCCCTTTTCTCCTAGTCCATCCTGCCTTTTCCGTAGGCAAGCATTAGGAGCGTGGCTGGCAGGTCCACATGGCGAAGCTGTCCCAGCCCTGCTCCTTAGGAGTGGTGAGGTCCCACAGCACAGCTGTGCATACTTGCTGCCTTCTCCTCACACCACAAAGCCAGTGAGCGTCTCTCCTCAGTTTCAGAGAGAAGTAGACAAGGCCAAGGAGCTGGTGAGTTTTGCCACCACCCAAGCAACCAACATGGAGAGGCTCAGACTTGCCCTCCCTACTCTTGGCCAAGGGGGCACCAATGCAGCCTCCGTAAACCCCACCCTCAGCCCAGGGCAGGGCCCGCCCTGTTTCCTCTTAGAAAGGTTGTGCTCAGAGCTGCCACTAAGGGCCGAAAGGGAAGGAACATCTGAAGCCCTGTGGGAGTTCAGCTGGGGGGCCGAAAGGCTGCCCTGGCAAAGCTGTGGGGCCCATGTGAGAGAGGGTCCCAGACTGGGCTGGGGCAGGAGTCAACAGAGCTTCGGGTTTCCCACCTCTGTGGGAAAGATAAAGCTTCATATTTTACCAGTAGCCCTTGACATTTTCCCAACACTGAGCCTTACACCTGCACCCCATCAAACACTTCTGAGAGTGCTCTATACACACGCATGCGTGCGCGCACACACACACAACTGAGAAAAGGGGTCTGGGGAAGGCCCCCTGGCTCCACACCCTGCAGGCCCATTTCAGCACCTGGGGCCACCAGAGCTTGGCAGTTGCTCCTCACCTCCAGTGGGGCCTCTGCCCCGATCCCCCAGGCTGGGAGGCAGGTTTGACAGTGGTTCAGTGGAGGCTGGGTGCCCACTTGGACAGAAAGGTCAAAGTCCCAGAGCCCCAGCAGGCTCCCAGCTGGCAGTGCAAGACAGATGGAGAGTGATAAGAAAGGCTTGAGGGACACAGAGAATTCAAAGATAGAAGAATTCACCTTCCCAACTCCCAACTTCAAGTGGTCCTTGTAAGACTCCTCAAGAGCTAGACATTTAAGGGACAGACAGAATGTGATGTCATGGGGTGTGTGTGCTAGACAGAGTGCTACATGCCCACGGCAGGAGGTCTGGTAGTCAGGAGGCCCTCACCCCACGGGCAACATCTTGGCTGAGATCCATGGCTGCAGAAAAGGATGCTATGCCCGGCTTTGGGAGCCACCATGCCTGCTGGAGCTGCCGCTCTGGCCAAAGACCCCAGATTGTCTGACATACCTTTGGGCTGGCCTTGGCTATCTAGCTGGCCAGGCAGCTTCCTCCCGACACCGACACAGGAAGGGTGTATGGGGAACATCTGTGGAACTTGAACCTCTGCCGCAGAGGTAAAACAGGCTCTAAACACCTACTGTGCTGGAAACAGGACTTGGCGTGGGACACTAAAATGCCAAGTGGTCCAGAACCAGGCATGGTTAAGAAGGCATCTCAGCTCAGAATCCCCCAATTCTGAGCAAAAGGGAGAAAGGCAGCCAGAGACTCCCAATGGATCTTATGAAAACATGTTTCTGAGGCTCACTCATCGAAGGGGGAACAGCCAGTGGGGTCTGGCTGGGCCATGGCTGGGGACACTGCCCAGGAAACCAGGCAGCAGAATGAGGGCAGCAAAATCAGAAAAGGAGGGAGGCGTCTTTTTGAGTAAATATGTTTGGGGCAGGGTCACTTCTTGGCAGGAGGAAAGGAGACAAGGAAAGAAAAGGACAGAGAGATGCCAAAGAGAAAAAGGGCCTCAGATTGGAGGACTCCATTCCACCAGACTCTTCTCAACTGCTAAGAGAAAGACCCCAAGGGTGATAGAACAAGAGAGCTGGAGACATGGGCTAACATAGGCAGGGCACCTCCAACCTACTCCATCAGTAATGCTCCCCCAGCCCAGTCACACCTCACCGCTGTGCCTGGTGGCAGATGAGCTCCAGAACCAGGCAGCTAGGACTCCGTCTTCCCCAGGGCCCCTCTGCTCCCATGTACCTGGTAGGAAGCAACCCCAGAGAGAAGAAGGACCACCCCTGGCAAGACAGAGATGGTGGCGGGGGTACAGGTGGGATATGAGGAACTTGAGTTGGGAAGGAAGCATCAGCTGCAGAGGGAGGCCCAGCCGGGCTGGAGGAGGGCCCAGCCCTGAGCCAGTCACTTGAAGGTGTCGTCGGCGTTTTGGAACATGAGAATGGCGTTATAGATCTTCAAAGCTGGACCCAGCTTGACGCTCATGATCTTCACAATGTCCGCCTGTGTCAGCAAAAGGAAGGCCTCGCCGTCAATCATCTGAGGGGTTGGGGGAGGGAGGCGGAAAGTGGAGAAGGTGGAGAGGGTCATGGGGAAGGAGTGAAGGATAGAGGGGATGTGCGTGGGAGTGGGGAGGGGAGAAAGAAAATTGGAGTAAAGGATATACGGGGGAAGGGAAGGAGGAGGGAGAAGGAGGAGGAAGGCAAAGGAGAAAGGAGAAGGGAGGGAGAAAGGAAAAAAGGTAGACAGCAATGGGGACAGAGAAGGAAAGAAAGACATCCACTGGCTCCCCCATGTTCACACACACACTCTTTCTCTGTTTCTGCTGACTGGTCTGGATTTCAGTGTGTATTTGCATAACATCTTCTGAGTCCTCACTGACAGCGGCTTCAAAAAACCTGCTGTCGCTGTCCCCACAGGAACCCACTGGTCAATCTTAGCGCTGCTAACAGTAAACAAGCAGACACTGTGGGTCTTCCAATGTGATGCAGTATGAGGTATACAGTGTTACCTGTGAGCTATTCTTGACAGAGAGAGTGAGAAAGGGGGTGGGGAGGGAGGGAGAGAGGGAGAGAGGGAGAGAGGGAGAGAGGGAGAGAGAGAGAGAGAGAGAGAGAGAGAAAGAGAGAGAGATTTAATCTGAATCTAACCAAGCCTCTGGATCTCGTTTCCAGTACGGAGGAAATATGAGGGAGAGTGGAACAAGTTAAGCGACGCCACAAGGAAGCAATGGGATGAATCCAGAAGGGCACATTCTGCAAGACTTTTTTCAATGTCATGAAAAAAGAAAGAAAAAAAAAAAAAAAAAGAGAGAGGGGACTATTCTAGAAGATATTTAAGAGACATAACAACCCAAACCAATCACGTGGACCTTGTTTGGATCCTGGCTCAAAAACACCAACTGCAAAGAATATTCTGGGCACAACCAGGGAAATCTGAATATGGCCAGGGTATTAGATGATAGGAAGGTGTTACTGCCAATTTGTTAGGTCAGATTACAATGTGGTGGTTATGGAGAGAGACTTCAGTTTCTAGAGATGCGTGCTAAAGCACTCAGGGGTGAAACGCCATGATGTCCATTATTCACTTAAAATTACTTCACCTAAAAATAGGTGACACAAATATGGGAACTGTTGGTAATTGCTAACTCCAGGGGATAGGTACCTGGGTAGAGACAGGTAGGGAAGAAGCCAGTTGTGGAGGAGGGAATGAGTTGAAGAGAGCCAGGGAGGGGATGTGCGGGGCTAGGGAACGGGGTAGGAGGCTGAGGGGAGGTGAGCAAACAGGGAATTGTCTTTCAGAAGGATGGGTAGGCTGGGCTGGGGAGCCCCTGGGCAGGAGGACCATGTGGACGTGGTCCCACCATTTAGCCTGAAGAACCCCCTCCTCTGGGTACTGGGACCCCTTTTTTGAGGAGACGCCATCCCTATGCTTGATCCTTAAGAATCATGGCAAATAAAATACTGCTGTGGCATTTCTTATGTGCCTGGCACTGCTCTTAAACACTTTTTACATATTAACTCATTTAATCCTCACAATAACCCTTTGAAGCAGTATCAATGTTACCTCCACTTTACACATGGGGAAACTGAGGCAGGAAGGCTAAGGAATTTGCCCAAGATACACCTGGCTTGTAGGTGCTGGAGCTGTGATTCCAGAGCGCATGCTCTTAACCACTGTGAGTGATGGAGAAGGGCTCCCACGCATATGATTCATGCAGCTCAGGGGGTGATGCCCCTCGAGCCTGGCCCTGCCCATAAGCCTCTTCATGTCCAGCTCCACAGACTGAACTATGGATCCTTCTCCAATCGCCGGGTGTTTTCTGTCTTGGACCTCTGTTCCCTCTATCGCCCCTGCCTGACAGCCCTTGTCTCTGTCGGCCAGCTGAACCCCAATGCTTCTCCCCATGTTCAGAGCTGCCTGCTCCTTCTACTCTGCCTGGAGTCACACAGTTCGACAAACTCCACTGACTGTATGGGTCTGCTCACTTGTCTTCCACGAGTGCCAGATGGCCACTTATCCGATATATGGTGGGTGCTCAGTAAACACTGAAAGGGTGAATACAAGGGTCTCTGAGACGTGGCAACAGGCAGGATGAATCTTAGAGAGGCTGGCAACCTTAGAGGTTAAACTGGGTCAGGGCAATGAACCCCATACATCTGTCCTCCCAGCAGCTCTGAGAAAAAAAGTTTCCTGGTCCTTCACTATTCACTAACCAAAGTACCAGTGAAAACTGGTACTTCTGCTGGCTAAATGTCTTCTAAAGAAAGAAAGAAAAGAGAAGCCTAACAGCTAAAAGTTCCTGGTGAGATTATCTGTGTTATGCTTCCTTTCAAATACCCTAAGATGACCTGTCAAGTGAAAATGGGCCTCCCAGGTCTAATGTCTGGGGTTGGGTGAGTAAGTGCATGTCCCCCATCCTATCCATGCAGACAGCACCTCAGACAAGGAGATCAAAGGGAGAGCAGTTCCCACAGAGTCTGCCATTCCACTGTCTCTCCAGTGCTTCCTCGATGGGAGAAACGCCCCAGATACTAACACTTGTGCGGGGGACTCGTCAGCCACGTGGCCATCCCAGGAGGCAACTCCCTTAGACCTACAGAGCCCTCTTTGCTGATCTCAGCAGATGTGTATGTGCAGAAACATCCAACTCCAGACACCCTGTGCTGGTGAGGCTCTGGGGTTCCCTCTCAGTGGTTCCACTGAATCAGAGCCTGGACAAGGGAGAGCTGGGGCCACCATCCCTAAGTGGCCTTGACACCTTAAAAGTTCAGAATATGAAGAAAAGGAATCCCAGACATAGTTAAATATACAGCATGGATTTTTATGAGAGCTCATTTATTATTATTTAGAAAACCCATTGGTTCCTGCGCATCATCTGGACACTTCTCACCAGGTAACTGCCAAGGACCAGATTCTAGGTTCTTCAAAGAAAAGATTGGAGTTGGCATTCTAGCAATTTGGGACTAAGTAAGGGGACAATGAGATTATTTCAGAACATACAAGATGTTGTCTGTGTGCTGGTATACATGGGGAGTTTTGAGCCATAAGGTCAGGAAAAATGTCATGTTCTGACCTTGAAAGTAGAGGAAATCAACAGAGAAATGGATAAAATGAGCCAAATGCAATGATCTACCCTAAGCAATAGCCCACAGTGCTGTGGATAGGACCAGAGAATTTCCCAAGTGAAGGTAACTTGGCTAGATCCTTAGAGAGCCACATGTGGAATGTTTAACACAGGCCAAGCTAAAACCTAATCAGTACTGACGAAACTTGATTGAGGAGACTTCTATGCTACCACAACAGAAGGGCATGGTCCACAAGGAACCCAAGAAAAAGGGACATTCAGGGAGGAGGAAGTCACCAGTGTTTATCCAGCTGCGCTATTAACAGAGCTTGCCAGCCCCTCTCTGTCTTCCCATGACACCTGGCACACAACTCTCTCAGAGCCCTTACCGCACTCTACCAGAAGCAGCAATTTACATTTCTGTCTCCCCCTTCACAGGGAGACTTGAGAGCAGGGACTTCTGTATCCTCATCACCTTATGCTGGGCCAGGCACACAGCTGATGTCAATTATTTGCTGAATAAATTAAACAAATACACAAGAGCTACAATAAAGGTGACTAAGAGAGGACTGGGCAGACTTTCCTTAGGACCATCAATGCTGACTTCCAGACTGGCAGACTACCCATCTGCCCACTTTGCTCTAATTTCTTACTCATGAAGATCGCTGTAATGACTGGTCTGTGTCCTGGCTGGAGAGAATCTTGACCCACGTCACTGAATGCCCTGAATGCATCAGTTCAGCCGGAGAGAGCCCTTTCCCTGGAGCATGGTCCTCCCTGGAGAAATGGGTGACGTGGACCAGATCCTGGAGAAAGCAATCCTCAGCCCCTGCAAAGGTCCTGTTCCACTCTGAGTCTCTATTTGATGCTGGTGGCCCACCAGCATACTTTCCCCCTTCTTGCTCATTGCTTTTTCGTATCACAGACAATGCTGAACTGAGATATACAGCAGGTGTTCCTGGGAGAGACAGCTCTTCTCCCAACAAGTGGAGAATGCCAGAGAATCAAACTCTTGGGTAGCTCTGCAGCTGGCTGAACAACTGTACTCAAACAGCGTTGATTTACGACCTGATGTCACCTAAAGGAAGATCTCTAATGGGTGCCACGTGTTTCTGCCCTGTCTCACTAAACACGTGTGGTGAAGACTTGGTTGAGGACACAGAAGGCTTAGTTATCAAATGTACAAGTTGTGTGAACCTGCAAAGGCTTACTAATATCAGAGATGACAGAATCAAGATTTAAAACAATGAGACTCTGGAACCAACAAGATAACATTTAATAGGGATAAATGCAAAGTTTTACATTAGGTTAATAATAAAAAAAAAAAAAACCCAGTGGTACAAGTAACACACTGGAAAATTTGGTTAGACTATAATGGATAATTGATATAAAAGGCACTTGGGGATTTTTGTGATCCCCAAACTGGTGTGATGTGGCTATAATAAAGCTAGCGCAAACTGAAGTTTTGCTAACAAAAATATAGGGTTCAAATCTAGAGGAAGAGAAAACAACCCAAATGTCCATTAACAGGAGAAGTGTGTGGGATATTCATAAAATGGAGCACTACTCAGCAATAAAAACAAACAAACTACTGGTGTACACAACGTGGATGAACCTCAGAAACACTACACTGAGTGAAAAGAGACAGACGCAGAAGACTACATACTGTATGATTCCATGTATATCAAGTTCAAGGACAGATGAAACTAATCTTTGGTGCTAGAAATCAGAACAGTGGTTGCCTATGAGTGGGCACTCACAAAAAGGGCCAAGAAAGAACTTTCTGGTACGATGGAAATGTTTTATATCTCAACCGAAGTATCGGGTTCAGGGTGTATACATTTCACAAAACTTGTAGAATCGTACTTTTAAGACGTGTGCATTTCGCTCCATGTAAATTTTATCTTCATCAAAAAACATCTAGGTGTTGGTTCACCAATTGTAACAAATGTCGCACTCTGGTGAGTGATGGTGATAATGGGGGAGGCTGTGTGTGTGTCGGGGCAGGGGGATATATGGGAAATCTCTGTATGTTCCTCTCAGTTTTGCTGTGAACCCAAAACTGCTCTAAAGAAATAGTCTTTTTTGTGTGTGTGTGAGGAAGACCAGCCCTGAGCTAATACCTGTTGCTAAATCCTCCTCTTTTTGCTGAGGAAGACTGGCCCTGGGCTAACATCCGTGCCCATCTTCCTCTACTTTATATGGGACGCCGTCACAGCATGGCTGACAAGCAGTGCATCGGCGGGCGCCCGGGATCCGAACCCGTGAACCCCGGGCTGCCAAGAGCGAACTAAACTGCTGCGCCCCTGGGCCGGCCCCTAAAGAAACAGTCTTTTTAAAAGCAAAACCAAAAAGCATCTGGGGGGCAGCAGCCCAACGTGTTTTGTGTTGGTCAGAGGGCATCTAAAACATGGGGTGCAGTTCTGAACACACACATTATAGTAATCTTTTACCAACCCAGAAGGCAAGCACCCAGAATGGGGAGGAGTTTGGGAGCTCCACTATGCAAGGATCCAACGAAGAAACTGGCTGTGTTGGGCCTAAATAAAGAGATTCTTCCAGGGAAAGAGGAGCAGACTTTTTTCTTATGGACACCTGACCTGGGCAGGAGCATCTATGGGGAGCTAAGACTAGACTTTCCTGGGTAAAGGGAGATGTGTGTATTCCTTGGAAGGAAGATCTAAACAAATTCAAGAGTCCCTTCCAGTTTCAAACTCTACAAATTAGGAGAGTCATGATACAGTTCTTTATTTAAGGACGACTATAAACTACCATTGATTGAGCCCTCATCGTATCAGGCCTTCTGGTATAGTGATATGATTTAAATATCACTCCACAGTATTGCTATATAATAATATATATGCTAGTGATATCATTATGCTAGACATTCTGGAACAGTGATCCATTCATCATTTCTAATGCTCACAATGGTCCTGCAAGACAGTCATCATTATACTCATTTTATCTCCATTTTACAGGTAAGAAGATGAAGACTCAGAGTTAGTAAAGGGCTCAAATTGGCAGAACTGGGATCCAGAACCAAACCATCTGCAAAGCAAGGGCTCTTTTATCTACAAGTCCTGCTTCTTATCTTTGGTAAGCTTTTGGGTCTTCATTTTAAGTATATGTTAGGATCCTTGCAGTAAATTGCAATACCCGTGCCATTCAAAATAGACTTTAAATTTACTGACTGTCACTGGTGAAGCTAAGTTTGGAAAACAAACGTTTGGGCAGAGAGCAGAGGGGTGAATGCTCTTTCCTTCCTGAGGATGGTCTGAACAGAGGGTTCACAAGCTGGGCCCTGGTCCATACCAGATTTTTCCCAGAGACATGGATCACCATGACTAGTTTCAATCCAGGTGGGACGAACAAGGGCCCTCCCTAGCTGGGGGCAGTGCTGGTGAGGGCACCTGCTTCCTGCCATCTCAATGACGGTGACCCTTCTGTCCCCACTCTGCACTTGCACCTTACCTCATCTCTGAAGAGTCGTGCTTGGTCCTCACAACCTGTCAAGGTCTGAACGAAGCCGAAGACCTTGGAAACCAAAAAAGACATGCTGCCAAGAGGACAGGGGCTTGGGAGTTTAGGGGAGAGGTAGGCCTACATGGCCATGGTGACTTCTGGGCTGTGACAGGGTTGCTTTTTCTTATCAGCCTAAGAGGATCCTTGTGTCTCTGTGCTGTCTGGTGTGCAAGGTGAGGTCCCTTGCTCTCGAGGTCCAGGGCTGAAGCCTGTCTCTCCTGCTGGACTTCCAGCCAGACTAGCAGCACGTCCCTCTCCCTATCCACCAGGATGGGCCTATCAGACAGTCTCTCAGTCAGCCCTGCTGGGCAGCTAGGAGGGACTATGGACCAGAGGGATGAGCAGGAGGTAGTGTCAGGAGGAGCATCGGGCTCTGCCTGGTGAGGGCCTTTCCTGAGCCCTCCCGTCAGGGTGTGATGAGACGGCAAAGTAGGGGAGGACGAAGAGGGAGGGGCCCTCGTTCCTCACCTCATCGATGGTCCACTTGGCAACTGTTGAGGCCGAGATGCCCGCCACTCCCGGCAGGAGCTTGCAGTGCTGCTCCCAGCACACTGAGAGTGAACGGTCAGGGTGGGCCGACAGGGCCGACATGAAGAGGGACTGATGCATGACGTCGGTAGTTAGTGCTGGAAAGCAGAGGCAGAGGCTGGCAGGCCGATGCTGAGCCCTAAGCTGGTCCCCGAAGCTCGCTCATACCCATGCCACTCAGGAGGACCATGGGCCCCTTCTCATAGCCTTGCAGAGCCAAGAGGGTGATCTAGATCTGACTCCTCATCCAGTGCTCACTCCTTTTGCTAAAGTGGGTTTCTCACTTTATAGACTCTCAAGCTGGCTGTTTGGAATGACCCTACTCCCATCTCTCTGAGGCTGCACCACCCTGGACTCTACAAGGATGCTCTACTGGAGATCCTGCAGCATCCTTGAAAACACTGTTCTTTAGATACCTTGCATCAAAATGGCCCCCAACATCCAAGCAAGCTCAGCCTGGACATCAAAAGCCTATTTTGTTTGCCCTCCTTTTCCTATGACCTTATGGGACCTGACCAACTCTCCCAGAGCCAGGGTGCTTCTGTTTGAGAATCAGAATCACCCTGCCCAGTCTGAAGCCCACCCCTCTAGCTGCTGCCACTGCCTCAAGCTCCATTCCTCTCCCTTACTCCCCCCAGCCTGGTCTGGTTCGCTACCTGCATACCAGCCCCCTACCTACTCTGCTATCTAGAAGGTGATCCATGACCCACCTGCCAACTCCCTCATTGCCTGTCACTCTGCTTCCTGATCTGTTCTTGAAATCCCTGGCTCCTGGCCTCCAGCCTCAAAGCTGCTCTACGATCTGACGAGTGACACTGCTCTGCTCGGCCTCTTCCTTGACCAGGTGTGGCACTCACCTGCTTGGAGCTCACCTACCTCTGGCCGCTCTGACAAACCTTGCCCCCACCCACCTTACCAGCCTTGGCTGGCCACTGTCCCATGGGACCCTGCCTCTGTCCACAGTCCAGGAGAGCTGGCTCTCTCCTGTGCACTGGGTGCTAATTCGAGACACGTGAATGCAGCACTCCACTGTCCTCTTCTCACAGGCCCTCCCCTGCTCATCACAGACTGCCCTTCCCTCGCTCCCTTTAGCTTCAGCCTTTCACCCTGACTCTCTGCACCTCACAATCATCCACAATCAGCCTCTCAGACCCCATTCCCAGCCCCAGTGACTGTTCTTCTGTAACTCTGCCTGCCTGCTGCCCTCTCTGCTCATCAGCCCAAACCTGAGCTCCTGCTCACACTCTGAATAGCTCCACCTTCAGCGCCACCAGGGAGCCTGCTACCTCTGCACAGCTCAGCCAGCTCTCTCAGGACCCATTTAGGGTGCATCCAGATCTCCCATGACAGTTACCACCACTAGCACTTTATCTATGGGTTTGGCCTCTGTCCTCCCAGGTGCCTCTCTTTGAAGCTCCGTATCTGGTTCTCTATGTACCCTGCAGAGGAGTTTGGGGGACAATGCTGTAGGACAATTGCTCATCTTTCTTCCCAGAACACAGGACAGGAGCTCTCACAGGCAGTCACAGTGTCTTATCTAACTGCAAATCATTGAGCTGCAGGTCAGAAACACTTCCTCTTGTTCTTTTTCTTGGCTTATAAAAACAGATATTTATTTCTCACAGTCTGGAGGCTGGGAAGTCCAAGGTCAAGGCACTAGCAGATTCAGTGTCTGGTGAAGGTCCACTTCCTGGTTCATAGATGGCCGTTTTCTCGCTGTGTCCTCACATGGCAGAAGGGGTGAGGGAGCTCTCTGGAGCCTCTTTTATAAAGGCACTAAACCCATTCATGAGGGCTCCACCCTCATGACCTAATCACATCCCAAAGGCCCCACCTCCAAACACCATCACACTGGGGATTAAGTTTCAACATATGAATTTTGAGGGGACACAAATATTCAGTCTATAGCACTATTATTATTGGAAGTTAGCAAACATTTGCTGGATAGGCATTGTGGAAACGCTGGGGGAGTCAAGGGGAAAAAACATACACAGTATAGTTGAAGAAACATAGGGGACTCAGAATCAGGAGATGGGGTTAGTTCCTTACTAACTTGCTCTTCGATCCTGGGCAAGTCACTTAACATGGGTCTCAGTTCGCCCTTCTTTAAATGAACTGGTTGGGTAAGGAAATCTCTGTGGTCTCCTCTTGTTCCTTCAAACAGCTGACACTCATGGGCTTGAATGGCCCTGTGAGCAGGGCAGTCACAGTGGAGTCCTGTCCTCTCCAGGCAGCCTTTCCCACAGAGCTGTTTCCTAGCAAACCCCAGAGCCCAACTGAGGAGGTCTACCCATGGATGTGTGAGAAGTCTCTTCTGGAACAAAATCCAGAGTGCCAGTGTCCCCTCTGAGCAAGAGTCAGCAGGTAGAGTAGGGGAGCCCTGCACAGGGGTCAGAGACCTGGGCTCTGTCCCTGAAGTGACTCGGGGTCTTGGGTGTCTCCTCTCTGGGTAACAGCCTCAGTATGTAGAAAGACTTAACTTCTGAGTTCTCAGGGTAATTCTGGAATGAACACAGTAGGCAAGCACCCTCTGGTGGTCAGAACGGTGACCCTGTAATGGAAGCTGACCAGGTGTACCACGGGTGGACAGAAGAGGTGCCCACTGCATTCCCATCCCCGAAAGTCCTCAGTCTGAGGGCCTGGAGGCTGGCAGGACCCTCCTCATCCAGGCCTGAGGCTGCTGCCACTGCCTTCTGTTTCCACCAAGAGGAAATAGTACAGAACAGCAGCAGGAGGGAGTCAGGCAAGAGATCAGGACTAATAACTATTCCCGCAGTTATTAAGCACTTTATATGGACCATCTCATTTAAGCCTCCCACCCCCTTTTAAGATTGGCACTTTATTATCAGTAATTTACAGATGAGGGAGCTGAGGCTCAGAGAGGTGGCATCATCTGCGCAAGGTCTCACAGCCTGTAAAAGGCAGTCTGACTTCAGGGCTGTCCTTTCAATCATGTGCTAGGTACTGCCCAGGTTACAGAGGCTGTTTCTGAAGAACTGGAATAACTTAGGTCCTGCCCAGAAACTGTGCAATGAACCATGTGATTTCTCAAGGCCTCTTCTCGCCTTAAAACAATGTGCATCCAACTCAACTGAGGTAAGATCCTTAGCGTCGCTGCTGTGTATCAGGCCCTGTGCCAGTGGCTCAAGACGTAAGATGAATTTGTCACCCGGTGGAGGGCTCAGTCCCTTGTCCCTCCTGTTGGAGCATGCTATGGGCTGAACTGTGTCCCCTCAAATTCATATGTTGAAATTCTAACTCCCAGTACCTCAGAATGTGGCTGTATTACCTTTAAAGGGTGATTTTAAAGGGGTGATTAATTAGGGCATGCCCTAATCCAATCTGACTGGCGTCTTTATAAGTCTTTATGGACGCAGAGAGACATCAGGGGTGCACGCATGCAGAGGAAATACCACGTGAGGACACAGCGAGAAGGTGCCCATCTGCAAGTCAAGGGGAGGGGAAACCAAGCCCGCTGATACTTTGATCTTGGACTTTCAGCCTCCAAAAGTGTGAGAAAATAAATTTCTGTTGTTTAAGCCCCTCGATCTGTGGTGCTCTGTTATGGCAGCCGAGCTGACTCAGACGAAGGGGGTGGAGAGGTGAACTGACATTTGGGGTAGGTGCTTTATGTCTATGAAACCTGCAGCATGTGGCAGGAGAAGTGAGACCCAAGTTTAAATCCCAGCTCTGCCCTTACAAGGCGAATGACCTTGGGCAAATGACTTCACTCTCTGAGCCTCCCATTCCTCTTCTCTAGGAGAGAACGGTATCCACATTACAGGTAATCCACAATACAGGCTTGTGAGAGTCAACCACAGTAGCTGTAAAGCACCTGAAACAGTGCTTCGCCCATAGTAGGTACTCAGTAGATGATAGTAGTAGCCACTATTATTTCAGGTAATTGACACTTGAAAGGCAGGCATTATTCATGTTTTCAAATGAGGAGACTGAGGCTCAGAGATGTTAAGTGACTTGCTCGAGGTCACAGCTAGAATGTGACCGCGATGGCCTCCCTCCCAGGAAGCCTAGAATGGAGAAGAGCAGAGCCGGGAGCATCAGAGGCCCAGAGACTCTGCCTTTTCCGCAGACTCACAGCAAGGCTGTGGGTGAAGTGGGGCTGGAACCTAAGGTCACTCAAGGACCCATTCTGTGCTCCTGCCACTGCTGTATGCTCCCCAAGTATCTCAGCCTTCCTTCCAGCTTCTCTCCCTCCACGCCCTCCAGTGACTCATCCTACCAGCAATTACTAAGTACCCATGTGAACACTTTGTGGAGGGGAACAGGTGACCCGGGACTCACTTGGGAAATCTTCCTGCGGGATCTTCTGATACTTTGGAGGGCGCCCAATCCTGGAGAGAGAGGGACCAGGTCCGTGGCAGGGAATCAGTGCCTGGCCTGACCCAAGAGGACACGAGGCCCTGCACCCTTGCCCTCCGCACCGGCTGTGATGGCGAGACTTCTTCCTTAGGGAGAAGCCCGAGAGGTTCCTCTTACGGGCCGAGGCCTCCGTGTCAGACAGTTCCGCCTTCAGCCGGCTCTGGTTCCTCTCAGCCAGTGGGCAGCCCGAGAGGCAATGGTGAGCTGTGAACTTGCCTGTGACGTGGCCAGAGCCGTCACAACCAGGGGTGGGGCACTTCCTGGAGAAGAAGAAGGCTTAAGTTGGGCTGAATCCACTGGTTCCCACTCAGCCCTTCCCAACCCCGGCCCCATTTGGAGAGTGTCTTGGTGAACCCTGCTCGGCCACACAGTAGGTGTAAAACAGACCCTCGCTGAACGATGCCCGAGGTCTCCCTGCAGGAGCCCTTCACTCACCGGTGGTGAAAGCTGTATTTGGAGGTCCTGGTGTGTGGTAGGCTCCGATAGCTGAGAGGGGGACAGCCACCAGGGGAGGCAGAGCTGGGCTCTCTGGGTCCTGGAGGAACAGGAAGGAGAGTCAGCATAGGGTCCTGGGGTGGGGATGGAGGGCAGGGAAGGAAGTTCCAGGGAAGGTCAGCACTAGGAACTAGTTCTCCAGGTACAGGGGCCCTGAGTTAGGCTGACACCACTTCCTGCTACTGGCTATCTGCCCCTCTTTGGGGAACGAGGGCTTGGCTCTCACACACTTTGTTGAAACCAGTGGGCCATGCCCTCTGTCTCAGAGGAGAACCCTCGGGGAGAAGCTCCCCTCAGAGCTGGTGGGGCACAGCTGTACCTCAGAAGCCACATCAGGCAGATTCATGCTATTCTCTGTGTTTGTTTCCCTATTTCTGTCCCCAAGACTCTGGTAACTTTTTTAGGCTCTGCCCATGCTTGGAGAATAATTGGGAAGGATCAACACCCCATGGAAGACAGATGTGGTGGCAGCAGGGAAATACGGGAGGGAATCCTGGGGGTTAGAATTGGGGCTGAACTGTCCAATGACCTGACCTCTAACCCCTGCCTGCGTAGGGGACAGGATTTTATTGAAGGGAGCCAGCATTTCCTTAGCAAACCCAATGCACGCTCTGTGTGGCTCTGCTAGATGCTGAGAGAACTCCCAGGTGTATAATCACCTTCTGAGCATATGCTCCCAAGTGAGCTTGCCCCTTCACACCTCAGCACCCCAAACGCAACAACTGGGGAAGCCAGAAGCACTGCTTAGTGTAGCAGAGAGGGAGGATGGGGGATCCCAGAGCTCACTGTGGGCACTGGAGCCCTCAGTGTCAGGCCTGGGCTTGATGGTCAGAGCCCCCAGGGCAAGCAATAGGAGGGAGGTTGTCAGAGCTCAGGGGTGGGGTTGGACATCAGTAGGAAAGGGTCAGAGTGCCTTAGGGGTACACACGGAGAGGAGGCTGCAGGGGATGCCCTGTCTTGGAGCACCAGCCCGCGGGGTGGATGTCTGGATGGTCAGCGTCGATCCAGAAGTCATAGGCATGACTCCAGCCATCAAAGTGGAGCTGGGGAGGAAAGGCCCGTGGAGGTCAGGCATTCCTCATGGAGGGAGCCCATCTCAGCCAGGAGGTGCTCCAGGCTCCAGGAGGCTCTCCCCATCCCTGGGGCCTGTCAGAAGCAAGATCCTGGATTGGAAGAACAAAGGGGCCAACCCCACAATAATCCATCTTGACCACCATATTTTTGAAGGGCTTCACTCATTAAGTTACTGGCACCTCGCATCAATCTGTGGGTAGGCCAAGGATTATTAGGCCCATTTTATAGATGAAAAGTTAAGGCTCAGAGAAGGGAAATGACTTGCCTAAGCCCACAAAGGTTAAGTCCCAGATGAGGCTAAAATGAGATCCAAGATCTTTGGCCTCAAGTTTAGAGCTCTCTTCCCCACAATGTGCAGCTTCCCTTATGTCTGGCTCATACCATACCCTTGACCTCTAACCAGTGTACAGAATTCCTGCCCAATCAGCATGTCCACTCCCCCAGCCCGAGGGTCCTGGAGCCACCTTTATCCGATGGTCCTCTACATCCTCCACGCTGGCCACACGAATCAGGGCTGGGTTCCTGCGGTCCACAGCCTCCAGCTTCATGTTGACCAGGAAACTATGCGGGGGGCGCTGCAGCAGGGGGACAACAGCCTTCAGGCCAAGGTCCAGCTCGGCAGAGCTGAGGCCCCAAGAGGAGAGCCCAAGTGCTGTGCCTGAGAAATTGTGGCCTGCCAAAGCGGGAGGCCAGGGCCCCATTCTGGCTGGCCGAGCCCCACACCTTCCTGAGCTCAGCTCTGGGAGCAAGGAGAGCTGACTCACCACCTTGAAGGCCCAGGCAGGCACAGCAGAGGCCCCGGTTTCTTCCAGATATTTCTCCCAACAGAAGCTATCAGGGTCTGGGTAGTCTGGAGGAGAGAAGGAGAGCAATGTCTAGGTACCCAGGCATACAGGGGGAGCTCTCTGCCCCCAAGCAGGACCAGAAGCACAGAAGGGAGAGAGGCCCTTGGAGTATCATCTCCCCCCACGTCACCACAGCCAGCTTCATGGAGGGGCTCCTGAGGCAGAGGGGTGGTAATCAGAAGTAAGCACATCACCACCTCACAGTTCCCAGGGCTGTCTAGGAACCCTGGCTCCCACCCCCCTCCTCAGCCCTGTTGCTCCAGCTCCAGCCCAGCCACATCTGAACCTCTGTCATATGCAGGCCAGCCTGATGCTCCCAAAGGGAAGGACATGCTTTCTTTTTTTTGGTGAGGAAGATTAGCCCTGAGCTAACATCTGTTGCCAATCCTCCTCTTTTTGCTGAGGAAGATTGACTCTCAGCCAATGTCTGTGCCCATCCTCCTCTACCTTATATGTGGACACCTGCCACAGCATGGCTTGACAAACGGTACGTAGGTCCCTGCCCAGGGTCCGAACCTGTGAACCCTGGGCTGCCGAAGCAGAGCGGGTGAACTCAACCACTACGCTACCGGGCGGGCCCCAGGACACACTTTCTTTACTCTGGACTCCTGCTCCCTTGCTGAGGTCATCCAACTTTCTTCCCTTAAACCTCAATGGAGTCAGGGGTTGACAGGCCTCTCCTAAAATCAAAGGGTTCTCAACTCCCAACAAAGAAGATGAGGCTCCAGGACACATCTGTCCCTCACCCTGACCCTAAAGACCCAGCTAATGAGGTATTGGTAAGGGATCAGGGGAGAGGGGTACGGGGCCAGGCCCGGGAAAGGGCGTTTGCTTGGGCTGCAGGGTCACCTTGTGGAGGAGTGAGGGGCTTTCCTTGCTTCTGGCACCAGCCCACTGGGTGGATGTAGGGGCTGCTGGGATCACACCTGCAACCCAAGAACACTTCACTGTCCCAAGTGAAACTTTGATGCCCTGAGCCTGCCGTCCTATGATGGCATGGCTTCAGGGCCCACCCTCACCCTCCTTCCTAGTGAGAGCCACACAGATGGCTGATGAGAAAGTCAGAAAATCGCAGTATTAACTAAAAACTCGAATACCACCATAATATCTAAGGGAAAATCATGAACACAGGGTTTTGCTCGTCTTAACTTTGGTATTTTTAGATGAAACATTTAATATTGCACTGTGTTTTTTATAATCTAGACCAAATCCACAGGGCAATTACACCCTAGAGCAAATATGAAGTCAGGATTGGACTGGGGCCACAGGGTGCCTGAGGTTTGAAAGCATTGCCTCCCGCCTCTTGCCATCCCCTCACCCCCCAGGCCAAGTCTGGGCCCTCCGACTACCAGTAGTCGTAAGTATCATCCCAGTTGTCAAAGTGCACCAGGAAGCGGCTGTCCACCACATCAGTCACACTGGCCACACAGATGAGGGACGGGTTCATGCGGTCGACAGCCTCCAGCTTCATGCCCACCTGGAAGCCCAGGGGTGGGGGACTCTGGGGGCAAGAAAAGGGGATGCCACGGCCAGGCCCAGCCCGGCTAGTGCTAGCCCAGAACCCACTGGCAAAGGAAGAAGTATGTTCCCTAGGAGTCATGCCCAGGGGGTAGGCAGGGGGAGGGCAGAATAGGCTGGGAAAGAGGGTCCCTCCAGGGCAGAATCATAACCCCCAACCCAGGCCTCTCAGGAACTTCTAGCCTCCAAGATGCACTCAGAGGAAGCCTCACTGTGGCGGAAGGTGAGTGACTGGCAGGAGGCTACGCATTCACCCAAAAAGTGTGCCAGGCCGAGCACAAGGCTCCTCTACCCTATGAGACAGGGGTCACCATCCTCATTTTATAAGTTAAGCAACTTGTCCAGGACCACAATTCTAGTCAATGGTGGGGCCAGGGTTTAAACAGTTTGACTTAAAAGTCTACATTCCCTGTTACCACAGTGGGTAGAACCCCACCAGTCACCGAGAACCTACACATATGGTCTTGGGGCCTGACTGAGGTGGGGGAGTAACTGCCGCTTCCCGAACAGCATGGCGGAGTCCCTGGCCCACAGGGGTCCTGGATTTTCGATATGATAATATTTCTCATGCGAGTTCCCTACATCTCTCAGACCTTTTGCTTGGGATTAGGAGATACTTTAGCCGCTGGATAAAGCTGCCAGCTGCCTTGAACAGAGAAAAAAGACAAGGAGTGAGTTGTTGGGACTGAACGGGAGAGCCTCAATGTTGGACAAAAGGAAGGAATAAGCAGCCCCCAGAACAGAGGCTTGGACCTTATACCAAGAACTGCTGAGCAGACCAAAGCAAGAAACAAGAACAAGGACCTCTCAGTGTCCAGGTTAGATGGTGGGCCAGGGGCTCCGAGGGGATGTGAAGAGGGAAGGATTTCTGCAGTCGGGAGGAGGGAAGGAACCGGGGGAAAATCTATAACTAGCTTTCCCCTCTGGCCTATGCCCTGCCCAGCACGCCCCTCCCATTTGGTGTGAGAAACCAGAAAAAAGCTGAGAGCACCGGTAGATGAGCTCTCCTCTGATGAGCAGGTACCCTGAACCAGCTGCAGTGACTCTGTCCCAGGGAGCGGGTGTCCACTCGGGCTCAGGGGCACTCACGTGGCTCTGGCTCACAAACAGGTGCTTGGGGGCAGCCTGAGCTCTCGTGCTGCGCAGGTACTGGCTCCAGCTGAACTCCTCCTCCTTGTAACCTAGGCCCCTCGGGGGGGATGGACAGAGAGCCGTGCAGACAGAAGCTGGGCTGTGGCGAGGGCACCTCAGGCTGAAGCAGCAGAATCAGGCAGGCCTGAGGACCCCACAACCCTCAAGAATCTGCCCTGGCATCCCCTGCCACAGCAGGGAACAACCTGAGAGGACAGTCAAAGGGCAAAGGCAAAGCAGAAGCCCTGGGGCCCAGTGATGGCAGGACGCGATGAAGAGGGGCTGGCTGTGCAAAGGGAAACAGGGAAGGGGGGACCACAGGGAAGAAGAGGAGGGTCTGAGGGCTCACTACCTCACCGTGACCAACCCAGCTAGGCCTTACCTTTGGGGGGCTGCAGCTTGTGCCCAGTCTTCTCAAACCAGCCAGCAGGGTGAATGTCAGGGGAGTTGGCATTGATCCAGAAGTCATGGCACTCGGAATACCCATCAAAGTGCAGACGTAGGCGGTAGCCACACACCTGACCCATGAGGGGAATCACAGGGACTCCGATGCCAGCAGACGCCCACTACCTTTCCCTCACCTCTCCTGGCCCAGCCTGGGAGTCTCAGGGGCTCTGATGATACTGATGGTAGCAGGTTCTCCACCCCACCTTTTGCTCCCAGGTTCCCTTCCACCCTGAACTTTGCCCCACGCTCTCCCATCCTGCAATGAAGACAGTTCACGTACTCATGATCCCTGAGTTCTGGGTGCAAGACATGGAGTTTCTCTGACATCCTCCTGCTCTTTCGAGCGCTGGACAGAACCCCGAGGGTGCCTACCAAGGCTCAGGCCTGCTCAGGGCCCCAGTGACCTTTCCTTCTGCCACCTTCTCTCACTGCTCCCACTTGCACACTCTGCTCTGGCCTCACTGAGCTGATGGCAGTTCCTTGAACATGTGGCCTGGCCCATACCCCAGAGCCTTTGCTCATGCTGCTTCTTCTGTCTGGAACACCCTACTCACTAATTTCTCAAGACTCAGCAAAAGAGGCCCTTCCTCTACAGGCTTCTCCTGTCCCCTTGGTGCCTCTCTGCTCACGTCTGTCACCACCCCTGTGGTATGTCACTGATATGTTTATCTGGCTGATTCCCACACAACTGTGGGCTGCAAGAGGGCAGGACCTTGTAGGACTCATGTCAATATCCCTGGCCTCAGGATCTCTCCTCAAGTCCCCCTAGACTGAAGTATACTCCCACTCACCATCACCACCCCTCACACTTCGTTTGGTTTTTGTTCATTTTTTAGCTTTCTATGTGTTCCACCTTAATTCCCCACTAGACTGTGTGCTTTCTGAGGGCAGGGAAGTGTCTCCGTCGTCTGAGTCCAGGCCCTCCATGCCCCTGGCAGGCCCATCAATCTAACCGGAGAGACATCATCGGAATGGTGGTGCAGGCCCCAGCTCACCTCGGCCACGGTGAGGATGAAGTACATGGACGGGTGCTGAGGGTCGATGCCTTCCAACTTCATGCCCAGTCTGAAGCCATTCTTGTTCTGAGCGACCGCCTGGTACTGTCAACGCACAGATTGGAGAGAACCCAGCATCCATCCAGCCTTATCCTTGCCTAGTGGGCTTGGGGTGAAGGAGTGCCTTTAGGCCCCACCCACCTGGTACTACCAAAGGGGTTATTATTTGGGAGTCTTTAGTGCAGGGGTCCAGACGGGGATAGACTAGCTCCAAGTCCCTTGAAAAATGTGGGTGCGTCAGGGCTGGACTTAAGGGCTCCCTCTCACCCAAGTCATGGAAAGATCAGCATGTAGAATTGAGTAGAATTCAAGTCTGCAGGCCCAGTGGGGGGTCAGCCTGGGACCCACCTCCCCATCTGTCCCCACCCTGGACGTCCCTTACAGTGAGCCCTTTTCTACTGCAGGCCCCCAGCCAGCCTCTTCCCCTTCCATTCTGCCGGTCCTTATAGAGATGTTAAATACAGAAAACACCAAAAGGCCTGCGTTTGGTGGCGAGTCCCTCAGCTGGGAATACAAGCTCGTCCTAGGTGGAAATTGTCCCACTCACGTCCTGGAAGAGGCTGACAGGGGCAGTGATGGCCTTCTGCTCCTCGAGGTAGGACTCCCACGACCAGCCTTCCTTCTTCTCCCCCGATGCTGTGGACAGCAGACAGACAGGCTGACCCCCCAGGCTGCTCCCGATGTACTTCCTCAGTTTCTCCTGACTCAACTCTACCTTAACCTTCAAAACAAACCTTTGTCTGTGGTCACATGCTACCCTTTGGTCCCACTCAGCCATGATGGTGCCAGACGCAGGGGGCTCAGACCTCAGGTGAGACTCAGTCTAAGGTGAGGCTACACCAAATTCTGTCTGCCCCCACCCCACCCCCAGGCCACTGTCAGCAGGAAAACTCTGGATTATATAGCAACTAACTGAGGTTACAAAGTCTCAGCCACAGAGGGACCCTGTTCTCTGACAGAGCTGAGTGACAAATCCTGAGCGAGAGGACTTAATCACAGCACCACCTAAGCTCACAGGGAAAGAAAAGGAAAAAGAGAAATGAGAGAGAAAACATGAAAAGAAGGAGAAACAGAGAAGAGAGGACACACAGAAATAAGAAACCCTCTTTTTTCAGTTCTTCTTCCTCTGAACACTTACAGGCACACACAGAAACACAAATGTGCGTTATGTGTGCTTGGTGTGTCTACAGAGTGGAGACTGATTCCCCGGCCCTCCCAGACACACACGTACACACACTGTGGTCAAAGCCTACAGCCCTTGGACTGTCCAGGTCGTGGGGAGGGGGCGGCGAACTCCCCTGCAGGACCTTCAGTTTAGCCTGCGATGGAGTCCTGGCCTCCGGCACGGAGGAGAAACACCCTTTAAAGGCTAGAATAGCTGTGATGTGTCAGGTAGGCCCATAAAGTCAGCCTGAGCTGTCTTCAGCCAAGGCCACAGACAATTAAAGAGGCAACAACGCGCAAAAATCAATTCATGTCCCTTGGGTAAATATCTCCAGCTTCTTCTAGGAACTTCTAAGTCTCAATTTTGTTTTCTGTAAAATGCAGGTAACTTCACCTACCAGAGGGTCATTATGAGGAGTAAGATGCTAAGAGTAACAGACCCTTATGAAATACAAAGAGCTGGACTCATGTTACTGGTCCTTCCTAGGTCTCCACTAAGTCTCTCTGATCTGGATTCTGGCTCTGTCTTGCTCTGGCTCACTTGCCTACTGCCCTGGATATTCGGGTTTGGAGTGATTTGCCATTCAGGAAGAAGCTTTTTTCTTTAGCTGGAACCTAAGTGGCTATAAGCATCCATCTAGCAGCTGCCAAAATTCCCCAGTCAGTGCACTGCACCTTGAGATCCCAAACATCTGATCTAGGTGGGCCAAAGCAAGTATTTCCTTCATCAACTGATCAACCAAGCCATCGAATTCTAGAGACCTACACTGACATACCAACCTAGAGCATATCTCTTCCTGCTGTCCTTTGTCTTGAGTGAAACCTGGACTGTCCCTTAGAACACATCACCTACTATGTTCCCTCAAGAAATCCTCAGTTCCTCCACTCAGTCTTCATCCAGACTTACTGAGTAGAGGAAGAGGGAGAGAGAGTAGGCTTCAGGATGCAGGCTTAGCATCATCTTGTTGTTTCTTGCCACTGGAATTCCACAACATCCTGCACACTACTGCTTTACTGTTTCCAAATCACCACTGCTATTACAAGCCCTTCCCAATACCCATTTCTTTCTCCCTAGATGGCATTCTTCTCTTTGCCTCCCTCTTCTCAAACCATAACATTAAGCTACTTGTCAGATTTCTCATCTCAGGCACCTCTGCCTCTCCTTGGCTTTTAACTCTGAGTTCATCTTCCTTTAGCCAATAGTCCAACATGGCCAAGCTCTAAGACCCCCATGCCACAGCAGAGACCTCTCACCTCTTCATTTGCCATCCCTTACCTTCCTAGCACCCATCCCTGCCACTTCCCTCCTTGGGCCTTTACAATCTGGATTCTTTCACTAGTTATACCGCATAAGAAATATACAGTCTTTACAGTTTACCATCACGTACCACTTCCTTTTACCTTAACCATTCCTTTCACCATTAAATAGTACTTTCTGTGTGCCATGGCTGGCACCAGAAACTGGGGGTCAGGGATGTCTGAGAGACTTCACGTACATGGTCTCTTTTAATCCTTACAATGTCTTGAGGTGATAGGTAGGTCTCGTAGTAATCCTTTTCACAGATGAGAAAAGAGATTAAATGTAACCCATTGGAGACAGGCCTGACCACTAAACCTTTTAGTAATGACTAGATTCCCTCCCTGACCACGACTCCAGCCTCTTCCAGTTTCCTGCATCCTTTTTCCATGGTGAACAATGGGCTGAGCCTTTAGGCACACCCCCAACCCCAGATAAGTCCCAAAGCTCCTGTGTATGGTTGTGCAATTTGTGCACTATACAGAGAAGCCCAGCCAAGAGGGTGGACGGGGGGCTGAAATCCAGCGTGGGGTCCTTGAAAGCCACGTGGCTGAGTCTTTTCACTATTTGTACAAAGGCACCATATAGGCTAGCTGTGGCACTGATCCTCTCTTCACTTCCAGAAATGCTCCTTTGCTTATTCCTGCTTCCTTAGACTAGATGCTCTCGGCTAGCACTTTCTTCAGGAGCTCAGCCTGTCCAAAGCCAAACTTGTAACTTCTCTGCCAAAGCTTGTGGCCCTTTTGGTATTCTCTACCCTAGTCAATGGCACTACCATCCAATCAGCCAGTCACACGAGCCAGAAACTTGGACGGGATCCTTTACGTCTCTTTTTTTACTCCCCAGGATCCTTTAGTCAGAGTCCTGCCGACTCCATCTCCTGGGTATCTCCTGAATCTATCTCCACTTCTCCACGCTCACTGTCCTTGCTTTGAACCTAGTCCAAGAGCCTCTGAATTGATCTCTCTGCCTCAGACCCAGTCTATTGCCAGAATATCTCTAAAATAAAAACCGGTTTCTTATTTCTTTAAGGTCCACAATGGCTTCTGATTTCTAACCAAAAGACAAAAATCCAGACACCTTTGTACAGCATACAAAGCCCTCAGTGAACTAGTCACAACCTATCACTTCAGCCTCATCACACATCTCCACGCCCGTGTGCTTCTGTGCCTTTGTACACGTTGATCCCTCTGCTTCAAAGATAGCAGACCCCTCTGCCCCCCACTCTGTCCCATCCTTTTCTTTTTCTCATCCTTCGAGACCCAGCCATAGCTCTAGCACCTAGCACAGGGTTTTACACAGAATAGATGCTCAACAGATGTTTGTTAAATGAATGACTAGAAGGATGGATGGATGCATGGATGGATGGATGGAATGTCACTCCTCCATCCCATGAAGGCTTCCTTGACTACATGAGGCAGTTTATTCTGTGACAGTCTTTTGTATCTAATACCTCAAATACAATACTTATCACACTATTACATAATAACTACCTGTTTACATATCTCTCTCTGCAACTAGACTGTGAGCTCTTTAAGGGCTGGCATTGTGTTTTGCTTACTCTAAACTCTTAGCATCTAGCTCAGTGCCTGGTACACAGTAGGCACTTAGTGTTTGGTAAATAAAAGAACAGTAATGGAAATACTATATATCCAAAACTGTGGGATGCAGCCAAAGCAGTATTCAGAGGGAAATGACAACCTTAAATGAACATACTAGAAAAGAAGAAAGGCTGAAATTAATTAAATCTGAAAATTAATCTGTCTCATGAAGTTAGAAAAAGAGAAGTAAAGTAAACCCAAAGAAAATCAAAGAAAGAGAATAAAAAAGAAAAGACAAATAAAATTAAGATTCTGGCAAGACTGATTAAGAAACAAAAAGCGGGGTGGGGGGAAAGTGGAGCTACTGGTCAAAGAGTACAAACTTCCAGGTATAAGAATAAGCTCTGAGAATCTAATGGACAGCATAGTGATTTTAGCTAAAAATACTATATTATATACTTGAAAGTTGCTAAGAGAGTAAATCTTAAATGTTCTTACCACAAAAAAGAAATGGTAATTATATGACAATGCAGGTTATTCTATGCTGTAATCATTTTGCAATATATAAGTACATCAAATCAACATGCTTAAACTTACACAATGTTATATGACAATTATATCTCAGTAAGGCCGGGGAAAAAAAGAAACAAAGAAAGAAGCCACACATAATAATAAGAGAAATAAAAAAGGGGGATATCACTACATATCCTGCAGTCTTTAAAAAGGTAAGGGGATATTATGAACAACTTTACATCCTTTTGACGGATTCCCATCTTACTCATCCAGTCTCTATGCACTACTGAAATTGCTCTCTTGAGTCAGCAGGGCCACAATCCAATGACCTTTTCTCATTCTTCAACTCTCTTGATCTCTATGTGCTACCAACCACCTGTTCCATCTCAGCATTTCCTTCTTGCTTCACTCTCTTAGCTCTATTTTCCTACTCTTCTATTTCCATCACTGTTTCTTCTTTCCACCCCAACCCTGCTCCTCAATGGTGGATCCCTAGAAATCAATATAGTATTTCCCTCCCAATTTCTCTCTTTCTTCCCACTCTCTCAGGAAGCTTCTTCAGCATGGCTTCAGTCATTTCAGTAGAGATAATTCACAAATTAATGGTTCTAGCCAGGCCTTTCACTACAAGGTCTGCAGGAAGACAGAAAATGTACAGAGAAGAACAGAATGCTAAGGTGCAAGAACAACTGATGATGGCTTGTGCCATCATGTGCTGGGTCTTTTTGTTTTAAATGTGCTACATATACATCTCTGTATTTACCTCCCTCCTACAGAACATGGTTAGCCAATTCATAATCAGTTCATTTTTAAGACAGAAAATTTAATCAAGAGCCCGGTACTTATGTTCAACATGGACCTCATAGGGATCTATGCCTGGGAATGCCAAACTGAAGAGGCTGGGCTCCATAATGCTACAGTCTATTGTTTACCCAGTGAGAGTCATGAAGCTGCCTTCAATTTCTATGACATATAAATAGACCCTTTTGAAAACTGAATAGAAGTCATGGACCATCTTCCCAGAAAAATGAACTCACAGAATTTTGCATGTGCATTTAGATTAGGGACCTCAGTTAAGAAGGCACCCCTGTAAGAGGCATACTGATCAATGTTTTGTACTGAATCACACACTCATATTCTCAGCTTGTTCCCCAACTCCGTACAGTACTCCTTGTATTTCAATATAAAATGTTTCTTATATCCAATTAGAAAATGGCAAGGATCTGAATAGATGTTTTTCCACAGAAAATATATAAATGGCCAATAAGCACATGAACAGATGCTCAACATCAGCAGCCATCAGGGAAATGCAAATGAAAGCAACAATAAGATACCACTTCACACCCACTGGGATGGCTATAAGAAAAAAGACAGATAATAACAAGCGTTGGTGAGGATGTGGATAAACTGGAACCCTCATACACTGCTGGTGGGAATATAAAATGGTATAGCCACTTAGGAAAACAATCTAGCAGTTCCTTAAAAGGCTAAACAGAGTTACCATATGACCCAGCAATTCCACTCCTAGGTATATACACAAGAAAAATGAAAACGTACGTCCACACAAAAACTTGTACATAGATGTTCATCTCAGCATTATTCATAGCCCCCAAATGGAAGCAACCCACATATTCACCAAGTGATAGATAAACAAAATGTGATATATCCATACAATGAAATACTATTCAGCAATAAAAACGGATGAAGTATTGATGCATGTTACAACACGGATAAAACTTGGAAACACCGTGCTAAGTGAAAGAAGCCAGTCATAAAGGACCATGTATTATATGATCCCATTTATATGCAATGTCCAGAATAGGCAAATCCCTATATACAGAGAGTAGACTGGTGGTTGCCTAGGGCTGGAAGGGAATTGGTGGTTTGGGGAGATGACAGCTAATAGGTAGAGGGTTTCTTTTGGAGTGATGAAAATGTCCTAAAGTTGACTGTGGTGATGGTTATACAACTCCATGGATTGACTAAAACCACTGAATCATACACTTCAAATGGGTGAATTGTATGATATGTGAATTACAACTCAATAAAGCTGTTACAAAAATGTATCTTATAAAAATATGTATAGAGCACTAACTGTAAAAAAATTTATAAATTGGACGTCATCAAAATGAAAACTTTCTGCTCCTCAAAAGATATCATTTAGAAAAGAAAAAGCAAGCCACAGACTGGGAGAAAATATTTGTAATATATACATCTGACAAAGGACTTGTATCCAGAATATATAAAGAATGAATAGTAAGAAGATAAACAACCCAATTAAAAATGGGTAAACATGTATGTCTAAGGTAACTATAAGGAAATAGAGCAGGATGCTTGTAGGATTGCTCTGAATCTGCAAAGGCTATAAGTTGATTCTGAAGAGTGCTACCGCAGATACTTGATCTGGATGTGGGCAGAATGAGACACGACATAAGAATATCAGTAACTGTTAAAATTACCAGAATATTAATGACTAAATAAATTGTAAAGACTTTTGCAATGGTGTGTTAGAAAACGATCCTTCACACAAAATAGCTGTTGAAAAGGTGAAGGAGCTATCTGAGAGAGAAGGCCTGAGTCTGTACATGAGTCACATGGTTCTAACTTAAACTACTGGAACACTTCATCAGGACTAGACATGTCAGGTCTGTAGAACATGAATCCAGTAGCTGGTCATCACACTGCCAAAGAGTGTAGATAAAACACAGATTCTCCACACACACATGGGACACTCAAGCAACCCTGCCAACCCCAACCCTACCCCACTCTTCTGCCAAAAGACCCCGAAAATAAGTGGAAAATTTTTAGTTATAAACGCAAACTTCTGTCTACTGACAAAGTTTCTTCCCTTGAAAAAGAGAAGAAGGGGGCTGGCCCAGTGGCGCAGTGGTTAAGTTTGTACGCTCCACTTTGGTGACCCGGGGTTCGCAGGTTTGGATCCTGGGCACAGACCTGTGCACTGCTTATCAAGCCATGCTGTGGCAGACATTCCACGTATAAAGTACAGGAAAATGGGCACAGACATTAGCCCAGGGCCAGTCTTCCTCAGCAAAAAGAGGAGGATTGGCAACCGATGTTAGCTCAGGGCTAACCTTCCCCTCCCTGCCCCCGACACACACACAAAAAAAACAGAGAGAGAGAAGAAGGCAGAAAGGGGAAAATATCCAGAAACTAATGCTACGCTAATGTTCACAGTTGAGATGGTGATTGGTATGAATCAAAAGACAATTTTGTACTGGTCAACAGGACCCAGCTAAAAGCATGCTGATTTATGAATCTATTCCCCTAAGTAAGACAAAGCAGTTGAGCCAATAGTAGTGAGACACCATTTCCTTTCTCTGTATAAGTCTTAAGAGGTTATAAGCCTTTGGCTTCTAATGTGACAGCCTTGGGAGAGAGACAGCAGTGGAAATCTGGTTTGGCTGTAATGGGCAGAAGTGGGAATAGATACTATAGAGTTCTGAGCCCCGAACACAGTTTGGGCTTCTCTGGCTGGCATTGGATTCATCAAGGCAGAAAGATATCCTAAGAACTGACCTTACCCACTGGCTCTCTCTAGGACAGGAAAGACAATGACTCATGCAGCTGAGCCATGGTCCAAGAGGAGCCACCAACATACAACTCATCCATTCAACCGCTGAACAAACATTTATTGAGAGTTTACTCCACATCGGTCTCTGGGCTAAGCACCAGGGATACAATGATTAATAAAATAGATTCAGTTTTGAGGGAGGAAGACAGGGATTAAACAAAGTGCTATATATTATCTAGGTGATTACAAGTGTGATAAATGCTACTTAGCTCCAGTTGACTGTTGTCACATGGGATGTGGAGATAATAATGAAGAAGGCCTGAGAACCAAAGCTGACTATGAATGACCTTTGTTCCATTTTTCTTAGAAAATGAACAAACCAACGGGTCAGATTGGGGGCCCAAGGTTAGATCAAGGACCAGTATGAACTTGCTCACACCACCAAAGGGAAGCAATGCCATGTGGTGCCATTAAAGGCTGCTCAAGTCTTCGGATACTGAGCCTGGCAGTGAGGCCTACTCACAACTGGATAATTGAGGATAAACAAACACTGCTATAATCCCAAGAACACACATATACTAATGCACAAACCAGAAGCCTCATCTCTCTCTCTCTCTCTCACACACAAACACACACACAATCTCATGCTCATCTATATATGTACAACACACCATCAGAACCGTAACTCACAATCCCAACCTCACACCTCCAAAGGTGTATACACACATCACACAAATAAATACACACAGGCCACCATACCAGGCTGGCTGCTGCTCCACTCCTCACTTTCTGGGGTGCTAGCGGTGGGTTGTTCCTCTAGATCTTTTCCTTCTTCTTGCTTCTCCTGTGGAAGGCAAGCCTGATGCCAGCATCCTGTCCTCATGGCTTGGGGTGAAGCCCCAGCCTCTATTCCTGGCCCCTGCCTGGCCCTCTGGCCACATGGTGTTCTGCCCCAAACAGGGGGAATTTCTTCTAGGCCACCAGCAGGAACGCAGCTCCAGCAGACAACCCCTACCACTTGGTCACAGACTCACATGAGTATACGCCCCCTAGTTATACAGCTTGACTACAATTCTCCTTATTCCCGGGTGGGGAAACTGAGGACACAAATACCTGCCCTGTGCTGATTTTACCTGCTCACTAGACCTTTCACGTTCTGTCTCTTCCAGCTTCTCTGTAACTAGAGCCCTGTGCTCCCTGGCCTCTGGCCTGGTGACTGGGCTCCAGTGATGGAGCTTTCCATCTGCCTGCACATCTACTCGGGTGCCAGTTCACGTGACTGTGACTTAGCCCTGACACTAGACTGAGATGGGAGCTCCAGAAAAGCAGGAGAGTGATTTATTCATTTGCCTCCAACCAAGTGCAGGACCTGACTCTGGATGGGACTCCAAAATATGAGTTATTATGTGTCTTCTCCGGCCCAACCTCATGACCTGGATTAATGGAGGGATAGTAGGAATTGAGGCATAGTTGCCAGCCTCCCCTGCCCTCCCCCTGCCCTCTTCCTACCATGGCCTCTGGCTCCGACTCCTCCTCTGATGGGCTCTGGGATTCCCTGTGCTTCCTCTTCTTCATGGGTTTGAGGAGCTCAGAAACGCTGGTACAGGCAGAGTTCTGGCCTGAGGAGTTCTCCACTATGACTGACCTGAGGGAGGGGCAGCCTGAGGGAAAGAACACCCGCTCTGCATCCCCCAGCCCTTGTCCTAAGCCCTGAACCGGAATGGGGCTTTGAGGCCTGAAGGCAGAGCAAGTAGGGCTGCACTGCCTCCCCCTTACCGCTCCTGGTACAGCTGGGGGCAGCCACCACTGGAGGAACCAGCATCTGGACCGGCGCCTTGCTGAGGCCCGCAAGCCTGGCACTGACAGGTGCCATCATCCTCTGGAGGGTCCTGAGGGGGATCTTCTGGAGGGTTCTGGGGGAGGTCCGCTGTGGAGGCCAAAGGGGCCTCAGGCCTCCCATCCCATCACGGCCACACCCAGGCTCCGCCCACCCTGGAGCCCACGCCCCCTCAGGCCCAGCCTCACCCTGGTCCCGCCTCCTCAGGCCCTTCTCCACCTGAGGACCAAGCCCTGGGTGCACCTGCAGAACCCGGGCCACGCCCCTAGGGCCACACCCCCGACCAAGGCTCCTCCGGGAGCTCAGACCTCGCCCCACCTGCGCAGGGACCCAGCTTGGGGCCTGTGACTCTTACCAGGCTGTTGGGTACCCGCACTGCCACCTCCCGCCGGGGCCTCGCCATTTTCGTACTCGGCCACGACTTCCCGCCGCAGCTCGGGACTCGGGGGCTGCTCCGCTCCCACCATGTTCAGCGGCGCGTATTCGCTTACTCGGAACTGGAGCACAGGAGGGTCTGAGGACGGCGACTCGCGTGCCGGCCCTCGACCCACCCCCAGTCGACACGGTTCCCCTCCCGCCGCCTCACTCCAAGCCACGCCCCCAGAGCTATTCCCCACAAACCACGCCCCTAAAGCCCCGTCCTCAGGCAGCCCCTCTCCAGACCTCTCCCCTAGTATCTCACTCAAAGCTCCTCCACCTGGGCCAGCTTCCCCCACCTTCCGCCTCAGACCCCGCCTCCGGGCCCGCAGGCCCCGCCCGCAGTTGCGGCTCGCTGGGCCCCGCCAATCCCCACAGACACTGACCCGCAGGCCGCTCCCAGGAGGCGGGGCCGCGGCCTCTGTCCACTCCAGGAGTCGCACTGTGCTGGCGCTGCAGCTGGCCGCAGGCCCGGCGCTTAACTGCGGCAGAACAGTGGCCGTGACAGGTACGCTGCCGGCCACTCGCTCCGGGGCGCCCACATGGATCGGCTCCCGCGGAAAGCAGGACACATCCAGGGCACTGCTGGACAGCCCAAGGGTGGCCGTGCTGGCTGCGAACAGATACATGGACACGACACAGGTGAGCCTGGTGGCCCTGCCCCGATCCTGCCATGCAGGTAAAAAGTATCATCTCCTCCCCAGGATCCACACCTGCTTGGGCAGGTATGGGGGATGCTCTTCTTCCCAGACCCCTAGCTTGGCCCACCTGGGATGATGAAGGCAGTAGCAGGCAGGTGAGGGCCGGAACCTGGGCTGTCTCTGGCCACCAGGTGCACGCTGACTTCCCCTGTGGAGGGCCCCTTCAGTGTCCTCAGCATCTCCACTTCAGCATGCCCCTCCATCCTGCTAGGCCTACAAGGGGAACACGGCCATCAGGTTGATCAGCCTTCTTTAAGGAGGAGCTGCCCACCCTCAGAGAAAAGCCTCAGGCCTGAGGAGAGTAGGGTGTCTTAGGAGATCAGCATCAAGTCTGGCTACTAGCTCTAACCAGGTCACCCAGGTGAGGGCTCTGGCCAGGCCCTGCACCTCCCCCAGTTGCTGTAAGATGAGCATGTGTGAGGGTGCTTTGTAAACTGACATACAGAACTGACTCCAGAGTATGTCTCAGGCCAAAGTTCTGTCTGGCCAGCTGTCCTCATGACATACTTCAGGCCAAGGCCAAATTCCCCTCACCTCTACTCCCACTAGAATCACGCCCTTCTCCCTCTGGGGATTCAGAACTCTCCAGTACCAGGTTCTCCCTCACTCACATAGGTTCATCTTCCTGGGAGGTGATCTTTCCTGATCCCACTCCCTCCAACCCCAAGCACAGACTGGGGACTCAAACATCTGTTGAACAAATGCATGCATGTGAAGAGCAAAGAGGTAGGGCATGACAACCCAGGCAGTGCATGATTTCCCTTTAATAAAGCAAGGGTGGTAGAGACATTTAATAAACAGTTGGTTGAACAGGTAAATATATATATATATATATATATATATATATATATATATATATATATATATATATATATAAAGACCTATTGCCATAACAAATATACTTAATATCTATCATTACTTAACTCCTAAAATGTGTTGGCCACTGCCCAGTAGAATTTTCTATGATGATGGAAATATCCTATACGTACACCATCCAACACAGTAGCCACTAGCCACATGTAGTTACTGAGCACTTGAAATGTGGCTAGTGTGACTGAGAAACCGAATTTTTAATCTTATTTAACTTAAATAGCCACAGTGGCCATAACTATTATATTGGGTAGCACAACTTATATATATTATAACTGGCCTGTTGACTCTACCTCCAAAACACATCTCAAAGTCTGACTACTTCTCTCCATCTCCACTGTCACCATGCTAGTCCCAACCACCATCAATTTCCCTTGGACTTCAGAAATTGCCTCCTAACCCATCTCCCTTCTTCTTCTTCTGCCCTCTACAGTCTATTCTCTGATAAGAAAAAGCTTTAAAAATGTAAACCAAATCACATAATTTCTCTATCTAAAGTCCTTCAATGCTTTTCCATTGCCCTTAGGATAAAATCGAAGTGCTTTACCCTATAGAATCTGGCCTCCGTCCTGCTCTCTGACCTCATCCTCCACCACTCTTCCCCTTGTTCTCCACCCTCCACAGACTCTGGTTTCCTTCTATTGCTTGACAAACGTTCCCACCTCAGAGCCTTTGCCTTTGCTGTTCCTTCCTCCTGGAATGCTCTTCCCCAAGCTCTCTGCTTGGCTGCCTCCTTCCCATCCTCCAAGCCTCAGCTGAGTGGTCACCTCCTCAGAAGAGGTCTTTCCTGACCACTCAATTTAAAGTAGCACACCCCTCATCCCTTCCCAGTACTGCTTATCTCATTACTGTGTTTATTTCCTTCACGTCCTTCATTATGATCAATAATGATCTTCGTTTATTTATTTATGTTTGATCAGTCATCCCCACATAAATGTAAGTTCCATGAGGGCAAAGCCTTTATCTGTCTTGAACACTGCTCTATCCCCAGCACTTAGAATGGTGCCTGGCACACAGTAGGTGCTCAATAAGTATTTGTGTTGGATTTTGGTAATTTCAACTTGCTAATAAAAAGCACTGTGTGAGTGATTGACACTTGGTTGTTTAAGGTGTTAGCAGTACTTGACAATGGCTTCTGGCATGCAGGTTAAAGGAAAGAATGTGGGCCTAGGCTTAAGACAGAGTTAGGACAGTTTGAACCTCAGTTCTACCAGTTAATACCTGTGACTCTGAGTAAGTAGCTTAGCCTCTCTGAGCCTCAGTTTCCTCATGTGTAAAATGAGCACGGTAATGGTATCTACCTCAAAGGGCTTTGGTGAAGAGTAAACGAAAAAATATGTGACGTCTTGATACTGGCAGGCCTTCACAAATACCAATCCACTCCCTTTTAACAGAAATTCCAGGGATCTTGGTAGCTTCTGGCCAGTAACATGTAAGCTGCTTGTTTGCAATGGCTGTCTCTCTCCACCCTCTCTCCTGCTGTTCTTGTGCATTCACTTATTTTCCAGCTTTTCTTCCCTAAAATACAGAGTCCATCCTCTATATTATAGAGTGTATACTCAGATAGGCAAAGGTGAGATATATAACCTGATTAATTAAGGCAACATGCAAACCAAGGTTTGTTTTCCCTTTTTTTTTTTAAATTATAAAATAGAATTCCCTGCATTTCAATTCCAATTATTTTGCTTTGCACAGCTGAAGTACTTGTAACATTTTTAGTTCTTTTAAATAGAGTCAATCTTTTTACTTAAAACACTGGCAGTCATTACGAGTGAATGTGGGTACTCTTGAAAGAATTCCATTCTGTTTTAAAACCTATTCCATGTTTCAGGAATGTCAAGGAAGAGTGGCTGAGAGGACTGCCCTTCTGTTCAGGTGTGCTGCCCTTTGTTCTGCACACACTGGAGGGCCAACTTGGTGTCAGCCCCATTCTATGCTCTGGGAATACAGTTTCAAATAAGACAGAGTGCTGTCATGAAGCTCATGTTCTAGAAATAAGGGATAAGGTTGAGGCTGGAGATATAAAATTGAAAGCCATCCTGTATAGATGGCATGGAAAACCACAGAACTGAGTACAAAGAAAATGGTGGGAGGCTTGGAGCTCACCAAGATTTCTAGGTTGGGAAGAGGAAGAAGATGTAGCAAAAGAGACTTAGAAGGAGCCTGCAGTGAGGTTGAGAGGGAATCCAGAAGAGTCTGGGCTTCTGGAGGACACATGAGGAAAGTTTTCAGGAAGGTGGGACTTCTCATGGTGTTAAATGGCACGGACACATCAGTCAGATGAGGGCTGAGAGCTGATCATTTTAGCAATACGAGGTCATAAGAAACCTTGACAAGAGTCATTTCAGAAGAGCTGTGGATACAAAAACCTGATTGGAGTGGGTTCTAGAGAGAAATCATTGACTAGTCCAATATTTATTGAGGACTTGTAATGTGCCAGGCACTGTTCTAGAATAAGCAGATTTGTCAGTGAACAAAACAGACAAAAACCACTGCCATGGAGTCTACATTCTGCTGGCGAGGCTGACAAGAAGGACTGGTCCTTGTAGGAGAATAGAAGAAAGCAAAGTGGAAACAGCGGATGATGTGAAGGAGAACGTGGAAATGGGGGATGGTATTTGGAGAGTGATGGGGTCTCAAAAGAAGGGTTTTTTTGGTTGGTTTTGTTTTTTTAAATAGGAGGTATCACAACATGTTTGTAGCTGATGAAAATGAGCCTATAGAGAGGAAGAAACTGACAGTGCAGGGGAAAAAAGAGTAACTGTAGAAGACAAGTCCTTGAATATGCCGGAGAGGAGAGGATCCAGTGCACATGTGATGTTGGGACCCATCACATACGGTTGTGGGCTCCTGGCTAGCAGCACCTACCGTTTCTGTGGTCTTTCTTGCCAACTAGACCATTAGCTTTCCCAAGGCCTGGAACTGCCTTCTCTATGATTTGAATTCTCTCCTCCTCTACCACCACCACCTGCCATATTTGCAGCTCACACAGCATTTTCATAAGCATTTTCCCACTAGGTCCACACAGCAGCATGGCCAGTCTGAGATAGCTCCCAGGCCGGAGCCAGGCGCAAGGAACCCATCCACTCCTACCCCTGCAGCGTGGTCACACCTTCAGAATGCCACTTCTGTGGCCTCTACACATTCTGTTCCTTCTGCTTGGTACCTTTCCACATCCCATACATCTCGAAAAATTTTAATCATCCTTCAAGATCCAGCTTCAGTGACACCTCTTCTAGGAAGCCTTCCTGGAATCCACCCTCAAAACAAAGTTAATCACTCCCTCTACTGTGCTCCATTCCACCACAATCTATGCATTAACTTGTCTGTATCCCCCAGAGACAGGAACAAAGCATCTGGTATGTAAAGAGCCTGATCCAGAGGTTGCACTGACAAACAGTCACTGAATGAATGAATCAAGAGAACTGGGAGTAGAGAGTGGTCAGTAACAAAGAAGAAACAAATGGTATTGAAAGCCATAAACGGCTTAGCCATTCTTGCCTTAGGGGCTAGGACACTACTATTTTCTCCTTCTGTGCCGCTCAGAGGCTGCGGGAGGAGGGGATAAAGTGGGAGGTCCTGGCCACTGTGAAGGTTGTCATTGGTAGTCCTCAGCTGTCAGCTTCTCTCGGAATTGCCCTCAGCCAGAGGAGCTGCCTCGCCCAAGTGCCCTCTCCTGGAAGCAGCCATCTGTGGACTAGTCGATACGGGGCATAAAGACCTCGCCTCCTTGCCTCAATTTGGGACATCTCTGTTGGGCCATCTCAGCTCCAGAGCTTCCCTTGGGGCAGGCTGAGGGCTCTGTTGAGACTGCCTGAGCAAGTTCAACTTCTTCCTCTGCCCAACCACTCTGCTCTCTTCACTGCCAACAGATGATATTCCCAAGGGCACTCCAATAAACCTACACGCACATCTCCCTCTCAGAGTCTGTTTCCAGGGAACCCGACAGAAAACAACCCTTGGATCCTCAGCCCAGAGCGGTGTCTGGCACATAGCAGATGCTCAATAAATATTTATTGAATGAATGAGCCCGCGTGTATTTTCTCTTGGCCAAGGTTCCCCCCCCTTTGCCCTTCAAGGCCTCGTATACAACAGACGCTCAATAAATGCCCTCGTTCTAGATGTTGGGGGTGGCAAGCTAGCGCCCCAGACAGACACCCCAGACACCCTCAACACACCCTCAGGGCCCCAGAGGAACTGAGTGCCACAAACTCGGGGCCTCGGCCCCGCCCCCTGCCGCAGCTGCGGCCGAAACCCTGGAGGAGGTGGAAGCCGGTTCCAGGGTCGGACTCGCCGCCCGCCGCCTGAGTCCTCCCGGGACTAGTATAGACGGCGGCGGGCGGGGCGGTCACGGATCCGTCAGCTCTGCAGAACGGTTACTTTTTAAAACGCCAAAATGGCGGAATTCTTTTTTATTCTTACCCTTTACGGCAAAAAAAAAAAAAAAATCAATCTTTCGTTATAAAAATCGGAAATTAACGGTAGAAAAGAGAGTTTGCCAAATGACCCATTTCCTAAAAAAACCGCCCTCTACACCCTCTTTTCCATTAACGAAAAACTCTTAATTGACTGCATTTCTTTAAAACCGAAGCCTTCTCCCTCCCCACCCTCCTGATCGCGGCCAGCAGCGGCGCGGCGGACGCGCCCGCCTCGCCCTGGAGCCCGCACCGCCAGGCCCCGTCGCACTCCGCCCGGATCCCCTTCCACTCGGCTCCCCGAACCTCCTTCCCAGCCCGCGCCCCCCGCCGGAGGCGCTCGGAAGGAGCGAGGCACCGGGGCCGCAGACCCGAGGACTCGTCATGCTGGGCTGGCCGGCTAGCGCGCGCCCGCACCCTGGGGTCCGAGCCCACTAGCCGGCGGGGTCCCTACCTGCAAGGCCGGCGTGCGGCCGCCCGGCGCCGAGCTGCGGTCCGAACCCCGCGCAGCGCGCGCCTGCGCGCACTGGGGGGCGGGCCCGCCTCCCTGCAGGATGCCGGGCGCGGACCGCGCGCCGAGCAGGTTTGGGGGGTGCGGGCCCGGGGATTCGGCGGCGCCCGCGCCCTCTTGCCTTCCTGCGAGGCCCCGGCCGCGTGGGCCTAATGTCCCCTCCCCCTGGGGCCGGACTGCTGCGCGGGCGAGGCGGTTCGAGATTCTTCCTGCCCCCCACCCCCTGCATCACAGCCAGCAGGACGCAGGGGGCCGCGGGGACCACCGAGCCGGAAGAGAGAGCCTGGTGGGCCTTCGAGCTGAGTGGTCAGTGACAAAAGACGTGGCTGCGCTCCCGCACGCACCCCGCCTGGGTTGCTGCGCTGTCCAACGCCTTCTCACCGCTCCGGCCCCCCACTTGGAGAAGGGGAGCCACGAAGCGTCAGAAAACGGCCTCAGGAGAGGTGAAGGGCCGGGCGACCAGAGGAAAGGAGGCCCAGTGCGGCGTGGATTCTGATCCTGGCCCTGCCTGGCATAAAGAGAGGCATCAGCCGCGCCTGCGTTTGGATGACCCCATTGCCATTGGCTGATGGTGTGACCTGTGGCACATCCCTTTATCCTCCTGGTCCTCTATTTCTCCATTTGTAAAGACTACCACCTACTTCGTGGTACCTGGTTGTTTTCAGTAATGGTTCCTGTTGTGGTGTTGCCTTGAGAAAGTCACTGCTTCTCTGTGCTTCAATTTCCCTGGCTGATCTAACAAGTCAAATCGCTCGGTTATTGGTTCTTGTAGCACAAAATACCTTTCTTTCTTACACATAACTGGGGTTGTAACTTCACGTATATTTGTGTAATTGGGGAGGTTGAGACTGCAAGCTCCAGGAGGAAAGGAAACACATTCGTTTTGGTATCCCTAGCACCTAGCACAGAGCTGGACACTGAGTGTGTGCTCAATTCATATCTGTTGACTAATGATGGACTGCATGCAGATGAGAACAGGGCAACACTTGGTACAACCCAGAGCCGGAGCCCCTCTCCCACACCAATGATTTAATCTAATTCTTTACAGAAAAGGACATTGAGGTCCGTTGGGCCTAAGGTCATGGTCACAGGCCTCCAGACTCCTGACTCCCAGTCCAGATGTGAAAAGGGTTTCTAGTTAATCGTAGGCAAATTCCCCAAATTGTTGTGATCCTCAGGTTTAAATTTATGCCGGCTTTATTTTGGTTGCCACGCCAACACATTACATGTGTTCTTCCTCACTGCAATGTCAATTTTTAATCACGTCTTGTATTATTGGGAACAGGATTGCATCAGTTGAGGATGCTGGTTGCCATAACAATGGAAGTCTCTTTATACACACCAATACACACACGCAACCATCCACTCATTTTCTCTCATCTCTACCCAGACTGTACCTGTTCTAGATTCCAAAAGATTTTAGGCATTCAGAAGATTAAAAGAAAGTGGTGAAACTACACAAACATATGGCTTCTCAATAACAAATGCATCTTTTAGGTTGTGTTTAAGACAGATAAGTGGAATCTGAGCTAGCAGGACGCAGGAATGAACAACTAAGCGATTTGAGTTGCTGAGACATTCTTCTTCTGCTCATTAAGTGTTTTGGTGGCCTTGATACCTTTTGTGGGCTTGCTTGCTTGAACGCCTTCACGAATGGAGAGCCCCTCCCAAGTTGACGTGATTTGGGGAAGCTTCTGCCTCTTATATACCCAGAGTCTGCTCTGCTGGTCCACTCTGCCCTGAGGAGCAAGTGAACAAGACCAGTCTTTCCTTCTAGTGACAGCCTCCTCTTCTACAAGTTAATAGCCTCCAGTGTCTTCCCCCAGTTAACTCCCTACCCAAGAGTGGACCCAAACTTTTCTTGAAATACTGATGAACAGAAGCACTGAGAAAACTGTTGCTTGTAAGCAGCCACACCTTTCTGTTCCTACAGATTTTAATTCACCATTGGGGGAATCTATGTATTTTAGGAAAATCAGGATATGCCCTTTATGTAAGTGTGAAAATACTTCTGGTTCCAGTGACATGGCAGACTTTGCTAATAGGGAGCTCTTTCTAGCACAAACACCCCAAAATCCTAGATAAAATATTATAAGAAAGGAAGCAAGCAAAGAAAGAAGGAAAGTAAATTCATGGCTGAACTTGTAAGGGGAAATCAGCAGGAGCCAGAAAGAGTGAAATACAGCAACAAGGGGGTGGGCTGATGTCTCTCTTGTCCTGGAGGTGGTTATTGGCTAGAGACAGGGACCAGCTGCTAGGGACTTGGGTTTCATCACACACATAATGACAGGAGATGAGATCTTGGGTCCATGTGATACTGGGAGTTGGAACTGAAACTCCTCCATAAAGACTGGACACTCCCCACCCTCAGACTATATACTCGTGGGCCCCATGGTGGGAAAGGCAGGGGAGGCACAAGTTTTCAAATATGATTAGCTTCATGTCCTGCTTTCATCCTGGGCATGGTTGTATGTTATCCAAAACATCAGACTGACAAAATATATATTTGGCTTTGGGAATTTACTGTTGCAGCTTAGTTTTGTGAAAAAACAGATCTGTGACCACTAAGAAAATTTGTCTCAGTGAGGGCCAGAGCCTCAGCTATTTCCCTTACCCCCACCGTGTGAAATTCGTGAACATTGTTCTCAACACGCTGATAGAATTCATGTCTTATGATGATGCTGAGGAATGCAATGAAAAAGAATCACTTGACCAAGCTGTGTTAGTTTTCTATTGATGCTGAACACAGTACTACAAAGTTACTGGCTTAAAACAACAACAATTTATCTTGCAGTTCTGGAGGTCAGAAGTCCAAAATGGGTCTCACTGTGTCAGCAGAGCTGCATTCTCTTCTGGAGGCTCTAGGAGAGAATTCGTGTTTTCCTTTTGGTCTTTTTCGTTTCTAGAGGCTGTCTACATGCCTTGGCATGTGGCCCCTTCCTCTATCATCAAAGCCAGCAATGGCCAGTCAGGTTTTTCTGTTACATCACTGTGATTCCCTTTTACCTTCTATTTTCATCTTTTAAGGACTCTTGTGATAACATTGGGCCCACCCAAATAATCAGGATAATCTTCCTGAAGTCAGCTGATAGCAAACCTAATTCCATCTGCAACCTAACTCCCTGACATATAACGTAACACATTCACAGGTTCCAGTAATTAGGATGTGGAAATCTTTGGGGGTACGATTATTCTGCCTACCACATAAACTAATGATCAAGTTGGTCAAGTAACTAATCCTCTTATAAAGTGCCCTCGTTCATAGTTACCTTCATAGTGCTACTGTGTGGTGAGATAGACTGATGGAAGTGATTAATATATACACATTAACGACTCATTTACAAAAGTTATGGAGATCCAAAGAACACAGAATACAAAAAAATGAAAACAAGTTCTTCCAGAATAAGCCAATAGTCTGTGCAGGTATTGGGGAGGTTGGTCTGTAACCTGATCCACAGGTTATAGATGGCAACTTGGAGAGGTAAATCCATTCAAATGATCCTTTTGGGGAAAGTATGGACAGCAATTACCAAAACAGAAGCAGGGAGTGATTGGAAAGTACCAGGTCAGGATGTTTCTGAAGCGTATGCTTTAGCAACTCATGACAGCTCTCGAAGCTCAGCTCATATAAGCAATTTTGTGAATCACTTTGCACTGCAGTGCGAATCTCGTGGCAGCCAACGCCATTGCAAGGAATGAAGCAGCATTAAATTTGACAAATTGCTGTTTAATGAAACAACTGGGTAAATCCCTCAAATTTTGTGTAATAGGACTCAGTCTGTGATTTTGACGCACAGTCCTGCATGACTTAACGATAGGGATACGTTGTGAGACATGGGGTTAGCCGATTTGATTGTTGTGTGAACATCATACTGTACTTACACAAACCTAGATGGTGTAGCCTACTACACACCTGGGCTGTATGGTACTAATCTTACGGGACTACCGTTGTATATGTGGTCTGTCATTGAAACATCATTATGCAGCACATGACTATATGTGGAATTAGGTTTCATTTGCGGGAGACTGCAGTACTTTGAATAGCATGACGTATAAACCAGGAATTTTCAGGCTAGGTCTCTAGGGACATAATTTGAGAAAAAGGAGCAAATGATTGGAGAAAGAGGTTGTTGGTGGTTGGGGAGAGGATTCCAGGGAATTCCTCTACTTCAACCAGAGTAGTTCTATTTTAAAAAATCAGTTTAAAACGTTAAAAACTTTAAACAGGGAACTCTGCTAGGGATCCTGGAAAAGTCAAGTCTTGCCTTAGCACCAGGATCCAGGTAGAGTCCGGTTCTACAAAGCCACGTACTTTGCACTTTTAATCCTCACCAGCCCCCTGAAGGAAGTTCCATTTTAGGGATGAGAACCATGAGGTTCAGAGAGGTCCCTCGCCTTGGTTAAGGCCTCACAAGTTAGTACACAGCTAAGCTAGGACTCGATCCTCTCACCTATCCTTTCTGCTGCCTCTGCTCTACCTGACACATATTCCCACCACTGTCATCCTCCAGACCTCCACCATCTCTGCAGAGACCTCAGCCTTCTGGAAGGCAATGCAGGCAAGTTACTCAGGATTAGAGCGCATCTGAGGTTCCTCTTGAGGAGTTCCAGAAACACGGAGATCCTGGGTTAGCAGGAAGGATATCCCAGCAAGGTGTAGGTATTAGAAATGGCAAATGCAGCATGTGTTAGGTGATTCTGGAGCATGTTCAAGGAAGTGAGGCTTTGTTCTCCTGGACTGGAGACACTGTGAGTCATGCTCACCACTGTATCTCCAGTGCTTAGAACAGTGCCTGGCACAAAGTGCAGAAAGAATACATTTTTACTACTGCTATTGTGCTGTGGTACACAAACCAAAAGCTAGATATATGAGGTTGTATATCCTGCCCCAGAAGTATTAGTGTGCTTTATTTCCCAGTACCAAGGATTTTCTCCCCAAGGAATTATCTTGTCAAGTGGAGGCAAACATCACTTAAGAAAGGTGACCCAAGAACTGGAAGCCTCTGTCGAAGCCTTTATATTGCTTTGCTCTAGCTCTGTCTGCTCCACGCAATCTTTTGATTTCATTTATCAGGTACCTTCATGTCTTAGTGCATTCGGGCTGTTATGACAAAAACCGTAGACTGGGTGGCTTATAACAGAATTTTCTCACCGTTCTGGAGGCTGGGAAGTCCAAGATCAAGGTGCCAGCGGCTATGATTTTTGGTGAGGGCCTTCCTGGCTCATAGAAGGCCATCTTCTTGCTGTGTCCTCACACGGAGAAAGGGGAAAGGGAGGTCTCTGGGGTCTTTTATTAGGGCACTCATCCCATTTCTGAGGGCTCCACTCTCACAACTTAATCACCTCACAAAGGCCACACTTCCAAATACCACCACTTTGGGGATTAGGTACAACATAAGAATTTTGGGGAGACATAAGCATTCGGTCTACAGCACTTGATATCTTACAATCAGCTATTTGGAATGAGGTTGCTGGGAACTTTACCTTCTAATATCCTTTTTTCTCCCACTCAAGGAACATATTGGCTTTCTGGTGCAACCCAGGCATTTGGATGGTGCTAGCCAGGTATGGGGATGAGAGAATTGGTGGCATCCCCCTCAGAAAACCTCATCTACTCAGACAAGAATAAGCTTTCTTGGTGTACTTGTTAATTCAGGAACCTCTTCTCGGCTTTCAGTAGCGAATGAAAAAACAGTGAAATTTTATAACTTTGCTTAATCTATATTATGTATAATGTTTCATACTCCATTGAAATATGAAATATTTACTTATTGCTTAATTTACTTGCTAACTGTTAGGGTCATGACAGGAAATAGATGGCATACTCCAACTAAGTAAATCTGAAGAAAATTTAATAAAGGATCTATTTATAAAGGTGAGGACAGGGTGTGGGAAAATACAATAGTTAGTATAAGACTACGGAACTAGGACAAGAGGAGGCAGTGGTTCCCAGTATCTGAAACAAAGAGGGCTGTGCAGAGCAGACACTATGCACTTCAGTTGGGGGCCAACTTTACCTCTGCAGAAAGGGAAGCGGTGGGAATAAATACTCCAACCTCAATCTCCTCCCTCCCTCCCATGTCCTACTGCTGCTTCCTAACGGCTGAACCTAATTAGAAACCAGAGGGCAAAGGAGTATGTAGACAGTCAATAGAGGTTAGCTTCCTGGGGCTCAGAACAGGCAGAGAAGAGAATGGGGAGTAGGAGGGCTAAACGGAAGGTAGCTATTATTTGTTTAGACAAAATTAAAGAAATAATCGGACTTCAGAATACTCTGTTGCGTGTGACCTTGGTGACATAGATTAATCCCACCTGTTTATAAAATGCTGAGTAACAATTTCTACCATATATGGTCATCATAAAGACATGTGGAGCTGCCTAGCACCCTGTATCAGTGAGCTATGGTTGCTGCTAACTTGCAAATTGAGCAGCACACAACCCTAGGTTTTTCTTTTTCATGTGTCTGCAGGTTGGCTGATTTAGGCTGGGCTGCTTCAAGTTGTCGGTGGCTGGGCTAACAGGCACCTCAGCCTCACTTGTCCCTCATCTCCTAGGACCAGCAGGATGACTGAGGTATATTATTCTCACGGAAATGGCAGAGATGCAAGACCAAGCTCAATTGTGCAAGGGCTTCTTAAACCTTTAGTCATGTTGTATGTTTCCTGTCATTGCAGTAACAAATTGCCACAAATTTGGTGGCTTAAAACAAACTTATCATTTTACAGTTCTGGAGACCGCAGTCCAAAATGGGTTTCACTGGGCCAAGATCAAGGTGTGGGCAGCACCAAGCTCCCCTTCAGAGGCCCTAGGGGAGAATTTCGTTTTCTTGCCTTGTGGTCTCTTCCATCTTCAAAGCCAGCAGTGTAACATTTTCCAGTATCTCTGACTTTGCTTCCATTTTCACATCTACTTTTTCTGATTTTTGACCTTCCAGCCTCCCTATTCATAAGGATGATTGTGATTACACTGGGCCCACCTGGATAATCCAAGATAATCTCCCCATTTGCAGACCTTAATTTAATGACATCTGCCAAGTTCCTTTTACCATGTAAGGTAATAAATTCACAGGTTACAGGATTAGAAAGTAGACATCTTTGGTGGAGGGAAGGCAATATCTAGCCTACCAAACAAGTCATGCCTGCTAAAATTCCACTGGCCAAAATCAAGGGACAAGAAGTATTCTGCTCATAGAGGGAAAATGGGATATATAGGGGGAAAATATATCTATAAAACTTCTAACAGTAATCTAATCTACCACACATCTGGTAAGGCCTTTAATAAGTGTTCACTGAATTTGGGTCTGGACCATTGTGACTCAGGGTGTTACATTCTTTGAAGGCTTCCTGAAAAAAAAAACCTATGAGTACTAATCCTCTTATCACAATCACAGCCACAGCTACCTGGGCTTGAGTCCCTACTGGGTCTGCAGGGCCATGTCAACTACAGCAAAGTTGGGTGAAAGCTGTAATTTAAGATCTTATTTGCTCATTCCAATGATAATGCTGTTGTGTACTCTGGAATTTCCTTCTTCCTCTACTCCTGTTACCCACAGCAAGATGACACATGATCTGCTTTAAATCCTCTGAAGGTGCAGAAGAGATTAGATTCTGCATGGGTATTGAAGAGATATCTTCCTCACCCCTTTGCCAGAACTGGCCCAGAATTCAGTGAGCATATATTAGGGCAGGGAGGACAGAGTTCAAATCAGAGTACAGGAAGACAACTGAGATGGCTGGGGGATTCAAAACTGCTGCACTGAGACAGGGTTGAGAGGATGTTTAACCTGGAGGAGAGAACTTTCACAAGAGCAGAAAGTAACATGATCTGTATGGCCCTAGAGAGACCCAACTAGTAGCAATGAACACCCCAAAGACCCAGGTTATGGTTGCTAAACACCATTTCCAAACAAAAATAACCATGGCTCCTTGGAAAAACAGCTGATTCCAGGTCTGAGACTAGAAAGATGAGCCTGGAAATCTTGCCACATCAGAAAGCATGGAAGCTGGTAAGATTATTAGGGTTGTTTCAAAAGAACTCAGGAGGCAACTTGAGTTGACTCCCATTGACAAAAGAAAGAATAAAGCAACATCAATAAGGAGAACTGCAATGGAATGAAAAAAATGTTTACAGTCATGGGTTCACGGTTTAATCGATCTAGGCAAAGATCGTCAATGGCTGCCAAAACGACAAAAAAATTTTTAAGAAGACACCCAAGTAGTCTTGCAAAAAAACCGCCAAAAAACAAAAAACAAGCCTGAATTGGAATCTGATAAAGCCTGTAGAATAACTGGTCTTAAATTTTAGCATGCACCAGAATCACCTGGAAGCCTTGTTAAAACATCCATGGCTGGGCTCCACCTACAGTTTCTGACTCAGTGAGTCTGGGGTGGGACTTGACAAACTGCATTTCTAACAAGTTCCCAGATGATGCCGATGCTACTGGCCCAGGAGCCACACTTTGAGAACCACTGCTCTCAGTCTATCAATTTACAGGAAATGCAGCAGACAGAGGAACACACTAAATGACACCATGAGAATGCAATCAGCAAAATCAAGACTAAGAAACTACTCAACAGTGACCTTGAAAAAATATATTGCAAGTGAATAAAAAAGGGGACCCTACAGATTAAGGAGACTTAAGATGTCTTTCAGAGGTATACACTGAACTATCTTCAGCTGAAACATCTAGGATTTCCTTCAAAGTTATCTGGAAAGGAAGTGGACAGGAACACAGATATTGTTAAAGCTGGACTGGGTACATGGGAGGTTCATCATACTACTCTCTAGCTGGCGTTAGAAATTTTATATAAAAGTTAATAGCAATGTATTTAAATAGTACACTCAAGGCCGTTCATGAATGACGAGAAAATAAGAGTAGTGGATATTACTCTAATACTTCAGCACCATATTCTGCAAATCTGCTTTGCCTACCCTTTTCTCAATTGGCTAGAAGAGTATTAGGGTTTGACTATTCTGTTTATAGAATGTTTTAATAAAGGCAACTACTGTAATGAGTGACTGTGTCAAATGCTTTGATAATAACATTAGTCCTCAAAACATTAGAAGGTACTGTTTTACAGATAAGGACACAGCTTATTTTCTATCGCATATTCTTCTCATCTAAGTAAAAGCTGCTTCTCACTTCCTCTTTGGCCCTGTGCTAGGCGAATCACTCTCCTGCTTTCAGTGGTAATGGAGCACACTCTGCCATCAAAGCTCTCCCTCAAACTTCAAAATGATTGGCTCCCTCCCCTCCGGAAAAACAAAACCCCTTCTTGTGACCTTAACCTTCAATACAGTCTACTCCCCACAGAAAGCACTTGCTTACATTAGAATACCAATGAACAGAACTTAGAAAATCAACAATAAATGTTAATAGCGGGTGACAGTTTGATAAAGAACTAAGAACTAGTTATTTTACAGACTCTTCTTATACCCCCAAATTACTGATTATAAAAGGAAAAAGTTACTTTGTAAGTGATCTAAGTTATTACTGCAACATAACACTAGATATGATGCATTAAGGACAGTCTCACTTTTGTGATATTTCTGCCAAAAATGCAATCATTAAGAGACATCAGACAAACCCAATTTGTCTGATGACAATTCCCCTTGAGGGGAATTCTACAAAATGGCTGTCCTTTGCTATTCAAAAAGGAGATGGTCAAGAAAAAGGGTGAGGACCTGCTCCAGATTAAAGGAGACTAAAGAGCCATGACAACAAAATGCAGCAAGTGATCCTGGACCAATGGAAAAATAAATATAAAGGACATAAGACAACTGATGAAATATAAATATGGACTATGGATTAGACAATGGTACTATATCAATGCTAATTTCCTGGTTTTGATAATGAGAATGCTCCTCTTCCTAGGAAATACATTTTAAGGGATAAAAAGTAATATGTCTCTTACTTTCAGATGTTTCAGGAAAAAAAAGATGTAAATGAAAATACCATTGGTGAATGGAAAATGCGTGTACAGCTTTTTGTACTATACTTGCCAAGTTTTTCCTAAGTTTGAAATTTTATCAAAATAGAAAAGCTTACTCATTCTTTCTGAGCCTTCTTTAACCTAATTTCTTGAGTGTTTTTAACTAGGAGGAATTATCTTGTTTTAAAGCTTTGGAGCAGTTAGGAACTGAACCAGGACTTAAAAGCCTGCCTCTGCTTATACACCCTCATGCTAACCTAATGAATCCCCTAGAAATGATCTCGAAAACGGGTGTAGGTATCTAGATGTTAACAGTAAATAGCATAAATTTAACGACAAATAATAAAATAGAGCTTCCTAGCGTAAGCCGTAACACTCAGTACCACCTGCCTTTGTAAAATCCAAATGAACCATGATGAAACTATCTGGGGAACATGAACTGTTCTAGATTTACATCTCAAGAAGGATACATAAGAAACTAGTAATCCCGGCTTCCTCAAGGGGTCAAAGGTGGAATTCACTGTATTACCCTTTTGTATCTATCTTCTGATTTTTGAGCTATGATTCTTTCCTATTCAAAAAGTTAATCACTTTATTAAACACTATACCAGGGGCCCATCTGTGGGGTTGCTGTAAGATAGCCAAGCAAATCTAAACAAGCTATTTAGGAGGTAGAAGACCAACTGCATCAACGCATTCCATTAGCAAATGGAAGCATATATGGTGTTAGGGATACAAAAGATACCTTATTCAAGATGTGGTCACTGACTCAAAAAGCTCAAAATTTTGTGTGTGAATTGATAATTACTAGGTAATAAACTGTGTAAGAGCTCTAAAACATATATATTCACTGTGTGGCATTTGAATATTGAAAGTAATTTTTTTTCATTCATGTTGTTACACAGGCCAAAAAATTACTTACCAAAAAAAAAAGCTAGTGTTATACATCCTTCAACTGTATACTAGTCAGTCATCTAATGTGAAAGATCTCTGTATTAGCATATTTTAAGTAAAAACAAGTTGCAGAACACTATTCATGGTATCAACAGCTTATTGAAGGGCACAAGCATTATGAAGCCCAAGCAGATACTGTACACAGATACTGTTAATAGCAGCCACCTTAGTAAGTGGTCTCTAAGGGAGAGAGAACTTATATTCTACTACATATCACTTTGTAATAAAAATTAAATCAGAATTTAAGAAAACAAAACATTTCACTGGCACAAGACTGAAATTGGGTGCAACCATAGAAACTGGATTAAATCAGGAAACTATGCTTTCTGAAAGCAAGGTAAATAAAAAAATGTGATGGTTCCTAAGCATGAATTGCTCCAAGTCTAGATCAAGGAAATCAGATTAAGGACTTGGGAAAAGGTGATTAAGGCTTCCTAGCTTATCTGAGAAATAACTGTCATGGAAAATATTCAAACCACAAGATAAAAACAGGTAAATTTTAGTCAAAATAAAGCAGAACAATACAAAAAAGACTTAGTATGCTTAATCCTTTATAAGAGCAGATAGTATTTATTATCTGCTCTAAGTACTTTTCATATATTAACCTTTAATCTTCACAATTCATGAAGGTTTATCCTTACCATTTCATGGATGACACTGAAGCACAAGGGTTAATGACTTGCCCAAGATAAACCATCTACTATGTTGATCCTAAACTCATGTTTCTGAAGAACCAGAAACAAGACTTTTTTCTCATACTCAAGTCAGGAATGGCTGACCATTGGCAACTCCAATTCAAAAAGCCATTTGCCAAATATTTGGCACTAAGTGGGAATACACAATAAACTCAAAACAAGCCTTTCCCTCAGTAAGCATTTTATTGAGGCGATAAAGCATAAAACAGGTTAACAAAGTGGGAGAAAGATGATATCAAGATGAAAGGTGGTAACAACACAGGAGGAGCAGAACGTTAAGTCACAGGAACAGGTAGGACCCAAACTGGCCATAAAGGCACTATGGCATCTCAATAGACACTTATCAGGTAAAAGAAAGGGAGTCAAGATATTGCTCACTTCTGTTTTGCTCTCTATCAGCTTAATACTCCATCTAGCCACAAATGAACATGTGGCATGTTGTAGAGACTCTCGGATTCTACTTTAAGTTCAGCCAAGAACTAAACATTTTATCAGTCTACTCTGTTCTCAAGTGGGCCAGTATTATAAAATAGTTTAGGATATCCAATGACATAGGTCCAGGGGTATGGAATAGGACTAGATTCTCAACAAGCTGGTCTTTGCTATTACTAGAAAATTGGGTACAGGCATTTACCTACACAATTACCCACTAACAGGGCAGCAAACAACGTAGAAAAACCTGCCTATTACCATGTGATATAACATGAACACAAAAAAGCCCAGTGATGGATGGTGCACTTTTAGAAAGCCAAATTTCACATTGTAATATTCCCCCCTCCTTCCTTTTACAAGGCTGTGGTTTTAAAAGCTTTTGTTCTTTCCCTGAAACAAGAGAACTTTGGTCAAAGCCAATTCTCAAACTAACCTGTCAAACACATTTGGAAAGGCAGTGGAGGCTTGCCTCTTCACAGAAGTCATAAATTCTGTTAATAGGCAAATGAACTATATTTACAGACACCGGTTTCTTCTCTCAAAGTCTGAAGTTTATATTGGGGATAAAAACCCATTTCTTATAAACATCTAAGTAGAAAACGAAGTATCCAAGTAAACAAAATAAGGTCATGAAAGAAGCACCAACCTTCTGGGGCAACATACTTCCAAGATTAGGCTCAAAGATTTTCTAACAAAAAACCCAGAGATTTCTTAAAAACAAGTCTTTTTTTTACTCATTACCAAGTATTTCCAGCTTCTCTGTGATTCTGACAGCTAGATGTTGGACTCAATTTTTCCACACAGCTTCATTTTATTAGGTATGCCTTCTGGATTATTTGAACCTACAAACTCTAGATTATGATGCTTTCTAGTCACACCTGTGGCACAATGAGCCGTGTACCACCATGCCCTAACACAACCCAGGTATCAAGGATACCTTACACAGTGACAGCTCCTAGGAAGATGTTAAAGCTGAGCCAAATAACCTACATCTTGATATCAGACTAAGGTTAATGAGTGCTTTTAAATAAAATAACTTTAAAGTATCCGAACAGTGAGATAGAAGGTTAACTCATTTCTCAAACTGTAATCTCAACTTATCAGGCTTATAGATGTATGGACTAATTGGCAACTGAGTAATTTCTACAAATTTGCAGTATAATTTGGTTTCCACAGTATTCATTACACTTCATTCACATTAAAGTACAAAAAGTTAAGGGTTTAGCCATTCAAAATTTTTTCAAACCAACCTCATATTGTCAAGTTTACAAGGATGACCTAACCAATTATCATAGAACCCCACTAACTACAAATAGGATTGATTGTTGGATGGGATTTTACCTTCATCGGCAACTAATTTTACCAAGTGATCTGTTAAGTGCCTGTTAATATAATAACCTTCCAGCAGAAAATGCAGTATTTGCTTTTGCATTTTGAACAAGAAAACACAAAATTTCTGATCAAAAGCTATTTCTATTTTTACATAACAAACATTAAAGACCATGGAACCATACTCGAACAAAACACTAATTACACTGACCACTTCCAGAAAAGTGGGATTACCAGGCTAAACTAGATCCCAAGTATTAGGAACCATTTCTTGGAGAGTTCAATCAAATTTAAGTTTGAAAAAAGTTTCATTATTTAAAATCTAGTAATTTAGGCAAAATTATGTAACAGATTGACTACAAAACATCTTTTAACTTGTTAAAGGGGCAGATATGACTTTGGCAAATTTGATTAACAGCACAAAATAACGTTATCCAAATTGAGTGATTTATTGCTAGTCTGAGGCTTGCCTTGTTTTACACTTAAGTAGAATTTACACTGTTTCCACAAGTAGCAGATTTTCAATATTTAAAGGAATTTAATAGTGACCTATTCAATAAGGCAATCATCTTGGTAGCAAACTTTTATTGAAATCTTACACAACTCAAGCTTTATAAAAAGCCAACATAATTGAAGACTGAGTTCTCCCTCTAAAGCCTTAAGTATTCAAAGCTTGAAACGGTTAATTTAAAAGTAAGCAAACAAATAAACAACAAAATCCCTGCAGCAGATCCTGCTGAAATACTTAAAAAAAAAATCTAAATGAGCTTAATCTTTACAAAAGTTATTTTAGCTCAAAAGCTATAAAATCAAAGTTATCTTAATTCTACAAAGAAGGGAGAGTGTCTTTGACTTCATGCCACCATTTCTTTAGAACCTCATCTTTTTTCATCAAATTTGGCCACAAATCAAATTTCTGTGTGCCCCTGTTTTTAGGAGATTCCTCTTGTAGAAGAGGCCAAGTACAAACATGGAAGAGTAACTGTCTAAGCAAGTTGGAAAGTGTTCCATAAGAGTGTGCAAAGAAAAGCGAGTTCTGGGTTAATCTCTGGAACTTGATCTGGACCGCGACCTTGACTTTGAATGAGATCTAGAACGGGATCTTGAAGCTCTTTTTGGTGGAGGGGACACAGAACGAGCCTTTGAGGGTGGGGCAGGTGGGGGTGAATTGGAACGAGACTTGCTCCTTGATCTAGATTTTGACTTTATATCACCTTTTCCATTTTCTTTGGGGGAACGAGATCGAGAACGAGACCTGCTTCGAGATTTCTCATACTCATCCTTAGATCTGCTCCGAGAACGCGAACGGGAGCCCCCCGACTTGGGCTTAGATTTGCTTTTTGATCTAGATTTCCTGCCTTTTGATCGAGAACGTGATCGACCTTTGCTCCGAGACCTGGATCTGGACAAGAAAAGCCAGATTTTTTTCAATACCTTGCCAGAACACACAAGTATTATAGACACAAATATAGTAACATTCAGAAAAAGATCCAAAGCACATTATTTACCGGGAGCGACTTTTTGAGATACTTCGAGATCTACTGCGGCTGCTTCTGCGACTCCTACTTCGTGACCTTCTTCTAGACCGTGACCTATAACAAGAAACACAATAAAATTTTAACCTAACTACATCTCAACATGAATGTTTATAACTTATGAAAAATAGACAAACCAACAAAAAATGTAATTGCTTACCACAAATTAAACCCACTATCAAAACATTTGGAAAAGAACCCAATGATGCACAACCAGAAACAAACTAAGAACTGACCTAATTTCAATTAAACGTTAATTGAAATATTGCCATTTGATTTCTTCTTTGTTTTTGGCAAACATTGTTTCTCCCCTCTCCATACCCTTCAACAAGTTACCTTGATCTGCTTCCAGAATAAGACCGCCTATGGCTCGTTCGTGGTTTATCTTCAATGAGCCTAATATTTCTGCCATTTATTTCTGTACCATCCAGTTTATCTAGAGCACGCTTCATGTCTGAGTAGGACCGAAACTCAATCACGCCTTCGTTTGTGCGTTCTTTGTGAGCATCCGCATAGGTTACTTCACCTGCTTGTCTCATGAAATCCTAAGAGCAACAAGACCGATCAGACCCAGTAATCTAAAAGAAAAAAGATCTACACGCTGTACCTGATTCTCAAAAATAAAAAAGCAAAGCAAGAGCCTACCTTTTATACGTTAGTCATATTTTTATCTTGAATTATAGCACATACCTTTAAATCTTGCCAACTGCAACGACTAGAAAGATTTTCTACAATAAGTCTGAATTCTGTACGAACAGGTGGTCCATATTTGTCTCTGCCAGAAGTTCTCCGACTGCTGTATCCACCTCCACCACCTTTATCACATGTAGAGAACAATTAGATGCTTTGTAATGATAGGGATGCATAATGCTTTTGAAAAGTTAGTACAAACATATCAACTTTTATTTACTGGAGTAGGACACTTTGCTATTATATTGCTAAACCTTCGATACACTTGTGATTTGCCATAAATTAAATTAAGGGCAAGTCAAACAGACTAAATCCAACTAAACTTCTCCTACAATCTGTTAGAAAGTGACTGCTCCTTTATTCAATTTACCTCGCTAAGTTTTATTTTACAGAACATTGTAAAATATAAAACTTAACTGATTACATGCATTTCTACATTTTACAAAAATGTTTACTAGTTACACTAAGTACTTACATCACAGTGTGAGGTTTTTGGTGGTGGTTTGGCCACAAAACACGCAAGGTAACAGTCACCTAGTTCAGATTAACCAGTTTTGTCTAACCCTTGGAATCCTCACCATCACCCTGCGTCTAATGGCAAAAGGCTGCTGTCGTCATGGCTTCCGGTAAGGTCAGCCAAAGGGTCATAGGGCAAGGGTCACACAATGTATGGAAAAGCCAAGGCCAATCAGGAAAGGCAGTCATCTTAGCCTCAGTGGACACAGCCTCAGCCCCATTGGTCACTTTCAAATTGAAACATCAAGGACTTGTTAAAAAGTTTGAATTCAACATGCAACAATTTCAACATCAAACATTTAACAAAGAAAAATCCCCCCACCTCCTCCCAATAACATGCCCCAACTAGTTCAAATACAGCATAAAGCTTATGTAGATCTACTTTGTGGTACAAGACCACAGTACTTCAAAATAGCATTTTCTTTGGCCCCCGTCAATTTTAATAACTCTAAGACCCAAACTTAAAACTCCTCCCTTTTCCCCGCCCCCACCCCACCTCCACCCCGCCCACCCCCTAACTTCTACGCTAAGACATTCACATTTCTAGCTAATGCACTGAAAGGTGAGCAAGGGAGATACAACAAATACAGCCATCCCTCGCTTCCTCCGTGGGCAAAGCCCACGACAGTGCTGACAGGGGCCCAGCAGAAGCCACCCCCTCCCAACTTAACAGAAAACCCCTCAAACACCCAAACCCTGGCTAGGCAAAACCCACGACCCAATCCCCGCGCTCCGGCGTCCCGTGGTTGGCCCGGGCAGGCGTGAGGGCAGCGGGGCCCGGGGCCACCCGAGTCAAAAGACCCCGGCCCCCGCACCTGCCCGGGCTGGGAGGCCCCACCCCGCCCCCCCGTGCCTGCGCCCGCCCCGCAGGGTCCCAAAGACGCGGAGCGCGCGCGGGCGGGACTCACTGCGGCTTCCGTAGCTGTAGCCGTCGCGGTCGCGGCGCGGGCCGCGAGCGTGCTCCACGATCACGCGCTCGCCGCAGAGCTCCTTGCCGTTCAGCTCGTAAACGGCGTCGTCGGCGTCGCGGGAGTCCTCGAACTCCACGAAGCCGTACCTGGGGGTGACGCGTCGTTAGGCGGACGGCGCGCACGCGCGCGCTCCCGCGACCACCGCACGCTCCCGCGGGCCCGCGCCGCCGCCATCTTGGAGGCCCTGCCACGCGGCGCCGCGGCCTTGGCCGCCTCTTCCCGCAGGTGGGTCCCGCCGCCGCCAGGCCCGGAGCGCTGCAGGCAAGCGTTAAGGCCCGACTCACCCATTTTTGAGGTCTATTTCGAGGAGGCGGCCGTAGCCACTGAAAAAGCGCTGGATGTCCTTCTCCCGGACGTTGTAGCTAAGGCGTCCTATGTAGACGCGCGGCATGTCCGCGGCGGGCGGGAGGCCCGAGGGCTGGCTGTCTTAACGACTGACCACAGGGCAGAAGGCGCGGTGCGGGTGCGGGGACGGCGAGAGCCCGAACGCGCGCTTCACACCGCAGCGGCGGCCGAGTCCAGCCACACAATAGTGCGCGCGCGCCAGGGCTACGCTATAAGGGCGGGCGGCCGGGGGCGGGGCCCGGCGCGTGACGTCAGCGCGCAGCACGCAGCCTCCCGCGCTAGAGCCCTGGGCTCGAGAGCGACCTGTAGGTCCGCCGCCCGCGACGTTTCGGAGAGGTGCTGTTTTAGTCGCTCACAGGATTTTCTCCACCCATGTTTGTAAATGTAGTATCCCGTCGTCCCTCCGCGGGCTTGTCTTATTTGCACCTTCTAGAAAGCTTCCTCGGCGTGATCTCTCCAGGACTGGCGCTGGGGAGGCCGGCTAGGAAAATCCCCGTTTTTCATTGGTTCTCGAGGTTGTCATAATAGATCTACGTGATCTCTGATTGGTCCCTTAAAAGGAAACTGCGAATTTCCTCCGCCAATCGGGTCACGCTGAGCCTGGTGGGGCCCGCGCTCTCGGTTACGGTTGATCAGCCCATTTCACGGAATCCCAGGTTTGCGCTCCGAGGTCGCGGTGACCCGGTCGGGGTCGCGCTGCGAGCTCACAGACCTGCTGGCTTCTGTCCCTTGAAGTTTCACTCACAACTGTCATCAGCCTTCACCACCTCCCTGCACGTCCCGCTCTCCCTCGGTGGGTCTTCCTTGGAGCACTGGCACCTGGAGTCACCTGTAGACTGGTGTGTGCATGGCAATCCCACGCTCCCTCTAGGTGCTCACAAAGGAAGCACGGCCAAGGCCTCTGGCCCAAGAAAGTTGAGAAAGACTTGGCAGCCCTCTTACAGAGGTGCGCTCTTTTTCTCCCCCATATGGAGAGTCCGTTGACCGAACGCCATCCCTTACCCCATTGGTTTGAAAAGCACCTTATCTATGTGGCAGAAGTATATATTTTTAACTTTATCACCAGAGAGCCATTTAAAGCTGGAGAACTAGATGAAAACCCCAAAGGAGTAAGTTTAAGTGGAGAGAAGACCGTGGAGTAGTCTGAAACTTAAGTACAGAAAAGGAGACTGAGAAGGAGTGACTACAGAGGTGGGGAAAAGACCGGGAGAGCACGGTGTCACAGAACCTGAGAGGAAAGGGTATCACTGAGGTAATACTGGCTGTTTAGGTATTTCCGTATACGTATTCGAGGTCTTCTTGAGCGATGCAACCTTGATATTCTTCAGCTTTTGATTGAAGGGAGGCGATTTTGCCCACCAGAGGACATTTGGCAAAGTCTGGAGGCTTGTTGGTTGTCACGACTTGGGGAGGCAGAATGTTAATACTGGCATCTAGTGGTAGAGGTTATACTGTCTGTGCTTAAAGTTAGGTAAAATATATGGGTAGATCCTTTTTAAAAAATGGTGGAATATAGTAATTAGGGAAAGAATTCAACAATGTGATAACATTTTTTTACTCATCAAATCGTCAGTATTTTAAAATTTGTTAAAATTCATTATTGGCAAGAGGTGAACCAAGAAATGGCACTCATTTAGTGTTGGTGGGACTGACCATTCCTTTTGGGAGGGTAATAGGGTAGTACTTATTAACAGATGCATTTAGGGACTGGGATTTTGCCTCCTCTCTCCTTGTAATTCATTTGGCCAAAAAGAAAGATGCAATTGGCATCGTCCTTCATTCCCTTTCACCTCTCTTTCCCCAGAGCCCAACAATGGTTACTCTTAGCAAAAAAGCCCAATAGCATCGACTAGAGAAGAGTAAACAGTCTCAAATATCATTATTGAAGGGAGTATTGGGCCGTCAGCATTCTGTGGAGGCTTGCTGATGATCTAACGCACCTCTGGTGATATGTGGGAAGAACAACTCCAAGGAGAAATGATGGATGTACAGCATGAGAGTTCATTTCTTTAGACACCTACAGTTATGACAGAGAGAGATCACTCCACTGCTCATTCTAAAATTGTGGAGGTGACTGCAGGAGTCTGTCAGCTAGAGAGGGAGAGTTGCTTCAATCTGATCCAGAGGAGAGTTAATAACTTCGAATTTGTAATTAAGTTGTAAAGCACAGTCTAGAGCGCACAGTTGTGGTTTTCAATCCAGTGGATACTATATATGTTAGCTGGGAACCAAAAGAATTTCCCAAGCACCGTGTGATTCGAAGTGGGTGTAAACTGGATTCTGATAGCTTTTGCTGTCTTAGGTCTGAAAAATTTAGCATTCCAGAAGCTGTCATGTTGAATGGATTTTGGAAGAACATGGCAACTCGAGTATGTTTACATGGAGCGGAGTGAATATATCAGGGGTCGCTCCAGAATTCAGAAATGGGAATTGTCAGTGACAGAGTTTGAAAGAAATGTGAATCAGATAATTGGAAGAGCCTTTGGGGTGATCACACTAAAAATACCTTCCAGCGGGGACATTGGATTAAATGTTGCCGAGCTAATCCAAACCCTTATTGAAAAACATCTGTTCAGGATTCATCTAGACAGCGTTTCTCAACTTCAACATTACTGACATTTGGGGCCAGATAATGTCTTGTTGTGGGGCTGTGCATTGTAGGATGGTTAGCAACATCCCTGGTTGGCATCTACCCACTGGATGCCAGTAGCTCTTCCTCTCCCACAGTTGTGACAACCAAAAATGTCTTCACATGTTGACATATATCTGCTGAGGCTCAGAATTGCCCCCTGGTGTATTTCTTTTGACAATGAGGCGATGTGTGATGCCAAGAATGGGCTTCCCTTGTGTTCTAAATGTTCAAGGATTAACCAGAGTTTTCAACCAGAAGTGGAAGGACGATGAGGTTTCACCACTCAAGAAGAATGGAGTTATACTGAACTATTTAAATATCTGGTACTATCTGAGCAACATGCTGAGGAAATGTAATGATTAGAGTATGATTCACTGTGAATATGCAATTTTTTTCTTACTGAGTACATGAATTTGGGCCCACAGCATCCAAGCACATGCCTGCTAAAATGCTTGGGTTAAGAACCTATACACAAATAAAATCTATTGGTGTCAAGTGGAAGAAATGCACAGAGTGGACCAGAGATATAAATTTGTGAGTTTGTCACAAACTGGATGAAGACCCCAAAAGAGTAAATTTAGATGGAGAGCAGAAGAAAATTCAGAACTACACTCTGGGGGACTGTATTAATTCCTGTATATAATTCTTATGGCTGCTGTAACAATTTACTGCCAACTTAGTGGCTTAAAGCAACACCAATTTGTTATTTTATAGTTCCTGAGGTCAGAAGTCTGAAATGGTTCACTGGGTTAAAATCAGTGTCAGCAGGGCTGCATTCATTCTGGAGGCTCTAGGGGAGGTTCCGTTCCCTTGCATGTTCCAGCTCCTAGAGACTGTCCGCATTCTTTGGCTTGTGGCCCCTTCCTCCATCTTCAAAGCCATTAACTTTGGTTGAGCCCTTCTTCCATCCAATCACTCTGACCCTGACCCCTGCTTCCATTGTCACATCTTCCTGATGCTGAGTCTCCTGCCTCCCTCTTATAAGGACCCTTGTGATTACATTGGGCACACCTGGATAATCCAGAATAATCTCCCATCTGAAGATCCTTGGCTTAATCACATCTGCAAAGCCCTTTTTGCCCCTTAACAGATTCTGGGGTTTAGGACATGGACATCTTTGGGAGGAGACATTATTCTCCCTACCACAGGGACTCTGAAATTTAACAGGAAAGGAGACTGGGAAGGAGTGGCCAAAGATGTAGGGAAAGAAAGTAAGCGCATATGGTGTCAGAGAAGCCAAGAGAGGAAAGGGTTTCAAGGAGGCAGTGGTCCATCAACAAACAGAAAGTTCACAAGCCTTTGACCCAGCCACCTCGCTCCTAGAAATCCATTTGACAAACAAGAGGATCAACTATTTGACAACAACAGGTCTGCAAACTGTGACCCCAGGCCAAATCTGGCCTGCCACCTGTTTTGTAAATAAAGTTCTATTGGAACATGGCCATGCCCACTCATGCAACGGCAGTAGTGTTGAGTAGTTGCAACAGAGACTGTTCAGCCTGCAAAGCCTAAAGTATTTATTAACTGGCTCCTTGCAGAAAAAGTTTGTCTACTCCTAATCAATTTTATTGACTTGTAAAAATGCCTACGGTATGTTAAGTGAGAAAGACCAGTTTTAATATATGCATGATGCCATTTTTGTAAACAACCACCACCACCCCAAACCCCCAAGTTCAGTGCTTTATATGAGTAGACAGTCTGGCATCGCTTAATGAGGGGGATACGTTCTGAGAAATGCGTTGTTAGGTAATTTCATCATTCTGTGATCATAGAGTGCACTTACACCTAGATGGTATAGCCTATTACACACCTAGGCTATATAGTACTAACCTTATGGGACCACTGTCATATATGTGGTCCGTTGTTGACTGAAATGTCATTATGTGACACGTGACTGTATATATGTGTATTGGGTTGGGTTTGTGGTTGTCTTTGAACATCAGTGGGGGTAGGTCCTACACAATCATGTCCCCGCCAACTCTCTTCTTGTATTCCTCACCCCTCCTCCCACTTGCTTCTTACTGTGCCTCGAATGTGCCAAGCACACACCCTCTGCAGGGTCTTTGCACTGAACAACTCCTTGTATCTGGAACTCTCTTTTCCTGTGGTCTGTTCCCTCACTTCTGGTTTCTGCTCAGTTACCTTATTACTCCTCTAACCACTCATTTTATTTTTTCACAGCTTTATTGAGATATTATTGACATATCACCTATGTAAGTTTAAGGTGTACAGTATGATGATTAGGTACACATATATAATGCAAAATGATTGCCACAATAAGCTTAGTTAACACCTCCATCCTGTCACATAATAACCGTGTGTGTGTGTGTGTGTGTGTGTGTGTGTGTGTGTGTGTGTGTGGTGATAATGTTTAAGATCTACTCTCTTAACAACTTTCAAGTTGTTAATATAGTATTGTTAATTATAGTCACCAATGCTGTACATTAGATCCCTAGAACTTATTCATTTTATAGCTGGGACTTTGTACCCTTTGACCAACATTTCCTCATTTCCCCCACTCCCTATCCCCTGGCAACCACCATTCTACTCTGTTTCTATGAGTTCAGCTTTTTTAGATTCTGTATATAAGTGAGAACATACGGTATTTGTCTTTCTCTGTCTGACTTATTTCACTTAGCATAATGCCCTCAAGGTCCATTCCTGTTATGGCTAAAGGTAGGATTTCCTTCTTTTTTATGGCTGAATAATATTTCATTGTATATATACATGGTATGTTAAGTGAGAAAGGCCAGTTTTTGTGTGTGTGTGTGTGTGTGTGAGGAAGATCAGCCCTGAGCTAACATCTGTTGCCAATCCTCCTCTTTTTGCTGAGGAAGATTGTCCCTGAGCTAACATCCGTGCCCATCTTCCTCTACTTTATATGGGACGCTGCCACAGCATGGCTTGACAAGTAGTGTGTCAGTCCACGCCTGGGATTTGAACTTGTGAACCCTGGGCCGCTGAAGTGGAACATGTGAACTTAACTTCTATGCCACCAGGCTGGCCCCAAGAAAGGCCAGTTTTAACATATGCATGATGCCATTTTTGTAAACAACACCAACCACCCCAAACCCCCAAGGTGTGTGTGTATATACATATATACATGTATATACATGTGTGTGTATATATATACACACACACACACACATATATATGTACACACACACACACCACATTTTCTTTATCCATTCTTCTGTTGATGGACACTATTTCCATGTGTTGGCTATTGTGAATAATGCTGCAATGAACATGGGAGTACAGATATCTCTTTGAGATAATGCTTTCATTTCCTTTGGATAAATACCCAGAAGTGGGATTGCTGGATCATATGGTAGTTCTATTCTTAATTTCTTGAGGAACCTCCATACTGTTTTCCATAGTGGCTGCACCAATTTAAATTCTCACCAAATGTTTCCTTTTCTCCACAACCTCACCAGCACTTGTTGTCTCTTGTCTTTGTGATAATAGCCATCCTAACAGGTACAAGATGAGATCTCATTGTAACCACCCATTTTATTTTATTTATCTCTTTTTTCTTTCTTTGGTGAGGAAGATTGGCCCTGAGTAACACCCATTGCCAGTCTTCCTCTTTTTGCTTGAGGAAGATCATCGCTGAGCTAACATCTGTGCCCATCTTCCTCTAGTTTTTGTATGTGGGATGCCACCATAGCATGGCTTGATGAGCAGTGTGTTGGTCTGTGCCCAGGATGCCAACCTGTGAACCCTGGGCTGCGGAAGCTGAGCACACAAACTTAACCACTACACCACTGGGCCAGCCCCATAACCACCCATTTTAAAATAACATCCCTCCCTGCACTCTATATATCTTCTTACCCTGTTTTATTTTTCTTTATAGAACTCTCATCACTTGACATGTATTTATATACTGTCTCCCCACCCCCACTAGAATACAAGCTTCCTCAGAGCAGGGATGTTGTCTGTCTCTCTTATGTCCCCGGCACTTAGGGAAGCGCCAGGTGTCACAGTAAGCGCTCAGTGAGGGCAGCACCATCTGGTGATTGTTCAGAGCACGAGAGGTGAGGATCTTCATCCACCAGATACCAGTGTGCTGAAGGGCTCATGAGGATGTGCTGGTGGGATGGACTCTTCCTCCTTCTGGTTCCTGCCCACCCTTGGGTGCTGCCCAGACACTCAGACCTTCCGAGGGCTCAGAGGGGTTCAGGGATGCTCACTCCAGATCCCACACTTCCTCCACCAAAACTTACCTAGAGAGAGGATTCTGGTGTGGCTATGGAGCCAGCGGGATTCTCCTGCATCATCAGTGGAAGTGTAAACTGGCACAGTCACTTTGGAAAACTGTGTGGTAGTGTCTACTAAAGCTGTCTGCTAAAGATAAAAGCTGCTAGTGTCCACCCCTATGACCCAGCAATTCCACACCCAACAGAAGTGTGTGCTTATGCTCTCCATAGGAATGTACTAGAAATTCACAGCAGCGTTATGTGTAGTTGTCCGCAAACTGGAAACCACTCAGATGCTCATCAACAGGAGAATGGACAATCGGTTATGGTTTATTCACACCACACAATACTACACAGCGAAGAGAATGGACTACAATGATACACAGCAAAATCCATGGATCTCACAACGATGTAACCATCCAGGCAAGACACAAAGGAATCCATACTGTGTGATTCCATGTATGTAAAACTGAAAAACAAGCAGAAATGGTCTATGGTGTCAGCAGTCAGGATTGGAGGCAGAGTGACTAGAAAGGGGGCTTCTGGGGTTCTGGTCGTGTTTTGTTTCTTGAGCTGGGTGCTAGTTACACAGGTGTGCTCTGCTTGTGAGAATTCATTGAACTATACACTTACGATCTGTGCACTTGGCTGTATGTGTGTTGTACTTCAATGGAAAATTGAAAAGGGTAATAAATCTGTCTTAGAAAAAATTATAACTTGCTTGACCTGGAGCCCTCTGGGTCGTGTTGGGGACTAAAGCTCTAATGAGGACCTGATTCATAGTCTTAGCCCAAGAATGTCAATTTGTATGAATCAGTTAGTTGTTTATGGCTTTTTTGTGTTGTTTTCCAATTAGGTTTCTGTAGGCTAAGAATGGCTCTGTGGCTGGGAAGATGTGCCTCTGTTGCCACCTGGTGGCTATTAGTGTGATTACAGTGGTAGATAAATCCACAGGCTGCCTCATCGTTGCCTCAGTGAAGCTCAGAAATAGAAGGTCCCGGAATCTACATCTTCTAATTGTCAAGCCCTTATTCACCCAGAGGTTTTCTGGCCATTGCTTGAACACCTCCCCCTGATGGAGAGTTCACTGCCTAGTCAGGCAGCCAAGTCCATTCTTGGACATCTCTCACGGTGAATAAATTCTTTTTTTTTGCTGAGGAAGACTGGCTCTGGGCTAACATCCATGCCCATCTCCCTCTACTTTATATGGGACGCCGCCACAGCATGGCTGACAAGCAGTGCGTTGGTGGGCGCCCAGGATCCCAACCGGCGAACCCCGGGCTGCCAAAGCGCAGACTAAACCGCTGCACCACCAGGCCGGCCCTGTGAATAAATTCTTTATAGAAAGTAAAATATTGATACCTCGAATTATCTACCCACTGGTCCTGGTTGTGCCCCTGAGGCTGTTCAAATAACCACATCTGTTTCCCACACATAGGTCTTTCAGATGTTGGGGGGCAGCACTCGGACCCTCTGTTCATGTCCTCTCTTCTGGCTAAATGTCCACAGTCCCCCAAAGATCCTCCGACGGCCTGCTTTCAAATGCGTTCGTCTCCTGCCTGCTGACCACTCATGTGCTGAGACTCATCTGTGGCCCTCTTCGGGTGTGGCCCTCAGAGCTGATCTCGCCCCCTGGACCTGTCTGGACACGCCTGTTGCTTCTGCAGTCCCGTTGTTCTCCAGGCCAGTTAAGAGCTGTGGCTGCTGCTGGCATAGATGGTGGTGGCTGCTGTCTAATTCTTCACTCAGCCGTACCTCTCCTGCTGTGTGGAACCAAACTGGGATCGAGAAGCTCCTGGAATAGCCCACTGTGGCAAACAATGTTTGTCTTGAGAATGGAAGCAGGCTAGGCAGCAGAATGGAAATCCAGTGTTATTGGCAGGTTGGCTTAGGATCATTGCTCTGATTCCTGGGGCAGCCAGGAGACAGAAGTGCTGATGAGGAAAATCCTAGTTGGCTGTGTGTCAGGTGAAGAGCATGAGGCTGTGGGGAAACTGAAGACAATTACTACAGAACCCACAGCATACTTCAGTGAGTACTGTGGTCTCCAAGCCTGCCCGAGTCCCATGAGAGGCAATGCTGGGTCCCCTCCCAGATGTTCTCAGAAGCTGGTACGTGTAGGTTTCTGTCCTTCCACCTGGCACTGAGATGTGACTTGCATTTTACCCATCATTAGTTCCACATGCTGTTATTTGGACAAATTTAAGCTGAACCATATTCCTGAACGCCTTGTAAGTGCTTATATTTATCTCTACAGCTCTTATTGTGGCAGCAAAAGCTGCATCAAATGGTGGCCCTCTAATTTATTAGTCATATGGCCGAGAAGCCGAGCAGAACTGCAACATGCCAGGCAGTATCCAGGGGTGTACCCCTGTGCAGAACCCACCTTCTAGCAGAGTGAGGGGAAATAAGCCCTTTTTTAGGTATGTTGCATGGCCCAGGCACTGTGCTAGGCTCAAGGGACATAACCAGGAACAAGACAAACCCAGTCAGTCCCTCTAAAAATTGTAGTCCCAAAGCAGTGGTCCTCAGACATTAGCAAACACCATTTAAACATGAAGATATGTGGGATCCATCCCTCAGAGTTGGAGTCACTGTGTGTGGGGCAGGGCCTGGGACTCTGCATGTTCAACATCCTTCTCCATGGCTGTGAAGCAGATGGTCAGGTGAGCATGCTTTGAGAAATACCAGCCTGGGGCCTCACTACTCAAAGTGTGGTCTGTGGACACCTCTTCCCCGATCAGCATCTCCTGAGAGCTGGTTAGACGTGCAGAATCCCAGGCTCCACCCCACATCTACTGAATCATAATGGGCATTTTAACCAGATTCCCAGGAGGATTGGTGTGCATGTTAAAGTTTGGGAAGCATTGCCAGTGCAAGGTGCAAGGGAGTCTCACTTTTTACCCAACTTCTGCATTGTTTTGATAAGAGAAAGAATGTATTCATGTATTACTTGGCAATTAAAAATAAATTAATGAAAAACTTTGCATAAGCCAGGAAAATCTTGTACATGAATGTTCATAGCAGCTCTCTCCATAATAGCCCCAATCTGGAAACAGGGGAATGGATAAATAAAAGGTGGCTTATTAAAAAAATGGAGTATTGCTTAGCAATAAAAAGGAACAATGTGCAAAAACATGGATGAATTTCAAATACATTATGCTAAGTGGAAGGAGCCTGACCCAAAAAGCTACATGCAATTTGAGTCCATTTATATGATGTTCTAGAAAAGGCAGAACTAAAGGAACAGAAAACAGAATAGTGGTTGCAGGGGCTGGTGATTGGAGGAGAGGACTGAGTACAAAGAGGCAGGAGGGAACCTTTTGGAGTGAGGGAAATGTTCCATATCATGGTTGTGGCGGTATTTATGCAAATGTATACATCTACCAAAATTCATTGAACTGCATATTTAAAATGGGTGAATTTTACTGTATGTAAATTATACTAATAAAAATGATTTAAAAAACACCAACAATACCAAGATCATCAGGTGCTTTGGGCCATCTTTTTTGTTCCCAGAGAGCCTTGGTTAAGCCTCTCCTGCATTGCCCCCATAGCTGACCTTCCTACTCATCTGACCAAAAATGAAAACTGGGTCCTCCAGGCCGGAAGGGGGTGTGTCACCTGCAGTGTGTCACTTGAATGATCCACTAGGAGAAACTCACTTTCTGCTCCAGGCTGAGTGTGGTAAAGAGGGTGTTAAACTAATTCAACAAGGAGGTCGTTAGACTGAAGTGGCTTTAATGCTATGGTGGCCTATGTGAGCAAACCAAAACCAAGTCTGTAAATGCCTCAGGGTTAAGAATTTGAAACTGTGGAAATTAATAAAGGAAACCTTAATTAGAGTTGGGAAGACCTGTAGGGGGAGCTCTCATACCTTATCACACATCCTCAATTACATCAAACAGGAAGAGACTAATAACTTGCATCTTGGACAGGAAGTAAAACTACTTCACTACTGAAGGAAGATTTCTCTCTCCACCTGGCTATAGCCCAGCCAATGAGAAGCTGTTGCTGCCCTGAACTGTTACTTTCCCCCAATGGACTTTCCTTTAGAACAGCCCCTCCCTACTCCCCCCTTTTCTCTATAAAAGCAGCTCCTTCCTTTGTTTTCTGGATTTGCCTATGGTCTGCCATAGCATGCACATCCCAAATTGCAATTCTTTTGGCTATTCCTGAATATACTCATTTGGAGGATTTTCAAGTTAACAAAATCTAAGGATAACCAATCACTGTCAACTAGGCTTCCTAAATAAGGCAAACACTAAGAACAACCAATCACAAACAGCCAACTAGGCTTTACACAATAGCCAATCAAATAATTTCCTTCCTTTGCTTCCGCACCTCCTCCATTTAAGTCTTTCCCCAACCCTGTTGGTGGAGCCCCCCCAACCACTTCTGGTTTGTCACTACCCAACTTGAATCAATTTTTGCTCAAATAAACTCTTAAAATTTTTATATGCCTCAGTTTATCTTTCAACAAAGCTTAAGAGCACATCTCTAGAGCCAGATTGCTTGGGTTCTGTTTCCAGCTCTATCATCTGCTAGCTGTGTGACTTTGGACAAATTTTGCAACCTCTCTGTGCTTCAGTTTCCTTGTCTGTAAAATAGAGAAAGTAATAGTATCTATCTCAAAGAGTTGTGTGAGAATTTTAAAAAGTTATATTATTGTAAAGCATTTATGACAGTGCCTAGACATAGTAGGCATTAAATAAATGTTGGTTATTATTATTTAATAAATGTGAATTTCATCTGTGCCTTTTTTCCCCCTCAATGTAGCCACAGAGATCATTTTTATGGACTTGTTCAAGCTAAGAACTCTTAGTTCTCCATCTTTTATGACAGGCTGATTCTAGAAGCAGCCTTTGGTCCCATTCCAGCTGTCTTCACTGATGGAGGATTCCCAAGGAATGGCCACTTGGGAGGTGGGAGCTGGAGATGGAGGAGAGTGAGCTGTAAGTTTAGGGCTCACCCTGCGTCTGGGACAGTTTCACTCTGTGGTCAAAAAGACAGGCTCATATCCCCTCCCCCTAGGAAACTCTGCTGAGCATCTGGCCCTTGGTAATCCTTGACAGGTTGGGATTCTGGTTGCTTAACCTCTGTGAACTCCTCAGTCTTCACCTCTGAAAAATGGGGATGATCCCAGCTCCCAGGGCTGTGGTGGAGATCAGGTGAGATGGCATGTGGAGCTCTTGGTGCTTGTCTTAGTTTGGATTCCTCTGGCCCTGAAACAAGATGCAAGTGCAAGTAGTTTATTTGGGAGGTGATCCCAGGAAACATCACATCTGTCCCATAGAAGGTATGGGACAGATAAGGGAAGAAAAGCAGTAATGGGTGCACTGTTGGGCTGATGACAATGGTGGGCAACTGGAGCTTAATTCCTCTGGGGACTCTGTGCAGAGCACACCTCAGACGCAGTGAAGAGAATGGACTGTTCCCAACTAGGAAATGAGGAAGCTGGGGTATTTGTACATGAACTGGCCAGTGGTGTTGGTTGAGGGCTGCTTTCAGGAGGATTCACTTTCTGGAACTTCCAGCTCACCTGGATGGCCGAGTGTCTCCCACAGTCAGAGATCGAGCCCTAGAGCAGAGAGGAGCAGGTGTTCCAGCCAGCTGACTTGGACTGGTAGAGGTGAGTCTTGAGAAAATGGGAGCGGCTCAGCATCTGCCACAGGCACATCAACTCGTGCCCCCTGCAATTCCGTTTTCATGGCATCCTCCCCTGATCAGAATGTACGAATGTCTGGCTTCTTATAAACCTGGGCCACTTTTGTCATGCAGCACACTCCAGCTGGCGCCCCTGTCATCTTCCCTGCCTTCATCAGCTCCTCCTTGACAAGCCAACCCCTGCGGTTGTCTGTCACTCTGCCCTTCCCACAAAGATTCAATAAGAAAACTAACAGAAAATAATTCCCCAGCCTCAGATTTCAGATTAGCACAGGAATGCCTGTTTACCACATGGAAGGCTTTTTGATGCCTGCTGGAGAAAAACACCCCTATTGGGTTGGGGACCTGACTGGGTTCAGCTCTAAGACCAGCCTGGTAGATATCTGGTGGCCCAGTGGCCCACTCCTGGTGAGGGTTGTGGGCTGTTTCAAGTGTGAATGTCAGTGTTTCAAAACTTTGGTCACCAACATTTTGGATGGGACTTAGAGCTGTGGAGGGGCGTCTTGAAGGGGAGGGTGGAGGGCTTTGGAATTATCCAACTTCACACCTTTCCAGCAGTGTGCCGAGTTATCTCTTGCCGCTGAGCCTCATTCCTCAGCTGTAAAATGGATGTACTAATAGGATGAGCCTCCCAGAGTTGAGCTGAGAAGTAACTAAGATGGTGCATCTTCAATGCCCGGCACAGTGTAGACCAGGGGTTGGCAAACTTCTTCTGCAAAGGGCCAGGCAGTCAATCCTTTGACTTTGTGGGCCAGATGGTGTCTGTTGCACCTACTCAGATCTGCCCTTGTATTGCTGAAGCCCCCACAGACTATATGTAAATGTTATAAAAACAGGTGCTGACCCCTGGGGTAGAGAATGGGCAGAATGGGGAGGGTTTTATTTCTCCCTCTTAGAGGGAAGAAATGTTTCTTACCCATCCTTGTGTCCTCCTTTGGGCTCAGCATAGGGCCTGGCATGTAGTAGTTGTTCAGGAAATGTTTACTGAAGGAAGAAAAACAATGTGAGATAGGGAAGAGAATGGCCTTTGGAGTCGAACAGGCCTGGGTCCAAATCAACTTATTCTCCATGTAACCTGTGTTAAAGAAAAAATTATTCATGACGCTTGTTAAAAAATGGTCAGGCAGACTTTATCCAGGGGGCTTATGGAGATGGGTACAGGATGACTGCAATGGGGTTTTGCAGTAGGGGACAGAGATTGAGCTGAACTCCAAATACAAGGAAAAGTAATTTATAGCTAAAGGGCAGGGGTGGGTGGTCAGTGGGTGGAAATTTTCTAAGGCAAAATATTGGGAGTAGGAGGGGATTCTGCTTAAATCCATCTAACAAGATCCTTGCTGAAGGCAGGTCAGGGTGATCAGACATCACCTGGGGGGTGATGGAACATGATCAGTTGTTGAGGATGATCAGATATCAAGGGTGAGGATTCTGGCTAAACCAACTTAGTGGGATTCCTGCTACAATTGTGTGTGTTAGCAGAGACACACATGGAAAGTCAGGGCCTAGTTGGGAGAGAGTTCAGAGAAGACTGACTAACTTTTGGTCAAGGAGAGATTCACTGTCACCTAAGCTAAGACACTTCCCCTCTCTGAGGCTCTTCACCTGTAAAATGGGCATAATAATAATAATACCTACTGCTAAGGTTATTGCGAGTGTTAATGTGATCATGGAAAGAAGTGTGAATGCTGAAAAATATTTTCTAAAAGGAAAGCATGAATAAAAGCTCCATGATTTTTAACCCGTGGCCCTCAACTCTTAGTCCCTCTGGATTGTGGACCATTTCTTGTCTCCTCCAGTCTGTGCAAACAGTCTTCTCTGGCCTATCTTGGCTACTGAGGGTGGGAGGGGGATGGCACTAGGAGTGGTTGTCTCTAAGAGGATGAGGGGAAATAAGAGGATGAGGGGAAAGTCATGCTTCCTGTTCTGAATTCAGGGCTAGGCTAGCAGTAACTACAGACAATCAGTTTTTGCCCCAAGGGCTCAATGTCGGGCTCTGTAAAGAATTAATGGCCAGGAAAGATGTCTGCCAATTATTTTTCAACTCAAGGTGCAGAGATTACAGAAACACAGCTGAGCCTATTTCAGATCCAGGCCTTCCAGTGCTGGCTGACAATTACCCTCCTGACTTCCCTCCCAGGAGAGTGCTGGAGTCAGGGGTCTCTCCTTCAACGGCATGCTCAGACTTCCAACTCTGTGTGGGACATTCCATGTTTCCACAGAGAAGGGGGTAAGGGAAGGAGGGACACACATGTATCTTGGTTTAGTTGTCCTGGAAGCAGGCCCTGAGACAAGGATTTGAGTACATGAAGTTTATTTGGAAGGCAATCCTGGGAAACACCAGTAGGAGGGTAAGTAAGGGAGTTGGAGAAGGGGCAGAGCTTAGAGGTGTATTATCAAGCCAGTTAAACTGTGGGTGATGGAGCTTAATGTCACCTGGGGCTCTGGGAAATAGTGTAACACATACACCTCAAAATTACCCCTTCTGAGGGTGAGGGAGCGGAGTATTTATACGCTGACTCCTGTGGATCGTTGGTTGAGGGCTGCTGCAGGGGTGTAAAATTACCCAACACTTCCAGCCTGTCCCACTTGGTGGCCAAGACAGTCCTCAGGCAGGAAATGTAGGCATTGCTGGCATGCTCTGAAATGGTAAGGCCTGGGGGATTTGAGCCAGGCACCCACTGAGTCCACTACAACATGTATTGAAGGCCTACTCTGGTCCAGGCACTTGACACCTACCATCTCATTTAACCTCTGCATGTATTCAGAACTGAATCTCAGTTAACCTCCTCTCCCCAGACCTTCTCAGCGCTGGGACCAGGGAGAGGTGAGTGAAGGCCTTGTGCCAGGTGCAACATTTAAGGGGGCACCAAAAGCCACAGCAATCCAATAATATTTTAACGCAATATTAAAAAAAAAAGTGAACGCATAAAATCCACAATGAACAAAATATCAGAATTTTAAATCAAGACAGAATCAGTAACAATGCCGAGCCGAGCCCTAGTGAAGCCCGAGGCATAAGGAAAAATCAGTAATACTGATCTTGTTCATCATGGATTTTTTATTTTTGGCATTCCTTTTTATTTTTTAAATATTGTTGCATTAAAACATTATTTATCTTGATTACTGAGGTTTTTGGCACGCCTGTGTATTTGGTGACTGAGGCAAGTAACTCACTAGTCCCACCCTAGTCCTGGACCTGCTCCTCCCTCCCCATCTTCCCCCATCTTGGTAGATTGCACTCAGTCCACTCAGCTGCTCAAGCCGGAAATCTGGGGTCCCCTGTGGCCCCTCTTCTTCCCTCACCCTCCCCAGCTGTACCATTACTGATCCTTCAGGCCCACCTCCAAGCATCTCTCAAATCTGTCCTCTTTTCTCCACCTCATTGCCATGACTCTTCCATGATCAAGGTCTCCATTCGCGGTCTTCTTGGCAGACAGGAACAGCTTCTTGGATTTCCCTACAAACTCTGATGTGTCCACTCACATCAGCGCTTCTGGCAGATGCTACTGGCTGTTTCTCTGGCCCTGTTACTTCCTTCCCTTCCCCAAGTCCTCCCACATCCATGTAAGTTCTCCTTCCAATATGAAATATTTTATTCCCATAGTACTTACAAAGGCTCTATTTTTGTGACTAAATCCTTATGAATACCCCCAAGCTGCTGCTATTTCTCTACCATCTTGGCTTCTCCAAGTGGGCATGGGGGTACCCCGAGGCACAGTCTCCTCTTAGAGCTTCAGTGAAGCAAACCCGCATCTGATCTTTCCTTATCCCCTCACCTACAGGGATGGCTGTTTTCTTGCCTTCCCACTTTGGGCCCAGGGCTGAGGGAAGTGGGGGCACTAGGTCCCTGAGACCTGGGCAATATCTTTCTCCTATTCACAGTCTCTCCAAGTCTCTCTACTTCCTTGGTTCTACCTCCAGGCCTGGAAGAGATCACCTTCTTCTAGTGGGGTGGGCACTTTCCTGACCTCATTTCCTGAATCCCATCTTACAACTTCTTATAATAAACTCCAGACTCAGACCTTCAAGCTTTGCCCTTGATATGTAAAGGGAAGATTCTGGAATTAGGAAATTCTCTTCTTTTTCCCCTCCCAAGGCCAGGTTTTAACTACTGCCTCTAGACAGACTCAAAGTCAAACTATGACCTCTTTATTTCAGAGGATATCTGCACTCCTCTTAAAGTAATAAATGGCCTTGATTCAAGGGGAGGAGGGTAGTGGGGTGAAGGGACACAGAGCATCACGATTCATGGGGATGCAAAATAGGGGGACCCATATGATAGTTTCAAAAACATTATCCCCTTTACGCGGTCAAGTGGGTTCCCAAGTTCCCAATACCTTTGCTAACCTCCTGGGCATTCACTATTTCTGGAGAGTTCCTGCAAGTTCTCCTGTTTAGCATTACCTCCCCACGTCAGGGCCATATTTGTCTTGGGCACATGCATGGCTCCTCTGCTCACTTATTCAAGTTCTGAGTGGATTAAGAAGCTCCTTGAATCACTGGTGGTGAAATCCAAACTTTGGGTGGGCGTTTCAGTGAGGAAAAGGGAGACCTGGATTCCAATCTCGAACCTGCCTGAGTCTAAAGTCACCCAGTGGAAGATGGGGACAATAATACCCCCCACATAGGTTGTTGGAAAGATTAAACAAGATAATGGGTGTATAGTGAAGATTCCCATGGCAGCTGGCGCAGACCAAGTGCTCACTTGATGTCTGTTTCCTCCCTTCCTTCTCCACCTCTCTGCCTCCTCAACCTTCTGCCATCCCCTGCTCTCTGAGCTGAGCCTCCTTGTTCCAGAATTCTGGGCTTCTGTAAACAGAGCTTAGTACTGGATTTGTTAACCTGCTCAGCAAAGCTAATCCAGCTGTCGAGCACCAGGCCATCCTACTGCTGTTGAACAGTGCAGCGATCAGGCATAGGTGGGCTGCCGCTGCCGTGTTGACTAATTATTAATGCACCTTTCTCAGCAAAGAGCCAGGTATGTTGGCTCTCCAGTGCAATGATTGACCTTGGAGCTGACGATTTCCCCAATGTCATATGATTATTTGATCATCATCATTATTGTACACACAAGCACACACACTCATGTGTTTTGAGTCCTGGGTCCCGGTGTCTGGGAATCTCATGTCCGCAGAGGTGTTGGGTAAAGGGAGGTGGGTGGGGGAGCAGAATAGAGGCCAGTAGTCCATTTAGGTACCTACAGTCCCTCCTCCAACCCTCCCCACCCTTTACTCACTCATCCAGCCTGCATAGCCCAGGGTTTACTTTGTGTCACACCTGTTCTGAGTGTTGTGCACACAAGGGCAGGTGGGACACAGCCCTACAAAGCCCAGTGTGGAATTGTCCCTGTTGATCTCTTGACTCTCAGGTCTTGAATTTTGTCTCCCCTCTGTCCTCTGTGCCCCAGTCACAATGACCTCCTTTTGATGACTAGAGCACATCAGCCTCTTTCCTTCCTCAGAGCCCCATCAATTGCCCTGCTAGTCCCTCTGTGTTGTTGCTCCTTCCCTCTCTCTTCCCATGGCTGGCTGCTCATCCTTCAGCTCACATGTCGTCTCTTCAGGGAAGTCTTCCCTGACTATCCTATCTAAAGAAAATCCCCCTAAAATTACTTATCACAGTACCTCACTTCCTTCACAGCAACTATTTTAACCCATTTTAAAATTTGCTTTTCTGTCCCCTCCACCAGATTGCACACCCCACGAGGGCAAGAGGCATTTTTGTTTTGTTCACTACGGTATCCCCAGCACCTAGGTAGTGCTGGCACATAGTAGGTGCTTAATAAATCTTTGTGGAAGAGCAATCCTCACTTCCTCTTTCCATTTTATTATCTTAAATGAATTTTGCAGGCAGCCCGATGGGCCATCTGGTTGATCCACCTTGGAATCATTTCTGGGACCAAGTCTCCTCACTCTTTGGAAGCAGCGGGGGTTGGATCCTCCAGTGTGTAATGCCTGAGCCTCCATGAGACATGCGTTGTCAAGACTAACCCCAGCTGGCTGCTCTCTTGCCAGTGAGCTCCTCTCCCTACATCTGCTGAGGGGAATCAGGCAGTAGGAACTAGTCTTCACTGAGAACTTGCCATATGATAGCTCTGTGAACTTGGGCAAATTAATCTCTATGGGCTGCAGTTTTCCCATCTCTAAAATGGGAGTAACAGCAATACAGCATTTCTCAACCTCAGCACTATTGACATTTTGGGCTAGATAATTCTTTGTTGAGTGGTATGTGTGTCCTGTGCATTGTAGGATGTTTAGCAGCATCTACCCACTAGAGGCCAGTAGCAAACCCAGCTATGACAATCAAGAGTGTCTCTAGACATTGCCAAATGTCTCTGGGGGGTAAAATCACATCCCCCTTTCCTCCCCACTGAGAACCACTCCAACAATATCTGCCTTATAGGATTGTTGGTAGATTAAATGATATATGTCATGTTAAGTGCTCATTATTATGCCTGGCATAGAGTAAGGATTTAATATGTATATGTTTAAAATCTATTATAGTTATTGTTAACATCATTATACTGAAGGTCACAAGGAGTTTCAGGAAAGAGAGGTGCATATAGGAGGGAGGCAGGCAGGCCCTGGAAAATCCACTCCTGTGCTAATGGTGTGCTGGAGCCATCTTGTCCCTGCTTCCAAGCACTGATGTTAAATTTTCAGAAAATTTGCAAACCGGTTGTTAAACATAGCCATCCCTGAAACTGGCAATGGTAGGAGTATTTACACCACAGAAATTGGCAAATGCTGCATAGCAGAGTTTTATTTTCAGGGAGCCACGTGGCTACCACATTTATTAACACATTAAATGACAAGATCTTGTAACGGGTCTAATAACTATTAGCATTTTCAAATAGTGATGAACATAACTGGCATTTTGAGATAGCAACAACTGTAATATGACATGATAATATCTCTGATTTCTAGTGGTGACAAAGTCACAGGTACTGGTTTGTTGCTCACATTCAGATTTGAAGGAAATGCTAAATTTCAGTTAGAAGTAGGAGAAAGTAAAGATGGAATTCTTTTTCATTCACAGACCCCCTGAATTATTAATGGGGTGTACAATACACCTTTCCCCTCAGCTCCGAGCTCCCAAGCCAGAAGATGAGCCTGAAGAGGCTGAAGAAGCCAAAGTAAGGAGAAGGGAGAGTTAAGACTGACCTCCACGGATCTCAGTTGAAAACCTCTGCTGTAGTGGACACATGCAGTGGTAAATTGTAAGTGAACCTGGGCCTCAGAATCAGACAGACCTGAACTTGAATCCCGAGGCTGCCAGTTACTTAGTGGGGCAGTAACTGGACTTCGTTTCCTCAGTCTCTATCTAAATGGGAATCTGAACCTCACAGGTTGTAGGAATTAAATAAAGGACGTAGTTAAAGCGCTTTAAGAGGGGCCTGGCACCCAGTAGTGTGTGTGTGTTGTGGGGGTGGGGGTACCTTATAACATGTCTCCCCTATTTCCATGTGTCTGCAGAGATCTCTGAGTTTGAGTGGCAGAGACAGTGATGGATCTCACCCCAGATGGTGCTCCTGGTTCATCTTTATTTTTAGTTTCTGTCTGGGTGAAAAATTTGCGATGTGTACACCAGGCAGAACAAATAGAGTTATGACTCACTTTTCACAAATTGGGTAGTGGATTTCACATATTTTCATGCTTGATTTTCCACTATGTTTCAAATCGTTACAAAAATGTGGTTTCTTTTCCCTTCTTTTGGGACACTGGGACACGTGTCCCAGTGGGGAGGGCACACTGTGTTTCCCCCGCTCCTTCCCTCCTTGCCTTCCCAACGGCACAGTGAGGGAAGAACCACACTGTCTCCCTTCCTCAGTCTGGAAGCTTCATTATTCCTCAGCATAGGACCATTTTTCCAGCTCATTAGAAGCTGGAGCTAAGATAAAAGAGGGCAGAGCCATTAGGTGGCAATTTATATGTAAATGTGGAAGAAAGCGAGTCTGCTAGTGTTCTTTAGGAAGCATTCAAGTTGGGACCCTTCTGGAAAGCCAGCATCGGTGTCTAGAGCCCTGAGTACATGCACAAGCCCTGTCAGCCCCACCGCCCCTCTGCAGGCTTAGGGATTGTCTCCTTGCGTTCACCCTTGAGGAGACTGAGGCCAACGTCACACAGGAAGTGACATGCAGGGCTGGCACTTAAAGACACAGGTGGACCCCAAACGCAGTGTCCAGTCACTTTATGGGGTACCTCTAAGGGGAGAGGCCCCTCTGACCAGCCCGTAGCCTCTCTCCCTTCTCCTTACTTCAGTTTCTTCAGCCTCTTCAGGCTCATCTTCTGACTTGGGAGCTCAGAGCTGAGGGGAAAGGTGTGTTGTACACTCCATTAATAAGATTTAATTAAACAGTTACCATGCCCAGGCTGTGCTGTGTATATGTAGAGGACGGTCACTAGCAAAGGAACCCTCTGGGCTCCCTCCCAAGCTCCGATATTGAGGTGTCAGGAATTAAAATGGAGGACGCTAAGAACGCCAGAGCCAAAACTTCTTGCTAAAGAAAAGCAAGCTTCATTGTCACTCCAGGCTTTTATTCCCTGTGGTCAGTAGCCTCCAACCAGCCCAATCCCCAAACTCTTGAGAGTGACAGAGTCAAAGGGACGAGGGAGAGAGGGCAAGCTGTCACCCTAGGAGAAGCAGCCTCCTTCCTCTTCTTCAGCCACCTGGCAGGTAGTTTTCTGAGGAGGGAAAGACATCCTCATCTCTGCCAAGTGTTCCAGCTCTTCAGTCGGTGCCATATATTAGCTTAGTGCCCGAGGCCTTGAGCTGGCCCGCAGCAACATTCTCCCTGCTTAGGTATGGGGTGAAGACAGAGGCAAGGGGCTGGAGGTGATGTGTGTTGGGGGAGGCTGAGCATAACCTTAAACCAATATGTCATAAGTAAGAGTTTGTTCTTGGTCTTAAGAGCCATGGGAAACCCTCAAAGAGTTTAAGCAGAAAAGTGATGTGGTCAGATTTGTGGTTTAGAAAGATCTCTGTGGCCTCTATGGGGAATGAGTGGGAGGCGGTGGGTAGAAAGATGAGTTAACAGGCTGCTTTAGTCATTTAGAAGAGAAATCTGGTGCCTGAACCAAGGTAGTCGTGGTGGAGGGGTAAACAAGAGGATGGATTTGATAGAGACCAGGAGATAGAATCGATAGCATTTGGTGATTGATTGGATGTGAGGGGGAGAGAGAGTAATGATACCCAAGCTTGTGGCCTGAGCAACTGGGTGGGCAGTGATGTCTGCAGTTTTCTGAGCTTGGACTGCAGGAGAAGCAGCAGGTTTAGGGGGAACGATGATGAGGTTAGTTTTGGCCATGCTGAGTGTGACAAACCTGTGGGACATCCAATTAGAGATATCTGGTTGGAGCTCAAGAAGGATGCTTGGGAGACATTAGCACATAGATGGTAATTAAATTGAGAAAAGGGAAGGTCTGAGGACAAAATCCAGAGGAAGGTGATGGGAAGGATGGGAAGAGGAAGATAATTTCACAAAATTGACTGAGAAGTGATGGCCAGAGAGGCAGGGGTGGGGAGCAGAGTGTTGTGGAAATTGATGGAAGAGAGTATTTCAAGGAGACAGGATCAACAGCGTGAAATGCTGGAGAGAGGTCAAATAAAGTGAGGACTTGGCAAGAGTAGGGGATGGAGGGGGTTGAGGAGTGAATGGGAGGTGAGGATGTGGAGACAGTGTGGACGACTCCTTTCCTCTTCCCTCCCCCCTTTCCTTCCTTGCTTCCTCCCAACAGAAAGAAGGAAATAGGAGTCACCTGGAATCCTATCTCCCTGAGATGACCGTTAGTAACATTTTGGTGACCAGTTTTCTGTGCATCTGTTTAGGTACCACACACTTCATAGGTATAGAAACTTTAACTTAAATGAGATGATATACTTGCTGTTTTTGTCATAGATTCCGCCCCCAACACTACATCAGCACTCAACCCCTTACCTTAGCCTTTCCCCATAAGCTGTGTTAACAGCTTCATACATGTTCTTCCATATTTTTCTCTTTACATGTATAATCCCATACAGGATATGTGCGTGTGATTGTTTTATAAAAATAGGATCATATCCACACTTGCTTTTCCCCTCAACAGTACCTCAGTGAAATTCCTTTCAACGATCTGGAGGAGCTCTGATTCGTTCCTTTTAATCCACGTAATGTGCATGTCTGTGCCACGTTTTATTCAGGTGAACTACTGATGGATATTCACTTTGCTTCTGGTTCTTGGTCACTAGGAACAACTCAATAAACATTCTTATACACGTGTTCTAATAGACTAGGACTGTTATTTCTATGGGATAGATTCCAGGAGTGAAATTGCTGGAGAGTATATGTATTTTTTTGCTAAAATTTTATTCTAGAAAATTTCAAATATACAGACAAATTGAAATAATTATATATCTAACACTGATATATCCATCACCTATATTTACAATGAACCTTTTACTGTATTTGCCTATCATCTACTCACCTCTTTCCATTTGTTAATCCATCTTACTTTTGATGCATTTCAAAGTTGTAGACATCAGCACTTTTAGCATGCATAGTATTAACTTTAGTTCAACATTTGTTTATAGATTTTTTTAGATATAATTTATACACAGTGAATTGTACAAATCTTAAGTGTACCTTTCATCAAGTTCTGACAAATACATGCACCTGTGTATCCCAAATCCCAATTAAGTTATAGAACGTTACCATCAACCTCAGGAAGTTCTCCCACGTCCCTCCCCAATCAATTCCACTCCACTCCCCAGAAAAAAAAACACTGTTCTGATTTTTCCATAATACATTAATTTTGTCTGTTCTAGAATTTCTAATGAAATTTAGAATGAAATGAATTTTATTTGAAATCTATTTGAACATTCTAATGAAATCTAGAATTTCTAAATGAAATCATACAGTATAAATGTTTTTTAGTAAGGCTTCTTTCACTCTGTATAATATTTTTGAGATTTATTTACATTGCCGTTTGTACCTTTTCATTGCTCAGTAGTATTCTATTTTATGAATATGTCCCAGTGTGTTTATTCATTCTTCTGAGCTGGTTTCAACTTTTGATTGTTATGAATAAAGCTGCTATGAACGTTTGTGCACAGTTTTTTTGTAGATATATACTTTCCTTTCCCTTGGGTAAATACCTAGGAACGAGATTGCTGCTCACAGGATAGGTGTACAGTCATTTCCCAAAATCATTGTACCATTTTACACTCCCCTCAACAAGGTGTGAGTTCTGGTTACACTACATTATTAACATCAGTTGATGATGTTGGTCTTTAAATGTAGCCATTTTGGCGAATATGTTGACGTATCTCGTGATTTTCGTTCACTTTCCTCTGATGACTAATGATGTTGCGCATGTTTTCCTGTGCAAATGGGCCACTGATATATTTTCTCTTGTGAAGTGTTTGTTAAAATCTTTTACCATTTTTAATGGCTTATTATTATTATTGAGTTGTAGGAGTTTGTTCGTTTTTTTAAAATATACTCTGAATACTGGCTATTTGTCAGATATATATGTTTTGTGTATTTTTTCCCTAGTCTGAGAATTGCATATTCATTTTCTTAAAGGTGTCTTTTGATGTGTAGATGTTTTAAATTTTGATGTCTAATTTATAAATTTTTTCTTTTATGATTATTGCTTTTATGATTATTCTTTTATGATTTTTTTATGGTTATTGCTTTCTAAGTCCTGCCTAAGAAACCTGCTGAAGTCTAGTCTCTAATTTGAGAAGAAAGTTACCTACATTTTCTTCTAGACATTTTGTAGTTTTAGTGTCAATGTTTAGGTCTGTTCGGGAGGGGGAAAATCCCCTTTCTTCCCTTCTTGTGTTCTTATGGCCTGACTAATAATAAAATTGACACAAGACCAGATTAACAGGAGATAAACTCAGTTTAATAAGTGCATGTTGGAGATCATAAAGAAATGATACTCAGAGAGTGAACAAAGCAGGCAGTATATAAATCTTTTACACAAAGAAACAAATTTGTGAGAAAGGACAGGCCAAAGTAACTTAGGTTTGAGGTGTGTAATTAGTGAGGAATTTAAGCAGAGTTTAGGCTTGAGGTAGTAAATTAGCAAGGTTTGTTTACATAGACCTCTCGCCCCTGAATTCCCCAGCTCTGCTGATAAGGATGCAGGGGGAGCACCTTTCACATGGGAGATGTATTTCCTGCTTTCAGGAGAACAGAGACAGGGGGGTCAGAAAGCCCTTCTTGCTTCTCATGTAACTTCAGTTCAAAATAATCAATATTCTGTTGTGGAATATTTTGGGGTGGCCTGTCCTGGGCCCCAACAGGTCCATGGTCCATCTTGATTTAAGTTTTGTACATGGTGTGAGGAGGTAAGGGTTGAGGGTCATTTTTTTCCCATATTGGCTACCAGTTGTCCCAGAAAAATTTGTTGAAAACATTTCCTTTCTTTATTGGATTGCTTTGGTGTCTTTGTCCAAAATCAAATGACCCTATAAGTGAGGATGTATTTCTGAGCTCTCTATTCTGTTCCATTGATCTATCTGTCTATCCTTATGCTCCAATGCCTTGATTATTGTAGCTTTGTAGTTAAGTCTTTAAGTCAGGTCCTCTAAATTTTTCCTTTTTCAAGATTGTTTTGGATATTTCTAGGTCCTTTGCATCTCCATATGAATTTTATAATCAGCTTGTCAAATTCTACAAAATGGACTGATGAGATTATGGGTGGGGTTGCTTTCAATGTATAGATAACCAACATCTTAAAAACATTGAGAATTCCAATCAATAAGTTTGGCATGTCTCTCCATTTATTTAGATCTTTAATTTCTCTCAGTAATGTTTTCTGGTTTTTAATGCAGAGGTAATATCTTTTGTTAAATTTATTCCTAAGTATTTCATATTTTTTGACAATATGGTAAATGAAATTGTTTTTCTAATCTCACTTTCCAATTTTTCATATATAAAAACACAATTGATTTTTGTGTCTTGTCCTTGTATCTACAAGTTTGCTAATTTACTTATTGGTTCTAGTAGATGTTTTGTAGATTCCTTAAGATTTTCTGTGTAAACAATCATGTCACCTGTGAATGAAGACAGTTTTACTTCTTTCTTTCCAAACCGTATGCCTTTTACTTCTTTATCTTGCCTTACTTCACTGGCTAGGACCTCTGGTACAGTGTTGAATATATTCCCCCAGTCGTAGGGGGGGATATATTTAACTACTAAGTATAATGTTAACTGGGTTTTTTTTGAGATGTCATTAATTAGATTGAAATTTCCTTTAATTTTGATTTTCTGGAAATTTTTTTTTTAATGAATGGCTGTTGATTTATTTTTTCAAATGGTTTTCCTGCATCGATTTAAATGAGTATTTTATTTTTATTTTTAGTTTGTTAATATTGTTAATTATATTGATTGGCTTTGCATAAGTTAAACCAAACTCAGATTCCCAAGATACACACAATTTGGTCATGATGCATTTTGCATTTTATATGTTGTTGGATTCTATTTGCTAATATTTTGCAAAGGAGTTTTGCACCTATGTTCACGAAGGATATTGGTCTGATATTTCTTTTTTTTTTGTAATTTCTTAGTCAGTTTGTCATCAGGGTTTTGTTGGTCTCATAAAATGAGTTGGGAAGTGTTCTTTTCCATTTTCTCAGTTTTAGTAAGACAGGAGATAACTCCTCCTTAAAATTTGCTGGTGAAACCATGTGAGGTTTTCTTTGTGGGAGGGTTTTTCAGTGTGGATGCGTGGAAAGGTTTTAAATTGTGAATTTAATTTTTTATTAGATACATGACTATTTAGATTTTCTATCAATTTTGGTAAGTTGTATTTTTCAAAGAATTTGTCGATTTTATCTAGATTGTCTAAATAATTTTTAGCATAAATTATTCATACTATTTTGTTATTATTCTTTTAATATCTGTAGGCTTTGTAAGGTTATCTCTTCTTTCATTTCTGATATTGGTAATTTGTGATCTTACTCTTCTTTTCTTGGCCAGTCAAGCTAGCGGTTTATTAATTTTACTGATCTTTTCAAAGAATCAACTTTTGGCTTTGTTAATTTTCCTGTATTGTTTATTTTCTATTTTGTTGATTTCTGCTCTTTTTTTTAATAATCCCTATTTCTACTAGTTTTGAGTTTGCTTCGCTCTTTTTCTAACTTCTTAAGGTGAAAAGTTAGGTCACTTGTTTTACATCTATTTCATTTTCTAATATAAATATTTAAATTATGGAGTTCCCTCTAAGCACTACTTTAGCTGCATCCTGCAAATTTTGACATACTGTATTTTCATTATTCATACAAAATTTAAAATTTCCCCTGTGATTTCTTCATTGATCTAATGATTATTTATAAGTTTGTTGCTTGGTATCTAAATATTTGTTTTTTCTATATATCTAATTGCTAATGATTGTAAACTTAATTCCATCATGGTCAGAAAATGACCATGTTGTATGTCAAGGCCCCAAGACTGGCCCTGGGCTAACATCCGTGCCCATCTTCCTCTACTTTATACGGGACGCCGCCACAGCATGGATTGACAAGTGGTGTGTCGGTCTGCGCCCAGCATCTGAACCTGTGAACCCTGGGCCACCAAAGTGGAGCACGCGAACTTAACCACTATACCACTGGGCTGGCCCCAACATTTTTGTCTTTTATCACTCTAAAGATGTTATTCTATTGTCTTTTGCCCTCCATTATTTTGGATGTGAAGTTAGAAGTCATTCAAATCATTGTTCCCAGTATGTGATGTGTAATTTTTCTCTGGTTGCTTTCATGATATTTTCTTTTCTTTCACTGAGGCAGATTGGCCCTGAGCTAACATCTGTTGCCAATCTTTCTCTTTTTGCTTGAGGAAGATTGTACCTGAGCTAATGTCTGTGCCCATCTTCCTCTATTTTATATGTGGGATGCCACCACAGCATGGCTTGATGAGTGCTGCATAGGTCCATGCCCGGGATCCAAACCCACGAACCCTGGGCCACTGGAGCAGAGCGTGCAAACTTAATCACTACGCTGCCGGGCCTGCCTCCATGATATTTTCCTTACATTTGGTTTTCAGCAGTTTGGTATGATGTATCTATAGATGGTTTTCTTTGTATTTTTTCCTGCTTGGGGCTTGTTGAGCTTCTTGAATCTGTAAATGTGTAACTTTCACCAAAATGAGAAAATTTTGGCAATCATTTCTTCAAAAAACTTATTTTGTGTCATTCTCTCCTTGCCTTCTGGGACTCCACTTACACATATGCTAAATCTTTTGATATTGCTCCACAGGTCACTGGGGTTTTTAAAATTTTTTTTTAGTCTTTTTCTTTCTTTTCTTCAGATTGGATATCTTCTACCTACCTTCAAGTTTGTTGATTCTTCTATCACCTTCCATCTCTTGTTAAACCCATGCAGTGAACTTAAAAAAAAATTCCAGTTGTTGTAATTTTTAGTTCTAGAATGTTCATTTGGTTCTTTTCTGTAGTTTCTATTCATCTGTTGAAATTTCCTATCTGTTCTTTTTTTGAAGCATTATGTTCTTTTGAGTCCTTGAGCATAGTTATAACAGCTGCTTTAAAATTATTTTATGCAGGTTAGAATTTCTGAGATGCAGATGCTGAGATAGAATTAGCATTATGAAAGATTTGTGGAGTAACACCTGTGAAAGGTGTGGGAGGAAGCATGATTGGGCAGGAGGAACCATCACCTGTAATGTATACCTAATACTGTCTCTGCCAGCTTGACAGGGGAGCTCTGAAGCAACAATTGCCCATTAGAGGAATCCCCCATTAGGCAGTAATGGCTAAGCCCTTGTACCACTGCCTTGCTCAGTCATTGGCTGGAAGCCACCCGGAAAAGATGGGGCTAAGAATATCTGGTTGGTTCTTTGAGCCTTAGCTGGCTGTGGTGGCTTCGAAGTGTGTGAAAGCTGCCTAGACTGGCTAGACTGAACTATCTTCCACAAATTCCCTCACCTATATACTTCTTGTTAGGTTGGGCCATAAAAGAGAATTTCTCATGGGAGATCTGGAGGGCAGAGCGAAGCGGCAGCCATTTTATAGCTCACACACGTTATCCCCTATCTGCTGGCTCACCTTTGAGTTCTTGCATATTCTTGGGTGTCTTCTATCCCATCATGTGGATAATATCCCAGCCAGGCAGTCCATTTGTCTCCATAGACTGGACAGGCTATTCAGATCTTTCCTCAGTTCAGGGAAATTTTCCTCTGGTCTGCATTTAATTATTGCCTCTCTTCCTACTCTTATTTTGTCTTCATCTGGAACTTCTATTCTTTGCTTGTTAGGATTCCTGGATCTTTTCTCTAACTCTTTTATCTTTTCCCTCATGACTTTTATCTCATTGTTTTCCTTTTCTAAGCCTTAAGATATTTCTTATACTTGATCTCCCAGGTTTCTGATTCAGGACTCAACAATGACATCCTTTCCTTTAATTCATCTATTAGGTTTTTTATAAAAGCTCAAAGTTCTTGTTTTTAAGCTTCAGGAGTTCTTTTTGTGATGGTTTTTGCTCTTCTTAGAGCCTGCTCTCATTTAAAATTCGGCGGTTAATTGGTCTCTTCCAGCTGCAGTTCTATTCAGTGACCACATGGTCTGATTGTTTCACCTCATCCTCCTCTGATGTCCCTCTGTTGGGCTGTTGGCTTTTGCTCTCTGTTCCTGGGGGTTTACATCTGGCTGAGAAGTATCCTTAAAGATGGGCAGAGGGAAAGGGTCTCTGGCCCTGAGGGCCTGTGGTTCATGTGGTCACACCCCTGCCAAGGCATCCAAAAGAGGCTTCCCTGCTCCCTGGTCTCTGTGAACTCTCCCAGACCTGAGGGTGGGTAACTCAGCCCATGTCAGCAACTTCCTGGCCTTTTAAAGATCAGGAAGGCTCAGCAGCTCATGCAGGGTCTATGGATCCTGAAATCCCAGTTTTCCCTGGAATGGCCTCTTTTGGCTCTTACCTCTGCACTGCTCACTAAATGATTGTCCAGGAGAGAGGGAGGGAGGCCCACAGCGGTGATTTCTTTAGGAACCAGCTCTTGCTCAGAAAAGGCAATAGCCTGAAATGAGGAAGGGAAGAAAAGGAAGTTCATTCAGGCTCCATTGTCTTCAGAATCCCCATGTCAAAGTATAATTTCCAAAATGTTGAAAACTTAACTTTCCATAAAGTGAGCGTGTGTCAGAGATTTAATTAACTCCTTAATGAGGGAACCAGCAAGATGGTTCAAAAAAGAGAGTTCAAAAAAGGATAAGAGAGGCAGAAATATTTATAGTCACTTAAAAGAAAGAATGTTGGAATAAGATCGCTGAAGTACCTATAAAAGAAATCCGTAAGCTTTGGGTTATAATCTTTTCATTTACATCTTTACAGAATAAAATCCACTGATCACTGTTGGTTTTCTAGGGTAACATCTACACTTTCAGAGTTGTAAAGTAACCTGGTCAATAGTGAATACAGTGCATATTCATAGAGCAATGCCGTCTAATAGATATGCAACGTGAGCCCCCAAAGTCACATATGCAATTACTCATTTTATTTACCTTAATTCAATGTATTCAAAATAGTATCATTTAAACATGTGTTATGAGTTGAGTTGTGTCCCCCTAAAATATGTTAAGGTTCTAACCCCCAGTACTCAGTCTGTGACCTTATTTGGAAATAGGTTCCTTGCAGATGTAATTAGTTAAGATGAGGTCATACCGAAACAGTAGTCAATTAATTCAATATGACCCATGTCCTTAATAGAGAGGAGAAGACCATGTGATGACAGAGGCAGAGATTGGAGTGATGCAGCTGCAAACCAAGGACCACTGAGGATTGACGGCCCCCACCATAGGCTGGGACTAGGCAAGGAAGTGTTCTCCCTGTGGGTTTCAGAGGAGCATCGTTCTGCTGACACCTTGATTTTGAACTTCTAGAATACAGAACTGTGAGACAATACATTTCTATTGTTTAAAGTCGCCCAATTTGTGGTACTTTGTTATGGCAGCCCTAGGAAGCGAATACAACGTGTACTATAAAGATTATTAATGAGATATTTGACATTCTTTGTTTCTTACTAAGTTGTGTTGAAATCCAGTATGTGTTTTACACTTTTAGCTCATCTCAGTTGAGACATGAGGCTAATGGCTACCACACTGAGCAGCACGGTTCCTAGAGAATCGGATATTGGGGGATGGGACAACTACTCGGCCACACTCAACTCTGAAGGAAGACAGTAATTTCTTTGCCTCCTTTGAAGGTGTTGGCCAGTTTTCCTTAATGTTGTTCCCTGCTCATGACAGCTCTGAAATGATGGTAGAACCTGGTAGAGAAGGAAAGGCTAATAAAGAGGTGACTGAGTGAGAAAGGGCTCTGAGGGAGCAGGGATGTCTGAAGTTTTGAGCTCAGGAGCCAGGGTTTCCACTTGCCAATAAGATTCTTTTGTTGAAATTTGAAAAATGGGCCACTCTGGGTGGATGAATTAGAACAGGCACGCATGTCAGGGCATCTCATGCTGGGGTGTAGGACTTAGAAAGCAGAGATGGGTTGGACTTCAGTTCCTCCTGGCACCTTGTGCAGTGCACAACTTGCACAACTGCACTGGCAGGCCCCACCAGGAATGAGAACCAGTCACAGATGGCAAAGTGATGGAACCTTCTCCACTCTGGCAGGAAGGAGGTGGGGGGGAGTGAAGGCAAGTGTCTGGGAGCAGGACAGAGTGAGGGGCATGGAAGGAGGAAGATGGGGTTCTGTTTGATGACGTTAGTGTCACTGTGGAGAAGAAGAGATGGGCTGAGAGTGAGGTTCAGAGGTTTGGTGGGAGAGGCAGGTCTGAAACAGTCTCCACGGAGAAGGCAAGAGGACAGACTAGGACAAATCAGAGGATGTTGAGCCATGTTAAAACCTGACAGACTTTTGTCTGGAGCGAAAGGCAGGAGTGGCCAAATGTTGGAGAGTGAGCAGCGAGCTCACTGGGGACATCCACCATCCTGAGGTGCATGTGTGCAGGAGCTTGCTTTCATCAAAAAATGCATGCCAGCCCCTCTTCCAAACACTTAATCAAATGTTAAATCGTCTGATTCTCAATTACTTCCCACTTGGCAGGTAAGAAATGCAAAACACAGAGAGATTAAGTGACTTTCTCAAAGTCACACAGCTATGAAGCGCCAGAGCCAGGATTTGAATCTGGGCCATCTGGCTCTAGCAGCTCTGTGGGAAGGATGCTCTTGGTCCTGACTCCACCAGTCTCTAACTCTGGGAGGCCTTCCCTTCTCCCAGAGTGTCTGTGAGGCCTTGGGGTCAGTCTCAAGTATGGGCTAAGCTGATTTTTTAAAAGCCAAAAAGGTAATTGTTTGTTTTGTTGAGTGTGAACCTTCTTAGGTCACAATGTCTAAATGCTGTGTGCCCACAGGGAGGACCTTGGAACCATGTGTAGCTCTGCTTTTTGCCACAGGCTCAGAGACAGACCTGGGGTGCCTGGGGACGGGAGGGTGAGGTCGGGCCGTGACACCCATCTTCTCTCAGTAGTTTCGGGAGCTAGTAGGCAGGGGAGTTTAGACCTCGAATGTACATGTAGAGCCCTTCGTCTGAGAGAAACCATTTTTCCATTTTCATTTTTTTTAAATTTAGGAAAACGTGCCCAAATCAGTTTTCTAGCAATCTTGGTGCTCATTTTATAAAACGCAGCATTTCCATTGAAGCTACCCGCAGAATCACTTCTGTCAGCCACCAGCCTTGTGAAAAGAGTGAATGCATTTTCTGTGTCCATAATCACCCCTCTGTGGGAATGAAGTTGATTTCAGTGACTATCTAATAAAGGAATAACTCAGCATCAAAAAAAAAAAAAATTAGAATCCCTGGAAACCCTAGAGGCAAAAGGCAAAGGAAATTTGATCTGATGAAAACCGAGATCGTTTTTAAAGGAAAGCTTTATTATTATTTTTTTCAAAGACAAAACTGTATTTTAAAAACAGTAGGTTGGTTTATCAACAAATCTCTATTCAAGGAATTGAATATGGAACTGATTATATGGCTGGCAAAACCTCACTATTCCAACACACTCTGAGATGGTCTAATTTAGTGAAAGGTCTGAATTGGTTTGAAGCGTGTGGTTTTGTAACTGACATGTTAATTACCTTCGGCTCACACTAAGCAGAGAAACTCATTCTTTCAGATTGTGACCTCAGAGCCTGGGGGAGCTCGCAGCAACAAGCTGATAAAGATGGTTTGTAATTAGCATATCAACTGGGCAATATTAATCACCCACTTCCGGACGTTTGCACTGTTTATTATACAGGAGGCACTTTCTCTTCTGTGATCTGGTCCCTGTTGGTGTTTGCATACCTGCAGAAAGAGTCTTAACTCCCTCCCCCCAACTCCAGGGTCACCACTGCATATCCCACATACAGATGTGGAAACTGAGGCTCTGGGAGAGGGGGTGCCTTGTTCCAGGTTTCAAAGCTGAACTGTGGCTAGAACACATCTCCTTGTGGCTCCCAGTCCAGTGCTCTTTGTGATGTATGTCAAAGCACTTGGCATATGGTGGTTATGTTATTAATAAAAGAACAGAATGTTAGAAAATGGTTCTCTGCTGCATTTTAGACATTTCTCTTATAATCTCACCAACTACTGATTTGGTCTTTCTGTGTAATAATAATGTTGGCGCCACTCACGTAAACAGTAATCTTTACTATACATATTGAAGGTTTTGTTCTTATTATCTTTAAACTAAATTGGGGTATAGGACGTTGCTCCAGTCTTTGATGCATATCCAGTTAAACAAAAGATTATCAGGAACTAAGACCAGGTGTCTGCCCCACTCAGAGACCGGCCCCTCCATAACTGGCCTGTAGTCTTCGTTCTGTAAGATGGACTTTAAGGACACTGGTCTGCCATCTTCCGTCTTTGCTGGTAAAAATGAATAAACCCCTTCTATTCCACCAACTTGCTTCCTGGCTTTTTGGCTAAGTCTCGTGGCAAGTAGAACAAGCCTGTTGCTTGGTTACGATGACAACGTGTATATAGCAGTTACCATGTACCAGGTACCATCCCAAACACTGCAAATATCTTCATTTGATTAATCCTATCTACAACCTTATGATATATTAGTCTAATCCCAAGATATACTTAGGTGTACTGAGGCCCAGAGAGGTGAAGTAAAATGCCTAAAACAGATTCCCATAATTTCTCGGTTCCCAGTACCCTTAGTATCTCAGTAATTTTTCACAGTGCTCCAAGGAGAAAAGAAATACCTAGTAGTTTTGTTTATTAAGTAGTTAGCTCCAAACAACTTATAAGTATTCATCTCCCAACAGCTTAGTAGTCATTTGAAAAAATAACTCACATAAATTGAAAGAAAAAAATTATTTCATCTTAAATAACCAGAATTACGTAGTCATGGGATGTGTGTGCCTGTTGGGCACTGCCCAACTTATCAAAACTTAGAATCAGATGGCCCATTGCCACCCTCATTGCTTGTTCTACATCAATTTTCACACGGTACTTGCTTTTTGTCACTGTAACCACTGAAAACCCAGCTTTGCATAGATATAAAGTCATCAGAAGGAATGTAGCTCAAACTAATGTTGGAACTGTGACTACCGTGAGCTGTGTTTCTCTTGCACATTCATAACCTGTGGTGCCCGCTGTGTTTGCTGCAGTGCCCAGGGGCATCTTGGCACACAGGTTGGGAACTGTGGGCCTAAGGGGAGGGGCTAGTGAAAACAGGGACTTGAACCCAAGCAGTCCAGTCCCTGAGCCCACATGCTTGGTACTAAGCTGTTTTGCTCAGCATGTCCCATCCAATAGACCCTACTCTTTTAGGAAAGAGGCTCCTTCATTCAGCAGACATTTGATGAGTTGCTACTCTCTGCCAGACCTTGTGCTGCACTGGAGTAGGGAAGGGACAAAGGTGAATTTGCTCTAGGGTCTGGTTTTCAATAATCCTGTCACATAGGAAAAGAATAGCAATTCAGCTATAATAGAAGGATGTACAAAACCCCACCTTATTCAGAGAGGGGATCCTGGAGATGACATGGGGTGGGACTGAGGTAATTGCCATGAAAGCTTATTTAGGCTCCATTGATAGAAATTTGTTTTGGGGCATGAAGTGCATGCTGCCCCTTCCATTCTGTGCAGGGCAAATCCCTCCAGAATTATGTTCAGGCAGGAGAAGGGACAAATTGGGGGTTTCAACAGGCATCTTGTCATCTCCGAAGGCTGCTGTGGACAGAAGCAGTAGGCGTGGACCAGTAATAAGCCTGTGATGCACAACTTCAGGCAGGGAAAGTGCTGAGCACCCTGTCACTGAGGAGATGTAAGAAAGGGTGTGTGGCAGAGACACACTTCAGAGAGTGCTGGGCTAGCTGGCCCTTGAGGGCCCATCCAACTCTGAAAAGGGATGATTTTGTCCCTTCTCATTGTCCACACCTGTACCCCCTTGTCACTGGCCCTGAGAATCCAACATGCTTCTGTCCTCGAGACAGCTCAGCTGTTGTCTCAGAGGTGGACACTGGTTTCTGGAAACTGATTTCTCTCGGTTCATTTTAAATGTGTTTGTCTTGGGATCTCAGCAGCACCTCCTCTCGGAGGTCAGGGGTGAGGGGAGGAGGGGGGAAGGGCCACTGCCTGACATTCTTTAGAGGCTGGTGGCACCGGCCCCTTGCTGGAGGTGGAGGGTGTGCACCTGATTCCCCTCCCTGCTGCCAAAGTGACCTTTGCAAAATCCACATCTCCCCTTGGCCCTCTCCTGCTCAGATTCCTCCAGTGGCTCCCCGCTGTTTTCTGGATAAAGTCCAAACTCCCACACTGGGCACTGAGGTCCCCTGTGGTGGGCCTGTGCCTAACTCGCCAGCCTTGTCTCTCCCAGAGGCCCTGTGATCTAGTCATCTTGGGAGCCTCATAGCTGTCTGGAAGCAGAGTCCTCCATGCCCACATGCCTTTGCGAATGCTGTTCCCTCTGCCGGGTTTGCCTTTCCTTGATTGTCTCCCTGGTAAATCCCACTCATCCTTGTAGGTCTGGCTCAGTCCTCTCCTTGGCTTTGGAGGGCTGAAAGCAATAGCCGTCCATTTTACTCAGAATTCTGTAGTTTGGCAATTTGGGCTGGGCTCAGCTGGGTGGTTCTTCTGGCCTAGGCTGGGCTCACTCATGGGTCTGCAGTGTGCTGGCAGGTTGATGGGCTGGCTGGCTTATGATGGATTCATCTGGGACATCTGAGATGATGGGCAGGGAGCTCTCTCCACATGGCTGCATGGTCTCTCGTCCTCCAGCAGGCTCGCCCAGATGTCTTCATGTGTGGATTCCAAGAGCTGCCAAAGATGACAAGCCCCGCTGCCCAAGAGCTTTTCAGACCTTGCTTGCTTCCCGCTTGCTAGCATCCTATTGGCCAAGACAAATCACCTGACTAAGCCAAGAGTCAGAGTGGGAGGGCAACCAAGGTAACACAGCAAGAAGGTGCAGAAATGGAGTGTGAGGGGGATTTGGTGCCATTTCTGCAGTCTCCCACAGCTGGACAGCCTTCATGCTCTGTTTGAGCTCACTAGGTTGTGAGCTCTCGGAAGCCTTCGTTTGGGATGCCTTAGTTTCCTCAGAGCCTGGCACAGAGCAGGTGTGCAGTAATTATTGCCTTCTGATTCAATACCCATGGGGCCAGCTGGAGAGCCCAAGGTGAAGGTAATAGCAGGTTGGGGGAAGGAGGGACAGACAATCCTTTACAAATTTTTGCTCAGCAGCTCAGGTTGCAATTTGTCCCAGAGAACGATCTGATCTGATTCAGCCACAGTCTGGTCTCCACCTTTAAATGTTGGGAACTGCATAAATCAGCACATTTCCCCCAGAGCAGAGTCTATATCCAGCACTACCAGGCTGCTCGCCATAATTAGGCCTCCAGCAATGATTGCTTTTGCTCCCTGTGTTTTATCACCAGCCTCACGGGGGAAGGGGAGGGGTATGATCAGCGTTATGATGTTTGTGTGCAACCCCAATGTTTGAGGGGTCGGGGCAGGTGTACAAATGGGGGCTCTGGTCTGGAGCTCATCCTCTTCTCTTCCCATCCCCAGCTTTGTCCTCCCCACATACATATGGTCACTCCACTCTGCATTTCCCATTCCTCTCCACCTCCTTCATCCCCCTGCAGACACTTTCCGCTTGGCCCTTTGAGGAGAGGGGTGCACACCCTGGGGGATGGTCCACCCTTGGGAGGAAGGACCAAAAGAAGGATTGATATGGGTCCTGGAAGCAGGCTCAGAACCACTTAGGCAGGGCATTCTGGGGTCCCGGGGGAATGGCAGCATGGTCTAGGAAGGGGAGGGGCTACAGGTGGGCACATCCTCCTTGACCATCAGATTCCTCACCCTGTCGGGTGGAGCATTGGCCATCCGAAGGCCAGAGAAGGGACCTTGACAGTAGGGGCAAAGGCAGTGAAGCCCTGGTCTCTGGATTCTAAGTGTGATTCTTTTCATGTGTGTTGAAATCTAGAGAGGCATGGGAGTCTCGAAATCTGACCCTGACGCTGCTAGCAGGACTGGGCCTCCCAGGGTTCTAGGAGTCACCTGAGTGGAGCCAGGCCTGTTTGGAGCTCTGGAGCAGCAGCCGTTGCCCCTCATGCTTGACAGCCCTCTCTTGAAGGAAAACCTTTCCCATCTGTTTCTATTCGGCTCTCACTGCAGACCTGCGGGTCACCAGGAAAGGGAGTCTCATCCCCCATGAGCAGATGAGGGAGCTGAGGCTCGGAGAGGTGGTGTGACTTGCCACAGGTAACACACCTGTCAGTGGTGAAGCAGGGCTTGAGTCCCAATGGTGAACTCCATGTGCAGTGCTCCTGCTGCTGCACCTATCACTGAATTTTAGAATAGATCTTAAATGGTATCAGTCTGTCCCTTGTACCTGTAATTGTTTGAACACTCCCTTGATGATGGCAATTTTAAATTGTTTCTAGTTTTTTCTGTTGTAAACAATGTAGCATTGAGCAATATACTTACAACGAAGTGCTCCGTGTCTAGGATAGAATCCTACAGTATTACTAAAGCTCACCGAACCTCAATTTCCCCTTTCATATAACAGGGGTAATAATACCATCTGCATGAGATGTTGAATAAATGGATGGAGGGATGGATGATGATGATGATGATGACGGTGAAGAAGATGATGATGGTGACGACATCTGGTCTACCTGACCATTACGTTCCTTGTTGGGTGCTCTGGTTTATGCACCAGGCTCTGGTGAGCTCTTTGGTCTGAGGCAGAATCTCTGCCCCTACATTTCCTGGGACCCCTAACAAGATTTAACTAGTCTAGGCTCAGAATTAAGGCTCTGGGGAGCTCACCGAGGTCCTGCACTCTTCTCTTTCTGCACTTGCTAAGTGATTATGACCTTAAGTACCACCGGGATACTGAGGACTCCCGTAACTACATCTCCAGTTGTGACCTTTCCGCTGAGTTCCAGATCCATCCATCCATCCTATTGACTCAGTCTTCAAAACATATCCCAAACCTTTCTCCATCTCCACTACTGTAGTTCAAGCTGTCATCGTCTCTCTTGCTCTCTTCCAACTTCTTTGTTGAACATTTAGCTTGTTTGCATTAAATCTTTCTGGTTTTAGGATAAATACTTTTTAAACTATACATTTTCCTTCAGGTATTGCTTTAGCTTATTTCCCCAAATTTGGACATGTAGTACTTAGTTGCTTAGTTCTTATAGTTTCTTTATTAATCCACAGGTTATTTAGTTTCCAGATGTAAGAGAATTTCTCAGTTATCTTTTGTTTATTTCATTGCATATGGTCAGAGAAGAGCCTAATTGATGTAGATCTTTTGAAATTTATTTTGGTGTCTTTTAGTGGTCAATTTTGATAAGTGTTTCATGTGTGCTTGAAAAAAAGTTGGCTGATTGTAGGATTTAGAGTTCTGTGTAAATGTATTAGCTCACTGATTGGGCTATTTATTTGCTTCATCAGTTTCTGGGAGAGATGAGTTAAATTCTCCAAAGGCAGTTGTTGATTTATTTATTCCTCTATACAATTCAGTGTATTTTGAAGCTATATATTTTTTAGTCAAATGCTTAGGGGTGGCTATTTGAAAATCTATTGTTCTTACGATCCTATTGTTTGCATTGGATTATATTTTGTCAGATATTAGGATGATTACCACAGCTTTCTTTTGGTTCATATTTGTCTGATATATTCTTTTTAATCCTTTTCTCTTTAATTTCTCTGTATCCTTTTCCTTTAAGTGTTTGCTTGTAAACAGCACACAACTGTATCTTGTTTTGCTCATCCAATCTTAGATTCTCTATCTTTTGATTAATGACTTCAATCCATTTATCTTTATTATAAATACTGTCATATTAGGCCTCATTTTTGCTATCTTATTTCCTATTTTCCATTTATTGTACTTTCCTTTTATTTCTCTTTTTCTCCTTTCTTGCTTTCAAATTTTCTCCTGTCCATCAACTGGCGAATGAATAAGTAAACTGTGGTGCATTCGTACAATGGAACACTACTCAGCAATAAAAAAGGAACAAATTACTGATAAGTGCAACAATATGGGTAACTCTTAAAAGCATTGTATTAAGTGAAAGAAGCCAGACTCAAAGGGCTACATACCATATGTTTCCATTTATATGACATTCTGGAAAAGACAAAATTATAGGGACAGAAAGCAGATAAGTGGTTGTTAGGGGCTGGAAATGGGAGGGGAAGATTGACTAAAAAGTGGCAAGAAATATTTTTGGATGATGGAAATATTCTATGTCTTGATTATGGTGGTAGTTTCCTGATTGTATCCATTTGTCAAAATTCACAGAACTGTGTACTTCAAAAAGGTGAATTTTCCCATATGTAATTGTATCTCACTTAAAAAAGAAAAAAAAACCCTGCCTCAGACTTTAGGTTGGTTTTGCAAGATCTGTCCCCTCCCTCAAGATTTGTCTGCACTTCTTCAGCCAGAAACGCACAGAGCTCTTTCTTTACCTCCTTGGATGCCTGACCAAAGGTCTCCTTATCAGAGGGGTTCGCCTTAGCCTCTCCCCCCTCAATACTTTATCACCACCTGATGTACTCAAGATTTGCTAATTGTATGTCTCTTCCTTCTAGAATGCAAGCTCCATGAGGGCAGTGGCTTTGTCTGTTTTGTTCACGGCCATATTCTCTGAACAGTGCCTGATACACAGGCAGAGCTCAAGGAAGAGTTGATGAGTTCATTGAGACAACTAGGTCCCAGACCGGTGCTGCCCAACGGAAATAGAATGTGAGTCACAAATGTGAGCTGCATATTTAATTTAAAATTTTCTAGCAGCCACATTCAAAAATGAAAAAGGAACAGGTAAAATTAATTTTAATAATGTGTTTCATTTAACCCAGTCTATTCAAAATATTATTTCAACATGCAAATGATATAAACATTATTAATGAGATATTTTACATGGCTTTTTTATATCAAGTCTTTGAAATTGGAATGTATTCTACATGTACAGTACATTTCAAATTTGGACTAGCCATGCTTCAGCTGTTCAGTAGCCACATGTGGGTAGTGGCTGCCTTATGGGACAACACAGTTCCAGAAAAGGGAGAACCCTTGTCCCAGGGTGCAAGGGGGATTTTCTCCCATGGAGCTGTTTTTGTTGTGGGAAGTTAATTCTGGATCAATAATGAATCTCGGATTTAAAAGTAAACAGCTAGTGATGGAATTAGAATATCTGTGTTTTGCAATCCCCAATGACATAATGGATCTAGGTCACGCTCATCAATGATTGCTGGCATCACAAGAAGAGAGGCCAGTTGATGTCACCTGTCTCCCGATAGAACACAACAGCCCGTCTGAAGTAGACACGCCAAAATCTGAATAAACCTCTAGATTCAACTCTAACTGACAGAATTTACAACTCAGAAAATCTGAGGAACATATTAAACAATAACACAAGTGTGAAACCAACAAAATCCAGGCTGTGGAAATGTCAACACAAATGACCAGGTTCTTTCAACAAATGAATTGCAAGGAAAACAAACAAACAAACAAACAAACAAATGAAAGGGAAACCTATAGATTAACAAAGACTCAAAAGACATGGAACCAGGTGCAACATGTAGACTTGATTAAGATGCTGATGAATAACTGTAGAAAAACATTTATGAACTCATGAGACAATGGATATTTGATGATATTAAGGAATTATATTATTTTTGTGACATAATGGTATTGCGGTTACACTGTAAAAATACCTACTTTAGAGATACATAGGGAAACATCTAGAGGTGAAACGATATCATGCCTGGGGTTTGCTTTGAAATAATTTGGAAGGGGTAAGTGGTGGGGGGGTAAAGAGGAAGCAAGATTAGCCATGAACTAATAACTGGAGAAGAGAGATGATGGGTATCTGAGTGTTCGTGATTACAATTCTCGCTACTTTTGTATGTGTTTGAAGTTTTCCATAATAACGTGCAGAAAAAGGAAAAGTAAAGAGCTGATCCGCTCTTCTGAGCCCCGCAGCGCCCCCGCCCCGCACCAGGCTCAAGGCTGACTGGCGTGAGCTGCACTCCCCGAAGGCGCCAGGAGGTGGCGCCGCCGCCTCTCCGTCGGCTGCTACTCGGAGCCCCTGGAAGCCCCCAGGCTCCCCAGCCTCCCGGAGGCCAGAGTTATGTTTTTGCATACAAAGCGGGGTGCAGGGAGGGGGGACCAGGATGAAGCGGAAACTTGCCCTTTCTAGTGCGTGTTCCAGGCAGCTCCTGACCCCCACTTGCCTAGGCTTGGGGAGGGCCCCTGTGCTGGCCTTGGGCCCTGACCTACTGAACCCAGTCTTCGCTCCTGAGTTCCACCTTGATCTTGGGGTCTCCATCCCATCTCCTCTGGTATCCTCCCACACCTGGAGGACTTGCTGCTGCTCCCACACCCGCCCCACATCTCTTCCTCCCAGACTCCCCTTTCTGGGCTGGGCCGCATGTCCCTTCTGGCTGGGCCTCCAGGTGCAAGGCCCTCATTTGGAGGCAGAACCACATCTCTGGGTGGGCTTGGCTGTGGTATTGAGCTGAGTGAGCACTGGACCAGGAGTCCAGGAGTCAGTAAACCTGGGTCCCAGGCAAGCCTCCCTTGAGTAAGTCATGCTCCCTCTGAAAAACGCAGTGGTTGGAACTGCGTTGTGTAGAACACAACGTTCTGCGTTGTGTAGAACTGCGTTGTGTAGAACACAACATTCTGCGTTGTGTAGAACTCTGGTTTTCTAACTTTTTGAAGACTTGGAACTCCATTTCCAGAACCCCGCTATGTAAAATCCATAGGAGTGGAGCATCCTGGTTCCACATGGGAGAGGTTTAGTCCCCTGGCCCCCAGGGCTGCCCCAGGGTGAAAGACACTGGGTTTCCTGACCTCTGGATTCCTTACATTTCTCACTGGCGGTCAGCCCAAGAGTTTCTGTAAGTTGGCCTGAGGCTCTGGTAAGTCCCAGCATGCATTTCATTCATCATTCATTCATCTAACATTTACCGAGCTTGTATTCTATGCTGAACCCCCAGTGAGACAAGTTGACCAGGACAAGGACTCTGTCCTCTTGGGCCCACAGCCCAGTGAGCAGACAGCATAGTCTGGGGCATGCCATACAAGCAGGTGTTCCCAAGTTCAGGCAGCACAGAGGAGAGAGAGGGTAACTGCCAGCTTGAGGGAGCCAGGGAAGGCTTCTCGGAGGAGGTGACATTTGGGTGATCTTGAGGAATGCCATGTAGAGGATGAATTGGAAGGGGAGAAGAGAGTCTGGAAGACAGTGAGAAGCTTTCTTTCTTGACACAGCCATTTAGAAGGGACTCCCAAATATGACAGGGGAGAGCATTTCCTCCAGGCTGTAGTTTGGGTGGAGACCAAGTGCTTCATTGCAGATACTCTCCCCGACACTTTGCATGAGCATTTATCTATCAGGCCGCCCACACAGACACAGCAGGCAGTCACCACTCCTGAAGCGCCACTACAGCATGTCTGGAAGGAAACCCACTTCCCTCAGAGAGTGAAATTGCCAATAATTGCTGTTGCTGAGAATGTGAGTAGCTTCGTGGGCCCCAAATGCAAGACTGAATCTCAAGTGTTCCTTCCAAGTGCTGGGGGTGCGTTGTAAGAAGGTGCCAAGATTTTAAAGCCCCCTTTCTTGGGCAGAATGCCTCCCCATCCACAAATAGAAACTTGCTGAGATTTTAATTAAGAACAGTGTACATAAAACTCACTGTTCCTGAGTAAACAAATATTAAGCAAGATACTTTGCTTTTGTGTTACGGGCTCTTAAGAGATGGGAAAAATAAGGACAGGAGGGGTGGGTGGAAGATACTGAGCAGGAAGAGGAAGAAAGACTCAGATGGAGAAGAAAATAGATTCCAGGTTGGGGAGGGAGAGAAGGCGAAAGGCAGACGTACACACTCTGAAGGGAGGAGGAGAGGCAGATGGAAGGTTCTAGCTTCTCCTCTGCCCAGAGCTTTCTTTTGCCTCAGACCCCCACTTTCTTGCTTGGTTTACGTTAGGTTCTGATACCTATTAGTTAGTTAGTAGGAGACAAACGCTTTTGTCACACTCAGTTTTCCCTTGGGTTGTGTAGCTGGGGCTGTCGATGACTCGCTGACACTTATTGGGCACCCCCACTCCTGAGTATGCTGAGGGTGTCCCACTGCAGGCACCAGCCACCCTCCACTCGAGGGCCATCTCTCAGCTCTGGGCTGGAAATACTGGGGATTAGCACCCCTGGGAGCAGGTTTGGCAGGTGGCATTTGGAGAATAATTACCCAGTTCCCTTGCCCTTAGGTGGGTCAATTCAGAGGTGAGTCTATACTGTCTCCCAGAGTCCCCGGGACGAGGGAGCTCCAGTGCCCACAGTGCTTACTGGACTGATAACACACGATTACTTGATTTCCGTCCCTTCTCTGTCTCCACCCCCTCCCCTGCTGGTGCTTCCTGGGGTCACCTCCCAAATAAACCACTTGCCCTCGAACCCTTGTCTCAGGGTCTGCTTCTGGGAGAACCCAACTCTAACAAAGCTTTATATATTAAATTTATCTTGAGGCTCTCGTTACCCTCTAGAATTAGGCCAAGCCTGTTTGCAATGTGGAGGGACTGATATCCTCTTATTGTCAAGGTTTGGAATTGAGGGCTTGTTTTCTTATTGCATTTTGAAGGTCTGTTGTCTCAGAAGGATGGTTTAAAATTTAAAAAGTTACTTTGAGACTGTTAGTCAATCAGGGATGCTATAACAAAGTACTGTAGACTGAGTGCTTCTAAACAACATTTATTTCTTACAGTTCTGGAGGCTGGAATTCTGAGATCGGGGTGCCTCCATGGTTGGGTTCTGGTGAGGACCCTCTTCCGGGCTGCAGACGGCTGTCTTCTCGTTGTATCCTCACATGGTGGAGAAAGAGCTAGCCAGCAATCTGGCCTCCTCTTACAGGGGCACTAATCCCATCATGGGGCTCCAGACCCATGACCTAATCACCTCCAAAGCCCCCACCTCCTAATACCATCACATTGGGATTGGGGTTTCAACATACGAGTTTTTGGGGGGACACAAACATTCAGCCCATAATAGGAACCTTAGAGTTAATGGTCAGTTTACTAGAAAGTACCTGATGTTTCCATTTCTAAATCCTAAGATTATGTTTCAAACCAACCCTCTAGGTCACCTGGGAAGAGTCAATAGAAATCAGTGTGTAAATGCTCAGCTGTGTTCATCATTCATTCATTCTTTCATTCATGAAATAAGTTTTTATTGAGCGAGCACATGCCGTGTGCCAGCATCCCTGCTCCATGAACTTGCTGTCCTGGGTAGCTTGAAATTGGATTTCTGATGAGGTTTTAGTTCACTCAGTTCTTCATTCACTATTTACTGAGAGCTTCCCTGTGCATAGGACTGTGCTAGACAAACAGAAATGGATGAGGCATGGACTGTATTTCCCGGGAGCCTGGAAGACAGAAGGCTGAGATCGACATATAAACTATGGTGGAAATGTTTCCTGTGACAGATGCACTTACAGAGTCAGTGGAGACCTGAAGAAGAGATGAGTTCATTCTACCTTGGGGGCTTGGAAGAGTCAGGAAGTCTACATGGAGGAGGGGACCCATGAGCAGAGTCTGGAGCACTTTGGGGAGAGCCAACGCTATGAACAGAATTGTGGCAGCACTGGCCAGACTGGGAACTACAAGTGTTGTAGTGAGGCTGCAGCTAGAGTGCGGGCAAGTGTGGGGCTAGTTTGTCCAGGGTGGGAGAGTCTCTGGTTTTAAGATCTGGGCTGTGCTGGGAAGTGGTGCATCCCAGCAGTTAGGGCACAAGCTCTGCCTATGGACAAACCAAAATTCCCATCTCAGTCCTGACACTTGCTCACTATGTGGCCTTGGCAAGTTAGCAGCCTATCTGAGCCTCAGTTTACTCATCAGTGTTTTGTTGGGGATAGACTACCTCCTGCATAGGGCTGTTGTGAGGATGAAATGAAAGAAGCCAAGCACAGCCCCTAGGACACAGTGAGCCCCTTGTTAGTGATTTGCACCAAGATGTCCTGGCTGGATTTCAGAGGAGTTTGGGTCTATAGAGTCGAGAACCCCTTGCTGGTGTACATTTGCATCAACTGATTCCCTGGGGGCTGAGGGACATCTTTGTGAAAGAGACTTGGCAGTGCCCCAGGCAGCCAGGAGCAGAAAGCAGACTAAACTGGGACAAAGGGATACCCCTAAATGTGGCCCTGGATGTCCCCATGTGCTGGAGGGTTGTATCATTTCCATCATCACCATCATTCCAGTGGTTCCAGGAATTTATCCTCTGACACCTGGGCAGGGTAGGGAGGGCACCATCTCTAATAGAGTCCCTGTCATCTCACGGAAGGACCCAGAGCCCCCACGGGGAGTTACCAGTGCTTTGCATTTGGGGGATGGTGCCTGTCTGGTGAGTGTGGGGACAGGCAGGACCGAGTGGCAGCACTCCAAACTTCTCACTCGCCGCAAGGCCCACGTCTCACCCTTTTCAGAAGCATCTGCAGAGATGTTCTCAGAGAAGTTGGAGACCTCCCAACTGCCCACCCATCCTGGTGTCACTCTGTAAACAGGACTGGCAGATGGGCGGTGAGACCCACTCTGCAGAGGGCCTGGAATGTGGCTCTGCTTTAACAGTTTGAGGACATCCCAACCCCTTGAAAAGTCCTTGGATCTGAGAGATGGAAAGGACCAGAGAGAGGGAGAGCGAGGACAGCCCTGTATTTGTGTAGATGGGGAGACTGAGGATCAGGGAAGCGAAGGGTGTGGCTCCGAGTCACACGGCAGGTCAGGGGAAAGGTAAGCGTTTGTCTCCCTGGTCAGTATTCTCTCTACATCCCTCACAGCCACTTGTCTCACTCACCTAAGAGACCTGCCAGCCAAAAGATGTTGCCAGAATCAACCAAAAGCCCTGGCCACTCACCTCAGCCGGGTGCTCCTAATTCCGCCTTTAGAGAACAACAGTGTTCTCACTGAGCATTTGTCCATCCATCCACCCATCCATTCATCTGTCTGTCCATCTATTCATCCCCCTCTCCCTCCATCTAGCAAAAAAGCATAGATGCTATCTCTGCCCCAGACACTTTTTGTTGTTGGCTGTACAAAGGTGAATATTGCGGGGTGAATATGGGTCCCACACTGAAGCAGGGAGCGTCTGGAATCACAGCTGTTCCGTAGACATTTCTCCTTGGATTTGTCCATGACTCCTGCATTTCCTCATCTATTGAACCAATCTCCATTCTTGGAGTCCCTTTGGCTCCTAATAGTTTCCCTTTCTCCTTCCTATGTAAAATTTTACTATCAGTCTGAGGTATTGTTGCTGGGCATGATGGGGAGATCCAAGGATAACTTTGGGGACTGAAGAGTGCGGTATGGCTTTGGCTTTTCAGGGAAGATCAGAACAATCTTCAGAGGTCACAGACCATGGAGAAGATGGTCTCAGAACAAATCTGTCTGAGTTGCAGGTGAGGGTGGGACATTCTCACTTGTCTCCTGAATGTTATGAACAATGTTGCCCTCGCCCCTGGGTTGCTGATGGAGGTGAAAGGCACTTTCTCTTTCTCTTTCTTGCTTGTTTGAATTACGGCTCTTTGGTTTTAAGTAAAAGAAACTTACCTGCTGGTCGTGGTGGTAGAACAATGGAGGCCAATAGCTCCAGGATTTGAAATATCACAGTTTCAACCACGAGAGAGTGATGAGTTCAATTCTCAGTTTGTCCCAAATCCAAAATCCCAGGGAAAGGTGCAACTTAGGTCAAGTACCAATCAGCTAATGGCCAATCAGCTGTGGCCAGTGGAGTAAGGTCACAGTATATGAAATGGCTGCTTCTGTAGTAACCATGGGCATGGGGTGAAGGTCCCCAGAATGCTCATTGGGAGGGAGTCTGGAGACACCTGTGCTTTTGCTCCCAAGATGCTCAGTTTGACCTCAGTACATCTAGTTAGGTTTAATAAGCCTCTCCAGGCCCTGACACTTCTCTCCATTACCTCAGACTCTAAAGGGCCACAGCGACCACAAAGGGGCCTGGTGCTGGGGGCCTGGCCTTTGTGGTGCTCATGGTCTGGGAGAGACAGGCTGTGTCCCCATCCAGACTTCCCTCATCCCTGCTGCCTGTCTTCAAGGAGACATGGTAGAGTAGAAAGAGTTGGTCTCTGGAGTCATCCTGAGTCAGGTTCAAATTCTAGCTCTGGTGTTACTAAATCAGAACCTGGGCAAGACACGTGACCTCTCTGAGCCTCAGTTTCCTTATTTGTAATAGGGACGAAAGCATTCACCTCGAGAGAGTAAGAGGCAATCGACACCACTGGTTCTCAAACTTGAAGGTACATCAGAACCACCTGGAGGCCTTATTGCTGGGACCCACCCCCAGAGTTTCTGATTCGATGGGTCTAGAGTGGGCCCCCCCAAATTTGCATTTTTAATAAGCTCCCAGTGATGCTGACGCTGCTGGTCTGGGGATCACACTTTGAGAACCACTGGTTGACATTTACAGTGGTTCTCAACTGACGGAGAGTCTGTCCCCCTTCTCTTCCCACCCTCACCCCCACCAGGGGACCTTTGGCAATGTCTGGGGATATTTTTGATTGTCATGATTGGGTCGGGGGGCCACTATTAACATCTAGTGGGTAGAGGCCAGGGTTGCTAAACATCCCACAATGCACAGGACAGCCCCCCACAGCAAAGATTTCTCCAACCCAAAATGTCAGTAATGCCAAGGTTGAGAAATCCTGTTCTAAATAAGGCTCTGGTCCTGGCTTTTCTTCACAGCTGTGCTACCCTGGCAAAGTCACTTCATTTTTCTGAGCCTCGTGATCATGCAGAATTAGTTCCAAGAACCTTTGTAGCTGTAACATTCAACAACTTTAGTCAACAAACACTTATTGTGTACCAACTACATGCAAAACATGGTGGCATTTCCATGCAAGACCCTTTCCTATAGGAGATTGCACACTTGGCAAACACTTTAAAATGTGGTTGGGTTTTACATGGTAATGTGTAATGATTGCTTTTACAATCCTGCCTAAATAGTACTGTTTCCTTCCCTGTCCTTGGTGGAATTTAGAAAAATAATGCCACATCACCATAGCTTTTTATTTTTGTTTCTATGTCATTAATGTGTGTACTAATGAGGGCTTTTAGGGCATGAGCTTGCTAATTGGCGACGGTAACTATGGGCATATGTGCAATCCACCATAATCAAATTTTTCACACTTGGTTAATTAAAGGCAACCTTTTGTTTGAAAATTAATAAAATATTTATTGCAATTAGTTCTGGCCTACAATATATTGTTAATTAACAGTAGCGCTCTGTGACTAGCTGATGAGATAGAAAGTGCAGTGGAACCTGCTGGAATAGAATAGGCAAGAGCCTTTCTTGGGCAAATATTTGGCTGTTGTCCTTGGTTTCTAAGCAGCTGTTGTGGAAGAAATGACATGTCAGCTAGGGTGACCAACTCATCCCAGTTTGCTTGGGATTTTCCTGATTTTAAGACTGAAAGTTCCATGTCCCAGAAAATTCCTTGTTCCTAGGCAAACCTGGATGGTTGGTCACTCTAGGAGAGACTGAAGAATTAACAGGAAAATGGGGATGACGATGGAGAGGACACATCAATTAGAGGGAGTAGCTTGTGCAAAGGCCCCAAGAGGGTTAAAAAAAGTCGTGATATATTCAAGGTAGCCTGGTAATGCTTCTGGTGATGGCTGGCCATCCATGGCATTTCTTGGTTTGCAGCTGCAGTACTTCAGTCTCTGCCTCTGTCATCACATGACATTCTCCCCTTGTGTGTCTGTGCCTTTGTGTCCCTTCTCTTTTTGTAAGGACACCAGTCATGTTGGATTAAGGGCCCACCCTACAAATATGACCTCATCTTAACTAATTATATCTGCAATGACCCTATTTCCAAATAAGGTCCCATTCTGAGGTATTGGGGGTTAGGACTTCAACATGTCTTTTTGGGGGGGGGGCCACAATTCAACCCGTAACAGTTGTCTAGAGACATAAGTCCCTTGCCATGTGGACCTGTTTGTAGGGCACCTCTCAACATGGCAGCTGGCTTCTCTGAGAGCCAGCAAGGGAGAAGGTGAGAGAGCCAGCAAATTGGAAGTCTCAGTCTTTTTGTAAGCTAATCTCAGAAGCGATATTTCGTCAGTTTTATGGTGTTAGAATGAGTCACTAGGTCCAGCCTACCCTCAAGGGAAGGAGGTCCCACAACGGCGTGAATACCAGGAGGTGGAATCATCGTAGGCCATCTTGGAGGCTGCCTATCACAGCCGCCAAGGGGCAAGCTTGCTGGTTTACCCACCAGATCCCACTTTGACTGGTTGAAAGCTGCTCCTAGGGGGCTTTCCTGGTTTTAGTCCTGAAAGTTCTGTTTCCTGGGAAATCCCTCAGTCCCAGGCAAACCAGGATGGTTGGTCACCCCAGCACGAGGGCATAAGAAGCAATGACATGCTAAAATCTTACGAGATGTTATGAGATCTTATAAGGTCCAAAATACCAACAGCTGAGATGCAGGATGAAGATGTGGCTTCGCATCACTCGTGGAAAGTAAATCAGGGCTTTAGCTTATTCTGAGCTCAATTAGCGTCAACAGTTTGATGCGGCCCCCTGAAAAGCGAATGCAACAGAGGCGTTAATGAAAGCATTGTTACAGGAACAAAATTCACAACAATGGACAAAAGCTAGGACCATCAGATGTTCCGCTGTCAAAATCTGGGAGGACTTTGCACTGATTTGAGAGGATAAAGTGGAATTAGACAAAAGTAAATTCTCAGCATGTCGAAGGAAAAGGCAAAGAGATGGTACTAGTTGTCACAGGCAGGTGAAAGGACAAAGGGCACAGGAGTCTGATTTTACTTATAAATTCCTCAATTTATTAAGAAAAGATGTTCTCATGATGAATGTCTGAGACTTCCCAGGAGCATCTGTGTTGCTCTGGTGATGCAGTTGGTCTACCAGAGGAAGAGGGGGCTACTTTCTCCAGTGCCTACTGAAGGGGTTCCTGGGACATAGGGGGATGCAGGGCTTTTAGCGTTTTGTTATTTTCTGGGTGACTTTTCCAGATGTCACTGCTTTGGGAAGTGGATCTCAAATTTGAGTGTGCATCAGAATCACACGGAAGACTTGTTAAAAAACAGATGGCTGGGCCCCACCTCCAGAGTTTCTGATTCAGTAGGTCTGGGATGGGGCCCAAGAGTTTGCATTTTTAACAAGACACCAGGTGATACTGATGTTGCTGGTCCAGGAACCACTGCCCTAGGGCAATGAGGCCCAAAGCTAACTTGCAGTTGTATTAAGGAAATTGAAACTTTTCTCTTCAACTAACATTCATAATTTTGTTCTAATGCTGTCCTCTTCACTGTGAAACAAATGAATGTGTTTGCGTGGCCTTCTGAGTTTATCTCCACCTCTGACATCTCATAGTGAAGAGGCTCCCTATTAAAGTCATCTAACTGTCAGACTTCTCCCACCACCTAGTCTTCTTGATGCTGACATCATGTTAGAAATTTTTGCCTCCTTATGATGTCTCATCAAAACCCCCTGATAGGAGAAATATGCATTATTTGCATCAGGTAGTCTTTGCTCTGCTTCAACCCTGGCTGTACATTAGAACTCCCTGAGATTTAAAAATCCCCATATTGACCCCAACTCAAATGAATTAAATCAGGACCTCTAGGGGAAGGGAGGGGCATCATAAGTTTAAAAAAGCTTTCTTAGGCGATAATCATGATACTGTAAAACCAAGGCTGTGAATACAAATCTTTTCCTTGTTCTCAGAGGTGGTAACAGGTCCTGTGCAATAATTCTAGGCCAGTAGTGTTCACCTTGGCTACACATTAGAATCACCTGGGAAGCTTTTAAAACTCTCAGTGCTCAGGCAGCACCCCAGACCGATTAACTCAGAATCTCAAGGGATGGGATCCATGCATGAGTATTTTTTAATATTCCCAGGGTGATTCCAGTGTGCAGGCAGGGCTGAGAACCACTGGCCTGGAAGTATCTCTGCATAGGATCTGTCGCTGTTCTAGGCCTTGGCAGGGGGATGTTAAATGCTTGGCTTAGAACACAGGAACTGTAAGGCTTGGTGGCAGCCTCGAGAAGCCCCTTCTCTGAGCTCAGAGATACCAGCACAGCTGAGCAGTGCCCCCTCCTTAGTGGTCTGATTTTCAGCTTTGTAGAGCCCTTGTTCCAATCTTCTAAGTTTTCTTTTCCTTAAATTTTCTTTATCATGTCAAAATATATGTAACATAAAAATTTACCATCTAATAATACTGTACTGACTTCTTCCTTTTGTTTCTCTCCAGCTCCCTGTGGTTACTACTTCTATAATATCTTAGTGCTCTCTTTTTGCCTTTTCAGTACCTGGTTAACACTTTTATACCAGGTTAATAATTATTTACATTAAATTATTTCTATTAAAATAACTGGTGTGTCTTTTGTCTCCTGACCAGATCTGACTAATATACTGAGATATGGAGAAGAGGGAAACCCGGAACTGAGGCGGGAATAATTTGTGTTCTTGGAGAACAAGAACTAGAACAAACGTAACAGAGACGATATGCAAAGAGGAACTAGAAGAAAACATTTCCAAAGTGAAGGTAGATAGGTATTTTTAGCTTAAAAGGGGTTACCAAATAAATTTAATGGGGATAAAAAAACTAATAGTGAGACATATACTCTGATGAAACTATTATATTTCAAGGATAAAGACGCCAATAAAAATTCAGGCAGGAGAAGCAGGCTGTCTTCAGAGAAAATACAAATCAGATGGTCTCAGCTTTTCAACTCTGACATTAGATTCCAGAAGAAAATGAAGCGATGAAGAAAATTGAAGGCAAAAGGATGGCATCCAAAATTTTATGCCCAAAGTGGATATTTACATGTGATTCTAATATGCAGGGATTGAGGAAGTATATCATCCATATATCCTTCTTGAGGGAAAGTGAGTGGGAAGGAAGTATCTGAAAATGTGCTTCCATCAACCAAGAGATAAGTCAAAATGGAGAACTCAAGGGAAGAGCATCTAGAATTCCTGGAAAGGAAAGTGGTCGTATGGTGGTGTGCTTTGTAACTATTAATACATAAAATTAAATTTAAATAACCATGGAAAAATTATAAAACAGAATGTAGCTATTATCATTCTGAAAACAAAATAACTTCATAGTTTTACTATAAAAGACTGAGACAAAATTCCCAGAGCAAATCACTGAAAACCAGAAGACGGGGATGAGGAGAGGGAGGATTGTCTTATCTTTCCTAAAGGGAGTCAACTGCTACTTTTTAATTTCTGAATTTGATAACTTCAGACACATAAGTTAAAGCATGTTTTTTAAAGATATAAAAATCATCACCAGTAGAACTAAAAACGTTCTGTTTATCAAATTACCAGAGGGTAGGAAAATGAGAAAATAAGAGATAGAACAGAAGCATATAAAATATAAAACAAGAAAATGGAATTAAGATCAAAGATATCTGTTATGAAAGTACATATACATTTAAAAAAATTCCATCCATTAAAAGAAAATGACTCTTAGTTGGGTAAATTCAACCCAAATCCAACCATATGCCACTTCAAAGCACACACCTGAAATTAAATAATTAAGGCAGAATGGTCACAGATACACTGGCCAAATGCTCACAAAAAGAAGGCAGGTGTCACAACAGTACTGTTGGAGGAAGGGGGATTCACGGTTGACATTATTCAATGAGACCAAGGTCACCTGACAGACTGATGAGGATTTAATGTACAACCAAGATGCAACAGCTCTGAATGTAATGTAGCTTATAAATATAGACAGAAAAGAAGTTGGACATGCAATGATAAATCGACAGAAAAGTGATTAATGAGAAACTTGAAAGTGTTCTTTTAATTCTTGACAGATCGTATTGACAAAAATGGAAATTAGACTATAGAGAGGATTTAAATAACAGAATCACTTGAATGATGAACATGAAGATCAAAGCCCTGCCTCCCTCGGGTTCTGGAAGGCCACTCAGGGGTTTTACTCCCAGGTTCCCAATTGCCCTTTGTAAACAGGGTCCTGGAGTGAAAGAGAGCGAATTCGAATATAGTGGGAAAGGTAGGGTTTGGAATCCCTCAGACCTGGACTTGAAGCTCAGCACCACGACTAACTGCTGTGCAACCTTGGGCATGACCGTTCACCTCTCTGAGCCTCTGTGTCTCCAGCAATAAAATCTGTAATATTTCCTCCTCTTGTAGAGTTCTGGTAAAAATTAAATGATGCCTTCTCTAGGCAACGGGCAGTGCTTGGCCATAGCGGACAGGATGACAAACAGGTAGCATAGTGAGAGCTCGACTATGTAATTGTCACAGAGCTGCACATCCATATGTGTACAGCAGGATTTCTCAGCCTCGGCACTGCTGACATTTGGGATGGAGAATCTCTGTGTAGGGAGGGCTGTCCTGTGCACTGTAGGATGTTTAGCAGCACCCCTGGCCTCTACCCACTAAATGCCAGTAGCACCCCCTCCCAGTTGTGACAATCAAATATGTCTCCAGACAGTGCCAAATGTCCCCTGGGGGACAAAATTGCGCTCAGTCAAGAACCGCTGGAATAGAGAGAGATGTGGAATAATGCGCTTCAAAAGTGGATGATTTTGGTCTCTGAGTGGTGAGATCTGGGGGACCTTTTTTTTCCATTAGCCTGTTTTGCAGAATCTACAAAGTGCATGCATTAAGGTGGTCAATATAACACAATTGTTCAGTGTTTTATTTTATCATTATTTATTTTGTGAGACCGAAGGCCACGCAGTACCCTCTCTGTTCTCTACTCTGGCCCTTGGTGCATGAGGAGGTAGTCAAACCTCTTATGTGTGTGACTAGTCGGCACGTTGTAGGAGTGCCATCCATGTGGGTTTTCGGTCCCTCCTTCAGCTCTGTACTCGAGGAGAGAACGGGGTGGTTAGTACAAAGTCTTCCTCGGGGTAAACAGAATGGAGCGGTCTTTGTGCAAAGACGTTAACAACTTCATGATTTTATTTCAAACGAGCAGACATGCAATTTGTTGACAAGGATCTACCAAAGAAGCGTGCGTTAGGCAGTAACCCACCTGAGCTGCTGTGCTTGTGGCAAAAATCTCAAAGACCCCAAAAGTGTCGCATCATCATGTTTACATCACAGCTCTGAAACGAACATGAAATGTGCTATTGAGGCTGATTTCTCCATTATCCAGTTGCGTTCTGATTTTTAAAAGAGACCAAAATTCCATTTTTCCTGAAGAAAGGGAGTGCAGATTCACAGACTTCATTACCGACTGAAAACAAATTGAGCAAAAAATTAGGGGGAATGTTTTCTTCATATGCAGCCAGGCCTCCTTTTAAAACCAGCAAACATCTGTGCACTTAAGTACCTTCTGTTAAGGTCTAAGGAAGTCAGTTTCTGGAATATGTGTGAGTTCATTGACTCTGCCTCACTTTCAAAAGCTGAAGAAGAAATCATCCTTTAGTTTTTTAAAAAGTGTATAAGATGGTACATCTGCCAAGAAAGTTTGGATGGGGCATTCAGATTTTATAATAAACAGATGCAAAACGCAGCGTTGGGCTGGAGCAGGGCCAGACATGGGGGCAGATTTTGGGGATTTTCTGTTCTGAGTTTTTATTTATTAATTTAAAAATCACATCTAGTGCTCTTTTTCTAAGTATAAAAATATTTGGTCACGCTAGAGCTCTACTCTAAAATATAGTAGCAACTAGGCATATGAGGCTGTTTAAATTTCAATTAATAAAATCAAATAAAAAATTCAGGTCCTCAGTCATATCACACGACACATTTCAAGTGTCAGTAGCTCCTTACTACCATATTGGGCAGCGCTGCTGTAGAGAATTTGGAAAATAAAGTCGTATATAAAGGAGAAATGATAAAAGGTTTTTATCTCTGCCACCCCACCCCTCAGAATCACTGTTGGATTTCCTCCTGATCTTTTTAAAAGTACTTTCCATATTAAATTTAAAATTTGTTTTAATTGGGCTATATGTTACGTGTAGTAAGCATCTTCTCTGTATATCTCACTTTCCACCCAACATTTTATCATAAGACTTTTCCCATCTTAAAATATAGTCTTTGAAAACATGATTTATAAAATTTTCTGCTTGGAAGGATAATCCATTTTTACTGTAGGAAACTGAAGTAAACAAGAGAGCAAAATTCCCCCTGAAACCTCACCACTCAGTGACAAAAATCTTCAACCTTTTGGTGAGCATTCTTTCAGATATTTCTTCGGGCATAAATACACAGATGGGCACACAATTAGTCAGCTTTATTAGGGATATTTCTGTGTCAGTGAAGATAGGGATACCTTACCCTTTTAATTAGCTACAGATGGTTTCAAGGCACAGGTGTCATGTTTGATTCGTCGTTTCATCTGATCAATATCTCCCTCTTCTGCAGAGTTCTCCTCTTTCTTCCAAAAATTTTTTCCTTCCTTTCTCCCTCCCCACCCTCCTTCCATAAATGTTTTCTGTACCGGGCACTTTGCTGGTGTAAAGGATGGAACAGTGAAGAAATAGTTAAGTTCCTGCTCTCAAGGCATTTGTGTCCTAGTGGAGGAGGCAGAAAAGACAATGGACAAAGGGAAGCAATACTAACAAATGACAGTTCAGTTACAGGTGGGGGAGGCGGCCTGGCTGGTTGAAGTTTGGGCCCTGGAACCGGTCTGGACGGATTCAGTCCTCAGCTTCCACCTGCTTCCTGGGGGCCCTGGGCAGTGGGGAAGGCAGGTGGCTGCCCCAGGAGAGGGATGAAGCAGAGTGAAGTGAGTGTCACTGGAGTTGGAGTGGTCAAGGCCACTGGACCTGGAGTCCAAATGCTAATGTTGCTCTAGACCAGTGGTTCTCACACGGGGGTGATTTTATCTTCCCGGAGGACACTGGACAATGTCTGGAGACATTTTTGATTGTCATGACTGGGGGGATGTGCTACAGGTATCTAGTGGGTAGAGGCCAGGGATGCTGCTAAACATCCTACAATGCACAGGACAGCCCCCACAACAAAGAATTATCTAGCCCAAATGTCAATAGTGCCGAGGTTGAGAAACCCTGCCCTAGAAGTGCCAGGACTTAGGATGGAGAGGGGGACTGAGCCTGAGGTAGGGGGAGGGTCTTCAGGAGGAGGGATGGATGAGGAGGGGAGAAGAGAGCTTGAAGAGACAGCTTTACTTGAGGCGGGAGAGCCAGGGCCCTGGAGTGGCAGTGAGGAGCGAGGAGGATGCTCACTGTAGATTTGGACCTTCAGGTATGTGTGTTGGGGGAGGGGGAGCTGGAGAGGGCTGCAGGTAAAGTGGGATCTGGGGGACAGAGAACTTCAGTTGAGACAGAAGGTGCAGTTGCTGAGCATTTGGTGAAGTGGTTAAGCATGGGGGTTAGTCTGTTTACTTCAAGAGAGGGGTTCCTGAGGGCACAGGGAGAAGGTCTGGGAGTGACGGAAGGTGGGTCAGGCTAGAGAAAGCCAGGAACAGCCTGGGGGTGACCATGGAGTCAGGGACAGGTGTGGTCGATTAAATTCTTAGTCCCTTTAACAGTATAATTTATGCTGGAGGTTGGTCTGGGATATAAATCCAGGCCTGTCTGTTAATTAATCCTGAGGCTGAGCCTGGTAGGATGACAGTGTCAGAGGGGACAGTGACCAGAGGGTCTGTACCATGGGCGCCCCTGGTGATGTCAGGCTCTGTAGGGAGCCTGTCCAGGGGGTTTCCAGCTGCCTTGCCCCAGGAGGGGGATCTGGGTAGGGTGTTCTGGGCTCCTGGCCCCACCAGCTGGACTGCGTGTCTGTGGGGACGTGAGCTGGTGCTGGAGAGTTCCAGGCCCTTGTCCAGTGTCTGGCCCAACTTTTTCTGGCGCTGAGGACAGGTCTGCAGGCCGAGAGGAACAGCGGCCTTATCTTGTTCCTGTTTGCATCATGAATGAGTTTGTATAAAAATCGAGGCTTGTGAGCTAGGCAGTCCTGGGTTCAAATCCCGACTCTGCCACATACCGGCTGGTAATCTTGGGCAGTCGATTTGGCCCTTTTGAGCATTAGTTTCCTCCTTGGCAGGGTTGCTGGGAGAATTAAAAAAGATTAGGCATGTGATAGTGCTCATAAACTGTAAAGTGCTATCCCCATATGAAGTACAGTAAATAAGAACCCTTGAAAAGGAGACAGAAATGCCTATGAAGTTTTTGAGCAATGAATGCTGACCAGCCACAGCCTGGGAGGGGAATGTGAAAGATGCTCTGGATTTGAAATGTCACCAGAACAGGCTCTGCCTGTGATATTTCACAGCTTACTGCCCAAGGCTGAGTCACAAAGAGAACAGTGGAGAGGATTTGGGTCTTCACACTTCTGCTTCCCGCGCACTGCAGAAGGGCGGTGAAAGTCTGGAGATAGAAGCCGAAGGAAGAGTCCCTCTGAACAAGTGCTATTTCTCACATATGGTTCCCTCTGTGCCCCCCGCATCCTGGGATGGAGGGGTCGAGAGGCAGTGACCACGGACTGTCCACCTGGGAGCTGGGCTCCTTCTTGTTTAATCTTCTTTAACCTTCACCACACTCCTGAGGATGGGCATTTTCACCGGCATTCACAGATGAGGAAGCTGAGACCCAGTGGGTGAATTAACTGGCTTCTGGTCACGTGGTCTACCCTCTTCCAGGAAAGAGTCTCCTTCCCTCACATCTCCCCGCTTCCTTCAGAAACGGGGTGCTAGAGAAGGGTTTGGGAATTTTTAAAGAAAGGAATAACATAAGAGCTGTTTGGGACCCAGGCCTCAAGGAGCCAATGATTGTGGCCCAAAGACCCAGGGTGACCTGAGTGGGAGCAGGTAGCCAGACGGTGGCCAAGCTGGAGGCAAAGCACTGACGTGAATGGGGGGCCTTTGTCCCTTTGATTTTGTTTTAACTGGAGAATTCACCCTTTGCACAGAGGAAATGGTTGCCTATCAGTTTGTTTAACATCAGTTTCATCAGAGCAGGTGGGTCTGTTGAATGGTCTTTTTTGGTTTCTCAGGCCAGGGGTCAGACAAGACCTTGTTCTCAGAGGCACTGCAGGAGCCAGGCCTCTTAAGCCGATGATGGCACATTTTTGAGCACCTGTTGTGTGCACAGGTCTGTGCCCTGCGAGTCAGAGCAAGTCCCTAAGCCGAGCCGCATACGGGCCACTCGAGGAAGAAGGGGAGGGACAGACTCCTGCTCCTCCTCCAGTCCTTGGCTCACGCACCACTCCAACAGCAGAGTTGGACTCTTCTCCAGCAGAGTTGGTGACTCTGCACTCCATGCTTTTGCCAGGCCTTGTGCTGTGCTCTGTCCCCACATTGGCCATGTGCGAGTCAAATGCTTCTTTCCATATCTGTCTCCCCACCAGCCTGTGAACTGTTTGTTGGGAATGCATATACCCTCCCATATAAGGCAGTTTGATGTGTGTCCCATGAGTGGTTATGGCTGGAGGAGTCCAGAGAAAACTAAATCCTCGTGGATTTAGGGGGTCAGTGAGGGCTTCCAGACAGAGGGAGGTCACAAGAGGATTCTCAGGAACACTTGCATTATCTCATTGGATCTGCACCGTAATCCTATGAGGTCGGTATTATTATCCTTATTTTACAAATGGGTAAGCGGAATATCAGAAAGAAAGAAATATTTCCCTAAGAAGTTTCTCCCACTGAGAGAGCTGTAGAGCCAGGATGGAAGTCCCAACCTGACTCTCCTTCTAGTGCTGGTTATTTATCCATTTAGCAAATATTTGCTGAAAGTCTGACGCGATGGTTCCCAAAGTGCAGGTCCTGGACCAGTAGCATCAGCATCAACTGGGAACTTGTTAGAAATGCAGATTCCAGGCCTCCCTAGACTTACAGAATCAGAAACTTGGGGGACGAGGCCCAGACATCCTGCTTTAACAAGTTCTCCGGGTGATTATGTTTTGTGCTAAGGCTTGAAAGCTGCTGGTCTACTGTTTGCAGAGGGCTAGGGAATGGGGTGCAGAGAGGAAGCAGGTCTGGGGGGAGACAGCCTTGTGTTCAGTTAACTTGGATTCAAGCTGGATGGTGCCAAGTTAACTTGGATTTTGAGAGGCTGGGGCAAAGCTCAACAGGGGCACTGGAGAGACAGGAAGGGGACAGTAACAAGGATGGACTTTAGTGACTCTTCCCTTGGGCACACAACCTCTCGGTGGCTACTCTGACCTTTTAAGATGACCTCGGGGTGGGAGAAGAAAAACTTCACCCCTCTGTCCTTATCTCTGCCCACCTCATTTCCAGGTTCTTCCTGCAAAGAAGGAAGTGGGGCAAATTCAAGGTCCCACAGGGGGGCCCATTAGTGGGGGCGCCTCTGTGTGTGGAAAGGGTGTGCGCCCAGGAGCAGCTGTTCAGGTTCTTCCTCCCGAGAGCTGGTGGGTCACCAGGGACTGCCTCCTCTGGGCCAGCTAGTGGGAGGTGAGGTGCCAAGATTTGGCTGAGGGTTTAGGGGAGTTGGTGGACCAGGCTGCTTTTGTTTTGTTTTAGATCTTTTTACTGAGATATAATTTACATACAATAAAATGCACAAATCTTAAGTTAGATGAGTTTTGACAATTTCACACACCTCTGTGATCAAGATATAAAATGTTTCTATCAACCCAGAAAGTTCCCCTGGTTTCCTTTCTAGTCAATTCCCTACCCTCTCCCCTTCGTGCAGAAAACCAATTTCTCAGTTCTTTCGCTGTGCATTAGTCTTCCAAGCTGGGTTTTGTTAGGGTGACCAACATGTTCTGGTTTGCCTGGGACATTTCTGGTTTTAGCAGTGAAAATCCTGTGTCCTTGGAAGCCCCTCCATCCCAGGCAAACTGAGACAGTTGGTCACCCAGTCAAGCTTTGTGTTGCAAACCAGGTCCCTTCCTCTGCTTCACAGAACTCATGGCCTCTAACCAGGTCCCCCAGCTGCCTTCTCCCTTGGGACTGACAGGCAGGGTAGGTGTTCCTGGTTCTCCTGACCCCAATACTGTCAGATGCCATCAATGCTCATGCTTTTATTTGTAAGTAGAATGATGAAACAAGAAGGAGCAGGTGGCCATTGACAGTGGGCAGTGTAGAGATTTGCTACTCAGAATGTGGTCCACGGACCAGCTGCACCAACAACATCTGGGATCTTGATAGAAATGCAACATCCCAGTGCTCCCCCAACCCATGTCTTCCCTCCTCCAGCCCTCCTGAATCAGGATCTGCATTTTAGCAGGATCCCCATGTGATCTGTGTGCACATTATGGTTTTACCCCTCCCATCCATGGAGATCATGTCCCCCTTACGATCCTCGAGCTGGGATGAGCCCCTCACCTCAAACCAAATGGAGGGTGGTCATGATGAGTTGTTGTTGGACTCACAGCCCAGGCCTGTGGAAGGTTCTTCCTCCCGTCATAGGTTGATAGGCTTGGGTTCTGATAAATTATTGAGCCAGGTGAGAGTTCCCTTCCATCTCTCTAAAGTAGATTGGGAAAAGCGTCCAGTGCATTAAACCCTCTCCCTTTTCATTCAAACTCAAGGTCATCTCTAGTCAGGATGGAGGGAGGGAGGTTTTAGCCTGGACTGGATGCGTTCTTCCGTACTCCCTTAAGATTGGAGCCGTTCCCGCATTCACGCCCCTGTTCAGGTGATGAATTATTGAAATCTGAGAAACGTGTATTTGGTCAGTCACATAGGCTTGGGGGGGCCCCAGAGAGCATGCCTCAGAATAGCTGCTTTATTTTCTTTGGAGAAGTTAGAACAAAAGGAAAATATGAAAGCAATGAATTGGCATGCCCACTGCTGGGATGATTTCTGTGAACATCCTGTTGTATTTACTTCAAGTGTGTTTTTAATAAAAGAGATAAAACATTACAGACAAAGTTAAAGTACTCTTCGATAGACACCCTCAAATTTTAAGTTTACCTCTTTCCCAGGATCACCCACTATCGTGACTCTCATGAATAGCTGTGTTTCCTTCTAGGCAAGCATTTTTAAATAAATTGTTTTGAGATTTTTGTATTTTTATACACATACGCAATATATTATAAATGATAGACACATGGTATTGTTTTGTGGGAATGCATTTCAATATTTACATGAATTTGCTCTGAGTCTCTTTACACCTTGCTTTTTCACATAAGGCCATTTTTGACCTCTATTCTTGCTGATAAATTGAGCTCTAATCCATTCATTCTAATGATGCAAGGTATTCTGTCATGTGGATAGGCCATGCTTTGTTTCTCATTTCCATCTTGTCGCATATTTAGATTGTTTCCAATTTTTCACCGTAACAAACAATGCTGTAATAAGCATCCCAGCCCTGGATCTCGCTGGGCACACGTGGGAGAGTTTCTTTCGGGGCATGTCATGAGGAGTGGAGTCATTATGTGGTACAGTACATACACTTTCAATTTTACTAGGTGTTGCCAATTGCTCTCCAAAGTCTCTAACGATTTACTTTCCCACCACTGTACAAGAAAGTACAATTTTCTCCACATCCTTTCCAATGCTTGATATTGTCAGAATTTTTTATTGTTGCTAGTTCCACGGGAGAAAAATGGTATACCTGTGCAGTTTTAGTTTGCCAGTCATTCCTTTTTGGTTGGAAGAGGCCTTAGAGGGGTGGGATGAGGTCTGAGCTAAGGTCAGCAGACTTAGATTCTTATACAGCTCTGCTATCAACTTGACTTTGAGCTTGGGCAAGTCCCTTCCCCTCTCTGGTCTTCTATGAGGTGGTTGGGTCTCTAAGGGGGACATCACAACGTGGGTAGGACTTCTGATTCATGGTATTTGGAGTCTTCAAATGGCAAGACTTGCACAGGACGGTTCCTCCACCGTTTAGCACCTGTGCTGGATCCTGGGGTCCCCTCTTATTAAATGATTCTTAATTAGTGAAAAGGCTGCAGCATGGGAATCAGAAGAAACAGGTTGTAGTCTAGGCTCTAGACTAAGGTGTAGTCTGTTTACCTACAGTGTAGTTGTGAGTGGATGACCAGGTGTTGGCAGTCTGGTAGGGCTCCAGCATAAAGGTCTATCTGCTTCGAGGGCTAGGAGGTCCCCACTCAGGGAGCCCAGGTAGCAAGGTCATCTTCCTGACAGCAACCAAGCCCTGGACCAGCTGTAAGACCCAGGCTCCAAGTGCAGCTTTGGCCAAGTGTATTTCCTAAGGCTGACTCGGTCTGTTTTTGGCTTTGACTTAAATGGTTTTCGTGAAGTAGAGGAAGTAGCTTCACCTGGATTGAGCTCACCTGGCTGCTTCAGGATTGGCAGGAATTTGGCTCAAGCACGTGGAGACCTGATGGGTAGGCGTGCAGGGTTGCCAGATTTAGCAAATAAAGATAATTATATTTGTATGGGACATACTTATACTAAAAAAATTATCCATTGTTTATCTGAAATTCAGATTTAACTAGGCATCCTATATGTTATTTGGCAACATTAGGTAGGAGGTGACAAGTCACTCAATATAAGAAATAACTGAAGAGAGGGTAGTATAACTTGAGAAGTAGTGAGCATCTTGTTGCTGGAGGTAAACAAGCAGAGGTTAGATAAAGCATGAGTGGAGATGCCGTGTGTGTGATATAGTCTTGTAGCCTCTGCTTGCATGCCTCCAAGGTGCTCAATGCTGCTTGAAACAGCTTGTGGCCATCTTGGATGGTGAGAAAGGGCAGGATATTGCCCAAATCCCCCATGCCTCTACTGCCCCCAAATGCAAACCATTTCTGTGACTGAGAATATCCTTTAAGGACGGTCCTCCGTGAAGCACTGTGCCACTAAGGTTCTCAAAGTGTGACCCCAGGACCAGCAGCATCAGCATTGCCTGGGAACTGGTTAGAAGTGCACACTCTTGAGTCCCACCCCAGACCCACTGAATTAGAAACTCTGAGCTTGGGGTCCCGCAATCTGTGTCTTAACAGGCCTCCCAGAGGATGCTGATGCATGATCAAGTTTGAGAACCAGAGGACAGAGGATTAGATTAGAAAACTGACCTGAGATCCCAAAACCATCGCTTTGAGCTCCCCTTCTCTGGGGGTGGAGTGAAACTGGGAATTGCATTTGGGGTGAGAGTGTGGGAAGGGAGAGGTGGCTGATGCTCTGTGGGATGTGCTTAGCACGGAAGTGAAGGTCCTCTTCCTGGTTTCCTCATGTGGCTGAGAGAGAGAGAATGAGAGAGAGAGAGAGAGAGAGGGAAGGCAAGCCTAGGGAGCTTGGTGAATGTTGTTAAAGAATTGCATTTTTAACAAAGAGGATTTTTAAGCATCTATTTGGGTCAGGAATCAAGGAGAAAACTCAATTTATGCCTTCAAAGAGCTCACAGTCAGATGTGGGAGATAGGTAGTTACGAAATAGGCTGAAACACACACAGACAGCTGTGCATGCTGTAAACAAGGGCTGGGCAACATGGAAGAGGGGGATTAATTTGATTGGGAAGGATGGGTCGTGGTGAGGATCTCCGTGGGCAGCTGTGTGGTCACTTGCCTCTCACAGGTCTCTCTGAATACACTGCAGCGCCAGCAGTCCTTGTGTAACTCGGCTCAGGGGTGGGGCTCAGGGCTGCTGGGTTTCCAGGAGACTGGGGAGCATGAGGCCATTTCTCTGCAACTGCACAGTTGCCGTGACTGTGAGCCGAATTGCTGCTCTGGCAGCCGGCTGCTTGGCGTCGGGGAGACATAGTCACACTGTTTGGCTGTCTTCACAGGCTCCATTTGGTAACAGAGTGTTGGCGCTATTGAATTTGGCTGCGGTATTTTGTCCAGGTTGTTAACAGCCTCATAAACACCTACCCTTTTTCTCCCTGATATTTCTGATCCACTCTCGTGACCAAATACGTGAGATCTTTGCTATTATGACTGCCGCTTCTAGTAATATTTGTACCGCATCTACAGTGTGCAAAGTACTGCACATACGATGTGCATCAGCATTCTCATCTGTAGGATGGGAGCGATGACAGTAACCACCAGCGTACTCGTACTGAGAATGAAATGAGTTAATACATGTAAGGCTCTTAGAACAACGGCAGACACTCAGTACATGTGACTACTTTCACTTTTTGAAGCTGGAATGATTTTCTCCCGCAGAATGGAAGGGTCTCCAGTCACTAGTAGCCTGTGAGGATGGGGCGCTGCCCTGGGTGCAGCCAATAACAGGGAGCATTGTCTGTAGAGAATTTAAAAACAGTCATGAAACTAACAAAGCCAGTCTGTCTTTTATCATCAGGATACGCTAGCAATTCTAAACCACAGCAGTGATAGATGGCTCCTTCTCCTTGAAATATTCAGTTGATCTACGATCTGAATGCTCTGGTTACTGTTGAGTTGTAATATAATTGTAAGTTTCAAATTAGCATATTTTAATCATTTGTCCTTTCATAAATATTGTATTTTACATGGACGTGAATACAAAGGATTCCCCGTTATATAGTCATCCCTCTGCATACATGGGCTCAGCTGCACATGTTCATTTTGAAAATAAGTTCCTAAGGGTTTGGAATCATTCAAGCCTGCTTTAGGCACAGTTCAGGTCTCCAGTGCCTGTGGTGTATATAGACCTGCATTTAAACAGTTGATGCAAGATCAGCAGTGATAGCCCAGTAATTAAATGATGAAGAACTCTCATGTGAGTGGCTTTAATTCTGTCATTCTATATGACCACTTGGAGTTTTTATTTGTGCTTAAAATTTAGAATGGTGAAATGAGGCGTGCACTACAAGCTGGCAAATTTTTGTTTGGTCAGTGCAAATTTCAATTCCTACAGTAAATATTTTACTGAATCTGAGTACTATATATAACACTGAAATTGCTCCTTTATCACTGATAATTGTTAGTGGTTTTAAAACTAAAGAATGAATCAGGAAGTAATGATTATTACTGATCATTCCACGATTATTACTGGAAATAATTTTGCAGTAGAGTGGAGGGGGAGGGATCATTAAAAAATGATCCTCTTTTATGTAGTTATACTGACTGTATAACTGGTTCTGATGAGTCCTTTATACACAATATCTCATTTAATGCACAAGTTGACCTGAAGAGGGAAGGCTTATTATTCCTGGTTTATGTTTTTAATTGATCTAATGATACAAAACTCTAAAACATTGCTTATTCTTACATACAAATTTACTCCCATTTTGTTTCCTTCCCATAAAATGTTTTATTACAAGTATAACCTGGAAGCGTCTCTCCAGCGCTGTGAAGTGAGATCACCCACCCTCTACAATTAAGTTGTTTTGGAATTAGCCCCTTCTGGGCCTCTTGCTGGTAATAAAGCCCCTCTAAAGTGTTCCCCTCTGTTATTTCAGGGGGCTTCTCTGCTGCCATCTTGGGGGGGGAGGGGTATAGCAGGACCCTGTGTTGCTGTGGCGGCACTGCTGCCAGGCACCCTCGTGAAAAGCCTGCTCTGGGGCGGGGATGTATTTGTCACGGTGACCACTAATCCCCCTGTTGGGCTCCTGGGGCCCACTCCCCCTCACTCCCTGGGTTGGGGCAGGGGGCCGAGGTTACCACAAGAAGCAGTTGCTCTCGTAGCCCACAGACCCAAGTGCCACCTCGGCGACCCCAAGGAGCTTCTGCCTGGCCCCCACAGGGTAGGGTCAGCTCAGCCCCCAGCAACTGGCGCCTGTAGGTGTCTATGTGGTGTGGAATCCCAGCTCAGTTTCCTCCTTGGCCTTAGAGGGAGAGAAGTCCTTTGGTCGCCCAGTCCAAGACCCCCATATTTCCTGCCCTGGGATCATGGTGGAGACGCTTGTGCCCTTCAGGGGGAATCCTTCCTCCACCCACAGGGGTTTTGTCTGGCCCTCAGCTCTGACAACAGTCACAAAGATACTTGGCACGTTCCCCATAGTCTGGCTTGTTCTGTCTTAAATACCACATCACACATGAGGCACCCAGCCCTATAGACACTCAGCCCCCCTGCCTGGCCTCACCCCAGCTTTCCCTTTCCAGGCTCCTACTGCCTCTCTGGGGTGCAGGACCCTTTTCTCACTGGCAGTCTCCAGTTCTCCTTCTCATGGGGGGGGGGGCGGGGCGGGGATTATCTTCATGGCTGTTGGGGTGGAGAAGGAAATTTGGCCGTGCTCCTCTCAAACATTTTGTTTACGTCCCCCAAGGGCCCAGACTTGTGGAGATGCAAACCAGCAAGTGTCTTTGCTTCTGCTTCCCTCCAGGTTGTGTCCTGCCCCCACTCAGTCACTGGACTCAGAGGCTTGGTGGCCTGAACTGGGGTGGGAGAAGGAGGTGGAGAAAGCAAAAGAGTGAACTACGAGGAGCAAAAAGAAAACATCGATTAATATTTCAGAAATGCCATCCTGCGGAATCCAGAGAAGCTTCTGATGATAGCTCTGATCCCGTTCCTCACAGCCCATGGGCTAATCTCAATTTTTTTTTTCAAGTTTATAGAATGTATTATTGCAGTATGGTTGCTGTAACAAATTACCACAAACTCAGTGGCTTAAAACAATGCCTTGTTCTCTTACAGTTCTGGAGGTCAGAAGTCGGAAATGGGTTTCACTGGGCTAAAATCAAGAGGCCAGCAGGGCTGTATTCCTTCTGGAGGTTCTAGGGGAGAATCCCTTTTCTTGCCTTTTCCAGCTTCTAGAGGCTGCCTGTGTTCCTTAGCTCGTGGCCCCTTCTTCATCTTCAAAGCCAGCAGGATATCTCTCTGATTCTGACCCTCTGACCCTCCTGCCTCCCTCTTTCATTTATGAGGACCCTTGTGATTACACTGGGTCCCCTGGACAATTCAGGTTACTCTTCCTATCACATGCTCCTTAACTGAATCACATCTGCAAAGTCCCTCTTGCCATGTCAGGTCACATATTCACAGGTTCTGGGGATTAGAACATGGACATCTTTGGGGGGCCATTATTCTGCCCACCATATCCTCCATACCTCACAGGGGCATTGAAAGGATGAGGGGATGTGCACGTAGGCCCACAGCTGGCACATCCTTGTGAGTTTCTTTTCCTACCTGAGGGTCTGATTCTAAGGGGGAGCCTGCTCCCTGATGGGGGTCCCCTTGGGAAACACAGGTGGACCAGAAGGTGGCCCTGATCCAATTCCAGCCATCCTGTAGCAGGTGCTGTCAGTGCCTTCCCTCCTCCCCAACACTCTTCCCCAGAGGTCACCTGCAGTTTCAACAGGTGGTTCCTGCACACAATGATGGTGTCCAACCTAAAGCACAGGTGTCTCTCTGCCTGAGGTCTTTCTCTGGCTGCAGTAGTGGGCTCAGCCCCTAGTGGCCCAGGCTGGAAATGCTGGGGTTTCATCCCAGAAGTAACCCTTAACCAAGAAGTAATGGGAGTTGGTGGATGTATCAGTGTCCTGTAGCTACTGTAACGAATTACCACAAACTGGGTGGCTTAAAACAATGGAAATTTCTTCTCTCTCAGTTCTCGAGACCAGAAGTCTGAAATCAAGGTGTTGGCAGGGCCTTGCTCCCTCTCAAGGCTCTAGGGAAAAATCTCTTCTTGACTCTTCCAGCTTCTGGTGGCTCCTGGTGTTCCTTGGCCTGTGGCTACATCGCTCCCATCTCTGCCTCCTACGTCACATGGCCTTTTCTTTTTCCTCTCTGTGCATCTCTTATAAGGACACTTGTCCTTGGATTTAGGTCCCCCCAGGGTAATCTAGGATGATCTCATCTCAAGATCCTTAATTATATTGACAAAGACCCCTTTTTCAACTAAGGTCACATTCACAGGTTCTGGGGGTTAGGACATGGACGTATCTTTATGGGCCACCCTTCATCCTCTCTAGTGAATGAACACCTGGCTTCCTTGACCCTTGGGACACTTCTCAGGTGTGGTCTACACAGACTCCCAGAGAGTTCCAAGTGCGATTGAGCCTGGCCTGCTCCGTGACCAACCTGCTCGGTAATGTAGCCTTTACTGACTGCCTTCGCTCCCTCTCACTCCCCGACTCCTCCACCGTGCTTCCTCAGATCACCTCTCAAATAGACTCCTGCGCCCAAATCCTTGTCTCCAGATCTGCTTTTGGGGCAACCCAAATTAAGACATGTCCCTCCCTTCTAAGGCCCTAGCCAGCAGCTGGAAGTCACATCTCAGCTGACTCCCAGCTGTGGTTTGCCCTGGGCCACCTCGTGCTGCCTCGTTCCTGGTTATCTTTCTCTCAGGTGCTTCCTGGTCAGTCCTCTGGTCTCCCTGGCCTGTCCCCTCCCCCATCACATTGCCCTTGTGATTCCACAACCTCGTCTGTATCTCCTGGAGCCCCCGGCTGACGTGCAGCCTCAGCAGAGGGCAAGTAATTGCAAAGGTACCCGCTGCCTTAGATAGTGGAGAAAGCACTGCAGTCAGCATGTGGCTTAATTGAATTAAAGAAAAAAGGTCCTGCCGCTATCTCCACGGTAACTCATTGCCCTTGACGGGATGCAGATAGAGCTCATCACAGAAGCAAGAGTTGAGGCCAAGAGGGTTTCTGGGCTGCAGGCCTGGCTTTAGGGAGCTCCTGACCCAAACAGGGAAGACCCTGAGTGCTTGGGCCTCTGCCCAGAGCTCAGAGGCATAAACAGGTCCCGAGCCTAAGGGTGAAGAAATGAAGGTGTTTCAGGGATGAAGAGACAAAGGCTTCGGCCCTGGATGGAAACCATGACCCAGGAAGAAGGTCTGACTGAGACAATTCTGTGCTCAGGGCCAGCAGGTCAAGAGAGCTGGAAAAGACTAGCCAGAGGTGATGGAGAGGTCCTCTGCCAGGGAGGAGGAGGAGGTAACCACCGGATAGGGGAGCTGTGGGCAAGGCTGCAGTGGGCTGTGCATGTAAGTCACTCCTTCCTTCCTCAGGAGATGCTCTCAGGCCAACTGCCCTCCCTCCCTGCCAGCCTGCTGTTACCAGAGCTTCACAGAAGGCAGAGGCTCCACTGGTCATGCTCCAGCCTTGGGTCCTTGGAGTTCTGTGCTGTGTGGACTGGGTTTGGGCCCAGCTCGTCGCAGCAGAACATGGCGTTTCCTGTTTGGTGACTCTTCTCTGATGAGGGCTCCCCGAGGAATCCTGCAGGGAGGCAGAATTCAGGCATTCTTTGGTGTCAAAATGTAATAGCATCGAGATCCCACTTCTATCCCAACATAAGAGTGACCTTGACACTCCTGCCCATCAGAAGAGTGGGAGGAGCTGTGGGAGCTGTGGGGATGGTCTGTTGGGGACAGTGTGGGGGGGAGCTCCAGGGCTAGTGAGGTCCCAGGGGACAGCCACGTACCAGGCACATCTTTTACTTGGGAAATAAACTCACCAAAGACTGATCTTGTGTTTCCTGGTTGCTTAAGGTCCTTATGTCACAGAGTAAGGCAGAATAACTGGATTTTTGGTCTGCTAGGATAAAAGTTTTTCTCCTGTTAGTACTTTGACTATGTGAATTGACTCTCAATTATATGAGTGCTTGCATTCATACTTCCTAGGTTGTCTTCCAGTTGCCTCTGCAAGAAGCTCCCTCCTCTGTCACACCCCAGAAGGCTTGTGTTTCACTAAGACACTTTCTCTCCATATGGTTGGAGAGGTAAAAGGAGCTGGATTAAATACAATCTGGACCTGAGGCTGAGCAAGTTAAGAGCTATGGGCTTCAGTCAGGAGGTACTTGGGACTCATGAAAGGTCACTGAGCTGAGGGAGCACACAGTCTGAGCTATGCTTTGGTAAGTGAAAGAGGAGACATGTGTGCAAATATAACAGGATTTGATGTGGGGACAGAGACTTAATATATCCAAAGTCGAATGTTTGATCTAAAGGCCTTTATGTGTACTAGTCCCCCTGCCTTGAACATTTGTCTCAGCTTAAATATCACTTCTCAGAGAGTTCTTCCTTTATCCCCTTCTTGTCTAAATTTGTTCCCCTTGTTACACCCTCTCATAGCTTCCTCTAGTTTTCTTTGATAGCATTTACTGCAATTTTGAAAGTTTTAATTTGTCTTCCTAATCAGACCTTAAATTCTTTGGGGGCAGGATCCATGTTTTATTCATTTCTGTATGATGCCAAAGAAAAATTACACTGGACAGAGTTAAACAGGCAAGGAGGACTTTATTTAAGACTAATGCAATAGGGGAGAGAGATTTAACTCAATTCCACTGAAGCAAAAGGCAGGAGGGTTTTTAAGCTCTGGAGTGAGATAATGGAAAAATAGTGGAGGACATCTGTCTATGTGATTAGGCCATCTGTATTTGCTCATCGGTGCTTGTCAAAATTAGGCTCATACCTTCCCACAGAGACTGCGAGACAGGGGCACTATCTTTATTGATGATTACGTTTCTGAGGGATGGCCCCCAGGTCTTTGAGAAAGACATTTCTGGTTTGTAAAACTGGCGGGAAACTGGGAGAAGATTTAAGTCTCAAAGGGGCAGAGAAAGAATTTACAATTACAGTCATGTGTCACCCAACGATGGAGATGATATGTTTTGAGAAATGCATCATTAGGTGATTTTGTTGCTGTGTGAACATCATAGAGTGTACTTACACAAACCTAGATGGTATAGCCTACTCCACACCTGGGCTATATGATACTGATCTTATGGGATCACTGTTGTATATGAGGTCCCTCGTTGACTGAAACGTCATGCAGCACATGACTGTACAAATATTCTAAAGTAAATGCTCTGAGCAAAGGGGGTTCAGGGGCCTATAGTCAGCAAGAAACTGTCTAAAGTTTAATCAAGCTGAGAGGAATGTCTTAGTCAATGACTTCCCACCTATGCTACATTCCTCCCCTACAGGGCCTGGCAAAGTAGGTGTGTTTAATGTCAAATGAACATTTGTATGTCCATTTGGTTAGTCTCCATTTCCCTCTTAGACTAGGAGCTCCATAAGGGCAGGGGTCAGGCCTGTCTTGTTAATTAGTACAAACCCAGCACCATCTACTTGCTTCTAACAGGTGCTCAACAAGTGCTCATGGAAAGAATGAATGAATGGACTGATGGATGAAGAGACGGAAGCATCAAGGATGACCTCCAGCTTTTCAGCATGGGAGAAAGAAGGTAATGGGGCCAGTAGTGGCTGATATGTGGAAGTGACAGTGACGGGCTGAGGGCAGAGCAAACAGTCATTTGATCCTGGGCTGTCCCGCTGACTTCTCAGGGAGTAGGGGGCTCACAGTGCTGGTGTCTGAGAAGGAGATGACCAACAGAGTGCAGCTGGAGCCTGGGGAGGTGGTTGTGTGTGCAGGTTACACCTCTTACATGCCGTCTGTTTGATTTCTGACAAGTGACAGCGATCCTGGGGGAAGTGACAACGTATGCTCTTTTGAGTTTATTTAGAAGGCAGAGCTGCATGGAGGTGAGGACCCCCTTCCAGGCCACCCCGCAGGCAGATGGATGCTGGTGCATGTAATTACTTTCAGGGTCAAAGTAGCGCAATCAGCTCCTTTGTCAGCAGCGTTCATTGAATAGTTTTATTGAGCGCCAGAGGGTGATTTGTTCCAGCGCTGGAGTAATTGTCCAATCAACCGCAGGTCCTGGGGGAAGGTGGTTTGAAGGAAGCATTTGTGATTAAGACTAGATGGCTTCATTAGTTAACCCAACAAACATTCATTGAGCACCTACTGTGTGTTGTGTCCTGCGCCAGGCCTTCTAGGAGGTGGGGGTAAATTCTTGCTCTAAAGAACTTTTGGATGGTTAAAGAGGATAAACAGAATCACCCGTAATCTCATACTCATCCCAGGTGTCCCAGTGAGAGCCCTGAGGAGGAAAGGCTTCCTCCTGATAGAGAAGGCTTTGAAGTAGGGCCTGGGAAGATGATGGGTGGGAGTTGGGGTGGGGATAGAGTGTTGGGGTGGGGTTGGAGAGTTGGGGTGGGGATGGGAATTTAGGGTGGAGATGGGGAGTTGAGGTGGGAATGGGGAGCTGGGGTGGGGATGAGGAGTTGGAGTGGGGATGGGGAGTTGGGGTGGGGATGGGGAGTTGGGTTGGGGATGGAGAGTTGGCACTGATGGACATTCAGAGTCAGTGACAAAGACTCTCTCCTTGACCAAACTCTAGCCAGGCTCCTCTGAGCCTTCTTGGCTAGGCCTCCACCTCGACCTATAAAGACTTGAATAAACACTAACTTAGTTTCTAACAGCTCAAGGCCACATCTCTAGGATGGCCCCAACTTTCCTTGAGAAAACTCAAGGCTGCCACATGAATTGACTGTTTATTCTAGCCAACACCTGAAGATAGGTCCCCTGTCTCCCAGTCTCTGTGTGAGGGTAGGAGTCTAACTTCAATAAAGTCAGCAAAACCAGATGGGTTTCAGATGGACCAACCCCATCTTCCTGCTTTTTGCAAATTTTCCCTTCCCTGACTCTGCTCAAGCTCTGGCCATTCCACCCATCTCCTCCCTCATTCTCCCTTTAAAATGCCCAGTCACCTCTGCACAAATCAGAGTAGAGCTCAGTGCTTTCCCCACTGCCAGTGGTCAATCAATAAAACCTATTTTCATTGCTTTAACTAATGTGTGGCTGTGTTTATCTTTGACATCAGTTCTTCACGGAAAAATAAAAGCAGAAAACTGATCCATACAATTGTTCAAAAAGAGGCCTTTTAGGATTCAATCCAGCAGGAAGAATAGCTAGAGAAGGAGCTATAGAGAAAAGGGGGAGCCAGATCACACGGGGCCTTGAAGGCTCAAGCAAGGAGTTGGGGGTTTTATCTTAGATGCCACAGGAAGTGGAAGATTTTTAAACTGGGGGTCTTAGGTTCAGAGCAGTGCCTTACACAAAGTAACCATTCACTAAATGTTAATTGTTGCTATTATTATTTGCAGTTTAAAAGAACAAATCCTGTGGTTGTGCTATGGAGAGAGGATTGTGGAGAGCCAGGGTGGATATGGGATAACAGTTGGGATGCTACTGCAATGGTCCAGGCCAGAGATGGTGGTGGTCTTGCTTGGACAATGGTAACGGGGACAGAAAGAGGTGATTGATTCCAGGAGAGATTTGAGAAGTGAAATTGACAGGACTTGGTGAATGGCTGGAAGTAGTAGGGGGCAGGGGAGGGAAAGGGAAAAAGCTAGGATGATGTCCAGGTTTCTGGCTTTGGAGAATGAGTAGATGATGGAGCTGTTCCCAGGTGCAGGAGCAGGTATGTGTGGGGCAGATGGGGAGATCACTTTTTCAGATTGAATGAAAGAACAAGTGTGGATGTCCAGTGTGCTGTTGGGTGTATGGGGCTGGGGCTCTGGAAGCCCAACCTTCATGGAATGGGAGATATTTTCGTTCTCACATTACGCTTGGTTTGATCCTGAGGTTCAGGCACAGCACTGAGAACCTGGCACATGCATGACTTAGTTTGAGTTGTAGGGGAGGAAAAATTCTCCTCTATCCTCTTACGGTCTCAGTCTGGGCCTAAGAATTAAACTGATATAAGACAGATTAACAGGAGAAAATGATATACATTTTATTACATTTTTACATGTACATGGGGGCCTTCACAAGAGAACAAAGACCCGAAGAAGTGACCAGGGCAGAAAGCTTTTACACCTTTTAGACAAAGAAATGATAAATTTATGAAGAAATGACAATACAAAGGGGTTTGGGTTAGGGGCAGTAAATTGTGGGGAAATGACTAGGAGATATATGGGGGGAGGAACTAGTGGAAGACAAGGGTTATTTTAGTAAGTTTGTTTGTACAGACCCATTTCAGCATTGATTCCAAATTTCTGGTGATAAGGATGTTCTTTTCCTGGTACAGGGAGAGCATCTTTCTCGTGGGAAATTTTATGGCCTGTTTTTAGGTAGAAACGGGAGGTCAGAGAGCCCTTCTTACATCTGCAGTTTCTCAAGTGTCTTCAGCTCAAAAGACTCAATTTGCCAAAGTGGTATATTTTGGGGTGGCATGTCCTGAGCTCCTTCAGAGTTCTCCCAGACTCTGAAATGAGATTCAAGTGAAGGAATTTTCTTTGGGAAGTAGAGATCACACAAGTGGGCAAATGAGAGAGGGAAGGAAAGGAGCCAATGAAGTGTGTTACTGAGCCAGCAACCGTGCTGGTGGCCTGGAGTTTAATCCTGTGGGGAAACACATGCCTCAAGATGACCCCACAAAAGAGGCGAGGGAGCTGGGGTATTTATACACCAAATTCCCTAGGCATTGGTTGAGGTCAGTGCCTGGGAGTGTTCATTCCCTGACACATCCGGGCTGCTACGCACTGGCAGGGCAGCTTTCCACAGTCCCTGGAAGATTCTCAGGCACAGATACAGATATGACAGATGGAAGATGCTCGAGCACAATGAAATGTCCAAGGAGTATGAGCAGGACATGGACAGCATTGGCTACAAAGTCTAATAATGCAATCTGTATAACATGTAGATTTTAATCTCAAGCTATTTAGAAACTGTTCCTCTATTTAGTTGTATGTTATATCTCAGAGTTAACCGCAACCTTCAAACAAAATCTAGTTGAGAGTGGGACAAATTATGTTCATATTACAGGGAGTAGGATACAACTGTAACCAACCTGTAAGCTAATGATTCCTTATCTCACCACTTGGGGTTCACTAGTTTGTTAGAAAGGAACGTTTATTGAGCATCTGTTATGTACCAGGCCTCACACTGGGTACTTTACACATATTATCTCATGTAATCTTTAAAATAATACCCTATGAGATGGGTATAGTTAGGACTGTTTCGTAGTTGATGGAGGACTCAGTGATTTGCTCTTGTTGAAACAGTTTGTGATTGGCAGAGCCAAGTTTCAACCCATTTCCTTTCTTTACCCCTTTGCTGCCTCCTGGCAGGTAGAAATTACAAGAGCAGTCTTAGCTCAGGCATTTCGCTTACATTTGCATTCAATATTTATTGAAGTTCCCGGGTCCATCCAGTACTTACTGTCGGGGCTTAATAAGTTCTAAATAATAATGATTTTTCCCTGGATGAGTATAGATGCTTCTGTCAGCTGAGGCTGATTTCCACCTAATTTTCAGGGAATTTGTGCTGCACAATGATGAGCTAAATATTTATGCAGGGAGGATGTATGTACAAATCACATTTCCATAAGAAACACAAGGCAAATGAGAGTTCCCCACAAAAAAAGTTTATTGATGGATAAAGATGCTTTAGAGAACCAAACATTAGCCAGGATTAACCAGCATTATCCAAGAGTTAGCCATATTTAGGCAATTTTAGCATTTATGCCAGAGAAGTGTCTTTATTAAGAGTTGCCAAGGATTACTGGAGGAAAAATTGTTTCTGCTTCTCAGTGTTTAGGGAAAAAACTTGAGAATACGGAATAGCTTTCTCTGAATGACCACACCATCTTGCTGGATGACCATGGGCAAGTTTCTGCCTCTCTCTGAGCCTCAGTTTCTCCAGCTGCCATTAGATAGGATTGGATGTTCCTCAAGGCCCTGCCCACTCTGTCTTGTAATTCTGTGCACTACGACTGTGCCTCTCTGTCCTTTTATCTACACTGAAGAGCAAGCTATTGACCTTGGACCACCAGCCTTCCTATTGAGAGAAAGGAGTCAACATTTAGGCTACCTACTGTGTGCCAGGCACTCACAAGGTGTTTTATGTCAATCAACTCACCACTACTCACAGCAGTGAAAAAGGCATAGGTTTTACCTCCATTTTATAGTTAGAAACAAATAAGTTGCAAGTTAAGGAGTAACTGCTACTTTTGGGGCTGTGCTCCAGTCCTCCCCACCCACATCTGAGTAAATTGAACAAAAAGATTTTTAAAGGAGCTGTTTTCATTTTGAGTTGTCTACCAATGGATTCCCACGGGCAAAGAGCATGGGACTTGGAGTCGTTTAGGCCTGGGTTCGAATTCTGCCTCCCCAATGTACTAGCTGTATGCCTGGGAGAGTCACATCACCTCTTCTAGTCTTGTTTCCTCATCTGCACACACTTACCTTATGATCTCCACAGAACAGGGCTATTGTGTGGATTCTACAAGAAACCGCTCAGCTCTCTGGTCCCATTCTGAATAGTTGGTTGTTCTAGGCTTCCCTCCAAGGGTCATCTCAGATGGTCATGCTCACTGCCTCCCTGGAATAGGAAGCAGCTCTGGATGTGGCCCTTGCTTTCTTCCCATCCTTGCTCCCTTGAATTCTTTAGCCTCATCTCACTCAATCTCTAGCCCTGGCTGACTTCTGCCTATATACATGGCATATGGCTGGAGAAGCGAGTCCAAGCCCTAGCAATACCAGGTTCTACTTGTGTGATCTGGAGACACTTATCTGATTTCTCTGAGACTCTATTTCTCTTCTGTAAAATGGGTATGACTTTACAGACTTTGTTCAAGACTTTTGTAGTTGGTTAAACACCACGATGCTGAAATTAATTGCATGCTGAACTGTGTTCTGCCCTCACTCTAGGGAATGACCTCAGTTCTTCTGAATGAATTCTTTTGTGACCTTAACAGTTCCTGGGTCAAAGAGTCCCTCTGGCTTTCTTACAGAGGGATATCTGAACCAGCTAGTCCATTGCTGTCAAGATTCAGGTGCCTCGATTGAGCAAATGAGTGAGCAACCTCCCTCAAATGTTGTTTTAAGAAGACATTTCTACCTGGCTGAGACAGATGTTTATAGAGATGTGTCTCATTCAATGTTTTCAAAACCCTGTATCCAGGCACAACCTGCTGAGGTCACAGAACCAGAAGGTGGCTGCACTGGGATCCAGAGCTGGATCCACTTGTGTCCTTTCTGTTGTGCCCACTGATGCTCATAGGCCCAGCCTTTGCTTGGAATTCAGCATTACCATCACCAAAGGCCCACAGCCAGACGTTTAGTTTCACTTTCTTCTGAGATCGTAACATGGCTTTGAAAAGACATTTCAGGAAAAGTAGAGTGTTGTAAAATATTTAGAGGTATGGGTTCATTGGGGACTTCAGAAACACACACACACTCTGTTTCTTTTAAATAACAGCTTTATTGAGATTTAATTCGCATACAGTAAAATTCAACATGTAAAAGAATACAATCCAATGGTTTTTCATATGTTCACAGAGTTGTTGTGCAACCATCACCACTAACTAATTTTAGAACATTTTCATCACCTCACACAGAAATCCCTACCTGTTAGCAGTCATACATCCCTGGCAACCACTAATTTACTTTCTGTCTTTGTGAATCTGCCTTTTCTGGATACTTATAAATGGAACCATACAATATGTGGCTTTTTGTGACTGGCTTCTTTCACTTAGCATACTGTTTTCAGGGTTCATCCATGTTGTAGCACGTATTAGTATTTCATTCCTTTTATGGATGAATGATATTCCATTGTCTGGACACACCACATGTTGTTTATCCATTTATCAGTTGAGTTGATGAACGTTTGGGTTGTTTCCACTTTTTGGCTATTCTGAATACTGCTGCTATGAACATTCATGTACAAGTTTTTGTGCGGACATATATTTCAATTCTCTTGGGTATAGACCTAGGGGTAGAACTGCTGGATCATATGGTAACTCTATGTTTAACATTTGGAGGAAGTGCAAGACTATTTTCCAAAGTGGCTGCGCCATTTTACAATCATGCCTCCCGAAACTGTTTTGGTTTTTGTTGGTTGAAATGGATTTGCAGATGCTGAGAATTTATTTGAGCTTCAAGCTCAGTTTGGTCCAAAGTCAGAGGAACACTCAGACTGAGTTAAAGGATTGGATTTAGCATGGCCAGAAAAGACTTTCTATAATAGTCTATGATGTTGCACCTTAAATATCCTGTAATAAAATTCAAAATATAGTAAAGTCCTGGATTTGAGTTCTTGAGTAAGAACTGTTCCATGCACAGGAAGAAAAGTCTAGAATAGTGCCTATCTTGCTTTGAGTTCCGTTTGGTGAGATGCTAAGACAAGGATCTGAGTACAAGTCATTTCCTTGGGAGGTGATCCCAGGAAACACCTGTCAAGGAACAGCGGAAGAGAGACAAGGAAGGGAAGGAACCAATAAGGGGTGGGTTGTCAAGCAGGTTACCACTGTGGGCAGCCAGAGCTCAGTTCAGCTGTGGAACTCTGGGATCCAGTGTAGAACGTACCTTGGAGTTATCCCAGTTGAGAAACAAAGAAGCTGGTGCATTCATCCACCAATTCTCGGTCTGTCAATTGGTTGAGGGGTGCTTCTGGGGGCATGAACTCCTTGAGACTTCCAGTTTGCCCTGCTCACTGGCCCAGCCAGCACCCACAGCCACAGTGGGTGAGTTGCAAGGTTTGCTTTAGGCAGCCTTCCCTGTGTGGAGGTCCACGGGCAGGGAAGCAGCAGCATCAGCCAGGGGGCCAATCAAATTGGTACTTGAGTCACCCACCAGTGGCCATCTCCACCTACACTAAAAAGATTGGATCAAAATGTCACATAGGGCTGTCATTGTTGACTTAAAGGAGTCAAAAAAAGGAGAAATAAAATCTTTTCCTAAACCCCTTCCTGAGGTAGGAGGCACAAAGCTTCCAGAACATGGCAAATAGCTGAAACATATTTTTTAAAAAAAATTGATGTTAGAGACGTTTCTTTAAGAAAAGAATGGGGCAATTGAAAAGCACTTGCTGAAGTAATCAGAGTTGAGAGGCAGGAATAGAAATGGAAATCAGAATCCGCCTTGAGACAATTTAGTGGGATAATCAAAGGCTAGGAATTGTGCCAGTTCCCCACAGATCCAAACCGCTGGGTCCCACAGAGCCCTGAGCACATGTTTATCTCTAAGCCCAGCGGAAGAAGGGGGCCTGTGGAGCAGCAGTTTCCAAATGCCGCTGGAGACCAGCGTCACCTGGGGCACGTGGTAAAAATATGGGTCTGGGGTCTCGCCCCAGAATCTACAAGGGTGGGGCCCAGGAATCTGAATTTTAACAAGTACCCCAGGAGACTCTGAGTCAGATTTGGGGACCTCTGAGAGGAGACAGTAATATTGTAGATAACGTTCCAGACATTTTTGGAAAGTGACAGGAAAATGGACAACCCACTGTGCTCCTTCTCAGCCTTCCCTGCGGCCCTACTTAGATTTCACTGGCTCATGCTCTGTAACGAGCCTGGGCCTTTTATTCCTCTCCTGGCACAAGTATCCAGCAGGAATGTCTGTTGGATTTTCATCACTGAAACCTGGGACTCTCACGTGGTCCTCTCTGTAAGGCACTGCTGCAAACGAGCAAACAGGTAAACAGTCAGACAGAGGTTGGTCAGTTGAAGATACAAGAGGAGCTGCTTTAACTAGAATCTCTCTGAAAACAGGAAGGGCCATTAAATCTTCTCCTCACTCCCCATCGAACTTCTCTTGTGGGCTGAATTGTGTTCTCCTAAAATTCATATTGAAGTCCTGAGCCCCAGTTCCTCAGACTCGGACCTTATTTGGGGTAAGGTCTTGACAGAGGTAATCCAGCTAAAACAAGGTCTTTAGGGTGGGCCCTAACCAATATGACTGGTGTCCTTATAAAAAGGAGACATTTGGAGACAGACAAGCATGCAGGGAGAAAGTCACGTGAACGTAAGATAGCCATCTCCAAGTCTAGGAGAGGGGCCTGGAACAGATCCTTTCCTCACAGTCTCAGAAGGAACCAATCCTGCCACTGCCTCGATTTTGGACTTCCAGCCTCCAGAACTGTGAGATGATGAATATCTGTTGTTTGATCCACCAGTCTGTGGTACATTATTACAGCCGACTTAGCAAACTCATATAGTCAGCCTCCTCTCCAGTGGAGCCTACCTCCCAAATTTCACTCAGTCCATCTTTTCTCTCCATCGTCACAACCTTCATTGTAACCCAAACCTCCACCATCTCCCTGGACTCCTGCCATAGCTCCTAATTTGCCTTTCTGCTTTCACTCTGACCCCGTGCCTTTTTTCTCTGCCCAGTCACCAGTGTCATGTTTTATAAACACACACCTGTCATGTCTCTCCTCTGCTCTAAACTCTTCTGTGGCTCCCTATGACTTTCAGGATAAAGACCCAGATCCTCACTCACAAGTCCTTCTGTAGTTGGCTGTCCTTCAGCTTTGTTGCCTGCCACTTCTCTTCCTATGTTCCTTCACAATGGTCTTATTTCTCTTCCGAATTAATCTTTCTTCTGTATCAGTGATCTCTGCCAGGAATGGTCCTCTTTACCCCTGCCCTTCTCCTAGCCAATTCCCCTTCTTCGATGAGGCCTCAGTTAATGCAGTTCTAGGGGGTCACCAGGTGAGATTTGTTCTGTCGTAAGCTTTCTTAACATCCTGAACTCTTCTGTTGTAGCAGCTACACATTTGTAATAGTTTGTGTAATGATTTATTTAGTGTCTATCTAGAAATGTAAACCCCATGGAGGCAAGGATTCTTGTTTTGTTCATTCACTTCTGTCCCCCCAACCCCTGGAACAGAGCATGGCACATAGTAGGTGCTCAATCAATATTTGTTGTATGAAGGAGGGAATGGAACAGACTCTCCAGAAGGGCATGGACCAGGTCCGTCTGGTTCCTTCCTGTTTCTCCAGCACCCAGAGCAGTGCCTGGCTTAGGAGGAACTCTCTGTGAGTGTTGGGAGGAGTGAGGGGTGAAGAGGAAGGGGACGGGACGGGGTCACCAGCGGGACGGGACTGACTCTCATCAGCCGGAGCTTCCCCGGGTTGGGGTCCCCCTCAGGGAGCTCCTGGTTCCATGGGGACACCCTCCTGCCATCAGACCACTGTGACACAGTCTGGCATGACATCCAGAGGGCTACTTGAGAGAGTCAAAGGGAGGTCCTGGGTGGAATGGATGAGAGGGGATGAAATGGATGAGAGGGGATGGTTGAAGTGGATGATGGAGAGAGCTTAGGGGCAATTAGGGAGCTGAAGAGAAGGCTGCCAGGGGCGATATATTTTTTTTCCCCAGATTTTCCTCTGTCCTGCTGGCTTGAGGGTGATGTGAGGAGTTAGTGAGGAGGCAGGAGAAAGCTCACTGAAGTTCACTCCCCGCGTGTGAGCCCTTGAATAGCAGAACTCTTTGCTTCTTGGGCTGCATTCCCAGTGTTCACCATGGCCTATGTTGTGTTGGGGTTCCCCTGGCTTCCCCAAACTGTGGGCTAAAATATCGTGTGTCTATATGAGGCTTCCACTTTAGAACATAGGTTTCTTCTCTCCCAAAGAGTTCAGCGTTTCTAGTTTCTGGAAAGCTAGAATTTATTCCAGAGGGTCTTTGTCAGGCAGGCCCCGTTATTCAGAGAGCCTCCCGTGGCTTCTTCCCAGTGGCTGGCCTGGCTGAAGGAACCCTTCCTCTGAATCTCTCCATGTCTCATCTCCCTGCATTTCAGGGCCCTTCAGCACATTGTCAAGCTGTTTGGGTTTGGATCTCAAAGCAGTCAAGTGTGTTTTCAAGGGAGAGAGGGGAAAAAATCCCACCCACCCCAACAGAGCCTTCTTGGGAAACATCCAGAGGCAGGGCTCTGTCTCCAGATTGGAGCTGGAGCTGAGGAACAGTCTGGATGACATGCTGGTGAGAGACCACTGCTTCTCAGGGCTCCGGTTCCTCAAGGAAAGTTTCCTCTGGCATCATGGAACATCTGCCTGCTTCTGTGAACATCTTCAGCAACTTCTCCCTCCCTCCCCCAGCAACAGGGCTTGATTCAGGTGTCTTGGATTGAATTAGTAACTTCTAAAGCACAACATCAATAAAATAAAATTGGAGGGAAAGTGTAAATGAGAAGGTGGAAAGACTTACCATATTAAAATGTTCACTGTGGTATCACAGGCATGTGATGGGATAGTTTATTGAGATTACTTTATGCTTTGTTGATGCTGATACAGCAGAATCAGAGAGACTGAGTACAGTCTGTTTTGGCTTTTGGTGTGTTTCTTCCTGTCAGTCCTCTTTCCAAGGAGGTGTCTTCTTGCCTCCAGTGGAGTGAATGAGACTGTATCTCGGGTAAGCCTGCAAGGAAGGAAAAAATGCCCTCCTCGCCTTTGCTCCCAGGCTCCATCAGCAGTTCGCTACAGGCTCACAGTGATCCAAATCTGTCTGTGCCTCAGTTTCCTCATCTGTAGAATGGGGACAAAAATGGTACCTACCCACATGGGGCTGTTGGAGGATTGAGTGAGTTAAGACGTAAAGCACTTAAAGCAGTGTCTGACACATAGGAACCACTCAATAAATGTTAGGTATTGTTATCAGTTATTATCAACACACATGTGTAGAGTTGGGGGGAGAGAAATATTAAGCATGTGTATCAGTCAGGGTTCTCCAGAGAAACAGAACCATAGGATCTAAATCTACAATCTATATCTAGCAATATCTATACCTCTCTCTCTCTCTATGTAAATCTATCTATCTGTATCTATATATTTATATACATGAATTTATTTCGAGCAATTGGCTCAGGTGATTGTGGGGCTGGCAGGTCTGAGATCTGCAGGGCAGGCTGGGAGGCTGGAAACTCTCAGGCAGGAGCTGATGCTGTCGTGTTGAGGCAGAATTTCTTTTCCCTGAGGGAAACCTCAGTTTTGCTCTTCAGGCCCTTCGATTGATTGGATGAGACCCATTTGCATCCTGGAGGATAATCTCCTTTACTTAAAGTCGACTGATTGCAGATGTCAACCACATCTACAAAGTACCTCTACAGCAACACCTAGATTAGTGTTTGATTGAATAAACTGGGCACTACAGCCAGGCCAAGTTGACATATAAAGCTGGGCATCAGAGCATGACATCCCTAATCGAGCTAACTTGTCCCCATGCACGCAGGCTGCACTGATGGGCTGGGTCTGACACCTGGGAAGCTTCCTTCCTCCTCTCACACCTCTGCCTCTCCTCTTAGGTCGCCCCTCTCCTCCATTCCTGACCTCTGAGGTGGCTATCTCTTTCTTTCTTATTTCTCCCATGTGTAGGGGAATTGGGGGGCTGTCTTTTGGGTTCTTGGGGTGGCAGAGGGGAGGAATGCCAAACAGAGGGTCTGGATGCATGAAGGCAGCTTGCTTCTCCTTTCTTCCTGTTGACCCTACTAAAGAGAAAGAAAACTTCAGAAAGAAAACCGCTGCCGGGATGAATCCCATGCCAGTACTCACATGCGTATTGGAAACTTTAAGGTGAAAGTGTGCCTGTCTCCTTCCCAGTCTTGAATTACAGTAACCAGCCCCCTTTCCTTGTTTCTTATTCTGTCTAATTCTTTTCCTTGATCACAATAAATGGGGGAGGGAGGGGCTGCCTTGTCGCGATGACTGGTGACCGTCACCCAGCTGAGAGTTCTGTTGAAAGATGAGATGGTGACATGTACTTCTCAATCAGTTATAAATTGTGTCTCCCACCCCCACTGCTCCACAGGCTTGTGACTGTTTAGCAGCAAACTCCTTATTACACAAGCTTGTCACAGTCTCCCCCAGTTGTAAAATTTTATTTTAAAACAGTGTATGCTGGGGGCCGGCCCAGTGGCGCAGCAGTTAAGTTCGCGCTTGGCAGCCCGGGGTTCGCGGGTTCGGATCCTGGGCACCAGCCGTCTCACTGCCTGTTAGCCATGCCGTGGCGGTGTCCCATATAAAGTAGAGGAAGATGGGCACTGATGTTAGCCCAGGGCCAGTCTGCCTCAGCAAAAAGAGGAGGATTGGCAACCGATGTTAGCTCAGGGCTGGTCTTCCTCACCAAAAAAAAAAACCCCCAAAACAAAAAACCAGTGTATGCTACAAAATATTTGCAGATAAAATTATATACTGTTTGGGATTTGCTTCAAAATAATGCAGGAGGGGGAAGTGGGTAGGGTATAGTTGAAACCAGATTGGCCATAAATTGATAGTTTCTGAAGCTGGGTGGTGGGTGCATGGGGCCCTTTAGTTCTGTGTACTATTGAATACGTTTATAATTTTCCATAATGAAAAATTTAAAGAGAAAAAAACCCATATTATGAAGTCTTTAAGTATGTTTTCAAATAGTGTTCCTCAAGAATATACTCAAAGTTCCACAGATGTTTGATTAAAATGCCAGTTTTTAATATATTCTTAACCTTTTAAGACACGAGACAACAGGATGTGGTAGTATAGAGCTGGGATCAACAAACTCTGCAAAGGACCAGATAGTAAACATTTGTGGCTTTGTGGGCCATATACTGCAAAAGCAGCCATTGGCAAAATGTAAATGAAGGTGCATAGCTATGTTCCAATAAAACTTTATTTATGAACACTGAAATTTGAATTTCATATAATTTTCACATGTCAGTAAATAAGCTTTCTTCTTTTGATTAAAAAAATCATTTTAAAATATGAAAATCATTCTAAGCTTGCGGGCCTTATGAAAACAAATGATAGGCTGGGTTTGGCTTGTGTGCCATAGTTTGCAGACCTTGTTATAGACCATAGTTTAATAAACTGGAGATGACCAACAAGGCAATTTGACCTAACAGGGCTGATTTGTTTCCCTAAACAACATAGGGAATAAGAATTCTCCTATCATCATCGTGCATGTTAAAAAAAACAAAACACCCAAGCCAACTACAGAGAATGTTGATTGAAAAAGAATCAATAACTGAGATGTGACAAAAGAAGTGAAAGTCCCTTTCCTCATTGCCCATCCCCGTGGCCCACTACCCAGAGGTAACAACTAGGGTCCCAGCCCTTAGGGATCCCGAGACACACGTCTCTATCCCTCTACCTCCTCCCTACAAGGTCGGACATACATCAGTGCTGCTTCAAGGACCAAGCAAGGGAAAAAGATGCGCTGACCACTTCCCCACATATAAAAAATTATACGCTTTACATTGGGAGGATCAGCCTGCCCACTGGCAGGTGAATTCTTGCTCTTAATTGATAACCAAGTAGGAAGGGAATGGTTATATGTCTAAACTGACATGTGTCAATGTTGCTCTAAAAAATACATGGTTCATGATACCTGTGATCAGGATCCCAGTAGGGAATCTTGGGCAAACCTCTCTTCCTGCCTCAACTTCCCCGGTCTCTCTGGCTCCATCTGGATCCCCAGCCACAGGGAGCTAAGTTATCTGGTCGATTGTGGGTCTGATGTCTCTCATGTTTTGTCTTGTTTTTTCCCTCTTTGTTTTTCCTTTTGATTTTCTGAGAGTGGACACTAATTTGACTCTCAGCTTCCTTTCTATTTTTTCCTTAGGGGATCAAACCAGGCTATTTTAGTTCGTGAGATGGTGAAACACATCGAAAGTAGCGAGAAAAAAAGAAGTGTGAGCGAGAACACGCCTGCTGCTTCCGCTGGGATCCTTGCTGACTGTTCCTGAGTTTTCCATGGAAAGCACTTAGATACTCTGAACAAAAGCTAAGTGGTGTGTGTGCTGCATTTTTCTTTTAGAACCAGGAGGGAGGAACCTCAGGGATTAGCTGGTCCAAACCCATCTTTTTATAGATGGGGAAGCCGAGGCTCGTAGACATGGAAGTCAGGAAATAGGGGAGTGGGGCATGGGTGAGACAGAGATATGTTTTGGGGACAGGAGGCCTGGAGTCTGGGATGGATGGGAAGAGATGCTGCAGGGTGCATGGTGGATGAGAGATGAGGGGGAGGGGGCAAGGCCGAGACAGTCCTTGAATGCCCAGCTTGAGACTTGGCTTCCCTTTGGGGGTTAAAAGGCTACGGGAAGGTTTAGGGAGGGGGTGCTGGGTTCCGTTATGCTTCAGAAAGATGTTTCTGTGGAGAATGTGTGATATGAGGCTGGAGGCTGGGAGACAGCAGGGGTTGGGGGAGGTGAGGAAGGATGGACAGCAGATGTGGACGTTTGGTGGTGAGTGGAAGGAGTGAGAGGAGATAGTGTCTTAGGAGAGAGGCAGAGTCAAGGCAGGGGGCTTTTGTCCAGATGGGGAGATCAGCACATCTGAAGGGGGGCACAAAGGAATCTGTGGAGGTGGAGACACTGAAGGTAGGAGAGAGTCACCCTGATGGAGCAAGACCTTGGAGGTGGTGACCCAGAGCCAGGTGAGGGAGAAGGGGAGGACTGAGGTGGCAGGGAGTGGCTTTGACAGCTGGGGACCCAGCCTACAGTGTGAGCCCAGCCACAAAGGCTGACCTGTGACTCCCTCTTCACGGTTGAGGTTCTCATGTCAGAGGCCCCGACCATGGAGACATTGGCCACTGAGAGGACAAGTCAGATGGGTGAGCTCTGGACCCCAGGGTTTCCAGGGTCCCTCCACCAACTCACATTCCTTACTCTCAGAAGGAAGTATAATCAAGGTGGTGCTGGCTACTGTTTAATGATGGTGGACATGAGAATGTGCAAAACATAATGACCAAAATGCAAAACCACCCACTGGATGTCTGGAAGCATCCTCCCAGTGTCCCTGCATTTATTCCAACTTCTTTGGCCAGGTTCCTTACATGATATCAAGTGCCGCTCCAGTCATATTTATTTCAGACCCTCTCCAATTTCTGACAATTAGTTTCTTGCCCATTAAGCTGGACTGGAGCAGGAATACCTTAATGTGCTTATTTATATCTCATTGGTTACATAAGTTCCCTCGTAAGTAAGTTCTATGGTCCCCAAAAGTGTCAGTGTGAAAGCTTAAATGGACTCATCAATTTCTCAGCCCATCTTCCTGGAAGGTCAGCTTTGAAGCAAATTGCATCTTTGTCACCACCAATCTCACAGCCCTGCCACCACTGTTGTCTCCTCTTTGAGCATGTGGACCTTGGAATCATAGAGTTACAGTATTCGAATCAATTTGAGAGAGGAGGGATGGACAGTGGAGGGAGGGCCTACCTGCCTGAGAGGGAGACTGGATGACTGAGTGGAGGGTCACCAGAACCTGGTCCCTTCGGAGAGCTGGAGCCTGTGGCCAAGCGGCTGAGACATGGATGAAGAAGGGGCAGATGTGTGCTAGTCACGGGAGGATTTTAAGCAGGGAGATAGCACCATCAGGCTTCACCTGAGGAAGACCATTTCGGCTGCGTGGTGGAGGGTGTGTGCAGAGAGGAGAGGCAGGCAATGGTCCCATTGAGTGTGACCAACTCCCACACCCCACCAGAGCGAGCTAAGACCAGCTGCATGATTTCAAAGCCCAGTGCAAAGCAAAAACAAGCATCTTATTCAAAATTTAAGTTCAAGGGAATATTATTCAGCGATATAAAGGAATGAAGTACTGATCCATACTACAACATGAATGAACTTCAAAAACATTATGCTAAGTGAAAGAAGCCAGGCATTAAAGGTTACCTATTGTATGATTCCATTTATACAAAATATCCAGAATAGGTAAATCCATAGAGACTGAAAGAAAGTAGATTAGTGGTTGCCAAGGGCTGAGGTCAGGGAGGAGGGGGAAATGACTGCTTATTGGGCATGGGGTTTCCTTTCGGGATGATGAAGCAGTTTTGGAACTAGATGGAGGAGGTGGTTACACAAGATCGTGAATGCATGAAATGCCACCAAATGGTACACTTTAAAAAAGGTAAGTTTTATGTGATGTGAGTTTTAGCTCAGTAAAAAAAACCATATTCGCAGGTGCTGGGGTTTAGGATGTGGACATGATTTGGGGGCAGGGAGAGCATTTTTCTGCCCACCACACCCTTCTAGAATGACGTTGAATTCCTGACCCAACAGATGCAGAGCCAAATTCTTCCTAAAAGCTTAGTTTCTTGACAGGGTGTAGAAGTTCTTTTACACTTTTTAGATAAACTATCCTTCTGCTATTGTGTGTGTGTTTATGAAGATCCATTGATTTATAGTAGCAGCTGCTATAAACATAAAGTAGCTTGGACGTTTTGGATGGATGTCATGAATTCCATGCCAGAATTATGTGTCATTAGCTACTTTCCTTGCAATTCATCTAGTCTGGAAAGAGAGGCTGGGAAGTATTATAGAGACTAAACAACCACAAGGGCAGGCTTTGAGCTAAATTATTTAGTCCAACTCTCTTATTTGATACATGACAGAATTTAAGAATTGCAGGAAAGCTTCACCCTGATGATCTTCCAGCTTTGAAATACTTTGAGTGAAGGGAGCTCACTACCTGTCATAGCAGATTACCCCAAGGTTGAATATTTCAATGCCTAGAATGTTTTTAATTTCCTACAGTTGAAACATGCCTTTCTTTGGTTTATACCCACAGGTCCTGGCTGTGTCCTCTGGGGCACACTGGTTACCCTTCTTCAGGGAGGTCAAATGAGAGATCCTGTACCTTCTTCTTAAAGGTAAATGTCTTCTGTTATCTTGCAAGTTTCTTTATAGCCAGTCCATCCTCCCTAGGCACAACGAATGTATTCACTTCCCTGTTAAAACCTGGTGACCAGATCTCCTTCCCTCCATCCGAGTGCCCCCTCCTCTTTTGCTCTACCCAGTCTCCTTCTCAGAGTGCTGCCCTCTCCTTCTCTTGGCCATCTCACACAGAAGTCCTTCTTCTGATTCTTTACTCTTATGGTAGGGCTTGTTGATCTCTTAGGAAAATAAAGCTCTACCCTAGAGGCACACGGAGCTTGCTGACCCCCTCTGAAAGGGAATGGGTCATTATGGGCTGATTTGTGTCTCCCCCCAAATTTGTATGTTGAAGTCCTAACCCCCAGTACCTCAGAATGTGACTATATTTTGATGTAGGGCCTTTAAAAAGGTAATTAAGATAAAATGAGGACACATGGGTGGGTCCTAATCCTATATGACTGGTGTCCTTATAAGAAGAGATTAGGACACAGGTATGCACACACGTGAAGTAAAGACCATGTGAGGACACAGGGAGAAGACCATCTACAAGCCAAGGAGGGAAATCAGTCAGAAGAAATCAACTCTGCTGACACCTTGATCTTGGACTTCTAGCCTCCAGAATTGTGAGAAAATAAATTTCTGCTGTTGAAGTCCCCCCGGTCTGTGGCAGCCCTAGTGAACTAATGTAGGGTCCTAGTCATCACAACCTCCCCAGTTGGCCTCTCCCCCTTCTCTCCTTTCCAGAGAAGTCACTCCCTATGCAATCCCCACCTCCTGCTAGACAAGGATAGAGAAGGTGACTTCTGGCTGAACCATAAAAAGTCAAAAACCAAAAACATGATTTACGTTCCCAGCAGGCTGCCCATGGGATAACTCATGGCTGAGCTCTGGCAGTGTCCCTTGCTTCTCCAGGACATTGAATCCTGATTTTAATGGCTTGTTTATGGACTCTGTCGATATCTACCCCCGCCCCCCTTGGATTGTGGGATTATTGCCCCTGGGTGCCCAAAGTGCCTGCTCTGACTTGTTTTCTAGTTTCTAGTGGAAAGTGGATTTAAAGGCTACCAGCAGGGACATTCTGGCAAACAACGTGGATTTGGCCATGCACTAAGAACACTTACAGATGCTTGGGGTCCAGTAGATGAGGTGATGGTTCCCAGACATCACTCCTTGCCACACTGGACAGTGGCCTGAAGGTCTGGATGGTGCCTGATCTCCAGAATGCATCTGGAAGAGGGTAGCCAAGGTGGATTTTCAAGCCTTCAAAGCTTGAAGTTCCCACCCTAGCAGAGTAGCCACATAGGGTCTCACGAGCCTTCATGGGGATCATTTCTGTGGGGTGCAGGGTTCTCTGGATGCCTGAGCTACATTAAAAGCAGAGCAAAGCTCATCTCTCTCTATGGGTTCAGCCTAGATGGCGTCTCAAGCCAGGAATTGATTATAGAAGTTGAGAAAGGCCAGTGCGGAAAGCAAACACAGCCCTCTGATTGGCTGAGCTAGGGCACTGGGAGCAAACAAGACAGAAGGACGGGAGGTAGGGGTCTAGAAGTGAGGATCCCTGGATGGACCCTTACCACCGACAGCTAGCTGCCTTCTGTGTTCAGTGCTATAGGCCAACACTAGTTGTCTTGGTTATGGAGCCTGTTTTCTTACAGGAACAAGGGGTAGATGTAGTGTCTGTTTGTGTCAAATGTGGGAGATATGAAGGAAAGCGAGGGCTTCAAACAGCTGGGTGTGGGGATTTTTGACCTAGCTGAGGCAGGGTGATTTATAAGGGGTGGGTCAGGAATGTGCAAGTAATGGAGTGTCTCTATCATTTGCCCCTCTTAGGCTGAAGCTCAGCTCTGAGCCCACTTTGGGCATCATCGAGCACTAATAAGTTGGGTTCTGAGAATCTGGAATTTCTGAGCTGAGATCCTACGCATGTTGAGGCTCCCTGAGGTGATGTTGCTGACCAGATTTGTTTTGTGGCTGCTGATCATGTGACCCCTGGGGAGCATCCTGTGGGGTAAGGCCTAAAACTAAGGCACAATTTGATGTGCAGCCTTGATATCTGGTGAAACTGAGTGGCCTGGTATGGCCTAACTCCCCTCCCCACTCTGCTCCTGCAGCTAAGGTCCTTTGTCAGACAACCCTCCTCATCAAGGGGGCTGGGTGCAGTTCTTGCTTATCCCTGAGAAGCAGGTTTCAGTTCCCTGCCAGATCCTGGCATTATTCAAACAATCCTCTCGCAGGAACCAGGGGTCACCCCACCCTCTTGATACTACACGGCCTGCCTCCCACAGCCCCTCGTTGTTCACTCTGTTCTGGAGTAGTGTCTATGTGGCCTTGTGTGATGGGCAGTTTCTTCCTCGCCTGGGCTGTGAGTGTATGTGATCAACAAACTGCTGTTGACTGTATCTATCCAGGGTCAGTGTTGTGCATTAGGCCATCCCCACAACCCTAGGGCAGGAGTCCCTCTCTTACCAATGAGGTGAATAGGAGGTGGTTAAAACAGACTCTCTCTCCAGCCATGCCTGACAGCTGTCACATTAGGCTCTCTGGAGAGTGGAACTGCTGACTCCATTTAATTCAATTAGACCTTTGAGTTGCTCAGACCAAATTCCCCTGGGTAGTAGGGCACCATTCAGGACCAAGCCTGGGTACCTTCATGCTGTCACCTCTGAGATGATACTCTGCTCCTTCCTTTGATTCGGGGTACCAGGCTCAGCACCCTATGAGCTCTGCCAGCAATCCACAAGTCCTCCTCTTCTTTTTTCCTTGGAGGAGCTGATAAAATAAGACCCACAATGGCTGTCTTGGTGTGCCCAGCATTCTCCTAGTTCAGATGCTTCCTTTCTAGATGAATGAATGAATTAATTAATGAGCAAGAGGGAGAATTGACTCTATGTAATAAGGGAATTTGGCTTAATGTTCCCTGGGGGTGTGTGTTAGTTAAGATAAAAGGCACAGCTGCTATAACAAAAGACCCCAAATAACATGCTTAAAGAACAAAGGAGTTGTTTGTCTCCCATACAATAGTCAGAGGTGACATTCTAGGTCAGCAGGTAGCTCTGCTCCACACAATTATTCAGGATCTCAGGCTGATGCTGCCTCTGCCATCTTCATGTGGCTTATGAGGTCACTTTGGTTATCTCTGCTCAGCCATAGGAGGAGACAAAATTTGCAAAGCCAGGGCCATCAGGGCCATAAATTCTTTGTAAACAAGTGAGACAGAAATGGCATATGTTATATTCACTCATACTCCATCACTAGAATGGGCACATGGCCATCCCTAGCCTCCAGGGAAGCTGGGGAATGCAGTCCTTAGCCATATGGCCATGTCCCAATCACAACAACTATGGGACAAAGGGAGAATGGACTTGGGTGGACAGCTAGTGGTCTCCCCCACAAGGAGCAACTTGATGTAGATGAAGGGACACAGGACTGGGAGTCAGGAGATATTGGTTCAAGTCCTGGCTTCTCACCTTGCACTCTTGGGCAAACACTTTTCCACTCTGAGCTTTACCTTCTCCATCTGCATAATCAAGACCACAGCTTGTTTACTTCACTGAGTTATCCTGAGGATCAAAATGACATGACATGTAAACTCTAAATTGCTGGCATGTGTAAGGTATGGTGATGGTCTTGGTGCATTCTGGCCCTAACATTCTGTGCCCTAAGAACAGGGGGCTCCTGCCTTGATATCTGGTTGCCTGAAATGCTCATCTTCACAAAATTGGCTGTTTACTAGGAACCAGACAATCACTGGTTTTTCAATCACTGGGGATTGAAGGTAACCTCAAGTGCTCAGGGCTCTGCAGCCAGCAGATCTCTCTGGGAGTGCCTGTGTCCACTTACAGCTTTAGGAATTCCTTTCCTCTTCTGGTGAGAAAATGGAAAGGACTCAGAAAGTAAGATTTATTTATGTAGTGGAGGAAAAGAGGAGTTGGACAGGCAAGCGTTAGAGCTGGGGTTTTCAACCTTGGGTCCACGGACCTTTGGAGGGATCTATATCTGGGCACTGGGTTGTGAACTCCTTGGAAGTGCAATGCAAAACTTTGAGTATGGTGCACATGGCTTTTTTCTTTCCCCTTCAGGGGAAGAATTCCATAAAGTTACCCAAATCTCCAAGGGGTCCTTGATGCAGGAAGGCTAAGATGCTTGTGAATGATAGACAATCTCAATCCACGCCCTATAAAAAGGACAATGACCAACTGGTATATGTTTAGAGAAGGCAACTCAGAAGCTGAGGGACAAGGAGCAGGTTTTATGAGAGGACATGTAGAGAGAAATTGGGCTGTTCAGTTTGGAGGTGAGAGACTGGGGCAGAGGGGTATGACCCAAATGTGGTCATGGATTTCAGTGCTATTGGTGCTCTGCCCACGTTCCCAACACTCGATGCTCTTGAGTATGCTGATGGCTTCCTATGGCAAGTTCCTGCAACTCTGCCTAAAGATTTTCTCTGGCTGCAGAAGCTCGCTGGTGCATGGGGCAGGTTGAAATGCTGGGAAATTTACACCGCTGGGAGCAATACTCAACCAATGCTGCGTGGAATTTGGTGGGTAGAACCCCAGCTTCCTCATCCCCTGGGTGGGATAACCCAAAGTTATGTTCTATACCAGCATGAACAATAGAAATATAATGTGAGCCATCAATGTGAGCCACATATGACTTAAATTAAGGTAAAAAGAAACAGGTGAAATCAATTTTGAAAAGATATTTTAACCCAATATATCAAAAATGTTGTCATTTCAATACATAATCAGTATAAAAATCCTCAATGAGAAATTTTACTTTTTTTTAATACAAAGTTTTCAAAATCTGTTGTGTATTTTACACTTACTCTACATTTCAACGTGGACTAGCCACAGTTCAAGTCCTCAGTAGCCCCACATGGCTAGGGGCTGTCATATTTGTCAGCACAGTTCTATAACATCTCCCTGAGGTTCCTCAGAGGGATTAAGCTACAATTGCCCATATTAGTAACATGCTACTAGTAACATTAATGCCCCCAAATTAGCCTCCTTCCTTTCCCTGTCTCAGTTCCCCAACTTGGGGTTCCTAAAAGCACCTCTAAAATCAGGTCTGCTTTTGGGGATCCCTTCTTAAGACAAGCAGTCATAAGACCAAGGGTGCTCCAGGGCGTAGCACTAGGATCCAGGGGTGAAGGTATTCAAGAGTTCTTGAAGCAGTATCAGAGCTATTCATTCATTCATTCATTCATTCATTCAATCAAAAATATGCATTGAGCTCTTGTCTTGTGCCATGCACTGCTGGCCACTGTCCAAAAGGGAACAGGTATGGAGCTCATCCAAGAGCCCATCACAAGAGGGGTCCAGGAAGGTGCAGACTGATTCTCAGTGGGGCAGCTCCACAGGACTTCATGAATCAGACTAGGATTTTGATCACGTGCTGTCTGGCGTCCTTTCCAGCCTGTAGATGCTGCCTTCCATGATTCATCTGTGCTTCTGTGAAGCTTCTCACGTTGTTAATTGCCTATCTCCCATGGCACGTCACTCCCTAAAGCTGCAAATCAAGGTTTTTGTGACATTTCTTCTCCAGTGACTTGTGATTAGGTTGTTGTTCCTAAAAAAGGTCCGTCCCTCATCATCTTTGCAATTTCCCTTTGATTTTCTTGTTTGGCAAATTGCAGTTCTCCAGATAAAGACTGGTTTGGAGTCTACTCACTTTTCCCCTTCATTACTCAGCCAGAAAACACACCTAAGACTCCTTTTGCTGGAAGGGACTTCAGAGACCATCTGGTTCAACGCCTTTATTTCAGAAATGGGGAAACTGAGAGCTGGAAAGGGGAAATTAGTAGCCCAAAGATACATGATAAAACAATGGCGCAGCTGAGATGGAAAGGAAGTGCTTGGGGTCTCTGTAATCTCTTTCCCCAGCTCTTTGCCTCAGTTTCTCTTAGCTCCAACCCATGGGGATGGCTTAACCTAGGCAAAAGCTATAGTCTGTGCACATCACTGGCTGGGAGGTGGAACATGCCCCAGGAAAGAAATGGTTTTTCTCATGATGGGGGAGAATGTTTTTAGTCTTGACTTGCTCTGAGGCTTTTGGGGGTGGTCACACAGTGGTTAGGGCTTAAATCAAGATTCTACCTCCTCCTTTGATGGCTGTGGACCTCTAAATGGGTCTCCTGGCCTCTTTGAGCATCAATTTCTACTGCTGCAAAGTGGGAATGATGGCCACAATAACTGTTACCGTGGTTTTCTCTGGTGATAAAGGACAAGTAAATCCTCATCTCAGCCTACAAGGTTTGGCCCCTGCTGAATTCAAAGATGCTCTCACACTAGATTGCCCTTGGTCTCAGTACTTGAGCCTCTTGGACTTTTTCTCAGTCCCTCAAACATGCTGGAATTTTCCTGTCACTGGGCTTTTGTCTGTACTCTTTCCTTTGCCAACAATGCCTTTTGTACCACCTTCTCTTTAACTGCTCATCTGCTGAATGCCTGCTCATCCTTCAGATGTTATCTCAGGAATGACCTCCTCGGAGAAGTCCTCTTGGGCCCCCCGATGAGTCCAGCCTCCCTATTACATCCCCAGGCACCTCTCTTTCAGTTCATCTGTCTCTGTCTCGTGGGTGTGATTGATTTTTGTCTGCCTCACGTATTAGACTACGAACTCTTGTGAGGATAGACTCACCATGATATTCTCGGCGCTAAGCACAGGGCCTAGCAGATAGAAGCTGCACAATAAATATTTTACTGAGGATTGAATGTTGAGACATAATTATTCTTCTAATCCTTATAGTCATCTAGTAAGGGAAGTCTTACATTATTATTATTATATCTTGTGGCAGAGACACTAGTGCTCACCAAATATTCCATCTGTTTTCTTATATTTCTTGGCTTCCTTGGAGTTAGGCAGGGCCAGGTGACTGCTTCTGGCCAATAAAATATGAGTGAGAGTCCTGTGTGTCACTTCTGAGATAGTGGAAAGTCCGTTCTAATTTAGTTCTTCCCTCACCATGTGACTACAGAGGCCTATGTTCCAGATAGTGCAGCTCCAAGATGGTGATGACTGTGTAGAGCAGAGCCCCTCACAGGCTCACTTTAGATATTTATTGTGAGCAAGAAATACATTTTTGTGGTGTGAAGGCCTCAATTTTGAGCTTGTTTGTTATGTAACTTAGTTTATCCTGATAGCTTAGTTTATCCCAATACAGTCCCATTTTGTGGGTAAGAAAACTGAGCCCCAGAGAGGGTAAGAGACATGCTCAAAGTCACATGGAGCTATGGTCAGAGCTGGCATTCTGCTCCTGTTGGTCTCATGAGGTTGTGAGGACATAGGTCCAAGTCCATTGAAAACTATAAACTGTAAAAGATGAGATTTCTAAGGTGTTTTCTCAAAGTTCCTGTAGGAGTTCTGTGCCCCACATTAGGAGGTGGAAGTAAGGATGCAGAGATGCCACCATGGGCCTGGTGGTCTGGAGGACTTTGTACTACCTTTCAAATCTGAAGTTTTTGCCTCATAGAGACCAGTGGATGGAATTTGGTGGCTACGGCTATTTAGGTTGAATATTGACCTGTTTTTTCCTCCCTCATGGGGTTCTTTTGTCCTAAATGCCACAGAATCTGAGTTTTTTGGGTCAGTTAGTCCAACTCTTTACTGGCCATTATGTCCTCTGGACCACACACACTAGGGCAGTGGTCACCCAGTCTATGTGGGAACATATTCGGCATTTCCCAACCACATTGGGGGTGAGTCAGACTGCCTAAACTAGACCTTACATTTCCAGCCCTCTCTCTCTCTCTTTCCCTAACCCAGCCTCATGCCCAGTTCTCAGATCAGAGATGCCAGTCCAACCAAAAGCTTCTCAAAAGAAGTGAAGTGTATTCTAGGCAAAGGAAATAGCTTTAGCAAAGGCATGGAGATACTAGAGAACTTGGTGTAGCAGGGACGATTATAAATGAGTATTTTTAACATTCTCCTGATTCTACAGGGAAGAATTCTGGCCTGTGTGGTCAGCTCCTGCGTTCATCTTCATTGTACAGAATCCAGTTAAAGTATGAAATGGGGAGAAAGCATTAAAATCATCAGAAGGTTAAGTTATCTACTCAATGAAGAATTGGGAATGTAGGGAGGGGATGAGAAGTAGAAGAGCCTCATAGTTTGGAGGTTGAGAGTGAATGAAGGAGAGAGAGAGAGTTTTGGGGCAAATACTATGTGTGGGACATTGAAAGCAGCAGTGATGGGGAGGTTTTTAAGATTGTATATCAAGAAGGTATTTCTCTCTGAGATTCTTTGAGAGATTGAGTGAATATTTGAAGTACTTTAAATTACTTTTTGGTTGCTGGACTGTTTATTTCAATATAACACTGTGATGAGACTGGACCACATGGTCCACATCCATACTTGGGTTACATGATGTTTGGGATTGGACTTGTGAGCTCTCAGTGTCAGGATGACTGGGAGTAATCAGGGTAGAGAATTTCAATACGTGAGGGTATAGAGGACAGTAAGAGTCTTCAGAGGAGTGCTAGAGCTATTCACATTCCCTAGGCCACCCAAGTCCTGCTGCTGTATTCTTCACCCACTGAGTGTGTGGGGGAGTAATAGTAATAATATTTGCTCACATTTACCATCACTTACCATATGTCTGGAAGATTTCTAAGAGCTTTACCTATATTATCTCAGTAATCTTCACAACTACCCAATGAAGCAGGTATTCTTTTCATCATCCTCATTTTATAGAGGAAGGAATTGAGGCATGGAGAGGTTAAGTGATCTGCCCAAGGTCCAAGAGGAGTAACTCTTGGAATTGGTGGAGCCTGTATTTGAATCCAGGCAGTCTGACTCTTAATAACTATCATAAGGATCAAAGCAATTGTTTTCAAAGGAAGAAATGGCTTATGGAAATCTCTGCAAGATGTTTCTTATTCCCTTTCTCTTTCTTCCTCTCCTCTCCCCTCTCTCTTTCATGAGGAACTTACCGTAGCATTATGTGAATTTATTGGATTTATAATATGGTGCACAGAGGCAGCAGTTTTAGTTAAAGAAAATTGGTTTCCTTTTCAAAATGTCATGTTTCTCATTTTCTCTCAGAATCTTGGGCTTTTTTCAAACTCCCCTCAGCTTCTAAGTCATTCAGAAGCATGCTTCACAATTAGAATGCTAGAAATCCTCAACCAGCCAATTTGAGTTTTGTGATTTGTTCAAAAGGACACTTGAAATAAACCCAGGGGTTGATTGTAAAGGAGAGCCATGAGTGTGAGCTAGAGGGGAGAGGAAAAGAAGCATGTGTGAGGCACTGGGCATCCCCAGAGATGAGAGGCTCCATCCATCCATCCATCCATCCATAAACAATCAAACCATCTATTTATATTCCCTTCCAAAGGTACAGACATCCTCATTCATCCCTCTATCCATCCATCTAATTATCCAGCCAAATCCTGGTACATCCTTTATCCATCCATCCATCTATCCATCCATCCATCTTAGCTTTTGGTTCATTCTCTAGCACCTCAATGGAGTGATGCCCATACTATTTCTCAGGAATTAGCCTGGAATGGCTAATTTATTATAGCTTATTGAACATCTTCTGTATGCCTAGAATTGTCCTAGAGAGTTTATAAACACATAGGTGTGTTTGTGTTCCCAACCCTAAAGAAGTGAGGCTCAGAGAAGTTAAATATTTTTTCCCCAAGATCACACAGCTAATGAGAAGCAAAACAGGAACAGAGAAAGTGGAGGGGGAGGATTGGGAACTGACACAAGGTTTGCTTCTGACATGGGCTAGGTTCTGGGGGAACTGACCTAGAGAAGATGGATACACAGGAAGTTCAGTCAAGTGGGGTAAGCAGTAGCGTCCAAAGGTATATCAGTGAACAATTGCTGCATAACAAACCACCCCCAAATTCTCACTCCTATCACTCAAGAAATTTCAAAGGTTTAAAGGTTACCTTCCAGGAGCTGGGAACAAAGTTCAGACCTCTCTTTGGGCAAGGTTAAATTCTTTACTATGTGAGATTAAAGTTTGAGAAATGTTGATTTAGGGAGAGGGGTAGAAGCAGGTGGAGTCTTGTTGCTTTCTCCTCAGATGCCTTTTCCCCCAGGTGAGCTCAGAACAGAATGGTACATTAATAGGCTCTCCATTCATGATTGTTAAATTTCTTCCCTCTTGCCCCTTTTTCTCCCCCTCAAAGCAGAGTTCCTAGACTTTTTCTTCTGCATGGATCCCCTCCCATCCCCATCAGTCTGGTGAGGCCTGTGAACCTCTACTCAGTATAAAGTTTTTGAATGCATAACAATTACATAGGACTCCAAAGGAAACCAATTATATTGAAGTATAGTTATTGAAATGTTAAGAAAACAATTTTGTGATGTTGTAATAAATGTGCTTCTGTATTAACACTTTAATTATCAACCTAGTGGAGGGTTTAAAGTAGTGTTGAATATAAATATTTCAAAATATCTGAAATATGTAGGAACTATTAAGTGATATGAAAATATCTGTGGGTTTTCTTGGTAAAAGCCCAGGTCCTGCTAATGCTACTGAGGTTTGTTGCCTATATTCATAATGGAAAAAAAATGCCAAATTTCAGTTAGAGGTTAGTGAAAAAAAGATGTAACTTTTTCCTGCCCAAGTTCATAGATACTGAATTCTTTCCATAGACCTGTAGAACTCTAGTTAAGAAGACTTGCTTCAAAGTCTTGCATGATATGTACTTATTTTTAATTGGATACTGAATGAAAATTTGATTTGTTTTGAGAAATTTTTGAGAAGTTCGCAAGAGTCATTGAGATAATTGGAGGCACCCTGGAGTTGCACAGAACTTGAACTGGGACTTGGTGCACTGGTGTCTGATGGATTTACAGATAAGTGTGAGTGGGGCTACTGATAGCCTATAATCACCCCAATCTGAAAAGTTACCTTGTGTGACATGGCTCAAAGGTGGGCTTGGCTTTTTCCATTATTAGTAATGACATTTAAATTTATTCAACCCAAAAGCACTGGCCCAATGCCAGGGTGAGGATGGAAGAAAAATAAATGGAAATTAAGAAAAGCTGAAAGAAAACCAACTGTGCACAGTCTTTGGAAAATCCGTTTACAGCCACCCAGAATCAGCGAGTCCATCTGGATAAAGCCAAAATTTCCACACTATTCAGGACAGAAAAAAATGAACGAGACCCAAGAGCAAGACTAATGTTTTTTAAAAAGGCATTTCCAGCATGACCCACAAAGATTTTATTATGTTCATCATTTTTGGCATAATTTTCATTGGCACTGTAAAAGTTTCTTACAGAAAGGTTTTCCTCTCTGTTCCCTTCTAAGGGATATGAAGGCAGACGTTGATTGGTGGACACATGCCAATGCTGTCAGAACAGAGTGCTTCCCCAGGAACTTGGGGGCTAGGAACCTTTTCATATTTCTATGTAACTGGCACCAGTCCCTGGTTCCCAGGTGACAGACAAGCTCTAGGCATGGATCCCTTTTGGGATCTGGTTGAGATGAAAGCCTAGTGCTGGGGTTGGGGAACACTCTTATCCAGATCATTCTAATTGTCAGAAGTTTGACCATGCACAGGTGAGAGGGAGAGGCCTAGCTCACTGGGCTTAGGCCGACCTACTGCTTCAAAGCCCACCTGACAGCCTCAGAACTAACATCTGAGTCACTCACTGGCACCTCTCTGGAAAACCTAGGGAACAGAAGCTGGGACCTCTCTGGGGCACACTGCCTAGCGTAGGGCTGAGCCCACCACACAGAGCCGCAGGAAGAGATATTATTGGCGTTGGAGGGGGAACTGACAGGTGCGTGTTCCCCTTTGAAGGTTGGGTTTCTCCTTAAATGCCTTGTGTCCAAGATGGAACTCCCAGGGTGTAGTGATGCCAGATCTTAGACGTGATCTTCTTCCTCAATCCCCATATCTATTCCATCAGCACATCCTACTGATTTCATCTCCTAATTATCTTTGAAATGTGTCCACTTCTCTCCATTTCTACTACTTTCACTCCAGTCCCAGCCACCATCATTCTTCTCCAAGAGTCTTGACAACTGCAATGGGCTCACCATTGATCTCTTTGTCTCACTCTCCCCATTTCATTGATTTTCCTGTGAACCTTTATAAGCAAAGGAGAGAAAATGCATTTGTTGACTATCCACCATATTTTAATTCTTTAATTAATCAATTCATTTAAATTTATTGAGTACCTACTGATGTTCTATAAGTTCTGTTTTAGGCCTGGCAAACTGGGACATGTGGTCACTCTATCTCTGCTGGTATTGAGTGTTAACCTGGAACCATCTCAAAGGTGAGTGTCTCTGTTCTTAGTAAATGATGATAATTAAAACTTAGCCATTTTAGTTTTTGGTTGTAATGATGAAATGTTTAAACCAGAAAAAAGAATTTGGAAAGTAAGAAAACCAAGAACCTACCACCCGAACTAACACTTGTGAACATTTAATCATATTTGCTTTAAATATTTCTTTAAAAAGATAAGTACAATGCTACACTTACCGCTGTAAGTGCCCCTCCTCAATCCTCTTCTCCCTTCCCCCGGGTAGCCACTGCCCTCAGTTGATATATTCTTCCTGCTCTTGTTTTAATACTTAAATTACATACGGATGTATTTATAATCTTGCTCTTTGCCTGTGTGAATTTTTTAAATTAACATAAGTGATATCGTGCTATAAATATTCTGCAACTTGCTTTGTAAAATTCAAACATTATATTTTAGAAATTTACCCATACCAATAATACAGATCAGGTGTGTTCATTTTAACTGCTGTATGGTATTCCAGCCTCTGAATACATCACAATTTGCCTCTGTGTTTCTCTATTGAGAGATATTTAGGCTGTGAATACTTTTTTTTCTGATGCAGTAAACATCTTTATACTTCTCTCCTTGAGCACATATATGCAATATTTGTGTATCTTCAGTCTTTACCAGACACTGACAAATGTGTTTCTAAAGAGGCTATCTTGTGATGTGGCAGAAAAGTTCTAGAGTTGGGAGTCAGGTGAGCCAGTTCTCGTCTAATTTTGGCACCAACTCACAGTGTGAACCCAGGCTTCCCCTTCCTTGACCTCAGTTTTCCCATCTTTAAGATGAAGGTCTGGACTAGCAGATTTCTACAGTCCCTTCTTCCTGAGCTGGTTAAAACGATGTTTTGCAGAAAGATCTTCTCTCCTAGAAATAAAAGAAATCTCCCAGAGGTGAGCTTGCTGAAAGCTTTAGAGGAGGGTTTATTGTGGAAGGAGTTGACACTTTTTGAGCTCCTTCCAAGTGTTGGGCACTTTTGTTTTTCATTTACTTGACTCAGGAGATTAAAGAGCTTGCCCAAGATCACGGAGCTAGGAAGTATCAGAACTGGAACTTGAACCCCGGACTGAGGAATTCCAGAGCCTGAGTCCTATCTACCATACAAGCTGCTCTTGCTTTGCCACAAGGCAAGTTCTTACTCAACACCCCTGTCTGGGTTGTTGAAATGGCATTCTCCTTGGGAGTCTCAATGGGCAGGCCATTGATGCCAAGGGGCTTCTGCCCCAGGAAAGCAGAGCTGATCCTTTCAGTCATGAGGAGGGGCTAAGAAAGAGCCCTCCTTTGGAGGGAAGGTAAGGAACAAGCAGGACTGAGCCAGGGGCTGGGGATGTCACAAAAGCATGAACTCCGAAGGCATGCATCCTCTGACCACAGCTAATGAACCAGTGAGGAATCGGCGTCAATAAGAAGCAAATTAAACACCAGCTCCAGTTAATTAGTAAGCACAGCTGCCTGCTTTCCTGCTTTCAATTTCAGACTCACATTATGAATTGCCTCCCTGGAGAAACCAACCCCCTCCTCCCCCCAAAAAGGCCTTGATTCAATAAACCAACTTTTAATGGAGCAGCATCTTTCAGTCGAAGGACAGCAACTTATCTCTGAGTCCTAGCTCTGTGGTGACACAAATTCTCTGAGCTGCCCAATCTCACTCAAGGTTAGTAATTAAGGCATAATTGAAATGAAATTAATTGCAATAAATGTGTAATTAGCACAGCCATTGATTAAGGGCATTTGAAACGCGGTCTGTGCATGAGACATTGATTGCCATGCTGTTTTTGATAAATGTATTGCAATGATATCTTTTGTTACCCCGGAAGATCTTTTTTGTGTAATGAATTTCGACAGGAAGGACAGGCCTTGAAGCCATCTGACTTCCTGAAATTCAGAGATATAAAGAGAATATTCCAGGCCCCAGTTGTATTGGATATGAGCTCTTTTGCCCAGATTTCCTGTAAGATCTGCTTCAGGGTGACCCCCTAGTCCACATGGCATCTTTGTTCAAATTAGAAAAAGACACTCCTTCCTTTGGGCAGACCCAGCTCATGTCAGGTGCACAGCTTGACCAGTGAAGCATGGGCTAGATTTCAACCCTTACTGTTCCATCCAGCTGGGCACCTTTGTGCAGTGAACAACTTTTACATCCATACACAGCAGACTTGGTATCTTTCTCCACATAGAGGGAGGTGACAGGAAGGCAGCCAGACCTCAGGAGCAAAGCCTACAGATTGTGGATGCCCTCCTCTCCCTAGCCACCTTGATTGGTTGGATGTTATGCAGAAATTGCTATTAGGAATGCTGAGACTTTAGCAGTAGCACAAGGGAAGATGGTGGGACTGGGCTAGATGTGGCTTGGTGGGGTGGGTTACAATATGGCTGCAGGACTGAGTGGTAGGCAGGTAGTAGCGGTGAGCAGCAGTCTGTGGTCCTACCACACTATGGAGCGGTCATGGTAACCTCAGGACAGTCAGGCTGGTGTTCTGATGCAGGGGTCAGACATGGCGGGGGGTGGGCAGAACCTGCCCGAGGAGCTGGTGGGCAGTAGGACTGGGGTTCCCTGGGGTCCCACACTGAGTCTGGGGCGGTGGAGTCCAGCTCTGAGTCAGTGGGGAGGATATAGTAAGTTAGGACAGCACAGTTGACTCCAGGCCCTGCCCCTGGACAGGGCTAAGTCCCAGGCTGGTTGACAAGGGCCTGAAGGTCATTTCTAATGCCCAGTGATGACCATTCCTTGGCTTTCTGGGTCTGAAGAGGAATGGCTGGTCCTGAGTGGTCTCGAGGGCTTCCTCTGTGAGAGTCTGTTCTTCATACTGAGGAGTTTGTTCATTCATCCAACCATTTATTTTTTTCATTCATTCACCCAGTAAATATTTAGTGGGTGCCTTCTACATGCAGGTGCTATGCTAGCTGCTAGGAATAAAATGGTGACCCAGTCCCTGCCCTCACGGAGTTCAAGGTCGAATGGGCCAGACCGGCTTTAAACAATCACACAGACTTAATTACAAGGTGGAACCAGTGTTTGGCAGGTGTGCTGGACGCCTTCTGTTTGCCTCTCCAGATCCACAGTCCACCTTCCTCCACCCTTCTCTGGTCCCCCGAGGCTGATCACTGCGGACTGCATATCCACAGCTCTTCTGCCCTCTGCTTTCCACTGGGTCAGTGAGGGGCCAGGCCAGAGACCAGCGGGAAGGAGGAAAATGCATTCGGGGTATTTATTCCCCCAGATCACTGGTTGGTGGACCATAGCTCTCCACCCAGCTCTGGGAATCTGGTATAGCTCCCCCTACACCCCACCCCCCAAGGCCGAGGGGTGTTAATGGTCCCCCACAGTCTCTAGCTCTGGAGCACTGCATGGGCCTTTGGGTTTCTCTTCACCCTGCTCATCTTTGTAAATGGTCCCTCTTTTAAATTCCCCTCAGTTACCCAGCCTGGCTGTGACATATGTTTCCTCTGGGGGACTGACTGGGTTGCTAGAAATACAGGGGACTGTGAGAAGGGACAACAGGGAGCACTGGCTTGACCTGGTGTGTGTGTGCGTGCATGTGTGAAGGAAGGCTTCTTTGCAGTTCAAGCTGAGATCTGAAAGATGAGTAAGGATTCAGCAGGTGTGGGAAAGTGAGAGGAAAGAGGAATTTCCCTGCAGAGGAAAAGCCAGTGTAAAGGCCCTGAGGTGGGAGAGGAGAGTGAAATGTTCTTGGGGCCTGGGAGGAGGCGTTTGCTGCCTCCTCTGGCCAAGAGCAGGGGCAGGTCTGGTCCTTGAAGCTAGCAACAGCCTCCTAGCAACAGCCAGAGGCCTTTTACAGACTTCTTTGACTTTCAGGGCCGTACTCCCTGTCTGGGGCCTGGCACAAGCCCCCGTGGCATGGCTTGGAGGCCATTCAGCCATTTCCTCCAGCAAGAGTCTCTCTTTCCTGAAGTAGACATGCACTTTTGACGTGCTTCTGGGACAGGGAGTGAGCTTCCTGCCTTCTTCAGAGGCAATGAGCTGTGGGTGGGTGACCCCCCCCTAGAACCAGGCTTACCTCAGTGTGAATCCTGCCTACTCTGGACCTGCTGCAAGGTGGTTGCCTCTCTGAGCCTCATTCCTCACCTGTAAAATGGGGCGAATGAAACCTGATGAAATGAGGCTCTCTCAGCTTCCCCTCCGCACTCCCAGTCCTAGTTCAATTCCTCTTGGCTGACTACTGCAACAGTCTGCAACTGGTCACTTCATCTCCCACCTTCAGTTTTGATCCCACATGACCCCCTCCTCCATTTTTTTCAGCCAGGTTGCTCTTCCTGAACTGTAAATTTGATCTCATAATGTCCCTAATCGTAATCCACCAGTGGCTCCATCAATGGCTCCCCAGGGCTCCCAGCAGTGGGACATCAGTTACACCTGGAAAGTTTTTTTTTTTTTTAATTATGGTAAAAACACATAGCATAAAATTTACCATCTTAACCATTTATAAGTGTACAATTCAGTAATGTGGATTGTATTTACATTGTTGTACAACAGATCTCCAGAACTTTTTCATCCTGTAAAACTGAAACTATACTTATTAAACAACAACTCCCCATTCTCCCTCCCCCCAGCCCCTGGCAACCACCATTCTACTTTCTGTCTCTATGAATTTGACTGCGGTACTTTACATACTTCATATAAATGGAATTATACAATATTTGTCTTTTTGTGACTGGCTTATTTCACTTAACATAATGTCCTCAAGGTTCATCTATGTTGTAGCATGTATCAGAATTTCCTTCCTTTTTAAGACCGAGTAATATCCCATTGTATGTATATAACTGGTAGACTCGTGATTAAGATTTGGTGCTCTCACTGCCACGGCCTGGATTCGTTTTCTGGTCAGAGAGCCACACCATCCATCTCTCTGTGGTCATACTGTAGCAGGGTCACCCACAGGGGACAGGTTTCAGTGGAGCTTCCTGACTAAGACAGACTAGGAAGAAGGACCTGGCCACCCACTTCAGAAAAAAATGGCCGTGAAAACCCTATGAATAGCAGCAGAGCATTGTCTAATACAGCACCAGAAGGTGTGAGGATGGCACAAAAAGACCGGGCGGGGTTCTGCTCTGCTGTCCACAGGGTCACTGGGAGTCGGAATCGACTCCACGGCACCAACAACAAATTTGTATACCACATTTTCTTTATCCATCCATCCATTGATGGACATCTGGGTTGCTTCCATCTCTTGGCTATTGTGAATACTACTACTATGAACGTGAGTATACAAATATCAGTTTGAGACCCAGCTTTCAATTGTTTTGGACATATACCCAGAAGTGGGATGGCTAGATCTTATGGTAGTTCCGTTTTTAATTTTTTGAGGGGCTGCCATACTGTTGGAAAGGTTCTTAAAAATACAAATGCCTGGGTCGCACACTGGAAAATGCTGACTCGGTAGGTCTGGAGGCCAGGGGGGGTTGCTAAACATCTGACTTTCACAAGCCCCCCTAGCAAGCCCCTCCCACCTTCCTGCTGACTCTACAAAATCAAGTCTAAGTTCCTGAGGTTGGCATACAAGCTCCTTGATGATCTACTTCCAACCTATCTCCCCAGCCTCCTCATCTGTCACTGTGCCCCTCCCTATACTGAAGCCTGACACAGCCTGCTTGTTTCCTGGACACAGCAAAGTATTTCACTACTCCAGGCCTTTGTGCATGCTCCGTCGCCCATCCAGAGTTCCATCTCTCTCCTCTGTGCCTGGAAAACCTTAGTTAATCTGGTAAAATTCAGCTCAGATATTGGTCACCTCCATCAGAAAAGCTCTTCCCTTCCTGGTCTTGGCTCCTCAGAGCCATCAGCCAAGCTGAGCTCCACAGAGGAGGGAGCAGAAACAGCTGGGTCCTCTAAGGTCCACACAAGGAGCCATTTCTTTATCCTCATCAGCAGATTTAGAACAAAGTTTGAACCACACACATGCCATGGTTGCCATGGTTACTGTAAAGGCATTCTAAATGTAGATGATTATATAATCAGCTGGAATTACTTTTTTGGAAAAAAATTTCGACCCTCCTCTTGCAATGAACTACTCAATGACCCAAGGACTGTGGGTGGTGACTCTGCATGGGGTCACCATGGAATAATGCATTTGGGCTGCAGGCAGCAGTAAGACTTGCCTTCAAAGTGAACCATGCCACCATCCTGGACAAAGCTCTTATTCTGCAGATGAGAAAACTGAGACCTAGAGAGAGGAAGTGATTTTCCCTAGTTCCACAGATAGCTAGGGCTTGAACCAGGTCATCAGGGGCAGGGTGCCATGGGAAAGGAGCCCTGAACTTGACATGAGATGACTTGAATATGGACTTTGGCTCTTGGAGCCTCAGTTTTTTAACTTGAGATATTACTTGTATTAGTCAGTGTAAATAATGCTGGTTGCTATAACAAACAACTCCAAAATCTCAGTGGCTTTTCAACAATGAAAGTTTTGTTTTTTACTTATGACACAGTGCATTTGGGCATTTGATGGACGACCTTCCATGTGGTGACTTGGGAACCCAGGCTCCTTTCATCTCTTGACTCTGCCATGTTGAAGGATCGTGAAGAGGAGATGATAAACGGCCTCTTCTACTAAGTGGATACGTATGATATCAAGGATGGTGGATCCGTAGGAGGGAATATGAAAAAAGCTGTCCTCCAGCCAGGAATATCTGCTTGGATTGCTACATTTTGGCATCTATTTATTACTTCAGCCACACTTAGCCTACTCTAATATAAAGGTTGAAGGTCCCTGGAGCAGAGCAAGAAGGTGATCCCCATCTTGGGAACCTATTAAAGCCTTTCACTTCCACATGGCTCTGTCCTCAGCTGCCATGTTGGAACTCATCTTTTAGGGAAGCCACAAGATATAGGGAAAGATGAGAAACTTTGAAATCATGCTGACCTGAATTTTATCTTTGTCCCCACATCTTATTAGCCATGGGATCTTGGGCAAGTCATTTACCTTCTCAGAGTTTCTTTATCAAAAAAGGGGATAATTAATTAGGGTGCGAAGATTAAATGGGCTATATATAGAACAGTATTTGCCCATAGTAGGTGCTCAGTAAATATACTCTTTATTACCTTTCTGGTTCTAGAATACTTTTAGAACCTGGAACCTACTGGTCCCTCAAGACTGTGACCACTTATTCCTCCATACTGTGTTCTCACCTTCTGCATCTTCACCTCTTCTTATCTTTGTCCTAATAGCTGTGCCTGGGGCATAGTCCATAAGAGAAGCTCCACTGTCTTAGCATTTCCCTCCCACTCCAGACTTCATCCTACAACGTTGTCAACCCCCACAGGCTAGAGTGGGGTAGGCTGGTGGACATCTCTTAGGACCCCCAGGGCCAAACCATGCAGTTTGTTGGAAGCCATGAGGTGATTGGATTTTATTCTAAGTGCAACCAGAAACCACTGAAGGATGTTATGACTTGAGAGAAGAATGATTTAATTTACATTTTAAAAGAGATGCCTTTTTTTCCTGCTAGGTGGAGGAAGAATTGTTGGGGTGCAGGACTAGAAGCAAGAAGACCTGTTAGCATGAGGGTCGTTGGGATGGAGAGAGGTGGACAGATTTAAGAAGTATTTAGGAGAGGGAATCAATGAGGCGCGATGGCTGGGAAGTCTCCCAGAACACAAGGAGCTGAAAGTGATCAGAGGGAGGACGAAGGATATGAGGGGTAGGCAAGGGAGATTCAAAACATAGAACATCGTTCTTCTTCAGTAAGAGACAACAGCAGCAATACCCGTTGTAGAAGCAGCAGTATCTAAAGGTGCCGTTATAGAAAACTCCACCGAGCTAAAGAAAGACTTGAATCTACAGATGGAAAGTCTTTCTATATAAATAAGAAAAAGAAACCAGCCCACAGGCACTGCCAGGAAAGATGTTAAATTTCAAGGATAAAGAAACAATCCTATAAGTACACTTGAAGGTAAACATTTTAAAAGGAAACAAAGGGAGAAAAATCAGACCAACTTGACAGCGAATTTCTCCACAACATTATATACAGAAGAAGAAAAGGAACAGAATCAAAGCTTTGAAGAAAAATTACCGAAAAATTCTATGCCCAGGGAAGAGGTCATTCATATCGGGCAACAATTTAAAAGCATTCTCAGGTATGCAGAGACAGTGACTATGCCACTTGTATATTTTTTCTGGAAAAAAAAAGAAGACTGGAAAATGCATTTCAACACATCACGGTGTGAAGCAAACATTTTAAGAATGGAAAATTCAGGATACCCATGGCGGGCGGTAAGAATTGAAATAGTTTAAACCTAGCAGAAATCTAAATGTAGTTTTTAATGGAAAGCAAATGTCATAAACTATTCTAGAAAGAATAAAAATAATAAAAACTAAGGGTTAGTGAGCACCTCCTGTATGGTAGGCACTAAACGCTTTACTATGAACTCATTTAATTCTCATATCTTCATGAGGTGGGCACTTTTAGAACTCCTATTTTAAAAATGAGGAAGCTGAATACAGAGAAGTTAAGTAATTTTCCCAAGGTCATACATATATGAGCCCAGGTAATCTGACTCCAGAGCTTGTATGACTAATTATACTCCTTTCTATACACGTGGGAGGGAGAGGGTAATAAAAATAAACATGGGGTGAATCTTGCAAATCTATACAAATAAAAATTTGTATCAGAGGAAGTTCAGGTGGAATTTCAAGCAAGATACCTTTCTACAACAAACACATAGTAATCCTGAAAGTAAAAAATATTTTTCAAGTTTATATTGGTTGACCCAGGAGTTCTGCTTCTATAAATGTATCCTAAGAAATAATCAGTAACATACTCCCAGATTTATGTACAAGGATATTTGTTGCAGTATTTAACATGAAGTAAAGTTTGAAAGCAACACAAATGGCCAACAATTTATAATCAGTTCAATTCAATAACTTTTAAAAAATTCAATAAATCATCAAAATGTGGAACATTCATATGATAGAAAAACATGCAGTCATTCAAACTATATTGTCAAGGAAGAGCTAGAGACATGTATTAGGATATAGAATCAGACCCAAATTATCAATGAATTAAATAAGATGGAAATTTCTTTCTCCCTCATGCAAAAGCCTGGAAATGGTGAGGCCAGGACTTGCAGTGGCTCTGCTCCATGAGGTCACTAAGGGACCCAGCCTCCTTCTATCTTGTTGCTCTGCCATTTGTAAAGCAGGGTCCAAGGCAGTTCACACTTCATCCTCGTGGAGGATGCTGAAAGTAATAAAAGAGGAGAGCATGTATCTTTCTTTCAGTGCAACATCTGAAAGTAGTACATGCATCACTTCCGCTGGCTAGAACTTGGTCACAGGGCTGCATCTACCTGCAAGGGAGTCTGGAAAGTGTAGTTTAAAAAAAATTATGGACAATCATTAAAAAATTTGGTAGATTCTGTTAGTAAAGGGAAAATGGGAGAGTGGATATTGGAGAATAAACAACATTCTGTGACCCAGCACAGAAAAAACTTTATAACATGTTAAGTAAAAAAAGCAAGAAACAAAACAGGATCAATTTTATGTGTCTGTGTGTACCCATACATACAATTCTTCTTTTTTAATACACAGTGGTTATCTTTGAGAGTTGGGATTGTGGATGATTTAAATTCTCTTCTTTGTGCTTTTATTATGTTTTCCCAATATCCTACAAACTGACTCCCCTCTCCCCCATAATCAGAAAAACTCACCTTATATACACTAAAAGAAGTAATTTAGGAGAGAATACAGTGTGTGTGTGTGTGTGTGTGTGTGTGTGTGTGTGTCTGTCTGTCTGTCTGTCTGTCTGTCTGCAGTCACCTCTCCTTTCTTCTCTGACTTCCCTTTGCAGGACTACTTTTGTTGGTGGATCTCTCATTTCTGCAAAGGGATGGCACTGTTGATTCTGTGTCTCAGATGTGAAAGCCTAGAGGGGGTTGTCAGCGAGTTTATTTTAGTGTGATGCAAGCAGTTTTCTACCAGAAACACAAGCCAGCCTCGAACATGGTCTTCTCCTTCAGGGGAGTAATTAAGAGCAGTACTCTGGTTCTCTCAGGAAGCAGGGGCCCTTGCACCGAGATGGGGGGCCTGGTCGACAAAGAATGGCACAGGAGGATGGGGCCAGAACCAGGAAACAGGAAATGCTTCAAGAGGCTGCGTCCTGGTCCTTCTGCTTCTTAGAGCCCGAGACAGGGAGGGTTTTTTACAAGACCTGCTTCTCCCTGGGGTCTAGCTTCTCATCTGAACTTCCCCAGAGCGGGGACCGATCTGACTCCTCAAAGCTTTGTTGGATTGGTTGTCAGCTTGGCTTTTGGTGGAATGACAGTGCCCCAAGACTCCACAAAAACCAGGTGAGCGTCTCCTGTGTGCCAGGCATTGTTCAGGCCAACAGGAGTTCAAGGTCCAGCATGGCCTGCTACTGACTGTGTGATTGCAGACTAAGTACTCCCCTGCTCTGGGCTTCAGCTTCCTCGTCTGTAAAGTGGGACAGTACAACCTCTACCTCACAGATGGATAGCAGGATTAATTGAGCCAGGGCCTGTGAAGTGCCTAGCACAGAGCCTGGTCCAGGCTAAGACACTGGCTTGGTTTGCTAGGGCTGCTGTAACAAAGCACCACAGACTGGGTGGCTCACACCACAGAAATATATTGTCTCCTGGTTCTGGAGGCTGAGATCAAGGTGTCCGTAGAGCTGGTTCCTTCTGAGGGTTGTGAGGGAACCTGTTCCAGTCTTGTAGACTGTCTTCTCCCTCTGACTCTTCATATCGTCTTCCCTCTATGTGTGTCCAGATTTCCCCTTCTTATAAGGACACCAGTCATAGAGAGTTAGGACCCACCCTAAAGACCTCGTTTTAACTGGGTTACCTCTATGAAGACACTCTCTCCAAATAAAGTCACATTCTGAGGTAGCAGTGTTTAAGTCTTATGAATTTTGGGGGTGGGGACAAAATTCAACTCATAACAAGCACCCACATCATCTATATCAGAACGCTAGAAATATTGGTCATTATTATCAACAGGATCCTTGTGAGCTTTGACATGTCATGCTGCCCCGGGCATCTTGAGTTGCCATGGCACTGATTTCCTGGAAAGGGGACAGTGAAGTCTTTCTTATCTGAGCCATGATGGTGACATTCCTGTCTGTCTCCCAGGGCTCTATCCCAGACAGCTCAACGTGTCAACAGTCTCTGGAGCGCTGGCCAGCTTTCACCCTGTGGGGCCACGCCTGTTCAGTGCCTTCTCTCTCCTGCTGAGAGTTTGAAAAACTCCTTATTATATTCATTTATTTAGCAACCATTTCGGTTATGCTTACCATGTGCTAGGCATTATCTAAGCACTTTACAAATATTAACTCATTTAGGCCTCCTAATAACCCCACGAGGCAGGTGCTATTACTACCTCCTAGATGAGGAAACTGAGGCACAGAGAAATTAAATAACTTGCCTGAGATTTCATAACTAGCAAGTGGAAGAGCTGGGATTTTAACCCAGGCAGAGTTTTGTTCTGAACAACTACACCATGAAGATGAAGTAATGTGGGAAGAACACAAACTTTGGAGTTAGAGAAATGTGAGTTTGAATTCCAGCTAATGAGCAGAACTAGGAATTTCCGTCACCGCCTGCTCCACCTATAACTTACCTAAGAACAGGCCCATTCCCTAGTACTGTTGGTCACATTCCATTACATCACCCCAGGCCTCAGATGATTGGACTGGGGTGACATATTACTTAACGGTGCCCCATGGCTGGGACCCATGACTTGGATGGCCAATCAGATTTCTTTCTCAGGCATTTGGCTAAAAACCCTGAACAGTGAAGATGGGCACTGAGACCCTTTGGTCAAAAGCCTTGTTGGGCTGGAATGGTCATTTTGGGTCATGTGCAAGCCAGAGTGAGAAGGCAGCAGAGGACAAATGTGGACAAATTGAGGACTGCTTTCAGAGATGGGGAGAATGGAGCAGTGCACAGAGAAATATGGAGATGCCTCACGCTAGGTTGTCCCTGAGAGAGGGAAAGAACACACACACACACACACACACACACACACACACACACACACACACTCTGTTGGTGCCCCACCCCTTCATTAGGCACATGCCCCATCCCTCAAGCTGCTGTGAGTGTTGGCTGCTAATGCCTTATAGTTGTTTCTTCTCCAGAGAAATCCTTGACCTAATGGCTTCCCAGCCAGATTGGTTAGTTCCCCCACCCCCAGTCACCAGCTGCCAATGACTAACTCACATGGGGTACAAGAGGCCAGCCTTCTTGACTCAAGAAGGGACAAACTTTGTGGTGACATTCACTCTCTTGAGCTCCCTGTGGGATCTGGCTGAAGCTGGTCTCCACCTGAGATAACATCCCTGCTTAGCTTTCTTCTTTCTCTTTCCTTGTCATGCTTCCATCTCTTCCTTTCTCTTGAGAGCCTCCGTCAATAGGTCACCTGACCAAGAATTCCCATCTCAAGGGCAAGATGGATTCCCAAGAAACTGTGGAAATTAATAAAAGACTAAGTAACTAAATTGGAGTTGGGAAGGCGTGTACGGGAAGCTCTCATGCCCTATCATACGTTGTCAATTACAACAAACAGGAAGAGATGTGTGCTGGCATCTTCCATAGGAAGTAAAACTACTTTACTTCTGAAGGAAGATTTTTCTCCACACCTGGCAACAGCTCAGCCAATGAGAAATGCTGCAGCTCAGCCGAGGAGAAGCTGTTGCTGCCCTGAACTGTTACTTTCCCCCAATGGACTTTTGTTTAGGACCCCTCCCTTCTCCCCCTTTTTCTCTATAAAGGCAGCTCCCCTCCTTTGTTTTCTGGATTTGCCTATGGTTTGCCTTAGCATGCACATCCCAAATTGCAATTCTTTTGGCTATTCCTGAAAAAATCTCATTTTGAGATAAAATAATGGCAAATTTGATTTTTAAGTTGACAAAATAAAGACACCTTGGCTCTCAGCTGCTGTCTACTTTCAGGATCCATAAAATTTGGTTTTGTTGTTTCCTGTCCTAGGATTCTGGGTAATCTATTTTCTTTACAATAACCCCTCATTGCTTGAGTTAGCATGAGGTGTCTGTTTCTTGCAGCTAAACAAGTCCAAATTGTGTGAACTTGGTCAAGTCACTCAACCATTCTCGATCTTACTCCATCTGAAAAATGGTACCCATCATTCTTCGGACTTCAGCGCTTGCTTTGGTGACTTAATAAGAGAATGCCTGTGATGGCTGCCAGCATTGTGACTGGCTTAGAGTAGGCACTCTATTAATGAGTTCTAGTTTCTTTCAAAATATTCTCTTCCTACCTTGTTCAAGTCATTTCTGGCTAGAGCATAAAGCATAAAGAGAAAATATATCAGAGTGCTGTCTGACTTTCAAAGCACCATGGAAATATGGGAGTTCAAAGACGTATGAGTTTAGAGCCCCATAGATCCAATTTCAACTCTCTAGCCCATTGCTTCTCAAATTGTAATGAACATATGAGTCACCTGGGGATCTTGTTAACAGGCAGACTCTGAATCAGGAGGTCTGGGTGGAGCCCAAGATGCTGGCTTTCTAACAGAGCTCCAGGCGGTGCCCATGCTGCTGGTCCTTGGAATAGCAAAACTTTGAGTAGCAAAACTCTAGTCTGTCTTTTGGTTCCAGAGTGATTTTTTTCCTTTTCAAACAGTCGGACTGAATGGCAGGCTCTTCCCTTTCCAATCCATTTTGCACATCCCACAAGATGTGGCTCCTTCTAATAAGGAGATCTCAGTGGTTGAGGTGATTGGGAAAGCTGTCAGTTGTAAAGTGTGGTGTGTCCTAGGTAGAGCTGACTGTAGGGGATGTGGGAGGCTAGTGAGGGGCACCTGCTCCTTGAGAGGAAGTCAGAGAAGTCTCCTTGGAGGAGATGAGCTGTCGGTCTACTACTCTGCATGGATATCTCCTGATTCCTACTCCCTGCTCCTTTTTAAGCCAGGACCACACCCTAGAATCCTAGGGCTGCTGTAATACCTTATCTCCTGTTGCCTGGACTCTGTTCTGGGTACACTGCCTTCTGGACAAGACTATCCACACTGAGCCCACCATGTCCCTTTGGCCTTGGCCTTGGGCCTCCCAGCTCCCTATGTATTAGAGGTCCTAGTCTGTCTCTCTCTGATCCAGGGCCTGTTTTGATGCCGTGACAGTAGCGAGAGTTTCAAGCAGTTCCAGACATGAGGAAAGAAATTTGCATTATTTCCACAACATTTAATGCATTTCCTCCTGTCATTATAATCCTGGCCAAGACCTTTCAAACATTCTCCTTTCCAAACTGAGACTGGTTTTCCTTGTTTGTGGCTGCCAGCAGCTGGGATAGGTTACCTCCATCTGCTCATTTTCTCCTTCATCATTCTCTCTTTGCTTCCCTTTTCCCTCGGGGTTCACAGACTGGTGGCGTTGTCTCAGGAAGGCCACTGTTGGCCTGAGTAGGGGCAGGGAGATCTCCTGCTCATTGCTAAGCTGTCTTCTTTTGGCATGTCTGGGAGTTTTCACTTACAGACTAGAAGTAACTGGACAGAGAACAGGCGCTTGACTGATTAATCCTTTCTTTAACATATGCTGAGAATCCAGATGTGCCAGACACTGCTCTAGCCTCCATGGATACAGCAGTAAATTAATATGCTTCCTGCCCTGACAGTCTAGCTGGGCATATTACATTTTTCTTATCAGTGGGGCACCTAACACACACACACACATACGTGTGCGCGCGCGTGCACACACACACACACACACACACACACACATACATTCTGGTCTTCAGTCTCCTGAGCAACCCAATCTCACTGTCTCCAGGGGTATGGCCTCTGTCCTGGGCCCAAAGAAAATAAAAGAAATTTCTAGCAACATGCCTCACACCTGTAGAATGGCTTTTATCAAAAAGACAAGAAATAACAAGAATTGGCAAGAATCTAGAGAATGTAGAGAAAAGGGAACACTTGTGCAGTGTTGGTGGGAATGTAAATTGGTGTAGCCAGTATATAAAACAGTATGGAGGTTCCTAAAAAAAAAATTAAAAATAGAACTACCATATGATCCAGCAATCCCACTTCTTGGCATATATCCAAAGGAACTGAAATCAGGATCTTGAAGAGATATCTGCACTCCTAGGTTCATTGCATTATTATTCACAATAGCCAAGATACAGAAACAACCTAAATGTCTATTGAAGGGTGAATGGATAAAGAAACTATGGTACATATATATATATATATATATACACACACACACACACACCCCATACATATATATATATATACATATATATGTATATATATGTATATATATATATATATACAATGGAATATTATTCAGCCTTAAAAAAGAAGGAAATCCTGCCATTTGCAAAAGCGTGGATGAACCTGGAGGACATTATGATAAGTGAAATAAACCAGACAGAGAAAGACAAATACTGCATGATCTCGCTTATATGTAGAATCTAAACTAGTCAAACTCATAGAAGCAGAGAGTAGATTGGTGGCAGACAGAGGCTTGAGAGAGGGAGAAATGGAAAGATGTTGGTCAAAGGGTACAAAGTTTCAGTTACGCAAGATGAAGTTCTGGGGATCTAACGTGAAACAATACGATTATAGTTAACAATGCTGTATTTTATACTTGAAATTTGTTAGGAGGGTAGATCTTAAGAGTTCTCACTCACATACACACACAAAGAAGAAAATGGTAACTATATGAGGTGATGGACATATTAATTAGCTTGATTGTGGTGATCATTTCACAATGAATACATATATCAAGACATCAAGTTGTATACAACTTTAATTAGTCAATTACACCTCAAAAAGCTATTTTTCAAAGAAAAGCTTATGTACTTTAGTAATTTTTTATCTGGGGGACATTTTGAGGGGAAACAAGGGAACCACAGGAAAGGTTTAGTACTATTGGTCAAAGAAACCAAAATGCTGGGGATTTGTTTAATGTGGAAGAGGGGACATGTGTCCTCTGAGGGTGGAGGAGGGGTGCTCTTGATAGATGGCAAGGCGTCATATCGGGCACTGCATGCTTCTATACAGAATTCCACGTACAGCAAGGAGAGGCTCTTGCCTGAAAACTGATGGTGAATATAGACAATGCTCCAATCCCTGTGGAAAATGACTGCACTCAGTTTCCTAAATTCTGTGTTTCTCCATATTTATATGTGCTGTTACCCAGTGAATACCTGATTAAGGAATGCAGCTGCCAAATGAATACATTTGTTGCTCATCAAATGGCACTATAAAGCCAGCAATGATGGGGCTTATTAAAAACCTTCTTTCACTCAGTGAAAAATCCCCCACATGTCCCAGCCAGTCTCAATATCGCAGCTAATGAAATGGGTAACCAATACACAAAGAAATGTATTCAAGAGCAAATTAACTGCCTCAGGAATATGCATCATAAAGATTTCAGCCTGGAAAGTAAATAGACAGTGTATTGGGCAAATTGGCCTCGTGTTTAAGTGTTGATGGGTTGGAAATATTGGTTTAGCTTCTTGATAGAAGCAGGCAGCATGGGATCCTGGAAGGCAGACATTAGCAACGAAAAATCAAGCCAGGGACCCTCTAATTTGCTAGAACTAAGGAAGGGGTGAGAAGGAGCGAGCAAACATTCACTGAGCCCTTCCTAAGTGCTGGCCCTATATGTGTGTTGCCCTTGTCCTTACATTGTCCAAGAATGTGAGACCCCTAGATTTTTGGCCTCACCTACCTGTGACCACATAATGAGATTACACAAAGAGATTTTTTTCTCTGTCTGTCTGAACTATGAGTGCATGAGCCTCTATGAGATTCTTTAACGAGAATTAACCCTCTTAAATCAGCCTCCAGACAGTTCTGAGCTCCCTTGAGCCCTTGCTCATGATCTCAAAAAAAAAAAAAAGATTTCCCTTTGTTTCTTCTGCTCCAAATTCTTGTCCTGCTATCCCACTGCCTGCTCTGCCTTTCTTCTTCTCTGGGCACCTTCCAGACCAGAGGGAAGCAGCAGCCTGCAGGCTGGATGGCTGCTGCTACTGTGGCTCCTTCTCTAAGATCCAAGGTTAGGTCTTAATGCTCTTCCCCTCCCTCCTTATCCCAGTCTACGGACACACACAGACTGAGGGGAAGGCAATAGTGTGTCACGTGGATTTGGGCCGTGCAATCTCCTACAGGTCACCTGACTCTCCTGAGTCCCTGTTGCCTCCCAGGAGATTGAAGGTGATATTGTTTCTCTCAAAGGGCAGTCGGGAGGAATTGATGAAATAACATGCAGAAAGTTCCTGGATTGAAGATTCCCAAACATCAGTCACTCCTGGGTCCTGATCTACTCCAGGATTTTCATAGGCCTTCTTTCGTTCGGAAAGAACCAGTGAAGGGTGAATTGAAAGGGCCACTGCAGCTGTGGGCCCAGCATCTCTACAGAGGGCCTGAAAAAGCTGGTTTAACGTGCAGAGACCACAGAGAGACAAAAATCACCTGCCCCACGTGCTGAAACACATACCCCGGCCCTTGCTCAGGCAGCATTTTCATTATTATGGTTATTATTTTATCTATCTATTTCATACTAATACGTTAAATATAATATTGTTATATTTGATGATTTATCCTCATTATAATAATAATTAATTTTAAAGGGAAGCTAGTGAATTGTTTGGGCTTGTCCCCTGACCCATTCCAGGCTAATTGGCAGTAAATTTCCATTTGAGGTAAACGGACTCTGAGGGCTGTAAGGACTGTGCACCCCATTTGTTTGTTGGTCTCAGATTGGGCTCCCCCAGAAACAGACAGGGTGTGAATGCAAGGGGCTGCCTGGGCAGTGCTCTGAGGAAGCAACTGCAGGGGAATGAGGAGGTGGGACAGGGAAGGGGAAGCACAGGTGCTTTATTGAGCAGGCTGCTGCTGTTGGCCACGGGGGACCCTCTGTAGGCAGCACAGAACACACATCGTGGTTATCCTGCCTGCGGGGCAGGGAGCTGGGGTGTTTATCCACCAACTCTGGTCAGTCGTTGGTTGAGGGCTGTTCCCAGGGATGTTTACTCTTCAGTATTTCTCGCCTGCATGCAGGGAGGGGAGAGTTGCAGGTGCTTGCAATAGGAAGCCATCACCTTGCACGGGAATGTGAATGCCAAGGAGATGCGGGTCAGGCAATGACGTATCTGCACAAACTGAAAAATCTGGGATCCACAGAACACCCATATTTGCAATGATGTGTTTCCATATTTGTCTTTCTCACCAGACTATGAGCTCTCTGAGGGCAGAGGAGCTTGTTTTCATCCCCACTGTCCAGCACAAACCTCTTGGTTCTTGCCCAGAACAACCTCTCAGCAAACACTGCTGACTGACTGAACGATTGAGGGATTAAGTGATTGAAGACTTGAAAATGCACAGGACAGAGATTGCAAACTCAAATGCTTACGAGAGCCAGGGGGATGGTTAAATGAATAACATGGTCCAGAAAGAAGAAAAATAGGAAGATGAGGGTTGTGGGGACCTGGAGGACACATGTTCTGTCTATGGGGATGCTGCTACTGAGCTCTGAGTGACTGTCACCTTGTGGGGACTGGACCCACAGTGGCTGGACTGCTTGGCTTTTTGAAAAAGAGAAGACTGGACTCCAGATTTTTATGTGAAAATTCTTGATTTTTAAATATGGCCAATGACATAAAATATTTTGAAAACAAGAGACAGATACCTCAAACACATCTAGGTGATGTAACTCATTCCCAGGCATATGTGGTAACCTAGTTAGGAGACACCTAGTTAGGAGATAGTTAGAGGACAGCACTTTCAGAGAGAGGTAGGGGCTTCCCAGGTCCCCAAAGGTCCCCACAGGGATGTGCCCTTGAATGTTCAAGGATTAGTAACATAAAGAATAATCTGGTAAGCTCGTGTAGTTCCTTAACCAGGAAACGTGGGTTCTGGTGCTGGCTGACTACAGGGAAAATCCTTCTATTCCCATATCTGTAAAGTAGATACATTGAGGCCTGACCTCTTTTGTGGCAAGGGTTAATATGTTGATGAATAGGACAGTCCTTCATAAACTCTAAGTCCAAGCTGGGTTGATGCCCTTCCCAGAAATCTCCCTGTTCCTGTGAAGTCTATTTCCTTGTCTCAGGGTTCTTCTAGGCTCTCTTCCCACCCCTGAGCTAAGCCTTCTGGATCTGCATGGTTATCAGGCTCTCATCTGGTGGCCTTTGTCATGATCTGCCTGTTTTTGTCAGATGCCTGGCAGCTTAGAGGGTGGTGAGCTCAGCTGTGACTTCCACCTCTGGGATGCCACCTTCTGGACCACTCAGCCTGAGTTTGCAGCCTGGAGTTCAGGAGTCAGAGAGGCAAATATGAAATCAGTTCCTGCTTTAAGAGGAGCTCGCAGCCCAGGGGAGGCAGATCCTACTCCATGACAACACAAATGCTAAAGGTCAGTGGCATTCCTTTGTTTATCAAGTCCATTCCTTTTCCTCCGATGCCTGCAGCTAGACTACATTCCCAGACTCCCTTGCAGTTAGGTGAGATCATGTGCTGAGTTCTGGCCAATGGAATGTGGGCAGAAGCTGTGTAGACCAGTGGCCCATAAAAATCTCCTGTGCAATTCTCAACACAGTCTCTCTTTCACCATCCACTGGATAAATGAAGAAAATTCCAAACACTGAGAGAAGGGTGGAGCCACAAGATGGGAAGAGCTTGAGTCCCTGAATGACTGCAGGGTAGAAATTTCTACATCTCCAAATGACCTGTGTTGTACTGTGTTGTGAGAAACAACCATTATTGTGTTATGCCACCAAGATTTTGGGGTTGTTTATTACATTAGTTAGCCTGCTCTGACTGATGCAGTGCCCTAAAGGGAAGTATCATGCAGAAGCCCTCTGGAACCCCTGGGCCTCCTTACAGGAAGGCTGTCTGCTGGGGGAAGGGCTAGATTCTGACTCATTAAGGAAACTGTAGGCTCTCTACTAGGGCAAGAGAAGTGTGGAGCTGGGGAGCTGGGCAGATCTGCTTCCACAGATATTAAATTCAACACAGTTAAATGGATTTTGTGATGCCCCTCGAGGTGGATAGAAAGAACTTCAGGCAAGAATAATTGTCCCAAGTTGTGGATGAGAGATGCATTTTTCATCCTCTAGGAATTCTTAGTATGATACATCTCAGTGGTGTAAGGTTGACTCTACTCCTTCAGGGCTAGCTAAGGACCGTGAGTTGCTCTTGGCAAATGGTTCTACTTCTGAGAGTCACTTTCCTTGCTCACTATGCGAACAGTTGACAGTAGGACTGAACTTCACAGGGCAGGCCAAGATCACTGAGCTTGAAGCTCCACCAGAAATTTCTGCCCTGCCCCTGGGCATCTGGGAGAGAGAGTGTGTGTTCACCCACTGCATATCTGCTGCAGGAGGAAAGGGGAAGTAGTTCAGTTCCACATAACTTGGGGCAAATATGTTCAAGGAGTCAACCTCTTTGCTGGATGTTTAGATCATCTACATGTTCCCCAAGGATCGGATTACAAGGTTCAGAAACCAGCTTTGGCTAACTCTCACAAGATGGAGGCTGTCAGAGCCCTCCCAATGGATGGGAGCTGGAGAGTAAGGTGTAAGAATCAAGGAAGCTCCTGAGGGTAGGAAGCAGGAATGGCCTTCTAACCAGGGCCTTCTAACGCTTCATTGTTTGGTCACCTGGGCTGTGGCATCAGGAGGCAGGTACCTCTCTGTAAACAGACTAACTCTGCATATGGGTCAGAGTGGGTCTTTCAGAACAGAGAAAATCAAATCAGAGCAAAGATCACTATGGGAGAAGGAGAGGTTTTAAAAGGGCAGTCTTGGTAATGTTTTACTCTCTCTTTAAATGTTCGTGAATGTGATGTCCAATGGCTTATTTATCTCTTAAGGCATTTATAGAGTATTTTCAATGTGTGAGACATGGGGAGGGATAGAAGAAAACACAAATAAGGTGTGAGCCCTACTCTCAAAGAAGTTATAAACTAGGGATAATGATAATAGGTACAATTTATAGGGTGCTGTACAGTTTGCAAGGCACTTTTTATGAATGTTGTAATGCTCTGGATCATGGGGATTATTCACCTAGTATTTTTTTAAGTGTCCTGAGTGCATCAGAAAATTGAAGCTCAGAGAGGTTAAGTAACTTGTCCAAGTTCACACAGCTTGTCAGTGAAGAGATTAAACTTAAAGTTGGATCCTCTGTCTAAACTTCTTGCCTATCCAGCCGAGGAGACAGACATGTATACAAGTGATATGAGGATTGTATGAACATTAGAGAAGAGGAAAGAGGAGTGTACAAATTGTGAACTAACCATAGAACACTGAGAATAAGATTTGGTGTTGGGGAGAAGAAGGTGTACTCCTTCATCTCCCTACCTCTTTCCTCTAATCCTTTTTCCACACTGCTGCAGATATGATCTTTCTACAGTATAAATCTGATTGAGTCACTTTCAAGCTAAAAACTCTCCACTAGCTTCTCCTTGCCTCTGTGGGAAGGTTGGTGTTGGACACTGAAGATTTACGTGTTACTGTTGTGTGGTTTTGTCCAGCAGTGTTTCCCTAGTGACAGCATGGAGGAGAAAGATGGTTGATGCATCTAGGATTGGGTTATTGCCAATAGATGTGACAGAGAGATGGAGGGTGAGGCAATATAGTAATGATAGATCGTAGGATCTAAGTGACAAAGGGAGGAAAGGGAGGGCAGGAGGGGCTCGTGGAGTGGAGGAAGGGGAGAGGTTGATGGACGGGATGTCCTGATGAGATTGAAAAACGGTTGCAGTGGGATGCTTGGGCATGCAAGCTGAGTGGAGAGGAGGTTTCAGGGGGAATGGGGTGCACGAATTGGTGATTTGGGGGGAAGCAGTTTCAGATTATGATAAAGTTCAGGAAGTGACCCTCCCAATGGGTGACTGCTAGAATAATGCCTCCTCCCGAAGATACCCATGTCTTAACCCAAACGGGCCATGAGCCAAGGAGTGCAGGTGGCCTCCAGGAGCTGGAAAAGGCAAGACAACAGATTCTCCCCTAGAGGCTCCAGAAGGAACACAGCCCTGCTGATTCACTTTGGACTTCTGAAATCCCAGAACTATAAGAATACATTTGTGTTGTTTTAAGCCACTAAATTCCTAATTTGTTACAGCAGCAATTTGGAAACGAACAAAGTGATTAAGAGAATGGAGAAGGAAGTATTTGGATGACTCTTCATGTCTTGGATTCTTTATTCCTTGACCTATCCATCATCAACTCCAAGTGGAGTTTCCAGAGCTGGACTTGTGTTTCTCTAGGCGGCTCATTCCTTCACCATTCACAGCATTTATTTAATTTTAAAGCTTTCCTCACTCTATCACACTTCTTACCTCCTCCTAGCTGGCTATTAGCAGTTGACCTGCCTCCTGAAGTCATTCAGGATGAAGTCAGCTAGCTGAGACTGAGGATTTCATTGAACGAGGGAGAATTTCCAGGAGGTTATGACGAAGATGGAGAGAGGAAGGTATAACTTGTCTGAGTCTCAAAGACGGGACTTTTTAAAGACAGAGGACATGTACTGGTTTTGGGAGCTCAAGTAATGAAAAAATCATGGTTAAGCTGCTGTATATGGGAAATGAGAAAGACTATTTTTTTGGATCTTTGAGAAGGAGGAAAAAAGCAGTCAAGAGAAGGAAGAGGAGGAGATGGTATAGGAGAGAGGAGCCTTCAAGGTGGCAGAAGACTGGGGACCTATTGGGGTGATGGTGTAGCAGAAATAGCCTTTAAGAGCAGCTATGCCTATGTGCAGTTTTAAGTCATTTGCCATTTTGTAGTCTCCTGGCCATGGCCTTCCAACATCTTTGGCAAAATGTTCTACATTCTTGCTTTTATCAGAGGGATTTTGGAAATTGAAGATGGTATTGGTTTTTACCTGTGGATCAACTTGATGTGGAAAAAAGATGGCATGTACAGAGGCAGGAGTTCAGAGGCTGAGGTGAGCATCCACCCACCCATCCATCCATCCATCACCTCTGTATCTATCATCCTCCTATCATCCACCCATCTATCATCCATCCATCCATCCATCACCTCTGTATCTATCATCCTCCTATCATCCATTCATCATCCATCATCCATCCATCCACCCATCCATCCATCCATCACCTATGTATCCATCACCGGCCTATCATTCGTCCATCCATCCATCCACCCATTCACAAATTCATCTATTCAACAAATACTCATTGAGAATCTATCATGTACTTGGCTCTGTTCTGGGTCCTGGGGATGCTGCAATGAACAAGACAGACAGATACCCTGATCTCAGGAGCTCCAATCAGTATGAAAGGTGGATCATAGCAAAGTAACTGAACAGATTACCAAGATTACTTCAGACTGTGATAAACGCTATGAAGTCAGTAAAACAGGGTGGTGTGATAGAGCAGTGGCTCCCAAAGTGTTGTTCCTGGACTGATAGCATTAGCACAACCTGGGAATTTATGAGAAATATAAATTCTCAGGACCCACCTCAAGCCTATTGAATTAGAAACTCTGGGGGTAGCCCCAGCAATCTGTATCTTAAGCCCTCCAGATGAGTCTGATGCATGCTTGTTTGAGATCCACTGTTACGGGGAGTGACAGTGTGGTTACCTGAGTAGGGTCATCAGGGAAATCTTCTCAGAGGAGGTGACCTTTGAGTTGAGATCTCAGCGACAAGAGAAATATAGCCATGCAAGCCTAGAGATGTGTTCCAGGCAGAGGGAACAGCGAGTGAAAAGGCCTGAGGTAGGAACAAGGTTGGGGGCTTCAAGGGCCAGTGTGGCTGGAGTGTGGTGTATAATTGTGCACATTAACATTAAAAGACAGTGCTGGGGGGCCAGCCCAGTGGCGTAGTGGTTGAATTCGCGTGCTCCACTTTGGTGGCCCGGGGTTCACACGTTTGGATCCTGGGTGCAGACAGATGCACCGCTTGTCAGGCCATGCTGTGGTAGCATCCCATATAAAGTAGAGGAAGATGGGCACGGATGTTAGCCCAGGGCCAGTCTTCCTTAGCAAAAAAAGAAAAAAAGAGAGAAAGAAAGAGAAAAAGAGGAGGATTGGCAATGGATGTTAGCTCAGGGCTGATCTTCCTCACACACACAAAAAAGACAGTGCTGGGACCATTTTGGTTGCTCTTTAGATATTCGTTCTCTTTCTGTAGAGATAAATATATAGACATCTGTCTTCATATCGAGATGTGGTCTTTGCCCATTTGCACTGGAAGACATATATTGGAATTATTTTCTAAAGTGAAAAAATTAATTTAAATCATGCAAGTAATACATATATAAATTTTCCTTATAAATGGATTTCTCGGCCTTTTTTGAAGGTGCATGTTGTTTTGGGAAGGTCACTGTGGGTGAGGAGGCAAAAGACTTGAGACCAAATCCCATCATGCTCTGGCCTCAGCACCTCTCTGGGCTTCATTTCCCTTCTAGAAGATCAGAAAGGCGGGGGGGGGGGGCGGGTAGGAAGAATCAGCTGAGCTGTCTCCTCAGTCAGAAGACTGCTGACATCTCCTTGAGGGGTGGTCTAGCTCCTCTTCAGCCTCCCTCACCTCCTTCTGGATTCCACCTTGGACAGACCTGCCTGGGGCAGGGCAGGAGGAAAGAGGCAAATGGGTTCCCTTGGAATTGCCATCTACATCAAATGGTGTTTTGGGAATCTGCTTTGAATATACAGTAATGCTGGGAGCTGAAGTCCACGCTCTTAACGACAGTTTTCTTTATAGTTATTGCCCTGCTGCTGAGCCCAACAGTTTTATTTCTCACAGACGTCTTATGAAAAGAACAGCGAACAGAGCTGCAAAATCATGCACACAGAATTTGGACTTGACTTTGCAGGACTGGGGAAAGGGGGAGGGGACCAACCAGGACCTTCTCCAGGGAGGCAGTGAAGTCCAATGGGAAGACCCTGGTATGTGTCCTTTAACTTGGGTGAATTGTCAGGCCTCTCTGAGCCTCTGTTTCCTCATTTGCAAAATGGGGATGATACCCCTTACACTGTATTAAATAAGACGACACGTGCCAAGTGTCTGGCACACAGTAGGAGCTCAGTAAATGTCAGTGCTTGTCTTCCATTCCTCACCTGGGAGTGGGGAAATGGTGCTCCTCCCTAGGCAGCCGGCAAGCCCCTCTTTGCCTCCAACTCTCCGGGTGTGTTTTGCTTGTGGAGTAATTAGGCACCAGCAGCTGAGGGTATCCAAACCCGCAGCATTATCTTTCTCCCAAGCTGCTTCAGTTGATAGAGGGTTGGGTGATGACAGTTTGTTTATCCAGGGAGGCTGTAAAATACCTTGTCTAGTGAACACACAGAAAAGCTCATTTGTCTTGTCTTTTGCCTCCACAACCACATAGTTCAGAAGGGAAGCTCTCCGGTCTTACTGGCGCTTGTTCCTCTGAGCATGCTCACAGACCCTTTTCTGCCCACCCTCTGGAATGCTGGGGCTTCCCCAGGCTCTCCCTCTCACCACGTTGTCCTTGGCAAGAGCATCCACCAGGAGGGCTGTGTGGACCACTCCCAACTTGGCCTGCTCCCCTGAGCTTTACGCTGGATATCACCACCTGGATGCCCATAGGCCCCGCCCACTCAGCATGTCCAAGATGGAAACCACTCCTACTTCCCATACTTACTCCTTCTCTTCTCTGGGTCTCAGCCCTTGGCAGCACTGGCCACCCACTCCCCAAACCTGAAACCTGGGAGTCCATCCTGGGCATCTCCCTCTCTCTCACCTCCACATCCCAACACCCTTCAGACCTGTCCATGTTCTCTCTCAAATCTCTCTCCTGACTGTCCTCAACTCAGCCCCAGCCACCACCACCTTGGGGAAGGCTCTGCCTCCTTATGTAGGGCTGCAGCCAGGGGGATGCTTCTGGAACACACACGGGACTGTGTTAGCCCCTCCTCCCAGGCCTGAAGTCCTGAACACAGGTGAGGGGAGGAATCTGTGATCATCCTTGGAGGCCATGGGGAGCAGGAAATAAACCCAGGTTTTTGAGAAAAACAAACAAATAAACAAAACAAACATCCAGTCCTTCAATTCTGGTGCCACAACATATTAACTGTGCAATTACTACAGTATTTAAAATCTCTTTGGAGTCCAATTTCTTCATTTCTGAAAAGGGGCCAATGCTTCCTACCTCAAAAAGTTGCCATGAAGTTTACATGAAACTATATACTCTGTGGTAGACAGTACAAGTTTGATAAATGTTAGGCCCTTCTCTCTGTCCTTCACTTTGAATAGTACTTTGTAGTTCTTAGAACCCTTTCTTAGATCATTTTCATTCATTCATTCATTCATTCCACACATATTTATTGAGTGCCTACTATGAGCTGGGTATAATGCTAGGCGCTGGGGTGTAGTGGAGACAAAACAAGTCAGACTTAGTCCATCTCCCCTGGGGTTCACATTTTTGGTAGGGGAGACAGATGAAAAGCAAGTAAGAAACAAATAATACAATATTGGGTAGTGTTAAGTGCCATGGTGAAAAATCAAGCAAAATAAGACAGAAGTGATGGAGACTGAAGTCCCTGGAGCTTAGAGAGCAATGGGAAAGAGAGTCAATAATCAAGTCAAAGAATAGTTAAAATAATTTACTGGCTGTGGCAAATGATGTGAAGGAAGTAAGCATGATTATGTGAAACCACAGGTAGGTTGAGAGAATTAGTATTTAAAATGTATAGGAAGCACCTTGTATGATGGTAAATGACAGACACTCAATGACTCATTCTTTCCCTCAATAGCTCTCTTTCTTGTATCTTTAATTTCTTCCTCAAGCGGATCCTTCCTACCAGCATTTACACATGTCGAAGTCTCTTTCTGCTTAGAACACACCTCTCTGTCCTAAACCCCACGCCTTCCTGCACCTGTGGTCCTCCCTTATCCCCTCAGAGAAAAACAGTTCTAAAGAGTGGCTACACTTCCTATCTCCACTTCTACTTCCTCAATTTATTCTTCTACTCATTTCAGTTTGGCTTCTGCCCCTAGAAAAGTCCCAGAAACTGCTTTTCCTGAAGTCACCAATGACCTCCATGGTCACTGAATCCTTTGCATTCTCACATCCTGTTTCTTGGCCACATTCAATATCATTCTCTCTCTAATTCCCATACACACACCACCTATTCAAGTTTTTCCCCCACCTCTCTGCTTGCTTCTTCTCAGGCTCCTTTGCTGACTTCTCTTCTCTGTTGGTTCCTTAAATGTTGGGGCGTCCCAAGACTCCATCCTGGGTCCCCTTCTCTTCCCTCCTTATACATTATTCCTGGGTAATGGCTCAAGTCTCCCTAATTTACATCCCCAGGCCAGTTTGCTAGCCTGAACTCCTGGCCTATGTTCTCAATTCGTTTTTGGACACCTCCACTTGGAAGTGCCTCAGGCATCTTAAACTCATTAGGTCCAGATTGGAATTCACCAGAATCTTCCCCACCAATCCTGCTCTTCCAATCTTCCCATCCCAGTGGGACTACCACCCACCTGTGGTACATGCCAGAGCCTTGGAATTCACCAGTTCCCTTGAGCCCTCCTTCATCCTGACATCTGCTGGTCATCAAGTCCTGTAGATTCTACCCACTAAATCACTCTCAGATTTGTCCCTCTCTTATCACTTCCTCTGCCCCTCTCTCTAGTCCAGGCCTCCAGCTTCTCTTGCCTGGACAACTGTATAGTCTCCTTCCTCTCTACACCTTTGTCCCCGCTGATCCATTCTGCACACAGCAACCAGACAGGTCATCCTAAAATACAAACCCAGTGGTGTTCTCTCTTCTGTTTAAACCCTTTCGAGGCTCTTTATTGCCTGCAGGATAAAAATCAGGCTCCTTTCCATTGCACCCAGGCCCTGTGGGCTTAGTTACAACCTATCTTTCTGCTCTCTTTTCTCCTCTGTCCTCTCTCACTCTCTGTGTCCAGTCACACTCAGCCTGGCCCAGGTCCTTGGTGCTCTCTTCTGACTGGTGCTCTCTTCTCATCCTCTTTCCAGTCGGCTGAACTGAGGGGGCATGGCAGATGAGCCACTCCAACTCCTCCTTTTGTAGATGAGTACCCTGAAGTCCAGAGAGGAGGAGTGATCTGCTGAAGGTCACCCAGCAAGTCCGGTGTACTTCATACCAAGCAGAACAACCACACTTCTCTCCCTTTCTTAGCCATGGTGGGAAGGAAACTTGGTATCAGCTTGGACCCCTCCCCAAAGATTCTGGCTCTTTTTGTTGCTGAAAGCAGAAAGATGAGCAAGTGGTAAGTTTTGCCTGGAAAGGGCTGGAAATCATGCAGGTTCCCTTTGCCTTTGTCTTGGATTTCTGAGGCCAAGGCCCTGGTGACACCCTGGCTTCTCCTGCACCCCTTCCAGACCGCTCACAATTCTGCCTCAGCCTTTCCCTGCACCACCTCTAATACAGACCCTCACCTGCAGACACTCCTGTCTGCTTCCTCTCACCTGGAATAGCTTGAGTTTCTCAGTGGCTGTTGGCACAACCTGGCTGGGAATAGGTCTGGCTAATATTTGAGACCAGGAATACTCAGACAAGGTGTAAAATCCCGGCACCCTGAGCTAGGTGGGGTTGATGCCAGGCCAGGGTTAGTCAGTGAACCCTTGGCCACAAACTGGATTGTTAACCAGGTCATAGATTAGGCCCTGATCCTGGCCACAGACTGAGCCCTGATCCTGGCTATAGACTGGATTCTGACCCTAGACCCAGACATAGCTCTGATCCTGTTTCTAGACTTAGCCTTGATTCTGGTAATAGACTGAGCACTGATCCTCATCCCAGACTGGGCTCTGATCCTGGTCATAGACTGAGCCCTGATCCTAGTCCCAGACTGAGCCCTGATCCTACTTCCAGACTGAGATACTGGCCCCAGGCTGAGCCCTGACTGTGGACTAAGCCCTACCCAGCTCACGGACCAGCCCTGCAGCTGTGGGCTCATGGTGAAAGTGTAGCTGACTCAGGGAAAATCTGTCCCCTTAGTGGGGGAGCCAGGAATGTCTTTTCCTGGGAAAAACAACAGGATCAGACTTTGCTGTTGTTACACTCATGGATTTTGGGGGTCACAAGCCACAAAAGGGCCAGGCTCAAAGGATGGCTACAAAGTCATATCTGGAAGAGCTTCCCAGCCAGGTTAGCTCCCAAATAATGGAGAGATTATTCCTGCTGATATCCATCAAGTTGAGACCGAGAGCATTTCAGTGAGAAGGTGCTTTAACGACCCTTCAAGGATTTGGGACCTAATGAAGCACACGTCAGAGGACGATTTAATCTTCCCCTCATAAAACCTTCACAACAAGATCAACTTCAGAATCCAAATTCATCCTGACATAAAAATGTGAGCCCAAGACAGTCCCAGATCACTGATAATTGTCTGGGGCTAATTGCCATGGTCTCAGGGGGCGTTTAGGAGAAGCCAAGGGAGGGTGGGTGTGGCAGAGGGCATCCAGGGACATGCTGGACTGTGCCCTGCGAGGCCCGTGGAAGGAGCTGACAGTAACGTTGGAGGATGAGATAAAATAAGGAAGTGTGGGGCAGAAGAAGGTCCTGCTTCCTGTGATTGGCCCATCCTCTGCAAGGTGGACCCTTCTCCCCATACCCCTCTCCAAGTGGACAAGTGGTCAGCAGATATCCCACAGCCACTTGCCTAATAGTGAGCCCTGAAGGTGTTGAGAAACTCCTGCTTCTGAGCCATAATTGTAACAATTACAGCTTCTGAGAGCTGCTGTGGATAAAACCAAAAGGAGGCTGCAATATAGGTGATCCAGGCATACACGGGGTAGATCACCATCCTTAGGACTGGTCTCCAGCTCTCTGCGGGTGGAAGTGGGTGCTCCAGTCATGGGCTCCTCTTCCTCCCTTCCACACCTTGCCGCTGGCTGGGGTCTCACACATTGCCAGGCCCAGCCCACCATGGAAGCAACATCACATTCTTCTCTCAAATGCTGAATCTTCCCTGTGTCTTCTGTTGCAAAGATTTTCTTTCTGCTGCACAAAGTCGTTAATGACATCGTGGAGGAAATCATGGGTTTTGACTTGAACAAATAAAGCTCAGTGATTTCAAAAGGAAACATATTTTGTAATAATTAGATGGCAAGAAACTGGAAATGATGAGAAGCGAACTGAATCAAGCCCTGGTTGGTGCATAATATAATCATTTATACTAAATTTATGTCCGTAATGTACTATGCAGCTAGAGAAGGTATGAGATAAAGTATTGGGACTCTCCTCCCATTTTTTTCTTTCTGTTAAAAGAAGATATTCTTAAGTAAGACACAGAAGCCTTAAAGGAAAAAGTTAATGATTTTACTACAGAAAATTTTTAAAAACTTAAAAAATTTTATATAGTGAAACACAGAAACAAAGTTAAAAGAAAGAAAAGACTGGGAGAAACTAGTTGCAGCATACACAACAAAGAGCTATTATACCAAATTTGTGAAGAGTTTCTGCAGATCTGTAACAAAAAGACAAAGATGCAATAGATAAGTAAGCAAAATGTGTGGCCAGGTAAACTTCTAGAAGAGGAAACACTGGACTACAGTAGTGGCCATGGAGGTGCATTGCTCAGATCTCCCTGCAAGAGAACCTCCTGTGGGGGGAAGAGCTGATTGACAGCCTGAAGCTAGAGTGTCTTTGGATCCACCATGGTGGTCATGCCAGGCCATGCTTCTCCTAGGCTGTTCCCAGACAATGACCAAGTACAGTGAGGTCCTTGAACCAGGCCATCTTAGAAACTCCCCACAGGTCTGACTGAGGCTTTCTCAGACCTGTGCTGTGGTCTGAGGATCCTCCTACCCAGTTCTTCCTTCCCCCTCTCTTAGAACAAGTGTCAGACCAGCATCTTGTTCAAAAGGCTCTCCCACTTCCTCTTGCTCCCTGCCCTTTGTCCTCCAGAGGTATTTTCCCTGGGAAGGCTCTTGCTTTTCTGATCCCATTTTGGCATCTGCTTCTCAGAGGACCTGAACTAACACAACTACAGACCCACATGAAAAGCTATTCAGCTTTACTTATATTAAGGAAGTGCAAATTAAAATGTGATAGTATTTTCCACAATCAAATTGATGAACATTTTTAAAAGGTCATTAATGTCTTGTTTAATGAAGGGGTACAAAATGAATCTCTCTTCCATATTGTGCTGAAGCCAAGGTATAAAATATACACATGCACTGAATCAGTGTTTCACTTTCAGGAATCTATTCTATTGAATCTATTCTATATAGAATCTATAGAATATAGTGTATAGAATATGTACAAATATATATATGTTCATTGTGGCATTACAGATCTTCCTCAACTTACAATGGAGTTAAGTCCCAGTAAACCCATCCTAAGTTGAAAATGCCGTAAGTCGAAAATGTACGTAATGCACCTAACCTACTGAACATCACAGCTTAGCCTGGCCCACCTTAAACGTGCTCAGAACACTTACATTAGCCTACAGTTGGGCAAAATCATCTAACACAAAGCCTGTTTTATAATAAAGTGTTGAATGTCTCATGTAGTTTATTGAATACTGTACTAAAAGTGAGAAACACATGGTTGTATGGGTACAGAATGGGTGTAAGCACATTGGTTGTTCACCCTCGTGATCATGTGGCTAATGGGAGCTGCGGCTGCTGCCTCTGCCCAGCATCACAAGAGAGGATCGTACTGCATATCACTACCCCCGGAAAAGATCAAAATTCAAAATTTGAAATACGGTTTCTACTGAATGCATATCGCTTTCTCACCATCATAAAGTCAAAAAATCGTAAATCAAACCATTTTAAGTCGGGGACTGTCTGTATTTATATTAGTAAGAAACTTGAAAATAACCTAAATGTACATTAATAAGGAACGTTTACATTAATTATGGAGTGCTCACACAATATAATTTGCAGCTGTATGACATGAAAAGATGTTTGTGATGCCAAGCTCAGTGAAAAAACAAGCAAAACTGAAGAATATATTGTATAATGCCCTCTGGGTAGGAAAACCCTTCATTAAATGCATTTATATGCATAGAAATTGGTGAATAAGTGCAAACATCTGGAAAGGTAGACACTAAATTGCTAAGATTATTTGTCTTTGGGTAGGAGAGTGAGATTGGGGATAGACACTTAAGGCGTCTCTCACCTTTTACTCTCTTTCTTTGTTGTTTAGATGTTTCACAGTGAGTGTGGATTATTATTTGTAATTAAAATGAGCAATACATAAGAAGAAAGAAAAGATCCCAGAGTGTAACCACCAAAATAAGTATTAACCTCTTCGGTAGGCGTGTCCGCATTCCAGTGAGTCTGTTTCAGGTGTTTGGACTCTCCTGGGAATGGCCTTTAGTGGCAGTTAACAGCATAAGAAATTTGCTCTCAAGAATGTCTTTATCGGGGGCCGCCCGGGGGCGCAGCGGTTTAGTTCGCGCTTGGCAGCCCGGGGTTCGCAGGTTCGGATCCCCGGTGCCGGCCGACGCACCACTTGTCAGCCATGCTGTGGCATTGTCCCATATAAAGTAGAGGAAGATGGGCACGGATGTTAGCCCAGGGCCAGTCTTCCTCAGCAAAAAGAGGAGGATTAGCAACGGATGTTAGCCCAGGGCTGGTCTTCCTCACAAAAAAAAAAAAAAAAAAAAAAGAATGTCTTTATCTTTTACAAAAATGTTAACAGGACGTGGGATTGCCCACCTCGGTCCTTGCCTGATTAACCACATCTGACTCTGAATGCCTTTTTATTATTTTCAAAAATCCACCACCCTGCGCCAATCCTCTGACCTGAAGGCCAAACATGTTGTCACCGAAGATATTGTGGGGACACACAATATGCTCTCTGGCCTCAGTGTCCCTATCTGTGTTGGAAGAGGTTGGATTAAATGACTTCAGTGTCTGGCTAATGTTTTAGGATTCCAAGGCCACTGGCATGGAGTTGCCATTCTCAGAACTCTCTCGACTGCTGAAGTATCAGAGAAACCCACCCAGGGTCCTCAGCTTGGTCTTCAACCAGCAATTCCAACCTCCGCTCGCATCCCCCGTGCTCCAGGGTGAGCCACCCGGCTCGGTGCATGTGCCCCTGTGTCTATGCCCTCCCCCCAATCCATGTGCATAAACTGCCCATGCTTTAAGGTCCTATACTGATTCTTTTGTGATCTTCTCTGATCAACTAGTTTGAATTCTCATTGCATTTTCTCTATAGATCATACGGTGTATAGAAGCCCAAACAGCCATTATGCCCCACTTCCAATATGGTCAAGCACTTCACGTACCACATCAGGGTAAAAAAAGACACTGAGCCAACACAGCTGCAGACTCATAAACCCTGAGACAAACCCCAAATATCAGGGTCCCCCCAAAATAAATCCTTGAGTACTTCCCTTAAACATGGATTCTCAACAAAGACAATTTTATCCTTTATTCTTGCTATGACGATCTCTGAAGATACCTTTGTGAATATGATAATCATGTGAGAAAGTTGCTGTTTTCATGCCATGAACAGATTACTGTGAACCCGGTGAGCTTGGTGACTTTGTAATTGTCTTCCTTTAAGTAATTGCTGTGTTTTGTATTTGATGAGCCAGTCCTTCTGAAGCCTGACTCCCTTGCACTCTTTGCAAGTAAAATTTTCTTTTCTAAATACTTCTGTTTCTGAGTCTTTTTTTGACAGATGGGATAACTTAATGCATTAATTCGTCTTGTGTTCTTGCATTCTCCATTCTAAGGTGGAGGGGCTTTTGTCTTCCCTGCTAGGGGAGGCTCGTGTTAGAGGATGAAAAGGAGAAGTTGCCTGGAGAGGGGTCTCTTTTCTGGTTTTGTTTTCTTGAAAACTGAGGCTCACTGGATGTGGGGAGAGTAATGCAAAGTGGGGAGGGAGAGAGGCCTTTGCTGGGGATAAAGCAGACCCAGGTGAACAGAATTGGGGGTGGGTGTGAGAGAGAGAGAGAGAGAGAGAGAGAGAGAGAGAGAGAGACAGACAGACAGACAGACAGAGAGAGACGGAGAGAGAGAATTCCCAAAGACCAGGAAGGACTTGGTTTGGGGTTCTGTAAGGAGAAGACAATTCCTGGGTCCAGATGGGATGACTATGAGGGGACTCTAAGGAAGCTGGGTGCCCGGCATTGGGGGTGCCAGTCTGGGTAGAGTTTCCTGAGCTCAACTTGGCATGGAGGCAGCATGGCCATCTTCCAACAAGGAACCCCGAGGGCTTGGACAACAACGCTAACAAGGGCAACCAACGTGGACCTACGACCACTGGACATCCCCAAAGTTGGCTCTGTGTAAGATGCTTGGGACCTTCACAGGATCCTGGGGAAGAGGAAGAGAACCCCAAGTAGGAATTTCCTGCCAGCTCGGTAAGCTGAGACCTGGGGTAGATTTAGAGAAGATAAAATTATTGTGACATTTCTTGTCTTTCTGAGCTCAACACCCAGTCCCATTTCTTCCAGGATTTAGCCCCATCTATCCTATATTGTCCCCCTATCTGTGCTCTACCCTCCCCCAACCCCCTGTTCTCCTCACACCCTGTCACCTTGCAGGACACCCTTTTGTTTGTCTGTCTATCCCATTCTTTTTTTTTTATTTGATGTCTTAATAGTTTATAACACTGTGGGGTTTTAGTTGTACATTTTTGTTTGTCCGTCACCTTGTGGATGTAACCCTTCACCCCTTGTGCCCCCCCACCCCCCTTCCCCTTGGTAACCACCAATCAGTTCTCTCTGTCCGTGTGTTCACTTATATTCCATATATGAGTGAGTTCATGCAGTGTCTGTTCTTCTCTCTCTGGCTTATTTCACTTAACATAATACCCTCTAGGTCCTTCCACATTGTTGCAAATGGGACAATTGTGTCTTTTCTTATGGCTGAGTAGTATTCCATTGTATGTATACACCACATCTTCTTTAACCAATCATCAGTCGAGGGACACTTGGGTTGCTTCCACTTCTTGGCTATGGTGAATAATGCTGCAATGAATATAGGGGTGCATATGCCTCTTGTGATGGTTGATTTCATGTGCGTTGGGTAGATGCCCAAGAGTGGGATTGCTGGATCATAAGGTATTTCTATTTTTAATTTTTTGAGGACTCTCCATACTGTTTTCCATAGAGGCTGCACCAGTTTGCATTCCCACCAGCAGTGAATTAGGGTTCCCATTTCTCCACAACCTCTCCAGCATTTGTTGTTTTTTGTCTTGGTGATTATAGCCACTCTAATGGGTGTAAGGTGATATCTTAGCGTAGTTTTGATTTGCATTTCCCTGATGATTAGTGATGTTGAACATCTTTTCATGTGTCTGTTGGCCATCTGTATATCTTCCTTGGAAAAATGTCTGTTCATATCTTCTGCCCATTTTTTGATCGGGTTGTTTGTTTTTTTGTTGCTCAGTTGTATGAGATCTTTATATATTACTGAGATTAATCCCTTGTCAGACAAACGATTTGCAAATATTTTCTCCCAGCTGGTGGGTTGTTTATTCATTTTGATCCTGGTTTCATTTGCCTTGTAGAAGCTCTTTAGTCTGATGAAGTCCCACTTGTTTATTTTTTCTTTTGTTTCCCTTGTCTGGGTAGACATGGAATCTGAAAGGATCCCTTTATGTCCAATCTCAATTAGTGTACTGCCTATATTTTCTTCCAGGAGTTTTATAGTTTCAGGTCTCACTTTCAGGTCCTTGATCCATTTTGAATTGATTTTTGTATATGGCGATAGGAGATGGTCTACTTTCATTCTTTTGCATGTTGCTGTCCAATTTTCCCAGCACCATTTATTGAAGAGACTTCCCTCTCTCCATTGTATGTTCTTCGCTCCTTTGTTGAAGATTAGCTGTCCATAGGTGTGTGGTTTTAGTTCTGGGCTTTCAATTCTGTTCCATTGATCTGTGTGTCTATTCTTGTACCAGTACCATGCTGTTTTGATTACTGTAGCTTTATAGTATATTTTGAAATCAGGGATTGTGATGCCTCCAGCTTTGTTCTTTTTTTTCAGAATTGCTTTAGCTATTCGGGCTCTTTTGTTGCCCCATACGAATTTCAGTAGTTTTTGTTCTATTACCGTGAAGAATGACATTGGGATTCTGATTGGGATTGCATTGAATCTGTAGATTGCTTTAGGTAGAATGGACATTTTAACTATATTTATTCTTCCAATCCATGTGCATGGAATATTTTTCCATTTCTTTATGTCCTCCTCGATTTCTTTCAATAGTGTCTTATAGTTTTCATTGTATAGGTCTTTTACCTCCTTGGTTAAATTTATTCCCAGATATTTTATTCTCTTTGTTGCAATTGTAAATGGGATTGTCTTTTTGAGTTCTCTTTCTGTTGTTTCATCGTTAGTGTATAGAAATGCAATTGATTTTTGTAAGTTGATTTTATACCCTGCCACTTTACTGTAGTTGTTGATTGTTTCTAGTAGTTTTCCGATGGAATTTTTTGGGTTTTCTATGTATAAGATCATGTCGTCTGCAAATAGTGAGAGTTTCACTTCTTCATTGCCTATTTGGAGTCCTTTTATTCCTTTTTCTTGCCTAATTGCTCTGGCCAGAACTTCCAGTACTATGTTGAATAAGAGCTGTGAGAGTGGGCACCCTTGTCTTGTTCCTGTCCTCAAAGGTATGGCTTTCAGTTTTTCCCCGTTGAGTAGGATGTTTGCTGTAGGTTTGTCATATATGGCCCTTATTATGTTGAGGTACTTTCCTTCTATGCCCATTTTGTTGAGAGTTTTTATCATAAATGGATGCTGGATCTTGTCGAATGCCTTCTCTGCATCGATTGAGATGATCATGTGGTTTTTATTCTTCATTTTGTTAATGTGGTGTATCATGTTGATTGATTTGTGGATGTTGAACCATCCCTGTGTCCCTGGTATAAATCCCACTTGATCGTGGTGTATGATCTTTTTGATGTATTGCTGTATTCGGTTTGCCAATATTTTGTTGAGGATTTTTGCATCTATGTTCATCAGCGATATTGGCCTGTAGTTTTCCTTCTTTGTATTGTCCTTGTCTGGCTTTGGTATCAGCATGATGTCGGCCTCATAGAATGTGTTGGGAAGTATTCCATCTTCCTCTATTTTTTGGAATAGTTTGAGAAGGATAGGTGCTAAATCTTCTTTGAACGTTTGATAAAATTCTCCAGGGAAGCCATCTGGTCCTGGGCTTTTATTTTTTGGGAGGTTTTTGATTACTGTTTCAATCTCTTCACTTGTGATTGGTCTGTTCAGATTCTCTATTTCTTCTTGATTCAGTTTTGGGAGGTTGTACGCGTCCAAGAATTTGTCCATTTCCTTTAGGTTGTCCAATTTGTTGGTGTAAAGTTTTTCATAGTATTCCCTAATAATCCCTTGTATTTCTGTGGTGTCTGTTGTAATTTCTCCTCTTTCATTTCTAATTTTATTTATTTGAGTCTTCTCCCTTTTTTTCTTAGTGAGTCTGGCTAAGGGTTTGTCAATTTTATTTATCTTCTCAAAGAACCAGCTCTTTGTTTCATTGATCCTTTCTACTGTTTTTTTTTTGTTTCAATTTCGTTTATTTCTGCTCTGATTTTTATTATTTCCCTCCTTCTGCTGATTCAGGGCTTTATTTGTTCTTCTTTTTCCAATTCTGTTAGGTGCAATTTAAAGTTATTTATTTGGGATTTTTCTTGTTTGTTAAGGTGAGCTTGTATTGCTATGAATTTCCCTCTCAGGACTGCTTTTGGTGCATCCCATATGAGTTGGTATGGTGTATTTTCCTTTTCATTTGTCTCCAGATAGCTTTTGATTTCTCCTTTAATTTCATCAACGACCCATTGGTTGTTGAGTAGCATGTTGTTTAGTTTCCACATCTTTGTCCCTTTCCTAGTTTTTTCCTTGCAGTTGATTTCTAGTTTCACAGCATTATGATCAGAAAAGATGCTTGTAATGATTTCAATATTCTTAAATTTATAGAGGTTTGCCTTGTTTCCTAATATATGGTCTATCCTTGAGAATGTTCCATGTGCACTTGAGAAGAATGTGTACTCTGCTTTTTTTGGGTGGAGTGCTCTGTATATATCTATTAAGTCCATTGCGTCTAGTTTTTCGTTTAAGTCCATTATTTCCTTATTGACTTTTTGTCTGGATGCTCTATCTATTGATGTAAGGGGGTGTTAAGATCCCCTACTATTATTGTGTTATTGTTAATATCTCCTTTAAGGTTTGTTAGCAGTTGTTTTATGTACTTTGGTGCTCCTGTGTTGGGTGCATAGATATTTATAAGTGTTATGTCTTCTTGGTGAAGTGTCCCTTTTATCATTATATATTGCCCTTCTTTGTCTCTCATTACCTTTTTTATCTTGAAGTCTACTTTGTCTGATATAAGTATGGCTACTCCTGCTTTCTTTTGTTTGCCATTAGCTTGGTGTATTGTTTTCCATCCTTTTATTTTGAGTGTGTGTTTGTCTTTAGAGCTGAGATGTGTTTCCTGGAGGCAGCAGATTGTTGGATCTTGGTTTTTAATCCATCCTGCCACTCTGTGTCTTTTGATTGGAGAATTCAATCAATTTACATTTAGAGTGATTATTGATATATGAGGGTTTAATGTTGCTATTTTATTGTTCATCTTCTGGTTCTTTTGCATTTCCTTCGTTTCTTGTCCCTTGTGTTTCGGACTGCAAATTCAATTTGGTATTTCTGCATGCTCATTCTCTTGGTTTTCTCTTTATTTGTCATGTGTGGTTCTCTTCTGGTTATTTGTTTAGTGGTTACCGTGAGGTTTATATAAGCGATCTCCTGGATAAGAAAGTACATTTTCGGATGCCTCCTTTTTCCTGAGGCTGGGTCGATTCAATCCCTTACCTCTTCCCCTCCTTATTTGTTATCTCTTTATTTCAGATTGTGTCATGAATGTGTGTTTCCAGTGATGAGCTTGAATTAATTTTTGATGTTATCCAACTGTAGTTTGTTCTGGTTTAGTCTCCTTGCTTTTCTCCTTGCTGAAATCTTTGTATCCCCTTTCTCATTTGTTTTTTTTCAGGCCTAAGGGCCTTCTTGAGCATTTCTTGTAGTGGGGGTCTTGTGGTGATGAACTCTCTTAGCTTTTGTTTATCAGGGAGAGTTATTATTTCTCCATCATATTTGAAGGATATTTTTGCTGGATAAAGTATTTTTGGCTGAAGGTTTTTGTCTTTCATGATTTTGAATATATCATTCCAGTCTCTCCTAGCCTGTAGAGTTTCTGTTGAGAAATCAGCTGAGAGCCTGATGGGGTTTCCTTTGTACGTTATTTTGTTTTTTTGTTTAGCTGCCTTCAATATTATTTCCTTGTCACGGGTATTTTTCAAGTTTGCTACTATGTGGCGAGATGATTTTTTATTCCTGTTTATATATTTAGGTGATCTATTGATTTCATTCACTGTTATTTCCCTCTCGTTCCCTAGGTTGGGGAAGTTCTCAGCTATTTTTTCTTTGAACAAACTCTCTGCTCCTTTTTCTCTTTCTTCTCCTTCTGGAATACCTATTATCCTTATGTTGCTTTTCCTCATTGAGTCTGATATTTCTCGAGGAATTTCTTCATTTCTTTTTAGTCTTAGCTCTCTCTCCTCCTCTATCTGGAGCATTTCTGCGTGGCTATCTTCAATAGTGCTAATTCGTTCCTCCATATTGTCAGTTCTGCTCTTTAAAGACTCCATTTTTTCCACTATCTCATTGATTTTGTTTTTCACCTCCAATAATTCTGATTGGTTTTTCTTTATGGTTTCAATCTCTTTTGTGACAAAATCCCTGAATTTGTTGATTTGTTTCTGTGTGTTCTCTTGTATTTCGTTGAGTTTGTTTATGATAGCTATTTTGAATTCTCTCTCATTCAGGTTATCAAATTCTGTGCCTTCAGGGTTGGTTTCTGGGTGTTTGTCATTTTCCTTTTGGTCTGTAGCCATGACAAATTGTCGCAAGGATCTGACAGGGATGGCCTTATTTTTTCCCCTCATGATATAATTGGTCCTGCAGTTTCCCCCTGCTGCCACTGGATGGAGATCGTGAGCGGTTTGCTCTGAGGCGGCTGCAGCCCCTGGAGGGATTATGCTGAAACGCCGGGTGTGTGGGGGGAGGGGTCCTCTCTTTCTCCTGCTTGACCCGGGGGGGTTCCTTTCTGGCTCTCTTAGGGTGTTTGCTGCACCCCCTAAACAGTCCGTCGTCGTTTCCCAGTGGGGATCTCGCGACAGTCTGTGAGAGCACCTGGATGGTGATAGTTTTCCCCACTGTGGGCCGCCCCTCCCCACTCTGTCTGCGAACCGCGCTGTCTTTGCCGATCGATTGGGGAGGGGGAGTACAACTTCTTACCTCTCCTCCCATCCTTTTGGGCTTCCTGCGCCTCCACTGTCCGATGTATGGCAGCAAGGGTTTCTTAGAAGTCCTTCGTAGTGTTTGATTGAGCTTTGTTGGAATGTGAATGATGTTTTCGTTGTGTCATAGGGGGCAGAGATTCAAAGAGGGAATCTCACTCTGCCATGATGCTGATGTCACTCCCCTGTCTATCCCATTCTTGACAGAAGGACCCATCTTCATATTCTAATTGTCTATTGCGGGGCCTTGTATCTAGTAGGTGCTCAAAACATGTTGGTTGAAATGAACTAAGTTGCACTAAATTGTAACACACCTCCAGCCCCAGCCCTAGCACCACGCTTTGTGTCTGGTTGGTGTTCAACACACGTTTGCAGAATGGAGGAATGTGAGTTGGGTATGCCAAGGTGACCACTTTGGAGGACACAAGATGACCTGAAGGTGTAGGTTTGGGTGTGTTTGTTCAAAAGCTCGTTAGTGACCTGGTTTAATCACAGGAGACTGGCGAGCACAGGACCTGTGCATCTGTGAAACGAGCCGTTTTATGCCAACCCTCACGTAGGAGCTGGTGCTGCTTGATCAATTAACCCCACGCCCTTGTCTTCCATCTGTGCTTGGATCAAGATGCACGGCTCTGCTGTGAGCGCAAAAGGTAATATCCATCCTTCGAATGGGCCGCATGTGTGCAGGTAATTGATGGGTTCCCAGGATCCAGGGAGAGAGAGAGAGATCTGAAATCAATTGCTCACTGTCTGCACGCAGTGGCCGGCCCTCCCCATAGCTTGGGAAGAAAGGGGGCGTCAGCTGTGGCCTCTTGCTAGGGACAGCAGCCGGCCAGACGGATTGGGCCTGCCAAGGGCTGTTGGGAGGGCTTGTCCTCTATCCTCAGCCACCACTCTCCCTCCTGGCAAAGAAATGAGTCCTGATTTGTGCCTGGGGCCACCCAGACACCTGTCGAATGGTAAAAACAAGCTGTTTTAAAAGACGATGTCTGGCCAGTATGAGTATGCTAACCTCCACCTGAATTATTTCTTTAAACTTGCTTTCAAAGTGAATGAGGCCATTGGCTACCTGAGTCCGTCAAACTAGGATACATGATTGGGCAGCCTTAAGGGCGGGCTCTGGAATCGCACTGCCTGGGTTCAAACTCTGAGTCTTCCGTTTGTCAACTGTGAGCTCTTGGGCTTAGTTACCCTCTCTGGGACTCAGTTTCTCCATCTGTAAACTGGCGATAATATTAATACTTAACTCATAGACTCTTGTGGAGGGTTAGTTGAGATCATCCATGGGATGATGTTCAGCTTGGTGCTGGATGCTCTGTTACAGTTCAGTGGGAATATTAGTGTGTTGAATGGATGATTTTGGAGATGTTTGGTCTCTGATTGTTTAGTGTCTGTCCCTTTGCTAGACTAACAGTTCCACGAGGGCTGTGGCTATGGCTGTCTTGTTTACGGCTGGACCCTCAGAACGTGGCATTGAGTCTGGTTCAGAGAAGCCACTAAAAAAATGTCTGTTTAAGGGAGAAGAGATGAAAGATGATGTGGGCATGAGCCAGGGACCCAGAGAGGGGTGGGGCAGCCCTGGAGGTTTGGGGTGGTAGGAATTAGGTCAAGATATCCAGCCACAGCTACACTGTCAGTCCCAGCAGGAAGTGGAGTGAAACCCTGAAACAGGGTTCAAGGTGCCAGTCACAGATGCTGTGTGTAGACAGGTGATCTTGGGCAGCCTTCTCCCCGCTGGCACACTGAGTCGGGTGTGTGGGCAGCAGACCCAGGCTAGCTCAGCATGAGCATCTGTTTGGCTGAGTCAGAGTGTCCATGTGACTGGACATCAGTGTGGGCAACTGGGCAGGTCTGTGGCAGGCAGGGAACAGCGTCAGCCACAGGATGCACCAACTACTAAGTTGACCAACCAGGGCATCTGGGAACTCACACTAGCTTTGGAGTCGTACAAATATGGGTACAGGTCCTATTGTCACCTTTGAGACCTAGGCAAATTACCTCCTAAACCTCAGTCTCCTCATCTGTAAAAGGGGAACTATAATGCTGGCCTCACAAGATGTGTGACTGAAATGAAGAAATGTACGTAAAATGTCTAGTGCAGTGTATAGTAGATGCTTCACGAACACTGGTTTTCTGCCTTCTCCCTTTTGGGAATCATTGAAAAGGCAATAACTCAGTTTTTGGTTCCATTTGAAGGAAACAAAGTACTTTGTCGACGTCTTTATTTGGGAGCGATGAGTGATCGACCCACAAATTCACTGTGGGAATTCAGTGACTATTTTTGAACATATGGAGTTTTTAGGTTCCCGCAGCTTCCTTGACTAGAAAGTAAAGCCGGCACCAGCTTCTGACAGTCCCTGTAATTACCCTTCAGTGAATCAAGCTGAGGTTTGTCTTTGTGCCCGAGATTGGTGTGGGCTTCGCTGCCCCTCACCCTCCACACCCACATCTGAAGGTAGCAGCTAATTATGGTTTATGGTGCTGTCTGCTTGAAGCTGGCCTGCTTGCTCCGAGTAGGACAGTACAGGTGGCCCCCTTCTCCGTCAGACAGCAGTAAGGAGATTCAAAGATGACGTGGTCCCCCCCATGATTGAAGGGGCCAGCAACTTTATTATTAAAAATAAATAAAGTCTAGGGACACGCACTAATGCTGGGCTGCTGACAACCTATAATTCTCATGGCAGTGGCAAGATGTATTTTTCTTTTAGAGTTTGGTTAAGAAGTGATTTTTCAAGAGGGAGCTGTGTACATTGAAGCTGTGAATTAAGGGTATCTTTTCTGTTCTATGGGGTCAGAGGAGGGAGCCCGGGCAGGTTCTATAACTAATGGGGCTGTGTGTGTACAGAGATTATTAACCCTTCCAAGACCAGCAGGGTATTCTAAATACCAACTCCGTGACCTCTAAGAGAATCTATCCATCTATTGAACCATTGATCCATCCATCCATCCATCCCTCCATCCACCATTTATCCATCTCTTTATCCAGCTCATCCATCCATGATTCCAATAAGTATTTATCAAACACCTTTCTCAAGATTCTGCAGATGATGATGATGATGATAATAATAACAGCAGTAACAACAACATCAGCAGCTAACACATCCAGAGGCAGATAATCTGGTACATTTACCATGGGGCCAGGCTCTGGGCTAAGCACTTTACATACCTCATTTGATCTTCATGACAACTCTTTGAGTTAGGAACTATCACCCACATCTTCCAGCTGAGGAAATAGAGGCTCATGGAGGTTAAGTAACTTCGCTAACATTTCAGTCTAACACGTGGCAGGCCCAGGAACTAAATTCAGTCGATTCCAGAACCCACGTTCTTACCCAGCAAACCCCTCTGCCTCCCAGTGTCTCCCTTTGGTTGGCCCACATCTCAAGAGCCAGCGTCTGTGGTATGGGTTCAGGGACGTTGCCTAGGTTTGTCACTGGAGGTCCTGACTCTACTTTGGGCTCCTTTTGATCAATTTGATTGGATTCAGAGAGTGGAGTTTTGTGAACATTCTCTCATTCTTCAGTAATAACACTAGTAATAGTGATAACAATAGTGACAATAATAACAACTGACATGTATTGGGTTCTTTCATGTAAGCTCTGGTCTAAGTGCTTGAAGAGTAGTAACTACTTTACTCCTCCCATCAACCCTATGATGTTTCTTCATCAAATCTCCATGACTACTCTTATTTTATAGATGACGGAACTGAGGTATTGGGAGGTTAACCAATTTGCCATATTTCTGAAAGTCTTCTTGTAACACTTGGGAATGCATTTGGCTGCAAATAATAGAAAATCTATCACTAGTTTAAAGGATTCTTTTTTTTTTAATCTCACATAGCAAGAAGTCCAGAGGTGGGGAGTCCAGGGCTGGTGTGGCAGATGAAAGATGCCACCAAGGACTCAGGTCTATTTCCATTTCTCTATTTTCAGTATGTTGGTGCTTTTGTTGCTGAGCTTGTTACCTGTGGTTGCAAGATGCTGCTCCATTTCCAGTCTCATCTCTGTATTTTCAGGCAGAAAGAAACTGGAGATATGAAAGCAAGATGTGAAATTCTCAGTAGATTTCCACTATGTTTTACTGGTCAGAACTGTGTCACAGGTCCCCCTTGGACCAGAAGAGAGGCTAGAAAATTGAGTCCCCCCAATCCCCTCCTTTTTTCCAGCTAATGGTAGAGGAAGGTAAGAAAGAAAGTGTCCTGGGTGACATAACCTCCAGGGTCTACCACATTCCCTCTCAACTATTTTTCTTTTTTCTTCTTTGGGTCTCTTTATTCTTTTTTAATCTACAACTTTCCCTCTACATTTTTTGATGTTTCATGACACTGATGTATTGAAGAGTCCAGGCTAGTTGCCTTATAGAACATATCACATTGTTTCCTCTGCATTGCTTAAACTCTTAAAAAAATTGAGATATAATTCCCACACCTTAAAAATTCATTGTTTAAAAAATGTATGATTCAGGAAAATAGTATGACCGTTCCTAAAAAATTAAATATAGAATGACCATATGATCCAGAAATTCCACTTCTGGGAGTATGCCAAAAGAATTGAAAGTAGGGATTTGAACAGATATTTGCACAACAATGTTCACAGTCACATTATTCACAATAGCTAAGATGTAGAAACAACCCAAATGTCTACTGATGGATGAACGGATAAACAAAATGTAGGGTAAGTGTACAATGGAATAGTATTCAGAAAAAGGAATGAAATTTTGACACACACTACAACATGGATGAAACTTGAAGACATTATGCTAAGTGAGATAAGCCAGACACAAAAGGACAAATAATGTATGACTCCACTGATATGAGGCACCTAGAGTAGTCAAATTCATAGAGATAGAACGTACAATGGTGGTTGTCAGGGGAAAGGGGGAGGGAGGAATGGGGAGTTTGTGTTTAATGGGTACTGAGTTTCAGTTAAGGAAGATGAAAAAGTTCTATAGATGGATGGTGGTTGCACAACAACGTGAATGTACTTAATGTGCCTGAACTGTGCACCTAAAAATGGTGAAACTGGTCAAATTTATGTTATATACTTTACCACAATATAAAAAGACATACAATTTAGTGGCTTTTAGTATATTCAGAAGATTGTGCAACCATCACCACTATCGAATTCCAGAACATTTTTTATCACTCCCCAGTGAAACCCCGTACCTGTTAGCAGTCACTCCCCATACCTCCCCAACCCATCCCCAGGAAAGACACGAAAGGCCACATATTGCATGATTCCACATCATGAAATGTACAGAATAGGCAAATCCTATCATCCATTTTTAAAGAAGTTATGAGGATATTCTTTTTTTTTTTTTTTTTTTGGTGAGGAATATTAGCCCTGAGCTAACATCTGTGCCCATCTTCCTCCATTTTATGTGGGATGTCTGCCACAGCATGGCTTGATGAATGGTGTGTAGGTCTGTGCCCAGGATCTGAACCTGCAAACCCTGGGCCATTGAAGTGGAGCATGCGAACTTAACCACTATGCCACCAGGCCGACTTCCAAGGATATTCATTTTTATGTTTCTTCTCTGAGTCAATGTTCCTATGGGAAACAATGGGCTAGAGGTGAGTAGTGACTGTTCCCTTTAGTCAGAGCACTTACTCTCTAGTTTACCACAGTCCTCACTATTCCCTATTGTTATCCCTCCCTGCTTCACACATTTGTAGCACTTGCGGGCATCTGAATTTATGACACCACGTGTTGGTATATAGTAGACTGTTGAGTTTCGGAGTTTGGAAGCATGAAGACCATGTGGGATATTGTTAAATAGTCCAAGGGCTTAGACTTGAGTTGAGGCTATGAGGATGGAGAGGAAAGAATAGATATAAGGGAGATACCAATCATAAAAAGTCATCACCTGGAGACCAAATAGACCTGAGAGATAACAGGATGAGTCCAAAGTCATCTCAGCTTTCCAGCCTCGATAGGGAGAATGATAGGGTGGGGTGGTCAGGTTTTGGAAGGCAGGGAAATTGGAAGGGTGTCAGAAAACATGGCCCTGGGATCTAATCCTAATCCCCCATCCGCACCTGTAAGAAAACCCCCTCCAAGGATGCCTTAGCTTTGTTCATTCCCCAGAGCTGTGCAGACATGCTCAGCAGGGTTTCTTTATGTTCTCCTCAGATGTCCCGGACCTATGCAAATGCTCAGGTCACCAGGAGCGATGCCAGGAATCTTGGACTTTTCCATAGCTTTGATTGTGGTGTTGCAACTTCAGACAAGCCAGTGCTTTTTGCATCTCTTCTCTCTTCATGCCACGTCCATCTGGGCAGATGCCAAGGGGGCTCAGGCATGGCCTGGGGGCTGAGCTTTGGCGCCTGTCCATGGCACCACACACCGCAGGTTTTCTTGCCAGCACTTACTTCCCATCCTTGGGAGCTGGTCCATTGCTTACAGCGAGGGAATTTTCCTTCTGTTATTTCCTTCATTATTGCTTCTCCTCCATCTGTCCTGTTCACTCCTTCTAGAATTCCAAATGGGAGCTTACTGAGCCTCCAGGATTCATTCTCCATTTCTACTCTCTTATCTCATCATATCCATCTTTTCAGCCCTCTCTCCTGAGTTTGGGGAAATCGCTCACACTGATCTTCCACATGACTAATTCAGATTTTGGCAGCAGCCAATCCATTGTTTGGCTTTCACTACACTTAGATATTTTGATGATCATATTTGTTTTTCCTACTGAAAGTATTTTCTGATTTCAGAGCTTTTCTTTCATAGATGCAATGTTTGTTTTGGTTTGTTTAGTCTTGTCTCGTTTTTATGTTTTGTTTTGGGAAAATTTTAGATTCACAATAAAGATGCGAAGACATGACAGAGAGTTCCCCTGTATCCTCCACTCAGATTCCCCCAGTGTGAACACCTGGCAGTGAGCTTTTGGATCTTGTTGCATATATTTAGGAGAGATTTCCTAAAGATTTCTCAAATGTAGATGCGGGAAAACATTTGCAAAGACTCTGCAGAATTGAGCTGTTGTCTTCACCACTAAATCTTCTCTTATGGTAGGTGATTTTTCTTTATTTTCTTATTCTTTGAGAGATTTGTGTTTGCGCAAAACTGAGATGGGTTCTGTTAGATATCACAAGTGTCTCTGCTCAAATGTTCCCCAAAGAGAGAGAAGTTGTCTAGTCACGTGTACATGCATGCATGTGGTAGGGTGGTGGAAGCATTTAAAGGGGTGTCCCCCAGCTGGATGGATCCTTTCCTATATTCATATTAATTTGACATTAGTTAAGACAATAGCCCTCATTCCTAACGGGCTCCACTGCGCACTCTTTCTCACTCTGGGGCCCCACTGCGGCAACAGCCCCACTTTATTTGACTCACCACCCACAACTTCAGAAGGTTTGGGCTTAAATCCTGCTTAGTTTGAGTTTCCCCAGACCCTGAGTTAAAAATTTAAGTGCAAGTAGTTTATTAGAGAGGTGACTTCAGGACACACCTGACACGGGGAGTGAGGAAGCGAAGACAGGGAAGGAAAGGCAGCCAGGACAAGGTGCATAATCAACCAGGTTACCACAGGGGACACCTGGAGCTCATGTCCACCAGGGAACTCTGGGAGCGAGCAGAGAGCATGTGTCTGAGTGGCGAGACAACACGGGCAGGGCCCTAACAGCACCAGTGCTCTGTGCTTCCTCGACACTTGGTGATGTCCCCACCCCTCTTACAGGGTTAAGATGTGTCCCTTACCAAATGTCTCACATCTCACCTTTTTTCCAGCCCCTCACACTCTGGGCCTTTCTTTTTTTGGTGGGGGGAGAAAGCAGGGACTCTGGTTCCACCAGAGATCTACCCTGCCCACTTTCTGGATGGGCTTTTTCCTTGGCTTATTTTGAGCTGTGAGTGGGCCAGTATTCGCCTCAATCTGCTGCCTCCTATGCTACGTCCCATAGACATTCCATGATGATTTGGGCTTGTTGAGAGTACCCGTCGTGTTTTCTAACATGGAGATAGCTTCTTCCCTTTTATCACATTTGTAAATTTCTTTGTTCATTTCTATTGGTAGATGGGAGGAAAGGGATTTAAATATATAGGCTCAAATTCGCATCTCAAAATGCAAGTATGACTTATTCCCAAAAGGTATTCTCAGCACATCATCTTGGGGGCATTTGAACTTATGTGTATTTAATTTAATAACAGTTATAGAAAATAGCAAGAAGCAGCAGCTACATTATTCACTTGGTTCAAAGACCATTTTTGTTTCCCCAACATTAACTTCCTGTACTTAAACTGACAAATCCTAGATAAATGCAATAATTTCTTCACATTTCACCGTGATCAGCTCTTTACTTCTAACAGCAACAATTGTATTTCTCATTAAGTTGTCCACTCCTGATCCTTGGAGTGTTTGAATCTTAAAAAAAAAAAATTGTAAGAAACTGTCACAGCTCCTGCAAGAGACTGAAGAAGTGAAGAAATAGCTAATGTGGTTTTCTCCTGGAGGAAAGGATGGTGCTAGAGTCTTGAGCCAAAATTTCACCATGTCTTCCTCCTCTGCCATTGTTCCTAAATCTCACCTATGCTATTTGTAGTTGATGCTGCTTGGGCATGTGATGAGTGGAGAAGGGAGGCTTTAGTGGGAAGCTTAAGAGAAGATTGGGGGCTCTAGAAGGCCTGGAGTGCAAGAGGGGAGCCAGGATTTAAAACCAAGAGTTTGGAATGACTTCCTATGACTTCACATGACTTTAGCGTCATTGACTGAGTTGAGATAGGAGTGAGATCCCCAGTGTTACTGCAGTTTCATGCAAGAGTGGAAAGTTGTAGCTTCTTGAATGTTACAAACAGTGGCTGGCTGTTTGCTGAGCCCATTTCCTCTTCTTTCTGGGCACAGAGCTAGATTGTAGTTCCCAAGCTCTCTTGCGGTCAGGTGTGGCCACGTAACTTATTCTAGCTGATAGAATGTGAATGGAATGATGGGTGCCACTTCCAGGTCAGACCCATAAAACCTCCCATCCATGTCCTCCATACTCATTCCATTTACATCCTACAGGGGAGCATGGAGATCTTGGAAGCTACGTGATGAAGGTGGCTTCTATCCACAAGAGAAAAGGATCCTGGGTCCCTGAATCACCACTTGGAGGAGAGCCATCTGCTAACTGAAAGACCTCTTTTATCTTTATATGAAGGGAAATAAATTTATATTGGGTTTGAGCCACTACGTATAAATATTTTACAACAGATAATATTATCTTGACTAATATATCCAGGGTCTGGAGGCAGGCCAGAGAGCATTGGAATTAGAGTCTGTGCTCTAATCTCCACTTGAGTCTGCGCCTTGAGGCACCCAAACTGGGACAGCTGGTTTGAGGAGTGGTCGAGAAAGCAGGTGCGGAGATGGGAGCTCCGCATTGGATCACCAATGCCCGGCCGGCAATGAGGATGGGCTCCCTGGTGGTAGGTGAAGCACAGGTAGCTACCGACACAAGGGAGCAGCGAATGTGTGAACACTTTCCCCAGTGGTGAGCTGGGATGGTATTCCGAGGAAGGGAAAGCACTGGGTGGTGCAAGGTATCAGGAATTTGAGAAATGGGGGCAAATGGTGTCTATTAACTCATGGGAATTGGACGGCTATTGCTAAGCTCAGTTGACACGTTGAAAAAAGATAAGGAAAGACTTTGAGTGATTAATGGGCAATTACAAGTGAAGTGTGAAAGTCTGAGGCCCTTTTGGGTAATAAGGAAAGGAACTCTCACCTCCGGCACCCTGAGGACAGAGAAAGCTGAGGCCCAGGCCCAGGACTTCACCATGAGAGTAGCAGAAAATTGATTTCCAACTTAGACTCATCTGCTGTGCCGTGGTGAGGGCCCTGGTTGGGAAAGAATGGGACCGTGACACATGGGATGGGAACATGTGAGTGGATGTCCCCCCAAATCTTGAATTCCCAGATTCCCCCAAACTGTCTGAGTCTGTAGGCGTGGCCATAGCACTGGGCCCCATGCCTGAAGATGATGCAGAACCCCCTCTCCTACGAGGCCTTGTGCTCCTCTCAGGACCTGCCCTCCCCTCCCCTCCTGGCCAGAGGCCACAACAGGGTTAAGTTTTGACATCACCCAGCGGGGATGTGCTATGCCTGGTAAGGGAGGAAATAGAACACACCCCAGAGGTGCTGCAGGACCTGGGGAGCCTGTGCCCCCCAGAGCCCAGCAAGTACATGTGCGACTGAGTTCTGAGAGTGCTGGGTCAAAGGAGAGAGAAGCTGTGCTGGATAACAGAGTTTGCCAAGTTGGGAGCACTCTCCTGGGAATGGGATTTAACGCTGTGTTGAGAACCCCGAGGATTATGCAGACATGCTATTAATAGGGGTTCTAGAAGCATGAGAAAAGCCATATGGCCTGTGGGGTGCTCTGACGTGCTGCCCAGACCCCGCGCAGGACTGAAGGACTTACTCCTCTGGCTGCTGGGGGTGCTGCTGGCTGGCAGCCCCGAGCTGTATGTCCTCTGCAGAACTGCGTTGGCTGAAGAGTCACCTCTCTCTCTAGGTAAGGTCCCCTGCCCAGGGCAGTCTATATTGACACACATATATGGAAGCCCGTCCCCCTTCCCCAACTCGGGACAACCCTGGAGGGTCAGCTTCAGAGCACCCTGTGGAGTCAGCTGAGGCTTTTCATACAGTCCAGCTTCTCTCTGCCCAGTCCTGCTGCCTCCCCCAGGGAGCGATCCCAGGAACATTTGCTACTGCCTGTCTCAGGGTCTGCTTCCTGGGGAACCCCACCTGCTACAACTTCTTAGGAAGGTCTCTCAGAACAGATGACATAATGCCTCTGGGTAAGTCCAACACAGCTGCTCTTCCTTCAGTGCTGGAACAGGTCACTGGTTCAAGGGCCTTGTGTATATCCTCAAATTCTGGAATCCTCATCAATGCAGAGAGATGCCCACACCTTGAAAGGCTCAAGGGGACAGAGACCAACCAAGGGCATGGCAGATTCCCACCCCCAACTTATGCCCATTTTGGAGCCTGTGCTCAATGAGTGAAAGGTTGACAGGTGGTCTGAAGTCATGCTGAAGCTGATCACAGACATAGTAATTGTCTATCCATGCACCCACCCATGCATCCATGCATTCACCCACGCATTCGCCGTGCACCCATCTATGTGTCCCTTCATTCTAAGCACACATACTGATGGGGACTGTGCACAAGGCTCAGCACTGGGCACAGCGGGTTATGAGATGAATAGGACTCAGAGCCTGTCCTCAAGGGTCTCACAGTCTAGGGGAGGAGACAGATGCGTCCACAGGTCCAGGGCAGTGTGATAAGGGTAACTCAGGGAGCTCCATGAGCCTGGAAGACAAAGGGCCGTGCTGCCTGTATCTTCCCAGGGGAAGGCATGGCTGAGCCTGGCCTCGAAGGGTCAGTAGGTGTTTTACAGATGGGAAATGGGAGGTCAGTGGTGCTTCTGTCAAAGGAAATGGCACCTTCAAAGCCAAAGAAGAAGGATGGGTTCCCAGGCATGAGATTAGGACACCATGAGGCAGAGAGAGAGAGAGAGAGACAGGAGGCTGGGCAGGAGAGTGTCACAGCAGGCTGTTCGGACTTCATCCTGTGCATGGTTGGGGCTGGAGTCGACCTTTGCGGGGATGGCACAAGGGAGTTAAACACGAAATGAAGAATGGACAATGAGAAGTTGAGGGCATGCCGGGGGACCAGGTAGGAGGCTACTGGACACGTTTAAAGTAAAATATACATGGGCTGGAAAGAGGGAGGGCGTTGGAGAGGGAGGGTTCCAGAGGTAGAACCGACAGAACTTTGTTATACCAGCTGTGGAAGGTGAGGGAGAAGGTGAACAGCAGGTTCTTTTGGTGCTTCTCTCTCGGGAGTCTGAGGACACAATGATGCAGAAATTGGGAAGGGGATCAAAGGAGACCCAGACTCATTTGAGGGAGGCAGTAAGGGGCTAACCCCTCCCTCTGGAAAGTTTCCCGTGGGCTCCTATTAGCCGGGAGTACAGGACCTCAGCAGCTCTGAACAATTTGTAACAGCTGGCCCTCTCACCTCCCTTGTCCTAGCACTGTACCCGTGTTTACATGGCCTGACACAAAATTAGACACTTTGGGCGTTCCAGTCACACTGTGGATCCACTTTAATGTCACATCTCGTCCGTTTGACACATGAACAGTTTTGGAGCTGAGTGTGGGATTCGTGTTTTTCTTTTCTAAATTCCATTGTTAGGTTTGGCCCACCACTCCAACCTGGGAAGATCTTCCTGAAACCTGATTCTGTCATTCAACGAGTGTGGGAGAAAATTAATCCTAACAGTTTAAGGCTGAACCCCAGGATTCTGAGCAACTCTTCAGCCTCTTTTAGAACAGTTTGACTGTTCAAGGTTGGGGTGGGTGGGGAGCACGTAGGGGACCACTGAGGTAAATGTCTTGTTCTGTAACGATTTTGTGAGAAGCTGAGACTGGATTTATGTGTGTGCGTGATACTGAACCAAAACCTAAAAAAAAAAGAAAGAGAGAGAGAAAGATGAAGCAGATAAGATGCCCAACCCCTGATCAGTTTTAACTCATCATTTATCTCAAGTTCTGAGCAAAGATTCAGGTCAACTATCACTTTCCAGGCCGGTTCTGGCATCTCAGCCTCAGTGGGGCCTGTAGCAGCTCACCTGGGCCAACACTCCCTGCTGTTTCCACCTGAGGGGCTCTGTGCTGGGCCTTGGGCACCAAGGACGAATGTGCCCACCGCCTCCCTCTCAGAGCTCCCAGGCGGGGGGAGACGTACTCGATGCTCTCCTTGTCTCCCATCCCCGCTGTGTTGTGGGAACTCAGCCTCTGGAGACAGCTGGGGTCTGGAGGCAAGGTGGACAGACCAGGCCACTGACTCCCTGTGTGCCTCTTCTTCTTTGAACCTCAATTTCACCAGCAATGAAATGGAAATAATAATCTGTGTGTCACATATGCATGAGGATTAAATGATATTTTTGAGCTACTTGAGCTAAATGAGCACCCCGGATTTGATGCGTCCAGAGGATAGGGGTGGGGGTCGGGGGATAAGCCTGCCAGGGTCCCATCCACACATAGGTTCTAGGAGCCCATGGGGAGATATTTTCAAGATCCACAAGTCTGGACTGGAGATGATGGACCAAAGCAGAGAGGAGCTTCTGAGCCCAACACAGTGTCTGTCACCGAGCAGGTCCCCAGCCTTCCTCATGGGCCATTCCTAAGCTTTTGGGAAAGGTAGCTATACTAAGACCACCAGGAAACGCTACAGGCCAGCACGCCAAGAGTCTGTAGCTTTCACGCCAACAGCTCTTTCAAGGAGAGATGATGTTCTCCATGCAGATGCCAGCCATCTCTCCACATCAGACGCCCCACAGAGCCAGGTGGAGCCGCGGAAATTCCCGGCAGGTGCAAATGGCATGACTGCAGCCAGCCTGGTTCCAGAAAAGGGGATTGGCAGACACCGCAGGACAGCAAAGAACACCCTCTGGGGATGCTCAGAGAAGTTCAGGAGAACTTCCAGGTGGGCGGGGCTCCTGAGGGGCGTGGGCGGGGAGTCAGGGCAAGATACGAGACTTGAGGTTCTTTTTGTGATTTTTGTGGTAAAGGATAAATGATAACTTTTAACCATTTTAAAGTGTACTATTCAGTGGCATTATGTACATTCACAATGTTGTACAACCACATCATTCTCTAGTTCATCATCCCCGTTAGCAGTCACTCCCCATTCTCCCCGTCCCCCAGCCCCTGGCAACCACTAATCTGCTTTCTGTCTCTAGGGATTTGTCTGTTCTGGACATTTCATGCAAATGGAACCATACATATATGTCCCTTTGTGTCTGGCTTCTTTCACTCAGCATAGTGTTTTTGAGGTTCATCCATGTTGTACCATGAATCACTACTTCGTTCCTTTTTAATCTCATGCAGCACAGAGCCTGCCACACCAGACACACAGTTAAAAATCAGTCCCACTCCTTTCCCCCTTTCACAAAGGTACTTCCACCTGTTGGAGCTCCAGGGTCCTCTAGAGTGAAGGACAGTGCGCCCCGGCTGGGCTTGCGCATAGTAGGTGTCCAGGCGTTGTGATGTTCGTTTCACCTGGAGGGTGTGTGAAATTCCGGCTCAGTGCCGGCACTAACCCGGTGCGCGGCCAGGGGGCAGCATGTTCCCGCGGAGCCTGCGCGGCTGCGGAGGAGCCGATGTTTATGAAGCTGCTCGGCTCGGAGCACATTCGCCGCCTTTCCATCATGCGTGTTTCAGATGTTCTGCTCCAGCCAAACAAATTGTCCGGGCTTAATTTCTGAGAAATCATTGTCAAGAATTGCTGAACCAGTTTAATTCTAAAGCACATATTTATACGGGGCTTCAAAACTCACATCCCTGCGCACAATTACAAACGGAAGGGAGAAAAAGTATGATCAGAAATGAGATTAGGTCTGAGCAAGGAGGGCGGCGGGGAGGGCGGTGGAGGTGGAGCGGGAAAGCGTGTATTTGGTGAACCCCACTAGGGCAGGGCCGATGGAAAAGGGGTTGAGGGTTGGGACTCCCCTTGGGCTCAGATCCACCGACAAGCTGGTTTGGGAAAATGTTTTGTGAGAGGAGCTGGAGGCTGTGTGTCTCATGGGACATCCGGAGCTTCGGGGTGGAGGGGCCTGTTTAGTTTCTGTTGATTGGTACTGCCGCTGGGAGAGGCCAGCCTGCCACCCAATGGGGGACACCCCCCTGCCCTATCCAGGTGCCTGCCCTCAGCCCAGGTTGAAGCCAGCTGGAAAGGTTGGGCAGGTAAGGTTGGTCACACAGTAGGGGGCATTTGGAGCCCCTACTCCAGAAGAAAGAAAGCAGGGAGATTCTTGCTAATGGAGGCCCCCTGCTCCACTCTGCTAGCTCATCTTCCTTAGATGCAGGTCAGCTGCCAAAGTCTGTGCGTGCACCACCTTCCCAGGGAGGCGTTGACGCGCCCTGTAGTGTGGCCCAGTGAAGACAGAACCACTCTGCCCCAGATTTAGAATGGAGGGCAGAAGATGAAGGGAAGGAAGCCTGGGGCTAAAGACAGCAGAGCTTCTAGCCAGACTTGCTGTGATCTTGGCAAGTCCCTGCCCCTCTCTGGGCCTTAGTGTCCTCATCTGTAAAATGAGCATGTTGGACCCACTCAGATTCAGAAGCAAACATGACCGAGCAGCTTTTATATACCAGACTCTATACTAAGATCTCACACTTTTGCAATGTTGTTTAACTCTCAGATCAGACCCCCAGGGAATCATGAGATTCTCATTTTACAGATGAGGAAGTGGGGGCTTAGAGAGGGATGTCACAGCGATGGCAGGAACTGTGGGCCCAGCATCCCCTTCTGAGGTCAAGAGGCAGCTCAGCTCTGACACCCGTGTCTCCAAGCATGCACCGTGTGGGGAACCCCGAGCATGCATCCTGCCCGGGAGCTGGAGAATGAAGCAGATTTGGGCCCCAGAGACTCAAGGCCACCGTGATTGCAAAAGGTTCATCTTAGAAAGAAATCTTTACTACAAAAGTTGACTTCATTCACAGTGTCCCATACAAAGTTATCAAGCTTTTAAGGAAAAGAAAGGATAAATCCACAAGATATTCTTTGACACATGAGGCAATATAGCTCCATGAATATAGGCTTTCGGATTCACAGAGACCTCCATTCAAATCTTAGCTCTGCCACTCACTTGGCAGTGTGGCCTTGGGCAGGTTGTTCAACCTCTCTGTGCTTGAGATTTCTCCTTTGTAAAATGGGGATGATAATAATGATGTAACTACTTTATAGGAATTTGGTGGGATAGTCTCAATAAACTGTAGCTTTAATGCACATACACTGATTGGGTGAGAAGTCTGAGGTTTATACCTAGTGTCAGCTGAAATCCACAACACACAGTAAACCTGGTAACACTGTAGCAGCCCATCTTGAAAGACAAGGACTGAAAATGCTGGGATGGGTAGGTCTGGATTTGGGGTGTGTGTAATTCATTCCAGACTTTTCAAGGCATTGGCCATTGGAATGAAGAGTGGGCTCCCTCGTTCAGCTCAGCAACCTTCAACTTTATTTATTAAGCCCTGCTTTGTGTTTAATCTTTCTTTTTTGTGGCGACACAGCAAAACACCATAATTTTCTAATACTATACAGTGCCAACATCTTGGAGGATTTCAGGACAGATCATAACAGCCAGCAATCTCTGCATTATAACAGTCAGATGCAAGAATCCTTGAAAGGCATGCAGTTCTCCAAAGCCGAGGACTGGAGCAGTTTTTCTCTAAACATTTATTACAAATACAAGCATTATTTGTATTCAGCACAAGTCGAAGAGAGACTAAGCAGTTGGTCCTTTATATTGCAGTTGAAATCTGGCCCGATCTGGCAACCCTTTTTAGAATCACACACTGAATAAAGTTCCCAAGATGTGTGGGGAGGTGTGACAGTTTCTGTTTGTAGCATGGGGGTGTTGGGTGTGGTGGTTTCTGCCTGCGTGGACTAGGCACATGGGTCTCCAGGGAGCCAGGAGGCTGCAGGCTTACCTCACTCCGGGTTGGTGATGAAGGTGAGATTGAGAAAAAGGAATGCTGCATGAATGTTTATTTTTCACTAAATTAGGAGGTCTCCAAGGTCAAGTACAACTGTCAGAAACTCAATTCCAATCAGATTAAATAAAAAAGTGAATCTGTGGGCTCTTGAGGCTAGGAAGTCTATGGTTCTGGCTTCAGGCATGGCTTGATCTAGAGGTGTCTTAGGTTGGATTCCCTAAAAGCAGAGCTTGCAATGGGGATTCTTGTGTGAGTGATTTATTGAGGGAGTGCTCTCAGGAGGAACTGCAAGGGAGTGAATCTGTAAGCAAGATAGGGCAGGAGAAGGAGCTGATGAAGAATGTGGTTTTAGCTGGAGTCTAGCTTCAGCCTGACCCCACAGGGAATTCTGGAGTATGAATAACACCACAGAGCTGTTCCACTATCAGGCAAGAGGCCTGGCCTTTTGTACTCCCATGTTAGTCAGGCATTGACTATGGGCTTAGGAATGAGGGGCATAACCTCCTGGGATTATTATTTCTGGGCAAAGTGGCTCTCTCCGGCTGAGGGCAATTCTCTGAAGAAGAGTTCACCTGTGAGCTGTTAGCAATTATAGTCAACACTTCCAGATGTGTGCATTGGTCTGGGAGAGGGGACCTGGGTGAGGCACCAACACTGTCTACATCAAGGGGCTCAGGCAATGACTGAAGGGTTCATCTCTCACCCCATTTCTGAGGTCTGCTTCTCGACCCCATTCTCAAATAGAGCGGGGACAAGATGACCACCGAAGGCCCTAAGCTTCTGTCTTCCATGCAGCTTATAAAGAAAAGAGGCCTGGTCTCTCCTGGTGTCCAAATATTAAGTTTCCTGGATGAGTCCCACACAGTTTCATGTTCATTCCTCTGGTGGGGAAGGTGGTGGGATCAGCTTTCATTAAAGTTCATGGATAGGGTTCCTCATAATGGGCTTAAATTGCTAGAAGAGCGAGGGATGCTTAATGGGCAAAAACCAGCAGCAATCCCCTGCTGGGCTCTGAACTCCTGTTTTATGTTAGAAGGGAATTCTGGATGGAGGCAACAGCATGTACACGTCTGTAGGGTGCTAAGTAGCATACATTTGGGGGAGCAGAAGTGGGCTAGGTTGATGGGAGGAGGTAGGTTGGGAGGGAGCAGGTGGGGAGGACGGAGAGAGAAGTAAGTGCAGCTCATGGAGGGCCTCGTGGACTCACAAAGGGGTACCAACTTCATCCTGAAAATTGTGGGTTTGCTTTGGGGTTCTTCTGAGCCTATTTTGAGTCTATACTTCTCCCTACACCATTTTTCCCCCAAGGGTCTGTATCAAGCGACCAGTAAGGCTAGAGATCTTGGGCTCAAACCCAGCCAGTGCCAATATCAGAGGGACCCATTCCAGGGGCAGAATTCAGCAGCAGGGTTGCAGGGCAGTGGTCACATGAACTGGGGGTAGGTGGGCATCACCTATGACATTTGAGGTCATAGTCCATTTTGAGCAGGTCTCAGTCCAGAGCTGGGGAGGGGGAAGTTGACCAAGTCTGAGCAGCCAGTCCCAAATGGACTGGGATGAGGGTCAGCCTGATCTTGAGGGGAATCTGTTGTTCTATTCAGGGAAATTGAGGCCGGAACACAGCTGTGAGGGTCAGGCCAGGACACAACAGGCAGCAATTGAAGATTATAGCCCTCCTCAGAAAGCAGGTAGGATTCCAACCTTCCACATGGAGCTGAAGGTGCCAGGAGTCAGGAAGGGAGATATATTAGTTCAGGTTATTCTTGCCGCTATGACAAATAACCCCCATCATTTTAGAAACCGAATATAAGTTTTTTCTCCTTATGGACACCCAGGTTCCTTCCATCTTGTGGCTGACCATCCCCCACAGTCTGTATCCAGGCAGAAGAAGAGAGAGAAGTGGAGAAAACGCATCTGCTTCTTTACTGCCTTGACTAGGAGAGATGCAAATCACTTTCGCTCATACTTGATTGGTGAGAACTGGTCACATGATGTCACTTAGCTGTAAGGGTAGCTGGGAAATGTAGTTCCTGGCTGGGCTGTGCTCCTCAGAGACAACTCTATACCACAGAAGGGGAGCATGCACTTTGATGAACAGCAGGCCGTCCCTGCCAGGGGTCCAGCAGACATTCCATCAGAGAGAGGCCTCGGTGAGTGCAGCTGGGGAGTGGGATCACATCTTGGCTCTGCCCACAAACAGTTGTCCCTGCTAGAGCTCAGCCCTTGAAATAGTCTGAATGGATTTGAGCTGTTTCCAACCCAACAGTCTGTGGAATTGGACTGAGGAGATAAGGACTCAGTGAAACACGGAGGCTTGCAAAGTACACAGGAAAAATAAACTAATGCATGAAATGATAATGTCCTGACATTGGGACCTGGGTTCCGGGAAAAGCTTCTGAGTACACAGGGCTTGAGATAAATCTGGTTTCCCTCCTGCAGCCTCTGTTTGTGCTCAGGCTGTGTTTGATTAGCTCGATTCCTGTTTGGGAGCAAGGACCTTCTCCCCTCACCCTTACCGTTTATTCCTGGCCTTCTCCTGGATTCGCATGGAACGTGTGTGTAAGACTCATAGCCTGAGGACATTCTCTCAGCAGCTCCTTGTAATGATCTAAATATAGATGCCTCACCTCTGGTGCAGGGTGAGGAGAGAGACTGCTTTGCAGACTCCTTGCTGTAGCATCTTTGGTCGAGGGCTGGAAGACGGGGTTCAAGTCTCGGCCTCTCCACTTACTCTTTGACGAGTCACAAAACTTTTAGTACTGTTTCTTCATCTGTAAAACGGGAACAGCTGCTGTTGCCATGACAAAAACAGACAAAGAGTCCAACAGAGTGTTGTAAACTGTAAAGTGCTGTGACAACATTGGGGATCATGGACAGGGCCCATGGGCAGTTTAAACCACAGACTCTGCAGCCAGTCTGTCTGAATTTGCATCCTGGTTCTGCCACTTTCTAACTAAGTGACTTGGGCAAGTTACTCTTTTGTAAACTGTAAAGGGCTTTAGTAAAGTGCCAGCTTTAGTAATCATGGACAGGGTCCACGGGAGGTTTACAGCACAGACTCTGGAGCCAGGCTCTCTGAATTCACATTCCAGCTTTGCTACTTTCGAAGTCCGTGACTTGGGCAAGTTACTGCCCATCTCTGCACCTCAGTTCCTCATGTGTAAAACGAGGTAATAATAGTACTACCTCATGGGGGTGTTGTGGGATCAAGTGAGCTCATGTACGGGAAGATCTTAGCACAATGTCTGCCTCCAGTAAACACTGGTGGCTGTTGCTACTCCACACTTGCCTCTGATTTTCCACCCACCCTATCTTCGTTCCTTTAGTTTCCTCTGGCTGCAATGCCTTTTCCCAGGCTCCATGGATGTGCATCCGACTCATCTTTTTGAGGCTCAGCAACAACACCCTAATAGCAGAGTGACAGGTTGCACAAATCCAGGGAGTGCTGGTGCCTCCTGCAGTCGTGCAACATGGTGGAACTGCCTGGTATCACCGCGAGAAACTGTCCTCCAGGGTCTGAAATTCCTGTAAATCGTCCTTCTGCTAGGATGCTCGGGTGCGTGTCTCCTCTCTCTTGATAGACAGGGACCTCTTCAAGAGCAGGGAAGCTTAGTTTGGGTTATGCTTGCTGCTCTAACAAACAAGTCCCAATATTTTAGTAGTTAACTTATCACATGTTTGTTATTCCACTGGGCATCTGGCAGGAGTACCACAGTATGTTTTGAATGAATGAAAAAATGCACAAATGAATGGTCAAAGTTCTCCTTAGGAGAGAGGACCTTTTTGGAACCTTACAACACCCGAGGGGGAAATATTTAGGGAGCAGGTCCCATGAGCTCAGAGTCAGGGGAGGGTGGGAGTGAGGGCAGAGGACAGGAGGGTCCAGGCTCCCTAGCAGGGAGAGAGGGAGAAGGATGGGAGGCAGAGTTTGTCGTGGGCCTGCCATGGGTCAGCTGTTTCCCAAGCCTTAGTTAAGTCATTCTTATTCACTCCTGCAATTGTTAAACGCTGCAGCAGACACTCTGGTGCCCTGTGCCACATCCCCTTGGCGACCCTCGGATTTCAGCTACAGGTGTGGACAGTTCCACGCACGCTGACAGCCCCCCATCCCAGTGCCCTCCACTCATCTCCCCACTGTCCTGCCTCAGCATAGAATGGCCTAGCCCATATACGGGAGCGGCCCTGAGTGTGGGGGAGTTAATACCCCTGGGGGACTCTCACCCAGTGAGGACTGGAAACTGGTGGATAAATGCCCCAACATTCTTCCTGTGGAGGGACAATTCTGGGAGGCGTCGTGCACCCTTCCTAGAGTCCCTTGCAGAGCTGAGCCCTGTGACCTCCAATGTTGACCTGGAAACTCACCATTTATTGGCTTCCTCTCTTCCATGTCTTGCTCTCCCGCTCCCTGGGATCACCTCTCCAGGGAACGCTTGCACCCAAGCTCTTGTCTCAGGCTCTGCTTTCAGAGGACCTAAACATGTCACCTGCATTCTCCAGATGAGGAGATCGAGACTCTGAGAGATTATTTACCCAGGGCCGCAAAGCTGGTGAGAGGCTGAGCCAGGATCAAAACCCAGGTGTATCTGACCCAAATCTGGGCTCTTCCACTACCTCACAAGACTGATCCACAGAAATAATAAGCATGTGCGAAATTGTTGGGAGTAATGTGCTGACGTGAGAGGTAAAAATTGGAATTGCTGTTCTGAAAATGCTTCTGTTTCCTTTCACAGGCACACAGAAACACATGTGCTCAAACATGAGGGAGACAGGGGAGAGGAGGAGAGATGGAGAGGGAGATGGAGGGAGAGGGAGAGAGAGATGGAGGGAAAGGGAGGAAGAAGGAGAGAGGGAGAGGGAGAAGGGGAGAGGGAGTGGGGGTGGAGGGAGAGAGGCATGGGGGAAGGGAGATAGAGGGAGAGAGAAGGAGGAAGAAAAGAAGAGGAGGAGGAGGGAGTGAGGGAGAGAAGAGGGACAGAGATCAAGAGATCATGAGAGGAGCAGAAAGAGGCAGTGAGAGAGCTTGTCTGTTTACAAACCTCCCTTCTCCTCTCCCACTTTTTATTTTTTGAAGCAAATAAAATCAAATGCAAGTAAAACAAGCGGTTACTTCAGTGGGTGTGTTGTATTGGTCCATGCCCACTTCTCCAACATACATTTGTTTCTAGAGATGCTGTTTCCACACTTCTTTTTTGGGAGGTGCCGGGGCGGGGATACAAAGAATAGAATGGAGTATTCTCTGAGTTGGGTGCATATATCATCTCTGCCTTTTAAAAAAACTTTTTATTATGGAAAAATTTCTACAGAACATGAAAACAATAGTACAGTAAACCCCCATCGGCCTGTCACTCAGCTTCACAATTACAGAGCAGAGGAAATGCTGCCTATGATAATCAACACAACGACCTCATCCTTTGGGTACTGTTATTGCCCCCATTTTGCAGATGAGGAAACTGAGGCCCGGGGAAGTTAAGTAACTTTCTGGAGTTATCCACGCAACTGAACTCTAGAGTCCATGCTCTTGACTGCCACGCTGCCTGAGGCTGGCTCTCTAGACCTGAGCATATTGGGCCATTTCCATTCCTGGAAGGGCTGCTGATTATTCCAGGGCGCTGGGTAATATGTGACATATTTGTGCCTTTGCTGAAGATATAATCTAGACACACTCGAAGTATGACCCACGGTCGAGCAGTTTCAGCATCGCTTGGGACAAATACAGAATCTCAGGCCCAGCCCAGAGCTCCCGATCGGAATTTCTGGGGGTGGAGTCCAGCGGTCTGTTTCCACAAGCCCTCCATGCGATTCTGCTGCGAAGCACCTGTCTCCAAGGCTTTGCCTCCTTCCAGAGTGTCCTGTGGATGCCTCTCTGTGCACCAGTCTGGGAATGGCTTCTCTGTCCCCCTCCTCCCTCTCTCGGCCATGTGCTCTGTGTTTATTTAGACACTCCACACCCGGTGTCCTGTGGACAACACTAATCCTCTGAAACACCATCTTTATGACCACACAATAGCTGCCCTGCGTCAGGTAAATTGTCCGCACCCCGGTGCTCTTAGTGGATTCTGCCCACGTGGACTGCAGGCTTCTCAAGGCTGAGTGTTGTTAGTCTTGAAAACCAGCTTCCGGCTCCCTCGGGCTGCCATCTCACACCACTGTGATTTACATATGCAGGTGTGAGGGGCAGCACCTGTTAGAAATATACATCAGGCGGGTTTTACTTTGCACCATAAAAATGGTTAAGTCTGCCACCCACAAAGGCTTATTTATTGCTAAGAGCTCATTATATATGCATGAAAAACCAATGAATTAATTTAACTCCCTGGCAGTAACTTCCTGCCTGAGGCTGGATTCAGGATCGGAATTCAGGTTTCCGTGGGGGAAGCTAAAGTGAGCTTGAGAGGGTCGGACCTGCCAGGTGACACGGGTCTGGAGGCACAAGGCTGTGTTCCAATTCTGGCCTGGCGTTGCTAGCGGGGTGATTCTAGGCAAGTCTAGCCTCTCTCGGCCTCAGTTTGTCACCTGTAAAATGGGTATAATTATACCTACTGCCTAAAATTATAGTGACAATTAAAATAATACTATATTTCATCGAACCAAAGCCACTGACCACTAACTGTAAGATGCACTTTTATTTTATACATCCCCAAGAAAGAAAAAAACTGCTGCCAACTAAATTAGATTCCATGCTTTTTAATCACTTAGAATTTTTATTTTATGCTTATGGACCTCTTTTAAATTCACATAGACTTTGTCATATATCACCCATTTGCATACATTAAAAGGAAAATATAAGCAAAATAAATTGGAGAAGGTATGCCTAAAACTTTTCCACATTCAAAGTTCAATTTCTCTGAATCACTTTTTGACTCAGTCTTCGTTGTCTGTATTTTTCCACGTCTTCTGGTCCTTTGAGTTACCAAGAGGATTCATGATGCAGCCATTCTTGAAAGAGTGCTCTCAACTCTGCCCCCAGGATGTTTTCCCCCAACCTGCCCATTCTGCAAATTTTGGTGCTGGAATTTTTAGAATTTACCAGGAGGTGTCAAGGGAAGGTTTGCAGACCACAACCGGGACTCGTGTTCCTTCCTCAAGTGGCTGTGTATTAGTCAGTGTTCTCCAGAGAAACATGAACCTGTAGGATTGATTGATTATAGGAATTGGACTCACCCACATGGTTATGGAGACTTAGAAGTCCCACCGTCTGCCATTTGCAGGCTGGAGAACCAGGAATTCAGTCCAGCTCCAAAGGCCTGAGTACTGAGGGCTGAGGTCCAAGTCCCAATCTGACTCCAAAGGCCTGAGAACCAGGAGCGCCCATGTCCAACGGTCAGAGAAGATGGGCAGAGAAGGCAAATTCATCCTTCCTCCACCTTTTTGTTTTATTTGGGCCCTCATCGGATTGGATGATGACCACCCGCATTGGTGAGGGTGGTCCTCTCTACTCAGTCTGCTGATTCAAATGCCAGTCTCCACTGGAGACAACCCCAGACACCCCCCCGAAATCATGTCTTACCTGCTCTCTGGGCATCTCTTAGCCCAGGCAAGTTGACACATAAAACTCGCCAGCACAGTCTGTAAGTAGTTTGTTGATTGAAATGTGGGGCTTGCCCTTGAGTCCCAGGAATCCCCAGCAAGCTTGAGCATGCATGGCCGACACCATGTCACAGTGCCTGCCAGGCCCGGCGGATAGACGCTGCCAGGCACGTCCCCATTTCAGAGGGGTTAAAATGGCGCATCCAGAATTAATCAAATGTTATGGATGTAAAACGCTTGTCAGTGAGTCTGGCACAGAAGAATGGGAGGAACTTGACATTGGCTGTGTGCCCTCTGAGTACCAGGCCGTACTAGCCAGCTCAGGCTGCCGTAACAAAATACCACAGACCGGCTGGTTCAAACAACAGAAACTTACTTTCTCACCGTTCTGGAGGCTAGAAGTCTGAGATCAGGGTGTCGGCAGGGTGGTTTCTTCTGAGGCCTCTCTCCTTGGCTTGTAGATGGGCGTCTTCTCCCTGTGTCCTCACATGGTCTTCCCCCTGTGTGTGTCCTAATCTCCTCTTCATATGAGAACACTGTCATATTGGATTAGGGCCCACCCTCAGGGCCTCATTTTAACTTAATCACCTCTTTAAAGACCTTACCTCCGAATATGGCCACATTCTGAGGTGCTGGGGCTTAGGACTTCAACATAGGAATTTGGGGGGGACACAGTTCAGCCTCTAACACAGGCCCAGTGTGGGTGCTCTGCAAACAGGATCTCCTTTCAGCTGCACAGTGATCAAATTGGGTTTTATCCGCGTCTTACTGATTAGGAAACTGAGGTTCTGAGAGGTTATCTGTCAGAGATCTCACAGCTAGTAGGGGGAAGAGCTGACTTTCAAAACCGGGAGAAGCCTGGACGGTGCCTTTTCTGCTAGTTTCTCGTGTCAGGCTGTGCTTATGGAGTCTGAGGGGGTGTCAGGTGTGCCCCTCCATCCCTGCCCCCCAAGCTGCAGAGGCGTGGGGGTGGGGAGACCGACTCCTGATTTCCTGCTCACCCCTCCTTCTCCCACATTAATCAGAGTTCTTCCCAAATCTTATTGAGCTCCCTTGTAAGTTTTTATTTGAAGAAAGAGGGCTGCACAGAGAAGTTTGAACATGGCTGCGTGATACAGTGTATTAGTTTCCTAGGGCTGCCATACAAATGACCACAAACCAGGTGGCTTAGAACAGAAATTTATTTGCTCACAGTTTTGGAGGCTAAGAAGTCTGAAACCAAGGTGTCAGCAGGGCCTTGCTCCCTCTCAAGGCTCTGGGAGAGGATCCTTCCTTGCCTTTTCCTGGCTTCTAGCAGTTGTCAGCATTCCTTGGCTTGTAGTGCATCACTGCAATCTGTCTCCATCATCACACGGTACCCTTCCTCCACGTCTGTGTGTCTATATCTTCTCTTCTTATAAGAGCATCAATCATATTGAATTTATGGCCACCTTCATCCCGTATGACCTTATCTTAAGTATATGTCTGCAAAGACCCTATATCCACATAATGTCACGTTCACAGGGACCTGGGGTTAGTACTTCAACATATCTTTTTAGGGGACACAATTCAAACAGCAACACATGGCACAGTTAAGCAAGAGCATGTATTAGAGTGGAAGCTGATATGCACGGGTAGGGGACTTTCAGGCAGAGCCCAAGGGTGACGGAGGGAAGCTGAGAGTGATTCTAGGGGTCAGAGATGATTGAGGAGAGTCCAAGGGATAAACTGGACTGACTTTAGTTTTTTCGGGAACATGTAAACCTTCCATTTGATGAGATAGTTGGCTCTGATCTCTCTTCTCTCGTCTGTGCCCATTCCTCTGTACCAGTCACTTGCTCCCAACCCCTCAAACCCAACATTCGACAGGGAGAAGGCAGGGTGGATGACAGCTGGTAAACACCAGGATCACCCTCTCCCTTTCCTCCTTACTGATGAGGCAGAAGTCTTTGAAGACAGCAGGGGGGCTCTGCTTTGAATCGGAGGCATCACAGAGTTTAATTCTTTTGTAACCCTTGGTGGGGGGCTTCCAAAAATACCTTATCCTTAAGCAGTCTTCATTATGGATGTTAGTTGCTCAAGCCTTGACTAATTCAGGTTAACTTAGATCCCAAAGGAGTTTTTCTTTTTTTCTCTTGGCATCCTCTGATGTCAGGCCAAACAAAAATTCACATAGAGGATGTAAGTCCCACACTTCTCCCGGCATTATATCAGAACAGCCATGGGAGTGTATTAATAGCCTGGAGTCAGGGTACAAATGGTTATTTGTGTGTGTAGGTGATGGCTAAAGTACACTCTCCAGTAATTATTCACAATTAACAAGCACTTCAGTAAATGAACAAAATCTGTTCTTAATCCATTGAGGCAGCAATTCTTTTTCCGGAACCCATGTACCTGAAACTTCTGGTTAACCAGCCCTCCCACACAGCTCCAGAACAAAGCTAATTAGAGATTATAATCATGACCTTCAGGCTCCTTCCAGAGCCTGAAGGGTACTTGAGTCATCAATAAAATATAATGTGTTCAGTAGAGTTTCAGTTGACAAGCATAGAGTTGAAAATTGGTGATCTACATGTACCTGTTAACTCTCTGTTTATTAGAAAAGTGATGGCCACTCTTGTGCAGCGAGTTCTTGCATGTGCCAGGGTTGGTGCTAAGAACTTTATAGGTTTTATCTCATTGAATCCTCCCAGCCTCCTCCTCTGTGTGGTGGAGATTCTGGCTTTAGGGAATCCCAGCGTGTCCTTGGGCAAACAGTAGAAACCAGGCTCCTCTCTCCTGCTTGTCCTAGAATGGACAAGTGTTGTCCTTGACTCAAGTCCCACAATAATGCAGTTTACAGATCATCTGGAAGAAACGTCCAAGAGGACTCTATTGAGTTCTTACATTTTATGTGACGTGCTCAACTTTGCCCAGAGCCCCTGTCTCCTAGACCTATGTTCTCTCTATGACATCAGAGTGTACTTGACATAATTCAGTTGCTGTATTGATCATTTCTGGGAGTGTGTGGGATTCTTTTATGGCCAAAGACAAGATCCAGAAGATGGATCTTGTCTTTTTTTATGACGAAGAAAATTACTAAAACCTTATGCGTTGACCATATACGTGTTATAAAGTGTTGGCTGAGTCTGGATCCTTGAGGACAAACGTGAGATGCGTGAAATTCATGCCCACCTGTGTAATGTGGTCCATTTCCGTTACTCCTGCCTTCCCTCAGTCCCCACATTCAATCCGCTAGCAGTCCTGCCAGCGCTACTTTTAAAAAGTATCCCCTATCTGACTGCTTCTACCATCGCCTGGCTCCTGCTCTGGTCTCAGCGCCGCCTTCTCTCACCTGGGTGACTTCCTCAGCCTCCTTACTAGAATCCTTGCTTCTCATCACACGTAGAACACAATACAAACTCCTTACCATGGCTGTAAGACCTGGCAAGGCTTGACCTCTGCCCACCTCACCGACCTCTTACCCTACCGCTCTACACTCTCTGTTCCTGTCACCCTGGCCTTGCCATGCCTGCATCTGCCGAACTCATCCTTGCCACACACAGGACCTTTGCACGGGCTATTTCTCCGTCTGGAATGCTCTTTGCTTAGAGGCTTTCTTGGCTCACTCTTCCATTTTGTTCAGGTCTGTGCTCAAATATTACCCCTTCAGAGAGATTTTCCCAACCGCCACATCTAAAATAATGCCCCATCCTTTCATTTTGTATTTCCTTATGCTGCTCTTGGTTGTAAAGAGCACTCAACACTGCTTTATTATAAATAACAATGCTATTTATAAATATTTATTTGTTTCTCTGTAATTTGTCTGCCTGGCATGTTAGAATTTAAGTTCTGCGAGGACCAGAATTAACTCCCCTGGCATGTGGTGGGTGCTTAGTAAATAATTGTTGAAAAAATAAATAAACTGAAAATTTAGGACCAATGAGAGAGTTCAGTAAGGTGTCTGGTTAAAAAAAAATCCTGGAAAATAAAAGCCCTAGGGATTTCCATAACCAGAAAGTGCAGTACCTACGTGAAATAAATGGAAAAACTTCATAGAGGCATAAGAAAGCCAACTTAAATAAATGAAGAGGCATATAATATTTTTGGATGGGAAGACTTAATATCATAAAGAAAACAACCATCCACAAATCAGTTCATAAATTGAATGCAATATCAACCCCATGCCCTTAGGAATTTGTTGTGTCACTTGACAAAATTATTTAAAAATTCATCTGGAAAGATAAATAGGGGAAAACAGTCATGGAATTTTAAAAATAATAATAAAAATGAGTAGGAGACTTCAATTCATTGTCTAGATTCTAATGTGTACTACAAAGCTGTAATGATTAAGATAGTATAATACTGGCCTGGGAATATACCAAAATATCAGTGAAATAGAATAGTAAATTCAGAAAGAGAAAAAATGGTATATTAGAATTTACTGTAAGAATTGGATTATAATCCATGGAATAAAATAAATATTAATGAATCCATACAGGTACAAATAATTATATTTATTGGGGAAGAAGGGACAGCCTTTCCATGCAGAGGATTTTCAGTTAACAAATGTAGAAGGAATGATGGAAATACAAAATCGCCATCAGGCAAACACTACAGTAATAATTGTTACAGCAAGTACCATCAATCGATGCTAAAATTAGTGGGTGAAAATACGATGATAAACAGGATATTTGCATTATCTTGAAGTATTTCCCCACAAAATGTCTAGTATTAAAAGAAAGATAGTAGCGTTACAGTGAAAAAACCTGGCAGAAGACACTTCAGCCAAGTGATCAGAGTTAACATCACATGTAATGAGACACATTGCATCATGTGCCACCTGATGTGCTGGACTGAGAAGGGCACAGCATCACTTTTATGATATTCTTGCAAAAAATGCATAACCTCAATCCAACATGAGAAAACAGCAAGCAAACCCAACTGAGGTGCATTCTACAAAATAGTAGTCAGTAGCCTTCAAAAATATCAAGGTCATGAAAGATAAGGAATGACTGAGAAACTGTCAAATTGAAGGAAATTGAGAAAATATGACAACTAAATGCAATGTAGGCTCCTGGACCAGAAAAAGGACATTAACGGGAAAACTGGTAAAAATCAAATATGGTCTGTATTGTATATAGTAGTAGCATACCTATGTTAATTTTCTGGTTTCAATAATTACACCATGGTTACATAAGTTCTTAACGTTAGAGGAATCTCAGTGAAGGGTATGTGGAAACTCTCAGTTCTATTTTTGCAAATTTTCTGAAAGTCTAAAATGATTTCAAATTAAAAGCTAAAATATAGTTTTAGAGTAAGGTGGGGGGAAATAATAGATTATTCAGTCAATGATGGTGAGACAATTAGCTAACCATTTGGAGGAATATATACTATTTATTATATATATTATATATGTTTTATTTATAAAAACACAATTCATACCATATACCAAAATAAATTCCATGTGGATTAAATATCCTTAAGCAACAAAGACTAAAGGTTACATACTCTCTTTAAAGCAAAATAAAAGAAATGAAGGTTAGATAAAGCAATGTTTGAAAATGAATATCTCATTTAAACTCAATAATTAGAAATCTATTACTATCTATACTAGTATTTTAATTAATATTTATTTAAAGTTTAATATATTTATTATTTAGGTTAATATTTATATTTTTATAAAAAATAAGCTATTGTCCATACCCTTATACTTATCCTGTTAGGGATATCCTGGTCAGTTTTCAGGTGAAAGTCAGAGAGACCTGGGTTCAAACTTAGACTCCACTGCAAACTAGCTATGACTGAGCCTGTTTAGACATGAATTAGATTAATATTTGTTAAATGACCACCATGTGCCAGTCGTGGTGCTAGGATTCCTATTCTGTTTTATGCTTCTAGTCTCAGTTAATTCACTTGTAAACTGGAGATTATAGTATCTGCCTCCTAAGACTGTCGAGAGGTAATAACATGCATGTTGAAGCTCTGGGAACAAAGCCTGGTCTATTGCAGGTGCTCATTCAAAGTTGGTGCATCCTGCATCCATAAATTAGACACTACTTCACTTGTAAGTGACCACACACAACCACCTGCATTATAAAAACATAACATTTAAGAGTATAATGTGGTGGTTAAGAAAGCACAGACTCCAGAATCAGGCTAGGGTCAAATTCTACCTCTTCTACGTACTGGCTGTGTGGCCTTGAGCCAGTGACTCAAGTCGTCTGTTACTCAGTTCCGATCTACAAATTGGGGATGGTAAAAGGATCTACCTCATAAGGGTGTTAGGAAGATTAAATGAGTCAAGATTTGAAATGCATTTGGAATACCTGACACATAAGTGCCATATAAAGCTTTGCTAAACAGAATACAAATTATACCTGGCCTTTCAAAATAGATCATGAGAACAAAAATCACTTTCCTCTCTGCACTGAGATTGGAAAAAGGTGCTATGGTTTTTAGCTCTGTTATGGCCTGACCAGCTCCTGGGAACAAGCCTGTGTCTTTTGCCCTGGGCCTAGAGATCCAAGGCCTCATTCATAAGGGAATTTTCCAGGCAAAGCAATGGGCTGGTGGGGGGAGAGGGAGGGGAGGGCCCCTAATCACATTAAAATTGTAGCGAATACAAGGATAGTGATTTCAGACAGATTTGCTAATGAATTATTACCCTTAACACTTGTGACAGCATGTCTGCAGAGTAAATCATGTTGGGCTAAATAACCCAAATTTACGTATAACTAAGAAGGAAACAAGAGACTACTCTTCAGTTGTAGAAAAACAATTCCCCATAGACCACGAAGTGTTTCACAAAGATGCTAACAGATTGCTTTCCCGTGGAGAAGAGAGATTGCCCAGCAGTAGGAAAGTTCCTGGGGAGCTTGGGGGGACTGTAGGACACATGTGATCTATTCCCAAGGTTGGTATTCAGCTGCTTTCTCTGTACAGCAAACCTCCTGGGGTCTGTTCTGATTGCTCCTTCCCAAGCCATATTTGCTATTTAATATTTTTAATATCTCTTCTGTTTGGGACCATGGTGACTTGATTATAAGGCTGTTTCCATGCACTGGTAGATAATTAGTTGAAATCCAGGAGACACTAAAAGTAAAATTTGTTTTCTTTGTCAGGTTTCCTTCCCAGGGCATTGGTTGCCAAGTGACCACTTGGCTTCTGAACTTTGACCCAAGCTGCTGGTCAGACCTTAACTTTTTCTTTCTTCTTTGCTCGGTTCATTCAGACATGAATGCATGTTTAGCTTAATTCTGTAAGAAATTAGGATGGATTGGTGCCAGGCCATTTCCTTAAGCAAATAGATATTATAGTGCCCCTGCCTTTCTAAAAATTACAAGTGAAAAAATACCAAACCACACACACAAAAAATGGGATCGTCAAGATTCAGAATTTGGGGAATATAGAGAAGGCAGTGTGGAAAATAGAGCTAGCTCTATTTGTAATCGTGAATGGAGAGTGAGGGATGAGCCAGGAGAACCAGATCTTAAGAGTCTGAGAGTCTGAAGTGAAGAGAAAGGGCAGGAATAGCAAAAAATATAAATCTTTGAAGATCTTTGCTTTATGAACAGAGAGTGGCTCTGGGAGAAGTGTTAGAGATCTAAGGAGTTGTCATCTCAATCTTCCACAAGACATGTTTAACTAAAGAGAATTTAATAAAAGGATTGCTTACAAGGAGGGGGCAGAGTTTAGGGAAACCAACAAGAGAGACTACAGCCCCCGTGGGCTAGCAACTGTGGGAGCTCTTCCCAGCCCAGGCCTGAAGGAGCAAAAGGAGGAAGTGATTATTGGAACTCAGAGAGGGGGGGTCCAGCTGATTCAGGCTGGGTTCTGTTGGGCTTGGCTAACAACCCCATGCCCAGAATCAATGACTGATGGTAACTGGCGTATAAATACCCCAGCTCCTTCTCCCCTCATATGGGATGACTCTGAAACATGTGTTCTAGACGGGTTCCCAGGGGAGCTTAAATCCACATGGCAGGTGGGTTGATAGTGAGCCTTTTATTGGTTGTCTACCACTAAAAGGGAAAGCAAGGCTTAAGTCCATGGAGAAAGGAACACTGTGGGGAGGGCTGCCAGACAGGAGTTGTGGCCTTTAGCAGAGAGATGCAGCCAATTTGCAGCACCCTCGGAGGTAGGGAGCTGGAGGAATAATGATAATTATACCCCTATCACATACTCCAGTATTTGCATCTCTTTTCCTAAGAGCTTTCTCTGAAGCTGAGGAGGCGTCTCTGCTCACAAAGTAGGACACAGCACTGGGGAATTAACCTTATTCATTGACAGGGATGCTCCTGATGACCTCCATCTCCTGGTATTCACACCCTTGTGTAATCCCCTCGTTAAGTGGGACTGGACTTATTGACTGACTTCTAGTGAATAGAATACGGCAGAAGTAATGGACATCACTTCCAAGACTAGGCTATAAAAAGACTGTGGTTTCCAACTTGGGAATATTCATTCTTGCTTTCTCACTCACTCATTCGGAGGAAAGCCAGCTGTCATGTTGTAAGCTGCCCAGTGGAGGTGCCCACATGGCATGGAACTGAGGGGGGCCTCTGGCCAATAGTCAAGGAGGAGCTGAATCCTGCCAACAACCACACGAGTTGGCTTGGAAGTGGATCCTTCCCCAGTTGAGCCTTTTGATAAGACTGCAGCCCTGGCTGACAGTGACTACAACCTCATAGACACCTTAAGCCAGAGGCACCCAGCTATGCTGTGCCTGGATTTCTGATCCCCAGAAACTGTGAGATAATAAATTTATTTATTTATTTATTTTTTGTGAGGAAGACTAGCCCTGAGCTAACCTCCATTGCCAATCCTCGTTTTTGCTGAGGAAGATTGGCCCTGGGCTAACATCCATGCCCATCTTCCTCTACTTTATATGGGATGCCACCACAGCATGGCTTGACAAGCAGCGCATCAGTCTGCGCCCGGGATCTGAACCTGTGAACCCCGGGCCGCCCAAGCGGAGCATGCGAACTTAACTGCTATGCCACCAGGGGGGCCCCTAAATGTTTGTTGTTTTTAAGCTGCTAAGTTTTGCGGCAATTTGTCATACTGAAATAGATAACTAATATACCATTTCTCTTCTCTACTTTCCTACTGGCATTTTCTTCACTCCCCAGTAAAATGACTTGTACTCAAATCCTTGACTCAAAGTCTGTTTCTGGGAGCAGCCTAAACCAAGAAAACGCACAAAGAAACAGAGGCCCAGAGAGAGGAACTTTCTGGAAGTCCTGCTCTGGGCTGGTAACACTTGATTCCGAGCCTGGAGCACATAGCACCACTTCCCACTGGGGGAGTCACTGATTAGGGAATGGGTGAGGAGCAGATGGGCTTGAGGTCTGAGAACCTGGCCTCAAGCTTCTCCTCTGCCAGTTCTTCTGGGTGGTGGTTAAGGTATCCAACACTTCAAGGACTAAGTTTTCTCAGCTGAAGAATTCTAACAACTAACTCAAGTGTGTTGGGATTAAATGAGCTTAAATCCAGTGACCAGAATTTTGGAAACATGAGTTCCCTCGAATGTGAGTCATTATTATGGGCGAAGTGGCCATGGGTCCCCAAATTGCTAATCATGGGACTGGCCATGTGACCCTTGAGTGGAATGCAGCTTTGAAGCTGCCCCGCTGGGCTTCCAGGCCGGATGGGCTTCTGAGCAAGTTCTTTTCTCTGCCTGGCATGACTGCTGAGTGCTGTTGGAAAGGAGGCGAGCAAGTAGCAACCCAGCCTGTGCTAGCATGAGCGAGTGTTAGCTGCTCTCTCAGACAGAAGTATTGTGTCCCCAGGTCCTTTTAAAATAATCCTATTTTGAGATGTTTATATACAAACTGAGGAAAGAGTGGGGGTATTATGCCTGTAATGGAAAGTGCTCATAAACAAAAAGGCACCATTTATTGTCCATTTCCAAGGCTGCTCCGTGGGCTGCTGCAATTGAAGCTTGGCCTGGGCACGGTTTGACTCATTGGATGGGTTTTCCTTGAGGTTTTGTTGAGCCTTGTCAATCAGGCTTGGTGGGGGGTTGGGGGGGAAGCAGTGTGCTTTGTGCTGAAGAGTTTGCAGAGTTCCAGGAGTTTCTCTGCAGCATGCTTATCTCCCTTGTCAATGGGGCCTGGCTACTTCCAGTAGATGGAAGATCCACTTTAGGAAAATCACTTTTTCTTTGTAATCAAGGCTTAAAACATGTTTCAATGAATTCTTCAGAATCCCTTGTAATCATTGTGAGAGCCCATGGGGGCGGGGGCGGGGGCGGGGATGGGTTTGAAAGCAGCACATGACACACACACACAGACATCCCAGGTTACCCTCCATTATCGCCTGCTTGGATCAGCACCACAAACATATCATCTCCAGCCGCACCTGCCCGGTTCTTCCCCATTATTGCAGTAAGCGCGTAGCAGGGAGGGCAGCTTGAGAGGGGTGAGGGGTGAATATGTTCCTGAGTGCTGACCATATGCCAGGCACAGTGCTGAGAACGCTATCTCCATTATCTCATTTTGTTCTCACAACAATCCTGAGAGGCAAGTACCATCATTATTTCCATTTTACAGATGAGAAAACTGAAGCTCAGGGAGATGAAGCTAGTTGATCACTCACTGAGCTTGTAAGTGCTGGAAAAGGGATTCAAACCATTGTTGTTTCATGCTATACTTTGCCTTTCAAATGATTCAATAGTTATTACTAGAGATAAATATTACTAGGGAAATATATTTATTGCTACTGCTATTACCCCCTCTTTTGTCCTCCCCCAACATTCCAACAATGCATGTATAAAATAGTCCAGAGTGCGACCATTGTTCAACAAATATTCAGTTCCTATCTGCCTCCCTGGAGACATGCAGTTCTTTGCCCTGGGGATGTTGGGCTTGGCCGTGTAATTTGCTTTGGCCAGTGGGATGTTCCTGGATGTGACAGAAGCCGAGTCTTGAGATGCACTTGCACAGTTGGCTTGCCCTCTTGTGCTCCCACCATTCGCCAGGCTGCTGGCCCAAGCAGGATGGGAGACACATAAAGCGGATCGAGACTCAACTCAAGCTTGCCGCCAAGCCCAGCTGAATTCAGCCTAAACCAGCTGGCCCCAGCTGACAGTGCAAATCAATGAACAAGAAAAAAATGCTTATTGCGCTTTGCCCGAGATTTGTAGTTGTTTGTTATGCGGAAAAAGCTGACTAATACAAGAAGCAAAACACAAAAAGCTTCTTAGTTCAGCCTTAAAAGTATGTATTCCCATACATTCATCTGTCCATCCAAACATTTATTGTGCAGCTAGTATGTACCGGGCACTTATAACCATGGTCTGCATTAATTTCTACTGCTGTGTAACAAATTACCACCAATTTAGCAGCTGAAAACAACACACATATATTTTCTCACAGTTCTGTAGGTCACAAGTCCAGGGACAGCGTGGCTGGGCTGGGGTTGTCTGCTTGGAATGTCACCAGGTTGAGATCAAGGTGTGACAGGGCTGTGATTCCTTCTAGAGGTTCTGGGGATGAATCTAAGCCCAAGTTCATTCAAGTTGTTGCTGAATTCAGTTCCTCGCAGATGTAGGACTGAGATCCCTGTTTCCTTGCTTGCTGTCCGCTGAGGGTCTGTCTTGGCCCTTAGAGGCTGCATGCATTCCTTCTCATGCTGTCCCTGTGGACTCCTCCAGCAACGGTGGGGCAAGTCCCCTTCATGCCTTGAATCTCCCCAACTTCCCCTCCTGCTGCATTCTGCAGTTGTAGGGCTTAACAAGGTTGACATGCACTCTGCCCTCCATGAGCTTATGTTCTAGAAGAAGAGACAGACAATTAATTAATATCCCAATTAAGAGGCTAAATACATACTGTGGTGAGTGCTGGGAAGGAAATAAATAGAGAAATGTGATCGAATTGAGGAGGGAGTTTCTACAGGGATGGGCATTAACTCTGCTGGTCATTTCTAAGATTCTATGAAGCATGAAGGATAAGCTCGATGAGTGCCATGAACAGAGGGAGAAACAGAGGTTCCAGTGTGGTCTTAGGGCTCCTAACGCCATGCTTGGCTGTGCATAGCTGCCATTGACTGCCAGCCCTAATCTGGGCAGTGGGTGCCGTGGAAATGGCACTGGATTGAGAACCAGAAAAGTGTGCTCAAGTCGCTCCTTTGCTCACTGGCTTTGTGATCTTGAGAAAGGTACAAAACCTAGCTGAGCCTCAGTTTCCTTACCTGAAAAATGGGGATAGGACCCCTCCCCTGCCTACCTCCTAAGGCTCCTTGTGATGCTGTAAATATAAGGTAATAAAAGTGAAGGAAGTGTCTATGTCTTGTGGCTGACACTTCCCAAAGCAAGGTGACACTGGGAGACTGCATGGTTGAACATGTCCAGGAGATTGCTGGATTTAGAATGACTGTGCTCTTCCTAGGGGGGCTGATTTCCTCGACTCTCGCTGGAGGGAAACTGGGGCAATCCCTCCCTCCCGTCTGAAATAAGACACACAGGTTATCTTGTGACCCAGCGGAGGCTTTTCCTCCTCTAACAACTTCAGGAAACCTCTACAAAGCAAAATGGAGTTGGCATTGGTTAGGACAGAGAGGTCACTCCCCAGCTCTGCTATCTTTCTTCTCTAGGGAGACTGAAGGACAAGCCCCATTCCTCACTCCAAACTGTTGGCCAGTGGGCTGAGTGGTATGTGGAAACTATGCAGGATTTGGAGCCAAAGGAGGCTGGAAGGCCATGGACTCAGAGGTAGCTCCTTCCTGCCAGGTAGAGTCACAAGAGCTCTGTCTGCGGAGTCCACAGGCAGCGAGGCAGTGTGGCATTATGCCCTAGACCATGGGCTCTGGAATCGGCTGCCTGGATTCAGTCCCTGCTTATCAGCTCTGTGACCTTGAGTAAATTCTTTTATTTTGCTGAGTCTCAACTATAAAATGGGCACAATAATGGTACCCACCTCCTTGGGCTGGTGAGACAATCCATGGAAGGTGTGGTAGCAGATGTTCTGGGGCCATTTTGCTATTCTCTTGGCCCTCTTATCACCTGCAGGTTTGCTGGGCGTCCCTGTAGACGCTCATGGCATCCTGTCTCAAGCACTTGCAATTCTTTCTGCCCAAGAGCTTTGCTGGCCACGTGGGGTGCTCAGCCCCGACATGGGACATCTAGAAGTGCCAGGGAGTTAATGTCTCAGGAGTGACTCTCAACCAGTGCGGGATGGGAGTTGGTGGATAAACCTCACATTCAGTGGAATAATTCTCAAGTGTGTAACATAGAGTTTCCCGAAGTGTCCCCAGTGGGAACTGAGTCCAAGTTGCCTTTGGAGGTGACCTACTCATTATTGCATGTTTTATTGGCTTTCCTCCCTTCCCTGTCTCTTTTTCTTACTCTCTCGCTGTGCTTCTGGGAATTGCCTCCCAAATAAACTACCTGTGTCCAAATCCTTGACTCAGACTGTGCTTTGGGGGAACCCAACCAAGACAGGGGCTTAGCACAAAACCTGGCACTTAGTAAGTACTCAGGCAGCAGTATTTACTATTGGACTATTATTACTCCTACTACCACCGTGGCTCTGCAGCATCCCTGTGACATCCGGCAATGTCCTGTCCCCTCTCTTGGTCTGGGCCCAGCTTTGGAGAGCATGAACTCTGTCTGTGAGCCAGAGGGTGGCTGGCCAAGAGCATCACCCCTCTTCCTGAGTTTGGCTTCAGCACCTGCCCACCGAGTTTTAGGGAGCTCAACCAGCAAGAGCGTGTCTTTGCTGCTGGACGTGGCTCAGGCCTGGGAGTAAGAGAATCTGTTAGCTGCTTAGGTGGTTAAGCCTCAGCTTCCTCGTCTATACAATGGAGGTAATTAAGAGCCTAGAGTCACTGTCTTAGTCTGTTTGGGCTGCTATAACAAAATATCACAGACTGGATGGCTTATAAGCAACAGACATTTATTTCTCACAGTTTTGGAGGCTGGAAGTCCAAGATCACGTGGTGCCTGCATGGTCAGGTTCTGGTGAGGACCCTCTTCCTGGTTCAGACTGCTTACTTCTCACTGTGCCCTCACATGATGGAAGGGGCAAGGGAGGTCTCTTTTATAAGAGCACTGGTCCCATTCACGAGGGCTTCACCTTCATGACCTGAGCACCTCCCAAAGGCCCTACCTCCTAATCCTGTCCCATTGGGGATTAGGATCTCAACATATGAATTTTGGAGGGACACAAACATTCAGACCATAGCAGCTGTTGAGATGATTAAAGGGGGAGATCTGTATGAAATGTTAGTACAGTGCCTGGTACAGAGGGAGGACCCCCAAATGGTGGCCTGAGATTTTCTCTAGACCAACATTCTGCTGCATGCCTGGAAAACAGAGGCTCAGAGAGTGACTCATGGGACTCGAACCTGCTATGGGCTGTAGGGGTGTGTGGAGTGGAGCGTTGGGTTGGGCACAAATGACAGCAAGGCTCCTTGTGAAATTTCTGGCAGTGGCAGCATCCACTGATCAAATATTCATCAGACCCAACAATGTGCTCATAGCACTGGGCAAAGATGAAAATGACACACATCTGGCCCCCAGGAAGCTCACGGCCAAGCATCGGGCAGATAACCAAATGATGATGCACGTGGAATGTGTGCCCTGTGAAGGATGTTTTCAGAACTGAGAGGAGCTGAGTTGGAAAGCTTCAGGTTAAAAGTCCCTACCCTCATTAACATTTATTGACGCTTACTCTGAGGCAGGCACAGTTTTAAGGAGTTTACATGGATTAACTCAGTTGATCCTATACTATATGGACCCTGTAAATCTGGCCCATTAGTATTACTCCCATTTCACAGATAAGAAACTGAGTCCCAGAGAGATCATGGAGCTTGCCCAGAGTCACACAGTTGGTAAGTGGGGGTACTGGGATTTGAACTTGGACAATCTGGATCCAGAGTCTTTGCTTTTAACCACCACTGTATGCCTCACCCCACAATCACAGAGCATGGGGGACCTGGTCATCTGCACTCCCAGGGGTCCCTCTGGGAAATCTTCATGCAACTTTAGTTAACGATGCTTTGGTTAATTTTGGCCTGTGGCCCCTTCCTGCACTCTGATACATTGCGAGTTCTATGTTTGTGCTGGATTCACTGGGAAACTTGAATCAGTTGGATGTGCGAGCACCACTGGACGGCAGCTCCGTCCTAGTTTTCCAGGGCCCCCATCCCAGCCTCTAAGTGTGAGGAATTTATCATGGTTTCCCAGGACATTGCTGACCACCCAGCCATTTCCATCCGACAGATGGAGGGTTTTGAACCTTTTCAGGGGCACAGATTGTGGTAGACACAGTTTTGGTGCCCTGCCAAGATCCCTTTACTTACCCATCTCCCAGCTGCTGTGAGTGTTGGCTGATAACGGCTCACAGCTGCCTCCTTCTTAGGGTTGCCATATTTAGCAAATAAAAATATTTTATTTTATCTGGTAACTCCACCTCTTCTCCAGAGAACTGGCCTTGATTGATGAGAGCAACCCACAGCCAATGTCTGACTGATATGGCGGTCCAAAACACTTACCCCTCGCCACAGGATGGGGACAAATCCGTGCTACAGTTTATGCTCCAGAGTCCTTCCATGGATCAGGCCAGGGCTACACATGACCTGAGACCACACCCTTGCTGGACGCTTCTCCCTTCCCTCTCCTTACAAGTGTCCCTGAGAGCCCTTGCTCAATAACTCCCGTGATTCTGAATCCTCATCTCAGGCTCTTTTCTAGGGAACTCAGATCCCCTTGAGAACATGATAGAAACTCTAGACTTTCTCCCTGAAAAAAAGCACAGATGTATCTACATAGCAACACTGACACGTGATTTTTGGGATTGACCCTGTACAGAGCCCCTCGCTTAATCTTGTGTTTCTCAGACCTTGTCTAGCTCACCTGCTCAGAGATGATTGCCAGCGACTGGCAGCCATTGGGATGGGATGAGGCTTAGTATGAAGTCAGCACTGCAAATTATGAGCAGGTTGTTTTAGCCCATGTAATTTCCATTACTGGCAGAAAGTCTATATAGAAATCAAAACATGCCCACGGGGAGGAAGTTGTCAGCTAAATGTCATGATAAGAAATAATAGTTGAAAGGACATGAAACACAAGTTTAATCAAGTCCTCTCTCTCTTTAAAACCATTCAAAGGCTTCCCACTACTCTCTTGCTAAAGACAAAAGTCCTTGACAATATTTCAAGGCCCTTCATGGATGGGTTCCCCCCACAATGCCAGCTCCATTACAAATCACTCTCCCATTTGATCTCCATGCTGCAGCCACACTGGTCTCTTCCATTCTTTCCAACTTACTATGGTCCTTCCTGCCACAGGGCCTTTGCACATGTCACTTCCTTTTCCTGATTTCTTCTTCCCAGCCTTCTTGTTCCTCTATTACTCAGTCACTTCCTTAGAGAAGCTCTCCCTGACTTCCCAGATGGATCCACGCACTCTACTTCACATATATAGTATCTCGTACTTCTCCTTCAAGGTCATTACCTATTGCAATGTAATAAATTACCCCAAATTTAGCAGCTTATGACAGCAAACATTTACTATGTCATCGGGTCTCTGGGTCAGGCATATGGGAGTGCCTTCGGTGGGTGGTTGGGGCTCAGGGGTCTCTCATGAGGTTATAGGCAGGCTGCTGGCCAGGGCTGCAGTCATCTGGAGGCTTGACTGGGGATGGAGACTCTGCTTCCAAGGTCACTCAAATGGTTGCTAGAAGGCTTCACTTTCTCACTAAATGGTCCCCCCTCCATCAGCTACCTGAGCATCCTCACAGCATGGCAACTGGCTTCCCCCAGAGCAAGTGATTCAAGAGAGAGAGAAAGTGGGGAGGAGGGGAGGGGGAGAGAGAGAGAGAGAGAGGAGAAGGGAGAGGAGAGCAGAGAATGCATGTACGATGGGGGCCCCCATCTTTTTATAACCCAGACTTGGACATGCTATCCTACCACTTCCATTCCCTGGAAGTGAGTCACTAAGTCCAGGCCACACTCAAAGGAAGGGGATTGAGCTCCACCTCTCAAGAGGAAGGCCATCACAGAATTTGGGGATGCATCTTTAAAACCACCCCAGTCACTTATCACAGTTGCACTCTTACCTTTAATTTATGTGATTACTTGATTAAGATCTGTCTGGGCTGCACTATTCAAAAAGACAGAGTCTTGGGGCCAGCCCAGTGACGCGGCGGTTAAGTTCCCATGTTCCACTTCGGTGGCCTGGGCGTGGACGTACTCACCGCTCACCAAGCCGTGCTGAGGTGGCGTCCCACATAGAGCAACTAGAAGGATGTACAACTATGACACACAACTATCTACTGGGGTTTTGGGGAGAAAGAAGAAAAAGAGGACGATTGGCAACGGATGTTAGCACAGGGCCAAACTTCCTCAAAAAGAAAAAGACAGTCTCTAATTTTTTCCCCTTTCTTTCACCATTGTATTCCCATACTCAACACCCAGTAAGCACTGAACAAATATTGATTTAATAAATGAATGACCTTATTTATTACTTTTTTTGTCAGTATAGTTAAAAAAATCTTTGGCAAAGAAGTCACGATCAATGTTTAGTAGAATGGTACTGAAACTCAGCGTACACATGAAAATTCTCAACTCTGGGCTTTCAATTTCAGTTTGAAGTTGAGGCACAGAGTCCAGAGCCCGTGATCTTTCTTCTTCACTTATCTCCCAAACATTTATTGAGCACTTACTATGTGTTAGAAAGAATTCCACGTACTGAGCATGCAGAAATCAATAGGATGCACAGCGGTTTTATGAATTAAGGCACCCACACGTTAATGTATAAAGCCGCCCAAAGGCTTTGTGTGTGTGTGTGAAAATCAGCCCTGAGCTAACATCCATTGCCAATCCTCCTCTTTTTGCTGAGGGATGTTAGCCCTGGACTAACATCCATGCCCATCATCCTCTACTTTATAGAACCACCCATGTTTTTGTTTTTTGTGAGGAAGACTAGCCCTGAGCTAACATCCACTGCCAATACTCCTCTTTTTACTGAGGAAGATTGGCCCTGGACTAATATTGGTGCCCATCTTCCTCTACTTTATATGTGGGACGCCTGCCACAGCATGGCTTGATAAGCACTGCGTAGGTCTGTGACCAAGATCTAAACCTGCGAACCTCGGGCCGCCCAAGCGGAGCTCGTGAACTTAACCACTACACCGCCGAACTGGCCCCTCACCCAGAGGCTTTCGAACAGTCTTCAAATGTGAAAGACAATAGGCACCTGTATTAGAAACAGACCCCTTGAAACTGCGTTTGCAGAAGCTGTTTTATCAGCCCAGCAGGTCACCCAAGGGAAGTGGAGTATTTACATTTAATTCCAAAGGGGTTGTGCCAGCACCAGTCCTCTGGTTTCATACTTTTGGTCACTATTTGCAAATGTATGAAAGGTTTTGTCAAAGGAACTGGATAAAGATGGAAAGAGAATGGCATTATATACGACTCGTGGAGATCTCGGGGTGGTTGATGCTGAGAAACAGTCAGCTAAGTTCAGGGGGGCATACGTGGAAAGCAAGGATAATGTGAAGAAATGGAATTGGAAAAAAGGAAATAGCAGCAAAAATGGGCTTTAGCTGAAAGAGTGCAGTGTGACAAGAGCACTGGTCTGCAGCCCAGGAGACCTCAGGTCTGGTCCCTGCTCTGCTACAGAGAGCTGCACGCTCCCTTTCCTGGGCCTCCGTGTCCTGCTTGTAAAATATGCACATTGGATCAAAACAGAGGTTTTAAAACTTTTATTTTTTGGTAGCATATCTCTATTATAGCACTTTAACTCAACACCCAGACACGTAGAACACGTAAGATGTAAGCCTCTCTTCTCAGAGGAGTAAGAGGAGGGGCTATATGCCATGCTATTGGGGCCTCCTCCATATTCCTTTACTCTTAAAATTTCAGTTCATTCCACTGAATTCCAACTGCCAGTATACGCTTTTCCCCCCCCCAAGGGCTCTCTCTGGCTGCCAGAGTCCACTTTGCCACCTACTTGGGAGGCTGGACGTTGTGGGGAATTAACACCCCCTCCAAAAGGAGCCCTCAACCAGTGACTGTTGGGAGCTGGGGTGTTTATACCCCAGGTCCCTCACGCCTCTGGTGGGCTTTCCCCAGCATGTGACGTGACTGACTCTGAGTCCCCCAGGAGGCACAAGCCCCGGGTGCCCACAGTGGTAACTGCATTGCTGACACATCCGTCACTGGCTGCCTTCCCTCCGCTTTCTCACTTCCTCACCCCCTACTGGGATCACCTCCTATATACATGACTTGCACTTAAATCCTTGTCTTAGGGTCAGCTCCTAGGAGGGACCCAAACTAAGACAGGGGCTCGGAGCAGAAAAAACTTTCCTTTCCTGCTTTCCCACCACCTGAGATCGTCCTGCACGCTCCCAGGCCCTAGAGCAGTTTGCAAACCATTGGACTTAAAAAAACAACACCTGTTTCCTTGTGGCTATGGTATTCCAAATGTGCACATGGCTCTGCTTTAGTAGAATGTGATGTATGAAAAGCAACTTCACGCTAGAGTTTTCAGGTGAAAAGAACCAGGAGATTCTTTATAAACCCAAAGTCAAATTATCCTTCGACTTTGCAGAACGGTTATTATGAGCCATCTTTCTCTTTTGCTCACTTGCTTTATGGAGTGAGGAAATGAATCTGTGCCAGTTGGCACACACACTGGCCCCAAATAAGTTGGGGCCAATGAAGCTCGAATGGCTTCTGGATTGATAGAGGCCCCCCTCCTTTTGATTGGTGATTCCCCTTCTGACTCTTCTTGCAACCTTCATGTGGAGGAGAAAGGAAGAAAATCAGAGTCTTAGAGGTGTTTCTCCTCCAGAGCTGGGGAGGGAGAAGAAGAGGCACGAAGTGCAGCGCTCACGGTGGATGCCCCGCTCGGATTCCCTCGTCCCTCGGCTTCAGGGCACAGCCGCCTGACTTCCAACTGTTTGCACCTGCATTTCATTGCCTGGTGGTAATTTGCTGCCTTCCAGGGAATTCACACACCCCGTGAGCAGCCCTCAAGTGATTGATGGGAGTAGGGGTACAAATACCCCAGCTATAGGTAGGAAAACTTAGGGGAGTGTGCTATCCCATTTCTGAGATTTCCCCTGGATCAGGCTCCCATTGTCCCCAGTGGTAACATGCCCGATAACACACCCTGTATTGGCTGCCTTCCCTTTCCTGCCTTACTTCCTCACCCCGACTGGTATTTTCTTGCACCTCCCAAATAAATTCCAGCTGCTCAAACCCTTGTCTCAGAGTCTGTCTCTGGGAGAACCCAAACTAAAAGGAAAGTTTCCCAGACTGTTGAGTAATTTCTGCTTATCCCTTGTCATCCCCAGGTGCCTGTGTTGTTGGTCACAGCATCAATTGATGAGAGGAAGTTCATGGGTGCTGTTGAGGGCCTCTGGGATGGGCACCCGGGCTTGGTGAGAGCTGCTCACTGTGGGCTGGGAGTACAGCTTAAAGGCCCTGTGTCCCTCCTCCCTGACCACTTCCTCATGGGCCAGACCTGCTCCTCCTGCTAAAATCCTACCCCTTAGGGGGCTCCCATGTCTCCTAGGTCATCTGTGGTCTCTGTTCACCACTGTCTCTTCTGCCCTTTATGCTCCAGCAGTAGAAGACTACTTGGGGCTTTCCTGCACCCCATTTCCTCATCCTTTCACGCCTGCTGACTTTGTTCTGTTTCCTCTGCCTCTATTGCTCTTCCATATTTTTCCTTTAGCAAAATCCTGTTCATCCTTTAAGACCCAGTCCAAGAGTCACCTCCTCTATGAAGCCTTCTCTACCTCCCCAAGATGGAGGAATAGCCCTTGACCTTATCTTTATGCCTCCTTCAACCCCCTAGCATCTCTCTCTTATCACACCTTCACACACTATACTGAAATCATCAGTGCAGGCATCTGTCTCCCCACCCGATGGTGAGCCCCTTGAAAACCCAGGCTGTGTGTTATTCAAAGGGCCTGGCACACTGCAGGTGCTGGATGTAGGCTGGGTTCCTGAGAAGCAGACCCTGAGACGGGAATTTGTTTGCAAGTGATTTATTAAGGAACTGCACCCAGGAGAAGTCAGTGAGGGGGCCGCGAAGAGGGCCAGGGCCAGGGACAGAAGAGCCAAGCAAAGATGTGATTTCAGGCAAAAGCCCACAGACGGGAACTTTTCACCTGATCCCGTAGGGAACGCTGGAGCAGTAGTCATGCCTCAGCAGCTGTCCTGAAAGCTGGGATGTTCTCCTGTACCAGGCAGGCACTGAGGGCTGCTCCAGGGAGACATCAACACCTGGGTACGTCTGTGTGTGTCTGTGTGTGTGTGGGCAAAGTGGCTCCAAAGCCAGTCTTCTGGACAGTCACAGATATGGGCTGTCAAAGGCAGTGGCCAGGGGATGATCCCCCGCAGTCCCCAGGGCAGAGTCCCACATTCCTGGTAACAGGGCTCTGAGGGGATCAGGCTGACCACCAAGAGTGTCCACTAGAGGGCTCCCCACGTACCTGATGACTGACCTGAAATGCAGCTTGGGGGGCACGCCCTTCGCAGGGCTCCTTGGCACCTCAAACCCAGCTCATCTTGTGGCCCATAAGCCACCCCCTCCTCACTCCCATTCTCCCTGTGCTCTCAGGGTGCTTGGCTTCAACACATTCTCTACCTGCAGGGTCACCTTTGGCCTCAGCTCCCACCCTTATAGGTTCACCCTTCATAAATTCACCCAGTTCTTTCAATTCTCCGTTTAAAATCTTTTTCAAAGTCATTTTCTTTCTTCCACTCTCATTACCTTGCTACATTCTCAGAGCCTAGTACAGTACGTGCACATATGTACTGACTGAATGAATCAGTGAGTGATGGCCCAATCTGCTGAAAGAAGTCCGACCTCCCTAGCCTGGCCTGCAGTTTTTCCAGGCACTGATCCCACCTCTTTTTTCAGACGTTACAAATTCCGAAATACACATTCTACTTATGGCAAAACAAGCCACTCATTCTTCTGCAATATCGCTTTACGTTCTGGCCCTCTCACCTGTGCTCCGTTCTTCTTCACACCCAGAAAGCCCAATTTCTCGTCTTGACCTGTAAAAATCCTGCCTATTTTCTAAGGCCCAGCTCCCCAGCATTCTTGAACTTGTGACATTTAGATTGTTCCTCTCCTGGGGAACCGCTAACAAATTGTTTTTGGTACCGCCATCTTTAAAAGACAACGAGCTCCTCCATGTCAAGAGTTATATGTGTGGTTAGCATTAGCTGTTCACCAAAGCCTCCTCTTGTGGGCACGTAGTAGGACTGAGTTTTCCTACCCCCTTGAATTAAGTCACGACCATCTGACCTGCTTTGGCTAATGAAATATGAGCAGAGTGATGTGTGTCACTTCCAGAGGGGATCTTTAAGAGCCAGAAGGGGATTTTCCACATGCCTTCTTCCTGCTTTAGTGATCACTGAAGGACAGAGACGGAGCCACCTCAGCCTGGGTCCCTGAGTGGGGACAATGTAGAGCAGAGGCCCAGTATTTCCACAACAGAAAGGGAACATAAGCAAGAAATAACCTTTTGTTGTTTCAAGTCTCTGAGATTTGGGAGTTGTTGTTATACAGCATGAACTAGCCCCTCAGAATCTAGCAGTGTCCTCATGTCAAAGAGCCTCAGTATATGTTGAACGAAGTTCGTGAAGAAACTCTACGTCCTGACTGAAGTCACCACTATTCTGTGGCTGAGGTGATGGAAAGGACAACACGGGCATGCTCTGGAACCAAGGCATTAAAATATTGAATTTACATAGGCAGAGTTAAGTGAGGCATTGAATAACTGTCCACTGCATTTTCAATGTAGATGGCCCATGAGGTAGTTACAGTTGGGAATCAAAAGAATGTCCTCCACGTAGTATTTTTCATCCCTCTCCCCTCCCTTCCTCCCTCCCTTCTCTCCTTCTTTCCAATTTCACTCCCTTCCTCCTTCCCTCCTCCCTTTCTTTCTTTTAAATTTAGTTCTGTCTGTTGGTTGAGCAGGAAAAGCTTATATGAGAAGCGGGAAGAAACCAGCTACATGATTTTTAATTTCTTTAGGGTATGAATAAAGAACAGAAAACCTTGCTATAGGAAAAATAAATTTGTATTTTGAAAACATTAATCTTTAGGTCAGCAGAGGCAGTTTTGATCAGATCCTCCATTCCTCAATTTCTCATCCTCCTTAGCTCAGATATCACCCCCAAAGCAAGAGGCATGAGCTTTTCTAATGACAAAATAAATCGAATATTAAATTTTTTGCATCTTGCTTCTCTCACTTTCTGGGGTTATTTCCTACCATAATGGTCCAGGATCTTCAAAATATCTTTCAGGAAAAAAAATGTTTTCATCAGTGCCTGCAACAAATGAATCCCAGAGAGGATTTGTTACAGTGAGCTTTTCTTTTTGGGCGAAGGGAAGAAATCCTGAGGAAGCTCAGACTTTACCAACCTCCTGGTTCTGAAATCAGTCATCCAGACACGAAACAAAATTGAAAAATCAGAGAGATCTAGTTTGAAAGAAAAAGAATGGTTGTGGCCTGGGAACCAAGTGAGTACTCTTTTTGCTTTTGTGCTATTGGATGAAGATGCCCGGATCAAAGGAGAACTTGGAAACGTCAAGGAATTGACAGGCAGGGCTAAAAGACACAGGCAAAGTGTTTATCACATCAAAAAAAAAAAAAAAAAAAGCATACATTTGGAGTGTCAGCCCAGAGAGCCTCGCATCTCCCCTCTCACCATAACAAACTCATTGACAAGAACTGTCATTGACTCTGCCTTATCCTCCGTGTGTTACTAAGAGGGCGCATTCTAAGTGCATCCTACGTAAATGGAGGTTTGCTTCCTGACCCGGGAGATCAATTCTCTGTCAAAGAGAGCTGGCTGATGGATCACTGTGTGGCTGCCACTGCATTGAAAATCACATCAAATACCTTCTCAAACACACTTCTGAATTACACGCTGGATCTCCAAAGAGGAGGTGATGGATGAATCCGTGTAGCTCACCAACCTGCGTGTCTCACAAAGTCGATTAAGCGAGGCTGGGGCTCAGTGGCTTGAGTTGTTCTCCCAGCCAGAGGCAGCAGAGTGTCAGGGTTAACAGCATGGATTTTGGAGCCTGGTGGTGGCTAGGTTGGAGCAGCATGGGCTACTTACCAGCTCTGTGATAAGTTGGGCAAGTTATTCAACCTCTCTGTTTTCAGTTTTCTCAGCTGCAAAATCAGAATGATAATATGGTACCTCCCTCCTTCCCAGGGTTGGATCTTAATCTGGGTCCCTCAGGAGCAGACTCTGAGACATGGATTTAAGAGCAAGCAGTTAATTGGGAGGTGAAGACAGATGAAGGGTAAAGGGAGACAGGAAAGAGAATGGTCAATAAATGGTGAGCTCCTGAGCAAGCCTCCACTGGAGGTGACTGGGAGCTCTAGAGACTGAAACAGACCCCCGAGGGGTGAAGGAACTGGGGTATTCATCCACCAACTCCCATCCATCCTTCACTGAGGGCTGCTCTTTTGTGTGAGCGCATGTGTGTGTGTGCACATGCAGGAAGGAGGTGTTAGTTCCCTGACACTCTGGCTTGCCATGCTGGCTGTAGAGTGGACTCCATCAGGCAGAGAAAGCCCTCAGGCAAAGATGCACACGTCGGCAGTTGGAAGTCAGACAGCGTGCGCTAAAGAAATAAGGGTGAAGGGGTCCGGTCGGGTGACAACAGACTCTTTTGGAGATTAAATGAGTTAATTATTGTGGAACGCTTAGCAAAGACCCTGAAGTAAGACTCCTCAAAGAGTCTGATTACTACCGAGGCCAGATCGCTGTTCTTCAGGATGACTTATTATCCTAGGATAGAGTTTATTTCTGTTTTTCATTTTTCACTTTGGGACAATGAAACATTATTAGGAGCTTGGTACTCTAACAGGGGCCAAATGCATTACAGGCTTCCTTGAAGATGATTGTGTGAATGGGAAGTGGGTCTGCTGAGGGAGCTGTCTCAATCAGAGGGAACAGCATCACGTCGTGGCTTGTGTGACAAATTCCCGCCTGTCTGTTAGAGGAACCGCACACGATCAGCACTTCATTCAACACTGGAGGTCACAACCCCTCTGTGCTTATGCTGCAGTAACAACTAAGCCTGGAATCTTAGTGGCTTAATAGGAGTTAACACCAGTCTAATGTTTTCCCTCCAGCTGGCCTGCACTGTGAGCTCACTGAAGACAGGCACTGGGCTGGATTTTAGTCACCGCTGTATCCTTAGCACTAGAACAGGACGTAGCACAAAGAAGGGGCAATGATAAGTGAATGAATGAATCAACAAATGGATCCCATAAGCATCATGTTTGTCGATGTCCCTGCATCTGAAATGTTGGCTTCCTCCCATTTAACATCTACGCAGCTCCTTGAAGACTTTCTTGACTCTCCCAAGCTTTACACTCTCCCACGTCTGAAAGAGACTTGCTTGCTCCCTTCTCTTCTAACTTCTTGAATACTCTGTGTCTCTCCACAGTGCATCACATTCTGCCTTGCATTACGGTAATTTGTGTGTCAGACCTTGTCACCCTTCCCTCAAATCCCTCTGATGGCTTCTGAGCACATTTAGGACGCTCTTCATGTCCTGACTTGGCCTGTGAGACTGTGTGTGCTCCAGCCCCTCGGTCTCCTCCTGGGGATCTCATCTATCACTTTCTCTTCTACTCCTCTCCAGCCACAGGGGTCTCATAGCTGTTCCCTGCATGTGTCATGCATGGTCCTGCCTCCAGCCCTTTGCACCTGCTGTTTCCTATGACTTCAATCCACTTTCTGCCTTCAGATCGCTTGTTCCATTGACTCAGATCACTGTTCAAATGTCATCACCTCAGAAAGGCCTTCGCTGACGACTGTATCTTAAAAAGCATACATACCAGCACATTAATCTGCTTTCTATTTTTTCCACATCACACATTTATTTGGTTTGCCCTACCTGCCCCCTCCACCCACAAGAATGCAAACTCCATGAGGATGGGGACCTTGTTTTATTTAGTGCGGTATCTTCAGCTCCTGCTGAAGTGACTGACACTTAATAGGACCTCAGTAAACATTTGTTAATGTGTAAGGATTATTGTCCCATTTTAGACATGGGGTAGCTGAATCCTATAGAATTGAAGAAAGCTGTATAAAGTAATATACCTATTTATTTATCTATCATTATATCACGTCAACTATGTGCAAACACTTCATTTTAATCTTTGTAACAATAAATTTTTTTACATATAGAGAAACTGAGGCACAGAGAGGTTATATGACTTGTCTAAGGTCACAGAGCGAGGGGGCAGCAGAGCAAGGATTCCAGACAATCTAGCTCTAGGGTTCCTGCTCTTAGCTACTGTGCTATGCTCTGGGAGGCAGTCAAGAAGGCACACACTGTGGGTTACTGGAGGAACTTCCAAGAGAACAAGTTGAAAGCTCATTGTCAACTGTCCCAACACTGAAAATTTCTCCTAGGGGAAATATTATGGGCTCCCCAACATTTAAACCTGGACAAAAGCTAGGGATGAGTATTGGGAGCTATGCTGGAGGTGAGACAATTACCCCACGAGGAAAGCCATCAAGCCCACACAGGGCACATGCCTGAGACGGTCTCATCACTGGGTCTGCACTCAGGGCTTATACAGAGGCTCGGGGCATGACTGCTACATCAATAAAAGTGGACCATTCTGCTTCCAGAACATTCTGACATTGTCATCCAAATAGACCCATCAGTGGGCTACCATCTGAGTGCGGCAACCTTGTCCTAGCAAACTCCTGAAGACAGAGCCTGTGTCTCCACAGTACCTCACACAGGGCCACGGGTATATGTGAGGTGCTCAATAAAAGCTCAGTGAATGGGTGCCTTTTTCCATCCACACATTTATCTAGGGACACACCCATCTGCCTGACATGTCTCATGTCACCCCACTACTAGTCTCTCCCCACAGTAATCTACCCCACACAGGTGTCCGACTATTCCCAACCCCAAATCTGATCAAACCCCTTCCATGCTCATAAAGCTTCCCTGGATGTTCATTGTCCCAGAAAAAATTCCAATGGCGTCTAGACTTAAAAAAAAGTCCCATACTGCTATAGAGTGTCAGCACTTGACAGAGGCCCAGAGACCATCTGTTGTATCCCCTCCGTCTTTCTCCCCACTAATTGTACAGTGGGTCAGTGGTGCAGCCAGGCCTGGTACCCAGGTCTCCAGTCCAGTGGTCCATTCTCTGTGAGTGCTGCAGGGCACAAAAATGTAACTACGAAGTCACAGAGAGCAGCTTTCTCTTTGAAGGTGGCTGAATTCTCCCCTCACCCTGGCGTGGTAACCATTTCCATACAGTTTCATCCCTCTTTGGCCTCTAATCCATGGGCTAGATAATTAATCAGGCTTTTGAATAATTAAAATGATTAAAAAATGCCTTTGTATCTGCTAAAATTGCTCCTCTAATTACTGCCTTATCAAGAGAGTGATTCTGCAGACTGGGATATTTTTCCAAGTATTTTCACTTGAGGCTTTGGGATCCAGAGTTGAGGAAGGTTTGTTGTTAGCTAGTCCCTTTGAAGATGAATAGCACCAATTCTTGACTCCAAAACCTCCACAGAAGCTCCTCTCATTCTTAGAGGTAGATTTCCTAACAAAATACAGCATATCTGATTCTTTGCTTTCACAGTCTGCTGTAAAATACGATCACTAATTAAAATATTCAATTGACTTATTCAAACCAGATTCTGCACTTGGGCCTTTCTGAGCCTGGCTTCCAAATTCAACATCCATTTTTCAATAAGTAAATTCTTGTGGGAGCAAAGTAAACAGCACTGCCTGCCTTTCTTCAGTTACTACTTGTCCTTCTTGACCCAGCCAACACCTGGTGCTGAGCTCTAAGATATAACATTCTGTCCCTGGGTCCCCACTACTTCCTTGTCATACTTCCCAATGGGTTTTTTGAAACCCAGATTGAGGATGCCCAAGGCTGACAACTTCATGCTGGATTTAGGGTGTGTTTTGGAAATCTGGTGGACATTCCCAGGAGGTGCAATGCAATAGAAGGACCAACGTCCCAACCAGGGCCCCTTAAATCCCTCATGACCAAGGACAGTGCTGATAACATCTGGGGAGGAAATGATAACGCAGATAATCAAGTAGGGCAGGTCGTTTTGGAGGGGGGTGATGTTCTCGGGTTTGTATAAGGGAGACATTATCTTATAGTGGTTAAGAACACAAGCTCTGGACTCACACAACCTGGAGGTGGTGTTTTCCCAGACTCCTGTTTCTGCTAGTTTCCAGCTGAGTTTAGCCAATGGGAGGCACCTACGGGATGTTGTTGAAGGGCAGGGGAAAGGGAAACACAAGGGAATTTCTCCTTTCCCTTTGCTTTGGGTGACTTCTCCAGAGGCAAAGAAGTACCCTCCTTGGCTTCAGCGTCCCCTGGACACATCTGTCATGCTTCCAGCTTCTGTGCATTACCACACCCCTGGGTCATCAATACCTTGTTCCTCCATCTTAGGGCTGGGAGTCACTTCTTGCTTTCATGTATTTCCGAGTTACCTTCCTACCTCTTCTTGGGCTCTCAGCAACCTCATCACCTGTATAGCCAATTTCCTGAATTAAATTCCCTCTGTTGTAAATACTTGAAGCAGTTTCTGGTTTCCTGGCCAGATCTTGACTGATCAACCACTATTTGATTAGGTAAGTCAATACGTGTCCTCTTTGGCTTAAGTGAATTTGAGATGGGTCTCTGTCACTTACGACCTAGAGAGTCTGGGCTCATGCAGGAGTCAACAGGAAAAAAAGTAGCTACTAGCTCCTAGGCACTTACTATATATACATGCCAGGCACTGTGCTCAGCACTTTGTTTTCATTAAAAAATCCATGAGGTAGGAATCATGATCTCCATTTATAGATAAGGAAGTGGAGACACAAAGACGTTAAATAATTTTATTCCAATCCAGTTTATTTTCTTTAAACGGAAATGCACTCAAAACAGCTGCTCCTTTAAATAAGGAAGGGATCCTTATAGGTAAGTCGAAGCTCAGGGGTGGCAGGACAAGAAAGGAGGTGAGGAATGACAAAAGACAGGTCTCTACGCTATTTCATGACATGGCCTAGAAGCTTAACATGCTTCTTCTCCCAGTCGGAGTGTAAAGAGTGAAGAGAGCTCCATGTAAACGAGCCACAGGCATCTCGAGTAACCGCGAGTCAAGTCGAGTTCTCGCTGCTAATCGTGCACACGTTTTGCTAAAGGTAGTAAGTAGGAATCATTCACGTGTCTGCGGAGACCGCGGTGCCATTCAGTATTCACGGCAAATATATCACAGAGCTTCACAAGAGAATCATTTTAAAACAAAGCTTGGTCAGCTGTTTAATAATTTACTGATAGTGACAGCAGGGAGAATATCTAATAACCAGTGAGATTGGCTTTCAAATGGAAAATAAATTCATGTTAGAAGAGTCACAGGAGGAGAAAAAGGGGAAGAAGAGGAAGCACTATTAGCAGTAAGGAAATATTTCTTTTTTTTGGTGAGGAAGACCAGCCCTGAGCTAACATCCGTTGCCAATCCTCCTCTTTTTGCTGAGGAAGACTGGCCCTGGGCTAACATCCGTGCCCATCTTCCTCTACTTTATATGGGACGCCGCCACAGCGTGGCTGACGGGCAGTGCGTCGGCGGGCGCCCGGGCTCCGAACCGGCGAACCCCGGGCTGCCAAGCGCGGACGAAACCGCTACGCCACCAGGCGGCCCCTAGCAGTAAGGAAATATTTAACATTTGTCAATTCCTGACTTTTTTTGAATCCTATCAGAGTGGAGAAACCTGATTATTGAGAGGTTGCAAAATTCCATGCATTTATATTTTAAAACCTTCATGGGCCTTTAATGTTCTTTTGCAGGAAGCAAGAATTATACAGAAGTCCAGTCTCTCAAAGCAGGGGCTCTGATTTTAACTGAGATGGGGGAGCCTTTGTTAATCTGGGCACTTTTTTGGGCTTTATGGTCTCTGTTCTCATGTCTCAGTTCTTCCTGGAGTATAGGTGAAGCCTGAGAAATTCAGAAGGCAAAATATCAAAGAAACAAATTCAACCCAAACTATATGGCACATTCTCCCGCTCTGGGGAGAACCTAGCCCAGAACTTATTATAGGAGATCTGGCTTCTGAGGAAACTGAACTTATTTATTTTTGTTTGCTAGCAAAACTGTATTGAAATGTCTGTAAAATGAAAAAAAGATTTGAGATGGTCGGGCTTGGAGTTCCCTGCTAATTCTAATACTCTTGGTCCATAGTTGGGAGAAATAATGATAGCCATCTTAAAAGGTCCAGGAGATTGTTGAGAGGAAAGCAGAACCGAAAACCAGTATCCGTCCTGAATCATCAAACCTCCTTGTGCCTCGGTTTCCTCACCTGTAAACGGGGAATAAGAGAATTGTAGGGTAGGTCATGCATGTTAAGGCTTTTAGCTGCAGGCCTGGCTCACGGTAAATGCATGTTCTAACATTTCAGAAAAGCAGAAGCAAAACCAAAGGGAAAAATCCCCAAGATGATCCATCTTTTAAGCTTCAGTGGCAGACAGTGATGAACGGTGTTTTTGGGTTAAAGGAACACCTCGGCCCCCCTGCCCCTCAGCCCCCGCCCCAGAGTACAGGGCACAATCTGTCCTCAACCCAATCCCTAAATTTTCCACTCTGGAAACAGGCTTCCAGATAAGACAGATGATTTCTGTGTTCCCAGATGGTATTTTCTATGGTTTTACATTCCAAGAGTGTACCCTCCATTCTTCACGTTCATTTCAACAAACTCAGTCTCATTCTGCCTTGAGTTATTAGCATTTTTTTAGCTTGTAGAAATAATGATTTATCAATGTTTTATTCGACGTGAGGATGGCTTGAATTAACGTGCACCGTCTGGCCTGTCGCGCCAATGAACAATCTTGGCGCGCTCGGGGTCCTCTGCCACCATCTCGCGCAGTTCCAGGAGGGGTGAAGGAGATTCTGGGGGCTGAAGTTTGCTGCTATCATTTTGGGTGAAATGTCTTTCTGCGTAGAAGAGTAAAATATTTCTTAAACAGATGCAATTTTCTGAAACTGAAGGAAGTAGTATTTATCCCACTGGGTTGGCTATGGAGTAGCTGGCTGTTTGAAAATATTTTGAGGATAACACTCATGCTTTGGTACAGAGGAAGGGGAGGTTGTGGAAAAATCACAGGGTCTATGTGGGGATGGGGGATTGAATGGAATGTTGGATGGAGAGGAGGAGTAGGTAAGTAGAAGGCAGACCCTGGGTGAGTGTGGTTAGGTCTGCAGACTACTTATTAAAGGGGTTTATGAACATTTCAATTCATAAGTGAGGTGGATAGATGTTACCTGACTGCCCAAGATCCAAGGAGGGGAAAACACTCCTTCCCCCACTCCATTTGGTCTTCATGGGGCTGTCAGTTATGGTGACTATCCCCAATATGGAAGGGTGGACAAATGACCAAGTCTGGCCAATTACAGTACTGCCTTCTTGGCCAAATTGATTCAGGAAATGGAATGTGACCCAAATCAGCTGATCAGCATCTTCACTAGAGTTTGGCAGGGGTGTTGCAGAAAGTCATATTTTTTACTGAGGGTGCTAAGTCATAAGAACTATATATGGAGCTGTCATTGTCCAATTTCCCTGATTACCCACAGAGAGAAGCACAACTGAGGAATGGAGAGAAGGGGTGGGGGGGGGGGAGAGAGAGAGAGAGAGAGAGAGAGAGAGAGAGAGAGAGAGAAAATAGCAACTGAGTGCCTGGATCCCACTTTGCCTGAAGGTGCTCATAGACTGTTCAGCTAAATAAGCCACTGGCTTTCTCTTTTTGCTTAAGCTTGTTTGAGCTGGATGTAAGAAAAAAGAGTCTTGTGTAAAATATAATGTGTGTATGTGTCCCAGACTCAGCATTCATCCTCTAAGCCAGGTGTCAGAGACACAAAAATGGGCAAGATGCAGACCTGTCTCAGGAGGCTCTGAGTTGTCCCTGGAGACTCTCAACTTCCCTTGTTCCTGACACTGCATCAGCCATTCACAAACTTACATGTGCTTGAGAATCATCTGGTGTGCAAATTAAAAAATCGAACTCCTGAGCCTCAGCCTCCAGGGATCCTGAATCAGTTCCACGCCAAACAAGTGAACACCCTGAGTGGTTCTGGAGCAGGCGTGTCCCAGAGACCCATGTGGAGAAATGTGCCACTTGCCCAACATGCCCTCTCCAGGAACATCTCTCCTTATGTGCAGGGATTCCCTGGGATAGGCAAGGGGGTGGGGCATCTTTAGGAAACAGTGTCAGATCGCAAGAGGGTGGAGCTCTGTGTAGCCCCATTCCAACCCCCCCCCACAAATTTCATAGACGATTCATATCTCACCCACTCGGGGGGGCCAGACTCCAAGTAAGGAGTCCTTGCAGTGGTTCTCAGTGGAAATACCAGGGAGATTTAAAAAATATTGTCACCTGGGTCCTACCCAAATAACTCAATGGCTGAGGGTGGGGCCCCTGGTGATGCTAATATGTGGCAGGGTTGAGAACCACTGCAGCAGAAGCCCAGGCCTGGCTGCCTTGTGGGAGCCAGGAACAACTGGGCTCTGGGATCTCCTGCTAAGGCCCTCCTGCAAGGCTGCATTTGATTTGTGTAGCATTCAAGGGCTGGACTGTCATGGGCAGAATTCTGTTACTGTCAAGGGCATGGTTTTTACGGTGGGTGGAAGGTCCATAGATACTTCTCAAAATACAATAATAAAATAACACAGGGTCCTAGGATCAGGGACAGTTGGGAAATGTCACCCTGACACATCTTGCCCTAAGCACCTGTGAGACTTGCTCTAGATCCTTTCTGATGAGTTGACTTTCCCATAAAGCTTGACAAATGGGGCACTGAATCTCCTGTTTGAAAACAACTCATCCTGAACTCCTATTTGGCCCTGGCAGGCAAATTTGGCCCTAGTCTTCACCAACATTTATTGAGTACTTGCTATATTAATCCTGGGGCTTGGCTTTGAGGGTGTGGGGGTGTGTAAGACACAGTCCTGGAACCCTCAGATGCTGCCACCCTCATAGAGAAGGCAGCTCTGCAAATGGCACCACGGAAATGGAACTAACTATGGAATGGAATTCTTCATCCTGCCTACTACAGTCCAGCCCTTGTATCCTGCCCAAAGCTGAGCGTTGAGGATTTAGATGCCAAGATAAGGATAAGGAAGGATGAGGATTTTGAATTTGGCATTCCAGTGAGAGGGAACTATACAGGCAGAGGGCCAAGGGAGGTGATGGAGAGTCGCCCAGTGTGGCTTGTAGAGTGTGTGTAAATGGAGTCAGAGGACAGAGAGAGCCACTGCACCCAGATCTCAGCCCTTTTGGCCCATTCTAACCTAGTGAACTCTTTCACATCTCTGAGTGTTTCCTAGCTGTCTGGCCACCTGGAATGCCCTTCTTTCCTTATCTACCCAGTGAGGACTCCCTGTGGGGGAGCCTAAGGTGAATTAGGGAGGGGACAAGCTTAGAAAGGCAGGAGAGCCCAGCCAGTGGAGGGTCTTGTTGGCCATGTTAAGGATTTTGGACTTTGTTCTAAGGGCAATGGGGCCTTTGTGAAGGGTTTTAAGCTGGTGAGTGACAAGGTTGTGGGATGGCTGTCTTCTTGCACAACTGCTCTGGCTGCCGTGTGTGGGTGGGGTTGGGAGGAGCGAGACTGGAGGCAGAAAGGGGCTGAAGTTTGAGCTGAGCATACTGCAGGGGGATGCAGAGAAGCACCAGGTTCCCCCACCTCAGACTGGCGAGTCTACCCCAACCCAGGACCCCCCTGAATCTGAGTCTGGAGTCAGGGATGAGGAGAGGGGCTGAGTCCTGCGGGAACCTCAGTGCTCTGAAAAGGCCTGTGTCCAACTCCGGGGCATCAGGCTGCCACTGGGGCAGTGGCTTTTTTCCTGCTTCTTCAGGGAACCCCTTTGCTGGAAGAAGAAGTAAAGCCTGGGGCCATAGCTCAATCACGTCTGACGCCCATTATTCAAGCCCTGACATAAACACCACCCTGTGCCCCCATGTGCTGGTGTGACCTCTCGGCGTGGGCTGACCGTGGACGCGATTCCTTTATCTTGTCATCCCCACTGCTCAGCATAAGACTGGGCACAGGTTAGAGACACAAACATCCATGGTAGGTGCTTGGCACATGTCACTTAGTTTAGTTGTGTTGTGCGTGTGTGTGTGTGTGTGTGTTTAAATTAAAAGAAACAGCTGTTTGGCACATTCCATTTAGGTAAAGTGAGACGCGGTCCCAGCATTCAATTCAGGGCGTCCCAGGCTCTAAGGTCTACTTGCCAACAGTCTGGACCACGTGCTGGCGTTTTGGCCTAAGGAGCTGGCTCTCCACGCTGTGTCGTGGTCCAGGTGTCTATGATAGTTGGCCTGGAGTCAAGGCTGGGGTGGAATGTGAATCTGAAACTTGGAAGTAGGAAAGAAAGAAGAGGAAAGCATCTCTTGAGTGGGCCAGGCCCTGTTCTAGGTTTTCACATCCACTAACTCACTTAACTCTCACTTAGCTCAGGGAGGGGGGAATAATCACCCCAATTTCACAGAAGGGGAACAGATCTGGAGAGGGAGAGTGACTAGTTTGTGGTCACCTGGGTGGTAAATGGAAGTGCGGGAAATGTGGGCAGGTACAAGGCCTCATCTGGAAGAGGGGTGCTGCCCAAATGGAGCATGTTCTAGAAGAGGAACCAGACGTTGGGGGTCTGAAAATCATATAAGAGAACCAGAAGGGCATAAAGGAATTGAGAATGCTTACCTAGAGCACATCGACATCCAAATGAAAGTCACCTGGACTTGTGTCCAGGCTCTTTCTATGTGTCCCCAGAGAGAGGAGCCGACTCAGAAGGGAGGAAATTACACAGTGGCAGTGTTGGTTCAGTGTAGGGGAAATCTTTCTAACCACAAGGGCCTCAAACTGAAAATGATTCTTTTGCAAAGTTCTGCTTTTGGACACAGCAATGTTATTGGATGATGCATGTTTTCACAGAAGAAAATGGTTGGATCATGAGGTTACACTTGACAAATATTTAAGGTGTCTAAGTTGCATTTGAGTTATTTATATTTGCATGTCTTGACAGACAGCATTAATGCATATTAATGTTCCTGCCATAAAAACATTATTCAAGCCAGGACTCCTGGCTCTGCAAGAGTCCATAGTGTGTGCTGAGCCACTCTGCTAATAGAAAGGTTAACTTGTATTTTTGAATTATTGATGGTTGCTCGTTACTAATTTTTTTTCCTCAGAAAGGAGGAAATTATTAATGAAGAGATCATTGCCAATGTGTCTGACATCTATTAATGGTTTCATCTTGCAACCAGATTAAAAGAGACAGCTGGTCCATGAATTTATGCGTGGAGACAACTCCAAATGTGCTGACAACTCTGTGGGAGGGCAGGGCCGCCAGGCAGTGGGGCCTGGGCACAGGCGCTGGTGAGAGATCTCCTCCCGCAGGCATGGCCTCCTCAAAGGGCTGTCAAAGGCTTCACTGCAGAGGGGCCAGGCAGTGGATGGACCACCACCCACCTGACATCTTTCCAAACTTTTCTGTTCCCATGCGAGCCCATGAGCACCCTTACTGTGCCAGTTACTCACTGGCTTTTCCTCCATGGGTGTTCTACGTTGGTGGTTTTCAACTTGAGCAGGCATCAGAATCACCTGGGAGGCTGGTTAAAACACAGATTCCTGGGCCCCACCTCCAGCCTTTCTGATTCAGTAGGTCTCGGGTAGGGCCTGAGAATTCACATTTCTAACACATTCCCAGGTCATGCTGATGATGCTGGTCAAGGAAAACACTTTGAGAACCAGTTTTAGACCAATGATCGTCAGATTGCGCTGTGAGACTGCCTCTAGAGATGGAGCCAGCAAACTTTTTCTGTAAAGGGCAAGGACAGTAAATATTTTCAGCGATGTGGACCAGAGATCTCTGTCACAATTACTCAACTCTGCTTGTGTAGTGCAGAGAGCAGCCACAGGCAATTTATAAACACATATGCAGGATTGTGTTTCGATAAAACTTTATTTATAAAAACAGGAGGTGGGATAGGTTTGGCCCACCGCAGTAGTTTGCTGACTCTTGCTCTACAGCAGCACTTTCTGATAGAACTTTCTGCACAGAACAGCCATAATCAGCATGCAAATGAATAAGCATGGCTGTGCCTCAATAAAACTTTATTTATAAAAACAGGCAGTGGGCCAGATTTGGCTCACTGGCTGTAGTTTTAGCAGCACTGTAATAGAGTTTCCTGTGATGATAGAAATGTTCTATATCTGTGCTGTCCAATACTGCAGCCACTAGCCACATGTGGCCACATGTGAAAGGTGGTTAGTGGGACTACAGACTAAATTTCTGAATTTTAAACTTAAATGGCTAGTGGCACACTGTGCCACAGTAAGAAGATAGAAGGCCCCGGTGGAGTGGCCACTTGTTGGCTGTCTCCCTACACAGGGTCTTTGCTCTCTTTAAGCCTGTTTCCTCGTGTGTAAGATGGGGATAAAACAGTAGCTATATCACTGGGCTTTCCCCAGGGGTAAGTGAAGCACCTTGGCCCAAGGTGTCTTCTCGCCAGTTCTTTGCTCCCCACTGGAGGGCTGACCATCGCTGGGGGCGGAGGAGGGCCTGGGGAGATGGAGGCCATCTCTGCATCTTTGGATCCCTTCCCTCTCTTCTCTTTGTCCAGTCTTTCCCACGAGACCATAAGCTCCATGAGGGCAAGGACGACGTCTGTTGTTCAAACTGCAAACCTATAGCCCTGCCATCCCTGGCACGTGGCAGGCAGCCAGCTCACTTGCTGAAAGAATGCCCCATGATTCAGGCTTCCCCTAAAACTGTGCTCGGATTAAGAGATCTGCAGCTGAAATGTCTGAACACTTCTGTCTTGGCCCCCGCCAGAGCTGAAAGGGAAGCCACTGACAGATAGGGAAAGTGAGGCCCACAGAGGTCTTGCCAAAGGTCCCGTGGGGTTAAGGGCAGAGTCACCGTGAGGACAAGAGACTGCCTTCTTGAGCGGAACGGAAAGGGGCTGCAGGGCAGAAAGCCACCCTGCCCTCTCCAGCCATCACAAAGCTGACCCCAGGACCTGGCCTCCTTGCTTCAGCACCAATGCTGAGCCCAGCCCTGAGCCACGGGTGACCATGTGGTCAAGTTCCCCCAGCTCCCCGGGCTGCTGGGGGGCAGATGGGAAAGCAGTCCCTCTCTGCGAATCCCCTCCCCGGAGAAGCCATTTCAGAGGGTGCCTGGCTTGAGGCATCTGTGGCCCTGAGTCGGCCCTCTCCCTGCCCCTCAGCCTTCCACCACCCAGCAGCTGTGTGCTAAGTGCCCAGGTGCCTTTGAGAACTCGGGCTTGTAGCACAGACTAAGGAGACAAACCACATCCCGACAGTGTGAAAAGCATCACCAAGGGGCCAGCCCAGGGTGCCCTGGCAACAGGCCTGGGCAGGAAGTACCTCTTGGCCACAGTTTCAAAGAGAAGCCTTAAGGACCAGTGTGCGTTTACCTGGGAGATGATGCAGGGAAGGTCTTTCTAGGCAGAGGGAACGGCAGGTGCAAAAGCACAGTGGTGTGACAGAAGGCCAGAGCCCTGCTGGGCAGCAGGAGAGAGCGTGCGCTCCTGAAGACATAGAGGGGCAGTTTGCAGGTGTGAGGGGCTGGGAAAGCATAGAGGGCCATGGTTCACACTGGGCAGGCCCAGCCTGGTGCCGAGGTGGGGCACTGTTCCTGCCCCACCAGCTCGGTCACCTTTGGAATGGAGCTTTTTCTTGGGGCCACATGAACCCCATTAGGAACTGGAGCTTTGTGGGCAGCGCTACGGGGTGTGGGAGGGCGTGTGCTCTGAAGACACAACATGGACTGCTATTTTATCCTCCAGAAAGCTTGAAAGAGGGAACGAACAGGAGCCAAGGGAGCCAGGACAAGTTAGAAGTGTGACACCAAGCTCCTTTGTGGCAGGAGACCTTTTGTTCCCCGGGGTCGGCCCCTGGGATCAGCCATGCCCAGGGTCACAGGTCATGGATCTGGCTCGGGCCTCTCCTCAGAGGCTCCTTAACAACTCATCTGCCCAAGACAGGCCTTGGGTGAGGGTCTCATGCAGGAAACAGCCAGCAGCCTAGCTCTGAGCAGAAGGGATCATTCCAGTGTCCTGAGGACCACTCATCTCAGAGTCCCCAGAGACTAGCATGAGTAGGGCACACGGCTATGCGCTCTGTAAGCATTTGTAGGATTAAGACTCTCCAAGGCAGTTTGTAATAGGTCCCACTCCAGGCCTCCCCCCAGACCTGTGGAATCCCACTCTGCCCAGGCGGGGGTCTGGAGAGCAGCACTTGGAGAAACCTCACTGGCAGTTCTTTCGTGCGGGATACAGGGGCTAGGAAGAGGCCAGCCCAAAGCTTTCACCCTTTGAAGGCGGGGTGGTCCGGGAGCCAGACAGGGGTGGAAGAATGTGCCTGGGATGACAAGTGCGGGGTGTGGGGAGTTAATGGGTCTCCATTCAAGGGAACTGTTCCCCTCCATCTAGGGACCTGGGGTGTGGGAGAGTGAGACTCTGTGTTCTCTGCCACAGCAATCAATACAGAGCCTCAGGCTCCCCACTTTTGGAAACCCCAGCCATGCCTGACTCTCTTATTTCTCTCCCATAGTCTGTCCAATCTAGTCCTTGGAATCCCAACAAGGATGGGGGGTGGGGGCTCTGCTGAAACAGAAGAAAGGCTTTGACCAGGCTCACAGAGGGGATCCCTTGAGCATTGCCCAGGTGCCCCTGTCCCCGCTTTTACATCCCAGGCCCCCAGACAGGATCCAAGTGGCACCGGATCTTCTCCATGAGATCCAGCTCCCAAGAGAGCAGAGTCCCAGCCTGCGGGCTCAAGGGACAGCTCCGACTCTGATCTGTGGTTTTAGGCTCTCAGCCCCAACCAGGTCTTTGTTCAGATCGGGAAGAAAAAGGAAAAAGCTACACGGTTCTGTCTCCCGAGAAAGGGAAGGGGGAAAGGCGGCGAGAGAGAGAGGGATGCCTCAGGCCCAGTCTGCTCCTCTCCCGCGTGGGGGTGGGGACAAGGGAGAGATGTGGGTGGACAAGAGGGGTGCCTGGGCGGCTGATGAGCGCGTGGGGGGGGGGGCGGCGATTGCGGGGCGGTCAGCAATGCCCCAGAAGAGTGTGAGTGTGTGTGTGTGTGTGTGTGTGCGTGCGTGTGTGGTGGTGGTGGTAGGGGTGTCGACTGTTAGATGAAATGCTCATCTCAGGGCGTGCCCGAGACCCTGGCCAGCAGAAGCCCGCCCCAGCTCAGGGCAGATGCCCCTCCCCTCCCCCATTCACCTGGCCCCCCCCATCTGAGTTGAGACGCCTGCTCCTCCCTCCTATCTCACCCCCCCACCCACATTCACCTGTTCTCCCACTCCGAGTTCAGACGGCAGCTCCCTCTCTCCCTCCTCCCCCCACCGCCCCCGGTACCTGCGCCCCAGCCGGGCAGACGATGCTTGGCTGCGTGGCGCGGCGCGGGGCGAAGAGGCGAGGACCCCGCCGGGCGTGCGGGTGCGGGGGTGATGTGTGTAGGCGCGTGACAGTGCGAGCGGCCCGGAACAGGCCAGCCCCGGTGAGGGTGAGCGGAGGAGCCCGCGTGTGCCGGCCGCGGGCGTGTGCCGGGAGCGGGCGTGCGCGCGAGGGTGTGTGCGCGGCCGAGGCGGAGCGCCCGGGCGGGCGGCGGCGACGGCGGCGGCGGCGTTAGGACTCGGGGGACACCGCCCCCCGCCCCCCGCGTCCCGCCCCCGCCTAGCCTCCCGCCTCAGTTCGCGCAGCGCCTCGGCTTCGAGCGCAGCGGCGCCGGCTCCGGGAGCCCAGCGGAGCCAGCCGGGCGCCCAGCGGCGCGCACAGCCTGCGGCCCCGCCGGCGATGCCGGGCCGCCCCGCGCCCACCCCAGTCCCGGCCCCGGCCCCCGCGGGAAGGGGCTGAGCCGCCCGCCGCCGCCCGGATGGCGAGCCTCGCCGCGCTCGCCCTCAGCCTGCTCCTCCGGCTGCAGCTGCCGCCGCTGCCCGGCGCCCGGGCGCAGAGCGCCGCAGGTGAGTGCGCCCGCCGGGCTCCCCGCTCCCTCCCCGGTGCGCCCGGGCACCCGCCGCGGGGCCCTAGGGGGAGAAAGTTGTGCGGGCTCGCGGGGGGTGCGGGTCCCGGGGGCCGGAGCCCGGGTCCCTGCCTCCAGACGCGGGCAGCCGCGTCCAGGCGCGCCCCGGCCAGCGTGCCCGGCCCTTGGCGTCCCTCGGCAGCCCGCGTTTGGCGAAGTTCTCCGCTTTACTTTCCCGCCGGCCCCCCGGGCTGGAGTAACTTTCCGCGGTTGTTGCGAATATTTCCACTTGCTGCCTCCCACTTGTCGGAATCTGTCACTTGAGTGTTTGGGGCGGCGAGACGGGAAGTGGCATCGACGCCCGGGGTGGAGCGCTCTCTCCCTGGCAGCTTCTCGGGCAGCGCGCGCTTTTCGCGGGGAGGACTGGTCGCCAGCAGGCCGAGGCTGCCAGGGCGGTGGCTTTTCTTTTCTCCCGGGAGATACAGGAAGCTCCAGACTTGCCCTCAACACGCTGCGTCCCGAAGCTTGTCTTTAAGCCGCTGAAGGCACCCGTGGGGGTGTTTGTATTAAGGATCGAAACAGCAAAAGCTCCTCCCTCCCCCGTGGTTTTTATCCGGAGTAAATGGGCGCCCCTCTGAAGGCCCTACAAGTGGAGTGGCTTTAATCTGTGACGTGTCTGCTCCTGAAAAGTTTGGGGGACTCATATTTGGGTTTGACCATGGGAAGGAGGTGAGCAGAGGTAGCTCCCAGTGTGGGGCTTTGCCTTGGTGTGCGCCTAATGGTAAGTTGGCATGCACAGGCGACCACCACGATCCGGGGTCTTACACATCACCAAACCCCACCGCAGGCAGTTTCCAGCCCTGAGCCCCCAAAGAGTAGACGGTGGGGGGAAGGAGATAAGGGAAGTGGTGCAGTGTGCTTCCAAGTTCAAAATCACCTTGAAGTTTCTTAGCATCAATTGGCTTTGGTGTGACCACACCGAGCGAGGTTGCTGGGGTCACAGGGACAGGCTGAAATAAGCAAGTGGGACTTAGGAAAAGACTCGTTTTCGATTGCTGAGTAACACCGGTGCCCATATATTATCATGAAGAAAGAAAGAAAGAAAGAAAGAGAAAATCTGTGGGGGAGTGTAACCTCTTTAAAGGGGCTACTTCTGAGGTTAACAACCGCTGGAGTGACACTCCATTGGAGATGCACCGGAGTCTTCCTTGCTCCATACCAAAATGGGAACTGAATATGGGACTTCTGCGAAGGGACAGTTTGTTTCTGTGGCTGGGAAGTTAGATGACTAGGACACTTCTTTTGAGGGGCGTGGAGCTGAAAGGTTGGATTAGCAAGTGAGAGAAGAGGGACGGCCACAACATCGTTCTAAACATGGTGCACAATTCTTGTTTTCTTCGTTTTGGGTCTGCATTCGGTGTGCTACGGAGGAGAGGGAAGGAGGATGCTTGGGGCTGTCCTGGGGACCCGGGTATGATTCGTAACTTAGATTTTACTATCCTCCAAGGCCTGGCCAGCCTGCCGCACGTTAATAGTACTCACGTTCCCGCGGCAAAAACAATATCAAAAATATTCCACCGCGGGTCTCAAACCGTTCTTGGGTAGCGTGCGGTGAAACCGTACGGGCTTGGGAAGCTGTCCAAAGCGGAAAGCACGCCGGTTCCGGATGCTGCCGCCAGGTGGCGCTCGCCCACAACTGTTAAAATGCAAATCTAGTTGCTTTCATCTCAGGAATAGAACTTCTTTTCAATTTTTAAATAAGTAATGTGTTTATTCAGCAGCCTTTTGTTAAAACATTTAGAGAAGTGTGAGGAGCAAGCACCTTTTCTTTGCTTGCTCTTAGGAACGTATGGGAGAGAAAAGCAATCCTGGAATACAGTTTGGGAAGAAATCTGTTAAGGCACCACATGTTTCTTTCAATTCCACCTGAGCCTAGTGGCCTCTGCAAATCTCCTATAGCATATACTTAGCAAGTGGCTGCATTTGTCCCAGGGGCTCCTTATACTAGTGAGATTAGCTTGTGTTTGAGATTTGGTGCATTCTACGCCTCACTCATTTGTAAAAATGGATTTTCTGTGTATATCTACCCTCTCCTTTCTGTTTAGTGCTAACGAGGCCATTTAAGTTAGATTATTTTTTCCAGGTTTCCTAGTGAACATCTGCATTTGTGGATGCAGGAATGCTGCAAATGTCAACTTTTAAAAGTGGATTTATCTTCTTACTTTATTTCTACATGCAGAAATTGTTGGAACCCAAATCTAGTATAAATAGGAAAATAGCTCGATTTCCTGTAAAGAATCTTATTTAAAACTTTTGGCAAGTTTGGATGAACAATACATTTTAAAACTCAGTAGTGTCTTCTCCATATTCTTTTAATCTGAAAATTCCCAGGCTCGAAAGCAATTTCAATTTGTAAGCTTACATCCAGGACACAGTGGGGGTGATATGTTTTGCTGTAACATTTTGGTCACAGTGTCCATGAGTCAGTGGCAAAAGCTTGTCATCAAAGGCAATTTCTGGGGCCTGCCCGGTGGTGTAGGGGTTAAGTTCGCACCCTCTGCTTCGGAGGCCAGGGGTTTGCAGATTTGGATCCCGGCCGCAGACTGACGCACCCTTGTCAAGCCACGCTGTGGCGGCGTCCTATATAAAGTAGAGGAAGATGGGCACGGATGTTAGCCCAGGGCCAGTCTTCCTCAGCGAAAAGAGGGGGATTGGCAACAGATGTTAGCTCAGGGCTAGTCTTAGACACACACACACACACACACACACACACACACACACACACACAGGCAATTTCTTTCTTCCTTACTCTAAGATGAGTTTCATGAGCCAGGACGGTTTTTGTAAGGAATGATAGTAAAAGAGCATTTAAAATCAGCCTGTTAAGAGCGTGGCAAAACATGATTTGGGTTGAGGAGAGAGGGAAACAGTTAAACAAATGGATAAGGGGATGATGAGTCCGTTTACTAGTGAGTTTCAGCTTCCGCACAATGAGAGCAAAAATGGATCTTAGAGGGGACTGACTTGAGGTTGCAATTGTTAGCGATGTAGTCATTTAACTCGATAATCATTGCCAGATACCTCTGGGGAACTGTTAGCCGTACAGTCAAATTTCACTTTCTGTCCCGGATTGCTTGATTTGTTTCCTAATAAAAGAACAATTAATGTGCAAACCTGGCTTGGAATCTGTTTTAGCAACAATCACGAACACATTTATAGTGAAAGCAGACCACCTTTTTGGGTTACAACCCCTACCTTTCTCCTCTACTTAATTTCTTCTTGCTTATCCCCAGCACAGCTCCTGGAGACTCCAGGCTGCCAGCTGAGGCAGCGTCCGCTGTAGTAGCATAACTGTCACCTCTCAGAGCCATGATCATAGGACATTACAGCATCATTCTTTTAAGCATGGGATACTCCCATGACTCTCTGACAGCGTGTTGCTGTGGAAACAAGAGCGATGCCATGTAGGCAGTGGGTCCTTGATAAATATTTATTGATGATGATGAAGAGATGGTAGAGTCTCGTGGCAGCTGTGATGGGGGACGGGGAGTTTAACTCGGGAGGCAGCCTGATTTAGAGAAAGAATATGAGCTTTGGAGTCTGAAGCCCTCAGTTTGAATCCTGCCTCTGCCTCTCTCTAGCTCTGCCAGCACGGGCAAGTCATTTACCTCCTCAAATCCCCAGCTTCTCATCTGTAAAGTGAGGATAATTATAGCTGCCTCCCTGGATTTTGTGAAGACTAAATAAGATGATGTATGCAGAGAGAGTAGTGGATGGTGCATAGCATACTTTATGCTAAAGGGGAGCCTTGTGTCTTACTAGCCTTGGCATTGGTGTGTGTATGCAGGCCAAGGGGGCATTGGTGTTAAGCTCAGTTATGAACTGGAAATTAGATGGCTGGGTTTTGGTGATGATTTTTAGTTTTTCTTCTTTTCTTTCTTTTGGCAGCTTGATTTCCTGCAACTACTTTTAGAGAGAGAGTTAGAATGAAACAGGTGACACTAATACGTTTGGCCATTCAAGGATTAGATAGGGAATGTTTAGTTTTAAGCATGTTTTACCTTCTCACTGAGAACTGATAAAAACCCAAATGGTTGCACATTGTAACAGGAAAGTATTTGGGTAAATCTGCTCTCCCTTCCTACCAACCTCCCTCATGGTCTTCCCTGCCCCAGGGCACTGTCTGGCTCCATTTCCATCTCTCACCTTACCTAGAAATTAAGTGCGTGGCACTCTGGGGTGGTGGGAGGAAAGATAGTTTGTGCACTTGATAAACAAGCAGAGAACAAGTAAACATATAGAGGGCTGTGGCATATTCCAATAAATAAAAAAGCTGTGAGATTATTGAAAACAAACCATGTCCGACAAGTGTAATAGCATTTGCAAGCACATTACAGTATTGGGGCTAGGAGGCAACACCATGTAGATATGACAAGGCAATTAGAGTGTCTCATGAAATCTTGTAAAATGGATTCAAGTTGGTTTGGAGAAGAATAAAGCCATGGGTTTTCTATGGATTAATAACAATCTGATGCAGCCAAAGGGACAGTGGTGACCACTAGTGTGGTCCAGGTGACCACTAGTGTTGTGTCCAGGTGACCAGTTGGGGTCATGGGATTCGACATTGGTTGTGGTCTTGCTGGACACTCTTATTTGCCTGGAAGAGGGAGAAATGAACCTGATAATGCCATTTATTTATTATCTATTGGTAAGAGTTGAAGGTTCTAAGGAAGATACAGAGGGATGCAGAGAGGATTCTAGGCGTAGATTCCCAAGGGATCTACCAGAAATCAACTGTGAAAAATGGGAATTATCAAAAGGGCAGAGTGGTGAAAGGGTGCCGACCCACTGAGAAATGGTGGTCACTTTAGCCTGTTTTGTCTCTAAATGTCAGCATTATTTCACTTGGCCCATCCTAGGTATTTACATCCAAGGTACCCCACCAGATCCACCATCAGACCAGTGTGTAAGTAATAAACTGAAGTGACTGCACTCTGTTACAGACTTCACTTTTTTCACACTAGGGTCAGGCTGCTCAAATACATGTGACACGTACACACACTGGTGCCTGAGTGGAAAAGGTATAAAGTCTTTCCTATTGGTTGAATATTCAGCTAAAAATTTTTATTTGATGCTGGAGGGAATAAAAAATGGTGATGCCACTTTGGTAAACAGTTTGGCAGTTTCTTTAAAAAGTTAAACATACACGTGCCATAGGATCCAGCAATTCTACTTCTAGGAACGTACCCAACAGAAGTGAAAACATATGTCCACACAAAGACACATACGTGAATGTTCATAGCAGCATTATTCATAGTAGCCAAAAACTGGAAACAATCCGAAAGTCCATCACCTGGTGAATCCATCCAATGCAATACTAGCGATAAAAAGGAATGAACTGTTGATATACCCTACAACATGAATGAACCTCAAAAACGTTATGCCAAGCAAAAGAAGCCAGATGTAAAAGACTACATATTGTATGAAATAGTCAAAAAAGGCAAATCTATAGAGACAGACAGCAGATCAATAGTTGCCTGGGGCTGGGCAGGGGAGCAGGGATTTACAGCAGGTGGGCACGAGAGAACATTTTGGAGTGATGAAAAGATTTGAAAACTGGAAAGTGGTGATGGTTGTGTAACTCTATAAATCCTGGCTCCGGCTTGTGATATGAAGTTGATAAATTACTTCACTCTTCTGAACCTTTATGTCTGCATCTGTAAAATGGGCACACCCATGCCTCGATCCTGCAAGAGCCAGGGATAACTCCTGTAAATTGTCAAGCTTGATTCCTGGCACGAAACAGGCACCCAGTAAATGGCATTATTATTACTTATCCCTTGCCAGCCTCCAAAACAGTTTATTGCATTAGTTATATGCAAGGCATTGTTTTTGGTTGTTTTTTCCCATCTCTTTTGGGCTCTTATGACTGTGAATTAAATCAACGAGCTAACATTTCTTCCCCTCATCAGTTTGTCAAAAATTAAAAAGTTTAAGACTATCGAGTTTTGACAAGGATCTGAGCAATTAGGTGGCTTTGTTCCTTGTTGAGTAGTGAACATGGAAACAGCTTTTTTGAGTGCTAATTTGGCAATGTCTGTTAAAATCGAAGACGTGAGTACCTTGTGCCTGGAGTGTTTTGGTCGGGGATGGATTGGTGGGGGGCGAGAACAGACCATTCATTCGTTTTCTTTCTCATTAAGCTGAGGACGTAGAAAGTTTACAGAAGAGAAGATGCTCCTCGGCTCAGGAGCAGATGCCACCTGTTTGTGGCCCCTTAGTGTCCTAACACGATGGACAGCTGCCAGAGGGGGGAGGTAGCTCCACACCTGTGTTTTTCTGCCTTTGTAGGGGGCTTCCATCTACACCCCAGGAGACCTTCACCCTGGTGTCCAGGTGCTGCTCTTAAAAAGATGTTTCCGAACCTTAAACTTTCTTGGCATCGTGAGGCTTGTCCTCATCCAGGCGAGGACACAGTGCTGTCACCCACATTCCCAGCTCCAGCTTCCTGGGACTCTGGAAAGCCTGTTTCCTCTCAGATCACCCCAACTTTGCTTTACTCCTCTTTTTTTCCCAGTGGTTCCGAAACCAACCACGAGATCACAAACCAATTTCCCTTGGTCCTCCCGTGACTCCTGGTGGGTGGTTATGTATTCATCCTGCAAGGGTCCTGCATTTGTCTCTTTGAAACAAGCAGGCAGTAATGGATTCTTGTCAGCAAGCTCTTTTTAAAGAGTGCTTAATGTTTGATCCTTAGGAACTAGTGGCCTTGGATGGTCTGGACCTGCTCTAATTGATTATAATTATGACTTTTTTGCTGCTAAATGATTGCAAGTTGGTCAATAGGAGCCCCTTCAAACCAGATCTTTTTTCACAACTCCCAGACATCTTTGAGAGCATCCTTATTTTTCTATGATATCAAGGATCTTCAGGCTCCACTCTAGGTTTGCTGTCCCAAACATGTAGTCAGTTATTTTTTAAAGAGCCTTGGTCCCTTTTTCTGGAGGTGTCAGAATTGGAGATGCACATTGGGGTGTTTTATTTGAACATTAGAGGAGAAGAGAATAAAAAAAGGACTGCTGGTAATATTGGGAATAGAAAAAAATACTTTATACAGCATGTGTTTATGACCATTTATCTCTTTGATTGTTTAAAGTTGATTTGAGCCTGAGAACTTATTAATCTTATTAAAATCATTTTGTCACATTGTCGCATTCTGGGCTTAAATTACTATATAGCCTAGAAGTTGATGTCACCATTTCTTTTTTTTCTTGAGCATCTTGGAATTGGCCCCTAAGTGCATGGTTCCAGGTGATTCTCACCTGTCAGTGTTTCTTGGGCACTGGTTTTCTGAAAAGAAGAAAGAAAACAAATCCCAATCTCATTCTAAGGGAACTATGTTAGTTATCCATTGCTGTGTAACAAGTATTCCCCCCAAACTTAGTGGCTCTATTTTCTCACCATTTCTTTGGGTCAGGAATTCGAGTGTGGCATAGCTGGGTTCTCTGGATCCTGTGAGAACAGGCTGCAGTCAAAGTGTTGGCTGGGGCTGCAGTCCTCTCAGCCCAAATGTGGAAGAATCTGCTTCCAAGCTCACCCACATGGCTGTTGGGAGGATTCAGTTACTCCTGGGCTGTTGGCTTGAGGGCCTCGGTTCCTCATGAGCCATTGGCTAGAGGCCATCCTGAGTTCCTTGCCACATGGGCCCTGCCATCACAACATGGTAGCTGGCTTCATCAGAGTGAGCAATTGAGAGGGTAGGAAAGAGGGTGAGCAAGATGGAAGTCAGTCTTTTGTAACCTAATTTTGGAAGTGACATCCCATCACTTTTGCCGTATTCTGTTTGTCAGAAGTAAGTCAAGTGGGTCCAGCCCACAATCAAGAGAAGGGAATCACATAAGGGCTTAAATCCCAGGAAGTGGGGATCATTGGGAGCCATTTGATGTGCTGCCTGCAGCAGGAACCTCAAATAACAGACAAGTAGAGGAAACCTTGTATCTTGGAGAAAAATACAAATATAACCTTTGAAGTGTGTTCAGATCTTTTCATTATTTAAATTATTTTGGGCACCAGTGTCAAGCTTTCACTCTTTAAAGGTCTTTGAATAGAGAGATTTATTGTCTCAGAATTGACTTAGTCCAAATCTTAAAAAAGTGAATTAGGAGTGTCAGAAAGTAAAAACAAATTAATATGAAGACCCATCAGAAAACTTTTCAAAATTTACCCTAAAAGTTGAAGTACTATAATATTTTGATAAGACCATAAAACTTTCACACTGGTATCTAGGTTCCTCAAGAGCCAATTTATAAAAAACATCAATAGATTAAGGCTATGATATAATTTAGCTGAAATTTCACATTTTTATTACATTTAGTTATCCCACTTTTAAAATTTTGTACTTATTTTAGACCTTTTTAACCCATTTCCAGAGGGGTTTTTTTATTGTCACATAAAACTAACATAGAGAATTTAATGTTACAGTGATTGAAAGGTTTAATGTGAATATACAAGTTATCATATGGATTGGAACATGTCCTGCCTATACTCTTAGTTTTAATTCCTGTGGCAATAGTACAGTTGTTACAGAAGAAATTCAGTTACAGTATTTTTTCAGGGTAACTGTGGTTGCGATCTATGAGATCTTCTAGTGAAAAATGGTTTTGTTAAAATCCAAATGGGCTGATCAGACACTGGACTTCGTGCAGGGGACCTGCTCCCGGAATTTACAGATTACTAATTTGCTTGGGGGAGTGATGAGGCATGGTTCCAAAGGTCCCCATTGTGCTCGTCTAGGCAGTTCTGTATTTAGGCTGGAGGGTCACCAATTTATGATGGTCCCAGCTTCAGGCCCTTTGGACTCATTTCCACAAGGTGGAAGGAGGAAGCCAAGACACCTTGAGTTCACCCTTCTTCTGCCTCGGGGAAGTGTTTGTCTGGCCTTCACTTTCAGGGGCTTGGATTTTTGAGCAGTTTCTCATTTATTGACTGTCACCTTCAGTCTTGCTGAGTCAGGCTGTGCAAGGTTGTGTGCCAGGCGTCCCTCCTGGTGTGAGGGAGGTGGGGGCATAATTCTCCTAGGTGTCCAGGTCAGGGCTGCTGCACATGGTCGTGCAGAACCTGCACAGCTGTACGTAGAGGAGGGGGTCAAGGACCTCATTCCAGTCCACTGTACCAGCTTCGAGTTCAAAGCCTTTTCCGTGCCCAGCCCTCTCCTGCTTCCAGGCCCGGAGCTCCTGCTCTCTGTTCTCTTATTCAGCGAGTCTCTCCTCTGCCAGATATTGTTCGTTTACCATCTCTCCACCTTTTGCATTATTTTTTCACCCCTTGTTATAGGAACTGTGTGTATTGGCGTGGGGGGAGTAGTTTTTGGCTCAGAAACTTCAGAAACCAAGACTTGAAGCCAATATTCCAACCTGTCTCAAACCAGGGGTGGGGTGGGGCGGGGGGAATGATCAGTTCTGTTCCGAAGCCAGGAGCATGCCCAGCCTCTTTCCTGTACTCCAGCTGATTCCAGTGCAGGATGGGTATCCTCCTCCAGACAAAATTGTCTGGAACAAAGCAGAGGCCAGCTCTCTAACATTTGGGGTGCATTGTCTTGAGGCCATTTAGATTAGTTTATGGAGGAACTATGGAACCTCCTGGAAAAGAGGAAACATCGTTTTCAACTGTCGTGATGCTCAGCTCAAATATGCAAATACCTTAACTGAACCCAAGTACCACACCATCGTTGCTTCAACAGAAGTTTCAAAAACTTTCTTTGTGTACTTATCAATGAAAACTTTCCATCTCACTTAAGTCTTTTAAATTTTCTGCACAGAGGATGTGTGTTCCAAGTAGAACCTTATTTCTAAGACTTGACCCTCTGAACACCATTTTCGGTGGAGGAGTGCAATTAACCTGAACAAATTCTGGAGTTTCAAGGTCACCATTATCTGTAAAAGATGTACATGTATTTTAAAACAGAATTTCTCAGTTTAACTTGGGACCACTCTCCTTATTGGTCCCTTTTTTAGTGAAGGTTGATGAAGTCAGAGCTTTCTTACCTTTGTAGTCTTTGCCTCTTCCCACATATAAAACATTCAGCATACGTTGAAATTCGCTTGTGTGCAAGAGCATACTGTTTTTGCTTTTGCCTGAGAACTGGCTTGGCTAGCGATGAAGCATTTCTCAGTTCCATCCTCATTTCGTCTCACCTCCGAAACCTCAGCAGCTCTCATTTGTCCCTGGAACATTGCTCACCACCTGTCCCACCTGGAGCTCTAGGGGTCCTTGGTGCCTCCCCCATCACAGGTTACCTTTTCAGATGTCTAATTTGAGGACATCCCTTTGTGATCCATAGATTTTGGCTCAAACCTCAGGCATTTCCTTCTTTTGGGGTTTCCACTCCCTTTGGAGATACTGAGTCCTAGCCACTGCTTTGGCTCATATAGAAGATTCCAGGATTATGCTTTCGGCTCATTGCCCTTGGTTCAGCCATCTTTTATTATATGCCAGGTCCAGATGGTTGGAGGGAGAGGAACAGTGGATAAATTCCATTTGAATTTGCTCCTTCCACAAAAATTGTTGTGTTTTAGGCGTGTTTTACTTATTGTCCCCTACTTTGACATTCTGATCCCTGATTAAAATCTGGCCACAATAGTGAGCTCTCCATGCCTGTCCCACTTCTGACACCAATGGCATAGTTTCAGATGGGTTACAGATGATCTGGCAGAGACCTTGTCTGTGATCCCAAACGTCCATAAATTTCTGACTTCTTTAGACAAAGATACAGATGTTATGGAAGTGAGGTGACTGTACAGAGCAGAAGCAGATATATCTTGGCCTGGCCTTTTCTGGACTCTTGGTTCCCTGATGGGGTGCACTGTTGCTAGTGACATCTTCAACACTGGCAGGATCCTGCTTGTACACAGAAGCAGCCCAATTTTGCTATGCCACTGCCCTTTTATATCGGCATCTTGGAAGATCTTGTGCTAAAAATTTGAGCATCTATTAAGGAATATTTACAAATATTAGCCTCCTCTGGTTCATGAACCAAACTCAGCATCTGCAAGGCTGCATCCTCTTGTGTAGGAGGAAAAAAGAGCTAATTTTATGGATGTAACAATAAAATATGTATTAATAATCAAACTATGTATGTTCATGTTAGGATAAGAAGCAGAATGGGAGGCTACACTCCTTAGAGGTGTGGAGAGAAATGGAAGGGGATTTTGGCTTTTTCTGTAATATTCTATTTCATTTGAAAAAGGAAATGCACTTTAAGAAAATTTGTTAAAATTAGTTGATAATTCTTGGTAGAGAGGAACATAGGTGTTAATTACACTTCTATTTGTAATATTTCTGCATTTAAATCATTTCCTTAAAAAGTGATACCCTTGGAGTTTAAGATTTGTTAGTAAAGTGTGAATGGTAGGGATTTTAAACATATGTACTGTTTTCTTTAGTCATTCTTTTCAAAACAAATTTAAGTCTTATTTTGTATATGGAAAGCCTTCTTTTGGAGTTTGTAATGAGGATTCCTACAGAGAATTCTAAGCCCCCTGCATCTGGTTAGAAGGAAAGAAGTAGAGAATTGTGTTACAGATGCAGGGAGACATTTGAGCATGAGTGATTGGGGCCCTGATGGAGGGGACTTTGTTAGGTACCAGCATCCATCCCCTTCCCATACTCCATTCTCTCTCCTGGGACCTCCATGGGGCAGCCTTTGGCCCTGGGTTTGCTTGAGGCCCCAGAAAGGCATATTTGACACAGGGGAGTAGTGTGTAATCCTTTCAATGTTCAGAGATGCTGTGAACCTGGGCACAGTTTTCCTGTCTGTGAAATGACCACATGACTTCTGTGCCTCTTAACTGCTGGAGTTCTAGTCTCTGACTTTAGGATTTTGATCTTTTTCCCTTGAAAATCAAATCAATTTGAGGTCTTTAATAGAGGTCAATGTTAAAAATCTACCCTTTCCCTATTAACCAGCTTTGTTGTTTGACACCACTCTTTGTTTGTTTGTTCAAAAGGAGTAAGTTGTGAAATCTCCAGGTCTAGGAGAAGAAACAAATAGACTCTGGCTCCAGGATTGTTCACTTCAAGCAGCGACTCCATCAGAACAACCCAGATTAGAATATGACAGAAGGAATTTTCACTCTCCTGGGATGAAGGTTTCTAAACCCCAAAGAGTATACAGAGGAGAGCAGCATTTGGCTCATGTTGGAACGGAAAGCAGAAAACACAAGGAGATGACAAGTCGTTTGGTGAAATGATGGATGATAGGGGAATAATAATAGGGAAACAGATTCAAAAGTTATGAAAATCACAGGTGCACTGAGGTATGTCTGCAGAGCATGAAGGGTTCCAACTGAATGCCGGGGGAATAAATACAGGAGCGGAAATGACTACCAAATAGCGAACATTCACGCTGTTGTGTACTTTAAATACTTATAATGAGCCAGACATTTTTAAAAGGCTTTATTAATTATCACTTATAGAGTCTTCATAAAAATCCTATGATGTGGATACAATTATCATCAAAAATGAGGAACAGAGTGGTTAAGTAGCAAGCCCAAGGTCATACAGCTCGTGAGTGGTAGAGCCAGGACTTGAACCCAAGCAATTTGAGGCTGGAATCTGTTTTCTTAGCCACTACTTTCTGCTCTCTCTCTGGTTTACTTTGTGTCAGGTGCTATGCTAAATTCATACTCAGGGGAAAAATTTAGGTCGTATTTGAAATTCCTGAGTGGAAAGCCTTCCTTCAGAATTTTCAATGAGAATTCCTTTGGGGGAGTTCTAAGACTTCGTTTAATTCTCCTAAAGATCCCATGAAGCGGGCACGACAATCCCATATAATATCGGATAAGAGAATTGGTTTCATGGAGGTGCAAGGGCTTGGCCACAGTCATGCTTGTGGTCATCTCATCTCAGAGTACAGGTGATGTGGAATGTTAGAAAATTTTTATGGCAGTAAGAAGTATGGGAGAGAGGGTCTGTCATCCCAAGAAAGAAGCCCCATCTTCTTCCCAAATAAGTCTTAATCCTCCCAGTCTTACAAGAGGATGGTCCCTAGGGGAGGACCCTTACCTGTTCTGGAACAAAAGTTGAGCCCCTAGATGTGGCTGCCACTGATTCCACACTGGGGGCCCCGCAGCTGAAGGTGCCACGTGACCAGGAACTCAGATGGGATGAGGGGTTCATCCCAGACTATGGTCTTTGGACCTCTGGGTCTCCAGCCAACACAGCAGTTTAGGAAAACACTTTTTGATTGGACGTAGTTTACTGAGTTCATTTAACCCACAGGACAGCCACACTGGATTTAAGAGGCTATTATTATTCCAGTTTTACACATGAGAGCCTGAGCCTAAACCATCAGGTAGGACTGCCCTTGAATTTGTAGGATACACTGCGTGTTGAGAGTCACGGATTTTGCTGCAAGGATCTCTGCTTCTGAAGTATAAGGGCTGGTGTAATTTTATTTCTAATTTTCCAAAGGCACCAAATCCTTGCCTATTGGATTTTTCTTTGTGTGCCCTGCAATAAAGAACGTGTAAATCCCCTCTCAATTTCTGTTCTTGTGAGTGCGGTGTTTGAGCTTGGTCCCTAATAAGACCTTTTGGTAGTTAGTTCTTGGCTGTTTTTCTCGTGGAATCAGGTCTGGTGCAGGTGGGTCCATCTGCTCTGTCATGAAGGAAAACATAGTGGTTGGAAGTGCAGGCTCTCATCTCAGACTGCGTGGGCTTAACTCAATGCTGTGCTATTTATAAGCTGCATGACCTTGAACAAGTTATTTGAGCCCTCTGAACCTCAATTTTATTATCTGTGAAATAAGGCTAATAATAGTAACTTGCTTGTAGGGTAGTTGTTAGAAATCAATGAGGTGATGTGTGTAAATGCTTAGCCTGGGGCCAGGCTCATGGGAAGTGCTCACTAAACACTAGCCATTCTCGGTGGTGGTGTTGTTGCTGGAGCAATATTGCTGGAGCTCAGTGGAACACAAGAGTACATGGCTAGGGTGACCGGTTGTCCTGATTTGTCCAAATTGGAGGTGTTTCTCAAGATGCGGGACCTTCAGTGCTAAAACCAGGAGAGTGCGAGGCAAACCAGGAAGATCGTTCACTTTGATGCCCATCCCAGGCCACACAGCTCTGTTCAGAGTCATCTCATTGCATATGCTGTGCAGGTTCCTGCAAGATGCATATACAATTCATAATTATGTAGCTAGAAAAGATTATCTGATATTTGGCCTGCACTTTAGGGGAGAAATAGAACAGTTTTTGTCAATTTCTGAAAATATCACCACTAGATAGCTGAGCTCTCTGGGGTCTGGTGGTGTATCTCTCTGGATCCTGACAGAAAACAGAATTCAACTCCAGTGTGTCAAGAGACTTTAAGGAAGGGGCTGTTCATGGGATGGGGTGGGGGTTAAGGGAACCCACAAGCGATGCTGAGACATCTAAAGACTAGGAACAGTGGGAGGCCTTTAGCACCCTTTAATTTGCAAAGGGGCCAGGGGAGGGAATTGTGTTAATGGAGCCCTTCTTTATACTGCCCTGAGTTCCAGGGGCTGCAGGACCTCAACTCCTTTGTCCTCTAGTTTCTGGTTGAGTTTAGCAGTTGGGAGCACTGGTGGGAGATGGTATGGCAGGAGGAGAGGCGTTGAGATATTTATCCTCCTCCTTTCCTGCCTCACTGCTTTCTGGTATGGCTACAGTCCTTGATGGCAATAGTTCTCAAAGTGTGGTCCCTGGACCAGCAGCATCAGCATCACCTGGGAACTTTTTATAAATGCAAATTCTTGAAACCCACCCCAGGCCTCCTGAGTCATAAACTCTGGGGTGGGGCCCAGCAATCTGTGGTCTAACAAGCCCTCCAGGTGTTTCTGATGCATGTGGAAATTTGAGAACCTTGGGTGTAGAAAGCCAAGATATACCATTAATTCCATGTGGGGCCTTTGGCCAATCAAGTCTATTCTCTGGTTTGGAGAGCAGTTTCCATCTCAGCCAAATGAGAGGGAGCTTTGCTACCTCCGTTCATAGCACTTGATTCACATAAATAGTCTTTTTATCTATTTATGTGTTTATTTTCTGACTCTTTTTTATTAGGATTTAAGCTCCATGAGGGTCAGGACTTTGTTCTGTTCACTGCTGATTCCCAGCACAATTCCTCTGCATAGTTCTCACTTAATGTTGGTGAATGAATGGATATTAAGTGATTTCTAAGATCACTTTCAGCGATTTGAATCTTGAAAATTCTGTGTTCTGTCGTATACAATAATGGCTGGTTTATCTTAAATCTGTCAATCTGAAATCTTAACCCGCAATTCCATTTCTTTAAAGGAAAATAATAATTGATGAATTAAGGAAAGAATACCTAAGGCACCCTCTGTGTGCCAGGGACCATGGCACATGCAATATGTCACACATTGCACCATTTAATCTTCATAAAGTCTCTGTGAAATTGGATCACTATGAAGAATTGCCATCTTAGTGATGTTACGTGACATAGTCAAAGCTACGCAGCTTCCAACCAGACAAACTCAGGTTTCAGTGGAGCTCTGTTCTCCTCCAGGCCAGTGTTGTTTCAGTTTCAAAGCTGTGCAAAATTCGGAAGAATCTACTGAATTGCTAAGATTGATTACAACACAAAAGAATAGTTTGGCTTGAAATATATTTTATCTTGGGCCACTCAACATGTTGGAAACAGGATAGACATTGAAGTCAGAGAGACCTGAATTGACATCCTGGCTTCTGCCATTTACTGGCTGCGTGTCCTCGGGCAAGTTACGGTCTTTCTCTGGAGCCTAGATTCCCCGTCTATCAGTAGGGATAATTCTACCAGCCTGGCGGGGGTGGGGGTGGGGTTGTAACCACTTGAGATGTTGCATACAAAGTACCTGGCAAGTGATAATCACCATGGTGGTTTCTGAGAACTTTTTGAGAGTTGGTAATTCATGTATGAATCATGATAAGTCTCAGTTCGATGGGTGGATTTTAGAGTTTACTGCTCTTCATTAGGACAAAACCGATAATGTGACTTGAACCTGCAACAATCTCTGGAGATATTTTCATTCCCATCTGGCCTGGCTATGGGGTCAGACTGCCTGGGATCCCTGATTGTCCTGCTTACTCAGTCTCCTTGGGCACATTAGTTAATGTCTCTGAGCCTTCAGTTTCTTTATTAGAAAATGGGGGATGATAGTGCCTATCTCATTAGATGGTTATGAGCATCACGTGAAGTAACATATATAAAGTGGTGAATAAATAGTGTGAAAATTATTATTATTAAATGGGAATTTCCTCTGCATGTCAAATACGTCCACGGTTTCACTGCTGTTGAATATTCGGCGTGCAGATACACGTCTATGTGTGTAGGTAGGCACCAAGTGAGGTCCTATGGAGAAACAATAAATGGTAACTACACACCAGACATAGTGTGAAAACTCCTTTCTTCTCCTGAATCCTACTATTTAAAAGACTCACCTTCTAGTGGGCTGGGAAGAACCTGGGAAGAAGCTGGAGAGCCTCTGGGCTACCAAATGGATGTAAAACCTACGCAAAGCTCTTGTCCGTTCTCCAAGGGAGATCCCCCAGACTCTCATCCAGTGGCTGTTGCTCTTAGTTTATGTACAATTCTAACAAGTTTTTATTTGATTGCCAAGCCCAGAGGGTTTAGAAGGAAGGAGGCTGTCTGCTCCAGGGCGGCATGCTTGCAGTGGTGGTATATACAATGGCCTGATTGCTGGAGAAGAGGGGGAGAACCATAAGAAGCAGCAATGAGATCTCAGTCAACTCAGTGGCCGGAGCTGCTAGGCCTGTGGGCAGGGGATGCTACACTCCTCTGGAGCCCCCTAAGGCCACACCTTATTGCTTTGCTCAAGGTGTAGTGGCAGTCATGACACTTAGGATGTTGGGAGAAAAAAATAGGTGTGGGTTCCAAATATAATAACTGACCTTTTTACAGATAACCTTGAGTTATAGGAAAAGGCTGCATTGTTTTCTCTAATCCCAATGACTCTATTTTTTTAATGCTTTATATAGTATTTTCAGGCATATAACTCCATTTTAATCCTTGCTCTTAATAAGTGGTTTTTGCAGATTGAAGGCTGAATGTTAGATACATTAAAGGACCAACCCAAGACCACACAGGTACTGAGGGCTGGAGCAAGGCCTGAAACCTGCTTTTTGGATTTCGAACTTGGGGTGCACACCGTGGCCCCATTCTATAACATAAGAGGGAAGGGAAGTTAGTGGAACATTTTTAGAGGCTTTGCAGACACAGCTCTTCAAGTGTCTGCTGTGGTGTTTAGCACGATGCCTTCAAGCTAACGAACCTTGGATCTAAGTATTTGGAGTAGTAAATTGAATTAAAGAGCAAACCGTAGCTCTCTGGAAAGCTTGGTTATCGTAAAGGCAAGATTTCTTAGGAGCAGCTTGAATGAATGCATGGTAGAAGGGGATGAGCAGGTAGGAGGAAATGCATCACGGGGCGTACAGGTAAAAAACGGCAAGAGAGAAGAGGGTCTGGAATAGCATTCAGAGGACCGTGGTGGGACAGGGCACATGGTGTTCCCTTGGAGGAGTATGCTTCTTCTCTCCTTTCTCTCACTCCTTTGATTTTGCTTGACCTTACTCTTCCAGGGAAGCAAGTTTACAGCCTAGGGCTCTTAGTTAAAAATAACTTTTATTTGCCAAGAGAAATTCATACTAGCATGGGAAAAAATTGCTGTGGAATAGAGGTTTTGATAATGAAGAATGAGACAACATCCACTGAAGGATACCCCACTTCTGGCTTCCTCATCATGCTAGTCCCATCCGATAGTCTGGGGAGGCCCATAGCCCAGAACCATCTACCTGCAATCCTGTGTAAGGCAGGCCAGGCCCAGTGCTCGTATACCTTCCTCCTAGATTCAGAGATGGCCATGCCACGTGTGAATTTTCTCTTTGTCACTTGCATCAGAGAGGAAGATTTAGCAAATGACATCCCTTTGTTGGAGGAAAGGGATCAAGATGGGTTTAACTTGGTGGTTCTTTGAAAGAAATCAATGTCTAATCTATTCTTTTAAATCTGTAAAAGCTTAGTATAATGCAATTGGAGGTGTGCAGAGAGTTGACAGCATGTGACTTCTGAATTAGGATGACTTGAGAAATTCGAATTGAAGTGGACCCTGTGTTAGTTAACTATTGCTGCCTAAAAATTACCACAAAGTTAGCCACTGAAAACAACACTTACTAAACCACTTAAGCCACTGAAAACAGCATTTATTATCTCACGGTTTCTGTGGCTCAGGAGTCTGGATGCAGCTGGGCTGGGTCCTCTGGCTCAGGGTCTCTCCTGAGGTTGTAGTCTGGGTGCCAGCCAGGGCTGTGGTCTCGTCTGAAGGCCTGACTGGGGAAGGATCTGTTTCCAAGCTCACGTAGTTGTTGGCAGCATTCAGTTTCTTGCAGGCTGCTGGATTGAGGGCCTTACTTCCTTGCAGGCTATTGGCCAGAGGCCACTCTTAATTTCTTGCCACATGGGCCTCTCCAACACAGTGGCTTGCTTCATCTTCCCAGCAAGGGAGACAGTCTGCTAGCAAGACGGAAGTCACAATCTTGTGTACCTAATCACAGAAATGACATCCCATCACCTTTACCATAGTCTGTTGGTTAGAAGCTAACCACTAGTCCAGCCCGCACTCAAGGGGAGGGGATTACATAAGGCTGTGAGTACCAGAAGGTGAGGATCACTGGGGGCCATCTTAGAGTCTGCTGCCACAGACCCACATCTCAAAATTCCCCTTTTTTTGTATTCTTCAGAGCCTTTCCACAAAGACTTTGCTTCTGTGGTTATGGGAGGCATTGAATTTAACTAAGAGACTGAAAGAGGGAGATGGAAAATTCTGATTGGATTTGATCCGATTACTTATTTACCTTGATTGACTTATCAGGTGTCTTACAGAGGGCTTGAAATACTTGATTTCCTTTCACCATCTCTATAATCCTAAGAAGTAGGCAGATGAGGGAACCAAGATTTAGAAACAAGATTGAATCTTGTCCAATCTCACAAGGGTTGAGAGCCCTTGGATTTTTAAGAGGTCAGAAAGTGTCAAGAATAAAAGCTTTGTTGGGGTTGACAAACGTGGGAGAACTTCCTCTCTGCGGGGGCAGGGTTAGCTGGAGGTGGGCCGCTGGGCTAAGTTGAATGTCAAGATGCCAAATAGAATCTGTGAGCAGATATGAAGGTCAGGCAAGGCTTAAGAGGAGATGTGGGAGGTCAGGATTCAGGAAGGGTGGCCAGAGAAACAGCAGAGCCTGAAAGGACCAAGCCTCTTGACAGCCCTTCCCTTCATATAAGGTAGGATTGGTGGAGGGGGGCGGTAGCTGCACTTTTCTTCATTGTTCGTTCATGCCCCCAAGTGTTGAATTTGGACTTCACAAACGAATTGAAGACATTGTACTCTGATGTCTGCCAACCACAAGGCCAGTTTTTCTCTCCTCCCACCTTTGTCTGCACAGCTGTGATTGAATTTATTTTTTAGTTTTCTCTTATATTATAAAAATGAGCAGAAAAAGGAAATGTGAAAATGCCAGTACTCATGGTAATGCATTTGAGGCAAAGATGGGGCCCGTTAGATGTACAGACAGTGTTGACTATTTAGCTTTAATTTATTACTGGTCAGATGATTTCAATTGTGAAAGGAAATAAAATGAAAGAACACACGTGAACTGCTGGAAATGCCTAAACATTGTGTCTCAAAGGTCGTGTTTAGTGATGAAGGGAAATGGGGAAATCTTTAACATTATGGATTGAGAATCAGCATTAAAGAAAAAAGAAACTTCATTGATTCCAATACAGAGAAAAATCAACAGATCCACAGAGCTTTTGATGGGAAGATGGTTTGCTCCAGACTCCTTAATCAAGAAGACAGTGTTCGGCTTCCTAGTGACACATTTTTCAGGAAAGTTGATGACACCATCAGAATCGCCACACAACTGCCAAAGTAATTTTTTAAAAACATAAATCAGACCATGTCTCTCCTCTCTTTCAAATTGTTCCACTTGCACTTAGAATAAATAAAGCCCCCAACCTGAACTATTGTTTCTTGCCTATAAGATCTGGCTCTTGATAATGTCTTTTGCCCCTCTCCCGCCATCCTTCCACCATTACTTGACTGAGCTTAGGCGTCAGCAGACTTCATCCCACCGGCCAGATCTGGCCTGCTGCCTGTTTTTGTGTGGCCTGTGAACTAAGAATGGTTTTTACATCTTTAAATGGTTGATAACAAATCAAAAGGATAGTATTTTGTAACACATGAAGATTGTATGAAATTAAAATTTCAATGTCCATTAAAAAAGTTATTTTGGAGCACAGGTCTGCCCATTCATTTGCATATTATCTATGACTGCTTTCATGCTCAATGGTGGAGTTGAGTGATTGCTATGGAAACCGTGTGCCCTGCAAAGGCTGAAGTAATGACTGGCCCTTTACAGAAAACTTTTCCTGCTCTAGCTACATTGGCCTTTTTTCCCCTTCTCCAACAGTCAAAACCTGTGCCCACCTCAGGGCCTTTGCTCTTGCTGTTCTCTCCACGTGGGATGCTTCATCTTTTCAACCTTTGATCAAATATCACTCCTCTGATTTCTCAAAAGATTAAAAATAGGGGCTGGCCCAGTGGTGCCACAGTTAACTTTGCACATTTCGCTTCAGCGGCCCAGGGTTTGCTAGTTCGAATTCTGGGCGCAGACCTACTCACCGCTTATCAAGTCGTGCTGAGGCGGCGTCCCACATAGAAGAGCTACAACTCTATGGCTGTGATATACAAATATGTACCGGGGCTTTGGGGAAGAAAAAAAAAAGAAAAAGAGGAATATTGGCAACAGATGTTAGCACAGGGCCAATCTTCCTCAAAAAAAATTAAAAATAGAAATACCATAGGAATCAGCTATTCTACTTCTGGATATTTATCCAAAGAACATGAAAACACTAATTCAAAAAGGTCTGTGCACCCCTGTGTTCATTGCAGCATTGTTCACAATAGCCGAGACTTGGAGGCAACTCAAATGCCCATCAATGGATGAATAGATAAAGAAGATGTGGCATATATGTACAATGGAATACTACTCAGCCATAAAAAAGACAAAATTGTGCCATCTGCAGCAACATGGATGGACCTTGAAGGTATTATGCGAAGTGAAATAAGTCAGACAGAGAAAGACTAACACCGCATGATTTCACTCATATATGGAAGATAAACAAACATATATATATATATATATAAGGAGAATAGATTGGTGGTTACCAGAGGGGAGGGGGGTGGGTGGAGGAGGGTGAAAGAGGTAAAGGGGTGCATATGTGTAGTGATGGATGGAAACTAAACTTCTGTTGGTGAACACAATACTGTCTATACAGAAGTCAAAATATAATGAGGTACACCTGAAATGTACACAATGATATAAACCAATGTGATCTCAATAAAATAATTAAAGAACAAAAATAAATATCACTCGTTCACTTTCTGTCCACATTGGCTTGAGTATGTTGACATGTTAATAGCATCAACTATGTCAAAGTATTTATTTCTTTACTTATTAGTTTGTTTCTCCCACTTGAGCGTAAGGTCTCGGAGGGAGCAGTTCTGTCTTGCTCACCACCTAGGAAGTGCCTGGCACATACTGCCCTTTAAATGTTTGTTGACAGACTGCATGAATGAATGGAAATCACTGCTGAGTCTCTGGCTCGATCCTGTGCTCCATTTGTGGCAGCTCATCTTTCTCCCCCAAAACAAACTCATTTTCTCCTTCGTATGAAATGTCATTTTCAGTAAGCTGAGATAATTGGAATCTAAGATAAGACATCACAAAATTAAACTTATGCTTTGTAATTTAATTTATTTTTTAATATTTAAAATAATCCTGAATGATCGGGAGTACATTATATGACACTCAAGGAGTAAGGAAATGAAACATTTACACCATATGAAGATTTCATAATTTTTTTAACTCTTTCCCCTCCTCGACTCCACTCTTATAGCATCTAAGGATCTGTATATTCCAAATTTCAAACTTTCAATTTGTGACTAATTTTTAGGGACACATTTTCTAAAAGGGAAGACGTGGAATGGGTGTGTTTATCGCTCCTCCTTCTCTCCCCCTCCTTTTTGCGCACACATAATGCACAGGTGCGACAGATGTGCTGTGGGTGGACATCCTAGGATGGCTTTTCTCCTGAGGACACCAGTCCAGTGCAGACCCACAGAACTGTCCACGTAACATGTAAGAACTAGCCACTGCCTTACACATACAGCCTGTTCTTCACCTTGTGGTGGCACAACGTGGACCAGGTGAACACTTTGATGGGATCAGGTGAATGTGATTTTTGTTGTAGAGTGGAATGTCAAAAAGTAAGCACTCTCCCCATCTCAGTGTTGACCATAGATGTTCATTTTGGAGACTCAAAATCTAAGAGGCTGCAGATCTTAGTAGGTATGGCTGCAGTTCCCGGTAGGGCACCCTTGCTGCTGTCAAAGATAGGTATCCATTCTCTGCCTACCTACTTCCTCTGGTCCACCACTGTTCACTGAGTTCCCTCTCTGGGTCACCCACTTGAGCTACACCAGCAGGGGAGACATGGAGGACCATTCCTGTCTTCAAGGAGCTCACTGTCTGGTTTGGGGAAACAGATGGGCATGATGGCAGTCACCATACAGAGACGGTGGATGTAAGATGATGCTGCAAGGGGGCAACCTGGGGGACAGCTCACTTGGCTGGAGCCAGGGATGGTTTCTGGTGGACAATGATGCTTGAATGTGGAGTAGTGAGCCAGGTGAGGTCAAGGGAGAGCTGCCTGGGCTGAGCCAATGCACAGGAAGTCATCTTGAAAAGCCAAACCCTTTGGTGTGGTTGGAGCCATGGGAGGCTGGGAGGCCAAGCTGGTGTGGCGGGAGGGAAGGGGAGGGGTGAGAGGCCTGAGAGGCCCATGACCTGATCCAAAGGCTTGACTCCTTGCTGCCTCTGGAGTTAAGTTCCATGGAGACCCCTGCCTGCAGGGAGGCACCGTTATATTTGCCAGGGATCACTGACATCCTTTTGGGCATTGCTGGTCATGTGCTTCAGTGACTCAAGGTGGGACAGCACAGAACAGCCTTTGCTTCTGCAGAAAGGTGCTACTGTTCTTGCTTTTTGTGTGGTTGTTAACAGAAGACTTTGGAGTCAGACACTGGCTTTGCCAGTACAGCATTTCTGACCCTGGGAAGTTTCTTAGTCTAGCTCTGCCTTGGTTTCATCATCTGTTAAAGGGCATAATTATAAAACCCACCTCACAGGTTGTTCTGGGAATTAAGTCAGTTAATACATATATAAAGCACACAGTATGCACACATTCAATGCTACCGATTACTACTATTGTTACTATCTGATTTATTGCTTTCTCAATCCAACAAATGATATGTTGTGAGAAGTTTAGCTCTTGCCGTCAAGTATCAGTTGTGGAATAAAATTGAGTACCAGGTAGAAGTTTCAGTGTGGGTTTTTGTTTTGTTTTATTGAACAGCCCCCCAAAATGTGCACCATGCTCGTTTAATTACATCTTCCTGCTTCCTGCCCTCCAGTTTCGAATGCAGGAATCACCATGTTAGCATGGTAATGTTGCAATAATAAGCTACCGAGTCTATGTAAATAAGGAACATCTGTGCAATATTTATGACCCATAAAACACAGTTATACTCTAAAATGTTGTTCTAATCCCAAGTAGGTCATTGCGATGGAGTCATGATCAGAGGACCCTCATGGGGCCCTCTGCTCTGTTCGCCGAGGTCTGTGCCAGCCAGCCCAGATGGGAACGGGCAGTGCCACATGGCAGTTGGCGAAAATTAGACTCCTGAGGGTTTTTTTGCCCATCAGAGCAAAAAATGAGTTGTCTTTTTGCAGGAAAAATGGGGTAAAGGTGCTTTTCATCAAGAACAGCTAGCTCTCAGTTGTGTGCACAAGTTTAGACACTCTCTGGACCATGCAGGGGAAATTTTCAAGCCCAGCTTGGTCTCCTGACATTCAGTGCATTTGTGTTGTACGTCTTACCATTTTTGCTTGGGTGTCCAGGAAACTCTGAGTCAAATTTGCAGCCCAATCTTAGTCATTACGTAAGATGTCACAATGGGGGATTTCTGTAATACCTGTCTTTCCCTTTGGTCTCGATTTTTTTCCATTTATTCTGGTTTCCTTACTTATATTCTCATTGGATTGTACAGGTTTTTATAACCTAACTTATAAAGTCTTTAATGATCGTGTTAGGGTAACATTAAGCTCTTTCTCCTTCTGGTCATTCGATATGTTCTTCAAGTCTGCAAACTTATTTACATGATTGGCCAAGAAAAACACAAGGAGAAAGATAGATCTACTCTGTGCCCAAGGTCAAGTTCAGTGTCTTGTGTATAGTGTCCCCAGGGCTCAGCACACTTTTTCTACAAAGGGTCAGAGAAGCAGAGACATATGTAAATATGTAAATGAATGGACATGGCTCTGTTCCAATGAAACTTTATTTATAAAAATAGGCAGCTGGCCCACAGGCTGTGATTTCCTGATCCCTGCATTAGTATAACAGCATATAGAAAATTCGCTAATCACTAAGTATCCACCCTGACAAATTGTCGTCACTAGGTGACACTCCCATGAAACCGTGATTGAGGCCAGGAAGTGGAAGAAGACTAGGGTCTTAAAGTTCCCTCATATGTCTTCCCCTCTATCCCCTCCTTCCACTCTGGAGGTAACCAGTGGCTTCTAAACATAATAAATAAATTTTGTATTACATTAAATTCTGCCTATGAAAACACTGTAGATTTAAAAAAAAAATTATTCTCGTGAAGCAGACTTGGTGCATGGGTAAGCATGGGCTTGTATCCAGCTCTCCTGTTGACTGGCTGTATCACCGTGATCAAATTATTGATAAGCCCTTTGAGCCTCGGTTCCTTTACTTGTAAAATGGGGATATTAAAGCTTGTTTTGGGGATTGTATGAAACATCAGTCCGATGTCATAGGTGAGGTTCTTAACGCAGTCCTGTGTACAGAAACCACTTACTTTTATTTTTTCTTCAACTAAATTGCTTTATGTGTGCTGGCAAGCACCTCTTTGGGTGCAGCAAGGTGCCACCCTTTGGGCCTGTCGCTAACTCTAATAGTGAGTAGCTATTAATCAGCCGGACTTATTTGTACGTCAGTCACCAAGACCGGCCAGCCTCGAGCGTGCTCGGCCTCTTTCAGATTTGTTCTGGCTGCTGGAGTCCTCTGTGAGCCCTCCGTTGGCGTTTGGTTTTCCCAGAACACCGAACAAATAGCCGTTGTGGGGGTTTCCTGGCACGGAGACCGTCCTGCTCGTTTGTATTCCCGTGGCTTCTTGCTCACACATGAGCACTTGTCTCCCGGGTCCGAGTCCGGCTTTACTGTATGGGCTGGTGGGCTGCCCCGGGCAGGCCCGCTTCCTGCCGGGGCCCTTTCAAGATCCGTCTTTTTGTGGGGAGGGGTGGCAGGAGGGATTGGCTCCTTTTTCGGTCAACTTGCCAGTGTCACCATCAGCAGCCCAGCAACGTACACACGACAGGGCTGAATGCAAGCAGGTTATGAATGACTCCGTCTTCACCAGTTTGCTTTGGAGATAGGAGGCCCGGACATGTTCTGTGTGATCCACGGCAGCAGCAGAAGCTAACCATACCTTGGGGACGTGAATTGCCATCCTCGCTCTCAAGCACCTCTGATTCCTCCATCCAGAAAGGAATATTTAGAGAGATCATTATCGGTGGCGGGGAGTACCTTATAGGGCAGGGGCGCTCTGCAGCCAGAGAGCAATGCCGTAAAACCGAAAGTGCCCCTTGAAAGGGCCTGAGTGGCCTGTGAGGAGGCAGGCTTTTCCCTTTATGTGTGAAGAGTGGAACGGGGAGAAGAAAGAGAGAGAGGAAACAGAATGCTACGTGCCAGGCATCAGGCCAGGGGCTTCTACAAACATTATCTTGTAAAATCCTCAAGCTAACTCTGAGAGGAAGATCCTATTCCTCCCATTTTATAGATGAACAACTGAGGCTCAGAGAAGTTGGGTGGATTGCCCCAGTGTTGGGTGACAAAGCCATATTAATATAATGCTGTCACTGATGCCAGTCTGTGTCCTGTCCATGTGCTTTGGGCCTCTGCAGGACAGTTGCCCCAGCCGAGGACCAGTGCATCTCTTTCTCCAAAGCGAGATGTTATGCCCCCACCCCCAGCCCGCAAGCAGCTCACCCAGTGACTGACGGGAGGTGGTGTATAAATACCCCAGCTCCCTTGGCCTCAGGGAGGAGAACTTGCGATCACCTGTTCTGTGCTGGATCCCAGAGCACCCCCATGGGATCAAGTTCCAGTTGCCCACAGTGGTCACTTGTGTGATGATACACCCTGTATCAGCTTCTTTCCTTCTGTCTCTCACTTCCCCTCTCCTTAACCAGTGTTCCCTAGGATCACTTTCCAAATAAACTATTTGTTCTCTAATCCTAGTCTTGAGAACTGCCTCTGGGGGAACTTAAGCTAAGTCAAATGCTAATAATAATAACAATAACAGCATAATAAATTATTGCTGATATTTACTGAGCAGTTCCTATGTCGCAGGTGCTGTGCTAAGCTGTTTAGATGGATTTTGTCACTAACAAACCTATGAAGTAGGGATTATTACTATTTTACATGTGAGGGAACTGAGGTTCAGAGAGGTCGAGTGACTTGTCCAAGGTCACACAGCTAAAGAGTCACACCCTTAACAGAGCCAGGATTCCTCTTCCAGGTTTTCTGACTCCATGTTCAGTGCTCTCCCTGACCGGCTGCCTGTTTTCACACAAGTTGTCCTTGGTAACACTTGGATTGTCATGGGATGGAATTGTTTGAGGAGGTGCTCACACTCCTGGGGGTGCCTTGCTGCTGTGACTGCTCAGGCCCTGAAGTGGGATCTGGCTGTATGTTCTGTGGTCATAAGAAGCTTTAATAGGAACAAGGAGAGGATGGGGAGACAAAACATTACCATATAGGGGACTGGTCTCGTCGCCTAGTGGTTAAGTTTGGCACGCTCCACTTCAGTGGCCCAGGTTTGGATCCTGGGGGTGGACCTACACCACTCATCAGTGGCCATGCTGTGGTGGTGACCCACATACAAAATAGAGGAAGATTGGCACAGATGTTAGCTCAGCGTGAATCTTGCTCAGCAAAAAAAAAAAACCACCCCCCCAAAAAATTTACAATATAATTCATCCTGCTTCGAACTGGACTAAAAGCCAGATGTTCTTTGATGGTGAACATGGCTTTAAAGACCTTCTCCAGGACGACTCCCAGATCTGAATGTCCAGTGCAGAACTCTCTCCAGAGCCCCTGACTCCAATATCCAGCTACATGACATCTCTACCTGTGTGTCTAACAGACATCTCACATTCAACTTGGCCAAAATGGAACTCCTGATTTTCCAAACCACCCTCAGCCCTCCCGACGTCAGTTGATGGGAACTCCACACTTCCAGTTGCTCAGGCCAAGTCACTTGGGTCTTTCCTGATGCCTCTCCTTCTCTCACACCCAGCATCTAATCCAGCAGCAGGTGTACTCTGCTACCTTCCCAATATATCCAGAGTCCCCCACTCTCACCACCTCTGCTCCACCACCTGGCCAAGCCACCCTTCTCTCCCTCTGGGCTTAGTTTGAGAATTTCCTAATCACTCTTCCTAATTCTGCCTTTGTCTTGTGAGAATCTACTTTCAAGATGGCAGCCAGGGTGGTCCATTTAAAATAAGAATTGGATCTGGTCTCTCCTCTGCTCAGAACCCTCTCACGGCTCTCCGTGTCATTCAGTAAAACCACAGTCTTTCTGTGAAGGGCCCACGAGCCCTGTGACTGTTTAGACCCCATCGTCCACCACGCTACCTGTGCTCCAGCCTCCGGCTCCTTTGCTCTTCCTCCAACACATCGGGCACACTCCTGCTTGGGGTCCTCGCTCTACTTGTTCTTCCCTCAGATACCTGCTGGGCCAATTCCCTTGCCTCCTTGGAGTCTTAAAGCATACTTAAGCTTATTACTAAGCCAGGACCACCTGTCCTGGGCAAATTACCCAGACCTCCCTGAGAACTTCATCTAGTGTTGCAAAGTGCCTGCTCCCTCCCACATAGTACAGCTCTGGGTGAACTAACAAGGGGGATCAGGTAAGTTTCTACTGGTTTTTTTTCCTTAGCACAGGTCTACCTATACAGTGTACTTTATTATTATTTCTTGTTTATTGTCTGTTTCCATCTCCCACCTCCAGTGAGATGTAAACCCAAGAGGACAGGGATTTGTGTCTCTTTTATTGCTGTGTTTTGGCTTAAAACAGTGCCTGGCCTACAGTGGGCATTTAATAAATAGATGTTGAATGCATGAATTGATTCATTCCACCCAGCCCACCGCCTCTGCATGAATCTTGGCCAGGGAGCTGATCAGTGTGGGCACACCCCTCCTCTAACCTCAGAAGGTTCAACAAAGTGCCCCCATTGCAAGCCGGGTGGGGAAGCCATTGCAGCTGGTGTCTCTTGGTCATCATGGACACACCAGTCTAGTTGTAGCAGCTTTTTTCACTGGGTGATCAGGAACTGATAAGAGAATGTGAAAGAGTATGTATGTGTTAATCCTCCCTCTTCCACTCAAGTTGGTGTTGCGTTTGAGCCCGCCATCACTCTCCTTCTGCACTCTCCTTCTCCTTCTGTAAACCTTGGCGGGAATTTTTAAGGTGAGTGAATGGGGTGTCAGGACCGTTTTGGAACCATGGAACAGCACAGCCTGGGGACAAGACTTTGTTCTGATTCAGCTTTTTATAGCAAGATGCCAGCTAGTCATGTCTGTCTGTCGCTCTCTGTGTCCCTCCCTCCCATCCATCTGTCCATCTGTTCATCTCTCCACCCATCCATCATTTGAGCTCCTTGAGCTCAGAGCCCTGGATTCCAGTCCTCTTCTGTCATTAACTTCCTGGGAAACCACGGGAAACCATTTCTCTTATTTGGGTCTCGGTGTCCTCTTCTGTGGAATGGGTGTTGCTAAGGACCCTCTGGGTCTGCAGCTCCTAATTCTGAGCTGCCATTGTGTGCAAGCTTCATGCTTGACCCAAGTGGAGCTGTTCACTTGGTCTGTGGTTCCTGTCCCCAGGGCTGACGAGGAAATGAGACGTTTGACCTTCCAGACACCAGGAGCAAGTAGAGAAGCCCCACCATGGGGTCTGCCTTGGGCCTTTCTGAGCCTCAGTGAAGTTCAGTGTTGCTTGGGAGTGGTGTGCAAAGGAGTCCAGATAAAATGATGAACAGGTTTTAAAGTGATGGAGGAAAGTTTTCAGTGGAGGGATGCTGAGAACAGGGATCATTTTGGTAAAGAGAGGAGCTTGACAAGTGCCTGGGCCCTCTTCACATATGTGAAAGAGTCTTGTGCTGGGGGTGCAGGCTGCTAAATTCTGAAGAGTAAGAAATCAATTTACATTTTTAAAGGGAGTTAAGCAGTTTTGAGGAAGAGCTCTCCTGTAGGAGAGTGTTAATTGCTTTAACGGTTTGGTGTTTCCTTCCCCCAAAGACCTGAGGATGTTGAAGGGGTGAAGGGGAGTATCTTCTCACCTGGAAGGAACTTGCTGCAGTTCTCCTTTTTGGGGGAGGGATAGAGTCATCTCCAGAAGTTTCTCCACAAGCCACCTAATTCTAAAAGGTTTACTTTGCTCCCTCATCTCTGTTGGGGGTGAGGTGGGTTACGGGATCTGGGTCTTGAAGGAGTTGGCTATTGTGAAGGGCAAAGGAATTAGAGGTGAGTGAACTAAACCAAGTTGCAGATTCTGAGTCAGCAGGGCAGATTCTGGAAGTTCTGTGTGCTGATGATGCTGGCAAGAGGACAGGAAGGGGTAGGGTGGGAAATGAGGCTGGAGATGCAGGCAGGGCCAGCTCACCCAGGGCCCTGCTACCAGGTGACACCAGGAGTTCTGAGGACAATGGGAAGCCATAGACAGGTTCTAAGTAGGAAAGTGACATAATTTAATTTGCTTTTTAAAATAATCAACTCTCCTAATTGGTAAAAAGATGAATCAAAAAGGACAAGCCCAGAATCAAGAATATAAATGAGGAGAGTCTGGGATAGTTCAGATTAATAATTGTAAATCTGAGATAAAAACAGCTTGTGTGTGTGTGTGGTGTGCGTGTGCACATTGTGATAACTGATGAAGAAATGGATTTGACGTACGTTATGACTGAGTAGATGCTGAGGGGAAGGAGAAGTCAAGAATACCTTCCTAGGGTCCTTAACGCAGGACATACATGGTGGTGGGAACCCTTTCTGTAGGTGCCTATCCAGCATTGATTCTCCCTTTCCTCTTCCTAATTGCACCTACATTTTTATTCTCCTTTGCTAGGAAGGGATCTCACTCCTAATAATCCCACCCCCACCCCCCAATCTGTGAGCTGGTCTTAGCCAATCAGGCTTAATCCAGCTTTCCTAGGCACCGTGATTGGCTTAGGCCTGGGTTCTCGAACCAGTTAGCTCTTGCGTTTCCTTGGGCACAGCAGTTCGGGAATAAGTGGACATGTGACCCTATCTGAGCCAATGAGGAGACCAAGGGGAAGCCAGTCCTCCCTCTGCCTCTGGATATAATGTTCTCTGTGAATCTGAGAAGTGGCTAGTGTCTCTGGCAGCTAAGGGCTTTCATTTAGATGCCCCAAGGCTAAACTTCAGGCCTTTTGATTCTGTTGTTGCTTCTCAGTGCATATTTGTTTATATGTGTTTGTTTTTAACACTGTGTTTTAACCTGAAGGCAGAGACTAATCTTTATACAGACACGCACACTTGCATACTTTTTTATTTGAAAAAAAGGTAAGACACAAAAATACAGTGCATCCATAATTCGATCACTTTATCTGGCTGAATTATATAAAATAAGAAGTGAAAGTTTCTACGTCCTTATCCCACTGGCTTTTCCACTTCAGCACACGCAGGGCTAATTATCATTTTCTATTTGCTCTGTATCCTTTCTGACTTTTTCCTGTGGGTATACAAACACATGTATATACAAACACCACACCTACTTTTTAAACAACATTTTGGTAATGGTATACACCTTGGTCTCCAATCTCAAGATCCTAGCTTCATGGAGAGGAATGGTCAGAGAAATGATTTTGCGTGTCTTCAACATGCCTTTTTCCTCTGTTTTTATGTATCTAATGGCAGCTGACTTCTCCATATGCGTGTTCACGTATTTGCCACTGGGTAAATGCCCCTAGTCTTAGGTCAATGACGTATCTGGATTTAAACAACTGTGAACCTTCCCCTAAATTTTCTTGGCCAATACATAACAGCATAGGGAAATAGGGAGCAGATAAAACCTGGTTGAAGGGGAAAAATGGGGAACAAGCTAGTAAAAAATCAGGGAGAAGTTTAAGTAATACAGTCTCCGTTTCAGGTTTTGGAATTGAATGCCAAGTGCAGAATGTTAAATGGGACATTTTCAGAGCTTGGGAGAAGTGTGATATATAGTATGTAATTAAAAGGCTGAGCAAAGTGCCGTTTTTTATATCTCCTACTTGTCGCTTGTGCAGATTTGATTTCAAAGATGATTTTTGAGGTTACAAGGGTAATTGATTGTATGGTCTCTTCCAGGAAATATCATTCACCTGAGTTACATCCTCTAAACTGACAGACCCAGAGAAAGAGTGGGTGAAGGGAAATACAAGTCACTATGAATTTATTCACTTAAAGATATTATGTACCTAGTATGTGCTGTGGACCTTGCTACTTAGATTGGGGGGTACAGTGGGGATGGCAGGGCATTGGGGGTCCTTGCCTAGTCTAGCAGGAGACAGAGAAGGCAAAAGTACGGACTCAGTTACACTGGGAGAGATCTGTGGGTCCCAGATCAGGACCAGATGCCTGACTCGGCTCCCTCACTTGAGTGGGATTAATTCATATATTTTATTTTTCTCATCTAGTTTTAGATTATTTTAAACACGCCCATTTAAGAAAGCAAAAGATACCAGAGAAAAAAGGTCAGAAGCAAAAGTGGTGTCTCTCTGTGATCCTATTACATAGTCAGCCACTTTAGTATTCTGATAAATTTCCTTTCGGTATATTTTTTTGGCTTCCTCTTAAAATGTAAACTTATTTAGTTAGTCTTTGAGCCCGTGGTTAAACTTGGACATGAGACAGAGGCTTTTCTTGAGCAGTTTCTGTGTTTGATGAAACCGTTGTTTTCGCGATGAGGAATGAATCCAGAAGGAAATGTTGAAAGCTTCATCCAGATGTCACTGGTAAAGGAAACTTCGTATCCTTCATACTGTTGCTGACACCGAACTGTGGCTGGCTCCGTGAGGCGGGTTTGCTGGGGTCATGCTTCTCCTCCATCTTCAGGTGAGTTAAGAGTTGTACCTCTTAGTCTCACTAGTTTTCTCATTCTCGGTTTCTTAATTTTGGTGCATCTGTGGATTGAATGGAGTGTATCTTTAAGTAGTTAGTCAAGCAAGAGTACACGTGTGTGGTTTCTTTATTCAGATCTGGAGTCAGAGTTCCTGGATTTCATGCCTAGTTCTGAGACTCAGTTTTCTCAACAGCAGAATTTGCTTTCTTGCAATTCTTTATTAGCTTTCCTTGTTAGAAGCTTTCTGTTCCTATGCCATGGAAGCTATGCCATCTTTTACCCCATTGGGTTGCCAAGATTAGAGATGTATTCTTTAATATTTAACTGGAGAATCTTCAGGGAATCTCACACCAACTGTGGTCTGTCCCTTCTCACACGAGAGGTTAAACATGGAGGCAGACCACACCTGCCTTCATCTCTAGGAAGGCAGACCTTTCCATTGTGTGGGTGCTGCCATAATTTTTTTCTGGTGTTCTGTCTCTCCCTGGGGCTGAGTGAGTTTCAGGCATTTAAAGACGCTGAGGGGTCATGACAGCAGTTGTGATTATGGCTTCTGGGACAAATAATGCTGGCCCCACGAATCGGAGGCTCCAGCAGATATGACAGAGCATTGGTTGGGGAAGTAGACCACAGTCCTTTACTAGTCACTTATGTGTTATCTGGAGATCCATTTGAGAGTCTCCAAATTTTTGTGTCCCAGGGGGTGCCTTAGCTTATGCAAATAATGAACACAGTCGAGGACAGCCTGCAGGGTGAGGTCAACTGAGGGCAACACTCCTTGGCTCCAGCCAGCTGTTGCCATGAAGCACTGTGGGCTCAGTCTTGCCCGTGCTTCCCATTTTCAAGAGAATGTCTAAATCCAACTTTTTATAGGAAATCTCCCCATTTTAAAAGTTGGCCACTTTTTAAACAAAGATATTATGTTATGTGGATTCAACAGAATCTAAGTGTGGGTCACTAGTCGGATAAGAATTACCTAGGAATTTCCTTCTAGTCTTTACAATTGAGAATTCTGTATTCCCCTCCACATCTTCTCCTCCCTGCACATCTCCAGAGTGTTCACACATTCCTCCCTGAACCTCTCACAATTCTCCTCCTTTGAATAAGTCCAGGTTGTCATTTTACTTCCAAAAATGTGAGACTAAGAGACCCCAGTGTTATAGATGCCGTGCAGCACATCAGAAGAACTGTGATCTTGCATATCAAAATACAATAGCATTAAATGAGGGTTATGATTTATGCTGTTGCAGCAAGAACCCTCTGCAGCTTATGTGTTCTGCCCACTTGAGATTGTATTAGGGCCTTTCACAGCCATTATCTTATTTAATCCTCACGCTGCACAATGACTGAGGTGGTATGACTTCAACTGTGCAGAAGCTGTGTGAGGTTCCATCACTTGCTCAAGGATCAGGTAAGGGACAGAACCTAGCTGTCTTGTCAATCTCTTCTACTCCAGAATGGGCTGTGCTTCATCAGTTCACGGAGGTGTTATTTCCCTCTACCCTAGGCCATCACAAAGATCTCCCTGAACCATGCCTTGCACATAGTAGGGCCTCTATAATTGCCTTTCTTGACAAGGATAATGTTTGGCTGGCTTTTCTCTAATGGGTAGAATTAGCCTAGTGGGAGCAGTTTTTCAAGGCATATAATGAACCTTTTTATGAGGAATTTTCATGGCAAAGTTTATTTTGTTGAAATACAAAAGAAAGGCAAATATTTACGAATTTTTACTTTATTAAAATGTAATGCATAGGGGCATATTTTTAGAAATGATAAATCATTTCCTTCACAAAGGAATCTGGGGGAGAAAGAAATGTACCACATTTAAAAATTATATACTATTCTATAATTGCACAAATCAAATACATGTATTATTTGTAATTACATCGGTAATATATGTAATTACATGAGAAAACAATTACAGCAAACTGCATTCCAAGCAAACATGAATCAAGATTTTTTTTTCTTTTCCCCAGTTACTCAGCAGCATTAATTTATCTCGCAGAGGTAAGAATATCACACACATTTTTAAAAACATCCTTGACCTACCTCAGGTGCTTTAAAGATTTCTCGAGCAGAAGATACTGATGTTTTGTAATCTCAGAGGTGAGAGTGAACCCATCTTACTTCTTCACTTCTGCTGCCTTATTTATTTATTTTTTTGCCTATGAAAAAGGTAGCAGACGGTACATTTTTGAGGCATGCTGACTCTATACTACTGCTGCACCTGGGCCTCCAAAGTGGTCCTGCTATGGGTAATTTCTTCCTGAAAAAACCAACCCACGTGTTTTTTATTCCTCCTGCAAAAAAATAGCTAGGCTGGTTTTGGGGATAATGAGCAATGATCCACTGGTTGGAAATGCACGTTTTTTTTTTTAAAGAAACTCGGGTTATGTGGAACATAATTTAAGTCTCTGCTCTCAGGGAAGATTATTCATTGAACGATTTGTTTGTCAGACAATTATAGAGAGCCTGCTGTGTACATCAGTTGCTGTGCTGGGCGCTGGGGTTACAGAGATGAATTATCCAGTTCCTGTCCCGTGTAGATATAGTTCAGTCTGATGAGTGAAAGACACTTAGGCAAGTATGTTGTGGTCAGGAAAGTGCTGAGAGCCACAGGACAAGAACCAGGGGGCTCTGAAGAAGACGATCCAGAAGGTCTCGCAGGATGGTGATGGGTTTGGAAGGAGTGGATAGAAATTATTGCAATGGATACCTCTTGCTCCAGGGATGGATGGGTTGGTGAGAACGTATTCCAGGCAGGGGTGAGGGATGTGTGAGCGCAGTGAGCTGTGAAGAGCTGAAGCTCATTCTAGAACTGTGAGTTCTCTAGAGTTGTGAAGGTCAGCTGTCAGGGTGTGACAGGAGGTGAGTTCAGCGCGGAGGCAGACGCACCTCCAGCCTGGGGGTGGAAATGTCAACGATCTGCGTTTAGGTGGCACGCATGAAACTTCTTCCACAGATAGTGCCCTTGCTTTGTTTGAAGAGATCTTTTGTGGATGTAGACTCTTGTCTTGGGTTATGAGTTGTTCATGCTGTCTGATCCCATGGGAGGGATGTAGATGGGCCGATTGGTGTGTGTGCTTATGGCCAGGGGTACAAGTGCCAAGTTCTGCAGTCTGACTTTGGCATCAACCTGATTGTTCTTTCACTTGAAGGCCCCTTCGAGATCTGTCCACAAACAGAGGGAGAGAGATGGTGCTGCTCTTGGAGGAGTATTTGGTAGACAACCGGCAGCCTTGGGCTCTGCAGGCGCAGGATGGAGAAGGAAGACTCTTAGGAATATACAGAGAAACATAATGCAAAGTTGCTTGGCTCCCTGCTCCTCCTGTCTTCTTCCACTTTTCAACAGATTTTACTGTACAGACTTAAAATGTTAGCAAACAAGAGACTGTGGGATGTATTATTGAATCCTACCTCTGTTGGTCAGAATATAAATATCACTTAATTCCTTTGTGTGTTTAGCAAACATTTATGGAGTGCCAAGCTCTGCACGGGCTCCCATCTCTGCCATTAAGAAGTCCCTGGTCTAGAGGAAGATGGGCACAGATGTTAGCTCGGGGCCAGTCTTCCTCAGCAAAAAGAGGAAGATTGGCAACAGACGTTAGCTCAGGGCCAATCCTCCTCACCAAAAATAAAAAAAAAGAAGTCCCTGGTCTCATGGGTGAAGAAGAACGAATTGTTGAGGGATTTCTGACCGCGGGATGTGTAGGATGATGATGATGATGACAATGACGGTGGCTGGCATTTATTGAGTTTCTATTTTGCAAGAAGGATTATCCTCATGTCTGTTCTGTGAGGGGTAACCATTTCACTGCTGAGGAAACTGAGGCATGGGCGGTTTCTGGTAAGCGGAAGAGCCAGAATTCAGACCCAGGGCAGTTATTGAGCTCCTAGCTAGTGGGCACAGAGGAGGATGTAGGGACAGGTTTCTCAGAGCTGGTGCCATTTCAGTGGGTCTTGAAGGAAGAGAAGTGTCCGGAGGGATGCCATGGGGCAGAGTGAGCCTGGCTTGAGTAAAGCTGGGTTGAGTTATCAGTGGTGTTTCCAGTGGAAGGCAAGGGGGAGTGAGACTGGAGTCAGAGAGGGTCTTTTGGGCCGCTCTGGGAGGGTCTTGGATGCTGGCTATCCTAAGGATGCTCTGTCTTCCTGTTAGGGGATTTCGGATGACCCGTGAACACAGTCTGTTCCTACTGACCCCTGAGAGCATCTCCAAAGTCCTGTTTAGAATCACCCGAGAAGTAGGATCAACAGGGGCAGCTCCAGGAGGTTTTGTGGAAGTGTGCACGACTTAGGGGCCCTCTTTAAGGAAAAGACTACAACATTTTCAATACAAAATCGGGCACAGGGCCTTGAAAGGGATGTGTGCAAGTGAGAGGCCCTGAAGAGTCAGCTTCATTAGTTTCATGCTAAATCCACTGGACAGTCTTTTTCATCAACTTTATGCTTATTTCTGCTCCAGTGCAGGAAAACAATGGCTCGTCTCTCTCTCTCTCTGTGTGTGTGTGTGTGTGTGTGTGTGTGTGTGTGTGTGTTGTTATTGTTCAGAACTGAGGAGTCTTTATTTTGTCACGACATCCACCAGTTTTGGAAGATGACCTAACCAGTCTCTTTTCAAGGTGTCTCCCAGGCCTGGCTAACTGGCTGCTCAGGACACGGAATCATCTGATGCATTCACATATGGCCTCCTTGTACATCTATTTTTTTCGCTGCAGAGGGTCTAGAGATGGTTGATATTCAGGACATAATTTCCAGAGTGTTCCTGCCTTGCTAAATTTCAGTTTGTATGTCTTTCGTCAAATATTTGGCTTAGCTGGGGCTGGTTGGCATATCGTGTTAGCTCAAAGTGATTTATTGTCTCAGTGTCATCCATTCAATACAGAGAGGTAATATTTAGTGTGTCAGTGGGGATTATGTTGTAATCTCAAGAAAAATATAGGAAGTTGGGTAGAGAAAAAAATCCAGGGAGAATAACCAAGTGGTTATTAAAATAGACTTTTCTAATGTATGTTCATTCGCTGAGAGTTACATCCACAGCTTCATTCCTCATCAAAAAGTCTCAAAGAGCCAATTTCCAGTAGTTCTTATCCCTCCTTGCAGCTGAATATTTGGGGGTATTTTAAAGTGATATCATAAAATAGATTGGAAATGAAGTCCTATAAATGATCTTTAATCAACAGGCGCTGTTGCTTTATGGAACAGAAAACAGGGAACAAAAGACTATGATTTTAATTCAAGGAAAGAGGACTATTTATTTTAAGTATTTCTGTGGAATGGCAGAAGTAATTTATTCAGTTATAATTAGACACATTGTAAAATGGACGATTGTGAAGAGAGTGATTCGTACTGGCTTCAGCAAGCTGAGAAAGGCTCTTCTGGACGATTCTCTGCTATCTAGCTGCAGATCCTGGTGCCAGAAATTAATCAGTGAACAAGGGCAGAACCAGAGAAAAACAGAAGCTGAAACTGTTCATGTTCCCTTTTTCATCCTGAAAATGGATTTTCCTTCCTTCTGTCTTGATAAGAAACCCCTGCAACAAGTGCTTCAGTTGGGGAATTGCTTCAGTATGAGATGGAGGAGACCTGGTTTAACAGTAGGTAATGAAAAAATCTCAAGGTGTTCAGTCAGTGGAAATGATCTAGGTATCTACAGTGAACTGTGGCAACTTAAAAAGCCTATGTTATTTGGGGCTGCATTAAAAGAAATATAGGGAACAGACCATTGGAGGTGATTGATAGATGGAAATTCTTGCTTTCTTTCAACAAGTATTTATGGCCTGGGGAGACACTGGTGAACAACATAGACATGTTTCTTTGGAGATAATAGACTTTAGAAGGAGGCAGATAAATGGAGAGAGAATTACAAAACAGCAAGAGGAACCGTGAGAGAAGTCCAGCGTTGCATGTAGAAGCAGGGGGTAGGGATGAGGCAGAGGAAACAGCCTTTGCGATGACTCAGAGGTGAGCCAGCATGGCACTTTGGAGAAACAAAATGTTCAATATGATTGGAGCACAGAGTTGGAGAGTGTGATACAGAGTAAGAGGTGAGGCCAAAGAGATCAGATCCTGCAGAGAAGTACAGACCATGGAGGTAAGCTATGACTGTGTCCCTAGGGCAGTGGGAGCTGTAATGAGGTTTAAGCAGTGATGTGTTGTGACCAGCTTTGCCTTTTAAAAGCATCACTGTCACTTCTATGACAGCAAAATGGATATAGAGGGCAAGATGGCAGAAGGAAGATGAATTAGGAAGCATCTTTGAGAGAGATAATGGTGCCAGGAGAAAGAGCGGTGGCCTCAAGTGGAAGCATGGCAGCGAGGATAGCGGAATTAGGCAGTTGGACCTGAGGACCAGTTAGGAGGAAGAATCAACAGACAGGTGATTATCTGGATGTTTGAGGAGAGAGAGTCAAGGTTGATGCCCAGTTGGGAATTGGGTCAGATCCATCTTCCAATGCAGAGTGTTTGGGTGTGTGGGGACAAGACCATGATTTCAGATTTGTGTGCATTCAGAGTGTAAGTGCTCACAGGCATTGCAGTGGGGGTGCCTGGTGAGCAGTTGAGTCTTCAGGTCTGAAGCTTGGAGAGAGGCTGGAATTTTAGATCTTGGAGCCATTGGCACACAGATGGCCAGTGAATCCTGGGAGTGGATGGCTGCCTGTGCAGTGGGAAGAGCCGAGGGTTGCAACAGGAACATGGTTTCATTAGAGATATGGGTACCCCCTCCTGGATCCTTGCTCTGTATGGCTGTGCATGGCAAAACCAAAGGCCGAGTTCCAACAGGCAGATTCTCTATTGGCCGTAGGTAAGACTTTCACAGGGTTACAAATGTCCGGAAATGCTTGAGTTCCTCGGAAGGTGGTGAGTTTCCTGTTTTCAGATGTCCTCAAGCAGAACCCCATCACCATTTGCCCAGGTCCTCTAGAAGGCATTCATGCATTAGGTGGAATTCTTGCCTGAGTGACTTCTAGATACCACCCTGGTCTGATTGTTCTCATCAGTTATAGTGCCATTTTTTTTCCTGAGGAAGATTAGCTCTGAGCTAACATCTGTGCCAGTGTTCCTCTATTTTATATGTAGGTTGCTGCCACAGCATGGCTGACGAGTGTTGTAGGTCCACGCCCTGGATCCAAACCCATGAACCTTGGGCCGCTGAAGCAGAGCACACAGAATTTAACCACTGTGCTACGGGGCTGGCCCCTCAAATTGCCATTTTTCATGGAGGTGCCTACGTCAAGATCCTATGTTCAGCTTGCTGTCTGTCTGCCTCCTTTTGTAATCTTCCTTCCCAAGTCTGCGTGGATTCCATAGTCATCACGTCTGCCATCGTCCTTTCTGGATCTCCAGTTCCCTTCCCTTCTGTCTCTACATCGAGCCCAACACCTGGACAAATTCAGCTCTTTTTCTTCTCTCCCTTTTATCAGGTGGCTGGATGCTGCTGGAGGAAGATTCCTCAAACTGTAAAAATGTGGCCTCTAGCAATGTAGGGTCCCCAGCCTCATCTGGGCCCCAGGTTGGCTCCGTAACTTCTCCCTGTGCCTGGTCAACTTTTTCCCAGTCTCCTCTGCAGCCCTCCATGTCTTTCTCCATGCCTGGCAGAGGTCTCTCTCCTCCTTCACAGAGAAAACATCAGTCATCACGTGGGCGCCCCCTCCACATCCTGCCACCAGCTCTCTGGGCTGTTGGCACCTGAAGCCCCCTTTGGCTTCACAGGACAACATACCCCACCTGTTCTCTAAGGCCTCCCCTCCCTGGGAACTTGCATTTTAGGAGTGTTCCCACCATTCCCTAACTGATTAGACTGGTTCACTGTGACTAAGCGTTTGAACAAACAATGTGGTTTATGTCAAGCACCTGCTTTCCTTCTGGGAGTCTGGAATTTTGGAATGTGCTAGGCAGAGGGTACCTGCATGAACAGCCCCTGATAAAATCATTGAGCACTGAGTCTCTAGTGAATGTCCCTCACAGACAGCACTTCACACATGTTGTCACAACTCGTTGCTAGTGGAATTAAGTGCATCCTGTGTGACTCCACTGGGAAGACTTCTGCCTGGTTTCCTCCAGACTTCACCTCATGCACCTTTTCTCTTTGCTGATTTGCTTTGTCTCCTTTCACTGCATCCTGGGGAAATCATAGCCATGACTATAAGCTGAGACCTGTGAGTCCTCTAGCAAACCACTGAGCCTAGGGATGGTCTTGTGGACCCCCGAGACACCTTCCCACCAGCATGTATATACACTCTGCTAATTCATCTCAGCACACAAAGAAACAAACAGATGAAGCCATGCGTCTCCCTTGATCCCAGGTCTCCCTCCAGCTACTGCCTCACAGCATTTGGTGCCATTGACCAGTCGCTCCTCCTCCTCTGGCTTCTTTGGCATGGAGGACTCTGGCAGCTCCTTTCCAGCCTCCTCTGTGGGCTGTTCTCTTGGTTAAAGTTGATTGGGGTTCTGTCCTAGGTTAACTTCTCCCTCTCTACTTTGCACGTGCCAGTGGTTCTCGGTGGGCTGAGATTGGGAACCTTTGCAAGCTGTAAATGTCCAGTTCTGCCTTGGGAGGCAGACCAGAATCTCTGGGGAGAGGAGCCTGCACAAAGCTTCCCAAGGAATCTGGACCAGATTTCACCCCTCAATTGAGAGCTGTCACCCTATGTGACCTCACCCACACCCAATACATTTATATGACAGGGCCCCCCAAATCTGCACCTCCAGTGAGACTTCTCTTCTGAGATTCAGACCCAAGCCAGAACAGGTGCTCCCTGCTTTTCTCCATCCCTGTCATTGCCACTACCTTTGTCCAGGCTAGCATCTCTTGGACCCCCACCCCTGCCCCATTGTCCCACAGTGGCCACAGTGACCTTTCTACATAAGTGTAATCACATCACACCCCTGTGTAAAACTCTTGAGCATCTCCTCGGTGCTGTCACACCAGCCTGGCATTTGGTAGGTGCTTGGTGAGTTTTTGTTGAATGAATGAGTGAATGCATGAATGTGTAAGTGTTAGATTTTATTCAAGTGCCGAGTTAGCAACCCCGTGAGCCCTTTAGGCAGATAAAGAGCCAGAGCTGAGATTTAAAGCCAGTGAGCTGTTGAATTTATATTAGATCAATTTGCTGAAGACTCTGGAAAGTCTAAAGGAGGAGGGAGAGGGATAGCAGAAATGGGTGCCACTTGCCTTTGTGTAAGAGTCTTAGGAAGAGAAAGTGGAGGGGATTGTTGAGAATAACTCAGCCATGGAGAGAGGAGGCTTCTCATCCCACCCGGGACCCTTTGGTGTTGTGCAAGACCCCCTCCTTGTTGGAGATGAGGAGCTGTTGCTAAGGCAGGCTCTTCTGAAAGGTGCGGTGATGCTCCCTGGTTTGAATCCGGCTCTGCCACATGCTGGCTGTGTGCTCCTGGACAAATTCTCTGTACCTCAGTTTACCTATTTGTAAAGTGGAGATCATGATGCCTGCCTCCAGGGGTAATCATGAGAGTCACTGATAAAAATGTGTGTAAAGCTGGCGTGTGGTGATCACTCATAAAAGCTAGGTGAGATCTTTTGTTGGTGGTGTGGTGGAGGCAGCAATGGTGCCTTAGTGATTGTGATTGGAACTTAAGGCTCCATCAGGCAGGCACCGTACCTGGCACATATCAAGGCTGCTTCTCCAGCCCCTCGTGTGGAATCTGGTATATGACAGGTACCCAGTGGAGATCACTGAATGGGTATTTGTGGCCCGAATGCTAATTGATATAGGTGGGTTGACTGGCAGTATCTGCCATATGGTTGATATTCAACAAATCGTAGCTATTGCTTTTGTTATTTACCTGGAAATATAGAAAGGGGTTGTGATGGGGGATTATTTCCTTTTATAGAGAGCAAGCAGTGTGATTCCTTCCAGCCTTTCTTGGAGCCACATGCTTTCATGTGCCTTTCTTGCATCGGGTAGGGCTGTTTTCCTAACAAGGACATGCTTGGGGACTCTCCCAAAGGAGAGGGAATGTTTAGTGCAGGTCCAAGACCTGGCCATTTCCATGGAGGGCACAGAGAACACACAATTCTGCCATCTTCAAAATTTCAAATCCTGACCAGAGTGCAGCCCTGTGTCCTGTGGCGACACTTGTTCTGTTTCCCTTAAATGCTGGCTCATAGCCTTGGTCTTCCTTCGACCCTCCTGCTCACATCTATCATTTTTATTTGAGTAATCAAGTCCTTTTAGAACTTTGGGCCTGATTCACCTTTTCAAGGTCTTCTCCACGCAACAGTGTGCATTTCCAGGTGCCTGGGGCATGGGCACAAGTTGTTTCATTTGAATTCTCCCAGCAATTCTTTACATCATGCCCGCCATCCCTGTTGGCAAGTGAGGGAAACGATGGCATTAGAACTGAAATAACTTGCTTTGGGAGCTGAGGTTAAGCTTGAGTCTTCTGAACCCCGTGTCGGGTGCTCTTTCTTTTGTGCCACTGTCGCCTTGAAGAAAGCGCTTTAGAGGCCCGCCACACCTGGATCAAGGGTACATGAATGCTTACTTGTGGGATGACTTGGAGTGGTTCCATGGACACCCAACTGTTGGCATTGGAGGTCTCTCCAGTGGCTGCTTTATGTGGATCTTGTTTCAAGAAATGGTTCTAGGAATAAAGTCAGTATAATTGAAAGCAGCTCCACATTGCAAGGCCTGATACAAATATTATTTAAGTTTGATGGGTTTATAAACAGTTGATGTGGTCAGTTGTAAAAACGGCCATCAATTCTCCCCCTTACCTGCATCCACACCCTTGCAGGCTGACATTTTGGCTCCTGGCATGAAGAGGTGGAGTCTGTTTCTCCATCCATTGAATCTGGGCTTGGTCCTGTGACTCATTTTGGGCAATGAGTTGGCAGTAAATGTGACACAGGATGAGGTCTGAAAAGTACTTGTGCACTGGGGCTGTTCTCATGTTGCTCCTGGGATCCCTGCTGTAGCTGGAAGCCCAAGCTTGCTTGCTGGGTGATGACACATACATGACCCAGTTGCCCCCATCACCCCAGCTGATAAGCAGCTACCCTAGAAGCAGCTGATCACAGATGCATGATTTAGTGTAGCCTAGATCGGCATAAGAAGTGCCCAGCTGAGCCTAGATCGAAGTAATGGCCTGTAGAATCACGAGGTAAATAAATGGTGGTGTTTGAAGGCGCTAAATTTTGGGGTAGTTTGTTACACAGCAAAAGCTAACTGATAGAGTTGAATTAATGCCAGTGATTCTTTTTAAATTAACCAAAAGGATTTAAGAAAAAAATTACAAATGGGTTTGTTACAGGATTTCTTAAAAGTTAACTCTTTATCAGGGGCTGTGAAATATCATCCAGTCCATCAGCCTAGAGTTTGTACTAAAATCTCCCAGAGCACTTGTGGTTTATGAGCATGGATTTCCAAGTTTGAAGAGAGTCTTTGGCTTGAGTGTGAGTCCAAATATGTGGCCTCACCCGACACCAGGATTAGTCGTGTCTGAGAATTCATGACCCAAGAAGTAAGAAATTTAGCCAGAGATGTTATTCTGATCACAGCTCTGGCAGTTGGGAGTAATTGACTGAAAACTATAAACTGCTTGGATTCAGCATTGTAAAAGATAATTTCACACACGGTGGCTCTGTAAGGGTATTAAGCCTCAAAAAAGTAAACTGGATTAAGAAGGCCTAGTGAATATGAAATGCTGAATGGGGCATTAATAACCAAAAGTGTGGATGAAATTGAGGAACAAGAGACTCAAAGAAAAGCAGATGAAGTGAAATAGGATGAGTTCAATTTAGCTCTAATATTCTATAACCAGAAGATCTCATCCCATTGTGTTAATAAAATAAAAAAATCCAATAAACCTTACACTACACCACACACCCACATACACACACAACCCAGAGAAGATTTGCTAACTTCTGTCCATTTAAAAGTAGTTCTACTTCTAGCAATTCTACCTGATGCATAGTGTGTGTGTGTGTGTTCACATGCAGGAAATGTATATACTAAGGTATTTACTGCAGTTTTCATCATACTTGCAAAAGACTGCACATAATGTAAAGGTCTGTCTTATGGAGTATATTAAAGAGAAAGAACAAGGTCTCTAAACATTAATATGGAGCAATACCAAGACCTGTCAATTGAAAAACGCAAGGTATAGAATTTTCTCTAGTGGTTTATCAGTTGTATAACAAAAGGATACACAAAAAACACCCACACACATATTTGTATGCATGTGGACTTACATGCATAGATTGCTGCCAGAGGGAAATACGAGAGAGTGCTAATAGTCAGTGCCTAGGAGAGGGAGCTGGATGTCCCCTGGTCAGTGGTAGGAGGGAGATTTTATTGTGTACTCTTTTGTATTTATTTTTTACCGTATTTCTGGATTATCTTTACAAAAATGCTCTAAAGCGTATTTAAAATATTGCTTCTCTTCCATCTTAAGCCCCTTGAAGGCTTTGTGTCCTCATCGTGCCCTGAGTCAGTGGCATTCTAATCTCCGGAGAAGGAGGAGGAAGCACCCCACGTGGCATAGGAGTTGGCAGCACCAGCTTGGGAGTCTTCTCGGGGTTCCAGGTCTGGTGTGGCCGTTTTCCAACTCTAACAGGCCCCCTTGGATGCTCTGCACTTGGCTTCCTCATCAGTCTAGAGAGGAGGAACATGGGTCTCCCTCCTGGGAATAGTCAATGGGTATAGCGTGTGGCTCCACGTCTGGTTTGGGTCCAGGGCTCCCCCTTGTGGTACCTCAGGTTCCATGCAGAAACGGAGTGGGCTGCCACTGGGGGGGCGAGTTCTTCGTCTTGGTCTTGGGGGTGTCCATGCTGACATGGGCTCAGGCGGGGTGTTGAGTGAGGTAACGGTGTCTCCGTGGGCCTCTCTGAGGAACCTCGCCCCTTGGGGCTCTCCGAGGCCTGGAATTCTAATCCAGGAGAAATCAAACGACCAAAAGCTGAGGAGTGTGAAGAAGCAGGAATGTGGAGGGGTGCTGGAGAGGCACCGTGGTTCCATGCTAGCAAAAACAGTGGGAGAACATAGGGATTTAAAAATAATTGCGTGGGGAGAAAGACAGGAGAAAAAGAGGTCGAGTAAGAGAGAGGGAGGGAGCCAGGATGTCGATGAATTTGCAGTATCCAGCTGAGTTCTTTAGCAGTGTTAGTGGCAAAGCAACACTTCTTGCTTATACCACTGCGTCTCTCTGTTAGATTAAATGGGTTTATTTTGGTGGAAATTGGCATTGGAGTTAGCAAAATACACTGAGTGACTTTCTTATGGCTTCAGAGTAGACTCTCTGTAGTGATTTGAAAGGTGGAGGGGACTTGGTGAGTAACTGATCCAAATCCTGCCTTTCACAAATGACTGGGTTTGTGCCCAGAGAGGGGGAGTGGCTCTCCCACCATCACACAGGAAGGAACCTGGGGAGCCAGGGTTGGGCCTTGGCACATCTGCTGCCCAGCCTCTCCTCTGGTGTTTTGCATGAGGGTGGTTGCGGCCTGCTTGGTCTCCTATTGATAAAACGCTGGCATGTGAGAGCAGTGTTGATGGCAAGGTGTGGCCGTGAGAGTGTGTGGGGCTGTGGTTGGGGACCGGCAGGCTGTGAGACTAGTTTGAGAAAGGAAGGGAAGGAGGACCCACCTTGACTGAGCCTCAGGGGGAGCGGGTTAGAGCCCCAGACACAGGCAAGGGGGCTTTGTGTCTGGGACAGAGAACCAGGAGTGGTCAGACTGGGGAGGACATTGCCAGGTTGAATTGTTATAATTTTAAACGATAGCAGCAATGACTCGTCTACGGAGGGGCCTTACTTGAGCCCACTAAGGCCCTCAGGTATTTCATCTCCTTCAGTCCTCCCAGTGACCCTGTGGAGTAAAGGCTATTATCAGGTTACAGATGAGGAAACTGAGGTTGAGGGAGATCTGATGGCTTGCCCAGGGCCATGTGGCTTCTGTCTTTTAGGACTGGGGAAGGAAGAACTCAAGTTGGCTTGATTCCGGTGCCCACCATTCTTCTAATTGCCATGTCATCAGTCCCTGTGTTCCAGACCAAAGAGGGTGGCCGCGTGACCAGTTCTAGCCTATTCAGTTGTCTTTTTCTTTGCATTTCTGAGCTTTGCCCTTGGATTGGAAGATGCTTGCTTCAGGTCCTGTGTGTCAGAGGCTCTTCTGGATACTAGAATCTTGACTTGCACGAGTCCCCCAGTTGTCCAGATGTCCAAGGCAGTACTTAGAGGCTCTCCCCAGCGCCCCGACTCAGCACTCACTCTATGGCAGGCACTGTGCTCAGAACTCCACGTGCATTGTTCACTGGATCCTCACAACCGTCGGCCACCTTTATTTCATTGAGGAGGAGCCATAGGCTCAGAGAAATTAAATAACTCCAGGTCACCCAGCGGGTAAGGGCTGTAGACCGGACTTGAATCTGGACAGCCTGACCCCCACAAACCATGCTTTTTCTTATGAACTGGAAAAGGTTTCCTTCCTGCAGATGTGTCCCATGTCTCTTGGCCTTTCCCATGCTGTCGAGTTGAGAGGTACTCTTTTGTGGCAGCTTCAGCTTAATATTCCAGACCTGCTTATGGAGGTCACAGCACACTTGGAACTCAGCATGTGTGTGTGTGTATGTGTATGTGCGTGTATGTGTGGTGTGTGTTGGAGGGGACAGCTAAAGGTGCCTGACACTGGGTTGAGCTGCATCTCTGCAAAGGCATCTCCCAAGGTGCCATGGGTAGCATGAGGGAAGAGGGTCAGAGAGATGACTCATTGTGCCCCAAGGAGGTCTTCCCATTCCCCTTTGGAGCTGAACTAGTCACCTTTGAGGAGACTAGCAAGCTGCTCAGCTGGCATTCCATGGAGTGTCTGCATCAGCTTTTTCCCTCCTACCTTCCTGTCCTTTTGAACCCTCTATCGGGGATCAGCGTTTTTCTGTGACTAGTGAGAGAGTAAATATTTCTGGCTTGCAGTTCGTATAGTATCTGTCACAGCTAGTCAACTCTGCTGTTGTAGCCAAAACTATCATACACAATATGGAAATGAGTGGGCATGGTTGTGTCCCAATAAAACTTTATTTATGAAAACAGACAGAAGGCCAGATTTAGCCCACAGGGGTTATTTGCTGACCCCTGCTCTGGGGAAAGAAAACTGGGCTTGTGGGGGTCAGGAGACCTCGGTTGCAGTCCTTGTGTTGCCCCTCACTCACCATGTCACCCCTGACATACTGCTTCAACTTTCTGGGTGTGAGTGTCCTCTTCTCCTCAGGAAGAAGTTGGACAAGATCTGTAAGGGGTAGTAAAAACAGGATTTGGGGTGACATTATGGGACCCTGAGTGGGTATTGGCAGAAGGCCAGAAGACAGGAATGGAAGGGGATTGTTAGCTGAGAGTTGACCTTGATTCCAGAATCTGATGTCAGTTCTCACGCCAAACACTGGAGTGAATTGAGAAGAAAATGTCTGGGAGAAGCAGAAAAATCTGCTGTGGGCTGCTGAGGACTTGGGGGAGGCCATGGGGACATGTCTTCAAATAAACTCTGGAGGCTTTGAGGGCAGAATAAAAAGTCTGCAGCTTGAGGGAATTCAGAAGCAGCTATAGATGTAGATGTTACATACGCTGCCTCATGAATTTTAACTCTGGAAATTAATTAGTTTTATTAAGAAGACAGTGAGATTGAGCACAGACTGGCCAAGGCTCAAGGAGTGAAGGGGAAGTTTCACCAGGGCCGAGGGTGTTGCAGAGTGGTGTGTGTGTGTGTGTGTGTGTGTGTGTGTGTAGTATGGGGTGGGTGGGTGGGTCTGTTACCATTTTCATTAATCTACTGGAAATGGGAGTACGCAGCGTAAGCGACATGTTAATGGAATCTGAGACCGCTGATGATTCAGGCCATTTGGTCCCAGAAATAATGCTTGTTCGCAGAGAAGGCCAAAAATCAGGAAAAGGGAGGGAAACACAATTGAATAATTTTTTCAGCAATTATTTGCTGAGCACCTACTACGCACCAGACCCTCTTCTAGTCCCTCGTCTAGGGACGCAGAGTTGAAGAAGGCAAAGTCTTTGTCTTTATGGGGTCCACCTTCCAGTGAGAGGAAATGACCATGAAGCTGGAGATGATTTTACAGCAGACCATGGGAAGGCTGAAGACAGAAAGAAAACTGAAATTTATTTAGGCCAGATACCGCAGAAGGAATCATAACGTCGGGAACTCTGACTCACTGTTCATTATTTGTGCCAAAGTCAGGCTGTGGCCACTCAGGTGAGCCAAAGTAACAGGTGATTAAATAGCAACTAATTTATATTTGGCATTGACAAGCAGAAGAGCAAAACCCCTGATACCCAGAACCTTTGGGGCACGAGTCTAGCTGAATAGCTGAGTTTTCCACTTGGCTATGGATTTAAGCACCAACGTGATTATTTAAAAAACTTGAAACATTTGCCTGGCAGGGAAAATACCATTCTCTGTTTAGAGAAAAGGCTTTCTAAAATTTATTCCACCTGACTCTGCCTTCTGAAACAGGGGAGGTCAAATGGAATTCAGATGCCCAAGGTCAGTATCAGAAAACACACACACACACACACACACACACACACATACACACAGACACACACACACAGACACCACAGGTATGTCAATGAACTTGCGTGCTTTAATGCAGCATTTTTTAGGGGCTGTGAGGTGTCTTTACTCCTGTAATCAGTGGCTCCCTGATGTACTTTTTTGAGATTTTGTATTTGCTTTAAATAGTCTTTTTCATTCTTTCTTTGCCATCAATGTGTCTCTCCATAGCAATCCCTTCCTTCATTAGTCTTTATTTTATTTGTTTATTTACTTTGAACAATATGTATATGTTCACATGGAAAGCTTTGAAAACCACAGATTGAAAGAAGAAAATTAGGACCTACAGTTCTGCCACCCGGAAACCATTAATGCAAACCATTAATGTGGATATTTTGATTCACAGCCTCTCCGAGTGTTTGTCTCTTTTTATATCAAAATGGGATCACAGTGTACATATTGCCTGGTGATCTGTTTTTTTCCCCACTTAATATCATGAACATTTGTCAAAAATGTGTTTCCACCGTGTTACTTTCTGTGTGTGCGTTTTTGTAAACTTTTCATCAGAAGTATTCAAATATATGCTAAAGCAAAGGGAAGAGAATAATGACACCCATGTACTCACTTCCCAGCTTCAACAATTGTCAGTGTTCTGCCGTTCTAGTGACATCTCACCCCACTCCCACAGTTTTCTTCTGGAGTATTTTAAAATGGAAAAAACCCAGACATATCACTTCATTTGCAGATTCTTCAGAAGATATATCTAACACAGTGGTTCTCAACGGGGGGCAGTTTTGCCCTCCAGAGGACGTGTGGTAGTGTCTGGAGACAGTTTTAGTTGTCACAACTGGGGGTGGTGATGGATGCTATGGGCTTCTAGCAGATAGAGGCCAGGGATGCTGCTACACATTCTACAATGCACAGAGTGTCCTCCAAAAATAAAGAATGATCTGGCCCCAAATGTCAACAGTGCTGACTAAGAAACCCTGGTCTAACACATCAGGACTTCAAGAAGTATAAGCATAATTCCATTACCACATTCAACAAAATTGACCACAATTCTTTAATATCACCAAATTTTCTTTAACTTCTCAATTTTAAAAAAATGGCTAGTTTGAATCAGTACTCCGAAAGGTATTTTAATTTCTTTTAATCTATGACAATTTCCCCTTTGCTTTTTTCATGACACTTGTTGAAGACTCTGGGTCATTTTTCCTGTAGATGTTCCCATATACTGGCTTGGCTGACTGTGTCTTTATGGTGCTGTGTATTGTGTCCCTCTCTTCCCCCATTTCCCATCAACTGAAGTTCAGATTGATCAGTAAATCCAGGTGTCGTCAGCCTGATTTATCCATTTTAGTTTCCCATCAACCTTTTGTCAGATGCATTGGTTTTCACACTGTGGTCCCTTCACCAGAAGCACCATCATCACCTGGGAACTTGTGAGAAATGTTAGTTCTTGGGCCCCACCCCAGATCTATTGAGTCAGAAACTCTGGGGGTTGGACGCAGTAATTTGTGTTTTACCAAGCTCTCCAGGTGTATTAGGGTTCTCCAGAGAAACAGAACATAGATGGACAGATATAGATGTAGATAGATATAGATATAGATGTACAGAGAGAGAGGGAGAGAGGAATTGGTTGATATATGATAAGGAATTGGCTTGTGCGATTTGGGAGGCTGGGAAGTCCAAAATCTGCAGAGTAGGCTTGAGACCTGGAGAGAGCAGATGCCACAGTTCCAGTCCGAGAGCCAATGTTGCAGATGAAGCCCAAAGGCCGTCTGCTGTAGAACCAGGAAGAGCCGACACTACAGAATTCCTCTTGCTTGGGGGGAAGGTCAGCCTTTTGTTTTATTCAGGCCTTCAACGGATTGGATGAGGCCCACCCGCATTATGGAGGCAATCTGCTTTACTCAGTCTACGGACTTAAATGTTAATCTCATTCAAAAACACCCTCACAGAAACACCTAAAATAATGTTTGACCAAATATCTGAGCGCCCTGTGGCCAATCAAGTTGACACATAAAATTAACCATCACACCAAGTGATTCTGATGCAAGCTAGAGTCAGAGAACCACTGCCCCCATGGTTTTAACAGACATTGATGGACATTTTCTAGATCAGTTATTTCATCAGGGATTGCAAAATGGTGTTTCTAATTCTATCATCCCTTTTGCATTTAACTGTAACTTTTGCGTGGAGAAGGATTTTTCCTCATTAAGTCTTTGCTTACCCTGAAATATAGTCTTTACAGGAAAGACAGGATAAATGTTTGATTTATTCCCTTTATTATTATTTCTGTTTTTATTGAGGCATAACTTACACATGAGAACCTGCACAAATCTTAACTGTACAGCTCACTGAATTTTACATATGCATACACCCATGCAACCATCACCCACACCAAGATATAGAACATTTCCAGAATCTCCCCATTGTGCCCCCTTACAGTTGCTGCCTCTCCCCCCGCCCCTGGATAAACAGTTGTATTTAAACTATATTTACGCTGTCTCTCTCTGCACAGTTTATTTTTTATGTAATCAAAATAGTCGTTTGTTTTATTCACAGTTTCTGGATTTGGTTTCATGGTAAGAACTGCGTTATCCAACCCAAGATAATTAAATATCTTTCTTTTAGCCTCTAATTAATATGCATATATACACCCTTTGATCCAAGTTTTCCAAGTGACTAGCTAGTTGTCCTAACATCATTTACTGAATCCTCTGTATCTCCTTTGCTAATTGGACATGCCTCTTTTATCTTATATTAAATTTCCATATAAACTTGCATCTAAGTCTGGTTGTTCTATTCTGTTATATTTCTTCGTCTCTTACTGCAGTAAGCATTATAATGTGTTTTATTATTTGGCAGGCCATGTCACCCCAAATCCTTAAGGTAATCATATTTTCAGATATTTTTCTTACTATTCTTGCTGAGTTCATTCTCCCAGATGAATTTTGGAGTCATGTTGTCAAAGTTCATAAACTGGGATTTTTGATTGGAATTACCTCTACAATATCATGAAATTGGGTATTACAAAGTGTCCAAGAACAACATACTCAGTGGATTCAGTAGTTCCTTTCTGTCCTTTGGTAAAACCCTCCAGGGGTTTGTATATTTTTGTAAAATTCATTCCTAAATAGCTTGTTTTGTTTATTTTTATTCTTTTGAGAAGTATCTTTTTCCATTTTTTTCTGTATAGTTATTCTTGGTGTAAAAAGCTATTGATTTTTTAATGTTTGTTTTTCAGCCCAATTCTCTTACTGAAATCTCTTATTTTTTTTCTATTTGCTTTTCAGTTGATTCTTTTGGGTTTTTCAAGTATACAGTCAGCTACAAATAGAGATGATTTTACTCTCTTTTCCAATATATATGACTTATTTTGTTCTTTTCTAATTGCATCACATAGCACTCAGAGTAGAATGTTAAGTAACAGTGGTGATAACGGGTGTTCTTGCTTTTTTCCTTTCTCTAATGGGAACATTTCTAGGGTTTCTTTCTTAAGTACTCCGCTGATTATTTTGTGGTGTGATGGTGGTGGTGTGGGAAAGAGTTCTAATTGATCAAAATTCTTTTTTTTCTTATTAACTCAAGCATAAGTGAAGAATTTGATTAAATGCTTTTTTGGTATCTATTGAGTTCATCACAAAATATTTGCTTTTTAATGTATTAACATGGTGATGATGATGATTTTTTAATTTATTTTTGTTGTGAGGAAGACCAGCCCTGAGCTAACTTCCTTTGCCAATCCTCCTCTTTTTGCTGAGGAAGACTGGCTCTGGGCTAACATCCATGCCCATGTTCCTCTACTTTATATGGGATACCGCCTCAGCATGGCTGACAAGCAGTGCGTTGGCAGGCGCCCAGGATCTGAACCCGCGAACCCTGGGCTGCCAAAGCACGAACTTAACTGCTGCACCACTGGGCCAGCCCCGTGGTGATTATTTTTAATAGGCTCTGTTCTTGGGATGAACCCTGTGAGGACATGGTATATTATTTTTAAAAAATTTTTTCTAGTTTCTATTTGCTAAGTGCTTAATTAGGATTTTTGTTTATGCTTGTAAGTTAGGTTGATTTTGAGTTCTTTTCTCTGGTTTTTGTCATGGTCTGTTATCAGTTTTATTCTAGATTCGTTTAAAAAATAAAAGCTTGTGTAAATAAATCACCTCTGAATCCACCTAGGCCTAAATGTTTCCTTGAGGGATAATTCTTTGACAAGAGAGAGGATATTTTTATTTTAAATAGAAAATAAGTCATTTAAAAAAAAGCTTAAATTTGGTTAAGGGAAATTGTTTTATTTTTCTGTCAACTTAGTTTTTTAAATTATTATAGAAACAATGCATAGTCATTACAGAACAATTTGAAAATTCCAAAAAGTGAAAAGAATATAAAGTCATTTTACTAATGTCTGTAACATACTGGAGAAAAGGAAGGCTGCCCCAGAATAAGCATAACACACTGAGGTGGGGATAGAGGTATTTCCAGTTTTGGCATGAATGATGTAAAGCATGATGAACAGATTTGTGAAATTTTTTTCTGGATCCTGTAGTGGATTGTTTTCAGAGATGTGTGGCTCCAAGGTCTTTTTTGTGCTCTTCTCTTTTTTGTTTTGCAAAATGTAAAAAAGAAGTCCTGTGTTTTTTCTTTTTATCTTTATTCTTCCTGAACAGGATGTGATCTGTTCAGAAGCCATGTTTATTGAGAAATGGGAAGGGGCAAGTGCATTATTCATGTGTGTGGTAGGGGAACATTCTCTTCAGTGTCATGGCTGTCAGATAGGTCTATAGGTTTGGCTTTTAAACAGTTCCTCTTGTGTTCATACCAGGCTTCTTTTTATTTCTGCTTCTACCGGATGTTCTTTATTCCAGGGTGGGGGATGGGGTAAGGGAGAAGGCAGTATGTTCCAGTGTTTTCCACTTTCCCCCAATATCTGTCTAGTTTACTGGGATTTGTGCCTTTTCTGGATCAATGAAATGTAACCCTTCTGAACCTGTAAACCCATGTGTTTCAGTCTCTGAATGACATTGTGTTCTAGGAGCACAAAGATAATTCAAAGGACATTTAATTATTCACTCTCATGTATTAAAGACTATTAATGGGAATCCAAATACATATTTCAAAACTTTCTTTTCTCCTGCCCTTGCCCCACTTGTAAAGTCTTTGTAGCATAGATCAGCTTAGTTTTTTGGCCTAAATTCTTTCCTTTTGTCTCCCGCCTCTCTATTTCTATCTCTTTTGCTGTGTTCTCTTGATTTTGTATAACAAAATCCTTAAAAAAGAACTCTTTGGAGTGGGGAAGGGGAAGTAGAGGTGGAGGAGAAGCTGAGCAGCCAAAGGCAACTTTCTGTTTGGTAAGAAGGTGAAGGGAGGAAGCTGGCAAAAAACCAGTCCCTTTTTCCCATCAGAGTAGAAAGATTTGGGGTCAGAAAAGGCTGTGGGGCAGGGCTTAGCCAGCTCTGCTGTTGTGCAGATTGGGAAAAGGTGCTCCCTCCGGGCAGATGCAGCCCCTTGTGGCTAAGTGTGTGGAGTGTTGTCCCCTTTCAGACCCCTGGCCCTTTTGCAGGGCACACTGTGAAGAATTGTGAGGAGCGGCCCTGACAGAGCGGTCAGAGCTCTGCCTTCCCTGCTCACACAGGGAGGGTTAGAGCCTGTTGGCAAGGCTGGGGAAGCAGCTACACGTTCAGCTGCCACACACTTCCCCCTTGGCCAGAGTCAGGGTCTAAAACCAAAGGTCCAGTCGTTCACAGGACTGACTTATGAATGACCTTGCTAGGCTCAGGGCTAGGAGGGAGGGAATTTAACAAGCAAACAAGTCGTGTCCTCAGTGAGGACCCTCGTGGAGCTTACAGCTTTGTAGGGCAGATGGTCAGAAAGCATAACACTATACACACACACATATATAGGTACTATGTATGTCTGTATAAACATACTTATATAATTAAATTATGTAATAGATATTTAAAATTGTGATGAAGGAGAGCGTGTTCTGATATGATATTATGACATGCATAGTTTGAGAATGCACTGGGGCGCCTGTCCTAGGCTTATAGCAGGGGAGCTGTGGGAGAAAGATATACACGACCCCCTGACTTTGAAACCTGTCGCCCCAGCCAGGTCTGACTCGCAAGCAGAGTGGGCTTATGGCTGGTAGCCTGCAATCTGATTTCTGGTTTTCTTTCAAATGTGCTGCAGGCCAACAAAACCAAGGGCTTGGCAGACCTGTGATCTTAAAGCCCAGATCCATTTCTGCAGGTGCGGTGGTAGAAATGGGGAGCCTCTTGAAGACCTACATCCCTTCTCTCACTTTTTGATATTAGAGAAGTCTCTTTATTGCTGGAACTTTCTCCTTTGGTGCCATATCCAGCAGAGGTGCTGTTCTGCCTTCTGTCCTTTTCACCTGTCTATTTTGGGGGTCCAATAGTGGTGTGCTGGGACAGGCTAGAAGGAGTGGGTTGGCAACCCCAAGAGTGTCAAGAACAATCAATTGCTTGATTTGGTGTAGGAGCTTGAACCTTCCAAAGCTCTGCATTCTGTCATCTGAGATAGGATAGATATAGCAGTTGGTCCAAGACAAGATTGAATGTAGATCAGTCAACAAATGGTCATTTCTTCATCTTCCCTTATTAAGAATTCTCTGACCCTTTTTGAATCTATTTGTTCTTCTTTATGGCTGCCCATGAAAGTGTCCAGTTGAATACTTCCTCATTGGCCCAGTGGAGGGCCTCGGGCTGTCTTCATCTGCCTCTTACATGTTCCCTGTTACACACTCGCTCTGCTCCTCATCGTTTGTACAGTAGGTGTCTTTGTCCTCTTTATACACGTTACATCTAACTAACATTGCCTTCCCAAGCTCACTGCGTGAAACTACAGTACGATTCTGATCAGGGCCATCACTGCTACTCTGGAAAGAATGAAAGCCTTCCTGAGTTCATGTTGTTCCATGGCAGTTGTCAGCATGAAAGATCCAGCAGTATCTTGAAGTATCCGGATTTGTGGCTGTGGAACATCAATCAGTCAATCCACGTGAGATTCATCAGAGCCAAGCGAGAGGTGGAGGCTGGCTGAGTCTGGCCTGCAGAGAATGGGCTTCACCTGCCGTCAGAAATGAGCAAGGCCCCAGGCTCTCTCAGCTCTGACACTACACCTTCCATGGGGACGTTCTCTATGGAATGCCAAGCTGGAGGACGTGTCCATGTTCCCCCACCTTGGATCCTTTAACCTCTTTCTGGGCCTAGACTGGCCACAGGAAGCCACTTCTCCACTGAGTTGTGCCTTAGTGTTCTGGCCTGGGCTTTCTGCTGCATCACCCTTCTGGCTGACTCTTGTGGCAGCAGCACCATGGCTGGGGGTGGCCGGGGAGCTTGCTAGGAGTGATGGGCCCTTTAGGCCTCTTTGGCTTTTACTAATGCCAGCAGGTGCATTAGGGTGCTGATGTGTCCTGGCTGTGTTTTGTGATTAGCCTTTTTTGTGATTGCAATTTTTTCCTCATCTCGGGTTAAGGAGGAATCCAAAGGAGGGAGAAATAGTTTTTTACCATAAGTAATTCTTCCCTGCAAACATTGCACCCTTGCCATATTTCACTTCCTGTTACAGTGAGAAGAAGGAATGAAAGTCATAATCGTAGGTCTATTTCTTGTTCATGCAAAATCCAGTGCAGGTGTTGCTGGCTGGCTGGCTTTCCTGGGCATCCCTCCTTTAAGTGATGATTCTGGGACCTGGGCTCAGAAGCTGTGCTCCATGGATGTTTACTTCTAGTAGTAAGTACCACTGCTGTGTGTAGTATTCCTACTCTTCCTGCTACTACCATTACTATTACAAGATAGTAATAGTAATTACTGTAATAATAATAGTAATTACTGTCTCCTACTGAGAATGGAAGGGAAATTGGGGATGACTGGAGGGGTTGATGTCATTCTTAGGACAAAAGTTGATTTTTCAGAATTTAAATAATATAGTGATTCTAAAATCTGTGCTCTGACTTTTGAACATCTTTCCATACTGTCCAGAAGTATTGACATCTCTGTTGAAAAGGGATAGACGAGAAAATGACAGCGTTCAGGTGAAATCTTTTCCTCATGTAAACTCTTCCATTGAATATTATAAAGAGACAGAGGTGCAGAAGCTGTTCAGTCAGGCATGACCATCCCAGTGGGCAAGCCCATTTTACAAGGATAACAAAACTTCCTTTCCTTCTTGTTTGGTCAGAGTCTACCAGATCTTCAGCTACATTCTTTTCATCTTCAAGCAACACATAAACAGTGACTAGGTACCCAGTTTTCAATTGTTTAAATCCATTTTTGACAAAATTTCTCCCAAATGCCTTTCACTTTTTTTTTTTTTTTTTTTTGGTGAGGAAGACCAGCCCTGAGCTAACATCTGTTGCTAATCCTCCTCTTTTTGCTGAGGAGGACTGACCCTGGGCTAACATCCGTGCCCATCTTCCTCTACTTTATATGGGACGGCGCCACAGCATGGCTGACAAGCAGTGCGTCGACGGGCACCTGGGATCCGAACGGGCGAACCCCGGGCTGCCAAGCACGAACTAAACCGCTGCGCCACTGGGCCGGCCCCTACCTTTCACTTTTTAAATCAATTACCGTATTCAGAATGCCTCCTTAACCTATTTCATTAAATTACCATCCTTCTATGGCTTTCCTTTTCAAAAACATAATTTGCCTTTAATAATTAATATAAAAGAATTCAAAATGTAATCACTGAGCTCACTTAAAAGCTGTCTAATCAATTACCAGAATCTGCGGGTTTGCGAAAGAGGTCTCCCCAGGGATTTCAGAGTCCCCTTTACCAAGCCTAGTTCCGATAGAAGCCAAATTTATGAGGCATTCTCTTGTGGTTGGCCAGTCCTATGAAGACAAAGGATGGATTTCAAATGAACAATGACCCACGCAATTGCTTTAAGGTTCTTTCAGAGTGAAAATAATGCCAACGTTTATCACATAGAAATTAAAATGGAAAATTTGCTCGAGCCAAGTCTAGATTTAAGCATGGTGGATGCTGGTCAGTGTTAGCGTCCAGTCTTGCTACGGGGCATTCCTTTAATCGTAGCCTTATTTTCTGAGAGAGTCTGTCACTGACATGGGGTGGGGGCTTATTGACAAGAACTTCTGTTCTGGAGTCAGTGAGAAATGAGGTCAGAGTGGATGGTGTAAATTTGGATTCATCCACCCGTTCAGGGTGGGCCGTCTGAATTCAAATCCCAGATCGTAGTTTCTGATTTTGAGCAAGTTACTTCTCCTCTTTGAACCCTTATTTATAATTTCTGTGTTTATAAAATTAGGATAGTACTTAGCTTAGAAATTTGTTTTTCTTCCCAGCATTTATGACCTTCTCATATTTGGTCTTCCTCTTTTCTTGCTGCCTTCTGCTTTTCCCAGCATCATTGTCTTTTCCAAAGAATCCTTTCTTCTCATGATGTGCCCAAAGTAGGACCGCCTCAGTTTTATCATTTTTGCCTGCAGGGATAGTTCAGGCTTAGTTTGTTGTAGGACCCACGTGTTCCTCTTTCTGGCAGGCCAGGGTATCTGTAGAGCTCTCCTCCAATGCCATATTGCCAATGAATCATTTTTCTCCTTGTCAGCCTTCTTCACTGTCCAGCTTTCACACTCGTATGTAGTAATCGGGACTACGAGGGTGTGGATAATCTTGGCCTTGGTCTCTAATGACACTTCCTTACACTTGATGATTTTTTGTAATTCTTTCACCACTGCCTTTTCAAATCTCAGTCTTCTTTTGATTTCTTGGCTACAGTCTCCATTTAAACTGATGACTGAACCCAGGTAAACAAAATCTTTAACATAAAGGAAGCCATCGTAGGCTTGAGTCTACAGAAGCTGAGTAGGGCTGTTGGGGACAGGACCTTGTGGACATCACTCATTCATAGGGTCACCAGGAATTGGAGACAACTTGACGGCCCATAACATGGCCACACTCTGTGTTAGCTCGTGAATTTCAGATCTGTATTTCTAAAAGTCAGTTGAGTTCAGCTCAGTTTAGTTTGCTTAGTTATATGGATTATTGTTTGCTGTTCATTGCACCTTATTCTCGCCCTTCAGGAGGGGAGGTATACTTTGTTTCCCACACTGATGTAGAATGGCGCCCTGCACGTAGTGGGCACTGAGTGAGTAACTGTTGGACGGGTGAATGCCTGAGTGATTGTCTCTATTACCCACGCATTGTGCAGTGTGTCTTTGAGTTGGGTTGTGAGGTTTTCCTTCCAGGTGATTTATCTTCTGAATTATGTTTTGTGTGAGCACTCATTAAGTCTAGTCTCAGCCCAGCCTGACTGATGAGTGAGCTGGGGTCCAAAGGCATGGTCAAGGGAAGCCAGCCTGGGATGAATCCCTGGCCCCGGTTACTCCTCGGAAGAGATGAAGCGTGTGTGGGGATGTTGCCAGGTTGTGTGTGCAGAATCTAATTTATGGTTGTCCAGGGTCTCCTGAGAAGAATGTGCGTTTGTATCGTTACTAAACAGTAATTGATTACGAAGCTTGGTTGTGAAATTTACAATTATTGGATGACTCTGTGTTAGCTCATAAATTTCAAATCCTTATTTCTAAAAGTCAATTGATATTCAGCCCAATAAATATTTAATTTAGATGTAATAATGGTGTTAGAGCAAAATTAAATTCTCATTTGGAAAATAAAGACCCGGATGGGCTCGGGTGAGGTGACTTCGCAGAGATGAGCAGAGAAACCATTGGTCTGATTCAGTCCCTTCTCCTTAATTAGAAGAGGCTTCTCATACATGACTTTCTCCTATTTCATTTTCCCTTTAAAAATTCCCTTGTTTGTAGGAAATAAAAGTCTTTTACATATATGTAGGGCTTTGTATTTCATAAAGCCTAGCTGAACTAGGTAATATTTGTATTTCACAAAAGCCCTTTGAAGTAATTTTGCTACACAAGCTTTTCTTCCTATTTTACAGATGGGAAAACTGAGGTGCAGAGAACTTAAGTGACTTGCCTTAGGAGATACTACATGAGAGGGAGGCTAAACTGAGTCCAGTGGTCTTTCAGCTGGCTCACAGGGTCTGTTAATCTCTATCTACTAGTTAGGCTTAAGTTCAGCTACATAAAAGGGAAGCTTCAAAATAACAGTGGCTTAAACAAGGTGAAAGTTGATTTCCACTTCCTGTAAAAGCTGTCACAGAGGAGGTAGTACAAAGTTGAAAGGGTCCTAGGATCCTTCAAATTTATCCCTCTACCATTCACATGGTTTGTGGCCCCACACCTCATGGTCCAAGGTGGCTGCTTGAGTTCCAGCCATTGCATGTGGAGTAGCAGGTTGGAGGAAGAGATAGAGAAGAGCATATTTCCTCTCTTTTAAGAAGACTTACTGGAAGGTCTACCTCTGCTTGTATCTTATTGCTTAGAACTTAATCATATGGGTATATAAAAATGCAAGGGAGGCTGGACAACAGAGCTTTTTATCTGGGCAACATGGTACTTGATTGAAAACTGGGGTGCTGTTACTCAATGAGAAAAGGAAGAATAGATATGAGGGGACAAATTTCTGACAGTTTCTGCCACAGGATGCATTCTAGTAAGACCTAGTATGGAAAGTGTTATAAGTGAGAATGTGGGCGCGTTTGCCTGCATACAGTCAGTTTAGAACTGTCTGCAGCTACCAGCACCATCCTGTGTCCTGGAGGCACCAAATAGGCAAAGCCTTCATTGCCTGGGAGCAACATGCAACCCAGGAAACAGCTTTACTCTTCCCCTTGTGTTGGTTTGTCTATATCTTGATTAAAAGAAGGTGAGCAATCTGGGAAGTCACTTCCTCCCTTCATGTTGTGGACAGGCATCTCTAGAACAGAGCGTTTTGTTACCCTTCTCTTGGCCCTCACCAAGTTGGGGGGGTCACTCACAGTAGCCCGCAGCAGCCTGAGAGGCGTGGCTTTCTGTGCCAGCAGAAGCGCCAAGTGGGAATAGGAATCATTCAAAAGTCACTTACATGCCTGGTGTCTGCCATGCACTGGGCCAGGACTTTTGGATGCGGAGAAAAGGAAGACGTGACTGCCATCTTCTAGAGCAGTGGTTCTCAAAGTGTGACCTCTGGACTAACATCCCTGGCATCACCTGAGAACTTGTTAGAAATGCAAATTCTCAGGTCCTTCCCCAGAATCAGGTGCTCTGAGGGTGGGATGCAGCAGACTCTTTTAATAAGCCCTCCAGGGGTTTCTGAGGCACGCTAGAATCTTACAATGTTGAAGAATAGCTTGGTGATCAAGAGCACAGGTTTTGGAGCCCCCAGACTTGGTCTGAATTCTGGTTCAGTCACTTAGTACAGTCATGCATCACTTAATGATGGGGAAGTGTTCTCAGAAATATGTCGTTAGGTGATTTCATCATTATGCGAACATCATAGAGTGTACTTACACAAACCTAGATGGTGTAGCCTACTGCACACCTAGGCTATATGGTACTGATCTTATGGGACCACTGTTGTATGCGCAGTCTGTCATTGTCCAAAACGTTGTTAGGTGGGACATGACTATAGCTGTGTGGTGTTGGGCAAGTTATTCGACCTCTCTGAACTTCAGTTTCCTCATCCATGAAAAGGGAGTTGTAGCACTGTCCTTGTAGAACACGTATAAGATTTGTGTGAAGCCTAATAAAGTGCTTGGCACATAGTAATTGCTTGGTAAGTGACAGCTCTCATTATGACTTTCCTAGCATCTCTACGGGTGGCATTATTATTGTGAATTCACAAAGTTCAAGGAAATTCATATTCAAGTACCAGAATAAAAACTGAAAATAAAAGACAAATTTAAAATGATTTTTTTCAAAAGGTCTACCATTTTAAATTTTCCCTACTGCTCTGTCCTATCTTGTCATGGGTAAATCATGAATTGCTTCTGAAAAATAAAGCAGTGTGGTCAAGAGGCTGGAAGAGGCATTTTACCAGAGAGGATATGGACACTTAGCGTATGCGAAGGTGCTGAATCTCATTAGTTACCCGGAAATGCAAATAAAACTCCACTGAAATTTCACTACACACTCACCAGATTCATTAAATGATGAAGACCTGATGCCGAATGTGGGCGAGGATGTGAAGCAACTGGAACTCTCCTATGCTGCTACAGGAAGTATAAATTTGGCAGATCTAATAAAGCTAAATATATGCATAATTTATGAGGCACCATTTCACTTTTAGATATATACCTAACAGAAATGGGTAAACATATTTACTCATAGACACGTACATGAATGTTCTCGGCATTGTTATTTCTAAGAGCCAAGGAAGACTGGAAACAACCCAAATGCCCATAGTAGAATGTATAAATTGTGATAGATTTATGCAAAGGAATGCTATCTAGCAAAGATAATGAACTACATCATGTGGCAAAGTGAGTGAATCTCAATCAACTTTGGGTCAGAGAAGCCAGATGCAGATGAGAAAATAGTGTTTGATCCCATCAATGAGTGTTTCAAAACCAGGCAAAACTTATCTATGGTGACAGAAGTCCAGACAGTAGTTATCTTGGGCAGGCGAGGGGATGTTGGCTGGGAAGAGCCAGGAAGGATGCTTCTGGAATGTTAGTAATATTTTATTTCTTGATCTGGCAGTTATCTACATGTGTTTGTGAAAATTTATTAAGCAATCTGTCTATGATTTGTACACTTTTCTGTATGTATGCTTATGTCAATATAAAAATTTCCTTATAGTATCTATGCAAAATGTTTATAGAAAAACAAAAAGCATGATTAAGGGAAGCAAAGGGCTAGCACTAGCTAGAAGAATATGTCAACTGTTTTCACATATCCTTGACTCCCATTTCTGCACAGCTAAATAAGACAAGGATAGCTAACACACACACACACACACACACACACACACAGAGCAACATGCACACACACAATGTCTTCCTTCGGTATAGAAGTAGGTCACCAATTTCCAAGAAAACTATGTTTTAAAATCTGGATCTGAAAGTGGTGGGTTAAGAAAACATCCCCAGTATTATTACTGGCAGTAATGGCAGGAACACACTTTAGATATTTAACGTAGTTTGTGATTTTCATTATTTTCTCATTAGATCCTCAGGACTCTGTGGCGGGTGTTGAAAGTGTGGTTACTATTCCTAGATTAAGAACGAGGATGCTAAGCCAAAGAGAGTTGAAGTGACTTGTCTTGGGTCACTCAGCTCCTCGGTGGCCTCAGTGGGGACTCAAGCCTGGTTCTGGTACCTAATTTCTGACATTGCTGTTAAATGGTGCCTCTTTCTAGGTACTTGGAGGGAACTCCTGACTCATCGCTAACCTCTTAGGAATATGAAAAACCACACAGAACATATTAGGCACATCACAAGTGGTACTGGGATATTATGCCTAATATTAGTGGTAATTTTTTTTTGCCAGTAGCTGTAGACAGGATGAATATTGAAACAAGGAGGTTTCTTTTTATTCGTCAGGACTTGTAAACAGGACCGATTCACGTACATCTGTACATGTACAGCATGGGGGGCTGGTTCCAAACTTTCGAAGGACCACTGCTTCAGCCTTTTAAAGACTAGAGATATAAACCCAGGTCTATACTGCAGTTTATTATTAAGGATTGTGTGTAGGATTCTCCGCTGAATCCAGAGGATAGACTCTAGAGATTGCTTTTTAAATTTTCATTTGTGAACAACTTACACATAAGAAAAGAAGTAAAACAGAACAACAGATGAGAAAATAGAAAATAATTAGCGATAAATTGCTTTTTAAAAACATACTTATCTGGGGCCGCCCGGTGGCGCAGTGGTTTAGTCCGCACTTGGCAGCCCGGGGTTCGCGAGTTTGGATCCCGGGCGCCCGCCGACGCACTGCCTGTCAGCCATGCCGTGGTGGCGTCCCATATAAAGTGGAGGAAGATGGGCACGGATGTTAGCCCAGGGCCAGTCTTCCTCAGCAAAAAGGGGAGGATTGGCAACAGATGTTAGCTCAGGGCTGGTCTTCCCCACACACACAAAAAATAAATAAATAAAAAAAATACTTATCTGATTGTAAAAGTCAAATATGTTTATTGAATAAAGTTTGGCAAAACCAGAAAAGTTCAAAGAATAAAATAAAATTACCTGCTTTCCCCAACCCAGGGAGAACCAAATGATCCTAAACAGTTAGAGTGTTTCTTGCCAGAGCTTTTTATATGTTTAATATACATGCTAGAACAATGGGGTCATACTGTAGCCACTGTGTTGCTTTCTGGTCTTTTTTTCACATCACATTATTGTGAACATTTTCCAATATCATTACGTGTTCTTATGAACATTATTTTCAATAGCTTCATTATAATTTGTTCAACCTTCCCTTTAATATTGGACATTTAGATTGTTTCCAATTTTGCAGTATTGTTAAAAGGGCTTTAATGGACATCTTACTCATAAATTTGAGTTCATCACTGATGATTTTCTTAGAATAAAAGTGGCATTTTCCAATCATTCTTTTTAACCATTTTAGGCTCAAGGTGTATAATGGCAACACATATTGATGCTGGAAAAATCACTGAACCAAAATTAATACAGACCGTGGTTGGAATCCTGGCTTTACCACATACTAGCTGTGTGATCTTGGGTGGGTCACTAAGCTCAGTGAGCCTCAGTATCTTCATCTGTAAAATGGGAATATGATTTTCCATCTCATTGACCTGTAAGGAGGATTAAATGAGTGCCTAAGTGTTCAGGTGGTGTTGCTTAAATCAGACTCTGCCAAAGAATGACCTCAGCCTTATACATTTTCTTTGGCTTCTTGGAGATAGTGACCAATTTTCTAGAATTTTAGCCAAGCATGTTCACGTCCTTATAGATCAGGGGTCAACAAAATCTGACACATGGGCCAAAGTCATCTCAGCCCCTGTTTTTGTGAATAAAGTTTTATTGGAACACAAATGCTTATTCATGTATATGTAGTCTGTGGCTACTTTTCATGCTGCAGCAGCAGAGCTGAAAATATTTATCTGGCCCTTTACAGGAAAAACTTGCTGACTTCTGACCAACCACAAATTATTTATTTCTGAAGTCATGATAGATAAGTGCATTGTATATCTAAAATCAAAATATTCCTGTGATGGAGAATAGACCCAAGCTGTGTATGGCTGAGCTGACTCTACGGAATGTGGATGCTACGTAGTTACAAAAGGAACAGGAAGATTTGGGCCTCTAACACAGATCTTTTTAGACTTCCCTGGGAAAAAGCAAGGTTGACCTCAAATGAGAGTGGGGTGCTTGTTATCTGTGTTTTAGAGCAAAACCTGCTTGATCAGGGTGTTTTTGGAAGCATTTGTCATAAGAGGGCCATAACTCTCAGGCTCTTGCCACTACAATGAGCCTATTTTTCTGAAATTGATTCTGGGTCACAGTGCCTTGGGCTCAGCTAACATTATGTCTGAGAGGTTCTGTCACCTTGTCCCTTTGGTATGTGGGTGGGGTTTGAGATTGGGGATGTGGCTCAGTTCATGAGGCTGGTTCTTGGCTGTTTCTCCCAGCTCCTGTTTATAGTTCTTTTGACTATGTCACATAGCTTCCAAAATACTTCAAAATTTAAGTTAGGGACAGGAAAATATGATTGGAGCCAGGCTGCAGAGATCACATTTTCTGTCTTGACTAGGTTTTGTTGGGAGAAGCAAGGTGTGGCAGGCTTTGGTGTTAGGCAGATGCTGGTTTGTGTACATCATTACTCCTCTCTAGTTGTGGGACACTGGGCTGATTAATAACCAGTACTTGCCAGGCACAGCACTAGACACGAATGGAAGAATGCAGGTGCTAACTCTTGATAGTGGGAGGTTGGGATAACTTTCAATGAATACACGCAGATTCTAGAAATATGTAAAAACAACCCTTTGCTTTGGATGCAAGAGTTCTCAGGGTAGACTGGATCGTTGTTCCCAGTTCTTCATCCCACTCTCTATCCACATGTCTTTGCACTTCCTCCCAGTAGAGGTGTATCCTACTTCCTCATCCAGTGAGGTTGGCGTCATCCATGTGACTTCCTTAAGCCAGTAAAATATAGGGGGAGGTGCCTGTGCCCAAGCCCCAAGAAGCACCTCAAAAACCCATTCAACCCACCTGGAATGCACAATTGTTGGCTATTCAGCAGTGGCATGTACCAGCCCCATGCCACACGTTGCAAACATAGACATGAACCAAAATATATTCTCTGCCATTAGAAGCCACAAACTTGTGATGGAAAAAGAAAAAGAGACAATTATGGTAAATCGGGAAAGCAATTCTGATGGTGGTAAGCCCAGTGAGTTGCCAGAACACAGAGGGGCAGCTAGACCTGGGGTGAGGGCCCCCTAGGTAGGGCTTCCTGGAGGAGCTCGTGTGTGAGCTAAGGAGCATGAGTAGGTACTGCCTGAATAAATAAGGCAGGTGGGTGAACATTGCCATTGTTCATTATCACACAGGCAAATCTGTTATACTGACTGTTGGGCTTTGGTTCAGTCCTATTATGTCATTAATTTCATGATATTAATGTTAACAACATCTAATGAACACTGTCTAAGGCAAGGCCTTGAGTGTTTTGCTAGCCTTATCTCCTTTAATCCCCCACCGCCCATGTGTTCTGGTTTATAATCCCCATTAAGACATGATGGCCCAGTGGGGATATCTGGGAGTCCCTGGTTCTGTCTGGAAGTTGAGGCTCCTGATTCCAGAGGGCTGATCCTGTGGTTAACGTGCTTTGATTGTGTTGCATCCGCTGCTGAATGTTATTAAATGGAAAAGCGATTCTTGGTACTTCGGTTCGGCCAGCTCAGTAGATTCTTATGTGGTGCTAATGAGGTCAAAGTCATGAGTTCAGCCCCCTGCGAGGATCAATTAGATTCACTGTTTGGGACTCATTACCCAAAGGTAAGGTTTCCAGCTAGTACCTAGAGTTGGTGCCGACAGAAAACGGATTGCGTGACGTCCTTGAGGAGAAAGCATGATGATAACAGCTGCAGTCTGCTGAGTTCACAGTGCTGTGCTGGGGGTTTTCAGATGACTTGTCAGGCTCTTACTTGCAGATGAGAAAAGTGAGGCTCAGTGACTGTTACTTGCCCAAGGCTCTTCGACTGCTGTACTAGAGCTGTGGCCGGACTTGTCGGGCCCCAAAGGCTGTGCCGTTTGCAGGCCACTCAAGGACAGGGTTTCTCATCCTTGGCTTAAATTGGAAGTTGAATTGACATTTTGGGCCGGGCAGTCCTTTGTTGTGGGGGGCTGTCCTGTACATTGTAGGATGTTTAACAGCATCCCTGACCTCTACCCACTAGGTGCCAGTAGGAACCCTTCCCTTCCCCAGTTGTGACAACCAAAAATGTCTCCAGCCATTGCCAAGACCAAAATCACCGCTGGGGGAGAACTATACTCTGGTTTCATTGAGGGGGTAACCGGGGGAATTGGGATCTCTGATCGGGGACATGGACAGAGTGGATGACATTTCATGATGGGGATTTGAATTTACATGTCTGTATGTTCTCTGACCTTGAAAATCTGGCCACACAGGCCCATGGGAAGACCTTGGCCCCCAATTTAAGGGCCACACGAGGCTTCACCCATCTGCTTGGTACCCTCGGTCTCCTGGGCACCTTCTCAGCTCCCGTGTGACCTTCTAGGGCAGGGATATTGGAATTGGACATCTTCTCCCAAGAAGTGTCGAACTGTCCTGCCCAGGGCTCTGGCTCCCGGAAGTGACTAACTGGGGAAAAGAGATACACAAGAGAGAAGTAACCCAGAGAGGAGAGGACTACCAGCAGGCCTGCCTTTGCACACATAAGCACACGCAATGAGCTGGTGCACGCAGCCCGCTGAGTGTGCTGCCTGGCGTGTGGATGATGCCTAGTAAATGCTGGCCATTATTACTGTTATTAATACTATTTATAACTATGACTCTTTTTTGTAAAATAAATAAATAACTAGTTTCCGGAACACACTCCCCCAGGCTTCCCACTCCATTAATATTCAACTTACTTATTTAAATTTAATTTTTTCAAGGCCCTGTGTTTAATTTTTTAAGAACTTCGTGAATTATTAGCATTTTAATGAATAATGACATTTAATAAATAATAACACTAGTGAGGGCTCAAAATGTAAGCCAGTTAATTTAACACCCCACCCATGTTTTCTCAAAAAAGAAACAGAAAAAAATACCTACAAGAAATTCTATGCTGTGACCAAATGTTCTCTGTAACTTGAGCTTGTGGCTTTTTTTTTTAGTACTGTTATTAGGGGGTAATGGCCTTGCAGTGTTCCCAACTCTACATATTTTATAGGGAGATGTGCCTAGTTAGAGTTAATTTTATTTAGAAATTACAGGGCATGTACTATGTACCAGGCTTTGTTCTCAGGGCTTTGTAGAAATTAATTTATTTAATCTTCATAACAACCCTGTGAAGTAGGTACTACTATTATTCCCATTTTTAGATGAGTAAACTGAGGCACAGAGAGATTCAATAACTTGCCTAAAGGCACACAGCTAGTAGGTACAAAGCAGGGATTCAAACCCCAGCAGTTTGGCTCTAGAATCCGTTTTCTTAACCATTATGCGTGGTGCCTCTTCAGGTACCAAGAAGGAGAGGTAAGGAGTGGTATAGGAGACAGCTTCCCATTTCCCCACAGATATTAGCATAAAGTTATTGAATCTGCTGCTTCTTCCCCCAGCTGTTTCTCCAGATATTTCTCCATAGTGACACTAACTGTGAAATAGGTTTACTTCACATTAGATCTTGGAGAAGTAGAGAAAGTGGCACACTGACAATAATCTAATCCCTTATATTTTATAGGGAAGAATAAAATTGCCTTTGAATGAACACATTTTATTTTATGTGGAGTTAGTGTATGTGTGTATTTATTTGATCCGTAGTTTGGAGTATATAGTCCTTTACATTAATATGGACATATAAACTTGTAAGGTACACAGAAATGCCAAGAGCATACATGTGAAATATCATTTGATATTTTTGCATTTTACTGTAGTGGTTGTAGTAACAATTTACACAGAAATGAAATGTGATTCACTGTGTGTTATTTCTTCAACAAGAGGCTCAGGAATGCTGTATGTTGTATCAGTTGTGAAAAAGACATTCCTATGGGTGTCATGGCTTGCTTCCCTTCCTACCACATCCAGTCCCACCAGTAACTCTAAGCCTTTACTCTTTCCACCGGAAGCTTGAAGTCCACCTTGGTTCATGCTCGAATTTTGCCTCAATTTCCTTTCCCCATATAGCTCATCCTTTGGAGGTTCTTTCAAAGACAGAAAGGTGCACTGTCTTGGCCATGTAGCTGACCCAGGATACTATTTCTGGGCTTTCCAGTGGTGACAGTTCTTAAACCCTGTCACACAGAGATGAGAGAAAAGTGGAGCATTTAATAAAAATGTTATCAAATTAAAAACCAAGTAGGATCCAATGTGAGCTCCTCTATAAATAACTTATGAAAAGTGAAAAGATGTTTCTGTTAGCAAATTTAAAATAATCGTTAGAATCCTTCAACAGATTGCTGCTAATTAGATTGAGAATTAAACAGCTTTGTATGAATGTAGAGTTAATTAATAGCTCATTACTTTTTTAATAAGCCAAATTCACTTGGAAACAGAAGAGAGACAGCAAAGTTCATCATGGATGAGATGTTAGATTGGGATTATTTCTCCTTCCCTTGATGAGAGAAGGAGTTTAATTAAGCAGGAGACACATTTGTATCATGAATGAGTTGCATCCAGAACTCCAACATCCAGGGGTGGAGAAAGCAGCAAATGACCTTATTTTAAAAGCCTCCTTGGCCCTATGGAATAAATAAAAGTTGTGCAAGAATCTCTCTATTCAACTTTGAGTTTCAATTCGCTTATGAAATAACCCTTTTTGAAGCTGAACAGATTCATCCAAACTAGTAGAACTTCCTTGTTCTCCATATTGATTTTATTTTCATTCTTTTTCATTCCAGATGCCCTAGGACCTTACTTTGAAAGCAATCCTCCATTTTCCTGCCTGCCTTCCTTTCTTTTCACCTCTCTCCTTTCTTTTCCACACAGCCTCAAATTTCATTATTTCTTCATCTATTTTCCTGACCCTTAGATGCCCTTTATATTACATAACATGGAATAGAATGGAGTGGAAAGAAATGAACGGTTTCTGATTTTTAAGGCAAGTACATTCTCATTATTCCATATGGAAATTTTCTTTTCCAGTTTGCAAGCATAGAGGAGCCCCATTTCTACACTGCAGTCTCTCATCAATAGTTCTTGGCACCCTTTGGTGTTGATGAGATTAAACTTGTCTTCTAGGATGAGTGTTTGTTCAAGTAGGATTTACAAGTGTTCCCACCATTTGCCGTCTAGCCAGTCACCCTAGATTTGAAAGAGATGTCATCTGGTCATATGCGGCTAGAATGCTCTGGTCCCCTGTTCTCAGAGTGTGGGTCTAGTTTCTGCTAAATCAGTAGATGTAATTTGAGTTTCTGTGCTGCGTCTTCATCTCCATATGATGACATGTTTCCATTCAAGTAGATTGGAGACTTCCCACTTGGGAGCGAGGTCAGAATAGAATTTCTTTTTCAGGGAAATGTTAAATGTCCTGCCTGGTGATGAGATGGTGTCCCTCTTAGCACTGAACTGTGACATGCAAATGAGTTTTTATTTTTTAAACAGATGCTGTGGCTGATTCTGCTAAGCATGAAAGTCTGTTAACTAGGAGCTCATTTCAAGAGCTGTTTGCCCACTCCAGGACTAATTAGCATGACCTGTTTTTCAAAAGGTGATTAATTCTCAGAGTAATCCATTATACAAATTTTCCTTGAGATCAATTTGTTCCTTCCTTTTTCAAATGAGGATGTGGGCTCTCCAGCTTTCTGCTTTGAGGTCTCACTTCTCACCAGATTATTATTTTTCTTCTTTAAACAGTTCTGCTCTTTAAAACAGATCACAGAGCCCAGATCTCTAGTGAGAACTAAAAGAAGTGGATATGTGTATAGATCTCTAGTGGAGAACTAAGGAAGTCCCATTGTGGGACCATTCCTGAGGAGTAGTCAAATAAAGTAGTGTGAACAGGGACTCACTTCTCTGCGCCCAGACTACGTGGAGGGTCTCAGTTGCCTGCTAATGTCTGGTCCCCACCTACCTCTCAGGCCACTTCTCTCCCACTTCCCCTTGACTCACCCCATCCACACCATACGTTGTGCTCTCCTGCCCTTCCCAGCCTCCCATTTCTTCTTTTCCAGTCATTCCCAACAACTGAGACACAGCAGGTACTTCATAAATATTTGATGGATTCGTTGTTGTTGGATAAATGTTTGTGTCTCTTGTGTTACCTGAATTTCTCCACGTCCAGTGTGGACTTGATCCGGGTGGGTCACTGCCCGGTCACTGGGGTGGGGCTTGAGTCCCTGGGGCCAGTGCAGGAGTGGAGTGCCTTTCCTGGATGCCAGGAGATGTGAGGTCAGAAAAGAGGCCCACTGTGTCTGAAAGCAGGCATCTCTGACCCTCCCCATTTGTCTTCCTCTCCACTGCCCAAACCATCCTCAGCTCTCACCCCCAGGGGTCTACATGCGTTCCTAACTAACCTCCCCACCTCTCCTCTTGCTGCTCCAAAATCCATTTCCTGGGAGAAGCCAGAGTGATTTTTAGTAAATATTGTATTGAAATATGCCATCTATACAGAAAAGGACATGTATCTTAAATGTACAGCTTGATGAATTTTTACAAACTGGAGACAGCCCCCTAAACAGCACCCTGATGAAGAAATAGGATATTAGCAGCAGTTGAAGCTCCTCTCTGTTCCTTCCAGTTACTATTCCCCCCAAAGGTAACCACTATCCCAACTCTAGAGCAATTTTTAAAATCATCAACAAGATTTTGTTACTTTCCTACTTAAAATTCTCCAGTGGCTTCCCATTGCTCCTGAGCTAAAAGTCCAACTTTTTACCATTCTGTATCAAACCCTTTCCTTCATCCTCAACTCATCTCCCACCTTTCTTCTCCCTCTTTCTCTATTCTCCAGCCACACTGGTCCCCCTTAAATTCCTAGAACATGCCAAGTTCATTTTTGACCTCAGGACCTTTGCATATGCCAAGCTCGCTCCCTGGAATGTGGTTTCCCCACATCCCTTCCTCTTTTCAGGCCTTAGTTTAAATGCCACAACCTCAGTGAGGTCTTCCTTAGCTACCTAATCTAAATTGGCCGTTCTCATTTACTTCTCCTCTGTCACATCTCCTGTTTTTTCCTATATTGACTTATTATTGTCTATAATATCTTGGATTTTTTTTGTTATTTATCTTTTCCACTTGAATGTCTGCTCAAGTGAAGGGAGGGGCCAGGTCTGACTTGTTCACTGCCGTATCCTCAGCCTCTAGCACAGTAGGTGGTAAATAAATATTGCATCAAAAAAATGAACACAAGTATACTGAGTAGGAATGTCAAATCCTGAGGGACCAAAGGCAGGGAGTGAAGTCAGGTCCCACAGCTAAGAGCTCAGAGGTGAGATGCCCACGAGGGATCGCCTGGCCCTAGTGGGCACCTGTGGTTCCTGAGCCCTGGACATGTTTGAGACCTCTGTCTGGCCAGTTTTGAATAGCATGGGCTACCATTTTCCACAGAGCAATCAACAAGAGGACTGGGCCCCAAATCCGTTTTGCTGTGGGGGAAGTTCATCCAGCCACAGTCTGCTATGTTTATCGTCTTCCTCTCTGTGATGAACTCTGGTCCCTTTCCCATACTGTCCTGATATTATCATTCATATGACCACAGTCCCTGCATAATGACACTTGCTTTCTACTCATTGCTTTATTGTGTACCAGAGAGTGGGGAAAACAGCAGAGAAAGGGAAAGAATAAAAGAAAAAGATAAGAAAATAGGAAGACTCAGTAAGGGCTTGACCTCCTTAGCCAACTCCTGCGGTATGGCCGTCCAGTTACTGTGGGGTAGTGGGGTCTGGTCTTGGAATTTAAGTGACTTTATACTAGATTGATGCCAGAGGCGATGCATTTGGTTAATGCATTTCTTATTACTCTGAAATAGAGACTTACAGAGGATAAGATTACTTGCATTTTTTACAAAGCCTTTTTAGATTTCAGACCTTAAAAATTCTGTTTTGATTGTCTCAGTCTGTGGCTCAGAGCAGCGATTTTAGCACCCTTAAAATGGTGCGTCTGGTAAGATGTTTATTTTGTTTTTCACATTGTTGGCTTTAAGTACCTTTTTTCCCCTCTTCCTCTCTGCAGTGCTGTGGAATTTGGAGTGCTTTTTTTGGGAAGAGGTCCTTATAAGTGGATAAGGGCAACTCTGATAGAAGACCCTTGAGAGGGCAGATTCTTTACCTGTCCTCAAGCCCCCACCCCAACTCTGTCCCTCAAGTCACCTGTTTTGGCTGTCTAGTGCTGTGTAACAAATCCTCCCCAAATTTAGCGATGCAACAGTAATGTATTGTTATCTCTTGTGGTGCTGTGTGTGGACTGGACTCAGCTGGGAAGTTCCTTCTTCAGGTCTATTATGAGACTTTGGACAGATGGTGTTGGGACTGGAGTCATCCGAAGGGTCGACTGGGCTGGATGTCCAAGATGGCTTCCTCCTATGATTGGCAGGTGATGCTGGGCATCAGCTTTGAGCTCAGTTGAGACTTATCAACCAGAGTGCCCATAAGTAGCTTCTCTATGTGACTTTACTTCTTGTGTTTAGATAACCCTCATGAGTAAACCTGTTTTAATTTCTGTTGGCATCATGTAATTGCGGTATTGATCCTTTAGGTTGAGACCAAAGTGCCTGTTAATGCAGCTGACTCCATCTGCCTGTGGGGACATTAACCAGGAAGCCTGAACTTAGTGTTAAATGGCTATTGTTTTTTATATTTTCTGTTACATTATTTATTCCAACTTTTAAAAAAACCTAATGGAGATGGTGTCTTGTATTTTAGTTTTTTAGCTAGAGGACATGAAATTCTTCAAGTTGTATTGCCATGTTAGTTTTCAGGAGATGTTAGTCAAGCAAATTGGTAAATGCATGTTTTTCTTCTTTTCCTTGCTGACTTTTCTTTCAGCCAACTTTTCTAAAGGTGATGAATAGCTGGGGAGATGAAATGTCCACCCTCTGCAGACTAGCTGTCTCCCACACACCCCTAGCTGCATATCAATCTGAGACTATTTTTCCCCCTCACTTGACTCTGCTTCAAGGTTTTCAGGCCTCTGTTGGCATTTTCATTTCACTTGAAAATTCTTTAAAGTGGTCTGCATCCCTTTTCCCCTCTAAGTGGAAACAGAAATAGAAAAGTTAAAATAAAAATTAAAAAATTTTGTTTTTTAATTTAATTTTAATTTTCACTTTCCCCACTCGTATGTCTCTTTCTAAACTGGAAGGAATCTGGGTGGAGGAATATTAACCCTTTACTTTCTTATTGATGTTTTACTGAACTTTTGGACTCAGAAGCATGGGGCTAGAAGGGACCTTGAGAGAACCACTCTAAACCTTGATTTTATTGACGAGGCCCAGAGAGAACAGGTGGTATGCTCAGGGTAGCCCAGCAGTTCAGTGGCTGTCATGGTGGGCCTGCCTGCTGGGCCTGTTGTTGGTTGTTGCTTTGTCTCTGGTCTGGTCTGGGGCAGCCTTGGCTTATCCAGGCCCATCTGTTTGGAGCGGCCTCTCCAGTGACCTGCCTCCCCTCCCTGGCCTGTTGCATCTTTGTGAAGGAGGGGCCTCGGTGCGTCCAGTGCCCTGGATGTTGGGAACTAGCATCTGGCGTGTCGAAGAATGAATTAGTTTGAGGCTCAACTTTCTCAACCAACTAAGAATGAAACACTTTCCACCAAGGGTCAAAGGAGAAGGGAACAGCTGTAGTTGAAATCCTGCCATGAACCGTGGTTATATGCTATCTTATTTAATATTTATTTCCACTTTGCCCCTCTGTGTTACTTAAAGGATGCAAACATTGAGAATTTGGTGTAACCGGAGCCTGTAAGAAAGGGCAGAGAAGAGAATGAACTACTGATAGAGTCAGTTAAACTATTGCCCTCTTGAAGAGGGGGAGTCGGGGAGAGATGAAGCTGGAAGCATCTGATTCCATCTGTATAGACCAATGCATAAATGTCGTGTGCGTCAGAATCATCTGGAAGATTTGTGAAAGCACAGATTGTTGGGCCCCACTCCCAGTGTTCCTGTTTCAGTAGGCTTGAGATGGGCCTGAGAATTTGCGTGTCTGACATGCTTCTGCTGCAGGCCCTGGGCCTAGAGCCCCTTTAGCCATGGACTTGACCACACCCTCCTATTCTGGTCATCAGGCCATGTTCTCAGAGCTCAGAGAGCTGGATGAGGACTGAGTTTCTCTCCCAAGGCCTGGCTTTCCTCTTGGTAAGAGAGCCTTGGAAACTAGGAGCCGCTTTGATATTTGGCACCCCTGAATGGCCAGGTACTTGAAAATAGTATTCCACGTGAGAAACAATTAGAGGATGATTTGAAATAGGATGTAGTTAAGTCCTGGCAGCACCACACTCTTTATTGGGCATCTGCTGTGTGCATTACGTGCATTGTCTACTTAATACTCATACAACCTTGCAAGGTAGATGTTGTTATGTTACCCATGTTTTGCAGATGAAGAAAATGAATTCCGTGAAGAGTCTGCCTTAGTGAGTTATGGAGCTGGGATGAGGCTTCGTCAGTCTGTCTGCCATGTTATGCTTTTCAGTGACACTATGCAACCTTTTTAGAAGTCCGGACAGTAAAGACATCCCCAGTGTCAATGACATCAGCAATAATAGCAGGTCCCATCTGTTGAGGCCTGACACTGTGCTAAGCATTTTACATATGTCACCATGTTTAAACCATGTCACTACCCAGCAAGGAAGGGAGCTGTTAGTTTTGCAGGGAGATGTGGTGGCCTAGGGAGGGTAAATAGTTTGTCTGAGATCATCATTGGTAAGTGGCAGAGTTGGGCTTTCAACCTGGGTGTAGCAGATTTCAAACTCTGGGCTCTTCGCTGTTCTGTTGATTGGCTGGATCACACACACACCAAGATTTTTGCCTGGAACCCCAGGGAGTAGTGATGTAGCTGGTGGCATGGGGGGGTCGAGATGAGTTGCATTTGGACATGCTGAGTTTAAGGAAATTCACCAAAAGCTCGTCGAAGGCCCTACTGCATCCTGTGCTGGGAGCGGCATTCCGGGTGATGGTGGGAAAGGGCAAGACTCCTCGTGTTGACATTTTTAGAGCTTTATTCCGTGACCCAGGATGAGCCATTTAAACAGTAGGTCTTAGAATTGACTTCAAAATGACGATCATCTTTCTTTATTTCTGTTGCCTCACTACAGAGCAGTGGAGATTAAGATAACCTCTGGAATTTATGAAAAGTGCCAGAAAAGTCACAAAGTGCAGTTATGTGTGGTGAACACATGCATGGTTTAAAGCATCTGCTCTCCATGCATGGCTCTGTGATATCTGTTTTCCACAGGTATTAGATGCGAGGTAGAAGCTAACTTCTTATTGTGGTGGATGTTATTTCCTAGGAGGAGTTGAAAATGGATCAGAATAGGCCTTTCATCGTTACATCAGTGTTTCTCAAGCTTTTCTTCTTCCCATTATCACTCTCCTAAGGAGCCTTTTTGGATATATATATATTTTTATTAATCTCCCCTCTCTATGAATTAAGTAGAATAAGATTTTGTCAGGTAGGGTTGAGCTTTGGAGGGGCACAACCTTTGTAAAATCTAAGATTATTTTGCCCCCCCGAACAATTTTGCCCCTTTGGGGGTGCACCTTTGAGGGTGCAGGATTTATATAAAGTCTTGTAAAGTCAAAGAATGGAGTATCCAAGTTGAGGTTTTAGGGCAGGGGTGGGACTCCTCCTTTCCCCTGGCTGTATTTATCCTTTGGTTTCTTCTCAAAAGGCCCTCAGCAAGGTTTCTAAAATTCACCTCTTGCTATCCTCTGAAATGGCATGTGTTTGGGAAAGAGATTTGTTCATCCTGGGTGTCTTTATTAAGTGTGTAGGTCCCACTGTACCTACACTCCCGGAGTGTTTAATCTCACAGGGCCATTTGTCTGACCCAGAATCTCCACCCAGTGATTCTGGAGGAAGGTGGGGCCTGGTGGGGGTTGGTCTGGTTGCTGAAAGACACGGGGCCAGACTCTGTTGTCTACATTGGCTGGTGGACTGACTGACAAAAGGCCAAGGTGACCACCACCAGTGGGCATGGGGGATGTGTGAGCCTTTGGGGGGATGCATGAATTTATGGGGTTGATGGTCTGCCAGACTGTCACAGGTGGGGTGAAGTGGTAGTAAATAGGGGCCACTTGGTCGAGGAAGCTGGCATTTCATCTCTGGTCTTTTCCTTTTCCCACTCAGTCCTATTCTCATCTCCTCTTCCCTTCCAGATTCACCTTCCCATCCATTATAGTCTTCATCTTGCCTTCTTTCCTTCTTTCCATATTATTTTCCTATCTTTCTCTCTTTGTCTTAATTTTGGTTTTCCCCAAAGCACACCTTGAGACAAAGATCTGGGTGCAGGTAGTTTATTCTAGAGGTGATCCCAGGAAGCACTTGATAGAGAGAGGGGTGGTGAGACAGAGAAGTGAGGAGAGTTCACGGAGAGTGGGTTAATGAGCGGGTTCTTGCTGGAGCATGATCCTGCTGGGGACCTTCCGAGAGACTGTGTCAAACATGCCATAATTACCCACCAAGGGACAGGGAAGCTGGGATGTTTCTCCACCGACCGTACTCCTTTCCTACTTCGCCCCTATCGCCAGAAAATGCCTGTACACCAGGATGCAGGTCGCCACTGGTGTAGGCAGGATGTTTCTGCAGGCAGTGACCTGTGGGGAGCACCAGAAGGATGTGGGCAGCTGAATGACAACTGTCTGCCCTAGTCTGTTCCTCTTTCTCTGACTCTTTACATCTTCATGTTGAAATGAAGTAAATATTTTGATGGATTTATTGAAAATACGCTTATGTCTCCTATTCCCAATGCAAAAATTAGGTCAGCTAAATATTTCATTTCCCAACACTAGTTACACACATTTTAAAAATTGCCTGGGGTCTCATATGGGGTGTGTGTTTGTGTGTATGTGTGTCAATGACCTCCAACGAAAAGCTGGTCTTCTTCAAAATTTAAGTACAAATTTAAGTGTGTAACCTGAGACAGCCAGCCCACAACTTTGATTTTTTTCTGTCCTGAGAATTGCCCCTACTCCCATGATGCTGTTGGGTGGTTAGGGGCAGCTGTGACCCAGAGGCAGCCCTGTGTAGGAAGCCATATTGAATAATTGGGCCCAGAATTCTTAAGCATTTCCCATATCATTCTCTTCCCCTACTTCCAACACCTGGGTGTCTGTGGACATGTAGATTATGAACTCAGTTTTCTAAATTACCTTTGAAATGTTCGACAAAATATTTGACAAAAGTAACATAATACTAGTAATACTTTATCAAGAATTTACTACCTGTACCACGGTAAATGTTTCACCGTATTATCTCATTTTATCATTAGAACTATGAGGTATGCATTAGAATCCCCATTTTACAGCTTAGGAGACTGAGGCTTAGAAAGGCTACATAGCTTTGCCTAAGGTCATAGCCAGTGAGGGGTGGAGCTGGGACTGGAACCCACATCTGCAGACTCGAGTCCGTGTTCTCACCCATAATGCTGTGCTGATCCCCATCATTTAAGCTAAAAGCAGTCAAGAGCCCACTATGTGGTTTTCATCACAAAGAGTGTTTTGTGTCCATTATCTTATGGAATCTGCCCACTGCAGATCCCGTGAGGCCTATTTTATTCTTGTAGTATGGATGAGAAAACTGAGTTCAGAGAAGTTGAATTTTCTTCTCTTTGCATCCTTTAGAGTTAATGATATATAAATCAACTTTAAACTTGATAGTGAATGTGTGTGTCTGTGGGGCATCAAAACATTCTGATGAAAAGAAAAGTTAGCCACATGCTTTGTCTCTCTAGCACCAGAAATCCCTTCGACCATGCATATTAACTGACCTTGGGGTAAAATTATTTGGATAATTGGTTGAATCTTTTTCTCTACCTGGAAATTTTAGTATTGTACCCTTTAACACTTTAACTGCTACTAACTCCCTCCCAGCCCACGCACGCACGTATGCACACACACACACACATATGGAGTCACATGTACACGTCCTTGTATGATAAATGCCGTCTTCATATTTTAGCGCATCCTCTCCCGCCTGGACACCTTCCCATTTCACGCTATTGTGGCTGCCTAGATGTGTCCCACTGGAGTGTTTTTATATCGTTTTATCATTGTCTGCTTGTGTCTCTTTGCCCCAGTAGGCTATGAGCTCTGTCTTGGCAGGACCTGGGATAAGAGCCCCATCTGTGCCTGACCTGAACTTAGGGCCTGGAATGAAACTGACATTTGTGATGGTTTTGGAATGAAGACTGTGGTTGCAGCCCCGAAGCCTGGCGTGAACCTTCAGGTTCTGTTTCAAGATGATGCTTAAACTGGCTTCCTTGGTGACTCTTCTTTTAATTCACAGAAATATTCAGGTGTTGCCTGAATTTAAGGCAACTCTACACCAACCCAGGGCAGAGATCTTACCTTCTGTCCATATTCTTGAAATTCTAAAGGGGTAAACCTCTCTCTGTGTAATGCCCATAGTCCTTCCGTCCAGGATTAATGCAACTAATGCATAGATAGTGTTTGAGGCCCTACTATGTGCCAGGCACCGTGTGAGGCCCGTGGGAGCTTCCAAGCAAACAAACCATGGTTCCTGCCTTGAGGTGCCCCCAGGCTAACACAAAAGAGGACCCAAGCCCAGAAATAATGACCCAGTTAGGAAGAATCAAGTGCTGTGGGGATACGGGGAGGGGTGGCGTCTCCTGGAGCCACTGCTGGTTGGGTGGGGGTGGTCAGAGAGTGTTCTTGATGCAGAGCTGTTGGAGCCGGGCCTGGTAGGATTGGATGTACAAAAACGAGAATGAAGCTTTCAGATAGAAATAGAGACCCAGAGGTGCTGGGGGCAGGGTGGGATTGGGAAACACCACTTGTAAAGGGGAAGGTTGGGAGGTAGGGATGGAAAACTAGTTTGGGCAAACTGTGCATATCTTTGAAGGGGTGGGGATGGCTGGGCGAAGCAACTTGTCCTATCAACCCACCCTCCTGGTGCCTTTAGGAACTAAGCCTAGAGCCGGGAGGAAAAGGCCATGAGGAGCATTAGGCTGGGGTAGGCAAACTGATGTGTGTGGTCCATCCCTCCTCCCAACTTGCTGTGTGTCATTCATACAATTGCTTCCCCTCTCTGATCCATACTTCCTTCATTTGTGGCTAACAGAACACCATTCCTGACTTACTGACCACATGGGTGTCATGACATTCAAAGCAGATGATAGATCTGAAATTACCTTGTGAACTATAAGATTCCACATACATACAGAAAATGATTACTATTGGCTTTTGGATCTGGGGTATAGAGGATAGATTTAATCCTACTCCCCTGCTCATGGTGTAAAGACTTACCGTTATTATTATGGAGAAAGACCCAAGTGTGTGTGTTGGGGGGCAGGCAAGAGTGCTGTCACGCTGCCTCCACCCAGGACAGACGTGTCATGAAGAAGAGGTTTGCGCTGTCTGATTCAGGACGTTTTCACAAGGCTGGAATTAATCCTGCTCGTACCAGAGTCCAGCCAGCGAGCGATACTGCAGGGCTGAATATTCGTGGGCAACAGATATCTGTCAGAGTGCATGTGGCCAGTTCACACTACAGGCAGGCCCCTGGGTAGATGAGGACAATCACAATATGCAACCACTGGGGCTGGCCCGGTGGTGTAGTGGTTAAGTTCACGCACTCTGCTTCGGTGGCCCGGGGTTCGCAGATTCAGACCCCGGGCACAGACCTGTGCACTGCTTATCAAACCATGCTGTGGTGGCGTCCCACATATAAAGTAGAGGAAGATGGGCACGGATGTTAGCCAGGGCCAATTTTCCTCAGCAAAAAGAGGAGGATTGGCAACAGATGTTAGCTCAGGGCTAATCTTCCTCACCAAAAAAAAAAAAGAAAAAAAAATGAAACCACTTAAATGTTTCTGAAAGCTGGATGTGCAATTGCTGAGTGTCCACTGTGCTACTAAACCCAGGACCCGGAGTGCGAGTCCTTAAAACATGGCCTTTGTAGAGAGTTGCTGTGCTTAGCACTTATCCTAGAAGTAATTTTTTCACTTAAGCATATTATTTGGTTTGCTTCAAACTATGAGGTCAACTTCTAGCAGTATTGAGTCAATTCCTCACACTTGTAAAGACTTGTTTCATTAGGTCAGGGACAAATGCTGAGTCTTCAGGGCCGTCTTTGGAGATCCTCACTCCACAGGGTAAGGGAGCCCTCAAAAAAGGGGAGAAAAAAGTCACCTTTGTGAAGAGTGAGTGGGTTGACAGATCATGGAGCTTTCTATGTAACAAATGCCTCAGTGGAGGGAGGGCAATATTCTGTGTTCTATTCACATGAGTGCATGTCACCTTCAGATGACCCTATGAAGTAGGTGCGGTTATCCCCATTCTACAGTTGAGGAAGCTGAGGCAGAGAGGTTGACTGACGTGGCCAAGGTCTTCCAGAGAAGACTAGAACCCAGGACGTCTGGCTCCAGGGTCTGTGTTTTAACCATCATGTTGTCCTGCCTCTCTACGGCTTTAAGCAAAGAAAGTCTTAACTGCAAATTAAATATTTGATTTTAGTAACCATGGGTCTGTGATAAAGTTCCAAATTTCAGTTTGTTGTCAGGCTCCTTGGGGCTCTTTCCATCACTGGGGATAGGCGGGCTGGCTGGCTCTGCCCCCTGCCCCTGCTCTCTTGGCCTTCGTCACCTGGCTGGCAGGGGTGGGGGCTGGAGGGCAGCCTGGGGTCATCTTCGGAAGCCTCCTGGCCCTGTGCACACTACGTCTGCACCTTGCATATTAACATGAGCTGATTTTCATGTAAGAAGAGAAATTTGGAGGCTGTCACAGCCACACAGAAGACCCTCAGGATCACAGAGAGTTCCGTGCTTTTTGCTGTAAGGAGCTGTGGCCGGGGTTCGGCCGTCCTGTCACTGTCTGGCCGTGCACCTGAGCTAGTCCCTTGCCCTCTGGGCTTGGGTGTCTCCCTCTTCAAAGTGAAATGTGGGAAAAATGATCTCTGTGTTCCTTCCAGCTCTCAGATTCTGAGAGTCAGGAGAGCGTTTACCATCCCGGAGGAGCCTGGCTGCCCTGATCTGAATCGCATCACCATCCATGACCAGCTGTGTGAGCTTGGGCAAGTTCCTCAGCCTCTCTGTGCCTCCATTTCTCCAACTGCAAACAGAACTCTAATGGCATCTTGCTAGAGAATTGTCACGAGGATTGAGAGAATGACCAGTTCCTGGCACGGAATGACTGCCTTGGGTTAGCTCTCACTGATGGTCTGTGGACATGACTTTTACTTTGCTATACCATCAACTTCATTGTCGTCATGGCTACCATTTTTGAGTGGTGCATGTGGGGCAGGCGCTTACAGTGACTCTGCAAGATCCCTGTGGTTTAACCCCATTTTCTGAGCCAGGAAAGAGAGGGTCGGCCACCTGCCTGAGGTCGCACAGCCTGCAGGTGACAGAGCTGGGATTTGAGCCTGCCTCCTTCTGACCCTGCAGCCCGCGTCTTCTTCACTGCCTTAGGCTTGCTCTTCTGAGGGACTGCTGGGGCCCGTGTGCGGCTGAATCATGCCCGTGCAGAAGCTGGCGTGCATCAGTAATTTAGAGGAAGCTGGTTTGCCCAGTGTGCCATGTGCTCCTTTGCAGGTGGATTTATGGCTGCCAGAGCCTCCTGGTGCTTGGAAGCTCTGCCTTTTTAATTTAATCTCCTCCAAACCTATCTCAGGCCTTCGTGCTGGCAGTTGCCTGCCTGTGTGCTGGGCGACAGGGAGCAGCTAACCCACACCAGCTGATTTATGCCGTCTGCAAGGGGAGCCTGGGGCCTCCAGCCTCCTAAGCCAGCAGCCTCCTGTTCTCGTTCCTGTCCCCCTGGGAGCAGGGGCCTCCTTTGGTCCCCGAATATGAGCCCAGCCATGATGAGCTGGCCTGCTCCGTTGACGCACTGGATTCCTGCCCTGTCCAGCCGGCCTCTGGGGGCTGTGGGGGATTGTCTGGCCTTCTCTTTGCATCTGGAAGGGCCCTTGTTAGTATTCTGGGCAGGCAGAGCTGTGGATGGGGAGCCTGCTGGGCCGGGAGCTGGCCAGGAGTGGAGGAAGCCCTTCTGTCTGGAGCTCCTGGAGGAGGAATGGGGAGCTGGGCTCCTGCATGAGGGTTTGGCCCTTCTCCGAGAGCCAACTCCTCAGGGACTTTTCTGTGCTGTCACTCTGGGGATCATGGTCCTTCCTCATGTGCTATTTTATGGTCTGGCTCACCAAAGGAAGGAGTTTACAAACCTGATAGTGTCTGATAGTGTCAAGAAGAGAAGGCAGGTGATCTGATCACCTGTCTGAAGTCAGCTGGTGGGAGGTGTTCCATCTGCAGAGCCAAAAGGGTTGGGAGAGAGTGGAAGAGAGAGGGAAGGTGGCGGGGGGAGGAAGACAGGGAGAGAAAGAGAGGAAAAGGGAAGGAGAGAGAGAGAGAGAGAAGAAGAGAGGGAAAGAGAGAGACAGTCTGGAGGTTGGGAGTATTTTTCGGGGGTGGAAGTGGGGAAGCCACCTGGATGCATCCAGACCTCACAGGACCTCCTGGCCTGAGTGCCCAGAAATGCGAAGGCTGTGGGCCCCGGGCCTTGTGTGCGACCACAGGTGCTGAATTCCAATCCCGTCCGGCCACTAACTCTGACAGTCATTTAACCTCCACACTCCTCAGTTCTCAGCTGTAAAGCTGAAAAATAATCATTGTGATTTGCCTCTCAGAGCTGGTGGGGGAGAATACTAATGTCAGGTGACAAGGTAAAAGTACAAGGTTTCGCTGGGTCTAAGAGTGCTTGATAATAGGCCAGCTGGCCAGCAGGCCTGGCATCGGAGCCTCAGGTGCACTGGCCTGGCCCCCTGTTTGAAATGGGCTTTGTCCCTCCCAAGGCAGAGACAGCTGGCATGGACACTCTTCCCCAGCCTCCCGAGTGGGAGTGGGACTGAATCTCCAAGATGCAGAGAGCGCGAGAGCATGTCTGCGCCTCTTGGCACCCCAGGCTCCCCACACACTGGCCCTGCTTCCACCATGCAAGCTCTTTCAGGCTGCGGGGCCTCTGCACACCCCATTTCCCTTGCCTGGAACACCTTTCATCCTTAACTCCTGACCATCCCTAAAATCTTGGCTCCAGCATCTTCTCCTCCTAGAAGTCTCCCCGAGGACCTGCTCTCATCTTCCTCCATGCTTGGTGCACACTTCTGTTAGCCCTTGCACAGCCAGGTGCACTGCCTGCCTGTAATATGCATCCGACAAAGGTGTATTAAGCCCTGTCAGGTAACGACTCTGTTCTAAATGCTGGAGATGCAACCATGAACTAGACAAAGACGTCAGACAATAAGTACCTAAATAGATAAGTATGCAAAAGAAATGGGATTGTGGTGAATTCTCTGAAGGAAAGGAGCAGGACCGTGGGGGAATGATGGAGATGGAGCTCGTTCTGGATGGTGGTGTTGAGGGAAGGCTTCCTTGAGGAAGTGGCATTTAGGCTGAATCCTGAAGGATGAGGAAGAGGAAGCCTTGCCAAGAGCCCAGAGAACAGCATTCCAGAAAGGGGGAACGGCAAGTATGGGGGCCCCGAGGTGGAAGAATAGCTTGGTATGTTCAAGGACCTGAGGGAGAGATCACTGTGTAATGGGTCAGCAGGAGAGTGGGACAGGGACCAGATCCCCTGGACCTTGCAGGCCACGGTTAGGAGTTTAGATTTCATTCCTTAAGTGCCATCAGAGTATCGAAGCAGGGAAGTTACGTGAACTGAGGTAACTTCCTAAGGATCACTCTGGTTGGTCTTTGGGAAATCGATGAGAGGGATGTGAAATAAGTTGGATGGCTGGTCCCAGAACTGATTTAAAATACTAACTTATCATGTGTGTGTGCACGCTTGTGTGTGCATGGATGTGAGCATGCATGTGTGCATGCAAAAGTCTTCATGTTGTTGAGTTCTGGAAACTGGATTCCAAGATTCTGTTCTCTTTCAGGAAAAATTAGCAAATGCTGTAGAAATTATTGGGAGATTTGCAACTAGGGGCTAGAAACAGCCCAAGGTCCCTGAAAACTTTACTGAATGTTTGGAAGACTTTCACAATATGCAATTATAAAGCAGAAGTAAACTTTTGAGCATTTAGGACCCACCACCCTGGTATCTGAAAAGAGATTTGCATATTTTATGAGATGGAAAAGGGACAGGAGTTTAGTCTTCATAATAACAAAGCAAAAATGTGCTGCCTACTATTACTCTTCCTAGATATAGCACTTTTCCTCACTTGAATTTTTTAATGTTTGTTTTTTATAAATAATACCTGCTCATTATGTAAAATTTAAAAAGAGAAAATGTAAGAACTTTTTTTGGAGTTCTGTCAACTGAGCTCAAACACTGTTAGCACTTGATGTGTCATCCCTTCTATTCTTATGTATAGGTTGATTTTTTATGTCCAGTGTTATCAGTGTGTGTGTGTGTGTGTGTGTGTAACATGTTGTAAGCCGGTTTCCCCCTATGACATTATAAAGCATTTACTCATTGTATTTGTCAGGATGGGCGAGGTTAGGCTGCAGTAACAAATAATCCCCAGATCTCAGTGGCTTTAAACAACAAAGTTTATTTCTCTTTCACCCTCATGTCTATTAGGGTGGATTGGAGCCTCTCTGCTGGGTCCTCTTTACTCACAACTCATGGAAATGGAACCACTATTATCTGCAATTATGTTCTCTATAGCAGATAGGAAGAAAGCTCTAGAATGTCTTGCATCAGCATTTAAATGTCCTGAATGGAAGTGGCATATCACTGCCGCGTCAATTCATGGGTCAGAACTAATCACATGGTCCCACTCAACCACAGAGGGGCCAAAGAGTGCGATTCCATCGTATGCTCTGAAAGCTGGGCGCCAAAAATATTTGGTGAGCAGTGCTAATGTCTACATACTATTTGTGTCTCTCATTTACACAGTCATTATTACAAAATATTACATGCACATGGACAATACTAATCTCCATAGTACAGTGCGTATTTCTCATTTTCTGTCCTGGGACTTTTCTACTGCTGCATCTGGGAAGCCTCCTGCTCAGCCTTTCTGATGTATATGCATATCTGGAAATTCTAGGCCTCTGGGCAGCCCTTAATCAATGGGGGATGGAAGCCAGTGGGTACATATTCCCATCCTCCTTCCAGGCAGATCATTCTCAGAGGGTCCCTACTGGGATGGAGTCTGGGTTGTCCCTGGGGTGACCAGCTCTATAGTGTTTACTCTTGGAGTGACTTTCTCTCCCTCCCCGTTTCACCCTTCCCAGTCCTCCACTCCTGTCACCTGGGATCACTTCCCAAAATAAACCACCTCCTCACATGGCCCTGTCTTTTGCTTTGCATGTTGGGAAAACCTGGGCAAAAGAGGCATGAATTTCTCTGTAGTTAGAACTATGCCCCTCAAAAGTTCCAGGCACCAAGGTCAGATGAATTTGCTTTCTGTACTATTCCATCAGTTGCTAGAATCATGGCCTGTTATATTTGACTATGTTGGAATTTGACTTTATTGTATGGCTTTTTGTTTTCTAATGTCTTTCATTTGTCTTGCAAGGAGGAAGCAGACACTTTCTTCACTGCCTCCCTAACACCTCCCAACTGTTCAGTCCCGCTCTTTGTGACTGTAATGTGTCTACCTTCCTCGTGGGCCTGCTGCTATGCTGTCTTCCTGGGATGTTTGTTTCTTGCTCTCCTGGAATTCTTCTCTTTCTAGAATTCCCTATCTTCTTTTTTCTTGTATTTCTTTTCATTTTGTTTCACTATATTCATCAGTAAGTTTTTTGCAAATGGATAGGTATATGGAAAATGTTTTGTTCTTGAGGATTGAAAAAAATTTTTTTTAGCCTTCACACTGTGATGTGTGCGTGACTCTGGAAATTTAGAGTTAAAGTAATCTTCTCCTTGACATTTCAAAATGTGTTCAGTTGTCCTCTAATATTCAGTGTTGCCAATTATCTCAACACATAACATTCTCATTCCTTTATGGATAATCTGTTTTGTTTTGTCCACACACCGCCTCCCCTAACATACGTGCTCCTGGAAAATATTAAGATGTTTTCTTTATGGTATTTTCTGTTTATCCTCTTTGGCACTTGTTGGGCCCTTTCAATTTTATTTCTTTCTTCAATTCTTTGAAATTTATTTTTATTTTTTTGGTGATTATTTCCTTCTCTTCATTTTCTTTGTTATCTCTCTAGCAACTCCCAGTGGATGGATATTTACTACATGGAATGACCTTCCATATCTCTTACCTTGTCTTTCATTTTCCAGAGATTTCTCTCTTTGCGCTATATTCTGAGAGATTTCCTTCATTTTTTTTCTCCGAGTTTTTCTATCATTTTTTTTGGTTTGTTTTAGCAGGCATGTTCTTAATTTCCATAAACTCATTTCTTTTCATTCTTTGATTGCTTTGTTAAAAAAATAGCCACCTGTTCTTTCTTGTTCGTGTGTGTAATATATTTTTCAATATCTTGGAAGATATTATTAAGGACTCTTTGACAGTCCTTGTCTGCTTCTGGGTTATCTCTGTTTTCCTTGGAGTCAGTTCTGTTGGTTCAGCTCACTTCTTTCTGTTGTATTATCTTTCTCCCCCGGATACTCGATGGTTTTGGTTGTTCACTCAGACCGGGGTGATTGAGAGCTGGAGTGGTTTTTTGTCCATCACCAAGTACATGGGCAGCTGAGCTGATTGGCAGGCTTCACCTGGACATTTGTGGAACAAAAGCAGACACGTTGTGCCACTCCTCTCCCCCCATGCTTAGCCGAAGAGGAATATATTCCGGGATGATAATCCCCACTCTCGAAGCTTAAGCACCTCCTTAGGAGGTTGTTAAGCATCCTTGGAAATTATATCTCCTGCTTTGGGGCTGGGGAAACTCGTTTGTTGCTCTTTGGGGAAGAGGTGAGGGGTGATGGGTGAATAGATGGGGGGAGGTCAGCCTTCCTGCAGACAGTTTTCATTCGTTCTCTCCCTTCCTCCCACTCCTGGTATCCACTCACACTGGGGCTTCCGTGATGGGAGGCAGCTTCTCCTTCCTTATTATTCTAGCTCCTTCTTCCCCTCTCCGTGTGCCCTGGTTCTGCTACCAGCACTACTGCACCTGTCTTCTGGTTTTTATAAGTTCACCAAAAGTTCACAGTGCTTTTATAACATTATCCTATTTGTGCTTATTTACTGTGAAGTCAGTGAGCTTTGTAGAGTGAGGGGAGGTGAACACGTCTCTTCAGCTGGCCTTCATAAACCATTCGTGATTTGAAACCCTGCAGATTTATGTTAGCAATGCCTGGTTCTTGCATGTTTAATTTGTCTATGATTTTCTCTCCTCAAACCAAGAGGAGCAACTTGATGTATGAAACTTTTAAACCATTCATTATTGTTTCTTTGGGACTGTTGCCAGAAGTGGAATAAGGTTAAATGTTATGGTAAAGAGAACAGCCACATCCTCACTGTACCACTGACTAAGTTGGTGGTTTTGAGCAAGTTGCTCAGCATCTCTGAGCCTTATTTTCCTCATTTATTAGTTGGGGATAATAATATTCTTATCTCCTAGGAATGGGTGCATGGGTTAAAATCAATAATGAAAGAAATTCATATTCCATGGTATTTTCCCCTTAAACATTTTCAATTAATAACATCTGCTGTTATTATTATTATATATTATTTAATCCTGGCAGCAGGGAGGAATTATTAACTCTATTTTACGATGAGGAAAACCAGACTTAGAGAATTTGTCACTTTCTTAAGCTGTTGCTCTCCTCCTCCTGCACAACGACTTGCATGTGAGGGAGAGATTGGGTTGTTCTAGAATCTAGACTGCTTTAGAGTGAGATGTTCTTTCCCTAGGTAACGGGAGTTCCAGAATCAAGTTATTATTCAGAGGTGAACATTTCATCAGGAGAGGTGTTTGGAAAGTCCCCCAAACCCACTGGTGCCAACCTAGGTGCCTGGACCTCGGGGATGGGTGTGGTAGGGTATGCCTGAATGGGTTGGGCAGAGTGAGTGCCTGGTTTGAACACCTAGGACGTCAGCCTTTGTCTGGGTGACCTTGCTGCGGAGCCTCTAGAAGGTTGGTTAGGCTGAGGCTACAGGGCCCAGAGGAGGAGTTTAAGCTCAGCACCATCTCGACTCAGAGTCTGTAATTTCTGGCTGGCTGTGCAGAAGCTGCGTCACTCCTCGAGATGAGCACGGTGTAATCATCAGGGGGCGCTTGGTAAATATTTGCGGAACGTGCACATGTGGAAGTGAGTGCGTGATGATGGCAATGACGATTCTAGAATGAGATGTTCTATCGGGTGGGTCGTGAGGGAAAGCTCCTGGCTACCTCTGCTGGGGACTACGGCCCCTCTGTCTGGTAACTTGGGAAGGAGACGCCAAGGAGCCATCTGAGCAGTCTCCACGTGACTGTCCATTTCTGCCTCATTTATCAGAATACACATTGCCCTTCAAGAGTTACCTCAGGCTTCTGATCACTCATCCAAAAAATGCTGCCTTTGCCCAGAGCACTTGTAGAAGTTCCACTTTTGGAAATGTTTTCAGAGCCAGTTTTAAACACATACACACACACAAAAGTAAAATAATCTGTCATTTCTTGAGAAATTTACCCAGTAGAATAGTTTTGTTTTTGAACTCCAATAGGGTTATCCAAGTTCACTACTGATTATATTGCAGTTCGTGCGAGTTTAACCAGTAGGTCTTGTGCCCCTGCTGTGCTGGGGTCACTGAGTTCCTTGGCTGAGTTTGTGTCCTTGAGTGAAAGCTTGTGGGTTAGAGCTTTGCTCTTTGAAAACATTGCCCAGCTCTCAAAAAATGATTTGTCCCACCTTTAATATACGAAGAAGGTATCAGGTTGCTCAGAAGGCCCTTGAAAAAGAGTTTCACACTTTGTAAACAATGACAAAGAGCCTGGTGTGAGGCCACCAGTGCCCCTTTGGATGTCCCAGTTCTACTTTAGTTAAAAAGCAAAATCAATGCAACAACATAGAGGGCTCTTAAAAGATTATACTAAGTGAAAGAAGCCAGACTCCAAAGCTGTATACTGTATAATTCCACTCATATGACATTCACGAAGAGACAAAACTACAGGAACAGAAATTAGATTTAAGGTTGCCAAGGACTAGGGGAAGGGGGCTGGGGTTCACTATAAAAGGACATGAAGGAATTTTGAGGGGATGATGAAAATATTCTATATCTTGAGTATAGTGGTGCTTACACAATTGTTTAAGTTTGTCAAAATTTGCAGAACTGCATACCTATAAAGGGTGAATTTTGCTGTGTGCAGTAAACCTGGAATAAACTAAAATAAAGCCAGTGACATTCGTTAATAGGCACATCTCCTATACCTAGTTCTGGCAGCATTTAACTACATTTACTATTAAAAGAGCAATTCTTTTTGGCTTAGAACAGTAGGATTAATAAGCCCTAAGCCTGCTGGGTTTATTGTATAACTTTGCATGGATGTGACAACCTGGAGCCGTGGTCCCTATTCACAAATTTAAAGTGTTTCCAGGCATTCCTTCTCCTCAAAGGAAGATTATGTTCAGAATGGTTTTCAGGTTGAATGTACTTTATTATTTTTTTGGTCTTTTGAAAATTAGTAATTCACGCTTGGTGGCTTGGCTGACTCCCTGTTACTGAGTGCAAATTATTCATCATTATTCATCAGCCCGGAAAACACAGTCTCCTCTAGTTGAAGATTCTGCTTTGATTCTTGATGTTAAAGTCATTTTTGCAATAATTCAATGAAGAATGATCTTTAGCACAGAATGGTGGCATATGATGTGCAGTTAAATGATTCTTTTGTCGAATGTTATATTCTTAAAAGGATGTAGGGCTTACAAGTGCCATGTCATGGTTTAGAATAAACACAGCTCTGGTTGGTACTTTCTGGGGTTTTCTCATCTTAGACAAGTTGAATTAGAGCGCCGTTGCCTGGCTGCGTTTGGACTTACGGTTGCCTGAGGCATCCCTTTAAAGCTGGGTAGCTGGCCTTTGTATGGGTGTCTGGAGGGAGGCAGGAAGTTTAGTGGTAACTGGGAATGAAGAGCAGGGGAGGAGTATTTGAGATGAAAACTGAGTGCAGGGAAGTGGGGCTTTTCCCCTAGTCTTGCCCCCTCAGTGCTAGTCTTGAGCCATCGTGTAATTTCTGGACCTTTTGGTTCATATTCAACTGACACCCCAAACTCACAGGTGAATTTTTCCTAGAAACGTCTTTCATCTCTCAGTTAGAAAAATATATATTCCTTTTCCAAACTCCTACAGACCCTTCTGTGTGTTTGTTTCTCGGGATCCTTAGTGCCCTGTACTTTGAAAGGTACATGGTTTATTATTAGATTATAAACTCAAGGGGATACAGCAAGGGGCCTTACACTTGATGGATGGATGTGCTTCAGCAAGATTCCCAGTTTATGTGCTAATCAAGTAGCATTTACAATGATGATGAGGTGGCCTTTGTGATCACTAGCTAAACACAGGACTGCTTGAATACCTATGTCTTGTAGACTTTCGTGTAAGAGCCAAATTTGGGATGAGAGAGCCTGGACAATCACAAGATGCTTGTAAAGGAATGAGATGTTTCTGAATAGCCAAGGTCCGGGTGTTCTGATGCTGGCACAGAAAGCCCTGTGGGATGGATGGCAGCTGTACATCCAGGCCTCTTTCCTGACTTGAGAGAGGGCCCTGGAAGCACTACAGTTCTCTGAAGCTTAATAAAACCAGCAGCTATTCTGCGAGTCAATCTGGACACTGGAGGGAAACTTTGATATCTAATTGTCACTGTTGGGGAATGTGAAAGTAGAAAAAATAAGGTTTTAGTAGCTGTAAAACACCTCAAGTTACTTATTTTATTAAAGTTATTTTTTTCATTATAAGAGTAAATACCTGTTCCTTATCAGAAAGAAAGATTCAGGAAGGTGCAAAGAAGAAACACCATCGTCCTGTCATCCAGAGGTGGTCATGTTTACTATTTTGGTGTACTTCCTCTTAATATTTTTTGATCTTTTTTCCCCCATAACTTCATTAAAGTCATTGGACATAGACACAATTCTCATGTGCTCATCTAAGAGCCTATTTTCTTCTGATTATAAAATAATACATGTATCCACTAGAATGAGTGTAATAAAAAAGGCGTAATAGCAAGTAGTGGCAAGGATGTGGAGGAACTAGAACCCTTATACATGGCTGGTGGGTGTGTAAACTGGTACAGCCACTTTGGAAGGACTGTCTGGCAGTTTCCTAGAAAGTTAAACCTAAATTTACCATATGATTCAGCAATTCCACTCCTAAGTAGCTACCCAAGAGAAATGAAAGCTATGTCCACAGAAAGACTAGTATGAAAATGTTCTTAGGAACATTATTCAGAATTGCACAAGATTGGAAATAATTCAAATGTCCAGAAACTGGGACGTGGATAAACAAAATGTGGCTCATCCTTACAATACATTACTACTCAGCAGTAAAATGAAATGAAGTAGTGATGCATGCAATGGCTGAACCTCAAAGACATTAGGCTAAGTGAAAGAAGCCGGGCAGAAAAGACCACGTATTGGGTGATTACGTTTATATGAAATATTCAGAAAACAGCGAATCAGTGGAGACAGAAGGTAGATTAGTGGTTGTCTGGGGCTGGAAGTGGGAACAGGGGTTTGACTGCAAAGAAGCAAGAGGGACCTTTTCGGGGTGATGGAAATGTTTAAAACTGGAGAGTGATGGTTGCACAATTCTGTAAACATAATCAAAATCATTGAATTATACACTTAAAATGGGTGAATTTTATGGTATGTAAATTATACTTCAATAAAGCTATTAAAATAAGAATATTCACAGAAGCACTATACTTAATTGCCCTACCAAAAAATAATAATAAACAAAGAGGAGAATTCTGGTTCTAATCAATGGATGAACAAAGCGTGGTCTGCTGGTCTCTTTCTCTGCTCAGAGTTCTGGATATGCCGAAAAAACAGGGGCAGGGGTCCCAGAACCAGTCTGGGACTAAAGTTCTGGACAATGCCAACATGAGAAACGAACTGTGTGTGAGTATGTGTGAGAGATCAGAGGCAGGGGAAAGCAGTACCGTGAGGAGGATGTGTTCATGGGTAATCTTTAGCTATTAAGAGGAAAAAAAAGAAGCATAAATGTGGGTCTTAAGTTAGGGACAACCAAGAAAATATTAAAAAATATATTTGATAACTTTCAAGCTAGCAGTAGGAAAAAATAAAGAAAATTGGATCGATTCAGCAAGAGATAGGAAACTAGAAAGAAAAAAGCACAGTAAATAGAAAACACAAAATAAGATAAAGGAATCAATCCTATAGTATTAGTGATTACACTATAAATGGGTTAATCTCACTGATTAAGATACGAGAACTCTTAGACTGGGTTACAGAAAGGATCCAGCAATATGTGGTTTTAAGAGAGTCACATAAACAAAGGCACAGAACAAGGTTGAAAATAAAGGGATAAAAATGGAATTCCAGGAAAATAACCAAAATAACACCAGGCTAGCAATTTCAGTATCAGATGAAGCAGAATTTAAGGTGAACAACATGAAAAGAGATGAAAAATGATGATTTATTCTGGAAATGCCACAATACCACAGTATTTCAAGAAGACATAATAGTCATGAACAAATATAACCAACAACACAGCCTCAAAGTATATAAAGAAATAATCGGCAGAATTATAGTAATACATAAATAAATCTACCATTGTAGATGGGGATTTGAATATATTCCTCTTGGAAATAGATCAAAGAGACAAAAATAAGCAAGAATATAAAAGATTTGGATAACATGATTAATAAGTGTGCTCCCAGAAAACACTAAATGCATCTTATTTTTGAGCATACACGGAATTTTGACAAAAATGGATCACACTCTAGACCAGAAAGTCAGTGTCAGATTTCTAAGAATTGACATCATTCAGACCATAGTCTCTGACCCAATGAAACCAGAAGAATTGAAATAATAAGGTACGGTAGAAATCAGTAAAAGAAGGATGGAGAAAATAGCAATGATTCAAAAACCCAAATATTAGTTCTTTGAAAAAATTAGAGAGATGGACAGATCTCTAGTGAGACTTGTCAAGGAGTAAAGAGGGAAGGTGTTTATCAAGTAACTATAGATAGAGTGAATTGGATGAACACTTGTACACAAAAAATGTGAAATACCATATGAAATGAATAGATTTATGGAAAAAATATGAAATTCCAACGTTGGCCAATTGATACATGGAAAACTTGACTAGAACAATCACTGCTGAAGAAGTTGACATAGTGGTGAAAACTTCTTCTTCCTCCTCCAAAGATCATGGCCCACACAGTTTTGTATGAATAGATGGTCCCTGCCTTGAACAAATCATTCCAGAGACTCATAAAAAGGGGAAAGCTGCTCTTGTTGCTTTGTGAAGCTTAACACCAAATTTATATCCTCAATATCAAAACTGAATGAAGATATTACCAGAGAAGAGAAATTACCAGTCAATTGCAGTTAAAATCTGAAACAAAATGTTAACATTCCAAATCCAACATCATATTAAAAAATCATGTAGTGTTGGATTTATCCCTGGAGTGCAAAGATGATGTACTAGGGTAGCACTAGCTGCTCTAACAAATAGGCTCCCTTATACACAGAGGTTTATATCTTTCTCACAAAGTGGTACTGTGGTTGGCAGGTGGTGCTTGTGGTGATTCAAGGACCCAGGCTCCTTCCATCTTGTGGTTCAGCCATTCACTAAGGCCCTGAGTCCCAAGAGAGAGTGTGGAGAATCTCTACCTGCTTTATAAGAGCTCTGGGTCTGTAAATGATACATAGCTTTTGTACTTATGTTCTGTTAGTGAGAACTAGGTCGCATGGCCATACCTACATGCTGGTAAGTGTAGTTCCAGTCTGGGCAGCCATCTCCCAGTGACAATGCCCCACTATAGAAGGAGCAGCACTGATTTTTTTGTGGGCAGCTAATGTTTACTACAGACTTAACTTCAGAAAACCTTTCAATAGAAAGCATTACATTAACAGATTAACAGGAATCTGTTAATCATTACATTAACAGGAAAACAATTGTATATTGTATAATGATCTCAGAGGATGTAGAAAAGGCACTTGTTTATGACAAAAGTCCAGAGAAAAATAGGAATAGATGGTATATCAATCAACTTTTGCTAGGTTATGCTGCAGTAACAAACAACCCCAAAATGTCAGTGGCTTATGACAACAAAGGTTGATTTCCTGTTCATGTTACATGTTGGCTGTAAGTTGGCTGTGTCTCTGCTCTCTGTATTCTACATTCCAGAACCCAGGCTGGAGGAGCAGCCCCTATCTGGGATGTGGTGATCCAGTAGCAGAGGGGAAGGAGCTGTGGAAGTGCCTGATGATGCTCAAGTGTCAGCTTGGATATGGCTTATGTCACCTCCTTTCGTAGTCCATTGGCCAAAGAAAGTCACATGGCCAAGCCTGATGTCAATGTCATGGATCTATAGTTTGCTTAAAGGAAGAGGCCCTGTGGAGATGGGCCAGGTAGAGAGGGGCAGCAAATAATTGGGAACAATACAGTCTATTATGGAAAGGAATGCCCTTAACCTGAGAAAGAGTTTTCTCCAGAAGCCTATTGCAAACACTACGTTTAATAGATAAATTTTAGAAGCATTCTTTTTTTTTTGGTGAGGAAGATTAGCCCTGAGCTAACATCCATTGTCAATTCTCCTCTTTTTGCTGAGGAAAATTGGCCCTGGGCTAACATCCGTGCATCTTCCTCTACTTTATATGTGGGACGCCTGCCACAGCATGGCCTGACAAGCAGTGTGTAGGTCTGTGCCCAGGATCCGAACCTGTGAAGCCCGGGCCACTGAAGTGGAGCATGCGAACTTAACCACTACACTACTGGGCTGGCCCCTAGAAGCATTCTTTTTCAAGGTTAATAAGAAGTAAAGATACCCATGATTATTTTGCTGCTACATACTAAAGAAGGTTTGGGTAATGCAGTAAAATAGATAAAAAGAAAGTCATAAAGATTGGAATGAAAAAGACAAATTGTCATAATTTGCATGTAATATCATTTGCTTGAAGAAAAAAATAATTAGCAGACCAACCACCAGTAGTAGTGAGTTCAATAAGTTTGTCAGATAATATAAACATACAAATATCCATAGTTTTCCTCTGTACCACAATAATAAATTAAGAAAATATAGGGCCAGCCTGGTGGTGCAGCAGTTTAGTTTGCACTTTGGCAGCCCAGGGTTCGTGGGTTCGGATCCCAGGCGCCTGCCGAAGCACTGCTTGTCAGCTATGCCGTGGCGGCGTCCCATATAAAGTAGAGGAAGATGGGCACGGATGTTAGCCCAGGGCCAGTCTTCTTCAGCAAAAAGAGGAGGATTGGCAACAGATGTTAGCTCAGGGCCGGTCTTCCTCACCAAAAAAAAAAAAAGAAAATATAGTAGAAGATGTCATTCACAGAAGCAACAACTGTAATGTATCTAGGAATTAATCTTCTCAAAGGTTGTGTAAGATTTACCTGGGAAACTCCATAGGGCGTGAAGGAAGGCCTAAATAAGTGGAGAGGTATACCATGTTTATGGATAGGAACACAATGTGATCTAAGTATCGTTCATTTCAAATTAATCTGTAAACTGAATGTAGATACAGTAACATCACAGCATTTCCAGAAGTGATTGGTCAAACAGATCTTAACATTTGCACAGAAGGAAAAATACCCGTTCTTCTCTGGTTAAAGGAAAAGAGCAGAGAATGTGAGGATTTGTCCTACTGTCTCCAATGTGAGTGTAGCATCTGACAGTTGGTTGCTTGGACATTCTAGTGAAGAGCAGTTCACGGACTCCCAAGTCTGCTTCATTGATTAGAAACTTCTCTTATAGTGAATAAAACCCTACTCTTGAGGCAGTAAGAGAATGTTTCCTTTGTGCCAGCCATTGGGGAAACGAAGAGGAATAAGGTTTGGACTCTGCCTTCCAGGGGTTCACAGTTCAGGAGTCGAGGCGGAACGCAAATTCTACTTAGCATAGTTGGTTCTAGATTACTGGCAGAGGACAGGGGGAGAGAGAGGGAGAGAGGATGGGAGAGGGAGAGAAGGAAGCTGTGAGTAAGAAACTAGAGATGGCAGTTGTGCTTAAGAAGTGACTCTTAATTTCTAGGGGAGGTCTGCTTTCAAAGTGTCCAAAAATGGCACAAAGTGAAAAATGGACCCAGACCAGGACCACAGAGCACTCTGCAGTGATGGAAATATAATGTGGGGGAAGCAGAGTGACATGTGTATTTATGTGTGTCTGCTACTAGCAGCAGGATGGTGAGGGAGCTGCCAGCGAGAAGAGCAGCTTTCCTTTGATCATTTGGAAGCATAGTTTATTTCCCGATTGTTGGCTCTGCCTTTTCTCTGCCACTCAAACTTTATTGGGAAATGGATTCTCTTGCCAAAAGAGCGTGATTAATACTGCGACTGGTTGTGGGCTTAACAACAGATTGATGCTTATATTTTTAAAGGGGCAGCCTGCGTATGGTTTATGTCGCCATGGTACGTTGAGTTTATCATCTGTGAGTGGAAGAGGGCTGTTTAAGTTAGATTTTCATTCCTTTTCACATAGCGTTTGTTGTTTGCTGGTCCTCCTTGCCACCTTGTGCTGTTAGTTGATTTTAGGGAGTGGCTGTGCATGAAACAGGAGCCATCATGCCAAATTTTGTGTGTGTGTAGCAATATCTGCAAGTAATGCCATGACCACCACTGGACACACTTTTCTGGGTGCTGGAGATGAGATGGGAATATTATAGACAAAAGCTGCCTGCATGCTCAAGCTGAGCCTTGTGGGTCACCAAGATCTGAGTCCCATTCCTTGTCTTCACAAGCCCCTGGACTCATTTACTCAGAGCCTCCCGAGGGGTCAGTTTCAGGGAGATGGGCTCCCTGACCAAGTACACAAGACACTGGTGCTAAAACCAGATGCTGAACTGGTTAATTCATAATGACAAATATAACTGTTAGGAAGACTAAAATTCTTATACACTCATTCATTTGTTCAACAAAGATTTATTGACCATTTGCTATGTGCCTCAGCTAAGGTAGGAAGATGGAGTAGCCATTAATTAGGCCAAAGGGTGGGGGTCGTGAATGGGGAAGAACAGCCCAGGAAGAGAGAACAGTGTGAGCAAAAGCCCTGAGGTCTACCGTCTCATTCATTCTCTCTTCCATAGGTTTCTCAACACTGAAAGCCAATATGGGATAAGCATGGTGCTTGGTGAGCATGGACCTATCAAAAGGGTTAGTGGGAGATGAAATCCTCTAGTGTATTTTTCCCCTCTGCATATACTCAGGGATGATTGAGAAAGGTTATCAGAGTGGGTGTGTTTTAAATTGCAAGCATGGGTTGGAACTGGCCTCCTCCATTTAGTTAGAACTCAGACTTCCTGATGTCTTCTGTACCTTCTCAAAGCTGAACTCTTAGCTTCAGCAAGGGGGTCCCTCTTGTACATTTAGGGGGTTTAGCTGAGTGGGCATCATGAAGAAATACCTGGGGGTATTTTCAATGAAAGTTTGATCCACACCACCAGGTCCAGGTCACCTAGACCGTCAGTGTTGACATCATGTGGGAGGCAGTGTGGTATAGTGGGGAAGGACGTGGGCTCTGTCGTCTCTGCTTGGGTTGAGCTTCTACCTGTGCCACTAAATGAGCTGTGCAGCCTATCTCCTGATTGACAAATGGGGTAGATAATAATACCTGCCTTTTTGTTGTTGAGAAGATTAAGTGCGATAATGTATACAAAGCATTTGGCATTACTCCCCAGAGTAAGCATTTGTGTGTGTGTGTGTGTGTGTGTGTGAGAGAGAGAGAGAGAGAGAGGAAGATTAGCCCTGAGCTAACATCCGTTGCCAATTCTCTTCTTTTTGCTGAGGAAGATTGGCCCTGGGCTAACATCCGTGCCCATCTTCCTCTACTTTATATGGGACACCACCACAGCATGGCTTGACAAGTGATGCGACGGTCTTTGCCCGGGATTTGAACCTGCAAACCCCAGGCTGCCGAAGTGGAGCACGTGAATTTAACCGCTATACCACTGGGCCAGCCCCCAGAGTAAGCATTTTGTAGTGTTGGATGTGATTGCTTTTTGTTATTTTTCACTCTTTTTCTTCATTACCTAAATCTGTTTATTCATCAAGTCCCACTGAACCTTACCATTAATTGAGCAGAGATGGAATCAAAAGGTGTGCTGGGGCCGGATCACCTTGGCCCTCATAGTCTTGCTTGGCATTCTGAACCTCATTCTTTGGCAGTACGGATTCCAAGCAGGGGCTGATGTGATCCCATTTGTAGTTTAGAACCATCCCTCTGGAGACACCTGGGAAGGAGGACCAGGAGTCCCATTGGGAGGCGGGTTGGAAATCCAGCTGTGATGTACAGAGGGCCTGAGTGAAGGCTGTGGCTTGAGGCGGAGAGGAGAAGAAAGGATGGTGTTTAGAAATGCTTAGGAGGTGCGGTCATGGAGACTCAGGTGATGTCGTGGGAGGTGAGGGAAAGAGAGGAATCAACGCTGTCCCCAGGACCTGTGTCTTGGGTGATCAGGCTGATGGTGACATCCATGGAGTGAAGGGAGGACAGTGGGTAGAGGTGGTGGTGATGGGTGCTGTGGATTTTTGCCTCCTCTTTGTTTCAGCTTGCAGGTAGCTCCAGAGTTCTGGGGATGGGAGTGTATCCCTTGGGATGTTTTCTGGGGACCCGAGAAGACTCTTGAGAATATTTTTTTTTCTCTTCTCCAATTAAGGACCACATATCTACAGTAAAAGGTCAACTGAAGACCACATCAAAGTAAAAAGCAGGCTCATTAGTGTTCTTCTTTCTTGAGAGTTTTTTCTTTTTGTTTCATTTGGTTTGCATTTAAAATCAAGGAGAATGAGATCAAATCCTATTAAATATATCACATGGTAGCATTTTATTTTAATTTCATGTTTTGCATAGTTAAGGAGACTTTTGGTATCCCAGGTGAATCAGAGAATGCAGAGCTGGACTCCAGGAATCTTAGCACTAGACCCTCGGAATCATGAGGAAACTGGGAGGGTAGGGATTTTCTTGGAAAAATGAGAGCGAAAGATGTGCACAGAAGAAAAAGGTATCTGTCCATCCGACAGGAGAAAGAATTTGGTTACACTCCGGTCACTGTTAGGTTAAAAAAATCCCAGGGGCCAGCCTGGTGGTGTAGTGGTTAAGTTTGTGCACTCTGCTTCGGCGGCCCGGGGTTCGCAGGTTCAGATCCCCAGCGTGGACCCACGCACCGCTTATCAAGCCATGCTGTGGCAGGCGTCCCACACATAAAGTAGAGGAAGATGGGCATGGACGTTAGCCCAGGGCCAGTCTTCCTCAGTAAAAAGAGGAGGATTGGCAACAGATGTTAGCTCAGGGCTAATCTTCCTCACCAAAAAAAAAAAAAAAACCCCTCAATTATTGTCTTTTCCCAATTAAAATAGTGGAAATGGTTTTTAAATAGTTAGGGGATTTAAGATCCTGGACAGATGTGGATGTTTAGAAAACTTACTGAGGGCCAGGTAAAATTAAGGCTCTGGCCAGAGAGTCTTCAATTCTGTAATACATGGGATTCTGGAGTTTTGGGGAATGAAAAGGAGTTTCAACCTTTTGAGACCTGGGAACTCATGTCTTGGTTTGAAAATGAGCATAAAGCTTTCAGTACTGCTTTGTGCAAAGGCTTGTGAGAGTCCAACTGTGCACACACCTGTTAGCAGTTTAGGTTCTACACATTTATTTTTCTTCCATGTTCAAAGATGTGCTTTCCATTTCAGATTTCCTTTGCTCTGAGGTCTTCCTTGGGTGTGTGCAGATTTAACCCATGATGTGGTTGTAGATTAATCAGGGGAATGGCCCAAGTTGCCTGGCCAAAGACAGGGAGGATTTATTCTGCTTTTACCTTTAAATTGAGGAGTTCACGTGAAATGAGAATGAATTCCAGTTGGGCTACACATTTCACATTTCACTTCTGCTGGGGCACATCCACACAGGAATCCCAACCCCGTCCTGGAGATGCAGCAACCTGTGGGATGGAACCTGATAGATGCTTCTTAGAGCCCAGCCTGGCTGCATAAGGAATCACAATAGAAGAAATGCGACCGGCCCTCTGGCCTTCCTGACTGCATGCTGCCTTCCAGGCCTCTGGTGAGCTCCCACCATCTGAGTGTGCGCCTGACAGGAGAGCACTCTTACCGTGCCAGATAGATTGGGAAAGATAGAGCGGGCCGTATGCTCTTGAAAACGATGCCATCCAAGGAAACCTTCTAAAATATGCATGTTCTTTCAGCTTAGGGATGCTCACACTTTGGTGAGGAATCCCATGAGGGCTCGGAGTTCTTAAAACTTTCTTTTAATTAGACAGTGGTCTTGTGAGGCTGATACGTCTCTGCTGTTTAGTGCTAAAAAGCAGGACAATGGCCTGCAGAAAAACAAAACACTGTTCATTAAGGGCTGGATGTTTATCTTCTGCATCCACGCAGAGCTCTCCCCAGAGGCTCTGCACTGGGAATTAGCCCGAGAAAAAGCTCTGGGAAGGGGCAGCACGAGATGTGTGCTTTCAGAGTTGAAGTCAGCACGTCCCTTTTTGGAAAGCTTTGGTCCGGGGGCAGAACCTGGACAGTGAGGGCTTACTGCCCCCAGAACACGGCTGGAGAGTAGAAGGAAGAATGCTGTTCTTCCATTTTCTAGTGGTTTTGAAAGCCTGGTGTTTGACTCATGGACCCAAACGCTTAGCTACTTGATTATATGGAAGCCTAGAATTTCAAGCCCCAATTAGACATGTAGTCCAATGCTCTCATTCTATAGATGGAGAAACTAAGTTCTAGAAAGTTCCAAGAGTGACTTCACTAAGGTTCTGTGGGAGTGTGGAAAGAGGACTGACTTTAGGACACAATCTGGGTTCTGCCTCTGAATAAATGTGTGACTTTGCACAAGGACCTAAGTAAAAGTTTGAATAAATGCACAAGCAAACTTCCTGGTGTTCTGCAAAGGATGACATGAGGTCTTATTCAATGTTACTTTCCTTCCGGCAGAGTTGAGTTAAATGATGGATGTATGGGACTTGGGGAGTCTGGTATACAGATTGCCAACAAGTAGCTCACTTTCATTCTCCCTACTTTAATGACTCAGATTGTTGGAGATTCAAATTGTAGGGAAACATATCTTTTACACTGACAAAGAACATTTGGTCATTAGCAGACGTTATACAATTTTGTTTAGTTTTTGCTTTTAGTTAACAGTCTAATAACAAGCAATAGTTGGAATGTGTGTTGGCAAGTTTTTATTAGAAGGATTGGTTGAGTTAATTATATTAGAGTCATCTACTGCAGAGTTTCTCAGCCTGTTTTTCATGATTACCCCCCAAGGAGACTTTCAGATGTTTTTCCCCTAATTGCTACTCCCCCATAAAATTTTAATACCACAGATATACTGTATGTATATGGATATCTGTGCTTTATACATAAGAAGAATTAGATATTTTTCTTCATCCACCCCCCCTGCCCCTGATTTGGGAATGAATCATCTAGAGGAACAGCCCAGAAGGATTTGAAGCCAACCTCACCAAGTTCTTATTCTCTCTGCAATAAGAAAGAGGCATATGCAAACAGTTTTGGTCAACATGGGAAAGTGTTATATAAGTGGGAGAAATGGACACAAAATATGGTCTACAATGTAATACCTCCATTGTATATTCAACATTAAAAAATGGAAGTCTGTGTTAAGAGTAGTTATCACTATGTAGCTGATTTTATTTTCTCCTTTATATTATGCTGTATTTCCCCCCAGTTTTTCTACAATGAGCGTGGATTCCCTTTACAATAAGACAACTGTTATTTTGCAAAGTAAGCAAGTGCTGTTTGCTCCCGTCCTTTTGTGGACTTGAAAGGACCTTCATTGGTGGCAGCCCAGCCCACTGCCTGGGCTCTGAAGCTGTAGGATGTTGCCTTTTTGAACACACAGATGGTCTTTTATTCCTCTTGGCTTCTTCAGATCCGCTCCTGCCTTGATCTTATGGGAAGGGACCACACCTGGACCATTTTTTTTGAGCTTGGTGGAAACTTAAAAGGATGTGGGCTTAAGAAGATACAAATTCCAGAATTAAGTACTAATTAAGTTCTTGGACACAAATCACTTCTCACACTCCACTTAGAGGATTTGTTTAATTGACTGAGGAAATAGTTTGAAGGGGAAGAGCATTTCTTTTCATTAGTGTTCAAATGAAGTGCAAATTATAGAACTTGGACTCCATATTTCCTAAAGATAGAAGCTTTGGAGAAAGGAAGAAAAATTGGGAACGGAACTTAGTTTAAAATCAGAAACAAATGCAGTTTGGGTAGAAAAGTTGGGCCATTTTCTACATGGATAATTGGAGAGCAGCCAGCTAGTGCTGGATTGGAAATGACTTTTATTTTTTTCCCCCCACAGCTCATGTCTGCAGCCAGATTTTATTTTGTGTTTGTTTTATTTCACATTCAGCTTGATTCTTTAATAAAAAATGTCTCTCTGGGCTAAGGACACAACGTGAATATTTGAACCATGTGTCAGAGGCCTGCAAACTCTCTTTGAGGAATTAGATGCTGAATGAGTAAAGATGGCACCTGCAATTACATATGGACTGGGATAAAATTACAAGGGTGATTAATCTGCAGGCTTCGGGGCTTAGGATGACTACCACGTGAATCTGCAACTAATTTCTCCTGCATATTACACCCTTGCACAATTATAGCCAATGCATAACTATAATGTCTATAAGGTCATTATATTAATTTGTTGCAGGGATTGTTTCTTGGGTTCTAATTGCATGAATTTTTGCCTGTGTGTCTCAGAAACGTTGGCCAGTTTCTACAGTTGGGGTTGGTTCAGTTCACTTCAACTCAAGAGAAATTGATGAGTGCCAGCTGTGTACCAGCCTGTGCAAATACAGAGATGAGAAGGGCAAGCCCTGATCTCAGGGAGCTCACAGTCTAGAGAGCTACATCAGATGTCCAGAGTGGCCCACACAGTCTAGGCCAGTCTGCGTGAGACAGGCCGAGTGTAAACCAAAGGAGATCCATGGCGACTGTGTCAATGCGGCAGCAGCCCTTCCAGGTCAAGTTCATTGCTTCCCTGTGGGAAAGAAGCAATTTTCAAGAGGAGTTGGAAAGAGCAGAGTTTTTAGTGGGAACTTTCCTGTTTTGGGTTGGGGTCCCTGGAAGCGGAACCCGAGATGGGGGCCCACATGAAAGTGATGTAATTGAGGGCGTCCTCTGAGGCTGTGACTCTCAAACTCTAGCGTGCATGAGAATCACCGGGATGACGTGTTTAAACACAAATTGATGGGCCCCACCCCCAGAGTGTCTGACTCCGCGAGTCTCCAGTGGGGCTCGAGATTTGCGTATCTGACAAGTTCCCGGGAGATGCTGAGGTTCTTGGTCTGGGGACCACATTTTGAAGGGCCACTGCTCTGAGGAGAAGGGAGGTGAAGGAAGCAGGGCTGGTAGGGTAGGAGCTAAGCAACGATGTGGCCTTGACTGGTGTCCAGCTTCAGCCTGACCCCGTGGGGGGCTCTGGAGCACAAACTGCACCAAACTTAGTCCTTCCTTGAGGCGAGGTGGGGAGGCCTTTTGTGCCCTCAGACACCCTTGTGTTCTTAGGCATCGGCCACTGCTCTGTGGTGGAGGCGACAGGTGGTAACTAGACTTATTGTGGTGATCATTTTGTAATGTATATAAATATTGAATGACTATGACGTACACCTGAAACGAATATGATATTGTATATCAATTATACTTCAATAAAGAAAAATAAGGCATATTCTGGGGCTGGTGGGTTTCTTCCGAATGGCTACCTGAAGTTAGCTTGAAGTATTCACCTTAGGATCTCACAATGAGCTTGTTCTCCAGAATATTTTCCCTGGCAAAATAGGATGCTTTTCCAACTGATATTGTATAAATCACAGGAATGCTGTCCAAAGTTTCCCAAACTGGAGTAACCATTATGCAAACTGTCATACATGACTAACCCATTATTACAGCCCCAGAGAAGCTGAGGGACTCCCACCTCATTTCTGGGGGAGCCCATTTCACACCTGAATAGCTCTTATTTAAGTCAGCCCGATGTTCATTACTACAAACTTGCCTTTGCTGAAAGACATCCCACTGCTTCTCGTTAAGCACCTCACCCCATAACAAAGTTGCTTTCTTGTCATACCAGAAATAACTCTTCCTCCTCTATGGTGCTTACCTCTTTAGTTAATGTTATAAAGGAGAGATCAAGGGTGAGTAAATAGAATGTGGTTATATTATTTATAATAAGCCTTTTTGGATTTCCACTTATGGTAATAATGGCAAGTAACATTCATTGTGTTTCTAAGGAATCAATTTGCTATTATACGCCAAAAGTCATCATTCTGAAGTTAATGTAATATCGTAGAGCATTTGTTGCTGCAAATAGAAACAGTTTGAGCACTGTCCAGTCAGTAGCCGCTGGTACCAAAAGGCCCTGGGTAGTGGGAATGTCAAGTCGCGACCATGCTGGATTAACGTGTTCACCGAGGAGCCCTGGGGTACGCTGAGTGTGCCATTGTCAGAGACGTCCTGGCTGTGGAAGTGAGCTCAGCCTTGGACCTGGGGCCGTAGTTGGGACCAAGGACGTGATGGGGGCTGCCTGTGCCATCCTTCCAAGCATGGGGCTGAGGGTCAGGGGAGGGCAGAGCTCACGGCTTTGGAGTCTTGTTTGCCTTTGGGTGGTAAGCTGCCTCGTCCTCATTTATCCATATGTGTGGCCTCGTCATGCATGGCCTCACTTCTCTAGCAACCTGAGCTTCTCAGAGGAGAAGTCGAGAACCAGGAGGTAGATTTTGAACTCTAGTGCTACCCTCCAACTCCGTGACCTTTCACTAGTCCTCCTCCTCTGTGTGTTTGTAGCATTTGCTGCCACCAACTGCACCCTTTCCATGGCTTCTCACCTGGCCTCCTCATCCTCTGCCCACGCCTTCTTTAATATGATTTCTGGCTGTGCTTTACCCCCCAACCCTGTAATTATGGGGATTCTGCAATGTTTGCCCTGGTCCTTTCTCCTCTCTGCTCTCACGGCAGTACCACCACCTAAGGATGACTCCTGCATCTCTTTCTCTGGCCTTGATTTTGCTCTTAAATCTCAGTCCAGCATCAGTAACTTCCTGCTATTATTGCCCCCAGTTGTCCCCCAGGTGTTCAAACTCAACAGGTCGCAAACTGAACGCTCCTTTTCTTAATTTGCTTCTTCCCCTTTAGTTCTAATTTTTGTTAATGGTAGCACCCTCTTCCCAGGTACCCAGGAGTCATCTGGGGACTTCCCGCTTTGTTTCGCTAGGTTCTTGCCTGAAAGCACATCTCAAATCGTGTCACTCCCTCTTCCAAAATCCCCAGAGAATGACTTCTGTAAAAAAAATTATATATTTTTTGAGTTTTAAAAATTTTATTGAGGTGAAATTCACACAATATAAAATAGCCGTTGTAAAGTGAGCCATTGAGTGGCATTTAGTACATTCACAGTGTTGTACAACCATCACCTCTATCTAGTTCTGAAGCCTTTTCATCACCCCAAAAGGAAACTCTACACCAATTAAGTAGTTTCTCCCCATTCTTCTCTGCCCCCGGCCCCTGGCAACCATCATTCCGCATTGTCTCTATGAATTTCCCTATTCTGGATATTTCATAGAAATTGAATCATACGGTATGTGACCTTTGGTGTCTGGCTTCTTTGACTTAGCACAATGTTTTTGAGGTTCACCTGTGTTGTATCATATATCAGGACTCCATTCCTTTTTTACTGCTGAATAATATTCCATTATACGCATATAACACAATTTGTTTAGCCATTCATCCTTGGACGGACATTTGGGCTGTTTCACCCTTTGGCTATTATAAATAGTACTGCTGTGAGAATGTGTGTACATGTATTTGTTTGAGTAGAGACTGACTATTGCTATAGAGCTCAGTTTTACAGTTTAAAAGATATTTCTGTAAGGTGCCAGATAGTAAATGTTTTATATTTTGTGGGCCATAGAATTTCTGTTGCAACTACTCAAGTCTGCCACTGTGGCACCCAAGTAGCCATGGAAAATATGCAAACAAAAGGCTTGGCTGTATTCTAATAAAACTTTATTTGTAAAAAGAGACGATGGGCCAGATTTGGCTCCGGGTTGTAGTTTTCTGACCTCTGCTGTAGAACAAAATGAAGCCTCTCTCCCTGGAATTCAAAGTCCTTCCTGATTGTGCCACCTTCCCTAACTTTCCCCCACTCTTTGCCAAGTCCCACGGTTCAGATAGAACAGGGGAGAGGTGACCACAGGCGTAGGGGGTGGAACACGGAGCAGTGTGGGTGGAGAAGAGGGAAGTGTGATTTGGTTGGAGTTCAAAGGACAGTAGCCAGAAATAATCCTGGGAGGAAACTCTGGTCTCACAGCCCCTGAGGGCTTGAATGCTGGGTTGGTAAATTCTTGTGTATTATTTGTCTACTGTCCTTTAGGCAAAGCTTGAGCTTCCAAGCTTTCTCAGACTGAGAAAACAGTATGGAGATATTCCCACACCAGTGTTAGAGAAGCGCTTATCATTGGAAGCCTTTCACGGAGCCTCTGCAACGTTCTTGGGTTAATCTCATTTTAAAAGATGGAAGGAAAGAAGTTCCTGGTCTGGAACATGCCCTCTGAAAGAGTCGTAACTCACAGACCTTGCAGAGAAGTGCTCCTGTAGGTGACAGGAAGGCCTCCAGGGACAAATAAAGAAGCAGTTATGGATAAAGACTGAGCTGAGTCCTTGCGTGAGCAGCAAGCCATCTGGGTGACACAGACTGTGGTGGGTGTGTGAGTGTCTTCATCCTTGTGCCTCATGCAGGCACCTGCCGTGTGTGCACTTATGTAATTTTGGAAGGAGGGACTTTGGAAGGAGAAAACGTCAGGATGGGAAACATGGTTTCTAGAGATCTTTCGTCCGAGAGAATACCCTGGCTAGTAGCTGTTATTCGTTTTTCTAAGACCCACACTTGGCGGATATGGGGATAGAGAGACAACTGCAGGGTGGGCTGGGGGGATAGGATCAGGGAGCAGAGTTCTAGTCCTGGCCTTCCTGCTGGCTAGACCTGCAGCTTGCAAAATGCTTTACCTCTCTGGACCCCTCCATCTCCCCATCTGTAGAGTGAGAGGGCCCCCACTCTGAGCCCTTTGGCTGCCTGAAGCCATGAGTCTGCTTGTCCCAGCCAGGATGAATCTATGAGGCGACACAAGCTGTCTTCCTTCTTAGGACCGTCCTGGCCCTCTTTGGGGACACATGAGCCTCCCCTCTCCGAGATCTTGCTCCCAACTTGTGTGAGGTCCCACCTCACATCAGCCTGAGGCTGGTGTACCTCATCCTAGTAATTGTGCAGAGGTAGCATCTCTCTTTTGTCTAGTTCTGGAAAATTTCATTTTTGTATCAACAGATCTTTGGATCAGATCCTGGAAAGCTGGCGAACTGCCTTCTGGGGGATATTCTTTTCTCCCACAGGGTCATATACAGCTGTGTGAATCACCAAAAGCCATTTCTCCTTTACTTATGAGCCACAGTGAGAATACATTCTAGACCCTCTTGTTGTTGGATGTGGGCCTGTACTGGGTTCTGCCAGTGGAATGTGGGTGACCGTGATGGATGTATACCATTTTTAGGCCTGGACCATAAATCCCTGCCATATGTGACTTTTGTTCTCTTCTCTTGTCTGCAGAAGGCGCTGAGGCTGTAGGGTTTGGTGGAACTTTGGGAGCCTGGGTCCATGAATCTATGTTGGATTGTTGCATGAGTACAAAAAAAATGTTCATTGTTTCAAGCAACAAAATGTCAAGATTATGGTACAGCAGCTAGCCTATGCTGACTAGTATGCCTACTACGTGCTTGGGGCTGGGGATGTAGAATAGAAGGCGAGGGTTTTTCCCTTTGGAGGTGCCTCCAGTCTAGAGCATGGCTCTTCAGGGGCATGGCTTCGAGGAGGGGAAGTTCTGGCCATGGGTGGAAGGATCGTCTTCAGCAATGAGGACAAGCCATGTCAGCATGAGAGGGAAGGGCAAATGTCAAGACAGGAGGGGCCAGGGTAATATATGCTAGCTTCCAGAACTGTGACTGAGTCTAGAAATAACCTCTTCTATTTTCTCAACTGAGTGATGAGATTTTCCTGCCTATTGGATCTTGACACTTCCCAATTAACCTTTTCTTTGGGAGACAGTGGAAAAAGCTGTACTGAGAACCTCATGATAAGCAGGTGGTGGGTAATTGAAGTGTTACCAGGGGCAGCCTGAGACATATGGGCTTCTTGTTTGACACCAGCCAGTTCCTGTTAGCTCTTGACTTCTAGAAGACTCACTTGAACTTGATGTTTGTGGGGAGGAAGGGGTGAGGATGTCTGTAGACAGTTCAGAGCTTGAAGCAGCAGCCCTCAGGCTGACTTGTGGTGGGATTTGATCAAGAGACATTTGTCCTCTTTAAGCTAGATGTTGGCATCCTTTTGTTGTTCTTCAATTTGAAATTTTTTTTTTTTTGGTGAGGAAGATTTGCCCTGTGCTAAAGTCTGTTGCCCATCTTCCTCTTTTTGTTTGAGTAAGATTCACCCTGAGCTAACATCTGTGCCAGTCTTCCTCTATTTTGTATGTGCATCACTACCACAGCATGGCCAATGACAAGTGGTGTAGGGTTGTGCTTGGGAACTGAACCCAGGTGGCTGAAGCGGAGTGCACTGAATTCAACCACTAGGCCATGGGACCAGCCCCTGAAATCATTTAATGGAGGTTTTAGGGGATAACTGTATAGGAGGAAGGTATATTAGTTAGGACAGACTAACTCCTAACAAACAACTTCAGAATTTCATTGTCTTCATACAACAAAAATGAGTTTCCTTCACCACATCCAGTGTGGGTCGACAGAGGAGCTATGTTCCACACAGTCATTCAGGACAAAGTATTTTTCCATCTTGGGGCTCTGCCATCATCTAGATCCACGGAATCTTTCCATTCAGTTGGTGGATGGGAAAAGAAAGGGTATAGGATGGTGTGGAGGTGGGAGGTTTTTATGCGCCAGGCCTAAGAATTGCTATTATTATAATCTGTCTACATTCCACTGGCCAGAATTCAGTTACAGGCACCTAACTGCCCAACTGCAAGGAATCCTGGGAAATGTGATCTCACTGTGTTCCCAGAAATAAGAGGCAATGGGGTAGGTAGCAGACTCTGACATAGAAGGGAAGTCATTTTTAAGAAAAGTTGTTTGGGCATCTTGAAAAGCAGTTGTTCACGGGTAAATACAAGGAAAGCCAAATCATAAAACAAAACTAGCATGCTCATAGCACACTTATTTCCTGAAGAGTCCAAGTGGGACTGTGAGCCAGCGATTCTTCATTCCCTGAGACCTCTGGACTGTTAGGACCTGACCCAGGCTGGGGATGGAGCATAACAGCTGTGAACTTGCACAGCTTTTTCCCGGGTTGAAGAGTCACATTTCAGTGGCCCCTGTCTTGGTAATAACTGCTTCCTTCCTTCTCTGGAGACTTCCATAGGTCTTTCAAAGGCCCTCGAGTCCCCAGCTCTCATTATAGAATAATGGCACTGAGGGATTTCTGCCAAAAGAGAGACGGCTCATGACATTGGGTTGATCTTTCCTAAGACCAAGAGCACACTAGGATGAAATGAGCATAGCAGTTAGCTATAGAAGTTGGCTCTTCGGCCGGCTAAGGGTGGGACAAGGATGTTCCCCAAATGAGGGGTGGTTAGAAGCATTTACTGAAAGATGGGTTGCCTAACACCTTCGCAACTTTGAGCCCCTTGCCGTGTGGTCCCTTTCATTCAATTCACGTAGAATCACCGTTATTGCTCAATCTTCTGTAACCTCACACTGAGAGTCTCACTTCTACTAAGAATCTGGAAACTTTCTAGTTCACCTTTGCTCCAGCTCCAGAGAAATTATTTGTAAGCCTAAATAGAACTCAACAGCTTTCTGCAAAGCAATTTTCTGAATGTGAAAGGCTGTGACCAAAAAGCAAGGAGATGAGCTCACAGATTTTGGCTTTAAAAAGCACCAAAACCAGATTGCTATACATTTGAAGTTTGCCATGCTGACCTATATCTTATCCCTAGAGAAAGACACTCTTAGGAAGAAACTAATACAAAGGGATTATAGAGTCCAGAATTCTTTTTTTTTCCCTAATGACCTTATTAGAGCAATTGCACTCTGGATAATAATATAGTAGAACATTCCCCATGGAGTTACTTAGATTGAAAATCTGATTCTTTGGAAGGAAAATGGGAACTGTCAGTAGTGTTCAGGTTTGAATTAATCTAAGATTCCTTGGCCAATATTCATATATAAACATGAGTTCTTTAATCTACATACACTTGGTATTCCTTCTTGATTATCTCTTCTAGCATAACATTAAATGATTGCATGCCACAAAACAGTGTGTGTTGTTTTTTTGGTGGGAGCTACTAGCAAGGAACATTTAGCATTTGAGATCTACCCAGCAAAGCGAAGTAGAGAATTGAAGCCGTTATTCAGATTATTATTCCTCATTATTGTTAATTAACGGTAATAATAGAAGCTGCTGTTTATTGAAGACCTGCTCTTTGCCCAGGTGTTTGGCATGTATTATCTCCAACCCTGACAACTGCCTGAAACCAAGGCTCAGTTGTGTTAAGTGGCTTGCCCCAGCTCACCAGCCAGGAAGAGACAAAGCGAGATTTAAAGCAAGGACTGTTGGTTCTGAAGGCTTTTCATTGTTTTTGCATAAAAATAGCAGCTTTAGTCACAGCCAATAAAATGTACACTTTTTAAGCATCCAGTTTGATTTTTGACAAAGGTGCACTCCCAGGTAACCACCGCCTGGATCAAGGTAGAGAACGTTTTCATCACGTAGCAATTTCCCTCATGCCCCTTTGCAATCCCGCCTCTCACCCCAGCCCCAGGCGACCAATGACCTGATTTTGGTCACTGTAGATTAGATTTGTCTTTTCTAGAACTTCGTAGAAATGGAATCCTGCATCTCTCCTCTTTTATGTTTACCCCCTTTTGTTCAGTATCATGTATTGAAGCTTCACTCATGTCATTCTGTGTATCAGCTCGTTGCTCATCCAAGGCTCCACTGTCAAGCTTTAAACCAAGCTCCTGTTCTGTATATATTAGGCAAGAGTCATTCTTTCTGAGTCGTGGCAGTTCCTTTATGGTGAAGGGTGGGGCAAAGATGTAGAGATCAGATTTGCTGATAGGATTTTGTGGGATCCTATCACCCCTGAAAAGACTGGGGTGAATGGATACTTTGATGTTCTGCTAGCTCACCTGTAAAATGGGGATGATGATACACTTCTTTATGGATTTTTGTGAGGACTAAAAGAATGGAAACATCCAGAGCAGTGCTGGGCATGTAGTAAGTACTTACTAGATGTTAGCAGTTATTATGTTCCAGACTGAAGACATGAGTTCAAGGTTCAAGGTGGTGGGCACTACTTCACAGCAGCAGAGCTGCCCAGAGCCCATTAGTTGAGTGGAGCATTATTCCTAAAAATGCCTTCCCTTCTGTGGCATTAGGTGAGGACACATCCTCAAAAGATGACTTCTGGTGGCCCATCTGGGCTTATGGTCCAAGGAGATTTAGAAGAGTTGAATGTGACTAGTAGAGTGAAGGACTTAAAGATGCTTAACTGGAGACAGAGAAAGTTTGATGGTCAAGACCTCTGAGTTCTGCCATGAGGAGGAGGTGGGCGGATGTCATCCACCTGGCCCCTGGAGTGGGACTGTCAGGGACCAGGATTCAGGAACAGAGAAGGAGGCACTTTCAGAACTGGCAGTACAATCCTAGAGTTGAGTAGGTGATCTCTGGAAGAGGAAGAGTGGAATGTTCATTTTGACTCCAGAATTCCATAAACAAATATGGAGCCCTTACCATGAGCCACATGCTATGTTAGGCACTTTCACTGACTACCTTCTCTCTTTCTCTAGTTATCTAGCAACTAAGCTACCTAGCTATCTAATATCTAGATATTTAGATCTTATTTTATAATTTAAAAAAGTTTTTGAGGTATAATTTATAAACTGTAAAATACATAGATCTTAACAGTATGGTTCAATAAGCTTCGACAAATGCATACCTTCCTGTAAAACCTACAACCTTATCAAGTTACAGAATATTTCCATCACTCCAGAAAGTTCCCTTGTGCTCCTTTGCACTCAGGCCACCTCCTCCCAAGTGACAATGGGTCGGATTTCTCTCAGACACGTTTTGTCTATTCTAGAACATCATGCGAATGGAATCATACGGTGTGTGCTGTTTTGTGTCTAGTTTCTGGGGAGAACATGGGAGCCCTTGTTAAGTGCTGAATGCATGCTGGGTGCTGTGCTAGTGACATTTGTATTGATTATTTCATTGAATCTTCACAAAAATCTTGCAAAGTATGTATTATTGCTGCTGTATTGCAGGTGAGGATGCTGGTGTTCAAAGAAATTAAATAACTTGTCCACGGTCACGGAGATGAAAAGTGGCAGAGCCTGAATTCAAATTTGGATCTGTTGGCTGCACAGGCTTTGCTGTTTCTGTCACACAACCCAGCTTTTCTCAGTCTTGGTGCACTGTATTTACATTATATTATGTCGTATTGCAAACTGCAGCGCCTTCTCAAAAGATAAAAAGTACCAATGATCACAGTCTGAAAATTGGAGCATGGTGGGCTGTGGAGCACATTTTCACTTGGTTATTCCTAATTTACATCTCACTGCTGACCACTTTCTTGTTTTGCATGAATTATTTATTACTTAATGATAGATTGTTCACTTTACAATACTATTTCAGAGCAAAGGCCTGAGTCTTTGGAGTATGGCCATGTTGAAATTTGAAATCTGTTTGCTCAATGTCACTCTCTGTGTTGGGGCAGATTTTCTCTTTTCCTCCCTTCCTCCACTCTTCTCTCCCATCCTCCTCCCCCTTCCACCTCTCCTTGTTCCCCTTCCTCCTCTCCCATCCTCCTCCCCTATCCTCCTCCTCCATCCTCCTCTTCCATCCTTTCCCTCCTCCCTCCTTTGCTCTTGCTCTCTTCACTTGACCTCTCTCACTACCTCTCTCATATCTCTTTCTCCCTTCCTCTCTCTCACTTTCTCTTGCCCTGGTTCTTATTCTCTCAGTCTCTGTCTTGTGCTCCTCCTCCTTCTGTGTTTCTCTTGTAGTCTTTCTATTTCCTAAGATAAAGCAGCCTCCAGAAATCTGAGCTGTTAAGAGACATGGTGCTATGGAAAGGCCGTTGGGCCCTCCAGAAGCCCTGATGTTTTTGCACCCACCCTGCCACTCTCCAGCTGTGTGCGCAGTGCAGGGCACTGAAACCTCTGCACACCGTTGCTTCTCGGCAAAACGTATGTTATAATTTCCTTTTTGCCTGTTGCTTCATTCATTTGTTCATGCAACAGATATTTACTAAATGCTTTCTGTGTGTCAGACACTGAGTTAGGCATTGAGTGGGGAACAGAAGAGACTTGGTCTCTGACATTTGTGTCCTAGAAGGGAGACAAAGAATAAACAGATAATCATCCAGTTAATTGTGAGAATCCTATAACAAGCTCCTCAACTCTCTGCCATTATCACACTCATGTTGCCCAAGCATGAGGCCTGGTTCCTGACTTGGAACTTGATGGCCCAGGGCCTTCACTGCCACTTTTTAAAAAAGATTATAACTTTTTATTTTGAAATAGTTTAAGATGCACAAGAAGTTGCAAAGATAGTATAGAGAGTTCCCTGTACCCTTTATCCAGCTTCCCCCAAGATAATATCTTACATAATCATAGTCTGTTGTCAAAACCAGGAAATTGACTAACTCATGGATAGATCTCATTCGGACTTCACTAGTTTTGACATGCACTCTTTTCTTCTCCTCCTCCTTCTTCTTTATCTTCTCCTCCTCTTCCTCGTCTCCTCCTCTTCCTCTTCTTTTCCTCTTCCCCTCCTCCTCCTCCTCCTCCTCCTTCTTCTTTCTGGCGTGTAGTTCTGTGAAATGTTATCATGTGTGTGGATTCCAGTGACTGTCCTCTCACAATCAGGAAGCAGAACTATCCCATTACCACAAAGAATTTCCCTCGTGTCACTCACTGCTTAATAGTCATACTTTCCCCCCATCCCTAACCTGTGGCAACTACTAATCTGTTCTCCATCACTATAATTTTGTCATTTCAAGAATGTTACATAAATGGAATCAGACAGTATGTAACCTTTTGAGATTGGTCTTTTTCCCTCAGCGTAATGCCCTGGAGATCCATCAAAGTTGTTGTGTGTATCAAGAGTTTGTTCTGTCATCACTTTTAAGATAAAAAGAACCAGGCATAGGACACTTGAGGAAGACATTCCTTTGTGAAAATACTTTGTCTTCAAGGCTAACCTTTCCTAGGTTTTGTTTCCCTCAGAGACCTGGAACAATTAATCTATTTGAGTCTGATTAGCAAGTTGGCAAGTTGGTAGACTACTATTTTTATTATTTGGCTTGTAAATGTTTTCCCACTGTTGTAACAAAGGTTGTTCATGGGCTCTAGGTTTTGCTTTGGGCTTTATGTATTTGAGAAACTCCCTCCAACAGTAAAGTGTTTCTTGTATGTGTTAGGTTAGTGCTAGCCACTGTAACAAACAACCCCCAAACTTTTAGTAGCTTCACATTGTAAAATTTTATATCTCTCTCCAGCACAGGCTACATGTGTATTCCTTGTCTTTAAGATGCTTTGCTCCACAGGATGATGTGGAGACCTAGGTCTCTTCTATTTTGTACCTCTGCTGTCTCTTAGGACCTTGAAGTCCCCTGGATCCAGCCATCAGATAGGGGCAGAGCATGGAGGAGCACCAGATTGCAGGTTTGCATGGATCATGCCTGGCACTGGTGTTGTACATCACTTCCATTCTCATTTCATTGGTTAGAATGCATTCCCTTGACCGGACTCAGCTGCAAGGTACTGGAATGTGAGTGGGTCGAAGGATGAGAGGATGTAGTTCCTGGTGGCAGCCATGTCCCAGAGGCAGCACTACACCATGGGAGAGGGAAACCACAGTTCTTTGGTGGGTGGCTAATTGTCTCTGCTTCCATCCCCAGTTAAAATCCCCATGTCAGGTTAACAGTGTCAACAGAAGTGTAATGGATGGGGATCCAAGAGTTCAAGATTTGACTCTTCTTATGTGACCAAATCATTTTCCCTCTCTGCATTTCAGTTTTCTTATCTATAAATAGTTAAGTTAGATAATTCTAAAGGTTCCTCTCTAACATTTAATAGTGGTTTATTGTGCTCAATTTATTGGTCTCAGACACATTGAAAAATTTCTCTGATATCTTGGCTGAAGGTAGGTTCAGTAAATCTTGGCTATTCTGTTAAGCCAAGCTGATATTTACCATTACCTGCTCATCTTTAACCTAGAGGCCAAGGGAAACATAAGAAATCCTGGGGCCACACAGCACAGCTGCTGTTGGAAATGGGAGGGTTGTGACAGGGTTAGTCATGAGAGCAGTAAATTCAGTTCCTGATAAATAATTTACTTTGAGGACCGGGAAGCTGGTCTCACTGTTCTTTCCTCGCTTGCTGCTTGAGAAATACAGACGATTCTGACCATGCCAGGAAAGAAAAATAAAATTTATCTTCTTAGGTCCCTGACTGCCTATCCTTTGTGCTTCCACCACCATTTCAGAGAAAGCCACGGATTTCTGTTTGCTAGAGCACTGAGCACCTCACATTTCCAGTTGGCCTGTCTCTGCACAGCCCATGATCACCCATAGCTCTATCAATCAGAGTCATAAGAAAGACTTATTATTAGGGAAAACTGTGCTGATTGATACTGTGTTTACATCTGGGTGAAAGAGGAGGGAGAGATGAAGCCAAAATGCCTCCTCAACAATCCTCCTCCCCTTTAATTGACAGGACCCGAAGGAGGTCCAGCCAAACTTGTGTGTTTCCAAGTCAGGTTTCATTATGAGCTTCACGTTTCATTTCTTTCATGTCTCTGAAGTTCCTTTTCTACATGCCTGGGGAACAGAGCAGCCCAGCAACACATTTCGTTCTCTGTTGTCTGGGTTTTCAGGGGTCGATGAAACTTGGATGCTCATTAAGATTACTGAGCCTCGTCGTTTTTAATGTTAAGCCCAAGGTAATATTTAATGAGGCTGAAAAGTATATTAATAAAATTGCTTGTAGTAATTAGCAGAAAATTATAATGGTAGGGTGATGGGGCGATTTTTGAAATCAGTTAGGAGTGATCAAGACCAATCTCGAATGTCACTACTTATTATTTTTCGCTTTCAATCATCATGAACTACACCTTTGCATTTTTATTTTTGAAAAGAAAGTCTTTGATTGGGATCATGCATATTGCTATTATTTCATGTTATTTTGTTCCTTACTGAGTATCGTAGAGCATTAGAACTAGCTAGAATCATTTGTAAACCATCACATCGCCCCCTAGAGGCAAATGGGATCTCTATTATTTCTGTATTTATGGCATCTTACCTGAACAGAGGGGGCTGTCAGGCGTACAGTCCACATGGGATTTTCTGAAGGTGAGATGAGAAGAAGAGACATCAGTGGGGCTCAGGAGCCCAGAAAATATAAATGAAGGCAAAAACCCAAAAGCTCACGGATTTGGGAGGTAGATTAAGATCAAGGTCCTAAAACATTTGTAACATCTCCAGGTTTGACTCTTCTATTAACGCTTCTCCACCAGTCCCTATTTTGTTTACAGGTAGGTTTGGAGGTAAAACTTCTAAAATGGACAAGATTCCAGGAAGGCAGGACTTCCCGTGATTACCCTGGTTGGGGCTTGAGCTGGGGCGTGTTGGGGGTTTGCTTATTGTTGCTATTGTTGGTTTCAACTCTGGTCTTTTATTCCTACTCAGACTGGGGGAATCTGGGAAGAAACCTACAGAGGGCGGAAGCTTCCAATATTGGAGACAATGGTTCTTTGTTGATTCATAAAATAGGTCCCTAAATTATTGAGATACATGTATTAATTTCCTCTGTCCCTTTCTCCCTCTCTTCCTGCAACACGTTTCCACTGAGAACCTCCTATTTGTAAGGCAGCTGGGGTGCTGGGTCCTGGGAATATAGCAGTGAGCAGACCCAGTGCCTGTCTTTCAGAGGTTCACCCAGCAGTCGTCAGTGAATAGTCCTCTAACGCCGTGGGAACTGAAGCCCAGTTCAGTGGGGAGGAGGAGTAGGAAGGCTTGAACTGTCTAGAAGATGGAGTGATATTTCTAGGCAAGAAAGGCAGGGGCAGGTGTCCTAGGCAGGAGGAAGAACACACACAGAGGCAGGAACAGAAGTGTGAGAAGGAGTGCAGGATGGAGGGAGAACTGCATAGCTGGTAATGTTTGATCCTTGGGCGTCTGTTGTGTGAATGGTGGTTAATGGGGCCTGGGAGTTTGTGTGTGATGCTGAAGGGGTTGCTTTAGTCTGGTTGATGATGAGGATGCAGCTGAAGGGTTTTAATCAACCTGGCCAGATATGTGTTTAGAGAGACCACTCTGGCAGCGGGTGCATGGAGTGGGTTGGAAGGGAAAGCCGGGGACCAAGGGACCAAGGAGGGTGCTAGCAGTTATCACAGTGTGAGCCACAGTGAGTGTCCCTGAGGACAGAGTGGAGGGGGTAGGTGTGAGACACTGAGGCTGGGTGGATGCTGCGGTTGAGGGAGAGGGACACAGAAAGATAACTTTCAGGTCAAAAGGAAATAGATGCAAATGGAATCTCATAATATGTGGACTTTTGTGACTGGTTTCTTTCACGTAGTATAATGTTTTCAAGGGTTGTCCATGTTGTAGCTTGTACTAGTCCTTTTTATGGCTGAATGATGTTCCATCATATGGATATACTTCATTTTGTGTATCTCTTCTTCCACTGATGGACATTTGGGTTGTTTCTGTCTTTTGGCTATCTTAAATAGTGCTGCCATGAGCATTTTGTGTACAAGTTTTTGTTTGAACACCTGTTTTCGTTTCTTTTGGGTATATACCTAGGGGTGGAATTGGTAGGTAATATGGTAATTCTATGTTTAACTTATTGAAGAACTGCCAGAATAGGCAAATCTATGGTGACAGAAAGTATGTTAGTGGTTGCTTAGGGCTGGGGGAATTTTGGGGGAGTGGAGGGTGATAGCTAAAAGGTGGAGGGTTTCTCTTTGTGCTGATAAAAATGTTCTCAAATTAACTGCAGTAATGGTTGCACGTATCTGCGAATATATTAAAAGCCCTTGAATGATACATTTTAAATTGGTGAATTGTATTGTATGTGAATTATATCTTAATAAGCCTGTTTAAAAAAAAGGACATAGATAGAATGACCTCATCCTATTAGAGGTTCCTCACAGGGCATTAATGAACTTGTAGATACAAATGTAAAAATACCCATTACAGTTCAAAGTTACGCATTTATTTGCACTCCTGTTTGTTGTACAACGAGATTGAAAACTCCACGAGGGCAGGGACCATGCCTAGCTTTGTGCCGGGTCTCCAGCTGCTTGCAAGGTGCTTGACACTCAAGATCCATTAAACATCTGTAGAGTCGATGAATGATCTGCTTTTGTCGCCCAGGGAACTGCTGTATTATACACAGCACGTGGTGCTTTATTTTACGGAGTAGCCAGGTTCCCTGGGCTTTGGGTTCAGTGAACGTGTTCCTTTATTCATTTATGCTACGTTTTGAATCATTACCCCTGTTATGTTTCTATGTTTCCTGCCAAGTCGACCACCATAAAGCCAATAGCTTTTACCTCATGCCAGTAAAGGAGGTGGGGCTGCCAAAGACTGGGCTGTCCGCAGGAACACTGGGGATCCCATGATGCCAACCCAGGACTCTTCTATGACATGTGTTCTACTCAGCTCACCTCTTGTTATTCTGTTTCCAATAGACCATTCCTTCAGTGTCAAAAGTAATTCCAGGAATTTTTCACTCATTTGTATTTATTGTGTAAAATATAAAATCAAAGTTACCTTTAAATGTTTAACTTTTTAAATAGTTTGCTACATTTTCAAATAAAATGTTTTTGGGTAATTTTTTGTTCTTCTGGAGGCATATAGTTCCAACTTGGGCAGGATTTAAGGGATGTGAGAGCTGAAAGCCTTGTGCCAATGGTATCATTTAGGGTTTAAACACGGAGCCAGTCCGGCCTTGACCGTGGCCCTGCCGGCTCTGGCGGGAATTCAGCACCACTTGAGGAGCACGTCCTCTGAAGTCAGGTCTACCTGTGCCTGAGATGTCTGAATGCAAGACGATAATCAGACTTGATTCTGATGCAAACTTTATCCTGCTATTCCTATTGCTATTACCAACTTCATGCCCCTTGGGGAATACATTGAAAAGATAGTTTTTTAGACATCGAAGTAGAGAAATGGGTTTGTGTTTTGAAGTTTCATTGTATTTATGTGTGTCTGTATGTACGTGTCTCTAATTTTACCAGGACTTTCATGAATGCAAGAGATCATAAATTAGACACTAACTCTTTGTTTTCCAGAGAATATTCATTTTTCTTGTTGCAAGAGTGATGGGATACTGCGACTCTTAGGAATTTGGATGTTAACCCCACAACCTGCTTTGTAACCGTGGGGTTCTAGATCTAGGACGGTGGGTGCTGAGAGGTGACTGGTTGTCTTTTCCGGTGTTCCTGGGCTCGAGGGGAAGATGATGAGCACAGGGTGACAGCCTCCGAAGCAGAGCCGGCCACTGAATATTCAAGTCTTGTTTCAGTCTCTTGTTTAGCCATCACGTATCAGTGTTGACGGCTGCCTCTGACACTCCTAATGCTGTTTGGAGTCAGGCTCGGCTGTTGCAGGGGAACAGCGAGGAGCAGGTGTGTTACCTACCAGGGGAGGGCGGTGGCCCAGTGGCCGGGCAGAAGTGACCAGAGACCTTAGCGAGGGCGGGCCACTTGCAGAAAGACTGCTGTTGGTCAGCACCTCTCTCCCGCTGCGGGATCAAGGATGGGACAGGCCTTCTCGGAATGTCACCAACTTTGTCACTTGGTTGATTGTATTTGCCTCTCACTTGTGGAACAGATGGCAAAAATACATTAGGCATTCACCATCACCGGGAAAATAAAAGGAGAAACGTTTTTTTCCCAGGAGAATTTGGAAAAATAATGCTTGATATTCCTAGACACCTCTCTGGGCACTGCCACCACCAGTCATTTCTACTTCCTTAGCATCTCTCAAATATCTACTGTTTCCTCCCCATGGCCATTGCCTGGGGTCGAGTCCTCTTCCTCTCATGCCTGTCCAGACAGCCGTCAAACTGCCTTCCAGGTGGCCTCCTCTCTCTGCATCCCAAATCCGAGCTGTGGGCACGCAGCTGCCACAGACAGGCTGTCGCTAAGATTCTCCAATTGGCTGTGCTACTCTGGCACTCACACGCTTCCCTGGCTCTCCATGACCCAGCCTTAGCCTGCCTGAAAGGGTCTTCGTGGTAACGTGGCCCCTGCCAGCCTCTCTAAGCGGGGCTCCTGGACCATCTGCCCATCTGCTGCGGGCCCGGCCGCTTCTGCATACTTGTTTTTCCCCAGGCCGGACCCGTTCTCTCAGGCTACCCCATCCCCACCTTCTTCCCTCTGTCTGGAACCCCCTTTCTCTCTGACCCCACCCCCTCTGCCCGGCCAACTCCCACGAGTTCTTCACCTCCCCTGGGAGTGTACCCTCACGGATCCTCTGCTGCCGGGCTGAGCCCAGGACCCGTCTCCATGGTCCCAGATTCTCTTTCGTGTTGCTTTTCATGAACAATTGACGCAGTCGGTTACTGTCTGTTTTGCCCCCTGCCCACAGTGAGTTCCTTTCGTCTTGGGACCCCTGAGACAAGGAAGCAGTGTGTCACGGTGGTGAGGAGACAATCCTGGGTTCCAGTTCCACTCATGTCTGTGTGACTTTGGGTAATTTGGTTAACTTTTCTCAGCAGTTCTACAGTAGCGACAAAACAGCCACTATTTTATGGAGTTACTGTGGGGATTAATTGAGATAATTCTTGTAGAACTCTACCTGGCACAGAGTAAGTGAGCTAAATGGATGTTAGATGCTATTATTATTATTATCACTATTATTATTATTACGAGGTTCTGGAAAATGCTATATACTCAATAAGTGCTCATCGAATAGAAGGACTTAAATGCATTAGTGATGTGAGTCATTTTGTTGAATTCCGAGTTTATCTGAAATGGAGTTAACAAAAGAAGGTTAATTTTCTCATGTCTCTTTTTCTCTCTGAACTTTATTTTTCTTTCCCCCAAGAGTGAATGTTTCTCAGACGTTAGTGAAACACTTTACTTGCTGAAGCGACTCAAGAATGCTTGGAAGAGAGCCATTTTGCCCAGTAAGCTAATAGCTAAAGTTGGGATTCACCTCCCTGCTGATTGAGTGACACCCCATTTTCCCTCTTAAAAGAACTAAATGGCCTATATTTCTTTTTTAAATTAAAGTGAATGAAAATGAATTTCACAACTCCCCCGGAGATGCCTGGAGACACACTGGGATGTCAAATAAAAAAGTTGGGAATTGCTGAGCTCGAGCACAGTAATCGTGGGTTCCCAAGAAAGATGAAACATGAGAGGCATCCAGTGTGGAGGAGGAAGGTGGAGGGAGAATCAAGGAAAACAGCCAGATTGTGAGGCATAGAAATGGAGGGAAGAGGGGGGAGGAGAAGTAAGGGAGGGCAGTATGGAAAAGAAACTGTTGAGTGACTGATCTTTAACTTGATGAAAAGAAGCAAAATCAGTCCAAGATGTGCTGAATAATTGCCCCAGAATTATTCCTGGCCGCCCTATAAATGATCCCTCACTATGCAAAAATATTGAAAGCAGAAGGGAAATTATTGTTTTGAGCTTGGAAATTTCTCAGTTCTCTGACTTTGCTAACGAGATTTGAGCCCATTATCCTTGTCTCACTGTGAGGCTTTGTCAATAGCAGAATTGTGTCTCCTGGGGGATTGTTTGCTGAGTTTATTTCAGTTTAACGAGTGTTTATTGAAACCCCAGGATGTGTTTAGGGCTGGGATTGGAACCATGGGCATGGAGGGGTCGTGATGACTGGTTCCTTGGGCCCGAGGGGATTCCTGGCCAGATGAGGGGATATCATTGGAGAATCGCATGTTGAAGTGTCCCCACCCCAGCCCCACCTCAGCCCCAGTGCCTAGGCCATCCCCACCCAGTGAGGACATTTTCAATAGCTTTTTTAGGCCTTCTGATGGGATGGACGAAGCAGGTCAACCGGTCTGGGCCTCTCAGTGCTTCTCTCTGCATTCCCACCACCCAGCCTTCTTTGTTACCGACTAGAGAGATCATCTTAAATAATAAAACAGAACCCGTCACCCTCTTGGCTCTGCGTTGCACCTGGCTTCCATCTGCACCTGGAATAAAATCCAAACTCATTAGCGTGGCCCACGAGCTGCTGCATGACTTGGCCACTACCATCCTCTTATCCTCTGTTTTCCCTCATGTCCAGGCTTTGCACTTGTTCTTCCCTGTCTTTGGAATACCCATCCCTGAACTCTGCGTGGTGTGGTCCTCCTGAGCTCCCAGGGTTTGGCTTAGACAACATCCCTTAGCCACAGAATCTGAATTCACCTCCTTTGCTCCCTGGCCTCCCATACTCTCTCCCTCGTTGTCATCTGTACTTGCTTTTACCATTTGTAATAATTATTAGTTTTGTAATTATTATTAGTCTTCTTATTCTTATCTGTTGTCTCCCATGAGATTGTGAGCTTAAGAGGGCAGGGTCCTTCTCTGTCTTGCTTGCTTCTTTGTCCCAGTGCCTGGCACACAGTAGGTGCTCAATAAACTGTTCCTGACCTGCCTGCAGCGGCTGAGTCAGTAGCAAATAGCACTAATGAAATAAGAAGAGTTTTAGGGGAATCTTAGGGACCAGAGGTTTTATAGAAGGAGTGGTGCTAACTCAGGAGACCTGGACCAAATCCCATGGCCCCTTGGGACCTGGGCTGCCTTGTCTCTAAAACAAATTATGCTCAAGGATCCTCCCTGCTGGCTCTCAAAATTCATTGAGTGTCACAGCTCCGAGACAGAACAGTTTATTGATTGACAGCTCTTTGGCCTAAGCCTGCCCCAGAAATGTTTTCTTGAAGAGATGTTGCTCAGTGCCTGCCTGTCTCACGTAGACATTTTCAGGCTTAATTAGAGGCTGTTACCCTTTCTTAAGTAGTCACACACCAGACACGCCAAGTAACCTTAGCACCAAGGGCTGGGATAGCAGAGTGGAATAACAATTTGATTTCGGGTGGTTAAAAGCCGAAGGCCTCTACACCACAGTTGTTCACTTCCTTGCTTTAACAAGTTAAGTGAGTTCTGCATGAGATTTTTTAATTTGTTCAGTAGTGTTTTATTGAGTCGTCTACACTGGCTCAGAAGCTATGGGAGGTACCATTGAAAGAGGCTCCCCACCACTTAGAGTGATTGTTACGAACACCGTGCCAAGCATTTTACACACCTTGCTGCATTTAATCTTCCCAGCAACTCTATGGGGTTAGTGCCATCAGCATCTGAGGTTTACAGGTGGTGAAGCACAGATCTGGAGAGGCTGCCTCAGTTGCAAAGCCGCATGTCGAGGAGATGCAGGACTCGAATCTGTGCCTGTGATTCCAGTGCCAACAACTCTTGAAAGAGGCAGTTGTTATGAGGGTGTCTGCTCCTGAGGAATTGATAAGTTCTTGATCGTGGTCGGAGTGACACACTGGAAAGAACTAGCAGTGGTGCAGCCTACTCTGCACTGCTCACGTCTTCCTCTCTGGAGTGGAAGACCGCAGCCTTCCCAGGCCAGTTTCCTTGACCGGTGCTGTCACCTCCATCCTGCAGGGACCACCCTATCCCCGAAGTCTGCAGGTGGTCACCCCTGGTCAACTGCCCTCCGGTCAGCCCTGCCTTCTCTCTTCTCCCAGCCCCTGCTTGCCTTTGGGTGCACCCTGTGCTGGGCTCCCCGGATGGATTTCTGTCCTGGTCTCCTGCCAGGACCGGAGGCTGTGCTGGCCTCAAATTCTGCCTAGGTCTGGCTTCGGGGGCTGGATTCCTGCTGCTCTCCAGGGTCCTGATTCAACCCACCTGAGCCACAATGGTGCCATCTCTTAGGTGTTCCTGCTGAAGTCCATTGAAAAGGCCCCTAAGATCCCCTCTGCCCAGCATCAAAGGGAGGAGGCTCAGACGTGGGCATCTGAGCAGTTCTCCCTAGTGGAATTAGTGGAGGAAGGAAGAGAGAAGAAGCACAAGTCCTGAAACTTGAGAAGCTGTGAGCCTGACAAGTCTTACCACTTCCCAGCCCTATGATGTGAAAGTGCTTTATAAAAATCACATTCTTTGCACTATTAGGGCCAGTAACTCACTGGGTGACCCTGGGAAGGTCAAGTTCCTGCCTAGGCCTCAGTTTACCCATTTGTTAACTGGGAAGGCTGAACTGGATAATTTCACAAGTCTGTGGCCTGGGATCTCAGTGACTCTTCTCTGGCCTGACCTTGAACTTTCACACACTCTCACGTAAAGGAACTTAGTGGTTAGGATCATGAACTTTTGAGGTGGGAGACTTGAGATGGGGTTGGCTGCCTGCAGGCTGTGCGACTTTGGGCAAGCCAGTTAAGCTTGCCGAACCTCAATTTCTCCATTTGTAAAATAGGGTTAATACTAGAACCTTCCTCAAAGGTCATTTGTGAGGATTGAATAGGATAATCCAGGCAATTTATTTAGCCTATGTCTAGGACACAGTAAAATCTGATTAAATATTAGCTAAATGTTTGCTATTACTTACTCTTTTTCTTTCCTTCTTGCCCTAATTCCTGATCTTCTCTTTCATTTCTCTGGACATGGAGCCCATCACTCTTCCATCTTCAGCCTTGTGGATTGAAAGTAATCAACCCATCAATCAACTCTCCCTGTGCCTCCTGAGGGCCGAGGGAAGGCAACCATTGCTGACCTCTTGGACCTCTGCCAGACACTGTGTACTTGCACTTGGCACCAGCCCTGGAGGTGCTCAGCTGTCTGACAACTGTCAGGCCTGGCTCTGGCAGGAGAAGGCCCACCTGTCATTAGGACCGGAGACCTAGAGGTTGGAGGTACATGGGTTTATCTCATCCAGCACTTACAAGTTGTCTTTGCCCTTTCCACAATCTCAGTGGGTCATATGGGACCAAGGGCCACTGCCCAGTAGGCCTCAGAGTACTTGGCACTGTTGGTTGTGTTAGTTTGCTAAGGCTGCTATAACAAAGTACCACAAATTGAGTGGCTTAAATAACAGAAATTTATTATCTTACAGTTCTGGAGGCTAGAAGTCCAAGATCAAGAGGTTGGCAGGGCCATGCTCCTTCTGGAGGCACTAGGCAAGGATCTGTTCTAGGCCTCTCCTGCCTCTCCGGTGATTTGGTGGCAATCTTTGGCATTCCTTGGCTTGTAGAAGCATCACCCCAATCTCTGCTTTCATGCTCACTTGGTTTTCTCCCTATGTGTGTGTGTCTCTGGGACAAGATTTTCCCTTTTTATAAGGACACCAGTCATATTGGATTATTGCCCACCCTAATGACTTCATTTTAACTTGATTATCTCTATAAAGGCCCTATCTCCAAATAAGGTCACATTCTGAGGTACTGGAGAATAGGACTCCAAAATATCTTTTTTTGGGGTGACACAGTCAACTCATAACAATGATCAGTGATTCTCTATATAGATAGTCACATCATTGGGGTACAGGCAAAATACAGGGAGAGACCAGCAAGGACTAGGCACAAAACACCCCATTGAGATGATCTGATAGGATAGAATCTCAAACCTGAAGGAGGAAGGGAGTGGCTTGGACCATTGGAGCTTGGGACACATGAAAAATTGGAAGTATGGGAGGGTGGGAGGGTTGCTGGGAGGAATGGGCAGATGGGAGAGAGGATGGATGGGTGGGTGGAAGAATACCCTCCCCACTACTTTGGCCCAAGGCAACTCTCCTCTTGTGGTCTGAGAGGCAGATTTAGTTCTCTGTTCCAAGGTGGCCGGGGGTTATAAAACCTCTGCTTGTGAAAGATTCTAAGGTCACCAAGGAGGACTCTTCCTGTGGTGGAGATTTGTGGGGATGGAGACTTAGCAGTTAGCCCGCTTTCTTTTTCCCTCCTGCAGCCTGAGATCTGCTGTCTCTGGGAGCCCATTTTTCATTTCCAGGAAGAGCCGACTGTTGGCTCTGGGCAGGACAGGTTTGGCTTTAGGAAATGATGTATGGTATCTAAGTGTGTTGCCTGGTTAGTAAATTATCCCCTGGATCACTGGGTGATGAGACATTTTAAACCACAGCCGACGGGCTTTGTGGAGCCTCTGCCTTCTGAATTTGCAGTAGGAGCTGACCTTGAATGAACAGACAGTGTGCCTACTAGCTCCCAGAGCTATGACACTCACTGGTCTTGAAGAATGTCTCTACCTAAAGAGGGGAAGGGAGGAAACTAGCCCTTAATGAGCACCTACTGTGCACCAGGCCTTTAACATGTTTTTCTCCGTTTATTCCTTACCAAAGTCCTTTGGAGCAACTGTTATACAGATGAGGAAACTGAGGCACAGGTAAGGAGGTAAGACTCTGGTTCATAACAGACCTAGAATTTGAACTCATGCACAACTGACTGCAAAAAGTCTGTTCTCTCTCCATTGAGTGACAAACATCTGGACCAGGGGTTGGCAATCATTTTCCATAAAGGGCCAGGTAGTAAATATTTTAGACATTGAGGGACATATGGGTTCTGTCTTATGTACTCAACTTTGCCATTGTAGCATGAAAGCAGCTGTTGATAATATGTAAACAAATAAGCTTAGCTCTGTTCCAGTAAAACGTGGACAGAAACACCCAGTGGGCCAGGTTTGGCCCATGGGCTGCAGTTTGCCAACCCTTGCTTTAGAATATCTGGCATGACAGTAAACACTGCATTGGCCCAAGTAACTATGAGACGGCCGGGTTTACCTTCCAGAATGAAAATGATGGTTTTGTGCAACCATCTGAGGGCCAAAGGAGGCAGGTGGCAGTTGTTGCTTTTCAACAACTAGATGTTGCTGCTTGGCGGAAACAGGAGGCTTGTCTCTGTGGTCTAAACAGGAGGCTTGTGGTATAGATGGAGTTAAATGAGAGAGAGCAACATTAGCATAATTTTCTGCTTTTGTCACCTTCATAAATCTTGAAAAGTCGATTCTAAGGCTAATCATAGCCACATTTAAGAACATTATATTTTTAAAAGAAGACTTGTATTTACCGAATTAATATCACACAGGCAATACTTGGGAGATAGGAGAGCATAGTATGTAAGAATATTGCTCTGTAATCGGAAAGATTTGGGTTCAAATCCCAGGCCGGCAACACACTAGCTGCCTAGTCCTGAGCAGGTTGTTTAGGCTCTGAGTCTTGGTTTCTTAGCCGTTATGTGGTTAGAGTGAAGTTCTCCATCTTTCTCACACATTAGAATCTCCTGGAGGGAGGGCTTGTTAGAGCACAGATGGCTGGGCTCTATGCCTAGAGTTTCTGAATCAGTAGGTCTGGGGCAGGGCCAAGAATTTGCATTTCTAACAAATTCTCAGGTGATCTTGATGCTGCTGGCCCGGGGACCACACTTTGAGAACCACTAGATAACAGAATACTAAGTGTTCCAGGTTCTATTTCCCAACAGACAAGTTGTTGGATGAGGATCTGAGTGGAATTGGGAAGAAGGGAATTCCCACTGCATCCTCAGGAAGCACAGTCGGGGCATGGGGACTCTTCTAGCTTTTGAAGCAAAGTAAAACCACCCATGGCTACCTGGAGGTGACCCCGGGCAGGTCCAGCTCTCAATAGTTCCATGAGAGAAGCTTCTGGGAGGGTTAGGCAAGGTAAGAGAGAGGGACAGGGGCTTCCTTTTCTTCCCTCTCCTGAGATGGGGAGGAAGTGTGAGAGGGAGTTTCCTTCTTTTAGGACCAAAGACAGGAAGGGAGACATTTTACTCCCTGCAAAACTAGTCTCGGAAATTGTGGGAGGATGGGGATAATGCAGGTAAAGTGCTTTATGGCACTGTGGCTGGCATATGGTAAGCAGCCAAGAAGTATTAGCAATTATTATTTTGTGTATTTAAAAAAAAATCTATTGTTTCAGAAGTGTATATAGTGAAAGATCCTCTCTTCTTCCCCAGTTCTGTTCTCTATTGTCACCACCATTGACCGTCTGGGCTGTCTTTTCAGGCATTTTCTTTATTGATATTATAATTCATAATTCCAAACAATGACTAGCAGCCATCTAAAAGAGTTGGCATTTTTACGCTCCCTTCCCAGCATGGTTATCATCAGTCTTTTTGACCTTTTTATTGCCTAGATGAAAAAAAAATTTTAATTAGCATTCCTTCAGTTATTAGATAGAAAAATATTTTCAAATGTTTATTGGTTTTTTTTTTTTTTGCCTTTTTCCCCCTTCCTGTGACTTAGCTAGTTATCACCTTTGTACATTTTTCTGTTGGATGGTTTTTGAGTGCTCTGTGGATATCAGAAATAGTAGTTTTTCTCTCTCAGACATGGTGCATTATTTTTTTCTCAGGTTGTTGTTTTCTTTCGACTCGGTTATGGTTTTTTTTTTTTTCTCAAACGGAAGTTGTTTTAAATTGTTTTACTTAATTTTTATGTGGTGAGACTTATCAGTATTTTGTTGCTTTTTGGTTTCATGTCACCATCAGAAAGGCTTTCCTCACTCTCTTAAAAGAGATTTTCCTTTTTTTTTTTCCTGGTACCTTTTTGGTTTCTTCTTACTTCCCTCCCTCCTTCCTTTTTTTAATTTAAATCTTTGATATATCAGGCACTTATTTTGATGTAAGGGGTGAAGTAGAGATCTCGCTTTGTTATTATTTTATTCCAAGATGACAGCCAGTTGTCTCTATATCTTTTATCGAATAATCCACTTGTTTCCTACTGATAGAAGATGCAACCCGAATAACACATTCCCATGTATTTGGGCATCTAATTAGCTTCTATTTATTTGTCTTTCTGTTTATGCAGTGGTACCATCTTGCTTTACTACTGTAGTTATGATATGTTTTAATAGCGGAGAGGATTATTCCTCCATTTTTCTAAAATGGCAAGTTTCCTGGGTATTTTTGCGTATTTATTCCACCGGAAAAATTTTAGGATAATGTTGTCAAATGCTCCTTAAAAGATCTTGTTTGGATTTTGGTTGGCTCTGCATTGGATTTATAGATTAATTTAGAGAGCACAGACATTTTTATACTGTTCAGTCCTCTCATCTAAGTACAAGATAACTTTCGCCATTTGCTCTAATCTCTTGGGTTATGTCCCTCAGCGGGGTTTTATGGTTCCACCTTTTAGGTCTTACACATTTCTTGTTTATTTCTACCTCTTTGTTTCTTTTGTAAATGGGATAAATGTTTCTAATATGTTTTCTAATTGGCTATTGCTGGTGTAAAAAGATGTGGTTTTTAGGCATATATTTTATATCTGGCTCCCATACTAAAAATCTCTTATTAGTTCTAATAGTTTTCGGTTATGCCCTTGGGTTTTAAGGTAGACCATAATATCGTCTACAAATAATGGTACTTCTATCTCCTCTATTTAATACTTAATCATTCTGATTTAAAAATTTTTTTTTTTTGCTTGTGTAGAAATCCCAAAATGAGGTTAAATAATAGTGATAATAGCAAATATCCTTTTTCTCTTTCCTGATTCAGTTACAACACTTCTAGGGTTTTATTAAGTATGATGACAGTTTTTTCAGATAGGTGTTCTTTATCATTTTAAGGAACCAGCATTCTCAAACTAAGAGTTATTTTTATATCAGGAATAAATGTTGAGATCGCCTGTGGTTTTTACCCCATTGACCTATTATTTTTCAGAATTGTATGACTAAATTTTCAAATGTGAAACTATTATTATAATTAACTTTAATTGGTTATGGTTTATTATTCCTCTAATATAGTGCTGGATTTGATTTGCTAGTATTTTATATAGCTCCATAATCCCTTATCTAAAACCCTTTGGGTGAAATGTGTTTGCAATTCATATTTTATTAGATTTTAGGAAGGCAATATGATGCGTGTACCATGAATGTTACGTAACAACCCCAGTGGAGTCGGGGAAGTACCCCTTAATCAACCACATTAATATTTAAGCAGCCAAACATCGGAATGCACGGCTACGTCAGATAAGTAAATGCTAGGAATAGTCTCAGGGCAGGTGTGGCTGCTAAAGAGGTTTCAGCCAGGTTTTCTGCTGTCTTAGGGTGGGTTCCCTAGCAGCAGACCCTGAGACAAGGGTTCGGGGGAGGATGACTGATTAGAAAGTATTCCCAAGAAAAACCGATGGACGAGTGGACAAGCATGACCAGGAAGAGGAGGAGGCCCACAAAGTCCCAGGGGAGGTGACTCCGGCTCCACTTCTCAGGGGATTGAGGAAACTTTGACTCCTGAGCTGTCCCCATGGAGACAAAGGAGCTGGAGTGTTTATGCCCCTGTGCTCCGTAGTCATCAGTGTGTCCAAAAATGGATGAGGGTCATGAGGAAGGGAAGGGAACTTTGACAGCACAGGCCACTGCCACCAAATGAGTTTTTAAAAGTCCAGGTTTCAGAGCTTTCTCACTTTCAGAATTCTGGATAAGAGATTATGGGCTTGTATTCGATGTTGGCCTCAGTGTCCCAAAGCAACGCTCTTTGGTTGTTTCCTTTGTCACGCTCCAGTCAAGCTTGGTAGCAGGGTCTTACTATCTACTTAAAATGCACTTGAACCCTTCTCCCTTTCTCTCAGCTGTGGAGTAGTTGATGAAGCACCAGAATCATCAGTTCTCTGAAGGTTCTTCAGAACTAGCCTGCAAAGCCACCTACCATGGCACAGGTTTTAGAGGTAAATTTAAGTTTCACAGTAAGGGTTATTGATTTAGTCAAACTAGTTCTTGACTGTATATTTTCCTGAAAAATAGTGCCTTTCATTTTTGGCAGAGTTTCACAGAGTAGTCTCATAAAATTTGCATATTTTTCATAACACTCCATAAATGCAATTACTTATCTCTTCTCCTTTACGAAGAGTTAACTTAAAGCAGAGATTTTTCTAATTCATTGTTGTATTACCAATTCCTGACACTTAATAAGAGCTCAATGACTATTTGCTCAATGAAAATATCAATGAATGTGGCATAGTGACTTTCTCAATTCCTAATTCTGCATATTTATCTTTTTCCCTCTTGCCAAAGGTTTATCTATTTTAGAGTCTTTTGAAAAGAACCAGATATTACATTTATCAGTCCTATCATTAAAAAAATTTCTAATTCATTAAATACTTCTTTTAGATTATTAACTCATTTCTCTTTCTTTTTTTAAAACTTATAAGTTGATTGCTCAGTTCATTTATTTTTAGTCTAACTCAACTGGAAAATTCAAGGTATGCATTTTTGATTGAATGCAGCTTTGGCTTCATCCGGAAAGTTTTAAATGCTGGTTATTTCTTTTCTGTTTTTCTAACAAGTCTGCAATTATATTTTACTTCCTCTTTAATGCAGTACTTCAGCATTTTATTTTAAAGTTTTTGAGTGGTTGAGTTTTTAAATATTTTATCTTTCATACCAAATCTTTCAAATTTTATTTCATTGTGATCATAGAATATGACCTGTATGATTTAATCTTTGGGATTTATTTTTAGGTTTAGTTTTTGTAAATTCTTAAAAGCAAAATTAATTTTTCTCTTCTTCTGTACCCACCACACACCCACAAAACTTTATGAGAAATTTGAGAAGAGTTATTCCTCCCACCAAAATTGAATAATATGGATGAGGTTGCATTTATTTAATTACTATGTGTGAGGTCTTCTTTTTTCCTTTCCTTTTTTAGGGGAGGCATATAAAAATAAAGTAACATGATCCACCTGACCAGCTCATTCAGTTTTATAATACGGTTTAGCATAAAATAAAATAATATCATTTTTCCTTTGCTGACTCTGAAGGAAGCATTCCAGGAGGAGCTTTTTCTCCCAGCCCCATTTGCCTGTGTCCCTTACAGGATGTTGGGACAGTCTCACTGGAACCCAGAGAAATGGAAATTGCTGGCATGTAATTGCTGGCCCAGGGGTAGTGCCTGTTGTACATTTACAGTTTAAAGCAGATCTTTTCCATCCTCAGCTTCCAGATGTGAGCATGAAGATTACTCCTTTAAGTTACGGTGATGCCATGTAAATTTTCAATAAATATGCCTTATCTGGGATTTGCCTCAACTGGTCGACCTGCTGTGAGTGTGGAAAAGAGAGATTGGACACAGGAGAGCAATTAACCTTGTTCAGTGGGCTCCAAATTCAGTTTTCTTAAACTGTTAGGAGCTTCTTTGCACTTTATCATGGGGCATCAACATCCAGGCACACCTACAGACACATCAGGCCTCAGCAGTTATCTTTAATTTTCTGGTTTTTGAACACAAATTCCCTCCCTCCTTCCACAGGGATCATGGAGCATCTACGATGTTCAGAGACAAAAACAATGATGAATCAGACAGAACCCTTGTCCTTTAGAAGAGGTGACAGAAAATTACAGCCTGGCGGCCAAACCCAGCCCCGTGGCCATGTCTGGCTTACCACCTGTCTTTGTAAATAAAGTTTTATTGGAACACAGCCACACCCGTTCTTTTGTGTATTGTCTGTCTTTTGTGTTACAATGGCAGAGTCGAGCAGTCGCCACAGTGACCATGTGGCCCACAAATTCTAAAGCGTTTACTATCTGGTCCTTTACAGAAAGTTTGCTGACCCCGATGTAGAAAGTCAGGGTCTAGGCAGAGAGATGACACAGACCCCCAGATGCGCTAACATACCTTGAAGTTCCAGGTGCTCGTGGTGAGGGTAGGGCCCATTTCCCGAGTGGCGTTGAGGCAGGAGGTGTTCTTGCTGCCTCTTGGGTTCTGCTCGCAGGGTGGCACACGGGAGCAGCCTGCTTTGGTCTGGACAGTGGAGAGTCAGGGACACTCCGAGGGCCTGGTCTCACTTTCCAGGGGCCTCAGGGCTGGAGTTGGGTGCCCAGACAACTGGGAGAGTGGCACTTTGCTTTCCTTTGCCTCTATTGATGTTTACAAAATGCTTAGAAGAGTGCCTGGCGCAGAGAAGGTGCCATGTGAAATAAGTGAAAGCCATCGAGGCCCATGGGAGCCGTGGTCAAGGCCAGTGGCAGCTTCCTGTGCCCCCTTTCTTGCCTGGACTTATGGGATCTCTTCCAGCAAACCCCACCCTGTGGCAGCTGACTGAACGTCCTCTGGTGGTGAGGGATGTGGGATGGTGAGTGACCAGTTCTGCCTCCCCTTCCTCCTAACCTGCTTCTGTTAGCTATGGGGCAGGGTCCACATGCCTCTTACAGCTGGGTGACCTTGAACAATAACACTGGTAAAAAGGTAATAATAATAACAACAGTAATAATGAGCAGACTTATTATGAGTGGCTATGATTCACTGAGATTTAGTCTGTGCCACTGACTTTGCCTACATCAGGGGTTGGCTTGCAGGCCAGATCCAGCCCATTGCCCATTTCGTATGTGACATTTTATTGGAGCATGGCCACGTATTGCCTGTGTCTGCTTTCATGCCCCCGCAGCAGAGGCGAGTCGTTGTGGCAGTGACTGTATAGCCTGCAAAGTCTGAAGTTGCTACTATCAGGGCTTTTACAGAACAGTTTATTCACTCCTCGTCTACATTATCTCGTGTAATCCTCCCACACCCTCTGTGTGGTAGTACTGCCATAAGCCCATTTTACAGATAGGAAAGTGAGGCACAGAGGTTAAATGACTTGTCCACGTAGCAGAAACTCCGAGTGCTCGTCTCTAAACTGGTCCTCCTCCTTTCCAGGTTGCTCAGAATTGTGGGTGTGGAGATGTTTTTGGAGCAGAGTGGCACAGGCAAAGGGGAGGGGCACGGGTGGGCTCAGGGGTGTGGAGATATCTGGCCCCTGTTTGGCCATTGTCTCACGTTGGCACGATGAGTGGGCCAGACTGGGGGACCTGTGAGGCCCCTCCAGCTCTGATGGGCTGAGTTTCAAGCCAGGGTGCCAGGGCAGGGGAAGGCCTGTGCTCTGGAAAGTTTCAGCAAAGCAGAGGCAGCTGTAAAGATGTGTGGTGGGCGTGCCTTAGGCAGCCTGTGGGGTAGGGGCAGAGCTCACAGAGCCTTGCCTTGAATCTCAGCTTCCCTCTTCCAGCTGTGAGGCTGGGCACATGTTTCCTCCCTCCTGTGAGCCTCAGTTTGATGCTTTGTAAAATGGGGAGAATGTATGAAGGCTGTCTTTTCTTTCCCTGGCCTTCTGCAGGTACAGGGAGAGGTTAGTCCTTCACACACACAGGGTGCCCCGAATCCTCCCTGCTGATTCACAGGGAGGTGGCACTGAGGTGGAGGTGTGGGTGGGGCTGGGGTGGCGAGTCTGAGGGGCTACCCTTGGATCCTGCCCAGGGACCATCAGACAAGATGGTCCCCTCTGTGTACTTTTTCCAACACCTGGCCCTCAGCCACCAGGGAAAATTCCTGGAGACCAGCAAGTGAATCCAGACCCCTCCCTCCGCCTTCCCTTCTTCTATGTGCTGGATCTGCTGTGCTCCTAGTAGATTTGGGGGGTAAAATTACCTTATTAATCTTTCTTTTGTAAATACCACTGTGAAAGAAGGAGATTTTGCATTCACTCATCTTTTCATTATTATGGTAATAGCTTTCAATTTATAACTAATTAACATTGCTCCCTCCTAACCTGGCCTTTATTATGAGAAGCCAGGGAGGGATCCAGGAGTGGATGCACAGCAGGTGGGAGGGTATGTGCGGATGGTGGAGCCGGTCCCTGTGGCAGCTTCTAAGGGTGTGATGATGCCGGCGTTTATGGGTCCTGGTGGTGTAGACACCAGTTCCCATCCACATGCACCCTGGGGCTCAGGTTTGGCTGTCCATTTCTCAGGAGGAGATTGGCACATGGGAGGAGGTGGCCAGGGCAGGGAAGCATCCAGAAGCCACTCTTTGAGAGGACCAGGAGAGAGACCCAGAGATGTTCCAAAGGGAAAGAGGAAGGCTCAAGAGGACATAACTCTTGTCTTCAAAATAACTGTCACGTGGATCTGCACTTGTTCTCTGGGTCCTCAAGGAGAGACCCAAGAGAAATGGGCAGTGGTTGCTAGGGGGCAGATTTGGATACAGCGTGAGGAATGTGCCCACAGTTGTGACATTCATGGGTGTCTGAAAATAGAGCTGTCTTTTTGGGGAGTCTCAGGTGCCCCTCTACACACACACACACACACACACACACACACACACACACACACATGCACTGGAGACATTCCACTTAATTCAAGTTTGAGGACACAATGGCCTGGCATGAATTTTATAAAGGGAAGTTGGGCCCGAGAACCTCCAAGGCCTCTGTGATTCTGGACCACACAGCGAGGGCTTGTGTTTGGGGGAAAGTGACTTGGAAGGGAGCTGGATATCTGGCTGCAGCTGTTAGCTTTTATTTTTTAGCATTATCATGGAATACGAGCCTCACTCTTCATGTAGGCCAGTCTCCTGAAATGAGGAGACTTGAAAACATAGTGGGGAAGGGGAGGAAATTCGGTAATGATATGCACAGATCCTCTTTGATCTCAGGCGTGATTCAGAGCACAGGCCCTCCTGCTCTGTTGGGGGCTCAGATAAGAGATTCCAATTTCCCTGTGGGCTTTTCTGGAACTACAGTCATTAGCTTTTCCCTGTTTATCAAGTGAACATAAACAGGTACAAAAATGGTTTCCCTTCTCCCTCTGGATTAATTAAATACATTCCCCGCCCCCCTCCAATTCATTAGATTTATTTGCCACTGTTTTTTTCTATGAAAAGATTTGGGACAGTGGATGAGGGGCATGGAGAAAATTTGGATCATCATTGAGGCAGTGTTGCTCCAAAGCAACTCCTTTTCAACCCTGTCCAATAGAAAGTTCTGTGATGATGGAAATGTTTTATACCTGACCTACCCAATATGGTAGCCACTCTAGCCACTAGCCACGTGTGACCACTGAGCACTTGAAATGTGGACAGTGCAATTGAGGAACTGAATTTTTGGTTTTATTTAATTCTGCTTTGATGGGGATTCAGGAGGAAAGAACAAAATTCTGGATTGACTACATCCTGGTTGTGTGATCTCAGGCAAGGGACTCAATTTTCTGAGCCTTAGTTTTGTCAAGTGTAAAATGGGAGTAATAATGGAAGTGATGCATGTCCTAGGGCCTGGCACATAGTCAGTTCTCATGCATGGTGCCTGGGGTTGTTTTTTACTGTTCCTTCCCAAATCTCATGCCTCCTATTGGCTAGTCTTCACTGAGCCAAACTTTTGCTCCCTTCCAAGGCAAGCTCAGACTTGGCCGGGTCAGGGAAGAGGGTCAAGAAGGAAAGCCTTATGGTTAGAGAGTGGAATTGCCTGATGCAGAGACTGTGACAGATTGAGGTGAATTTCAGCATCTTCCTGCTCAGACCCCAGATGCGTTTGAGAACTCATGGAAGAGCATTAGAGAGAGTCTTCTTCTCCAGAGAAAGCCCCGTGGATTGTCCCTTTGATCAGTCTGGCCTGCCTTTGTACTGAGATGTTCCAATCTTTCCAAGATAAACACCAATGTGTACAGGGAGAATGTGGACTTCTGAGGCAGACACAGCTGAAGTGGAATTTCAGTCTGATTCCACTGTCACTTGGGTAGATAGTGCAGCCTCTCTGAGCCTCAATTTTCTTGTCCGTAATAATGGAACATGCTACAAAGAGTTGGGTGAGGATTAAATGATATAATACAAGCAAATTATTTAGCACAATGCCTGGCCTACTGTAAGTGCTCAATAAGTGTTAGTTGTTGTCCTGTGTGAGGATGTGTAGTGGATGCTGGTGTCTGCCTCCCAGATTCCTTCTTCAGGACCCAGTCACTCATTCCCCAGTGTTTGCTACTGACAGCTCACAGCTGAGTCCCTTCCCCATAATTGCCCTCTGTGCAAGGGAGATACCTTGCCCAAGATTGCACTTGGGGCAGCCCATATCCAGTGACCACTTGATGTGAGGGTACAAGGGTCTGATACCCTTGCCTCAACTCAGAACAATTTGAATGGGCCATCCAAGGTTTAGAGTGACCTGGATGATCAGCTGAGGCGTCTGTTGTGACTGCATAGCAACTCGACTTCTCCCTCTGCCCCATACTGCTTCCTTCACTTCTTTACAAGAGCACTCCCCATTAGACCTCCTGCATGCAAATCTCATCTCCTTCTGAGTCTGTTTCCCAGGGAAGCTGATCTAAGATGGAGTATATGCTCTTCTCCTTTCTCCAGTTGAGATTTGCTATTTTAAATGTCCTAATCTCATTTTACCCAGAGAGAACTCTATTTTTTCTGATTTCAAAACAGCCACATCCCCTGCTCCATACCACCTCCCATGGCAGAAACACCACTTCACTTTCCTGCTTAAAAGCCTCTATTTGTTTCTCCATAACCCCCGAGGGTAAGTCAGAGCTCCTTGGCATGGTCTTCCAAGTTCTTTCCAACCTGGTCCCAATGGGTCTTTCTAGAATCATTTTATCTAATTCCTCATCTGTCCATCCTAAGCCCCATCGTCACTGGACAACAGAGGTATGTTCATGTCATAGCTTATGCCATTTTTCTCTGCCTAAAATGTCCTGTCCCCATTTTCTGCTGTTGGAATGCCATTTCCTTTCTTCCTTGCCAGGAAAACCCCCAGCCTTCCTCTCAAATTCAGCTCCTATGTCAAAGTCATTCAGTCAACCTTATTTATTCATGGAGCGTTGGATATGTCAAGTATCTCTATAAAGTCCTCTCTCTCCCCCTGGTAGAACACAGAGATAAAAACTCTCTCTTCCAAGCTCCTGATTCATCTTGTTATAACACTCACCATGGTGCATCAAAATGTATCTGTGTAACATCACCATTTTCCCACCATGCGTGTCTCTTATATGCACTTCCTGCCCAAATCAGTGCCTGCCACATAGCAGATGCTCAATTCACAGAGGTCCTCAATTCATAGATGGTGCTCAGTTCATAGAAGGTCCTTAATTCATAGTAGGTGCTTGATAAATAGTAGTGCAGGGAAAAAGGAGAAAAGAGAAGAAGGTATTTGAGTTAGGATATGCTGATTATGTGTCAATAATAAGTGATCCCCAATAGTAAATGGTCCCCAAATCTCAGTAAACTGCAGCCACAACAGTTCATTTTCATCCATGGTACGTATCCATCAGGGGTTGGCTTTGGTCTTTGCAGTACATGGCCTTTAATCTGCTACTTTGGCCAGTGGAACAGCATTTACCTGAGAAATAGATGGTCTGTGGCACAGAGAAAATCATGAGCTGAGTCTTAAGCTTTCACCTGGAAGTGACGTGACTGTCCACATTTAAGGGGCTAAAGCAAGTCACATAGCCGCTCCTGAGTTCAGTAGGATGGAAATGTATCATCTTCCATTAGGAAAGATGCCAGAAATCACATGGCCAAGCCTCCTACCACCAGGACAGGGATGTCTAATTTTCCTCCAGGAAGAAGCACCCCAAGTCACATGGCCAAGCCTAATCTCAATGGGGTGGGATGAGGTAAACCTGTACCAGTAAGTATTTTGAACAATAATACAAACTATCACAGAATGAAATGAAGAACACAAGTGGTATCCTAAGCTAATTGCCCAAGGGTCTTTTGGAGTCAGTTTGCAGAATGCATGGCCACTGAAGGTAGGAGGATGAAGTGCTGCATGGTGCATCTGATTTGTTTCTGGAAGCTTCTGTTCTTGGGTGTGATGCCAGAGTCTCTGCTGCTGATGCTGGTGGTGAAAGCTGAAACGCTTCCAATCACGGCCGCCCACTGTGGCCTGTATGCATGACTTCACTGTATCTCACATGCAGTTGCTGGACCATGGAGACACTTGATGGATGGCTGCTCCATGTAATTTCTGGGCCTGTAACTTGTTTGGAGCTGTCAGGGCCAGACAGCATGACTACTGTACCATAATGGCTTTGAAAAATGCCCTTTTAAAGACTTGTTCCAATCAGTCACAGGATGGAATAAATTGTGGAAGGAGCTGAGAATCCCTGGCAAGACAGATCTTGTGGTTGGAGATGGAATTCAAAGCTTGCACCTCTGTGCAGGCAGCTGAGAGGAGACACTCATGAATGACTGCCCCCCTCTCATCCTTTCCTGCTCTCACCTGAAGATGCACAGCTTTGTTGCGTGGGGGAATCAAAGGGGTGATGCATAGAGAAGTGGCTGTGAGAAGCCTGCCCCTATGTCTTCCTGCCTCTCTGGACTCTCTCATACCGTCCACTGCCTCCCTCTTGTTCCGTTTCACTTATTCCCCCTAGCTTGACCCTGATTTCAGTTCTCTTCTTGCTCTCAGATTTGGCATTTACTGGAGATTTTCTCAGGCTCAGCCCTTGCTGCTCCTAAAGCCTCTGAGTCAGATTTGACTCACTCTGCCTTCAGCCCCTAGGGATCTGTCCCTTGCCTTAGGCTGTAGGATGTTCAGGCCAAAAGAAGTAGCACTCAGCATCTCCTTTGGTGGTCCGGGACTTCTCTCTGGCTCTTCATCCTTAGGGATACTTCATGACCCCAGCTTGTCTCCCTTGAAGTATCAGACCTCTGGAGGGTAAGACCATGCTACTAAAGTCACTTTAAAAAGGGATCAATTGTATAACATTCAATCCCTTCTTTTGGGACTAGGATAAACCACGAGTGATGACAGTACAAGATGGTGGAGGCTTCCAGAACTACATTGAATAAGAGAGAGTATTTTGCTTGTGACGATCTAGGGAAGTTTGGGTGTGGGGCTTCTTTCTAGGGAAATATTGCTGTGTATCAGTTCAAAGGGAAAGCAAGAGCAAAAGAGAAAATCCAAGAAGGAATACCTGTGTCCTACAGCATCTGAAGGAGCCTGAGAGCAATTGTGAGGAGGCAAGACAGCAGCTGTAACTGAGTCCAGGTGTGGTGGCAGTGGGGCATGACTTCTGTTCTCTGTTAGGCTTAATGGGTGGTGCAGGAACAGGTAGGATAGTTTGAAAGACATAAGCAATGACTTATTGCTTCAGGATTTGATATTTTTGCTTCCCTTTTATCTTTCATTAAAAACAAAAATCTTAGTTCAGAAAATTCTGGCCTGTATCACATAAGGACCTTTCACTGTTCTTTTAACAGAGAAATCACTGTTTCTTAAAGAGGTGGACAATACTGGGTTGGAAATGGTGATGGGGCTGTGTGCCATTCTTTGGAAGTTCAGAAAAGGAACAGACCTCACTCTGAGATATATTCCAGAAATTGTCTTGACACTCATATCTTGACCAGAAGTTGGCAACTTAAATGCTGTCAGGGCTGTGTAGACAATATAAATGGGTTATGTGTGTAGTTAGTGTATTAATTTGCTAGGGCTGTCATGACAAAATACTACAGGCTGGATGGCTTAAACAACAGAAATTTATTTTCTCACAATTTTGGAGGATGGAAGTCTAATATTAAGGTGTCAGCAGGTTTGGTTTCTCCTGAGGCCTCTCTCCTTGGCTTGTAGATGGCTGCCTTCCTGCTGTGTCCTCACATGGTCTTCCTTCTGTGTACACGCACCCCTGGTGTCCCTTTTTGCGTCCAGATTTCCTCTTCTTATAAGGAGCAGTCAGATTGCATTAGAGCCCACCATAACAGCCTTATTTTAACTTCGTCACCTCTTTAAAGGTCTTATCTCCAAATACAGTGACATTCTGAGGCCCTGGGGATTAGGATTTCAACATATGAATTTGGGGGGACATAATTCAGCCCCCAACAGTTAGGCAGTACAGAAGGTACTCTGGAAGACTGAAACACCCACCTGGAGTGACACCTGATCTCCTGGACAGGCACCTACTGTGAACAGTCTCCTCACCACTGAAGCCCTCATAGAAGAGTCCTCTCAAGGAGGGTGCCCAGAGTGGGGAGGGCACTGGATCCAAATCAAAGGAGGGGACACTGAAGTACCGGGGACGGGCTGCCTCAAGGGGAGAAGATGGGAGAGGGCACTGTAGTTGTCAATAGAATTTTGACAGGCTGCCATGAACGTTTTGTGTGTTCCTAAAAGTTATTCTGGGACCGATAGGTAAAAGTACTGGGAAGCAAATTTTAAGTCAACATAAAAAGGGAACCTCTGAATGGTCAGAGATCTGTAAAACTATTATAGATTATTCCAGAAGATAGGAAGCTTCTGGTCACAGGACAAATGTAGGGAAGAGGCTGGAGGACCTGGAGTGGGGATTTTGCACAGGGGATTCCTGCCTCACCTGGGGAGTTAGCCCAGATGTTGTGAAGGTGTCTCCCAACCCTGGGAACCTCTCCACTTCCAAGTGCTCTGTAAACTGTTATGTATCGCACAAGCCGAAGTGTGGCTAAGATTTTCACCGTCAGTGTAAAAGGTGGGCTACTTTCTGAAAATTAGGTTCCCTGGCTCAGTGAACTTTTTGATACAGTTATATTTTCTAGTTTGCAGCTGCATTCAAATAGTCCTTAGGAGGCTGTGTGTGGGCACGTGCATGTGTTCATGCACAAGCCAAATGAGAGTCATCTCAAACCCTTTTAAATTTCACTCAGCAAACATGTAGAAAGCATCTAGGACGTGTCAGGCATGGTGAGCTAAGGATGTGAGCTAAGGACCTCACTGGAGGCCCACTGTCTGGTGGAAGAGCAGGTCTCCCTGTTAGGTGTCTGTGGATACAGGTGCCAGCGAAGGTTCTGGGATCACAGAAGTTGCAGCTCTGTTGGTGGCAGTCAGTGAAGGTGCTGGAGAGGTGGTAGTGTTTGAATGATCTTGTAAACAGTCTTTAAATTTTCAGGGTGGCAAAGAGGAACAAGAGAACAGCATGCACGAGACGTCAGAGGTGAGAACGTCTATGTGAGGTTCAAAGCAGCCCCGTGAGGCTGCAGGATCGGTTCTCCTGGGGGTGGGCTGGAAACTGAAGCTGGAGCGGTTGGCAGGTGCGAGACTGTGACAGGTCTTGTACGGCGATGTGGATGTTCCGAGAAGGGCCTCCTTCCCAGCTCTTGGGGTCTGATACTGGACACTGTGCAGGACAGCACTTCTATTAAAGTCTATAATTTTATTATTAATACCACTCCACTTCAGCATAATCATATTGCATATTTGATTCACATGGGAATGTTTCGGAGGCGTTGTTTACCGCCTTTAGTGGTAATGCTGGTGCTAAATACTAGTAGTGCTGGGATTGTGTGCCAAGCCCCGTGATGAACATCATCCATGCGCTATCTCATTTAATCCTCGTGACCACTCTGTAAGGTAAGCGCTAATATTGCCCATCATACAGAGACGTTAAGTTACTTGTGGCAGAGCTGGGCTTTATGCCTAGGGGCTGGAGCCTATGGCCATAACCATTGTGTCCACTCTCCGGCTCCCTGAATTGTGACGCTGCAAAGACTGTGGCTTGGGGAGCCTGCTGCTTCCTGGAGCTGCATCCACCGACAGGCAGCAGAGTCGAGATGCCAAGTCATCCGGGGCATTGAGCATCCCTTAAAATGTGAAGGAAAATAACCTGTATTGACCAGAATGTTTGTCTCTGGGGGGAAGCTCTGCAGAGTGGGAAGGGACACTTTGATAAGACATCTGGGGTAGAGGGTGAGGCCAAGAGGCGATCTCAAATAAGAAGAAACAGCCTTTAAGGCTGCTTTTTAAGGATGGGGCAGGGCAAGTGCAGGACTCGCCTGTAGAGTGAGGGATGCTGATTTGGGCCGGAGCTGAAGTGCCCTGGAGAGGAGAGGTGGCCTGTGGCTACCAGGTCCTTGCTCAGGCAGCTCTCTGCATCTCCTCTAAATGAACAGTGACAATTATTTAAAGAACATCGGTATGAAGAGGTGCCAAGTAACTAGTCAGCCTGGGGTACCCACGTATCTCAGTTCCTCTCACTAAGGCAGGCGATGCAATTGGAGGTAAAATAGACTTTCTGGGACTGGTGTGAGTAGAAAAGCCAGTGTGGGTAGCCCATTTGGCCCCCAGAGGAGCATCCCTCGGTTTGTTTGTCAGAAGGGAACGGACACTTGGTTTTCCTCCACATGGCCCGGCCCTGGACCTGGCGCCTCTTCCCTGCACACAGACGGTGCACGGAGCAGCATGAGCTGCGTGCTGCAGCCACCCCTCTGTGGGCCGAGTGCAGTTCTCCATCTGGAGCATGCAGCCAGCAAGCGCTGGGAGGATGCTGTGGGTCACGTCAAAGTCGTGATGCAAAATAGGTCAAAGTTATTCAAGCAACGGAAGCTGAGAAATCGACCCTGTTTGGGAAGCCAGCTCACTTTGGAGCTGTAGGGCTATCTTCCCACAGGGTTGAGGCTGGTCCCACAGACTCCGTGTGGTGGAGGTCTCAGTCATCATCAGGAACAGAAGTGCTTTTCAGTGTGAATCTGTTGATGTCAAGGTCAAAGTATCATTTCGTCTTCTAGAAGGGACAGGCTGCAAGGTTGCAGGGACCTACCCTTTGCTGTGAGGGCCTTTGTTCTGTGCCATCTTGCCCTGGCTGGGCGTCCTTAGAACCCTTGGGCATCAGGGAGTCCAGTTACATCCTGGTCTTACCTGTAAGTAACCTCCTCATGGGTCCAGTGTAGCCACGTTGCCAACTTTTCAAAAACAGGGCCCAGCCAGGCAGAAGTCAAACTCGGGAACTGCTCGCCTCCTGACATCTCCGCCTCCCATGACCTGGCCTGCTCTTGCCCTTTCTCACCCAGTTCTGATATCCACCCTATTTGGGGCTTGATGCCACATGACTGTTTGGGGAGACCCTAGAAGGCTGTAAGTGCCAGGCTTATTTGCTTTCTTTATGTTGGAGGACTCCTGTGAGAGTCTCCTTCCAATGCAAATATTGGGCCCATTGCCCCCAATTCCAAAACTTCCCAAGCTTATGTGCCACCCATTCCATCGTTAGTGCACTGAGGCATTCGCAAAGTTCATTCCCATAAATTTTCTCATAAGATAGACTCTGCTAGTTGCTTACCCAATATCCATTCTTCCCTTATTCCTCCCTAAAAAAATCCTGAATTTTTTGGATAATGTGTTTAAGCTTAAAAGTGACATTTCCCAGCCATCTCTGCAGGGTGAGTGGCCATGTGACACAGCTCTGGCCAAGGAGGTGGAAGAAGCTGTTGGTGGGGCTTCCAAGAGATCCCTAAAAGGGAGACCAGTTCAGCCAGCTCACACCCTTTCTGTCCTTTGCCCTGCTCCTTCTTCCCGACTGGAACAGGGACCCCACACTGAGGTGGAGCAGTCACCTGTGACAAGGAAGAAACCACGAAGAGAGGAGAATCACAGACTCTCAGCCTGACGACCTAAGCCTTTGACTCAACGCCAGCAGCGGTTTTTTTCTCTCTCTCTCATTATGTGAGAAAAACAAAACCCTAATTGTTTAAGCCACGTTATTTTGGTTTCTGTTACAGCTGAGTGCAGCTGTTAAGATTTATATCTAGTAACACGGCTTCTCTTATCTGAATCCCCTAACTGTGTCTCCTCTGTTAGGCATAGGCTTGGAAGGACTCTGGCTGGGATCAGCCAGGGCCCCCGAGACCCCCACCACAACACAGCCTTCTCACATCCAGGAGCGCCCAAGCAGAGCAGACCAGGGAACCTGCTTGCCTGCCCTGGGCCCCTGCTCTTCTGGGAGTTGACCTGCTCCATTCAACTGAATTCAAGTCCATTCTTGGATTGCAAGTGCTGGGTGGGCTCCAGGGTGGGCTTTTGGCAAAAGCGAGCAGCTTCTTGCCTTTGAGGGAGTGATCCTAACCTAAGGGAAAAGTATAGCCACGGGCTCAGCTATGACCTCTGCAGTTCTTTCAACAAACTGAGCTAAGGTGTGTTTAGGGAGGGCTCTTCTTAGGACCTCACTGTGCAGTCCCTTGGGTCTGGACTTGGCAATGGGCAGGTTTATATGATAGGAGCGTTGCCTCTGTGTTGGCTTCTTCATCAGGATCTTACAATCTCCTTTGAGTAGATATTTACTGTGTATTCTTGATTTCAGTGGTACTCTGGGTAAGCATTTTCCGTGCAGTATCTTTGAACGTGGTGTGGTCAGTGGCCTGGGGTATCTTTGATCATCTTCAGGGCTGGTGTTGGAATGCTCATGGGCTGTACTGAACCTGGGTTCAAATCCTGGCTCTGTCACTTAACCCTGAGGGGGTGCCTAAGATTCTTCAGCAAAATAAACATCATCATCCTTAACAAGACTATTTCAAAGACAGGAGAGAGAGAGGCTTAAAAGCACAAGACATGAAGTAGGCATTTGATACATAAATAGTAAACCAATCTAGCTTTGGTTCAAGATGTGTTATGGTTCCTTGAAAATTTCAAAACATAATTAGGTTTGATGTTTTTTTTTTTAATGTTTTCTTTTTGGTGAGGAAGACCAGCCCTGAGCTAACATCCGTTGCTAATCCTCCTCTTTTTGCTGAGGAAGACTGGCCCTGGGCTAACATCCGTGCCCATCTTCCTCTACTTTATATGGGACGCCGCCACGGCATGGCTGACAAGCAGTGCATTGGCCGGCGCCTGGGATCGAACCCGCCAACCCCGGGCTGCCAAGTGCGAAATTAACTGCTGCGTCACCGGGTGGCCCCTAATTAGGTTTAATTTAATTACAAATAAATATATGCCACATGCCTTCCCCCATGAGAGAACAGCGTCTCAGATTCCCAGGATGCATAGGACAGGCTAGTCTCACTGATCAGAGGGAATGGTGGGGCACAGTGGGGTTGAGGTGGAAAGAGTGTCTGCCATATTCAAAACTGTCCTATTTCAAATCATGGTTGCTGAGTATGTTTCTTTTTTTGTTGTAGAAATATCTTGTCTTCTGTGAATGTAGAAGTAGCGAGTACTCGTTGTACAAATGTAAATAGTAGGATAATGCCTGAAGGGAAAGTGAATCTTCTATAATCCCTCCCTTTCCCAATCCAACCACTGTGGCCTGTTTATGTCTGTACTTCCAATCCTCTTCCTACACATATAAACATACACACACACTTGCACACTCACAGACGTATGTATTCTTATAAAGGATCATAACATCTATATTTTCTACATTTTTCTTTTGAATACCTTTCCACAATAGTTCACGTAGATCTATCTCATTCTTTTTTTGGCTGTGTTGTATTCTACTGCCTGGATGTACTGTAATTTACTCAGTACCTAGTTGTAGAACATTTAGAATGTTTCTATTTTTTTGGTCTTTCAAACAATGTGGTGATGAATAACCTTGTACCCCTCTCTATGTATTTCTGTAGGATAAATTCCTAAGAACAGAAGTAATGGGTCAGAAGTAATGTGCATTTGAAATTTTGATAAGTATTAGCAAATGTTTCAATAGGGGGTTGTAGCAATGTCCACTGTCACCAATTCTGTAGGAGTTCCCAGCTCTTTAAACTCTGGATAACAATGGATATTTAATCTTTGCTAATCCAATGGTTGATAAATAATGACTCATAGTTTTAATTGAAATTTTGAATACTTGTTTTTTGCCTTTTTTCTTGTTTATTTGCCTTGTATAAGTTCTTTTCTATAAATTGCTTATTCAAGTCCTTCATCCGTATTTTCTTTTCGGTTACTAGACTTTTTTGTTGATTTATAGGCACCTTTACATTTTAAGGATATTAGCCTTTTCTCATATAGATTGCAGGTATTTTCCATTTGTCTTTCAATCTTGTTTATGGTTATCTTTTGCAGTATAAAACCTCTTTTTTTTTCTAATGAAATCAGTCAACCTTTCCCTGTGTGAGTTTCAAGTCATACTCTAAGTGGTCTTCCCATCCTTCAGATTGGAGACACATTTCTATTTTTCCCCTGAAAGTTTTATGTTTTTCTTTTCGCATTTAATTGTTTAATCCATTTGGAATTTATTCTGAGTGTAGTGTGATCTAGGGATCTAACTTTATTTATGCCAAATCATTTAGCTAATTGTGAATGTTGTTTTCTGAAGAAGAATGATCGTGGAACCATCGGGCTGCCTTTATTTCTTAGTCCTCTGGGTGTGTGAGAAGTTAGTTCTTTAAATAGATAAGACAGTAGAAGGAAAGGACTCTGGACTGAAAGTTCCATGTCCTAGGTTTGAATCAGGCTGTGAGGCCTTGGGCAAATCACTCAACCTCTCTGAACTGCAGTTTCTTCAATTGCAGAAATAACTAGACCTAAGATGGAGTGTAGGATTAAATTGAACACAGAATGTGATAGCCTCTGGCACATCCAGAAAGGATGTTAGGCAAATCCTTTCTGCTTCACTTTTCCCAGTGCCATCTTGAGAGGACCACATGGAGAGTGAATTGCCCTGTCCCACAGAAGCTGGCTCCTCCCCAGCCTCAGTGTCTCCAACTCCTGCCAACAGGCTTCCTCTGCTGGGGTTGGCCCTCGCCATGCTCCTGTCTTCCATCTATGGTATGGGACTCTAGCATCTGCCTCCTCACCTCCCGGTGGGACACAGGGCATTTGTTGCTCAAGATTTGACATAAAGTGCTGGCAGATGGCGGTGGATCTGGAGGTCTGAGGCAAGATGGAGTTTGGAGCTCTTCCCTCCGAGTCCTGCTTTCCTGCCAGGAGGAATCCTGTCTGTCCTTCCTTTGTACTCCTGGCATGGCTCAGGCTTGATGGGTTGGCCAAAGGTGCAGGCAAGACAAGGAGAGACTGGGAGGGTGGCAAGGGAGAGAGAGAGAGAAACCCCGAGAGACATTGGGAGAGGAGAGAGACAAAGAGACCAGGGAAGAAAGACAGAGAGACATGGTTGGGGAGCATATCCATGTCAGAGGAGGGTGGAGGGAGAGAGAGAGAGAGAGAGAGAGCGCAAGACTGAGGTGGGCAGAAAGGGAGAGAGAGACAGTTCCACAGAGATAGAGAAAGGAAGGGAGGAGAGGAGAGGTATAAACACAGGGGGAAAGAGAGAGGAAGAGATGGAAGGGAAAATGCATGGAAAAAGAGCAGGACCCCAACAGAGGCTTCCCCTCCAGTGCACAATTTAAGGGGATGCCAAAAAACTTGATAATCAAGATAAATAATATTTTAATGCAATATTTTAAAAAAATCAAATAGGCAAACTACAGCCTGCAGGCTGGCCACCTGTTCTTGTAAATGAAGTTTTAGAGCAGGGTGGATTCGGGTGGAGCGAGGGAGGGGGTGGTATAAGTGCAGGGTCGTCGGTCCTGTCTTTACGCAAATTTTTGATTCTTTGTTCATTATGATTTTTTTTGCATTAATTTTGATTTTTAAAAATATTAAATTATTGTAATATTTATTTCGACGACTGAGTTTTTTGGCACCTCTTTAAATTTGTACCTTACTGACCTCACTCTAGTCCCTGCCCTGAAAGGGAGAAACAGAGAGGAAGGTACACTGGGAGAGCAGGAGAGAGTGAGAGCTTGAAGGGAAGAGAGGAAAAGAGAGAAATATAAGAGGAGATAGGTGGGGAGAGAAATCAAGTGTAAGAGAAAAAGAAGAGAGGGAGAATGAGAGAGGAGGGAGGTGGTGTTAAAACAGTGATAGAAACGAGCAAAGAGGGCAAGCAAGACAGAGCCTTGTTAGGAGAGAGGAGGGGAACCTGATGGAAGCAGAGGGAAAGGAAAGGAGAGACTGTGGTCCAGAGAGAAAAGGGGGAGGCAGGAAGGGGAGACAGAGGGAGAGGGAAGAAGGAGAGGGAGAGAGGGCCCAGGGGCCTGGGGAAGAAGCTGGCGGGAGGCCCGTCCTAACTAAGGCAGAGACTGATGGCAGAGCAAGAAACAGTCCTGGGCAGCAAAGTTGGCCAGGCTGTGGTTCAGCAGTGCCCGAGGTTATGGAGGAAATGCAGGGCCAGGAGAAGGGGAGGCTGTGAGGGCAGCTGTCCCAGTGTGGCCCTTACCCCTCCTCTCCGCCACCCCGGACACTTAGCCGATCTGCACACCACCTTGGACAGGAGTTATGAGTGAAGGGGGCAGGGGACTGTCGGGTCTTACAGTCCTCAGGAGGAGAAGGGGACACTTTCAGCTTGGGGCTGGGCTAGAACCTGGCAGAGAGGACATCTCTCAATGCTGGTATGGAATGACTTCTTTTCTTTTTCAGGGAGAATATTTAATGTGCACTTATTTATTCTGTGCATCTTTCTGATTTGGGTATAATTCCCCAGGTCTGTCCCCTTATCATATACTCACATCTCCAAAGGAGTCTACCGACAAGTGACTCACAGGAGTCGCAAAGCTGGAGAGGTTGGTACCGTGGTTGTCCCCAGCGACAGGTGGGAACACCAACCCCTGGAAGAGTGACATGACTTCACAGAGTCCCTTGTAAGTGGCAGAGCCTGCAGTCCAGCCAAGAAGGTCTGTTCCACAGCCCCACTTTCAACTCGTATTCAGTGCTGGAGGTCTGCCAGGCTGTGGCACGTGCCATATCCCAAGGAAAGCAATCCAGAGAGAGCGTGCGGTTCAGGACAGTCACACTCATGTCCATCCCGTCCCAGTATCCATCCCTGTCCCTAAATGCCCCCTTAGGGGTCTTTTTGATTTGTGTCTTCCCTTTCCCGCACACCTAGACCATGGGAAGTTGGGTGTTGGTTATTCATTGAATCATAGCATCCATAAAATACTGCTTGTCCCTCCTTGAATTATTATTGCTCCAAGGAAAAGCAAAGAGAACGGAGGTAACACTTTTGAATACCTACTATGTTCTGCTACATAAGTTTGACCTAAAAGATAGGAATTATCACTCTGTTTTGCAGATGTAGAAAGTGAGGCCAGGAGAGGGTAAGTAGTGAGAGAGAGGGTTAGGATCTGAACCCAGGTCCATCTGACTTTGCATCTAGTGTTGGCTTCCCTTTAACTCTCTGTCTCCTAAGAACCAAGTACTCCTGGGCCTTCTTGTATATGTTCCAAGACTGTGTCCCTATGATACCCAGTGCTCTTGTGATAGTATTATAGTGGGACTGGCCAAGGAAAAGTTATACAGGTTGTAAAAGAGAAAGATTTTATGGTCACAGTGGAGCCCATCATTATTCTCTCACTGCGTAGGACACAGGTGACTGTAGAGGGATGTGTACTGTGAAAGTCTTAGGTAGAACATGGGAAGTGGTTTTAAAGTGGTTCCTTTAAAAGATCTTCTGTCTCATAATTTGTGTGCAAATGCTTTCAAATGCCTATCTAGCCCCCATTTCCACATCCCCTGTACTATTTGACATGCAAAGTGTCATATTCAAAAGCAAATTAGTCTGAAATGAATCCTCTTTTACCCTTTTTATTTCCAAAATCCAGATTTAGAATTTAGGTTCATTAATATGCACAAACACTGCTTGGTTAAGCCTGTTTTAATTTCTCTGTGTGCTTCGTAAACAGAGATTACAAAGACGTTTGAATTTTCATGGCAGATTTTGGAGTAGTGTATACATTCAGGCCATTATCACATAATAAATAAATAACCCCCTGAAACTCAATGTTGATGATGCCATCCCCGGAATGTTGATTTTTATTCTCCTCATCTTGTCATGTGGATATGTGGCTTTGGTTTCAGAAGTCACTGGCGGTCTGAATGTAACTGAAAAATGATGCTCTGCCCCTTGGTGTCCATTGGTGGGCATATGCCAGCATTAGCACCAAGGGGAATGAAACATCAGCTTGGCTTGTGAAACTGGGCTTGGAAAAACATCCCGTTTATTAAATCTTTCACTAAACGGTGACAGTTGTAGGCATTAGTTACTCGTAGTGTCTGCCAAATGAGCTGAAAGTGTAGGCTTATCTTGTTATATGCAGATAACAGAGCTACAGGACTTGTAGAGGAAGGTTCCAGCCATCAGAGGGAGTGGCCAGGAGTTGGGACAGGGACATGCCACCAGAAACTGGGTCCTTAAGGAGAGCTCCCTTTCCAAAAATGAGGGCCGAGATGCATTTTCCCATGATGCGGCACTATGCTTCAGTCATGATCTCTGCACGAGTTTCTTGAGGGAAGGAAAGGTGTCCAGTTGGTAACAAAAGAAACAGCAATAACTAGTACATATTGAGCATTTTCTGTTCCGCACTGAGCTACAAAGCCCTCTGTGTATTATCTTATGTAATCCTCACGACAGCCCCTGGAGATATCTGCTGTTATTATCCTCATGTCGCAGATAAGGAAAATATGTGCTTAAGGAGCTTGCCCAAGATCACAGAGCCATGGAGAATTCAAACCCAGATCTGTCTGCCTGGAGCCTATTCTTCCTGCATTTATATTGTATCCCCAGGGCTAGCGCAGGGCAGGGTATTAGAGTGGGTGCTCAGAAATGGTTGCTGAGTGAATGAATGAATGAACCAGTGAGTAAACGCAGTAGATCTCCCTCCTCTTCTTCAGGCCATGCTTACCCTGTGATACTTCACTGAGTTGATGTGTGTTTCCCTAGAGAGTCTACAGGCTCCAAAACGGTAGGGTTTCCAGCCCCCTCCCAGATGTGCCCCTCACCCTGCTTTATGCTCTGTCTTAGCTCTTGCAACACCTGTTTGTTTTCTCTCCTCTCAGATGCAGGCAGACTCAAGATTCTAACTTATTTATTGGTTTATCCATCTCCAGGGTTTAGCATAGCTCCTGGGCACATAGGAGGTGGCAGGTTTTATATTTTCTTGTACTAGCTGGTTTGAAGGTTGCTTGTTGTGAATAAAATGCATTAATGGTAGCAGAAATCATTTCAAAGCCCTCAATGCTTTGGGGGGGTATTCCATATCCCACGCATCAGTCACTTAGGCACGGCCACACTGTGTTGGGTCAGGTTCTCTAGAACAGGTATTCTCAATGAGGGCGATAGCTCCCCCAAGAGGGCAAAATGGATTATTGGACAGAGAAAAGTTCTTATTCTTTTTATGTAAAAAGCACAAATGTACATACAGTACATAAACAAGTATGCAGTATATCTGTGATATTAAAATATCATGGGAGGTGATTAGAAAAAAATGTCTAAAAAGGCCCCTTCGGGGGACAGTAATGGAAAAGAGGTTGAGAAACACTGCCTTATACACAGAGCCTGAGATGGGGATTCATGTGAATGTGATTTATTGAGGGAACACTCTCAGGAGGAGAATTAGGGAAAGAGGACAGGTCAAGGGAAGAAAGTTAAGCAAGGAGCTGTTTTTAGCTGGAGACCAGCTTTAGCCTGATCCCATGGGCTGCCCTGGTGCATGAATAGCACCATGGAGTTGGTTCCACCATGGAGAAAATGGCCTTTGTACCCCCATGTCACTCAGGCATTGGCCACTGGCTGTCCATATCGGGGTGGGTTGGGGAGTAACCTCCCAGGGGTCTCCTGTCGGCCAAGGAAAATTCTCTGGAGAAGGCAGCAGCTGTGAGCCTTCAGCAGCCAACCCCACGGTGACTGGGTGTGGAGTGCACCAGCTCAGTAATGGGGATCTGGGTGGACGCCACCAACATCCTCTACAGCACAAAATTTCCCTCCAGTGGCTTTGGAGAAGTACTCTGATTTCTTCCTCTAATTTTTTTTATTATGGTAAAATATATGTAGCATAAAATTTACCATTTTAACCATTGTTAAGTGCACACTTCAGTGGCATTAAGTGCATTCACATTGTTGTGTAACTGACACCACGGTTCATCCCCAGACATTTTCCCGTCATCCCAAACTGAAATTTTGTACCCATTCAGCAGCAACTCCCCATTCCTCCCTCCCTTCAGTCCCTGGAAACCACCACTCTACTTTCTGTCTCTATGAATTTGACTACTCTGGGTACCTCATATGAGTGGAGTCATACATTTGTCCCTTTGCATCAGGCTTATTCCACTTAGCATCATGTCTTCAAGGTTCATTTATGTTGTAGCATGTGTCAGAATTTCCTTCCTTTTAAAGGCAGAATGATATTCCGTTGTATGCGTACACCACATTTTGTTTATCCATTCATTTGTTGATGGACACATGGATTGTTCCCACCTTTTGGCTGCTGTGAATAGTGCTGCTATGAATATGGGTGTACAGATATCTGTCTGCTCCCTCAGTCTTGTGTTCAGATGTATTGTTGTCTTGGGTGGGTACAGTGGGAGGCCCTGATTCATCATGGCATCCTCACCCCACGTATAGACCTCAACCCATCATCGATTTCTCGGGTTGTGGAGCACGATGGCTTCAGTAGGGGTGGGAGGGTCTTGCATTTGGACAGGAAAGACTCTCCTGTTTTGGGGGATTAGCATCTTTTGGAAGTAGTTATAGAAATGGAGTTGAATATTTTATTTCATCTTATAAAAAATTACAAGAGGACAAAGTTAAAATTGGTGATGTTTTAGAAGCATTACACCTTTTTATTCAGCAGACAGTCCAGGCCCTGGCATTTGTTGCTTGGGGTGTTTTTTTAGGAGGCTGTACTTGGCTCTCTGGCCCCTCTCAGTCTCCATAGCCTACTTGATGCTTATAGAGTATGTGGGACATAGTCAGGCCCAGAAAAAGATTTTGAATGGATGAATGAATAAGTGAATGGTTGAGTCCAAGAGTATATGGAAAGTGAGTCTCCCTGGATTTGAGCCAACAGCCTGCACATACTCATTTGCTTTTAGATCAAGCAAAGGACACAGCCTAAGGAATCAGCAGGAAGGTGGTCCATGCTTCCTCATTCCCCAGCCCTGGGGAGAGGGCAGCCTCCAGCTCTAGGGATGGCTACCTTGCTTCTTGTCTCTGCTCTGACACATCTGAGGACAATGGAAAAGTGATGCTTACCTGTTGCCTCTCAGGGGGCTTGTGAAGCGAGTGGAATGAGATCTTCCCAGCTCTTTAATCTCTTAGGAAGAAAGGAATTTTATGAGGATAATAATATGCTGTCCTTGATACGTGAAAAACCTGCTTGGTACTCATGGTTAGTGGGGACATTAATTTTGAAGAGCTTTTTTTTGTTCTTTTTTTTCTTCCTTGCAAGTGGCAAATTTATGCGACTCTGTGTTCCTAGCTGATGCAAGGTATTTGAAAGTGAAGTTTGATGATGATGATGCTGATGGTGATTGTTGATGATGATACTGTCAACCAATATACATTGAGTGTTACTAAGTATAAGACTGTGCTAAAAGCTTTACTTGCTTTATCTCATTGAACCCTCTCGACACTGTCAGGTCAGTGCTATGGTTGTACCAATTGTAAAGATGGTGAAACTGAGGTCCAAAGAGGTTATGTTATTTGCTCAAGGTCGCACTGCTGATAAGGGGCAGAGTTTTACAGACATGGTTGCAATGTAGCTCCCAGTAAGAATACCCTAATATGGATATAAGCCAAGCCCTAACCAATCATAAGGGAAAAGAATAGATTTCCAATGGCTTGTGATGAAGAAAGACCTTTTGTCAAGGGTGGCATCTGAGTGCACTTTGAAGGGCTAAAAGGCTTTTAGGGTATGGAAAGATACCAGGCTTCCAGCAAAGGTGTTAAGGTGGGGTCTGCAGAGTTTATTTGGGATTCAGATGTGGCTGGACGTTGAGCTTGGGTTAGTATGGGTGGGATGGCTGGGGGGGGGGCGCACAGTGGACGGTGTGAGGATGATAAATGTAGAAAGGGAGGATGAGGTTAAATGATGGAGAATTTGAATGTTACCTATCTGCCTTCACTGACCACAGGCAGATATTTGGGAAATGGTGGCTGGAGTTAGGAGGGAAGCCTGTGGCCATGAAATAAAACAATGACTACCCTTGAAGGAGATTAATCAAACCCTCTCAGTGGCCCTCATTTGCAAGAGGAACAAATTAGGAAGCTCATCGGTTGCCAATTAGTAATTCAAGGTGACAGGACTGTTATTAGTGGGCTTTGGAATGTAGCCCCCAGAAACCAAGGACTGATAAGACATGGCAAAATTTTTATCAGAGGAATGGGAGAGTACCATGGCTGCCTGCAGGAGGATGAGGAGGTTTGAGCTGGGCCTTTGGGGAAGGTCTCATTGGACAGGCAGAGGGACGAGCGTTGAGCATTCTAGGTGGTGGCACAAGGCACTGTGTGTTAGTTTCGTGGGGCTGCTGTAAGAAAGTGTCAGGGCTGCGGCTTAAAACAACAGAAATGGATTCTCTCACAGTTCTGAAGGCTACAAGTCTAAAATCAAGGTGTGGCAGAGTAGGTTCCTTCTGGAAGCTCTGAGGGAGAATCTGTTTCATACCTCTCTAGCTTCTGGTGGTTGCTCGCAATCCTTGGCATTCCTTGGCTTTTAGACACGTGGCTCCAATCTGTGCCTCCGTTGTCACATGGCCATCTTCTCCTTCCTTGTGTGTCTTTGTCTCTGTTTTCTCTTCTTATAAGGACACCGGTCATTAGATTAGAGCCCCCTTAATCCAGTATGACCTCATCTCCACTAGTTACATCTGCAAAGACCCTATTTCCAAGTAAGGTCACAATCTGAGGTTTGGGTGGACGTAAATTCCTTGGGGAAACTATTTGACCCAGTATACACTGTGATTAGAGGCCAAGGTAGGACGCGTAAGTGGGTAGAGTGATTTGTTTAACAGTGAGGACTCCGCAGGTGAGTGTGAGGAAGAAGACACTGCTGGAAAGTCTCTTAGGGACCCTAGGACCTTGTTTCTGAATGTCTTACCAATGATTATCAAGTCTACGCTGCCAGGAGTTTGAAGGCTGTGAGTTCTCACAGGGAGTGGCTTGTTAATGGGAGATGGGCTGACAAAAGGGACAGTTGGTGGCAGAGAGCCCAGGCAGGTCGGTGTGGTAAGAGTTCACAAGTGAGGCCACTACAGTCTGACTAGGGTGGGGGCAGTGGGCTGGGAAGGAAGGAGGGAGCTGGGGCCATTTTTGAAGGAAGACACAGCAGGCCTTGGTGAGAGATGGGATGTGGTGAAGAGTGAGAAGGAGCTTTGAACCTGGGTGACCAGAATACCAAGAAGGAAGAGCTGGTTTTGTGGGAAAGATGATGAGTTTGGCCTTGGTTGTGTTGAGTTAGTGCTGCCACTGGGAGGGTAGATTGGAGATTATCTACCAGGGAGCTGGAAATGTGGTCTGCAGCTGGGAGATGCTTTTCCTCTCTGCTCCACTTGAGTAAATCTGAAGTAAAGGGTACTGAAGTGTGAGGAGCCCCTGGTCTCTGAGGGGGTCAGATGATCAGAATTTGTGTAAAGGTAGCCATAGTCACAGATGCCTAGTGAGTGGAGTGAGTCAAGAGTGCACAAGAGGCAAAGATGGCAGAATGATCTTTCTAAAATGCAAATCTGAGCATGTCATTCTCTTGCCTACTATCCAGGAGGTCATCCCCCATTGCTCTCTGGGTGACATCCAGCTCCTTAGCTTATGTGCAAGGTCCCTTGAGGCCTGGACCGCGTCTTACACCATTCTTCCATCCCCTCCTCACCGTGGCCTGTCTGCATCTTGTACAACTTGAAGAACACATGATGCCCCCCTCACTCTGTGATGCTGCACCTGCCACTCTCCTTTCTTGGAACCTCCTTTTTGGCCCTCTGTCTTCTATCTTTCAGCATTCCAGCATCTCATGGCCTGTGACACTCTTGACAGGCTTTTCCACCAATAGCCAGTAGGCTCCCCGAGGGCAAGGGCTGCCTCTTGGGCATCTCTGGGTTCCCAGCTTCTCTCACAGGGCTGGGCACAGGGTATGCAAGAATCAGTGAGTGAGTGAATGAACGGATAGTTCATTTCATCTTGGATAGTGAGATGAAATGCTGTCTATGTTTAGTCCTTTTTGGGGGGGCAGCTCTTCTCAAGTTCTAACTTTGTTTTTTTGAAGAAATATTGGAGCTACTGGAGAAGAAAACACTCAGTGACCTTGAGGTAGTCTCCACCTTCCCCCTCACCTCTTGCTCTGCCTTGCCATTAGCTGCCCACCACTCCTGTCATTTCTCATCAAGGTATCAGGGCCATTAGCTCAACCATAAGATGCTCATGGGCCGCCATGTTCTGATGAAGCATGAAGCATGAAGACTACCAGAATGTTCTCAGAAGGAAGCTCTTGACTTGTAAGGTCCCCAGACTGTCACCTGACAGGTGCCTGAGTGACTGGAGTAGCTTCGTGTTCACTCTGACTACCACAGAGCACAGGAGTTGGGCGAGGAAGGGCAGCATGCGTGGTTAAGAGAGACATTAGTCTTTGCTTCTTTGTTTGAATTTAGTCACATGTTGACCCCTGACCTCACAAAGAGACTGTATGACCATCTCTCAGTCTTTAAGAAGAGTGATTCCTGGGCTGGCCCGGTGGTGCAGTGGTTAAGTTTGGCATGCTCTGCTTCAGTGGCCTGTGGTTCACAGGTTCGGATCCTGGGTGTGGACCTACACCACTCATCAAGTCATGCTGTGGCAGCATCCCACATACAAAATAGAGGAAGATGAGCACAGAAATTTAGCTCAGGGACAGTCTTCCTCACACACACACAAAAAAGAAGAGTGATTCCTTAAGTATATGACAAAGCTGTCACTGCACCATTCTGCCTTAGGAACAATAATCTACTAACATTTGTTGAATACTTATCATGTGCCAGGCACTGGGCTAAGTCAGCACTTTTACTTGGATTATCTTGTTTCATAGTAGAGGTAGGTTCTATTTCTTCACGCATTTTACAGTTAAAGAAACCCAGGTGAAGAGAGGTTATAATTTGTCCAAGGTCACACAGCTGGTAAGTACAGATAATGCCTGAAGTATCAACTACTATGCCTAATACTTTTCTGAGCCTAAAGATTCAGAACTTTTCCAGTTGCTCTGGGGAATGATTCTGCTTGCATTTCAAACAGAAAATTTGATCATGGTCTTAAAGTTGCTGGACAATGTGCCATGATGGTAAACTAAGAATCACTTACGATGAGAAATCTGTGCTTAATGGGTTTGGATTTTAAGCGATTTCAAAAGTCTGCAAAGTTCTGTCTAGACATTTTCCCTACATGGTTCAAATTGGGAGATTCTTTTGGATTCAGTTGGATAAGCAAAATCCGTGATGAGAAATATTAGTGTTTCTAGATCTTTATCTGAATCACACCATTTGGTACAGTGAATTTCATTTACATATCAAAGTTATTGGAAGTGAAATGATAAATAACTCATGAAAGCACAAATGGCTAAAGATAGAATAATAATAAGAGCTGATGCTGCATGTATTTAAAGTCGAAAGCCAATATTTCCATTCTGAGAATCGTTAAAATCAAATATGTGTTTCTGTTTCCAAGTAAAAAAATTGCAACCCCAAAATACTTTTTATTTTTGAGATTTCGTCATTCTCTCTGAAATCTTTGAATTGTCAAAGGAAAGAGCAAAGTTGCTTGGCTAATAGACAGCTTTCACTTTGGCTCTGCTGGGTACTGTATTTTCTACCTAAGTGATAATGTTTCAAATCTTGTTTAACCTTTTGATTGACTGTATGATCTTGTGAGCTGTAATCTACTCTCTTTCTGGACTTCTCTTGACACTGCTCTTGATTTCAGATTGTTCCGATTGCTATGATTATTCTGGGCAAGACTCATCTGGGTTCAGTTTATGCTGGTGTATGAAGGATTTGTCCCCCTGAATTTGAATGAGATGCTATTTTTATGACCTCTTAGGGGCTTCACACTTACTGTGGTCTACAACTTTCTGGGCAGACTCTATATTGCCAAACCACACCTTGCCTCACAGCTTTTTTCATTAGATAGGTTTTATTCAGCTTATCATCAATGTCTGCTTATGTGCCAAAGTGCTAGACTTCAGCAAGAGCACATGTCTCTCCCTGGGGGCCTCTCATGAGGGGTATTCATGGGTTGCTGAAAGTCAGCGACCTCCAGAAACAAAAATAATTTAATTTAGTTCTTTTGAGAGAGATGTAAACAGATGATTTCGCTCATCTAATTTTATATTAATGGGAGGAAACAAAGACAGTTCAATAAATGCTTCTCATATATTTTCATATTATGGCCAATAAAGGAGAAAAAGGCAGCCCTGGGGAGAATAAGGGTGAGAAGGATGTCAAGTTCAAAGGGAAATCAAGGGAAGCTGAGGGTGAAACATACCAGCGAGGAGAGAGAGATGGAGAAACCAGAGTGCGGTGAAGGGATCCTCCAGAGTAGACAGGAAAAGCGGCGGACAGACACAGGGCTGAGAACTGGAGGGCGCAGTGCGTTTCCGTGGATTTTGAGGTGAAAGAGCCCATATGAATGATTTTTTTACTTGGATCTTGAGAATCAGAATAAATTATCATATGCTATTACCGTGCTTTGCATGCTGATACAATCTCACGCAATTTTAACTAGAGCAATCTTCTTTGATTGGGTATAGCCATTCTGCCTTATTTTCAAAAGTATTTGAAAATGAAAGTTTCCTTTCCCATGAGACCTAAAGATTGCACTCAGGGAGGAGCGACCTGTTTTTAAAAAATTTCTAAAAATGATGTTCACTTTGTATTTTTGTTTTAAAAATGTATCCTTTTGTTCAGTGTCAAAAATTAGAAAATATGTAAAATTGGAAAATGTAGGAAATGTATGGAAGAAACCATAACCATGACTCATATTTTGAACTATTTCCTCCCTCTACTTTACGTACAGAATTGTATGCTCTGTTTTTATAAATTTAGGGTTCAGCTGTGCATTGTTTCTTACTCTCTTTTTAAAATTTACCACATTACCCTATACTTTATAACTGACTATTCTATATATTAAATATTTAATTATTTAAATATTTCCCTCTTGTTGGGTATGTAGGTTGTTTCCATTTTTTGCTATTAGAAGAATGTCATAATGAAAATTTTTGGATATTGATTTTTGTGTACTCCCTTGATTATTTCCTTAGGATGGGGTCCCAGAAATAGAGAAAGAGAATCAAAAATATTTCTTTTAAACATATTTAAGGTTTTGAATGCACTGTTCAAAGTTGTGTTCACATTCATCTATTCGTTTAATGGCATTTGGATGCTCTTAGGATAGCAGGCTGAGTGCTAGGTTGATGGGAATTCAGTGAAGAGCAAAACAGACATAGAGTGTTTTCTGGAACATGTATCCCAATGGAGGAGGCAGAGAGTGAATAAGTGAATCAATAATTAATAAAAAAAAATTTCAGCCAATTTCACTTTTCCAAAAAAAAATGTGTTAAGTGTAATGAAGGAGACAGGCAGGGAGCTGTAATATCTAATCATAAGAGGCCAGTTAGTGGATGTCACTCTGAGGAGATGATGTTTAAGGTGAGACTTGAAGGATGAAAAAGCCTGCTCTGAAAAGAATGGGGAAAGGAACATTCCAGGTAGTGGAGAACACCATATGCAAGGGCTCTGAGGTGGGACAGAGCTTGGAATGTCCTGGGAATTGTAGAAGGCCCGTGTGGCCAGAGGGCAAGATGTGAAAGGAAAGATGGAATGAGGTGGGGTTGGAGAGGGGGCTGTGACCAGTCACCATCACCCAGGTCTGTTTTGTTTTTTTGTTTTTGTTGAGGAAGACTAGCCCTGAGCTAATATCTGTTGCCAATCCTCCTCTTTTTGCTGAGGAAGACTGGCCCTGGGCTAACATCTGTGCCCATCTTCCTCTACTTTATATGTGGGACACCTGCCACAGCATGGCTTGACAAGCAGTGTGTAGGTCTGCACCCGGGATCCAGGCCTGAGAACCCTGGGCCGCCAAAGCAGAGTGCGCGAACTTAACCACTATGCCACCGGGCTGGCCTCATCACGCAGGTCTTTGTGGTCCATTGTTGTTGGGAGTCTTCATTTTTGTGGTAAGAGCAGTGAGAAGTCAATGGAAGGAGAGACGGGATTTAGCTCACATTAAAGAAAAGAGTCTTCTGGCTGCTCTGTGGAGAACGGATGCCTGGGAGGGGATGTGAGGATCAGGGGGAACAACGATGAAAGCATCTGAACAGCCCCCTGTGTGTTTGAGTATTGTCTGAGGACTCAGCCATCAGAGGCTTCTAGGCAGCCTTGGACCTCACTTTCAGAAAGCTTTGAGTAATATTTACATCCCTAAACCTGTGTGTATTTTACATGCAGGACCAAATCCTCACATAAGTTATTTCATTGTCATCATTTAAAATGCATTAGGGTTCCTGTTGCCTCTAAATGTCTCAGCTTTGGATCTGAAATGCTGCAAGATAAATTAAATATTTCAAAATGACATTTTATTCTGCTATTGATATGATGAAAAATGATACATGCCTAATATATGAGCAAATAATAAGAGATCAAGAAATATTATTTGATATTTATATTTGATTTTCTGTCGGTGGACATTTAGGTTGTTTTCACTATTGTAAATAATACTGTGATGAAGATCTTCATATGTATTTGTGTATTTTCTGTGGATATACTCTGTTAAAGAGTAAGCCTTTAAAAAGTGACTTAAGCAAATTAAACACCGGCAAAATTGTGTACCAGTTTACACTCCATCCTTGGTGTATGAAGGTGTCCATTTCCTGGCATCCTTGTCAACCCAGGATATTAATCTTTGCCTGTCTGTCAGTTGGGTGAATATATGTTAATTGGCATTTCTTTGGTAATTTATGATCTAACATCTTTACTTAGAGGAAGTTACTTTTTTTTGGCTCGCTGAACCTGGTAACAGAACTTTGAACAATGCTGGGGAATAGTACATGCTCATTGAATGCTTCTTGGTTAAATAAATGAAGACATGGACCTATTTATTGACCATTTGCTTTTCTCTTGTGGATTGGTTAATATCTTTCATGTATTGTCTGTTGAAGTGGTTGGTTGTCTTTTTCTTGGTAAGTTTTAATAGCTCTTTATACATTATAGATAATAACCCCTTGTCAGAAGCTTCAAATATATTTTTTGAGTTAGTCATTTTTCTTTAAATCTTGTAACTTTAATGATTTTTACAATAGAGATTAAAAAAAAACTTTTATGAAGTATTTCAACTGTTGCCTTTATGGTTTCTGTCTTGGAAACCATAGTCAGAAAAGTCTTGCCCAGACTAAAATTATTTTTTTAATATAAATTCACCCATACTTGTCTGTTAATAGATTTAGTAATAAACTATTATTGTATTCCTAGAATGAACTCCACTTCTCTGTTGTATATTTATTTAAGAAAGTGTGGGATTCTTTTTGTTAGAAATTTTTAGAATTTTGAATCTATATAAGTAAAATAATCTGTAGATTTTTTGTGTACTACTTTAAAGAATTTTCCTCTTTTCTCTAGATCTAAAACTATGCTTCTCAAACTTTGACTTGCTTATATATCACCTGGGGAGCTGGTTAAAATGCTCCCCAACCAGGGCCAGCCTTTCCAACCAACTCGCAGGTGATGTCCATGGGCTGATGTGTGAACCACACTTTGAGTAGCAAGGCCCTAAAGGATTTAAAATACCACATGATTTGTCTTAGACAATGCTTGGATCCCAGTGCTCTTTTGAGAGGTATATGTATATGCATATTATATATATTTAATTTTATTCAAGTTCTCAAAGTTGTTGGGAGACAAGTGAGTCTTCCAATTTTTTTCCCAATATTTTCTGAGTTTCTGAGACTATATCTCTGTTTCTTTATCTCATATTTTTATTCTATTTTTCTTTGATTAATGTATTTCATGGTTTACCTAGTTTATTGTCTTTTTCTCAAAGAACCAGTTCTTGGATTTATTTCTTAATTTTGGTGTTTTTCTATTTTTTAATAAATTGATTTCTTCTTTTATCTTTATTAAGCCCTTCTTCCTATTTCACTCAACTTTTTATTTACTAGTTTCTTGAGTTGATTTTTTAAACACTTGATTTATTTTATTTCTTGCTCAATTATTAAAGTATTTAAGGCTATGAAATTTACTCTCAGTACACTTTGGCCACTTTCCATGTATTTTGATATGTATTGGTTTCATTATTGCTGTTCTCTAAAATTTGTAATTGCTATTTTGGTTTTATTTTTGACCGAAGAATTATTTCCAAGCTGTTGGAATAATTACTTTGTTCTACTTTTGAAATTAATTTCTAGTTTCTTGTAGTGTGAGTGGAGAATATAATCTATGTTATTAATTCTTTTTTGGGCATTTAATGGGATTTTCTTGGTTGTTTAATATTGGTTGATTTAATAACTATTTAGTAGGCATTAGAAAAGGTACTAAATTCTTTATTTGCAGTATACAAAGTGTGAATAAAGCTTTTACATTGACTTTAATAATATTAATCAAATCATCTACTTTCATACTTATTATCTTCCTGACTAGCCACTGCAGTTATTTTCTTTCATCTCCCCAAACTTTATATTTTCAACAGTTTTTTCTTTATAATGTTGGATATTATGTTATTCAGACCATGGATATTTTGACAGTTATATCTCAATTGTGGATTGTGACATTTGTCAATTTAAAAATGACCTTTTTGGGTAAAAGTTAATACTATTCCCCTCACTGAATTCAACCTAATCATCTCTAAAAAGAGTGATCTCTGCTTTCATTTTCTTTGAATTTTTTTCTGGTATATTTTTGCCTTTATATATTTTTTTGTCTTTATATTTCTGTCTGGTATATTTTCCATCTTTGAGTTACAGCTCTATTCTTCCTAATAAACATCACATACTTGTTTTTATTGGTTTTGGATTCATTTTGAGAATCTCTTCCTGCTGAGTTCATCCTTTCTATACTATTAGTTTTAATTGATATCTTTGCCTCTAAATCTGTTTTCTCTTTTGTTAATGAGTGTTCATCTTTGTGACAGGGAAGACCTACAATCTACTTTTATTTCTAACTAGAGGTTATTTTTTATATTTTAAAAATGATAAAGTTTTGTGATTTAATATTTTTATAACTATATTTACCACAATTATCTAGACTTAATCCTAGTTTCAAATTTCATCAAGAATTTAAAATACTTTCATATCATTAGTTACTCATTTTTGGGATCAGTATTTTGATTGAGCTTTTGGTTATTTACAGCGTGCCTTCGAGTTGACTTTCCAGCAGTGGAGCGTTAGCATCGGCCTTCTTGAGTCCTTGCATTATTGAGAACATCATGATCTTCATCTTTGTCTTCTCGTTTCCTCTCTTTTCCTCTCCTCTCCCCATATCTACATGATCATCTTTCTCCCTTTTATCCTCCTCTTTTTTCTTCCTTCACACGTGAATAGCTGGTTGGCTGGGTGTAGAAGAATACCTTCTCCCTCAGATCTCGGTGGATATTGCTCCGTGGTCTCCTGGAATGTAGGTTGCTAAGGAGAAGACTTACCTTTTTTTCTTTGTACGTCACTGACTTTGGCCTACATGCTTGTGCAATTCTGTCTTCATCCTTGATGTTCTAGGATTTCACTAGGATATTTCTCCATGCCTGTGAATCCTGTCAATAGTCGTAGCCAGATTTTCTGTAAGGTCATGAACATTTTCTTCTGTCATATCACTGAATATAGTTTCTATTTTACTTCCTCAATTCTTTTTTGGGCCCATCCATTCTAGGTCTCTGGTGTTTATGTGTCACATCTAACACCATCTCCCTGATTGCTTTGATCATTTTACCATGTGCTTCTGGGTTCTTCATCCTGATGATCTCAAGCTTGTGTTTTTCCTTGTTGACTTGGTTTGTTATGCTGTTTTGAATTCTACAGTGGACTTAATTGTTTCTTTAACTTATTTTCTTAGCTCTGTCATGTCACTTTATTGTCTTACGATTTTATATTTTATATTCTGACTTCTTGTTTCTATAATTTTTTGATTTCTTTGAGAGTTCAAACCATTGCTGTCACAACATTTTCTTCTGTTTCCTGGAGTAAATCTTCAGAAGACATATGCTCTTGAGATGCATACTTATAACTCATTTAAAAATTTAATTACTTTTTTTTTTTTTGCTACAAAAGTGTTGCTTGAGTCTCTCTTCTAACTTTTGTTGCCTTTTAAACTCATTTTGAATCAGGACTGTGTATTTTCAGGTCTCCTACTTACCCAGAAATAATCTGGTTGATTTTCCTTTGATTTGCAACTTGTTTTCCTAGGTGCCCTAAATTCTTCTGTAGAACCAGGGAGGAGGGCTGTGTCTGAGGTTTCTATTCTGTTTTGAGTTGTTTAGTCCTTTGTGAGGTTGGGCAAGAAGAAAGAGCTGGGTCTGTGGTTTATTGCCACGAGGGAACTTTGCTTTTGCAGGCTTTGAAAATTTTTTTCTCTTCTCTTTTCAATTCTTTCATCATGTCTTGGAGCCACTGTTTTGAGGGCATATCCTGTCTCATTGTAGGATGAGATTCCAGATTGTTCCCCATCCCACACCTCCTCAGAATGTAGCCGTATTGTTAAGTAATTCTCTTAAACAAACAAACCACTGAAATATTTATGGCTCTTAGATGTGGGCTCAGAAGCTTTTTTATTCCCCACCCCGCTACTACAATTTGCCTTAGTTTTACAAATAACAATTTCAATTATAAAAGTAAAACATTCTTATTGTATAAATCTCTGAGAAAGTCTTTAAAAATACTCAAAGAGGGAAATAAAAACTCCTTATAATCCCACCATATGGAAATAACCAGTTTACTTTTTGACACATACTTTTAGTTTTCTTGTCTATGTCTGTATGTGTGTGTATATTAATATAATGTGGAATGTATGGGAACCTTCTTCTTTTTGCTTAGTAATATATTGTGGAAATTTTCCCATGTAGCTAAATATTTTTCTTTGTCATTAATTTTAATGGATGTGTAGTACTTTCATTTTCCACAGGCTAATCTGTGTTTCCTAGTTGCCTATAAAGAGATGCTATGTATAGTAACTAAACAAAAGGCAAAAATGGGAGGAGGTATAAATTTGAAATACATATAAAATTGATTTATTGTGGGAAATGTTGGGGAAGTAGTGGGTGGCTGTAGCATTTCTCCGGGCACACACACACGCTTGTAGACACGAATATGCCCATCAGTGGGGTGCGGGGCGTGGGTAATATACCAGATGTCAGGAGTCCCAAGATCTGTTAGGCTCCTGTCATCCCAGCCATGTGACTGGGGGCAAGTCACTTGGCCTCTTAGCTTGATTTTCCTCAACTGTACAGTGGGGGATGGTTATACCCACCCTTGCCTACTTTACACAGCTATTTAATTCCTAAACAAGATTGAAATGAGAAAATGTCTGTGCAATTGCTTATTGAATGTATAATTCCATGTACTGCAGAGGGATACCTGGGTGGCAAAAGTCCATTTGATTCCATTAACATTTACTGAGCACCTACTGTGTTCAGAGGTCAATACAGATAATCAACATAAGAGGCACCATCCTATGCTGAAATGGTCTTGTTATGAATGTTTCATTTTTCTCAAATCAGTGATCTTCTGGGTGACAGTGCCGGCTTCTTCTCATCACTCTGATCTGATTAATTCATTCATCATGTTAGACTGATTTAATTATTTATTATGCCATTTTGTTTATTCAATTTGCATATCAATTGCCAGGGTGCTGCCCATCTCAGCTTACCACAGAATCATATTAAGAAAGGTTTTGATGCTGATGCAGGTTCCAGCGGTCTCCTTGGGGGCAAAACTTTTCAGTAATTGAATACTTAGGTGCTGGGATGCAACAGCTAGAGAATTTTTTTTTCTGACCTGAAGTTCAACCTACTCCTTCCTGTTCCGTCCAGGGAGACAGCCACTTGTGAATTATGCATTCTCACCTGTCCTCTGGTCAATGTTTGCGTATTTTTACTTTTCTCTGGAGGGGGTAGCTTTTCCCTGGAGAAACAAGTGTCTCAAACTCTTGGTAGCTGGCTTAAAGGAAAAGAAGGAAGGCTAGTCATTGTTCCCTCAGCCATTGTCTTCTGATTCTCTTTTTTCAATCCAAACTCTAGTGTAGAGCCCCAAAGAGGCATTGCCCATGTCCTCATCATCTTTTTATTCCAGCCTCCCAGCTGGGAGCAGTGGGAGAAGAAGAGGCATTTGAATCTTTGCACATTGGATTTGCTTATCTTCCTGATCATCAGCGTAATAGGAAGTGAGACTGCGGGCCTGGGATGAATCCTGTTCATGATCCTTATTAGCTGTGTGACTTTGAGACGTCACTGAGGAAGACCAAAAATAATCATTGCTAAAGAGCACTTAATACATCCCAGGCACTAAGCTGAGTACTTATTTTATTGTCATTTAATAATCTCTCCATTTTTCCTGTTCTAGTTACTGTAGGTGCATAACAAACCACCCAAAAACTTACTGGCTCAAAACAATCACAATCATTTATTTTGCTCATGCGCATGCATGCTGGGCAGGACTCAGGGCAAGAGCTTGTTTCTGTTTCTTGTAGTTTCTGCTGGACAGTCTGACCTGAGACTACGGAATGGCTCACTTACCTGGCTACCAAGTGAGTGCTGGCGGCTCAGCTTGGCTGTGGGCTGGGGGCCTCAGTTTCTCTCCATGTGTGCCTCTCATGGACTGCTTGGGCTTGGTCACAGCATGGAGGCTGGGCTCCAAGAGTGAGCATCCCAAGGGAACCAGGAAGAAGCTGCTTGGCTTTTTCTAACCTATTTGCACAGGTCACACAACATTACTTTCACTCCATCCTATTTGTGGAGGGGTTCACAGACCTACTCAGATTCATGGGGAGGGGAATTAGTTTCCACATATTGATGGGGCAGTGGCAAAGTTGGTGTTGAAGACTTAACTGGGTAGGAGATATTGTGGTAGCCATCTTTTGAAAATACAATCTGCCACAACTCCTCTGAGATGGAATTCTCTCTCTCCTTTTACAGAAAGGTTCTGTAGGTTCTCCATGGTCACAAGCTAGTGGAATGGTTGAGTGGAGTTAGAAACCTGGCAGTCTGGCTCTGGAGTACACACTCTTCACCACTCATAATGATGATAGCAAACATTTATTGAGCTATTACTATCTGCTAGTCACTCTTTTAAGCACTTTAAATATATTGACTCATCTGACCCTTCTAACAAACTTTTGCGGTGGATGCTATTGTTGCAGATTTCCATTCACATTTATAAATGGTGACACTAAGGCTCAAAGCTGTTAGGAGCCCTGTTCAAGGTCACACAGGTAAGTGGCAGAGCTGGGATTCAAACTCAGGCTCCAGTGTCCACATGCTTAACTGAATACTCTTTCCGTTCTCAACTAACTATGCAAATTGTTGTGATGACCCTTTCCTTCCACACCAAGGACAGATGAGATCTTTTTCTAATAGCTTCCCCAAGACACACACACCTTGAAAGTGAATTGGGGGGTCATTAAATCTCTCTAATAGCAGGAGGAGCTTGTGTGTACAAAGTGCACCCGACCTTGCCTACCATCACATCCCATCAGGAGGAGCTGGGTTCTCCTTTTATCACTGGCCTTGAGGGAAACCCTCACGGAGAGGGCTTCTTGTGTCTCTCCCTCCTTCCTTCTGTCCTTCTTTACCCCAGTCAGAGTTTGAGGCTTTGGGTTCACATACCGCCATTCAAAGCTCACCTCCCACATTCATGGAATGAATTGGCCAAGCTGGCTGCTCAGAGTGGGCCTCACCGCTTTCACCTGTAACATATGGTACTAATAGCACCTGCCTTACAGGGTTGCTGTAAGGACTTAAAAGTTGTGCAGACAAGGGGCCAGATGTAGAGAAGTTGCTCACCCATGTGCTGGCTTTCCTCCCTCCTTCCTGCCTCCCTCCCTTCCTGATAGTCCTTGAAGCACGCTTGCTGCTGGAAACTGTCCTCTCGCTCTTTCACCTGGCCGTCAGCTTGCGGCCCTTGCTGCGCTCACCCATGGGAAACAAGAGGAGTGGAGCTGCATTAAGTGGATGGCAACAAGTAGAGCTGGATTGGTGTCATCATGACAGAAATAGACTTCTCAAAAAAAAAAAAAAAAAAGAAATAGAAAAAGAAAAATGAAAACAAACAGAGGCTCTTCCTTTGAGGAATGGGATTTGTGCTCTGCGTGGAAATGCAGTGGATTGGCTGGCATGATCCTGTCTCCTGGGTGTGTGCGGGAAGAAGAAGACAGCCCTTCCTGGGGAGTCTCAGCGAGGCCTGCTGTCTGTCCTCAGTGCAGGTGCTCTTCTGACCTCGTCTCACTGTCTTGGGTTGGCCATTTGGGCCCCAGGACCCCAGTGTTTCAGAGCCAGGAGGGGTTTTAAGGATGATCTGAGCCCTCAGGTGGATGCCCAATTTGAGTGAGCCACTCAGATTCACACCAGTTTTGAAAGGTAGAGACGAGACTAGAACTGGGGTCTCCTGATTCCCTCAGCTCTGATTTTCTCCCCTTTTCTCTAATACCTTCAGTACAGGCTCTGACTTCAAACAGAATTGGTGGGTTTGTTTCTATTTATTTGTTAATCTTGACTCATAAGGGACTCTACATCAGAACCACCAGCTAAGCTGCTCCCAATCAACAGAAACTGTGAGATAACTAATGTTTGTTGCCTTAAGCTGCTAAGATTGGAGGCAATTTGTTACACAGCAATGGATAACTAATATAACAGGGAATTCTCATTGGCCAGTACCCTTTTTAGGCTCTGACCTCTCACCGTGCTGCTGTGAGCCCTTTCTCAGCACTTTCTGTCCATTTGTGCTTTAAGGACTCTTCTTAATAGATTGCTGGGCACACCAAAATTCCTGTTATTTATCCTGTTATTTATGAACAATTTTACTTCTTTTTTTAAAAAATTACATTTCTCTCTCAGCTTGGCCATGTGCAGGGAGGCCTCATCGTTTATAAACACATTCAGGTGTTTCCCCTAAACAAAGGGCTGTTGCTTCTCTATGAGAAATTCTACTGTTCTTCTAGGCCAGCTGGCCCAAATGGTAACCAAGCTACCCAACATCAACTGTTCCTGCATCACACAATCTGAGGCCCAAAGAAGGGGAGTGACTTATTCAGTGATTCAGTTAGGAAGTAACAGAACTGGGTTTCATCTGGCTCCAGAGACTGTCTCTGCCAAATGCCTTAGGACACATCTCAGATATTTCCACTGAAGTTTTCCTAATAGCAGAAGAGAGTGTGTGTGTGTTCCCTGGGGGTCTGGAGCGTAGCTAGAGTAGCCTGCCTCAAGCAGGACATTTCTTTAAAGTTTCATGTTTTAATTTAAAAAATTCATGTGAATTTTTAATTCCACTCATTAATATATTTACATTGGTTTTAACATAATATTACGTTAGTCAGGCGAGTCTCAGTTATACTGCATTAACAGATAAACTCCAAAATTTCAGAGGCTTGCTTGATAGGGGACTATGCCTGGCATCTAGTAGTCTTTCAAAGTGTGAGACAGCCTGTGTAATAAAAAGTTGTATTGCCCCAAATTCCAATAGCACCATAGTTTTGGATTTCTTAATTTGGCTCTTACCTTTGTGGCAGGAGAAAAAAAATCTCAATGGCTTAATACACACACACGCAAAGGTGATTTCTGATCAAATCACATTTCATTGTGGGTTCTGTGGCTCTTTCAACTGGTGGCTCTGGGGTCCTTTTACCTTGTGACTCTGACATGTGGCCTCTGAGATTAGCATGGAAAGAGGAGAGAGAGCAAGCTTGGAGCATTATATGGGGGTTTTATGGTCAGGCCTGGAAGTAGCCTGTGACCCACCCAGTTGACCAGAACCCTGTCACATGGTCCTGATAGAAATGTAAGAGAGGGCTGGAATAAGGTGGTCTCATATGCGCAGGAAGAGATCATTTAAACAGGATTTGATAAATACAGAACATTACATCTGCCATAAATATTTAAAATTACAATCAAAAGAATAACATCAAAAAAGTTTTCTGCTATTCCCGTTATTTAATGCGTGAGATTGTGTTGCTTTGAGACTGCCACTTGGAAGATTATGTTGAGCAAGAGAGCTGACAATACGTTTTGGGTTCTACATCCAGGCAATTTCTCTTCTATTTGTGTCACAATATCTCAACAGGCCTTACTCACATAAATTGGTTATTTCACCATGTTACAAGTGGTGTCAGGGCAATCCCCAGCCAGACAAGTTTGGAATGCTGCCAGGCAGGTGGCACAATGCACTATTTTAAGTTAACATTGGTGGGTTTTGGCAAAGAGAAGTCAGGTTGCTTATGTCATATGGTCTGTGGGAAGTGCTGGTCAAAGGAGTTTGTGAGCAAAGAAAGAGAATCAAGGATATTTTCTTTATCACTAATATCACTAATATTTTAATTTTATTCGTATGTGAATAAACTAAAAGTCCCAAATAAGCTTTAGTTCCTATGGCAGATTGCGCACTTTAAAAATGGCTGCAACAATATTTCCTGTCCCATGTGATTTTCCAGAACCTTGCCATGAGCCCGTCAAGTGCTCATGTCCATCAGGTCCCATCTGCTTGATGAATAGAATGAGGTAGAAGTGATGCTGTGTGGCTTCTGAGGCTGGGGTAGGAAAGGCCACACAACTTTTGCTGTTCTGTCTCTTGGGACACTCAGCTTTGGAGCCCTCAACCTCCAGGTAACATGCTTGAGGTGGCCGTGCACGAAGCTCAAACTAGCCCGTGTGGAAAGACCACGCGGAGAGGCCTGAGACTACATGGAGAGGGAGAGAGAGGGAGAGAGAGGGAGAGAGAGAGAGAGAGAGAGAGAGAGAGAGAGAGAGAGAGATGGTTGCCAGCCCTCAGCTGCTCCAGTCCCTCTGTAACTGCAGTCACACAAGCGAGCCTAAGCCAGAACTGCCCAGCCAAGCTCTTCCCAAATTCCTGATCCATAGAGACCATGAAAGATAATAAATGATTATTGTTATTTTAAACCACTAGTTTTGGGGTGATTTGTTACACAGCAACAGATAACTGGAACAGTTCCCACTAATCAACTCTAATCGTCTAATCCTCTAACTTCTGTTTTTGGCTCAGCCATCTTGACATTTGTCATTAAACACTAAGAGTTTCGCCTTGACTGCTGGACAAAGGTGTTAACTTCCTTTTCTGCTCCCTATCCTCCTGCATGGTGGGAAGAGAAGAGTGTATAGGGCAGCTAGATTCTTCAGGTCTTAGTCCAGTTTATACAGGCACCAAAGACTGGGTTTTCTCCTTTTCCCCATCTTTCCAGGAAGGAACAGGTAATGCAACGTGGACATGCGTCTGCACCATTTACGACCTACCGCAAATTGTCTAGAATCAGCAGGGGAGGTGCTCTTAACATACAGGCTCAATTTAATCCTGTCATCCAGACCTCAGATTCTTTCTCTCATGACCTCGTTCTTGATATGCCATACAAACCCTGCCCTAGACTTTCCTCCAAAGGTTAACCAGTGCAGGGGATGGCAAACTATGACCTGGGGGCCAATGGGGCAGCCTTTTTTTATTGCTGATTTTTATTTATCTCTTAAATACTAATAATAAATATTCAATATAATTTCAAGAGAAATTGTGCCTCATATGTTATACTTTAAGTAAATAGAAAACCAAGAAAGAATAACATTTGCTGCTATTTTCATATCAACATGAAAAAAGTATTTACTAGGATTAAAAATTTGCTGGCCATATTTGGCAGATTTTTTTTTTCTGGTGAGGAAGATTAGCCCTGAGCTAACATCTGTGCCTGTTTTCCTCTGTTTTGTATATGGGATGCCACTACAGCATGGCTTGATGAGTGGTGTGTAGGTCTGCGTACCCAGGATCTGAACTCGTGGACCCCGTGTACCCTGGGCTACCGAAGCGGAGCGTGGGCACTTAACCACTACACCACCAGGCTGGGCCCCTTTTTGTTAGAATTTTTAACCTACTAGCAATCCTAAGAACTTTTTATGGGCCAAGGTTGTTTGAACCTGGTCGTAAAGCCATCCCAAGGGACTTTTCACTCCATTAAGTGGATGATATCCCTGGGATACCAATGGCGAGACACAGATGTTTGCAGCAAGGAATCAGATATGTGTCTGTGTACTTGTGTATTTGAATGTGTTTAAAGTTTTTTTGTTGTGGTAAAAATATGTAACATAAAATTTACCATTTTAATCATTTTTAAATGTACAATCCACAATGTTGTGCAACCATCCCCGCTATCCATTTCTGGAACTTTTTTTTATCATCCTGAAAGAAACTCTGTACCCATTAAACAATAACTCCCCATTTCCTTCCTTCTCTAGCCTCTGGGACCCATTCTGCTTTCTGTCTCTATGAATTTGCCTATTTTAGGTACCTCGTATAAGTGGAATCATCCAATATTTCAGATAGCCTTTTTTAAAAAAAAAAAATATAAATAAGGTTTTATTGGAACACAGCCATGCTCAGTCACTTATGTATTGTCTGTGATGCTTTTGCACTTGAACAGCAGATCTCAGTAGCTATAATAGATACTGTATGGCCTGCAGAGCTGGAAATATTTACTAAGTGCTTTACAGAGAAAGTTTGCAGACCCCTGGACTAGATTGGGGGGTGGCTGACCTGTTTGATTATTTCATTAGCATGGGAAGGGAGCCTCTTTTCCAGCCCACTGAGGATGGATTTTCATAGTATAAAAGTTGACTAAGAACTTTAACTCTGCCTGATAAATTCCAGCTCTGTTTTCAGCCTCCCTCTTTTCTGTAGTTCAAAGAATGCAAACCATTTCAGAGTTCTGCCTGCCTTCTCTCCTGGGTTTGTTTCTCTCCACACGCTCTAACTGACCTGTGAAGCTCTTCTTTCCCCTTTGAATTTACTAATTTAATACCATTTATTTCTGCTAGATAATCTTTATTCCTTTCCCTTCTATATAACAGAAACCCCTTCTGATCAATACTGCCCACTGCACACAATTGTTTTGCGGTTATGAGACAGTATCTGCTAAATAATTTAATTTTACCAGCTCCTCTTTCCATTAAGGTGAGTAATGAATTAGTTCTCCTTATTTAAATTTTGACCTTTTGCTGTTTCATTTTATCCCTTCCATGAAGGAAAATAAGATTTCGACCCGGGGTTCTAAAACTGTGACAGGACTTATGTTTTCAAAGTCACTTGTCATTTTACTCTGCATTTGTTTAGAAATACAATTCAGATGACCATTTTGCTTCATCTTTCCAAGACTGATCATTTTAAGCATCCTGTTGAACATACTCTTTGACCGGAGTCCATGAATGACACAGAAGTTTCTAGAGCATCAGGTTTGCTGTGGCCTTGAGTAACACTATGGCTCTCTGCAGTTTTGTCCATTATTGATTTGGGCCCATTTGTATATAAGTTCACATATTAAAAAAAAAAAAATCACTTTTCTTTCCTCAAGCAAAACACACCCAAATCCCATGTTCCAGATGCTTTTGCTGTCAGTCACTTATCAATTAATATCTTCATAAATATCCACATTATAAATACACTGAGCAAAACCCCAGTGAACTATTCCAGTCAGGGGTTGGCAAACATTTCTATAAAGGGTCAGTTAGTAAATATTTTTTTCATAAATTTTTTTTCAATAAAACTTTATTTGTGAAAACAGGTTGCGGGCCATAGTTTGCCAGCCTGTTCTTAGTCATTCACAATTGTGCATTCCTTTTTAACCTTTAAAATGTTTTTTAAAAGCATGTATTGTTTTTAAGATCTCTTTCGCAAGATGATGACCTTCATCAGGTGATAGAAACTTTGTGCCTAAGGATTACCATACTTGGGCACTTTTTTCGTTTCTGTAATAACCAATTATAACCAATCCTTAATAAGCAAGCCTCTGAGTGCATCCCATCCTTTGTACTGTGACTTCTGCTGCCTCTTTTCATTCGACAGCCCCCTGAGGGCTGGTGTTGTTGTGGGAAGCCCAAGGACAACATGATTATAGTGTGACCTTCTGTGATTTGAAGTTTTTCTGTGCTTCTCTCCTGAACTTTCAAATTCTCAGTGAGTTCACATCTCACAATTTCAGTTTTTAAACAACAATTCTCCCAACTGAAAAGATACTTAAGGAAAGTAAATGAAGAGTGAGAGCAAAATCGCAAAATACAGAAATCTGTATACGCTTCTGCTGTTAAGGAATTCTTTGATGGGTGGAGAGGGGGTGGTTGGGGAAGTAGAACCAAGTGTGAATAAAAAAACAAGTGGTAAAAATTTGAGTTGATTTGTGGGAGCCAGTGGAGTTTTGTGTAATAAGAAACCAATACTGGTTTCTAGGGGAGGCATACCCCCTCTTCCAATTCCAGCTGGGTGGTCCCTGACAGCCTCACTGGGAAAGCCTGTCTCCCAGCTCACCTGCTCTGGCTCAGAGGGGCACTAGCCCAGTGGGCCCCAGTGTGCCCCGAGCACTCTGACAAATGCCTGAGTTGATACCTCTGGGTGCTCCCAAACCACAAAAATGCCAAGCATTCTCATCTTTTACTGCCCACAAATGTTTTCTGGTCTCTGTGTTTTCATGAAGAATCATGCCATCGCATGGAAATTGGTAGGATTCTACTAATTGTGCTTGCACCCATGTGCAGACTATTTAAGGATTTAGTGTAATGTGAAAAGGGTCTTAGACTTGGAATCAGACAGTTGAACATTCAAACCCAGCTGTACTCAATACAACCCATGCGACTTTGAGCAAATATATAGACTTAAGTTTTCTATTCTGTAAAACGGGCATAATAATATCTATCTCATTGCATCCATCCATTCATTCAATAATTCATTTATACAATAGTGATTGAGTACCTACTATGTGCTAGACACTCTGTGATGAAGTCCTGAGACCTTACAACACAAGATAGACATCAACTTACTCTCTAGTAGGTGTTGTAAGGATTAAGGATCTAGTGTGTAAAATGCCTGGGACGTGGTAGGTGCTTCATATGTGGTAGCTGTTATTGATCCATCATCATTTATGCTCACTGGTGTTGGCAATCCCAGGTCACAAGGTACATGGTTACCTTGTCAGATGGTTGCCCTCATTCCCAACATGTCCCGCCAGTTGACCTTTTGAACCTGTGTCAGGACTTGTGCTCATCTCTGCTCCAGTGATTGACCCGATTATGGGTTCTGACCAGGGCTCCTATTTCACTGCAGCCACTATCTCTCTGGTTTATTGCCCGGGAAAAGCATCTAGTAAAAAGTCAATAGCTCTGCTGGTCCTTCCTGAGTGTGAGCTTCCCTGCTGCAGGGGACGTATAATTTCATTGACTGTCATGAACCTGTCGGTCCCTGTGTGATGGAAGGCAGAGTTGCTTGTGGCACATGGGGGCTGGGAACCCTGGAGTAGACCGAAATTAGAGGGAAGGAAGCCTTGAACGTCTCTCCCACCCAAGACCCTGTCCGTGAGAAAGCAGCCCATGGACCACAGATCCACACCCCTTCATTTTCACGTCACCAGTTTAACTAAGAGCAAGACAAGCATAGAGACTGTGCTGTCAAAATGGACCAAAGGCTACTGTGGATGGGAAGGAGCTTACAGATTTTCAAGACTGACTCCTTGGTTTTGTAGATGAGGTAAGAGAAGGGCACTCAATCATTCTTTCTTTCAACAATATTTATGGAGCACTTACTCTATGCCCGGCACTCTGGGGACACAGTGACAAACAGGACAGACGGCCTGTGGTAGCCAATCTCTGAGATGGTTCCCAAGGACCCCCGCCTCCTGGTCTTCACACCCTTGTCTGATCCCCTCCCACACTGTACCAGGCCGGGTGTGTGTGACCGATGGAATTCGGCAGAAAGGATGATATGTCACTTCCAAGATTAGATTATAATAAAAGATACTGCAGCGTGCATGTTAGTCTCCCTATGTTGCATCCCTTACTCTGAGGGAAGCCAGCTGCTGTGTCATGAGCAGTCCTATGAAGAGGCCCAGATGACCTGCAGCCAACAGCCACGTGAGCCAGCTTGGAAGAGAAGCCCTAGCATGGTCAAGCTTTCAGATGACTGCTGCCTTCAGATGTTACAAACTTAACAAGTGCCACGAAAGGAAAGATAGGCAAAAATGAGAGATTAGAATAACTCCTGTGATTATTGTGTGTGTATATATAGGAATTTAGGTTTGGGGAATGTCAGAAAGACGCCTTTGAGGAAGTGAAGTTTGAAGTGACTCCTGAAGGATATGGAGGAGTTACCCTGAGGAAACAGTAGGGGGAGAGGTAGACCCCAAGGTGGGCAAGAGCTTGGTATGTTTGAGGAACTGAAGAAAGGGCAGGTAGCTGGAGCGTGACAAATGTGACCAAGTGTTCCACCAGAGGAGGCTGGAGAGCTGAGCAGGAATCAAACCCCACGGGCCTCGTAGGCCATGGTGAGGAGTTGCGATTTGATCATCTAAGCCGTATATGCCTGATGGAACTTTCTGTGGCGATGGCAGTATTCTACATCTGTGCTGTTCAATCGGGTAGCCACTAATGCTAAGTGGCTATTTTGCACTTGACATGTGGCTAGTGCAGTTGAGTCACTGAATGCCTAATTTTATTTAATATCATGGATTTAAAGGTAATAGCCACATGTGGAAGGTGGATACTACATGGGACAATGTAGAAAGTGCAAAGGGAAGCTGGGGGAGGTGTCCAGCGGGCCAGTGACGTGATCTGACAGAAGTCTGTAGGAAGATCTCACTGGCTGCTGTGGGGAGAACTAATGGGAGGTGGGCAGGAGGAGGTGGGGAGGAGGCTGACGTGGTGGTCCAAGTGAGAGACAGTGGCTGTCCCACTAGCTCCCCTGGGTTGTGTAGCCTCTTGTGGCCCTGGGACCCTGTGAGGGTTGGAGATGCTGAAGCTGGAGAGTCAGTGCAGGATCATTCCCATCTGATCTAGCATGATGCAGGGCTGTGGCCTCCAAGATAACGGTTTCTTAGACAGCTGCAGAGTACAGACAGGTTCTCCTCTCACAGAGTTGGGTCGTCCCCAGCTCCTGGCTGTTGCAGAAGTCTCTGTTGCATAGCTCCCTCTCCAAGGCTCAAGTGTGGCTAGCTATCTGCACAGTCCTACGTTGCACGTTATTTATTACCTGTGCTTTGGTTTCTTCATCTGCAAAATGGGATATTAATACACTCTACCTTTAGGAATCTCACGAGCCTCAAATGAGATACACCCACTTACCACAATGAGTGGGACATGGTAGAATTGATAACTGTTTGCTGTTGTTTGCCTCATCATAATCACCAGCATCATCTCTGAGCCAGGATTCTCTAGCTCCACACGCTGACCTCATCTGACCTCATGCGAGTCTCAGGGCTCTAGAGGGCCTGATCCAGAAACTGCTTCTTGAGCTGTTACCAGGAGGAATTCCAAGTTTGGATTCAATGGACTGCTGCAGGGGGGAACCAGGATGAGCTCGGGTGGAGGGAGGTATCAGAAGGTTGTGGTCCACTTTCATGAAATGCCAGTTATTGTCCTGAAATGGACAGGTGGAAGTCCCAGGAAGCTGATTGGCTTTGGGGAGAGTGGGAACTCCTTCGTGAATCACAGGAGCCGGGAGCACCCTCAGTTCTGTGCCCTCACAGCCAGTGGCACTCTGGAAATACTTCCTTTAGACGAGGAAATTTGGCTTGAGGGTCCTCTCATCTCCTGTAGCTTCAGGAAGGTAGCGTATGTACAATGAAATATTAGTTTCAGATGGTGTCAGATCTTCCTATTAATGTCAAGTATTCATTGAATATCATATTAATATACTATCTTTTTTCCTGCTGCTCAGTTCTTTGAATGAATGATTTCTGCAGATGAATGAAATAATCGTCAGTAAGCTCAGCCTTTCTCCACCATTGTGCTAATTCCTCTGTTGTCTCTCCTTTCGAGGCACCTGTGGTTCACGGGGGTAAATTTAGACTTCGTGTCCTGCCTCTCTCAACTCATCCACTTGGCATCAGCCTCACTAGCCACTTGGCTGCTCCTTGAGCTGGGAGACACACCCCTGCCTTGGGGCTTTTGTACGGGCTGTTCTGGATACCTCCAGCATCCTTCACATCCTTCCCCCAGAGGTCTGCAGGGCTTATTCTCTCACCTGCTTGGTTCAATGTCACCTTCTCAGTGAGGCCAACTCTGACCACTCTGCTTACAATTATGACCTCCCCTTACCTTGACCTATGTCTACTCTTTCTTCCTCATATAATTTACCACCTTGATTCCATATAATTTACTTTTTTAAAAATCATGTCTATTGTTTTGGATCTGTTCCCCTCCCCCCCACAAAAAGGTAAGTTCCAGAGCCAACCCTGATGGCCTAGTGGTTAAGGTTTGGCACTGTCACCGCTTCAGTGGCCCGGGTTCAGTTCCCAGTCATGGAACCACAGCACTCGTCTGTCAGTAGCCGTGCTGTGGTGGTGGCTCACATAGAAGAATTAGAAGGACTTACAACTAGGATATGCAACTATGCACTGGAGCTTTGGAGAGAAAAAAAAAAGTAAGTTCTACAAGGGTTGGGATCTTGATTCTATTCTGTTCTGTTCACTGCTGTGTCCCCACTTTCTAGAACAGGGCCTGGCATACATAGAGTGGTTGAGCCATAAAAATGTTGAATGAATAAGCATCCAGACTCTTAGTCTGCTATTCAAGGCCCTGACCTCCAGTATCAACTTTCACTCCACTCTTTCCGGATCATCCTGCTCTGGCTCCTGATTGGATCCTATTCACTTGGCCTTCATGTTGTTCTATCCCTCCTTCCTCCTTAATTGTCTTACTCTTCTCTTTCCACCCGTCTAATGTACCCACTGCAGGCCTCCCAAGGCTCCCTAAGCCATCCTGCCCGCCTCCCATTAGCAGTCATGACTCTGCTCACCTTGTGATAGTCGCTCCTTTAACTACAGCAGTCCCCCTTATCCAGGGGTACATTCCCAGACCCCCAGTGGATGCCTGAAACCACAGACAGTACCCAACCCTATATGTACTGTGGTTTTTCCTCTACATACATACCTATGGTAAAGTTATATATTTATAAATGTATATAATATTTACATATAATTATATCATTATATAACATTTATATAAATGTAAATATAAAATATAAATATATATTTATAAATTAGGCAAAGGAAGAGATTAACAATAACTAACAATAAAATAGAACAATTATTAACAATATGCTGTGATAAAAGTTACCGTAAATCTTAGCAACCTCAGCGTATGGTTTTTTTTCTTTCCTTATTAAGTCAAGAACTTTCACCTTTTCACTTAAAGGAAGCACTTTACGGCTTCTCTTCGGCATCTCCGAATTGGCAGCATCACTACTCTTGCGCTTTGGGGCCATTATTAAGTAAAATAAGGATTACCTGAGCATAAGCACTGCGATACTGGGACAGGGACAGTTGGTCTGATAACTAAGTGACTAACGGGCAGGTAGTGTACACAGTGTGGATCCGCTGGACAGAGGGTGATTCATGTCCTGGGCGGGCCAAAGTGAGACGGCAAGAGATTTCATAGTTCACTCTGCTCAGAACGGCATGCAATTTAAAACTTATGAATTGTTTATTTCTGAAATTTTCCATTTAGCATTGTCAGACTGTGGTTGACCTCGGGTAACTGAAACCGTGGAAAGCGAAACCACGGAGAAGGGGGGACGACTGTAGTGAAAATTCTTAGGTCTTGAGTCATTCTCTGACACTTCATGCTGATACTTGGTATCGCACAAGGAGAATGGACTTTGGTGTCAGACAGACCCATGTTCTCCTTCCACTGCCTATTAGACTAGATCAAGTTGAAGAACTTCTCTGAGCCTATTTACTTCTCTCTAAATGTATGAATAATGATACCTACCTGGGAAGTCATTGTGAGAACTAAATAAGACAGCGGGTGTGAAAGCGTGGAGTAGGTGCTCAAGAAAACTCCTTGGGTGACTGTGGAGTGAACTCAGAGTCATGGGGGCGGGGGGGGGAGCTGCAGTGGTAACTGAAGATATTTTGCTCCCGAGTGCTGATTTTGGTGTGGGAGATGGTTTTTGTTCCACATTAGAATAATGAGACAGCTCTTATCTTTACTGGAATCCTTCTACAGAAAGAGAAGAGCTGTGTTTGTGTCAGAGATAATGTGGTCTTTTTACAAGCTTCTGTGTGATAGACAGTTGTAGGGGCCTTTTAACTGGTGTGTTCAGGGCTTTTTCTGTCTGTCTCTTTACATGGTCTGTCAATTCCAGTCTTTACTTGGCTTCGGGGTGACTTTCATGGCATTCGAGTAGACACTTGTTTGTGAATTGAGAAAGGGTGTGTGTGCATGTATGTGCCTGTGCATTTGCGTATACACACGTACTTGTACACACATGAGCATGCAGATGTGAACATGCCTACTAGTACATGGGGAGCCGTGTGCTTGTGCACATGTAGATAAATGCGTGTTTATTGACACATGTGCATATAGTGTGGGTGAGGACACGTGTCTTTATTTGCATGTACTTGATTGTGAGTGAACTTGGTGCTTGCCTGCAGACAAAGCCCAGGTGGGTGTGGCAGACCTGCCCATACAGAGCCAGGCCTGGGGGCCGAGGTCAAAGTGGAGTTGTCTGAGTGGGAGAATGGGGTGATGGAGTTGGAGAAGAGCTAAGTGCATAGGCCGGAGCAGTCTCTCTGACAGTGGACTTGGCAGCCTGTGGGGGCTTCACCTTGGTGGGTGCCTGGACCCCCACTGTGGCTCTGCCCTTGGTAGCTGTGGTCTTGGGAAGTTGCTCAATCTCCTGGGGTTGATCAAGGGAGTAAACAGCATGATGATGTAAATAGTGTGTGCAGGGCAAAAAACATCACTCAGGCAACATTGGATCTTCCTCAACTCGCCTGCGTTGTTATTTTCAACCCTGAGATCCCAGGGCATTTGGTAGCCAGTGTGGCTCTGACAGGCTACAGAGTGGCCTGAATTTAACCTAGTGGAACATAAGAGGGAGATGTTTAAGGGCCTCCTTTTGGGCTCCATGAAATGACCATCACTGCGTGCAGAGGACTGGAGAGCTTGAAATAGACAAGAATAGAAGAGACAAAGCCCCTGGAGGCTAAGTGACTTCCATACCAAGGAGCCACCAGAGACGGCCTGGAGTCTGGCCCTATGGAAACAGGTTAGCACCCAGCTGCCAGTGCTGGCAGCTGTGTGCTGACCCTGGCTGACTGTGTGACCTTGGGCAGGTCCCCTAACCCCTCTGGGGTATGCGGGGGTATGATTGTACTTACCTCATGGGTTATGGGAAGTTAGAAAGTACCTGGCACAGAGGAAATAGTACCTCCAGTCGTCAGATCCCCTGACCTCTGACCTCTACAACTAAGAGCAATGCTGACAACCTGGAGCGTGTCCTGAGGAGGGCAGGTGTGAGAGAGGATGGAAGGATGGAGGTGTTCATGCTGGGGAAGCTGAGCAGGGGAGAGCTGGCCCAGCTCACCTCTATAACCTCATCTACACTGCTGTCTTCTGATTTCTCGGAGGTCCTTGCTGCCTCAGGGCCTTTGCACAATTCTTTTTGCCTGAAACTTTTTTTTTTTTCAGTTTTGTGAATGACTGTCTTCTTCGCACCCTTTGATCTTATTTCAAATCTCACCTCCTCAGAGAGGTCTTCCCTGACCATCCTGGCTAAGCGGGTGCTCATGGTCCCTGACTCAGTCACCCTTTGCCAAGCACTGTGCTTGTTTCTCTCATAACCTTTATCACCTGATATAATCATGTTGCTTACTTGTTTACTCCTTTATGGTCTACCTCCCACACCAGACTGAGCTCTGTGAGGACAGATGGATGGCTTCTCAGTTATTGCTGTTTCACCATCACCGAGCCCAGTGCCTGCCCCATAGTGATGCTGAGGGAATACGAGTATCTGGGTACTGATTGTCCAAGGGTGGAAACTCCTTCTCTACTCAAATCCCACAAAAGTCACCCAGAAGCCAAGTAAAGACTGGAATTGACAGACCATGTAAAGAGACAGACAGAAAAAGCCCTGAACACACCAGTTAAAAGGCCCCTATCACATAGAGGGTGGCCTCTCTGGGTCAGTGTGAGGAAAGTGTTTCAGTTTTGTAAGAACTGAGTGTCCCTTCACCAGGGTGCCTGAGCCAAAAGCAGGACACCCACATATTACTGATGCTAGATAAGGGTGTTAGGAAATCTGCATCTCCTTGCAGAAGAGTTTAGGGCCTTAGTGATATCAGCCTACCTGGAGCTTCTGTGAGTCTAATTCTGACCTCTGAAGCTATTAGCTGAATACTAGCAGCAGACAGCACCGCCCTGTCTAACTGGGCTGGTGATGTTTTTTTGCTAGTGCTCAGCCCTCCTAACCACCACTAAAAACCATCCATGAAAATAGGGAAAAAGAAGCAAATGAATACAATTTAGTGCCTGATAGTATCAATTAGTTTTAGCTGTGTAACAAACAATCCCACGACTTACTGGCTTAAAACAAGAGCTCTTTTATTTAGCTATGACTCTGTGGGTCAGGTGGGTGGTGGCTGTGGTCTGGACTGCTTGTTTGGTCTCTGCGGAGCTCCCTCCTGTGTCTGAAATGCCCCAGTCACGTCTCTGTGTTTGGGAGGCTGTCATGTGGAGTGTCTTGGTTCTCCTTGTCGATTCTCATCCTCCAGCAGGCCAGCTCTGGTTCATTCTTATCATGCTCTAAGGGTTCCAGGTGCAGCAAGAGGGCATGCCCCATGCACAGGTGCTTTTAAGGGGCTCTGTTTGCAGTATGTTTGCTAATGTCTTACTGGCCAGAGCAATTCACATGGCCAAGCCCACAGTCCTTGTGGGAGGGGATGACCCAAGGGTGTGGTTACTGGGAGGTAGATTTCACAAACAATTCACCACTCTGCTTTATTGCATGCATGATTTGATTTATTCCTTGAACAATGTCATTCACACCTTAAAATAAGGAGTTTTATTGTTTTTTGTCTTTCAGGGATAGGGACCCCGAGGTTTGGGGAGGTGGAAGGAGGTGCATTCACACAGTTGGAACTGAGTAAAAATTGCCCTGGACAAAGTTAAATGGGCGAGGACTATTGCAATAGGGGAGAGAGACTGGACTTGACTCCACTGTAACAAGGGTCTGGAGGGTTTTTAAGAGCTGGAGTTGGGGGGATTCTTAGGCCTTCTGTGTTTGCTAATTGGTCTTACCAAAGGAAAAGTATACTTTCTCATATCTTTACTGCAGGAGGTAGTTTTACAACTTGTAGCAAGGTGCTGGCTGAAGTTAGGCTCCTACCCTCCCACAGAGACTGGAAGATAGGGGCTTATCTCCTTTGATGCTTACATTTCAAGGAGATGGTTCCCAGGTCCTTGGGAAAGACACTTGGTTTCTTGGGTTGTAAAACTAGTAAGAGGCTGGGCGAAGATCTACATGCATTCAAAGAGGCAGGGAAAAAATTTACGAGTTTTCTAAAGTAAATGCTCTAAGAAAAGGGAGATGAAGGGCCTGCAGTCAGGCAGAAACCTGTGCAAATTTTAGGCAAATCCAGGGTAACGTTAAGACCCTCTTGGTCAGACCTGAGATTTGAACACTGGACCATCTTATTCCAACACTTCTGCTCTCTGTCCTCCACAATTCAGTGACCACACAGAATACAGGCTGCAGTTTGGGAGGTAAATCTGTCACCATTTAGAGGCAGCTTGGGCAGCTTCTGAAGAATGTGTCTTCTTATTTGAATAAGAGAATGCATTTAACACATCAGTGGCTGCTATAAAATTGCAGACCCGAAGTATAGAAAAGTTTGATCTTAAAATAAAGCTGTAGAATTCAGACCCACAGTGGCAGACCCCAAAGGGCTCAAGAATACAAGATAGTCTGTTCCTCTGGCTGCACAGGTGGGAGACATGTCTTGTCCAAGGTCACGGAGTGAGCCAGGGTCAGACCTGCGACTGTGCCTAGGGCTCCTGACTCCCAGTTTCCAACGCTGAGTTCCTGTGGCCCCATCCTCCCGGGCTTTGCACCAGCGGCGTCTCCTGTTTTTTTTTTTTCCTTTCTTTTCTTTTTGAAGGCTCACTGGCAGCTACTGCTCCAAGGCAGAAAATGTATTCATTTAAATGACTTCGTTTGGAAATAGAAGCTTGAATAATGATGTTACCATTTATAATTGCTCTGATTAACCACACCGCGTTTTGCAGTTTAGAATTAAAAAAGCCTCATTCCTTTTGTGATGTGAATTTTAATTGCTTTTTCTCAGAAGGACCCCTCCAGGTATACCTGCCTGTTCCCCAGCTCCTGGAACCTCAGAAAGACCCCTCTAGGCATACCTGTGTGCTCCCCAGATTCTCAGGTGGAGATTTGAGGCTAGGCATGGGGCAGATGTTCTGGAAATACCTGGCTGATTTGAGATTTTGGGACAGAAGCTACCCGCTTCCATACTGGACCAAAGTTTCATAATCCCTCGGGGGATCATAGTATTAGGGTCCCTACAAGGTCCACGTTGAGGACCTAGGATAAGGGAGCTTTTCTAAGGGTGTCTACTGCTTACTGTAGTCATCATCCCTGAGATTACAAAGGGGGCAGAATCATCCATAATTTATCTGCCAGTGAATGTGTCTTCTCTGATGGATTTAACTTTTTTAATTTTTTTACCTTAAGGATATTTTCATTATTTTTCTATTCTTGTTTTACATTTCACCCATCTGAAATAAGAATCAGCACAGTACAGCAGAAAAGGCGAAGAGTTTAAGAAAATATAAGCTAATATTTATTTGGTTCCAGGGGTAACAAGAGCTTTCCAAGTGTAAAAGTCAAGAAACAAACTATAAAGGGGAAGAATGAATGATTTTGTTACATAAAAATCCTAAACATTTATAAGTAAAAATAAAGTGACAAAAGACAAACAGCCTGGGGAAAATATTTATAACATATATGATTCACAATAGTCAGCTATCCTTAATATATAAAGAACACTAATAATCAACACAAAGATCAGTGTCTTGATAGAAAAGGGAAAAAAGGATGTGAATAGACAATTCATGTGAGAAAAATTGCTACAGTCAATAAAAATCTGAAGAAAAAGTCAGCTTCACTGGTAGTTACTGAAATGTAAATTTAAAAAGTCTAAAGATATTTTTCTTTATTTACACTGACAACAATTTAAACAGTGATATTGGTGAGGATGAGATGATGTGGTCATCAAGAGTATAAATTCTTGGGGCAGGCCCGGTGGCGTAGTGGTTAAGTTCACGCGCTCCGCTGTGGTGGCCCGGGGTTTGCAGGTTCGCAGGTTCGGATCCTGGGCGTGGACCGACGCACTGCTTGTCAGCCGTGCTGTGGCATTGTCCCATATAAAGTAGAGGAAGATGGGCACGGATGTTAGCCCAGGGCCAGTCTTCCTCAACCAAAACAAAGAAGAGGATTGACAACAGATGTTCGCTCAGGGCTGGTCTTCCTCACACACACACACACAGAAAGAGTATAAATTCCTGCAATCTTTCTGGAGGGCAATTTGATATATGGTTTGACAACCTTAAAATATGCATACCCTTTGACCTTGTAATTCCATTGCCAGGAATTTATTTTATAGAAATAATTAGAGATGTATATAAAACATAATATAAAAGAATTTTTATCACAGCATTATTCGGGATGGAGAAAAATGAGGAAAACAAATTTAAATGCGCAGTAATAGAGAGTAGCTAAAAATAATTTTGTGGCTTTCATATAGTAATGAAATTATCTGAGGATGTAAAAGACGATAGTTTCAAGTAATATTGAATCCCATGTGAAAAGTCTCACACTGTTTAATTTAAAAATTAGTAAACTAACTTTCATATGTAATCTATTACTGATTTGATTTAAATTATATATATAAACATACGTAAATAAGTGGAAGAAAATGAACCAAAGTGTTAGCAATTCTTGTCTTTGAGTGGTCGATTATGAGCTATTCTTGGTTTCTTCTTTAAGAGAACTTCTAAACTATTTTTCATATTTATTATAATAAACAAGTATTTCTTTTAAAGTCTTAGAACCCAATAAATAATATGAAAATAAAATACTAAAATAAAAGCAAAATGAGAAAGAATCAAAAAGTTTGGGGTAGATGAGTCTGGGTTTAAATCTGAGCTTTGTGTTTCGTAGCTTGTTGACCCTGCCGATGTTTTTGAACCCTTTTTTTCCGTCTGTAAAATGAGGGTAAATGCAGCCCTGTACAAAGTTGTTCTAAGGGCTGATTCAGAATATAAGTAGAGAATGAGGCACTGAACAGACTCAGTAAATGTTAACTAGGGTCCTCCATTCGCTCTGTTGGTCTGCCTGGAAGTTTGGATCTGGAACCTGGGATCTGGATTGGTCTTGGAGCTCTCTTCTATGTTTTGTACTTGTTTTGGGTGTTTCCTAATTATTTAACCACAGCCACTTGTTGCATTTTCCCAAAAGAGGGCTTCATTAGGCTGGTTGTCTAGTCTTGACATTGCTGTGGCTGAAAATTTGAATGGGCCTATTCAGATTATATCATGCATGTTGGTTGTTAGCTCTTCAGAAGCTAGGATAAGAACTCTTAGGGGCCAGCCCCATGGTGTAGGGGTTGAGTTCGCATGCTCTGCTTTGGTGGCCTGGGATTCGCAGGTTCAGATCCTGGCTGTGGACCTACGCACTGTCCATCAAGCCATGCTGTGGTGGTGCCCCACATACAAAATGGGGGAGGATTGGCACAGATGTTAGCTCAGGGACACTCCTCCTTACCCAAAACAAAAAAGAACTCTTGTATTTCTTCCCTCTTTCTCTTGTTAGTTTGGTAGAGTTTTCTAAAACTGTCATTCCCAATGGTGGCAAAGATGTGACTAAATGGTTATTTATATACCATGTTTATGGACATATAAACTCATACAATCTTTTTAAAGGAAAGTTGGAAAGATACATCAAGAGCTTTTAAGCAACTTCATATCTTTTGATTCAGTCATCCCATGGTTGGGAAATATTGTCTTAAGATAATAAACAGATACACACCATAATTTATTTTACAATTGATTCCAACCCTGTGTCCTCTTTGGATGTGAGGGGATAAGGTGTAAATCTGGTTGCTGTGTTCATGAAACCCGTAGAGTTAGGGCTCCTTTGGCAGGAGGTCCTGTGCAGGCCTGTCCGGGTGATGACGGTGTGCAGGTCTCCAGATATCAGATATGGTTCTCTCAATCACTGCAGTCGAGATGAAAGAGGCCACATGGGGTAATGCAAAGAGTGTGATTATTGGCATCAACAAACGTGGGTTTGCATTCTGACATTGAGAAGTGACTGACTTGTGACCTTGAGCAAGGTGCCGCCCCTCTCTCTCTGTGTCCATTTCCTCATCTGTGAAGTGGGTATGATACTGCTAGCCTTGCAGGGATTTTGGGTTTGGGGGAGGAGAGAATGCATGCAATGTGGGGCAGGAAGGACCAAGTGCTTTATGATCCTAAGTCACTCCCTTTTTTTGGTGAATCGGGCTGATAATGGTGGATACTTGAGCCTTCTGTGTTGGTTCTGCCAGACTCTCCACCCGTCAGCAGCCCCCAGCAACAGTGTTGGCTGAATCCTTAGCTAGCTCCCCTCGAAATTAGGGGTGGGTATGGACATAGGGGCAATTCTGTCTTGTTTCCTCCAACATCAGAATGTCACTAGGGGGCTTTAAGACAAAAACTTTTGCAGAACACGTTTTCACAAAATAAAAGGAGTTGACAAATTTTAGGTAAACTTTATTTTAAAATAAAAATTTGCTGAATGAAAAGGTTTTGTTAAAAAATAATATGTACCTACTACACAAAGTTTGGAAAACAGAGAAAAGTAGAAAGACCAGGACTACCCAAAGATAACCATTGTTAGTATTTTCATGTATTTCTTTTTAGGGTGGTCCATGCGTTTTCATATAATTGAAATCATGCTGTGTATATTGTTGTGCATCTTCCTTTTTATTTTTCATTTGGCCGTATAATATGCACTTTCCTGGTGTTATTAAAACCTCTTTGTAAAAATAGCTGTGAATAGCTGCATGTTATTCCATTCAGTGGATATTAGATAGGCAATTATTCATTTCAATTATTTTCAAATCAATGGAAAACAATATTGCTTTCCATATCTGATATTCTCTGTCTCTTATCTTTTATGTCTATATCAGATATTCCTCAAATTATTTCCTTGTTCAGAATGTCTATATATCAGGCTCAGGGCTGGCAGAATTAACACCTTTTTTCAATGTCTGTAATGACTCATGGTTAAATCTTAAACATATTCTAGCTATTTTTTTAATGTTATGTTGTCTATAATTTCCATTGGACATTGAGATGTTGCAGCAGCTCTGATGAGGAATCATGCTTCAAAAAGTGAAGAGAATGGTGCGTTTCTGATTTGGAGTGAATGCTGATGGCAAGTAGAAAATGATCATTGGGGTTGGTGCTGGCAATAGCTTTTGTTTTAATTTTTGTTGAGACCTGAGATTAGTGAAGACAATGAGGGCATGTTCCATTTTGTGGGTAATGTGAATACAGTCAAAATGAACAGATTTTTCTCCTCTCTGTCTCCCACCTTAGTGGAACTTGTACTAATTTTCTGGAGCTGTTCACCCGGCACTTACGATTGCTTTTAGCAGAAACGGTCTCATTTCGGGAGCCTGCGAAGAGGAAAAAGAAATGAGTTCTCATGACTGTGAGTCAGTGTAGAGTGAAAGAAGCTGCAGAGAGCTCTGCGTGTGTCTGTGGGTGTGGAACTGTGCGAGAAAGAGAGTGTGTGTGTTGGGGTGCAATGCATTTACAGAGAAAAATTGAGTCTCTGAGGAGAGAAGTTGGGAAATAATGACAAAGTTGTGTGCAACTCCTGCTTGACATACTGAAGTGAGTAAATGTAAAGATCTACTCTGGGGCTCGAAAGTTTTAGGGTGATATGGCTTACCTGTAGATGGTGAGAAAATATCTAGAAGTCTTGGTTGATGGGGAGGGCAGGGTGACCTGATGTGTGCAGGGCAAGGGGGTGGGGAGTGGAGACCAGAGAGGCTACTTGACTTTGTCAAGATTGCACAGCTCAGTTCAAATCAGTATCTGCTTAATTGCAAAGCTCATCCTCTCTGCACCCTGCCACATAGCATCTGTTCAGCTGGGATACAGTCTGCTGCGGTTGGCGGGATACAGGTGGGTGATGGGGATCTGTTGCTCCTAACTAAGGGCAGATAGCGCTCAAAGACATGCTGAACTTTTAAAGACAGCAGCCCGGGATTTGCCCTGTTTTCATTTTACATACCCGCAGCTCTCTCCCCCAAAATTCTTGGAGAGAAATGGGACCACAGAGCTGGGGACCACGTCCTGAGTATCATCTACCTCTCCACCTGTCAGATGAGGTGGCTTGTTACCTGGAAATTATATTCAGTTTTCTGTGTGAAAGGAATACCGGTAACTAGCTGCAAACAGAATTTATCCATTTATACTTGGGACAGGTGTGTGAGCACACTTTATTTTCCACTATTTTATGTTGTTCAAATTCAAACAGAAAGCCTATCCTTTGAGGCTTCAGCCTTGTTTTTTGTTTGTGTTTTTGCAAGAGAAAGATATTTATACCTGTTTCTTTAATTAATTCAACACGTATTTAAGTACCTGCTATTTGCAAGGTACCATTCCGGGCAAGTGGGGGGAGGTGAGGACCCTGTATGAAGTGAGTTTACAGTTTAGAGAAGAGGGAGGCAATGCATTAGTGATCAAATAGTTGCAGATAATAAATGCAGGGAAGAAAGTGACAGGGCGCTATGAGAGAGAGTGATGAAGGGGTTGGGCAGGTATTGCCACCCACCGTCTCTGAGGAGGTGACCTTAGAGCCCCAAATGTCAAGGGTAAACCTGCCACATGAAGAGTTAGGGGGAGCAAATATTTTTATTGTTGAGTTTTTGTTTTCTCCCCTAAACTTGCTTCTTCCTCAGTTTTCCCCATGTCAAAATGGTGCCACCATCCACTTAGTTGCTCAAATCAAAATTCTAGGAGTTATCACCAAACCTTCATTTTCCCTTTCTCCCTCTCACCTTCCTGGCTCCACCCCTGAAAGACATTCCCAACTTGTCACTTCCCTCCATCACTACTTCCAGCTCTCATCCTCTCTCCCCTGGACCACGGTACGAGCTTCCTGATTAATCTTCCCGCATCCACTCGTGCCTTCCTGTCATTATTCTCCGCCCAGCAGTTAAGGTGCTTGGACTAATACCAAGTTGGTAGCTACCAACCACATGTAGGTATTTAAATTTAAATTAATTACAGTAAAATTTAAAATTCGGTTTCTCAGTCACGCCAGCCACATTGCAAGTGTTCGTTGGCCACATGTGGCTAGTGGCTATTGCATTTGACAGTCTAGACACAGGACATTTCCATCATTGCAGGAAGTTCTTTTGAATAGTGCTGAGTTGGAGTGATCTTTCCAGAATATACACCAGATCAAGATACTCCCTGCTTGAAACCTTGAATGGTTTCACAACTCACTGGGAATAAAATCCAAACTCTCTATTCTGACTTAAAGAGTTCCACCTGGTCTGGCCCCTTCCCACCTGTCCAGCCTCATCTCCCTCTCCTCTCTTTGATCACTACTTTCCAGCCAGACTCTGACTTCTGATTTCTAGAACACAAAGAGCTTGTTTGCTCTGTGGGGCCTTTATAAAAGTTCACACCTTGGGGTCCCTCTGCATGGAATGCCCAGCCTTCTCTCCCCCAACCCAAACAAGTTCCTTGTGTTGATGGGTCCTCATCACCGTTTAGATCTCACAATAAATACCACCACCTCCAGCGGCTTCCTTGACTGTCCAGTCTGAAGTAGCCGTCCAGTCGCTGCCATATAACCAAGTTAAATTGTCTTCACACTCTGGTTACTATCTGATGTTTTACTTATTCATTTATTGCTGAATTGTCGATTGTCTCAGCCCCCCAGGATATGGGCTTCCAAATGGCAAAGGGCTTTTCTGTCTGGTTCAAGGCTGTAATCCTAGTGCCTGCAACAGTGCCTGACTTTATAGTAGGTGCTCAACTAATATTTGTTTTAGGAACGAATGCATCATCACAGGGCACGCAGGACTGCTGCTAGCCCGTATGGCTCCTTTGTCTGAACTAGAAAAAGGCACCCTTTGCTCTGGCTGAACTTGTGTAGTGAACACCCTACACAACCGAGCCTGGGAGCCCTGGAGAGGGGGTGATCTTTCCAGGCAGGAGAAGTAGCAAGTGCAGAGAACCCGAGGCAGGAATGTGCTTGATGTGTTTGAGAAGAAGAAAGAGAAACAAAGACCGGGCTGTTTGGAACATAGTTTATGAAGGGGAGCACAGAAGGAAAAATGTCGGGAGAGACGGATGGGGGCCAGGTCGCGTGGGGCCCAGAAAGCTGCAGTAAGGAAATGATATTTTATTCCAAGTACAGTAGGAAGCCGTTGGAGGATTTTGAGCAGGGGCAGAGGCATCTGATTTATGATTTATTTATTCTTACGGTTTTCCTTCTTTGCCTTTATGGATAAATCTGTTTTAACATTTTCCTCAGGTATATGATTTGGGGAAACTTTTAGTTTCAAGACTACTTTTCCCAAGGGGCGAGGACTTGCTTCTCTGAAGACGGCAAAATCCTCAGACAACACTTCCGGGCACAGCAATTAGGTTCCAAACACACGTTGACTCTTCTTTGAAATGCCCTCTGACATGCACTGCTGCTCATTTTGAAGATTAGAATCTTCAGCTTCCTCCTAAAGGTGACAGAGGCACAGAGTCAAACTAATTAGGAAAACTCCCAACTAGTTGATGGTGGCCATTTGTTAGAGTTTTGAAATGCAAATAAAAATTTGCACAGCTCTTCCTTTGGAACGGGAACGCCTCTTCAGCCTGGTGTTCGGTCTCGGAATTCGTCTGCTGTGAACAGGCAAGTGTGACCTCTGTGCAGACACCCGCGTGAGCCAGCTTGAATCTATAACTTGCTCTTCTCTCAGTTTCTTCTCTTGAGAACAAAGGAAAAACGCAGCCAGTTCTTCCAAAAATATTATTTACCGTATTCTCTCGATTCTAAGATGCTGTAAAGAAAAAAGAGGCACCGGTGGTTAAATTGCAGCTTTCTGGGAACAACCATAACATAAACATTGTAAGCCCACATCAATGGCAGGAAGGACTCCAATTTCAGAGGAGTTAAAATGTGAAGCAAAGTATCTATCTGTCTATCTATCTATCCATCCATCCGTCTACCATCTATTTATGAATCAAAGGCTCGCTATATTCTAAATGCTTTAAATACAGACTCATTTAATTCTTGTGGCAACTCTTGAGGTAGGTACTATTATTACCCCAATGTTCTAGATCAAGAAACTGAGGCACAGAGAGGTTAAGGAACTTGTCCAAGGTCACACAGCCATTAAGTGGCTAAGCCAGGATTTGAACACAAGCTGTCTGGCCCCAGGGTCTGACTTAAGCTCTGCAGCATGAGAAAACGTGATAATTTGGTGTGGGCTGGCCATCAGTAAATTGATTGATGTCTGTCTTTGCTTCTCAGCTTAAAAACTCAAGTGTGGATCCTGATCCTTGACAGGTAGTTAGCTAATTATGACTGATGCTGTCACTGCATTTGATTCTAGATTTGAAACCTAGGTCTCTATTCCAGAATCTGTTTTGATAATGCATTTTCATTGTGGTCCTGTTGCTCTGGGAATGAATGGTCTCATACTTCAGCTGTCTGAGATGCCAATCCTGTTTCCTGCTCAAGAGCAAACGGAGAACTGAACTGCTGGGCTGAGAGGGTGAAGGCTGAGACCAGCTGGAAGGGGCGTCTGGAGCACAGTGGTTAACCACACCAGGTCTGGAGCAAGACTACTGGTACCAGACCCACATCTGCTGCTTTTGAGTTGTGTATTCTCAGGCAAGTTCCTTAACCTCTCTGAGCCTGTTTCCTCATCCATAAAATGGGTTGAACAAGTTCTCAACCCCTTATCTGCAGTCTTTGGGGCCAAATGTGTTTCTGGTGTCAGATCTACTTTTTAGGAAGGCCGTATAGTGCATACATCACTGAATAAATAACACCCCCAGCACTGTCTGGGGCAGCACCCCAAAATCAAGCATGTTGATATTTTTGCAGCAAAGAGTATGGATATTAACACTAAGGAGGAGATGTAAAAACTACAAATAAATCCACATCAGTTTAATGCAACTCTTAGCACCAAATAAGTTTGCACCAAACTTATGAAAAAAATCTTTTGGTGTTCAAAGCTTTTGAGAATTTAGAATTCTTAAATCAGTGTTTGTGGATCTGTACATGCCTCACAGGGTGATTGTGAGGTTTATATGAAAAGTGTTTACTCAGCACATTCCATAGTCCATAGTGAGGTACTCAATAATATTATCTGTCATTATTTGTGTTTTCAATCATCACTGTTGAGCAGAGGTGAGCCTAGCCTGGCCAAGAGCCTGGTAGTCCTGGCTGCACTCTGAACACCTTATAGCTACGACTGTTAGATTCTGAAGTTCTGATCTGGAGCCCAGAACACTTGGCTGCTCTCAGAACCCAGGTCCGGCCTCTGACTTACACCAGCCTTTTGAGTGTTCCAGTCAAGAAGGAAATAAATCAGAAGGACGGCTTCCCATTCCTCCCCTAGGTAGGATCATCCTTTCTGCTGAATCTTTTCTTTTTTTATGGTTGTAACATAAGGGAAAATTGAGAACAACAACAACCACCAAAAGAGCATTTTCCTTTAGGCAAGCGTACGTGTGACACTCCATTAACGATAAGTGACATCTTCTTTCATCTAGCAGGAATCACACAATATTCACGTTAACCAGTCGATGGCGGCACCAGAAGCGGATGATGACTTGTCAGTTTCCATTCTACCAGTCATTTTCAGGCAAACAGTGTGTGTCTCTGGGTTCCACATGGACGCAGTCGAATGTTTGCAGCACCACTCGTTTTTCTGTAAGTGCTTGATGGGTAGTCTGCGACTTAGAGTGGAGACATCATCTCACACAGAAAGAGCAGAGATTGAGGAGCTGGGCAGACCTGGGTCCTGGGGTTCTGACCTGCCACCCACTGGCTGTGAGACCCGGCTCACGTCCACAAGCTCTATGAGCCTCGGCTTGCTTCCTTGTGAGTTGAGATGACAGTAATTCCGTACTGCACCAGGTCACTGTAAGGGACAATTGGCTTGAAGCATATGGAAGTGATTTGTAAACTGGGACGCTCCAGGCAATGCCAGTCTTGTTGTGATGTTGTCAACTTTTGATTTGTTACACAGTTCACGTGTGTACCTGCAGCTATTCCTCTTGTGTCCCGGCACCCTGCTGCATTTAACTCCACTTTCAACAAGTTGTCCATTTGTTGGTTCATTCAATACTTTGCCACTTGGTGCATTTGCCACACAACCGTGTCCCCACCCACCCACCCACCCATTTCTCCATTGGATCCCTGCTGTGTGTCCAATACTAGGCGAGGTTCTAGGATACAAAGATGAATCAGGTAAGGATGGGCCTGAAGCACATAGACCAATGGAGAAATGGACAGGTGCTCAGATGAGCGTATCAGGTGTGGTTGGCACTGTAAGTCAGGAGCGGGCTGCAGACCGTGGGGACGCGAGGCGACAGCTCGGTTCTGTTGGAGTTGGCAGTAGAGACAGAGGGGAGGGCGAAATGAAGTTTCCAAAAAGGAGATGACATTTGAGCAGAGTCTTGAAAGGCATTTCCCTGTCAGACAGGGGGAGGGGCATACCTGGAACCGTATGCAACGGCCTCGCATGTTCAGGGGACTGGAGGCAGGGGTCAGTCCTGGCTGGAGAAGAGAGTGTTCGGGAGTTTGTCTTGGCAGGTCCAAGGTGCTAGAGGCAAGCTAGGGCCAGATGGGAATCCTCAGACACCAGGCTAAGCATCTTGAGTTATCCCGATGTCCATGATTGGCTTGCCAGCCCCTGACTGAAGGTTTCAGATGGGAGAGTGTCAATCTTCGGTTTGAGTTTTTGGAAATTCTTCCTGACATCTGGCGGAGGTGGTGGGTTGGCTTTTAGGGGCGAGGCTGAAGGCAGGGAGGCTACGAGGAGGCGGCTGCTGCAGTGGTCTGAATGACGGTCTAGAAAGAAGAAAACAGCCTGCAGGATTGGGAAGTACAGTTGTCGTGAAGGTATTCAGGGGCAAGCGAACGGGCTTGGCCACTGTATAGATTCCTAGGGCTGCCGTAACAAATAACCACAATCTTGGTGGGTCAAAACAACAGAAATGTATTCTCTCAGAGTTCTAGAGGCCTGAGTCTGAAATCCAGGTGCCAGCAGGGCTGTGCTCCCTCCGAAGGCTCCAGAGGGCAGCCTTCTCCTTGCCTGCTGCTTCAGGTGGCTGTTGGCATTCCTTGCGGCTGCATCTCTCCAGGCTCTGCCTCATGTGGCCTTCTTTTCCATGTGTCCGTGTTTTCTCCTCTTCTGTTTCTTACAAGGACACTTGTCGTTAGAGTTAGGGCCCACCTGGGTAGTCCAGGATGATCTCATCTCAAGATCCTTAAATTCATTACATCTGTAAAGACCCGTTTTCCAAATAAGGTCACATTCACAGTTTTGAGGGATTGGGATGTGGACATATCTTTCGTGGGGGCCACCATTCAACCCACTACAGCTACCAAATGGATGGAGCCCCTTAAGGGTCCATTAAGGGTCTCAGGGTCTCCTTAAGCAGCCATAGAAAGAAGGGCAGAGCTCTTGCATAAATGTCCCAGCAAACTTACATAAACTCATCATCTGCTGAAGTGTCGTATCGTTTCCCCATGGTGACCTTCCAGTGCCTGATGAGTAGATAATGCCAGACCGGCGGCCTCTCTTGAAGGAGGTGTTGTGAAGACACAGCAAATGGAAGTTAAAGCAGGAGAACTCTCTAGAAATAAAGTGGAAATTCAAGTGACTGTTATATGCAGAGAATCTAATTTTCCCTGACAGTTCCACAGGTACATTGGCACAGTCTTCTAAGCAAAATGTGTTTTCTGAAGACAATTCTTCTAGAATTTTACAAACTTTTCTCTGCCTGATGATCACATACAATGGAATGAACCACAGCCTCACTCAATTTTTGTTTTTCTCCCTGTCTGTTTCCAGTTGCTGTTAATAATGTTGGCAGAACTGTGTCTGTGGGAAAGCAGCGCCATTTTTATGTGTTCAGTTGTGGCCGCTGCTTGACGCCCAGGTGAAGAAACACCTAGTTCTCCAAAACCCGCTGTCTTGTTTCTTTGGCAAATGCTCTCAGAGCACTTGCTATAAGTAGAGCAGTGCTTTCTGCCACAGGGATACAGGGGTACCATAGACACAGTCTCTCCTCCTGACTTGCAGTCTTGTGGGGAAAATGGACATACACATGGCCATGACACAGTGTATGGAGGGCTATGATAAGATAGCCTGAGGGGCCGAGGGAGCACAAAGGTGAGATGAATTCCACAAAAGTAGAACTAGAAGTACCCAGTAAGTGTAAGAAATATTACCGGCCTCATTAGACATCAACATGCTATTTAAGATAAGGTACCATTTTCACCTGTCAAACTCGGCAAGATAAAATAAAAATGGCATAATACTCAGTGTTGGCAAGCATGTTCGAAAATGGTCTCACACACTGGTGGTGGGAATGTGAATTGGTATCAGCTTTCTGGAAAGCAATTTGATGGAAGGTTCAAAATCTATTCAGATGTCACTTCCTTTCTGTGACATTCCCAGGCTCCTGATTTCTCCCAGATTCTGCTGACTATTTCCATCCTGGTGCTCGCCACGTGGAATTGGAATGACCTATTTGGGTATCTTTCTACCCCACTGTACTGAGACCAGGGTGTCTGTTTCTCCAGTGCTTAGTGCAATGCTTTTCTGAACATTCTAGCCTTATAAATAGCTTTAAGATCAAGTGCCCCTGAATATTGTTGTCTTTGAAGAATTTTCCTATGTATTCTTGCATGTTTATTTTTATAGATCAAATTTAGGATTGCTTTGTCAGGTTCCCCCTTCCAATGTCCCCAAAGAAAATTAAATTGGGATATTGTTTGGGATTTCTTAAATGTACAGATGAATCTAAAGAGTATTAACATCTTTACCATATTAAGTTTTCCCGTCTATGAGCATGATGTGCTTCTATTTGTTGAAGTTTTATTTTATGGCTCTCAGTTAAGTTTAGTAATATTTATATAAGTACTGAATCTTTCTGGTTGAGATTATTGGTTTTGTTAAACAGTGGTCTGTTGGAGCCAGCCTGTACCTGCTCGCAAGAGCTAATTATTAAATTTTTGGAACTTTTGTGATGTGGCATTCTTAAATTATATATGAACTTACAACTATATAAATTATATTAAAAAATAAAGGTAACAAATACTCAAAACTCATAACTTCCTAATTATTTTACTCTATTTTATTATTACCTATGCTTCTGAAGTTATGTCTATTGTATATCTGTAGGGTGGAGATACCGTGTAATGGGTACACCATTGCACATCTCTTCCCTGTTCTCCATTCAGTGGTACCATGTTGGTCATTTTTAATCCATCATGGGGGGAATATTGAAACCACAGAAAGCAGCAAATGCTATAAATCCGGGCTTTTTTTCCCCAGAAAGCCAGTTCAACATTTACAAGCACATTATATGTGAATGCTTATTTATATCCTTGTGTGTGTATGTGTGTGTGTATATGTTTGTGTGTGTATATGTGTGTGCACATGTATTTATACGTGTATATATAGCAAATGGGATGTCTTCTTCCCCAGATTTAAATGTTCTTATTGGCTGATGACATTAAATGAAAAAACTATGAGTTTATTCATTTACTTTTATGCTGGATATCTTATTGAATTTGAGTGTAAGTTACAATGATTTTCTTGTTGATTACTTTGGCTTTCCTGGGTAGATAATCACTTTCAAATAATGATAATTAAACTATTTTACAAAGCATTTAAATCAAGGATGGATATTTATTCTGTTCAAATATCTTTTGGCATCTATTGATATACTGGTATGATTTTTTAATTTAATATATATTTCTCCTTGGATTAAATATGTTAATTGATTTATTAATGCTGAAATATCCTTGTATTTCTGGAATGAAATTGACTTGATCATGTTATTTTTTTCATATATGATAAGACTTGTTTTCTTAATTCTTTTTTTGGATTTTTATTTATACACATGATATTGGTTTATAGTTTTATGATTTTGGTCAGATTTTGGTATCATGAGTAGGACAGAAATCTTTGTAAAATGGACAGTGGTGTGTTCCATCTTTTTCATTGCCCTTTTTAAATGTATCAGTGGTTAAATGTTGCTTAACCTTGGCCTCATGATCAGGTAACACAGCTAATAAAGCATTTAAAAATGATCTGTTGAGGTTCTTTTGTGGCATTATTATTATTTTATTTTTTAAATCATCATTTAAAAAATTCTCAAAGTGTAGTAAAAAGAATTCTCTGTAGGAAAAAAAGTTTTATATATGTCATTTAAATCAATGTTATTAAAATATACTATATATTACTATATTACTATATATACTATATATTATTATACTATATATATATATATATATTTTTTTTTGTGGGGAAGACCAGCCCTGAGCTAACATCCGTCGCCAATCCTCCCCTTTTTGCTGAGGAAGATTGGCCCTGGGCTAACATCCGTGCCCATCTTCCTCTACTTTATATGGGACGCCGCCACGGCATGGCTGACAGGCAGTGCGTCGGCGGGCGCCCGCGATCCGAACTCGCGAACCCCGGGCTGCCAAGCGCAGACTAAACCGCTGCGCCACCGGGCGGCCCCTATACTATATTTTATTGGCTTTGCCCTGTGTGGGGCAGGGCAGGTGTAGTTTTACATACCCTTTGTGGAAGTTAATCACAGAAACCTTAACTAAATTGGAGTTGGGAAGGCCTGTGGGGGGAGCTCTAATGCCCTATCACACATCCTCAATTACACCAAACAGGAAGAGGCTTACCCTTACATCTTGGACAAGAAGTAAAACTATTTCACTACTGAAGGAAGATTTCTCTCCCCACCCAGCAACAGCCCAGCCAATGAGAAGCCATTGCCGCCCTGAACTGTTTCTCCCAATGGACTTTCCTTTAGAACAACCCCTCCCTACTCCCCCTTTTCCTCAATAAAAGCAGCTCCCTCCTTTGTTTTCTGGATTTGCCTATGGTTTGCCATAGCAGGCACATTCTGAATTGCAATTCTTTTGGCTAGTCCCAAATAAACTTGTTTTGAGGATAAAGTAACAGGCGAATTTGCCTTTTAGGTTGACCTCTTCTATAGTTTTTATTCATTTCCTCAGTTGTTGAGGGTGTAGTATGAGATTTTTATCCACACTTCTAATTTAATCATTATTCCTTAAAATTATGTCTGTATATCTTTTTTAAAAGAACCGTTAATAGCATTTATATTGTTAATAACTGTATTTACATCAGTTTTTAAGAAAATTCTGTATTTAGCTTGTTTTGGTGCTCACTACCAGGCCTTTAAAAATATAATTATCCATGCTTCATTTTAAAAAAATTACCCCTATTTGGTTAGAGTATTTCTTTCAGTACTTTCCTGAGGAAAGTCAGTTCACAGAGGGAGGGGGTGGATGGTGGTGATGGTGTTTCTTCACGTGCTTTCTGAGTCCTTTTACATGTGTAAATATCTTTCGGCTTCTTCCATACATGAACAAAAAGTGCTTTAAACTCTGTTGATATTTAGCTTTTGGCATCTAGTATTGTAGAGGAGAAGTCTGAGATCAGCCATTTAATTATAATTACATAAATATTTACTCCTGTAGTAATCTTGTTTTTTCTTCTTTGATGCTTGAAAAATGATTATTGAGGATGTTTGGGACATTCAATACAGCTTATTTTTAAAAATCTGATTGAATATTTTTTAGGAATTCTCATTATCCATATATCTCTCTTGTCTTTCATATTTCTAATATTCTTTCTGGTCATTTTATTATTGGGAGCTTTCTGTCTGCACTGGTACCTGTAGTGACGGGCTTACACAATATGCCAAAGTTTCAGTATTCTTTGAACTCCCTTTATGGAAATTCTACATTTATTGTGATATTCAATGTCAGTACTTCCATTAAAGATGGGAAAGCATCAATGCTGTAAGTTGGTATAAGATATAGAAGCTGAGAGTTAATTCTGCATCTCTATTCCTCTTTTCAATAAAGCCACCTGTATTAGTTTTCTATTGCTGCTGTAACGAATCACCACAGACTTAGTGACTTACAACAGCACAGATTATCATCTTACAGCCCTAGAGTCAGAGTCTAAAGTCAAGGTGTCAGCAGGGCTGTGTTCCTTCTGGAGGCTCTCTGGGAGAATCCATGTCCTTGCCTTTTCAGCTTCTACAGGCCACATTCCTTGGCTCATGGTCCCACATCATTCAGACCTCTGCTTCTGTCATCATGTCTCCTTCTCTGACTCCCCTGCCTCCCTCATTTACTTATAAGGACCCTTGTGATTACATGGGGCTCACCAGATAATCCAGGAGAATCTCTCCATCTCAAGACCCTTCACTTAATCATATCTGCAAAGTCCCTTTTGCCATGTAAGGTAACATATTCACAAGTTCTGGGCATTAGGATATGGACATTTTGGTGGGGGGCATCCACCCACCACGGAACCCTTCCTGGATGTATGCGGGGCTGCCTTCCCAGTTGAGTTGGTCTGTTTTCCAGTCTCCCCTGTGCCCTGTCCCACTAGTGCATCTTTGCTGATTTCTATAAAGTGTTTGCTGTGGGGATGCATGTGGTGTTAATTCTATTTTTCTATTCCAGGACACTTATTCTACTTCTTCTATCCAAATGTAATTATATATTTCTTTCTTCTTAGGAACTTACTTCTTGTTTATTTTCCTCATTCAACCAGAACAATAACTAAAACACCCAGCATTTCTGAGCAAGGCTACTATAATATATGGAGGTTTGCTTTTTTGTTGTTTCTTTTGGTTTTTTTTTTTTTTTGAGGAAGATTGGCCCTACGCTAAGATCTGTTGCCAGTCTTCCTCTTTTTTCTCCCCAAAGCCCCAGTACATAGTTGTGTATCATAGTTATAGAGTTGTGGCTCTTCTATATGGGACGCTGCCTCAGCATGGCTTGATGAGCAGTGAGTAGGTGCGCGCCCAGGATCTGAACCAGTGAACCCCGGGGTGCCGAAGCAGAACAGGCAAACTTAACCGCTACACCACTGGACTGGCCCAAGGTTTGCTTTAATGGGGGCTAAAATAAGATTTTATGTTCCTAGAGAACCAACAACACCATAACAATCTTCATTGCCTTCTTTTCTTCCTCATTTCTGGAAAGTTTTATTATGTATATCACTGCTGTAGTATGTATTCCACAGCATCAGTTCTGCTCCTATCAGCTTTTAAATACATTAAAATTCTCTTATCAACTATTGAATTTCAAAACATTCTTTATTTCAATTGCCTATGTTCAATTTTTTTGAGCCTTTTAACTAAATCCCTTTTTATCTCTATCTCCTTTTTAAAAATTTCTCTTTTCATAGAAACCAGGTTTTCTTGAATTTATGGAGAACACAAAGCAGATAGTCTGAAATTTAATGGCATTTCATGCAATCAATCATTTTGGAAAAGCGTATTTTCCCTACATACTTTATTCTCTCTTGTTTAATTTACAAAATGTCTTCCTAGGCCCCATGTTGGTTATATTTTTCTTTTGTAGTCATTTATAAATGAGGACAGTTCTGCCTGTCCTGGTAGGTTCTCCAAAAATAGGGAGATGAATTATTTGGGGGGCTCTTTGCTCTCTGTTCAGATGCTGTTGAGACACTGTGTTACCCTGGCAGCTGCTGCCTGTGTCGTTGTATCACCTCTGCTTGTTCAGTACGTCAGTTGTGTAAGGTGCCTGTGTGTGTACAGGTTTGCACGTTAGTGTGGGGGGAGGGGGAGTGGTGACAAGTGTGGTCTGCTGACCACACCTACCTGGAGTCAGTACTTCCATTGACTTGACTAAATGTGATATTTTACTAACCTTTATCAAAATATACATGGGATATAACTTAAATATACATGTGACCTGGTTGGTGACTGTATCTGAGTCGGCTCCTGGTAGGTAGTAAGTGGGTAGGGCAGTCAAGGTGCAGAGGTGTTCTTAGTCACCTGAGGACCTGCATTCTTTATTAGTGGAGAGTGGGAGGGACAAGGTGCCAGGAAGTGGGCCAGCCCTTCTGGGTGAGAGCAGCACTCACCCAGGAGTCAGGGCATGGAATGGGATAGGCTGGTGAGGTCCAGGAATGAGTTATGCATGGAGGATCGAGCATGGTTCAATATCAGCTGCACCAGTTCTCTGCCTCCTCTGTTGGTTTCCTTTCAAATTCCCCCTTAGGACTCAGGAAATCTTTCTGAAAGTTCCAGCCAGCGACAGCCATTCACAGAACCAAGGAAGGGCTGGTGCACAGGTCCTGGCTTTAAAGGGGGAGCAGGGCCCTCTGGGTGTAGGTGTTTGTGGACACTAGAAATGAGGAAGGTCCAAGCAGAAGATGAAAGTCAGCTTGGTTTCAGGTTTGCTTGTTTGTTTTTCCCGGTTGTCCCATCTGGGCTCAATTCTTGGGGAATTTGGTTTTGTGGTATGATGGAGGCCAATCACTGCATCTCTCTGAGCCTCTGTTTCCTCATCTGTAAAGTGGGGATATTGGCAACTCCTACCTTCCAGGGCTCTTGTAGGGGTAAGATGAGATGATGCAATAAAGTACTTATCTTAGTCCCTGGCACAGGAAGCTGTGCTCAACCAAATCTGGTTTTCTTTTCTTTTCTTCTCCTTGAATGAGAGATACTCTGCTAACCTGAGGGTTATTTATTTTGGTCATCACAGCTTCCTTAACTTTTTTATTATTATTATTTTTAAATTTAGCAAGTACTTATGTAGCACCTTCTATGAGCCAGGCATTGTTCTAATCAGTTTACATATATCAACTCATCTACTCCTTGTAAGAACCCTGTGAGGTAGGTACTATTTTATCCCCATTTTACAGATCAGAGAACTGTGGTACACTGAGCTTAAGAAACCTGCTCAAAGGTATCTTACTAATAAGTTCAAAGCCAGGCAGTCTGGCTTCAGTTCAGTTCACTCTTAACCATTAGGTTCACCATTAGGTCAGGGTTTTGGGTACATTTCAGTAACATTTTGTAAAATAATAATTGAGAAATGGTAAAATATACAAAATGAAAAAAGATACTAGGTAAACTAAGAAATCTAATTTAAGACAAAAAGTGGGATTGCCTTGCATTTCCCTAATGATTGATGTTATTGAGCATCTTTCATGTACCTGTCGGCTATTCATATGTCTTCTTTGGAGAAATGTCTGTTCAAATCCTTGGACCTTTGTAAATCAGGCTATTTGGGTTTTTGCTGTTGAGTTGTAGGAGTTCATTTTATATTTTGAATATTAATATCTTATCAGGTATATAGTCTCCAAATATTTTCTCTTGTTCTGTGGGTTGCCTTTTCACTCTATTAATTGTTTCCTTTGCTGTGTGGAAGCTTTTTAGTTTGATATAGTCCCACTGTCTAATTTTGCTTTTGTTGCTTGTGCTTTTGGTGTCATGTTCAAGAAATCATCACCAACCTTAATGTCACGAAGGTTTTCCTTTATGTTTTCTTTTAGGAGTTTTACATTTTTGGTCTTATGTTTAACCCTTGATCCATTTTGAATTGATTTTTGTGTATAATGTAAGATAAGGGTCCAATTTCATTTTGTTTTTTGCATGTAGATGTCCAGTTTTCCCAGCACCGTTTGTTAAAGAGACTATCATTTCCCCATTGAGATATCACCTCACACCCATTAGTATGGCTATTATCAAAAACAGATAACAAATGCTGACAAAGATGTGGAGAAATTGGAACGCTTCTGCGTTGTTGGTGGGAATGTAAAATGGTAAAACTGCTAGGGAAAACACTATGATGTTTCCTCAGAAACTTAAAAAAGAACTACTGTGTCATCCAGCAATCCCACTTCTGGGTCTATATCCAAAAAATTGAAGTTGGGATCTCAAAGAGGTATATGCATGCCCACATTCATTGCAGCATTATTCACAATAGCCATGAAATGGAAACAACCTAAATATCCATTGACAGCTGGATGGATGAAGAGAAGGTGGTGTACGTACAATGGAATATTATTTAGTCTTACAAAGAAGGACATTCTGTAATATGCAACATCATGGTTGAACCTAGAGGACATTATGCTGAGTGAAATAAGCCAGCCACAGAAGGAGAAATGCTGTATGATTCCACTGTATGATGCATCTAAAATAGTCAAATTCATAGAAACAGAAATTAGAATGGCGGTTGCCAGGAGCTGGGGGGAAGAGAGAATGGGGAATTGCTTTGCAATGAATATAAAGTTTCAGTTATGTGAGATGAATAAGTTCTAGCAATCTACTGTACAAAATTGTGCCTATAGTTAACAATACTGTATTGTACACTTCAATTTTATTAAGAAGGTAGATCTCAAGTTAAGTGTTCTTGACACAAACACACACACAAGCCAAGAGGTAGGAATAGTAAGAGAGTTTAGGAGGTGGAGTATATTTCATATTATTATCATTTATCAATGTATATTGATTTTCCAGGCAAATAGTGGGCTATATTAAGGGAGCAAAGGCAGAGTTGCCACCTTGAAGAAGTGCATTCCTCTCAGGCGGAGGTTTACAAGCTAACAGCCAAGGGAAGGCTGAGCTCCATGGGGATGTTGGGTTGGGTGACAGTGTATCTTGATGTGCTAGAGACAGTCCTGGTTTGCATCTGTTGTTCTCCAGCATAATTATTAACAACAGTCCCTTTCTCTCTCAAAAGTATCCTAGTATAGATGATAAATTATATATTCACCTTAGTAATGGAATGGAGGGAGGTGCAGGGAACAAAACAGAGGTGAGAAAAATGTTCTAGTTGGATGTTCTGAGAGGTTGATGAGGCCACTTCCCTCCCTGGGGATCAGTCAGGTCCCTGTCTGCAAAGGAGTTGGTTGGACCAGCCACTGTCTATGTTTCTTTCTTTTTTTCTCTAGCTTGTCTAGACTCTCACAACATACATTTTGGGGTGAAACTCACCCCTGAAAAGGTGACATGTAATTTGTATGGGAGACACAGAGCCTGTCTGTAGTACCAGCTCTTCCTGCTCAACTCTTTCTGGGCCCCCCTGCTTGACTGATTACAATAAATGAGGTGTCATTTAAGAGCGGGCGATGTGGAGATTGCAAGTATTGGGCTGAAAGTACAAAATATTAATTGATAGAAAAGTAATTAATGAAAACCTAATTAAAGCAGACATCCTGAGCAGGGCACACTCCTGGAATCCTGGGACAGTCTCAATTACCAGCTTTCCTCTGAGCTTATAGTGTGTAATTGGGAGGTATTAGGCTCTAATGGATGAGATTAATACAAAAATTAATTAATGAAAAAGGAAATTAAATGTGAGTTTGTTAAAAATTTCCAGGGATGGGTACATTACACTAGAACAGTAGGTGCTAGAAGGTTTATTAATGAAAATCCTCAGGGGTGACAGGTCTCGCGTGCGGAACTGACGTGGGAGGCCCCCTTCCCATGCCCAACCTCACCCCGCATCATTTGTCTCTGTGAAATAGCATCTGATATCAGCTCAGGCTGCAAGACCCAAGGGAAAGTCTGAATGTGGAAGAATCAGATGTTTTTTATTATTTTGGAAGAGTGACAGTGTCTTCTGGCCTCCCTCTCCTGCAGCTTCATTCATGTAGAAAAGGGGTAAACCAAGACTGAGTCTTTTGGTCCCTCGCAAAGAAATAGAATATCAAATCAATGTAGAGTATGATATTAAAATCAAATTTACTTTTCCTACAGCTACATGAAAAATGAACTTCCTTTCATATCCAAGAGACCTGTTTTTATAAACGTTTATGAGCAAGCGTTTGCAGGGGTCCCTAATTATGTTGACTTGCCATGCGCACTGTCTCCCACGTGCTTCCGTGCACCGCGGCTTGACCTTCCGTGTGATTCATGGTTCTGTTCTATTGATCTGTAGTTAATCACTTCTGGGTTTCGATTTTTCTCCCTTGCAATGATGCGGGGAGTTCAGGGATGCTCAGGGCAGTTCGTGACGCTGCTCTGGCTTTTTCTGAAATTTAGTGCTCACAAAAGTCGTTCGAGGAGCTTGTTAAGAATATGCGGATTCCATGGTCACGTCCCCGAATAAGGCTGCTTCTTTAGCTCTGGGGTGTGGCCCAGGAATCTGCGTTTTTCCAGGGTGGTTGAGATGCAGGTGGCTTGGGCACTGGGATCTTTAGCACTGAATGAAGGGGCGCTCACTTTTAATTCAAAGACGTGGGTGCTGTGGACTGAGTGTTTTCATCCCCAACAAAATACGTATGTTGAATCTAATGTCCAATGTGATGGTATTTGGAGGTGGGGCCTTTGGGAGGTGACTAAGTCGCACTCATGAATGTGATTAGTGCCCTTATAAAAGAGGCCCCGGAGAAATCCCTTGCCCTTTCTGCCAGGTGAAGTTACAGTGAAAAGATGGCCGTCTAGGAAGTGGGTTCTCACCAGACGCAGAATCTGTTGGTACCTCAATCTTGGACTTCTCCGCCTACAGACTGTGAAAAATAGTCTGTTGTCTATAAGCCGTTCAGTCTGTGGTGTTTTGTTAGAGCAGCCTGAGCAGACCGAGGCAGCAGGTGTCTTGGACTCAGTTTATGTGCTTCCCCCATTCTCTTGGCCCTGTGGTTCCCCAGGCCTTGTCTTCTTGCTCGATGTGTAGTCCTGCCCACTGCTACTGTCACTTTAGCTCCTAACAGCACTGACGGCCTCTGCCTCCACTTGGGGAGAGAGCCAGGCTTTGGCCCAGTCTCCACTGCACCCCCCATGGTGGGAGCTGCGATGTCTTTGCTGCCCAAGTTCAAGCAGACAGGGCTTAGATGAGGTGTGGGCTGCCTTTCCCAAGGGCTGCCTGGAGGACCTGGGGGATCACAACCTGTACAGGCAAGAGTCAGGACTCTCTGCGGGATGCACTCTAACCAGAGAGCCAGGAAACAAGACAAATTCCTTTCCTTTCCTCTCCTGGAAGGAACGTTCCAAGACAGAGGAGTCCACACAGCTGTGCCCAAACACCTGGGCCCAAGCATCACGTTGGCCTGTGAGGCTCTGGCCAGCTGGGGAATGCACTGTCCTGTGTAGGCTTTCCCTCCTTCCCTCCTTCACTTCTCCTTTCCCCTCACTTTTGCTGTCCTGGCTGTCCACCTCACATCAAGTTTAGTGGGAATGCTTTCCTCCCTTACCCTCTTCTCCCTTTCTACCTTTTTTCCCCTTCTCCCCACCCCCACTTCCTCCTTTCCCTCTCCTCTTTCCTCCATTCCCTTCCCTTCCTCTCTCCTCCACCTTCTTCCCCTCCATCTATGGTGATGCCGGGGAGATCTCCTTGGACAAAGGTGATCCAGAAAGAAGTGGGTAACTAGCATCATTTGAAGCCTGGATGTGTTGCCCAACTCAGGCCAAATTCGAGGGAGACGTGGTAGCCTCTGTAGAGTCTATTCGATTTTCCTTCCATAGCAGGAAATCTCTTTTGCCTCCTTTTTTCCTCTCCTCTCCTCCTTCTTTCAAGAAGGTGACTGTGAAGGTAAAGGAAGCAAGTACAAGTTGACTGTCCATCTTCTGAAGACATGGATGACATGTGGCCCTCATCTTCCTGGAACTCACAGGCTGGAAGAACTGTTTGATAGGCAAACTGTTGGACATAGCACTGGGTTATCATTTAGGAATAGAAGATACGGAAATCAATATGATATGCCAGGGTGCTTGCTCCCATCCCCACCAGGGGAGGGGGGTCTGGCCCAGGAACACTCGCCCACATCTTCCAACAATCCTTCCTTCAAGTTCTGCTCACCAAGCAATGGCCTCATCATGGTTCTGCTTCCCCATGGTTCTCTCTGTGGAGGAATGTGCTGACCAGATAGTATGAAAATCTGTCTGCTCGGAAGGTCTGTTTCTCCTGGGAAAGCAGTGCCCTGGAATCTGGGTTATACATCAACCTCTTGTGAGTTGGAGATTAAGTTAGTCCTGCTGAGACCAATCAACTCTGAGACTTGAGTTCAGAGTGTACAGTGCTGAGGGCCTGGCTTCAGCCTGGGTGACTCCACCATGGTGCGGTCATCTTATCCTGTGGGAGAGGTCTTGGAGGCCCTGCTGTCCCTGTGATACCTCCCAGGGTATGATACTTCCATCTAGGGCAGTGGTTCTCAACTGGAGGCCATTTTGCCCCTGAGGGGGCATTTGGCAATGTCTGCAGACATTTTTGATTGTCGTAACTGGGAGAGGTACTAACAGCATCCAGTGGGTAGAAGACGGGGATGCTGCTCAACATCATACAAAGCACAGGGCAGGCCCCACAACAAAGGATTTTCCAGTCCAAAATGCCAGTGGTGCTAAGATTGAGAAACCCTGATCTAGACAGGCTCAGTCATCTGGGGTCTGCCTTGGAGGGACAGTAAAGAGTTGTCGAGGGAGAATCCTGCTCTCTTTGTATAAGCTGGAGGATTCAGCTTCTCCACAGGCTGGGCAGCCTCAGATTGATGACACCTCTGAGTCCTGGGGCTGGAGGCTGTCTTAGGAGTGTGGTGGACTCTAGTCTATAGTGGCTAACTGCCGGTGGAGGTGAGAAGCCACTTCCCACCCAGGAGCAGAGGTTATTCAAATTATCCTTCAAACAAGCAATAAACTGTGGTTTAACTGCCAACTAACAGATGCTACCATCTTGTGTGATCCACCCAGGACGGTAGTGGATGTCACGGCAAGGGCATGTGGAGTCTGTTAGACTTGCTTTCGAATCCTGGCTCTACCTCTTACTGAGCTGTTTGACCTTGGTAAGTTTCTTAACATCTCTGAGCCTCAGTCTTCTTACCTACACACTGGAGGTGGTCATGCCTGAGAGCTTGACACTGGGGGAGGGGACAGCTCTGTCCACCCCTTACCATTTTCATGCAGCCTTGCCCCTCTGCTGACTCCCTGGCAAGGGAACTGTATTTAGTTTGGATTTCCTTTCTTTCCCTCCACCCTCGTACTCTTTTTGGGGATGGCTTGGCCCAATTTTCTTTGCAGGTTCTGCAGAGGAAGGAGTGGTGTTAAAAAGAGGAAAGCTGGTGGAGAAGGATCCATTTCAGTCATGAGCTGAAAGGGCATGAATGTGTTTACAAAGGCACTATTTATCCACCCCAAGATTTTTTAAAAGTACACACGCGATGGAGCCGGCCCAGTGGCGCAGCGGTTTAGTCCCGCCTGGCAGCCTGGGGATCGCCAGTTCGGATCCTGGGCACCCGCCGACACACTGCTTGTCAGCCATGCTGTGGTGGCATCCCATATAAAGTAGAGGAGGATGGGCATGCATGTTAGCCCAGGGCCAGTCTTCCTCAGCAAAAAGAGGAGGATTAGCAACGGATGTTAGCTCAGGGCTGGTCTTCCTCACGGAAAAAAAAAAATAAAGTAGACTCGCGAAAAACCACCCTCTCATCAGGTACTTGCAATTAGTGCTCTCGTGTCTATTTTAAAGATGAGAAAAGAGAGCCTCAGAGAGGTTCAGTGTCTACCCAAGGTCATACAGCAAGGTGCTGGCAGATTTGTTTCCAAACCCCTTGCTCTGTAATCTATTCTCAGGATTGTCATGTGGACCAAATGGAAGAGTACGTTTAAGAACTTAGTGAGGCAGCTGGGGTGTGTTTTGTTGTTTTTATTCTCTTTGTGCATTGTGGCTACACAAAAAGAGACAAGAAGGTTCCAATGGAGCAGGACATGCATTACCTTATTTTGTTTGTGCAGCCTTGTGATTCTGGCTCCCTGGACCGGTCTACTTTGGTGATTGCACCAAGATGGGGCCCAGGCTCCTGGTTTCACTGGCCAAGGGGGGCACTGTGATGGGTGGACTTGGCTGTGTGTGGAGCAGGCTTGTGGCAGGTAGCCAGCTGAAGCCTTGGGAGAGGAGGGGGAGTAGGCTGGACACTGAGTGGCCCATGACCCTGCCCTGCTATGCCTCTGAGTCCTCTCTCTTGACCTCTGCCTCCTCTTTAACTGTGACGGTTTCCTCATAGCTCATAGTCTGGGGCTAGAACCAGGGGCCTGGGTGTCTTTCCCTAAAATGGAGGGTTTTGGTCTTAAAAACGTTTTCTGGGCCAGGCACTGTATCTGACTTTTATGCATAGTTCATGTCGTTGATTCCTCATAGCAACTCTGGGGGATAGGTACGATTATCTGTGATCTACAGCTGAGGAAATTGAGGCTCACACAGCAAGTAAGTGGGTGAACTGAGATTTAGACTCAGGGCCGTGTGACTCAGTCATCGAAGCCTGCTGATAATGCTCAAATATACTCCTGCTTCCCTGTGTCCACTGCCATTATCCTAGGCCAAGCTACCATCAACTGTCACCTGGACCGTGGTGACAGACTATGTACTCCTCTCCCTGCACTCACTCTGGTTTCCTTTCAATCCATTTCCTCCTCCAAAGATATTGAAATCTTAGCTCCTCAAGGATTGGGACCTTATCTCAAATATCCACTGCTGAATCCTCAGCACTTAGCATCATGTCTGGCACATGGTGGGTGCTCAAAAATGTAGTGAATGAATAATGGATGGATGATTAGATTTACATTTTAGAAAAATTATTCTGGTGAATGTGATTTGCGTATCCATCCATCCATTCCTCCTCTATCCATCCATCACCCATGCACCCATTTTTCTATCCATCCATCATCCATCCACCCATCCATCCATCCATCCATCCATCCACCCACCCATCCATCCATCCATCTATCCATCTCTTTATTTCTATCTATTTCATCAATCATTTATCAGAGCAGGAAAAAGGCAAAACACATTGAGTGCTGTTAGGTCAGACTCAAACAGGTATTATAAAAGGGCTCTTTGATGAAGAAAACATCATATTATTTCTTTTTAAGAGTGAATCAAGATAAAAGCCGGCACTTTTCATGAGTTAACATGTGTCTTAAAATTTGGACCTTCATCTAAAATATTAAAATACAATCTGTGCCTTTTCTAATTTTCTCTGTAGATGATCAGAGACAGCATGAGTAATTCAAATACAAGCTAGGTTCTAATTCCTTGCCTGTTAGAAAGCCACTTGCACTTTGGGGTGCAAAACAGAGATTGCAGACATATTAATATTTAAGAGCTTGGAGACTGTCTAAGCTGAGGTATACGCATGTGAAACAAGTACCCGATTGCAGAGCGGATTTTTATAACGTCCAGTCAGGGGGCTGTAGAGCGTCATCTGTAGGTTGCCTATCCACCAGCCCATGTGCCACCCAGAACACCAGGGGTCCCCGCTCTGCCTCTGAGGTTGGGGTTTGGAGCTGTTGGCACCCCAAGGGGATGCTGGGGATTCCACGCTGCTTCCACAGACTTCTGCCTGTGGTCATAGTTAACAAAGGCAGCTGGGCGAGGAGGGAGGAGATTACCAGTGCAGGAGCCTCATAAATATGAGATGAGACGGCGGGGATGGAAATGAAAGTTGAGATGCTCAGAAATAAAGCGTGAAAGAGTCCTGGCCCTGTATAAGAACAGGATTGATCTCTGTACGCTGACAGAATGTACGATTTCCCTTCGCTTTACTACAGTGCTTCTGTTTCTATAGAAACCACCAATTTTATAGACAGATCGGCTCTGTGCGAAGGCGCGGGGAGTTCAGTTTGAAGCCAAGTGCCGTCAGGGCACGGGCACTGCCAACCCTGGGGAGGGGGCTTTCTTCTTTGCTAGCTAACTAGCTCTCCTGGGGATAGTTAATGATTACCAGGCTTGGAACCTGTTACTATTATTATAATAACACTTGCCGTGCTTCTTTCCTTCCCTGGAGCTCCCGAAGACACGGCTGGTTCTAGGGCTCGTGGAGCATTCTCGTGGCGGGCAGCGGCACACAGTTTTTCCTCTTTTTTTCATTCATTTGTTCATCAGATACGTACTGATATCTAAGCACCAGACACTGTGCTGAGCCCCGGAGGAGTCCACGCCGTGGTAAGGAGACAGACAGGCAAATCGATAACTTCATTTCAGTTCTACGACAGAGGTTTTTCTGGCCAGGGCTCCCTTAGAGAGAAGTGCCCGGTGTTGGGTGGATCTCAGGGATGGTCTGGCCAATATAAGCAATAGCTGAGTGGTTTAGTTGTGTTTGCTGTGTAACAAGCTACCCCCAAACCTAGTAGTGTCAACCAGCCACCGTTTTATGTGTTCATGATCCTGTGGGTTGGAAATTAGGGCAGGGTACAGTGGAAAGGTTTGTCTCAGCTCCATAATGTTTGGGGCCTCAGCTGTGGTGGCTCAAAGGGTAAAGATGGCTGGCCCGGCTCCAATGGGTCCGTGTATTTTGGATACTGGTTCTTCTCCATGTGGTATCTGCTGGGGCTGGAATGTCCAAGAGTGGCTCTTCTACTCACGTGTCTTGCACCTGGCTGGGATGGTGAGAACAGCTGGGGGCTAGTTGGCATCATTCTCTCTCTCTGCTAGCTTGGGCTTCCTTACGTCATGGCCTTCTCAGGGTAGTAGAACTTCTTCCATGGCAGTGGATGCTGTGAGGCTTTTTATGACCTAGCCTCAGAAGTGCCAGAACATCACCACCACTACATTCTATTGGGAGAACAAATCATTACGGCTCGAGCAGATGTAAGGAGAAGAGAGGAGCAAGATCCACCTCTCAGTGGAGGGATGGCATGCATGTCTGGGGAGGGAAGGAATTGATGGCAGACACGTTGGAGATGAGCTTCCCCACTGAAGCTTCCCAAGTTTCTGTTTTTTTCAGGAATGGGGTGGGACCCTAATGGAGAGGAAGTCAACACTGTAATGGGCTGTTGTTGGACACTAGATCTAACAGGTGGGATGAGGACAGTATGGGGGGGTTTGTTGTGCACATGCTGAGGGGCTCCCGGCTCAGATTTCAATTCAGGGAATGTGTTCCTGGCAGCGTGTCCATGTGGCAGAGGTCATAAAAATGTCCATGGACAATTGGATATGTGGGTCTGATGCTCAGAGTGGAATCAGGCCTGGTGACATAGACTGGCAGTCATTGTTCTAGCTGGGACTGCTGGTTTTACCTGACAGACTCCAACCCAAACTGGCATAAGCCGAAAGGAAATTTATTGGGTCATTTAATTGAAAACTCCTGGGGTTGGTTCTTCAAGCATAGCTGGATCCAAGGTCTCACATGAGGTCATCAGTTTCTGGTCTCTCTCTCATCATTTCACTCTGCTCTTTCGTGCACTGGTGGAACTCCTAGGCGTGATTTCCTCTTAGGGAGACAAGGTGGCCACATCCTTATAACTCTAAGCTCAGTGGAAACGAGAGAACTGCTCATCACCACCCATTCCAAGCCTACACCGGACTTGCGCTGGCTTGTACTGGGTCACGTGACCAGCCCTGAACCATTCACTCTGTCCAGGGGCATGTGGGGTTCTGATTGGCCAGGCTTGAGTTAGGTGCCCTCACCTGGGGCAAGGTGGGGTGGGGAGGGGCAGCTCTCCAGAGGATGGTCCAGATGTTCTTAGAGACAAATGATGAATGGATATAAGGCGCCTGAACAGCACTGCCATCTCCAGGTGGTGTTTGAGGCCTACAGAATGAATGAGATGGTCTAGGAAGAGTGTTTGGAGTGAGAATGATGCTCAGGACAGGGCCTTGAAGAGCATCTGATGGACAGGTTAAGACAGTAGACATCATGAAGAAGCAGAGATGGAGTCCCTGGGAGGTGGGAGGAAAACCAGTGGTATATAGCTTTCTACAAATCAAGGGAAGGATGCATTTCAAGAGGGAGGGAGTGGTCAGCATTGGAAATGCCTTGCAGAAATCAAGTGAGATGCACTCATTCACTCATTCATTCATTCATTCAACAGATGTATACTGAGCACCCACTGTGTGCCAGACACTGTTCTAGTCGTGGGGATGGAAAAGCAAACAAAACAGACAAAATTGCCTGCCCTCAGGGATCTTACATCCTAGATAAGGATGAAAGGAGGTCACTAGATTTGCTGACAAGGTGGACACTCGTTGGTGACCTTGGTGAGAACGGTTTCACTGGAACTCTGCGGAAGAGTGGCAGAATGCACTGGGTGAGAGTGAGTGGAAGGTGAGATGATGGGAAAGGTGAGTGAGGACAACTCTTGCAAGAAGTTTGCTTGTCAGGTGGAGGCGAGAAAAGGATCAAGGGCTGGAGTGGATGAGACAGTGGGAGAAATTTTTAGTTTAGTTTTTTTTTTTTAATTTGAGAGCATGGCTCTCTCTTTCCATGCATATGTTAATCATTCTTCTATTGTGTTATTGTGTGTGATCTGGTCCCCCAGAGAAGACCTCTCTACTTGTCTATTTGCTATACAGGTGGACCCTTGGAGGAACAGAGGTAATGCTAGAATTTTCCCTGCCCCAGGGAGAAGGGCCAGGGGGTCCTGCCATCCAGAGAGGACGGAAGAGACCCCCATCCCATCCTGCTTTAGTTCCTCTGCTGCCGGGAGATGGGAGAAGGCTGGGCAGCATTAAAGCATCTACAGATGCAAGGAGGATGGATTTTAAAATGCTCAGGTCTCTCCATCCTAAACAAAACAAAATAAATAATTCAACCTCCCCGTGAGTCTGCATTCTTGATTCAAAATTCCTTCTTCTCCCTCATGGTGTCAGCTGCTTATGAATGGCGAATTGGGCGGACTGCAGGTAGTGTGGGGGTAGGGGCTGGGATAATGTGGATAATTGGCCCCTGGGTAATTGAGAATTGATTGTGATTAACCTAATTTTGGAAGCACAGCGCAAGATCCCATACCTACAATTCTCAGGCAACCGGGTCAGAAACGTCTTTACAGTTGCTCTCTTTCACCTGACTTTAAATCCATGGTTCTCAGCCAAGGTCTGTTTTGCCCCCAGGTAGCATTTGGCAAAGTCTGGAGACATTTTTAGCTGGCATGACTGGGGAGGGGTGCTACTGGCATCTGGTGGGTAGAGGCCAGGATCCTGCTCAACATCCCGCAGTGCACGGGGCAGCCCCCTGGAACAAGGAATTACCTGCTGCAAATGTCAGCAGAGCCGAGCTTGAGAACCTGCTGGTTTTGCAGCAGAGGAGAGCGGCCAAGACGTAGGGTGAAGAAAGAGAGGAAGACTTGGTGCCAGAATTACACAAGTACATACTGCAGGTGGTTCTGACATGCCCCCTAGAAGATAATGGGTGTTCAGTATGGGACTGATTTTTTTGCCAGAGAATTCAATGGTTGCATCTATAGTCACAACTCAAGGCCCTTGTCTCAGGAGCTGATAACATTCGGACCCTGTGTCATGCGTGTAACGTTCTCTGCTGATGCCACAGCAGGCTCAGACCACAATCTGTCATCCTCGTAGCTGAAATACAGCAAAATTTAAACTCTCAGGGTTGCTTAGCTCTTGGGATTGCTGAGTTTTGTTTTGTTCAGCAAAAGCATGCAGGCACATAAATATTAATGTTTTCCTTTCTCTTTATGAGTGCTGGACCTCCCAGGACCAGGCAGGGCTGGACTCCGGTGTCCCTAACTGGTCCGGTCCTGCCACCTGCTGTGGTGCTTCCCAGGTGATGCACTCGGAGAGGGCAGTGTGTTTCCCCTGAGGGGCTCCTGCAGATGGAGAAGGTTTCCAGGTGGATATGATTCTGATTCTCCACTTCTTAGCGGGTCTGTGTAGGCCGAGAGAAGACAAGTTGTCAGCCTTGCGTTCTGGCTCAGTGCCCCACATCCAAGGGTTTGACATGTCTAACTGGCCAGTGGTCAAAACTCCAGTGGACATGCTGATCCATGCTATCATGTTGCATGAACCTCTAGAACGTTATGCAAAGTGAAAGAAGCCAGGCGCAGAGGTCACATATTATATGATTCCATTTATGTGAAATGTCCAGAATAGGCAAATCCACAGACAGGGAAGGCAGATTAGTGGTTGCCAGGGGCTGGGAGGAGGGGGGATGGGGACTGACTGCTTGATGGGCAGAGGGGTCTTCTTTGGGAGCGATGAAGTGTTTTGGAACTAGATGGAGGTGATGGTTGCACAACATTGTGAATGGACTGAAAAATGCCACTGAATTGTACATTTTTAAATGATTAATTTTATGTTATGTAAATTTCACCTCAATTAAAAGAAAAAAATAACCCGATGGACAGAACTTCAGCCAGGCCATCTCTGGACCGCAGAGCCCTGGGCCCACCACACGCTGCAGGGCCCTCCTTCTGGGGAGCTGGTCCCTCGGAGGCCCTGGTGGGAGAGGGCCTGCCCTGTTGGACACTGAAAGCAGGGAGTGTCTGCTGGCGCTTTGTCTCTTTCATGTTCCATTGGAAGTGATAAATGAAGCTTTGCATCTGCTTCACGGCAGATTAGTCCCGGGAGAGGCAGCAGACACTCTGGCAGACACGTTTAAATCCTCCTCAGTAGCTGGCTTCCTGCAGGATATAAAATAGAGCTGGGGAGAGGGAGGAGAGGGAGCGTCCGCCAGTGGCCATTATAGGCGTCAGGTGCCCAGTGAGCCTTCTCCCTGGGCTCTGACGCCCAAGCGGCTCAGCAGATGCAGGGGTGCAGAAAACAGCCCTTTTTCACTTACCACATCCGCTGTGCTCCTCCTCGGGGGGCCCGTGACGCTTGCGTTTACTCCCAGACCTGAGGTAAACTATCCATCAGTGGTGGTTAGTGGTGACAAAAGGCAAACAGCTGTCATTTATTCCCTGTGAGACCGTAGACAAGTTATTTAACCTCTCCGTGCTCCAGTTTCCTCATCTGCAAAATGGTGATGATAATGCCTTTCCCACAGGAACCTGTGAGACTTAGATGAGCATATATAAATATACGTACTTATATTTATACATATGTATATATCATATAACTATAATATATAAATACATTTAACAATACATTTATAATAGTGTTATAATTATTATAATGTATGTAATATAATGTTAAAACAAATATGATACATTATATATAATACAAATACTATATATATCATATGTAATATGAGATATAGATAAATGTATATATACACACACACACAACTCCTTCTACAATGTCTAGCCCACAAATAATGCCATCAAATATTTATTTCATCTGTAAGAGGGTAGAATGACTTCATTTATTCATTTGTTTGGAGAGTTTATTGAGCTCCTACTATGTGCCAGGCCCAGGGGCTAAAGAGGGACTAAGATGAGCATGTTCTCTGCCTTCATGAAGCTTCCATACCAGTGGAGAGAGAAAAATAAGACCTTGAAGACGAACATAATTACAAATTGTAGTAAATACCATGACAGAAAGCAAGCAAGAGGTTAAGGTGGAAAATAACTGAGTGTGGACTTTATATACGGTGGCTGGGAAAGGTTTTTCTGAGGAGATGATATTTAAACTGAGACCTGACTAAAGAGAAGGTGCTGGTCCTGGGAAAAGTGGGGAGTTTTCAGGTGGAGGGCATAGCGGGTGCAAAGGCTCTGAGGTGGGGAGAGCTTGGCCCGTTGAAGGAACCAAGTGGAGACCACTGAGGCGGGAGGGTAGCACGTGAGAAATGTGGCTCCAGAGAAAGTTAGAGGAGCAGAAGGGGATTATCCACATGTAGGGCCTTGTGGGCCATTTCCAGGAATGTGGATTCTATTCTAAGTTTAAAGCCAAGCCGGTGCAGGGCAGTGGTGGGACTGGATTTTTGTTTGAGGAAGACCACCGTGCTGTTGTGAGGGAGAATGGTTTCGAGAGCTTCGTGAGTGGAATTGGAAGAGCAGCTTGCAAGTGCTTGCATTCATCTCCACGAGGGGTTCAACACTTGCTTTTCTTGTCTGCTTGGGAAGACAGAAATTCTGGCAGAAGCTCTTTTGTGTCCGCCAGTTCCAGGATCCTAAACTGATATCTTCTCTGCTCTGCCATGCTTGTGTTTTAGAAGTCTTCATGGCTCAGTCGGGGCTAGTGGGCACAGGGGTGTGGAGGGTGTGATTGAAGGTGGAGGGAACCCAGATCCTCCCTGGGCTCCTTAGTTTGACTGCTGTCTTCACCCATGAGTTGATTCTAATGAATGCAGTTCCACTCATGACCAGACTCTTCTGGAGCAGAGGAGGCTTAAATAGTTTCAAGGAGTTTTATGGTTTTGAGCTATATGTTGAGACAGAATAATTGAGTGGCTTCAGATCCTTTATGTAAAAAGAAGGGAATGTAGGGGATGTAGCAGCAAGGAAAGTGGGAGATTCTGGCCAGGGTGGAGGTTGTGTTTCCTATTTCCTCTGCCTGATTTGCATCGTTCCAGAGAACTGAAGCCACGTGGGGGGAGAGGTGCTCTAGGAGAGACTCTTGCTGTCCAGTGCCTGGCTGGACAGAGGAAGAATAAGCTGCTGGGTTGTCAATGGGCAGCACTTCTCTTTAGGCCAGGCTTCCCTGTGCCTACTCAGCTGCAGGCATTGGGCAGAAGTTTCTAACCTGAAGGCTCTGTGTACCCAGCCACAAGCCCATCCCCAGAAGGGCTGGCTTTAGAGCATTGGTCGTTCCAGCAGCTGGTGTGCTCTGATTTTACTTCTCGTGACTGATATCCACTGCATGTCTGGGGACTTCTTGGGACACTTTCCACACTGTGACATTTTCCTGACCTCAGCCTTTTTGGCAGCTGGGCAACTGGGCTTCTGCCTGCGTGTCCTTTAAATGGGAATCTTGGCTGAGCCAAGAAGCCCTGTTGAAAGACCCTTTCCCCCTCAAGTTGTGTGTCTGGGTTTTGGTCTCGATAAATGAGTGATTGAAATCAATGCCACAGAAAAACTTCAAATGACAACAAGCCATGGGCCCTTCTCATGAAGAATAGAAGTGCTAAATGTTAAAATGTGTGGATGCCAAGATCCTACTGTGGAGTTTAATGTGCAATTGATGTAAGCCTTTCTCCATTTATTCGACAAGGATTTATGGACCTCTGACCGAAGTAAGAAAGTAATAATAGACATTTATTGAGCACTACTTAATGCCAGCAAGTACCAAAATATTCTGTGTATATTAACTCTAGGAACCCTCCATCAACTTCATGAGGATGGTGCTGTCAATATCCTTTTGGGGATAAGATAAGAGAGACTTAGAAGACTTGGCCACTTGCTAAAGGCCATTTAGCCACAGCTAGTGGAGGTAGGATGTGAACTTAGGTCATCTTGCTCTCCTTTCACCTTAGTCTAGAGCAAGGATGCTGACTTTAGACAAACACCTACAAAATAAACAACTACAACTACAAAACAACTACAAAAACTATAAAGGCTATGAAAGCAAAGTCCAGTAAGAGTAATGTGGTGGGGGTACCCAGCCTGTTCGTTTTTGGATGGGGTTGGTTAGGGAAGGCTACAGTAAGGAAAAGTCATTAAGTACATGTCCCATCTAGAAATACCATATTTGGGTTCCACCATTGGTTTGGACATGCTCTTCTCTGGGAGCTGTGACTGGGGTGGGTGGTTAGATGACCTGTCTTTCCTCTCATTTGCTGAATGCCCCATCCTCCTCTTGTCTCTCTTGTCCCTCTCTTTCCTCGTCATCCAATGTGGACATGCCATACCCATTTCTACTTGTAGAATGTCTTTGAACTGGGTGCCTGCAAATGCTCCATGATGCCTTTGGAATTAGGTCTCTATCAATTTATTTCTTGGAACAGCAGCTCACTCCAGCCGTGGCCACACTGTTTCTGCAGCCTGAATGTTCTTCCACTTGAGCTCGGCCCTTTGCTGCTGCCTCCTTCCTTGGAGAGAGTTGTATTTTGCTGTTTTTGGTGGGAAGAATGACTTCTCAATTGCAATGGGCTACTTTGGTGTGGCCTCTTCCATGACTCCCTTGGGTTGTGCCTTTTAGTGTTCCAACTACGGGGGCCACTGAAGACAATGCTGTTTGGGCATGTCATGACCAATATCATGTAGCCTCCTTTCCATCATAGCTTTCATGAAATTTTCTGACTTCAGCTTAATTTTCTACTTGAAGGATGTTCCCATTTTACTGACTGTTCCTTCCCTAACCTCAAGGAGTTCATGGTTAAGCAGGACATATGAGAGTAGCCTGTGAAGTTTAAGTCCCATCTCTCTCTTTCTGGTATCCCAGGGAGTGACATCATCAAAGAGTATTTTAGGAAGATTGGGCTGGGGCTCAGAAGGTCTGGGCAGGACAAACATGAAACATGGAGACTGGTTAAAAAGCTGTAGCAGTCGAACTACATTGGCAGTTGTGGAAATGAAAGAAAGAATTGGATGTAAGTGACACTGTGAGTAGGAAAATTGGCGGGACTTCATGATCCATTGAATATATTTATCGAAAAGGGGATAGGGATGAGGCAAGACAGTTGCAGGGTTTCTTGACCGCAAGTTACCTTTTGTAGAAAAGAGGAATCAAGGGAGGAAGATTGAAACTAATATTTATTGAGCGTCTGGTATGGACAAGGTGCAAAATTCTTGCAAGATGACATCTTTGTGTCTTAACAATGACTTTTGAAGTCTTTGAATCATTGTCTCATTTTACCAATGAGGAAACTGAGGCTCTGAGAGGTTAAGCTGTTTCCACTTGAGGGGGCTTTGAAGCTCTCTTCTGAACTTTTATTTTGGTGAGGGCCAGGCTTACCTAGAAATACTGATAACATTCTTGGACTTGAATGAAGCCAAGGTAGAACCACACAATAGAAATCCTACTATTTTTGTGGTGAAATGTAACCCACTTCAAGAGAAGATAAAGCCATAGGGTGGAGCACCCTTATGGCTCTCTGGACCCTAACTGAGGGGGATGCACATTAGGTCCTGGTCCCCATGTGTTTGAGCTAGATATGAGCTTGTCCTGTCACCCAAGGGCAGGTGCCACATATGTTTTTGCGTCTCTTATATGCCTGACACATTGTAGATGCTCACTGGATGTGTGAACACTTTCTCTTCCCCTCTTCAACTTCATCTCTGATTTTCAGATCTATCCTGTCTTTATGAGCCCATTTTAACCTTTCATGTTGCTTTCTTGGTCATTCCAGCCCATCACTTTTTATTTCTCTTCAAGTCCATGTCCTCTTTGCCCTGAGTGTGGCTATGTGAACATATCCCATTTCTCCAGTGAGTTTGTCATTTCTTTGACAAGGTCAAAGGCTGCTGTCTGCCCATTTTATATCCCCCATAGTATCTGGCATAGTGCTTGGGGTCCAGACCTGGATCAGTATAACACACAAAGCATGTATTTTGAGATAGAGGAATCTAGATTCAGATCTTGGCTCCACCATTTTGCAGATGAGTGGTCTTGAGCAAGGTACTTGAATGACTTTGAGCTTCAGTATCCTTACTGGTAGATAAACTAATAAGGACCATCCTCTGGGAAGATTATATTTTTAGGATTAAATCAGATAATTATGTATTAAAGGCCTGGCACCATGGCTCACACACAATAGACACTCAATAAATGCTAGTATATTCTCATCCATTGCCCTTCAGAGAGTGACACAGGAGTGGTGTTGGGAGGGGAGATAATTTGCTTAACCTTCATCTCTCTCTCCAACACGTCCTCCTTGAATAGAGAAGAAAATACTTGGTAAGTGTTTGTTGAAGAGACGGATGAAGGTAAGACAAATCATCTCTCCTCTCAACATTCTATCACTTTACCCTGCCTTTTTTGTTCTGAGCCCTTATTTCTACAGGAAATGTTATTATTTATTAATCATATCATTTATCTACTTATTTGTTTATTACCTTTCTCTCTTACTAAAATGTAAGCCTTTTGAAAGCCAGAACCTTGATTCACTGTGATGGCCCCAGCTCTTAGTTGAGAACATAGCTCACAGTAGGTATCAAGTAAATATTTGATGAGTGAATGAAAAATTGAATCAATGGGTTTAGTTCAATTTGATTAAACAAACACTGTCTCAGCACCAACACTGGGCCAGGTGCTAAGCTGGATACTGGATACAGAGATTATCAAGACAGACCCTGCTCTCAAGAAGGAGGGAAAAGAGGAGAAAAGAAGGGAAAACAGACAAGCTCCATCCCTCGGTCAAACAGAAAAGGGGTCTTCAGCTTTTCCAGTTTCTGAGCCAGTGTTGGTGGAAACATGGGCTGAAATGGAAAGAGGACACCTGGAATGAAAGCGTTATATATTCAGAGTCACATCCTACTTTGAAATTGGCTCTCCTCCCTCACCCCAGATTAACCTAGAAAGCCACCTTGCTTGGCAGGAGAAATTGACATCCTACTGAAATTGATGAAATATTTAAGCATTTGCCATCAGAATACGCTAAGCATTGCCATTGGGAGAAAACTCACTCAATCAGAGGCCTGACCCATGCAAATATGTGAGAGCTGGGGGTTGGTTTGTCTCCTTTTTCTATGGATTATACAGAAACCAGCAGTGGTTAAGGGGCAAGTGAGTTGATAAAAGCATCTCTGGAGAACAAGTACTAAATGGCTTCTTTATTGCTCACCTCTCAAGGAACCTTCTGTTTAAACTCCCAGCAGTAAGTGCAGGTTAGACCTGTGATGTTATAAATGCCAGTCTTAAGCCTAAGAATTGTATTTTTTAATTGGTTTCTTTTCTTTTCAAACTACTAATGCAATAGGAAGAATGAAAATTTGTAATTTCTTAAGACACAGGAACGATTGAGAGAGAGAACAAAGAGGCTATTGAAACATTATAGACTTTCGGTAAAACCGAAACCACGCAGAACCCCCTTACCTCCTTTCCCTGCACAATGGAGCCCTCTCTAAGGAGCCTGGGGGGAGGGGAGTCAGGCTGGAAACACCCAGCCCAACATGTTATTGAATGAGAAATAGGCTGCGGGAAAGAGGAAGGGAAGGGCTATTACTGACATGGAAAAATGCAGAGAGCCCAAGCCTTCATGTTCTTGCCGAACTCTCTTTTTCAGAGCCTCTCTCTGATCCTTCTCTCACATGTTGCCAGCAATTTAAGGTCTAACCATTTTATGATTGGGGCTTTAAAAAAGTCAGTGAGTGTTTGAAACAGCTTCTCTTAGAGGGCACTGTGATGAAGTGGAACGTCATGAAGAACCAAGTTCAGATCCCAGCTGTGCTGGGAGGAGAGGAAATTTGTGCTTCACTGGAAAACTATGATTGTCCAGACTCTCGATTCTAGAGGACGCCCCTCCGGGTTATCTGATTTTGATTTTATGGAACCTCTTTTATAATCTGTGAGTTGTAGATGACTGAGAGATATGCACATTCTGCTCATCGGGTAGAGGTTCCACTGACCTGTGCAACCTCCCCCCAAACAATTTTTCCTTCATTTGCACATCCACTTAAATATTTCTGATCTAAGCCTGTGGCTGTACTTTGGGTGTTCTTTTGAACCAGTTATAACATCTTCCTACTCTTCATTGATTAATGATAGAATAAAACAAAATTAATAATAGAATAAAAGAAATCATCACATGTTCATTTTATGTCTGTATGAGAGTCATGATTTTACCATTTTTGGAAAATTGTCTGTTAACATTAGTTACTTAGCCTCGACGTCCTCATCTGCAGGATGGGAATAATAATACAGAGTGAAATCAACACGAATTTTAGCAAGGGTTCTCCCATTTAATACTGAAAATTAAATAATATTTAGCAATGAAGATTTAGCTATTATGGATGGCAAACGGGATAATGTTTCTGAAAACACTTTTATCAAGTGTGATTCATAAAGTGTGATTCAGATTTTAGCTGGTGCTGTTATCGTTGGCGTCAAATGAAGATTTAAGAGCTGCTCTCAATTGCCTGAAAGCTGGTGATTTGGAAGAGACGAAACTTCCTCTGGTGGCTCCGGAAGGTGAATTGGGGCCAGTGGATAGAAAGTGTAGGATCAGATTTTGGCTGATAATAATAGGGGAGAGTTTTCTAACAACTAGCTCTGATGGTGGTGTGGGCTGCCTCTTGGGTAGTGAGGTCCCCATCACTGAAAGTATGCCGGCAGAGACGGGATTGCTCATGGTAGCTGTAGTACTGAAGAGAGTCCCAGACTTGGCCCCCACTTCTGAGAAGCTTAATGTAGAGAAACACAGGCACACAGGGGAAAAATGACCACAGCTCACTGCCAGGGGACCTGAGAGCCACAGCCGTGCAAGGCCTAGAGACCCTGTGAGCCCCTGCCTGTGTATACATGTGGTTAACATATGCGCAGTGTCTGGGATAGTGCCTGGCACACAATAGATGCACGTCGAATGCTGGCTTTTGGTGATCCGTCCTCTTGGGATAGTTTCATCATTTACTGACACAATAAGACATTAAGTTATTATACAGCCACACGATATCCATACATGGTATGTAAAGCTGGCAGAACCACTGCGCAGGTTTGGGCTGCTGGCTCTCTGTGTGACTTCTGAGGGTTGGGCATTTGCGGGTAAAGTGAGGAAACTGAGGCCAAGCCTGCTGTGTGAACCACCCAGGTCACCCAGATCGGAGCCAAGATCACTCTCAGGGACTCTGACTCCCAGTCTAGGGATCTACTTTGTTTTCTGCCACATCCCAAACTGAGCTCCCAACCTTCACTTCTAAGCTCGCTCTTCCCTCCATCTTCAATTCCATTCTTCTAGTTACGAGGGCCAAACCTTGGAGCTATCGCTGATTTCTTCTCTCAGGCTCTACATTCAATGCATCAGCAAATCCTTGGCTGTGCCTCCAAAATATATCCAGAATCCAACCTACTCACTTCTGCTGCTACCAGTCTGGGTTAAGCCATCATCAGCTCTTATCTGGATTAGAGCAGTGGCCCCTAACTGATCTCCCTCTTGGGATATCTTGCCACACTACTAAAAGTTGTTTCCACCACTAGTCAGAGGGGCCTGTTAAGCTATAAGACATTTGATGTCACTCCTCTGTCCCAAGCTATCCATCTCAGCATAAAAGCCAAAGTTCCTACAAATGCCTACCAGACTTTGCATCGTCTGCCCCTCGCACCTCTCTTCCCTCCTTCCTACTACTCTCTCTCTTACTTATGCCACCACAGCCCCACTGACTTACACTCCTGCCTCAGGACCTTTGCACCTGCAGCTTCTGGCTGGAATGCTCTTCTCCCAGATAGCCACGCGGCTTGCTCCCTGATCTTTTTCATGATTCTGTTCAAATGTCTCCTTCTCACTGGGGCCTTTCCTACATTTCGACCTGCACCTCTCACCCCTTCCCCAGCATTCTCTTCCTGCTTTGTTTTCTCCATGGCAGTCAGCACCATCCAGGACATTAGTTATCTTATCTACTGCCTTTCTCCTTCCGTTAGAATGTAAGCCCTATGAGGGCAGGGATTTTTCTATGTTTTATCCACCTACTGTTTATTACAATGCTTTGTCCATAGAAGGCAGTCATTAAATATTTCTTGAAAAATAAATGAAGGAGTTTCCCAAATACTCTTATGTGCCAGGCCTTAGACAAGAGGCTCTGGTGATACTTTTCTGGGGTTTCATTGGGCATTTCTGTGGTTGGCAGCTTCTGACATGGTTCCCAATAATCCTGGTCTCTTAGTATTCATGCCCTTGGGTAATCTCTTCCTTTCAAGTGTGGGCTGGACCTGGAGACTTGGTTCTAAAGAATGAAACACAGCAAACGTTATGGGATGTCACTTCCTAGATTAGGTTACAAAAGACTGTAATTTCCATCTTGCTAGCACTCTCTCTTTGGCACTTTCTTTTGCTCCTCACATCCTTACTGATGAAGCCAGCTGACATGTTGTGAGATACTCTATAGAGAGGTCCACAAGGAAAGGAGCTGAGGGAGGCCTCCAACCAATACCTCCTACAGAACTAAGACCTCAATCTCACAGCCCATGAAGGACTGAATCCTGCGCACAACCACATGAGTGAGCTTCAAAGCAGGTCCTTCCCTGGCCAAGCCTTCAGATGAGACCACAGCCTGAGCCAACATCTTGATGGCAGCCCCATGGGATACTGAAGCAGAGGATCCAGCTGAGTGTGCCTGGATTCTGGATCCACAGAAACTCTGAGATAAGAACTGTGTATTATTTTAAACTGCTAAGTTTTGGGGTAATTTGTTGTATGACAGTAGATAACTAATACACTTCTGTTTTTTCCTTGCCCGTTGGGAACTATATTCCTTTATTAAAAGAGTTGAATTCTTCCTGTTTCTTTCCTCAACTACACACACACACACACACACACACACACACACACACACACACACACACTTAAGTTTGAGGCATTCTTGATACTGGTATTTGACACAACTTCAGGCCCAGCAAACTGCCTGAGACCCCGTTAGCAATGCCATAATAAGATGGGTCAGTTCTCAGTACCTTCTGCCACTGCTCAAGGCAGTCGTAAGCGATGCTTGTTGGATAATTCCAAGGTGTGTCACTGCTTGGAAGACTGTCTGGTGTTTATAGGAAGTTGAAAGTTAGGCACAGGGGAGAAATGAGTTCCAGACTGTTACACTTATTTTCAGATAGAATCCTATTCTCTGAAAAATCGCATAGGATGTCGAGCTGATAGGGAATCCGCCATGATTGTATGGCTCACTGGGCTTGTATTATGGTGGAGAAAAATCATCTTGTCGGGTTGGGAAGACGACAGTCACATCTCAGCCGGCTGGCGATAGATGTTTGAGGACAGGCTGAAGACGTGGCTGTGTTCTTCTTCTAACTTGAAGCCCCTGAGCTGCGTTTTAAAGCAAATCAACAAAAAGAAGGATACTTGGACAGAAATGTCATGAGGCTCGTCCCATTGGCGGCACAAGCTGGTAGACGAAACTGAAAGCTCTGAGATAAGCATTTGGAAATTCAAAGAGGCATCTTGTCTGTCATTTGTAATGGCTAAAAACGGGGAGGAAAATAGAGTCTTACAAGGAAGGGTTTGGGGGAGGTAAGTTTAGCCAGTCAATCAACCATCAGTCAACCAGCAAACACCTATGTATGCCCATTTTGTGCCCAAAGCCATGCTCAGTGATGGAAAAATATAGTTAAATAAGACTCAACCTCTGATATCAAGGAGTTCATGGAATAGTGGTGGGCAACACACATGTAAACAAAAAAATCACAATACAGTGAAATGAGGGGTTGGGCTCTGTGGGAGGCCCGAGAGAGAGTGATTGGTCCTACTCAGAGGGAACAGGGAAGGAAAAGTAACGGTTTTTCTGAGCAGGCATATTAATTGGGTTGGTAAGTGGCAGGATAAGGATCTAGGGGAGCAGAGGGCATTCTAGATCGAAGGACCAGCCTGTGCAAAGGCCCGGAAGTATGAGTTAGCTTGGCTGGGTTGGGGAATTGAAAATTCATCCAGGCGGATATGTGTGAGGCAGGAAAGAGGCCAGAGGGACGGACAAGGCTGGTCTGGGAAGGCCTTTAGGGCCAGGTCAAAGCTTAGATTCTGTTCTAAGGGTGATAGGGAGCCCAGGTAGGTTCTCAAAAGGGGAGGCCTAGTCAGATTTGGGGTTTGGAAGCGTCACTTTTAGGTCCCTTTTGGAGGAGAGGTTGGGAGAGCTAGGAACAGGGGCAGATAGACCAATGAGAGCAGAGGTGACGGCATTTGTTTCTGTGCTACAGTGACCCATGCTTATTGTTTGCCATTCTGCTTTTTCCTCTTTTTGACTTAACTGCAGCCATCTCCAGTGGCAGTAGACACCTGATGTGGAGGTCATGCAGGTGGAGGTAGTCATTTTAGAAATGACCTAAGTGTCTAGGGCAGACGCAAGATTTTTAAGGTCTTTCTCAAAGGAGATCCCAGCTAGAGGGTGGGCTGGCAGTGGGTGACCAACTGTCTTGTTTTGCCAGGATACAGGACTTTCAGTGCTAAGACCAGGAATGTCCTGGGAAAACTGGGACAAGTTGGTCACTTGAGTCAGCAGATGCCGACTAGTGTGGGAAAAACAGGTTCCCTCCCCTTTTTGCCCCCTACCTCTCTTCTCAGCCTGACCTTCAGATACCGCCCCATTCTAAATTTTTGAGCTTCTTTGTGTCCCATCTCAGTCCCCTGACTTTGTCACAGATGTGCGATGGTCACCCTATGAAGACTGGAGGCCTTCACCTGCTACCCCAGCTGTATGCAGGCCCTGAGCTCTTTGTGCAGACCAGGCACATGCCCCATTGGGAGGTGCTGGCTGCTTTCTTGGAGCTGCCCTTAATCCAAGACCCTTGTGTGAGGAGCCCAGGTCTCCCCTAGGCTCTGTTCTAGCCCTGGGCCTGGGCTCCACCCTCCATCTTCTGTACCTCTGAGATTGGGCCCTGCCCTCCTGCAGCCCCAGGCACCTGCACAGGCCGTGTGTTCACCCCCCCTGCCCCAGGTTTCTCACCCTCTGAAAGGATGGACCCAGTGGGACTTGTGTCCAAACCAGGCCTGTGTGCACCATTCACGGGACCAGGAGGCGCTGTGGGCTCGGACAGTGGTTCCCAGGCTCAGGGGAGAATAGGGATGAATGCAGTCAGGAAAAGCGTGGGCAGGAGGAGTGTTTAGTGCTGTGTAGCTACAATGAAAACCACTGGACATGACCTTCACTCCATTCCGAGGCCATGGCTCACCCGAACCAGCATTTTGTCTGCCCCCACCTCCCCCTGCTAAAAACCTGTGAGTCGTCCTTGTGTGTGCCTGGTTTCCAATCAGAAGGAAGACGCGTCCTTCCTTCCACAAATATTTATTGAGCACCTACCTGTGTCCTCTCAGCTAAGTCCCACCCAGTGGGGAGGTTTCCTCGCAGCAGCAACACATTCCACTGACACTGGTCCCTGCCTGTCCCTCCCTTCCCCCTCCAGATGCCTGCACAATGCCTGCTCTGCCCCTCCTGTCAGCAGGTTCTCCATCATTCTGAGCAGAATGGTCTCCTTGCACTCGGTCTCCATACGCATTCCATTTCTCTTCTGAGGCACCTTGATAATCCCTCAGCTTTTAGGAAGCAGTGACACCCCATTCTTGGAATCTGCCTGTCTTTGTCTGCTCGGGCACCATAACCAAATACCAGATTGGGGGGCATGAACCACAGACATTTTTTTTCTCACAGTTCTGGAGGCCAGAGGTCCCAGATCAAGGTCTGGCAGGGTCGGTTTCTGGTGAGGGCTCTCTTCCTGATTTGCAGATGGCCACCTTCTTGCTATGTCCTCACGTGGCAGGGGAAGGGGGCAGTTGAGTACTCTTTGGTGTCTCTTCTTATGAGGACACTAATCCTGTTGGATCAGGACCCCACCCTTATGACCTCATTTAAACGTAATTACCTCCTAAAAGCCCTTTCTTCAAATGCAGTCACATTGGGGGTTAGGGCTTCAACATATCAATTTTGGGGTGGGAGGGGACACAATTCACTCCACAGCACTGCTCTTCTTCACGTCCAACTCCTTACCCCCACTCCTGGTTGGAGACTGACACCCTGAGTGAATACACCACTGGGGTTGTTGATGGTGGTGGTTGGTGAAGGTGGAGCGGGTTGGGGAAGGAGGGCTCGTCTAAACAGCATAAAGATGAGGAGATTAAAAAAAAAGCTTCTATATTCTAGATACCAGGCATGACCATTATCATAAGCTCAGCTCATTTATTTGGCGGCTATATCATGCTACTTACTAGAAGGTAAATTTTGTAGCTTTGGTGCAAGCTTTGTTTCATAGTAGAGAAGGGCAAGTCCTAGGAATTGTCTATGAGGGTAGAGAAATTGGGGCAGTTAGACAAGGACTTTACTGGTACCCATCACATTGTTCGTACTTTCAGGGGAGTTTTGTTGAATGAATGATAGGGTGTCAAATGCCCAGGGATGCAGGCTGGTTCTTCCAGCCTAAGCTGATCCTTGGTAGATGGGCAGGCTTCTGGCTCCTTGAGGGAAGATTTCATAAAATGACAATAGAACGTGGCCCACGTCTTCTGGAATGTAGACCTGCAGTGGTGGTGATCTGGCCTCCTCAGCTGATGACGATGTCGGCCCCAAGAGAGAAAGCTGGGAGGGCTGTTGGGTGGTTTTCCATTGCGCTAATGCTGAAGGCTGGTGTCAGTGGTAGTGGGTGCTTTGAAGGCAGGACTCATCTTCCTCACCATCAACAAGCACCACCCAAGCCTTATCAGGAACAAGTCTGGGGAGATTATGTTTAAACTTCTCCTAAGTGACTACTTTCTTGAACGGATACCAAGCATGCTGATGGCAGCAGCCTAGAGCCAGGCTCCCTAATTTGGGGACCATTTGCAGTCAGATCAGGCACTGACATGGGGACACAGCCCTAGCAGGGATGCCTTGCATAACCATTCCAATACCCATTTACTGATCAGTAGTGGCGGAGAAATCTCAAGTACTTAACAAGTTTGCTAACACATTGCCACGGAAACTACTGATCTTTGAGAGTCCATCCAGGAATGGGTTCTTGAGGCACTTTCTCTGACAAATGCTTGCTAGGGTGAGAACACTTGTATTCCTACAAGCATCAGACCAAATATTATCTTGTAGAATTGATTTCAGGGGAAAAAATTCCCCATCATTTTAACTGTGAGGGTGTGAGAGTAGGGAAGGGTTTGCCCCACACAGGATTTAGGCCCTGTCAAGTCCTGCCCTAACTTCTCTGTCCTCCTTTATTAGTTTTTAAACATTTTTATTGAAAAAAGTTTTCAAATTTCTACCTAATACATATTTTCTATAGAAAATTTAGAAAAACATGGAAAAGCACATAGAAAAAATAAAACCCATTTGTAAGAACAGAGGTGATTAGTGTTATATTTGGTCCACTTCTTTTTAGTCTTTTTTTAGTATTCATACTAAAGCATTTGTATATTTTAAGCACAATTGACATAATTATGTATGTGATCATTTATTTCATATCCTGTTTTACTACTTAACATTTTATCATAAATGTGTCCCCACACTTTGGATTATTTGGAACTCTAAATTATTGATAATGGCATGCACTTCAACTTCATGAGGATACTACCACTTCTTTTACCAATCTCCTATTTTTGAACACTTCTGAATTCCTTTGCATCTGTATAAAGAAAACTTTACTGGGTATCCTTGCATGCTAGCCATAAAATATCTTCCTAGGAGAGAATTACTCTTTCAAGCTCTAAGGATGTTAAAAATGACACAGGTGCCAAATTTTCTTTTGTAGGGAATGTTGTAGAGACTTAGATGCCTACCAGCATTACTCTTTCACTTGACGGGCAAAGCGAAAAAGACGACAGTGATGTATTCTGTTCTCTTGGCCGTTTTGTTATTCTGGTATTTCCAGCTTGGAGTTATCCAAAGTCACAATAGAAAAGGTGTTAGATATGAGAAGAATCAGAAGATAAGACTGACAGGGTTTGTCCTTGGGGGAGGGAATGTTATTCTCTTCTGTGTTGAAGCAAATGGGGACTGTTGGTATTGGTACTGAGTGGTAGTACCTGCCCTGAATAGTTGTGCAATAGGGGATGTTTCTCACCTGGAGAAGAGAAGGTGATCGGGAAGGGTAGAGGCCCCATTACCTGATACATAGGAGTTATTGCCACAGCGGAGGCCTCAAAGCCACTGTCATCCACCATCTCTTAACTGGCTGAAGGCCATCGCTCTGACACCCGCTTCCTGCCCCAATGACCTCTTCTTGGCCCCATAGACAGCTGTACCCATACCTCTGCCCCACTCTCCAGAAACACCATGGCAATACAATCCCCACAGCCCCTGCTGTCATCCCTCCATGTTGTCACTTTCATAGGACATATGCCAGAAGCACACATTCTATGGTAGTAGGACAGCTGCACCCCAGAGTTTCCCTCCTCCTCTTGCCTGATCCCTGCCCATTTCGTCCACTGCACAGCCCCCAGCTGCAGGTGCCAGGGCTCCCCAGACAGCTGCAGTCATCCGCGTCCTGTCTGGGCTGTGCCCTCCCCTCCCCTCCCTCTGCCCCTCTCTGGGCATCTCTGAGGACCGCCTTGCTGGGAGCAGCTGTTGATTCAGATTTTCATCAGGACTTTGATAATTAAAACTCGAAGCTCTTCAGACATTTGCGTTCCATTACATTGAAGGAGCAGCTGTTTAAATTTGGGGCAGGGAACCAGAGCCTTGTGCAATGAGCTTGGGTTTAGATTAATCAAGTCTGCAGATTCAGTCCCCTTCTCATCATCCAGATAGAGGCTTTGGGAAAGCAAACATCCCCCACCCCCATCCACTGCTTCCTGCCCCCGTTTATATAAACAACTTCTGTGTGCCAGGCACTGGGCTGTGCTACTTATGGCTGATGGTATGCAACTTGGAGGCAGACTGCGTGGGTTCAGATCCCAGCTTTGCGCTTTACTGGCAGTCTGACCTTGAGCAGATTCCTTAACCTCTCTGTAAAATGCAAGGATTGCTAATGTTTGTCATAGGTGGTTTGAGAACCAAGTGAAATAATGCACAGAGGCCTGAGCATAGCATAAGTGCCTAATTAGTGTTTGTTTATATGATTAGAATTCTAGTTAATGCCGCTGGCAGCTCAGTTCACCATGTCACCACCTAGTTTACAGAAGAGGAAATGGAGCCCGGCGGAGGTGAGGTCGTGGATGTGAGCACTTGCAGGTGGCGAGTAGGGTGCTGGGCTTTGAGCTCGGTCGGCCGGACTGCAGGCATGGGCCCCTCACGCCTCCCTGCCTGGCGCCCTCTCCCTCTTCCCTTGAGGTCTTTGACCCTTTTGTTCCTCACCTCGACTTACGAGGCAGTGGCCTCAGCTCTAGGAATCACCAAATCCTACCCTATTCCTAGGGACACGCAGGAAGGCTTGGATGACTGGGCTTCTTCATTCTGTGCTGAACCTCAGGTTTTCTTGTCCTTTCTTGTTGCAAACATTCAGACATTTCACCAGCAACCTGAAAACACCACCTGTGCCTCCTAACCCATGTTGTTTTAGCTTCCAGGGCTGCTGGGACTTTGTGTGTGTGTGTGCATGCAGACACACACACACACATATGAACTTGTGTGCATGCACCAGAGGGCAAACATCCTTTCCCTGGTATTAACAGTCCATGGGTGGCCTGGAGCAGGAGTTGAAATAACCTCCATCTAGAGTGGTTGCCCCATCAATAATAGTAGTGGCAGTGTTGGTGGCAGCTGCCATCCTTCCCTGGGAACACACTGTAAGCCTGGCTGCCACCCTGCTGGGGCTTGACATACATTATTTAATTCCATCCCGACAATAATCCTGCAGGTAAGTATGATTTTCTCTGTATTGCAGATGAAGACATGAGGCACGCGGAGGTTCGGAAACAGGCCCTGGAACACACAGGGAGTAAGCGTGAGACTGGTGTTTTAACCGGGCTGCATACACCCGGGAGTCCATGCTCATTGCATGGATTCTGACATACCCCATGAAGTCTCTCTTCAGAGGTATCATCCTGTTGGGGTGCACAGCCAGAGTCCAGGCCCAGGGTTCTCTGGGAAGTGCTTCCAGTGGGAGATTTCATCCCCCATGAAACATGTTTTCCTTGATCCCTTATCGGATGCTGTAAGCTCCTTAAAAGCACCAGGTGCAGTGGAGTGAATTGCAGTAAGAGTTGCTTTGAGAAAATATTTGTTCTTTGCTACTTGAACCTACTGGTTACTGGAGAGGAGCCAGGGGCGGGGCCTGGGCTAAAAGCCCATTGCTGGGGTCTGTGACCTAGGGAAGGGCGGCACTGCTGGGGTCCAGGAAGGTCTAGGAAGTGAGGAGAGGAGGGGTGGGGAGGCACCCAGGGACAGGTGAGTCATCACCCACATGGGCTCAGGGGAGCGTAGATATCTGAACAGGGCTCAGGCTAGATCAGGGAGGGAGGGCAGACCAGAGAGGTCCCTTAGGCAGGTGCAGAAGCCACATCACAGAAACAGTAAGGTCTGAAGGAGGCGTATGGCCTGCTGGAGGTCAGGCTCACAGGCTGACCTGATCTGCTGATGTAGCCCAGGGGTCAGTGGGCAACATGCTAACCAGACTTCCTGCCCCTCACCCACAATGAGTTACCATGAGAGCAGATAGCCCATCTAAAAGACCTCACTATTGGGGTCTAGCCCCTCTTGGAGGAGGCTTCTGGAAGAATATTGGAGTCAAGTGATTAAAGGCCTTACGTGGAACTGGGGCTTTGGGATAATGGGATGTCTGGTGTCGGGAATCTACAAAGGGACTTTGGAAAGGGACTATGGGAATTAAGAGCACCTCGTACTCATATGCAACTGACAACTCCTCGTAGATATTCAGGAGACCTAGGAATTAAGCCTTCTTTTCAGCTGCTCTGATTTCCTTAGGCCAGTAGTTCTCAAATTATGGTCCCTAGAGTGGTGGCATTGGCATCTCCTGGGAACTTGTTAGAAATTCAGATTCTCAGCCCCCACCCCAGACCTACTGAATCAGAAATGAGGGCAATCTGTGTGATCTTCCAGATGATTCTGATTCACCCTCAAGTCTGAAAACAACTGACTTGGGCTAATGATGCCCCAAATATGTCATGTAACCATTGGTGATTCATGAAATTTTAGGTGGTGTGTGGGCGGGGCATTCAAGAACATTGAAATACACAGAGAAGACTCTTCTCTTTTCGTTTCTTTTCCCATCCCTCCTCACACAAGGAGAACCTCTCGGTTTTGGGGTGTCCATAATGCCCTGCCCTTCTAACATTCACTAGTGCCCATTTTTATCTAGGAGAAAGCGGGTCTCGAGGTCAAAACCCTACGTGAGCAACAGTATCTGGCCAATGTCTACTTACATTTTTCTTTGTTTTTGTTAATTTTGCCTTTAGCCTCATTATGGGTTTGTGGCAAATGAGAATGGGTTTCCATTTTTGGTAGTGATAGGGAGTTTCCTTTTAAAATAAATTAGGAAAAAGTGAGTCATTTAAAAATTATTAACTAGAGCCAGCCTTGATGGTCTAGTGGTTAAAGTTTGGAGTGCTCCACTTTGGCGACCCAGGTTCAGTTCCTGGTAACGGAACCACACCACCTGTCTGTCGGTTGCCATGCTGTGGTGGTGGCTCACACAGAAGAACTAGAAGGACTTACAACTAGGATATACAACTGTGTACAACTGTGGGGCTTTGGGGAGAAGAGAAATAAATAAATAAAATAAATAAATAAATAAATAAATAATATTAGCTAAATATTAGTACAGGTGGTACTAGGATTTGTCAAAGCTTGTGCTGGAGGTGTGGGAGAGTTTAGGAGGCGAGCTTAGAAGCCAGCGCTGCCACCGGGACTGGGTTTATGGGCCTGGGAATGCTCTCGGGGATTGAGTCTCCTCTTTTGTTGCATTGTCTCCATTTTGGAGGGTGCTTATCTCTTCTGAAAGGCAGTGCGATACCGCCACAGTGATTCTCATATTATGGACAAGGAACCATCTGCCTTGAATTCACCTGGGAGGCTCTTTAAAAATATGGATGCTTTGGTCCCAGCTCTGAACTATTGAATGAGAATTTGGAGCACAGCCCGTTTGACAAGCTCCCAGGAGATTCATGTGACCAATAAAGCTTTAGAACCACAGGTGAGGTTGTACGAACAGAGATTTGTGAATCCAGTGACCTGTGTTCAAATGTCTACTTGGCCTCCTCGCCAACTCCCCTAACCTCTTGGAACCCCATTTCCTTATCCATAAAGTAAGGTTAGCAGTAATTGTTTTCTGGGATTGGAGTGAGGCTCAGGCAGTTTACCAGCTGTGGTGTTCTCTGCCCACGTTAGCCATTCTCTGTGAGCTCAGCTTTCTTCACCTTGAGGATGTAATTCAAAGCTATTTCTCTTACACTTAAACCATCATGGCAAAGAGGTTGAGAGGTTTGTATGGGGTTTAGGACTAGTTTGGGTTCCTCTCACCAGTTTTGCTCCTGTAGGTGTACTTTTGGAAAACAAGTATTTTTTTTCACAAGTGTGACCTCAGGTGCTGGTGAATGCAGCCCAGCCTGTTTATCAGACCATGACTGCTTGCGTTACCAGAATGGAAGGCTGTTTGACATGCCAATGCCGCTACCTTCCTCGGCTAGTTGTGTGCTGTTTTAACCCCAGAGATCTTCTGGGCTTTTACAAGACAGGCTGTAATTGAAAAAAAAAAAAAAAAATGAAGTGTTAAAAGGCAGATTTAAAGTGGTGTTAATGGGAATTCTTGTGTGAGTCCATAGCATATATCTGAGTGCACCGTCCAGCTTGAAATGGATGGGGTATTGACGACATTGGACGCTGAGGGCCCAATGGAACCCTGGGCATCCCTCAGCCTGTGGGGCATCCTCTGGCCCAGCAATGCACACGGAGACCGGGGATTGGAGCCAGGGTTTCTGGCTCTTTCAAGTCCCCATTGTGTGACCTTATTAAATCATCTGTCCTCTCTGGGCTTCAGTTTTCTCAAAGGGAAAATGGGGATAATAATGAGCTTGCCTCCTGGGGCTATTATGAGGATGGACTGAGAAGAGATATGTGGAACGTGTGTTGTCACCTAGACGGTGATGCGCGTGCATTGTCTGCCCATCTGTCACCTGGAAAGTTATGTGCAGGCATTTTCTGTCTGTCAGGAAGCCTCCACTCAGTATTAATCCCCATGATTTTGCACATTTAGGGACTTTGGATGTCATTTGGCTTAGAGACAGCAAATTCATGGACCATGAGCCCAGCTCAATGCACAGGCATGAATTTTTCTGACTACACAGTGTTCTTTGCAAATTGCTTCAGAATGCCTTTAGATAGGGTCTGTATTCTTTGGTTTGCTGAACATCCTACCCCTCTGTATTGCCCAGTCTGTGGCTTTGCACATTTATATTACCTGTGGACCCAGAAATCTCTGGAAGTGACCTCTAAAGTTCTCGATTTCCAGGTATAGTTCTCAGGGGTAGTGGACGAGCATGCCGCAGGTGTGACTGGCACTCCTGCAGCCATGATTTGGCACCAATAGTGTGTGATGGGGGGCAGAGGAGGAGTATGGAAGGGGCCTCCCTGACTCTATTATTGAGGGTCACCAGTCTACAAAGATCCGATGTAGGGCCCTTCCCAAAACAGCCAGGAGTGAGGTGCTGGGAACCAGAGGGTGGGGTACCAGCCCAGCTTGGGGTGGAAGGGGTGGTCAGGGAAGGCTTCCCTGAGGAAGCCTTGATCCTCAAAGGACATTTCCAAGGGTGAGGAGATAGCGAGGGCAGGGTGGTCTAGGCTTCACCTGGTTGCCGAGATAAGGACATTAAGGCATTACATGCTACCATGTGTTTGCGTGACCCTCAGCTAAGCTAGGCTGAGATGTGGATCATGAGGTGGGTGGTGGCAGGGGAGAGGACTCCCCTCTCCAAGGCTGTCATCCTAGATCGATGTATCAGTTGGTGTTCCTGTAGGAAAATAGAGTTCTACTCAAAAATGTGTGACTGAAGAGAATTTTATGAAGCAACTCCTGGAGGTGTAAGCATGGTGAAGGGAGCCTACAAGGGTGCTGAGTCACTGGGGGGAGACTCAGAGGAACAGATCTGGAGGAGGGTGGTCCTGTAGGCTTGACGTATCTGTTGCACATCTGTGTGGATATGACGGTTAGGCAGTTAGATACATAAGTCTAAGAGTCCAGGGGACAGGTCTGGAATAAAGATGTAAAATTGGGAGTAATCAGTGTGGAGATGCTATTTAAAGCCATGGGCCTAGATTGAGATCCTCAAGGAAGTAGAGAGAAGAGAAGAACTTCAAAGACTGAGCCCTGAGCACTCTAACGTCTAGAGGTCAAGCAGAGGGGGAGGGTCCAGCCTGGAGGCTGAGAAGGAGTGAGGTGGGAGAGCAACAAGAGAGAACAGTGTCTGGAATCCTGGAGACGGGTCAGGGAGCAATCAACTGTGTCAGCCCCACTGGAAGGGCCAGTGTGATGAGGCCTGAGAGGTGACCTTTGGATTCAGCAACATGGAGGTCATGGGTCACCTTGGGGAGTGTTGTTTCACTGTCCTGGTGGCGGTGAGAGCTTGATTGAAGTGACTGCCAGATACAATGGCTTGAGATTGGAGACAGTGACTATAGAGAACTCTTTCCAGTTTTGTCTTATTCTAAAGGGGGAGCAAAGAGATAGTGAACTAAAAAATAGTTTTTTATTTTGAAAGGAAAAAATAATAAAGACATTTTAGAAAACAAGAAGATGAAAATAATACCCTCGACCCACTTCCCTTTACCATCACTGATAGACTATATTTTGGTTTTCAGCCCCTCACCCCCATCGTGCTTATAATTTTTGATTTAGTTTTTTATAAACATCTTTATTAAATGTGTCTTTTTTAATTTTATTGAGGTCACATTGGTTTATAACATTATGTAAATTTCAGGTGAAATCACTATATTTTGGCTTCTGTATAGAGTGCATCGTGTTCGCTGTGTTCAAAAGTTGTTTCTATCCGTCACTGTACATATGTGCCCCTTTACCCTTTTTGCCCTTGCTTATAATTTTTTAAAAATGGTGTTAGTGTGGGATCATCTTTGTATCTTGCTTTTCTCACTTAACATTTCATCATGAGCGTTTTTCCATGCTGCCTCTTTGCCACCATAACCTCGGTAGTTAAAATTGGCATGATCTCATTAGGAGATCATGTTCCCACCCTCCATATTTCCTGCGGAGTCTGAAACTAATGAAGGGGATTGAAGAAAATGTCTGTAAATATTTTGTTGTTTTGCAAACACAAGCGCTCTTAAATCCAGTTTAATGATTGCTTGGTTTAATTAAACACTCTCGGTCTGACTTGTTACTCACATCTCCGCACTGATTACCGCCCTGATATGAAAGGAAAGATTCAAATGCTCCTTTCAGGTTTTCTTTTTTCTTCCTTTCACTTCTTCTTTCACAAATGGGAGAGGAGAAATCGGAAGGGAAGAATCTGATCTGCTCTGTGCATTCTTCTGACCCATACTGCTTGATAGTCTTTTGTTTGGGATAAAGTTCTCTCATCTTTTTGTGTGTGACCACGACTCCCCCCCCCTTTTTAAAAATGTACCAAGATCTTATTTCCAGACTATAAAAATTGTGTGTGCCATGGAGTGAAGTTTGGTCACTGTACACAATCATGTAGCCACCATTCCATCAAGATATAGAATTATTCTCACCCTAGAAAGTCCCCTTTCCTCTTCTTCCTCCTCCTTTCTTCCTATGCCTCACCCCAGTCCTTGCCCAGGCAAACACTTATCTACTTTTTGGTAGTGCGGTTTTTCCATTTCTACAATTTCATATAAAAGAAATAATATAATGTATATTCTTTTGTGCTTGATTTTTCCACTTAGTTTAGTGTTTGTGAGAGTCATCCGTCTTGTTGCATGAATTAATATTTCATGTTGAGTAGTCTTCCATGGTAAGGATCTACCACAATTTGTTAATCCATTCACTTACTTTTTGTTCCTCTCTCTGACTCAACTCACTCACTTTATTCATCCTTAAATTGCAAGTGACAGAGACAGCCAGGGAGCCTTTTTTAATATGTTTTTGGTCACCTAAGACATTCAAAATGCTGAGTGGTCCACCTGTATCTGTGCTCGCCACCCTCCCCTTATGTGATGATCATAACTTGTAACACAGCAGGCTGGAATCTTAGGTGGGGATTGGGTTCTGAAGTCAACAGATAAATTAGGAATTGTGTATTGTCAAAATTACCCTTGGAAAATCCCTTAAGGCACCATGGTAAAGTATGTTTTGTTGAGTAATTCTTGTGCACACCGCAGTTTAATATCCCTTGAACTAGACTAAAGGAAAGAACAAGAAGAAAGCAACTGTGCAAAGGAGTGGACAAGGAAGGCATTTAATGAATGGGAATTCCTAGGTTCCTGCTCTATTTCAGTATTAAGTCTTTGTAACTTTCATTCAAATGATTTTATTTACATATTTATTCATTTTTTTGTAGTGGGGATTTCATGAGATAATATTTGCAAAAACAGTTAGCCCACAGTTTGGCACATGGTGTGTGCTGCAAAATGTTTCATGGATTTGAATCTACCTCTTACCAGATCAGAATCACATATAACCCCTGTTTGTTGAAAAGTTGTTCAGAACTTGGCCTCCTGGTCTTGGTCTTTCCTCTCTACCCATCTCTGGTGCAGCCCCAGAGACCAGCTATGACTCTCATGCTGTTGAGCACTGGTCTCAAAATCCCATTGCCGTACATCTGTAGATCAGTGTCCAGTCCTCAAAGGGATCTCAGATGGCGGGGTCTGACACCCTCAGTCACAGAAGGGGAGAGAAGCACAGCTAGATTTCCTGCTGCCCAAAGCCCCCGGCAGTTGTTTCTTGAGACATGTGCTGCTTGGCCAAATCAGAGGGTGTCCCTTGATATCTTCCTTGAGGACCCGAGCACTGAAGGGGCTGGAAAGATGATGGGTACTCCTGCGGCTTACAGAGGAGAACACTTCTCCCGAAGTGCTTTGTGTTTATGCATAGGAGAGGCATTAGGTTTCACTGCCTGCTCTGTCTGCTGGTGTCAGCCCTCAGTCACTGAGAAATGGGAGCAGCTGATGTCCTTTGCCTCATGAAATCTGTTTGACTGTAGGGAGTTGAATGGCTGATGCGGCATGAGCCAAGAGAGCCTCTACTGGTGTTAAGGAGTGGGAAGAAAATAGAAGAGGGAGAAAGGCAGAGTTCAGATGTTTAAGGCACCAGGATTCTTGCTCTAACTGATGGAGAACACACACACACACACACACAAACCAGGACGCGAGCACCAGTCCTTCCAGTCTGAGCAGGCACTCCCTAACCCCTGATTGTAGCACGTCTGATAAACTGTGTTTAAGTCTCCAGTGAAAGTTAGAATTCCTCTCCCTTCCTCCTGAACGGAAGACAGTGTCAAAGGAAAAATTGCAGGTCGGACAGTAGTAAAGAAAGCTCATCAAGGGGGATGATAGCTATAGGGGGAGGGAGGGTTGTTGCAATGAGGAGAACCGCTGGTGGGGGTGGGGTGGGCAGGTGGTTCGATCCATTAACTGAGCAGAAAGTGTCTTTCTTTGCGGTCAACCAATCTTCGGAAGGGGCCTGGGGAGGAGAGAAGCCTGACCAAAGTTTGGTCAAGTCAAGTTAGTGAGTATTTTGTCCAGATTGGTCAGTGGAGACAAACAGTTCAACTCATCATTTCTGAAACAAAGAATGGGAATTTGGGGGAAGCTATGTCTGGCCTTGTCATAGGTAAACAAAGGGGCATCCTAAGTCTTATCTAAGCCATATGGGGAGGGGTGGGTCTTTGCAGCAAGTAGATCCCGAATGCAGAAGGACAGTGGATTTCTTAACCCTCACTGTTTTCCAGGAGCACAGGGCTCAGGTAAAGTTCAACACCGTCACCAGCAGGCTCTGTCCTGACTCACCACTCACTCTGTTGCATGAATGGGCAGCACTGGCTTACTTCTCACTATTGGTCTCCAGCATAGAGAGAATGGTGGTGCTGAACCCTGCCCAGCTGGGCTTACTGCACCTGAACTGGGGGGAGGAAAGAACCTGGAAGTGGGAGATGAAAGAGCAGGTCAGAGGACTTGGCACCTGAGCTCAGGTGGGCAAAGAGGTAGTAGAAGCAAAGAAATGCATCTCTGAGATGCTGTGACCCTGCGCGCTAGTAAAATGTACCCCGAGGAACAGCAAGCTATACTAATCAATGAGCAGTTCCCCCACCCTCAGGGAGGAAAAAGTACTGTAGGAGGATGGAGGATAAAGGAGGAGAGTTAACCATTTCCATCCTCCCACTCCAACCAGCTTCAAATTTAGCTCCACTCCTCACTAGCGGCATGACTTCTGGAGGGAGTTTCCTTATCAATAAAATAGGGACAGTAGTACTACCTCACCTTGCAAGCTCCTACTCCTAAGCACATGAGAGTTCCCTTCTGTTCTGATTGATGGGAAGGCAGGAAGCAATCAATGTGATTTCACTGGTTAATTGTTTAACTTTTCTGAGATCTTCCTTTGGTAACAAGTCAGCCTTAGTGAGGGAAATGGCTTTAAAAAAAAAACAACTCAGCAATTTATCTATCTCCTGCAGTAAAACAGCAGACACACTGGGGGGAGGAGTATTAAGTCAGCTGTCTCCACTACTAAAACATCATGGCGATTTACTAACACATCAACACCTCAGTGCTGCATGGAGCAGAGAGCACAGGTGAATCTGGTCCCTACTGTGCAGATGCACCCGCATCACCTCACTGGGCAGCCTGCCTGACCCTGGGAGCAGCCAGGCCTTGGAGACAAAGCTCCTGGGCAGACCAGAAGGCAGCTTGCAGAGAGCCTTCAAGTTCAGAGGTCTGCTGTCAGGCGAAGAGACCCACAGGCCTTCCCTATAGCCGGGCCAGGCCTGAGATGCGTGTTCCGAGAGGCTGAGCGTGTCCTGCTGTGGGGGCCTGTCAGCTGCGCCATAAACTTTTTAATAGAAGCTCAGATTTCAAAGCACATTGTACATTGCAGTTGGACTCCCAGAGAGGCCCTAAAAATGGCAAAGGCTGTAATCCTGGGAGCGATTTTCTCCTTGTTCTGACCACAAGACATTAACAGAGATATTAGCGTAGCCATTTCACTTGGATGGGAGAGAGTTTGGGTTGCCTCTGTTTCCTTAATTGCATCCCTCTTTTTTCCTCTTTATCTCTTAGTTTATTAAGTCATTGGATAGCACATTCATGAAGTAGGCCATTTAGGGAGGGCTAAGGGTTTGGATTGTTGGAATCAGAAAGAGTGCCCTAAGGCCATGTTTTCCGGGCCCCTGCCTTACACAAATTTGGTGTTATGTGTTTGTTTTTTTGACTATACATTTTGTAAGGCCTCAAACATGTACCAAAGAAGTAAACAGAACAACATAATGAACACTCATCACGCAGCTTCAACAATTACCACCTCATGGCCAATTTTGTTTCACCCATCTCCCTTTCCACTTACCCCTTATGTGTTATTAATATATTTTTCCATTATCACCCAAATTCCCTCATGCTGCCTCTTTGTTGTCAAACCCTTCCCTCGCCCTCAACTCCTAGTAACCACTGATCTGTTTGTGCTTCCTATGGTTTTCACTTTGCCAGAATGTCAGATCAATGGAATCATGCATTATGCAGTTTTTTGAATCTGGCTTCATTCAGTTAACATAAAGCACCTGATACTTGTCCCTGTTGTGTGTATCAACACAGATCTTCCTTGACTTATGATGGGGTTACATCCCGATAAACCCATTGTAAGTTGAAAATACTGTAAGCTGAATATCCGTTTAATGCACTTAACCTGTCAAACATCATGGTTTAGCCTCGCCTACCTTAATGTGCTCAGAACACTTAGATTAGCCTTCACTTGGGCAAAATTATCTGATACTAAGCCTGTTTTATAATAAAGTTTTGAATATCTCACGTAGTTTATTGAATACTCTACTGAAAGTGAAAAACAGAATGGCCATATGGGCACAGAATGGGTGTAAATGTATCAGTGGTTTGCCCTGGTGATTACGTAGCTAACTGGGAGCTGTGGTTCCCTGGCGCTGCCCAGCATCAGAAGGGAGTACTGGGTGGCATATCATGTTGCCAGTCCGGGAAATGATCAAAATTCAAAGTACAGTTTCTACTGAATGTATATCGCTTTTGTACCATCATAAAGTTGAAAAATCGTAAGTTGAACCATTGTTAAGTTGGGGACCGTCTGTAGTTTGCTTCTTTTCGTTGCTGAGTGGTATTCGGTATTTGGTTTTTGAACTGGATTCTAAAGGTCTAAGGACCAGTGGAAATGACTGGCATTGCGTTTATGAGTGATTCATACAAATATGTGCAATGGGCCAGGATTCTAAGGAAGAGGGGGATTTGAGCCCAGGTAGCTAATCACCTGGCCTTCCTTGAAATGAATTGACATGACAAAAGATTGTACTGGGCTGCCATCCTTCTGCCTCACACTCAGAGTAGTTTCTAGGAGATACAGTGATGGGATTAGATTGAAGAGGTTCACCTGGGGTTGATCCACAAATCTCTTTCCTGAGAAAGCAAAAACAATCCAGGTTGTGAAATTTGTCAAGGGAGTATACAGGACGTTTTCACAAATGAAGATGGATGCAGCCGTCAAAACAGAACAACAAAACAAAACTCCCAGATCTACTCCAGTAGTATGTTAAAGGAATAATATAGCACCCTACAACAAGATTTATCCTAGAAATGTAGGGAAAATTCAACATTAGGAAATTAAATAATATGTCACATTGATATGTTAAATATGTCACTTTGATAAATCAATAACATATGTCACATCGATAAATCACATTGACAAATCATACATATGGTAACCATATGATTAGTTCAATAGTCTCAAAAAGGTTTTTTATAAAATCCAACATCCATTCTGGTTTAAAAGTTAACAAGCAAGTCAACACACCAAACGCTTTAGTCAAGCAGAAATTGAGAGATGAGTCCTTGTAATACTGAAAAACAAAAACAAACCCAAAAACTTTTCCTAAATCTGATGCTAATGTCTTTATTTGCTATGAAATATTAGAAACATTGACATTAAAGTTGATATTAAGACTAAATTATCTGATACCCCCATCATTCAACTTGAAAAAGGAGTAATAAACAATGGCTTTTATGGGTTGAATCGTGTTCTCCAAAAGAATATATGCTGAGATCCTAACCCTTAGCACCTTAGAATGTTATCTTATTTGGAAATAGGGTCTTTGAAGATTTAACCAGATGAAGATGAGGTCCTTAGGGTGGGCCCTAATCCATTATCTATGGTATCCTTATAAAAAGGGGAAATTGTGACAGAGATAGACATGCACAGAGAGAAGATGGTGTGGAGAGACACAGGGCAAAGGCCATGTGAAGAAGAAGACAGAGACTGGAGTGATGCATCCACAAGCCAGGAATACCAAAGATTGCCAGCAAACCCCCAGAATGGAACAGATTCTTCCTCACAGCCCTCAGAAGGAACCAGCCCTCCCAACACTTTGATTTCTGACTTCCACCCTCCAGACCCGCGAGACAGTACATTTCTGTTGTCGAAGGCACCCAGTTTGGGGCACTTCGTTATAGCAGCTCGAGAAAACAGATATAATGGCTAACATTTATCGAGTGCTCATTGTGTGTCAGGGATTGTTCTGAGCACTTTATATCTATGAACTCATTTTAATTTTCACAACAATTTTATGAGGAAGAGATGGTTGTTATTGATGTCTTATTAATGAAGAAACTAAGGCACAGAGACATTAGTAAACTTTCCCAAGGCCGTCTAGCTAGTAAGAGGTAGGACAGTGATTTAAACTTAAGACATTCTATTTCCTGAACTAATCCCTAATGTGACCACTATGCCATGTTCAGATCTATACTAATTACAGCATATTGGTACTGATATTTATAGACACATAGATGAATGGAACAGCTAGAAATCTCAGAGATAGACCCACGTATATGTAAGAAGTTAATGTATGGTAGTTATCAGGAGTAGATGGATTATTCAATGGTACTGGAACAATAATGAAAGTACTTTAAAAAGTAAAATAGAGTTAGATTCATGTGCCACATCATACAGTAAAACTATTTCTAGATAAATTATATATTTAAATGTATTCATAATTTAACAAGAGACTCAAAGCTAATGCAGGTGAATATTTATTCCTTCTGCAGAATCAAATACCAGAGTATCAGGCACTCTCTATAGGCAAGTCAGCCAGAGTGGGAAATGATTTACAGATTTACCTTATACTCGACAATGTCCATATGGCAGAAATAATACAGAGGTTAAAAGAAACTAGAGAAATGTTTATAATTAAAAATATAGAAAATGGATTAATGTCTTTACCATATTAAGAGCACTTACAAGTTAGAATGGATAAACAGCCTAATCATAAAATGAGTGAAGGACATGAACAGACAATTTATTAATGAAGAAATGCCAATGGCCAGTTGAACATAGGAAAAACATTCAACCTCACCTAGTATTCAAATAATTTGAAATTAAATCAGTGGGCCTTTGCATTTCACCAATTAAATTGACAAAGATTAAAAACAGTGATACTTAGTACTGATGAGGATGCAAAGGAAATGAGCAATCTTTTTTTTTTTTTTTTGTGGGGAAGACCAGCCCTGAGCTAACATCTGTTGCCAATCCTCCCTTTTTTTTTTTTTTGCTGAGGAAGACTGGCCCTGGGCTAACATCCGTGCCCATCTTCCTCCATTTTATATGGGACGCCGCCTTGGCATGGCTGACAGGCAGTGCGTCGGCGGGCGCCCGGGATCCGAACTCGCAAACCCCGGGCTGCCAAGCGCGGACGGTTTCGCTGCGCCACCAGGCGGCCCCGGAAATGAGCAATCTTATACATTACAGATAGCAGTGTTAATTGGAACAACTGTTCTGGAAGGTGATTAGACTATATATATGTAAGTTATGCATGCCCTTTGACCCTTGAAATGCAACTTTCAGAAAAGTATCCTAAGGAAATAAATGTGGATATGTTCTAAGGTTTATCTCCATGCTTTATAAATAGTAAATTATGAAAACAGCAAAAATAAGAAAAGGGGATTGTTTAGTAAATTATGGGCATATAGGATGGCAACCATTAAAATTAGATTTTAAAAGAATGTTTAATGAAAAATATTCCTGATATGGAAATGCACTTTAAAAGCAGGTTGCAAAGCTTTATGTTCACTCTGCTTCTAATTTTTTTTTTTTAGAAAATAATTTATATATCTGTCAGTGGAAAAAAAAATCTCAAAAATCCATAGATCATGATATGAACAGTGGTGACTGTTGGAGAGGTAAATTTAAAGGAGATTGTGTTCTTAAATTTTTCCAAATTATTTGTAGTAAAAAGGTATTATTTTTGCCATTAGAATAAAACTAATAAACCTGACATATACTTACATATATATAGATTTATGTTTAAATAAATGTATGTAGGGTGCCCCTATATGATGAAAACAAATGTTAATTGCACCAAAAATGCCATATTGTCAAATGCATTGGCGCTAGTAGGAATTTTGAGTATTTGTGACTTTAGGGTAACCAGAATAGTTACTAGTTAATATCTGTCAACAGTTATAACTTGTTAAAATGTGTGTTAAATTATGAATCCATTTTATAGGCACTCTACTCCTAATAACAAAAATGATAGCTAATATGTATTTAGCTCTTAACATGTGCCAGACTTTTTTCTAGGTTCTGCATGTTTATTGTCTCTTTTAATTCCCCTAAGAAATTCTATGTGGGTGTTTGTGGGTTTGTGTGTGTGCACACACCAAGATTCACAAAGTACGTGAGATAAATGTTAGATTCTTTTGGAGGGGGCACCATGATTTAAGAAAATGTTCTTTTGTGAATAATTTCAAAGAAGATTTTGTGTCCTGTAATCCCCTCCACCTCAATTTCATCCTTATTTTGTGTGGCAGCCTGTTATGATGCTCTTGTGGGCACCAAGGCTCCATGGAGTGAAGGGAGTTCTCCCGGGTCTCAAAGCAGCATGCAGACTCAGCTCGCTGCTCCTGGTGATTTGTCTGGTTTGATCCTGGAGCAAACTGCGGACTGCCCAAGGAGCAGATGGAATGAGTTTCCTGTGAGCCCACCTTCCATCAGCATCGTTCTCCTGCCTAAGTTTTCAGTAAGAACTGGACAACAGAGTTTCCTTATCTTACATAAATTTTATTATTTCCCAAATAACTTGGGAATGATAGAGGAGAATATGAAAATTGCCACTGATTCTAGCATTGAACGCATTGCTGCTTCCAACAAATTCCTGGTCTGCAGATGCTGCCAAGCAGGGGCGTTGCTCTCAGGGGCGTTGCTCTGTTTCTTACAGCTTGTCTTGAGGAGCCTCCCAGGGCTGTTGGGAAGCTGCTGAGAGCAATCTATGTAAAACCTCATAGGAGGAGAGCAGGGTAGTTCTAGTGAATAGGAATCAAAACAGTTTCCAACTCCCAAGTGTGCATGCAGCAGGATTCCTAGGCAATCCTTGGGGCTGGGATCTGGGGTGTGTCCCGTGATGTAGCCTGGGGCTTCTTGTGAAAAACATCTTCAACCAAACAACCTGCAGGGATTGAAGGGGATAAGGTACTCAGAGTTAGGGTATCCACTTAAAAGTTCAAAGGTGTGATTGAGGCGTGGAGGGAGCTGCAAGGAGAAAAGACGAGAGGAATGGGGAAATTAACATGAGTCTGAAATACCCGATTGGCCTCAGCATGTTTTAGCAAACTGAGCAAATATCTGAATTACAATATTTTACCAGAGCCGCGGACGATAGCCATGTTTTCTAGCACAGTTGTGGAATGTTTTTCTCCCCAAGGTAAAATCCAAAGTGTTCACATGAAAGTAACTGGATGTTGGTGAATGTTACAGATCTTGCCCCCCAGGGCCCGGCCCCTCTCCAGCCTGAGGTCTGGTGTTAATTTAGAAGAGGTGCAGCTGTGCAGATGCAGTAGAGGCTCCTAAACGCTGGGCCGGTCTCAGGTGCCTCCATTGGAAATGCGGCACAGAAGGATGTTGATCACCACGCCTGCTCGTGCATCCTGTGAGGGGTTTCAGAGCCCTCCACCTGTGAAGGGCCCCTCACTGTCATATCACCCTAACAAGGCCTGGGAGAGGTCCTGGCCATGTGTTCAGATAGTCCTATATTTTATAAAATTATCAAAAGGAAGACTGGTTAAGACTGCTGTATGACTCCCCCCAACCTTCTCTTCATCATAGTTTCCTTCTGGGGGGGTTGAGGGGTTGGAGATGGGGCTTTTGGAAGTCAGGGGTTTTTTAGGGATCTAGATAAGTGGAAGTTGAAATTTAGTTTGGGTTAATGGGATATATATATTCACACACATCATATACATATATATGTGTACATATATACATCATATATATGTACAATATATATCTATGTACATATATATTTCATTTATTCATTTCATATATACTTCATGCATTTCATATATTTCATATATATGTTTCCTTGTATATAGTTAAGCCATCACTAATTGCCCTGGTGTGGAAATGGCTCCTGAAACACAGCTAATGTCATCAAATCAAAGATTATTTACAATTACTCAGTACACAAGAACACTTGTAATGCCCTGAAATATTAAAGACTATACGTGAAAGAAATTTGATAGAAGTTTCCTCAAATTTGACCACAATCCTAAAATCTACATGACTCTATACAAATAATGACTTGTGAACTTGAAGGAAACTTTAAAAAATTATTAAGAATGGTAAACAAATTTCAATCAACCTACTAGAGGGGATATTGAAGTTTCTACTCTCTCCATAAAAAGTGATATTGCAAAATTATTATCATGAAAAGTCAATCTGAGGGAATGCAGCCGGGAAAGTAGGGGGGAAATATTGTCAGGAAGCTAATTAATAAAAGTCATTTTTCTGAATTGCACAATGTTTGTGGTACTTGTAGGCTGTTAGAAATTTATTACTTGTGATTTCTCTTCTCATTTTGAATAAATAGTCTCTTTTTAAAGTTTGTACTCTTTTCCCTAAAGAATGTCCCCTCCCCAAATTATTTAAGCTTCAGGCTCCACAACCCTCAGACCTGCTCCTGGAGGGTGAATTATTATTATCTTCTTACAGGTGAGGAAATTGAAACTCTGAGAGGTTAAATGGCTTGTCCAAGGTCACCCAGGCATGAGCGGGACTGAGTGGTGAGCCCAAGTCAGAGCGTCTCCAAGATTCTCATCACCCCTATGTTGTGCTGCCTTCCCAGAGGGGTGTGATGGGGATGTGGTTTTGCTTCTCTCTGCATTACTGGAGTTGCAGCTGCTCATGGTCAGAGCCCTGGAAGATGTGGGAGGGCTCTCTGCTGCCAGCTCTTCCCAGGCTTTTAGATAGTTGCCCCTTCGGGAAGTGTTCACATGCTTGCTGGTGGTAAACAAGAATGTCTCTCCCCTGGCCTCAGGGTGCATCAGCCCCTGGCGGAAGGGTGTGCAGTCTTCGTCACTGCTTTTGGTTTGGTGGGCTGCTGTTGGTCCTCACCTGAAAAATCATTTTGCCATCGTTCACTCCTTTCATTCTGCCCCAAGCTCTGACCCTTTCAGGTTGGGGGCTCTCCCAGATGTGAGAAGGTCCAGGACCTCTGGGGAGAATGGGTTAGAGGGAAAAAAACCCGAACAAACTAATGAGGCCTTAAAATGCTGGTGGTGCAGGAGGGGCAAAGGACACCCAAGTCAGATATTCTTCGTCTTTTCCACAGCTCTTCCCTCCCTCAGCCCCTGACATTGCAACGGAGACAGGCAGGTTAGCATAGGGATCCGGCACTGTAAGGGAACAGGGGGGTCGTACATCAGCAGGTTGACCAGCGCTGTGCGGGGGGAACATTACTAGGACATTGCTGAGACGTAGTTAACCTAACATGCTCATGGAAATTTTAGGCTGCGTTATAGTTTAAACCGTTATAGCTCAGGTAACTGCAAGTTCCCAGACCCACTGTCTCTCACTGTCTTGATGTGCAGGCTGGTAAGCCCCAGGCCTTTCCTCTACAGGATGGGCTCCACTTAGGTGTGAGAATAAGAAGTTAACAGGTATAGCATGTATAACAAACGAGGCAGCTTGACATTTCTGAGAAACATCTAAAAAATCTAGCAGTGAGGGCATCGAGAAGCAGGATATGACCCCCTACCCAAAAGCAAGCTTATAAAAGATGTAATGGTAAAACCGCTGGGCGCAGCTCCTCCCTTGGAGTGTGCCCGCTCTGTCTGTGGAGCATCTTTCTAATAAACTTCTGACTCTTTGTACCCGTCCTTGCTGTTCTGTAAATTCTTTTAAAATGCGACATCAAGCAACCTGGACCTGCAGTGCAGTAACACAACTGGCAAATACTACTGGGTTTTCCAAAATTTCATCCACTTTCTGTCCCTGTCTGGTTTTCTCAAGAATGACTTGTGTGATGTATACATTTCTGGCATTTTGGCTGGGCCCAATTGTCTTGCATCCTCTAAGTCAATGAGAAAAGTAGCACTGGAACTTTGTGTTTATGGTTTCTTTGCTACTTTTGCTTCCTTTTGTTCATTTCAGTTATTACTGAGGTGGGAGTGTTTGATAAATCTACATTTATGCCACCATCTTTCTCGTGAAAGCTGGTTTTGATTCTGCCTTTTGAGTTTTTACTTTCCCTGAAATCCTTTCTTCACCCACAGATCTGTCATCCATTCCTATTGCCTTTGCATCTCATATTAATTTCTCTTTGTAGCTTTTGCTTCTTGTTTCACAATGGGCTGAGTCTCTTTGCATCCTATTGATACTGCTGAATGTTTTTTAAGGCATTCTTCAGGTTCCTGGAGTAGATCATTTTTAGGGGTCTTTTCTTTCAGTTTTCACATGATTTCTTTTGCTTTTTCCTCTATATTCATTTTTTCTCATAATAATTTTAATTTTTTAATGAAGATTTTATTTTCTGACTGCAGATAGGAGACGGTAAAGAAGAGAGACTCTGAGTACCTGAAACAGGTCTTATTCATTAGAGGGCCAGTGACAGGGTTTTCTCATTGTTAAACACTATTTCTGAACTTGGGGGTTGACAGTGTGGAAGGAACATATGGTCTACCTAGTTCATTCCAGGCAGATGAATTTAACTTTTATTTTTTCAGATTGTAACAAGGGTGGTCCGCCATTTGCATTTTTAAATCCATTTCAGTTTCCTCCAGTAGCTAACGATAGTTTTATTGTGAGTCCTTGTTTTCAGTTCTGTTGCAAGTTTTCACCTTTTTGGTGTTTCCATAGGCCTTGCAGTGAAGTTCTGAGAGACTGTCAGGAGTTTCCAGCCTGATCCATTTAAACGGAACACGACTTGGCCAAGTTCATGCTGCTAGCTGGTGGCAGAGCCGAGTCTGTAATGCAGGGCTCCTTTCTTCCGGGCAAATCCTCAATCTGCAAGACCACCTGCCGCTCTTGTCCTGTCAAGGCCTCAGCTATGGTGTGATTTAGCAAGTGGAGGCTTTGTTAGAAGTTCCTTTCTGTTCCAGAGAGTTTTAGCCTGAGGTGGAGTCGTGCTGGCAGGGGCTGCAGTCATAGACTCATACATGTTGGGCCTTTTCAGATTAAAACAAAATGTGCATAGAACTGGAAGTTGCTGAGTGCTTTTCCAAAGACGAGAGTGCCTGCTTCCTGCTTGTGGGTGCCTCCGTCTTGGTGAGATTTACCTCCCCAGGGAATCAAAGTGTCAACATCTGAGAGCAAGAGTGCACAGGCTTAATGATTTAACAGGGTGATCTGCTAGCGCGGTTCTAATAGCAGTTACCCAAGACAGCATCACCATCCCCGAGACCCCAAAACATGCCGAATGCACCACTCCTGTTGGGTTGACCCCATCATGGCATCCAGGTAATTTGAGCTTCGGCTTAGTTGAGGCTCCTTTATGCTCTGTCCTTAAAAACCCTTCATTCAACGTTTAATGCACATTTAACGGGCTGCGGTAGATGAAGCCCAGCTGGCGACCACAGGCAGCCTTGCCAAAGCTTAACTGTTTTGAGGGAGCTTCTCATACCAACTATCCTTATGATCATACTCAGACCTCAATAAATAGTTTATCTACACAATTACCATTTTGGTGATTTATATAACGCTGGATGCAATTGTTGAGTTTAATTGACTATATGGAACCCCAGTTTTTACTTTATGTAATTAAATGTTAATATACTTATAAAAACTGAGTACATAAACCAGTATCTGTCAGCCCATCCTAAACGTTTCTGAGGCTTTTCTATGCATGGCGTTGTGTAACAGAGAGATGCTGGCCTTCGGGGAAAAGAAACGGAGTCTGAATCCACAAATGGAGGGAACTTGAACTGCATTCTTATCTCATTGGGTTCTCAGCTTCTTCATCTTTAAAATGAGAATGCGTAGTTCCTGGATCATAGGATGGTTGTTATGTTAAGTGAGAATAGGTGCAATGGCTGACCTGAGGCCTGGCAAAGAATAGCTGCCTAATAAAGACCGCTGTCTGTATCTGCCTTGTGGATATGTTCATTGAGTGCCTACCACGTTCAAGGCATCATGGTAAGTGATGAGCCAAGGTGGGGACCTTACCTGCCTTATTTCTCTCCATGTTTTCATTGTCAGTCTGCCCCACTAGAACGTGAGCTCCATGAAGGAGAGGCACACAGCTGTTAATGCCTGCTCTATCTCTGCTGCCTAGAATAATATCTGGCACACAGTAGACAATATAGGATTCATGCCTGACATTTAAGCGGGGTTGGATTACTTCAGAGGGGATAATAAGGAGTGAGAATTGCCAAACTGGAGGAGTTTACTGGTTTTTCATGCAGGAGACATGATATAGTTGAGAGGACTTGTGCTTTGGGGTCAGATTGAAAGGAATTCTATTCCTGTTTCTGCCCTTTGCAAGCTGTGTAGCCTTGAGGAATTTGCTTAACCTCTCTGAGCCTCAGTTCCAACTTTGCAATTGTTCACTGAATTCCAAAGAGCAGCTCCCAGGGCTGCTCTAAGGGAAAATAATGTAGTGCGTTGAAGTGCCCAGCACTAAATTGTTCAGAGTTATTGCATGGGCACAGAAGGCTGATTTTTCCCAAGGTGGAACTCAGGAAAGCTTTAAATGACCTGAGGATGTTCTCTCTTGGGGATTCTTGATGATTCAGAAGCGACTGTTACAAGGATCTGCTCCTCACTGGGGCAGGTGGGGGCACCTGGCTGTGATCTCTCCCGAGGTTCTCTAAGCCAGGTCACTAATGGAGCTGAGGTCTGGAGTGGGGTCAGAGGGAGCACAGGAGTCCAGAGAGAGCCATGTGTGGCCCACGTGACTGCACGTGACCTTGAGCCACCAGGCCAGTGGGTGGAGACCCAGGAAGCTGGCCTTGCTCGGTGAGGCCTGTCCACTGAGGCTTAGGAGGCATGGCTGCTTCTCTTTCTTTTTTCCTCTGAAAAAATTATATGTTAAAAATAAGTCACTTTCAGAAGAAGAGATTTTTAGAAAGCCAGATATTCCTATATTGGTCGCAACATTAGTGGTCACTTTGGCATTATGCTCAGCGACTAAGAATGTGGTGTTTGGAGTGGGACTGCCTCTATTCAAATCCAATCCAGACATTTCCTGGCTGTGAGATTTGGGGCAAGTTATCCAGATGGTTCTCAGTTTCATGGTGCATAAAGCACCCGTCTCATGGGGCTCTTTGAGGATTAAATGAGATAATCCGTGGAAATGATTTAGCACAGTGCATAGCACGTGGTAAGATTCAATGCTAGCTCCTATCATTATTGCTCCCACTTTACAGATGAGGAAGTGGAGGCTCAGAGATTTTTCTCTGATCCACCCGAGGTCGCAGAGAAAGTGCCAGAACCAAGCCCTGCGTCATCCTCTGATGCCAAGTCTTACACTCCTGACGCTTTACCACACTCCATTCATTCATTCATTCATTCATTCATTCGGCGTTTATTGAGTTTCCCTCCGGCTCTCAAGCTTCAAAGTGCGGGGTTCTTTGATGAATCCTGAGGATTCAGTGACAAAGAAGATGGACACCCGCTTCCTGCCCTGGTGGACTTAGACAGGTGGTGGGAAGACACAAAATAAGTAAGTAAATGAGTAAATAACAATTTCAGAGTTACTATGGGGTATGTGGAAGAGAATTGGAGAAGTGGAGAGGCTATTTCCCACTGAATGTTCTCTGAGAAGGTGGCGTTTGATTTTTGATGTGGAAGATGCCCAGAGCCAGCCACGTGAAGCCATGTGATGTGCTAGTGCAAGAATGTTCCAGGCACAGGGAACAGGGGTACAAAGACCCTGAGGCCATCCAGGGATTGGCTTGGGCTTCTGAGGCCTTCAGAAGATGACACAACTCCTGCCAGCAAGCAGTGTCAGCCCATCCTTCTGTGTAGAGGACATCTTTCCTCACCTTTCCCAGCAGATCTAAAGTTTCCCTGAGATGGATTATGACCTGCAACCATCTCTTTCTTTCACTGCGCCCTCAAAAATAAAACTGAAGAAGATGTGGCCGTTGTGTGAGAAAAGATGAAAGATGCTATTCTGGTTTCTGAGTGGGCAGAGCTCTGGCCTGGGGCCAGGAGAGCTGGGTTCCGTCCCAGCTCTGCACCCCTCTCTGCAGCCTTGTCCTTTGTATGCCTGTTTCCCCACCGGCAAAATTAGGAGCTGGGCCAGATGATCCCTTCCCTCTTCAAACCTGGGAGAGCAGCCGAATCCCTGAATCTACTCGTGGGCTGGTTTTGGGGGAAAAAAGGACTTAATGGATTGGGTGGGGCCGCTTTTCAGGCTGGTGGACTCGCCAGCTGGTCTCCAAATTGAGCCATCTTCCCTTTTAACTGAAGGTGACTGTGCTCTCCCCTGCCTCCCATCCTCTCCTTGGCAGATTGAAGCTGAGTGCTGACCCCACACATGGGCTTCTCTTTCACTCTTTCCTCTGGGTCACAAAGCATAGCAGCATCTGCTGCGATGTTGCCTGGGGCAGAGAAGACTGCTTGCCTCCACGGTCTCTCAGGTCTGCATGCAAACAGGTGCCTGGGAGGGCTGCCCGCCACATCCCACTGTGTTCTCTTCTTGTACGACATACAGATGTACCGGACCGAGGCCCACTGCAGACCATGTGAAGAAGCTGGTCTGAGCAGAGGCTTCTATTTCCAGGGGACACCTGGCACTGCTTGTATCCCAGCAAATGTAGCTGGGTAACATGGTGGAGGACATAGTCACCATCTCAAAGGGTCAGAAATCCAAGTGCCCTTCAAGAGAGTTTAACTTATTGCCATCTGTTACATGGGAAGAATCTCTGGCCAGAGAAGTTAGGTGAGTTGCCCAAGGTCACACAGCAGTGAGTGGTGAAAGAAGGTGAGATTTACAATGTAGATTAATAGTTTATCACAATAGGCTCTGCTGATTCATGCAGGATATGATGGACAAACCTAGATAGTTTCTTTAAAATATTTTGTTTGTTTTTGAGATCCTGCAAACTGAACCCATATAACATAGCTGTCTTTCCCATGTCTCATTCATACATCAGGATTAAATGTTAATTTAACAAATACTTATCAGGCACTGTTCCAAGTCTTCACAAATATTAAATGTACCCAGTCCTCATAACAACCAGAAGAGATGGGCACTATTAATATCCTGGTTTTACAGATGGGGAAATTGAGGCACAGAGGTTAAATAACTTGGCCAAGGTCACGGGGTTTAAAAAAAATAGCAGAGGTGGGATGCTGGCTCCAGGGTCCCTACTTTTAACCCCTACCCTTGTATGTCTCACTGGGCAAAGAGCATCATCCACACCCCAACATGGGCGTGCCCAAGGGCTGCTAATTTCATTGAACTCTTTAGTCTACACATGGAAAAACTGGAACCTAGAAGGGGCATGAGAGCATTGGATCAGGTTCTAGAACGTCGCTGTTTCTGTTAGCCCTGCTCTTCTTTTCCCGCTCCACTGTGCCGCCTCGGAAGTCAGAACACGTCTCTGGTTTGGGAGACACCCAGGAGCAAGTTCATTATTCTCCCTTGAAGTCCCTTCACTAACTTCCACCTTTGTTGTTTTCTCTCCCAGATTTATTATAATGGGCCAGATTAACCTGACTTGCCTCACGGAGTCTCTGGGAGAAAGAACCAAATGAGGAGATCAGACACTCTTTCCCTGGTCCTTGGGGAATGCCCAAGCCATCAGAGAGACATCATCTTATTTATAATAAATTCACTGTTCAAAGAGCTTTAAAACATTTTTTTTTCTATTAGGAGTATTGTTTCTATCTGTTGAGTCCATGAGTGTTTGACATTGGATGACTTTATAAAACATTCTACTAATTGGATTTGTTAAAGCAAATACATCAAACACTAATTGGAACGTGCCCTGCCATTATTTTTGCTTACTGAATTAGATATAATGGTGTGAAGGCCTTCTTATCATATTTGTACACTTATTTAAACACCCCCCTGGCACACTCTTCTGCAAATTCAATTAGATATTCAAAAAAGGAGTTCAATTTATGCAAGTCTGGTTTATATTCATTCCGGGGGCGAGACTCGCCTACCCTCGATAGGCTGTTCACAATTAATAAGCCCCACCTAGATATTGCCCTGCCTTCAAAGCATTTGGCGGCACGAGGGTGGAATCCCGATGAATTGGAGGTTGGGGACTTTACCATCAGTATGTGTGTGTGTGCAGAGCAGGGCTGGTTTCATGGGTGTGTGACTTGTGCAGTTGCACAGGGCCTGCTACTTGGAAGGGCCCACGCTTAGTTTCATACTCTGCTGTGGTAATCTTGAAATTCCTAATAGTTTTTAAGCAAGAGGCTCTGCATTTGTTTTGCACTGGGCCCCACACGTTTTGGAGCTGTCTGCTTTGGTTCTCAGACCTTCTGGCTCAGGGAGAAGTCTTTGGTTTGAGTCTTGACTCTGCCCCTGACTGACTCTGTGGTGTTGAATATGCCATCCACTCTGGCCTTGGTTTCCTCATCTGTGAAGTGGGCATCCTCCTCCTTACCCACAGAGAGCACATGCTATAATGTAGGTAAAGTGCTTATTTAAATTTAGGGAGCTGTTGTGCTTCTCTTATCCTATGGGCCAGAAGTATAGCATCAAAAGACAGTGGGAGATACGATCCCCTGCTCCATTTCTCAGAAGAAGAAGACATTCTCCAACTGAGAAATGGGAAGGAGGTGTTGAAAGCACATGACATCAAACATGGAAATGGGGAAAGGTGATACTTTTCTATAACTGCGTTAAGATCGGAAATTTTTAGGGCATAAAACAAAGGTCAGCAAACTACAGCCTGCGGGCCAATTTTGGAACTTCACCAGTTTTTACACAGCCTGCAGATAGAGTGGTTTTTACATTTTTAGAAAATGAAAAGAATATTATCTTGTGACATGAAAATCATATGAAATTCAAAGTCCAGTGTCAATAAATATTTATTAGAATACAACGGTGTCCGTTCTTTTGGTTTTGTTTATGGCTGCTTCTGAGTTACAGTGGTGCTGCTGAGTCGTCGTGACAGAGGCCGGGTGGCCGACTGAGATGGGCAGAATTCTAAGATGGCCCCCCAAGGTTCTGGCCCCTGGTGTCTATACCCTGTATAATCCCAGTCCCTTGGGTGAGACTGTGAATACCATGAATTTCACTCCCGTAATTAGGTTATGTTAATGACAAAGGTGAAGGAATTTTGCAGGTGTAATTAAGGTCCCTAATCAGTTGACTTTAATTAAAAAGGAGCTGATCCTGGATGGGCCTGATTGAATCAGATGAGCCCTTAAAAAGATCTGAACTCTGCCCAAAGAGATTTAAGGAGACCAGGTGGCCAGAAACTGTGGGTGGCTTCTAGGGGCCCTGGATGACAGCCAGCCAGAGAACATGGACCTCAGGTCTGTAACTGCAAGGATCCAGAGTCTGCCAAATGCCATGTGAGCTCCAAAGAGGACCCGAGCCCAGAAAGGAACGCAGTTCCCTTGACACTTGGACTTCAGCCTTGTGAGGCCCTGAGAAGAGAGCCCAGCCCAGCCTTGCCTGGACGCCTGGGCTGCAGAAACCGTGAGATAATAGATGGGTGTTGTGTTAAGCCCCTAGGTTTGTGGTAATTTGTTGTGGGGCTATAGAAAACCAACACTCCCGCAGAGTGAAAATATTTACCGTCTGGCCTTATATAGAAAGTCTGCCAACCGCCAAGTTAAAAAATAATAAAACCACTTCTACGACATCACCATTCCCGTGCCTGCTAACCATTTAGTCCTGCTACGTCTTGAGTCTGTCTAAATGTCCCACGTGTGTGAGCTCCCTATGCACTGAGGATGCCTATGGGAGGCCCGACTCTTTCCTGCCCCCTTTGTGCACCCTCCAGTCTTCCTGCCCGACTTAGAGCCCCCAACTCCATTCCTTCTTGTCCTCACCAAGGGACAGCGCCTATCCCTCCGCCTTGACCTCCAAGATTGCAGACGGGCTTCTTGGGCCCAGGCTCTGATTTGGGGGCAGAAGGCATGCAGGCTGGCTCAATGCCATCCTCACAGGGGTTGGGGAAGAGCTGTACAGCCGCCATTTCCCTCAACCAGAACTTCCTTTCAAGGTCAAAGTCGCTTTCCCAGTTCATTGCCGTGGCGTAATGGGTAGACTGAGCCGGTCTGGGTTCAAAGCCTCCCCTTGCCTCTTGTGATTTGTGTGATCTTGGGCTAGTTTTTAACCGTTATGTGACTCAGTTTCTTTATCTATAAAGTGGGGGCTAATGATTGTATCTATCTCCTGGGGTGATTGTGGTAATTAAATGAGCTAATACTGGTAAACACAGTGCCTGACAAGTGGTTCAGTGACTGATGCTGAGTGTTGGTTACTGTTACTATCACTCAGATCTAGTGGGATTTGCATCTGCTCAAGAGCTTTCCATTTCTATCTCTTTGACCTTGCACCATGACTACCTGGCCCTGCCGGTAATTACGGCCCCCACCTCTGCTCACACTCTGCTCACAGTTTAATCCTGAGCAGTCTCACCTCCCTTTCTGGACCTGTTGCTGATACTCACACTTCCCTCTAATGGCTCCTTGGCCTGTCCATGTCTCACCTCACTCTTCTCCCTTACTTGGTGGCCTGATGGTTTCTCATGCTTTGACTTCCCTTCACTCATGGATTCAGACTTTCCACCTGTGCAGGGCCTTTGCAGGATCAGGGCAAATACTCTCAAAAGGTCCAGTCTGAGCCCTGAGCCCCAAATCCCTATCCTGCTACAAGGCTTCCACCAGATTCACCCTGATCCCAGAGAGAAGCCCAGTGGGAGATGGACAAAAGCCCCCTCTGTGGGCTGCAGCCTGGCTCCTCTATGTGCGTGCAGGTACGTTTTTAATGTATTCAGCCATTCATTGAGCAATGAAGGACAAGCACCTGTTATGGGCTAGATGCTGAGTAAAGAGACATGTGGCACATCCCGGCTTTCGTGGAGCTTTAGGGCTGGAGTTGGAGGGACACAGTCCTGTGGTCTCATTCCCCCCTCACCCCCGATCCCCCGTGCTAGAGGTACCCTCAGAGCACCGTGAGGTGGGTACTGGGGGGGCTGCCAGGGCTTTAGTTCCAGCTGTATATGCCAGGGGAGGGGGGTGTTTCTATGCATTCTTGTAATGGTAGATCACCTTGGTTTCTGGTCATATTTGCCAAAATTATGAGTTCTGCCAGGAGTGGTACTGGCCATGTAGAGCAACTAAAGGCAAATTTCTACTCTTTTTGGAAGTTTAGTCCAATTTTCTCCCTTCACTTAGTTCCACCACTGGATATTACAGGCACAGCTTTCTTTTCTGGGAGCAGAAGGGTGAGGCTGGGATTCTGTGAACACACGCAGAGTGTTCTAAGAGGGACAGGGTTGGAGCAATGGAAAGTGCTTGGGCTTTGGTATGACACAGCCTAAGGCTAATGTCTTGCTCCACCGCTTCATGCGGGTTACTTAACTTCTCTGAGCCTGTGATACTGTCTGTAAAATGGGTACAATCAAAATGGCAGGGGCAATGGTGAGGGTTACATGTTCAGCTGTCAATAAAGGGAGGTGTTATTATTCTTATCACTGTATGTGATGTCACTCTTTCCCCGAGATTCCTAGCTGGGCATGTCCTCTAGTAGCTCTGATGGCAAGTTTCCATGTGTAAAATGGGGAGAGCAATGCTTCTCTCTTAGAGTAGGGGTGGGCAAACTACACCCCCTGGGTAAAATCTGGACCACCAACTACTTTTATAAATAAAGTTTTATTGGAACCCAGCCACATCCATTTGTTTACCTATTGTCTATGGCTACTTTTGCACAATGGCGGAGTTGAGTAGTAGTTGTGACGGAGACTGTGTGGCCATAAAGCTGAAAATATTTACTCTCTGGCCCTTTACAGAAAAAGTTTGTTGACCCCTGTCTTAGAGAGTGGTGGTGACTGGACTTACCTCCATTTGTATACATACATATATAAATGCACAGTTCCATAGCTCAACTACAGTGCCTGGCATATTGCTGAAGCCCAGCAAATCTTTGGTTCCTTTTCTGAACTTAATTTTGTTCAAGAATACACAGGATCGTATCTGAAAAATGCAGAGGCAGACACATTTATATTTTTATTGAATTCTATTCCTGTCTCATTTTCAAAAGAAGAGCTCATGTTTAAAAAAAAATTCTGATTGGCACTATAAACTTTATTTATGCTTTAATGTATCCTAAAGTATGTATCCTGCACTATTTTTACTTCTCTTACAGATGCTGATATGCTATACATTACCAAACCCAAATGGATTTTCAAAATCCAATTTCCTTGCTACAGTTTTCCATTTCTCTGTTGACTTTTATGCTTGGCTCACATCGGAGCATCTGGGGCCTTTGCCATGTTTTGACCTCCACCTGGCCAGGGAAATAGCTCCTCTGTCCAAGTGCAGGGAGGTAGAGGGGTCCTCGGCTGTGGCTGTACTGCCCTGTCTTCCCCAAACCAGGACGGGTGCTCTGGAGGCTGAGCCCCATCCCTGGGATGGGGGTAGGTTTATGAGGTTTTTGTTTTCCCAAAAATGGACGTGAAGGGGTTGACATCGGTTAAATGGGGCCACTTACTCTTTAAAATGGGCTGAGGTGAGCATCCAAGTGAGTGTCTTTTGGGAATCTCTCCAACCATAAGTCTTCCCAAATAGCCTGCCACAAATGCCAGCAGAAATAGCTGGGAGCCTTTTCTGTCAGGTGTTATGGCCCCAAGGAATTGCACCGAGACAGATAAACATAATTTTTGAAAGAGCAAGAAGAGTTGCAGTGAGATTCTGGATCTCGGGTTTGCATATTTCCTGCTGTGGGTCCATGGGAAGCTAGTCTTTCCTTTCTTCTCCTCCCCTTGGTGGCTCTCAGTGGCCAGTCCTTGGCCTGGCAACATGGCTCTGCATCTCTGTGGCTCCTGAGAGTTCTCGGTTCTTTCTAGATCTCTGGAATCCTTAACCTCTACACTGGAAGGTTCCTTAGTGATCCCTCTTGCACACCAGCAAATGAAGACTCAGCAATAGGGAAGGAATGTGAGCTAGGGGGGCTGTACCCAGCTGGCAATGTAGGCTGCTCTCAGGGTGTAGAATCTTGAGCTCATGACCTCTTTGTTTCTCAATCTCTTGGTTGAGAGGAAGAAAATTCATGGAGGATTGCTTAAAAAATACTTATTAAGCGTATTTTCTCTCTTGAATAGCTTTTAAAACTTATCTCTGGGTCAATCCAGACTGACAGGGAGCAGGTCTCTAGTCTAAATCATACTGGGTGCCAATGAGTTGCTTTTCCTGAATTGTATGTCTGGGTGATGCTATCAATTTATATTGAGAATGATTGTGAGAAATAATCTCGTGAAATTGGCCGTGCACCCCTTGTGTGGATGTTGTTTTAGATATTGTTCCTTAAGGGATATGGGACTTCTGTTACCAGTACCCCGTGGAGAAGTTCTTGTGTGAGCTAAGCACCTGGGATGGTTGTAATTTTCCTGAGCGATTTGGCTCTTGTTGTATGAACACGGAGTGTCGGTGTCGCACAGATTTCCCTTTTTCTATTGGCCTTTGGCAGCTCCGAGCCACATGTGTAACTCCTGTTCAGCAGGTGGACATGTAGGAATTTGTAGCACGGACTTGTAGCTCTCTCCTCCTCTCCTGCTTTTCTTTCTTTTCCTGTCCTCAAATTGCTTTTTGCCATCAGGCTTAATGTGCTGTATTTCCCGCTTCTGTGTTAGTCCGCTATGGCTGGACTAGAGTTGATAGTGGGTCGATCAATAACCAATTAGACAGCATCCTTTGAATGGGGTCTGTGAGCTTCAACACACCTCTATGCAAGTGTTTTCTGCACCTTAAGTATAGGGCTATGTGGTTATGTTTCCCTGTACTCTGCAGACTACGTGAGGGTAAAAATCATATCTGTTGATTCTGTGCCCCTGCACAGAACTGGTAAAAAAGATCTTTGTTACATGTTTCTAGAATAAGCAAGGGAATGGATTTAAATGGGAGAGACCACCTTGGAATCCCTTTAACTGACTGATCCCCTCTCATGACCTTATAAGTGGAAGGCTTGGTTCTTGGTTTTGGGGAATATGTTCTCTCTCTGGCCTGTTAGAAGGAACATGGGTTCTGCACTTGGGTCACCATGGATTTAATCTTGGCTCTAACACTTTCCTTCTGTGTGACTTGAGCAGGTCACTGAACCCCTCCATGTATCAATTATCTTGTACGTAAAGTAGGGATAAAAATCTACTTCACAAAGTTGTAACGATAAAGTGAAAGCAAATGATATAGAATATGCAGTCAGTGCCGAGTATATTGCCTGGCATAGAGCAAATGCTCCGGAGAGCATGCTTCTTGTATGAGTCAGGGTATGCAAGGTTCTGCTATGCTAACAACTAACCCCAGTGGTGTAAAACAAGACAAGTTGATATTTTGCTTCTGAAAAGTTGAATGCCAGTGTCACTGGTCAAGTGACTCTCCGGGTGACTTTCCTCCAATGAGTGTTTCAGAGATCTAGAATCTTTCTACCTTTGATGCCATTGCCTTCAACTACAGCTTTGAAGATCCTCACAGCAGGGCAAGTAAGAAGGATTGCTTGTAAGAGATTATTTTTATGGGCTAGTCCTGAAAATGGCGGATATCACTTTGTTACACATTTCCAGGGTTTACCACATGGTCTTCTCCAGATACAAAGTAGCCTGGAAACATAGTGTTCTTGTGTTCATAAGAGAGAAGACCCAGTTTGCCATGTACATAGCATTGTCTTGGCCACACTCTCCTTCTCTAGCCCTGGAGGCCCATCTTAGTTTAGGATGCTCAGTCAGCTTTTCCAATGAACACTTGAGATGCCGCAGGCTCCCCATGCTTATCCATTCCAGCACATCAGGATCTGTTGTTGATAGCAGTGACCTGATTCGTTTGTCTCCCACAGGCTGGGCTCCACTGAGGTGATGGCAATGTAGGGAAAGGAGGTTAGCCCTCTTAGAGTGACTGGAATTGCTGCTGCTACTGTTTTTTAAATTTTAGATGGAGTGTGTTGTGTTTTTATATCTGGGGCATTCACTCTGCTATTCTGGACAGAGAAGGCTTATAAAAGAAGTGATTTGGGAGGATTGTTTAGAATTTGTCAGACAGGCCATGTGTGGAAGGAGCTTTCTAAGTAGAAGTGGCAAGTATGAGACTTGAAAGAGCAGGTCCAGCTCGGGGACTGCTGTGGGCTCCCAGTTACTCGAGTACAGCATGGTCTGTGTCTGGCATCCCATTAGCATTTATTGGTTCATTCGTTCAACAAATATTTATTAATCCCCTACTATGTGCCAGCACTGTTCCCAGCCCTTCTGAAGCTTACTCTCTAGTGGAAGCTGGTTGATTGCCCACGTCTTTGCCTTTCAAAGGCTGTCCTTCATCACTATATCTGGGATGAAGTCTCCTCTGTCCTCTGTTCCTAACCTTTACTCTGGTCTCCTGGGACTTCCATCCTTGCCTGTTGACTCTTGTCAATCCACACTGGTCATTGCCTTTCTTCCCTCAACAACCGGCGACACATGGCTGTCATGTGTAGCCAGCTCTCACTGAGGAGTTGGGTGTGGTGGACGGACACTACAGCACAGGACAGGGAACTGTTTCCAGTTCCTGGTCAGAAAGGCTTCCTGGACTATTTCAACCTAGTGGTCCTCTCACCACCCCAACCGCAGCCTTCATAGCACATACCGAGATGTGTAAGTATTCATTCATTTACTTGTTTACTGTCAGCCTATCTCACTAAATAATGGGAGCATGGCTCTTGTAAACCATTGTACAGCTAGGGCCTAGTACTCTGTCAGATCTACACTAAGAGCTCAATTAAATAATTGTTGAATTATTGAATGAATACATGAAAACAAACAGATATTTTAGTTCCTACCAATGCATCCGCCACTTCTCATCACAGGAAATTTCTCGCTGGTCATCACCTTATAGGTTTCTGATTTTCATTGTGTTTCTTGGTCCCCTCTCTCCCTCTCCTTTTCTTCTCTCCAGCTGTCTACATAAAACACCCCCAAATCCTGTAACTGTGTGCAAAGCTATTTAATACTCGCAACTCAAGCCCCAACCCCTGCCCTACTGAAATAGGTCCAGCCGTCCTTCGCCCAGCCTGAGACTCACTGGGGTGCTAAAGGCCAACTCTTCTGGGTTCCCATATACAGCTAGAAAGGAAAGTGGAGAGAGCTTTGACATCACAGGTTTCCTTTAGCAGTGTTGTGACCAAAATCTGTAGCAAATCTGTCAAGAGGACTTCACCACCACTAAGCATAGGAAATTCCAGGTCTGGGGTGCAAAGAAGGGGTTTTGTCCGTTGCAGCTGATGGAGATGATGGTGTGATGTTACCTGAGGCTGCAGACATGGGCAGGCACTAGTGAGGGATGGCTTCTGTACATGGATCAGAACCATGTTTGGATGTGTGATGGGGAACTGATGGGTGTTTAAGGGAGGGAGATGATGATGTGATGAGACCTGAGCATTAGGGAGGCCAGAAAGGGGCAATGGAAAAAATAGACTGGGGTTTGAAATGGGTCTGCGAGACCAGTTAGGAGGCTGCTGCAGTCCTGGCGCTCTCTCCCCGCTTCTGCGTATCTTGCCGGCTCAGCTCGGAATGCCTTCCTTTTGCTCTTGGCCCCTGGAGATGCTCGCATCCTTCACAGCCCTGATCAGGTCTCCTCCTCCAGGATATCACGGGCTCCTGACTCTCTGGACAGAGCATTTCCTAGTTGGAGCCCTGATTCTACACCCCACATCTCTCTCAGTGTCATCTGGAGGGGCTTACAACCCATAGCATATGCTTAGTAAATTCATGTCAAAATCAAATTGATACAACTTATTGTAAAATGATGGGTGGCTTGGACTTTAAAGTTAAAGGGAGCAGCTTTAAACACTATCAACATTGACCTTATGATCTTCCAGGTGCATGGTTGTCTCGTTCTTCATAGTTTGATTTTTACTCCATGAAACATGATTTTTCTAAAACTGCTTTCGTAGGGAAGGAGGTGGATGTGAAGAATTTATTCTGCACCAGCTACTTTTTTAAATGTTATTCCATTTAGTCCTCCTGATATTTCTATCAGATGGATCTTTCCCTCCATGTTGCAGAGGAGGAAACTGAGTCACAGACAAGGGAAGCATCTGGCCCAAGCTGACCCAGCCTTGCAAGCTGAGATTTGTGTCTAGTTTTGCTAGACTCTGAAGCGAGTGCTCTCTCTGCTGCCTCTCGACATCTCTCCGAGCTGCAGGAGGCAATTACTGAGGCATGCCCTGGCATTCATTTTTCCTACTTAGGATGAGATGTTGCTGTTTACTTTCTTGGGCAGGAAGATTGAAATCAATGTAACTAGCCTTATTAACTTTTTTAAATAGGGGGGCCTGCAGGTGCCAGTGCCTTTCCTGAGAGCGCCAAAGCAAATATAAAAATCCAATTTGCTTGGCTTTTTTTTTTTTTTTTTTTTTATCTTCTCCAGAGTTTGAAATTCAAAGCTGTAAATGAAGAGCCGATGAGACGGGGTTAACGAACCAAGCCTCAGACACGAGGATGTATTTACCCATCTCTCTTTTGTCTGCAGGCGGCTGTTCCTTTGATGAGCACTACAGCAACTGTGGTTATAGCGTGGCCCTGGGGACCAATGGGTTTACCTGGGAGCAGATTAACACGTGGGAGAAACCAATGCTGGACCCAGCGGTGCCTACAGGTATGTGATCCACTGTGTTTAGGGCGGTGATGGGGATGGCAGCTTTTATGATGACTCATGGGGAAGAACTTTCTTATGGACTGAGCTGTCAGGGCAATAGGTAACTTTGCTGGTAGTGAGTTCCCCATCCTCAGAGGTGTGCAAACCAATATCTGAATGAATTCTTAAGGATGTGAAGGAATCACATGTCACCTGGATTCAGGGACTTTTAGGATTTCTTTTAACTTTGAGATTCTAAGCTTTAGCTACAAGTAGGGCATCCCTGGGTTTTACTTGGGAGCCTGATAGTAATGGGATTTTAGGGGAAGAAGGAGCTTCTGAAGAATTTGAGATTTTTCCTTTCCTTCCAGGCCACATAGATGTAGCTTGTATATATGTGGGGAAACTTCTACAGTCCAAATATTACTCATAAAGTTGTCCTGTCATCCTGAATGCCAAACTTATCCTTGACCAATGGGGCTGAAGGCCTAATGTATGCTCCTGATGGATACCTGGGTGAGCTAGGCCCATGGGAGTTCCATCTGCTGTATCCTAGGGAAGGTACACCTGGAGGAGGTATACTCAGGAGAACACACTGAGGGTGGGGTATGCCTGGGTGAGTTGAATCTTGAAGAGGCTTACCTGGTGACCTAAACCAGGAAGAGTTGCAACTCTGGGGACATTAAGATCACCTCTGGGTGATGTGATCCCCGGTGCAGTTGTAAAGACGATCGGTTGTTGGAGAAGGGAGGCCATGCTCTATGGTTCCTCCCTGACCAAGGGCTCCCTCTAACCCTCACACCATCTTGGTTTTTCACCAACCCCTCCTGGTGCTCTTTCTCAGTCTCCTTTGTCAGCTCACTCTGGCCATTAAACGTTGGAGTTCTTCAGGCTTGTTCTATACTGTTTCCATGTGTATTAGTCAGGATTCTCCAGAGAAACAGAATCAATGGGATATATATAGAGAAACATATAAGAGGAGACTTATAGGAATTGGTTCACGTGATTATGGAGGCTGAGAAGTCCCACGATCTGCTGTCTGCAAGCTGGAGAACCGGGAAAGCTTGTGGTGTAATTCAGACTGAGTCTGAAGGCCTGAAAATCAGAGGCACTGATGGTAAGAGCCCTGGTCTGAATCTGAAAGCCCAAGAACCAGGAGCTCCCACATCTGAGGGCAGGAGAAGATGGATTTCTCAGTTTAAGAAGAGAGAGGAAATTTCCCTTCCTCTGCCTTTTTGTTCTATTTGGGCCCACAAGGGATTAGATGAGGCCCACCCACACTGAGGAGGCCTATCTGCTTTACTCAGTTCACCAATTCAGATGCTAATCTCTCCTGGAAACACCCTCACAGACACACCCAGAAATGATGTTTTGCCAGAGGTCTGGGCATGCCTTAGCCCAGTCAAGTTGGCATATAAAATTAACCATCACTCCGTGGATAGCCTGAGCTACTCCCGTGGCTTCAGTTACCATCAGACATCTCTTACGAATTCTAGAACTACAAGACCTACTGCCTGGCTCTCATGTCTTCATGTCTTCTGGGCTGCCTCTGGGGAGAGGGATTTTCCAGGATGTCACTAAGCTGGAGACAGAGAAGATGCTCAGAGATGCCCTAGGTGAGGGTGTGGCCTCTGTGGCCTCGTTGACTTTGAGTTTGGCTCCAAAGCAGGAGGCTTCTGGATGGCTCTATATAGTTCCTATTAAGGGCATAAATTGTTTGTATAAATTTCTCCAGAGTGTAGACTCAAACCCTAGCTATAACAAAGCTGTGCTACAAAACTGAGCTTTTCAAATCTGGTAGGATCTTTTTGCATGAGCAGAGTCACCAACAACTGCACATGCCCATCAGTAAGGTGACCATGACCTCTATGCCTGTTGCCCCATCATAATTTTTAACAATGCTGACTCTACTCTCAAACATGTCTTGATTTAGGTGAGAATCACTCATTCCATTAGGGACCCCAAGAATCCAAACCACCTGTGCTGAAACAAACCACATCTGCTCTGCTCTGCATGGCCATCTTTGGTGTTGGCTAAGTACATCCAGATCTTATAGTGTGTGTGTGTGTGTGTGTGTGTGTGTGCATTCACATGCACACATATGCTCTTTCTGCTCGTCTTTAGCTCACCTGAAGCCCTATAGGATCTTACTGGCTTTCCAAACTCAGCATCTCTAAAATTGAACTCCTGATTCATCCATTCCCCCTCCACAGCTACTTGCTCTCCAGCGTTCCTTGTCTCAGGAAAGGCCACTTCATCCACTCTGGTGCTGATTCAGAAGCCCAGGGGTCAACTTTCTCCTCGCTCTCTTCCCCTCTTCCTGTCCATCACTTTATCCTGCCACTTTGCCTCCCGAGTACATCCCCAGTCTGCCCACGTCTCCCCATCTCCGCCACCACTACCCGGGTGCAGATCACCACCAGCTCTGGCCCGAGTAACTGGAATCCTCTCTAACAGACTTCTTGGCTTCCTCTTTTGACTTTAATCCACTCCCCACACAGAAGCCAAACAGACTGTTCTAGAATATAGGCTTGTTCATGTTACCTCTTCCCTTCATTGCCCCCTCCCAGCTTTGCCTAGAGTCTTTCCAAGGCTTCCTATTGCTCTAAGAAAGAAGACCAAAGTCCTGCAGTGGCCTCTGAGGCCTTACAGGGCTGGTTCTGCCTGTTCCTCCAGCCTTACCACGTTCCACACCCCCGTGCTGACTTCACACTAGCTTCTGTCAGTTCCTAGAATGTTCCAAACCCTTGCCTGCCTCAGGAGCTCACATAAGATTGGCACTCTCTGTGGAACCTTTTCTTCCACTCTGTTTTCTTGTACTTTCCCTCCATGTCTCAGCTTAAACGTCGCACCACAACCTTAGGATAGTGCTCCCCAGATACTCCGGTCTGCGTTGGCTCTCTCTGTAAATGTTTCCCATTGCACCCCGCGCTTCTCCTCAATAACACGCCTCACGGCTGATGTTATTTGTTCAGTGTGTGTTTTACCCTCAGATGAGAAGTTCCATGTGAATAGGGACCATGACAGTCTTGCTCCTAGCTTTATTTTCAGCATTTAATACAGTGCATCCTACACAGTATGCACTAAACAACATTTTGTTGGATGGATGCTTGGATGGATGGGCAAATAGGCTTTGTCAAGTGTTTTTTCAGTGATGAAATGAATCATAAACATGATTAAATGCCTTTGGGTCCTCTATTAACTGATCACACATTCTCAGTTTTCACTAATGTCTTTCCATTTTACAGGTCAGTAAACCAAGGTTCCGAGAAGCTGAGTGACATCGCTGCTTTTCCCACCACACCACTCTCTCTGCCCAAAAGAACAGCTTTTGCTTCTAATCCTAATTTTCTTAGCCCCTCATTATGGCTGAGTGTCATTTCATAAATATCGCATTTTGCTAATACAATCTTCTGAGCTTTTCTAAATAGAGGCATTTGATAATGATCACTGAAATTATTCTGTCATGATGCGCCTGTGGATTTCAGCAGCTCTATGTGCTTCTTAGGCGGAGAGGCATGAAAGTGAATTTGGATTAAGCGAAATTGTTTGTTCTTCTTGTGGGCAAAGGCTGAAATCTTACTTTTCCTTCTGAAAAGCCAGCAGTTTCCATCCATTTGGAAATCTAGTTTGAGTCTATTTATTCAGATGTCCCGCCACCTTTTACTGATCCCCTTCTGTGTGACAAAGCTCTGTGCTAGATGCTGGATAAATCAGACCATGTCACTTTGACAGTTAATCCCTCCGGTGGCTTGCCCTGGTGCGTAGAGTGATATCTGATCTCCTTGCCGTGGCCCACAAGGTCCTGCCTGATCTAGTGTCTTCTCCAAGCCCTTTTTCTTTTCAAAATGCTCCAGACACACTGGGTCTTTTTCAGGTCCTTGGACATGTCAGATTCTTTTTTGGCTCAGGACCTTTGCATGTGCTATTCTTTCTCACTGGAATAGTTTTCTCCACTCTTCACTTGGCTGATTTCTTCAGGTCTCAGCTCAAACAACTCCTCAGGGAGATCATCCCTTGTTGGTCTGTCTAAAGAAGGACTCCCTCGTTGTTCTTGCTCATAGTATCCTGTTCTTTGCTTTCAAAGTCCTCATCACAGAGGTATCTACAGTCCAGCTTAATCCAGTCCTATACCATAGCTGAGTGGCTCTGGGGCCTTAATCCCTCTGCCTCAGTTTCCTCATTTTCAATGTGAGAGTTAAATGGGTTGATGTATGTGTGAGTGTGAAGTGTCTGCGCACAGTGGGGCTTAATCAATGCTGGTTCCTCTTAGTTCTTTCCTGGTCTACATTCTCTGGGACTGTAAGTCTAAGTCCACCTTAGAACCTTGCCCCTCCTTCAAACTCACCCAACCCCAGATGCTGGTTAACACAGGTGAACCACCCAGCAGGTGGTCTGCCGTGGGTTCCTGGTGGGCCCAGAGGCTTTTCAATACCAAGGATAAATGCTGTTCCAAGGGCTTGAACACCTTCTCCATCTCAGCTCCATGAGTTCAGTGCCACACACACCACTGTCATACTCTTTTCCTCATCCCTCTCCATGGGAAAAGCCTTCAGGCTAGTGTTCCAGCCTTCAGACCATCTCTCCAGGCCTCTGTCTTGTCCACGGAACTAACCGCAGCTACCACTGGTTCCTAGCTCTGCCTTCCCTAGCCTTGGCGTGAGTTTGCACATGTCCATCCTGAGCTACAGCCCAGAGCCCAGCAGGAGGATCTCTGGGGGGCTGAAGGGAGATGTAAGTGCTATAAGTGTCCTTTTCAAAGGGCTGGAACCAGAGGCAATGGGGCCTGGGAGGTTTCCTTCTAATGCTTTTGGGACATTACTTTAAGTGTTGGAATGGAGTGGGGTTGAATCCCAGGCTGAAAACAAGAAATGCTGCGTTTGCATCGACTTGAATCTGACCCTGAGCCTCCAGGGAGTTAGATCTTAAATTTTAGTCATCACTGGGGCTCCCCCTTCTGTCGTCATCACTGGGGTCTACAAATGTCCTGGCACTTAAGCAAGCCATTGTGGTTTCCTCTGCGGAGCCCACCATGACTTTCCCTGTGGTCCCTTCAGATCTAGTAATTCTGCTGCTTCTCTCCCAGGATTGGAGCCCTTGTCCCAAGTCCAGCCAGCCCAGGTGCACCACCCAGCATCCCTCTGGGGCCTGTCCTCTCTTCAAGTACTGCTGCTAAGCAGCGTGGGACCAACAGGCCCGTCCCTTTCCTCTTCTCAGGGTGGGAGAACTTCTCCACTCACCATCTTAGCCCTCAAAGGCACACCCCTCTTGGCCCAGCCCTTGTTCGACCCACAGCATAAGCTCTTCAGTAGGTTTAGACTTTAAAAAAACAAAGGAGGAAAGAAGGAACCCTGGCTTCAAGCAGCTTCTTCTCTCTGTCCTGCACAAATTTCTAGAGCAGAGAAATACAAAGAGCCTAGTTGTTACCTGATTAGAAGGGGCAGGTGTTGAGAAACATCCAGAGAAAACATACACACAGGCACACACAGACAGACAGGAACATTTCGGCCAATCAGCCTGCCATGGAAGCAGGCACAGCTGCCGGCCAGTGCTGGGATTTTCCCTCATGCCACCGGGCCCTCAGCTCTGTGTTCCGACTTTGCTCAGGAACTGCTGACATTTACAGAGAAAACGTTGGGGTCTGTTATGGGTTGAATTGTGTCCCCGAAGAGACAAGTTGAAGACCTAACCCACCCCTGGCACCTGTGAATTTGACCTTATTTGGAAATAGGGTCTTTGCAGATGTAATCAAGATGTAATTAAGATGAGGTCGTGCTAGTCATACTGGGCCATCATATAATATGACTGTTAGAGGTGAAGGGACAGACAGACACCCAGGGAAGAAGCCCATGTGATGACGGAGGCAGAGACTGGAGCGATGCATCTATACGCCAAAGAATGCCAAAGATTGCCAGCAGACACCAGAAGCCAGAAGAAGCAGGAAGGATTCTCCCCTAGAGCTTTCAGAGGGAATGTGGCCCTGCCAGGATGTTGATCTTAGACTTCTAGACTCTGGAACTGTTAAGGAATAAGTTCCTCTTGTCTTCAGCCACGCAGCTTGTGGTAATTTGTTACAGCAGCCCTAGGAAGCTCATACCTAGTCATTCACACGTCAGTACCCTGACCACATCACCTTTTCTACCTTAGAACCCACACCAGAGGGCTACAGTATTGAGACCTTTGCTTTCTGTTAAGAGAACTTGCATTTACTATGTGTTTGCTCTAATCACAAAGAATTGGGTTAGGTGTTTTCCTATATTCCTATATGTTTCATCTAATGTGCCACCATCCCATAAGTTCAGAAATGTTGTCTCTTCTTCATTTTTGAAAAAAACGAGCTCCACAGAGATGAAGTAACTGGTCCAATGTCATGTAAATTATATATGAAAGAGGAGCCAGCCTTCAAATCCAAGACAGAGAACTATATATTATATACATGGTACCGTCATCCACTAAACATCTTTTCAAATTATTTCTATTTACAGTCGTGATTTATGATTGCAAAAATAATGCATATTCATTGTAGAAAATATTCCCCCTAGAGATAGCTATGAGGAACGAAATAAAAGTCATATGGGCACACAAACTTAAATAAGTATCTATTTAAAGCTATTTTTAAGCATTTTCCCATGTCATTAAATAGTCTTCAAAAGCATACTTTCTAAAAGCTTCATAGGTTTTCTGTTACAGTGACTGTTCTCTGATCTATTTAACCAGACTGTATTGTTGCATATTTAAGTTCCTTCCAGTTACTCCTAAATCACATTGAGTGAGTGTTCTTGTGCATATATCTCTGTGCTCATCTCCAAGGGAAGTTACCAAATTTGCTTTCATATATATATGTATATATATATACAGATATATGTATATTTCTTTACTCCCTTGTGTACCAAACACAGAATGATTGTATATTATTTTTGAGATCTGGAGGAAGAATATCATCCACATGTCAAACATGAATCCATGAGCTGATGCTGAGAAAATGCTTGTGAATTCTGAAGCCCTAAACACATGCCAGGAATTCACGATGGTCCGCTGAACGCACCATATTATAGCTCTTAGAGCAGGGGGAGACCTGGGGATTAGCAGGAATTATGTTCAAAATAGGAATCAGCCAGGGCAGTTCAAGCACTGACCAATCAGGGTGGACATCAGCTGTGAAAAGCAGAATGGGCTAATTGCTTATTGGACGAAGAGCAAGCCACTTCATAGTCTGTGTACTGAACTAGCTTCTGTTCTCCTTGTTGGTACGGGTGCCATTTTATTTCCATCTGTAAACCCAGTGCCTGGGACTTGGTGGATAGCAGTGAATGTTTGTTAAATGAATTGCTCTTAATAATTGAGCTTCCTCACGATATGACCCTAGCATCTATCACCAGCCTCAGCCCCTTCCTCTGCCCTCTTCTCTTCTCTTTCCTCTTCTATGTCATCACACAAGAGGGGCCTTTGTGCTTTTTTTTGTGTTGGGAGTCCAGCCTCCAACCCTGCTTTCTGATTTTGGGAATCTCCCATTGTGTGGAATCTTGGTGGAATGTGGAACTTGCTGGAAGGTGCAGGGGTAGAAATTCACAACCCCCAGCAGCCTGGGTGTGGCTGGACATGTGACCTGGATGCAGTCAGTTGGACCCTCCTGCCAGGATTTTCCATCTAGGAAGGATGAGCCAGCAGCCAGAGGCTGGTGCAGTGGGGTGTCCAGGGGTAGGGGTGGCATCTAGGCCACAAGAGGTTGTACTAAAAGAGGCTGCTGAACTGCCTGCTTCTTGGTTCCCCGCAACTGCCTTAGTTTCTCCTTGTTTTTCAAGCCAGGTCCTCCAGCTTCCTGTTCATGATGAGCCTCCCAATATTCTTCCAGAACATTCCTATTGTTGAAAAAGATAGTCATAGTTGATTTTTCCTGTTTTCAATCACAAACCCTGCAGGTTACACTGCCATACTTTGCACTTGCTGCCCCCTTTGGCTAGTAGGCATCTCCTGTCTCCCTTCCTCCTATGTAAAAACCCTGCACAGATGTCACCTTTTCCAGGAAGCCTTCCCTGACTCTCCTCCCACAGCATTTGCCTCTCCTCTGTGTTTCTGTGGCTGAGTTTATTACAACATGTTTTCTCTAATTTCTCACTAGGGCTGTGAGCTACTCAAGGGCATGTGCTGCCTCTCATTGCAGAATTCCTTATGCCCTGCATGGGGCTTGGATCAGGGCAAGTGGTCTGTATATGGACTAAATTGCCATCAGAAAAGTCAAGAGAGAAATGATGTCGTGAAATTTTGGGGAGAATCCTGGAGAGACTGCTGCTTTCTTTGGCATTTTCATGGTACCTGGGGCATCTGTAGCTTTCGTATCTCGAGCGCCTCCTCTCAGCTTGATGAAGCTGTGGTCAGTTGGTCCCAGGGCCTGGCTGCTCCTCCACTCTGGAGTTGATCCTTGGGTCAAATAAAGGGACGCTGAGGATGACCCCTTCCTTCACTCCGGGGCCTGGTGGACTCTCACCAATGTGTAGATCTGCTCTTGACCTATGTAAGAGGCTCCCCATTGGAAAAACGTGATGCATCCCAAAACTGACCTGCTGTTTCTTTAATGTAGTGCTTACATTAAAGTGATCTGGAAGTGTGGGCCTTTAAGCATGCTTAATCACTCCTGATATTAATATTGATTGGCTTAAAGCTATGAGCTTTTATGTTCCCATTTAGCTACTGTTGAGTCAATACGTTATTTCTTCCCTCTTTAAGGATAAAATATTGTATATTCATTCTTAAAGAAATGCTGAGTTTGTACATCCAAGTTAACTCTCTCTACCCCCATCTCAGTTCTTTGAAATATCACTATTAACATATTGATGTGTATTGAGAGAGAGAAAGAGAGAGAGAGAAAGGGAGATAAAGAAGAAGAGGAGGAGGAGGAAGGGGGGGGAGACAAAGAGAGAATATATATATGTAGTAATAATAACAAGAATGTAGGGAAGTGATATTTGTCATGCTCATTATGTGGCGGGTACTATCCTAAGCACTTTAAATATATTAACTTATTTAATCCTTACAACAGTCCTCTGACGTAGATGTTATTATCTACGTTTTACAAATTCGGGAACTGGAGGCACAAAAAGCTTAAATATCTTGCCCAAGGTCATAGTTAGTATACAGTAAAGCCAGGATTTGGCTGCAGGAAGTCTGGGTCTGGAGTCTGTGCTCTCAACCACCTCACTCTAGTGCCTCCTAAGAATGCAGATGATGGACAGGATCGTGGTTCCCAGAGAGCTGTGTCATCGGTCTCTTTTCATACCACTCTATGCAGATCGAGTTTTCACCTTCAAGGGCTGCGTGGTATTCCACTGGATGGATGCACTATGGTTTATTTAACTAACACCCAAGAAATGGCAGTGGGAGGAGAAAAGCCAGAACATACCCCAAATGCCCAAATAAAAGACAGGCTCTTGGTCTCCAAACAGCTATTGGAAAAGTTCTTACAAAGCATCTCATATTCTGGGATGGCGTCTTGTGTACTTTGAACTACAAAATTAACTGGGGAAATTACATTAGCCTGCCATGACCCCAATCAATGCTTGTTTGGAATGTTTACAGAGGTCACAGAATCAGTAGAAAAAAAGGCAAGGAAATTGAAGACAAGTTCAGTATTATTCCGAAGGATATGACCAAAAAATGACAAATGCTAAGGATGGCTTGGAAAAATCAACAGAGGATCTTTGCAGTGATCAGAATATACATCTGTCAGATGAATGGGAAAACACATCTGTTCTAATACGCACGTAGACACTTGCCTTGACGTTCAGTTTTCTACGACGTCATACTTGGATTCAAAGAGCGTTGTATCCGAATGGTGTAATTGGAAGTATAGGTGATGTAGACTTGTGTCATTCAACTTAAAAAGTGCTTCTGCCGATGACAGACCCAGAGGTCAATGGTGCAGATGAAGAGTTTGAATAAGAGTTTCTGTAATAAATGGGGATGGGCAATAAACCACTACTTTTTAACCGACACATATACTCCACTTACTGGGCAGTGTTCTAGGGGCTTTACATGTTTTTAGTTCATTTAATACTTCAACAGCACTGTGAGCTGGGTACTGTTATTACCCCTATTTTATAGATGAGGAAACTGAGGCCCAGAATGTTAAGTAACTCACCAAAAGTTAGGAGTAAATGAAGGAACTGAGATTTGAACCCAGGTCCTCTGGCTCCAGAGTCTGTGCTCTGAACCACTATTTTTAATGTACAGTCATGTGCTGCATAACCACATGTCGGTCAACGATGGACCACATATACGACAGTGGTCCCGTAAGATCAGTACCATATAGCCTGGGTGTGTAGTAGGCCACACCATCTAGGTTTGTGTAAGTACGCTCTACGATTGTCGCGCAACAACGAAAATGTCTGACGACGCATTTCTCAGAATGTATTCCTGTCATTAAGTGATGCATGACTGTAATATATTATCTGATGAAACATGATTTTAAATATGTGTGCATAATTAAATCATATATTCGACACCAAAAGTAGGCATTTGACTAATTTGTCTACAGGCTGAAAATTTTGTCTTAAAGTTTTCCAAAAACTTTTTTGTGGGGTCATCTTCCTGGGGAAATGAGGGTGATGCCCTGCTTCTAATCACTGAGCGTTGACCATCCTATCAGTTTATTGACCTGACTAAGCCCAGTGTCCACTTAACTGCAGACGTCATGAGACCGCGTGTTTTTCTGAATAATTTCTGTCAGAAGGGAACCTCTCGGAAGTGGTCATGCATCAGAGACATGTAACCTGACAACAAAGATGGCTTCCCTCACGACTCTCCAATCTCCTGCTGTTTCCACTTCAGCCACTCCTGGGACAGCCTGAGAGGAAGATGTTGCCGAGAATCATCACAGTCGTGGTGATGATGACAGCCCGGTGTGGTGTGTGATGTTTTTATGGACCGTTCATCTGACTGGGCTGCTGCTCCAGGGGCTAGGGCTCCTCCAAGTGAACTCCTTGTTTTGAATATACGAATTGACTTGTCTTTAATGAGGAAACAGATTTTCTTTATCCTTTGAATCCTATAGTAATTTGAATTATAATTACATATTATGAAAGTTTGATAAGAAAAGAAAATTGTAGGTTAGTACAAATCTAGTAGTTTTGAAAACTTAGTGAAAATAAGATAGCTTGTGTGACTCCATAAAATAGAATCCAATAATCTGGAAAACCCAATAATCCATTGTAACCCATTTGGGAATGTTATAGACCTATAGTGTCTAATATGGGGCCACTACCCACATGTGGCTCTTGAGCACTTGAAATGTAGCCAGTCCTGTACGTGTAAAATACACACCAGATTTCAAAGACTTAGTGTGAAAAAAAGAATGTAAAACATCTCATTTATAATTTTATATTGATTGCATATTGAAATGATTATATTTTAAATATACTGGGTTAGATAAAATAATTAAAATTAATCCATTTCTTTTTACTTTTTTAACGTGGCTACTAGAAAATTTTAAATTACACGTGTGGCTCACATTATGTTTCTATTGTCCAGCACTGTCCTAGATTGTCAGATTTTTATTGTGCCAATTGTACTCCCACCAATAGGATGTCTGCCTTTGAGAATAATAACAGCTAGCATTTCTTGAGCACTTACCATGTGCCAGACACTTTTAATGTCTTTTTTATGGTTCACAACAACTCTATGTAGTGTGGGTGCCATTGTGTTCCCTGTTTGGCAAATGGGGAAACTGAGGCACAAAGAGATTAAGTAACTTGACCTTAGTCACAGAGGTAGTAAGTGGCAGAGAGGGGATTTGAACCAAAGCAGCCCAATTCAGTGGCTCACACTGATGTCTCCTAGGTTTGCCACTTTTTTCCCCTGCCTTGCTGTGCTGACTCAACCCCCTGAGCCTCAGTTTCCCTAGTGAGGAATGGGCTGGAACATCCCTCAGGCCCCTCCAGTGCTGCTCTTCCTGTAGTTTCTTTGTGCTTCTGTGGGGGCTGTGAGGACATGGTAGAGCTAGGAGTAGCCACTGACTCTTCCACCAGGCCTTTCAGTTAGCCTGTCTCTCTGGCAGGTGGGTAGGGAGACATCCCTTAGTGCCGGTCCCGGCTTGGCCACTAACCTGAGACTTCGAGCAGACCAGCTTCTTTTCTCTGTGCTTCTTGCATCATTTTCTGTGAAGTAGGTCTAAAAGAAAGGAATCCTGGGTTTTAGTCCTAGTTCTACCATTAACATGCTCGTGACCTTGGGCCAAGCACCATCCCTCCCTGGGCCTTATTTACCTTATATATAAAAATCAAGAATTGATCTCTTCTGATTGTAGCATTCTTTGATTTGTAATTTATTACTCAAGAAGACAAGGATACATTTTTAACTGTAGGAATTAAGTGACACATTTATAAAATAAAGCATCTGTGAGAACTCCTGTGGTCCTAGCTTCCCATCTGTCTGTCTGTCAGTCATGGCAGCTGCTTCTGATTCCTCGACGGGGAATTTGTCTTCCTGAGTGTGTGGAGATGCGACATCTCAGGGATCCAACCCTGAGAGCTCAGACTTGCATGGATGGATAAATCTCCCAGTCGAGCTTGCGGCGCTTACTCTGTTCTCAGACAACCCCCCAAGAATTGCGGTATCTACTCCACGCCCCTGTAATATCATGGGTGCGTCTTCCAATTGTATTTCCCACAATTGCTGATCAGTGAGACATTTGATCCTTTACAGAAATTTCCCCTTTTTCTAAAAAAGAACTCCTGTTTCCCCCCCTTATTCCATCCAGTTTCACCTCCATGTTCTGTGCTGACACAATTACCCGTTAGCTTTGGAAAGCAACACTTCCTTCAGCAAACTGTTTTTTAAACTTTTCTCCAATCTGCCAAAGTCTTTTAAAATTGCTTCCTTTCCTGTGTGTTGTATTCATCATAAGAAACCCAAGTTGTGCTTTGTTGGAATTCAAAACGTTACTTGTCATCAGTGATACACCTTGTAGAAGCTGCAGACAAGCAAAAGTATGCTGGGCCCTTTGTGAAGAGTCCTGAAAGTTTCTAAGGTTAAGGTAAGATTTATAGCTTGCAAGAGCCTTCTGAACTATGGCTGCTAAAACATATCACTGTGATGAGTCTATCAGCTGAGATTTAGGTAGGAAAACAGAAACCACCCTAAGTATTTCAACAGGAAGGTGTTTAATATTGGGTATTATAAAGTTTCCAGATAGATGCTTAGAAAACCTTTGGGAACCCTCGCATATGTGGTCAAATAATCTTCAACAAGGGTACCAAGACCGCACAATGGGAAAAGGACAATATTTTCAACAGATTGTTTTGGGAAAACTTGATATCTGCATACTGAAAAATGACATTGGACTCTTACCTTACACCATACCATATACAAAAATTAACTTGAAATGGATTAAATACCTAAACATAAGACTGAAACTATAAAACTCCTAAAAGAAAACATAAGAGAAAAGCTTCATGACACTGGATCTGGCAGTGATTTTTTTGGATATGACACCAAAAGCAGAGATAATAAAAGCAAAAATAGACAAATGGGACTACATCAAACTGAAAAACTTCTGTGAATCAAAGGAAACAATCAACAGAGTGAAAAGGCAACCTGCGGAATGGGAGAAAATATTTACAAATCATATATCTGCTAAAGGGTTAATATCCAGAATATATATAATATCCAGAACTCTTACAACTCAACAACAAAAAACCAAATAACCTGATTTAAAAATAGGCAAAGGACTGAATAGATACTTCTGCAAAGAAGATATACAAATGGCCAACAGACATATGAAAAGATGTGCAACATCGCTAATCATTTAGAGAAATGCAAATGAAAACCACAATGATATCACCTCCGGTTCATTAGTATGGCCCTAATAGTAATAATAATAATAATGAACAGAAAATAACGAATGTTGGCAAGGATTTGGAGAAATTGGACTCTTGTGCACTTTTACACTATGTAAATAATATAACCACTGTGGAAAACAGCATGAAGTTTCCTCAAAAAATTACTGTATGATCCAGCAATCCCACTTCTGGGTATATATCCAAAAGAATTGAAAGCAGGATCTCAAAGAGATATTTGCACACCCTTGTTCATTGCAACATCATTCACGGTAGCCAAGAGGTGGAAGCAACCCAAACGTCCATCGATGGATGAATGGATAAAATAAACCTCATATATACATACAATGGGATATTATTCAGCCTTAAAAAAAGAGGGAAATTCAGTTACATGCTACCACATAGGTGAACCTGGAGGACATTATCCTAAGAGATATAAGCCAGTCACAGAAACACAAGTATTGTGTGATTCCAATTATATGAGGTATCTAAAGTAGTCAAACATATATAGAAAGGTGGTTGCCAGCAGCTGGGAGGAGGGGGAAATGGAGAATTGTCATTCAAAGGGTGTAGAATTCCAGTTTTGCAAGATTAAAACATTCTGGAGATCTGTTGCACAACAAGGTGCATATAGTTCACACTACTGAACTGTGCACTTAAAAATGGTTAAGAAGGTAAACTTTATGTTATACATTTTTACCACAATTAAAAGGAAGATGTAGTTTTTAGGCTTCCAGTCCCAGTGACGTGTGAAAAAGCTTAGAAGGGTGGGAATGACGCAAAAAACCCAGACACAATTTCCAGTGCAGTGTGTCCTACTGAGTAAATGACTTGGTGCTCTTTCTACATGGAAGAAAGGAATGGTGCATGACCTTTGAAATCAGGCAGATAAGAGTTGGGTTGGAATGTCAGTTCCACCAGTGACTAGCAATCTGATCTGGAGCTGGCTTGGTAACCTCTTGACTGGGGTCAAGATTCCCCAGGAAAGTGAGAAGAGCAGAAGGCAGAGAGCAGAACTGGAAATTCGCACACTCTGGAGGTGGGCAGAGGCCTGGGAGCCTGAGGAGGAGATGGAGGAGCACATTCAGAGAGGTAGGTGGGGGCGGGTCTGCATTTCACCAGAGCACCTGTCCCATGTCCCATCCTGTCTTGTCTCCCTCACAGAGGCTCTGCTTTGGGGTGCTCCTTTTTTTGCGGGCTCTACGATTTGCCTTCCTGCAGCCCCCCGTTCTACCCCAGTTTTACTTTACTCTCCTCTATACCACTCCCATGTTCTTTCCTTTTCCTGGGGGACCACCCAGGACTCAGAATTCCCTTGTGCCTCCAGACCCCGCCGCAGGTCATGCATCTGGAAAGCTCAATACAGAGGAGCTATATGTAATTTTGCATTTAACACTCATCTCCCTCAATCAGATATAAGCTCCATTGGAGCAGGAATCAACTTTCCTGTTTACAGCTAGGTGTCCTCAGCCCCCAGAACTGGCCCTGGCACTCAGTGCACCCTCAATTAATATTGAGTAAGTGAGTTAGGGGATGATTGAAATGTTAGGTTACTTGGAAACAGGCTTAAAGGAAACAGAAAATCTGAGATGGCTGAAACACAGGCTTGTGGTACCCTACCCAGGGGTCTCAGGAGGCCTGGGGTCTGGGACTGCTGTGTTGTTGACCTGCTGTGTGGCCTGGAGCAAGTTGCTTAGCCTCTCTGGGTCCTAGTGGCCTTACCCACACAATGAAGGGCCCTGATTAAGTAGCACCCCCGCAGTTCTTTCTAACTCTACTCTAGCAGCACGTAGGTTCTATGAGGCAGTTCTGCTGCTGCACAATTTGTTCCACTACTGCAACCAGGGACCTCATGAAACAGGAATAATAAAGAGAGTCTAGAGTGGGAGTGAGGCAGGACTAGATTGTGGGAGGCTGGAGCAAGTGGAGCATGGCAAGCCAGAGAGCACCCCTAGCGTAGGTCCAACCTTTGAAAAATAAATCTCATTTTTCTTTTCTGGGTAGTGGCAACAATTAGAAGAGAAACTGTATTAAACACCCGTGTGGCATGAAATAATCTGATTTTGACCATTTCCAGCAAAATGTCAGCTTTGCAATCCTGATTTAAGACACTGCACTAAGTTTTTAGACTTTGCAATATGGAAAATAATAACAGAAAGGTTATTTGCTTGAACTGAAAGACCACCTTCCTGCACTTGAAATGAAACTTCAGTAACCTCTGTCCTTGATTCTCCATATGGTTGACTTTAGGAAAGGCTGTCAGAAGTGTACATGTATAGAAAGTTCATGGACATTCCAGCCAGAGGGACATGAATGGTGAACCTTGAGAAAAGCTATTTAGTTTCTCTTTGGCTCTTTTTGCTTGGCCTTGGAGGATGTGGAGATTAAACGAGATAATGTGAAAATACATACAGAGCAAAATGCTTGGTGCACAGGCTCATGGCAGGTGCTCTCTATCGCCCCATGTGCCTCCTTCCTGTCCTGTCCCAATTGGGCATGTGATGTTAACCTGTGCCTACTGATGGAAAAGACTAAGGCTTTGTCAGGCCTGAACTCTGTGTGTGTGTGTGTGTGTGTGTGTGTGTGTGTGTGTATCACTAGATGGTGTGGGTGTGACACCAGTCACCCCAACTGGCCTTCTTTGAAGCCCTCAGACCCTTTATTCTAAGTGGTGTCAGAGGTCACTTGTCCAATGTGCTTGCGGAAGCGCAGCAGCAGGTCACTGAGTGGTCAGGCCTGGCCATTGTAGCGCTGGCCGGGGGTGCAAGAGCCCACAGGAAGGGTCTCACTTGCCAATGTCAGGAGATCCAGACCCTGCTTGGGCAGGGGGCCTCACTCTGCAGGGAAAGGACAGGAAAAGGGGTGAGGGAGGCATCCCCTATGGGCTAGAGCACCTTGACCAGGTGGCTAGAGGGATTCCTGAACCACTTCAGCTCCCGACTCTTCAGATGTGCAGTGACTCCCTAGCCCCCCTTCCCTGCCTTGGAGAGAGCTGGAGGGGTGGACTGGACCTGAGGGTCTCTCCCTGAATGAGGAGATGTCACACCATACTGAAGCAATCGCCTGTGACTGAGATCTGAGGTTTTATGTGGTCTCCCCTACCCCAATCAGATCCTTCGGGCAAAACCAGCTCATCACGTTTTTCTCTTTCCATGATCTGTATGTTATAATTGGGGGGGGGGTAAAGTTTGGGGGTGGGGTTTCCTTCCTCCCACACCCTGGAAGAGGAGATGAACATCTTGCTGCCACTGACACGTCTACTACTTTAATCTCACTTAGGAAATGAGTTTAACAAATCTGTAAGCTTTTAGGCTGGGTCCTTTTGATCAGTTATAAAATGACTTTCATTCTTGAACATTTGTGACCTAAATTCTGAACATCGCCGTGGGCTTGGCTTCTGTTCTCCAGGGAAAGTAAACGTCTGCAGAGAGCGATCCCCCAAAACAAGGCTAGGCCCTGCTTCCCCGCTCCCACTGGATAATCACAAACAGAGCTGTGCTGGGACAGACCCTTCAGGAGGCGTGTGAACCCTAAATGTCAGCATTCTGAGGTGTAGACTCAAGGAAGCACATCTCCTCAGTGGTCACAGCTGCTGTAGGCACTGCAGACTTACCCAATTTTAAGATCATGCCTACTTTTCCAGCAACACAACTGCAGGACCTCAGACTTTGCCAGAGCTCAAGCACAGCCACGTGGCACCAGGGGCAAAGCACGGTGTTTCCTATCACACGCATCCAGGTTTGAGCCGCGGATGTGCTGTTCACTACCTTGTCACCATGTATGACTGAGGACCTCTCTGAATCTCAGTCTCTTCTTCTGGGAAATGGGAATGGGAGTACATGTCTTCCTCACCCCATTACTGTAAAAAACAGTCAAAATAATGGAGGTGAACGTGCTTTGAGAGCTCAGTATCTTTGTATGGGTTAGTTGCCATTATTATTGTAAACTTGATGAACACCTGGGCCCAAGCTTCCCATTGCAAAGAAATGTAGTGCTCTCAGCTAAAAAGACCAACCCCTGCTCACCCACCCAGCGCCTCTGAGGGCGGATTAGAACTGTTGTGGCTGTAAACCCAGTCGATATGGGCTGTAATATAGTAAATTATCACTTGTTTTGCAGTCTTGACGAGAAAAATAAATGCAATTACACTCATGAATGTTGAAAAATGAAGCAAAGCAATGCAGATCGGCACATTCGAGGTGCTTTTCCAAATGAAAAGCTGCGTACAATGAATGCTAATGGGCTTCTCCCTCCCACTCCCTGGCATATGGTGTGATGTGATCTTTCTGAATTAAGGGAGCAGCTGTGCCAAGGGCCCCACAGTAGGAGAGGCGGCCCCAAAGGACCCGGCCCCCATGGTAGGAGGCCCAGCAGGCAGACCCCAACTTCCTCTCTTGGCTGAGGATGCGGAATAGACCTCGTTTCCTAAAGTGGGTACCTGAGTGATCTTGGTGAAACCATTCTGCTTATTGAACCTGGCATCTATTCTGCAGTTCTTCTGTCGTTCTGCCCACAAACATTCGCTGAGCACCTACTGTGTGCCGGCCATGATGCTGGTAGCAGTAGAGACGAATCTCACATGCCCTGCCCCTCCCGTCCAACCTCCACTGCCACCAAGGCCTGACAGGCATGATCTAGTCCTGTGCTGCCCACATGGTGGCCACCAGCCACTCGGGGCTGTTGAGCACTTGGAATGTGGCCAGTCCAAATTGAGATGTGCTTTAAAAGTAAAATGTACACCATTCAAAAACTTAGTACACACACACACACACAAATATATATATATATATTAAATGTCTTATTAATTTTTTATATGATTTAATTGTTGAAAAGATAGTATGTTAGATATATTGCATTAAATAAAATAGATTAAAATAAATTCCACCTATTTCTTTTTACCACGACTACTAGAAATCTTAAAACTACACAAATTTGGCTTACATTGTATTTCTATGGGATGTCACTGATCTGGCCCCTGCCTACTTGTTCGTTCATATCCTCCACCACCACCCCCCGTAGCTGGTGGTTTTTCTCTCAGTTCTTCAGCCCCACCAGGCTCTTTGATGCCTCAGGGACTTTGCACTTGCTCTTCTCTCTTCTTGGAAGGCTCTTCCCCAGCTCTTTCTCAACTCAAATGTCACCTTCTGTAGGAAATATTCTCTGACTGCCCTTTCTAAATACATCCTCCCTATTATTCTTCATCAAAACACTCTTTCTTTCCTAGTCACTATTGTAATATTTAGATATTTTATTTATTTGATTGTTTGTATGTCTGTTTCCCCTAATGGAACATTAGGGCCTTCAGCTTGTTTGTTGTTTTTGTTTTCTGTTCTAATCTCAGTGCCTATCACAGCAACTAAAGCATAGTAGGTGCTCAGTTTTTTTCTTAGATGAATGAATGAAGGATTAAATGTCACAAAGGAGAAAAATATTTTGATCATTTTGAGATGTTGGAAAGACACTTAAAAATACTTAATAGCAGGTCCTAATTTATCAGTCTGTTAAGGAAGGTCTAGATGAGAAGCTTATGGCATACGAAGGGTTTAAATGGAGAGAGTTTGATGAAATAGAGGTGGGATCAGGATTAAGGGAATTAACAAGGGTTGGTGAAGCACCTGGGGGCTGGCAACAGTGGGGAGCTGTTACTACCCTCGCGGTGAAGGGCGGTGGTAGGGAATGGAGCTATAAGACTGCCCGACAGGCTTTGAGGAACACAGCCACTGCCCAAACTCATCCCTCCCACCCTCGGGTCTCCTGCCGGTTCCTGCTGGTGGTCACACTCAGCCAGAAGCAGAGGATGAGGGAGGCTGGAAGATACAGACCACAGAGGTCAGACTCTCAGAGAAGAGAGCGGGGTGGGGGCTGGGTCTGGATTGGGGTGGGGTACACAGAGAATAACTGGCATCCTGAACAGGCATGGAACGCTATTTCCTTAATGTACAAGAGCATATCGACAACCCGTATCCTAAAAAACATAAGGATGCTCGTGATCACTAAAATTATTTAACATTCATTCAGGGATTTCTAGTAACAGAATTGGAAGTATAATTATGGAGAAGAAAGAGGTAAAGTTATTATTTGCAGAGGATATTATTATCTACCAAAAACCCAAGAGAAATAAGTGAAAAACTATTAGAGCCCATTAAAAGAGTCCAGTAAGGTGACTAGTTAGGGAATAAATACACAAAATCAGCAATTTCCTAAATCCTAGTAATAACCAGTTAGAAAATATAATATAAAAGGTTTCATTCTATAAAAGTAACAGAAATATAAAAGACTGAGGAATTAACTTGAGAGGCAATATGAAGGACCTTTAGAAGGAAGCTATAAAGCAAAACTGAGAAACTAAATAAATAAATGGACTTATCACATTTTTGGATGGGAAGATGATATTTTTAAAGCTTATCAATTTACTTCAAAATATGTAATGTGAATTACAATAGAAATTTATAAGCAATGTTACAAAATGATTTTAAATTTTATGTGGAGAAGCAAATGGTCACAGATCATGAAGCAGATATTGAAATAGAATAACGGGGGAAGACTTCTACTTATAAGTTTTAGGAATATATCCTGGCGTGAAAACAGTCCAAATAGCTTATACTAGTCCAAGAAGAGACAGATAGATAAATAGAACAAAATATGTCCCGAAAAGCGATGTGTGAGTATGTGTGTGCATAATATACATAAACTTAACATTTCTAATTAGTGAGATAATTCAAGATGAAATTGTGATGATAACCCACCAGGGAAGAGTGTGGGCCAGTTGCGGTAGGTCCTTACTTCACACTGTATACATAAATATATTTTAGATAAATGTAATATATTCCAATTAAATGTAAAAATTTGCAAGCATCTAAGAATGTGGTGCATAGATGCATACTTAAATAATCTTTGGGAGTAGGACAGTTTTCTGATATTACCATTAAAGGTAGAAGCAATAAGGAAAAATATTTGTCCCTAAATACCATAAACAAGATGAAAAGATCCACAGCAAACTGAGCTCTGATATTTGCAGTATGTAGATACCCAAAACAAATGATTGGTGTTATTAATGTTGAAAGAGCTCTCACAAATCAGAGAGGAAGACAAATGATCCATTAGACATGTGTTCAGTGTTGGTGAGACTTCTGAGAAATGGGCTGGTATGAGTTGGTACCATATTTAGGGAGGACAGTTAGTATGTCTCAGGGACATAAAGTGGGCATATCTTTCATCAATAATTTTATTTTTGGAATTGTATTCCAAGGAAATAACCAGAGATAAATGTAAAGTGAAAAATTCTGGGTGTGTGACTTATGACATGACACTTGACCTTCCAGAGTGTCCATTTCTTCATCCAAAGCGTGAGAAGATACAGAAACTTGCCTCATAGGGTGCCTGTGAGGGTCATTGGGAAGACTAGCCTGGGAAAGCCTTGGAGCTATGGACCCCTGGGAACATGGTGTGTGTTTGTGATTAATTTGGGGTTGTCACATTTTGCTGCCTTCCTTCCCTACCCGCAGCCCCTCAGACACCATCTACTGGGACACCCTCTCCTGCCATTTCACCTCAAGGAGGAGTAAAGAAGAGAGAGCTCTGAACTATTAAGCAGGGCCACTCTGAGGATGGGTGCTCAGCTTGGCTCAACAAGCATTTGGTTAGCACCAACCACATACAGGACTTGTGGCAGATATTGGGGTAACAAAGACTCTCTTCTTGACCAAACTTTAGTTAATTTCCTCTGATCCCTCTTCTTGCCTAGGCCTTGACCTTGCCCCCAACTCCCCACTCCCATCCTGTCTTTGGCCTGCCTAGCCCAGTTTTACAAGAATCCTGCTAAGTCAGTATAGCGAGAATCCTCCCACCCTTGACATCTGGTTACCCTTGATATCTGATCAAATTCCTCATCCCTCCCCCTTGATATCTGATCACCCTGGCTTGCCTTCAGCGAGAATCCTACTCAGTCAGTTTAGCAAGAATACCCCCATCCTTGATGGTAATTCCATCCGCTTAATAATTCCATTCACTGACCCCCTCATTCTGTTCCTTGGCTATAAATCTCCATCTGTCTTTACTATATTTGGAGTTGATCCTGATCTTGCTCCTCATTGCAATCCCTCTGTTGCAGTAGTCTTGAATAAATTCTTCCTTACAGGTTTAACAAGCGTCGGAATAATTTTTTCTTTAACACTGGTTACCATGGAGAGTACATCCCAGCCTGCCCAAAGGAAGCTTTGGGTCTAATGGGTAGACAAATGGGCAGACCCGTGATCAGCTATATGGAAGAGGAGCTCGTTCACTCATTAATTCAACAAAGGTGTAATGAGGACCTATAATATGTCAGGCATTGGAGTTACCACAGTGAACAAGATACTCTAGCTTCTGCTTTCATGAGGCCCACAGTCTGATGAGACAGATAGATAATGAAAAACAAACAGAAGCAGAAAAGGCATAGAGGGGGCAGGTTCCTCGTCCCAGGGGTTGTGGAGGAAGGTGGGGGTTCCAGGTGAAGAGGAAAAGCTTCCTACAGAAGATGACATCTGAGCTGGGTCTCCAGTGAGTTTAACCGTTGCTTGTGGGCTACAAGAATCCACAGGTTCAGAGTCTTGTAAGCACTTTTGTGAATAAGTATGATGTTGGGTGGCTTGGGAGCTAGCCCTCGATGTGAAGACTGTGGGAAGGAAGACGGCTGAAGTTCCCAGAGACAGCCCATCTGAGAGGAGACACGACAGGGAGATTATGCTAATAGGATTTCACCAAGACCACTTAATAGTCGCTGAACTTGAGGGAAAAATAGTTATGAGCTGAGGGTGGAGAAATAGCCAAGAATATGGCAACTCTGCGAAAGCTTGGAAAGAAAAGCTGACAGCCAACAGACAGAACAAGATGAAGCTTGCAAAAAGGTTAAAAGAATAGACAAGAGGAAAAAAAATGCACTGAGAGATACGGCTGGAAGTGGAAGTGCATTAGTATAACTTGGGAGCATGCGTTAAGATAATTCCAGCTCTAAGAAGGGGCAGAGCCAGGACTTATTCATTACAGCACTTCACACTGTCAGGGAACTCCTGGAATGAGATGTGGGCAGTGGAAGATCAGAACTGGCTAGAAAGGAAGCATGTGTGAATATAAAACACCACAGGCAGAAATGGGATAGCTAGTCCTAACCCCTCCTCTTTACGGATGGGGAAACTGAGACCCAGGGAAATTACATGATTTATCCAAAGTCACGCAACATAGAAGGTGCTAGAGCTAAGAAGTTGGAACGTTGTATATTGCTGGTAGGAAGGCAAAGTGGTGCAGCTTCTGTGGAAAACAGTTTGGCAGTGCCCCAGAAAGTTGAACGAGATTTATTACCTGACCCAGCAGTTTCACTGTAAACTGTAAACATACTTGGGATTGATCCACAGTGGGTCTTCTGGCTACTAGTCCAGTGCTTGTTCTGTGGCACTCCAGCTGCTGCTTCCATCTTCCATTCTCTCCCCCTCTCTTCTTCCCTCCTTCTCTGCCTCCCCCTCTTCTTTCCTATTTATATATACTGGGGAGAGTTGGGTTCTATGTTGTAGCTCTGCCACTTACTAAATATATGACCTTGGTTTCACTGTCCCATCGTTGATTGGGACTGGATAAGGGTCCTTCCAGTCCTGAGAGTGTGTACATTTTTTCACACACTTTGCTGGCACATGTTTAGGAACTCAGATCTGGTACTGATGAGGGTACAGTCTCCTCCTAAATATGCGGACCTGGGAGGCTGTCCGGAAGCTGATGCAGCCCCAGTCTTGAAACAACTGTCATGTTCTCTCGCCCTTTAATTACTTGTCTCAGAGAATTCATAGTCTCTTCAGTTTCCCTGGGATTACAAAGCACTTGCCTGTTTGCGTTTCCTGGAGCACCTCTTCTTCCAGAGTGAGGGTTTTTTAAAACTGTCTTTGCATATCAAACCTACCTTGGAGGGGACACAATATTCATTTAAGTCTTATGCTGTTTTTAGTGTTTTTTTTTTCTCCTTGACTATATATATAAATGGGGCCAGTTACATGATGATGTTATTTGATCCAAATTTGAAATGCTGAATTTTCTTTTGCTACTCTCCCTGTTTATTTGGGCATGGTTTGATTCCTCCCCTTATGGGTGAGGGAATCAATGGGGACTTGCAAAAAGCCATTGGGAGCCTTGTCTCTAGTCTCCTTCACTAAGTTTATCCAAAGTCTTACCGTAGGTCCAGTCCTGCTGAGCTGGTAATGGATCCTGTTCCTGGAGGGAGAAGGTCCCCTAAAGCTGCTACTTGCTTGTGTGTCAACCATGTTTATGAGAGGTCCTTGTGTTTCATGGGCTTTTGTTTTTTGTTTTTCTAGGCCCATTCATTGTCTTTCTTTGCCCGTTTGAGCCCTTGTATGAGATAACTGGTTTCTGCACAACAGGCAGTTCTAGGCTGGGATTTAGGGAAAGATGTGAATCCATAGTGGGGAAAACGAACTCCAGTTGGGTTGGTTTGCATCTGTCCTCTGGTTTGGCACTACTTTCCAGTTTGTTCCCTCCAAATTGGGGGCTATCACTGAGCTTTTATGTTTATCTAACATTTTTTCCCTCCAACAGCACTGTTCCATTTGGAAGGGGAAGATGGCATGGATTCTTCTCTTTTCATTTTGGTCCAAGATGACACTTAAAATCTCTGGCATGAAGTTAGGGCTCTTTCTGTGTTTCAGCCTAAAGAGCGTATTCTTTGTGCTTTTCACTTCTTTTTATTCATTGCAGTCAACTTTGGAGATGGAGGTTCTGTGAAATGGTACTCAAGCCACCATATTTTCTGGAAGACCTGGCATTCTTTCCACTCTACCATGCTGTGTGATTCTAAATACACTCTTGCACAGCCAGTATGACATACTCTTAGTGGAAAAGGTTTTCAATGACCGTATTCACCGAAATGGCCTATTTATATGTCAAGTACATTATCGGACTTGTGTTTCTATAAGAGTAGAACAGCAAGAAACAAGAGACCTGGTTCCAGGCTGCCAAAGGATACTGCAGGGCATCCCCTAGCATTCTACCCCAAGTGTTGGTGTCAAGTAGCCATGAAAAGTCTCAATGGTGAGTGCCTAAACTGGGCTATGGGATTAGGTTCTCAGACGATAACTTCCTTGTTGTCATTTCAAGATCTTAACTTTATTGAAGGTGCAGCTGCTGTTGTTGGCACTGGTATATATGATCTAATTTAATTTAATTTGCTTCCTTGCAAAGAAGGTGATCTCTGGCCCAGCTGCTGCTCTGGGCAGAGAGGGAGCAAGCGGTATTGGAGATAAGCTCGGAACTTTATCAGACCTCTCCAAGGTTTATGCTAATGAGCAATTCTTGGAGATTTCAGAAACTTTTTCCCCATGATGGCTTTAACTATTGTGCCGATTCCTAAGCAGCAAGATATCCTCATGAGACTCTATATGAGGGGCTGTGGGGGGTGGGGTGGAGTGGATGTGGGTATCATCTCTTCTGGCTGGTCTGTTCCATTGCTTCAAGGCACCATGCCTGTGATGGGTGCAAGGCACATGTCAAGTGGCAGCACTAGGAAGGGTCTCCTCTGTCCATTCTGTCACTGTGTGTCTAGGGAAGCTTTGGTGTGAATTCTGAGGGGTACTAGGTATGGAAGGGTTAGATAGTCCTCAGTTAAACCCTGTTTGTACCTGACTAGTGTCTTTCCTTGGTTGAGTTTTTCAAGTTTGCTAAGTGTTGGCTTCCTTAAGCCATGTGTGAAGAGAGTAAGTGCCCCAAAGATAGACTGTCTCATTCCTATCTGTATTCTCAGTACCTAGCAAGGTGCCTGCCAGATGGTAGGCTTGATAAGTATGTGCTGAATGAATGAATAAATGAATGTATGAATGAATGAAATGGAAACAAATGGATACTTATGGAAGGGAAGATGGAATGTCACCCTTGTGTCTTCTGACACAGACTCGCTCTTTAGACAAACACAATTTGGATATAAGGGGATTCAAACTCATGCTGTGACATGTGACAAGGGATTGTGAGCAGTGATGGTACAGCATGCCTCCCCACTTCTACTGCCTGTGGTTTGATTTGGGGGGTGGAAGGGCTTTGCTGTCACTTATCTAGACATGTACATGATTGAGAAAAGGAGGTACAGAATTATCCTGTTTTTCCACCTAGTCCTGTCCAGATTTACTCAGCTGCAGCTTCATTCTACTCAGATATATGATGCAGCTTACCTGTAGTTTAGGAGTCCATCCCTCAAGGTGGTGGGGATTGAAATCAGCCTGCTGGCCCAATCCTGGCCTGCACTCACTCTGGAGTAAACCTGAACCTCAATCTCTCTTCATACAAAACTATTACATTCCAGGTCGTTATATGAGGCTTCTGCTTTGATTGCCTTGACTAAGCCTGTGGTTCCTGGATAGGACTCAATGACTCATGGCTAAGCCACATGAGCCAGGAGACATTGTGAATGCTGAACGCATCTTGCTATGTCAGACTAAAGGATGCTTGAGATTTAAATTCCTTTGCTCTTATCTCAAAATGCAGCAAAGCTGTTGTAGTTCTACCATCATCCAGGATCTGGCTCTTAGCATCCCCATCTCCTGATGCGTGGACTTGAACATCTCTTCTGTCCAGCTCCACCACCTCAAGTATCCTGGCAGCCTGGGTGGAACCTGCATTTGTCATATTCTCTTGGTCACTCAGATTGGACTTGTGCCTACTCCCCTGGGGAGATCCAGTCTTCCCACTGGGCTTCCCCAGCCCCACCGACTTCCCAGTCTATTCTCTTCCCCACACAATTATGTTGAGCTAGTACAAATCCCATCCAAGCCTCATGAACTAGAAGACTACAGATGCTGGGCCACATGCTGACAGGTCAGATTAGTGGTTATGTGAAGTAGAGGAGGCATCTAGGCAGGCCATGGTGGAAATAAGACTTACATCCTGAATAAGCCAATGGAGAAAAATCCTCAAACCAATGAAAGATGCTGTGGTTCTGAAAATCAAAGGGCATATCCCTCAGAACAAGTGTGATTAGTATTCTAAAAAATGTATGCAAGAGCATCAAAGAAAAACCCATTAGCATCAGCAAGAGGTTTCAGGGGCCAGATACAAAATAAATTTCAAAATAATTATTAGCTTTTTTATATGAGCAATTTTTGAGTTGTAATATATAGAACAAAGAAAATAGGACAGAATACTTTTTAAAGCCTGGGACTCGGGATGAAGATAATAAAAAAATGTAGGACCTACGTGAAGACTTTAAAACATAGAGGCACATCAAAGAAGACTTGAATACTGAAAAAATCCAATGTTTCTGAATGGAAAAGTTTAGTCATGTAAATATGTCAATTGTCTTCCAAATTGATTACACATTTATGTTCTTTCAATCAAAATCCTTAAGGAATTGCTGTTTAGAATTTGACAAAAATTATTCTAAGGTTTATATAGATGCTTAAACGCATAAGAATAGCAAAAAATAATGTTTTAAAAATAAAGGAGAGATTTACACAGTAGAAAGTTATAAAGGGTCATAAAAATAATTTAACACTACAAACAATTTAGTTTAGTGGCTGGTGAAATGAAATATAATTGGAACAGAATAGAAAACAAAATAATAAAAAGATTTGAGTATATGTAAATATTTATTATGTGATAATGGTGGATTTCAGATCAGCAGGGGAAAGAATAGATTATTTAATTAATGCTGCTAGGAAAATTGACTGTTTAGGGAGAAAGTAAGATCATTAACTCAGTCCATATATTAAAATAGATTGCTAATGTGTTAAATGTAGAAAAGAAAACATAATGCCTTTGAATTTTGTGTGATGTTAGAGTGGGAATGATATTTCAAAGGACAAAATCAAAGGTGGAAATTATAGTGAGTGGTAGATATTATGTGTGAAAATTATTGTTAAAAATATAAACAAAAATAAAATACCCCATTTTTCTATTCCTCTTTTCAGCACAGCTCCTCCAGGGAATTCTTATTCTCACTGCCTCCAATTTCTCTCCCCTCAGTCTTGCTGAGGTCACTCTGAGGCACTGAAGTCATTCCACCTCTTCTCCCATCACTCCATCAGAACCCTAATAGTCAAGGTCCCCAGTGATCTCCATATTGCTAAATACTGTGGTTCTCATGTTGCTTGACCTGTCAAGGCATTCAGTCCAGTCGGTCACTCTCTTCTCCTTGAAACTAGCTCATCATTTGGCTTCTAAATCAAAGCCTTCTCTCAGTGGCCCTCCTGCCACCTTGGTTTTTTGTATTCTCCTTTGCTGGTTCCATGTCCTCTTTGAGTGGAGTGACCCCTAGGCGTTCTCTCTTCTCTAGCTACACAGACTCCTGTGGTGATCTCATCCAGGTCCATGGCTTAAAGACCATCTGTAGGCTGATGACTCCTAATTTTTTATCTCTAGCCCGGGCCTCTCTCCAACTCTAGCTTGATATACCCAGCTGCCAACATGATATGTTCATTTGGTTGGCAGATTGGTTCCTCCAGTTTAGCAAGTATACCACCAAACTCATAATTTTCCCACATTCTCATCCCCAGCCTGTGCCTCCCATGTTCTTCATAAAGTGGGGAAAAATACCCATCTCACTATCAAATAATACAAATTTTTCTATCACATGAGTTGGCAAACCATGGCCTACAGGCCAAACCTTGTTTGCTGTCTGCTTTTGTAAATAAAGTTTATTAAAACACACCCACACACATTCATTTACATATTGTCTGTTGCTGCTTTTGTGATAAATGGCAGAATTGAGCAGTCGCAACAGTGACAGTATGATCTCAAAGCTGAAAATATTTTCTGTTTGGCTCTTTACAGAAAATGTTTGCTGACCTCTGCTTTGTCACATTGACAGCAAGAACTTAAGTTGAAGCAATGGCAGATAAATAGAAAGCATCCTGTTCTCTATGGTTGGGTGGCCATATATATATTGTCCCAACTGGGACCCTTGAGAGTAAAAGGGATGCCCCAGGCAGACAGGGAGGTGTTATAAGTATAGATGCTATCATTGATCTTTGAGAATTAGCTTGGAAAGGGAGAAATGCAAGACGACGAGGATTAGAGTTGAGTTAGATTAGAGTTAATAGTTAAGTAAGAATAATAGAAATCAGATATTGGTTAAAGCCACAAAGTCTTCCAACAGCAGAGGGGAGCTTTATGATCTTAATGTATCTTTAGATACTTTCGATAGAAAATAGTAAATCATGCAGTTATTCTCAATCCCACACCAGACAGAATGCCATTTATTATGCAAAGTAATGGCAGAGATAAAAACTCAAGTACTTCTTAAGCTGTGCAGGGGACAGCATAGAAGATGTGAGAATAAAATTTCAACTCTAATGAGTGGATAAGAAGAACATCAGAAGACTAGTAACTTGGTTGCTTGAATAGTGGAGAATGGCTGACAGGAAGGAACAGCTGTAATTAAGTGCACATCTAAGGAAGTGGCAGGAAAACAGTACTTTGCAAGTTTGACTTAGCAACGAGCCAGCTACCGAGGGCTGTAATGAGGACCAAGAATGGAGGCGCTGGTGGAGAATGAGACCTGGGTAATCAGCTTGTTCTTTCCCATCTGTGAGCTTTCCATGTGATGAAAAGAAAGGGAGCCGGGAGGTAGGTTGGCTCCAGGGCCGCTCTGTGAGGCCATCTGGTCCAAAATCACTTCTGCCTGGTCAGGAGGGGCTGCTCAGTGGTGAGCTCCTGGAGAACAACTTTGTAGATGAACCCATGGGACTCTGAGCATCCTCCCTGCCATGTGGGGAATAAGGGCCAGGCCACAGGCTGCAGGTTAAACCCACACCCCATGGCCTTATGAAGGAGTGTGTAAGTGTGGGTGCCTTCAGAAGTGACGCCACAGGGCAGTGGGTATGTAGCAACTGAACATAAAGGACTTTGGCTTCCTTCTGCCCGGGGTGGGGTGGGGAAGCCAAAAGGTTTGCCTCAGGAAATAAATTCACAGCAGTGGATAATGGCACTCAGCCTCCTAATGGGAACACAATCCCTCCATCCTCGTGGGTCCAGCCTTTGCCAAATGAGTCACAGGCTATCTCATGTTAGCAAATGCTTTTTCGGGGATTTCAACTTGAGGACCTGGGGATCTGGAAAGGAGAAGTGGTAGATGTTGAACCACTTTCAGTATTTCAAGATGCTTGTATGATAACATGCCTAAGCTACACAGGTTCAAAGGAATCCCAAATTCTTTGAGTTAGGGTTTGAGGGGAACTGACCCAGTGAACAAGGCTGGTGATCTTGTGCTGCTCAGGAGCCCTGGGAGGAAGTTATGTGTTGCTTTGAAAATGGAGGAAGAGGTAATTTTTACTTTGGAAATTCCACTTATGTAGCAGACAAGTCTTTCAAAATATGGGGTCCAGGGAGAAGTATACTCCCAGGGGGGGTTGAGAACCATTTGTCTAGTCCATTGAACAACCTGCATCCGTCCATTTTGTAGATGATGAAACTTAGACCCAGAAAGAAATGAACCAAGGTGACACAGCCCAAGATACAGGAAGCAGAAACAGCAGGATTTGCCAACTCTGAGTCTGAGATTTCAAGGGAAGACATGGGAAATGCTCACTCAGGGACCTGGAGACCTGGAGCTGCTTGTAGGGCTGAAGAGCTAACATTCATTGAAGACCTACTGTGTGCTGAGTGCTGTTCTAGGAGAGTCACACACATGATCTCATTTAATTCTCAGAGTAATCCTGTGAGTTAGGGATTTTTCCCTGAAAGATTCAGATGAGGAAAACAGGGTTCAGGGAGTCTAAATGACTTGCCCAAGGTTATATAATAAGTAAATAATGGAGCTGGGGTTCAGATCGAGGGTACTGTGGCCCCATCATTGATGTTCTGCCCACTTGGAGAATGCGCCTCTCATGGTTTGGGCTGACCTAGGAATATGTGAGGAAAGGCTTCCAGGATGGTCTTCTTGGAAAAGAGAAACCATTGACAGTGACTGCAAACGCATCTAGTCTGTTTCAGTGCTCCCAAGAAGGAGTGCATGCCTGACTCTCTGTAAATGTTGGATTAATTGATTTGATTTATTGGATTGTCACTCCAAGGAGCTCCTCTGTGGAAGAGAGTTTCATTGTTCTGCGGAGCTCTGAATTCAGACCTAGAGCAAGTGGGGAAGACTTCAAGGGGGCTGGTTGTGATTTAAGAGAAGATGAGACTCTCTGTTAATTAGAGGAATGGACTTCTTTCACCTAACAAGTTCCACTGACCCAGTAAAAGGCAACAGCCATCTTGGCTGTCAGAGGAACACTGTTTTCTGCTCTGAGGGTAGACACACCTCCTACATCTTGCCCTGAGTCACTGTCTCCAAAGCCTGGGTATCCTCAGATGAACTTGGTGATCAACTTCATTGTCCAGGGAGGGGTTGGGGGAGCTGTTCATCCGACAGTAGCAGCTACAGATCTATAAGAGTCATCGATGACTATGGCGTCTGGCTCTAAATCCCCTTTTAGTCTTCCAGCAACCAGGGCTGGACCCACATATTCTAGGCGATGGTAATGGGTAGAACAGCATCTCATGTATATTGATTGCTTGGTCCCTGAGCACTTCATGTGCTGTGCTGGTGTCCTCCACGTGACCTTCTCAATCCATTCTCGACTCTTTTCCACCCTGCTCACTGCCCTGGAAGGGTGACCTGTAGGACCACACCAATGCCCTTTGGCTTCTGTATGGTCAGAGTTTGGAGGGATGGAGAGAGGAGTGTGGTCTGGGTATTTATTTCCTGGATGCCTCCCTGTGCAATCCCCTGAGGCCAGCCATGTCCCTTGATGGAAGGTCACTGCTCCTCTCAAGGGGACCTTCTCCCCACTATTCTCTTTTGCTGGATTCTGGTAACTACTCCTTCTCCTAATCCCTACTATCCTGAGAGGTGTTGACAGCTCTGCTGTACTCGCCCTGCCTGTACCTTTGTAAATAGTCCCTTTATGAACTCTCCTGTATTGTCCTCATTTAAATGTGCCTAGTGCTACCTGGATTGATACCTATGCATTATCTGATTTTATCTTCATAAAAACTGGAGGAGATAGACACTATTATTATCATCACCCTCATTTTTTAAAGTGAGAAAACTTGGGCATAAAATGATCCAGTCGTTCTTCCCAGAGTCACATTGTTTGTAAGGGGTAGATACAGAGTTTGCATCCAAGCTGTCCATATTTTCACCACTACACGAGGGTACCCAGTTCCATTGCCTCTTTTCCAAGCAGGCCTAAGACAGGAGGAAAAAGGAAAACAAGTAAAGGAAGAAGCAGCCTGGATAGCCTTCTTGGAACTTGTCCCCAGATTCATATCCTTATCTGACTCTCTGGGCCTCACCACTTCAGAGGGTAGGAACAGTCTAGCCTCATGGGGGCTCAGAACTCCTAAGGGACAATGTCAAGAGAGCCCTAAAGAGGTCATTTCCCAGAAGCCTGAGCTTTTAGCCCCTTTAGTTAAGCTAAAACTTTATCCCTACTGTGTTTGTGGCTCAACAAATGTCTGTAGCCTTGGCCCCAGCTTCATATTAAACGAGAGTGCTGCCTCTTGTGCCCCCTAGAGGCCAAGAGATGTGAGGTAGTTACTGTGGTTATCTTGACTGTGAAGAGGGGAGAGGAGCCCCAGCGCCAGAGACTTGGGGCACACCTGGTGAGGACAGGGCCAGCTCCAGTCCCTCCCTACGTGGCTTTTGTGCTTTGGAAGCATTTGCCCCAAGCCTGACATCTGCTTATGTGATGCATTTTGCTGAGCTCTCCTTGGAGGGGGCGGTCACCACAAGGTGTTTCATTAGGTGGCTTAATAAGCCTTGTAACTGCAGCCTGGCCCGCCTCTCCCCTGCAGAGCTGCTTTCTGCATGAGGCAGGGAAGGGTGGATGGTTCAGACATAATTTGCATTGGCAGCAGGAATATTATTTTTGCATTATAAAGCATGGCGGGTGACCTTATCAGCAGTGGGAGAAGGGAGCAGGCAGTGAATGAGCACGCGTCCGCGGTTCTGGGTGACACATGGAGGCTGGTGTGCTGCGCGGGGGTGGGGTGACGGGAAGGTGTTAACTCCCCCAGCGGCCTGTCCCCATCCCTGGGGGCTATAAGCTGCTCAGCTCCCCTGCAGACCCCAAAGATGTCTGTCTTTTTCTAGACACACCCTGGGCCCAGCAGCCATGGCTGTCTCCTGACTGAGAGCAAGGATTTTGCGTGTTCTTTGGGGGCACCCCTGGGTTGAACTCTGAGCTCCGGCCCAGCTAGAGTTTGATTCTTCTCCTGCCCAGTTCTTCCCCATCCTCCTTTCCCAGGGACGTGGGGCTGTCTCTGCTTTCCTGAGACGTTTTGGGATACTCTAGATTGCCCTTGAGCATGTGCTCCATCCTTGTCCATTTCCTGAGACCAGACTGCAGAGCTCCGTGCACGCTGGCCTTAGGTTCCTGCCAACAACCTGGGAGCATCCTGACATGCTCTTCACCCAGGCTTTGGACCATCCCCATGCAGCAAATGGGTTGTGTGGCCTGTGAAAGTGCACCTGCCCTTCACACTCACTGCAGAGGCTGTTTGTTCTCAACAAGGAAAGTCTGGGACTACAGACTTTTAAAAATAATCTAGGCGATATTCACAGGAACTCACAGTCAGATTTTTCACAGGCCATGTTGACACACACACACCTCCCTTTGCCTTTCAATTTATGATAGGATGGGAAAAAGATACACACAAAATCGTAAACCATCGGACACGGAAAGGACAATCTTGAACAATCAACCAATACAATCCTCCTTTTATCAATGAGGCAACTGAGATCCAGAACAGGAAGTGACTTGGCCAATGCCACACAAGTTAGCCCTTTGCCCTTTCCCCGGGCTAGACCTCTTTCCACTAAAGTGATCATGGGAGGAAAATAACCACACAGAAATAACAAGCAACTTGGAATAAGGCACTCGTTTGACAGCTGTGATGATCTTGAGGACATTCACATGCTCAGGCAAGGGAGGGGAGGGCTCCTTGCTGAGCAATGTCCAGGCAGCACATCTCTCTCACAGGGGCGTCTCCATCCTCACCTGCATGTTAACGGGGAATGGGAGCTTAATGCGACAGTCCAAGGTCAAGCAAAGCACCTATTCCCAGAGAGCTGGATCTCAGAGACCCCAAACTCAACACTTTGTTGACATGCTAGCAGAAAGTACTAGGAGAAAGTGCCCGAACAGGGAGGCTGAACAGAGAGTTGTGGATGGGCAGGCAGGGACCATGGGATCCCTCCACAGTAGACAGCTTGTTAAATCCCAGTAATCCCATCTCCTAGCATGGGGTCTGACCCTAAATAGGGGCTCAAACTATGGATGGATGGATGAATGAATGAATGAATGAATGCCAGAGCAGTATTAATCTGGCTCTGGATATGCTGGAGATACTCAGGGATCATGTATTTTGGTGAATTGGGAGAGAGCAGAGCTGGGAGAGAGGGAAATGTTAGAAGCCCTATGTAGCGTGTTGTCATATGAGGGAGTGGTCAGCATGGATGCCCTCCAGGAATCCCAACCAGGGGGCCTTCTGCCACTGCACATAACCAAGTTGGTTTTCTGACAAAGAATGTTCTGGACCACAAGGAAAATATGGACCATTGGCATTTCTAAAATCATTGGTCCTGGGGATGTTCTGTACACCTAGCAGTCGTCTTGGAGAAAGGCCCTCTTAATTCCAATGGTAGAGTGGGACACTGTGGTGGCAGGAGCATTGACATCAGGCTCATCTCTGAAGGTGAGTTTATAAGAGCTCTCATTTTCCTCATCATGCTTTTTGAATTTTACAGCCTTCCTACCATGAACCTATGTTATTTTTTCATTGCAAAAAAATGTTTAAAAATACTATTACTATTACAACTAGTGTTTTCTCTGTTTTTACTGTTACTATAACTGCCAAAGCTACTTCATATGTTTTTTATAAGTGTGACGTGAAATAAAGAATCTAAAGCACCTAGCACAGTGCCTAGTACATAGTTGGTGTCAGAAAAAGGCCATCCCCTCTCTTATGCTCATCTGCATAAGTGTTGTCCCAACATGTATATTTAACTCCACTGTTTTCTTTGGAAATTCAATGTTTTTCCTCATTATCTTCTATCGTTCTGACAAATGTTGTTCAAGTTATTGATCTTGCAGTTTTCTTGGCTGAGTTTCTAAGATTTTTCATGCACATACACTCAAGCATGTTATTTTTTCCTGGCCATCTCCTAAGGAAGGAGATGTACCCTCTGAGGTCACTGTAACGTGATGACATGTGGCTGGGTCTTCACCCCTTACTTCACTCTGATAAGAGTGTGACTTCCAGAGTGAAGCACAGAGATGGCTTTAGTCCAACTCAGGAGCCCCACGTGCTCTCTCCCCTCCTGGAAACCAGAGCTGCTGCCACGGGTGCGGCCCCCTCTCTCTGTACATCTCAGGAAGCGCTCTGCCCTCAGTCCACCCCTCTGCCTAATATGTACCCGTCACACCTGCCGCATCCTTTATAGTTCTCATCTTTGGATTCAGACCACCAGAGGTTGTCACCTTTGCCAGCTTTCTTTGGAGAAATGACAGCTTGAGATGCTGCCATCTGCCAGGTTTACCTGAATTGCCTCCAATTCTGCAGTTTCTGCTTTCAAAGAGAAGTAATTCCTTGGGCTGATTTCTGACAGGTCCCTGCTCGTGGCAGCCGCTCCAGCAGAGGCTGTGGTGGGAGCGACCGGGCTGCGGGGGTCTGTGGGGCAGGGTTCCTGGGCTTGCCGCAGAGCTGTCCCGACGTTGTGATTCTGTCAGCACACGGAGGCGGCCTGTTGCGCCTGATGTGCACTGTTAATTGCTTATTTACCTCCCGCCTGTGATTGCCTATCAGAGCTATCAATAGTTGCAGTTTATTTTCCAAATCTCTTTAGGGAACCAAAGTTTATCTTACACAAGAAGAATCCTTTAATTGTGGAGTATTTTTTTTTTTTTGTGGTGAGGAAGACCAGCCCTGAGCTAACATCCATTGCCAATCCTCCTCTTTTTGCTGAGGAAGATTGGCCCTGGGCTGACATCTGTGCCCATCTTCCTCTACTTTATATGTGGGACACCGCCACAGCATGGCTTGATAAGTGGTGCATAGGTCCACACCCAGGATCTGAACTTGTGAACCCCGGGCTGCCGAAGCAGAGCATGCGAACTCAACCACTACACCACCAGGCCGGCCTCTAATCATGGAGTTTTTAAGCCAAAAGCTCCTTTGGAAGGAGTGTAATCCTCATGCTTATTTAGCATGTGGAGAGTTTGAGATCCAGAAAGTGAATCTGCTTGTCCCAGGTCACACGAGGCCTGACTAGATGAGGCTTTCCTCACCTTGGCCTTACAGAGTTTAGCTGCTCAGCTCTCTATAGGGGCGGCCCACGTCTGGCAGACAGTGGGCTCTTTTCCTATTTGCATGACTTCTGGAATTTTGAGAATGTTATCCATGCAGCCTCTGTGGAAACCACTTCCAACATGGGGAGGGAGACCTGTGAATCCATGTCTGGCTGCCTTTCTTGAGACCAGGCTGCTGTCAGAGAATACGGGAGTTTTCTGATACTGAGGATTTTTCTAAGAGTGGGTTTTGTTGTAACAGTGATTTGTGCCAAATCTTAGGAGATGTGGAATTGAGCTAGAATTAAAAAAAAAAAATCACTGTGATGATTGGAATGAACATGGCTTCTAGAACATGCTGAGACCTCCGTTAGGGGCTGATGGTGAAGTGGGGAGCAGGATGGGATGCTGGGCTTTGTAGCCACTTAGAATGCAGAAGTGGGAGGCCTTTGGGCCAAATTACAGTGTTTTAAGGAGGGTGGCAAACTTTGGCTTGAAATAGATTTAAGTTTTTTTTCTTTCTCAGATTCACAAGTATTTAATTACTTTGAACTAGCCATTCTGCAAGATAGCTGCACATATATTTTCTCTTGTAATATCCACAAGTTCATGAACTAGATTCAGGTAAAATTCTCTTATACATAGTCCAGAAATCCAAGAAGCTATGAAAATGGAAAGTATTTTTTTTAAAGTTTAGCACTAAATACATTTGGCTGCCAAATTTGACCCAAACAGATGTGAAGTTCTTTATAGTCTTTATCTCGCCTTGTGTGAATTTTCGTATGCTTCCTTGTGGAAATATTTATGTGTCTGAGCACAGAATGTTGCCTTGGATCCCACTGGGGATGTTACATGTGCCCATGTTATCTTTCTAAAAATCAGAACCATTCTGACTTCTGAAGTGGATCTTGTCCTGAAAGTTTTGGATCAGGGATGAGGGCGTAGATGACAATTTGAATTTTAAAGTTAGGGAAACAGGGCCTCAGAGAGGTTAAGTGACTTGCCCAAGGACACTCAGCTCATGAATGGTGCAGCTGGGTCCAAACAAGGCAGATTTTGTAAGGGGCTTGGACTCATTAATGGGAGAGATTCCTCCTCTGAGCTGTGATGCTCCCCAACAGGGGGCGGGTGCCAGGCCCACAGATGATGAGATGTCTGTTTTGGGGTTAGGCCTCAGCCAGCAGTGGGATTTGCGGGGCCAGGGTGCAGTATACCTCTCATGGACAGAGGGCTTGGGGAGCTTAGCAGGCTGGCAGTAGCCTCGCCAAGCAGCCTAGGGTCGAGGACCCAGAAGCCAAGGGTAAACTGACCCAGGGAAAAAGACTTCCATGGCTATTAAGGAGAAAGGCAAAAGCCTCGTGGACAGGAAGGCCACTAGGGATCCCCCAAAATATGTGGGATACTGGGGCTCTGTGAGCATGGAGTTCAGGCAATGGACAGGCAGAATCCATAGGCCAGAGTTGAGAGGGCTGCCGAGCTGGGAATTACACCCATTGTTATGGATTGAACTGTGCCACCCTCCAAAATAAATATGTTAAAGTCCTAGTCCCCGTAGCTCAGAATATGACCTTATTTGGAAATAGGGTCGTTGAAGATATAATTATTTGAGTCATACTGGAGTAGGTAGGCCCCTAATCCAGTAAGACTGGTGTCCATATAAGAAGGTGACCATGAGAAGACACAGACACACAGGGGGAACACCATGTGACTTGAAGGCAGAGAGGAGTTATGCCGCTGTAAGCCAAGGAATGCCAGCAACCACCAGAAGTTAGGAGGAGCAAGGAAGGATTCTCCCCTACAGGTTTCAGAGGGAGCGTGGCTCTTCTGACATCTTAATTTTAGACTCCTACCCCCCAGAACTGTGAGACAGTCAGTCTCTGTCATTTTAAGTTGCCTAGTTTGTGGTGCTTTGTTATGGCAGCCCTAGGAAACCCATAAAACCACGAACATCACTAGGAGATGGTTCTCAACCTTGGCTGATGTTTGGACCTTCGGGGCTCTTTTAAAAAGTCCTGATACCCAGGCTGCACCCTGTCCAATTTCATTAGAACCTCTGGGGGTGGGACCCAGGCATCAGGGTTTTCAGAGCTCCCCAGATGATTTCAGAATGCAGCCACATTTGAGAACCACAGCCTAGAGTACCTGCTCCACAAGGACCCTGGGCAAGGTGTCCAGTTCCCAGTAGTAACTGAGCACAGGGGAGTCTGAGCTTGGCTTTCACCTGACTCTCGGGACCACAGCACACCTGTCACAGGATTTGCTGGGTTCTCCTTAACGCTGCCTTTCTCTTTTCTCTTCTCAGCTTTCAGGAAGCAGGGCTCAGCAAAACAGCTACTTTCCATTATGTGTAATGCGTTTACAACAGTGCCTGGCACACAGTATGTGCTTTCTAAGACTTTGCTGTTAGGATTTCTCCAGCCACCTTCATAAAAACCTTTCTTTCTTAATCCTCACTTCCTGGGGGTGACCTCAGAGTGGTGGCATTTTATCTTCCTGGCTCAAAGGGCCATGGTTCTCATTATGCTTGAAATTTGTGCTTTGCTTTCTTTTAATTAAGGTTTTTTCCAATTTGCCTGCGAGCTAAATGATCATGTGAAGGGAACTTCCTTTTTTTCTTTTCTTTTTTTTTTTTGAGAATGAGCACAGAGTAAGTGTGGTTGAGCTTCAGAGTGATGTAGAGTTGGCTTTTCACTGCAAGATTCAAGAGAGCCAGGGGTTAGAATCCTGTCTGAGGTGGGAAGGGCTGATGGGGATCGGGGAGGCTGTGTGGAATGAAAGCATCCAGCAGGCGAGCAGGAGGAGAACACTGCCCAGCGCCCGGGCCTTCTTCTGCCCCACAGATCCCTCCCAAGTTCTAGGCCTGGTGGAACACAGGGAGGAATCAGGCCTAGCCCTGGCCTCGGAGGCTCACAATCCAGCGGGGGGAGACAGACACTTAGAGTAGCCAGTGCCGTGCAGTGTGACACAGAATACAGTAGGCCCATGTCCTGGACCGATCCCGGGAGCCAGAGGTGTGGGAGCCAGCCCTAGGCACATGGCTCACCTCCCCCCAAAATCAGGGGCTCCCCAAAGGTGCCCCTGGGAGGGATGAGGAGGGGAATGGATGCTGGGTAGACAGCCGACGCTGGCCACTACACTAGGCACTGGTGAAGAAGTGAGAGAGGAAGACTGACATCTGTTTGTGTTGGGTCTTGAGTTCCCTGAATTCCAGAGCAATGGGCAGCCATCACAGGTTCAAGATCGGGGGTGGGGAGTGTGATTGATTTTTGCATTACATCCCTTCTGATTCTCTCCTCCGTGACTGGCTGCTGGTAAGGACACTGGCCCATTGGTTGGAGCCGAGCTTTTCCCATGATAATGACAGGCCCATGGAGCTTCAAGGTCATGGTGTGGATCCTTTGATCCAGAAGGCTGTACAGTGCAGGGATCCCCAGCCGCTCCTCTGGTCTTCAGTGATCTCGGGAAGACATTTCCACTTTTGTCTCCAGCTTCACAGACCCCAGGCCCAGCCTGGCTAGCTCAGTGTGGGCTTCTGATTAAAAGGGCACAGAGAGGGGCAAGGATTCATAATATGCTGTGCCCTTGGGCAACAGACTGGCTTCTTATTTGTGGTCTCATTTCATCTAACAGTTTAAATGAGGGCCTGGTACTCCCAAGCTGCCACCCTGATTGGAAAGTGTATTCAGTTGTCCCTCTCACTTCCCTGGGAGAATAGACATAGATGTGCCAACCATTCAGGTTACAAACGAGACCAAGAGTCACCCTTGACTCCTCCCTTCCCCTAGCCCCTAGTCCTGTCCAGTTTTCCTCTTAAATATCCCTTGGATCTGTTCTTTTCTCTCCTTTGCCAGCAGGATGCCATCATCTCTTTTTTTTGGCCTTTTTACTCTATTCTGTACATGGTGACTGAAGACTTAAAGTCAAACTCTAATCCTGTCACTTCTGTGCCTAACAGCCTTCATTGCTCTAGAATAAAATCCAGATTCTTCAACATGCTACGGAGCACTGGGTCACCGGGACTCTGCCCCACCTCCATCCTCAACTGGACATACTCACCCTGCAGCTCCACTGACTTCTTTCAGTGCCCTGAATGGCGGTGTGTTGCGTTCTGCCCCAGGAATTTTGCACATGCTTTTTCCGCAGCTGGGAATACTCTTTCTCCTCCTTCTGTCTGGCACTCCCCACCTCTGTCTCATTCTTTAACTCTCAACTAAAATGTCACCTCCTTGGGGTCACACCCCACAGGTGACAGGCCTTGTCAAGTGATCTTAAAGTCCTTTTCCTTTGTGGCACATATCATAGTTTGCAACTGTATATTTATTGGATTGGTTATTGATGAAGGTTTGTCTCCTAACCCCTCCCCCTGCCAAACCATCTTCCTGACTCTCATATTCCAGTGCCTAGCACAGGGCCTGGCACACAGTAGGAAATAAATAAATCTCTGTTGAATGAATTAATGACTGGTGAATGAAAGTGTGAAAAACTGAGGTTCTGTGATGTAAAATGACTTGCCCAAGCTCATGCAGCTTGCGTGAGACAAAGCTGGGACTAAGATCCAGGCTGGCCCCTCCCAAGGCTCATGTCTTTTCTGCTAGTCACCCTGGTGGTAACTTCTGAGGATCTTCTGTCCCAAGCCCTGGCCTTGACAGAAGGGATTTAATGTCACCTTCTCCAGAAGCCTGGGACTGCTCTGGTCACGGGCAGTCTTTCATGAATAGTGATCTAGAGACTTCATGCAAGATCCTGATTCTGCTCTATCCTAACATTTTAGCTATTAGAGATTGTCTCAGAGGATTTGCTGATTTATCAACAAGGATATCAGGATTAAGAGTGATACTTGGGCCTTTCAGGAAAAAAAAGCCCCCCAGCAAAGACAGTTACTCTGTTGTGTTCTGACCTGGATTTGTCTTCTTGAGGCCACATCCCAGTCAGGAGACATGAGAGGGAATCAGCAGTCTCTCCAGATTAAGTGTGAAGATGGGGATGAAGGGTGGAACCTATCAGTTTCTTGTGTCATTTAACAAATATTAATTGGACTCCTATCTGTTGCCAGGCACTGTAACAGGCTCTGAGGATCCAGCTGTGGTTGACTTTGTTGTCCCCGAATAAATGAATCGTGTCAGTTTCGTTGGTGGTAATGCTATGAGGGAGATAAACTGCTTGCCATAGTAAGCACGATTTGTCTGAACAGTCTCGACAGCCTGGGCTCCAGCAGGCTGGGTGGAACCCTGGCCCTGGGATTTGTCCACCCTCCACCCTTGGTGGCAGGGCACGGACAGGGCTCTTGGTCAGCATGGAGAAGGAAGTTGAGAGCTTGAGAGGGGTGGGTGAGGGCAGGTGTCATGATAGGATGGCAAGCCTGTGAGGTGCGGCTGAGGGTGACAGCGCCCAGACACTTGCTTTCCCAATGGAGGACGACGCACATGTCAGAACCCAGTGGAGGAACCGTGAGTGTCAGAGGCGGTGGGCACACTCACAGTGGGGGCTCGGGGCCCCTGGATATGCCTCTGTTGGCTCTGCTCTCTGACGGCATGAGGAAAGAACTGGAACTGGGTCCTGGCCCTCCCCAGCCCCTGTAGGACTGTGGGGCCCCAATGTCCTTGCTTTGAGCCTTGGTCTTCCCACTGTAATATGGGCGGGGGAGAGAGGGCTGGCAGATCCACCCTCAAGAAGTGCCTGTCCTTAGGGAAGTCATGAGGCCCTGTAGGTTAAGTCTGACTTCAGACTGCCTGGGTTCAAATCCCAACTCTAGTACTTACTTGCTGAATGACACGAGACAAGTTACTTAGCCTGTCTGTGCCTCACTTGCTTTATTTTTAATATAGAGATGGTAATACTTAATTTGTGAGAATTAAGTGCAACAGTGAGCATAAAATGGTTGGCACAGTGCCACAGACATAGCACATGCTCCATAAACATTAGCTATTGTTATCTAACTCTTCGCCAGTCATTTTACATAGAAAGTAGGCCTTTTAAAAATGAAAATTTAAAAATTAAATTGACAACAAAATTGTCCCAGTTTTGTGGATGAGAAATCTGCCAAAAGGTGTCTCCATTAGTGCCAGCAAGTAAAGTGGCCAACTGGGGATTCAAAGCTGGGCTGTTTTGTTCCAAAGCGCAGCTCATCACCTTGTGTTTGTTGCTTTTTCTGACTTGTGAGCTCCAGAAAGCAGATGTTGGCCTGCGCCCAGGTCTTACAGCTCGAGGACTTGAGTTTCTCTAAAATGTGGTCTTTCTCTTCATGTTCAAATGCTCTGCTCAGCTGTGCATTGCCAAGCTTGCAGAGTCATGGGGACCAGCCTCTGCTCTGGGAGGGCTTTGTGGAAAATAGAAATGTCCAGGGATTGCCATTTATTCAGTAGCTGGGAGTGCACGAACCAGGTGGAGACACTGAAGTCCCAGCAGCCATTGATAATTGATTTGGGGAACCTGTCTTCTGGGAGGTGGGCAATTGAGAGAAGATGTAAAACTGCCAGGAACTTACAGCAGTGGACGGTGTGAGAGTGTGTCTGGTCCTGTATGGACAGTGGGCAGAGGAGAGCTCCTTGCTTCCAGCCTGGGCAGCAGGAGGCCGGGGTGACCTGTTCCTGGTAGGTTCCTTGGTTACAGCTTCTTAGAGTTAAATTCTAGAGCTAGAGAGAGCTGGCTGACCCCAAGCGCTCATCTTATAATACAGGGGGGAAAACTAGGCCGGGGGGCAAGTGGAGGGGTTCGTGTTGTCTGAACCTCTGCCAAGTGCCAGGCACCCTGATAGTCACTGTTCCAAACTTGCCATCTCATAGAAACCTTTACTCTGCCCTCTGAAATCCCCGCTTTCTAAAATGCAGAATTCCTTCTTTTAAGACATGGGTTTTCATTGTGTTTTGCCTGATAAAGGAGAGGGAGAACTATTTTCTGCTCTTGATCAACACCTTCTTTCTCTGTCTTATTCTCTCTCTGCCTTTGTCTCTTTCTCTCTCTTGCCTCTCTCTCTGCCCCTTTCGATTATTAAGATAGAAAATTTGGGACATTCAGGAAATCATGAAGAAAATGACAATTACCTACAAACCCAATAACCAGAGATAATCAGTGTTCATATATTGGTATCATTCCTTCTAGTTATCTGTTCTCTTTTTTCTTACTTTTTAATAAAAAACTGTGTTCTTGTTTAAAACAGTTTTAAAAGGGATATATTCTACAAGGCTTATAATGAAAGCATCCCCTTCCCCCTTGATTTTCCTCCCCCAGGCAACCAGTTTCACCTCTTTTAGTTGTTGTTTTTCCCCTTGTGTTTAACACTGCATTTCTGAATAGCATACTAATTCTGCTATTCCTTGTTTATTTCATTTGCATATTATCTATCGACTTCTCTGGAAGATTTCTTAAACTTCCTCCCCACCACTGCACACAGTCACATAACCCAGCTTGCTTCCCTCCTCCGTCTTCCCAATATGATAATGTCGTAATTTGGAGGGAAATCAGTCGTCAGGGTTGGCCTCATTTTAACTTTATTTGTATTATTTACATCTGGGTGATGTAGTAGATTGTGATTACATTCCTTTCCTCATTTCTCCTGTCCTGGGGTTAATAACTGCCTTTTAAAATTGATTATTTGTTAATTTTCTTTGAACTGATCACTGAGTTTTTCTAATTCTCCCGTAGAAGTGTTAATCTCATCTTGTTATGTTCAAATTTATCAGGTTATCTGTTGGATTCCTTCTTCTCTCCCTCGTAGTCATATACCTGAAGCCCTCTAACTTCCTAGTTTAATCTGGCCTGTGAATTCTCTAGACCCTATGCACGGTGATTGTCTTGGGATTTCCTGTTATCTCCCTCATTTTTCCAGGTCCCAGGGGTTCTTTTGTGGTTTATTTCCTTGTTCTATTAGAGCACAGTATCTAGGAGCTTCATGGAGAATAAAATTAAAAAAAAATCTCACGCATGCCTGATAATCATTTTATGCTCTGTTTACATTTGATTGATAGTTTGGCTGGGTATAGAATTCTGATAGGATATGATTTTCCCTCAGAGTTAAACTTTTTTATTGACATACAGTAAAATTCACTTTTTGGTATGCAGTTCTACAGGTTTGAACAAATGCATGGAATTATGTATCCATCACCCTAGTACCTAGAGAACAGACCCATCCCTCCAAAATATTATCTCATATTGACCCTTTTGTAGTCAACCCTTCCCTTCCCTACTCCCTGCCCCTGGTAACCACTGATCTGTTATCTGTTCCATGATTTTGCCTTCTTCAGAATTCTATGTAAGTGGAATCATATAGAATGTAGCCTTTTGAGTCTGACTTCTTTCACTTGGTGTAATGCATTTGAGAGTCATCCATATTGTGGTTTGTATCACCAGCTCATTCTTTTATTGCTGAATAGCATTCCATTGCATGAGTTTATGACAGTTTGTTTATCTATTCACCACTTGAAGGATATTTGCATTGTTTCCAGTGTTTGGTGATTCATATTGTGATATGTGATAAGTAATATGATAACATAATACATATTGTCAAATCGCCCTTCAGAAAATCTTTGTGCCAACTTATAGTCCAAGCACCAAGTGATTATTCACTAAACTTTTGATAATAAGGAATTATCACTGTTTTTAAATCTTTGTTAATTTGATAAGAGTAAATGACACTGCACATATTGATTTGGATTTTCTTTATTACTTGTGCGGCTGAACATATATTTTATATGTTTTGTCCTCTGTGATTATCTATTCATGAACATTTTAAATTTGTCATATATGTTATAGGGTCTTTTATGGAATAGGTTTACCTGCTACTTACATTAAAATATATTTTCCCAGTTTTTATTTTCTTTCAGAATTTTTGGTGCTCTGATGAATAGTTTTAATTTTTATATTTCCAGATAGTTAACCATTATCCCAGGACCATGAATTAATAGTCTAAACTTTCTCCACTGATGTGAAGTGGGAACTTTCTCCTTAGATGCATTCTCTTACTGGGTCTATTGATGTTCTTTCTCCTTGATGTCATTAGTTTATCTGTTTTTATGTCAGTACAACACTCTTTTAATTATTGTAGCTTTATTGGGTATTTAATTCTCGATAGGACATGCCCTTCTCTTTATCCTTTACTAAAAAGATATGTGAGTCTTTATGTTTCCTTTTAGATGATCTTTACAATCACTTGATCAAATTTCAAAAGAACTCTTGGGTGTTATTAGAATTGCAAATATTGTACAATTGTGTGTGTGAGAATTTCCATTGTGATTTTATTGAGTCTTCAGATTTGGAATCATTACATATGTCTTCACTTTTTCCAGGATTCTTTTATATCCCTCCGTAAAGTTTTATGGGTTTCTTCATCTGGCCCTCACACATTTCTGTTTAAGTTGATTCCTAGGTGTTTGCTACTATTGTGATTTAATTTATTTCCTGTTAGAGTTTCCAAGTGGTTATTGCTGCTGTATAACACAGCTGTTGTGTTTTATCTGTCTATTTTTTAACCACTCACCTTGCTCAACCCTTTTATCAGTCCTGCAGATTTTTGAGTTCATGTTTTGGGTTTTCTAGATATTCAATCATGCCATCAGGCAAATAATGGTAATTTTATCTTTTACTTTTTTTTTTATCATATATTCCTTTCTTCCTCCTTGGCTTCCTCCTTCTCTCCCTCCCTTTTTAATTTCATTGCTTAGAATTTGCAAATCAATGTTGAATAATATTGGTAAAACTTTGTTTTATTCCTGAATCTAATGAAAATGACTTCAGTATTTGACTATTACATGTGATGCTATCTTTTAGGTTCAGATGGGCCCTCTGTTATGCTAAGGAAGTATTCTTCCATGTCTAGAATACTGACGTTTTTAAAGCCAAGAATGTTGAAAAGATTTTACCCAGAGCCTCTGCAGCAACAATTGATTGAAGATTGTTTTTCTCACCTTCATCCTGCTAAAACGATAACATATAAATGCATTTCACATTTTCAAACAATTTCTCCATTCCTGGAAAAAGCATATTGTCCAACATCTCTTTTTCGTGTATGAAACATGCATACATTTCTTTTTCATGTAATGATTAATTATGATTAATTCAGGAAGCATCTTTTTGTGTACATATTTATAGGTGAAACTGTTCTATAGTTTTAAGTTTAATTAAAAAAAAAATTTAAAGGTTTTTTAAACCAAAAAATAAACATGGTTACAACATCAAATAGCTTGGAAGGGCTCATATTGAAAAGCCACAATATGCTGCTCAGCTCCTCTGCCTCCCAGATCCTGCTGTCACAGTCATCCATTTCTGTTTTTGTTTCTTCTGGTGGTTATATCTACATATGTAAGTACTTTGCTTTAAGTGCTTTCCTTGACTTATTAACTTCAGGCCTTATCTACCTGCTCTCTGTTAAGAGAAAGAAGGACTCGCCCTCTTAAATCATCGTCTACCTCCCATTACAGTTAGATTTTACTTTTTATGCCTTCCACTGGTCGTCTTTTCCAATTAAGATAGATGCATGAACCTCCACTTCTTTTCAGGCTCCATCAGTACTGCCCCCTGGGTAGTAAGATGAGGCCATTGGTGCTCTCTCCTTCCCTTACTCACTTGTCTCTTTTCCAGCTGTCAGTCTTGTTTTTACTCTTGTGTGGCCAAGGTTGGTAATTTTTACACTTTTCTCTGTAACTATTCTTGCCTTTCATGATTGATCAGTTGCATGATTCCAAAAGCTGAAAATCCATAAATAGCACTTATATTATTATGACTGTGCACATTGTTTCACTTCAAAGCCAGACAGTGTGCTTGGATCATATTTTGTTTCCTGCCAGACTCAGGCATATTTTCTGTACCTCTCAAAGGAGAGTGCTTCTAGCTTCAAGGTTGAATGGATTCTCTCTTTTGTTTACATTTCACTATTTACTGTGCTTTTATCATACCATCTAAACTACCAACTCCTCCTCTTCTGTGAGAGATCTCACTTCTTTCCAGAGCCCCCTGTCCTACAGTTCACATCATTGCTGGATACTCTTCACGGCCATCATCCGAGATGTCCTTTCACAGTTAATATCATTGGCTTCAGCCCAACAAGGAAGATTTTTTTTTTTCTGTCAGTCTCAAGCCTGGAAGTTTATTTGCTTCCAAACACATTTTAGGAGGTTTGCAGAAGCCTGGTATTAAAATAAACTGAAAGAGAGGACGAAAATTAAATAAATATTTTCAGTCTGAGTAGGACTACATTCTCATATAACTTCCTAAGAAAGAGTGTGTGGGAAGTAAAATTTTTGAGGCCTTATATGACTCAAAATGGCTGGGTCAGATTTAATTGCTAGTTTTGCTGGGTATATGATTTTTGGCTGAAAACCATTTTCCCTTAGAAATTTGAAGCCATTGTGACATTTCTTTCTAGGATCCGAAGTGGTTGATATGATATCCCATCTACTGAGGGCCCCTCTTGTCCTTGTTATTTTTAAACTTATGCACTTTTTTTTTTTTCCTGGGGAAGATTCAACCTGAGCTAACATCTTTGCCAGCCTTCCTCTATTTTGTATGTGAGTGGCTGCCACAGCATGGCTGCCAACAAGTGGTGTAGGTCCACGCCTGGGAACTGAACCCTGGGCTGCCGAAGCAGAGTGTGCCAAATTTAACCACTAGGCCATGGGGCCAGCCTCATAAACTTAAACCCTTTTAAACATTGACTCATCATTTCAGAGAGACCCTAGAGATAACTATCAATGGTCAGTTTGCTATTTTGGATTGAAAATATTTATTTAATGATATTAAATAAATAATAAATAAATAAAATAATAATATTTATTGTATTAAGTTTTACGATCTCCTTCATTTGGTCTTAAGATCAGGCTTGTGCAAACCTCCTAGATTGTGCTGGGAAGCAGACAACAACTTCTACGTTCAGGACTGGCAGAAATATTTTTCATGACTGAGCTGAAGTGAATGATACAACTTAATTTTCTACCTGCTTCCCTCTGCCATATAAAAAGTCTATGATTTCCATCATGGTTTGGACTTTACTTCCTCCCTTGGTGTTGGCAATCCCTTTAGCTTCAGGTTAAAATTCATCTCTCTACTCAGCCACCTGACAAGCCCTAAACCCCTCTAAACCAGCCCTCTACCTCGCTCTGCCCCCTGCCCCAGAGCCGTGTTTGAACAAAGAAGACAACACTGAACAACATAGATAATCCAGTGGGCCCCATATCCTCTAGCTTCTGTGAATGAATGTGTTGTGTCTGCTTGTTCTTTTCTTAGGTCTAAGCGCATTCATGAGTGCTCCTTCCAAAGAACCTACTACAAAAATATCAGCGAGTGGTGTAGGTTTTACTAAATATTCCTTGTGTGAGATGGAGAAAGTATATGCTTCAGAGCAAATAACTAAAAATTTGTATCAAATTTGTATTTTTCAATGCCCATTCTTATCTGTACTTCTACTGGTTTTATTTCATTCTTCCTTGTTTTTACTCAGCATTCAGCCCAGTTTGCTCCATTTCCTTTCTCTCTTCTGTTGTATTTGGTCTCCCTTCAATTATGGAAAGCAATTAAGTTTTGCTCGCATCTTCTACCCACAAGCTTGCATTTCTAAACCCATTTTGATATTGAGAAAAACAAGGGGGACTGTGAATGATAAGACTTTCCTCCTAAGAAATAAATAAACGTGTTTCTTCTCACACATAAGCGTTATTTTCAGGAAGAATTCTTGTGACTAACATGCTTTCCATCAGATTATAGACAATAGAATTCTTGTGTCACCCACCTCTTGATGAAACCTGGTATGAAAAATGATAGCATGGTGTTTGTTTCCTTATGTGTAAAATAAGTTGGATGGGCTACTGATTCCTAGGATTCCTTTACGTGCTCACATTTTATAATCCTGTGAATTAGAGAGCTAAGTTCATTTCCGTAGAGTAATAACAGCTCATTCATTCATACTTTCATTGAAAATGTACTCTTTGTATAAAATTTGAGAGCTTGTAAAGCAATTTACATATATTATCTAATTTAGTACTCCTAAAAAAAAGTCCATGAGTTCAGTGTGATAATTATTATTATCTCAACTTACATATGGAAAACGTGATTCAGATGTTCAGGTTAAGATTGTTGACAGAAATTGTATTACAGAATTCCTCTTACCTAATACCTACTGAATCGAGCGAACACAAATACAAGAAAATAAAAATAAAGTTCACCACAACATCTAAACAAGGTAAAGGGTATAATCAAATGCAATAAATTTTTAAAACTGGAAAATAAGGAAAGGAACAGAAAATACTGTTGTGATGTAGAGAGGTATAGCTGAACTTCTAACTTTTTCCCCACCCACCAGAAAGCAAATCCTGAGATTTCTCACTAATACCCAAACATCTGGAGGAAAACTAATTGAATGAGGAACATTATCGTTTCCCTTGTCTGACTGTGAGGAAAAAGAAACATGGTCTGGGGCAGGAGCGGGGGTCCAGGCCAGTGAAAGGAGAAAGGTCATGGAGGTGGCTAACTTTCTCTGATGATAGCAAGAGTGTCATCCTACACACTGGATTGGGGGAATAATATAAAAATAGAGAATATCGGGGTCGCCTGGTGGGGTAGCGGTTAAGTTCGTGCGCTCTGCTTCGGTGGCCTGGGGTTCACAGGTTCGGATCCCTGGCCCGGATAGATGCACCGTTTGTCAGGCCATGCTGTGGTAGTGTCCCGTATAAAGTAGAGGAAGATGGGCATGGACGTTAGCCCAGGACCAGTCTTCCTCAGCAAAAAAGAGGAGGATTGGCAACGGATGTTAGCTCAGGGTTAGTCTTCCTCAAAAAAAAAAAAAAAAAGAGAGACTATCTCCTCAGAGGAAGAGTAAATACCTGTGAGTAGATGGAGTGAATCTGATTATAGGATATTTCACAAAATGTAGGAAGAAGGAATAAATCTCCAGTATTTTAACAATGACTAAACACCATCGCTGAGCACTCTCCGTCCTGTCACTGTTCCATTAGGCTACAGAAATCGGACAGAATAAAGAATACTCAATCTTCAAACTTCAGCTTCAAGGGGAAAACAAACCGTTCCCTGCTGTAATGGGAAGAGAGTCAGGTGTCACCTATGCTATATATCATAGCAAATAGAATGTCAGGACAGAGCCACCCAGGCAGGCAAGAAATGACATGGCAACATTAGAGCATACTGAAGAAAAAAGAGAAAAGAAAAGAAGGAAGAAAGCAAACAAGCAAGGGGCTATAGCATGCAATAGCAATACTTCCAACCTAGAAAGAAATACAAATTGAGGAACAGAACTAAATTATTCACAATTGTTTTACTTTACAGAACAACTTGATATGAATTCGAAGTCAGTTACGTTAAGAGTTCAAGGATGACGTGATAAATTAAAAGGATGAGAGTAATAGGGACAAAAGGAAACACACTGGGGCTCCAAGTAGCATTAATAGGATTAAAGAGCCCATAGATAAATTAGGAATAGCAAAAAAGTGAAACAGAAAACCAAAATAGAATATACATGCTGGAAAAAAGTATAGATGAAAGTCTTGACAAGCATATGAATGCAGATGAAACAGAATGATGAAAGTAGTCAAAGGAATGTTAATATAAAGATAGCTAAGGGGGAAAAGATTTATTCAAAGATAGACATATAGACATGTATATATATAAACATTATGATTTATTCAAATATGTAGCATAATATAGCTTAATTTAATATAACATAAGAACAAATCGTTTTTGAGTTGACTATGCGTGATACACTTTTTTAGAGGTTTAAATGTATTAATTTTTCACAACAAGAGTATGAAGTCAATATATTAGTATTTCCAATTTATACATGGGGAAATTAAGACATAGTTAAATAACCTGCTCAATAGCACACAGTTAGTATATATATAGCAGAACTGTGATTTAAAAGAGCAGAATTATGCTATTCTGCCTCTGAATAGAAAAATTTTCCTGAAGTGAATAAATAACTAAATTTGCAGTTTGAAAGACAATGTGTTACAAGCAGAGGCACCATTTTACTTTCCCACCAGCAAAGCATGAGGGTTCCAGTTTCTCCACATCTCCCCAACAATTATTGCTGTCTGAGTTTTGTTTTGTTTTGTTGTGAGGAAGATTAGCCCTGAGCTAACATCTGTTGCCAATCCTCCTCTTTTTCCTGAGGAAGATAGGCCCTAGGCTAACATCCGTGCCCATCTACCTCTACTTTATATGTGGGACACCTGCCACAGCATGGCTTGATAAGCAGTGTATAGGTCCGCACCTGGGATCCGAACCTGTGAATCCAAAGCAGAGTGTGTGAACCTAACTACTATGAAACCGGGCCAGCCCTGGGTTTTCTTTTGATTATAGAATTCCACTTAAAAGATATATATAGAGAGAAAGAGAGTAGACAAATTCATAGAGACAGAAAGTAGATTAGAGGTTACCAGATTGGGGGAGAGGGAATTATTGCTTACTGGTTACAGAATTTCTCTTTAGGGTGACAAAAAAGTTTGGAAATGGATAGTGGTGATTGTTGCACAATATTGTGGGTGTAATTAATGCCAATGAATTGTCCACTTAAAAATGGCAAATTTTATGTTATATATTTTACCACAATAAAAAAAAGTAATAAAGACAATGTGTTCCAGGAAAATTCGGTGCAGAATACTGAACACCAAGACATATCCTAGTTGAGCTATTAAACCTTCAGATAAAGAAAGAAATTACCCAGTTTTCCAGACACAAGAACATCCTCTACAAGGAGAAGAAAAAAAATCAGGCTGGCCTCAAACTTCTCTACGGCAACATTTGGTTTTGGGAGGCAATGAAATAATGTCTAAAAAGAATTAATGGGAAGAAAGCGTAGCCCAAGAATATCCTGGGATATAACGCCAGCAAACAATTATCTTCAAGAATAAATGTACTCAGAATAAATATAACTTCCATGAGATCTTGAAAAATACTGAATCACAAGATCCAACTAATTAAGAGTGAATGAAAATAAAAGATTCATGAGTGCAGCGCTCACAGGATAAGGATTGATGATGGGTAGAGACTCCTTATAAATATAGAACTAACAATAAACAACTCGGGCAATTACAGTTATAGATCAGGATGTGAAGGTTATAAACCAGGCACCATAACAGCAGCAGCCATCAACAATTAAAGCTGAGAAACCGGGAGAGAGGGAGAGGGAAGTTGAGAGAAAGTGTGACAGCGCTAATGCAGCCTCACATTAAATAGTGTCTAAAACTAAAATAAATAGTTACAAAACAACATAATTACTCCGGTCTCTTAATGTTTTCTTCACAGTCTGTATTCTTAACCTCCTAGGGATCTTTTGGCAACCATCTCATGGTGAAGAAACCTTTCAATTTTGTTTGAATTTCCTTTTTCTTCTGTTAAATACACGTAAAAATAAATATGACACGTACAAATTTTAAAACAGCATATAATATTTTATCCCACATTTGATAGTATTTATTTCTACCTGTTCTTCTGTCCATCCAACTGTCCGTCATCCATCCTTTCGTCTCTGGATATATCATATTTACGATGATGTTTGCCATATGTTAATGATAGCTATTTCTGGGTGGTGGGACTTGGGATTTTTAAAATTGGATCTTTATATTTTTTTGCACTTCTTGAATTCTTCAAAATGAATATGTATCATTTTCACAATAACAATAAAGCGATCTTTCTTTAAAAATAAAAAGACAAACAAGTATGTCAAGACTTTTACAGTGGTTAATCCTGGATAGTGGAGCTATGGATGTTTATTTTATTCTTTGTAGGTGTCTCTATTTTCTGACACTTTTAATTTATTAAAATTTAAAAAGTGGTAGAGCCCTGATTCAAGCCTTGATGCTGGAAGATGCAGAATTATGAAACAGGGTGGGGCCGTGACATGGGCCAAAACAGGAAGCAGCATTGTGTGTGGACGTGATCCCTTTTGAATCTGATTTTCCCCTCGTGGGTGGGGGATGATAGCTCAGCTGTTGAGTTAGTTACTTCTCATGAATCTAATGCCCAAACTTTTATAGAAATCTTAAAACCATAGGCTGTGAGAGAGCTGGAAGGAATCTGGAAATCATTCCATCCAACCTGCACATTTAATGGATGAGGGACTGCAGGCACCAGACACTATTTCATACAATCATAGGCTTTAGAACTGGAAAATACTTTTGAGGCAATCTAGTGCAATTCTGAATGTGAACTGGGCTTGGCGCTCTGTGTTAGCTCTGCATGAACTAAGTCAATCTTCAAGTCCAAATCAGACCCGGGAGATGGCTCTGTGGCCATGGGGCCGGTGCCTGATTCAGATTCAATAGATTTTTAATTCATCCTTTCTCTGTGCCTGTAACTGTGCCAGGCAGGTCCTCTTTTCCTCCCACTCCCTGTTTTATTGGTATAGAAATTGAGTCTTAGCATGAGGGTAAGTGACATGCGTAGGGTCACTTAGCATAGTAGTAGTAGGTTGAGTAACGGCCCCCCAAGATATGTCTAAGTTCTAACTCCCAGAACCTGTGAATGTGATCTTATTTGGAACAAAAGGTCTTTGTAGATGTAATTAAGTTAAGGATCTCAAGATGAGATCATCCTGCGTTTAGGGTGGGCTCTAAATCCAATGATAGGTGTTTTTATAAGAGAAAGGCAGAGGGAGATTTGAAACACAAAGGCACAGAGGAAAAGGCCACGTGAAGACAGAGGCAGAGACTGGAGTGGTGCAGCCACCAGAAGCTGGAGGAGGCAGGGAAGGATTCTCCCCAGCACCTTCAGAGCGAGTGCAGGCCTGCTGACACCTTGATTTCTGACTTCTGGCGTCTAGAACTATGAGAGAGAGATTTCTGTCATCTGAAACCACCAAGTTTGTGGTAGTTTGTTATGACAGTCCTTGTAATCTCACAGCCATGGTTAGGAAATGGTGTCAAGGGCTCCATGCCAAGGTTTCTGACTCAAGACTGGTTCTCTCCGTCCATCTCAGAGCCTTCTCGCCTAAAGGCCCGTGAGTAAGAAGCAGCCACCTGATCTGGGGCCAGACTCACTTGTAATCACACTGGCAGGATCGTGCTCTGTGTCCTCAACATGCACTTCAGGTAGTCCCTGTCACCTGTCCTCCTCAGTCCTGCTCACTTTCCCTGCCCAGCCACAGAGCAGGTTCAGGGTCCTTGGAGCAGGAGAGAGAATTGGGCAGTGACAGTGGTACCTCTCTTGCCTGGGCTTTTGCTTCAACCTCTGAACTGATTTACAAATGCCTGTTTGCAGCCACTTCCTCTGCAAACCACCTTACATCCCGTTGGTCCCCAGGTGTTGCTTGTTGATACACAGCCTATACCACAGGGGCATAAAGCCTGCAAACTACATTTCCCAGACTCCTTAGCGTGTGGGGTTCCCAGTTAGATTCCACCAGCGAGAGATCTGGGAGCATTAGAGCTGGAGAGGCATGAATCCCCGGCAGCTGAGGGCACGTGCAGGGGTGTTGGCAGTCGGCAGACGTCGGATGCCTGTGTGTGGAGCATTCTCTCTGGGGCTGTAGGTAGCCAGAACTATAGGCTAGTGTTCCTGTGACCTCTATGCTTAGAGATTTTCTGAAGAGAACTTTGCTGATTACCATTCCCCCAGCTTCCCAATGGTTATGTCAAGGTTCAAGACGTGCGAAAACTACCTGCTGGAAATACCCAGTGTGGATCCTGATTTTCTGCTGGACCCTCGACAGAGGCAATGGTCTTTGTGGAGTAAATATTTTATCATGTCTCAGTTCTTCTTAAAAACATCCACCGACCCCCAGTGGATGGTCAGCTCCTTAGCCTGACCATCAAGGACTTGGCTTCGTCCTTGACCCTGGCCCACATGTCCCCACACACGAGTCAGACCAGGATAGTCAAGGATTCTGGAACTCGGCTGTGTGACATCCGCCAGGCTTTTCTTACTCTGTTCCCTCTGCCTGCAGTGATTGTTCCCTTTCTCTCCCTGGACTATTCACACATGTCATTTTAAGAACCAATACAAACGTCACCTCCAAACCTCCCAGAGTGATTCGCTCCTCTTTTGTGTCCCCAGACCCATTGGCGCAGTTGGGTGCTCTGGGAAGCAGAATCAGAGAGGGAGGTTCGTGTTTGTTAGGATGTTTATTAGGAAGTCCCTCTGGGGCTGGCAGCTGTGGGAGGAGGAGCAGGAGGAGGGAGAAACTGAGCTGCCATGAAGACCTGATGACATCCTTGGCCAAACCCAAGGGGAGCTCTGGAGCTTAAATGGCCCCTCACAGTCTGCAGGAGGCAGGACGGCTGGGGCTTTCCACCCTGCCTCCATCAGTCACTGGATGTGTGGCACCCTGGAAGGGGAGGTCTTGGATGAGGCCACTCTCTACAGCTGAGACAATCCCTAGAGGGGCTGACAGCTGAAGGCTGTGTAACAAAGTATCCCAGTAGCTGGAGCAACGAGACCTTCCTTAAAGAGGGATCTGGGCAGTGTGCCACGAGGTCCACCATACCCATCCAGACCAGGAAGTCCTCAAGGGAACCACGTATTTGTTATTTAGCTCTGCACCCTGGTACATGTGCATCATGCTTGCTCAGTGAACCTTTGGTGGACACGAATAAATAGACGAATGAATGAATGAATATAAGGGTATGGATGGGATTGAAGCCCAAGCAAGTAGAATTTACTTAAAGGAGTTGAGAAGTTTGGGCCACATCTGTTGTCTGTGCTTTTGGCTCTGGGTCTTAATATATCATTTTTGGTCAAGACGGGAAAAGCAGGGCATAGCTTACCCCTTGGTGTAGGTGGTGAAGAAAAAACTTAGAAAATCCTGAAAAAGAATTGGAACCACGTGTTTGGAGTGAGATAGGGCACCATGGAGAGCACAGAGCTCAGCAACTCTACTCTGGGTGCTCAGAGTCCAGGGTGAACATAAACCTTGAGATCCTCTGAGAATCTGGTGTCTTGCAACTTCCCATAAAATTCCTGTGAGCAAAGCACCAAAGGCCGTAGCAATTAAGACAGGCAACCCTCTGACAGAACCTGGGAGCAATTCCCCAGCTCTAAGGCTCATTGGAATGGTCAAGAAAAATGTTAAATCAGCCACCTATGCTGTGGCTCCCAAAAGTGAGACGTGGCTTTAATTTCCTGACCCTCTAGGAGAAGATGAAGGTCTGTATCAGCCTAAAATGGGACAGACATCCCTTTACAGCACAAACAGGACTTTCTGAAGCACTCAAAGTTCTATTGTTTTCCTCCCACCCTTTCTTTTTACATCTTGCTGGAGGCTGAAACTCACAAATCTAAGGCAAAAATTAGCAGGGAAATTGTGGCGGCACATTGCGTCTTGGAAGGTGTAGTTTTCACAAGTTGAGTGCTATAGGTGGGCTGGGAGGAAAGCTGCTGTGGATGGTGGATTTTCGTGTTCTCCATCTGTTCATAGTGTCAGAGAACCAGAGAGCGAGCGTAGGAGACGATCCAACCACCATCCTTCTGAACCTAATCATACTTAATAATAATAACTAATATTTATTGAGAGCTTACTATGTGCTGGGTACTATTCTTAGACAGAGGTCTGCAAACTACAGCCCATGGGCTGCCTCTGCCTCCTGTTTTTGTCAGATTTTATTGGAACACAGCCTCATTTGTTTTTCTATTGTCTGTGGCTGTTGTCACACTCCAACAGGAGAGCTGAATAATTGCGACAAAGACTGTAGGGCCTGCAAAGCCTAAAATATTGATTATCTGGCCCCTTATGGGAAAAGATTGTCAGCCTCTCTTCTGAGCCATCACATATATTAACTCAGTTAGTCCTCATGATGATCCTAGGAGGCTAGTAGTTTATTATTTTGCAGTATTTCCCATTTTGCAGATTGGGAAACAAAGACGTGGAGACTGAGTGATTTGCCCAACAAGGCACTACAGGAATTGGCAGAGCTGGTTCTTGACTGCAGGCAGTCAGGCTCCAGAGCCTGTGTCTCCGCCATGCTGTGCTCCCAAGTACAAACCCATAAGATAAAAGAATCTTCCATGTATTAGGAGTTAGGGTATCAGATGTGCCTGTCTACCTGCTTCCCAGGTGGTTAGGACCTGACAGCCAAGGGGCCAGCCTGCTCTCCTTGTTCTATTAGCAAAGCATGAGAAGCACGGGTCTGTGGTATTCAGAAGGGAGTAGGTTGAGACTCAAACAATTTAGTTGAAGCCTCGTGATCTATACGATAAAAATGATGCAGTATCAGAAATGCATGGGCTTGGGAAATATACCATTCACAGATTCCTTCTGGGGAACTAATCACTGTAGAGGTACTTCAGAGCATCAAAAGATGAGCTGAAAATCAAGAACTCAAAATGAGGAAATCACGGGATAGAAAGCCCAGTTAGCCTCCCTGGAGGGGCATCTATAGAAGCCCTATTCAACTTGTTCCAAAGCTCTTGAGAATTTTCATCTCAGCAAACTGTCTCTGATGAAGTATCTTGCCTGTTTTGTTCACAGCTGTATTCCCAGGGCCTACGGCAGTGCCTGGCGCCCAACAGGAGCTCAGTGCACGTTTGTTGTAGAGCAAACTGGCTTCATCAAGGAGCAGGCAGCCCTGTGGAAGGGATGCTCGTGCCTTTCCCGATGGCATCTGGGTGTAGCTTCAATGCAAGCAAGTCCACCATAAACTGTAATCCCTCATTAAGCCTCTCCTTCAGGAAAAGTTTACCAACCGCAGCCACAAGCTCAATTAAATGCTGCAACTCTGTAGAAAGTGCTCACCCGTGTCAGGAAATGTGGCTATGAGGAAATACCTCAAGATGTCTGTGTGGTTGTTTTTCTGTGGTGGGTGATTTTCTCCACTCCCATCTACTTTTCTGTTTTTTTCCCCCAGGTATCACTTTATAGTGAAAAACGATTAATACTACACCACATCTCCAAACTTCATATTTAGTCATCTCTATAGAAATCCTCCTAAGTGACTGCCCTAGACATCCCTGTGGGCAGGGAGCACAGTGGGGCTCTAGGAAGCTTGTTATGGGTTGAATTGTATCCCCCCCTCAAAGTCATATGTTGGGATCCTAAGCCCCAGGACCTCAGAATGTGACCTTATTTGGAAATAGGGACATTGCAGATGTAATGAGTTAAGATGAGGCCATACTGGAGTAGGTGGGCCTCTAGTCCAATATGGCTGGTGTCTTTATAGACAGGGGAAATTTGGAGAATTTCCAAATGCATACATACAGGGAGAATGCCCTGTGAATCTGAAGGCAGAAATGGGGTGATGCTCCTACATGGCAAGCAATGTCAAAGATTGCTGGCAAAACAGAAGCTAGGGGAGAGGCATGGGACAGATTCTCGCTCACAGCCCTCAGAAGGAGCCAACTCCACTGACACCTAGACTCACACTTCTAGCCTCTGGAACCGTGAGACAGTCAATTTCTGTTGTTTGAGCCACTCGGTTTGTGATCCCTTGTTCTGCAGCCCTCGTGAATGAATACAAAACTCATTGTCTGCTTGACGGCTTTCAGTCCCAGAGCTCCCTTCACTTCATTGTTTCATCTTGTTCTGCTCCGTCTTTCCGTCTGTGTCCAGGTCCCACCCCGGAGCCGGGTGGGGCTGACAAGGTCATTCTCTTTGGTGGTGTGGAGTGTAGAATCCACTGGATTGGAAGCGGGTGGACAGCAGCAGGAGGAAGGCTGGGGGGCGGGGGCATTTGCATTGTGGTCAAGGAGTCCAGAATGGATTTTGGTAGACAAAGTGGGACAAGGGAAGGGGGCTGGGGCTGGGTATTGGAAGAAATGTGAGACTGAAATGGGAAATCAGACCTGTAGTTGACAGGGCGGGAAGCAGGTTGAGAAGTGAACGATGAGAGAAGAGTGAGTGGTTCAGGATGAAGGCCATGGAGAATGTCAAGGGGCTCAGGGATTTGATTTCAAGAGGCCCCAGTTGACAGCCATGGGGACATCCTGGTGACTTAAAGACTCGGGTAGGACTGGGAGATTCTATAAGCCTATTTCCGTGAGTCGTCATTTCTCTCCATGTTTCCCTCTCTTCCTGCCTTCTGACGTGCAGAGGCAGCTGCTGTCACGGCAGTGAATGCCCCTCCCAGCCTGGTCCACAAGGGGTGGTGCTCGGAGGCCTTCCCGGAAGTGGGAGTGGGAAGGCAGTTTCAGGTGAGATGGTGCAGGGCAGTGGTCAAGGGTCCAGATAAGCTCTGGACCTGGGTTACAGTGTTGCGACTGCAGGTGACCTGTCCTTTCATGGGAAGTGTAGGGAACATCCAGTGGACAGGAGCTGGCATAAGTCCCTTGGGTTGTCCTGGTCCACCCAAATAGGCTGAGGCCCTGGGAACCTGTTTGCAAAAAAAGTGGTTCTCAAACTTGAGCATGTGTCAGCATCACTTGGGTTTGGGAAGGCACAGGTGGCTGGGCCCCACCCCAGAGGTTCTGATTCAGCGGGTCTGGGTGGGGCTGGAGAACTTGCTTTTCTATCAAGTTCCCAGGTGATGCTGATCCAGCTAGTTTGGGGACCATGTTTGGAGAACCGCTGGGGTAAACTGGGCAGAGTGGTGGCTTCCTGGTGCCTCCTGGGTTGTTACATGTGTGGAAAGCAACACTGGGTTCTACCTGATCTTGCCAGTTTGTAGGCCAACTATCTTACTCTCTGTTGTAGTCAGAGATCTACAAGAGGACTCAGGGATGCTGCTGCCACTGCTGATGTCCATGATAGCTAACATTTACATAGATCTTACTATGTGCCAGGCACTATTGTAAGCACTTAACTTATAAATACATTTAGTTCTCATAACAAACCTATGATGCAGGTACTACTATTACCATTATCACTCTCATTTTACAGATAAAGAAACTATGGCTCAGAGAGGTTAAGTAACTTGCTCAAGGTCACACAGCTGGTAGCTGACAGTGCTGGGATTTGATCTGGCAATCTGAATCCAGAGTCCATGCTCTTATTCTACATTATTCCACTGATCCTGCAAGAGAAGGGTGGTGAGAAATGACTCTAGTGATGCTGGCTAAGTTATTTGGCCTCTCTTTGCCCTCAGTCTCACCTCAAAAAAGGAAATAGCTTTTCCCATCTTAGATGAAAGAAATACCTTTACGCTAAAAAAAAAATGCTGTCAGGATTAATTGGATAACAGCTGTCAAATTCTTGTAGCTCCTTAGAGGATGGTAAAAGAGGAGGAATAATTATTGTGCTATTTTCTGTGCAGACCCTAGTTCATTTGGGGGAGTCAATAAGTGTCTAATGGTGTTCTTGGTAATTGGCAATTATTGAAGAGGGACTGCTCACGTCAGAGGAGGGGCCTTGCTGAGATCGGGCAGCAGAGAGAGCCTGTACGTTTGATGGTCAGTGGCCAGAGCCCTCCTGCCCTGGAGAGCGGTGGGCAGGGTGTGGTCAGGGTCGGAGGGAGCCTCTTCAGGTTAGCATCCTCGCCAGCCCTGGACGGAGAGAGGGAACGGCACCACCTGTGGATCGGCCCAAGTTTACGGACCCCTGGCCTGTCAGAGCTGGCAATTAGGGACCAGCCAGTCGAGTGGTTCTCAAAGTGTGGCCTGCAGATCAGCTGCATCAGCTTTACTTGGAAACTTGTTAGAAGTACAAATTCCAACCCACTGAAGCAGTCTTCAACAAGCTTTCCAAGTGATTCTGATGAATGCTACAATTTGGGAACTGCCGTTTTAGAGGGGAAATAGCACTGACATACCTAAGTTTGAGTCCTGGTGCTGCCACCATCTGGCTGTGTGACTTTGGGCAAGTCACTGTACCTCTCTGAATATCAAAGTCCTCATTTATAAAATGAGGGTGGGAGGTTAGATAGGTAGTTTATAAGGTGCTTGCTCTGTATCTACAATTCCTTCTAGTCCCTCCGCAGGTTAGAGGCTGTCTTACATCTTGGCCTTGAAATAGGCTATTTCATCTCCCAGGAATATTCTCTGTGCCCCTTCTTCACCTGTCTGACACCTGTATAACCTCCAGCCTCAACATAGACTTTATTTGCTCCAGCACGTTGTTGTTTTTTCTTTCTTTTTACACTTCCTCCCCTAAATCGAGTCTGGGTTAGATATATCTCCGTGTACACATCATATCATAGAACTTTCCACACCCTCATAACTGCTTTTTACTTGTCTGCAGCCTCCACAAGGACAGAAGCTCTGTTGTGCTGATGCTATTTCCTAGAGTGTGGGACACATAGTAGGTGTGCAGGTAGTGCTTGAGGTTAGAACCGACTTTTGGTTCTAGTGGATTTGTGAGGGAACTGACGGAGGGGTTACCTTTCATGCGTGGAGCCACGGGAGGAAAATGAGGCATGGAGGTATTAGTTGACATAAGGATGCAGTGGCAGGGGGAACAAGAGGAGAAAGCAAGCCCCGGTGGCTGAGGATTTGAGGGGGGGTGCTGTAGAATTGGGGTGCGGACAAGCTTTAGCACATCTTTCTGGGGCAGAGGGGCCCATGGGAAGTGGGTGCTAGACAGTGCAGTGCCCTCACCTCCCCCAACCACGATGGGGTCTGCTGATGAAGAATAGATAGCGTGACGACATCCAGCCAGCACTCACAGTAAAAAGTCTGTCCTGGCATCACCAGGGCAGGCATTTTGCAAAGCTCAGAGTGGCTCTTAACCTTTATTTATATGCATATTTATTTATTTATTATGCACAGGGTTAAGGACCTCTTTGAGGAACAGATGGACACTCTCCCCAGAATAAAAGCACAAAGATACAAACCTTCCCCATGTTGACCTTCTTGCTCAGCAGATACGCTGTCGGGCTGCTTTTAGAGTCAGACCCCGTGGGTGTGGGAGAGATGGAAGCATCAGGTGAGGGGAAGGTAGACGTTCATACCTCACGTCGCCCCAGGCCCAGGTATTTTAAACCTTGGGAAATAATAGCAATGACCCAATTTAGTAATGCAAAGGCAAGACAGCACTATTTTCACAGGCTTAGTCATCTCTTCACTCTGCTTTTCTCCCCCCATTTCCATTTGTGTCTTCTCCCATTGCAAATATATGAGGTAATAATCCAGTATTTTCCATGGAGCGTGGCAAACATGCTATATTTAAGACACAGTCGAACATTCTGTGAGTGTAATTGGAGCATAAATGTAACTAATCAAAATATTATCATGCCAGCGGGTGTGTGAAGACTTTGGAGATTTAAAATATATATATATTTCAGTTCTATGTCATTTCAATTTAGGGATTTAGAACTGCAGAAGCAAAGGACTTAGCCCAATGAGTGCAGGAACAATTTGGGGTCTGACACTGTTCCCAGCAGCCCTGTTGTTCTCTTGACTCTTAACGTGGCAGCGGCCTGACAACTGATTTCATTTTGTTCTTTCCTCCCACTCCTTGCCCTTCTTCCTACCTGCAGCAGCTCCCCAGGGCAAGGCCAGCTAACCCCAGGGAACGTGTGATCTCTTCTTGCCACCAAATACAGCACACCCACTCATGAGGTGGAGTCTAAGACCTACATGATGATAGAATTTCTTAGGTTTGCATCTTGGCTCTGCTACTAGCTGTGTGGCCTTGGGAAAGTTACCTAACTTCTCTGTGCCTCAGTTTTCTCATTTGTTAGAGAACGATGATAACAGTGACTACCGCGTTGGGTTGACAGTAGAATTAAATGAATGAATATTAGTAAAATGTGATAGTACGTGTTTGCTGTTGTTATTATTAATGAGAAGATGTGACTAATGAGGGAAAGGAATTCATGTGGGAACATGAAAATTACTGTATTTCTCCAGGAACAAGAGCCAAGGAAAAAGGTCTCTGCTCCTTCATTCCTTCTCCGGAAGGAGCCTAAGTAGAAAATCCAAGCCAGTCCCGGCATCTAGTTCACACTAACGCGTGGCCTGACGGTAATGCCTGGGAACCATAGACTTCTCCACCTGGCGGGACCTTTAGAAACTCTACCTGCATACCTGTTTGACGGGGGAAGACACGGAGAGAGAATTCCTTGCTCACAGAGGCACCGTGTGACTAAAACAGGTGCACAGGAAGGGGTGGGAGTCTGAAGGGAGAGTGACATTACCCACCCTTCAATTCTGTCTTGACCTCGCCAAAAGGGCTGTGATCTCCCCCACCTCAGAGAGCAACTACAAGGCCCGCGTTCCACCACGTGTGTAGCTGAGTTCTCATTCTGTCGTGTGGTGGGTTCCATTGTTTTTCCTCCTGGGATGTTGAGATGTTACGCTGAGATGTTGGGGGGGCCAGTTATGGAGTTATGAATGGGAGACCCCGGTCCCAGTGTACCCCACGACATTCACCTGGGTCTGTTTTCATCACAAGATTATTGTAAGGTCCAAAAGGAGAATGTCCTGTGAAACTTTTGTTTTCATTTGGGGAGTGAAGGAGATGAGAGTCATTAAGGGGGTGAACATGGGTTAGATTTTATTCTTTGTCTCCGTCATCTTTCTCCTCTCCTCCCCTCTCTGCCTTTAGCCCTCCTCTCCTCCTCTTTCTTTCTGTCTGCTCTGCTGCTTTCTCCTTCTCCCTCTCCCCTCTTCCTTCCTCCTCTGTCTCCCTCCCACCCTCTTCCCCTTTCCTCTTTTTCTCAGGAATGGGAAGGAACGCAGGCGGCCCAGGTACCTGGTCTTTGGGGAGAAAGGCCCTCATATAAAGCCCCTTCCAGCAGCACCTTCAAATCTAATCACCTGGTTTAATTCCATTTTTAAACTACATTATCCACACCTACATGGATGATCAGATAGCTGTTTCTTGGAGAATTGCCTTAACAAATTTGCATATGAAATGCTTAAACCCCAACTTATTGTTCTGAATGAATGATTACAGAAATAGTTATTACTTGTTCACACAAACTGACTCTGACAAAACCTTCACGATGTTTGGTTCCTTTGAAACTTCAAGATGTATTTTCCTTGTTTCAAATAGACATTATGTATCCATTAAGCTATAATTAATCCCTCCTCCCGTTTTCTGGTGTATTAGAAAAGAAGCAACTTTCTTTCCTTTTTTTGACACATGATAATTAGATTGCTTTCATTGATAATATGGATAATGTTGAATGATATGTTTGTTGCTATGGCTATTGGTAAATTGTTAGGTTTATGATTGGCTGAATGATTATTGGTTTTCATGATACTACTGGTAGAATTCTGTGCTTCTCTTCCACATATATTTTCTTACTTTATAGTGTCTTTTGACATTTTTGTGCCCCCTGCCCTTTTATTGAGACCAGACCGCTAAACTTCATCATTCTGGACTGTTAAATTAGGCCTTGTCCAGCTATAAGAGAGGTGTGGATAGTCTGCAGTGCAGGAGTAACTATTCTCTGGGCATTAGTGAAAGCCACAGAAAGTAAGTGTGTTCAAGTATGGTGATGACTTAAGCCACATAACGACGTTTTGGTCAGGATGGACCGCATATACGATGGTGGTCCCATCAGATTAGTACCATTTAGCCTAGGTGTTTACTAGGCTATCCCATCTAGGTTTGTGGACGTACACTCTGTGATGTTCACACAACGATGAAATCGCCTAACGACCCGTTTCTCAGAATGTATCTCCATCATCAAGAGACACATGGCTGTAGTTTAGTGAAGGACCATGTCTGGGCTGGGCGGTATGGATTTCAGGAACGGCATCATCTGAGCAAAAACTCAGGGGCAGGGAAGTCTGGAGTGTGTCTTAGTTTCCTATTGCTGCTGTCACAAATCACCACAAATTTAGTGGCTACAAATAACACAGATTTTTTTAGTCTCATAATTCTTGAGGTCAGAAGTCCTGAATGGGCCACACTGGGCTAAAATCAAGATGTTGGCGGGCTATGTTCCTTTCTGGAGGCCCTCAGGAGAGTCTGTTTTCTTGCTTCTTCTAGTTTCTAGAGGCCACCTGCATTTCTTGGTTCATGGCTCCTTCCTCCATCTTCAAAGCCAGCAGCATAGCATCATCAAATCCCTCTCTGATTCTGCCTCCTCTGCCTCTCTTGTCCAGAATAATCCCTGCCACCTCAAGGTCATCTGATTAGCGACTTTAATTTCATCTGCAACTTTAATTCCCCTTTGCCATGTGAGGTAATGTAGCTACAGGTTCTGGAGATTAGAGTGTGGACTTCTTAGGGAGGCGGTTATTCTGTCTACCATCGAGTGGATGAGGGCTGCGCAGGCAAAAGGTTTTACCTCTGTCTCCCTCAGTGTCCCTTGCTTGAAAACAGGGATAGCATGGCACCACCCCATTGGGATGCTAAAAGATGCTTAGATCAATACCCCACATGTGCTAAGTTCACAGTAAACATTTATAACATTAAACGTGATATAATTTGCATTGGGCCCACTGTCATCCGCTAGTGGCCATTTATTATGAAATTAACGTTTATTGAGTCAAGTCCCGTTTTTCATTTAATGTTTACTGAAAACAGACAAACAAAAAAGTTTGACGTATAGCTTTCATTATCCCATTTTATGAATGAGGACACTGAGGCCCATAGAGTTTTATGGACTTGCTCAAAGTCACACAACCAAGAAGCGACAGAAGTGGGACTGAAATCCACTTTTCTGACTGCAAATCCAGGGCTTGTTCCACGCCACCGCAGCTGCCTTGGCTTCGAGCAGCTTTTGCGTCCCTGCCGCCATCCGCTCCCTTCACGTAGGTGCTGGCGCTGGGAGCCGGCGGGGCCGCCTGCCTGCAGCGACGGCTCTGAGCTCTCGGAGCTCCAGGCCCTCAGCTGCTGGTCGCCTGAGCACACTCATGTAATCTTAACGAACAATGTGCAAAGCCATTAAAAACTCAATTAGGGCTTTCTTTTTACTGCCGTCGTGAGGCAATGCAATCCTGAGGTGCTCATGTGTAAACACAATACCCGCCATCTGCTAGGGAGAAGCGTTTTGCCTCCAAAAAGGGGATCTATGTTGCAGACACATCAATAACGGGGTGCTTATCAGGCATTATTATGCACGATGGGGAAAAATGCAAAATTTATGGCCAGCCAGAGAGTACTTCCTGGTTTAATTCCACAATTTTCGGTGCTATGTGTAATAACCATGAAGAAACTAGCGCTATTTTATGTTCCTTCTCACGTTAGTGGATTTTTGGGGAAAAAAAAAAAAGGAGAAGGGAAGAGAATGTATTTACAGTCTTCCTCTTTCTTGTTTCTGACTGATCTGGCATAATGACCGGCTCATTTTTGATCTCCGGGAAACTGACAGCCCCGGGATGATGTTAATTAAGCCAACTTGTTGATCAAAGAGGGCACCGCTGAGCTGCTGATATATGAGGGATTCACTCCTGCACAATCTCTAAAACGTCAGGCCTGTGCTCCACTTGGAGATATGGCTTCCTTCCCTCTGGAGGATGTAGCCAGACCTCTGTAAGGTGGGCTAGATGTGGAGGGGGCTATAGATGGCTGGATCCCACCCTCTCCTAAGACACTACTCTTGCACTGCTGAATGCTACGGCTTCCTGCCTCTGTGCCTTTGCACTTGTTGTTCCCTCTAGTTGAAGCGCCGTCCCCAGTTACCACAGGCACACTTCCATAGAAGGGATCCCGACTGTGAAAGAGGAGAGGCTCACATATCCTGATGTGTGGCGTTCAGCTGCATCCCCCCAGTATCTATTTACAGCACTGATCTATACTAACCTGATGTGGCTGAGGATATTCCTGGGGAAGGGGTGTTAGGAGAGAAAACATTGAGCCCTGTGCAGTTAGGGTATGTGAATACCCAGACGTGTCCTGAAGACTGGAGGGGGCCGGTTGCAGGGAGTGACTGCAGGGCTGTAGATGGAGGAGAAAATCCACCACAAACGATGATGCCAAGTGGAATTAAGAGCTGAACTGCTGTGGGCATTGATGCTGGGTGAGCATGTTTCTTGATGGAGGAGGAAAAAAAGTCATATGAGTTTACAGAAAGAGCTGTATCTTGAACCTCATTGACTTTGAGGCCAAAGCAGTCTGTTCTGTGTCCCCTGAGTGTGTCCCAGAGCAGAGAAACACTAACAAGGACCTGTCCAATCATTGAGACACCACAGCTGATGGCCACGGCATATGAGGGATTTGCACTGGAAGTGCAGTGAGGACAAGGGGATTGGCATCATTAATTAAAGCATCGTGGGGACCTCTGGAAATACGTCGGGAGTACTGCTGGAGCTGGAGTTCCTGCAGGTTCAGGTGGGGGCTTAAAGCTGGTTGGATTCCTCTATCAGGGTTCATAATATGCTGACTGGCTGGTGAGGTTTCACTTCTATTCATTCTTCAGTTCTGGCTCAGCTTGGCCTACTCCTGGAAGATGTCCTGACCCACTGTGGCCAAGTCAATCACCCCTGCCTCTGCGTGTTGTGCTCATGTCTGTGCTCCACTCCAGGACTGTCTTTCTAGACACACAAGGCTGGATTCGCTGCTTGGTCCACTGTGACTTCTGCCTCCGCAACTTGGAGGCACCTTCCTCCAGTGCTGCCGCCCTCTCCATAGTGGATTCTGTAGAGTTTCCGGTTCGTTTAGTCACTAGCTTCTGGTTCAGAAATCTGGGTTGGGTGCACCTGCTCGGTGGAGCCCAGGTTGTGTGCCTGAGTCTTAGCTACAGAAGAGGGTGGGAAAGAAGGCATCTGGCCTTTTCTGTTTTCACAGAGGAAGGTGGATTCTGCTTCAGAAATTGGGGGTTCCCCAAATGTAGGAAAGGAGTCCAGATATTGGGTGGCCAAACCATGGGGCAAATTTCTACTCCAGTCATCAGTCTGATGAACGTGGAGGGTGACCTAAGAGCAGCCACATGTGGGGGTTGGAATCTGAGGAACGATGTGCGACCACGATGGTCACGCTGGCCAGCAGCCCTGGTGAGTTTCTGCTGCTGAAAGGTGGACCTCCCCCAGGTCTAGCCCCAAACCTTTTTCTTCTTTTTGATCCAAATTGGGAGCCAAATGGTCTGATGGCATATTTTGCTTTTTGCACAATACTCCCTTTCTGAGGCTTTGGTGATAACTGGATCTGATACTGTGAGGAATCTTCTACACTGACACAAGAGCACTCATTCCCCAGGGCACCTGCTCTTTAGACGGTGTACACTGCTGGCTTCTGCATGGGTGTGTCATCCTTGTCTCTCTAGTTCCCTAGGTTGGGGGTGCATATGTGGTCATATTAACATAAATATCTGTGATGACAGAATAATGGCCCCAAAAATGTCCCTGTCCTAATCCCTGGAACCTGTGCATGTGGTAATTTGCATGAAAAAAGGGACTTTGCAGGTGTGATTAAATTAAGGATCTTGCAATGGGGAGATTATCCTGGATCCAATGTATTGGGTCCTTATAAAAGGGAGGCAGGAGGGGCAAAGTCAAAAGCAGGAGATGTGATGATGGAACTAAAGGTTGGAGGGATGCCCTTTGGTGATGGAGGAAGGAGCCAGGACATGAGGAATGCAGGCAGTCACTAAAAGCTGAACAAGGCGAGGAAACAGATTATCTCCTGAAGCCTCTAGAATGAAAGAAGCCCTGTCTACAACTTGATTGTAGACTTCTGACCTGCAGAACTAAAAGAGAATAAATTTGTATTGTATTAAGCCACTGAGTTTGTGGTCATTAGTTCCAGCAACCATAGGACGCTAATCCAGGATCTAAATCCTGTGACCCCCAAGTCTCCACTTGCTTGACTGCCGGCCTCCCTGTGCCCTCATAAGGCTCTCCCTAGTCACTCGTGAGAATCCCTGGGTGTCCCATGAGTGCACAAGTGTAAGGTCAGTTGCTCATGTTGCCCCTTTCTGGGGTCCTTGTGGAAGCCCACTGCCTGCAAGCCATAGAAGGAGACCCCCACCTTAGCTGCTGCTGTGGGTGCCCTTCTCATTGTCACAGTGCCCCGTCCTCTCCTGCAGGGCATGCTGGATGCTGATGCTGACTTTTCTTCCTGTCACTTCGACCCCAAAGCAGCACTACTCGTCCCCCCAGTCGCATTATGACATTCGTGAGCAGGATCCATCCTGATGTACCCTCTGCCCTGCACGCTTCCCTCCTTTGTGGGTAGGCTGGGTGGGATAAGGTGAGCAGTTATTCTTTTCTTTTCTTTTTTAAAAATTATCTTGTCTATCTCCCTGAGCCTTGCACCCGAACACGTACCTTTCTGTCTAGTCTAAAGGCCTGAGCCTGCACATCAAGTCATACAAATCAACATTAGGGGCCAGGGTGGTGGTCGAGGGGAGTATGTCACTCTACCTGACCCAGCTCTGGCCCCTCTAAGTCACAAGTTATCTTAACGAAGGTCCAAGTTGTTTCTTTCTTTCTCAAGGATTCATTCTCAGAGTCCATTCTTTCATTCCTTTCTTTCCTTCTGCTTCTTTTTACCCTAGGACACTGCTCTTAATGATGTCCTTATTTGGAGCATCTTGCAGCCTTGCTTAGTAACTATCATTTCTCATGTTATCTCCTTAAATAAAGGGACTTGTAGGAAGTAGGAGCTCTATGGGGGTGCCAAAGGAATAATCATAATATTAGCTGCAGAAATAAACTTTAAAATTTCAATGGCTTAATAACCCATAATCGTTTATTCCTTGTTTACTTAAAGTCCAAAATGAGTGTTCCTAATGCGAGGGTGGCCTGGTGGATGGGAAAAGACAATGGAGCAGCAATTCTCCCACCTTAAAGTGCATACAAATCACCTGGGAATCTTGATAAAATGTAGATTTGGATTCAGTTGGCCTGGGGTGGGACCTGAGATTCTGTATTTTTTACAAGCTCCAAGGTGATGCTGAGGTTTCTGGTCCAAGGATCGTCCTTCGAGAGACAGGATAAAGGTGGATGGAGCAGTGGGGGTCGGGGGAGGGTGGAGGTTGGCAGCTTTAATGAACCAAGCCTGGAAGTGGCACACTTCCTACTCAGGCCCCATTGGCTAGAACCCAGTGGCAAGGCCCCACCAAACTATAAAAGTCGGCTCGGGAATGTAGTCCAGCTGTGTGCCCAGCACGAAGAAGACAAGTTTGTTCATTGACCAGAAGTTTCTGCTACACAGAGAGTCGATGGAGGGCCATGCTCTTTCACCAGCTCCACCTTTAGGGAAATGGCAGCATCTTCTATTAACAGTCCTGGAGGCAGCAAGAGGGAGGGTGTCCCGAGACTTGCTGGAGGGGGTGGATGTTACCTGGCTGTACCTCCTCAGTGAGCCTGCTTCACCACCGGGACTAGGATGAAAAGAAGTGGGAACAGGAGCTGGTAGAAGGGAGGCTTCCTGACTCCTTCCGCTGTGGACCTTAAGCAGCCTGGTGTGAATTGGCAGGAGGACAGGAGCTGAAATGTCCACAAGGCATCATGGGATTCCGAAGAGAGAGAGCCAGATACCACTTGCTTCTCCCTCCATTCCTGGAGGTGTGTCGCTCTCCTGTGGCAGGGGCACTGACCCAACCTTTGTGGGGTTTGTGGGTCATCACTCTTCTCTCTGAGGAAGACCTCCTGGAATCCCGTGGGATGTAGGTCAGCAGACAGATATGGGCATGGATGCTGGCTTAGTCTTCTCTCTGTGCCTCAGTTTCCCTCCTGCAATGGTTCCTTCCTTGCTGTCTCACTGGGAGGTTGTGATGATTAGAGATGACATCTGACAAAGGACATCTCTGTGTCCTTACAAAAAACACCCACCCTGCGTTACTGCCAGGCCATAAACTAGGAAAGTTTACTCTCTTGGAAACACTAAGGAAGATACCTCTTTCCTCTACTTTCTGTGGCTCCTGCCCCGGGGGGTGGGTGAGTTTTCTGATTGGTGGGTTGGCGAAAGTCTGATAGCCATTGGTTCATGTTTCTGTCATTCTGGTTCATGTTTTTGGCTTCTTGTTGGCTCATTTTGGGGATGAGCTCACCCAATGGCCCCAAGTGGTTATCCCTGGAAGACTGCTCTGGCCCTAGGGATCTGGGTGGAGCTGGAAGGAGGGAATCCATGATCATCCAGCTGCTCTGCTTGCTGGTTCAGAGAAGAAAATGCAGGAAGCCTAATTTGGCCTCAAGTGCAAGTTATTTTCTCTAATCCAGCTTTGTGAATAATAAAACAGAGATTTTGAATTCTCTCTCTCTCTCCTGTTGTCTATTTTTAAATTTGTTCAGAACCCAGAGGAGAGGGGCTATGAATGACTGGTACCCTCCAGAACCCCAGCCAGATACGGATTGCCCAGCACTGAAGAACTGGCAGCTGTTAGTCTGTTTGGTATTAACGTGAAAGAATGAGGCTACTTGTAGCTATTGAAGTGGCTCATCTTGGTTGAGAATAAGTAGTATTTTAATGTTTCATTCTGAATTGAAGATTTTGGTGGTTAAAATAAGATTTAAAAGCAACAGTGTTTTTCTAGGTGGGAATGTTCATCCCAGAATCACCTGAATTTATCTACTGTGTTTATGATGCAGTGTATTTCATAGAATCATGACTCTAGGTCACACAGTTCAGCCCTCACAGTTGATTGTGAAATTTCCCTGGACATCTCCTCAATTTGTCCAGCTCTGTTTAGCTACCTGCAGTAATGGGGAGCTCACTTTATCCCATCAGCGCTACCTGTTAGAAGGTCCTCTGACCTGACATGTGCCTTCTGGTGGTTCCTATCATAAGGCTGCTCTCTCAGGCACCTTTATCAGTTAGCTATTGCCACAATGATGCTGCCTCACAAACCATGAGGAAACTCAGTGGCAAACAACAGTAAGCATTTATTTTCACGCTCATGGGTCTGAGCATCGGTTGTGGGTTGGCTGATCTCTGTTGGGCTTGTTGGCCATGTGGCCATGCTTCTAGCTACGTGGATGGCATGGCTTGGTTCTTCACTATTGGTTGGGCTCAGTTCTCCTCCACATGTGACTATTCTTGATCCCAAGCTAAAAGGGGCAGCAGCCCCCTGGGGTGCATTCTTCTCATGAGAGGTGGCAGTAGTGCAAGGGGGCAAGCCCAGCTAGGCAAGCACGTTTCAAGCCTCTGCTTGGATCATTCTGTCAACATCCTGTTGATCAAAGCAAGTGCAGCCCAAGGTCAAGGGATGGGGACATGCCCTCTGCCTCTTCTGGGAGGAACCACAAAGCCAGAGGCCAAGGACATGGATCCAGGGAGGGATGAAGAGCTAGAAACAACCATTTAATCTGTCAAAGCAACTCCAGAGAGGCTCCCTTCCTTTCTAGGAGATAGCCTTTTAAATGCTTGAAAATAATAGCCACGTTTTCTGTAATAATAAAAGAGCATAAACTTTGAGGTTGGAGAGAATCCAGGTCTCATCCTTCCCTGTCTGAGTGGCCCAGGGAGAGTCACTCACTCTTGAAATAAAATGAAAATCCTCTATTTCCAAGGGTCATGCTGAAGATTAAATTGAATAATATATAAATAAGGTACTTAGCATCCCACAGCTCTTCCTTAAGTGCTTAGCAGATATTACTTCCCCTCTGTTCCAGGCTGAACACTGTCCAGTTGGTTCCTATGTTCCTTCAGGGTCTTTGCGTATTTGAACACACTCTACTTTTGCATGTCCTCCTCTGATATATTTCCTGTACTGAATACAAGGCTCCGGGTGGAATATGTTGGAACGAAAGCTAGTATTGTAGAGTTTCTGCTTCCATTGAGACAACCCAAGCCTGAATGCGGTTATGTTTCACCAGTTCACTAAATTTCTGGGTTTTTTTTTTTGGTGAGGAAGATTGTTGCTAATCCTCCTCTTCTCTCTCTTTTTTTTTTTTTTTTGGCTTGAGGAAGATTGTCCCTGAGCTAACATCTGTGCCAGTCTTCCTCTATTTTGTATGTGGGTTGCCGCCACAGCATGGCTGACAGTGGTGTAGGTCTGTGCCCAGGATCCAAACCTCCAAAGCTGCGCTGCCAAAGTGGAGCACGCTGGACTTAAACCACTGCACCACGGGGCTGGCCCCGATTTCTGGGTTTTTATTCCGTGCTTCCTTCAGGATGTAACCTTTCCTCTGTAAATGTTTATAGACTGTTTACTTTGTAGAGATACATCATACATGTTACCATCTCTTAATTCTTAAAGCTGCCTTGTTGAGTAGGATTTTTATTCCCAGTTACAGAAGACAATCCTCATCTTAAGAGAGGAGATGTGGCTTCCTCAGGACCAACCAGATCCTCCGAGGTGACTTGATTTCTGGCCACTGTCTGTATGAGTGTGACTGATTTTCAGAAGGATTTTCTTTCTCTCTCCCTGTCTCTACTTCCCACCCCCTTTGTGGGTCTCCAGGATCCTTCATGATGGTGAACAGCTCAGGGAGGGCCTCTGGCCAGAAGGCCCACCTTCTCCTGCCAACCCTGAAGGAGAACGACACCCACTGCATCGATTTCCATTACTACTTCTCCAGCCGCGACAGGTCCAGCCCAGGGGCCTTGAATGTCTACGTGAAGGTTAACGGCGGGCCCCAGGGGAACCCTGTCTGGAATGTGTCCGGGGTCGTCACCGAGGGCTGGGTGAAGGCAGAGCTTGCCATCAGCACCTTCTGGCCACATTTCTACCAGGTATGGTGTTTTACCAGAGTTTGATTTTTTAAAAGGCAATAATATATCTATACATCTCTTGCCCTGCCTAGAGTTTAGAGTTTAGATTTAGAAAGGGCTTCATTTACTCACTTGTTCAACTCATGTGTACTGAGCTTCTTCTCTAGCCAGGCCCTGTGGATGCAGAGGTGCTCCAACACATCCCCTGCCTCCATGGAGATCATGGTCTGCAGGAGGAGACTGATATATAAATAAACAATTACGGTATAGCGGGATGTGTGTGGGCTCCCCAGGATGCTGGAGGAACATAGACATTGAAGCCCTTTATAAAATAATTGCTTACAACAATCTGATGAGGGAGATACTGTTATTATCCCCATTTTACAGATGAAAAAATTAAGGTTCAGAGAGATGAGATAATTAGTTAAAGATCACTCCTGGGGAAGAAGGTGTTTGGGGCAAGGCAATTAGGATGGTATTTAAGAGGAGATGACAGCTGGGCTGAGTTTTGAAAGATGAATAAATAATTATTGAAAAAAGGAAGGGAAAGGCATTTGAGTTGTCAGGGTCATGCCATGGGCTGGAGGAGTGAGTGAGAGATTTTGGCAGAGTTGGGAAACTCTAAGTTGCTTAAGGATAGGTTGCAAAGGAGATGCACAGAGAGCTAAGCCTGTAGGGGTGAGTAGGTCATGGGGGGCTTTGAATGCCAGGCTAAGGAAATTAAATTTGTTCTCCAGTCTAGAGAAGTGCTACTCAAACCACCTATGATGGAAGAACATTTTTTCCCCTCAACTCATTGTGGACCAATACTTTCATAAACTGCAATAAAAATGTCACAGCAATGCCAAATCGCTGTTACAGTTCCCAAACACCTCTCATCTCATTGTGGACTGATGACACATGTGGCACAGCTGCCGCCAGCCCACAGAGCATGCGTGGAGGAGCACAGTTCCAGGTCATCTTGGCCTGGGATTGTGGAAAGTCTTTTTTTAAAACAACTTTATTGAGGTTAATTTACGTATCATAGAATCCACTTATTTTAAGTTTTCAATCTGATGATTTTTAGTAAATGAGTTGTACAGTCATCACCATAAACCAGTTTAAGAATATTTTCATCACCCCAATAAGAACCCTTGTGCCTATTTGCAGTTAATCCCCATGCCCACTGTTGGAAGGTTTTAAGTAGGAAAGTGACATAGTCAGATCTGAATTTGGAGAAATTTCTCTAGAGTCTGAAGCCAAAGATGGACCTGAGGATGGCAAGGTTAGTGACCTGAAGATTCTTAGACATCCTTCAGTTCAACCTCCATGGTATGGTCATTTCAGATGTACCATGAAAGCAGCCATAGACAATATGTAATGAACGGTTGTGGCTGTTTCAATAAAACTTTATGTACAAAAACTGGTGGCAGACCAGATTTGGCCTCTAGGCCATAGTTTGCTGAACCCTGATGTTATGATAAAGCTGAGGTCCAGAGATGGACAATGAAGTCCAAGAACACAGAGCAAATCATTGGCAAAGTTGGGACCAGGACATCAGGTTCCAACTCTCCCCGTGTATCACAGGTGTTTCTGCAAGCCAGGGAGGCCTTAGGGTTCCAATTAGAAACCCCCTACCTGGGGTCTGATGCAAATGGGTACAGGATGGGGCCCCAGGTGCAAGTGTAATGAGCAGGAAAAGTGACCCAGGAGAGGGCCAGTCCTACTATTGGCCATGCTCTTTGATGGGGTACTGAGGGAGAAGAAGGACATTTCTTGGGCATCCCCGATGTCCCAGCATGCTAAGTATATTGCCTCATTTATCCATATAGTAACTCCTGTGTTGGGTAGCAACATGTCCTGTGTTCTCGAGTAGGGGAAATTATTGGTAAATTGAGGTCCCCATAATCCTGCCTAGGTTCTCTGGCTCCAAGCTCAGTTTCCTGCCTTTAGGGACAAAGCTTGCCCATTCTGAGACTCTCGCACTTACTAGCTCTGTAGTGTTGGATGTATCCGTCATCATTCTGAATCACAGTTCTCTCATTTGTAAAATGGAGAGGGTAATAGGTACAATGAAGGTTCTTCTGTGGATTAAGATAGCGTATATATGACGTAAGGTCAGGCTTGCAGTGGGCCCCAGCAATTGTTGGAAGGAGGGGAGGAGGAAGAGAGGAAAGAACAGAAAAAGAGGAAGGAGGAAGGAGGCCTTCTTTATAGAAATATCCACTGTGGTTAAGGTGTCCCTGGTAAGTTCTGAGCCCGCCCTATGATAAGGACCCTCCTCTGGGAGAGTTTTCTGATTTCCAAGTTGTTGGCCACAGCAGCATCATTACATTACGTTGCATTTCCTCTGCTCTGAGCTTGTGGCGAAAAAGCCACTAATGCGCTGAGAGCAGCCATTTAGAAAAGACACATGTATCTCTCTCTCTCCCACACAGCCACTAATGGATAGTCCCACGGCCACACACACAGTGGAGCACACACAGGTGTACATGCACCTGCTTGCTCCCAGACTCACCGCACACGCAGGGAACCCACCCACGCAGGGAACCCACCCACGCAGGGAAGCCGCCCACACATACGTCTGGGAGAGAGGGAAGGGGACATGCCAGGAGATTCAAAGACGCTTGCAAAATAGGTTTTAAAATTCACCGTACCCTGAGCTCTGGTCCTGTGTGTTTGAGTCTGTGGACTAAATACAATTTTGGCATCTAGCAGTGTTGGGCTTCCGATCCTGGAGCCTTATGTATTCATTTATTAAAGTCATATTTCATAGTCCTAAAATTGACTTTTAGCTCTGTAATAAACAGGGAAATTTCATCTTTCTTAAATGGACTTTCTGCACCAGGCCTTCAGCAGGGCCTGGGATGAGAAGCGTCCCTCTGCATCCACCCCACACCTGCCTCCTCTCAGGCGGGCAGGGGCTTATTAGATACCACTAAGCTGTGCTTCAGATCGCTACGCCTCTCTAGGTGATATTAATTCTAATTCATGTTTTTAATGATTCTGAACTTTTCTGTCTCAAGATTTAAAAAATAAAAGAACTTCTATTAGTTTTGCAGCCACGTGTTCACTCTACTCTCTATCACCTGCCTTGGTGAAATGACCTTTTATTCAGTGCTTGTAAGTGCTCTGTCGACCCCTGAAATTTAGGACTCGCCTGGCTTGCATTCAGCTGGACTTGAGGCCCATTCCCTTTCTCGGGAATTCCTCTGGCATCGGGCGCCCTGTAGGTTTTGTAACTTCACGCACAATTCGGGAGGGTGCGTCACAGGGAGGGGTCCACTCTCGTACCCTTCAAACTGAACCTTATCTCCTCTCTCATCCACCCACCCCTTTCTCTAAGCAGCAAATGCTTCTCCTTGTCTTATTCAGCCTTCTTGGGCTGGTGTGGGAACAAGTATCTCTCTTGATTTCACCCTAAGCCATCCCTCACCATGAAAATGTCTATGGTCCTCTTCCTAAGAGGAGTTCTGGTGAGCCAACATTTTTCTATCTCTTATCTTTTGAGAAGATGTCTGCAGCCCCTTGAAATTTTTGCTATACAGATTCTCTGCTCGAAGACCACAGAAGGCGAGGATAAAATGCCAGCTCCCATAAATCATGTCCTGACGTATCCACACCCTCCCCCAAATGTGCACACCACCTGCTTTTTGGAGGGGTTGAGGGTGACTCATCTCTGAGCCTCTCTTGGGAAATTACTTCCTGGCTTTGCCCAGTGAGTCACGCACAGGGAGAGGTTTGTGCCTTTCCATGCAGGCCTCATCTCCCAATCCCAGGAGGTTCCTAATGTTCTAGGGGCTGGGGCACATTGACAGTAGGTCCACACGGCAGAATGTCCTGCAGAGAAGTTGGGATTCTTAGCCTAGGCCCTCTGCTCCAGTCCCTGCTCCCCAGAGTCCCTGCCTCCGTACACTGACATGGAGCCCCACTGTGTGTTGGCCTGGCCTACTTCTGCCCCCTCCACCTTGCCCTCCCTGCCCCTGCGAACAGACAGCACTGGAGTAGCCTCCATAGTTCTTTACCTGCTCCGCTGGCTCTTCTTCCATTCCTCAAAGGCCTTGGTCTGAGTTTCCTTGTGAGTATGCTTGGCTTGAAAATGACCATTGTCCCTCTCCTCAGAACACCTAGGCAGATCCTTCTAGCGCTGAGGCTCCTGGCATCACCTTGTCCCCTGGTGGTGTCTGTCCTGAGGACCTGGAGCTGGCTAGGTGCTGGGTGGGGTCTTCCTGACCAGGGCTCCCATGCCAGCAGCACATCAATGGAGTGGTCATCTCCACCTGAGGCTGCAGGTGTCTTCTGGGGCCCCTTCTGATGTGAAGAGAGAGTTCTGATGATCCACATTCCCCAGAACTTTGTCGGCCAGGATCCTGGCCCAGGGGCTCGAGCTGCAGCTATTTGCCCGCCTTTCCTGAACCACACAAGACGGGGCTCTATTCTGCTGTTCTTTCATTTAAGAGGACTCCCTCCTTTTTCATCAACAGTGAGAATTCAGGGGGACCCTCACATCTCTCCTGATGTCTGAACATTACTGGTGATGCTGCTTCTCTGTGAGCTGCCCCTGCAGCGTCTTGCTGCAACCAAACCTGATTTCTCTGATCATGTTCCATAGCAGCCTGCCCTGTGGCTTCTTCCAGAAGCTCCTCAAGGCCTAACTCACATTTGGAGGTCCTATCGCATGGTCAGAAACTTGAGTCATGGACCCTAGCAAAAATCTGCATTGCCAGATTCCCGTTCAGCACACAACGTGGCTAAGGGGGTGTTTGGAGGTTTTGGGCTATATGTGATTCCTAGAGGCCGACCCTGCCAACTTTCTCCTAGTACGCGTTGCTTCTCCACAGCCGAGGCCTGCCATCCCGTAATATTTTTATGGCACATTCTAGCCACCATTTGAGGTCTCCCTCTCTGGTGCATGGTGTTATGCTCCCCAGGGTTGGTCCTTGTTTCTGGAAAACAAGCAGCTGGCCCAGGAACTTGGATGCGGGCCTGGGTGCCATCCCATTGTGAGAGTTCACTGTTCAGGGGACCTGCCTCAGCGGGTGAGTTCAGATAGGCCCGTGAGTGTCCAAGCCCATGCAGCATGGACCTTCCTTCCTTTTCTTTCCTTTCTGGGATCTGAATCTTACACTCCCTGGCACTATTTCTGATACACCCAGCCTTGTGTCTGTATTGTTGACCCTCCATTCCCCAGGCACCGAGGGGTCTATGTCATGGCAGCTAGCATGACTTTTTTTTTAAAAATCTAGTTCTGGAGTGGCATGCCGAGGACTCCTGCAGGTTTTGTGAGCATTCTGCTCCGAGCAATCTGGCAGTGATGGGGAGGATGTCCCCCAGTTCTCTTCTGGGAGGTGCTGTATTCTCAGCTACATCCAGGGCCTGCCCTTTAGTGTAAGTATACTGTGGACCCTGATTCCCATGTGTTATGAGTCTGGAGCCTTCATCAAGGATTCTGTGGGCTGTCACGGTCTTCTCCATGCTTCTGGAACTCTCTCCCCACCACCTTCCCCAACTCCCTTGGCTCCTGGAACCACATGTGCCTCTTTATTTCCATGTAACTCTTCAGGGACCCAAAGCCCGGCCTCTACCAGTTTCTGCCAGTCATGACTCACATCAGAGTCTGCTGAGTGTAGGAACTTTAGTGGAGATTTGGCATGGGGGGATGGGGTCAGGGCACATGGGACAGTCCATTGCTTTCTCTGTCTCCCTAAATCTACCACCATTCCCTTGCATTCTCCCTCTAATCCCCCGTCCCTCTCCCCAGAGTAAGAGCAATAGTGTTAGTAACATTTATCGATATCTTAATATGTGTATTATTAGCACTTTACAATTTTTAACTCATTTAATAAGAAACCAGAACATTCTTCCCCTTATTACTTACAGAGTATTACTATCTCGTATTTGAGAAACCCAAGTCTCACCTACCCCAATGCATTACAGAAAACCTCCTGAAAGGGATTCTGATGAATGAAAGATTCTTTATCTCATTATAGAATTCTTATTTCTGCACAAGAAAGGAGAGAGAACAGTGAACACATGTATGTGTCACTATCACACATCCTCTCTCCCATGAGAAGCCTTGTGTTCATTCATGGAATATTTATTAGTAATTATGATATAGGTTGGGTACTGGGTGATGATGTGAGAAACAGACAAAATGTTAGAAGAGTTTAATTAAGTTAAAGTCTGATTAATTGGGAAAAAAGTCAGAATTCTGCTTAACCAGGTGTTTTGGTTAAATGAGAGTTGGACTGCTTTTCGTCAAAGTCCGTTAGTGGGCCTGGCCATGTACTGTGAACCAGGAGACCAGGGCTTCAGTCCTCCATCCACCCCTGGCATCTTTTCTGAGCTTCTGTAACTCAGCTGGCTCTACCTCTTAGGGCTGTTAAGAGGCTAGGTCAAGACCACATAATAAATGGGCAGTATTGTTGACCTTACTATTGTGGTTATATTTCTCTATTTTTATTACCAGTCATTCTTAGTCAATGAGGTGCCCCTTCTGGTCAATATCAGTCTCTCCACTGGTATCCTGACCTCAATTGACTCCTGCCCTTTCTAGAATCCTGTTTCATCTATCCGTCATCCCCTTGTATTTTATGCTATTTCTCTGACTCATTCCTCTCTACCTAAAATTATGTTCCAGTCTCTACCATCCTAAAAAATCCTCTACCGGGCTTTTAAGCACTTGGCCTTGGGCCCCAGCCCTCTTCTCTGAACTATCTACTCTGTCTTCCAAGGTGACCTCATCTAGTTCTGTAGCTTTAAATGACATTTAGATACAGATGCTACCACATATGTAGCTTTGGTCCTAAATCACCCATGAGCTCCAGAAACATAATGCCGGCTTCCTCCTCATCATATCCATTAAGATTTTAATTGGCGTCTCAAACTTGACATGCCCTGCCCGGGCACACATGTTCATCATGTCATCTTCCCTATTTCAATAAATGACACCAGAATCAACCTAGAAGCTCAAGCCCCAAATGAAGAGTCCTCACTGAGTCTTCTCTTTCCTCCACTCCTCCCCTCTTATTCTGACAGCAATTATTTTCATCTCTACCTTGAAAATGTCTCTCAAGCCATCAATGTCTTTCTTCTCCAGGGGCACCACTGTCCTCAAAGCCATCCTCATCTTTTGATTGGATGGCTATAATAGCAACTGATAGGTCTATTTGTTTCATTCTTGCTCAGCTGCTCACCTCCCAGTCAATTTCTACAGAGCGACCAGACTGATCTTTTTAAAATGTAAATTAGATTATGTCACTTCCCTGCTTTAAATCTTTCAGTGACTTAGAAGAAAATTCAAGCTCCCTATTATGTCTTGTAAGACTCCACGTCATCTGACCCCAACCTGACACTCCAGCCTTGCCTTGGGCCTCTCCAGCTTTGTCACTGTATCCCAGCCACACCAGTCTCGTTCTTGGGTTCCCAGATCATCCCAAGCTCTTTCCTGCCTCACGGCCTTTGTACTTGCCACCACCTCTTCCTTGACTGTCCACTTCCGTCCTTCTGGTCTCATCTTAATCATCACCTCCTTAGAGTTCTCTCCTGATTGCTCTAAGGAAAGTAGACCCTCTCCCCCTTAGTTACTCTTAATCACAATCTTCTGTTATTTCCTTCATAATGCCAATTGCAAAGTGAGTGTAATGTTACATAATTATTTGTTTAATTTCTGTCTCCATTCACTAGAATGTGAAGTCTATCAGGGTTAGGATTCTAATTGTCTTGTTCAGTTTGATAGCCCCAGCATGTGTCTCAATGTTTAGTACAGAAGAGAGTCTCTGAAAATGTTGAATGAATGAATAAATGAATGAGGACACTGTTCCTGTTCCCAGGGGACTTAAGAGTTTAGGGAATGCAATACTTCATGAACAAGCAATTACAATACCATGTGATAGGTACTAGGGTGGAGTTAATTGCACAGTGGTACATGATGTAGCGATAATGTAACATGCAGAGAGATAGGAAAACATAATGCATCTTAACGCATTTAATTTTTATTGTAAATATAAAATAGCTCATATTTATTGTAGAAAATTTATTGTGGAAAAATCCAGAAAAGTATAAAAAAGAAAATATTCACCTACCATAACCTCTCTAGTGTCATTAAAAGAAAAAATTGCAATCATAGATTATTACCATTCCTACTTCATCTTTTGTGAATTACCTGTTGAAGTCACTTGCCAGTTTTCTTTTGGAGAGTTTATTTTGCTGATTCTCAAGAATCCTTTACACAGAGTATCCTTTACAGGATATTTACCTTTTAGCTAGCACATTATTACAGATGTTCTCAACTTGCCATTTGACTTTTAATTTTGTTTCAGACTTTTGTTAACATACAAAACATACTCTGACATCATAGTTATTAAGAAAGTATTGTATATTTAAGAAGTATACAATGTTTCAATTTTAAGAAATTGATTTTTAACTTTTTGTCATTAATTTCTAGCTTTAGTGAATGTGATTAGAAAATATATAGATCCAAACCTATACAATTTCTTCTTTGAGGGGTTTATTGAAGTTATACTTTAGCCTTTTATATAATCTTTTGTAAAAAATTCATGTCCATTTGAACAGAAATTTCATTGTCTCTTTATATTCATTAACATATGTCTAGTAAATACATTATTATTCATATCATATACTTACTTGATATCATTATTTTTTCCTATTTGATAAGTCAGAGTGTAAGATATGGGTTAAAGTCTTTAGATACTTTTTGTTTTTTTCACATCATTTTCTCCTTTTAAGTCTATTGACTCATGCATTTTTAAAAATGACCATTTTAGTCCATTTACTGGTGTTTATTTTCCTTTTTGGTTTAAATTCTACTTTGACGCTTTTACATTATTTTTGCAACAACTATTTTCTGTTTATGTGCATTTCCCTATTATGTCTTTGTTCAACTTGTCATTCTTAAGGTTACTGAGTCATTCTGTTTTAGGTGTTTATCTTATAGTATACAATTAGACTTTGCTTATTTAGACAGTCTGAAGGCTTTTCTCTATTTTAACCCATTTATATTTATTGTCACAACAGAAATATTTTTTCTTACTTTTGTCATTTTTATTACACAATTTGAATGCTTTCATTCTATTTCTTTTTAAATGTGTTTTCTGTGTATGTTTAAAAAAATTTTTTTTCCAGAAGACTTTGCTTTTGGTTTCCTTTGAATTATTAAAAATGTAATTAGATACATGATTCTTTGTAGTAAGGTCTTCTGTTGACTTCCTCCTCTCCAGGATGAGGCAGCTATCACACTTCTATTTCTGCAAACTTCCCCCCACTCACTGCACAATTTTATTTGTTAACTCTCAGAAAGACCCTGCTATCTTAGTGAACCCCCCTTCCAGAGTGATCGTCGTGCTGGTGCCAGCTGCTCTATGTTTGGTGTGACTGTCATCCCCAAATCACTTTATAAAATTTCCAGGCAGCCATGTGTTGTTTCAGGGATAGGTCTTACCACCCAAGGAAGCTGCCTCTTCACAGCCATCACCACCTTCTCCACCAGTTCCCTCTTCACTTGTTATAGCTATTGGAGCTCTGGGCTCCACTGAGGCCACTGACCTCTGAATCCACTAACCTAGAGTGACCACATGGACCACAGAAAGATTCCACATGGAGCTTTTCCAGTTGATGACATCACCCACCCTACATCCCATCCACAGGCTTAAACTGCGGAGTAAAAGACAAGAGAGAGAGGGTCTGTGTTGTAGGCTGTCGAGGTTTTAGAGATGAAAAGCAACAAAGATTTGAACCAGAGCAGTGGCATTGCTATCCAACTGGTTTTGACCTATAAAGTGGTTGCTTCAAATGGTTCAATGTAATAGCAGAGATGAAAAGATGTGGGCAGGTTTGAGAAAGACTAAGAAGACAGAATCAAAAATAAAATTAATGTGAGGAGCAAGTGAAGGAGAAGTCCAGGCAGATGTCTAAATCCCAATCTTCAATGACTGGGTGGGTCATAGTGCAACCCACCAAGTGGGTTGCATCCTTCCATATTTCAGGAACGATGGCCTGTTGGGCAGTGAAGGAGATGGTTTGATAGGGAAGCTGCTCATATCTGTGGCATACAGGTTGCATTTGAGGATCTATGTGATATCTAGGTGGAAATATAGATCTGTGAGCTGAATAAGTGAGAGTGATATTCAGGTGAAAGGTCTAGAGTGGAGAACTGGTCTTGGGGAATATTAGTGAATTGGCAGCCATTGAAGGAAGAGTGTGTGCAGTAAACAAATGAGTAGAGGAGGCCCACATGTGAAGGGTGGATGTAGGAGGAGAAGTGCTTACAAAGAAACCTGTGGTAGAATAGTCCCAGATTTATGAGAAAAACCACGAGAGTGAATTGTCACCTGAGCCTAAGTAGAAGACAGATCTAGAAAGGAAGAAGCTATGAACATTGACAATTGTAGAAAAATGGTCAAGTATTAATAATAATTATAGCAAACATTTGTTGAGAACCTACCATGTGCCACACATTATTCTGATTAGTGTATTAACTCCTTTAATCTGAATAATTACCCAGTGAGATAGACTAATTACAGATGAGTAGGTAACCTGCCCAAGGTCACACACTAGTAAGTGGTACAGCCAGGACTGGAACCCAGGCATTCTGATCCAGAGCCCAAGTACTACACTGTCTTCCTTCTTAAAGTAAGATAAAGATTGAAAAATATCTATTGGATTTAGCAGCTAAGAGATTATTGGTGTCTGCCATGAGAGCAGTTTTGGAGGGAGTGTTGGAGACAGAGTCTAGATTATAGTGGGTTGAAGTTTTGTAGTGGGATGTAAGGAAGTGTTGGGGGTGAGTGTAAGTAAAACTATTGAGAATTTTAAATGTGATTGAAACACAATTGAATTATACTAGAGAAGAACCTACTGCCAAAGGGTAGCTTTAAAGAATAAGAGAAGTCCAAGCATTTACATATGTCAAAGTAAGGGATAAAAGGGAGGATTGGAAAGACAGGATAAACAGAGAGAACCAGAAGAACCAAGAAGCTGAAAAATGCAACAGAGAGAGATAGGGGTCAAGAGCGCCGGCATGCCTTGCAGAGAGGAGGCAGTGATTGGTGTGGATGTAGTAGGTTGATTGATGGGTTAGAAGTTAGAAGTCAGGCCTCTCTTGTCCTCTTCCCTCTTGAAGATGTGGGTGTCTGCTGGGACTGAGTGGGTGGATGTTGGAAAAAGGAATATTTGTGTGGGGTACAAGGGTGGAAAGGCAGATTTGCAACAGGCTTGCCACAGTTGAAATCAGGGTATGAAGGAATTAGGGCTTTAGGTGAGAGTGGTATGGGTGATGAGCCAACATGGTGGCTTGTTGAGAATGTAGGGAGGTCCAGGCAGGCTCATAGACTCTAGAAAAGTTGAGGTCCTGGGTACCATATGTGCCCGAGGAGCAGATTTATGAGGAGTGAGTTGGGAGAGGAGTGTGGGGTAGGAGGCTGTGCCAAAATATAGAAAGATGGAATTTCCAATTTCTGGAGTGGAGAAGGACAAATATGAGCATGTGGATGGAGCTGATTGGAAGATAAGGCCACTGGAATTAGGGAGGTTAAGGGTGTTGGTCATGTTGTCCACACAGATAGTCCCATCTCCTAGGTGAAGATGGAGGTTGGATAACAGATCAACTAACTGAGTTTTAAATCTTTGCTGAAATAAGCAGTTTGGGTGGGAGTCAGAATGGAGAATTCAAAGAACTTGTTGCCCTTGGACTCATGGATACCAACAGTCATGCATGGGGCTTATTTTCCAGAAGTGTTATTAAGAATACGTTCCTTGGGGATGTAGAATCAAATCAGGGTAAACCCTCCTCAGCCTATGGTAGCTTCCAAAATAAGCCTCTCCCTCACCCTTCATGAGAAAGTTGGGATATTAGAAAGTAATTTTTCTCTGTGCTTCACTTGAAACAACAATGAGAAGGTGCAGATTGGGGTCTCCAGGCCATATTTGTGTGTTTTTCCTGCATCCAAGTGTTATTTCTGAAATCCATTAAAAATGTTCCATGTGGCTGACTTTTCTTTTGCTAGTTACCAGAGTGTAGCCTTTTTACCTTGTTTTGAAAATCCAAGTCAATGGCCAGGGTAGCGTCCTAGTCTAACATAAGGCTTCTTTGGGTGGTTCTGATGGGAAGCAGAAACATAAACGTTTGGGGCTGGGCAGGTTCCTGTGATGAATGCCTCCAACCACTTCTGCGAAATTGACTCCCACCCTGTGTGTTGCAGGTGATATTTGAATCCGTCTCTTTGAAGGGTCATCCTGGCTACATCGCTGTGGACGAGGTCCGGGTCCTCGCTCATCCATGCAGTAAGTCTATTCCCTCCTTCTGACACAGCCTTACTCCGTGCCAGACCAGGCAGCTTAGAGGCTGCAATCCCCTCTATTCATTCAGCTCACAAACAGCTCTCACTTTCTCTCTTTTTTAATCCTTCAAAAATGCTTACATACTCAATGCAATCAGTCCTGAATAAATCCATAATTTCGCCGGCCTTTTCAACAGGCAGCACCTACAGGAATTTGCAGAGAGTGGCAAAACATCTTCATGTGAATCTCTCTCCATTATTAAGGGAGTCTAGAGTCCTGATTGTTTATTAGTGGGATTCAGACCACTGAAGTGGAAGAATTAGAGGGCTTTGGATAGAATCTTGTGCAATTGTATTAAAAAAAAGAACACCACCAAAGCACTGAGCAAATTAGCACGCTGTTCACTTACAGGGAAAAGTACCCCAAAGCTATTAATCCTTTAAAAGTAATTTTAAGTACACTCATCAGCTCCATGTAGGCATAGGGAGAGATGTCTCACAGTGGTTAGTACTTATGGTATTGTTTCAAGAGTCCTCAAAGGTATCCCACTCCTCCATGTCCATCCAAATTCCCCTTGAAGTTCTCTCTCTTTGCTGTGTTTAGTCTAAGATATTTGAATGTATTTGAGGAAGGAACTGTGGTTCCCAAGTTCGCTAAATCTCCGAGGGGACAAGTCTCGGGTGCAAGTAGTTGAGATAGTGTCATATCTAGAGACATTTGGTGGGGGAGACTGTAATCAAAGGATGTGCATGGGGATTATGGCAGCCCCTAGGAGGACTAGCGGGGATGCCAGTCCCATTAGTTTGCTAGTGCTCTGCAGATTGGAGATTTCCATTAGTTTCTTGGCAGACATCTTGTTCCAGGTAACTCCTAGTAGGGCTCTGTCTACTCTCTCCTTATAGCCATGAGTTGTGTTATATTGGCTATGGTACAGTTTGCTGTTCCTTCGAGAGACATCACGTGCCCTGGCCTTACATGCCTTCCAATCCTCCCATTTTGGGGCTATTCTCATTTCAGCCCCCCATCCATGTTACTTTAATTGAAATTACTCTTCCCACTTTTGCTGCAGTGAATTTGTCAAAACCTTGAAAATCACTTTCTTCCCTTGGCAGTAGAATGCCATTGTTTCACTTGTTGTCTGAGAGCACCTTCTCTGGGGGAATTTGGGACAAGTTCCAAGAGGTTTTGGCAAGACAATATTTTGGATAACTGTGTGTGGTGTCTGTGCAAGAGAACCCTCCTTCCCAGAAATCAGCCAGCATCTCAGGAATGCTGAGATCCTACTAGACTCTCCATTACTCTGGCTTTAGTTCTCTACCCTCTGGGTTACTTCCTGAGTCTTTGGGATTTTCCCTGATGGGTCCATCCAATCATGCCTGGCAAATGTCTCTGCTGAAGCAGATCTCATGTGAAAAGGGTCCCAGAAATCCCCCCAAGTATGCAGGGTTTATATAGTGGATATGCAGATGAGTCCCCCTCACCGAGATTCAGTCTTTCCCTCCCTCCGACTCCTTGGAGTCAGAGTCAGCTGCCCATTAGAGAATGCTTTGACCTCAGACTGGGCAACTGTGTTGGGAGATGTCTGCTCCACCTGTGGGGTCCACTTAACCTCACACACTGAACCCTGCACAGCCACCAGTTTGAGGCAGTCTCTCTGAAACAAGTCTCAGTCTTCCCCAAGCCCTACACACCTTCCATCCTCATAGAGGACACTCACCTTTGCTGCGGCCAGCTGCATTCCTGCTTCTAACCCTGTACTTGATACTTGCACTTGCTCTTTCTAGTAGGTGATGTTTGCTTCTTCCCAGGAGAATCTGGCCTGGCTCTCTCTCCTGGGACCCCATAACTCTGTGCCCTAATGAGAATTTTCACCTCCACCATGAGGCCCAACCTTACAGCTGTCTCTTGTCCCAGCCTCAACCACCTTCAAGTCCAAATTGGTAAAAGGTTTGCCTTAACTCCAAGCACTCTCAATGGTTTGCCATTGCAGCCAAATGCTTCCTTCTTTCTGAGAAATCTCCACGGGAGAGGGTTCTCTGGAGGGCATTTGGATGCCTTTCCACCCTCAAAGTTTCATGGTTCCCCTTGAAATCCTCCTCTCATTGAGGCTGCTCCAGAATTTAGGATTCTCCTGACAGCTTTGTACTCTTCCTGCTTGGAGTGTGGATTGCATGGTTATGGAATTGCTGAGAGCCAGTTACCCAGCAAATGGGCCATGGGATGGAACTCAGGAAGACGTGACCCTGGCTGTGTTCCTGCGTAATGTGCTTCGACTGAGTTCAACCTTGATGGTTAGGCGGCTTAAGCTTAACCTTCCCAGAAATCAAAATGTGAGGACCCTGCTATAGTGGCCGGAACTGGGAAAACTCCATTTAACTGTATGTACAAATACTGGCAGTGCATATAGTCCTTAGGAGTCTATCCACAGTTCATCAGTCACTTGGAGTTGAGCGGGGCCCAGCAAAGGCCCCTTACCAAGGACCGGTGCTCTGTCCATGTCCAGTCCAGGTTTTTATTATCTTTTCTTTCAACAGGTAAATTACAGAGCATGAGCTATGTGTCAAAAACTTCTGCTGGACACAGGGCTACTTAAGTGATCAAGATAGGTTAGGTCCTTCTCCCCAGGGTGTTAACTTAGCAGAGGGGCAGAGGGAGGAAAGATATTAGATCAGCAACTAATATTAAATATAACTTACATGATTTCAGATAGTGATAATGCTATGAATATAATAAATGGGAGTGACTGGGATCTCCTTCGATAGAGTGGTCAGGGGCGGTGTCTTTGAAGATGTGACGTGAGCTGAGACCTGAGTCATAGGAAGTTGTCCACTGTATGTGATTTGGGGAGGGGGCATTCTAGGCAGAGGCCTTGCGGTAGGAATAAGCTTGATGCTGCTGGCGTATCCAGAGCGTAGGGAGCACAGGGGAAACCGGCCTGAGCGAATCTTGGGGATGGCAGCTGGGGCCCGGCCACACAGGGCCCTGAGCATCACCCTGAGCACTTTAGATTTTAGTGTAAGTTCAGGGAGGCACCACTGGTTGCGTTTATCCTGGGGGTTGATTTGGTCTCATTTAAGTATTGAAAGATCTCTCTGGCTGCTCTGTGGAGAACGAGTTGAAGCGGAATAGAGAAGTCAGGAGGCCTGTTAGGAAGGAAGTTCTGGAGTCATGCAAGAGACGGTGGTGGCCAGGACCAGGGTGGTAGAGAGACATCCCTTCATCATTCACCCTGTGTTTACTGAGCACGTGCTCCGTGACAGGTGCTGTTCCGCATTATGGCAGTGAGTCAGGCAGACGCATTCTCTGCCCTTATGGGCTTCCACTGAAATGAAAGAGGCTGGAAATAAGACAAATAATCAGGTAATTATATGATCTACCACAGAGGGTGTATTAGTTTGCTAGGGCTGCTATAATAAAATGCCACAGACTGGGTGTCTTAAACAACAGAAATTTATTTTCCCACAGTTCTAGGGGCTAGAAGTCCAGGAGGAAGATGGCAGGTTTGGTTTCTCCTGAGGCCTCTCTCCTTTGCTTACAGATGACCACCTTCCTGCTGTGTCCTCACATGGTCTTTCCTCGGTGCACACATGCCGCTGATGTATCTTTGTGTGTCCAAAGTTTTCTCTCCTCATAAGGACACCAGATTAGATTAGGGCCCAACCTAACAGCCTCATTTTAACTTAATCCCCACTTTAAAGGCCCTTTCTCCACATACAGTCACAGTCTGAGGTATTGAGTGTTAGGGCTTCAACATAAGAATTTGGGGGGGGACACAATTCAGCCCGTAACAGAAGGTAAGCAGTGCTATGAAGAAACATGGAACATAGAGATGGAGAGAGGTGGACGGATTAGAGATATATTTAGGAGGTAGAGCCAACAGGTTCTATTTGATGGGTTAGTTTGGGAACAGAAGCATCAAAAATGGTGCACTTCCAGATTTTTGGCTTAAGCTGTTGGGTGGTGCAGACTGAGGTGGCATGAGTTAGGGAGAACTGAGCATGAGCACTGCCTTCCAGGGTTCCGACCACGCGTGGGTCCCGGGGGCTGCTCATGGGGTCACAAGTCGCGCAAACTGCCAGTGGCTTCTGCACGGTCCTTTGGACTGACAGTGCTTTTTTCCCAACCCCAGCCTTAATATTAATGCGTTTAGGACTTCACTCATAGACTGTTAAAAATTTAACTATATTGAGAATTATGCATTCTTTTTCTGTCCTTGGGCTTTGTAATTTTCCACTTCTGTCCCCCAAACGATTTTTTCTATTAACACATGGTCAGTGTTTATCAATAAGCAATTCCACTGAATTTTCCAAAAGTTCCAGGGGGGTTTGCACCTGATTTGCAATTGTGTTTCTTGATCAATTTGAACTGAAGTGATGACTTTCCATGCTTGCCTCACGGCTTCCAAAACAGTGACCAGAAGACAGAAGTGATACTCAAGGGAAATTATTTTCTCTTACAAACTGAAACCTCTCGTCTATATTTTATAGCCCATTTAACATTTTTGTGTTATTCTAAAAGTATTTTAGCCACAGTTACCCTCTGCTGTCGTTTCTCCATGTTAGTCATTAGCAGGGCCACTGCCGTTATAACCACGTGCGATAAATGTCAGCACCATTTTCCACTCAGTTTCAAAGTATCTAGCTCCTAAATTGACTTTTAGAGTTTTTTGAACTCTTTTTTTTCCATCACAACCTTGTGGGGCCATGTCACTGAGCCCACAGAGTGTCTGCAGCACATTTCTAATGTATGTACTGCGCTCTCTCCTCAATTGTGTGGCTTCCTAGTGAGTGCTGTCAGGTTTAAAGAGCGAAATAAAGGGCAGAATAATATGTCTTCAGATGCTGCACTGACATCTGCAGGAGTTTAAATGTCACCAACATCAAGGCAGCGTGCCCCAAACGCACAGCCAGTTTTCTGTTAACCCCATTCAGCGGTCTCCCATTTTGGGGGTGCCAGGTCTCAGTGGGGAGTGGGTGTGGAACGCTTAAAACCATGAGCTGGTGGCTGGTCTGGGCCCCGAAGGCAACTGTGTTTGGCCAAAGGTTGGTGAGTTGAAGCTGGTGGGACAGTTTCTCTCCCTGAGCTACAGATGCCGGGGAAAGTAGCAGCTGAGAGAGCATGGGGCTTAGGAGTGGACTGGAGTGAGCGGATGGGAGGAGGATCAGAGAGGCCAGGAGCCCAGAGAGGTGGACCAAACAGGTCCCCAACATAAGGAGGATCCCCAGAGAGAGACATCTGTCATGAGCTGGGGATGAGGCCAGGGGTCAAAGAGCAGAGACAAGTCAGGCACGTGGAGAGAGTGCTAAGGAGGAGGGTGGTTTGGATAAGTTCCTGTGTTGGGAGCCACCATCTAGGGCCAGCGTTCATGTGATCCTGCAGCATGATGCCTGGAGGGCTTGCTGGGTGGAGGCATCACTGGATATATGGGTTCAGTCTGGGCAAGACTGGCTAGTGGGGATTGTTCCAGATGACTTACAGAAGAGCTATGTAACAGAAACCACAAACTAAAAGAGCATGTCTGCAGACGTGTTTTGTTAAGTATACGTGGGATTTTAATAAAATTCAGTTGAGATTTTAGAATGAGAAATTTCACATACAACGTGCATTTCCTACTTGCCTTGAGAAATGGGATGATTGGCTACCCTGAGCAAAGCATTCTTGCATAGCCTCCATCTGCTGGATTTAGGTAACAGCTGCCCTCTTTCAAGGGGCATGGAGTCTTTATCCTGTTCTCCTAAGTCCTCACCACTCCTTATTGCCTCCTCAATGCTGAGGCTGGTGTCAGATACCAGTTATTATTGTGCTTGCAATGTTGCTTTTCTTACACAGTCATGCACTGCGTAATGACATTCCAGTCAATGACGGGCTGCATATATGATGGTGGTCCCATAAAATTAGTACCATATAGCCTAGGTCTATAGCAGGCTACACCATCTAGGTTTGTGTAAGTACACCCTATGACGTTCGCACGACGATGAAATCGCCTAATGACGCATTTCTCAGAACGTATCCTCGTCGTTAAGCAATGCATGTCTGTATAGAGAGATTTTATTTTACCCAAGTCTCTATCTAAAGTGGGAAAATGAATGATTGGGCAAGGAGGTGGCGTTTTTCCTTTGTTTTTCGACTGAACCACTTTATTCATTTTCATAACTCTCTGGCTCCTGTAGGTGCATGGATTCAACATGTCTGCTGTAAACCATCAATCCTTCACCAGAATATTAACACTAGGGGCCATTAAGCCTCTAAATTCTCAACCACTGAACCTAGAAGGGAGAGAGGAGGGACAGAAGATGAAAGAATTAAGGGAAAAGGTCTGCTGCTGAGAAGGGAGGAGTCAGAAACAAGGAGGGACATTAATCCAGAGAAGATCCATTTCTAGCTGCATGTGTCCCAGAGGTTAAGCCATTTGCCCAGTGTCCCTTGAGGGTAAGGGGAGGCATCCCTTCATAAAATCCAACGCAAACCCTCCAAACATTGCAGCTGAGACTGTACACTCTCTCCCTACACGGAGTAGAGTTTCCTTCCCTGTGTAAACCCGTGGCATTAATTGGCTTACAAGGTTCACTCTCTTCCCACTTGAAGAATTGACTTGAACTGATAGTTCCAAAAATAACTTTACAAAATTATACAGGAGAGCAAAAAGGAAACAATTTCAGACAATCAAAGCAGCATGACATTTGTCAGGTTGGGTGGATGCAGGAATCTTCAACTCTGAGAAGCCCACAAGAAGACGTCTCCCCTGGGCTTTTGACTGTTGATTTGATGCCACTCCAGCCATGGGGTCCCGAAGGTAGCACGAGGGGGGTCTCTGAGCTGTTGTTAGTTGTTTCAAAACCTGAGCAGAAGGTGTATGTTTTCACACAGCAAGTCTGCCTCGTCACACCAAGTTTCTTGGCTTTTCTGAGCTTTACAGGTGCTGACACAGTTTGGTAGACCAGAGAGTTCAAAGCGTGAAGGCCATGGGGACAGATGGCAAGGAAAGGGATAATTTGTGAGAAAATATTTGGGAGCAATGAGAGGAGCCTAGAGAGTCAGCAGCCTTGCCTGTGAGCCCTTTCTTGGACCCTGGGGTCCAGGTGACACCACAACCTTCCATTGCCCAGGAAGCAAGAGAATGTGCCATTAAATGCTGAGTTTTGGATTAAAATGGACCTGGACTGAATTCTTTTTCTGTCATTACTGTGTGGCTTTGGGCAAATTAAACCTGGTTTCTGCTTCTCTAAAAGGGAAATACTAGTGTCTGCTTTACAGGGATGTTATGAAGTTAAATTAGATAAAACATGTAAAGCATTTATCACAGTGCCTGGCATTGTAGGAGCTTTCAATAAATGATATTATTTGTCTCTCTGGATATTTGACTCCTTCTGGAAAGATGGCCAAAGGCTTTTGTTGAAACTCCTTGATCCTCTTAACTGCTCTCCATTTGATATCATTCTGGGGTAGTCATGCCTTGTTCATCATTGATTTGATTAATGCGGTAGGGATCCTTGGGCACTTCTGTGCCTCAATGAAGAAGCTCATTCTTCTAGACGTAGATCATCAACCCACTCATCTTTAGAGAGCTCACATAGGTAAGAACCTGTTTCCACAAACAAAGAAAGAGATGAACCCAAGTTTCCCTACATAAAACAGATGTTTAGTTCTGGAATTGACTGCTTATGGATACTTTGAGTTTAGTCTGAAAGTCCTTTCTCCTGTTATGCAAAGTCCCCAGAGTAAATGTCCCACCTCCCTCCCATCCTTAGGAGGTACCATAGCTTAGAGTAAAGAGTGTAGACTCTGAACAGTTCTTGAATTCTCTGTGCCTCGGTTCACTCACTGTAAAATAGAGATAATACCAGCACCAACTGCACTGGGTTAGATGAGTTACTGTGTAGACGCTGCACGTGACACCCATCACATAGTCAGCACTAAGCGAATGGAAGCCACTAGTGTTCTCCTCTGCCTTTTCTCCCTCCTCCACTCTTTGCCCTCCTCATCATCTGCATCGTAGCATCATCACCAAGGCCAGGTGTGGAAGTTTCAGGCCCAAAGGTGCTTCACTTCAGCTTTCTTCTTTCTGCTCATGCAGGCTACAGGGAGGAGTCTTCCATGGTGAACCCCCCTCCTGTCCAATTTCTTCTTCCCAAACTGGCAACATTGCCTAGCAGCTAATAATATGGATTTGAGATTCTCAGAGACCTGGATTCATGTCTTGGATCTCCCACTTTCTGGCTGTCTGACTATAAAATCTTACTTTTCTGATCTGGGACATGGAGACACTGCCCACCTCGTGGATTTTTGTGAGGTTTAAGTGAGAGGATGCATGTGAAGTTCTTAGAACAGTTCCTGGCTCATAGTAAGTGATCAGTCAACAGTAGCTCTTCACGGAGTGAGGCCATTTCCCGGGCACCAGTTCTACCCTGCCCAGTGCCCATCCTGAGCTGCCAGCCATCGACAGGGAAGTGGTGCAGGCTGTTGAATTCTGTCCTCATGTGCTGTTTGGTTTCTCTCTTAGGAAAAGCCCCTCACTTTCTGCGGCTCCAAAACGTCGAGGTGAACGTGGGGCAGAATGCCACATTTCAGTGCATTGCTGGTGGGAAGTGGTCTCAGCATGACAAACTTTGGCTCCAGGTAAGGATGGGAGAGGCCCGCTCCTCACACCTGCCCATCCCTTGGTAAGGGAAGAAAGTGATGAAGGGCTTGGTGGGGAAGGGGAAAGGATGTTTTTTAAGTACCTCTGCTCCTTGGACAATGCTCTGCATCCGTAATCTCGTCAAATCTTAACTCTAATTCTGTTATGTAGGCATCAATAGGCCCGTTTTACTGATCGAGAAACTGAGACCACGAACATAAAAGTGCCAGAGCTAGAATTTGCAGCTATGACTTTTCCAAACCGCCCTCTAACAATCTTTGTCCTTTAAGCCCAGATTCCCAGGGCTAAGGCAAACTGAATATTTTAGATTCTGGGTACATTTGCATTTCCATATGACTTTTAGAATCACTTTGTCAGTTTCTACAAAAAAGCCTGTTGGGATTTTGATAGGGATTGATTGCATTGAATCTATAGATCACTTTGGGGAAAACTGACATCTCAGCGATGATGAGTCTTCTGACTATGAACGTGGTATATTTTTTCACTTATTTAAGATCTTCAGTAATTTCACTCAGCAAGGTTTTGTAATTTTCAGGTCTTGCACATTTTTTGTCAGACTTATCCCCAAGTATCTCACATTTTTGGTGCTATTGTAAAAGGCATTTAAACAAATCTCAATTTCTGATTTTTCATTGCTGGTATATAGAAATACAATTGACTTTCATATATTGATCTTGTACCCTGTCCCCTTGTTAACCTTACTATGGCTATTTAAATTTAAATTAATTAAAATAAATTAAATTCAAAATTCAGATGCCTGGTTGCACTAGCCACATTTCAAGTGCACAATAGCCACGTGCGTTTAGTGGCCACTGTGTTGGACAAATGTGGATAGAGAACATTTCTGACATTGCAGAAAGTCTTAGTGGCGAGCATGGCTCTAGAGAGATATCACCTCTGGTTCAAGGAAACAGGAATATTGTTTGGAAGAAGCTGACTCCAGTTACCTCCAATTCATATATTAAAAGATCTCTATCATCTCCTCTGACTGACGTAGTTCTGATGTTGATCGCTAACCCATGCCCACCACACTTGGATGGGAGTTCATAGTGTCACTTCTCTTGCAGTTGAGCCTATTTCCTGCCGTTGGAAAATCCCCTGGAGGTGCAGAGAGAGCACCTCCAGGGGCTAACAGTTCCTCTTTGCTCCTTAGCAGGGCAGAACAATGAAAACAACAGTAATGCCTGCCCCTCCTGCTTCCCTGGGCTGTCTACAGACAAAGAGAGCACAGTCAGCTTCCATGTGTCACTCAAGTATTAAGTAGTGTTATTTTCTCTTTCCATTATTATTAGTATTAAAGTGCATCAGGCTCCCAAGAAGCTTTGTCATTTCAATGGCGTTGCCTGAGTTGGTCATGAAAATGAGATGGGACAGTCACAGTACTTTCATCACTTTTATTTGGGTTTTCCAATTATTTTATGATCGTTATTTCTACAGTTCTGAGTTGCACGCCCTAAACCTTGGGTCTATCAGTGGAAGGATGTTAAAGCAGAATGTAATCGAAGTTTGGAAGACAATAGATAGAAACACACGGGTGGAGGTCTTCCACATCTTATTTATTTTTCTACTTTTCAGTGTAAACCAAATCTTATTGCACAGAGGGTTTTTCTGGTGGCTTACAGTGGGATGTAAAACACGACAAGATAGCATAAATTAAAAGTGAGGCGACACGCGATAGGAGGAAAAGAACACACTGGAGCTGGTAATGATGCTAAAACAGCATTTCTTTATATCTGCTACTTATTGGTGGGTCACAAGTGGAGCCCACAGCACCATGGCCACCAACGGAATAAGGGAAACTTGTCATATATATAGTATAGTTCACAATGTCCATGAGACAAACACAAAACAATTGCTCAGGAAAATTCTAACTGTTGTTCACACGGGCCAGACAGGAATGGTTCCCAGGAGTCCTCCTAAAGAAAACAGTGTGTGATGTAAGGAACAGCATTCTCCACCACAGTCTTATTGAGGGCACACAAGTGAGTTTCATGGGCTTGTTTCACATAATGATGGTCTATGTAAAAGCAATTTAGGGGTATGGCTGAAGAGAGAGGGGGTGAGGTGGGCAATACGATATGGCAGAGATCCCCAGCTCTCTGCAAGCCCATCTCCATCCTGGGATACTTTAAACATATCTGGTGAAAGAATAGATTCAATAACTATTTCTTCAAGGAAACCTCCCAAAATATTGTCTCCTTCATCTATATTTCAAGACATATTGGGAGGTTTATGCTATGCTCTCTGGCAAATGCCTGCTTGGCTAGTTAAGTCCAGGCTTATATTCAACAATGTGGTTGGAAGTAGGTTAACATCTTTCTACGGAATCTGAGGTGCCTGTCATGACACCCGCCACCAGGAGACAGCTGCAGCCCTGACCCAAGACTGGCTAAGGCAGTGGCAGATTTCTCATGAAATATTGCTTTCAGCGCCTAGGGAAGCAGCTTACAGACTCGCCAAAGTTCTGTTCGTGTCACTTGGCTGGGGCAACTGAGTCTGAGAATCTCCAAAGGGAGTGAAATAGGACATGGTGACCAAGAGTGTCCACAAGATACCTACAGTAGGTCTAGCTTTCGACAATGCTACTTCCTGCTGTAGCTTCCAAGATAAGCTGAAGAATCACTAAGTCACCAAAGATAGGAACTTTTTTATCTACCAGTTTTTAAGTGAGGGAAATAGAGACAGTGACTTTCTTTCCAGAATAGTATGTCAGTGGCCCTTTCTGGCAATGGTTAGGGAGCAGGTGGTAGGTTCAGAGTTTGGGGTAAATCCCTATCACCTGTGTTGGAGAGAATGCTTGGCATCCTTTCTATAGAGCAGGAATCTATAGCCTGCTTATCTGTAAGTGGTTTTAGATCATAAGTTAATATATTAGAAAGGAAGACCAGCAAATACCCCTGTTTTACACCCTCCTGGAAACTTTATATGCTCTTTAGAAGCCTCGTCTGCTGGTGCTGGCTTTCATGGAATTATAGTGCAAGTTCTGTGTAAGAATCAATGGGCAAGAACTATGCAGAAATGTGTATACCTGAGCCTAGAACAATTCTAGTCCTTCAGGGAAAAGGCTGATAAAGGCCAATAAAAATTATAAATGAGTTCACCTTGTTCTGGGTTGATTTCTCCTTGAGGTGAAGAGTCTAACGCCGTGGTCTACGGTGGAAGGTCTATGGCCTCAGTCAGAACTCGCTTATTTCTTATGTGATAAATTGGCCTGGGGAATCCAAATATAAATTTTCAAGCATTTTTTTTTTCAAGCAAGTAGACAGTGTGCATTCTGAGTGAAATGTCTAGCCTACAGTTTGGAGAGCCCTTTAAAAAAAGCAAAAAAAGAACAATATTCAGGGTCCAACCAGGTGGAACTGTACTGACAGAATTATCAGTGTAGCACAGTGAAAATGTATACGGGTACCTCTTTTCTGGAAGATAATTTGGCAATAGATAGCTAAAACCTTAAATGTGCATGTTCTTCCAAGAAGTAATTTTACTTATGGGAATTTACCTAAGAAAATAACCAGAAACAGGGAGACAATTTATCTGCAAGTGTGTTCAACAGGATGAAAAACTGAAAACAATCTAGATGTCCAGCAAAAGGGACTGATTAAGTCAATGCTGGAATGGAGTCATTAAGTGTCAGATTGTAGAAGTATATGTAGTGACATTTTCACAATATGTATTTAAGTGAAAAGAACAAGTTATAAAACAATACATTTAATATTAATTTTTTACCAAAAACATATATATAATACACACATATTCATACTCACAAATATATACATATATAAATACACACATGTAACACTGTACAACACATATCAAGACAATTGATTGTGATGGTAGATTATGTGTGCTTTTTATTCTCATTTTTAGTCTTTTCTGTTTCATACAATTCCTCTAATGTGAATATGGGTAACTAATGTAAATAGAAAAATGCTACTAAAAAGGAGAAAAATGGTTGCTTTTTTCTAGATACAGAATATTCTAAAGGTGGTAGGAAGCCTTAGCAGGGCATCGGGGTAGCTAACTCCCACAGAAGTGGCAGCACTGGCCCCCACTGAGGATATGGTAAGATTACCCCCAGGTTCCCCGACACCCTCGTCACCTCATCAGATACTGTTCATCCAGGAAGAGTGCAGAAATATTTTGTATGCATCACCTGGTCTTTGTGGAAGACCATGGCCCATGGGGCCCCGTGCTCACATTTCTCAGGGGCTCCAGAGCAGGCCCTGTCAGCCCCACTGCAGGGCTAATTTCCAGACCTCCCTACAAAAGATTTGCTCCATCTGGGGTTTGTACAACAAATACTGTTCAAAGAGTCTCAGAAATGAGGCCATGTGTCCAAATGCTCTGCACAGATCTCAGCAGGGGCAGCACATGCGTTTAGACAAATCACGGGTGTTGGACAGGGAGCAGACCCTAATCTGGCAGGAAAAGGCTCCTGCCCTGGGAGTGCATCAGCTCAACAGCAGCCACACCAGGGCTGAGGAGATAAGCAAGACATGTCAGTTCTTGCTGCAGCTGATTCTTCCAGTAAATCTGTTTTCTAGGTCCTCAAAGGGCTACCGCTGGCTTACATGGCTGTGAGTGTTCTGGAACCAGCTCCTCCTCCTGCCTGTATCTGTACTAGGTGTCCCTTCCATGTGGGACTTCTGTTGAAAACCTAGTGGCCACACCACCACTAAACGATGATGATAAATTAGTGATAATACTCGTAACAGTGACGTTTATTGCTTGGTTAGACATATGATGTATTTAATTCTCATAACCAATCTTGCAGGTAGATGCTCTTTTTAGTCCCATTGTATAGATGAGGAACTGAGGCTTAGAGGGGTAAATGAGTCACACAGGTTGAGGTCACACAGGGAGTGAGCAGTGGAGGCAGGATTTGAACACAGGTCTCTGTCATCTTAAGTTCTGGGCATCCTTCCATGCTCACCTTGTAGTCCTGTCACTTTGTGTCATCACGCCAGCCTTTCCTTCTATACAGATGGCTTCCTATTAAAAAAAATTCATTTCTTTGGCACATATTTACACTTCTTTAATTTGCACTGTACTAGATACTTAAATAGATTTGAGTTTCTCAAATCTACAAGCAAAATCAATGAAATAAAAATATCCTTGGAATATTGTTCAAATTGCTCCCCTCTGGTTGCCTTTTTACTTCTCTTCTCTCCTTCTTAGCCAAATTTCTTAAATGTGATGGCTTTCTTGAACTCCCACCTCTTCCCCGAAGTGACCCTTGTGAAGGTCACCAGTGTTTTCCTTGTTGCTAAAGCCAACGGTGCTTATTCTTATTACATTTTTATTATTAGTCCTTATACTTGACTCTTCGTCAGTGTTTGATAATGCTCACTGCTCTCTCCTTGAAAATCTTCCTGCCCTACTGTTCCATGAAATCATTGGTCCACATCTAGGAAGGGTCTGAGATTTTATTTGTGAGCTAAGAGTTAGTCTGCCATTTCATAGATGCTGGTAGAAGATGTGAATCTCCTGGATCAGAGACAAAGGACTTTATTATGCACTGCACAGCAGGCAGCATGAGCTTCATGTTTGCAAGTTTTCCTTGTCCCCATAAGTCCCGTGGGGATGATGTGGGGTGGATCCAGGAGGGGTTTGCATACAGTAAGCCTCTGTCATAGCTGAGGAACCCCATGTTTAGGAAACACCAATATTTTATTAATAGCTTTCTTGAGATATAATTAACAAACCATAAAGTTGAGTAAGTCTACAATTTGATGGTCTTTACTATATTTACAGAGTCTTGGCACCATTATCATATTTCCTTCTTTTCACCTGTAAGTGCCCCAGATTAAAAAACACATCTCTAGGGCAACCCAGGGGATGAAAATCTAGCTGGGCTTTGGATTTGCAGAAGGTTTCATTCTCGCAAATTCATCTTCACCTGATGCATCAACCTCCTCCTCCAGCCCCATCCTGTGCAGCTCATCTTTGAGGACCCTAGCCAACTCTGACCTGGAAATTTCCCCTCACACACTTATTCTTTCCTCCTTTATTTTCTAATACCTTTTCATCAGTGTCTCCCTCAGCCTATCCTCAGTTTATGTGCTTCAGGATTTGATCCCAGCTCGTCCCGGCCCCAGCGCACAGGAGCTGGGAGAAAGAGTCGTGAGCAAGGCAGACCTGCTTCTTGAACCTTGTGGAGTTTACCTCCTGGCAGCAGAGACAGACGTTAAGCAACTTATCACAGAGTTAAATACTTCATCACAAATGTGACTAGGCTACTGGGGGAAAAACAGTTCTGCAGAGTAGGGAGTAGGGAGAACGGGGAGGATTATGAGTAGCAGAGAAGTGCTCTCAGAAGAAGTAGGCTTTGAACCGAGTTCTGAGAGGTGAAGTGGATATAGTCAAAGGGAGATGGTGCCATGCAGGGAGATGGCACGTGCGCAGGCCCTTGACCCCCTGCTAATCCTCTTTGCTAAGGGCTTACAGCTCCCTGGGGGACTTATGCCAGGACCCTCCTAACTCTGCAGGAACTCTGAACCCAGAAATCAACCCCAAATGAGTAGTCAGTCATGCATGCAGTGGGGCCTTGGGAGGGCTTCAACATAGCTAATCAAAAATTATTCATGTCCACTTCTATTTCTTTTAACTTTTAATAAAGAATAATCGAAAGCTATTCTTTAGAGACTGCCAAAGAGGTACAAATATGGTCTTAAGAAAATCAATGGGCCAGATTTTAGCAAGTTTCTAAATGTCATGCCATTGAAGCTGTATGACTTAGAAGTGAAAAGAACATTCATTACAAATGAATTGTGGGAATCCCACCTAAATATTTTCTATCCAGGAGATTTCTGGAACAATTAGAACAATTTTCATCTGGAAATGCTGGGCCTCACTTTACTTTATTATTATTATTATTATTTAGTGCTAGAAGCTCAAACCAGCACATGGAAGGCTTCCAGAACCCTGTATTAAAATATCTCCTGTAAAACAGGCATAATGTCTGTTGCACACAGTTCCCTCTTATTAAAGACAGTAATGTTTCCACTTCTGCCCACCATAAATCAATTGCAGGCCTGCATGCACTCTCTGAAATAATGACAGCCATTTTTGCAGGCTGTGTCTTATCTCTTTGTGAAAGGAATAATGTCATGACACAAGAGCAGAGAGGATTGGGAATTGCAAAGTGGAGAGGCCATTATAGATACCTTGATAGCTCACTGGGTAGTGTGAAAACAGCAGACTCTCCGTGGCATCAGATGCTTCTCTTGTTTTCCTCTCTAGGTGGTTCCTGAAGATAGTGGGGTCTTGCCTGGGGGTGGAAGGATGCACACGTGCTAGGGTCAGAAATATTAAAGTGTGGGTATTCACAGCCCCTGCTCTTGCAAAGAGTGTGTGCTCTCAAACCAAGCTGACTTATTCCACATAAAACAAAACAAGCCAGGGAAAGGTGGAGTTCGATTTGTTTTAAAAGATAGAGACAAGCAGTTGAAAGAAAGGGAAAAAAAGAGATTTCAAAAAAGAACTATTGCCATAATGAGAAAGACATGAGTATAAAATGGGATTAAGGAGGACCACTGATTAGGCTACAAAATGTCTTTGTTCGGCTTGGAACATGAGTGCCCCTGGATGAGTGAATTGGAAAAAGATTCACCCTCTGGGTAGATGCAGCCCTGTGGGCATATAGCTTGGCAAGCAGACAGAGCCTTTGGGCAAAGAAAACAGATAACTTTCCTCTGAGTGGACCCAGTTAGCCCACGTTCAGGACTCGTGGCTTTGCCAATAAAGTGTGGATTGGATTTGGGTGCCACTCCCCTGGCCTATGGCTGGGCATCCTCAGTACAGTGGCCAATTGCTCAGCCTCAGGAAGTGGCTTGGGTTTAAGGAATATTTCCATTCATGTGGAATTATGTGGCCCTTTGCTTTCCATTGAGGGACTTAAGATGGCAGTAACCTTCACGTCTTGGAGACTCAGGACAAGCCAGCAGCATGAGCATCACTTGGGAATTTGTTAGAAATGCAAATTATCTAGCCTCACCCCTGACCTACTGAATCCCCCTGGAGGTGATCTGGGTGCATGCTAACGTTTGGGAACCACTGCTTTAGCCTGGTGGAGTTGGGTTAAGAAAACCTCACCTGAACCTAATAGCATATCAGCTATGCTGTCCCTTAAGAATATATTCAGAGTCTCTGAGCCAGCTTTGCCCCTCCTTACATAGATATTTCTGACTTAGAAACCCCTGAGGTTCCCAGAGAGCTAGGCATCTGGGCTTCTATCACAGCATTTCCCAAACTATTTTCTATGGAGCAGTCATTTCCTGCAAGATGGCATTCGATGTTCTTTGAGCAAGCAAAGTAAGTTTCTGGAACACTGCATGCTCTACCCTCTTCTCACAGAGTCGTATTGTGACTGTGCACTGTCATATACTGGGTGCAGCTGGGCTAAGGGATTAAGGTCTCAATCTCTGGAATCAGATCCCCTGGGTCCAAAGCCTAAGTCAGTCATTCAGCACAGTCATGTAAGGTTCTGCTATTCCTCGTGTGATTCACGGGCCAGCAGCACTGGCAACACCTGGGAGCTTGCTAGAAACGAAGGATTTCAGGTTGGACCACAGACTCACTGAATCAGAATCTGCATATTTAAGGAGATCCCCAAGTGATTTGTATGCACATTGGTTTGAGAAGTACTATTCTAAGACATGTTGTTTGACGTCCCTCTGCCTGTTTCCTCATTTTTGAAACAGGAATATTAATAGGAGCTATCTCATGCTTTATCATGCATCAGAATCACCTGGAAGGTTTGTAAAACAAGAATGGCCTGGCTCCGCTCCCAGAATTTCTGAATCATTAGGTCAGGGGATGGGGCCTGAGAATGTGCATTTCTAACAAGTTCCCAGGGGATGCTGATGCTGCTGGTCCAGGGACCACACTTTGAGACCCACTGCTCTAGATCATTCTAAGAGCATTGCTCTTTCCACACTGACCCTGTTTTTCTCCATGAAGTGTGCTATTTCAATCCTCGACTTTATTTCCTATCCTTTTTGCTGTTTTGTCGAAATCTTAACCCAGCGTGTAAATTCCTTTGGGCAGAAATCATACTTTCCACACTCCACTCTCTCATTTTCTGTTTTGTTAAATAACGAGTTTATTTCCAGTGTGATTAATAATAGAATAAGGAAAGGGGGGAAACTCAGATGAACAACCACAATAAACAGCATCCACAAATGGATGTCAGCCCTGGGATCCTCTTTAAAATCTACATTTCTAACAAGTTCCCAGGTGATGCCGAGGCTGTTGGTCCGGGAACCACCCTTTGAGAGGCACTTTCATGGGGATTTTAAAAGGATTGAGTAAATTCTATCATGTAAGCCAGTTAACCCACTGCCTAGCACAGACTAAGCACTCGAAAATGTTAGTTAATGTGGCTTTTACTTAATAAATACTCAGACAAATCCCATTAAGTTGAACAACATATTCATCAAACTCACTTATGGAAGTCTTTATTCGTGGGAGATATATCGACTTTTCACAGGAAGTAGTGTGTTCTTACAGGGTGCTCTGGCTTTCCCATGTTGTCAGTGTTCTCCGGAGCTCAGTTCCCAGCAGCACCCCCACCCGACACTTTTTTTAAACATAGATTTAGGAGCAGACTATGTTAATGGAGGAGGCAGTGAGAGGAAAGTGCTGGGTAGAATGGAAACTAGCAGCATCCTCGCTAGGGTCCTTTATGAGCCAGTGCCCCCAACCCCAAGGCACTGTGCGTGTTGGCTGCTAAAGGCTCACAGCTTCCCTTCCCCAGGGAACTGCCCTCAGTCAGATGGGAACAGGCCATGACAAAGGACTGACTGACATGGGGTACAAGTGCTGACTCCTTGCCTCAAGGTGGGATCAACTGTCTGGCCCACTTCATGCTCCGGAGCTCCCCTGGAATCTGGCTGAAGCTGGACTCCAGTTTGGGCCACATCCTTGCTCGGCTCCTTTCCTCTCCCTGTCCTTCACCCCCTTTCTCCTGAGAGCACTCAGTAAGTCACTGTGTCTCAGACTCTGCTTCTGGGGAGCCCAGCCTAAGACACCATTATCAGGGCCCACTGGGAAGTTGATTCAGTTCGTCCATAAACTCAGAGGGGCTAGAAGATGATTCCACTTTAGGACAACAGTCATAGGTCTGAAAGACTTGCCACAGAGGAAAGTAAGTGTGCCCTGAAATTTCAAAGGAAGGATATACTTATGTCTGAAAAATATTACAGGAACCAGAAGAAAATTTTGAACAAGCCAGAGTGGTCCCAAGAGTCTAAGAGTCTAACAATCTTCCACAGGCTTCCACAGGCTTCCACATGCATCATCCATGTCATGCTTCTCTCTGGCTTTTCCCAGCACTTTGACTTCCCCTCACTGTCCTGCTCCTCTTTCCCAGCATCCTAGCACTTGCATCCCTGTACATTGCAGGGCACCTGATGTCTTGTTGGGAAGATGCACTCTCCCACCTTGTCTCTGGGCTGAGGTCCACTTAACGCTCCTGCCATCCCCCTACCCCACCCCTCCCTGTGCCCACTCGAACTGCTCAGTTGCCTGTGGGCCTGGATTTCTGAGCCCATTCCTGTTTAATGGAAACTCTCCTTGTTTTCTTCCCTTGCATTTTCTCTTCTGCCTCTGTCTGGGGCTGAGACAGCAACTGGGACCTGTGCTTCTTACACATTCAGGCTGCGTAAATCCCTTCTCCGTGTTGCATAGCATTTTGGCATCTGAGCCTCTCACCATCCCCGGTCTTCTAGAATCCCTCTTGATTTCTGTTTCTGGGTTCCTGGGTTACTGCTCAATTGCCTTGACCTTCAGCACCTGCTTGCCCTTCCATCTGGGCTCATCTCTCTGAACTTAACCTCCATTTCTCCTTGCCCATGGTCCATCTCAGCGCTATTTCCTATCATGGCTCTGGGCCCTCCTGCTCGTCCCTGTCCTGCTGTTGCCTACTCCCAATATGACGTGTGATTATCAAAAGGCCTATTTTCCAGAGATTTTATAAGACAACTGCAATTTCCTATCCTTCCATGGGAGAAAGGCCTGTGGTTCAGAAGCTAAACAGAAAAATGTGCATCATCCAGGGATATGCACTTAATCCTCTCTGGTTTTGCTGGAATCTGACATCATTAAGAAGAAAAATAAATAATACTGAGGTGACAACAAAATAAAATTTAAACTAAATGTGAAAAATGAATGTTTTGCATTTAATCAGCCCTTTGCTCTTTGTGTTAGTTTCTTCTTGCTGCTGTAACAAATTCTGCAAACTTAGTGGCTTAAAACAACACAAATTTATTACCTTACAGTTGTGGAGATCAGAATTCAGAAATGGGTCTTTGTGTGGGCTAAAATCAAGATGTTGGCTGGACTGCATTCTTTCTGGAGGCTCTAGAGGCAAATCTATTCCTTTACCTTTCCCAGCTTCTGGGGGCTGCTTGCATTCCTTGGCTCGTGGCTCCTTCTTCTGTCTTCAAGCCATCAATCACGTCACTCTGACCTCTGCTTCGGTTACCACATCTTCTTCTCTGACTCTGACCCTCCAGCCCATAAGGTCCATTGTGGTTACATTGGGCCCATCTGGATAATCCAGGATCTTCTCCCTATCTCAAGATCCTTAACTTAATTACATCTTCAACGTCTCTTTTGCCATGTAAGGTGACATATTCACAGGTTCCAGGGATTAGGAAGTGAACATCTTTGGGAGGCCATTATCCTGCCTACCCCACTTTTCATGGCTAATTTCATGGTTAATTTGGAAAGCTCTGCTAACACCAGAAGATGCCACATGCTAAGTGTTTTATACGCCTTCTCATTTATTCATCACAATAACTCCATAAAGTGAGCACCAGTGTCAGATTCATTGTATAAATGAGGAAACCGAAGCTGAGAGAAATGAAATCTCCTGCCCAAGGTCGCACAAATTTGCTTGCATTTGTCTTATTATCAGTCCCTGTCTTTCCCTCATTCCATCCCTGTCCTCTCGTAAGTATCTAAGTAACCATAGGCTTCTGGGAGCTCACCTGTGACCACTAGGGCACCAGCCACATCCAGGAGAGGTTGCCTTGGATTTGGAAACAATGGCAGATGAATAGTTTTATACTAGATTGGTTTATTTATTTTTTGGCACATTATTTTTTTCTGCCTGGATTTTTACATACTTCTTTATCCTTAACGTTCAATGTTTTTGTGAACATGTACCACAATTATTGTGGTTTTCATAAATTTTATCAAGTAGATGATGGGCCCTTTCAGTCTGAAGATTTAGGTCTTATTTTAATCTGGGAACATGACCTAATATATCTTGGGATATGATTTGTGGTCTTTTGATATGAACATGATCCATTCATTCATCTCTCTTCCTTAGGACACCAGTTACATATTTGGTGGTTAGTTGTCTAGTCTCTGTTTTCTTCATCAGTTTGTCTCTCTCCAGTTCCTTTTTGCTTTCTTTGCTCTCTGGGTTATTTTTTCAAGCCTGCCCTCCAGGTCAGATTTTCTGCAATGTTGATTCTGCTCTTCACCTCTGATGCCATTTTGAATTCTGCAAATGGCATTGTTTGTTTCCTATAATTTGTCCCTGGGGTCCTCTGGGTTTCCTTTCGTTCTTTGTACTTTTCCTTTATCCACTCACCTCCTAGCTCATGTTTTATAGAGCTCATGTGTTGACATCACTTTCGGTTTCTCCTTTTTGCCCCCCACATTTCTTGGCTGTTCCAAGCATTGGGTATCTGCGGAAAAGCCCTGTGTCTCATGAGCTGTCTGTTTGGTCAGGACGTATGCATTTTTGCTTATTTCCCCCCACCTCCTGCACAGCATCCCTTCCTCCTCCCTCTGTCTTTGCCTTTTTTTTTTCGTCCTCAGTTAAGAAATTGGTAGCAAATAGGCAGATCCTGTTCACACCCATTACCCACTCTCCCACGCTTGGGAATGAGGGTGCTGGAGGAGGTGAGTGATGGGGGAGTAGTTACCCCACATCAGAGCAACACACATGCTGTTTTCAGGACAGGCTCTGAAGCTGGATGCCATGCATCCAAATCCCAGCTCTGCCACTTCCAAGCTGTACAAGGTTGGGCAGGCAGTCACTTCTCTGAGCCTCCTCTTCCTCATATATCCAGTGGAGATAAGTGTGCCCACCTCATGGATTTTCATGAGGAATTAACGAGAAGGCATGTAAAACAGCCCATAATAGCACTTAGTTACTATTAGCTTAAAAAAGAAAGAAGAGACAGAAGTGTTATGATGTTATAAATAAATCAGGTTAGAAAATACCCACCCAAAGCCTCATCACTCCCTTGTCAATATCCACCACAGTGGCCCTGAGGGCCTTGCTCAGCAATGAGGAAAATGGGCTCATTTTGGTGACCCCATCTCTTTGGAGGCCCTCCCATACATTCAGCCAGCTCTTCCTCAAATCACGACACATTCCTGGCATTTGCCAGAATTTCTTCTACTTCCTCATTGCACTGTTTGGAGAAAGGGAATTGTGTTTGGTGTCTGGTCACTTCTCATAGTTCGATCAAGTTGTACCACCTCATGCAAAAACGTATCCAGGCATGAGGCAGGTGGTTGGCAGTTTCAGCCCTAACAACCTTCCCCTTCCGTTCCCTTGTGTTGGTTTTTGTCTGGTCATGTTGCTTAGTTTCTGGAATGGGAGGGGGTTACGACTGCCTCTCATACTGTAATGGCTTTTAAAAAATGCCATTTGTTTTACTATTTTCAAGTATAGAAGCAATATATATTTGAGGCAGAAAGTCTAGGGAATGCCAAAAAGTGAAAAGAAGAAGAAAACCACTACCTGCATTCTCCCTGTCCAGTCTGGAGCAAGTCCGGTGGAGGCCTTGGTTACTCCATGTGTCTTGGCTTCCTGCTCACTGCCCTCCCCTGCTGACCTTCCTCATTCACTTGGGACAGCTGAGTAAGGTAGCTCTACGCCACTCTGGTGCCCTGGTCCCAACACATCACTGATGGGGGCGATGGAAGATGACGTGGATGAAATTGGGTCACGCATGTGGTGGGACTGTTTACTTTGTGCAGGAAGTGATGAAGATCATACCTCAGAAGACTTGGGGCATGGGGAAATGGATAAATCTCAAGATTTCCCTAAATACAACCTGACAATTAAAACACTCAGTTTTACTTTTGGAAAAAAGAATTAAATTCAAGCAGGAGGTGGGGATAAGGTCTCAGTGAAAAGAATGCTTGGCTGGAAGTTGGAAATCCTGGATGAGGGACTTATTTGTTCTGTGTGTTTATTTAACCTCACTGACATTTGAATTCTTCTAAGAAGAGCAGCAATAATACACACCCCAATCAAGGCTGTGAGGATTAAAAAGGAGATTCAGGGTCTGGCACGTAGTTGGTGCTTAGCAGTCGCTCAAACTGCATCCTCGTGTGTGTGCCTCACCAGCTATCACCACTTGCTACTGTGGAAAGATCTCGTTCAGACTCGGAATATCATGCCTAGGATTCATGATGGTAAAGACAGAAACGCTTGTGCATTCACCTTGATTCTAGAAATGTTGATCAAGTTGGGAGGCTTCTGGGCACGGTGCTGGAGATGGAAAGAGCAAACTCCTGCCTTCGGGAGCTGCAGTCTACAGTGGGAAACACTTGTAGCAAAACTGCATGGGAAGTTTGCACCATACATAAGAGAGTGAATAGCTTCCAGAGGTGGTGTGACAGTCAGGGGACCTTACTGGAGATGGTGATGAGCTGAAGCTGGGTTTCTGATGGAGAGGGAGTATCTCCAGGGAGACAGGAGATTCCAAGTGGAGGAAAGAGCACATGACAAGGAGGAGAGGTATTGAAAAGCCCCCAGGCACACTCTACCCATGGGGACAGATTGGTCCCTGTGTGGGGGTGCATACAGTCTGTGGGTGGGGTGCAAAGGCACCAGCCATGGGGCTGGGACCAGGCTGTTTATTATCACTTCATGGGCTGTGTTTTGACTAACCTCCCTGAGTTAGAAACTCTGTGGGTTCTGCTTAAGAGATGAAGGAAAGTGGGAGGAAGGTTAAGGGGCTAAGTGTCAACCCCAAATGCAGGCCGAGCAAGGTGGTTAGAAGGGGGCTGTGCCCTCTCTTCTTACCACCAGGCATCCACCCTCTTGAATCAGCTTACTAGCAAAGTTTATTCTTGAATCTGATCACTCGCAAAAACCAGCCATGGAAACTCCTTATTATGGAAAGTCATGGGCCCCAGGTATGGGGACAGGTGGAGCCTCCGTGCTGGGGGTCACCGGGGAGTGTATGATGATATGATTTCTCCTCTCTCTCCCTTCCTCTGTCCTGCAGCAGTGGAATGGCAGGGATACAGCCCTCATGGTCACCCGTGTGGTCAACCACAGGCGCTTCTCAGCCACGGTCAGTGTGGCGGACACTGCCCAGCGCAGTGTGAGCAAGTACCGCTGCGTGATCCGCTCCGATGGTGGCTCTGGTGTGTCCAACTACGCTGAGCTGATTGTGAAAGGTGAGTGCCACCAGCCCATGCCTCTCCCTACGTGGTCTATTTTATGGGGATCCCTTGGCTCCATCCTTGGAAGGGTGGGAGGAGTTAAGGCACGTTTTCTCATCTGCTGCCCCTCCTCCCATTCCGTAGAATGAGACACAGTTTCCAATCCCCCACTCCCCCACACACACCAAAAAAAGAGAAGTTATTGTAAAATCATGCAATGTTGCATTGTTATTCAAAGTTGAGTCTTACATATAGGATCCATACGTGAAATCCCGTGGGATATATAACGTAGTAGACATCTCCAAATTTGGCTTTATTTTGCATTTCAAATTAGAATGAACCAATGTCCTTGTGTTTTGGTGGCATTCTACTGTGGTGTTCAGAGTGCAGTTGTTTATAAGGGGTTTTTTATTGAAAACTTGATATAATGATAATATTTTGGAAGAACTTTTGAAATAAATAATCCCCCACCCCACTGGCCTTGGTTCAATTCTTTTCAATTTTCTTGTTCTTGTTTACGTTGAGGTATTATTGACATGCTTTCCATTCAAATATGCATATTGTTTCCTTTTCTGCTTATTTCAAGGAGCTGGATATATCATTTATTTCTGAAAGTCTATGTAATCTTTTTTATAATGGTTAATGATTGTATACTATTTCATCAAGTGAATCATCCTATTTTTTTTCAATCTCCCTATTTGTAGTCATTTAGGTAATTCCAGGTGTTTTGTTTGTGTTTTATCTTTCCTTTGTGCGTGCAACAATTAACACCTCAATGGAGTTCTTCAGAAGAGAACATTTTTATTCTATTGAACCAGATTATTTCCTCAGATAAATTCCCTCAGGGTAGAGTTGGTAGGCCAAAGAATATGAGCATCTTTATGGATTATTCTTTGTGTTGCAATATTGCTTTTGCAAAAATCAGTTGACAGTTTACACTGGAAAACAGCAGCGTATGGATATACTCATTTTCCAGCATTATGTTCACCGATTAAAATTTTAATATGGCATAATTTAGTGAATGAAATAACGAAGCTGTTCATCTTATGCTAGCTGTAGACTGATGCCCGGTGTGTTTGAAAGTGAAAACATTGATCGACCCCCCAGAAGGCTCCTGAGTTGGTTTCCTTAGTCAAAGTCTGGGTTGGTACGAAACCCTTGACCTCGATTGGCTGGCCCGCATGTAACTGGTAGCCTGGCCTGGACCAGACTGGAGGTTGCAGTCTGGAATTCTCTCTTCTGGGCTGTCCTGATTCTAGGATATTCACATGACTGACCATTTGTCATCCTTCAGGTCTCAGCTTGATTGTCATCATGCCATCTTCTCTGAGAGAATGTCCCCGGCCCCCCATTCTGGTGGTCACTTTCTGTCGCATCACCTGGTCCCTTTTTCCGCAGAGCACTCATCACACTTCAAAATTATGATGTTTTTCCTTTATTTCTTTACTTGGTAATTTTCTATTTCTCCCTCTAGGAGGGATAAGCTCTTTGAGAAGAGGGGCATCTTCTACCTGGTTCACAGTTCACAAGAAGTCCCTCAAGCTTAGCCCAGTGCCTGGCACAAGTGCTGAGCACATTGAACCATGTGAAATCGCCCGTGGTTGACTATTTTGACCTGCACAATCATTTCATAAGGCTCAACCTTAAAATATTTGTTGAATGATGGATGAGTGAATGAATTATTGGCCTCTGCAGGAATTCGTGTCATCACCATAATGCCGTGAACACTTAAACTGAATATCAACAAATTAGACAGTCAGGAACAAAACAACTAAGAAAAAAAATCGTCTTTAAAATCGTTTACATCGAGTGCCATTAATATATAAAAGAAACCGTCATTCTGATCACATTAGGCTCATATCTTCGCTTTTGTGGTGCTGTAAGATTGATTGGTGTGACAAAGGAGCCTTTGCAGGCCTTTCAGGTGCTCAATGATTATGTAATTTTCTGAGTTGTCCCCTCTGGAACGCCCATTAGACCTATTTTCTGGCCGCCTCCCACACTGGAATGGAAGCCCCATGAGAGAATGGACTGTGCTTCTCATTCTCTCTGTGGTCTTGCCGGCACCTGGCGAGTGCCTGGCGCAAAGTTGGTGATGAAAGAATAGGGCAAACGACTGTGGGAGCTAGTGTAGCATCCTGAGCTTTTCACACATCAACAAATGGAACCAGAAAATGCTTGGTCCCTTCTTTCCTTGTGTCCCCAGTTGTGGGGGAGGTGTGGGAAACCAAATCCCTTTGGAACAGAGGATCTGATTCCCATGGTGAAGCCTCATTGCCTTCATTTGGAGGGGTGGCCAGGGTTTACTGGGATGGTGACTTATCCTTTGCTGGCAGTGCGTCCTGGGCCAGAGTTCAGCCTGGAGGGAGCAGTGCATGGGCCAGGTTTGTTGATATGATTCAGGAGCTACCACAGCTCTGAACCGCCTCACCTGCAGCCCTTGTTGCTCTCTTTTAAGGGATGCACTGGGTGGCCTCCTTCAGAAGTCTCCTTCACGGTGGGCAATGGTGGGTTGGCGCTCCCCCAACCTGGTCCTGTTTTATTACAACTTGATAAAATCCTTTATGGAATATCACTTTTTTTAGTGCCTATGTTTTCCCCCTCTTGCATGTTTTTCCTTTTTACATTCGGTTGGTGAAAAGCTAGAAGCTGGGCCCTGTGAATGTAGTAAGGGGCAGAGCTGGGGTCCAACCTGGGGCTGGATTGTGCTATTTTGGCCACACCCAGAGGCCTTGTTGGCACCTGGTATCACAGTGTCATGAACGGTGACAAAAGGGTCCAGACAGCAGGCAAGGTTCATGACAGGAGACCCCGGACCTGTCATTAACTTGCCTTTTTAAAAGTCATGTCCCTCCTCCCACCACTGCCCACTTCTCTGAAATGGAGTACAAACTTCCAGGTTCCTGGAGAAATGAATTTAAGTCTTCCCTATACGTGCACAGTGTCTCCAGGGGGACATACACACATACACTCCTGAAGAGCTAGTGGTACCCAAGCCAAACAAGAATATGAAAGACAGGGGCACTCAGAAGTGGCAGCAACCAGAGGAAGCCTGTCACCCTGGAGCGTGTGGCCAGGAACCCATCTGTAGGCAGCAAACCAGAGCATTTGGGGGAAAGTATCTTATGAAGAATGACTCACTTACCTTTTGGAACCCCTTGCCGTTGCTGGGCCAGAATGCTTAAATTATTTAATACTGAAGTATTTGCACTTGTAAAAAAAAAAGCCAAGAGAAGAATATAAATCTTCCTTCTTTCAGGGAAGGGAGAAAATCTGAGAAACAAAACAAAACAAAAATATTCTCAAGGGCTAAGTGCTCTCCCAGGGGATGGGGCTGCTCTCCAGATTGAATTTCCTCTTCCTGATTTACACATCACACAGATAGTGTGGGCTGAGGGGCAGGGAACTGACACTGGAGCGTCACAAAAGAAAACCACCCCTGGGCAGCTTTTTTTCCAAGTTTCCTACATTTACTTCCAATTCAGGGACAGGAAAGAACTCTGGAACTGGATGCCAGGGTTTGAATCCAGTCATCCCATGTCATGGGATGTTATCCCAGCTCTGTGACTTGAGCATCAACCTCTCCCAGCTTCAGCTGGCTCATCTGGGAATGGGGGTATAGGATTCTCTCCCTCAGAGGGTGTGTGTCCTGAGGATTAAAAGAAATAGTGGATCTAGGAGGTCTTAGAACAGTGCCTCGCCCACTACCCTATGTTTGTTAAATAAAATAAATAACTTGCCAATGTGGGTGGCATTTCCCAGGTAAGAAAGTAAAAGATGGTGAAGGGCTGGCTGCGTGAGGACAGGACCCCTGACCCTGGTGCCGATTTGATTGTTATCTGTGTGGCCTTGGAGAAACCACTTAGGGCCTCCTCTGCAGAGTGGTGCTGGTGCTCTCTCCTCTACGCTCGTGTGCGGAGCCTAAGGAAAGGGAGCCCTTTCCTTAGTAGTAGTAGCCCTCTGGTAGTATAAAAGTGGGGGCTAACATGTGGGCTTGGGAACATTTGGGTCATGGGGCCCACGCCAGGTCAGACTCCTGGGTCCCCTCCTGTATGCACCACTGGTGAGCCAGGAACTGGGCCAAAGGAAAAGTAACTGGTCCTGTTTATGCTCAGCCCCGTGACACATAGGCCCCCTCTGCCTGGCATCACTCGTTCAGAACTTGGGCCATGCTGGGGTTGGGAGCTCACAGGGCCCCTCAGCGCCTAAGGGTGCCAGGAGCTGGAGGCCCCTCTGACAGCGTCTGTGGCAGGTGTTTGCGCTGGGCCGAGCAGCGGAGGCCCGGGCTGGGTCTCTGGCTGTCCCTAAGCAGGCGTGTTTATGGTTGGTTGGCTGGCGGCTCGTGTGCTGTCCTGGGATTGCGAGCATCAGTGCTTCAGAAGGCGCCGTCTAATTTGAGTGTAGGTAATATCAAATTCTCGGGGTGACACACAGATCAAAATAAAAGCAAATTGGAATTACTTAATTCTGAAGAGCTGTTTATTGAGTTGTGATAAGGTACCTGGGTCTACATTAGATGACTCTGTAATGGAGGTTTCGCTCAATTGACAGTCCGGCCCCTCAACCTACCCGTTCCAGGCCAGTGCTCAGAAATGCAATTACTCTCTCCCCGTCTCTGGGTTTCCTGCTGTCTTCGGTTTCAGGGTGTTATAGCTTATCCCAAGGACGTAGGTATCTTCAACCAAAGTTATGCAGATGTAATCCTGTTGAACATCTGCTAACGTACAACATTTGTTGTTGATAGTGATTTTTAAATCTGTCTTCCAACTCCAATGAACAACCTACCATGGGCTTAGAACCCTCTTATCAACATGCAGATTAGTGCCCGGAAGGAGTCTAATACTGGTGCTGAGAGTCAGAGGTTCTGATTTAAATACTCACGTGACTTCCTACCAAGGCAGCACGGTAGAGTCAAGAGTAGGGATTTTGGATATAAACACACCCGAGTGTCTGTCTCAGTCCTGGCCCCAGCTGTCTGTTGACTTCAGGCAAATCATGTGTTCACCCTGGGCCACAGTTTCCTCATCTATTCAATGGGGATGAATACAGCTAATTGGATTCTTATGAGAGGGAGACTAATCCTATATGTATAGACCCTAGGACAGAGTGGACACCACACACGTATATCTGTGACTATCAATAATCATATTTTATTATTATTATTAAGGGGTATTGCCCAAACACATTGTCCATTTTTCCTTGCCCTGCTTAAAGGCATGCTAACCTGTGCTATGGAAATCTGAGTTTATTCCTCTGAAGGTCTGTCTCCCCTGAACTGGGCTTGTGGCCATCAACTGAAGCCCGCTGGTCGAAGTCAGTTGCAGAAATGCCTGACTTATGTTGCACTGTCTTGTCTTCGCACATTCACTTCCAGTATTTAAATGCCTCTTGACAGTGTAGCGGGTTTGGCCACGTCGAGCCTGCATTCCGGAGGGCAGCGGTGGATACGCGTGGCTGCTCGTTCTGGGGCGTATGCTCCACAGCTGACCATTGCCCTTACTTGACCTGTTTTGCTCACATCACTGGTCTCGTTCCTGTGGGCATTTGAGTTTACAGCCCCTGGTTTAGAGATCGTGTGGCTGGAGTAGCTGACTCATTCCTGTGTTTGTTTGTGATAGTTTATTGAGACCCAGCGAGGTGTCAGGTAGTGTGAAAAGCTCATGGTCTAGTGGGAAGAATCGTGCAAATGTCTAATGTGTGGCCCTCTTGTTTGTGTCACACACTTACTACACTGTCTGACTAATCCTATCAATAACCCTATGATATAGGTGCTGTTAACATCCTTCTTTTACAAATGAGGGCATGGAGGCTCAGAGAGGTTAAGTCACCTTCCCAAGGTCACACAGCCTATACGCGGCAGAGCTAGGATTTAAACCCCGGCCCACCTGTGCCTCAGACCATGTTCTTTCTTCTATACTGCATTTCTTACAAAATCCAATATGGTAGGCCCTATAATCGGGTGTGAGCTGAGGAAACACAGAGGGTGGAATAATTAATGCAGTTGGGGAAAGTCTTGTAAGGCTTCTCAGAGTGGTCCCATCCAAGCTGGGTCCTGGGGCCTGGCAGGCTCATGAGCAGGGACAGCCTGGGTCACAGTTTTGAGACATGAGTGGGTGACATGTTTGAGGCTGTAAATGTGGGCAGGGGGACATTCGCAGAGTCTTGGTACCAGAGTAGAGTTGGAGCTTTATTCTGCAGGAGCCAGGGGGCTCTGGTGGACCCCCATCCATGGTCCATGGAGAGTAGACACACACACTCTTGAGTCTGAACCTCTGCATCCATCTATTCTTCTCTTCACTAGTCCTGCCTGTGCCCAGAGGAAGGCCATCGTCAGGCAGATGACTAGAGTGAGAGGCGCCACCTGTGTTTGGAAGAGGCGTGAAGATCAGAGGCATACAGGGCTGGGACCCCTAGAAGCAGACTCAGCACAGATTTGAGTGCAAGACGTTTATTTGGGATGTAGAGAGGTGAGATGTGGAAGAAAGGACAGTCAATAAAGAGCATTTTCAAGGGACTGTTGTGGGCATCTGGAGCCCAATCCTGCTGGGGAGCTCTGAGATTCAGTGTAGACTCCTAAGGTGAGAGAGAGTTGGGTATTTGCACCCTGACCCTCACCAGTCATTGGCTGAGGTCTTCTTCTGGGGTGTTAGTTTCCTGGAACTTCCAACCTGTTACTCAGGACAGAGGGGGCCTCTGAGGGCTTTGGAGAGAGCCCAGAACCATTGAGATGCAGATAGGACAGTTGGAAGTTGGCCTGCACTCACTGAAATAATAAGGCCTGAGAGATGGACGTGGGATACAACAGCTTCTGCTCCAGCAGAAGCATCTGCAGCCTTAGAGGGTGACCAAGGCTGCTGGCTCCGCCCCATCAGTGAGAGCAGCCGTGGAAGAGAACTGCTGCTTGGAGAAGAGGCAAAGCGGGGAAGCCCTCTGAGCATTCAGCTTGCATAGCCACTGGGGCGCTGCATAGGCTGCTGTCGGAACTGGACTCGGAGCGTCCATTCCTGTTCTCTGCCAGCCCTCAGAGGCAAAGAGGAGCTGGGGGCTGTGTTGCTCAGTGGTCAGAGAACAGACTTGGGGTAAAAGAGCCAGGGCTGGAATCTGGCCTCTGCCTTGTAAACCCCACTTCCTAAGTCTACCTAGAACCCCGCCACTGTCTCCCACGTCTACCATCAACACGCTAGCCCAGTGATTGGCAAACTCTTCCTGCACGAGGCATGACAGTCAATAATTTCAGCTTGGTGGGCCACAGGCACTGTTACAACTACTCAACTCTGTTGTTGTAACAAAAGCAGCCGTAGGGGCCGCCCGGTGGCGCAGCGGTTAAGTTCGCGCTTGGCAGCCCGGGGTTCGTGGGTTCGGATCCCGGGCGCCTGCCAACACACTGCCTGTCAGCCATGCTGTGGTGGCGTCCTATATAAAGTGGAGGAAGATGGGCACGGATGTTAGCCCAGGGCTGGTCTTCCTCACAAAAAAAAAAAAAAAAAAAGCAGCCGTAGAAAATGTGTAAATGAATGAGTGTGGCTGTGTGGCAATAAAACTTTATTTACACAAACAGGCAGAGGGTTGGATTTGCCTCCCGGGCCACCATTTGCCGATCATTACACGGGAGCAAACCCTCCTCTCTTTTCAGCTGGGTGACTATGCCAGCTTCCTCCCTGCCCTGCTCATGCGCCACTGAGGTCTGTTTTCTATGCAGCAGCCTGAGTGATAGTTTGAAAACAAGTTAAATCATGGCATTTCCCTGTTCAAAACCCTCCAGTAGTTTCTACCACACTCAGAATAAAATCCCTGCTCATGCGCCACTGAGGTCTGTTTTCTATGCAGCAGCCTGAGTGATAGTTTGAAAACAAGTTAAATCATGGCATTTCCCTGTTCAAAACCCTCCAGTAGTTTCTACCACACTCAGAATAAAATCCAAACTTCTTAACATGATCTCTAGATCTGGCCCCTCTCTGTCTCTCTGATTCTGCCCCCCCTACCCCCATATTTGTCCTCTCACTCTCCTCTCTAGCGACCTTGGTCCATTTAGTCTTCCTTGAACCTCTCCAAGATAGTTCTGACCTCAGGACCTTTGCACTTGCTGTTCTTTCTTTGCCTGAAATACTTTTCTTCCAGATAATTATGTGGCTCATTTGTTTTGTTCCCTGTGGTCTCTGCTCAGACATCAGCTTCTCGTAGAGCCTCCCCTGACCACCTCATCTAAAACAGCGCCGATCCCTACCTCTTGCAACTCTGTGCTGTTGTACTAGGCTGTGGTTTTCTTCCTAGCTGTTATCACTGTCTGACATTGTCATTTACATTTGTACCTGTTGGATTCTTGACACCTAGGACAGTATCTGGCATGTCAAAGGTGCTCAAATATTTGCTGTATCCAATGGAGAGTTCTCAAATCATTACTTCACAAGCACACAGTAGCGTTTCAGACTCTTCACCATTCTTTCCTTTTCCAAGGTTCTCTTTGTTGTTTGAGCTCTAGATTTTTCTCCTACTTCTGATCAAGTTCTGTCTCCTTTATGGGTGCCTCTTTATCTTTTCCCTTAAGAATTGTTTTTTCTCTTCCTTCTTTTCTTCCTAGTTATGGAAGCTGTAAGCTTTGTCATTCCCTGCATTCCTCCACTGGCTCCCCTTTGTTCTGCTTTGGTTGCAATTTTGGGGTCTCAGTGGACCTTCCATAGTCATGCTGCTTGTCCAGCCTACCAGGTGCCCATTCTGATGGTCATTTTAAAAACATCTGGGCCTTCTTCAGTGCCTCTCAAGGGAAGGCTTGTCTTGTGGTGAGCCCTCCCTAGTCCCCCCCAGAGTCCTGCCTACTGGAGTGTACCTGCTTCAGCCTGTGTCTAAAAGCATAACACCTTTTCATGTTGGACTTAGCCCACCTCCTCCCCCCACTCCATCTCTGACCATGGCTTTCCTAGAAGATACTATTTCAGAGAAACCTTAGCTTCTCTATCTTCTCTGCAGGCTTCATTCTCTGTAGGAAAATATCTTGATGCTGAGGTTCTAATTTTTTGTCTTTCTTCAGCCATAACTTTTATTAATAGGTTGCATCACTTTTTTTTTTCACCATGGCTGATATTGGCAAGAACACATAGATTGCAAATCAGAGGTCTTGGGTTCAAATGCTGGTTCTGCTCTGCATTAGCTATGTGAGTTAGGAATGACATTTCATGACTCCCTAGTGATAAAATAGAGCAGTAGTGCCGGCTCCCCTAGATTTGGGGGAGGGGTCATGGGTATGTTCATCCTTTGTGAACAAAGTGCTGTTCCTCTGTTAATGTTTGTTGCCATCAATCTCCATCATCCCCACACCTGCCAGCTGCCCAATCTTAGCCCCTCACTCCCTCATTCTTGGATAACGTCACTGTTAGCTTTTCATGGGAAGAGAAAAATGACAGATGGGAGGAAAGTGGGAAACTTAACTTGAACATATGTGTGTGTGGGGGAGGCGAACTGGGAGATATCTATGTATATTGTGTTCTATATGGGCACAAAGACCAGCTTATTTATGAAGAAGTGTAAATGTGGATAAATAAAACCTGACAAATATTGGTTTTCTTGAGTTATTTTGACTACTTCATCAGCTGCATGCTGATGTGGTACATTAGCACTTTTAACGCATTTGGAAATTAAATCAAATGGCAATTGCATTAAATCCTCATTCACTTGGAACATTACCCTCCTGTGTTCAAATGGAAGAATGATCTGGGGTATGGCATGAGCTGCAAGGTCTGTAGTTCACTAACATTTGTGGGCCATTTATTGCATGCCAGACGCTGCACTGGGTATTTCACATGGGGTTCTATTTAATCTTCATCTGCTCCCATGTTTCAGATGAGGATGCTGAAGACTGATTTCCCAGCCTATGTACAGTCTCACAGGCCTGGCCTCTTCCTATTGTAACTGAGACTCTTTTCTGACCCTCCTAATGCTAATTTTCCATAATGTTCTGATCTGTGGTGGGTATACTTGGAATTTTGTTTCCAAGGACCTAAGTTTCAGGCTCAGTTAAACTCAGCCACACCGTGGACCCCAGATTTGGAAAGGATGCTCCAGGTCATTGCCTCTGTCCCCTCACTGGAGCCTAATTCACCTCTGAAGTGTTACAGCCTCTCCCTAGACCAGTGGTCCTTAACTGAGGGTGATTTTGTCCCCCAGGGGACACTTGGCAATGCCTGGAGACATTTGTAGTTGTTTCACCTGGGAGAGGAGCACCAGAATCTAGTGGGTGGAGGCCAGAGATGCTGCTGAACTTCCTACAATGCTCAGGGCAGCCTACACCACGGAGACTTGTCCAGCCCCAAAGGCCAGTTGTGTTGAGTGAGGTTGAGAAACCCTGACCCAGACCCCTTCCCATGAGGAAGTGTCTTCATCTCTGCTGCTCTTATGTTCATCTGCAGTCCTGGGCTTCTGGCCGGGTGGGGCGTGAGATGTAGGAGAAAGAAGGTAGAGCTAGTTGTGTGGCTGTGAAGCACTGATTCAGTTTGACTTCTGATTTACTCTGACTTGTGGCTCTGGGCCTCTCCTCTCTCCGTTTCCCGCTAAACACTCATGGAGACCAGGGAAAGGAAAATGCAGACTCCCTTCCCAGTGCTGGGAATATGAGATCCTCTGGCTAACTCTCAGGCCAATAAAGCTGCTATGTGTGCACCAGACACGTGAGCCTCCCCTTCCACTGAGTGGAGTTGTGGTTCAGGAGCAGCTGCCTAAGCAGGGACTACGTTTCCCAGCCTGCCTTGTTCTCAGCAGGGCCATGTGATCCGTTCCAGTCGAAGGAGGGTGAGCAGAAGTGCTGCGTGTCCTTTCAGAGCTAAAGTGTTTAAAAAGTAGGTAGTCATTCTCCACATTCCCCCTTCCCTCTTTGGTTGTCTGGATGCAGACAACTCCACCCAAGCCCCTAGAAGGTGGCAGAGGCAAAATATCAAACAATCCTGGGTCCCTGAATCACCTTGTGGAGAAAAATTGCCTGCTGCTTAAGCAGGGCTGTTATTTAAACAATAATAAACTATTACTGTGTTAAGCTACTATTCCCTGGGCTTTATTTGTTACAGCCGCTATTCTTATGCTAATTAATACAAGTTGGGTCAAGAAAAGTCATTAGCATCCTCCCCAGGGTCAGGATCTTGAACCAAAGCTTTCTAGCCTACCTCACAAGAAATGAGAAGATACTTCTTCTCTTCCCCACTGATATTGGGCTCAAGGGTCCATCCAACCTGAAAGCTGGACAAATTAACCTTTTTTTGTCAGGTGTTGCTTTTTTTAAACATTAAAAAAAGCATCTCCTCCCAACCATTATTTATTGATGTAGAGTCTGCAAATTCCAGAACAATATGTGAGGGCAAAAAGTGTATGTTTATGTTAAGGAAAGGGATTGGGATGACCTTGGCTGTGGCCCATGGAGCTCAGGAACTATGAGAACTCAGGTAGAGTCTGGCCAGATGTGGCAACTTGGAAGGTCAATCCAGAAGAGTAGGTCTTGCATTAGGAGTCCAAGGAGTGGTGATACCTCTGTCAGGTGTATCGAGATTTAGGACACCAGCCATATGTGAGCAAACATGAGAGCAGAATGGTTGGGCAGGGGTGGGCTGGGGCACTGGTCCCAGGAGGACCTGATGCATGAGGTGGGATGTCCAGGTGAACAGTCCGAGTCAGCCCAGCTGGCCATGGGAGCTGTCCTCAAGCCCAGACTCCCCCAGCACGCCACCTCTCCAACCCAAGTCACTGACTCCCACTGGGGATGGCTGGGATGGGAAGAGAGGTAGAGTAAAGCATTTTGCACTTCAAGAACAAGCACCACCAGTCATTGAGAAATGATCCTCATGACGAAATCGTGGCAACACATTTAAAAATAAAAGCTGGAGCAATTAGGAGGCAGATGTCAAAAAGCATTTGGGGGCCAGTGAGTTCCCAGTGTAATCAGTGGGGTTCGTTGTTTTTAAACTCCGTGCTTATGTCCCCTGCCCAGGATGTGCTGCCATCCTGACCCAGGGAACTCAGAGCCAGTGCTTAGGTGAGGTTTAGCTTAGAAGGGAACTATGCCTCCATTTTGCTGCTAATTCAATTTGAATAATCATTTTTCTGGGCCTTAAATTCCCTATTTGTTAAAAGAGAGGGCTGTATACAAGTGGATTTCAAATTTATTCCCCCCTTAAGCAATAGAATGCCTTTCTAAAATAGTATAGAAAACAAATGGTGTAGCTCTGCGGAATCATGGGGCTCCTAGAATAGTATGAAATCTCTGTTTCCCCACCACCTGGGCAGGTGAATTTCTTTGCTTTTTTAAAGGTTGTTTTTTAAATGCATATGATCCTCCTCGTTTCTCAAGCTTTCCTGGACCCTGGTAGAAAATGCGGCTAGAATTTGGCCTCTTCTCTTTGAAATGAAATGTGCTTGCACCAGATTTTCATTATTAATCAGAGTAGCAGGCTGTTGCTTTCTATGTGTATCCAGAGGCAGATGTGACTCGCTTGCAGCGCAATAAATGGAACTGTTCCTTCCTGATGGGACTTGGCCTGGGGTATGGAGCAGGCAGTTACTGGCAGAGCAGCTGATCGTCTGTTCTCAGCGAGGGAAGGCCTCCTGTTTGAGTTAATCAGCTGCGAAATGTGCTCCGTGGTTTTCTCTTCTAATCTCTCCAGCATGTGAGCAGGGGGCTCTAGGCCCCCAGTCAGACAGGACTGTGCTTTGCTCTGTCTTGGCAGGCAGTTAAATACCCTTCCTAAGGGGAGGCGGGGAGGCTGCACTTTAGAAACAGGTAGCCTGACTCCTGGCTCTGCCCACTTTTTGCTGTTGAATTAAACTCTGCAAGTGACCAACCCTCAGTTTCTCCATCTGTAAAAGGGAAAGAATGATGTTACTTGCTGCACATTTTCCCAATAAAATCGAGTGTGGAAATCACACAGTGGGACCTACTTCACCCTAGCTCGGGGAGTTCAAAGATTTAGGTGACAATGTTATTTGTTCTCTGTACCATTTATGTTTCCTCCTGGGTAGGAGGAAGGTTACACTCCTCAAGACTCCTGCATCCAGATAGGGCCAGAGGAATGTGTGCCAAAGTGATAGAGGCCCCTTCCAGGTCAGACCTATAAAAAATCTCCCATGTGCGAGCCCCGTGTTTTCCTGTTGCGACATCGGAGCCCACGAGTTGAGACAGGCAGCATCTCCAGGTAGAAGCCTGGGTCCCTGAATGATGTGTGGAGCCCAGTACCACCCCTCCCCACCACAACCTCACTGTGCTGGGATGTGAATGAGCAATGGCTGAACCAACCATGACTGATCCAACTCATGCGACAGAGTGGGTGGGACTGCGGGAGGCTCTGTCCATTACTCTGGCCCTTCCGGCCCTGATGGCTTAGAGACCTCATTCTAAGGTTTCCCCCTGTATGGTGCACAGACACCTACAGCATTGGGACAGTGCCATAGTGCCCCCTTGGCATTTTGTGGGAGCCCAGCTGTGATCAGAATGAGGTTTGCCGAGTCTGGCCCCACAGCAAGGGAGTTAGCTGATTCTTTTTGCCCAATGCTGTGGGGACTGACTCATCAGAAGGCCCCTCCTTCTCTCTGGGCATTGCTGCCACAGGCACATCTGTCCTCACCCCTGTGACTTTTCTTTGGGGGCACTGAGCTGACCACCCCCTCTGCCCTTCACCTTTCTTTTCCTAGCTGAGCTAATGCAGTCCATTAAGTGACCAAGCAAGCTTGCAGGCCTGGGGACAAGGGTGACTCTTCCAGATATCTTTGCATGTCTCTGGGGAATCCTAGGCTCTGATTTTATTCCTTGATGTCTGGGACAAGCAGAGATGAAGGAAACTGCAGGATGCCCACCTCCCAGGCCTTAACTCACACCCAGAAGTCTGCTGAGAATAGACTTGGTCCTATTGCCTGTGTCTGGGGGCCCCACCGTTATGGTCCCAACCCCAAGCTACCGCCTTTCTCACCATCCTTTATACAGCCATGACTATAGGACTACTGATTAGCTCCTCATCCCCAGTGCCACCAGTGGGCTACCCCAGTGATTCCGGAAGCCACACAGAAGCAGCTCATAGATACACCTGTAGTTGTCTTTGCACAAGAGGGCCCATGCCAGGTGTTCTGGGGCTGGATCTGAGAAGAGCTCCCTTTATCACAGATTTATCTGCAACCAGGATGCCAACAGAAGTTACCCTACCCTTTAAGGTCTGGGTAGAATGAGCTTTTTCAAATTTTCACGTATTCCCAGGGGCTCATATTACGGTCACTTCTGACTTTATCTGGTTTCCATTCCTGCTGCCTTTCAGTGTCGATTACCTCTCACTCCTTATACCTTCTCTCTGCTTTGCATCATCCAAATTTGGAACTCAGTCCCTTTTGCTTAATTTTTCTCCATCTTCCCCCCCCCCCCCCACACACAGACAAACATTCTCTGTGGTATAGCAGACTTTTGAGGATTTAGGGCAAGGCCAGGGGTTTATAGCACAGAGATGCAAATGCCCCAAATGGGAGATGAGGTGTGTCTGCTCTGGCAACTGCTCTGGCTACCCCATCAGGAAGTTCTTGGTGGCTGTGCCTCCCCCGAAGGTTCTGGCCTCCTGCCCTGTGGCCCTGGCTCCTCCCTTTCTTGCTTCCTCAGAAGCTCTGAGGCAGAGCAGTCTGGCAGCAGGCATTTGCCTTGGGACCTGTTTGCACAATTCATTTCTGCCAACCCCACTTGCCAGTTATCCCCCCGCTGGCTTTGGATTAATTCCCTCTGGCAGATGCATGCCTCTCCTCTTGCCTTTCTTTTGCATCTCAGAAGTGGGCCCCATTTCACTGCGGGGGTGGAGCCCACCTTTGCCTCAGTCCTTGACACTTGCCTGGATCTGGAGATCTCTGCGGGCCACAGCGCTGCCCACACCCTCGCTCTTGTCCTGCCAATACTGTGTGGTTATTGACATAGTCAAGGGCAGGAGGGCTCAGCAGGGGTTGTTCTGAGCAGGAGGATGGAGATGTGGAGACATTCTCAGTCTGGACCCTCTCAGGGGTGAGTGGCAGCAACCCAACTCTAACTGGATACAACCCCAGAGGGAGGTTATTGGCACATGTCCCTGGGATGCCCAGGCATGGAGCTGCCTCTGTGCAGTCACATCCCAAGGCTGGAATGGTGGACCCAGGGCTCTGTCTCCTCTCTGTGTTTCCTGTTCTGCTTGTTCCTCCGACATTATTCTCATACATTATTCTCATTCACGGGGAATATTGGGGGCACGCTGGGGGCTGGCAGCTCTAGATGCACATCTTCTAGTTTGACAACCTCAAGGGTAAGACAGTTTTCTTCTCTCTGTATCTGAACATCAGTCCCTGGAAAGGATTCTGATCATCCCTGCCTGGGCTGAGATCCAGTGCTGGAGCAGCCGTTCTGCCCAGTGGCACATGGAAGTGCCCTGCCAGAGTCTTTGGCCAGTGGGGCCAAGTGTGAATCCAGGCCCTCCAGGAAAATGCAGAAGCCCTTCTCCTAAAGAGGGATTCTGGGTAGGTGCACAGGCGGGGCTCCCCTGGTGTATGCCCCGCCCAGCTGAGGCTTCCTAGAGTGGGAGTGAGGGGAGTCAACCACATGAAGATTTAGGATTGACTGGTAGGTTGTGGTCTACAATTTGGCTCTCCTGGTTTCTGGCCTAAATAACAACGATGTACTTTAATTTTGTTGTTTTAATGAATTTCACACTGAAGCAAGGCCGTTTTAGGACCAGATGTGTTCAGAACTAAGTTATCTATCTGTCTTTTCCTCTCAGAGTCCAGTCCCTCTCGGCATCTCTTTCTGTCTTTGCCTCTGTGCCTGTGCTTCCTGACTTCCTTTCTCGCATCCACATCATCCTTTCTCCTCTCATCAATGTCTGTCCAGCCTGCCCGTCTCTCTCTCTTGCCACCTTTCCTGTGCATTCAGAAGGTCACCAACAGGGAACTCAGCTCCCTCTGCCCTGCTTGTCAGTGTCCTCTGGTAGAATGTCTCCTCCTGGAAAACGCCCTTTCCCCTTTCCTGTCCTCCCCCCTACCCCCTGCCCTCCCTTCCTCCTCACTCCCTCTACCTCTGCACCCTCCAGCTCTCCCTTTCCTTACTTATTAATGTGTTGTTACGGGACAGTGTAACAAGTTTGGGTGACACCAGCCTTGTCCACACCAATGGAGTTGTTGGCAGTGGCTCCCTCAGTTCTGGTGCCTGGGGTGCAGGGGTGGGGTGCACACATGTGTGGCAGTAGCATCTTCTTGTGAGCCGTCTCTGATCAAGGACAGCAAGCAATTAGCACCATTTGCTACTTTGTTAAACCAGCACAGAACAGACATAGATATCCGGACAATGCTGTCTCACTCTCCAATGAGGCTATTAATTGATTGATCGATGAGGTAAATATTTATTAAACAACCTACTATGTCCCAGGAATCTTCTAGACACGAGGGATACACCAAAGAGCATATGGGGACGGGGCTTCTATTATCTTGAAGGGTACATTCTAGAGGAGGAGAAAGGAGGGAAATGAGTTAACAAAGTGAGATCATCTCAGAGACTGATAAGAACATGGTACTTAATTTTGTAAACAGCGAGTGTGGGCAGGGACTGCTTCTACGTACCCCAGAGCCCCAAAACAAGCTACAGGCTGACTTGTATTCAAACCCTAGCTCTGCTAGTTGCCAGTTTTGTGACCCAGGTATGCCACTGAGCTTCTGGAAGCCTGTTGTCCCATCTACAAAGTGAGCACAATGAGGTTGACCTCTCAGGTTGGTTGTGAGGTATGAGCAAGGCAATGTGGCCAGAGTAGTAGCTGGTAGCTCCCAACCCTCAGGGCTGGCACCAGCCACCTCCTGGCCCTGTCTTCCAAGGAGGGGGAGGGGTCAATGCAATTGTTGGAGTACTTTAACTTGCCACCCTCAAAGCTGCTAACTGGTGCAAATTCAATCTACTGTTGTATTCGTTTCTTGGGGCTGCCATAACAGATTGCTACAAACTGGATGGCTTAAAATAACAGGAACTAGGGGGCCGGCCCCATGGCATAGTGGTTAAAGTGTGGCGCACTCTACTTTGGCAGCCCAGGTTTGTGGGTTTGGATCCTTGGCCCGGACCTACACCACCTGTCAGCCATGCTGTGGTGGCATCCCACATACAAAATAGAGGAAGACTGGCACAGATGTTAGCTCAGAGCAAATCTTCCTTAAGCAACAAAAGAGGGAGATTGGCAATAGATGTTAGCTCAGGGTGAATCTTCCTCAGCAAACAAACAAACAAAACAGGAATTGATTCTCTCACAGAAGTGCAGAATCAAAGTGTGGACAGGGTTGGTTCCTTCTGGAGACCCTAAGGGAGAATCCATTCATCCTTCTCTTCTGGTGGTTGCTGGCGATCCTTGAGTTCCTTCACTTGTAGACGCATCACTTTAATCTCTGCCCCCATCATCACATGGCCTTCTCTGTGTGTGTCACTTTGTCTGAATGTCCCTCTTCTTATAAGGACACCAGTCATTGTGTGAGGATCCATCCTAATCCAATATGATCTCATCATAGCTTGATTATATCCACATAATAAGCTTGATTACTTTCCAAATGAGGCCACATTCACAGGTACCTGGGGGTTAGGACTTGAACATATCTTTCTGATGGATGCAATTCAACCCCAACACCTCTTTATGTTTTATAGATGTGAAATCTCCCCTCCAGCTTCTCCTGAATCATTCTTGAGTGTCTTTGCTTCTGCAGAATTAAGACACCTTCTTTCATGATGAAACAGAGGTGTGTGTCTTCCCAGGTGTGAGCTGTGGTCACAGACTCCCCTGGGAGGTGAGAGCAGATAAGAGGGTGGTGATGCTGGGGCTGAGAGGCTGTAGCTGGTCCTTTATCTCCCTTCTTCAATCTTTCCGAGTTTGTCCACTCTTCTCTTTCACATCCCTTCTGCGTCCTACCATCAGGTCCAAGCCTGCCCCTGCCTCCTCCGGTGGCCTCACTGCCTATGGAAGGAGGCTCCCTCCATAAATTTTACACTGTGCCTTTCCAGCCACAGCTCTCACGAACCACTTCCATGAGCCCCCTTCCTGGACCCCATCACACAGATTTTAGTCCCACTACTGACTAGTGACATCACTACTCACGTGACCTTCCGATGTGCCCTGTTCTTGGCTTTCCAATTCTGCCTTGCCCACATGTGCCATCCGAGGTGACCTCTCGGAACTGCACAGCTTTTAGCAAATGTGTCAAGTTCACTAGACTATGGCCTCCATGAGGACAGGCACCAGGTCTGTGCTTGCTCATCCTGTGTCCCTAGCACTTGGCATATTGTAGGCACTGAGTGGACATGTGTTGTATAAATGCCCCAATTACAAGACCTCAATAACTCTGTATTGCTCACTGCTTCTTTGGAAGGATGGGCAAAGCCCTTTGCAATCTCTTTTCTTCCAGACATTTACACTGCACCCAGCCTGGAAATAGCCAAAATCGTTATCGTTAGCCTCTATGCTTTTGCACATGCTCTTCCCTTTTCCTGGAATATTCTTCCCTACTTTGTCAACCCTTCCATAGCTCAGCCCCAGCATTTCCCCTTCATGAGAGCCTTCTCTGGCAATTTTCCCCACCATCAAAAGTTAGGTTAGGTGCTCCCAAATCGCTATCCACCCAGCAGGAACCCCTACTAGCTTGTAATTTTCTTGAGGGAAGGGCTGTATCCAATTCATCTCTTTATTCCCAGGGTCACTGTGTATAGGAGGAGTTCTGTTAGTGGCTGCTTGCATGAAATCAAATAGTTCTTTAATGTGTCCCAAATGTTGAAGATGCCCCAAATAACCCATAATTATTATGATTTCCATTTTTTAGATGAGGAATCAGAGACTCAGAGAGGTTCAGTGACCTGGCTAAGGACACACAGCTAGAGTGGAGTTGGTGGGAGGAGTGACCTCAAGTTTTCTTGGGGGAATCACATACTCAGGCCCACAGGAGAGCAAATGTCAGGGTGTGAGTGGTCCACGCAGAGACACAGGAAGCTCTGTGGGAGGTGTAGCTCCTAGCCACGCCCTTGTGGAGATCGTGGGCCCCAGGAACTGCAGCCACTGCCCTCATCGTGATTCTCAGGAGACTTCTGTTCTAATTGCTCTTTTCAAGTGTCGTTCTTGCAGTTCAATGTGTGGGGGACATGGTGTTTGTAGCAACTGCTAATGACAGGGCTACTGAAAAAGACTAGCTATTTTTGGAGGTAAGCTTCAGCCTAAAAGAAATAAAAATAAACATTGAGAGTTTTTTTTTTTTTTAAGAAAAATATGTAGAAAAACATCAATTCCATTTCAACATGCTGTCCCTCCTCATAAGGGTGGAGTGGGAGGTTAATCTAAGACTGAAGGTCAGGGGGCCTGGGTTTCAGTCCTGGTCCAGCCATGAGCTCACTGTTCCCTGGGATGCCATCTTCTCCAATTCCCGCTGGTCCCGGGTAGAGCTATGAGGTCAGATGTGGCCTAGCTGCAGCCTCTTCCCTCTTCTCTAGTCACAGCTGGCCCCATCCCAGTTCTTAGAGCCAGTCTGAACTAGGCAATGGGGTTCAAGATTTCCCTGGGACACTCCCAAGTAGCAGGCCCCCAAATTCTGCCTCAACCTTATTTGAGGTTCAGTGAATCATCAGCAAAATGTCACTACTAATGATGGTAATGATAGTAATGTTGATCACATCTAACACATGCTGAGAGATTACTATGTGCCAGGACCTTGCTAAGCATCTCTGGAAGATTGTGTTGTTCTGCAAATATTTACTTTTCCTGATCCCATCCCATGGGCAGAATGCACTTGCTGATTGACAGAGCCCCATCGACTTTGAGCTTGGCCGCGTGACTTGCTCTGACTAATAGAATGTGGGCAGAAGGAACTGTGTGCCAGTTCCAAGAAGAGGTCACGTGTTTCTGCTCCCCCTCTTGCTGGTTGCCATCCATCATTAGAAGAACCTGCTTCAGGCAGCTGCTCTTTCAGCCTCACTCCTGGAAAGAGGGGCACAAGGAGAAGATTTGAACCCAACCTGGAGCCAAGGCACACTCACCCACAGACCTGAGAGCAAGAAATAATTGTCTGTGTAAATCTTTAGGATTTGGGGATGTTTGTTACTGTACCAAAAGCTGACTATACAGCACGTTTAAAGGATGATCTTAGGTAATTCTTGCAACAAGTCCTCTGAGGTAGGTATAGTATTACTTGATTTTACATGTGGGGTTGGGCTAGACCTTTTTCTTCTAGGATCCTACCAAGCCCTGATCTTTTATAATCCTAAACCTTGGGATCTGGCAGCATCAGCTTTCTATTCGGGTTGTGGTCGGTGGGCCTTGAAGAGCAGCATCACTGTATTGGGTGTGGATATTGTCTCTCTATTGAGAGACAATCTGAAGGCAAGAAGGGACTCCGTCTCTTGGATCCCTGCTGGTGTTTGGAAGCGCTGAGAGCAGTCCTTTACACTCCAGAGAGAAACTGGCTTCTGGAAGGCTGCTCCACAGAATGGAGTCAGCAGGGCTCCACAGGACTTACTGTCCTAGAGGTCCATGAGGATCCCTCTCTCAGAGTCCTCTAGCTCAGCTGGAGTGATGGCCTGCAGATGCTGGGGCCTACTGGGCCGTATGTAGAGCTAAGATTCTCCTGGGCCCTGGTGGCTGTGTGCAGGGCAGCTAAAAGCTGGTCTAGGCAGCAAAGGAATCATTAAGGGAAATAGATCCCAGACACAGTGTTCTTGGGGCCTTATGTCTGAGTGGGAGACTTGGCTTCAGGATCTGGTTCCCAGTTGGGACTCCTGAGCCATCTTTGGAACAGCCTGAAGGACCTCCCCAAGTAACACCTGTTGTCTCTAGAGCTTTCTGTCCACACTGCCTGCTCAGCCAAGGCCTGGGTCCCCACTCCCATCACATCCCTGGACATACCTCTTCCCAGATCTGGGCCTTGTTGTGTTAGGAGCTCAGAGGACCAATGCGCAAAGGATGGAACGCCATTTCCTATGTAGTGAAGGCATGTGTGTTGATAAGCCCCAACAGTTATCCTTAGAAGCCTGTAGCCTTCAATGGCTACAAGGGCAGCAGATGGAGTGACTGCAAAAGAATTACATTGATTGCAAGAAGTGAGAGTTCAAAATACCTTCCGGAAGGCAGGCAGCCCTTGGCTCCAGCGAGGTGCTAATGAGCTCCCCAGCCAGATACAGCTCGACCTGCATCTTCCCAGCAAAAGACCCAGGGCTGGCATCAAAGAGGGCACCAGCAACTGTGGGCGATGAGGTGATTAATGCAGAGCAGTTTCATGGCCTCATACCAGCTCCGCTCCTTAAGTCTTTTGTTTCTTTTTCCTTTTATCTCCATAAGGCAAAGCAAAGAGCTAGGCATGCGCTGGGAGTTCCTCCCTGTATCATGTTCTGATCTGTTTGCTTGTATAAATGAGGCCAGTCTTTCAGAAGAGAGTGAACTTTCCTCCTCTAAAGGGACATTAAGTCCCAGGATTTGCCTCATTCTCTCCCCCTGTGATCCTCCCCACCCTCCTGGCTTCCCGAGGCTGAGCCACCTGCTTCTGTGCGGATGTCAGGATTCGCACTTCATCTGGAGGCCAGGTGGCTAACCCTTGTATTTGGGGAGGGAGTTGTTTGAAAGCCGGCATGTGCCAGCATGTTGAATTGGAACCTTTACTTCCACCTGAGGTTGCATCATTGTGTTTTCACTCCGAGAAGCCTTCTCAAGAGGTCAGCTTTTCTATTTATCCATCCCAAGATTGGTACCTCATCTCCTGTGCCACCTAGAGCGTGTCTTCAGCACAGAAGCCACAAGATGCAGACTGGGGAAAGGATGTGGGATCTTTTACAGCTTGTTAACATGTAAATGTCTGTATTCCTTTTTTTGTCTAGAATTTTAAAAAATCACTATATATATATATATATATTTTTTTTGCTTTTCCATGATATACTTCACTAGTACATGTTTAAATTCTGGACCCCGAAGCAAATATCTCAGCTGTGAGCATCTGCGCATCAGACTTGCAAGGAAAGGAAACCTGAGATCTAATCTCAATTCTGCCTGCAACAGCAATAAGAAACTTGCTAAATCTCTGAACATGAAAAAGCTTGATCTCTCCTTCTTCAATGCCATTACCTCTGCCATTCCCTTTTCTCTATACCCCATTCACCTTCTTCTCACAGTGTCATCTTTCAAAGCTCAGTTTAAGTGTCACCTTCTCTATGAAGACTTCTTTAACTTCCCCAGATATGAACATTCCCTCTTCTTAGCTCTTTTGAACATACCTTGGTTTAAAATATTCATTGTTGATTTGTTCATTCATTTACTCAAATATTTATTGAGTGTCTACTATATGCCCATGTATTATTGTAGGCACCGGGGATACAGGGGTTGATCAAATTGACAAAACATATGCTGTAGACCAGTACTGTCCAATAGAATTTTCTGTGATAATGGAAATCTGTACCTGTGCTGTCTGTTATGTATGACTCAATAGCCACATGTGGCTATCGAGCACTTGAAACGGGGTTATTGTGACCAAGGAACTGAATTTTAAATTTTATTTAATTTTAATCAATTTGAATTTAAATAGCCACACATGGCTAATGGCTACCATATTGGACAGCACCATTCCACAGGGAAAGATGGACTTTGAAAGAGTTAATAGACCAATATGTTATTACAAATGGTGATTAGGGGCATGTTTGAATCAAATAGAATATAGTGGCAGAGACTAAGTGGGGAGACCCGTTTTGGTAAGGGAACAAGAAAGGCTTCTTGGAAGAAGTGACATTTTGATCTAAGACCTGGAGGATGAGAAGATGTCAGCCATTTGAAGAGCAGGAAGAAGACCTTCTAGGGGAAAGGAGCAGTGAACATGAAACAGTAGAGGTAGGAATGAGCATGGTGAGTGGTGGGAGTGGAGGCTGGAGGGATAGTCAGAGGTCAGATCATTCAAGGTGTTAGAGGCCACGGGGGAGAGCAGGGGCTTGTTGGAAGTCCTCCCATCATGTGAGAAAGAGCAGGGCACTGAGTCCACATCTCCTGGCTGTCAGCTCAGTACTTCTTCAGCCCATGCTACCCCAGCGATGTGGGCTCCCAACCTTCGCGCACAGTGCTGGCCTGGTGGTGAGCCCCATCTGCATTCTGTTTCCATCCCTGTCTCCAGCCTGACTTAGTTAGGCCTGTCTAATTTATGTAGCTGCTGTCCACGGTAGTGCATGTCAGGCTCAGCGGTCTGCCCGTGTTTGTCTCTGTGAAAGAGAAATACTACTGTCTCCATCGGAGCCATATTTTCTGATCATGCTTGCTTGGTAGTTAAGATTCTGAGAGCATTTAGCACAAGAAAGAATTGCTGTAATGACAAGTGGATCCTTTTGTAACCTCCACTTAATTGGATGAAGTGACAGCCCCAGTGAAGTTTCAAATAAAGTTTGGTGCAATTAAACTGTGCTGAACGTCTAGTGCCAGAACCAGTGTGAAAATATTGCAGCTGGTTCATGGAAGCATGGAGGAATCTGGGTGGACAGGAGGAGGTGTGCTTGGAGGCCAGGTAAGGTGTTCACTTCACCTGCTCATCCTCCCATCTTCCCCCTGAATTCTGCAGATCTTCTCTCCAGAAGTTTCCTTGAAGGAGGTGGTGAGAGGTACGGAGGCCGAGGGGATGTCTTAGATTGGGTTCCCTGGAAACAAAATCTGAGACAGAGAGTTGGATGCAGAAGATTTATTTGGGAAGGTCTACAGAGGTACACCTGTAGGGGAGTGAGGAAGACAGGACTGGGCAGAGGGAGAAGCTGACTTGTGATGCGGTTACAACTGAAGGTGTAGGGCTCAGACATTCCTATGGGAGAAATCTGAGCTTGGATGGCCCTTCAGTGTTGCCCCAAATTGAGGCTAGAGGACTGGGCCTTTGCCTTCTCACATCAACCAGTCATTGGCCTTGTCCCCATACCCCTAACAAACATAGCTTTGAGTGTGGCAGTTCCCAAAGAGGGATGAATCTGTGAGCAATCAACAATTGACTTTCCAAGCAGCTGGGGGAGGAGCACAACTGTCCTCCTTGTCAGCAGGACATTACAGTATTCACTACAAGGTCAACCAGAACCAATAACTCATGGTTCCCTGGGAATTCCTGATCATCCTCAGATGTTGGGTGCAAGGAACCCCTACACGTTGAATTCCCCTGCTCCTCTCTTTCAGTTCTCTTTACTCTGTCCTCCACCTGCTCTGGGTGAAATGGAGCAAGTCCTCTGACTGCCTGGACTCTTTCCTCTGTTCTACTTGCTTCTAACACCTTCACTGGCCTCCAGGGCTCCCATCTTATTGCTTTCTGCTTTTGTTCCCCATGGCTGATCAACTGTGTCTGAAGGCAGCTTCTCAATGCACTTCCTACTCCCACCATGAATCTTCCCTTTCGGTGGTCTAATTCCCAGCAGTGAGTCTAGAAGCCCAACTTCTACCATCTGTCAGAGCACCCTGGTGTGGTGGTGAAATGTGTAGGCTTCAGGTCAGATAGACCAGAATGAGGCTCTCTGCTCTGCCACTTACCAGATGAATGACACTGGGAAAGTCAGGTTTCCTCTTTGTCGACACTGGGGACATAGACATGGATTCATGTGTTTTGTGTCATACTTTTATCATTCTGAACCTTTCACATCTATAAGATCGGGATACATCTACCCACATCATAGTGCTGTTGTAAGGACTAGATATTGTATGACAGGTCCACAACACAGCACCTGGCATATGGTAGGGGTTGTCATTCTTGTGGTCTTCATTGAAAGCCATGGTCAACTCAGCCTGGTCAAGAGCAGTCCAGGCCAAATCTCAGCACCAAACTTAGAACCCAGATGCTGAAATACAGTCCTGAGAGCAGCAAAAATCTTGAGAAGAGAAGAGGTAGCCATGATGAAACACCTTATCCACAGTTTGGTTGTACAGCCTCCAGCCTAGTCCAAGCCCACTCCCCAAGAGATCCCAATGAATGGGTACCTTGAGGGCTATATCTAAGTGCAAACTCACGTCTCACAGCCAAGGGCCAAGCAGCATTCATTCCTGGTTCATGTCCCCCTTCTGTCTGTGCCATCTTCCCACCCAGCTCTTTCCTGCAGCCACAGCCTCAACTTCTGAGTGGGAGGAGGGGGCTGTGACAGTCATGTCTCCCCAGTCCTGTAACTTTGGCTCAGTGTAGGCGTCTTTCTGTCCTTGCCTGCAATGGGAGCTGACATGGAACCCCCCATCCCAGTCCTGTTCTTCTTCCATTGTTGGACACACAGCAGGACTCCACAGGCAAATGGAAAAGAAAAGACTTGATCACTGTTTATTTTCCTTAATTTTCATTGTGCCTCTTTTATTTTTACTCTTGATTACAAGCAACAGAAAAGTTCCTCTCTGTTTTTTTCCCCCCTTTGCAGCTGTTAGTTGAATAGCATCTGCTTGACCGGCCCCCCTGGTAGGCTCAGAAAGGAGAGAAATTAGCTAAAAGGGAAACAAGAGAAGCATTTTTAGTTCAGGGTGGGAGCCTCATTTTGCCAAACTGGCAGTCTTTTACCTGGTTTTGGAGCCTTTCTTGAAAGCCAGCCCATAGTTTCTGGGCACAAAGTGTTTTTTGTTGTTGGTATTGTTTTGCTTGGTTGTTCTTTTGTTTGAATACAACTGGCCTTCTAGAAGCCCCTCCATGGATAGTTCTGTGGATCTATTTCTACCATTTATAGGGAGGGGCAATCTACTTGTCAAGTGGTTGTTTTCATATCTTTATTTACTTCCTCAGTCTTGTATATTTATTCATTCATCAAACACATTTATGCATCTGTGAATTACTTGCATTTTACCAGTGGCTAGGATGCAAAGTTAAATTAGACAATTCCCTGACCTCAAAGATACTCACAGTCTGGCTGGGGAGACTGGCATGTAAACCAATGATTGCAATGAACAATGAACAATATCACATTTAAAAACTAGTCATTGTTAATGCATGGGTGTGCTGTCACTGTCCCTCAGCCCAGTTCTCCATTTTAACACATACTGCCTGTGTGACCTTGGGTAAGTTAGCCTTTTGGTGCCTGTTTCCTCATCAGTTATAACATGGGAGTAATAGAGTTTGCCCCAGAAGACTATGAGGATTAAATGAGATAATGTATGTGTTGTACTTGGTGGAATGCCCAGTGTGGAGTGAACTGTTAGTAACTGTCAGCGGCTGTCTCTGCTTTTGTTGAGTGAGGGAGCTCAGGCTGTGGCTCCAGAGACTGGGGTTCAAAATTTGGCCTCATCATTGAATCATTGAACCTGTGACAAATCACCTAACTTCTCCTCCCTTGCAAAATGGTAATATAATTTCACTCAAAAGTAAGGCAGTCCTACTCAAAGTGTAGTCATGGACCAGCAGCATCAGCATTGCTGGTAGCTTGTTAGAAATGTAAATTCTCAGGCTCCACCCCAGACCTGTTGAATCAGAATCTGGAATAGGGTATATGAATCTGTGCTTTAAAAGTCTTCCAGGGGGCCGCCCGGTGGTGCAGCGGTTTAGTCCGCGCTTGGCAGCCCGGGGTTCGCGGGTTCGGATCCCGGGCGCCCGCCGACGCACTGCCTGTCAGCCATGCTGTGGCGGCGTCCCATATAAAGTAGAGGAAGATGGGCACGATGTTAGCCCAGGGCCAGTCTTCCTCAGCAAAAAGAGGAGGATTGGCAATGGATGTTAGCTCAGGGCTGGTCTTCCCCACAAAAAAAAAAAAAAAAAAAAAAAAAAAGTCTTCCAGGAGATTATGATGCGTGCTAAAATCTGAGAAGCAGTGGGGTAGAGATAAGGTGTAAAATTGCCCAGCACACACCTTGCCCAAATACTGATGATTAATAAAAGTATTTACAGCTGTTATTGCAGTGAGAGCAAAATAATAGGTGGTGCGTAAGGGTGCAGCATGATTCACTGGAAGGTTTAATTTGAGCCAGCTCTATAAAGATGATTGGGTACTTTTGAGAAGGAAAGCCACTTCTGGATGGAGGCACAGTGTAGGCAAAGGCTCAGAGGTATTTGGAGGATGGTGCAAAGTTTGGTGCTGCTCAGAAACAAAATTCAAGGAGAGGGCTGGCGGAAGACACAGCAATAGAGACACGTCTGATAGAGCCACGTCACCAGGGACTGGTTGGACCAGGACTTTGAGTTTGATCCTAGGGACTGTTGAAAGACTTTAAACACAGAAGGGACAAGATCAAATTTATTATTAGTAAGATGAGTCATGGAGGCTGCAGGGTGGCAGCAGGAAGACCCAGTGGATCAGAACAAACAATAGTCCCTCGAGTCTCCAGAAGAAATGTTTTACTGAAATTGAACATTGGCTGGTATACCAGTTGTCCTTTTTTCACTCGTTCTTCCATCTGGCTTCCTCCAGGCATTCATTGAGTACGTACAATGCTGCAGGCATTCAGGGACACACACATAAGAGAAGTGAAGCAACATCCTGACCCAGCCATGGTCCACAGCCTCCTGAGAAACATGACAAGTGTGATTATTAGATAGTGTGATAAGGGGACGGAGCCAATCTCTGCTGAACACCTGGCACACTGTAGATGCTGTTGTTAATGTAATCACGGCTAGTTGTTATCCCCTGGCAACGTTCTTGGGGTATCCCAAGTGTAGTCTCACTTAGTCCTCACAATGACCCATTTTACAGCTGAAGAAGCTTCACTCAGAGGTGTCACATGTATCGGAACTTGAAAAGGAATATATGTCAAAGAGGATATCAGGTTTAGGGGAGCCTCTATTTTTTTGCACTGGAACACGCAAGTTGCAGGACAAAGCTGAAAGGGCATTCAGGAGACAGCACAGGCCGTCTGAAGGTCCAGACAAAGGAGGCCTCATTTTGTCCTGTCAGCAGCAGGGCAGTCTTTAAAAGATGTTAAGAAGGCTGGTGACATGATGAGAGCCACTTTGGAAAGATGCTCTGACATCTCTGAGTGCTGGTGAAAAGTGAGGTCTTGGGAGGTAACATTTTTGTGAGGGGCACTGACATTTATTCATAGAATTTCTACTTCTTTGCCTAATTCTCTTAAGATCTGTGTCTGTGTCAGAATCTCAGCAGGATGAGTGAGACACTGAAGCTCTTCTAGTCTCTCCTCCCAGAAAAATCCCATTAGTAACAGCTCATCAGCCCCTGAAGCGTAGTGATGGCAGCTGCCGAGGGATTGAATGTGGGCTGCACGTGTGTGTCTGAGAATGGAAGGCAGAAGGGGGCCAAAAGGAAGGATGGAGAGGGGGGTGCCCTACCCTGTGCTGAGTTCTCAACTTGCACCAGCTTATGAAGTCCTCTCAATGAGGGGAATAGACATTCTTCCTATATTACACATAGCAAAGAGAAGCTCAGAAAGGTTAACTGTGTTGCTCGGGGTCACACAGCTGCCAGTTGGCTGGACCAGCCCCTTTTGCCAAAGGGCCTTGGAACTCTGGTTTTGTGTGTTGCTCTGTGTAGGCGACATTGCTGCTGGTAACACCTCAGTGGTAAGAGTTGGTCCTGACGACTCTGTGAGTCTTTCCAGCCACTCTAAGGCCTTAGAGCCCTGTGTTGGGCAGAATAATGGCCCCCACAGATGCCCAGATCCTAATCCCCAGAACCTGTGAATCTGTTACCTTACATGGCTAAAGGGACTTTGCAGATGTGATTAAGTTAAGTATTTTGAGATGGTGAGATTATACTGAATTATCTGGGTCCAGTGTAATCATAAGTGTCCTTATAAGAGGGAGGCAGGGAGATCAGAGTCAGAGGAGGGGATGTGACAACAGAAGCAGAGAGGGAGAGAAAGAGAGAGATTGGAAAATGATGTGCTAGTGGCTTGAAGATGGAGGATGGGGTCACAGGCCAAGGAAAGCAGGTCGTCTGTAGAATCTGAAAATATGCAAAGGGACAGATTCTCCCCTGGAGCCTCCAGAAGAAATGCTGCTGACACCTTGATTTTAGGACTTCTCACATCCAGAACCGTAAAATAACACATTCGTTTTGTTTTAAGCCACTAGGTTTGTGGTCATTAGTTATAGCAGCAACAGGAGAGTAATATAGGTTCCCACAGCTTGTAAGGCAGGCATCACCCGCCCTGCTTTGCACACGTAGACAAGACTGAATTTGTATTACCTGGGCCTTCTTTCCCTTCCTAACCCTCACTTTTCTCATCTGTAAAATGGGGGGGAGGGTGTTAATCCTCATTGTGCAAGTCTGTGGTTACCTCACCCTCCTTCTTCCTGTCCCAACTGAGATTTTATTTTCTCAGGGAAAATTCCCTCCCTCCCTAGGTGATGTCAGCCCTGCATTATACATTCTCCAGACCCCCTACACTTTCCTTCCTATGTTGGCTTCTTGTGAGAGTTTAATGAGAGATCATTCATGGAGATACGGGCAGAGTTAAGAATGATGAGGCACCACCTAGGGATGTGAAATAGCAGGAAGCTGTTACTCCCCAGGGCTTATGGGGCAAGAGAGGGGGAGGTGGTGCCGGAGCCCAGTGAGAGCTGGCGGTGGGTGTGGGGAGCTGGAGTCCCAGAGGAAACAGCTGTTGACAAAGAAAAGACATTGAAGAAGGGAGGAAACAAGAAAGACTCTGAGTGTGCTTCCTTTTTGGCCTTGAGTCTCCTGCTGTAGCTTCTTGTTGCCTGGGACTAGAGCCAAAATTGGGAGCCAGACCCTGCTGGGAGCCAGAGGACAAAGGAGCTGAGAGCTACAGTTCCTACAAGGATAGATCTCCAGGTGCACATGGTGGAGCAACATGCAGCTGATGTTAATTCGTTTCCACTGCTATGTAATATTCTGTTACAAGATTTATCTCAGTGGTAATATTACATTTATTATGAGATGATTATATTAAAAGTGAGCTTTCTAAAGGCAGGAATTTTATTGTTGTGCCCACCATTGTCTCCCCAGGGACAGAGCACACAGTAGGTGCTCAATGAATGTTTGTTGAATGAATAAATGAATGGACAATCGTGAAAACACTTTGAAAGTCACAGATTGCTCTGCATAGGTTCATTTTCATTGATTGAGACCAGCTTCAGAGAGATCAAGTAATTTCCTAAGGTCCAACATGTAGTAAGTACCAGAGCCAGGATCTGAATCCCAGTCTCTTGGGTCCAAGTCCAGTGGTATTCCCACCCCAGTCCAGCTGCCTGTGCCTTCTCATCTGCTTATCTCTTGTAGGATCCTTAGGTGACTGGCTCCCTGTGACAGGTACTGCCTCTAGGATACTGCTGTCTGGGCTGGGATGCCTTCTGCAAGGAAGCACAATGAGCACATCTCATCAGAAGTAGGTGGCATCTTGCTGGGGACCACTTTGGATTTAGAAGCACATAGGTTGGCTACATTGAGTGGAAAGGGAAATGTGTCCCTGTGTGGCAGAGCTGAAGAGGGGGTTACCCCAGGCACTGAGAATCTAGAAGGGGGGTGCAACTCCTTGTCAGGCCCCAGGGCATAGAGCACAGGCCACAACTGCAGCAAAATGGCGGGCCCTCCCATTGCTGTGTCTGGGCCACCATCCTCTTCCAGGGGTGTGGAAACAGTGAGCTCTGAGAGAACTGTCCCCAGGCCCCAGCCTACCTGTGTTCCAGGTTCTGCGGTCACCACAGTCCACAGGGGAAGCTGTCCTGAGAGTGGCATTGCAGCCTCTGACAGGGCATCCCGCCCACAGCCAGCCTGCTGGCTGCTTTGGAGCTGGGTGGGACCAGATTCAAATCCCAGTTTTCTGGGCATTCCTGGAATGACCCTATTTCCTCTGGGCACCTCAGTGTCCCTGTGTAAAACAGAAACGGTAAGACAATAATTCCTTCTTTGCAAGACTGGCGTGATGCTTTAATAATAAGGTAGTAACGACAAGAAGATAGCATTGATTGAGCACTTACATGTTAGGCATTGACCTAAACACTTTGTATGTGTTCATTTATTTAATGCTCACAGCAATTCTCTGAGATAAGTACTACTATCACCTTTGTTGTATGTGTGAAGACACTGAGGGTCAGAGAGGTTGTGACTCGCTAAAGTCACTCACTTAACAAGTGTCAGATGCAGGATTTGAACTCAGGCCATGAGTCTGACAGGCATGCTTTCCATCCAGTAATATTTACTACCTTCTGTTATAGCTTTGCAAAATTGTTAATATTTGCCATAGGCCCAAGGAACATCTGGTGTGTGATTAGACTGTCTCCAAGGTATTCGTTCCTATAGATCTGTGCTGTCCAATATGGCAGCCACTGGCCATGTGTGGCTCTTTAAATTCAACTTTAAATTAATTAAAATGAAATAAAAATAAAAATTTCAGTTTCTCAGTCACAGGAGCTGCATCTGCCTAGTGGCAACCATATGGGACACTGTGGATATAGAACATCTCTGTCATTCCAGAATGTTCTATTGGACAGCGTTGTTGCAGATGATGGCAGAGCCCTGAGTTTGGCCTGAGAGTGGACAGGCTGACCCAGAGTACCCTGAGACTCTTAGAAAGGACAATGAGGAGGATTCCAGCTCCCAGCTAGGACGGAGAAAATAGAATTTACCAGCCTTTCTTTTGGGAGAGAGTTTCTTGACAAGCACATTTAGAATAGATGCAGAAGTCTAAAGGATTCTCCATGTGGTGTCAAAGGCAGAGGAAGAGACTATTTCAAGCAGTGGGAGGGTCAAATGTTAGTGTCCAGTGCATTTAGCAACCTGGGCCATTAGTTAACTAAGCAAGCTGTTCTGGTGGTGTGGTGCGGGGCCGAAGCCATACTGGAGTGGGGTGTGGGGCAGTAGAGACAGTGGATCTAGGTGATTCTTGCTGGAGACCAGCAGCATTAGCATTACTTTGGAGCGTGTTTGAAATGCATAATTTTGGACTTACCCCTCAGACCTCCTGAATTGGAATCTGTATTGGACAAGTCCATCAAGTGATTCACAGACCTTCGAGAAGCACTGTCCTAGTGGATGTTTGGGTGTTTCTAGACAGGTGACAAAGACAAAGGGAGTTACAGGTTGGCAAGTGAGGTTGGAACATAGGACCATGGATTCTGAGCTGGATGAGGAGGAATGTGCAGAGAGGAAGGGGTGACGACTTGGAGGAAGTAAAGAGGTCAGTAGGCAGGGAGCACTGATGAGGCTGAACAGTGTCAGATGCTGTAAGGAAGGGAAAGGGAGACCTTTTGGCAACACAGGGACATTGGCATCCTTCGGAAAAGCTGCCCCAGTAGAGCATCAAGACAGACCCAAGATCGTGGGCCCCTGAGGGAAGGATTAGTTACTGGGTAGGTGCTCACCGAATGGTTTTTTATTGACTGAGCAATAAAATGGGTTGGCCTGATGGGTGGAGGGAGGGAGGTGTCTGTGAAATTAGGAGATGGAGGTGAGGGATGCACTTGTGTGTGTGAGAAGGAGTGTGTGTGTATGTGTTTGTGTGCATGCACATGGGTGCACAGAGTGGTAGGAGTCTCTTGGGAACAGGCCAAATCCCTGACTATGCAACTGCCTCCTGATAGGAATAAGATGGGAAACTCACTGCTCTGGTATCAGACCCAGGACCCACAGTGCCTGCAGATCCCACAGGCCTTCCACCCTCACATCCCAAACTGGACTGACTGACCCTATTCCCCCAACCTGCTTCTTTGTCTGTGTCATTCTCTCAGCATTGCTGTCCACCCACTCATTCAGAAGGAAAACTGAGGGCTGGCCTCCACCTGCCCATGGCTGGTCAGTCACCCAATCACACCAGCACTATTTTCCAAATGTTCCCTCACCACCCCCAAACTTCCATCCACTGCAGGCCTGAGTTATGTCAACATCCTCTGGTCATCTGGGTCATCCTTCAACCCTGCCTCTTGCTGATCCATCTCAGCTCCAGCCCCCATCACACACTCCTCTTGACATTCCCTGGGTCCCTGCCTTTCAGGGGCTCCCTGCTGCTTTTAAGATAAATTTCAGACTCCTGAGCCCAACTTCAACCATCCATTGTCAACTTATTTCCAAGCACCCATCTTTGTCCAGGCCCAGATGACTTTTGTTCTTGAAATTGCCGTGAAGATGCAGACTCCCTACCTTTGTTCATGCTGCTCAAACCCTGTTCACATCTCCTTGGAGAACTGCTGCCCATGTAGAGGTAACACTTAGTTATGTCCCCACGGTCCATTTCACACTCCTCTCATTTGACACTTGTCACAGTTTATCAGCTGTGTGTTTACTTGGGTGTCCTCTCACACAGACAGACTGTGAACTCAGAGCAGCCGGAACAATGTGCGGGTACCGTGGAAGCTCTTGAGCTTGCTGAGTTCATCAGGGTTAGCCAACCTCAGCTCCAATAAGCAAGGGTTATGTGTGTTAGTTAGAGGCAGTGATTCTCAAAGTGGTCTCTGGACCAGCAGCGTCAGCCTCACTTAGGGAACTTGTTAGGAACTCAACTTCTTGACCCCGCCCTAGACCTACTGAATCAGAAAGTTGGAGGATGAGCTCAAGAATCTGTACTTTTAACCATCTCTCCAGGAGATTCTGAGGGAGACTCACTGATGTAGGGTAGTTGCTATAATGAATCCAAGAATGTCTAATGATTAAAGTGGGAGAGAAGTGTACTCTTTACTCATGAAATATCTTAAATGGGTGGCTCTCCTCCAAGTGGTGACTCAGGGACCCAGGCTCTTTCAATCTTCTGTCAGCCGTCTTCACCATGTGGCTTCTAAAGTCACCTGTTCTTCTGCATCGAATGTTTGAAGGGAAAAGTTAGTTTTCTGTTGTTATTGTTTTTGTTTGCTTGTTTTAATGGCCCAAGCCTGAGGGTGGCACATATTTGCACTTGCTTTCCATTGGCTAGAACTCAGCCGCAGGGCCACACCTAAATGCAAGGGAGGCCGGGGCTGTCAGCCCCCTGGTGCCAGGGAAGAAAGGAACACAGGCTTGTGAACAGTGAGACAGTCTCTGCCAAGTGAGGAGGTCTTCATTCATTTATCAAAGAACAGCTGAGCCCCTACTTCACATCAGGCCCCACGCTTATCCGTGGCCATGTGACAGTGGGGGCCCAGTCACTGGGTTAAACCACTTACCTTAGATAGAGTGGTTGGATGAGACCCCTGTCAAGCACGAGTAGGAGCCAGAGAGATGAGTAGAAGCTCGTCACTCTTGGAAGTATTTGCGATATAGGGGCTATTCGTAGTGGGGTTAGGGTGACGAAGAGCTCCTCCTATTGTTTTTTTTTTTTCTGCCAGACAATATATTATGGTATTTTTTTTGTGTGTGTAAGACCAGCCCTGAGCTAACATCTGTTGCTAATCCTCCTCTTTTCGCTGAGGAAGACTGGCCCCGGGCTAACATCCGTGCCCATCTTCCTCTACTTTATATGGGACATGGCCACAGCATGGCTTGACAAGTGGTACGTCAGTCCGCCCCCAGGATCCAAACCTCAGGCTGCCAGACATGGAGCGCATGAACTTAACCACTATGCCACCGGGTCGGCCCTATATATGTGGTATTTTTAACATTAAATAAGAAAGATTTATGGGTGAGAGAAGCAATGCTCAGGGAGGTTAAGTGGCTTGTTCAGGCTGTACAGCTAGTTAGTTGCAGAGAGGGAGTTGAATCTAGGGCTTATGACCCTAAAAGGCTTGGGTTTTCATCTACACCTTGATATCCATATCAGAGTGCATTCTTCTAGAGGCTTCTCCTCCAGATCAGCCTGAGAATCATAGAACTCAAGAGCTGGAAGGGAGCCCTGAGGCCATTTTGCTCAGGCCTCCGTCAGAAGCTTTGGGCGTTCTACTTCAGAATTCTACTTCTACCTTCAGAATTTCTACTTTACAGAAGTAATGCTGGGCATGGCTGCCTTTGCAGCGTGCAGATGTCAGCATCCCTCTGGGGTCTCTTCTTGCCCAGGGAGATGGCTTCAGCTCTCTTCAGGGTGTTGGACATTCTGCATCTACCACTCTAGCTTCAAGGCCAGTTCTCCTTGCTCTGCTCTGAGTGCATGGAGACTTAAGCAGCGTGAGCTCAAGTCTTAAGTGTTCATCCAACTCCAGATCGCCCCATTCATTCACTGGTCACTTGCAATGGATCTGTGGAGGCCTCTAAGTCACCAGGTTAAATCACCCACTGATTCTCCTCCCATTAACACAAACTCTGAGATTTCTCTAAGTGTGGTCTATCCTCATCAATGTCACTTTGGGAGGAATGCTTCATTTTGGTTAAAATTAGATTAAAGGGATTTTTTAAAAGTTAGGCTGGATTTTATGAAGATGCCCTTTTCCATGGAAAGCAGTTTGCTCCTAAATGGAAAAAAAAAATCAAAGTAATGAAATCTTTTCTTGATCATTTTTGTTAAAAAAATATCAGAATCTTAAATATTTCTGCCATCTGTTCCCTATTATTTCTGAAACTTTGTGTTGAGTATCTAAGGGTTGGGATAGACTCAAATGGCCATCGAAATTGTTTTAAGTAATTAAAACTGATAAAATGTGTAAGTTCTTACCTAATCTCTGGATGATTTGATTGGAGTCAACCAGATGTAAAAGTGCCTGCAACAAATTATTCTATGCCTATATGACAGGAAATTTTGACAAAATATCTTGAAAACAGCTGCTGAGTATGCGATCTGGGGATTTGACAGTGCAAAAGGACAATTCTGTGTATTCAGGAAAGCTTGGAGAAAATCAAGTATAACTTTGATCATAAGAATGAATTGCGCTTATTCAAGAAGGAGGCATATTTTGATAATGAGGAGGCAAGCAAGATCTACAGACAAGTTCTCTCTCTGTGTGAGGGGTAGGCTAGGGTCATGTATGTTCTGGTGACATTTACACATTAGTCAACCTTTTCTTTCTCTCGATCTCTTTTCTTTAGGGAAAGCTCTATTTCAAGACCTAACTCATATGTCAGTATCTTCCTTGGATCCTCTGTAATTCTCAACAACAATTTGCACATCTCTGACACCCATCTCACCATACTCATTGTAATTACTCGCTTGTATGCACCTCTCCCTCCACTACTGGCTCTTAACGCTTACACCCACATGACCTTGGACTAGTCAGCTAATTTTTCAAGCCTCAGTATTCACATGTATAAAATGGAAGCAGAGTTTTACTTCCCAGTCCTGCTAAAAGATAAATGTGGTATCACACATGTATCATGCATGTAAAGCCCAGAGTTTAGTATATTGGAAATGTTCAAGATATGTTAAATCCCCTTTCCTCCCTGATTGGATATCCTAGAAGTGTGATCTACTCAAGAGTAAGAGCTATTTCTTATTCCCATAGGTCACATAGTAGGCATTTGGTATGTGTTTGTTACATGTGAGTAAGTGAATGAATGAATGAATGATAAGTGAATGAATGAAGCTTGTTATTTCCTACAATATCTCTAATATCTGCATTGATTGTCCCAGAGATGGGGGTCCTGCCCAAAGGCATGTCAGTTCACTATGGAGGCCTTGGTAGGAATCACCCCTTTCATTAAAGCGTCTGCCACATCTTTGTCGGATGTGTCTGTCTCCACATCTGTTCTTACATCTGTCAGAGCAGCGGGTGTTCCCATCTCCGTGTGGTGGTCCTTCCTGCTTTCTCTTTGGGATATCCAGTGACTTTCCCCTGCTGGGTCTTTCTGCTTGGTAAACTTGTCCCTATTACCTGCCTCCTGAGAAATAACACCTTGTTTGATTTGCACACGTAAGGATCGTGGAGATTACAGGTAATGACCTCTCACTATTTACTAAACACTTGATATGTGCTGTCTCATTTATTTCTCACAATACCCTTTAATGCAAGTGCTTCAATGTAGTGTTCCCCCAGAACACTGCTCATAAACCCCTTCATGCTCCATGTTCTCTGTGTGAGTGATTCCATCTGGTTTCACTATTTTATTATGACCCAGGATGCTGATGTCTCCCACACCCATATCTCTTGCTCAGAAAGTTCCAGTGAACTCCTAATTAATTAGCAACCCAGACATCTGCATTGTTTTCTGTTTTAGCCATAATGAACCATGCCACTGTGAACATTCTATGTGTGTTTTTTATTGGGGCTTCATTTCTTGTGAGGATATAGCTAAGAGTGGAATTGTTTTTTGGGTTAAATACATACTGCCAAACCGTATTCTAATATGACAAATTGATGTTGTCAGTTTTTTATATTGGCCATTCTGGCAGGTATATGGTGATAGCTCATTGTGATTTTAACTTACATTTTCCTGATGACTAGTGAGGTTGAACATGTTTACACTTGTATTTTTTGGCAGTTTAGATAACCTCTCTTGTGAATTGCCTGTTCAAGTATTTTGCCTTTTTTTTTTTTTTAAATTGAGTTGTGTCTTACTGATGTGTAGGAGTTCTTTATATTTACTGGATATGAGCCCTTGTCTAATATATTATATATCATAAATATCCTCCCCTATTCTCTGGCTTGCCTTTTCGCTTAAATAATGGTGTGTGTTGATGAATAAAAGACATTAATTTTAATAAAGTCCAATTATCAATCTTTTCATTTGTTTATTTTTTTGCCATGTTTAAGAATTACTTGTGTTCCACAACACCAAAAATGACTGTCCTATATTATCTTTGAGAAGCTATATTATTCTACATTTCACATGTAAGTATATGTAATCCATCTAAAACTGATTTTTGTATAATGTGTTGTGTAGAGATCAGCATTCATTTTATCCATATAGATGTAAATTGACCCAGTACCATTATTAAAAATATTGTCTTTCCCCAATTCATTGTTGTTGAACCTTTGTAATATGTCAGATGTCCATAAAGGTATCCATTTTTAGATTCTCTGTTCTTTTCTGTTGATGTATTTGTCTATCACGATTTCGATATTTCATTTTCTTGATTACCGTAGCTTTATCATAAGTCTTGAAATCAATCCTACAACTCTGCTTCTTTTTAATAGCAATTATTTATTTGCTTATGTGTCTGTGGGTTAGTGAGAGGTCAGCTGATCCCGGCTGGGTTCATCAGAACAGCTCTATTCCAGTTGTGGATCTGAACAGCTCAGATCTCTGCTCTGCTTTCATTCTGGGACCCAGAATGGCGAGAGAAGCTACCCACGTGGAGGATTCTTATGGCGAAGACAGATGTTCAAGGAGGCAAGCCCTACTACACAAACACGTAAAAAATAGACTTTAATTTTTAAAGCAATTCTAGGTTCACAGCAAAACTGAGCAGAAAGTATAGAGCATTCCCATATACCCCAGCTCACACATACATGCTCTTATTTATCAAAATTGTTTTAACTATTCTAGGTTCTTTGCATTTCCATATAAATTTTAGCATCAGTACATCATTTTTTAATAGATTTTTGGGGTTTTGACCAAAATTTACATTGAGTCTCTAGAGCAATTTTGGGAGAATTTACCACTTAATAAAATTGAATCTTCCAACCCATGAATATGGAATGTCTCTTGATTCATTGTTTTTTATTTAAAAAAATTTTCTCAGCAATGTTTTTCTTTATTTTTGGTTTTGTCTTTGTGACATTATTTCTTTAAGTACTCTTTCTGCCCATTCTCTCAGCTCTATCTCTCTGAGAGCTGAATATACATATGTTAGACCACTTGACATTCTCTCACAGATTGAATCTCTTTATTTTTCAATCATTTTTTCTGTGTTGTTCAGATTTCTATTTATCTGTTTTCATGTTCAATGAGCCTTTCTTCTACAGTATCTGAACTGTTGCTAAGCCCAGAGTAAACTTTTCATGTCAGATATGGTATTTTTCCATCATAGAATTAATTTTTTTTCTTTCTATTCCTCTGCTGTGACTCCCTATCTGTTGTCCCATTCTGTCCAAATTTCCTTTAAAACCTCAATACATTTATAATAGTTATCTTAAAGTTCTTGTCTATAGACTCTAACATCTGAATCATCTCGGGGTCTGTTCTTTTGGTTTTTCTTTTTTTTTTTTTTTCTTTCTTTCTTTCTGCTTCTTCATATAAGAACTGTGGCTACTCTGCTTTAGGTAGTCTGGATTATGTCAGTTTGCTTTAAAGGATATTGAATTTTATCCTGGCAGGCAGTTAAATTACTGGCACATCCTCTTGAAACTGTCAGAGTTATTTATTTTTTGTTAAGATGGATCTATTTCGGTTTTGTCAGTCGTCTTTGTGTGTGGTCCTTACTTTCAGATTTGATACTCAATACTGTGACTTGTTCTTTCTGGGGTCTCAACTGGGTCTCCGCTGCAGCTGGACCAGGATTCTAATGTTTCCCAGCCCTGTACAGCCTCTGGTATTTCTCTTCAGCTCTCAGCACTGTATCAATTACTCTCGTCTAGACATTATAGAGTTTTGCCATGCATATGTGCAGGCCAGCAATCATCCAAAAGATGGCAGGGAATCCCCACATGTCTTCTCTGGTATCCTGCCGTACAAATTCCAGCCACTTCAGCAGCCTCAAAACTTTAATTCTGCGTCCTTAATTCAGCAAGACTGCTATGCTCTGCTCCACCTCCCTGTACTGGGGTCTAGAACCGCCCCACCCCCACTCAGGACACTCATTGATCCATCTGGGATGTTGCAGATGACAGCAAAGTGAGAAGATACATGTCAGGTAACAGGTCCAGAGCTCCCTCCAGGATGTGGTCTTGCCTTTGCTCTATCCCATGTGCTTCTTAGAACTCTAGAAAGACAAAGCTGAGAGGAAGGTAATGTGAGGCATTACCTATTCCATAGCCTTTGCTGAACCAATGGAGAAACTGAGGCCCTGAGAGGGCAAGGGGCTCATGAGGAATTATAACTCACTCTAGAACCTAGTTCTGCTTATTCCTTTCCATGGCTCCTTTCTCTTACACTTAAATACATTTCCTCAAAATTGAAAAGGAAATGTTAAAGGCATCTAAGAGTTGCATTTTAGGTATATGGTGAAATTTCTGAAGAGCAGGGAACGATAGGAAGGCAGATAGTACTATCATATTGGGAAATGAGAAGAGAGAGTTTTGTTTCACGAGAAGCCTTTGGATGCTGGGCTCCAGGAAGAAGGTACTTGAGATTCTTCAGAATCTTCAGGATATGCTCTCAAGAATTTTCTTGATTCTTGTTCAACCCTTGGCTGGCAGCAATTAAAAAGGAAACCATTGTAATGTTACTCATTTTTTTTGGAAGTAATAGATTTAAGTGGTTCAAAATTCGAGGGACACAAAAGAATATACACTGAAAATTCATTCTTCCACTCCTTATCCCAGCCACTCATTTCTCTTCTCTGAAGATTATCAGTGTTACTCTTTTCTTGTGTATCTTTCCACAAGTATTTTTTGTGTAGATTAATCAAATTCCCATTCTGTTGTCTTCTTTTTCTTACATAAATTGTAGCATATTACACAAGCTCTTTTTGAGTCTTACTTTTTTACCCACTTAATGTTTCTTGGATATCTTTCTTTATTCGGACATAAAGAGCTTTTTCTTCTTTCTGACAGCTCCAGGGTGTTCCATTGTATGGATGCACCATCATTTATTTAACTGGTTCCTGGGATGAGCTTTTGGATTGCTTCCAGTGTTTTGCTATCAAACAATACTGCAATGAATAACCTTGTATAAACATCATTTCATTGTACAAGCGTATCTTTAGTATGATTTCCTAGACCTGGGATTGCTGAACATTTTTAACCTGGATAGGTATTGCCAAGTTATTCTCCATAGGGATTGTGCCAATTTACATGCCTACCAGCGATGTGTGAGAGTTGGCATCAGTTTTGATTGTTGTATTTTCGAGCTGGAAATCACCTCATGTATCACCTTTCCTTTCCCTTTGTGCTATGGATAGAGAACCTGAGGATCAGAGATGCAACCAAGGTCATGCTGATGGTCGGTTGCAGAAGTGGACGTGAACCTTGGTACCCTAACTGCTCAGCCTGAGTGGTCTGCAGAACCCCAGGATGCCCAGATGTGAACTGTCCCTGGCAAAGCATGTCATCTCACGGTACACCCTTAACTCATTAAAGAAGTACACAGAACCTGACTCTTATACCCAAATCTCTCAGTAAGAGCCTCTTTTCTGGGCTGCAGTGTGATGTTTGCTTCCCTTAAAATAAGGGTTCATCTACCCACTGGCAAGCCAGCCATGGCCTAAGAAAAACTAAGTCAACATCCAGATTGGACAGGACTCACAATTAGATCTTACAGGACTTGGTGAAAGGGGCTACCTTGGCACCTGTGCAACCAGAGCCTCTTCGGGGGAGAAAAGAGATGTCTTTCAGATTCTTTACCTAATGATGTCCTATTTCAGTCAAAATGCCCTCGCACTTGGTGTCTCCCACATCGCCTGTGACTTATTAGTCCAGGTAAAGAGACACATATTATGCTCCTCATCTTGAAGTGGGACTCTTATCAGCATCCCGCTTCCACTTGAATGCAATGTCTGATTAACTAGGTATCAAAGAGCAGAGGAAAGTGTGCACAAAGGATTAGAGTCATGGGCTGTAGAGTCAGGCCACCTGAACTTGAATCTCAGTCCTATCATGAGGACTTAGCAGCTTTCTGAACTTGAGCCAATTATTTCATCTCTCAGCCTCATTTTACCCACTTGTAAGAGGGGGAGGGTAATGGTAACCCTACTAGACAGGGTGTGCTGGGTAATGTTGCTGTAACAAACAACCCCCAAGTGTCAGAGGCTGAAAACAACAAGGTTATGTTTTGTTCACATTACTTAGCCACTGGAGGTGGGATGGGGGCTTTATTCTACACTCGACCTTTTTTCTGAGACCAAGGATGATAGAGCAGCCACCATCTGGAACTTTGCTGGTGACTGTGACAAAAAGGAAAAGAAGTTGTGAGGAACTGTGCACCGGCTCTGAAGTTTCTATCCAGACTTTGTAAGCGTGGAAAGTAAAGAGCATAAGCACCTATGGCCTTTGGCACAGACTGCAATTTTAGCCACAAGGACAGATGTCTCTCTTTCTTCCCCTTGGGCAGGGAGATGAATGGCAGCAGAGAGGGCTTGTGTGGAAATTCCAGAGAAAAGACTCATTTATGCTGTGAATGATATATTAATCTAACTAAGAAATTGCCTCTCCCTGATGGAATTTTATGAAACCTCAGCTCTTATGTGGCCCTCTCTTTCAAGTAGCTTGAGCTCTTGGGAGACTGTACTCACTCGAAGACCTTATACTGGTCTGTTCATTGTGGGCTGGGGGCAGGAAAAATCTTGATCATTTATAATTTTTTAAATTCTTAAAATGATATAAGAAGATTAAGGCAACTTCGTACCTACAGTCTTGTCACTCTAGAACATGCAAAGTCTCTGATTTTTTTATCCACATACGTCAGTTTGGCGGAGATGTCATCAGAAGAGAGTACCATTTTTATTTCATGTATTTTAAGTTAATGTTACATTACACATTTTTTGTTTGTTCTTTTGTGGCCTCTGACATATTTATATTTAACAGTTTTAGACAGCAAGTGTACCTACCTGTATTGGTTTTCTATTGCTGCATAACAAATTATCACAGACTTGGTGGCTTAAGACAACGGGTGATTATCTCAGAGTTCTGTAGGTTGGAAGCCCGGGCACGGTGTGGATGGGGTCTCTGTTCAGGGGAATCACAAGGCTGAAATCAAGGTGCCAACTGGGCTGAATTCTCATCTGGGAAGAATCAGTTTCCCAGCTCATTCTTGATGTTGGCCAAATTCTGGTCCTTGTGATTGTAGGTCTGAAATTCCCATTTCTTTGCTGCCTGTCAGCTGGGGGCCACGCTCAGCTTTTAGTGGCTACCCACATTCTTTGTCACGTGGCCCCCTCCATCTTCAAGGCTAACAATGGAGAATCTCCCTTGCACCAAAACCCTCTTGCACTTCAAATCTCCTTCACCGGGAAGAGCCCCCTCTCTTTTAAGATGGGCTGATTAGGTCAGGTCTACTCATGATAATCTCCCTTTTTTGTCAAGTGTGCCATATGACATAACCTGCTCACACTCCCAAGGATTATGCTGGGCATGAACACCAGGGAATGTGAGTGTAGGGAGACTCTTAGAATCCTGCCTACCATACTCCCTTGTATCCCTCCCGAGGGCTGTGGCAACAAAGCACCAAAGACTGGGTGTGGTAAAGCGTCAGAAATTTACGCTCTCACAGGTCTGGAGGCTGGAAGTTTGGAATCAACATGTTGGCAGGGCCATGCTCCCTCTGAAACCTATACAGGAATCCTTCGTTGCCTCTTCCTAGCTTCTGGCGGTATGCCGGCGATCTTTGCAGTTCCTTGGCTTGTAGATGTGTCACTCCAGTCCTGCATCTTCAAATGGTGTTCTCTCTGTGTCAGTGTGCCTTCACATGGCCATCTCCTTATAAGGACACCAGTCATATTGGATTAGGGCCCCCTCTACTCTAGTTTGACCCTGCATCTTAACTATGTACATCTGCAACAAGCCTCTTCCCAAATAAGGCAACGTTCTGAGCTACTGGGGTTAGGATTTCAGAACATCTTTTTGGGGGGACACAATTCAACCCATAACAACAATATTTTTTAATTATATTTTTAGGCTGTTTCAAGATTCTGTGTAATAGATAATCTTGTAATGATCATTGCTGACTGTGAAATAGTTTCATTCTTCATTGTTTCCTTATGGGAGTGTTCTTGGAATGAGATCTCTGCACAGAAGTTCTTTCCAATAAAGGAAGAAGGATCCCAATTTCTTAAAATGACTACTCTGTGCTAGATGCTGAGGTGGCTATGTGGCCACATGCTTTATATTGCATCTTTAGTACAAATTTTTGAGATATTAGCAACATTTCATAGATGAAGAAACTCTAGTGCAGAAAGATCCTTGCTCAAATGTGCATATTTAGTGTATCTGTCAATCAAGGCCCAGTAGGTAAAACACAAACTCTAGGTATTTCAAACAGAAGGAATTTAATGTAGGGAAACGGTTACAAGGGTGAGCCAACTCAGAGATTATCAATGACCAGAAGCTCCTACCACCCCTAGGATGGATAGTCAGAAGATGGAGACAGTATTATTGGAGTTTGGGGCTCTGGGTTACTGTAAAGAAGCTGGGACTATGATGGAAATTCCAGCTGGAGCTGGAGGTGCTACAGGGGCCCCTGCCTGAGTCGGAGTGGGGAGGGGGAAGAGAGAGATGTACATATATGCATACCCTGGAATATATACATATATACATACCGTGGATTCCCCATTTCTTCTACCCTCCAGTCTCCTATAAGTGCATCTAACTGGCCATATCAGAAGCTAGCTGACAACAAGAACTTAAGAAACTTGTTCCTACCAGCACCCCCCCAACCTTTCCTCCATTATACAGAGCAGAGCAAGGTCAAGGAATCTATCTGATGGTAAATGGCTTAGTGTCATCCTTGTTAATAATAGTAAGAGTCATGTTAATAATGTTATTAACATAATAATATTAATAGCTAAAACTTGCTACATGTTTATTAGTACTATGTGCCAGACACTGTAGAAATTCTCAACTTACATTTTTCTCATTTAATTCTCATAACAGCTCCGTGAAGTAGGTATTTCTACAACCCTTGTTTTACAGTTGAGTAAACAACAGCTCAGAGATGTTAAATACTTTGCCCAAAGTCATACAATTGATAAGTGGAATCTGGACTCATATCCAATTCTGACTTTTCAACCATTGTTCAAACACTGGTGACATTGAATTAAGATATTTATGTATTTATTCTAATATATAAGTAAAGGCAGGACAAATATAAGGTGAGATTGCAAATATCAGACTTAGTTCCCAGAAGACTCTTTGGCCGTGAACCCATGAGCTGACTGGGCCTCCAGTGAACTTGGAGCAACAACCACCTGTCACCAGTTTACTGCAGCCACAGTTTATTTCCTCGTTGTGTCCCAGCCTTGAGTCCTCCAAGTGTCTAAACAGCTTGGAAGAGCGAATAGACATGACAAAAGCCAGGGTTGCCATGAGGATTGCATTAAATGAGATAAGGTAATGAGGAAGTGCTTCCTAAATCACAGAGCACCCTGAGGATGACAAGTGGCATTATTATAACAGACCAAAGCCTGCATTTTCAGAAGGGCTTTGATTTGCACATTATTATTTTGACTCTTATTTGGAATATGATTTGAAATATGGCAGTAATTGTATAGGAAAAATATTTGGTTCAGTGCAGGAAAAAATTAGAACAGCCAGTGTATGGAGCTTCTATTCATTTTCAGCCCCAGCACTGGACATTGCACACCTCTTCCCTTCAAAGAGCTTTGCAGTCTGGTGAGGGAGGGTCTAAAGGGGAAAATGTAATTACAGTTCAATGTGACATGTGTCATAATCACTGTACGTGCAGCATAGGAAAGTGATACAGAGGAGAGTTTACTCCATCTGGAGTCAGAGAAGGCTTCTCAAACTGGTTCTCCAGGAGGATCAGAGGGGAGGGGCTTTCTAGGTGATAAGATCTGCACGTGGAAGATACAAAGGCCTGGAATGGCATTTAGTGTGCCATGGCACAACATAGGTGAGGGCAGTGGAGGTGGACTCAGCCACAGGACCAGATCATGGAGACCATTCTATATCAGGCCAAAGAAGTGGAACTTTTTTTCTGAAGTGTCAGTGCCATCCAGTTAAAGACCACCAGGAACACACCTGTACTTGAACAAATTGGGTTTATGACTCGTTGCAGTGAGGGAGAACGCACACCATGGAGAACCGTGAGGAGTCTCATTAAGAAGATGTTAGAAAAGACTTATTATAGGATTTGGGCTTTGGTTCGATGATTTCTGGAGGGTCCAAGGAAGTGGAGGTTTGCTCTAGACTGAAAAGTGTCGGGAAGTGGGGACAGTTCTGTGATTGGATATTTGAATAAATTTAATGTAGATGGAGGTAATCCTAGAACAAGACTAATTGGTAGAGTTGTAACAGTCACCCCAGTGAGCCAGGAGAGGGAGAAGTGTGGTATTTTGTGGTGTGCACAGTGACCTTGTTTTTGTCTTCCTTAGGAAAAATTATGAAGTGATCTTGTTCTGCCTGACTTTGTCATGGTCGCAGAGTGACCTGGTCTGATCTTAGTGTTTTGTGAGATTGTTTAGGTCCAACCAGAGAACAAAATGGCCTAGCTGGGAGTACCAGACAAGCTTCCAGCAACCTCCACCAAGCTGATGGTACCAGGCCAGCTCCTGGGTGGCAGGGACTGCTCTTCTCTTTCTCAGAGGGTAATAGGGAGTCACGGAGAGCTAATGTGCAGGGGCAAGGACAAGTCAAGGTCTCATCTGCTTTTGCATAGCTCCCTCAGGCAGACGTGGTATTCTAGGGCTGACTCTTCCTCTGATTTACTGTGGCCTTGGATGAGTTCCCTCCCTCTTTGAGATCAGCTTTTCTCCCTAGTAAATGGAAGGAGTGAGGCTAGATGGTCTCTAAGCTCCCTCCCCCGAGAGCTGAGATCTCATGATTCTCTATCTGGGAAGTTAATGGCTCCTGGCTGCAGTGAGAAGAGCAAAGACAGGAGCATCATTTGGACCCCGAGAACCCTCCATTGCTGAGCCCACTGCACACAGCTCTGCCTTCCACAGCCAAGACCACTTTTAGGCTGGAGTGGAGGAGTGGGTATGGTGAACATGTGTCATTTTGCCTCTCAACTTCCATTCACCCCACTCTTTCGTTCGTTTGTTCGTTCGTTCCTTCCGTCCTTTCTTTCCTTCTTTTTTGACTTAATCAACAAGGGAATTTATTGGTTTACAGAAAGAAATAGTCAAAGGAGTGGTCTCACAGGCTTCCGACATGGGCTGATTAATGGCTCAAACACTGGTTCCACACATTTCAGTCTCTTGCTCTCTCCTCTTCTCTTCCTTTATGTTTATTTTTGGCTCTGCTTCCATCATGTTCTCATTCTCTGTTCCCACATGGTTAGATGAAGGCTGCAGCGGTACTAATCCTAACATCCTCCCTTAATGGATGAATAAACTACTTCTGACTGCCATTAGGCAGAGGTGGGTCATGTGCCCACCCTGAACCATCCCTGAACCATGGGGGTGGGAGGGTGGACGTGCTGATTCCGCTTAGAGTGCACGGAAAGATCCGTTCAAGTAAACTGAATCAGAGCTCACGCCTGGAGCAGATGGCAGGGTCAAATCACACACTGTATGGGCTGGCTGTGGGAAAGAGGTCTCCAAGAGAAATTTGGGATAGTGCTTACCCAGAAGAATTGTGAATTGGAATTGCAAGGCAGAAATAAAACTAGGGGTTGCCCTCCTCGGGGGAGTAGACTGTGGTAGGCAGAGCCTTAGAATGCAGGATGTCTGTGGCTAAGCCCCAGCACTGCCGCTGTCTTTCTAAGGGACCTTGACCAAACACCTCCTTGCTGTGTCTTGGCCTCCATTCCCCACAGTTGGTTGATGGGGATAGAACAGTGCTCTCCCACCTCTGCAGGGCTGTGAGTCTTCGTCCTACTCTATGTCCGAGGGCCTTGTGTTCATGACAGGAAACAGGACAACTACCCCACGGGGGCTAGAAGCCCTGTGCTCACCGAGACGCTGCAAACTGGGTCTGTGGGGGCTTCGATGTGTCAGAGGAACTCTCGTCGGGTGCAGAACAGGGAACGCATTCAGGACTCTGGAAACAAATGGGTTTTCACACCAGCCTCTTAAAGTTTCTCCAGCCAGATGCGGCTTGCCTTCCTTGCAACCTTGGGCTCTGCCTGTTCTTCACTATTTGTGCTGAACCCCAGGGATGTTAATGAGAGTTGCACACTGAGGAGATGAGCAAACACCTTCTGGGTCCAACAACATGAAGACTCTCAAACCAGCTCAAAGAATAGCTGTCAGAGCAAGCCCATAATTATCAAGTCACCACTAGTGGAGGGCAAAGAGACTATATTCAAAGTTCAGCAGGCCTCCAGGAGGGGCTGGGAGTGTCCTGGTGTGGGTGGAAGGGGCTGTGATTGGTGGGTGCAAGACTGTGATGGGCAGGTGTGGGAGATTTGCGTCTAAGCATTGGTGGCAAGTGTGTGGTGGGTAAACAGCAAGTTCTGGGATAGAGGAGGGTCAGGGTTGGGGATTACCTCAATGATATGAGGCTGCACACACGCTGCCATTCCATCTTTGCAACTTAGTAGCTCAGTGGCCTTGGGTGTCTCTCTCTGAATCTCTGTGTCCATGTTAAGTGGGGAGAAAAAAGAATTCTGGTTCTTGCTGTGCCATGGGGACTTTGGGTACTCAAGTATCTCCAGAGCTTATGATCCGAATGTCTCTGGCCTGGGCCCCTCAGATCCTCCCCTGTGGACCCCGCATTCTCTGGTCTCAGGGCATCTGGTCTCTGTGGGACTTTCCACGTGTTACTCTGCCTTGATCTTTCTTTACATAACTTCAGAGCCCTGAATTCACCCTGGCCAGCCCTGGGGGTGACTGTGAGATTTGCAATTCTCTACCCAAACCCCAGATCCTCTTGTTCCTTCTGGGGAATCTCTTCTCCCCTCTGGCTTTGTTTACTGAGCTCTGTGAGGGCGAGTGAGTTCTAAAGACTCAGTGAAGGTAGACTCTGAACCTGAAATCTGGACTGAAAAGGGGTCCTCTAATTACATGCACGATGACATTTTCTGAGTAACATCATTGAATATCCCACAGTAGCATCCGTCCTGACTGACTAATCCAACGTGGCATGGGTTATTAACTCCTACTGTTACATCAGTAACCTTTCCTGCCTCTCTCCCATTCTGGTTTGGATAATTTACCTTGCAGCTCCAGGATTTTCTCCAGAACGAGCAGGGATGACTCACATTATCACCCTAAAAACCCAAGGAAATGTATCCCGGCTCTCTTCCTTCCAGTGTGATAAATCTGATTATAACTTGGGGATGGCCACTCGTGGTGGTGCAGCGGTTAAAATGCACTGCAAGATTCATTCAGCTAAACTGAAGTTGTCAGGTGGATTGCCAGAGGGAATTCTTGTTGCAGACACAAGTTGTGTTATGTCTGCTGTAGCCTTGTGGCGGCTTTCAAATTGCTGTTAGCAAATAAATCCACTAATCGGTATGGACCGCCCCCACTCGCTCTGCTAGGCTCGGGGGCTCCTTGGAGCCCTAGTGTATGTCTTAGTCCCTCACCCATCTCACAGTGTCTGGCACGATATGCCCTTGATAATTGAATCTTTTTTATTTTTTCCATGTAAGATTAAATTCTTTAAAAAATAGAATCACCAGTTATCACAGATGGAAATGACCTCAGAGAGCACCTTGTCCAGCCCGTAATGAGGGTCCTAATGCCCAGAAAGGGGCAGTGATATCTCCCAGGTCACACACTGAGAATCAGCGAGAGAGCTGGACATGAACCCTGGCTCCTGACTCCCAGCCCAGGGCTCCAACCAATTCTCCTTCGTGGTGCTTTTCTTGGAGGTTCCTGTCAATGAAGGATGCAAGGGATTCCATTGGGCTTTATTCTACTGTTTTACAGCCTCTTCTGAGTAATAAGGTCGGCTTGTTTAATAAGTTCAGCCTCAAAGTAGGTCAGGGATTTTATTTCTGTGCACGGGCCATTAGCATTCTTAAGTGAGAACACATTTTTTTAACTGAGAAAATATCCGCTGTGTCGGTGAGATGCTCAGCATCTGCCCGTTTCCTGAGCTGTGTCAGATCCTTTTGTACCACAAAGCCTCTGTGAGGGGGGCCTCCCTGCTCCAGGCTTCTCAATGGGGGCCGAGGCTGAATGGGAGGGACAGGGAGGGGACCGTGACCCCAGGAGCTGCAGCACTGTGGAGCCTGGGCCAGAAGGGCAAGGTGACTTCTGCAGGCTTCTCAAGCTGGTGGTCACATTGAAATGAGGTTTGTGTTTTGTTTTGTCGGAGCTAATTCTCTGAAAAACTCCAAACACTGCTTTAGAGAGGGTCGAGCACTGTGTCAAGAGACCTCTCAAATCTCTTGTGACTTAAGTGCCTTCCTGGATCCCATCAGCCAGTGGCCAAGCTGGTGGAAAAGGAGTCTGGCGCCTTGATTCTGCTGTTGTCAGGGAGAAGGGTAAGGACTTGCGGGGAGTTGGGGGTAGGGAGGAGAAGGGCAACATGACACCTCATCTATTTAGGGCTGCTCCTGAGGATAATATCAATTTTATATTTTTAGCCATGACCTGAATTGTTTCATGGGCCCACTCTTTTGTCAATTGCCTTTAGCTTAAACAAGGCTGGTAACACAATAATGGAAAAATGGTTTCTATTCAAAATTTCTGTGTAAAGTGCTTGGCAAAGATTCTGTTGTAGGGGAGAAAGACACAGACATAAGTGACCAGTACCATGCGGGGTGTAACGGGGCCATAGTGGGCTGCAAAGGCCTCTGGCAGAGTTTTCCACACATCAGTCATTCACTGCTACCTCCAGTGCTGGAATTAGAGACACAGATTTACATCCAACTAAAGAGCAGAGTGGCTGAGGAATCGCCCAGAGGCTTTGCATATAATGAGTGTTCAGGGAGCATATTGATAAATGAATGAATGATGCAGCCCGGGGGTTCTCAACCTTGGCTGGACATTGGAAAAAACTGGGCAGTTTAAAAAAATACTGATGCCTGGGTCTCACTGCAGAGATTTTTATTTAATTGGTAAGGGTTGAGAATTAAACATCAGGAGCTTGAAAATTTCTCCAGCTGATTCTAATATGCAGCTAAGTTTGAGAGCCACTGGTGCAACCACTGAAGATTGTTTCTAAAGAGTGAGATAGCTTAATCCAAAGGACCTTTAGTAAAAATAATACTTGGCACTGTGTAGGAAATGGACGTGGAGGGACCCAAGCTGTTTGCCATTTGGGTGCAAGTACAGCTTAGTCCTCTCCAAGGGCTCCTGTGAGCATCAAACCTGCAGAGTTTTAATAGTGATCTCCCCATTTCTTAGAGGGGTTCAGTTTATGCTGCTTGTCTGCAAAGGAACTGGTTACTTTAGCTTCTGAATTGACATTGAGACCCCCCAAATGTTTGCACATCAACCGTCTGGGCAGAACGTAGATAGACTGGGGTCAATCTTGAGTACATCTTAGCTGTTGGGAAACCTTATTGGGGTTTCCAGCTAGAAACAAAAATCAAAGTCCCATTTCCTTTCCTTAGAGGAATCAAAGGTAGGAGAGGAAATTCATGGGGCAATTTTCAGAGGCCGTAAAGGCCTCCAAGCTGTGAAGACCTTGCTAAGAATGATGCCATTAGAGATCAATTCTTTAAAAAAAAGTGTTAATACCTTGGGAAATTGCGACATTAAACCTGTTTGTCCTTTGGTACATGTGACTTTAATCAGATTGCTTTCCTGATTAAGATCTAGATGAGGTTTTAGGCAAGAATTTTTTTTTTTATTTTTTTTAATTTATTTAATTTATTTTTTTTTTGTGGGGAAGACCAGCCTTGAGCTAACATCTGTTGCCAATCTTCCCCTTTTTGCTGAGGAAGACTGGCCCTGGGCTAACATCCGTGCCCATCTTCCTCCACTTTATATGGGACGCCGCCACGGCATGGCTGACAAGCAGTGCGTCGGCGGGCGCCAGAGATCCGAACTCGCGAACCCCGGGCTACCAAGCGCGGACTAAACCGCTGCGCCACCGGGCGGCCCTAGGCAAGAATTTTTTTTTAAACTTTGTTATTACTTATATGTGTTTTTCTTCAGTGAAGAATGATAGCCATTTCACTGAGACCATCAAGGTGCCCCATTGAGTAAGCCAAGGTAGATCTTTGGAGAGGGCACGCTTCAAATTCACCTCTCATTTTATCGCATGTTTGACCACAAAGGTGAGTTTTAAACATTTTCCTCCATTGTATACCACCCTAGTAAGAAATAGATGCAGATTTTAGGGCTAGCTTTTATTAGTCAATGATGCGCTACCTGCTAGAACATTTGAATTCACAATACCTTGGTGCTGACCCCTCTGTCCTGCCCCACAGTTTGGTCTGTCTCATGTTGAGTCCCATCCATGCAAACATCCGTCCACATCTTGTTGACAATTTCTTCACCAGTTATCTTGGTTTAAAGTAATTTGCAATTAATGCCTTCATAGGTATCACTATCGTATAATACATGAAAGAAATGTATAAAATGGCCAGATGTTAATTCCCAGGTTTGCTTACCACTGCAAAATAAAACACCGGGCTTACCAAGGGTTCAAGTACATTTCAAGTGCATTAAAATGTCTCCTTGGAGGGCATCCTTCAGTGAGAGTGGGTTGTCTCCTTTAAGTTTTATCTCAAATAGACTCAGCCATGTCTTCCCCAGGCTTTTGCCTAGTTTTTGAGCTTCACCTTCAAAGGTGATTCTGAAACTGATCTTCAAGGAAGCTTCAAGCATTTTGTGTGTGTGCGCATTTGATTATGCCTCTTTATCACATTAATATCTAGCCAAGACTTTCCCCTTATTAGTTACGAAAAAGTCTGATGATATTTCTTCACATTATTAGTTGAATATGTATAGTGTATTAGTCATCTATGACTACATAAAAAATTACCCCCAAATGTAGTAACTTAAAACAACGAGCATTTGTTACCTCACAGGTGTGGGTTAGGAATCCTGATGCAGCTTGACAGGGGGGGTTCTGGCTTGGGGTCTCTCACAGGCTGCAGTCGTCTTAAGGCTTGACTGAGGAAGGATCTGCTCCCAAGCTCCCTCACATAGCTGTTGACAGTCTTCAGATCCACTTAAAAGGTCACTCACATGACTATTGGCTGCAGAGCCTCAGTGGCTGTTGGCTGAAGATATTTCTTTGGATGTGTGCCTCTTCCTAAGGCAACTCACAACAGGGCAGAGAGGAGGGATCTCCCTCCCCTCCTCTGAGTAGAGGAGAGAGGGAGGGAGAGAGGAGGGAGGGAGAGGGAGAGAGTAGAAAAGAAAGAAAGAGAAGAGGGAGGAGGAGGGAGGGGAAGATAGAGAAAGAAAGAGAGAGGGAGAAGGAGAAGATGGAGAGAGAGGGAGGGAGGAAGAGAAAGAAGGAAAGGGAAGGGTGGAGGAGATGAGAGAAGGAGGCAAGGGGAGAAAGGAGAAGGAGAAGAGAAAGAAGGAGAGGGAGGGATGGTGAGAGAAAAAGAGAAGAGGGAGGAGGGAGGGAGAAAGGGAGAGAGAAGGAGAGAAAGAGGAAGAGGGAAAGAGGGAGGGAGAAGAGGGAGGGAAGAGCAGGAGAGAAGGGGAGAGGGAGTGGGGAGAGAGAAGAAGGGGCAGGGGATGGGCAGGGAGAGCTAGAGAGGGAAAGAGCAAGTAAGACAGGAGTCTCGTGTAACCTAGCCTCAGCAGTAACATCCTCACGTCGCCTTTGCTATACTGTTTGTTAGAAGAGTCAGGAGGTCTAGTCCAGTCTCAAAGGGTCAGGGTTACACAACAGTGTAGATACCAGGAGGTGTGAACCATTGGGGGCCATTTTAGAGACTGTCCACAGCAATTGGGGTCTTTAAACATCGCCACAAAAGTGATGGTCGTTTGCAGATATTGTTCAGGATTTTCTTGCCCAAGAGAATATTGAGTTTTAGCCCTCTGCAGCTGTACAATAATAAAAGTCACCTATTAAATAAGTATCTAAGTATATCTTACACTTTTCAGATTGGCAGTTGCTTAATAATGAATCGCTAATTGAATTTGGAGTAGCGCTCCCACCTTCTTCCCTGTCAAGTTCGATGAGGGGATTCTGAAGGGCAATGCCATGTTGGATGCACGCCTCCCAGGTTGTAGGTTGTTCTGAATTTTACTGTCTTACATCTTTTTAATAGTTTTGAGCATATGCTTCCTATTTCCCGTTTTTAAGCAACTATCCATCATCTTGACTGAAAACATAATTTTAAAAATATTATACTTTAAAAAAATTAATGGAGTGCCACTAACACTTGCAAAACAAAATAGACATATTTTTTTCAGCATTTCTGTGTGATTGAGAAACTCTCTATGGTAAGAAATAGAACCAAATATAGTTGTAAGTTTGTCAACTGAATGTTGGATTGAACACAATTTTGTCAGGAATCTGAACTGATTTGTGAGCACTGATGAATATGAGTATAGTCAAAAGTAAAAAAATTATCACAGACTTGACATCAAAAGCACACGATTTATAACTAGAAAAGCTGATAAATTGAATCTCTTCAAAATTAAAATTTTTGCTCTGTGAAAGCTCATGTGAAGAGAATGAAAAGACAAGCCACAGAGTGGGAGAAAATATTTGCAAACCATGTATATGACAACGGACTAGTATCTAGAATATATAAAGAATTCTTAAAACTCAACAGCAAAAAAAAAAAAACAAAAACAAAAAACCCAAAACCCAAACAAACAAACAAAAACCAACAATTCAATTAGAAAATGAGCAAAAGTTGTGAGCAGACGTTTCATGGAGGAGGAGATCCAGATGGCAAATAAGCACAGGAAAAGATGTTCAATAGCATCAGCCAGTAGGGCAGTGTAAATTAAAAACGCAGTGAGATATCTCTGCATACTTATCAGAGTGGCTAAAAAAAATAATGGTAACACCACGTACAGACAAGGATGCAGAGAAACCTGATCACTCCTTTATCGATGGTGGGAGTGGGAAATGGTATAGCCACTCTGGAAAGTAGTTGGGCTGTTCCAGATTCCACATCTAGCAGTTGCACTCCTGGACATTGATTCCAGAGAAAGGAAAACTTATATTCATACCAGAACCTGTACAATCATGATTATTCATAGCAGCCTTATCTGTAATAGCTAAAAGCTGGAAACAGCCCAGACATCCTTCACCAGGTGGATGGTGAAACCACCTGTATTACAGCCATAATGTGGAGTACCACCCAGCAATCCAAAGGAGTGAACTCTGGATTTACACAGCAACCTGCTTGTATTTTCAGGGAATTATGCTGTGTGGAAAAAGCCAATCCCCAAAGATTATATACTGTCAGTTTTTAAATGTCAAAATTTTAGAAGTGGAGAATGGATTGGTGGTTCCCAGGGGTTAAGGATGGGGTGGGGGAGTGAGGAGGGAGGTGGAGGTGGTTATAAAAGAGCAGCACAAGAGATCCTTGTGTTGATGGACACGTTCTGTATCTTGACTGCCATTGTCAATATCTTGGTTGTGATATTGTGCTACAGTTTTGCACAAAGTTATTATCGGGGAAGCTAGGTAAAGGAAACATGGGATCTCTCTATTATTTCTTACAACTAGTGTAAATCTATAATTATCTCAATATAAAAAGTTTAATTAAAAAGAATTAACTCTGATGTTTAAAGTGACAAACTGAGTTTTCACACCCAGCCGGTGGGCCCTCTCTGGGCAGGAATGTGCCCCGTTTCTGTAGCCCAGTACTTTGTTCAAGACCTCTCATCCCACTGGGTTTCCCAATAACATCAAACTACCAATTCTTGGAGTCCCTCTCTATTCATCAAAATATCCTTCACTGCAAGCGTTAATGAAAAAATCAAATTGGCTGACAGCAGAATAGCATTCTTGTGATTTTTGCTTTGACTCATTCATTCCACAAAATTTATGAATTATTTATTATGTGCCAAGGATCAAGGCAGGTGCTGTGAATAAGAGAGGTGAGAAATATAGAGGTGGTCTCTGCCCTGCTGTTGTGTAAGTCTAGTGAGAGAAGACTAGCATAAGCAGTGACACAAAATATCAGTGCTATAAAGAAGAATGTCTAGGAGCATGGGGAAAGTCAGGGAGGGCTTCCTGGAGGAAGTGAGCTTTGAGCTGAGATATGATGAGTGAACTAGGTGAAGGGGAAGGAAAAGGAAACAGTGTGTGCAAAGGCCCTGAGGTAGAAAGTAGCACAACACCTTAGGGATATTTGAAAGTAGACCCACATGTCTGGAGCCTGGGCAGTGAGGGGGCAATGGCAGGAGGCAAGGCTGAAGAGGTAGCAGGGGCCACATCACTCATGGTGTCTGAAGCCATAGAGTGGAACGGAGTTGTGATTTTAGGAAGATCAGTCAGGCTACAGTGGGGAGAAGGGATCTGAAGAGGACAGAAGTAGAAGCAAGGTTAGAAGGCTTGTGCATATTGTACAAATGGGGGATTTAACACTTTTTTTCTTTTTGTTAATTTAAATCTAACATAAAACAAAGTACATTGATTTTAATATATGGAACTGTGTTAAATTCACCTTTTGATTTTCATTATAATTTGAGATTCTTTGGCATTTTCTCCATACATAATCATGTAGTCTGTGAATAATGAAAGCTTTATTACTTCCTTTCCAATCCTTACATCTTTTTTATTTTATTTTTCTTGTGAGGAAGACTGGCCCTGGGCTACATCCGTGCCCATCTTCCTCTACTTTATATGGGACGCCGCCACAGCATGGCTTGATAAATGGTGCGTGGGTCCGTGCCCAGGATCCAAACCTGCGAACCACGGGCTGCCGAAGCTGAGTGCAAACTTAACTGCTATGCCACTGGGCTGGCCCCTCAATCCTTATATCTTTTTTTTGTTTGTTTTTTTGCCCCATTTCACTGGCTAGAACATCCAGTAGAATTGGGGAAGTTAGGGGGAAAGTATTTAATATTTTACCATTGATTGTGTTGTTAAGACTTCTGCTTTAGATACCTATTATCAGATTAAAGAACTTGCCTTCTATTCCTAGTTTGCTAAGAGTTTTATCATGAATAGATATTGACTTTCAAATGCTTCCTTGGCATCTCTTGAGATTATTACATGGTTTTTATCATTTAGTCTGTTAATATGATGAATTATACTGATTAATTTTCTAATATTAAACTGATCTTGATCTGGTCATGATCTATTATTCACTTTCTATATCACTGGTTTTGGTTTGCTTATATAATATGTGGGATTTTTATCTCTATGAGACATTGGTCTGAAAGTTTCTTTTCTCGTGATATCCCTGTAAGGTCTTGTTGTGACAGTTGTCTTGTAAAATGAGTTTGGAAGGATTTCTTCTCTTGCATTCCATGAAAGAATTTGTGTATAGGTGGTATTTCCTTGAAACCTTTCATGCATGTAAAAATTCAAGCTTATTTTACCTTACATCTTCAAGTAGAATTTTGTACAGGAAGATGTTCTATCTAAAAATTCTGTCACTTTGTAGATCCCCTTGGAAGTTACTATATATCTCTTTGGGTTTCCTCTGCCTGTGTTTAAGAACTACATGATTAAGATGTTAGAAATATTTAGAATGGTGCCTGAAATGTGACAACCACTCAATAAATTTGTCTTCTTCCCTCCCCTTATATTCTCTACCTGCCACAGAAATACCCAGCTGCAGAGGCCTGTAGTGGGCATCAACGTGAAGCCGTTAATCCTGTTCTCAGAGCCTAGTGTCCACCTGCCTGAGTCAGAACTGTGGCCTCTGGGGATGGAGACAGTGGTCCATGGTCTATGAGACCTTGCAGTATCGTGTTGTTTCAAAGTCCTTTTCCAAAGAGCTGCTGTTTAGGCTCCGCTAACTTGCCCTTCATCTGGATATGGCAGAGTGCAGAGGCAGCCCTAGGGAAGCCAGGGTCGATTTAGAAGAGGCTAATTTCTCAGTTCCTTTACATAAAGGGGGCAATCATCCCTTAACCACTCCCCACAAATGGAGCAGGCTGTTATGGATAAGCCTCTTAATCCATCTGGATACCCTTTCCTGACACTTCAGAACAGTCGATACTTCTAGTCACTTCCAGCCATTTCAGCAGCTTAGAGACTAATTATGCATCTCCCCTCTGCACACAGGGATATGCCAAGGAGAGAAATTTGCCAAATAACAATATCTCTAAAGCCCCAGCCCCCTCCTTCTCTCTCTTGCTGTGGCTGGTAGCGTAGCAACTGATGAAGCTGCCTGGACTCCGGATGCCCTGAATCACGTTTCTTCCCTCCCTCCCACCACCGCCTTTTCCTCTACTCCAGCTTTTCTCAGACAAGTTCTGTTAAGACGGCTGCCATGTTTTCCCTCTGGTGCCTGTTGAGTGTGAGCTGCCCGTCCCGGTGGGGGATCAGCAGCTTCCTCATGCATGAAGCTGAAATTGATTTCATCACACATGCTGCATGAGCCCAAGATGCTCTGAGCACTCAGATGCTCAGAGTGGAGGTCACAGGAGGCTTGAGAAGCTGAGTTGAAGGGCCCATTAGTGGAGAGGGCTATGGGATGGGGAGAAGAACCAGTGTAGGAGGCCAAGAGGGATGGGAGAAGGGAATAACTCACATTTATTTCGAGCCTGTTGTGTATCAGGCATTGCCATTTGGTCTTCATGAAAACCCAGTGAAATATGATCCATTACCCTGGTTTTATGCATGAATAGACTGAGGCTTAGGGGAGCTTGCCAAAGTCACACGATTAAGTAATAGAGATCGTAAGCCATCTTCTATCTGTCTGATCCAGTGATTTTGCACTTTCCAGTATACCACACTCCCCTTTGTATGTGATAATGATTGTGCAAATGCAAAGGGATAGAGTGGAGAGTATTGGGCATAGCATGGAGAAGCCAGTATGGTGCACTGGGATGCTGGGCAGGGAAACTGAAGTAGACACCCCCTTATATGGACGGGGCAAGCATTGTGGAGGTCAGGAAAAGACTGGCTCCACAGGTATGCACATGCCTGGGACTCACCCAGCCTGTTGAATCCCAGCCTTATACTTATACTGGTCCCATCTCTCTTGCTCCTTACATCCAATCAATGACTAAGTCCTGTCCAGTCTCCTAAACCTGTGTCTAGTCCCTCTGACTCTGCCTCTCCAGCCCCAGAGCCATTACCTTGGTCCAGACTTCCATCATCTCTCTTTCAGCAACGGACACAACTTCCCCTTGACTCTAGTCTCTCTCCTCAGACCCATCCTCCACTTTGCACTCAGAAGAGTTGTCTAAAGGACTGTGTACCTGTGTCACACCGCTGCTTACAAAGCTCAGGATGAAGACACTTCCTGATCTGGTCCCTGTTGACCTCTCCCATCACCTTTTTGCTGTTTCCCCTACTCTCATCCATGTGTCAGCAGCATGTGCCATTCCTGAGTGACCCAGTCTCTTCTCGTCTCTGTGAAGGCTCCCTCCTCCCCAGGTGCCCGCTCGACTCGCCTCTCCTTTCATGATTGATTTCTCCAGGAAGCCTTCCCTCATCTCCTCCATCTGAACTCCTCCTTGCATTCGTTTCCTAGGGCTGTTGTAACTAATTACCACAAACTAAGTGGCTTAAAACAACACAAATTTATTATCTTACAACGATGGAGGTCAGAAGTCTAAAATGGGTCAGCAGGGCTGCATTTCTTCTGGCTCTAGGAGAGAATCTGTTTCTTTGTTTTTTACAGTTTCTAGAGGCCACCTGCATTCCTTGCTAGTGGCCTTTCCTCCTTATTCAAAGGCAGCAGTGCAGCATCTTTCAACCCCTCTCTGACTCTGATCCTTCTGCCTTCCTCTTTCACCTTTAAGGTTCCTTGTGATTATACTGGGCTCACCTGGATATTCCAGGATACTCCCCCAACTCAACATCCTTCACTTAACACATCTTCAAAGTCCCCTCTGCCATGTAAAGTTCTGGGGATTAGGATGTGGACATCTTGGGGGAGGCCATTTTTCTGGGTAGTACATTCCTGTCTGTGTGTACCACACTCTGTACCACATTTTTCTGTGTACCACACTCCAAGACCCTGGGCCTGCCACTGTCCAGCCTTTATCACTTTATTCTGCAGCTTATTGATTTCTGCATCTGTTTCACTCCCTAGTCTCTTGGGTTCCTCTGTAGAGACAGTTATTTGCTTTGACTCACTGTCCTCAGAACATAACAGAATCAGCCCCCAGTACCTGTTTGTTGAACGAAAGACCTTATCTCCCTGTCTCTCATCTACCTACTTCACTGTCTGACTCACTGGGGTGTTGAGGACACTGGGCCAGTTCAATGCATTGGTCAGAATCCCCAACTAAAGCATCACTGACTAGGGTTTCCCAGCATACCACGTCCTAGCTGTGTGACCCTGGGTGAGTTACTTCACTTGCAGACCTTTGTTTCCTCATATGCAAAATGAAGGTAATTATAATATCTGCTGTATCAGTCAGAGTCCAGGGAGGAAACCCCAAACCATACTAGGTATTTCAAACAGTGAGTTTTTATTGAAGGGAATCACACAAGTGTTAGAAGGTTGCCAGAGCAAATGTGGGGCACTGAAGTAGCCAGGAATTGCAGGGAGCAGCTACCACACCTGGAACTAGGGTAACACAGGGAATAGGTGGGGTTAGGGGGCTGGGAGTCTGGAGGAGAGGCTCTGTGGGGCTGATGCTGACACTTTGAAGAGGGAGGCGCCACAGGTGGTGCCACCACTGTAAGGGGGCCTGGCCTAGCTTCTGCTGGTTCCTCCAAAAAGATGCTGTGCTGTAGATGCTGTGAAGGCCAGAAGAAATGAAAGCCTGGAGCACAGCTGTCTGTTGCTGGAGTGATGCTGCAAGGACCTTGAAACAGGAAGAGAGCATTTTCTTCCCTCTTCCAGCTTTCTAGTCTCTGCAGAGAGCCTCCCATGGGTAAGACTGAACCAAAACTGGCAAAGGGAGTCCAGAAGTGTGGTTTGCAGACTCCCTGCCCCAGAATCCCAGAGCTGGTTACAACAGGGTGGGCTTGAAGGGAAAGCACCAGAGGTAAATAACTAGCACATTTCTTTAGTTTCCTCATCTGTAAAATGGATATTATAGTAATACTTACCTCATGGTGTCGTGTGAGGAATAAGTGAGTTTGTATATGTAAAACCTGGAACAGAGCCAGACACATAGTGCTGAGTGAGTGTCATTTGCCCTCACCCCATGGTAATAATAACAGCTCTCCCATCAGGTGGGTGTGCAGACTTGGATGTCTCTGGAACTCAGTGATCCAGACTGGCTAAGGCATGAGTTCCTTCCATCCAATTCCCCATAGCTGGGCTGCTGGGCAAAAGTGGGGCCAGGGAGGCAATGGGCGCTTGTCTGCAGACCTGTGCTCTTCTAGGACAGGATGCTTCTGCAACATGGCCTCTAATTCCAGAGATTTAGAATCCTGACTCTCCTAGGCCCCTCTCTGGGGGAGATAGACTCTTAACTCATACTTTCTTAGGACTCTTGATTAGCAGGCAGGGAAAGAAAGGCTCTTCTAGAGTGATTACTCTGCTCTTAATTTGGGGAAGTGGCCCAGAAAAGAGTAATCTCGAAAATGTCAAAGCACTGGGGGAGGAGGAGGAGCCAGGAGCAGACAGAGTATTGCAGATCACAAAATCTCGCCTGGTACTAAGTTGTTATTGAATTATGCATTTCTAAATGACTTCAGTGGTTACAACATGACTGCGTTAAGTAGACCGAGGCTGAGGTCTTAAATGTATTTGCTTGTGGAAGAGCTGGCAGGAGCACACACTGACTTTACTGTGGGTCCTCTTTATCCTGACACAGGAAGGGGAATACATTTAATGGGATCTTTGTGTCTCTTTATGGGGGACACAAAATGGGGGTACCAGCTAAGTTGCCCACTGACTGCTGAATAGCCCCAAGGACTGCTGATTGGGAGGATGAAGATAATAGTAGGTAAGACAGTGCTCTTGTTATATCCTGGGACTGCTCTAAGGGTATTCAGTCTAATACCTTGTGTAATCCTCATGGGCACAGAGACACAGCCTTGAGGTAAGAGTACGCAGGAGGGCATCCCAGAGGAGGGCTAACTCTTGAAGGACAAAATATGATGAGTCTCCTGGAGAAGGGGAAGAGTGATCTGGCAGAGAGAACAGCATAAGCAAAAGCGCCTCCCTCTCCTTCTGCATCACTTGTGTGTAAAGTTGCGGGGTGAGGGGAGCTTAGTGGCCAGGGAACCTGCAGAGGTAGAGAGAGGCCAGCTCTTGGAGGCTTGGTGTGACATCTTGGTGGACAGCAGATGGAGAAAGACCCCTGGCCCATATGTCAAATTACTTTCTCACTATTAAAACTCTTCACCAATTGTGTGGACAACAGAGAGCGTGCTCCTTATCCCTGGAGGTCTTCATGCTACGTTGTAGCCACATGTTGGAGACCTCTACATGGGGCAGGTAGGGCTCGGTGACTTACCATACACCTTCCACATCTATGGTTCTATGACTGTTGACCACTGTTATTGTTGCTGGGTTAACAAAGTGCTGGTTAGTTACCAAATCTGGCTTCTTCTCACCAAAACCACTTCTCTGTGACATTGGATGAATCACTTCATCTTCCTAAACCATGGAACTCCTATCAGTAGGAGAGAGTATAATGGAGTGATTACGACCCTCCCCTGGAATCTTCCTTAGTCTGAATCCTCGTTCCTTCTCTTACTAGCCTTGTAATTGTGAGCAGTTAACCTCTTTAAGCTTCAGGTTTTTTAAAATTTATCAGATGGGATTGATAATAACATCTGTCTAAAGACTTGGCCAGGATTAAAGAAGATAATGCATGGCAAGTCCTTAGCACAGTGCCTGGCACCCCGTTATTCTCAGTGAGAACTTTCATTCTCCTGTCTTCACAGGCCACGGAGCTGAAATAGAAGCACACTTTTACTTGCAGCATAGAGAGGATCAGCACAGTATTGGGGAAAGAGTGCAGACATTGAGAAGACCTGAGTTTGAATATTAGTTCTGCTTAGTAGCTGTGTGAGATTAGGCAGGTTACCTAAGTATCTGAGCCTTAGTGCCCTCATCTGAAAAATGGGAGTAGTACTGTCTGCTTTGTGGGGTTACTGTAGGGAGAAAAATGAGGACACAGGTAAAGTACTATAAAATATTACTTGCCATTATTAGAGAAGTATTTGGAAGTCAAATATCAGCTTATGGGGGAGGCCTCTGAGCAGTGCCAGAAGCAGCCAGGATCCCTCCTTGTTAGGGAGCTATGGGTGGGGAACTGGCTTGGCAAATGGACACAGTTGTGGTTCTTGATTCCTGGTACCTGGTACCTGGGCAGGTGAGAAGGGAGATTGGCTGTTAAATACTCCTAGTGTTCAAGGGTGCAGAATCCCAACAGAGGTCCCACCCAGTCATAAAAGCTGAAAATATAAGAAAACCTTACTTATTTAAAATGCTTATCTTTGTAATAAGCAACAAATCCAGGTTTATTAGAGGACATTTATAGAAAAACAAAGAAAAGAAAGAAGGAAAGAAAACAGTACTCATTTCCTCACAACCCTAAGAAAAACATCAACATTTTGGTATATTTAGGTCTATGCATTTTAATAGGCATAAAAGGGTAGGATTTTTTGGCTTATTTTAATTTAGTTAAAATTGGACTTCTGCACCTATGAAGAGTCTGTCTGAGGTAGAGACTATTCCAGGGAAGTTTTTTTTGTCCATTTTCAGGATTATTGCCAAAGCAAGGGTTAACCATTCATAATGAAATTGCTTGTTCTTAAGCATCATCTAAATCCCATTGGGAAGAGAGGCATGAAGTTCTATCCCTCCTTACAGTATAGTTATGTCTCCAGTTCAGTCTGGCATGAGGTGATGCTTCTTGTCCAGACTATTATCTGACAACGAAGGGTCTTGCATAGTCATCATCCCATAGGACCGATCCTATTAATATATCAATCCCCCCATCCTAGAGGTCATTTTTTAAAAATTAAGGTCACATTGGTTTATAACATTATATAAATTTCAGGTGTACCTCATTATATTTCCTCTTCTGTATAGACTACATCGTGTTCACCACCAAAAGTCTAATTGTCATCTGTCACCATACAAATGTGCCCCTTTACCCCTTTTGCCCTCCCACCACCCCCTTCCCTCTGTTTTCTGTATCTATGTGTTTGTTTATCTTCCACATATGAGGGAAATCATACGCTATTTGTCTTTCTCCATCTGACTTATTTTGCTTAGTATAATACCCTCAAGGTCCATCTGTGTCGTCAAAAATGGCAAGATTTCATCTTTTTTTAAGGCTGAATATGGAGGTCATGATTTTGAATCATCGCAAAGTCTACTGGGGTCTATCTTCAGGTAATTTTTTTCTCTAAGGAAGGGCAAGTAGACAGAATGTTTTCTGCATTCTTCAGAATCTGAGTGTGTTCTATTGGGTCTGCAAATGTACCACAACTTAGATAGCTATAAAGTTCTTGGGACATGAAACATCCTCTTGAAACCTTGTGTGTGTGTTACACTGTTGTGGTTGGGAGTGCAGACCCGCAGTAAGGCCACCTTGGCACCAATCCTGTCTCTTTGAATTACTAATTGTTTGGCATTGGGCAGATTACTTAATCTACATCTCTTTCTTTTTTTTTCAGAAAAGTGTGAATCATAATAGTATCGATTGCTAGAGTTGTTGTGAAGATTAAATGAGTTAATATTTTAAGGCACTAAGAAAAGTGACAGGTGCATAAAAATTTGCAGTACATATTAGCTGCCGCCGCTATCATTTGTGATTATTATTACAATCGTCATCTTCTTCACATCATATCCCAGTGTTTCAAGTTTAAATGGTGAATCTGAGAACTGAGTTTTCAGTCTTTCTTGTTTTGAGGGGGATCTGTGGTTGTCTGGATGTTTGTGGGAATTTTTCTTTAGTCTTGTATTTCAAAATATTGCCACTATGTGCTTAAGTTTGAGTCTCGTCATTGATTTTGCCTGGAACCCACTGTGTTCTTCGTAGTCTGCAAACTCTGTCCTTCATTTATTTCAAACAAATTTTCTTTAGCTCTATCTTCGATTATTGTTCTGTTCCAGTGGTTTGATGTCATATCCCCAAACACCTGTAATTTTCAGCTTGAATGTCCATTCACCATTTTCTATAACATTCACCTTCTTGCTCTTTTTCATCTCTTTATTGCTGCCCCAACCTCTTATTTTGGGAAGAACTTATGAAATATTTTCTCTGCCCATTTAAGTAAGACATCAAATATTTATTGGACATTGACTGTGTGTTAGGCCAGGTCACAAAGACTAATTCCAGTAGGTACCTACTGGTAGATCGGATGCTATATCTACTTATACCTTCTGCTCAGGGACCTCATGGGCCCATGCCAGGGAAGAATGAGAAGGTGGGGCCCACTGCTGACAACTCACAGTCAGGGTACAGTCAGTGAACATATGCACGTAGAATCCCTATGGTCCTTGGTAGAGAATTTAGATACTTTTATCATTTGAATTATAAAGTGATCTTTCATTCTAAAGATGAAAAAATTGAGAACCATGAAGACTGAGTGGTCTGTCCAGGGTCACACAGCTGACTGCCGGTGAAGCAGGGCAAAGAAAGACTCAGACTCTGGCCCTTCTCCTTTTTGATCCTCAGTCCGTTATTTTATGAAACAGTGTTGCATGCCAATAATCTAATCAGCATGAGGCTTTTGAACATCTACTCTGTGTGTAGCCCTGTGGTCCATGCAACTGAGGAGTCATGAAGCAGAATTGAAAGGAAACATGGACCTGGTTTAGTTATAAGTAAAAGGGAAGACATTCCAGCTGGGAGAAATGGCGTGTGCTAAAGTGTGGAAGTGGGAATAATAAAATGGTGTGTGGGTATGTGTGTATGGTGGAGGGTGGGGTGCGGCAGGGCATTCCTGCAGACCCTCATGGGTCAGTAAATAGCAATGCAATTAGAAAGGTGATTAGGTAGCGGGGAGGGTGCTGGACAGTGTTGAAGGCCAGGTTATAGTCACCTTAAACATGCCAAGTCTCACTTCACATCTTCGTAGCATTCAGTTTTTCTCGAAACATTTGATTTCTGTCTGGGGCAGACAGTACAGATGCACAGAACTTGCTCTCCAGCTCTTTGAAGCACTTTTGCTCTCTGCGGGAATTTCTGGGGAGTCAAACTGTTACAAGTGCTCACAGCAGGGAAAAGAAAGAGAATTGGTCTGGAGATTGCTGCCCAAGGATGAGGTGGAGTTACGTTAAGGGGTTACCTCACCACCTACATGTAGAAGGAGCGCCTTGGCCGATCAGAGGCTGTTGCTGCCCAGGCCTCATGGGTGGCTCACGGGGTCCTTGTCCTCGAAGTGCTTTGATGCCCTGCTGGAGGGGCCCAACGCCATCTCCCAGCTCAGATCTCAGCTCCCTGAAGGCCAAACTTCATCCTTTTTGGTTTGGTCCCAAACTTTGTAAGCAGAGTGCCACGGAATGTCAAACACTTACTCCTGGCTTGCACAAAGTTGATGGTGTGGCATCAGGTAAAGAAAGGGGGTGGGTGGTTTCGTATGTGAAAAGGCTCATGAATGAGAACTGGTGTGTGCCTGAGCAACCTCTTGTTAGGAAAAATAGTGGGAATTCAAGCATCTGATGATGCTGATAGAATTGTTCGGAGGGAAAGGATACAGGATTAAAAGCTCATTCCCTCCAAATATTCTGGAGTTCAGCTCCAAGTAAGATTTAGTGGCATTCTGGGTCACAGACAAGTCATATTTTTGTTTTCCTTAAACTTCTTTTTACATATCATTTACATATAGCAAAATACAGTCGTGCGTCACTTAATGACAGGGATGCATTCTGAGAAATGCGTCATTAGGTGATTTTGTTGTTGTGCGAGCATCATAGAGTATACTTCCACAAATCTAGATGGTGTAGCCTACTACACACCTAGGCTTATGGTACTATCTTATGAGACCACCGTCGTATATGTGATCCATCGTTGACCAAAAAGTTATGTGATGCGTGACTGTACCTATATTTTAAGTATACAGTTTGATGAATCTTACACAACCCTAGTCAAGATATAGAAATTTTTATCACCCCAGAAGATTTTCTCATGTCCCCTTCTGGGCAATCACCCCACCAGAGGCCTCCATGTTCTGGGTTTTATTATTTAATCACCCAAATCAATATGTAGTGCATTCGAACCCTCCAGAAAGCTCTCTCGTGCCTTATCCCAGTCAGTACCTGCTCCCATAGGTAACTGTAATTCTGACTTTTATCATCATAAATCAATTTTGCCTGTTCTTGAACTTTCTTCTTTTGCAGAACACAATTTTCTTTTGAGATTCATCCATGTTGTGTGTGTCAGTAGTTTGTTATTTTTTACTTGCTGTGTAGTATTCCATTGAATGGATATGCATCAGTTGGTTGATCCATAAGCACCCACCTAGGCCCAGCTTGTCCTCCAATTTCCTCCTCTTTGTTAGCTTCTGCATCAGCTTCTTTCTCTCCTTACTCCTCTTTCTCTCAGTCCTTGACTAAAAGCAAGCTTCTGGCAGCCAAGATTGTATCTGTTTTATTCATTGCTGCCTCCTCAGTGCCTAGGGCAGTGTGTGACACATAGCAGGTCCTCATTGTCTGTATAATGAGTGAATGAATGAGTGTTCAGAGCACATAGATTTAATTGTTTACCAGTCTGGTCTGTGTGGTATCTTCCCAAGCAACGCAGGACTCCAGGACGCCCAGAACGTTTTCTCTTGCTCACAGGCTTAATATGAATTTCTGGCCTACAGAGCACTCTCAAGCTCTCTCTGTAAGAACTTCCCTAACCTCTAGACCAGATGAGGTCCCTTCATAGACCTCATAGCTGCCTCTGTCACCCCCATCATGATCCTCATTCCACTTTATTGTCATTGCTGCTTTAATTGGCTGCCTTACCTCTGATCCCATGGGTCCAGAGAGCCAGCATTTCTCTTCACCACTAGATTCTGCATGCTCAGCACTCTGTCTGGCACAGGAGAAGTGCAGAGTACTTACTCATAGGGATTTCTTTCACAGGGACATTCTCTCTGCCAGATTGTTCACCTCAAGACCCTGGCAGGTAGACAAAGCCCTTCATGAAGAGGAATGGATTTGAAAACATGGCATGTGCTATGGACTAAATGTTTGTGTCCTCCCCAAATTCATATTTTGAAGTCCTAACTTCCTAATGTGATGGAATTATGAGGTGGGGCCTTTGGGAGGTGATTAGATTTAGATGAGGTCATGTGGGCAGAGCCCCCATTATGGGATTAACACCCTTAGGAGAAGAGGAAGGGACCAGGGATCTCTCTCTCTCTCTCTCTGCCACGTGAGGACATAGCAAGAAGGGAACAGTCAACAAACTGAGATGACAGTTCTCATCAGGAACTGAATTGGCTGGAACCTTGATCTTGGACTTTCCAGCCTTCAGAACTGTGAGCAATGAATGTCTGTTGTTTAAGCCACCCAGTCTATGGTCTTTTGTTATAACAGCCGAAGCCACTAAGACAGCTTCTGTGGAAGATTTCTATTTAGGATATAACATTTCATGGTCAGGGTCACATCTTTACCCTTTAAGTATTTAGCCCAAATGTTAAATCTATGAATGTGTTGGGTGGGCCATGGTCATGGGAACCTAGACAGTGACTTGTCCTTGTCCTATGGAAATCTTAGCACGTTTATTTTCACCCAAATGTTTACGAACCTAGGAGCCAGGAAGTACTAGATCTGCGATCCCTACATCAAGCTCCATTCCCTTAGGTGATGTTACTCCCAACCTCTAGCCCCCGCAACAAAGGGTGGCTTCAGGGTCCCAAAGAAATGTAAGCTATTATGGGCATGTGGTCTGTCAGCAGAATCTCTGTACATTTCCTTTATTCTCAGCATAGTCTCTTCAGGGGTTCATGCATGGGCTTCAGAAGGGCTCGTGGATTCCTGAAATGGTGTGCGAAACTCCAGATAATATGCTTATGTGCATTTTCCCGGGAAGACAGTCTGGAATTTCTCACCAGATTTTTGTAAGGGCTATGCATCCTCAAAAGTTAAAAACTACTGGTATAGATTTCCTTTAATGATCCTTCTGGTTAATTACTGAAACATCTCAAGTGCAAGAGGAGAAAGAGAGGAGCAGGAATGCTACCCGGGCTGGAGGTCTCAGTCCACACTTCCTTCTAGCTGAACAGGTTTTGTAAACCCTTCCTGGGCCTCAGTTTCCTTCTGCTAACTCTGGTGATTGGATTAGATGCCTTCATAGATTTCTTGTGCTGTCTGGTTGAACAGTTCATCTCAGATGGAAAGGGGAACTGATACAAATAAACATGGTCTTACTGTGCATTTTTAGAAAAGGTGGTGCCTGCTGAAAAAAAATCATTCGTGTCTCATTCCTGCATCTCTCTCTTTGAACCACTAGTACATGTGCCATCTGAACAATGTGAATTATAAATCAATGGATTACCAAAACAAGAGAAAACAAAATAGTAATCTGATTGCTTCTTGGTGCCAGGTACGGGAAATACTGTGATGTACTTCATGCTATATTCTTGAGGGGACAGAGGGAGAAATCACTGCACTGGCTAGTCTGCACATGGACATGTGAACTAGTGAGTCATTGTGATCGAGACATTCATATACTCGAGGGAATGTTTGTTACTATCCTTGCACCTACCATCAGAAATATACGAGAAGAGACTAAACATTTGGGAAGATTAATACTTTATTTTCTTGCTGGTGGTCAGCAATTTACTGCTAATGCCTGAAATATGAGAGCAAAAACCATGGTGGAAAGTCGATGGAAGAGAGCTTAATGTGGTCACTTGCTCAAGCCCTAAAGTATTGAAGTCTGCTCCTCTTAATTCTGTCCAGGGCCAGTCTGTGAATAATTATATTAAGGAATTGGGCAGAGTCATCACAGAGCTACAAAATATCACCCAGGGGGCCTCACTGGAGACTGATGGGAACTCTGGAGAGTTGATAATGGTGATCAAAGGGTCTATATATTTAAAATGCACACAGGATGAGCCCAGAAATTATCTGCCTGCCAACTTAACTTCTCTACCTGGAACAAATTATCCAAAAATCAATTTGCAAACACCTTTGAGATAACAAGGCCTTGAGTAATAACCTCCATGGCTTTGTAAAGAAAAGCTTCTAGCTTGACTAATCTGCTTAATTTCCTTCTCTGACCAAATGGCAGGCTATAATAGAGGCAATCTGAAGTTGTCCCTTAAGATTTGCTTCAAGTCACACTGAGAAAATATTGTCCACCTCTGTTTCATAGCAATTATTCTGTTTGTGGAGAATTTTTGTTGCTAGGTAATTAATTAGGAAGAAAACACCGAATGCACCTTATCTATCCCAAAGCTCTCACCTGACTTCCACTGAAACTCATACCTGCCTTATCTACCTGAATAGCCCAGAGGCCTTCCAAAGGTTCTTGAACACATCTACATTGTAAGCTATTCCCTAATGTCTCTCCCACTCTCCACTCCCTAGTTCTCCTCCAAGAATCATTAACTTGTTCATATCCCTTGACAAATAATCCCATTCCTGGCAGTTGGTCCTAAGAAAATGTGAGACAAGAAGGACTGGAGTCATTTGCACAAAGATGTTCATTGTGACATTATTTACTGTAGCGAAACTTGGGACAACTCATGTGCCCAACAGTTGAAGAATAGTTAGTGTGATTACCTGACAGATTGTTCTGTAGCTATTAAAGATAATGATGATAAAATCCACATAGTATATAAACAAAGTCCTTAGGATGTAATAAGTGGGAAAAGAAAAACAAATCTACACTGGGTCTATGTGTTACTTCAACCACATGAAAAAGTTTTAAGTATACAAATTGAAATTGGAATGGAACATGGAGAAATAAAAGTGGCTGTTATATTGGGTGGTAGGGAAAGAGACATATTTTCTCTTTCTTCTCATTTTCTTTATTGTTGTTCCACTGCTAGTTTTAGCTACAAATAAAAATAACAAATATATGGACTTTGATTTTTAGAAAATGAGTATTGAGGCAAAGCAGACCTTGTCTGGGAAGGCATGCAGATGTGGGTTCCATCCTGCCTTACCTGCTCCAACATCTTGGTTAGTTGACCTGATCATTTGGGTTCTAAGACATTTTAATCTATTAAAATGGAGGTGATAATGTCCCAAGAGTTATACAAAGTCATGCATGTGAGATTTATTGGCAAATAAGAAGTACAAAATCAATGTTGATTTCTGCAGCTTTGCCAGTGACTAAGGATTGCCATAGAGAGGCCACTCTAGATGCTTGTTGAAATTCTGGCCTATTTAGCCGAAGATATAGAACTTAACGGAAGAGGGATGGCAACACAGAGCAGATGCAGGATAACTTGGCATGACTTTTCTGTTGACTCTTGGTCCCCACTGGGGACACTGTGGCCAGTGACACTCCCTGCTGGGAGGAACCTGCTGGAGTTGAAGACAAAGCTGAATTCTTGCTGTACCATCATCCTCTGTCTGCCTAGGCTCATATCACTATTTGGGAGCACTTCCACTAACACTCTCTGTGTTCCTGTAAAAGAAATGTTTGTAAACCTCTGGGTTTTGAACCAAATTCCACTTCAGTAAAGGCAGGTTCTCATTTGAGGATGGAAAGCAGAATATTAGCCCCGGCAGCTTTGCTGTGTTCTGGAAAAACCATCTTCTCACCATTGCCTTCTTTCTTTATTTAAATGGAGGAGATATGGTAGGTGTTGAATATAGTTACTAAAGAAATACTGATTTACTGATTCAGGTATTTAGATACAAAAACATGAAAATTAAAGTAGGACATGAATGGGATTAAGAAAGGGATTTGGGCTATTTTGTATGGCTCTGTCTGGAATTCTGTCCCTTGTCCTCACATGCTTGAATTCTGCTCTGTAAACCACTTGGGTCTGACATCCTTTCTCATTGCTTGTCTTTCAGAGCCTCCCACACCCATCGCCCCCCCAGAGCTGCTGGCTGTGGGGGCCACATACCTGTGGATCAAGCCAAATGCCAACTCCATCATTGGGGACGGCCCCATCATCCTGAAGGAGGTGGAATATCGCACCACCACAGGCACCTGGGCCGAGACCCACATAGTTGACTCTCCCAACTATAAGCTGTGGCATCTGGACCCCGACGTGGAGTATGAGATCCGGGTGCTACTCACACGACCAGGGGAGGGGGGCACAGGACCGCCAGGGCCGCCACTCACCACCAGGACCAAGTGTGCAGGTAAGAGCCTCCGTCCTGACTCTATTCTGAGAGGCTGGGAAGTTGCTGTGAGTGAGCCTTCTCTTGGCTTTCGGTGACAGGCATTCCTAAACTTCTTTGATGTGAGTGTGCTTCCCATTGTGGAGAAGAGCAGTCAATGTTTTGGTCTTGTCTTAGAGGACCTCCTGGCTCTGGTGGCATCTCTGGGGAACTCCCGGCTCTGACTGTGATTCCAAGAACCACCTGACTCTACCTGTTTCATGGAGAGGTTCGTGGTTCCGACAATGTTTCCAGTGGGACGCTGGTTCTACCTCTCTAAGGGATTCTGGTGCCATTTGTATGTCTGCAGCTTCCTAGTGCTGATGGTGTCTCTGAGGGCTCTTGGTTCTGTGTCTCTGAGGGCTCCAGGCTCTGGTTGTATCTGTGAGGGCTTCTGACTCTGCCCGTGTACCCTGAAGGCCTCATTTAGACTATCTCTGCATGCTTTGGTTCCTGTTGAATATCTAAAGTGTTTCCAGTTTTAACTTTGTCCCTGAGGATCCCTGGGTTGGGCCTGTGACCCTAATGAGCTCTTCGTTTTGACAATTTCCCTGAGGGTTCCTGGTTCTAGTTCTGTCTCTGAGGGGCTCCTGGTGCCAGCTACATCTTGAGTGCCTCCTGGCTCTGAAAGTATCTCTCAGTGGATTCCGGAACTGCCTTAGTCCCTAAGAGTCTCCTGGCTCTGTATCTCTGGGGGCTCCTAGCTCCTACCTAAGAGTCTGGGTTGGGACTGTCCCTCCAGGGGTCCTCTGAATTCTGTATCCCTATGGGCTCCTGGCTGAGTGTTCCCTGGAGGCTCCTGCCTCCAGCTGTTTCTCTGAGGTTCCTGGATGCTGCTAAAGAGTTTGCTGGCTGGGACTGTGTCTGGAGAGTTCTTGGGATACAACTATATCCCTGAGGGCTCTGGACTTGTGTGGTGTTTCTAATAAGGGATGTTGGCTGGGATTATATCTCTGGCTGTATCCCTGAGATGTTCCAGCTCTGAATGAAACTCAAGAAATTAGAAGAACTTGGTGCTTATTTTTTTTGCAAATCACATTATCCGTATTATCTCATTTTTCCTCTCTAAGTAACCATTTGATATAAGTACTTATATCTCATATATATGAAGGAATAGAGACTCAATATTTTAAAACTTTTTACCCAAAGTTATAAAATCGGTCAGTGGCACAGTTGGATTTGCACTCAAGATTTTCTAACTCTGATACCATTGATCATTGATCACACCATGATGAATAAATCAAGAGAGAGGTATGCACCATCAGTGTGGTCGACAGAGCTAGGTGTGTTCCAGTGGGGGTCCAGGGAAGTGGCACCATGAGCCATTGGCTTCCAAGGGCAGAGGAGTCAGTGATGGCTGCTGGGTGGGGAGAGAAAGACCCATAAGCACAGTTTACCCCATGGATCAAAAAGTGAAGTAGGATACAGTCAGTTCTTCTGTAATGAGACACGTGTCCCTAAAAGCACTGCAGTATGCAGTTATGCAGTAAAAACCATTGGGGTATTGGGAAAAAATGGAGTTGGGGCCCAACACTCATACTTCATCAGTGACACATGAAAAAAGGAAGGGAAAGCAGCCAAAATGGTGGCACAATTTTACACAGGTTAATGCCTAAGATATGTAAAAACACTCAATACATGTGCTGTATTAACTTGAAAAGACCCGAAGTGTGCTTGTGGAAATGGGCATCAGAAAGGTTGTAGCCTGCGAGCCACTGTGAAGTGGTGAAAGAGGGCTTTCTGAAAGTGGTGGGAAGTTGTGACACCAGGTGTGGATGGATGTGGCTCATAGCACGTGGTGAACTGAGGGAGCAGGTAGATGTTTGAGGTGGGTGTCTTTTGTGTATTCCTACGTGGCTCAGTTCAGCTGGGTGCGCTTTTCTGCTTCAACAGTGTTTCTATGTACAAAATTGCACACAGCAAATGCAAAGTTCCTGTTATGCTCAAATTACTCACCAATGCATCAATCGTGTTGGAACACATCTGCATTGTCAGAACAAGCGTTGTAGCAGAAATGACTGTAACCATTTTCAAGTATCTCAGTAGTGCATCTCGGTCGTATGTAACCCAAGGTCACTGAATATTTCCGTCACTTGGGAATATTCCTTTGAATGTTATTGAACCACTATGATGAACAGAAATGCCATTTTCTTGATTATTTTTAAAAGTGGGCCTTTGGTAAAATTCCTCATTGAAACCTGATTATGAAACTTACTACTTTAAAAGGACATAAGAATATGTTATTAAACCAGGTAATACCTTATCTCAGCTTTGCAATTCAATATTCATCCATAAAAATAATTGATTTGATCCTGCTGATGAGGCTTTTCTCTTTCCACAGGGTAAATCTAAGGGTTTCCAGGGTTTTTGATCTTTATAAATGATATTCAAAGTACTTTAGCAGCCCCCATGGACTTATTTGCTGATGATCATATAATACATTTTGAAATTCAATCACAAGATGATCGTCTCAATAAAAATTTACAATCTATTGCAAACTGTTGCCACGACTGTGTAATGGATTTTACATATTGAAAACACAATTGTCTGACTATCACTATAAAAATTATGAGTTGAAATGCTGTTTATGGTTTTATATTTCAAAAATTGTTGGTGTTTAAGTTACAACTAAAATCTTGAATAACCCACATTTTACAAAATGTGTCATCAAGGAGGTAATCTTTCCCACATTGCCACTGATGGTAGAATGTTCTTTGCTTCATAATTAATTTTAAAGAGGATTCTAGGGCTGATATCCATTTGTGGATCCTGTTTATCAGGGTTGGTGGTCTGAGTTTCCCCCCCCTTTCCTTGTCCTATCGTCAATCACACTGGAAGTGTACTCATTATTTTACAAAACAGAAAATGAGAGAATGTGGAGTATGGAAGGTATAATTTCTGCCCAGAGGAATTTACAGACTAGGTTAAGATTCCAACAAAACAGCAAAAAGGGTAAAATATAAAATCAAGTCTTGAAATAGCATACTTCATGGAGAAAAACAGGGTCAGTGTGGAAAGAGCAATGCTTTTAGAATGATCTAGAGCAGTGGGTCTCAAAGTGTGGTCCCTGGACCAGCAGCATCAGCATCCCCTGGGAACTTGTTAGAGACACACATTCTTAGGCTCTTATCCCCTGACCTAATGATTCAGAAATTCTGGGAGTGGAGCCCAGAAATGTCTGCTTTAAGGAGCTCTCTGAGTGATGCTGGTGCACACCCACATTGAAGAACCACTGGTAGACTGTGCCACACCAACATGCCACTTTGGTAGTATGCCCATTATATTGCTTGATCCTTGAGGCAGCTCTGAGAGGTAGATGGGAGGAAAACTAAGGCTCAGAATCATTAGACCAACATCACCCATCAATTAAGTGCTTAGGGCTAAGTCTCTTGGCCTAAGGAACTTCCCATCACTTGGTTTCATGGAATTTCCAGTGCAGGTGTCCTCCTGAGGGGAGGATTGGGTGATAGGGAGACTGGTAACTATGGAGACATAGAGACATAGAGCTGAGAAAGAATGGCTGCTGCCACTGTAGCTATAGTCTTTTGCATCAAACATCTATTGAGTCCCTTCCATGTGCCAAACTCTGTGCTGGGCACTGGTGGCAGAGGCTGGCCTAGTAAGGACATGGTAGAAGTAGGCAGAGGCTCGGAGCAAGAAGCTACAAGCTCAGATGTAGCTCAGCAAGATACCAGGGGGCCAATTCAGCAAGGGCAGGTGGGGATGTATTCTGGTCCTGCCAGGTCTGATGGATCACTGACCAGGTAGATCCTTGGGGCATTGGGAGCAGGGTCCAACCCTTAGTGGTGGAAATTTTCAAGAGTTTGGCTACAGAGCAGCATCCTGACCCAATAGTCTGGAGTTCAGAGCAAGACTCTTAGCCAGTTAAGTTGGAGCCTGGACAGACTATCAGACAGGAATCTGGGAAGGCGGAGATGAGAGAAGAGAGCCAGAGATGACACTTCCAGGCTTCTGGTTTGGATAACTGGGAGGTGAGTGGCGGAACTATCTACTGAGATGGAAAACGCAAAAGATGGTTTAGGGGCAGGGAGCCAGTACAGGTTGAACGTGTTGCATGTGGGGCGAAGATGCACAGCAGGTGTGGACATACATAGATCTGGAACTCAGGAGAGACCAGCAGATTTCCTCTTTCTCTTCCGTGAGAACTGCCTGACTGCACCTGGATTTTAGAATCAAAGGACTTCTTAGTACTGATGAAAGCAATTTAATTCTTTCTTCATGCTGTTCTCTTGAGATGCCCCATTTGTTTGTTTTTTTCATTCATCATTTTGTTCCTTTTGCTAAGCTTAATCGTTCCCCATCCTTCCTGAGATACAGGTCTGAGGAGCAAATGCGATAATGTACACCAAAGTGCTTTTAAAAATCTCAAAGTACTCTTTAGATGCCTCTAATGAAACACATCATGATTTGTTGCTGCTATTGTTATGGATGTTATGATCATGAATTGTTATATCAAGACAGGAGGTCTTACTTGTCCACTTCTCTGGACTGACCGGCACGTGGAAGGGTGGGCCATATTCTTCTGTTGTTCATCATCCTATGGGAAATCCTATTTTAGAACATGATGATCACATTGTAGTCTGGACTCTCAATGGTTTTCTTGTCTACGACAGTAGGTGGTTTCCTCTGACACGTCTCCAGCAGCAGACATCCAGTGCTAGGAGCTGGGATGGTGCCACCCAGCTTCACCTTGAGTGCTGCCTCTGATGGGAAACTCATGCTCTCCTTTGGCAGACCATTTCACTGCTAGGGATCCCGGGTGGTTACTATTATTCTCTACCCAGTGTTAGCCTGGTTAACGTAAAGCTCTGGATGGAGTCTTATGTAGGAGCAGAGAACATCCTTCAGGCTCAAAAGAGTAGAGAAAGCAGGCAAGCTGCTAGCATCAACTATTTGGAATCCACAAGGAAAACCAAAGGCAATGGCATTGAGAATGACAGGCAAGGTCAGTAACTGGGGAAGGTTGGTGAGATGATGAAACGTGCAGACACCACACTGGTCCAGCTCAGTCCTGCGTCTCTTCTGCAGGTGCCACTTTTAAGGGCCTGAGCACCTGCTTGTTGATGTCTTAAAACTATCACCCAGCATCAGACAGAAGAAACTCTCCTGCATTGTCACCCACCTCCATGCAACACCCATTTATGGATTCTCGTTTCAGTCTCAGGAGACACATTCCTTTTTATCTCAAAAACATGTCTTCAGCACCCTGAAGTTATCTCTCTGATGCTCCAGAAATCTCTTCCCTTCATCCCCAAAAGCCCTGCTTGAGCCAGACTCCGGGCTGCAATCTTCACATCATAGTCATGGAATCCCAAATCAACACTCCCACAAGCCAAGTGATCAGACATCCCCTGTGATTGCTTACTCCTGCAAATCAAAGGCCCCGTGCCTGGGAACCCACTTCATCTTGGTCTCGCTGAGTTCAGGCTCTCCAAGTGAAAAGTGACTTTGTACAGCCAGAAATGCGACACACACTGCTGATTTGGAGGGCTCTCTTCCCATTCTCTCCACCTGAGGGTTGATTACACGTTATACTGTATTTTCATATTTATGGATTTCTACTTGAAGTGATATGTGTCTCCCTCTCTCTTTTCTCCGAGGGGATAAAAAAGAGAAATTCAAATTTGCTGGGCTATATGAAGTGAGAGTCGTTATTAGAATTTCGTGAAAAGAATAGGGGCTTTAGAGCCAAAAAGAATCTGATTTTTATTTCAAGCTGGCACTTGCTAGCTGGTGATAGTACCTCTGTCTGCATCTCGGTTTCTTTTCTTCCATTTACAGGAGATTACAATACACCGTTTTGTTGTGAAGCTTCAGTGAGATAAGTTATATGCCTCGCGGAGAACCCAGAACATAGAAGCCCCTTAATGAACATTATTTAGAAAAAAAATCTCAGGCCTGGGAAGAGGGTGTCAGAACCTAAACTGATTTTCCTCACTGTGGCAGGATGGACCCTGTTGTAAAGGACTTTTCTAGTTGCTAGTGTCTACTTTCTCAGACAGCAGTGGATTAGTGCAGAAGCTCTGATCGCTGCAGGGAAGAGGGGAGGTGAGTGGCTGTGCATGTGTTCTGCAGTGCTTGATGTGTGGCTGCGATGGTCCCTGAACAAGGGGGTTGGGGGAAGGATGGGAATTGTCCTTTTTCTGATTCTGTCTACAGTCCAAAGTACGAGAGAGAAACGTGTTATCCAGACCCTTCTCTCTTCTGGGAGGCCAAAGCCAGTGAGCATGAGGCCTTGCGAACAGGCAGTGGAGGTGAGTGCTGACCCTCTGCAATGAGCACCCTCATGTGGGCTCTCTGTTTTCAGTCTAGCTTGCAGGTCTAGGGAAGAGTAGAGGGGTAGAAAGAGGAAAAGAGGAACTGGGGGTCTAGAAAGTAGAACAAAGCCACATAAGTGGCCTTCTGAGGCTCTTTTTTTTTAAATCATTTCTATAAGCCCCGGCTTCACTCTGTGTAAAATGAGGGTAGCATAACTGGCCTAACTTAGGGCTCTGAATCAGAAGTAAATGGGCCTTCCTTCTGGGCAGGATGGTAGTAGAAGCACAGGCATCTAACTCGCATCTCTGCCTCTCATAGTCCTGGTGAGATGATCCATCAATCTTATGGAAACACAGCAAGATTAGCCAATAGACGTCAAATCACCATCCCACCCAGAATCAAAGCAAGATCTAAAGACCAATGGAGAAATCTTCAATACTGTGAGAAACTAGAGAAGGAGGGGGCTTCCATGCATGCCACACCGCACTCAAAGGGACACTGTTGCCAGAGCGGTGTAGGTGAGCCCAGATTGAAGGCAGCCACAGACGACAGCCTATGACCACCACTTCCTCAAAATGATTTGGAGAAGGAGTACTGGCTATTCTTTTACTTCTTCTTCCCCCGCTTTCTGCTGCTTCTGTGTTTCCTTCCTCTCCTGGAGTGTAGGACCATGGAGGAGAAATGAGGGGAATGAAGAAGGGGACAAACCTGCTCTTACCACACTTGGTTCAGAAACTGCTGCAGGAGCCAAGAAGTGTCTGTAGATAAGCAAGCATCTGCTAGGGATGAGATGTCCATCTCTTCTTCTTGCAGACCCTCTCCCCTCCCTCCCACCACACATATAATATCTACATGTGGTTATGTTGGAGCCCCCCCACAACTTGGCGTAGAGAACAGGAGGAGAAAAGATAAAGCCTTCTCTCCTTACATCTACAATTCACAACCTCAGAGACTCTCTCCTCCCAACCCAGGCAGTCTCCTTATTTTATGGGCCAAGTGTGGTGTTGGAGTGAGGAATAAGAGTCCAGTTGGGCACCTCTTAGCAATCTCTGGAAGGGACATCTGGAAGTGCCTTAGCTCTTCTCTGTAGGATGTGTCAGTACTTACTGCTTACTTGTCTTGGTTTTATAGCCTTAGGTAAAATTCCAAAGTAACAAGAAAAGATCTATTAAACACTCTGTTACATTTAGATTTTTCTGCCACCCCATGCTGTTTAGAGAACTAGGGCCACCTGGAAGGTGAAGTATAAGAAGTCAACAAACGTGTCCTGGTAAATACTCCCCCGATCCCATCTAACTTTGAAGGTTGAGATTTGAAGAAAAAGTGAGCCACAGAGACACATTAATGATAATACAAGCTAACAGTGTTTGTTTGTATATCGAGCTAGCTGGATTTAACAAAAAAACAAATATATTAACATTAGAGGTCAGTTTTTCCTATACCTATGAAAATCTTGAGATAACAACACAAAGAAAATGGATGAGTATAGTAATGAAAACAGTAGCTTCCCAATTTGAGTGTCTATGATATGGTAGGCCCATAGTGTTGAGCTTGTTTTGAGTATTTTACTTGTAATTCTTGCAGCAACCTCGTGGAGTGGGTATAATTTCCTCCACTCACCATCTGGGAGGTAAGTGACTTACCCAAGGCCACATACCTGCCCAAGTGGCCCAGCTGGGAACTGAACTTTTAACAACATTGCTACAACGCTAAAGCTCATTCTAATATGACCCCCAGAATCCAGCATCATTATGAAAGCATAAACCTTCATGACCAAGTTGGGTTTATTCCAGAAATGCACTGATGAAAAATGTTGAATAGTAGAAAAACTATTGGTATAATGCCTCATATCAGTAGGCCAAAGGATAAAAACCATCTGATCTTCCCCAGAGAGGCTGAAAAGTAATTTGAAAAAATTCAGCCTTCATTACTGATCAGAATTCTTAGTAAGCCAGGAATGGAAAGGCAATTTCTTATTTCTAGCAGAAAATGTTCTCATAGCCTCAAAGCCTAAGAGAATAAACTCAACCAAAAAAAAAAAAGCTATTAGATCTACTAAGAAATTTCAGTATTATGGTCAGACACAAAGCAAATAACAAAAATCAATGGCCATATGCCAGTAATAACCATTATAAAAATAGAGTAAAATGTATCCTATTCTCAGATGCAATTAAAATATAAATACTTAGGATTAAACCAAGAAATGTGCAGAAACTATATGAAAACACACAGACCTTCAAAACATTATTGAGGTTGACAAAACAAGACCTGAATAAATGGAGAGATATATCTTGTTGTTGGATTAGCAAATTTAATATTGCGAAGATATCAATTCTCTCCAAATTAATTTATGAGTTTAATACAATTGCAATCAAAACTCTAATGGGGTTTCTTTTTTTGGAACTTGACAAAGTGATTTCAAAATTGATCTGAAAGAACATACAGGAGAAAGTAATGAAGAACACTTTGAAAAAGTGGTGGTGGGGCGAGATTTCACTGTGAAATACCATTTATTATAGCTATATTAATTAAAGCCCAGAAAATAATCTAGTGTATAGTGAAACTGAAACTGGCTTTTAAAGTTTCTATGAATGGAGAATTGCTTAACAAATAGTATATTTGTAATTGGTTAATAATTTGGAAAATAGAATGCATTGCATATATAACATGATATGCTAAATAAATTCTGGTTCAATTAAGAACTTAAATTAAAAGCAGAATAAAGCAAGAACCAGAAGAAAGTAAACAAAATATTATTCTTATATTAGGAGGGACTTGCAGTTCATTAATGACAAACAAATATACCATTGAGTCACGGTTTACAAATTTTACTATATAAAAGGGAAGAAGAAAGAGAAGAAAAGTCTTCTATACTATATTAACAGAATTCAAAAAGCAAATGGGTAAACTGAGTGTGGAAAAATATGTGACAAAATTGAGAAAAAGGGATAATATTCTTACACATAATGAGCTCTAACAAGTCAATAAAAATGTCATCACGCTGATAGAAAAAAAGAGCTAAAAGGTATAAGCAGATAATTGCCAAACAAAATATGAGTGGTGAAAAACAAATTTAAAACGTCCAATGTCACAGAGAATCAAATGAATGCATTTTTTACCTATAAGATGACCAATATATCTATTTTTAATTGGTAATAATCAGCATTGGCAAGAAGCAATGAAGCAGGCTCTTACAGGCATTTCTGCAGGTGGGTTAACTGGCACAGCATATTTAAAAGATGATTTGCTATTTTTTTTTCTAACAAAATAATCAGAGCTGCTCAAAAAGAGTTGTATACATAGAGGTCATCACTGCATTATTTATAAGGTCAAAAACTTGGAAATCACTTAAATGCCCCAACAATAGAAGCATAGTCAAGTAAATTTTTGTGCATGCACATAGTGAAATTCTATGCTGGTATTACAGACCATTCTATTTTCATAGAATATCTAATGGCATGGGTCAATGTTCATGCTATGATAAGTAAAAAAAAATCAGCTTACAAAGCTGCATATGTAATTACTGTCCGAATTTTTTGAAGTATACATGCAGCCCATGTATAAGCTGGTGCCAGCTTATTGGTTAGAGCTATAAAGTATTGACCAGAATCCCCCATTTCAGATCCTGAACTTGGTCCAGTGCTGCCCCCAAGATGTCTAGAGATTCTCAGGGGAGCACATGTGGCCCCCGTTCACTGCCTGCCCTGAGTTCTGGAACATCACTCTTTCTCCTGGCTGTCCTAACTGGACCAAATGTGGAACTGGTACCTCTCCACCACCCTCCCAAAGCTGCATGAACACGAGGCTGTTTCCTGCAGCAGGAGAATTTCTCTTGATGTTTGGTGGGATGCAGGCAAGGGATTGCATTGCATGTTACCAAGCAAACAACTGGGAATCCATCTGCAAACTTAACAGTCCTTCCAGTGGGCAAATATTTTTCACCTTTTCCTCTCCTCTTTCTCCCAGATCACCCATAGGCGATGCAAAGTCTTCTTATTTCCAGAGCAGTTCAACTTTCCCCAGATCAATTTCCAACTTCAGGTCCAGGCCTCTCTTTGCACATATTTTGCATTGACGTGAACATTAAGGGGGTGTAGGGAGGGTGGTTAATGCTGAGATCAAAGTCTTTCTTCAGTGGGAAAACCTTCCCTTTAAAAAAAATGTATTTTAATCTATCTGTTCTCCTGTGCATGGATAGACACACATACCATATATATGGTATATATTTATATGTATATGTATGTGTGTGTGTATATATATGTATATGTATACATAATGAGATTATGGGTCACTGTATTTTCTCTTGTTTTGCTATGTTGTATAAAATTTACACAATTTAAAAGTAGGTTTCCCCTTAGAGTCAAATGTGAACGTGAAAGACTGTTATAAATTGTAAAGCACTCTGTATAAATGTAAGGGGTCGTTTTTATCATAGTCAGTGAATCGTTAACATTCTTGGAAGGTACAGGAATGGTTGTGCATTTGCTGAGCACCGGGATGCAAATCAAGCTTTATGCTGTGTTCCAGTGGAGCAAGAGACAGTCAAATGAGGGTTTTGCCTACAGCCCCATCTGAGTTGGAATCCAGGTTTGGTCACTGGGATGCTGGATGGCTTTGGGCAATTTGTTTAACCTCTCTGAACCAGTTTCCCCATCTGCTAAATGGGGATAATACTGATTACCTCATCGAGTAGAAATAAGGGTCATTAATATTAATGATGACTTAATAATGCACCGAAGCTGCTTGCACCCCATGAGGAAGGTATGTACCATCATCACCATCACTACCAAGGCTTAGAAAGGTTAAGTATTTTGTTCTACATCACAAAGCTTAGGAAGTGGCTGAGGTTAGAACCCATGGAGTCTAGTCCCTGCTCTTAACCCATCTGGTGATATAAGGTCTCACTGTAAGTGCCTGGCACAATGTCCAGAACTTAGTAGGTGACTCAGTCAATGGGAGCTTTTGGCAATTTAGCACCCTAGGGACTCTCTCTCTCCCTACCCAGGCCCTCCTCACAGTAAACCCCATGATCTTCACTGCTGTGGGTCCCAGGGGCAAAGGGTAGCACTTGCTGCATTCCCAAAGGGATCTGGAAGGGCTCACAATTTCAAGGGCTTGGGGTGCATCCTCAGCCAAAATTATGTCAAAGCCAGGGGAATCCCAGGGTGCCTTGCCCATCTCTGGCATTCTGGAATGCAGAGGTCCCGCTACACTGAGAAGAATGGGAGAGTTATGTGGAGCAGTGAGCGCAGACCCGGCGTGATGCAGAGAGGAATTGACAGGGCACGCCAGAAAAGAGGGAAACCACAGTGTCCGTTGTGGTTTCTTGATCTCACCCACCATTGGCTTGACCCACGGTCATTCTGAGATTCTTAGGGGAGCTGTGCAGGGGCTGAGAGTGGGAGTTGGGGAGTCTTTGGGGACCCAGCGGGGAGTGGATGTCCATCTGCCATTGCTATACAGATTTTCCCAGCTGGGGACGTCTTAAACAGTTAGAAGCATGTAACTCTTCCAACCAACCCTTTTCCCAGTTGCACCCAGGGCTGAAAATAGATGCAGCTGCTACAAGTGCTGTGATGACTGCTGCTGCTCATCCTTCTCTGTCCTCTTCATATCCATACTTGAAAAAACTGAAGTAGTATCGACACCAAAGCATATTTTTGAAAATAGAAAATATATCCCATATACCAGTTAGTGTTTTTTGCTAGTGCATATTCCCTTTCAATCACTGACCCCATTCTTATTATGTAATTATGCCCCATGTGCCATTTATAGTCCCCACCTATCACTCAGCATCATAAAGTAAGTATTTTACAGGTTCTGAAGATGTTGTTAACATTGTTTTAATGGCTCCATAGTGTCCCATGGAGTCTAATCACCATAATTTGCTAAACGATTCCTGTATTGTTGGATATTTGAGTGTTTCTAAAATGTCTCCATCTTCCTACCTGTAGCCTTCTGCTTGAATTATTTTCTTAAACTAAATTTCAAGGAGTGAGGTATGAACAGGTAGAGACATCCTTATGGCTTTTGCTACATTTCACAGATTGCTTTCAATGAAATAATTGTGCTATTTTATAATGATATGAGCACTTTCAGTGTAACCTTAACAGAATTGTGTACTATCATTTAAAAAGCATTTTTCTGCCAATTTCATAGGCATGAAGTGGTATTTCAAGTCTATTTTAATTCATTGTCTGTCTACAACCTCTGCGTCTGCATTCTCCTCCACCTCGCTCACGTGTGCCACTCTGGTCTCTGTTCTGTTCCTCAGAAACACCATGGCCAAGCTTTTTCCTGCCTCAGGACCTTTGTCCAAGCTGTTCTGTCTCCCTGGAACTCTCTCCTCACTCACACTCTTCCCCAGCTAACTCATCCTCCTCCTTTACATGTTCCTGTAAAAGTCACTTCACAGAGAGACCTTGCTGACATCCTGGTCTAAATTGATCTCCTTCCCACTCCCCTTGCTAATAATTTATGTCTCTGTTCATAGAACTTATCCCAGTTTGTACTCATCTAATTATTTGTGTTGTCTGTTTGTTTATTGCATTTCCCTTCCATTAGACTACGTACTCTCCAAGGATTGTATCCTCATCTGTTCTGCTCACTAGTGCCTGGAATCATGCCTGGCACATAGTAGACATTCAATGAATGGGTGTTCCATGAATATTGTGAAGATATGTGTGTGCACTGCAGAAAATTTGAAAAATCAGAAAAATACACTAACAAAAATTTGAATGACCCAACACAGCATCACTCAGTGCTAACAACTGTCACCAAGTTTGTAGTAGGTTCATGTTTTATGTTTAAGTCATTAATCAGTATGGAGTTTATGTTAGCCTTTGGTATACGGTGAGGTTTCAACTAGTTTACAACTATTTAGCCTATTATCCCAGCACCATTGGTGGAATAAGCTTATAGTGCCCCAAACAATGAGGGATTGGGGAGGGAGGCTGGGAATTCTTTAGGGAGAGAGAAGGAAGGGAGCTGGGAGCCTGACCCAAAGAAGCTTTGCAAAGAAAAGGCTGTCAAGGCGAGGGCCCTGATTCTGAATCCCCTGACCTGACATAATAGAGCAGAAACCCAGATCATAGTTAGGGAAACTCATTTGGGGAGGAAAGCTCCAGCCCTGTCCAAGTAGCCAGCACCACCTACATTTGCAAATCCTTTACACTACTTTCTTTCCAGAGCCTGTATAAACATTATTTCTATTGATCCTCACCACGACTCTGAGACTAACTTGGATGACCACCCTCATTTTACACTGGGGGACACTGAATCTCTCAGGAGTTGAGTGACCTTCCCTGAATCTCAAATCTCTTGAAAGCTGTGAAATAACATCTGACCCCAACCTCTTCCAATTCCTGCCCTCTGGCCACTGTGGAAGGTTTCTATATGCTGTGAATCTTGGATTAACCAGATGGCTTGGGGGAAAGGTGGGGGGATGGGGTCCAGGAGGCAGGAGCTCTGATTAATTGAACTTTTTTTTTTTTTTAAGGTTAAGCAGCAAATCCATTTAAGGGTGGCCCAGACTATTTTATATAGGACAGTATATGAACTAAACACAATAAAACTGAGCCCAGGGGAATATCCCCAAGAAGAAAGAAGTCAGTAATGTGATCCTTAATTGCCTTTTACAGTTGGTACTTAACTGCTGCACCCACCCCAAACCATCTGATCAAAGCCAGAGCAGCTTAGACGTCTAAAGGCCTCTGGCAGGCAGTTAAGGGCAACCCCACTGTCTTGAGCTGTACTAGACTCTAAACTCCCTGAGGACAGAGCCTTGTGCATTTCACCTGTGTGTCTGGCTGGTATGTACAGAGGATGGAAACATGGATGAGTATGCATCCTCGGTTAGGTGTAGCTGTCGAGGCAATGAATTTCTGTGTATGCAGAGTTTAGGATTCAGAGTGAGTGAGCAGGGGACGCCTGTAATATGCCACACAAAATTTCCCAAGATCATGACACTAAATTCTGGCCACGTCTTTTCAAAGACACTGGATGAAAGATATTACCTAAGAGAGTGCTGGCCCTATGGGGAAGAGCTATGAAATTTGTCATATGAGCAGGCTGGAGATGCTGACCAAGACGTTTGCTTGCAAGTTAGAGAGACTCTGGTGCCTGGAGCTGTTCAGACTTCTGCTTTACCTGGTGAGAAAGTTAAGGCAGCTATTCACATTTTAATGGCATTTGTAGGGATGATGAAAGAAATATGTTTTTATTACTTTTATTTTGGAAGATACAGAAAAAAGCACTAAAAAAAAAAATCACCCATAACCCCCACCACTAGGAGAAACTGCTCAAAAGTTTGGTATAACTCTTCTAATGTGTTTTTTTGCTTTGTAATGCAGTCATTATCTTCTTGCACAAAATTGAGCCAATATGTACTGTTACCGTTACTGTTCTGTAACTGATTTCTTTATTTAGCAACATATAATGAGTGTTTTCCCATGTACTTATCTATTTTTCTTACTTCTATAAATACAAATATGTATTGAATAACTACACACCAGGTATGGAACTTGGTATTAAGTATGTCGCATGATGAATAAAATAGACATGGTCTTGATTTTTGTGGACCCCAAAGACTCATGGCGGGGACATACATTACATTTAGTGTAGCTACAGAAATACAGTCCGTCCTCCTTTTTTGTGGATTCTGTATTGGCAGATTCACCTACTCGCTAAAATTTAATTGTTAACACCAAAATCAATACTCATGGTGCTTTCCTGGTCATTCGCAGACATGAGCAGAGTGGTGAAAATTTTGAGTTGCCTCATGCACACATTCCCAGCTGAGGTCAAACACGGTGACACTCTGCCTTCTTGTTTCAGCTCTCCTACTGTGAACAAATACCCTTTTCGCAGTCTATTTAGTGCCATGTTTTTCCCATTTTTGTAATTTTTGTTGGAGATTTTGCTGTTTAAAATGGCCCCCAAACACAGTGCTGCGAGCAAGAAGACTGTGCCGTGCCTTCTGGAGAAAATGCACGTATTAGGTAAGCTTTGTTCAGGCGTGAGTTATAGTGCTGCTGGCGGTGAGTTCAATGTTAGTGAATTAACAGTATATATTAAATAAGGAGTCTTTAAACAAAACCACACATAAACAAGGTGATATACTGACTGACTGACAAAAATGTTGTATCAGAGGCTCCCAGGAACCTAACTCCGTATTTCTCCTCAGATCAATGGTTCAGTATTTGCTAATTCAGTGCAACGTTCTAGACTGTAACTACCGCAGATAATGAGAACCAATTATACATATATACAAATCAGCAAGGTGGGGGGTGATCAGGGACGGAGACATACGTTGAGTTATTTGGCTCTGGATGTCACTTAAAACTGTTAAAAGGTAATTTTCAAGAAAAGGTAAATCCATGACTCTCCTACTGATGTGAAAATGAACATGATTTTATTTAATTCATTTATGAGGAAATTGGTGAGGTGTCACAACCAGTACAGAGGAAAATCCAAAAATCAGAGATATCTATAGATCAGGAATATTGATATGAATATGTAAATGGAGGCAAAACTGGCTTTCTTTCCTTTGGGAGGGGGAAATATTGACCCTTCCTTAGACAGAACCATTTGCAGGTCTATAGACAAAAATTATTCTGCATTGTTGTCAGTTATCTACAACTTGCAGAGTTGTGAAATAGCTCCCATAGAATCAGAATCAGATAACAAGGAAGCTTGTGCCATAGACAATGTGAAGTTTTCTGTGGAAGCACACATTTTTCCCCTCAAAGCCGTGGTGATAAAGGTGATCAACCTAGATAGAGGGTGTGGGCACAAGAGAAACGAACCCTGAGGAATGGCACCACCAAGAGGATGGATTGCAGAGGCAGACCCTGCAAAGGAGACTGAAGAAACAGCTAGAAAGGCAGGAAGAAAACTGAGGGCAACAGCAAAACTGAGGAGAGGGAAAGTTGTCAACTGTCTGAAAGTCGAGTAAGATGTACTCTCTCAAGGGGCTGGCCCAGGGGTGTAGTGGTTAAGTTCGCATGCTCCGCTTCAGCAGCCCGGGGTTCACAGATTTGAATCCCAGGCGTGGACCTACACGCTGCTCATCAAGCCATGCTGTGGCGGCGTCCCACATACAAAATAGAGGAAGATTGGCATGGGTGTTTGCTCAGGGACAATCTTCCTCATCAAAAAAAAAGATGTACTCTAAAAGGGTCCCCTTGGATCTGGCAACATGGTGGTCACTGATGACTTAGCATGAGCAGCTACTGAGGGCTACAAACAGGCAGAAGCCAGAGCAGCATAGGATCGGTGAAACGAGGTGAGAAAGTGGAAACATTGTTTTAATTAAAGTTCTAATATGCTTTTATATGGACTTACCATTGATTTTTATCTTAACTTCTATTTCTGGACATTTAGGTATTTTCTAATTTTTCAAAAATTGTAATTAATATTTTTATAGACACAAATCTATGTGCACATATCTAATATTTTTCCTAGAATAAATTCCTGGAAGTGTCATTGCTGGCTCAGCAAGCATTTTTAAGACTTTGTGACAGTTCTTCAAAAATTGGGTCAATTTATATCCTGCCCTCAACAGTGGATGAGCAGCTTTGTTTATTTGGACATGCTCGTCTATAGCTATTATGAGTCCACATTTCTCTTTTTATTCTTCTCCATTTCCCTGACACAATAACTCTGCAAGCAAGTGGTTTGGTGTTTGGAGCTGATAATCAATGGCTTTTATTTCTTATCATTATTTACAAGTCGCAGCCCCCTGTTTGGAGCAGAATCAATTCTCTCCCTTGTTGGCATTAACGCATGTCAAATATTTGCAGGTTCTTATCTTTCTTTAGGCTTGGCTTAGGCAGGCTCTGAATTTTCAGCACCTGACATTTTCCCTCCCACATCCATTCCTCTGTTTTCATTAGGGCATTCCTGTCTTGCCTTGGCTTTTCATCCTTTTAAGGCGTGGCCATATCTCCATATCCTAGAAAAATCCAGTCTTACCTGGGTCAGTGGAGGGGATTTCCACCTTTACCTCCCCGAGGGCTGCATTGTCAGCTCTGATTTTCAGATAAAAACTCTTTCCAGCTCACATACATTGAGGAATTGCTCTAGGATCCTACACCCACTGTTTCTGATCTTTGATTTCTATACTTGTTGGTGTTTCTTAGGGTTGTGTCCTCTGCCCAATTCTCTCTTCATTACACATTATACACTCTACTTGTCTTACCTGTTCCCATGGCTTCCACAAAATATAGACACATTCCCATCTCTTTTCTGAGCACCAGATCTACACACCTAACTTTTTTTTCTACCTGTCTCATACCTACCTTAACCCTACAGGTTGAACACCAACAATGGCCTGCATCTATTTGATGAAGCAGCCTGCCTACCTAGTTCAGAAAACTGGAATTGTTTGGGATCCTTCCCTCTCCTCTCTCTACTCTCACATCCAATCAGCCCTAAAATTGTGCCTTTTCCCTGCTTATCCCTTAGACCTGCCCCTTCTCCAATTTTACTCTCCCATCCACATACATGACCTGAGGATTCTTTGCTGCCACAATTCCTTGATGTCTCACATTTGATTTTATACCCATTACCAATCTTTGTCTTACCTGGTCTTGTAGACCTGTTAAATTTCCAAGGTGGATTATTACTTTCTTTTCTTTTCCAGTAGACTATATTGTATTTTTAAATGTAATTTCATTTTGCTACTTCTATATTATTCCATTTTTGGTCCATTTCAATGGACCCTCTCAGGGTGAGAGGGGCATCTACAGACCCCGTTGCCACTGGGATTAAATAAGAAATAACATTATTGGATTCATTAGATTGTTATGCTGAAGCAATAGTCTCATGATGACTAAAAAATGCATAAATGAATTTAAGTGTGTAGAACATTAGTACAGTAAGATGTTGTCTATAAGTCTTTCTTCAATGCCACTGGTAGTTCTTACCTTAATGTTAGTGGGCTTTTGGATGCAACAGGGTATTGTGGGAAGAGTATGACTTTCCAGATTCAAACTGTTATTACTTAGCAGCTGTGTGATCTTGGGCAAGTTATTAAACTTCTCTGGGCCTTCATTTCCTCATCTATAAATTTGGAATAACAGTGTACATCTCCTTGGGCTGTTTTGAGGCTTGAATGAACAGCTATGTGTAAAGAGTCATTCAGAGTTCCCAGAACATAATAGGTTCCCAAGAAAAGATGGCGATTCTGGAGAGCTGGTGTGTTGGACTGAGTGCAGTCTGTAGAGATACACTCTTTTGGTTGCCCCTACCTCATCTCCATAGAAACCCTCTGGTGCAAATAGCTTCATGCATATTCCAAGGGGGAAGGCAGCCCTGGGTGTTGATGTGGAATGTTCTCATTTGTGGCCAGTGCTGCTTCCTTGTTCCATTGCAGCTTTCAGAGATGCCCCCTGACTAAGTCCCCGGCCTCTCTGCCTGCCTGGAATGTGTTTGTCTTCTCCATCCTTACATGCACTGTGCTGGGAAGGGCCTCATCACGTCTCTCCTGGACCTGTCTACCAGCCTTCTCCTTTCTGTTCCTGTCTACAGTCCTTGCCACTGTCCATCCTCCATGGAACAAGCAGGGTGACCATTCCTATGCAAATATGGTCCTATTTCTTCCCTGGTTTACATCATTCCTGTGGCCCCCTACAGCCCTTAGAGTGGCATCCATATCCTCCCTGCCATTCAAGACCCTTCACGAGCTTTCCTAACCTTCCCTGTCCTGTCCTTTTCCCTTTCCAGCCTCCTTTTCATCATTAGACAGTGTGGCCAGGAGGTGTCAGGGCTTATAGAAATGTTTGAAGACTTGGAAAAGCAATTTATGGCTCAAAGATAGATAAGGAAAACTGTATTGAAACTAATCAGCATTTAACTCTGTATCTATGAGCTATATCTGCATGTCTATTTTATATATATGTACTCAAATTTACTGTTCAAAAATTTCATTATATTTAACAATAAACTGTAGGTTGACTTCCTCACAGATCAAGAACTCCCAAAGGAACAAAGTGATTGGAGAAACCATAGGCAATGATAAATTATTAAGTTATGGGAGCCAAATAATATTGAAAGCAGTTTTTTTTTTTTGTGGGGAAGATTAGCCCTGAGCTAGCATCCATTGCCAATCCTCCTCTTTGTGCTGAGGAAGATTGGCCCTGGGCTAACATCCGTGCCCATCTTCCTCTACTTTATATGTGGGATGCCCGCCACAGCATGGCTTGATAAGCGGTGGGTCAGTCCATGCCTGGGATCCGAACCTGCCAAACCCGGGCCGCTGACATGGAGTGTGTGAAATTGACCACTGTGCCACCGGGCCGGTCCTGCAAAATTAATTTTTAAATATTTAAAAATAATTTTATGACAAAAATATTATGCTTGATGTTGGAGGTAGAGTGTAGGTGCATCTTAGTATGATATGAAGGAGAACTCCAAAACCAGACTGGCCTATGAAGATCATACACAGCCTTGGGCTTCCCCTGCCCCTTGGCCTCCAGCCCCTCACTCCTTAGCTGCCTCCTGCCATGCATTTGCACCTGCTGATTATAGGACCATCTACCTGTTTTTTTTCTTTCCCTCAATCCTGTGATATTTGATGCTGCCCCCAGGATGCTGTAAACCCCACAGGCTGTAAATGTGTTATCCTTATTACCCACTGTGTCCCCAGCACAGAGCACAGGACTTTGCACACAATGCAGGCTCTCAATGCTATTAATTGAGGGAGTGCTGGTTGGTCCTGGGGAGTTATCATGGAGAAAGGGAATTCTGGAGGAATTTTCCTTTTATGGGGTGCTCAGGGCTAGGCCCAAGTGTTGCCAGACCCATTCAAATCATTCCGTCACATGCACCCCACGTGAACAGAAGGACACACTGCTCAGGAACTCTGGACTAAGTGATGTGACATAAACGTGGGGGAGGTGACACAAAGGTGGGCGATCGCCCTTGGCAAGAGATCAGGCCGTTGACTTTGCCCACCGTCAGAGGCCCCATAGCCATCAAAGTCCTCTGTGGCCTCCACAGCAGAGAAGAAAGGGATATGGTGGACAGGATTGGTGTTGAGAGCCTCAAGTGTAGGTTCCTAGAGGTTCTGGGAATCATGAGTGGAGGGGGAGGCTGATATTCCAAGAAGGAAGCAGGAAATCAGCCCCAATGGCAGGTGGGGGCATGGCAAGAACAATCCTGTGAGCCAGAGTGGCCACCACGAGACACAGGCCAGGAATCACTGACCACACCTGTTCTGTGTGTGCATTGCCCCTCAGCAGATTCCTCAAGGGCAGGCAGTGCAGAGTCTTCAAAGCTCTGGTCCCCTAGTGCCCAGCACAGCCTGGCCCTGAGCAAGTGCTCAAGGATGATCTGTTGGATTAACGAGGGGCAGAGTGGTCTAACCATGCAAACAGCAATGTGAATTCAGAGCAGATAATTCCCATGAAGGAGTTTCTCCAAGTATCTTGATTTCATAATGAATGTTTTGTGGGCCATTTTTGTCACTAGAACACAATAGAAACAGAATATATGGCAGGCATTTTACCTAATTCTCTAATTAAACATTAATAGCAATTGGAGAGGTAATATTGTGCCATTTTTAAAGAGGAGGAAGAGGCTCAGAGAAGGAAGTCACTTGTCCACTAACGAGCTAATGAGCAGCAGACCCAAGCTCTGAACCCTGGGTGAAGCCTCTGGCCTGTTCCGCTCTGCAATCTCACCTCGCCTGAATATCATCAGTAATATCCTGGAAAGGGAGACTGCTCTTTGGAGCAGAGAAACCTCACTGGACTTGTGATCACAGCAAGTGGATTCCAGGCTTGCCTCTGTCTCTGGTCCTTACGGACTGTTGCTTCCTCTCTTTGAACCTCAGCTTTCTCGTCAGTAAAATGAGAATAAAATATGCCTACCTCATAAGCTTGGAACCAGGGCTACATGGATGACATTTGTGAAAATACCTAGCACACTTGTTGGCACATGGAAGGTAAGCACATGCAAATTGATTCTGATGTTAGACATCAATTTATAGTATGACTGTATTTTCTTATATCTGACTTTGGCAAGTGGTGAGGTTTCGACATGTTCATTAATTCCTTTTGGATCCAGCTTAATATTTTTCTGTTGTCACAGCAATGTCATCCCTCTCAGATGTCCTCTCTGTAAAGGCATTTACTCTATTCTCTCATGACGATATATACCAAACTCACTTTCCTTATCAAGATGCTTTTTGCCGGTAGAACCCTGTATGATCTAACACTGTCCAGATATAAGAGCCAATTAGTTGCATATGTAAAACCCATTTGAAAAGTTAAGGGAATAAAGTAGCCTTTAGTTTGTTTTGGGGCCTTTCTGGGGAGCTTCCCCAGAGAAATGGAAGTCTGCACACTTTCTCAAGAATTTGAGTGTCATTGGGGTTTCTTAATTGTGTTATTTTCTCACTGCACGTGAGGCCCGATTGCATTTGCTTTGCATCCTTGTCATTCTTTGCCACAGTGGCAGAGATGAATATTTTCTCCACTATAGTTGTTTTCCTAAGAAGCTAAAAATATTGGAAAGAAATTGGTTTTTCTCTTCTGCCTTATCTTTGCATAAGTATTCTCAGGGATCTCAGAGCAGCGTAGGGGACGACCTCTCCTTTATTGTTGCTGCAGAGCCAAGACAGAAACGCAAGCAGCAGAGAATAAAAGCAACCCTGGCCTCTGTGACTGTGTCTTCTGGAACTGTCAAGGTGATGGTTGGAATGAATCCACTGGTCAATTCCAATTTAGTCCAACCCCTGAGTTGACACGGCCCCCACCCCTGCAGCTGACGGACCAATTGTTTTTCATGATTGATGGAGGTGATAGATTTATTTTCGAAACTGAGGCTGATTTTCATGATTCTGATGAACCTGGGGACATGGAGGGGCGTGTGTGTGTCCATGTGTGTGGGTGAGATTGGATGGGGAGGGAGAATACTGCTTTGTTAATGGCCTCTGCTAGTGACTTCTGTATAAGCCTCAGCAGTTCAGAAGATATAGTGTTAGGGAAACAACAGGCAGGGAATTGGATGTTGGGTGGGAAAACTTGGGTTCCTAGTCCTGGTGCCATTGTTTCCTAGGCCAAGTTTCTTAACTTCTCTGTGCTTCTTTATCACCTATAAAAAATGAGCCAGGTGGAAGCAGTTGCCTAACCAATTTTTGTCCTCACCTTCTTCTTTACTGAGACTGGATTTTATTCTGGCAATAATGTGACCAGATAAAAGGCTACATTTCCCAGCCTCCCTTGCAGTTGGGTGTGGCCACGTGACCAAGTGTTGACCAGTGAGATGTAAGTAGAAGGGTGGGCAGGGCTTCTGGGAGAGCTGTTTCTGAGGGGGCAGCAGTTGGTGAGGGCCCCTTATTGCCCTCTTCCTCTTCCCCCTGCCTGGGTAACATAGACCTGAGGTGATTAAGTCTGGCAGGAATCCAGTAGCTAGGGCAAGGCTGTCATTGGGTATGTGGTGTAGACTCCTGACTGTGAGGCAGGCACAAAGAAGCTCTCACACTGACTGCAGCTGGATTGTGTCTCCAAACTTCAGAGGGAAGTTGAAGGGTATGTCTGCCCTCAAGGAATGAACGCTTTTTACAGTAAATGAAGCTTGAACCCATGGGCTTTTTAAGGACCTTCACATAATCCTAAGGGACTAGGGAGTTATTACCTTAACCAGTCATTATATCTTTTTCACTCCAAAGAATCTGTGGATGCTTCTATAGAGACGGACTTCCATCAGATAAGTGTGTACATCAGTGAACTCAGTTTGCAGGTGCTATGGTTCGAATGTTTGTGTCCCTCCCATACGTTGAAATCCTAATGCCCAGTGTAAAGGTGGTATTAGGAGGTGGGACCTTTGGGAGGTGATTAGGTCATGAAGTTAGAGCCCTCATGAATGGCGTTAGTGCCTTTCTAAAAGAGGCTCCAGAAAGCTTGCTTGTCGCTTTCACCATGTGAGGACACAGGGAGAAGTTGGCAGTCTTCAACCTGGAAGAGGGTCTTTACCAGAACTATGACAGTGCCATAAGCTTGGACTTTCAGCTTCCAGAATTGTGAGAAATAAATGTTGTTTATACAACCAGTCTATGGTCTTTTGTTATAGCAGCCTGAATGGACTAAGACAGTAGGACATGGTGAGTATATAAAGTGAGTGATTCTGAAATCAGATTGCCCCCTTAGGGTGAAAGAGGGAGATGAGTGTTCTGCATGGCCGGCAAGACATGTGCCCACGTGCAGGGCTGTGGCCTTGCCCATGCCAGCAGGCACCACTTACCTAGACTTCCATGTGAACTGTGTGCCCTGGAGTTACAGGATACAGTGGCTGTGGACACTCGGGGATCTCTGCACGGGAGCAGATTGTGGCTGCAGGGGCCTTCCTGGGCTGCCCTTCAGGGGGCACAGGGCAGCCCTTCATGTGGGCAGGTCCTCACCTAATGACAGAACCTGCTGTTTCTCCTCCTCACCTCACCGGCTGCCCCCACCACAGTTGTGGTGATTCAATGGATGCTCTAAGATGAGAGGAGATTGCTGAGGCTGGCAATAGTCCTGTAAGGCCTTCTCTCTCGGCCAGGCTTGGTCCAGTGGGAGGACAAAGGAGTTTTGGAGAGCTGGGAGAGTGGTGCAGGGTAAAGACAAACCACCCCAACATACCCTTTTCTGTTAATGAAGTGTGTCATGAAGGACCCTGACTGAAGCAATAGGGGCGTCTGCTCTTACTGCGCCATTTTGTCCCTGAGTGCATCTGTCTTCAGTATGGCTGCCACCAACGCAGCAAAGTAAACAACAGGCCCCAGACCTGTGGGGCAGGCCCAGGGCTTTTGGAAGAGCGCTGTAAAGACCCCAGGCAACCTCAGGGTGAGCCCCTTCCCCAGAGCATCATGCAAGAATGTTCCCAGCTAGACTCTGAGGAAAGCACTACTGAAGGGTCACATCCAAGCCCCACATTCCTGGATGCCGTGTTGAGTGGGGCCAGAAATTTCCTGTGAAGCTTATCACAGAGGAGAAACTCCTACCTTTATTGCGTAAGGATTTCTTTTTACCCTGGCCACTTCAGATGTGATTTACAACATCTTATGATGAAAGCAGAAGTCTAGATAGTCAGACTTTTCTCGCGATCCTGAAATCTGAGAGGAACTGGCCACAAGAGTCTTGGTTTAATGAGCATTGTCTGGTCTCCCAGACACCGTCCTTGTTAGTGGGTTCACAAAGATGCAGACACAGCCTCCATTCTCATGTCTCCTGTTTCTGCCTCTCAGAGGCTCCAAGGGTGGAATGTTAAAGCACAGTGTCTGCAAAGGTGGGGTCATGGGGCTGAGTGCTAAGGTCCAGGTCCGGAGCATCCTGGTGATCTGGCTTATTCTACGGCCGAGACTCAGGGAAACTTGCAAATTGAACAGTTTCATCAATTAGCTGTCGCAGCTGGACTTCTGGGCAAGGCTGAATGGCTGAGAAATCGAGCCTGAATTCTGCAGTAGGAACAAGTCAAGAGGAGCTCTGGGCAGCTGGCGATGCCCGGAAGGGGTACAGCATGTGAGGGCGCCATTTATTTACCCGATTCGTTCATTCATTCGTTGTGTGTTTGTTGAATGACTGCTCTGTGGCAGGTGCTGTGCTGGGGACTAGAGATTTAGGGCTGGACCTGACATTCTCCCCTGTGACTTAGGAGCTCGCAGCCTAGTCACAAGAGAGACATAGATGTGGACCTATGAATGCACTGCAAGGATGTAAATAACTGTCTTAGGTCGGGTTCCCTTGATGCAGAGCCTGAAATAGGGGTACAGGTACATGTGATTTATTGAGGGAGGAACCTATAAGGGAGGGAGGGCGGGAGGAGGACATGGAGGGGGTAGAGTAAGAACGTGATCAGGGACTGTCTAGCCTTGACCTGACCCAAAACCTAAAGGCCCTCAAGCAGCGCTGTCCAACAGCACTTTCTGTGATGATGGGAACATACCGTAGCTGTGCTGTCCTACAGCACAGCCACCAGCCACATGTGGCTACTGAGCGCTTGAACTGTGGTTGGTGTGGCGGGAACTGAAATATTAATTTCATTTAATTTTAATTAATTTAAGCTTAAATACTCACAGATGACTCGTGGCTACCATAGGGGACAGTGCACCTCTAGGGCAGGGGTCAGCAGACGTCTTCTGTAAAGGGCCAGTGAGTAAATACTTTAGGTTTTTGGACCAGAAGGCCTGCGTTGCAATTACAGTCATGTGTTGCATAACGATGTTTTGGTCAACGATGGACTGCATATACAGTGGTGGCCCCACAAGGTTAGTCCCATATAGCCTGAGTGTGTGGTAGGCTATACCATCTAGGTTTGTGTAAATGCACTCTGTGATGTTCGCACAATGACGACATTGCCTAATGCCACGTTTCTCAAAACATATCCTCGTCGTTAAGTGACGCGTGACTGTACTCAACTGCTACTGTAGCAGAAAAGCAGCCATAGACAGTATGGAAAGGAATGGGTGGAGCTGTGTGCCAGTAACTGTTTGCAAAAACAAGTGGCAATAGAGATTTTCCCCGTGAGACATAAAGCAAACGAGTTCCCCCTCTGCGTGCACCCACCAAGGGGCCAGTCTCGCGTAGCCTGTGTCAGTCTGCCATTGGTGTAGGCCACTTGGAAGAGGGATGGCACTTTCTGGGTAAGGCGACTGCCATGGCCTGAGGGCATTTCCTGGAGCAGGGGGAGGGTGCGGGGGTGCTATGATCCTTTGGGCACCTGCCATCATGGCCATTAGGGATGGGTGTGGTGGCCAGGTAAGGAGAATTTAGAAGGCACACTGCAGTGTCTATTACAGCAACAATTCTTATTGTTTGTTCACTATGTGGCAGGCACAGTGTTAGCTGCTTCACATGGGTTCTATTCATTTAGTTCTCAAAGTACCCCAATGGGGAAAGTAATGCAAGCATCCCTAGTACATTCCTGTAAAGTTCACTGGTTTTCATCACTTTGATTTTGTTGGCTTAGTGGCCAGTAACCCTCAAGATATTCTCTCTCTCTCACACACACACACACATAAGAATGTATCGCATCTGAAATATAGGTATGATGTCACCAAGTGGCAGTCATGTACTTTTTTTGCCAAGTAGCTTTGTTCTGCTCCCAGAGACCCCAATGACCCCATCTTTCTTTGCACCAGCTGCCTCTACCTACTCCACCTCTCGGGGATATTTTTCACCTAGATTTCTTCCTTCAGAGAAAATAGCAAGCCTATCTCTCAATGTCTTAATTTGGTTTCCATTAAACAGATCCTGATTTGAGTGCCGGTAATTTCCTTGGGAGGTGATCCCAGAAAGCACAGTGAAGAAGTGGAGAAGGAGACAGGGAAAGGAATAAAGACAATACAGGGTGTGTTAACGGGTGGGTTACCATTTGGCCAACTGACATTAATCCCACTGGAGACCCTGCTGGACACACACCTTAGAAAGTTAGGGTGTTTATCCACCCATTATCATCCCACATTGGATGAGGGTCCTGGCAGGTTATCTCCCCAACATGTCTACATGGCCCAGGGTCAAGCATACTTCCTCAGAGTGAACCCCTACCCCTCAGGCAGAGAGAACCATGAAGCAGGCTGCCTGTGACCTCCGAGCTGTGCGTGAGGTCCTGGCAGCATCTGTCATTCTCCTTTCTCCACCTACTAGTAGCTCTCCAATTATAGATTTTTTTGATTTAAGGGATTTGTTGCTAGTTTCCACAGTGCAATAGACTCTGCTCAACAATTTGCATGGCCAGGGAGAAGTTATGGACTTACTAATGTGGGGTACTGGAATGAGGAAACCACCGCATAAGCGTTAGGTCTTATTTCTGATTGACCTAGCAAGGTTCTGAACTTCTCTAGGTCTCAGTTTCCCCCTCTGTGTAATGGGAGTGATGGCGTGGCTTTTGCTGTATCTCAAATGAGGGAATGGATGAGCACATACTTAGAGATCTGTGCGGCACATATGGATGTAAATTATCGATCAAGGACTAAGTGCTGTGGTTAGGGCAGTGTAAATGAACTAGTAGCCATTATCTTAGGGCTGTATTTTAATATGTTTGCAGCTGGAGTTTTCTCTGTAGCCTACCTCCCAGAGCCCCCTGCCTGATCTCTGGGCCAGGCTCTGGGGGTACACTGAAGACCACTTTGCTGAGTTTCTGGACTCAGGGGGCTCATGGCCAGAGAGGAGGCAGGTCCTGGACTGTGGCTCTCCATGCAAGAAAGCTTGGTCTGCACTCCATCCACAGCCCTGTTCCTGCACCTGCGCCCAGATACACCCTCCGTGGGTAAGAGTCTGACCTGGCAATGAAGAGCATTTAAGTCAGAGAGAGGAGCCTGGACATGGACAAAGGGGAAACCCATGCTCTCCTCTGGGAACTAGCGAATCTATGCCCTGATCTGGGAGGATGTGCTGACAAACTGGGAGAGGACTTGAGTGCTGTATTCAGGCGTTTCCCCTCGGGGACACTTTGCAGGGTTTTAAGCAGACAGCGACATGTTCTGATGTGCATTTGAGGAAGATTCTCTGGTAAAGTGTTGGGTGGGTTAGAAAGGCTGCAAGACCCAGGAAGAGGCTGTCACAAAGGTCTAGATGACAGAGACGATAACGTCTGGGAGAAAACAGGGCTGTAAATATTTTTAACCTGCTCAGCTAGTTGAAGCCTTAGTAGTGGATCCTTGGCACTTTGCTGAGAAGTGGCAGGAGTAGAGAGTCAGGGCCCCAGTGGGTTTCCCGTGGGCCTCCTCAAGCACCTCACACAGCCAGGTTTTAAGAGCACTGCATCATGAAGAGCCCTCACCGCTCTCCACCACTCCACCCCTTAATCTTTGTATCTTGTGTCAGTAGAAGGCTTCCTCTTCTGAGCATGTTCCCTAATCCCAGAGTACCTTGTCAAAGACTGAGATGGAGCCACAAGTTCAGAGAGGAAGGCAGCCGGCCCTTGATTCACAATTCCTGGTCTGGCCAAAAAGGGAAGTCAGAAGAGGTATTGTGCCCGGGTAAGGTATTGTGTTGGAGGTTGCAATTACTCCTACAGAGCAGCCTGGTTTGAAGAGCCATCTTGCAGTAGACACAAGGCAGTGGGTAGACCTGCGGGCTCTGGAGCCACATTGTACAGCTTTAAATCTGGCCTCAATTATTTACTAGCTGTGTGAGCTTGGACAAGGTACTCAAGTTCTTTTTGCCTTATGTTTTCATCCAACAGTGAAGGTAATAATAGCATGTTCTCCATGGGTTTTTGTGTGAGGAATAAATGATATAATCCGTGTAAAATGTTTGGCAAAATGCTTGCTCACTGTGTGTTATCAGAATATATGCAGGAAAACACTGTCTGTGAGGTATTAGAACTGGTTGTATCAGTCAGCTATTGCTGTAATAATGCTGTATAACAAAAACCATAACAACACACAACAAACAGCATTTAGTTTTGCTCATAGGTCTATGGCTTATCTAGAAGGTTCTACTGACCTGGGCCAGCTCTGGCTGATGTGCGTCTTACATCAGTTGGCAAGTCAGCCAGAGCTGGATGGTCTAGGGTGGCCTCAGCTATAGTGACTCCACTTTGCTCCACGTGGTCTGCTGGCCTCCAGCAGGCTGGCTTGGACTTGTTCTTATGGTGGGAGCAGGGGTCCAAGAGAGGAATCAGAAATGCCCAAGCACTTTTTCAAGCCTCCACTTGCATAAAGCTTGCTATTGTCCCATTGGCCAAAACAAGTCGCATGACTGAGCCCAGCATAGCATGGACACATGGAGGACATTAAATATAGTCACTAATGGAATCAATGCCACTTTGATCTTTTTAATAAACCTCCCAAGAGAGGACCAATCCTTGAGGCAATACTTATTTCAACAGTCCTGCTCTCCCACTAACTAATTGGGCTCTTCCTCTTTGGAAATTATAAGTAGTAAAGAGCATAATACTAGTTACCATTCACTGGGCACCTCACTGATGCCAAGTACTAAATGTTCCTACTTCAGGAGGCTTTTTTGAGAACTAAGTGAGATAACATATGTAAGTAAAGCTCTTAGTTTAGCCCCGTGCCGGCATGTCATATTAACAAGTGTTTACCATTATTTTTGTTTTGTTGTTGTTTATGGTTGTTGTTGTCATTATGACTCTTACCATTGTCTTATCTTACTCCCATAAAAGCCTCTAATGTAGGCATTTTTATCCCCATTTAACAAATGAATAACTGAGATCCAGGGAGGTTAATAACTCTCCCAAGTTTACACGACCAATAAGGGTCAGAGCTTTCTCTAGGGGTTGATCTAATTTGGAGAATAGTCTAAAGTCATGCATACAGTGTGATGTGAAGGAAAGGGCATTGGCCTGGGTAGAAAGTTCTACTTCTGAGCCCAAACCTGAGGCCCTCCAGCTTTGGCCTGATGACTTTGATTCTGCTCTGTAGGGTCTCAGGTAGACGTGGGTCCTCTTCTGAGTGGCAGTCTTTCAGAGACTTGGGTCATTTAACACTCACTCATCTCCCCAGGCTGAACAGGCATGTTCAGACATGTTTCGGGCAGGAGTACTGTTGGTGGACAGACTGTCTGGTCTCAGGCTACTTGAGGATCCTTGGGTCTTCCAAGACAAGCTCAGCTGCTCAGCCCTCTCAGCCCCACACCAGCTGTGAGGCAGATATCTGGGTCTCCTTGGATGAGAGAGAGCTCAGACATGCTGAGGAGTCACTGTGAGGCCACCTGGTTGGTAAAGGTAGGGCTGGGACTGGAAACTGGGTCCAGGACCATCCTGTCATGCCTCTGTATCCTTGGCCTTGACTCTCCTTACCACTTCTGGTCTCTGTGGATGCTTGGTCCAACTGCTTTGGGTTCTTTTCAAGAGATCATCAGTCATAAATGGCTCCTCCAAGCAGTTTGCAAGTTCTCTGTCCACTGGAAATAGTTGCCATCAGCCTTTGTCTGGCTCCCACAGAGGGAGAAGCCTTTCTATGTTGCTTATGCTGGGCACAGACTTGGAGGGTCATTTCCCAACATTCCTGGGCTTTGGCTTATGGGAAAGCTGATTCCCCTCTACAGCAGAGACCCTCATTAGTGGCTCTCTAAATGATTTCCCATCAGGGGCTGTGAAGGAGAAAGAGAGGGCAGGGGAGGATGTGTAAGTCCTCCATCAAAGAGAACTCTTACAGACTGATAATCCATCAAAATATCCTATACACTCAGCTCTCACTGCTGCTTGTTTATTCAGGATTCCACACTGTTCTGAGTGCAATTTATCCGTTCTCCTGGGTACTTTAGAAAGGCCCTTCACACATTGCTGGGGGCAGTACAGATTGGTGTAGTCCTTTTGGAAGGAGTTGGAATGTGTATCAACGGTCTTAAAAATGGTTTATACTCTTTAACCCAGTAATCTATTGTGGGAGAAATTATCATAAGGAATTAATCCAAACCTAGGAAAAGCTATATGCAGGGCAATTTATGGTAGTGAAAATTGGAAGCAACCTAAATGCCCAAAAGTATGATAATGGTTCAGTAAATCACAGCTTGTCCACTTAGTGGAATATTATGCAGCCATTAAAATGGTAATTAGAGATGGTATTGGGCAACATGGGAAATGCTTATAATATAATGCTAAATAAACAAGCCAAGAGACATCATGAACACACACAATGATTAAAATCATGTAAAAATGTGTGTTTGTCTTGTCATAAATGGTGTGGCCCTGGCAACAATGCACGTTCCAAGTTCCCCGCTGGAGGGAGAGCAGTTCCCACCTAGAGAGCGAGACAGGACTGACACAGAGGCGGCTGGAGCAAGCCGAATGGAGAAACACAATGTTGGTTTAAGTTTCCCACTAATTTTAAACATCTCTAACCATTTTTTCCCAATACATGTTTCAAAATGTATATGGAATAAAGTTAAAGTTTCTACTCCAAATCTCTAATATTCTGATGTGTATTATGATTCCCACTGCACATTGGTTCAAGTAAAAAAATGTCCAACATGCCCATTTGATTTAGAACTTGTTGGCTCTGGTGACAGCAGGTGCAGTGAAGCGGTGTGGACAGAAACCAGGTTACGGTGGGCCCAAGAGGTCATGGATGGTGTGTTTAGACAACTCTTTCACGAGGTTCTGCAGTGGAAGGGAGGCATCATATAGTTCATGGTCGCTGAGAAACAGCAGATTAAAGTTTCCAGCTTCATTTTTTTGAGATTTTTCTTAAAGCAGAATAAGGATAGGCATTTTGAAATGCAGAAAGGCTGTGGCCAGACTAAACAGATGGGCTAAATGCCTGGAAAGAATGGAACAAGGTCTCCAAGAAGGTGGAAAAGCAGCTCGTATCTAAATTCTAAATGGGCATTGCAATTTACAGGATCTGAAAAAGCACATGGAATCTCTTGATTGGTTTGTGTCTGCTAGTGGTGCGAACTGTAGGAACAACAGAACAGGGACATGAGAAAGGAGATGGGGAAGCTTGGGAAAGCCCAAAGGACTGCAGGCTAAGGAGGGGATCTTGTTCCAAAGGTTGTGCGAGGTGAACCCACTCCGGTGTCCTCTGTAAAATGCTTAGTAAAATGCAGATTCTTCATTAGAACTGAGGCCCCAGGAATGCTCTGGGGATTGTGGAGAGAGCTGGTTGAGGGCAGGGACAGGGCTGCACGCAAAGACTGTTGGCAGCAGGGCGTTGGAGGCCCAGGGGTCCTGATGCAGATTCTAATTCCCTGCTTTACCACAAGGGAAACTGGGAATGAGGACGTGCATACTTCAGCCAAAACTGGTGGTAAAACAAACAGAGGCCTAAACTCACAGTTTAACCAGTGACTACCAATGCTCCTTTTCTGGTATTTCTTGGTGTGTTTAAAAATGTGTAAACACCTTCTCAGGCTGGGAGAGCACGCCTGTAAGAGGATGAAGTTATATTGTGACTAAAAATCGATTCTTTGTAGAAGAGGTCAAGTGAGAACTTGGACATTTTTCTGAACTGGTTCAAACTTAAAGATCAGCTTGTCCTCCTCTTGAAAACATTAATGGCTAAAGAAACAATTGGGAAGGTAATTTAAAATTTCCATGTTTGAGTTATAAAAATCTATCTGAAGACTTATAATTAATGTGTAATGGTAATCTTTGTTATAAGAAGTTTTTTTTCTGGCCTTTCTTTAAGTAGGTGGTATTTAAATCAGCTCTGCATTTTAATTCCCTGTTAATTTGTGGCTTTTACCTGTACATTTTCTTTCTGATGTCTGAGAAAACAATTTACAAACAGAGTAAAAAAACTTAAATCCTACATATTATGTGTGTTTTTTAATTGAAAAGAAAATGTGACTAAAATTATGCAAAAGTGTTTAAACAAAGAATAAATCCATATAACTCCCAATAGTAAAATAAAATTATTGTTGCTTATTCCATTCTATCACTTGTGGCCTTGAGTATATACTTTATTTACTTGTACTTCTGCTTGGGCTTGTACTATTTTGTATCCTGTATTTTAAAAAAGCACTTAGTTGTAATTAAGAGAGAAGGAGATTTATTGACTTATGTAACTGAAAATCCATTGATGGGTCTGACTTTAGGGTTGATTAGCATGAGCCTGAATCGTGTATTCCATCCCTAGACTAGGGATGGGATCAGTTTTCTCAGAGTACATGTAGAGCAGGAAGTGTGGGTACCACACAAAAAGCACATGGCCCCATGTACACCTGTTTTAGGTTTAGACTGCACATGTTCAGCCCCACTGGATGGACATCCCAGAGCAGGATTTGGGTGAACTCTCCTAATCTATCCCAATTTATTCTACTGATATGTCCCATTTTCTCTCCTTCAATTAGTAACTCATCTGATGATATGTCCACGGGCTTGGCTATCAAACTGAGTACTGGAATGTATTTCTCTATGGCTAGGACAAGTAGTATGCTGAAAAACAGGCTCTCTGACAAAAACAAGGCCTGATTTATAGTGTTTGCCAATTCCTTTGGTGGAAATATTCCTACCATGGCTGATTTCGAGCTATCACTGTAAAGTCACTGAATGTGGAGTTGGGAAGAGATGTGCACAATCAACTCTCATGAGTAGATTTGATTCAACCTACCTTCTGCCTAACAACTTCCCTTATGTAATGCACAGTCTTATTTATAGATTGTTTTCATAGGCCCAGGTTTGATTTTAAAACCTTATACCTTTACCCCATTGGCTTTGTCAGCTTGGAGGCTGGCTTATTTGTAGTTGCTCTTTCTTCAATTCATCCTTTCATTTAACAGATATGCGTTGAATGCCTGTTATGTATCAGATACTTTCCTATGCACTGGGAATATAGCAGTGAACCAAACAAAGTCCATGCTCTTAGGAGGAGACAGACTATTAGAAAATGAATATTATTTTTCCATGTGAAAGTGATGTGAAAAAATTAAGTCTGAGAAGGGGGGGCTGTGGACAAGGGGCAGTTTTAAATAGGATGGTTATAGAAGGCCTCTGAATAGAGAACTGAATGAAATGAGGTAGCAAGGCATTTGAAGATTTGTAGGAAGAGCATTTTGAGTTAAGGGGACAGAAATTGCAAAGGATGGGAATTGGGAACAAGCTTGGCAGGTGTAAGGAACAGCAGGAGGACAGTGAACCTGAGTGGAGCCAGCAACAGGGAGAGAGGCAGGAGACGATGCCCAGAAGGTAGCCAGGCCCAGATCATGGAGAGCCTTGCAGGCCACTGTAAGAACTTTGGATGTTAAGCCCAGTGAGAAGGGAGCAGGGGTGGATCACTCTGGCTTCCAGTTGGGGCATCTACACCAGTGATTGCCACAGTGTAGACCTCTGATCAGCAGCATCAGTATCACCTGGGGACTTGTTAGAAATGCAAAGTATTAGGCCCCACCCTAAACCTACTGAATCAGAAACTCTGGGGGTGGAATCCATCAGTCTGTGCTTTAACAAACCCTCCAGGTAGTGCTGGTGCACGCTAGAGTTTGAGACCTGGACTATAGCTAGGTGATCTCACTCCATTTTATCCCTCCCAAGTCAGGGCCACCGTCTTCCCTGAAGGTTAAAGTGTTACTTTTCATCATGCATGTTAGCTGTTAGCTTCCTGAAAGAATATAAGAGAGTCCCCACGATGACATTTTCACAGGCCGTCAAATCTGCATGTGCTGGGATGGATGCTGGGACTCACACACCTTACCACAATTTCCATCATTAATCTCCATTCTAAAACCCTACCTATGCATTCTCAAGGCCAATGGTGATTACATCACTCTCTTCACCAAAGGTTTGCTTCTCCCTCAAACAGTTTTATCAAGCATACCCCCATGTTGGTAATTTTTTTGTAAGATGATTCCCTCCATCTGTTTGAAGTGTAGCAGAAAGAACAGTTTGCAACACAGCATAAAGGTTATATACTTTATATGTAACTGATATGAATTGTTCCATGCTACTAAATCTAAATCATATTAATTATGCTCCATCCCTGAGACTTTTATCCTCCCTTGAAATTATAAAATAATGCCAGTGCTTAGGCAACCTTATGCAGCCACAATGAACTGAAGACCCAGGGCCCTTCACTAGAATTTCTTGATTGCATGTATGAAAGTAACCAAGTATAGGGTTAATGTAGCCTAATATTATTCAAATCATCAATCAACTCTATTAATTTCACAAGTACAAATTTTTTAGGGACATATTCAACATTAACTCAAAAACTTTCCTTAAAAGGGAAGGGAAGAATCCTCACAGTATAGTAGTTAATAATGAGTTTTTATGAGCTGTATATAACTGCATTGTACGGAAGCCCTCAAGAGTCCAATGTGGACACTCAGCTTGCTGAATTCTTGGTGATTATCTCAAGCTGACGATTCACAGGTATTATTCAACAGGTATTTTGAACTCCATTTGGATCTTGTTCTAGTAACTAGATCTAGAGTTCAGTATCCATTTCGGAAAGCTGGACTTTTATTAGGTCTTAATCAAAACATAAAACAAAACAAAACCCAAGACTTCCAGATAGAGAAGTTACTCATTTGATGTGTAATTCCAGAATCCTATCATTTCCAAAAGTAAGAATTATTACTGTGATGTTTGTTCAAATGTAATCATCTAGGCATATTTCTAAACATATCTGTTAGTCTTGTTACAATCAATACTAGCAACAAAAATAATAACAATGTTTCAAGGATTGTAGGTTTGTATAATTGCACATCAGAGAAAAATATGGATATCAAAGCCTCTAAAATTTTGAGACACAGCACATTGTTGCCTTTATATTTTTTAATTTCTTGTTCATGATTCAGATTAGAATATATCCATTTTTTTTCATAACTCTACCCTTTTGTTCATAGATTTCAGGAATAAAATTAACCATGACATGGAATTTAAAGTGTTTCCTTATACTGAAATTCTCTATGCTATAAAGCGATTATTTCAAATTTTATTTACATGGTTATCATCTCTCCTCTGGAGACACATGTATCTATTTTCAATATACTTCTAAGTGTAACTTTCCAAAGTTGATTATCATCCAGTCATTCACTGAGGCTTTTTCTGTGTTGGTTCCTTGGATGAGAGTCTCGTCACTCATCATGGCTAGGTTAAGGAGGCCCAGGGGACAAGATCACTTTCATGGGGCCCCTTGCCATGGTAGACAAAACTTCAGTCATTCCGAGAGTATCTGTGTGGTTGAACTCTGCATGTCGGTGTTTCCATAGTCCTGAGGTCACTGACAGTAATCCATGAACAGCACCCCTGATAGGCATCACGTATGTCATGTTGTGTAGTCATTGTGTGTTCACTCAGACCTGCATGGCAAATGCTTTCCTATCTCTAATACTCTTCGTTTTCATGCCACCTGCCCAACAAGTATTTCTATTTCTTTCCCTGTACACACACATTTACATAAAGATTTGTGCATAAATAATATAGGTTTTCAAATTAAAGTTCATTGAGTGGATTAAGTTTTGAAAACTAAGGAATTTTTCAAATTGTCTTTACACTCTCAATCAAGCAACACCAGAGCTGAGAATTAGTGAATGAATTATTAGCATGTTGGTACCCATTCAGCTGCTTGGTGGGGACCTGAAGTCACACTCAATTCTAACTATTCCTCCCACGGTGGGAAGGTGGTGTGTGGCTCTTTTCCCTCCCCCAGTCTTGGGCATTGTATTAGTTTCCTATGGCTGCTGTAACAAATTACCACAAAACTGTGGCTTAGAACAACACAAATTTATTATCTTATGGTTACAAAGTGATTATCTTCTGACCTTCTGGAGTTCAGAAGTCTGCAATTGGTTTCACTGGGCTAAAATTGAGGTGTTGACCCAACTGTGCTCCTTCTAGAAGTTCTAGGAGAGACTCCTTTGCCTTGCCTTTTTTGCTTTCTAGAGGCCACCTGCATTCCTTGGCTCCTGGTCCCTTCCTCCATCTTCAAAGCCAGCAGTAGAGCATCTTTGAATCTCTCTCACACTCTAACTCTCCTGCCTCCTTCTTTCAATGATAAAGACCCTATGATTACATTGGGCACACCCAGCTAATTCAGGATAATACCTTCCTCTCAAATCCTACCACATCTGCAAAGTCCCCTTTGCCATGTAAGGTAACATATTCACAGTTTCTGGGGATTAGGAGGAGGACATCCTTTGTGGGGGTCATTATTAAGCCTATCACAGCTGGGAGTCTGTACGAGCTGTGGAATCCAATGCCAAGAGCATCTTTTTTCCAGTAGTGCAGGTGCTCAGCAGTGGCTATTTTGAATCATGCTAGGTTTCCCATGTCCTGTGGATACTTGGTCTATGGCCAGGCCAGTTTCCTTATCACTACTCCTGCCCGGTTCTGGATTCTAGCCTCTCCCTCTTCGTTAGAGCTGATGTGTCAGCCTTAAGTCACTGCTTGCTTCTTAAGCTGCTTACTTTGTGCAGGGGCATCTTTGCACTCTGAGTACCAAGTGATCCATCCTAGAGCCTCAGAAAAATCGATCTGTATGAGGGTCGGAGGAACACCCAGAACATAACCCTCATACCAGGCAACATTAAAAAATACTTTAAAATAAGCAATTGTTCGGGCTTCGCGATAGCAAAAGCTGTATTTGAAACTGGATCCCATTGTATGTAAATTTCCATTTCTATCCAACTGTATCTTCCCCCTATTTTCTTCTGGTTCACAAGGTGCTCAATAGCACTCGCCTTCTTGGGTGTGCACAAGACACTTCATAGTATCTCTCGTTAGAATGTCATAATTGCTTTAACTTCTGTTCTACCTACCATGCCATAAATGCAGTCAACTGATCTATGCATTCTTTGACAACTATAGTTCCATTTGCTTTATTTAGAAACAAATGTAATTACTTAAAGTGGAGAAGACAGAACTACTTTTGCAGTGAAGTCAAAACATGCATCAACACTCATCTCTATAATTATTTCACCAGGAAAAAAAAATCCTCACTGGCTTTTCTCACTAAAGAAGAGGGTCCTCGACAGTTGTTGGCTACTTACTAAGTAATATATGTCCGTTCTGCTCTCATGAGCACAAAGCCAGCCTGGCCAGCTCACCCTTGGTGTCCAGGAGTCATGCAGATGAAGTTCAAATACTTTGATTATATGGCATGTCCTTGAAGAATGTAGCCTTTTGAGGCAGATGGATCTGGGTTTGAATCTTTGACTCTGCTACCTTCTTGCTAGGTGTTATTGGGCAAGATCAGGGGTGACAAACTTTTCTCTAAAGGGCCAGATAGTAAATATTTTAGGTTTTGTGGACCACGTGGTGTCTGTTGTAACTACTCAACTCTGCTAAAATTGTAGCACAAGTAAGAAATGGGCATGGTTGTGTTCCAGTTAAACTTTATTTATAAAAATAGGTTGGATTTGACCAATGGGCCATATTTTTCTGACTCTTGGACAAAATACTCAACCTCTTAAACTTTAACGATATTAATAATGAATATTAAGAACTGATTTTCAGGGTATTGTTAAAATTTAACAAGATAATATATATTAAGTACTTAGAAAGTGCTTGCCACAATGTAGAGGGTCAATATACCTTTGAATGGATGGATGGATGGATGGATGAGTGGATGGACGGGGGTGTGAATGGATGGATGAGTAGATGGATGGATGGATGGGTTGGTGGATGGATGGATGGATGGATGGATGGATGGATGGATGGGTGGGTGGATGGATGGATGGATGGATGGATGGATGGATGGATGGATGGGTGAATGGATGGGTGAATGGAAAGGATGAGAAGGAAGAAAGAAAAATCGGGAGGGGGAGCAACCATATTGAAACTAAATATATTGAACAATAATTTGCCAATTTCTGGGAGACAGTTCTCCCTGGCTATAGGGATAATGGGCTGAATGGAGCTAATTGAGCAGGTAACTCATGGTTTGTCACATGGAGCAGAGCAACAGTGCTAAACAGGTAAGCTGCAGAGGCTTGTGCCACCACAAGAAAAAAGTGGTTAGTCCCTTTTCTACTGTCATCTTCCCTATCCTACCCAGGAACTATTTTCTGTAAGAGTTAGAGCCATCCCACCTTCTGTCAGCTCCTGCATAACTTTCCTCAATAAGTCTAGGAAGATTATTAAAATTCCAGCTGTGGAGGCACCAGGGGTGCCTGTGTTCTGGCCCTGTGGCACTCCCATCTGCCTTTCTTCGCCACGCTGCGTGTGTTGCTGATATCCAGATGATTTGGGAACTGTGATGGCTCCTAGGTGTTAGGGTTTTTAGATCTGTTTCTGCAAATGACTGACCTGTTCTCTCATGGTCCCCTCAGGAAATCTGGTGGATAGAACCTTGCTCACAGAGTATGCACATGTCCAAGAAAGGACAACCCTTTCCAATATTTAAGCAAATACAAAGATGTCCCCATTTGTTATTAATCACCCTTGAAAATAAATCAAAGAAGCTTAGATTGCAACTTCTGGCTTTAAATTTTTCTCTCTGAAACAGACTGTCCCAGCTTGTAACTAATATGTTAGTGGAGACATTAAAAAAAAAAAGACAAAAAACAAAGAAATAAAACCACCCCACAACACTGAAAACTCGGACCTTTCTTCCAACAATAGTCAGTGGAATTATTTTGTTGAAGCCTGAGCAGATATGGACCCAAATGTAGGTTAAAAGACCCTTTGTCTTACCCTACTTTATAATTCCTAATTCAGAAACATGTGGTCTAATCAAATGAGAAAACTGAGTGTCTCTACTATGAGTTCTGCTTTTTATGATGAATATATGATTAAACACTATAAAAAATGGATCCAGAACTTTATGAGAGTTTGAGAATGAAGAAAAGGAAAACTATATTAAAAATTTGAGGCGTAATCTTCCAGAATCTCATAGACGTGCCAGGTCATCCAAAGCTTTGGTTCAAACAGTATGTTCATCATTCAGACAAAAAAAAAAAAAAAAAAGATGAAAAGGATACAGAGGTTGGTGAGTGCTGGGATGGGGGTGTGTGCAAGTTCAAAGGGAACACAGAGCAGAGACTTCTCACCCAAGTTTGAAAGTAAGGAGAATCATTTGAAAAACTGAAGATTCTGCCTGTTGGAGTTGCTTAATGCAGTGACCATATGACCCAGAATTTCCAAGATGGCGCCAACTTTCCATAGTTTTTTTCTTTAAACTTGCTGATCCCTAAAATGTGTAAAAGTAATTTAATTTTTAGAATATTGGGTTTTTTTTTTTATGTTCGGCTTAGAAAATATGGTCACTGGGAACATGAAGGCCCAAAAGTTAGACTCATGCTGTTAGCTGAAGTCTGAAAGTGTTGAGCACCGAGGGAGGCAGGATTGCATTTTCTATAAGATAAAACTTTTCATCAAGATCAGAATGGATTAGGTAGCCAATGTTTGTGATGAGTGCTCAAGGTAGAAATGTCTAACATAATTCAACATGTTTTAGTATACTTCCTTATGAGCTTCAATGGTTATCAATTGGTACTTATTTCTGAATTGACTCTCGCTTTCTCCCACATTGTGGTAATTGATATTGTGCCCATAACCACTCGCTGCTTCTAATAATGCTCTGCCAATTGTAGACTGACCCATCACTTGGGTTTCTATACTTCTTTTCACTCTAGCTTTCTGAGATTGAGATGTGGCACAGCTACAGCTGCCTGCGGGGTTGAGGGTGAAGAGAGAATGGGAGGGGAAGAGGGAAGGAGAGGGAAAGAGAGACTGAAAACAGCCATCCAGATGAAAAAACAGGCTGCTGTACTCTTACAACCAGATTTAATTTCACAAAAAGAATGAAAGCAAAAAAAAAAAAAAAATATTCTGGGAAAGGATCTGGTGTGTTTCAAGTGCCAGGAACTGAGCCAGAGGCTTTGTATGTTTTATTTCATTTCATATTCACCTACTTTATGATTCCTTTATTCATTCTCTCTCTCTCTCCTCTCTAACAAATTAGACATTTTTAAGTCTCTAGTTTGTGAATAGTAAGAACGTGCCTCAGAGAAATTTTAAGGATCTTCTCCAGGGCCACAGAGCTATTAAGAGTTAAGCCAGACCTTATAGTAAGGACTTTGCGCTCTAGAACTCAAGTCCTTTCCCGTACATCCTGGTCCCTTCCATCATATGGGCCTCCCATTCTTGTGGTTATCTCTGGAGCCACTGTGTCAATGTTCATCTCTTTACCGTGCTATGACAGAAAAATGCTTAACAGTTCTTGTTCAAGAGACTTCTATAACTGACTTTGTCTCTTTTCACTTTGGCTTCCAGGAAGCTTCAGGTCAAATTTGAAACTTGACTGTGGTACCAATGGAGAACCTATGGTCAGCACATGTGTGTCCTTCTTGCCATGACAGTCATAGCTGCCTCTGTGCTGGTCCTGATTCTTTGTTCTTATTTACATCTCACCATTGTTGTATCATGTTCTTTTGGTAGGCTGCCTCAAATCCTTTGCGGAATATGGTGGTGAACAAATGAACGAACGACTAACTGTATACCAAACATGTTATGCACTTTTATGCACGTACCACTAATGACTGTTTTAACTCTGATTTTCAGCTCCTGTCACATTTTTCTCCCCTCTCACATCTGAGTTTCTGAACATCCATTGCCATTCTCCTTTGTCTACTTTTTCAGAACATTCAGAACTAAGTGAGTTGGGGATGAAGATTCCAACCTCCATTCTCATTTTGGCTTAAGCATTTCTGAATAGTTTGTACTTTTTACGCAGTTCCCTCAAAGTGCTCCTTGGTCCTAGCCTTTTACTAGATATGGCTTTTAAAAATCATTAGTTTTTCAATAGTTTGAGCACCTCGATGAATGCATCGGGCTAGTTGCAATATTAATAACTCATGTTGCTCTAACCTCATGCTCCTGATAAAGGAATTCTCTGCTGTTTAAGGCTCCAGGATGAATAATGGCTGAGTGTTTCTATTGTCCTCTTAAAATGGAGATTACTATATGTTGAATCACAACAGAACTACTTTTTTATAGGCTGTGAATAGCAGAAAGGCCCATCATGTTATTTCAGGCAGGGCCCAGTGAATGGATAATGGCAAGCCAATTATTATAAATAATGCCTTGTTTCCTCTTGGCCCCTGTGCAGATTCCACAGAGCAGGATTCTATGAAAGGCTGGAAGATTAAATTAAAGGAGATGGTGTTAACACAGCAACCTAGCACAGTGCCTGGCACAAATTATGGCTTCTTGCTAGCTGAATCATAATCTGAATTCAGCAGGGGTTTTGTTTTTGTTTTTGTTTTCTCATTTTGCTTTGTTTATTTTTTCCTTCACTTTTCATTTGCTGTGATGAGGGTTGCAAACAAGCATCATTTCTCATTCAGGTCCACTCATGGGGCTGGGGCAAGCTGGGCAGGGGCATGAGCTCAGGGTACTTTGCAGAGCTCCTGGGAGCCCAGATGGGTGAGCAGAATGCTGCTTGGTGCTCCTGGTTGCAGTAGAACCAAAGGAGGAAGAAAACAGAGAGGAACGTTCTAGCAGAGCAAATGGGGATGAGGTTAGTCTGAGGGAAGAGACAAGGCTGGGTGTGGGGCCATGAGTCTAGCATTCAGAATCCAGGAGTATCAGGGGCCTGCTGCAATGTGGGTGTGGAGCTGGCTAGGATGTGGGGTTCCAGAAGAAGCACATGGATGAGGTGAGTGTGCCAGAGGTTTGCTGGCTAGGACGTTGAATACTCTGCCAAAATCCTGGTAACTCAATGGTCTAGCAGAATGAAGCCATGTTTTCCAGGCTCTCATGTGCTGACGGAATAAACACCAACTTCTTTTGCCATTGCCTACATTCCATAGAGTTTAATTTTGAGGAAGTTTAACCATTCTCCTCTCTGGGCCTCAGTATCCTTGTTTGCAAAATGAGGGTGTTGGACTATGTGTTCTCTAAGATCCATGCCTTTGCGCTTTTTTTGTTTTGTTTTATTAATAATGATAGGAGTCAGTCTCATGTAAAAGCAGTTTATTTTTTTTCCAGGCTAACATACATCTTGAAGCCATGAGATTTTATGTTTCTAATCTTGTTTTTTATTTTGACATCTATTGCTCTACTCTGACTTCTTTTTAATTTCCTGCTACTAGCAATTGTAATTCCATCCGGCAGTGGAGTCAAGGACCAAGTTCAGTGGGCAGTGGGAAGCATAATTTAATATGGATGCCTCCCTTAAAATTGTATGTCTATACAGAAAAAGCAATACCCACTCCAACACTAGCATTACACAATCTGATGACATATCCATGAATTTCAGTGGACAGTCTCCATATGCCAGGGCGTTGGTGGAGGAAGAATATATTTTCTAGGGTAGAAGCATATTCAAATTTAAGTCATGTCAAAGAGTGCCCTATCCTTTAAGATATAGGTGTACAGAAGGGGTAGCAAGGAATTAAGGAAATTGGGATTTGAGAGTACATTTTAAAGATTAAGATATTTAGCTAACTGTCCCTTAACCCTCACTTCAACTCTGCTTTTCTCTACCCTACCAAGGGGATCTAAGGGGATCTTTGCCCCTTCTGAGTCCTTATCAGACCATTACTCTGTCTACTGCCTATTGGTTGTCCTTTTTGATAACTGTCATTGGATGTGGGTCATCTAAGGGGGGATGTAATATTAGGGAGGAATATGGACATCTGGAATTCAGGAGGAAGAAGTAGACTGGAAGTATAGACTTGAGAGTCATCAGGGTAAAGGTACTTATTTAATTCATAGAAATAGATGAGATCAGATGGGGAGGAGAAAGACTTAGTACGCAGTATCGAGGAATACAAAAATTAAACATATGGGCACAAGATGAGGCGCCAGCAAAGTAAACCAAGGGGAACTGGGAAGCTAGAGGATCACTCTGAAGCCAAGTAATTGAGTATTTAGAGGAGGGCGAGGTCAATGGCATTCCATGCTTGCTGAGTGGTCCCTAAGAGAAAGACTTAAAGAAACTCGTAGTTTAGAAACAAGGGTCCATGGCAGGAGCATTTCCAATATACAGGTGAGGTCAGAAGTCAGATGGAATGAGTTGAGGACAAGAAAAGTGGAGACCACTTTATTTCACTCTTTCAATAAATTTGCCTGTGACATGAGGGGAGGGTTTGGACAATAGTAGACAGAGATATGGAGATAAGAGATTTTGCTTTTTATGGTAGGAAAGATTTGGGCATGTTTAAATACTGATGGGAAGAAGCCAGTGGAGAGGGGGAGGTTGAAGACAGAAGCAAGAAGGGTAATTGGCATGGATGAAGCCCCTGAGGAGGCTGGAGGGCAGGGATCCAGAGCCCAGGAGGAGGAATGCTCCTTGCTCTATGACAGGGCAGAAGGGCAGAGGGGGAAAGAAGGGATGCAAGGAAAGATAAAGGCTTCATGGCAGGGTGGTCAGAGCATTCCTTTGGGATGCTCACTTTTTGCTTCTTTGGAGGAGGAGGTAAGATCACCCCCTAAAGTCAAGGGGTAGAGGAGATTTCAGGAGCTTGGTGAACGTTTGTAAAAGTGGCGGTGGAGAACAGGCAGGGGAGGTGACCAGGGAGATGGGGAAGGATTAGCTCAGCTGATGCTGGAGGCCATACTGTCGGTCTGTGAGGTTGTGTAGTTTCCTGGAGCAGAGCTCAGCAGCCTAGCTGGGGCACGGTTGGTTGAGTTGATACAAGGTGTTATGGGTTGAATTGTGTCCCCCAAAATTCAAATGTTAAATCCCCAACCCCCAGGATATCAGAATGTGACCTTATTTGGAAATAGGGCCCTTGTGGGTATAATCAAGTTAAGAGGAGGTCATAAGGGTTCTAATCCAGTGCTGCTAGTGTCCTTAGAAAAATGGGAAATTTAGACACATGCACACCAGGAGAACACAGGCCGTGTGAAGATGAGGGCAGAGATCAAGGTGATGCTTCTATAAGCCAAGGAATGCCAAAGATTGCCAGCAAACCACCGGAAGCTAGGGGAAAATCGTGGAACAGATTCGTGGAACCAACTCTGCAGACACCTTGATCTTGCACTTCTGTCCTCCAGACAATGAGACAATACATTTCTGTTCTTTAAGACACCCCGTCTGTAGTACTTTTTATGACAGCCCTAAAACACCAGTACACAAGGGACAGAGTTCTTTGTTTACTTTTTCCTTCTGTTTTGTCTTCAAATGGTTTTGAAAAACTTACGGCAAACATTTTAAGAACACATTCTAAAACCATTATTAAAGAGATAGTTCAAGGAACCCAAGGTGGATAGGGAAAGAAGATAAAACAGCAGAGGAGAAATCGAAAGAAAAAGGAAAGACGAAGGGATTTGGTGCAGAAATGTTCTTTTAGCTCCTCCCGTTGTAACTGTGGGTAGCTCATAGGATCTCAGTTTCTTGGGAAATATCAATCCTGTTCAGAATTTTCCTGTAAAGGTTAATCTTAGCCTCCAGGTTCTTGCTAAAGTGAACACCGTGTTTCTCCTCAAATTAGAACTGCAACTTAGATCATAGCCGAGGTATTTGCAAATAATCGTTTCTTGTTAGGCGTTGGCTTACATTAACATATGATAACCACAGATGAATAGATCCTCAGAGGGACTTTCAAATTGTCTGAGCTGTGTGAGTCTTCAAAGGGGATTTAATGGGCTCTTTGCCCCATGATTCAGCATTTCCTAGGTTCCAGCATTCGGAGAATTTGCTTACTAGCTTCAAAAGACAGCTTTTTAATAGAATAAAATAAGGGGGAAAGTGGGTTGTGGTTTCAAAAGCTTCTGTGATTAAAATCGTATGGACAGCTGCTGTTCAGGGTGGTGTCACCCAGTGTGAATGAAAACGTGCTCACTGTCAGAAAGCCACCAGGCTGTAAATTCTGTTTACTGTACAACTGGCCGCTTTCTGCCGAGTTTAAAGTTTTTGGAAGAGCGTGTGAGTAGACCGCATTGGGCAAAACCAACTTAAAAAAAAAACCAAACTTCCTTCAAAAATTAAATTTTTTCTTCATTGAAGAAAATCTGGAAGATGTATGAAGATAAATATCTTTGTAAAAAGCAGATAATCTCTGGAGTCTTAGCATTGAGGGTGTCTATCCATCTGGTCTTTTTTCCCTATGCATACATACACATGCATATATTAACTGATTTGGAATAATACTGTAATACAGTTTTGAAACTTGCTTTCATTAACATTGTATCCTGACCACATTCCCACGCCACGGAGCTGCATCTTCCCGTTATCATAATTTATGTAACTAATCCCTTCTCTTTGGCAATTTAGGTTGATTCTAGATTTTTGCTATTACAGATGATTCAATGTACATTTTTCAGTATATAATTTTTTTAAAAGCTCGAGGCTTCTGGGGACTGCATTAGAATCTGTGGAAGGTCAGCCAGGGGAACAGAGGGCTTTTGACTTCCCAGTCCTTATAGCTGATTCCTTTGAGCTCTGAATGCGATATCCATTGGCAGGAGGGTGCTGCCTGATTTTCACTTGCACAACATGAGGAAAGATTTGATACAAACAGAAAAGCACTCAGAGGTGGCTGCATGGAAAACAGGCTTAAGTGCAAAGTGCAATTATGTATAATAAAAGAGGGGGGGGCCTCGGAGGCTATGTTGCGTCCTCTCTGATGAGTGAAGGCTGTGACTCACAGGAGAAGCGGGCGGCGGTGGGGTGATTTTTCTTTTTTTATTCCCCTCCCATCCTCTCGGATTCCTCATAATGGAAAATTCATAAACTGGTCTCGGTGACAGTTGTGCAAAATGAAAAGCTCTGTGAATGTGTGGAGAATAGATTATCCTGACTGCTGTTAAGCGTTTGACAAATTGAGAGTTTTGTCATATATCAGAGAACAATGGAGGGAGAATGAGGGACGATGGGCATCATGTAAATGCCACACACCTGACAGCTCCACAGCGCCATTTATCTTCCTGTGCGGTGGGGGGGGGAGGAGCGAGGGGAGACGGATGGGAGGTGGGTAGTCCAGTGGCCTCCATGAGCCTGGATGGTACCTCCCATGACCAAGGTCCCAGTCAAGTGTGTGTTTTAGGAGGTGCCAGGTTGTTTAGGGTCATGCTCATTATAACTTCTTAAACTAAAGAAGGATTTTCTGTGAGTCTGATGTGGCGGTCCCTGAAGCCACCAAAGGGCCAGGCAAAGTTTCCTGTGCTCCAGTAGGTGAGGTAGCCTCTGACTACCTGCATCCTAGTGGAGCTGCATCTGGAAATCCATCCACACTGGAGCGAACCAAGCACATGGAGGGCTGGGGGCAGAGAGGCGTGTTGGTTTCTTTCCTGGCCATCTGGGCTCCCACCCACCCTCACAGAAGGAATGCAGATGCCCAGAAGGGGATGGTCAGGCTCAGGGCCCAGGTGAGGGAGGACAGTTTGGATAGAATGTTTAGTTGCCTCCATTCCTGAATATCTCAGCAATGAGGCACATTTGGAGCGCAAAGGGAAACTGCAGAGATGGCTATGGGGGTGGCAGCACTGGCCTGAGAGGGTGGGCCGGGCTACAGAGCAGTGGGAGGAATGTTGGACAGACTTGGCAGCAAATCTCCACTCCCCTTTACCAGCGGGGCAACCTTTGGCAGGTAAGTGATTGACCTCTTGAGCCTCAGTTTTGTGATCTGTAAAATGGGATGGTGGTACCTGCTCTCATAGTAATGTGAAGATTAAGTGAGATAATATAAGAAAAGTGCCTGCACACCTGGGATGGCTCTTATCAAAAAGACAGATAATAACAAGTGTTGGCGAGGATGTGGAGAAATTGGAACCTTCACACAGCTGGTATAAGTTTAAAATGATGCAGCTACTTTGGAAAACAGTTTGGGCATTCCTCAAAAAGTTAAATATAGAGTTCCCATATGACCCAGGAATTCCACTTCTAAGTATATACCCAAGAGAAAGAAAAACATGCATCCACAGGAAAACTTGTACGTGAATGTTCATAGCGGCATTACTCATGATGGCCCCAAAGTGGAAACAACCCACATGTCCATCAGCTGATGAATGGATTAGTAAAACGTGGTATATCTATACAAAGGACTATTATTTGGCAATAAAAAGGAATGAAATTTTTATTCACTCTACAACATTTGATGAACCTGGAAAACATTATGCTAAGTGAAAAGAGCGAGTTGCAATAGACCGTACATTGAAAGATTCCATTTACATGAAATGTCCAGAACAGGCAAATCTGTAGAGACAGAAAGTAGATTAGTGGTTGCCTAGGGCTGGGGGATAAGGGGGGAGTGGGGGAGGTGCCTGCTAAAGTGTATGGGGTCTCTTTGGAGTGATGAAAATGTTCTAAAACTGATTGTAGTGATGGTTGCCCAACTCTGTGAATATACTAAAATTCATTGAATTATATGCTTTAAGTGGGTGAATTGTATAGTACATTAATTATATATTAATAAATGTGTTACCTCCCCCCCAAGAAAAGGAAGAAAAATGCCTGGCGCACAGCAGATAACTCATTTAAACAATGTAAGCCCTTTCCTGTCTCACAGATTAGTTTAGAAAAGGTTGGCAGGGCCTCAGTTCTCAGCTTTTCAAGTTCGAATCTTCATATTCCACTCTAAAATGTCTGCTCTCCAAAAAGAGATACTGAGCCTTCATTTAAGTCAAAAGTGCTGCCAGGGCCACACCCTTTGTGGAATATTTGTCCCGGAAGATCCGGGGGTATGAGCTAAAACCCCCATTTCTATTAACTGGATTCTCTTCTCACACCTCTGGAGAGCTCTCTTATTTGTTTCTATATTGAGTCTGCGATACCACATTGCAGAAGAATCTGTTGAGAAAAGCTGTTGTTCTTGAGAAAGAAAGAAGTTCTTCCCGCTGTCTAACTCAGGTCTTCCTGCTGTAGTTGAAGTCAGCTTCCCACAGCCTGTCTGGATCTTGGCATCTGTTGAGGCTTGGATGCCTGGAGTCAAATGGAATAAGTGCCTCTTTGGAGAACAGCTCCTGGAGGCCACTGCACATTTGTCACATGTCAGTGGGATCTGCATACGGATGTGAAATGTATATTTAAAAATGTGCACACACTCGGCTGCACACGCGTCCTGCTCTGAATGTGTTTATCCAATTGCCCGTCACAGACCTGCCCTGAGAGGCTGGGCGAACCTGCTCACCTTTGCCTGCCAGCCCACAGTCCCTCCATCTGTGAACATCTCCTGGCCACCCCTGCTCCTTTCCCGTCTCCCTAGAGGGCAGATCACTGGAAGGTTCTGCTCTGTAGTGGGCTGCCCAGCTCTAAAGATGGATTCCTTACCTTGATAGAAAGAAGCTGCTGGCTTCAGCTCCCATAGCAGCTGGCAGCCAAGGAGCAGAGTGGGCACTGGATTTGGAGTCAGTGGTCTCCTTTGTTAACACTGGCTGTGTCGCTTAGTGGCCATGTGATATTGGGTATAGCAAGTGATCTCTCTCAGTCTCAGTTTCCTCATCGATAAAATAAAAGCAAGGACCTAACTAGGTTCCTCAAGGACCCTAAAATTTGAAGAACCCCTTACTCTTATGCCTCAAATGAATAAAAATGGCATAATCTGGAGTACTGGAATGTTCTGAATTACCTCCCCCATGGGGACTGGGCGAGGGCATCTGTGACTGCAATAATCAAGCCCAATCAAGCCTAAAGTCCTATACCAAACTCTGACATCTTTCCCTATGGCGGTTTTCAAACATGGCCCTAGATTCTTTGGCATTCCTCCCATCAACAACTAGAGTCTCTGCTCCCTCCCCTGGGATCTGAGCAGGGCTATGGCTGCTCCTCCCCCTTGAGAAAAGCAGGAGTGATGTGACTTCTGAGGGTGGTCTCTTGGGACCCTTGTTCCTTCTGGAGATAGTCTTTCTCAGAACTCACTCTCTATGCAATGAGAAGCCCAGATCACATGGAAAGGCCGTGTGTCGGTCTTCCAGGTGACAGTCCCAGCTGAGCTGACTTTCAGCCAGCCCAGCCCAGGTGCCAGACATGTGACTGAAGAAGTCTTGTTGGAAATGCATTTCTCCAGCGCCACCTGCTCCAGCCCTCAGCCACCCAGATCACCCCTGGCTGTTCCAGTCTTCCCAGTTGATGTTCCAGATGTTGTAAAGCAGAGCATGCCATCTCTGCTGGGTATTGCCCAAATTTCTGATGCACAGAATCCATGAGCATAATAAAATGTTTATTGCTTTATGCATCCATGTTTTGGAATGTTTGCTATTGTTATGGAGTGAATGTTTCTGTCCCCCCAACCCCCATCAAATTCATATGTTAAAGCCCTGAGCTCTGATGTGATAGTATTTGAAGGTAGGACCTTTGGGAGGTAGTTAGGTTTAGATGATGTCATGAGGATGGGGCCCCCACGGTGGGATTAATGCCCTTTTAAGTAACAAGAGAGACACCAGGGTGCTCTCTCTCTCTCTGCCTGTGTGCATGTACCGAGGAAAGGCCATGTGAGCACCCAGTGAGCAAGTGGCCGACGGAAAGCTGGGAAGAGTCCTCACCAGAACCCAACCATGCTGGCACCCTGATCTCAGACTTCCTGCCTCCAGAACTGTGAGAAAATAAATGTCTATTGTTTAAGCCACCTAGCCTATGATATTGGTTATAGCAGCCTAAGCTGACTAAGACAGACATGCAGCAGTAGAAAACTGGAATATACTCATTCTGAGCCCTGACATTTGCCTCCTGGTCCCTTGGTCACCCTGAGTGTGGTCTACAAAGTGTGAACTGGTCACTGCAAAGACATCCCCAGGAGAGAAATCTTAGCTTCAAACAAGAGACCACTATGAGGTGTCCTTTCTAGGGCAAGAGTTGAGAGAGAGAGAGAGAGAGAGAGAGAGAGAGCGAGAGCGCGCGCGCGAGAGAGAGAGAGAGAGAGAGAGTGTGTATGTGTGTGTGTGTGTGTGTGTGTCCAGCAGGCGCCGTGTGGGGAGAAGTTTAGGAGCAAAGACACAGAGCTCTCTGGGAAGACTGAAGCCCCAGCCCCTTTCCCCCTTCCCCAGCCTGTACTGTGCAAACAGCCCAGCGTTGCTTATCCCCAGACAGAGTCTCTTTCCTCCCACCCTGCACCAAATCGAAGCTATTATCCGAAGACAATGGGGGGACAATGGTCCTTTTTATTCTGCAACAGAGAGGCAAAGCTGACAACACGGGTATTTATATCATGGCGCAGCTTTCCAGAGGCCTCATATTCATTAACGAATTAATCCTTCCTAACAATAGTCCCTTTATTAGGGTGGCATCGTGATGCTTGTTCATCAGACAGGGGGACTGAGGCAGCGGCTAAGGCTGCTTATGATACGTGGGACTCCCCAGCTGGGGCCATTGAGCACACGCTCATTCCAGGGGCAGATGAGGCCACAAGATGCCAAACACAGAATTTGAGACTTAAGCCCAGGGTCTGGATGTGGGTCTACCCTATGGGTATTCCTTGGACAGACAGCTTTACTGCTCTGAGTCTCAGTTTCTTCATCTGTAAAATGGGTGGAGGCAGTAATCCCACCAGGGCATGGAGTTTTCGTGGGTGGCATGTGAAGATGCTCTGTAAGCTGTGACACATCACATTCACGTTCACTGTCATTGCTTCTGGGTCCAAGTGAAGATGCTATAATGGGCTATAGTTGCAGGGAGAATCAGCAGCTGCACCACGGGTGAGGGTCAGCAGGGCAGAGTGAGGACCCCTCAAATCCTCCACGACTGTGATGATGATGAAGACCCTGCAGCAAAAGCAAGCACCCATGGATCCCTCCCAACTCCCCCACTCAAGTTCCGTCTCCCTGCACTCCGACCCCGTGTAATCCGCCGGCCCCTCATGCCTGCACCTCCAGCGCCCTCAAGCTCATCACCCTCACATGCTGGCCATCTCAGTCATTCAGGTTTTATTTTATTTTATTTTTGTATGTTCAGGAAGGGTTTTGTGGTGGCTCCACAAGTGTAAGAATTGTCATTGATGAGTGATTTAAAAAATCCACATATACAGCGACCTCCTGCATAGCCCTGCTCAGCTTCTGACTCTTGGTTTTGGCAGACATAACAGTATATTTCTGTCCAGTCTGGATGGTCATCCCACCCATGGTTGGTGGCTCAGTCGTAACCCCCAATTCCAAGATCTGGTCTTTTTATACATATTGCTCAGAACTGCTGTTTTTCCTTCCAATTTTTTTTGGTCATAAAATTTACTCTATTAACCATTTTAAAGTCTACAGTTCAGTACATTTACATTTTGCATCCTGTGTCCAAAACCCTTTTCATCTTGCAAAACTGAAACTCTATACCCATTAAGCAACAGCTTCCTGTTTCCTCCTCCCCCAATCCCTGGCAATCGCCATTCTACTTTCTGCCTCTATGTATTTGACTACTTGAGCTTCCTCATATATAAATGGAATCATGTAGCATTTTTCCTCTTGTGATTGGCTTATTTCACTTAGCGTAATGTTCTCAGGGTCTGTCCATGTTGTAACATGTGTCAGAATTGTCTTCCTTTTTAAGGCTGAATAATATTCCATTGTATGGATATACCACACTTTGCTTATCCACTCATCTTTTGCTGGACACTTGGGTTCCATGTTTTAGCTATAGTGAATAATGCTGCTATGAACGTGGGTGTTCTCAGGACAGCTGTTAATTCAGGATGAGTGGCACCATCTAATGGAAATGCAGTGGCAAGTGGACACAGTGCTTCTCCACAGTGGACACGCATTATGGTAGTAAAGGCGGAAATAACTCCAGGGTAATGTTCCAGTGACCACGTACAGAAAAAAAATTGACCACCTTGGGTGTGAGGGCAGAAAGCCTCTTTTGTGCTGTGATGTCACTTGGCTTTTCACTTTAACGATGTTTCTCAATCTTTTAAAAATTACTGACCGTCCTTCCCCCAGGAGCCTTTTTAGACATTTTTTCTGGACCCCCATGAACATTTATGTACTGTTAAGTGTATCTGCACTTCACACAGTTGTGCACCGCATAACGACAGACCGCATATACAACAGTGGTCCCGTAAGATTGGTGCCTTATAGCCTAGATATGTAATAGGCTACACAATCTAGGCTTGTGTAAGCACACTCTGTGAGGTTTGCAAGATAACAAGATTGCCTAAACGCATTTCTCAGAATGTTTCCCTATTGCTAAGCGACGCATGACTGTATATAGAAAGACCATGATTTTTTTTTCACACAAAGAACCAACTTTTGCCCCCTTGGGGATGCTCTGGTTCCCACTGAGATCACACAATTTAGCTGACTGCTTTACACGGGGATTCTGAAGATAAACAACCATTTTGGATTCCTTCAGAAGATCTGCTACTCCCATCCACCATTTCTCTATTTGTTCCAGTTTTCTCTGTTTAGATGCAGTAGAACAAAGAGCAGTGGCCTAGTGACCTTCTATCCAATGCTGTCCGCTATGGTAGCCACTGGCCACAGGTGGCTGCTCACACTTAAAGTTAAATAAAACTAAAGATTCGGTTTTTGGTCACACTAGGCACAATTCAAGAGCTCAGTAGCCTCCCGTGGCTAGTGGTGACAGTATGGGACAGCACAGGTCTAGAAGATGCCCATCATCACAGGTGGTTCTGTTGGACGGCACTTGAACAGATGGATCGTAAACCTGGTGATTGGAATGACCACAGATTCACTGATATCATATGTGTTGGACCAGCCCAGACACCAGCGGGGGAGCATCCTCTCCTGAGCTGCTTTACCTGTCTTTATAACAAAATCAACACAAATCTGTGAATGTTGCTCTTCTCCCGTCTAATTGCCTTCCCCTTTCCCTTCACTGTATTAACTCTGCATCTAAAATCAGACAGACCTGGTGGGAATCCCAACTTGAACACTATTTCTTAATCTTGGGCAAGTTCCTTAGCTTCTTTGCGCCTCAGTGTCATCACTTGTAAAATGAGGATCGTGCTTTCTATTTCACAGGCTTGTTGTGGCTCTATTGCATGTGCAGTTCAATGAGAGAATGGATGTGAACATATTTCCTCGACCAAAAGGCACCGTATGAATGGCATCCGTCATTCCTCCAGGGCCTGGCACATAGCAGGTGCTCAACAAATGTTGGTTGGATTAGTGATGGTTGTTTTCTTTGCTGACATCTGTGAGCAGGCAGCAAGACTTCAGCCTCTATTTTTTTCAGTCCTGATTCTCTTGCCTCAAGTTGGCTATGCTGTGGTCCGTGCTTTGCAGGGACAACTCCCCACCCCATCAGCCCTGTAGTTAGATGTCTGTGTGTGCGTCTCCCTATGAGGTTAGGTCCAGGAGGACAGTTGTATTTTCAGTGGGTGGAAGGAGTCCCTAAGGGAAGTAGAGGTGTAGGGATGAGGTCACAGACAGAGTCAGGGAAAATTAGGAGCCTGAGAAGAGCCAAGGGGGCTCACAGTGGGGTCTAAATCAGCACTTCTCAAACTTCAATGTGCATAAGAATCCCTGAGGAGCCTGTTAAATGCTGTAGGTCTGGGGTAGAGCCTGACATTCTGCGTTTCTAATAAATTCTCTGGTGATGCCGTCACTGACACTCCACGTCAAGTCCACACTTTGAATGTTAAGGGTCTAAGAACCCACCTCCAACAGGCTCACTGGGGATCTTGGTCACGTGGAGATTCTTGAGTCCTGGACCACATCTGTAGAGGCAGGGCCCCAGAACCTGCATGATAAACACGTTTTCCGGGAGATTCTGATGCATTCTGGAATCTGAGAACTGCTGATCTCTGGACTGTCATGGGAGGTTCTGAGCTCCTATAGGAGGGGGTGAGAATCCCTTTCCTGGTATCCACGCACCTCCCCAAGCAGCACCCCAGTGGGGGCTCTTGTGCAAGAGGTCAGTCTTTGCTCACTCTCCTTTATGCCAGTTTCTGCAAGCCTCAACCTTTGAGTCAGTCCTTCACAAACTTCACCAGGATCATTCTTTGCTCCAAGGTCTGAAGCATATTTGGATAAGATAGTGAGACATTTGTGAAAACTGAGGTTGAGAATCGATGGCTGAGGCCGAGGTGTTAGCTCAGCCATGATTACTCACCTAGCCCTTGACCTTTCTGTGGAGATGTCTGAGAAGTGAGCAAATTAACACCAGTGGGGAGGGACAAGGGCCTGCAGACTTGCAGCTTCTCTCACTCAGGGACTGACGAGCAGAACTGGGCCTGGAAGGTGAGTGTCACCAGGCCCTACCTGGGTTTTGAATCTCTTTGCTGCCCCCAAGCAAGGGCAAAGAGCCCCCCACTGTAGGCTGTGTCCTGAGAGCCAGTCTTGGCCTGAGGCAGAAAGTGGCTGGAGCCCCCTCGTTGCGGAGGGGGATTCAGCCATGGGGCCCAGCTCTGACCATGAAACCCATCTTCATGGGCTCCAGGGTGGTGTGAATGAATTTTTTATTTTCTTTTCAGCTTTATCGAGGTATAATTGACAAATAAAATTGTGATATATTTGAAGTGTACAACGGGATGATTTGATAAATGTACACATTATGAAAGGATTCCTTCTATTGACTTAATACAGCTATCGGCTCATATATTTACCCCCTTTTTCTTTTTCTGGTAAGAACTCAAGTTCTACTCTCTTAGCAAATTTCAATGATATAATACAGTGTTATCAACTATAGTCACCGTGTCATACATTAGATCCTTAGACCTTGTTCATCTTATAACTGAAAGTTTGAACCTTGACCAGCCTCTCCCTATTTCTCCCACTCCCCAGCCCCTGCCAGCCACCATTCTTCTTTCTGTTTCTATGAGTTCGACTTTTAAAATTTTTTTTAGATTCCACATATAAGTGAGTTCGTACAGTATTTGTCTTCGTCTGGCTTCTTTCACTTAGCATAATCCCCACTAGGTTCGCCCATGTTGTTGCAAATGGCAGGATTGCCTTCTTTTTTAGGGTGGAATAGTACCCCATTATATATATAGACATACCATATTTTCTTTATGCATTCATCCATTGATAGACACTTCGGTTGTTTCCATACCTTACCTATTGTGAATAATGCTGCAGTGAACATGGGAGTACAGATATCTCTTTGAGACAATGCTTTTATTTCCTTTGGATAAATACCCAGAAGTGGGATTGGGAGTAGTTCTATTATTAATCTCTTGAGGAACCTCCATCTGTTTCTCCAAAACAGAAACAAAAAGCACTGTTTTCTATAGTGGCTGTATCAGTTCACATTCCCACCAATAGTAAACAACAGTTCCTTATCTCCACATCCTCACTGACACTTGTTATTTTTTGTCTTTTTGGTAATAGCCCGTCTAACAGGTGTGAAGTGATATCTCACTGTGGTTTTGATTTGCATTTTCCTGATGACTAGTGATGTTGAACACCTTTTCATGTGCTTGTTGGCCATTTGTATGTCTTCTTTGGAAAAATGTCTCTTCAGATCCTTTGCCCATCTTTTGGTTGGGTTATTTGGTTTTTTGCTATTGAGTTGTATGAGTTCATAACTGGACTCTTAATGGACTCCTTATGCCTCCACCCAAGACTGTGCCTTGCATGAACCTCAGTTCCTGTAGCACCTGGGCCCCACCTCCCCTCCCTGCCTGCTCTGACCAGCAGAAGCTCTGAGATGCTCTTAATCCCTTGGCACTGACTGCCTTCTAGCTGGCCAAGAGTCCCACAGCCTAAGTCAGACAGCCCTGCTGATAGCTTCCCAACTGTGTACAATACAACCCCCTAGCCTAGGTTTCTTCTCAATGCCTGAAACGAGAGCTTCCTTCTCAGCATGCACCTAGCCAAAGAGGGGCCTAAATCAACTGGCCAGGCCCCCATGTTGTGCCACCAGCTGTGGAAATGCAGACCATGGCAGGCAGGCCATGATGCAGTTATGGAACTCAGTGACTTCAGGGTATGGAAGAGAGGTTTTGTCAGAGAGCCAGCTCAGATGAGTGTTCATGGGAGAGAAAGAAGGGTGGACATTCTTGCCCCTTCCATTCTCTTCTTCACCCTCTTTTCCTTCCGACAGGTGTATCTTGAAGAACTGCTGTATTCTAAAGGGCGTACATCCCTAGGCATCATCAGGGAGACTAGGCTTTGTGACCTTTAAGTGCCTTTGTACCTCTGAGCATAGAGGATCCTTTATACTGTGTAGTGCAGGGACAAGACATTTCATCAATTAAGTGGCTGGAGGGGGGGCCACAGGCAGAGCAGACCCTGTAGATGAAAAATAGGAGAAGGTCCAGGAAGAAGATGGACTTAAGTGGTGATACCAGGTAAGGAAGAGCACAGGCAGAGGGGAGGTAGAGTTACGTGTGTTTTTGTTTTGTTTTTTACTCAGCATGTCTTAATTTTTCTGCAGCAACCTTGGTGTATGGGACTCTTGTACCATTTTTGGCAGCCAGGAAGCTTTGGTGTTGATGAGTCATGTAGGGAACAGAGAGTGGCCTGGCTTTCAGGACCTTAGGAAGGTTTATTGACCCTGATGGATGCCTGGACCAAGAGGATTTGGAGCTCAAGCATCTCCAATTAGCACCTAGTGGATGTGTGCACAGGACAAATATGAGAATGAGAGAACCTCCTTCCAGCATGTTCTGTTAAGGCCTCCCCTTCTGCCACCATTGCCACCCACATTGGTGCTGGGTTGGAAAGAACATTATCAGGAGAAAAGAGAGAAAGAGACCTGGTACTGAGGCATTATCCTGGAATATTATCAACTCTCTTTTCTTTATGAGTTAAAATCACAGTATTCATGAGTTCCTAAGGATCCAGGCAAACCAGATTCCCTGTCTCCGGAGGGACCGCTTGGCCCTCCATCTCAGACCAAACATCAATAATTCAGATGAGTCTCAAAATTTGGCAGGCCATGTGTATTAACAGGGAGACAGAGGAAGACAAAATATTGCAAAATGTGTGGGTTCTCACCAGATGACTGTTTAAAAGACCAGGAAATGCAGAGGCAGGAGAAAAGTGGGGGAGAGGTATTAAGTAGAACATTGTTGACTCACGGCCGTCCAACTTCAGTGGGAAGTCCCGATTTGGCCTCTGTGTCTGAAGCCATTTGCAACACGGGCATTACTATGTTGGAAAGCTCAAGATTGCTTACACACACTTGGATCTATTTCTCAGTCTTCTTACTTTTTGGTTTATTTATATGCCAATCCTTTATTATTTGATTTGTTTCTACAAATGTGTTTTTACAATAATATAAAGGAGAAAGGAAGGAGATGTTGGTTCTGTGGCAATTGTTGAATCTGGAATTCTTGGGGGAGCCCTGGCCTGAGAAGAGCTGGATATCCATGGAGGAGGGAGTCTGAAAGGTGGGTGGAGAGTGATTCCTCACTGTTGGCTCCAATTTCCTCTCTCCTAGGTATCTTGGGAAACTCATCCAGGGGGATGAAGCAGAAATGCCAGTCTTGTCCATCTATTGAGTGAAGTTTTGAAATCTGACATTTATCTCAATCTCCAGATTCCACCTCCAAATGCATTCTGCTTGCCTCTCCTTTTATCCATTCTCCACTTCTCCTCCAGAATGAGCTCTGAAAACATAAATCAGATCACGTCCCTCCCCTGCTTAAAATCCCATAAGAGCTTCTACTGCACTTAGGATAAAATCCAGACTCCTTCCTTATTGTGACCTGCAAGGCCCAGGATGATCTACCCCACCTACCTCTCAAAACTCATCTCTTTCTCTTTTCCCCACCATGCACTATGCTCCAGCCACACTGGCCGTCTTTCTTTTCCTGGAACTCTTCAAGGTTTTTCTGCCTGTTTGAACTTGTTGTTTTTCTCTGTCTGAAACTTTCTCCCTCCTCCAGATCTTCTCTTGGCTGGCCGATGCTTCTCATTTTGGTCTTAACTCAAATATCGTCTCCCAGGCCGGTCTAAAGCATTCTCTTCCTCCCCCTTTCCCTGTTACTATCTCTCATATATATCCAGTTTATTTTCTTCATTGCATTGATCTTTCTCTGAAATTCTGTGCATGTCATAGGTGTGTGTGCTTTTTAATGTTCTGTAACCCACCACTAGACAGTAAGCTCCAGCTTCAACATGAACTTCTCCAGCCCCCATGCAATGCGTGGCACATGGTCGGTGCTCGGTAAAGAATTGTTGGGTACGTGAGTGACTAAATGAACAACAAACAAAAGGATGCTCTGTCCCCCAGCTCTGCCTTGGGATCTTCCAAATTCAGAGCATGCAGGGCATTTATTTTTTCATATGTCTTAAATGTTTGCCAAGGTACCAGGAAATATGTATCATTCTTATTTTACAAATGAAGAAGTTAAGGCTTAAAGAGGTTATTCAATCTGCCTACAATCACATAACAGGGACATCTAGGAACAGAGACCAGTTCTAACCAATTTTAAAGCTCCTTGCTCTATCACCATCTAATATTTGGTGTTGTTTAGAAGGTGGCCAGAAGGGCTGCTTGGAAGAGGAGCATAAGTAACTCTAGGAGAGAAGAATGGCCCAGTGGTAAAAATATGTACCCGAGGACCACACTGCCTGGGTTCCAAACCTGGCTGTACCCTTTCCTAACTATGGGCCCTACCAAATTTCTTAAGCTCTCTGTGCTTCAGTTCCTCCATCTGTAAAATGGACATATTAATAGCACCTCCCTCACAGAGTTGTTGTGAGAATTAAATGAAAGAATATATCTAAAGCCCTTTGACCTGTGTCTGGCACAAGTAAGCACTATATAATAAGTGTCTACTACTGTTATTACTATTATCATCATCCTACAGCTCACCGTGTATGTTGCTGAATCTTCCTTGGGATCCTTAAGAATAATCTGGTAGCACAGAGGTCTCTTTGGAAACCTCCCCCCGCTACCCCCCACCCCCCCAGTTTCTCTCTCTCAAGACCTGCAGGAGCTTTTAGAAGGAGTTTCTCTGTTGCATGTGACTCTGGAGGAAAGCGGTAATGTGTAGCCTATTGTGTGGCCAAGGAACATAAACTTTAAAAGCGGAGAAGGAAGTGGATGTGTTAGTGACTTGGAACTGTAGGAAAAGCCACCCAGGAAATTACATTTCTGCACAAGAAAAGAACTGCAGGCAAAGTGGGAATGAATGGCGCTGGGATGGCAAAGACATCAAGAAGCAGAGCCGGTAACGAGGCACGGAGCCTTCTATTATTTCTGGCATCAAGGAAAGTGTGGTTTTATTATTCCTTACATAAATGGTCTCAATTCATTTTTTTCTTGCTTCCTATTCACAACCAGTGCGCCTGATGTCCTTGGTACCTGCACTCTACCTACCTCAGACCTTGGCCCGACAGCTAGTCTGATGGCTGGAGATCCGTAGTTACGGAAAGGGACCTCTTGGGAACCATTTCACCTAAACATGCTCACTTACAGATGAGAAAACTAAAGCCATGATGGAAAGTGACATTTATTTATTCATTAATTCAAGCAATGATTTGTTGAGCAAGTTTGCAAGGCCCTAAGCTAGGTGCTAGAGAAAATCAAGAGAGTTCTCTCTTTCTGAGTAAAGCATACACAATTAACTCTTATTTAATGGGGGTTACATGCAAAAAGCTCAGGCCTGAGAATTGCAAGTCTTGAGTTTCAATCTCAAATGCCATTTCTCATCTGAACTGGGGTAATTGATGGAGCTTCAGTTTTTCATCTGCAAAATCGGGAAGATGGTGTCTGGCCTGTGAATCACAGTAGGATTTTATGAGCACCCAAATAATCGTGACATGTGCTGATGCTTGATGGCCCATAAAGCAATTTGTAGATGATGCTTTGTTACTGGTAGGATGATAATTCTTTGCAAGCAGGGAATTGCGGCCATGGAATCATATAATGGGAAAAGGAAAGGGGCTGTTTTGGAGGGTGGAGGGCAGATTGCATGTTGGGGATGGAGCAGAGAAGAGCCAGAGCTGGCTCCCAAGCCTTTATTCTAAGGGATGGTCCTTTGTGCTGTTTGGAATAAATGGGAAAGGATTCCACTATGGGGAGGAGCTCATTCAACCAGGCAGCAAGTCCCACTCACTGTCTAACCCTCTGATAAGTGTGATGCTAGAAGATACTGAGACTAAGCATGGCCACCTGAGAGCTCAAAGTTTTGCAGGAGACACAGAATCATAAACAGAAAGGAACAGTGCAGTGCCTTGACAGGGCTCAGGACAGAGGGTCCCTGACCAGCCTTGTTATAGATGGGGTGAAGTCTTCCCAGGAGAGATGATGACTCAGCTGGATGTTGAAGGCTACAGCCGGCTTGACCAGTTGAGTTACGCCAGGAAGGGCAGTCAAGGCTGAGAGAACAGCACAAAGACAGAATGATGTCTAGGCAAGTTTAAGAAACTGGCTGTGGCTCCAAGGAGAGGCCTGGAATACAGGTGGCCATGGTTGTAGGAACCATTTTGCAAATAATTTGAGTGCCAAGTAGAACCCAAGCTGGGTGCGGGGTTGGTGTTTGTGGGAGCCGTCTTGCAATGACAGTTTGGTGGCATCTGATTAAGGTCCTTTGATTACAAATGTAATTTACACTCAGAGTCAGTTTTCTCCCCATTGTAGCTGGTCTTGGAAGTCACCCACAGCTTTGTGAAATGTGTAGCCGATTCTGCACGAAAGGTTTTCAGGGCGAGGATGCAGACAGCACGCATCATCCCTGGAAGGCAGATGGAGAATGTGCACAGCACAAAGGGGAGCCATGCAGATGAGCATCTTCCAGGGAGCAGAATAGCAGGGCCTCTGTTAGGTGCTGCAGGAAGCGACTCAGCTCACGCAGTGCCCCATACTGTAATTCAACTCTCCCATCGCACCATCCTCTCTCCAGGCTCCAAGAAGTAATGGAATCCTAAGGCAGGGGGCATTTCATCCCCGAGGAGGGATAGATGGATTTTACTTATAAGACATACATCTATTAAGCTCCTGTGGTTTGCAGAATCAACCATGTGTATGTGACAGCTGGGAGGGTGACATAAGAGGCCCCTCGGGGAACCTCTGGGATGTCTCTACCTAGCTGTCACTCATGGACCTCAAACCCAGTGTGTGTCCAAACTTGAACTTGTTAGTTTTTCGCTCTCAAAACCATTTGCCCCTTATTTGGGCAAATACCACCACCCAGTTGTCTAAGTCAGACCCTAGGAGTTGCCTTCAATGCTTCCCTGCTCTGAAGCCCCAACCCCATGTTCCCCAAAATCTGCCTATTCTACTTCCTGTGCATCTACCTTGCTGTTGCCCCAGTGCTGGATCCCCAATGCCCCTTGCCTAACAAACCATGCAATCTGGCCTCCCTGCCTCCAAAGTTTGTTCCCACAGCTCCATCCTCCACCATTGCTAATAGAATTATTGCTGTAACACCCGGCTCTGCTTTACAAACTTGGATGGCTCCTGTGGCCTGCTGGTCTTTTCTTCATTCATTTATTTGGCATCCTGGAGTAACCTCTGTGTGGCAGGCCCTGTGATGGACACTGGAGGTACAGGGGTGAATGAGGCAGGACACTGCCATCAGTGCACTCACAGCCTCATGGGGGCAGCAGTCATAATAAAGGGCAGCGTTAAACCACTAAAGGAATTCTGTGTTCGATGCCGTGGACTGGGGAGAAGAGAGAGGGCCTTTTGGCTCATTTTCCCTGCCTGCAGTTCTCTTCCTACACTTAAAAAAAAAATACCAAGGATTGATTTGAAAAAACTATGAAAATAATGTTTGTATTATATTGAAAATGCAGAAAACAGACCTAAAACAGCAGCTTAAGACTTCCCATAGTATCAACCTCTATCCAGCTACTGTTAAGATTGCTGTCTTCCCTAACAAGTTTTCTTCTCCTTATTTATATTTTCCAAAACTTGAGATGCCATTGGGTATGCTGTTTTATACACATCTCTTTTTACTAAGAGATACAATAATATTTTTTAAAACCAGCTCTATTGTCCTTTCTTGTTACAAAAGGAGTACCTAGTTATTTCAAACAATTTTACAAGATGAAAACTACATGTAAAACAAAGGTCACCTACTACTCCCATACCTGGAGATACCTTCTGCTAATGCCTGTGTGTATGTTCTTTCAGAATTTTATGTTCATAAACACAGTAGGATGTAAATATAACTATAGATATAGGTGTAGACAGACTTGATCTTTAGCCAGCTCTTTCCACTTAATACATTATAATTCTCCTTTTATTTAAGTATATTTTGATCACTTGTGTTTTTTTATATATCTCATATAGATATGTTATAAATTATATAGCTCATCTCACATTTATGGACATTTAGGTTGCTTCTATATTTTCATGATTTCAGACAGCAGGATGATGAAGACCTATGTGAGGATATATGTGCTGTAGTCCATTTATTTCCTTGGGATAAAGTCCCAGAAGTGAAATTGCTATGACAAAAATTGTGAACATTTTACATTTGGGTCCATATATGTGGTTGGCAGAATTATCAGATGACCTCTGATGACCTACGTCTTTGTATAGGTAACTCCCCTTTAGTGTGGGTGGGACCTGTGATTGCTTCTAAGCAATAGACTGTGGCAAGGGTGAGGGGATGTCACTCCTATGATTATATTACATGGTATGGCAAAAGTGAGGGGATTTTGCAGATATGATTAAAATCGCTAATCGGTTGACTTTAAGTTAATCAAAAGGGAGAGTACCACGAGTGAGCCTGACCTAATCAGGTGAGCTCTTTTAACAGAGAGTCTAGAAATCAGACTCTCTCCTGTTGGCCTGGAAGAAGCAAGCCGCTATGAGTCTATAGCAGCAAGGAAATGAATTCTGCCGATAGCCACATGGAAGAGGACCCCAAGCCTTAGATGAGCTCCCAGCCTTGGCTGACACCTTTGTTGCAGCCTTGTGAGACCCTGAGCAGAGGACCCAGCTAAACCCTTCCTGGACGCCTGACCGACTGAAACTGTGAGATAATAAATGTGTGCTGCTGTAAGCCATGAAATTTGTGATGATTTATTATGTAGGAATAGAAAACTAATAAAATAAAGGAAAACTGCCTGATAAATTATACACCAATTTATACTCTCAACCAGTATGAGAACTCCCATTTCCATGAGTTTTTGCCAACACTGGGTTTTGCCAAACTTTTAAATCTTTGCCAGTCTAAGAGGTTAAAAAGTACTTGTTTAATTTGTGGCCCTCAATTACAAGTAACTTTACACATTTTCAATATTTTTATTTTCCATGTTAAAACTCATTTTTAGTATATCAATTTAGTATATTTAGTAAATGATATTAATCATATTGTTTGCCTGTTTTTGAATTTTTCTTATTGGTTCATGAGAGCTCTTTACATATGTGGAGGGCAGGAGAGAGGCAGAAATATAGATATTGTCTTATCTGTTACAAATGTTGCAAGTGCTTTTGTTTCTTCAGCTTGACAATTTTGTTTTTTATTTCAAATGTTGTTTATGGTGTTTGGTGAGGAGGGATATGGATGTTTTCTCATATTGTTGGTAAGAGAGCAGTGAGGAGGCAATCACATTAGTCCAGGTGAGCTAATGAAGATGAAGCCTGAACTACATTAGGTATTGTAGGGATGAAAAAGACGGGTCTGAGCTCAGAGATACATTATAAATAGAATTGGCAAAGTTTAATAGTCTCAGAACTGACTTTTTACTAGATGTGAAATGGAGACTTAGAAATAAAGTGATGCATAGTCCTGCCTGCACCGAGGAAGCTTCTTCTTAGGCTCTGGGCCTTGCAGATCCCCTGAGGCCAGGCAGCACATACCTCCTATAATCACAACCCTGCCTTTATTAGAGGTGGGTGGATGAATGAATCATTCCTGGAGGCTCTGCTTCCCTCCCTAAAAGAGATGAAGGCTTTACTCTTTGCTGTGTTTTCTTTGAATCCCCCTCATCAGACAGACCTATGGTTTTGAAGCTCGGCAGATGGACAGGAGTGTTTGCCCAAATAAGGATGTGCTTGGATGTGCCTCGTATTTCTCCTTAAACACCCTGGGCAGTCTTGTCTCCAGGCAGAGGTGGGAGTGGGTGAGAGAAGAAATGTTCAGCTTTGCAGTGAACAAACTCCAGTGAGATGTTGGACATCACATGAAAATTGGTAGCAAGAGCAGAGAAGGCAGCCTGTTCTGTTCCTAGACTCTAGAAGATTCCACAAATCATCTGAAGTGAAGAAATGCTGCCTACAGTCTGTAATGGCAGAAATGAAGATCTGTTGGGTAGAGGGTTGAAACATGCTTGGATCTTCCACTGGTGGGAGTAGAGGGAAGACACTAGAGTAACAAAATTGAGGTCTTGAAAGCCTTCTGGTCCTACTGAGCTCGGGTGTGGGTTATTCAAAACCTCACTTAGTCCTTTGGTTAGTTTAGCACAGAGGCTCTCAAACGGGGACCCTTTGCCCCCACTTAGGCAACATTTGACAATATCTGGAGACAGTTTTGGTTATCACAACTGGGAGAGTGCTATTGGCATCTAGTGGATAGAGGCCAGGGATGCTTCTAAACATCCTACAATACACAGGGCAGTCCCCCACAACAGAGAATTATCTGACTCCAAGTGTCAATAGTACTGAGGTTGAGAAACCCTAGTTGAGTAGGAAAAGAGGGATGGTGTGAATTAATGATATGTCCAAGTTAGAGATGTGTGTGCCAGGCTCTGTGAATAACTGGCCTCCCTGAACCTTCACTCTGTCCCTGGAGTCTCTTCCGGGAGCTGTTTGGCCTCCTTGATGCTGAGGATGGGAGTGAGGACTCAGCACCCCCAGAGTTCTGGCCACAAGCAGCACTGCTCGTCCTAAAAAGCAGATCCATTTGTGAAGTACAGGAGGATCCTGCCTCTCAAACCCCAAGTCTAACATTTATAAACATTCGCTACCATTTGGCAAGGTGCCCACGTCTTGTACCAACCCACAGAAGTACTGACAGCAGCTTTGATTCTGGTGATCCATTCACTTTGCCGAGACTGAAGCATGGCGGATGAGGCCAGCCGTGGGAGGAGGGAAGAGGCTGGGTTTTTGAAATTCTGGGAGTGGATAAATCTTTGATATGACTTAGCTTGAGCTGGACATTCTATACCTGAGAGTCAGAACAGCCTATTTGGATTCTCAACTCCTGGGACAGTGTTCTTCCAAATCAGTCCAGAGAAAAGGTGATATTGAAACAAATTCGCACTAAATACTCTCGACCTCTCAAGTACGTGTACACATAGGCATGCTATATATGGATGTTCAGAATTTTTTTAAAGATTGACTCCAGATGGAATAAGTTTTTTGTTTAAATGTTTGTTGATGTTGACAGCATTCTTTTCTGTCCCATGAGATAGAGAATAAACATTGCAAAGGATAAATATTGGCCCTAAATTGTCACTCATAAGGGATATCGATGCCTGTGTTCTGTTTCCATGAACCAATTTTATAGAAAGAAATGTTTTTTGTGTCTTTGAGTCTGTTTCTCAGACATGGTCTCAGTAGGGCAGAATCTGGATTGACAGTGACAAATGGGATTTGCACGGAGGCAACATCTCCAGCCAGCGATTCCAAAGGGTTCTCATCCTCATCATTCTTAATCCCCCTTGGCAGGAGCTACCTCACGTCTCTCACTTCCCTCCCTTAACATTGTTCTCCACCTCTGGCTGTTTTGACTGTTTCTGTGCTGGCTTGTTCTCTGGGACTCCTCCCCACCTCCAGTCAACTCCTGTCTCTCGGTTATGGCAATTTCATTAGTTCCCAAGGCCTCAACCAACTGACTCTACAGATAACCCCTAAATCCATGTCTCCAGCCTCAGTCTCTCCCTGAGCCATAGACCTGCTGGCCAAGGAGATGAAAGCACATTTATAAAGCTAAACTCTTCTCCTCCCAATATCTTCTACTTCTAGCGAAGGAGCCATTCCCCATTCATCCAGTGTGAAAAATGCAAAGTGCTGTTTGACTCATCTTTCCCCCGTAGATTAGGAAACAGTCTCAGGGTAGCTTGAAATGTGTCCCTTCATTGTACTGCTGAGGAGGTCACTGGATCCTTCATGCAGTCAGTGCTGCCGTTATGAGTAGAAGAGTTGTCATCTTTGTAGTTGTCATTAACTCTATTGTCATTATTACTTTAATATGATTCTGAGCAGCAACTTCCCACTCCTCTATGGGAGCTTAAGGTTGTCAGCAAACGTGGAAATAGCACCTTCCTTCAAATCTAGTTTTCACAGATTAGATAAACAAGGTCTCTAGCTCTGCCTGAATGGTAATAAGTAAGCTACGTGACATCACAGTTGTGCAATCCCAGTGAGTCGTACAGCACCTCACACAACTATTATGATGATGAAGTAGAATAACGTCTTAGACAGTGACCAGGAGGGTGGACAGGGCAGGCTTCTCTGGGGAGGTGATGTAGGAGTTGGTGTCTGAATCATGAGCACAGCCTCCCTTCCCCAGACCTTCAGAGCAGAGTTTCAAGCCTGGAGGCCATGAGAGGAGGTGCCCACTAGGTGAGGAAGTTGTGCAGGGGATTTTGGCCTTCAGCAATGACCAGGTGGGCAACTTCTGAGGATCTTGCTCTCCAGTGATTCTGAGATTCTGTGACCATTCCTGTGCCTTCGCTGAGACCTGAGTCATGCAGAGATCCATGAACTAGACGCTGCAGTTCAGTTTTGGCCTCCTCCTTTCCATGCATTCACTGCCCCATTACTTAGTCAAAGACTCCCCAGCTCTTTGCTTTGATCCATTAATGGCCTAATTGACCCCGTAGTATTCCAATGGCTGAATTTTTCACATGCAGGAAATTCACCGATCATTTCGCTGCACTGGAAATGGAAGAAAAAATTGGGATATTCCTCAATGTCATTTTCATTCCCAAAGACACAGAAAACTCCTAAAAGCTGGCTTTTAAGTCCTTGGTTTAAAGCGGCAGGGACCGAAGGCATGGTTAGGCGGAGTCCTCAGCGTCCTCGTGGTGGAAACCAGGGAGCCAAAGCTGACGGGCAGGGACCTGACATGCGAGCTTTGTAAAGTCTGTGCAAAAGGTAAACTCTGGGGAGATGGACAGGACCTTCAGAACGAGTAGCTTCAGGTCTTCTAGGCATGATCCATCTCCACATCTTTTATTCTTCACCTTGTTCTGAAAGTGCCTGATCCACTTAATGCCTCCCCAGCTTAGCTGCATTAAAGGAGGAATGAGACACGAAAACCCCAGCTTTAACATCTCCTTGTCCCTCAGCATGAAATCACAGGAATGTGACCTGTGGCTGGACATCTTGAGGAGAGCTCACTGTGCCCCAGTGTGCACTTGCATTTTGTTCCCGTGCGTCTTTGGTAACACGTTGTATTCATCTGTGCAATGTGGCTTAAAGGCAGGAAGCAAAGAACAGGAAGAAATAGCCTGTCCTTTGGGCAGAGACATGCAGGTGGAGATTGCTCTTAGGCCAGTCAGGGCCCAGCCTGCATGTTCATCATGATGGAATCACTAGGAAAGTCACTACGACAGTAACAACTGTGGTGACTGCAGAGACTACATATGCCACTGGTGTTATGTCCTATGTGCCCCATGCCTGACTTTTTATATGCATCACTCCCATTTAAACTCTAAAACTCTCTCTGAAGTAGTTGTCATTGTCCCCATTTTACTGGTGAGAAAATTGAGGTTCAGCAAGATGTAGCCAGGTTCTAAATATTGAAGGAGTGAGCCCAGGCTTAGTGGAACAAGACGAGACAGTCCCAAAGGTCCACCCAGTTTCCAGAGGAGGGAACATAAACCCCACTTCTCGATGGAGAGTGGCAAGCTCACCTTGCAGAACACGTGGGATAAGTGGTATGCTAATGGCTGTCTTTGGAAAATATAATCTGCCGCAGTGCTCAATGCATATTTGTCAAATATTTGTAAATGCACGATTCCAGATCACCGGGATGGTTACGTCCTGGGACCAGACTTGAACCAGGACTTCCAACTGACCAGCAAAACACAGACACCTGAGGTGAGTGTGCTCCCTGCCCCCCACCCGGGTTAGCTGTGAAGCTAGGTTGCTGGGCTCCCGGGAAAGTTCTCCCCTCCAGGGAGCAGTTTCAAGAGCTGCATGAGGATGCGTGCAGTCATGTCAGTAGAGTGTCTTGAGTTCTCCATCGTAAACTTCCTCTCTCCCATTCAAAGCGCCTGGTTATTAAGGTTTGTTTTTCCTCCTCTGCTTTCTGAAGTAAGTGCTTTGAAGAAGATGGATGTAGGAGAAATGATACGTTAAGTATTTCTGCTGAAATGTGGGGTTTCTGCTCAAATGGAAGGCACTGTGTTTATGACTGGCGCACACACACTGAAGAACTGAGCTCGCTTTTTGAACAATAGAGTTTATCATTTTTGCTCTTAGAGGCGCCTCTTGTTAGTGGAGAATGCTAGAAGGGTTGGAGGAAGCTGTCTTCTTTGATTCTGCCAGGTAAAGGTAACTTGGGCAAAGTATGAGAAATGCAAGAGATTAAATGAGAAAACTCTCCCACCCCAGAGAGGACCCTGCTGGGTCTTGACCAGTCTGATGGGCAGTGAGAGGCCTGGTATTGGGGGTGGGTGTCACTGCTGTTCATGTCTCAATGACAGCATTTAACTGTCCAGTACAGGTGTCTGCCCTGGGAGGTAACCCCTTTGTAGGAAGGCGGCCTCTGTTAGGCTGAGACCTCCTTTAATGAATGCGACAATTATTGTCAAATATAGGTTCTGGGTTCAGACGCTCTGGGCTGAAATCCTAGTTCTGCCATTTACTAGCCCTGCAGCCTGGAGCATGTTACTTCACTTTGGTGCCTCAGTTTTCCCATCTCAATAATAATAATAGTAATAGGGATAATAATAGTACCTACTTTTGGGTGTTGCTGTGAGGATTTGAGTAAAGTGTTTAGAGCAGGGCCTGCACATAATCAGCACTTAGTTCTTCTTTTCACTGTTGTCGTTATTGTTGTTTTCATTGTCATTATTCCTCATGGCTGAACCATGGTGTGGGTTAGGGCATTTGGGGAGCATATCAATTCCTCCTGGGGACTCAGCTAAGTGAGGGGTCACCACCAGCAGGGGCCTGGAAGGTTCTGTTTGTTAAAACGAGTCAAGTGCCAGGCAGTGGGCCACTGGGGGTCACCTCTGGCAGAGGTTAAATAAGTGATGTATAGCCATCCAGCAAAATGTTACTCAGCTGTACAAATGAATGAGGAACAATTTTCAAATAAATTGTTAGGAGAAAGGCAAGGTGGGAACAGGATGTATAGTATGCTCTCTCATGTGTAAGAAAACGTGAAAATAAAAATATAAATGTGAATGCCAAAAGATGTACAAGATACCAACAAAAGTAGTTATTATTACCCAGCGGTTGCCAAGGAGAGTCTCCTCAACGAGCAGAGCTTGGTCCAAGGACCAGGCTTAGGAGCGTGGATAGCACATCTTGGATAGATTCTCCCCAGACTGGGGGGCGTGGCTCTTCATTCCTGCCAAAACATCTCGAGGTCCACGTCCTCATCCGAGTGTGGTGGGGGGTGGGGAAAGAAGGGCCAAGTGGAGGGGTTCCACCTTTAGGAGCCAGGTGAGTCCTGACCTACTAGAAGCGATTTCGTCGTGGTCTCTTCCCCACGGCAGGGTGGAAATGGGCTTTGTGAACCTGACTGTAAATGCTTACTTATTAGTTTGAACTGAAATCAAAGTGGTTTTACAAGAAACCCAAAGCATTGAAAAGTGATAGAGCTAAACAGCTATACATTGTAGATATTTCCTCTGGGAGAGGAGGCTTGTGCCTGGTGGTGGTGTGGCTGCCCAAGGTCTGAAGCAAACTGTTTCCAAAAAGTATTGTGCATTTATCATGTAGTTTAGGAGCACTTAGGTTTTTATTTGACAGATACATATTTCATGAGAACAGCATTGAATGTATATTTAATCAGGATTTGCAGGGAATCATTGGTAATCCTTTTATGTTTCTTTATATTTCTATATTATAAATTTGTTTCACTGCACATACCACAAAAATTATTAAACAACTAAAAAGATTGACAGTGCAGCTAAACTGAGGAAGAATACTAGCAAATACTATATACGTGTGTACTTGTATGTGTATGCATGTGTGGTGTGTGTGTGTGTGTATACATATAAAATATGTTACAGATATGTGAAAAGTATAATTTTAATTTAGTGGAGGAGGGATAAATTATTCAATGAACTATGTTGGGGCACTTGGCAGCTATTTGGGGAAAAATAATTATATCCTGACCTCACACCAAACTCAAAATAAAAAAAGAAAACTCCAGGGATTACTATTATGAAATAGTAATCACAAATATTAAAACTGACACCATAAAGCAATTAAACAGTGTATTTATTTCATAGCTCCCTGCCTTAGTTTCTTCATCTATATAATGAGATAATAATAATGTCTATCTTACAGGATTGCTGTGGGGATTAAATGAGTAATTTATGTAAAGTCTTTAGAAAAGTGCCTGGCATGTGGTAAGCACTATAGAAGTGTTAATTATTATGACTGTTTCTAAACATGACATCAAACAGAGGAACTAAAATAAAATGATAGATGTGACTATATAAAGTTTTAGAATTTTGGAATGTCAAAAAATAGCATACACAAAACCGAATGCAAATGACATTAAAATTCAACCTAGATGACAGAAAAAGGGTAAATATTCTATATGTGTAGTTACTTTACATCGATCCGAATAAAGAGAGAGACTTCTCAAAGGAAACGTGAACCAAGGCTTCAACAGGCCAATCCTAAAAGAAGACATTCGTATTAAGTCAACCTTTCAACAAATATTGACCATATTCCTGTTGCGCAGTCGACTCTCTGGGACGCTGGGATGCAGCAGTGAGCAGAAGGAAGCTCCTGCTCTCCAGGAAATCGCATTCTGGTGGCCAATAAACAGAAGCACAAGGAGCCCCGTTCACAAAGAATCAAAGAAATGGAAAGTCGAATAAAAGTTAACCAGTTTTTGTTTTACTGACCCCAATAGCAAATAGTTTTGGGTGATTTTATCATATGTCAGTGCTGACATGAGGAAATTAGCACTCTTACGCCCTTCTAATGGGAGCAAAACCCAATTCCGTGTGGTCTGTAGGGAATTTTGTCAATAAGTGCTAAAAGATTTTAAAATGTATGATTCCTGCAACTCAGCAATTGAACTTATGGGAAGTTATTTTGAGGAATAATCCGAAATGCATAGAAAAGTTCTATGTAAGAATATGCATTTCATTTGACTGGTTTCATTGATTCATTTACAAATATGTATTGATCACTACTGCACACAGGGCACCGTTCTAGGTCTTGGGGATACAGGAGTGATAAAAGCAGAGGAAGCTCCTGCTCTTGGGGACTTTATACTGGAGTATGTGCATTTTTTGTGGGGAGAAGATGTGGTGCAGGCAGACAATAAACATATTTCACACACACACACATACACACACACACACACACATATATACAATGTCTGATTGTGAAAGTGCTATTAAGGAAAATAAAGCAGGATAAGGAAGGGAGGGGTGTCTCCCAGTCCCCCAAGGGTGCTGAGGTGGAGGGAAAAGTATCCCTACTTTAGATAAGGTATTAGAGCAGACCTCTCCGATTAACTGATGTTTGTGCAAAGACTTACATGAAGCGAAGGACCACACCATGCTGGCATCTGGAGGAGTAGCATCCTCACAGAGAAGACAGCGAGTGCAAATGTCCTGAGGTGGAAGGAGCATGTTTGGTGTGTTCAGGGAGGCCAGTGTGGCTGGAGTAGAGTGGGCCAGAGGAAAATCAAAGATTAGATCAGAGAGGAGCAGAGGGCAAGATGACACAGAGATTTGTGCGCCATTATGAGGCTTGTGAGTGTGTCAAGAAGACTGGCTGATTCTTAAAACAATAGCTATTTTTTAATATCTCATGATTTTGTGGGTCAGGAATGTGGGCAGGGCTCAGCTGGGAGATTCTTCTGCTCCGTGTAGCATTGACAGAGAAGTCACTCAGCTGGAGAAGGAGCTGGTCTGCAGGGCCCAAGATTGGTTCACTTTGGCAGGGATGATTGGAAGACTGGGCTCAGCTAGACCGGGCAGCTGGAGCGCCTACATAGTAACCATCCAGCGCATGGTCTCTGAACAGTCAGACTTCTTAAATGGAAGCTTAGGGCTTCCAGAGAGTGTGTGAAAAGGCAGGAAACAGAAGCTGGAAGTCTCTCATAGACAATGGCATGGGGTCCTTCCACTGCGTTCTAATGATCATGCAGCCGTAGAGCCAGTCTGGTGTCAGCAAAAGAGGAATAGACCTTACCTGTCAGTGGGAGGAATAGAATCGGCAGCCACATTTAATCCACCTTACAGAGTAAGAGAGAAAGGAGTCAAAGGGCCAGGTTTATTTTAGTGCTATTTAAAATTGTGACAACATGGAAATGACCAAAATATCCAATGAAGAAGAGTGGCTAAATATATTTTATATATATTTACTTTCACATAATGGAATCTTTCTCAACCAATAAAATTGTATTTTCAGAGAATAGTGACGGATGAGGGAAGATCATGCAGGCTGTGCCTGTGTGTGTCTGTGTTTGTGTGTGTGGGGGGTGCATGTGCATGTTTGTGTGCTTGTGTGCACACTTTTTGAAGAGCTATCAGGCAGGGAGGGTCAGTGTTTAGCCATGACAGGGGCCTGATGTGCCACCAGCCTCTTTCAGTAGTGACTGGGGAGTCTATGGCCCTCTTGCATGGCCATTTGAAGTCTGCCCACTGACAGTTAATCAGGGACTGTGGAGTTTAGGAGGCAAGCAGGCCGTTGCTCAAATGACTGAGCAGACTGAGTGCCATCATCATGACCATAAACCAGTGTGCTCAACCAAGTGATTTTAAAGCACCTTTCCTGAAGTCCTATTAAGAGACTACTGGGTTTCTAAAAAAACATTTCCATTGTCAAGGTCAGGCTCAAGATCATCTCTGTGGAGCTGTTGTTTGGGGGAAGTTGCAAATAGCATCATCATTCATTCATCCATTTGGTTAACCTGCTACGTGTTTCAAGTTGCCGGGGCAAGGAAAAGAAAGGGAAGCTCTATGTGCCAGACACTATACTAAGCCCCAGTCTGTAGAGATCAACGAGACAGGTTCTTTGTCCACGAAGGGTTTGCCACAGGATCAAGTCTGTCATCTCTATTTCCTAGGGCCAGCACTTCATAGTAACTCGGTGAGTACTTGGATGAGTGAATGAATGGGAGAAGTATTTTGGGATGAATCTGGGAGGGTGGGGAGTCAAATGTGTAGCTCAAATCAAGATTCTGAAAATGAAGTCTGGAATGTTCCATAGGCTTCTCATTTGTCTGTTTGTCTAGGCCTTTAGCAAGCTAGCATTCCTAACTCTACTGGCAAACCACTAAGGGGCAATCACAGACAGCCACAGTTGCCAGCCACAGACAGCACAGTTGGGGGTCTCTGTGCAAATTTTTAAAAGACAACCCCTCTTGGTGAACAAATTGCAAAAAGATGCCCCTCCCTCTGGACTAACCCAATCCACGGGGGGATGATGGCTCCCAGGCTATTTTATTCCAGCCTCATTCACCCTCTTGACCTATAGCTTTGTGCATTGCACAACCATAGGGGGCAGCCCCGGTGCCTTGGGTCATTCTAGGTCATTCGTGTGACCTGCTCTGATCCTGTTTCTGCCAATGTGGACTCTGGACAATGTGGTTCAGCCTGTGATTCTGTCTCTAACCTCAGGGCTCCATCTGGCTGACAACGGGTTTGAGGCTCATTCTCTGTTTTCCATCCTGGGAGTCTCCATCCCAAGCCTTGTTTTGGGGAACAGCCTTCCACATCACGCCTGCAAGAACCTCTCCACACACCAGCAAAGGGGGCCTGCAGACAGGACCAAGACAGATGCCCCCCTCCCCCCTTCTCTCTGCAGAATGGACCAGATTCAGCTGCATCTACGGGGACCAGGGAGGAAGGGCTGAGCTGACGTTCTCCCATTATTATGATCATGACTTAGTGCCTAGCAGGTAACCTGAGTGCTGGGTTCACTTGGGAGAATCAAAGCCAAGATCCTAGCCCTTTCGTTGTTTCCTTCTGCTGTTGTGCATTCATTTCAGTTATTCCTTTAGAGCAGAATTTAAGTTGTTTATTGATTTGGGCTGTAAATTGCCCAGTAATGCTCCAGGCAGGAGCCCAGCTAGGGGTGAGAATTCCACCACACCTAGCAGCACCCCGTCAACCTCTGAGTTATTTCCAGCGACAGTAGCGATGTCTTAAGCATCTTTGCTTTTAGATATCACTTCTTTTTTTTTCCATTAAAGGCAATGTAATTTATCCTTCCCAAGAGCTCCTTTCACACTCTCATTTCAAGTTTGATTTCCTCCTCTATGCAATCTCCTTTGTTAAGGTTACAAATTCAGCCCTTCCCGTTGAAGAACTGGGGATGGGGTGGTGATAAAACATGACTTTGTGATTTAGCAGTGTTTCCTCTCCTGAGGCTTTAGGCCTTTTGCTTCTGCAGTCACCAATTAGAGGTACCTTCCAATTCCATAAATATTTATTGAGCATCTGGTAGGCATCAGCACTGTTCCAGGTGGTTGGGATACATCTGTAAATAAAACACCAATCCCTGCCTTCGTGGTGCTTACCTTCTCCTGAGGGAGACAGAAAATAACCAATAAGCATAATAAATGAGTAAATTTCATGGTATCCTGGAAGGTAATAACTACTTTAAGGGAAAATGCAGCAGAGTAAGGGAGATTGAGGATGCTTGCAGTAGAAGCGGTTTATAATTTTAAAGAGAGTGGCTAATCTTGGCCTCATTCAGGAGGTGACATATTGACAGACTTGGAGGTGAGAGAGATTTAGACAAATGGATCTTGAAGGGTGGAGAAGAAGGGAAGACTTTCCAGCATAGGGAGAGCCAGTGCAAAGGCCCTGAAGGAGGAGCATGCTTCCTATGTTCAAAGAACAGCAAGGAGGCCAAGGGAGCCTGGAGCTGAGTATGTGAGGGGGAGAATGGGAGGAGATGAAGGCAGGGAGGTAACTGGAGACTGGATCTCGCAAGGGCTGGAAGACCATTGTAAGGATTGAGGCTTTTGCTCTTCATGAAAAGCAGAGCTTTTCACTGGTTTTTCATTGTGAGCTGTTGAATGGTTTTGCACAGAGGAGTAAGATGGTTCGTTTGCATGTAAAAAGAGTCATTCTGGTTGCAGAGTTGTGGAAGGCCATTACCAATGGAGGATAGAGAAGATGGTAGCACTGCAACGGGAGAGCTGGTGGAAGTGACTGGATTTTGGGCATATTTTGAAGATCCAGCCAACAGAGTTGCTGGTGGATTGGTGGTGGAAGTGAGAGAAAGAATGGAGAAAGACAGATAAGAGGAAGAGGAGAATTAGGCCTGGACTCCTGGGAGGATGGAATTGCTGCCAACTGAGTGGGGAAGAATATGGACAGAGCAGGTTTATGGGGGAGACCAGCAGTTCGGTTTTGGACGTGTTAAGTTTGAAATATCCTCTGGATATCAATTGGACAACATGAGAAAGTGGAAAAGACGGCTTAATTGAAATCACATCTCCACCCCTGGTTAGCTCCGTGACCTTCAGAAAAGTGCTAACATCCCTGAGTTTCAGATTTTGTACTCCTGAAACGTAGACAATTCCCCCCATATATACTGCACTGGAGACTGAGATGAGGATGAAATAACAGAGAGGGTGTGTCATGGAAGCAAAGTAAGCTATAGAGGTGAGTCCCTGCTTATTATGTTTCCAGAAAGGCCAGAGATCGATTCCAATCTCAACTCACAGACTCTCCAGCAATTCACTTCTCCCACTCCTCGTTGCCCCCTCTCTACAATGAGAGTTGACGTGAATAACCTTTCAGGTCTGTTCTGGCATTAAGGTGACATAAGTGTCAGGACCTCAGGGTTTGGAGGGGCTCTACCTTTCAGCTTGCTAGTGTCCTGCCTCATACTGGGAACACACACACACACACACAGCCCAGCTCTGCAGCTTTTCTCATGTTTGGACAGATCCCATTTCCCTAGGCCTGCCAGTGACTGCATCTGCATCTGGCCAAACCCTTGTTAATTTGAGACATACAGATCTCTGTGTTGTTGATCTCCTTCCTCTCTGGCCCATAGGCTGGCAGCCCTGGCCTTTCCTGGTGGCCACACCAGACAGAGAGCAGTCCTGGCAGCCTCTGTTAGCCGAGCATAACCACCATCACTGCCAAGGGAGTGAACATCCCACCTCTTTGCAGCACTTCCAGTAAGAGAGGAGGCAAACATCACAAATCTGGAACACCATTTTATTTACACTGAAAGGCGCCCAGGTCAGGAAAGAAATAACAGGTTTGCATTACTTCCGATGTCCTCAGACCTGCATGCTGGCTCTCCCTCCACGCCCCCTCTGCCCCTCTCTTGGGCCACCGGCACCACCACCTGGGTGGTCCCTCTAGGCTTCCTCCTTCCATGCCTCCCATTAGGCTTTTCATTCACTTTCTCTTCGGAGGTGATGGTGATGGGCACCTGCATGTTCCTTTCTGGGGAATGAATTACTTTAAAGCTAGTTGATTTCCTTGCAAACCACATTATGCTTCTGTGATTCAATTTTGCAGAGCCTGATGATTCCTTTCTATTCTTTCTATTCTAACAGCCGTTGGCGTTAAACTGACCATTCTAGCTTTATTTTTTTAACTGTCTATATTGGTCCTCGTCTTGGTGCTGTCCTGTTTTTCTTCAGACTATTAAGTCTACTTGTTTTTAAAATACTACTTGACCCGAACATTCTAGTATACTTTATTGTTGGTTTTATTCTTCCTCATTTTCCTCCCTAGCACCATCCCTGACCATCCATTTATCATAGCGTTTACCACACTCTATCAAAATGGCCTGTCTTCCCCACCAGGCGGTAAGGCAAGTATTGGGTACCGGCCATCGCTGTGGGTGCAGCAGCCAGTTCAGGGACAGGAACCCATGGGAGCTCAGGAAACGTCTGTAGAATGAATGAATAGATAAATTAATAATCATACAGAGGAAAAGATGATTGTGAATTCCCTTGTGCTCCTACCCAGGAAAATATGTAAACATGTTAATGCCTTTGTGTCCCTCCAAACTTTAGTCCATCTTATAAAGCACAGAAAGTTCTGGAAGCCAGGTTATTTTCTGAAGCGGGATACTTCTTGAGTCAGAAAACAAGCTCCAGAGCACATGAGGAGGGCATAAAGCCATGCAGGGCATGCAGAGCCATGGGAACCCATGTCATAGCATCTTCGGGTCTCTGGGGAAATATGACCAGTTGGATATTCTCTGACTTCCTCCTGTCCTGAGAGTTAATTGACTGACTCACTGACGCACCCAGTCTGTCAGCTGATGTTTCCTGAGCATTGGCTTTGGGTCAGGCACTGTGCTGTGAGGCATGGCTGCATTGCTGAGCACGAACAGAACTCCATTCCAGATGCTCACAGTTTTGCAGGCAAATAAACAGGAAGTCCAGGGGAGGCACTTGATATCCACTCGGGACATAGGGAAGGCTCCCCCGAGGAAGTGATGTCTAAAGTGGAATGGATCAAAGTGAGAAGAGAAAGGGACACAGTGTGATGGGGAGACACATGGATCCCCGCTGGATGATCTAGGGGCAAAGGCCCAGGAGGGAGAGATCACCTAATGCCCCAAAAAGCATTTACATTGGCTGGATTGTGGAGTGTAAAGGGTGGAGGGGTGAATGGGAGCTGGTTTCTCAAGAAACTGATTGACCAGTCAAGAGTGTAGATCTCATTGTAAAAGCAGTGGGGAGCCTCTGCAGTTTTAAGCAGAGAGGTGACATGATCAGAACTCTATTTTAGGATGCTCACTCTGGCTGCTGGGTGGAGGATTATAGGGGACGAAAGTGAAATCAGAATGTCCAAGAGGGCGGCTGTTGTGGTCCTCTCCAGGCAAGAAGGATTGTGTCTGGACTAGTGGGGTGGGCGAGGGGGCTGCAGACAAGTGGGCAGATTCGAGAGATTTTTAGAAGGTAAATTTGACAGGCCTAGGCAATTTGCTAGATCGGGGGTTAGAAAACCATAGCCTATGGACCAAATCTGGCCTCATGCCTGGTTTTGGAAAGTTTTATGGGAACACATTCACACTACAATGGCAGAGTTGAGTAGTTGCTACAGAGACCTTATGGCCTGCAAAGCCTTAAATGTTTACTCTCCGGTCTTTTACATAAAATATTTGCCAACCTCTGAGTTAGATGCAAGGCACTGGGGGAGATGAGGGAGAGAAAGGATTTGAGGGTGATACCCAGGTTTTGTTTGTCAGTGCCTGTTGTGGAGATGGAAACCCAGGAAGTGGGAAAGGGCCTGTCTTAGTCCTTTCAACCAGGCTTCAGCCTTGCTTCTTAGCTGGATCCTGACACTGCCTGGCTCTTCCCGGCCTTCTCCCCATGGAAAATGGGCCCTGTCCTCCCTTCTGTCTAGAGGGAACTCTGCTGGGGTTTGACTGTTCTTTCAAAGCCCATGACCTTGGTTTCACCTGATCACAGGATTACCTGCTGCCCCCATCCACCTTGACCAGAGGACTGGGCCTCCTGGCCAATGCTGACCGTCCTGGGTCTTTCCACGCACATGTAACCCCCATCTGGGACCAGAACTGGATCCAGTCGTTTTCCCAGCTCTCGATCAGGCAGTCCCTATTCCCCTGCCTCCCCCAAGCCCACCCCTGCTGTGTTGCTGAAGTCTCAGCAGCCTCTCTGTCCAACTAAGCCTGCGCCAGTGGACCAGGAATCACCTGGGCTGACACTGTCCTTTGTTCTCTCTCCCTCGCCCTCCTCCCTCCAGCAATGATAACCTGCAGGGACATGGGCTGCAACTGTCTTTCTCTGAGGCCAGGGAACAATCCCTGCTGTCTCTTTCTAAGCAGGTCACCTTTGGTGGGTGTATAAATCCACTTTTCGACTTGTCAAAGTGACATTTTCATGATGCCCCAAGTTATTAAGTGGCATCTTTGGGCGCCCACTTTTTAACCAGAGTGGAGTGGGCTGGAAAATGTCAATAGTGATAATGTACACTTATGTCCCCAATACCCTTTTGATTGAACACATGATGGAAATGGTGCAAACTGCAGAGCCCTTTGCAGGGAATTGCCAGTTAAAGAATTTGTTCAGACTTACGGGTTTTTAACTATAAACCCTGAGTGTCTTAAATAAAATACCAGCTGCCACAGCCCTCCAACTGACTAGGGGATGTCAGAGGCTCAGTGATGCTGTGGCTGGCTCTGCAGCCCCGAGCCCCCAGCTGCGGGCTCAAGGCTTCCCTGGCTTTGGACCAAATGGTCCTCGGTTAGAGGGGTGGGAGGAGCTTGTGCTGATCTCCTCTGAGACCACCTGGCAGATAATGGGGTTGTTTTGCCGCACCACCCCAAGCAGGAGGGCCTGCCCTGATACCTGTGTAGACAAAGGTTTGAATGGAAGGAAGAAAGGAAAGAAGGAAGGGAGGGAGGAAGCAGGGTCTGATGAATTCAGAACTTGGATCATAGGGTAGTCATCCAGTAAATGCCCCGACTCCATACCTGGGCTACAGGCTAGACTTTCTCCCAGAATCTGAGACTGACAGATGCTGGCTTAATTTCCACCACAGTGCTGTCGAAAGCTACCTCTTTATTGAGACCCCTCTCTGGGCCCAGCAGCTTTTGTTCTTCTTCCAGAAAAGCCCCTTCCTGCCAGGGAAGGATATTTCATCCAGACCATCATGGGCAGTGCAGTTGGGGAGACTCATTTCACCAGTGAAGAGCGCCCCCTAGCAGCCAGGATGCTTGCCTGGCCCAGGGTGGGCTGGGCGAATCCTGCCAGGGTCATTCCTCTCATCTTCCCACCCTATGTCCCTGACGCCACTCCTTAGCTAGAAGCTTCCTCTCCTTCCCAATGTAACATTCCAAGTCCAGCTCCAGCGTGGCCCAGAGTCCCTTCTGTCTCCTCCTTCTGGATGAGTTTCATCCATCACGACAGCACCTGTTTCTTATGTTCGTGTTCTTGTTGGTGCCTTGCTCAGCGTACCTCCTACACCTGCTGCCCAGCTCCCATGACATTAATTAATTGTTGGTTAACTAATATGTTCTTGAATCTGACAAACACTTGTTGAGCAAAGATGCTGGGCACTGGCGAGACGCCAGCAAACAAGATAGTTGTGGTCCCTGCCCCATGGAGCTTATAGTCTAATGAGGGATGCAGACATTTAAAAAAGGCTAATTATAGATTTTGTTTATATAAAAAAACTAATCTCTGCTGTTAGAGGTCAAGTTAGACATACCTTTGGGGGGCTAGTGACTGGAAGGAGGGGGGCTGCTTCTGGGATGCCCTAGAATGCAGAGAATATTGTTTCTTGACCTAGGAGCTGTTTACAGAGGTGTAAAATTCAGAGATTATATTATATGCACGTTTATGCTTATGAAAATTCAGAGATTATATTATACGCACGTTTCTGTATGGATATTAAACTTTGATTAAAAGTTAATAACTAATTAAAAATTTAATTAATCGTGGCGAGTGCTATAAAGGAGGAGAGCAGGGTATAAAGGTGGACCTTGTCTGGGTGACAAGGGGGGCTTTCCTGAGAAAGAGGCGTTTTGTAAGAGCTCTGGAGGACAAGGAGGAGTTATCTAGGATCAAAGGGGAAAGTGGGGAGAACATTCCAGCAGAGGAGCCAGGATGTGCAAAAAAGCCCTGAGGTAGTCAGGAGTGGAGCCTGTTAGAACCTGGGGCAACACCCACCACCCATGGGGTTGGGGTGGGGTGGGGCTAGGGGAGGGGTGGCCAGAGGGCAGCTGAAGAGGCGGGGCCTGGGGGCCAGGGTAGGGATTGTTCTTTTTGCTAAGAGCAGTGGGAAGTCATTGAAGGGTGCAGGCAGGAGGGCAACTCATGTTCGAATTCATGTTCTGATGAGATCCCTCCAGCTCCTGTGTGGAGGACAGGCTGTGGCTGCCGAGAGGGGAAGCAGGGAGACCTGTGAAGGGGCCCCTGGGCATTCTTCTGAGGGGAAGGGAGGGGCGTGGAGAGAGGAGGGGATGGGAGAGGTGAAGGAAGAAGGGAGGGAAGCAGAGAGGGGAGGGGAGGGGGACCTGCACAAGGGTGTTGGCAGCTGAGATGGAAAGAAGTGGGTGACCTTCCCAGGGCCCCGGGTCCTCTTCTGGAGCATCTACCAAAGATGCCCTGTAGCCCTCTTGGAAAGCAGTTTGGCAGCATCCATCAAGAGCTCTCAAAACCGCCACACCCTTTGACCCATTAATTCCACTTCTGGAAATGTGTCCTAATAGAAATCCGAACTATAGACAGTTTCATTTACAAGGACATGTGTATTAGTTTTCTATTGCTGCTATAACAAATTACCACAAACTCAGTGACTTAAAACCGCACAGATTTATTACCTTGCAGTTCTGGAGATTCTGGAGGTCAGAAGTCTGAAATGTATCCTACCCGACTAAAATCAAGTTGTCAGCAGGGAAGCGGTCCTTCTGGTGGCCCTAAGGGAGAATCCATTTCCTTGCCTTTTCCAGCTTCTGGAGGCCTCCTGCATTCCTTGGCTTGTGGCCTCATTCTCCATCTTCAACCCTGTCCCTCCCTTCCTTCTTCCCCCTCTCTTCATCCTTCTCCTTCTCCCTCTCCATCCTTCTCCTTCTCCCTCTCCCTCCCTCTCTATCTCTCTCCCCTTCTCTTCCTCTGCTTCTCCTCCTCCTATTGTCCTCTTCCCCCCATCCACCTTTATTTCTCTCCTCCTCCTTCCTGATTCAGTCTTTCACTTATAAAGACTCTCCTAATTACATTGGGTCCACCTGGATAATCCAGGCTAATCTCCCCATCTCAAAACCCTTAACTTAATCCCTAATTAACTTAATCAATTAACTTAATCTGTGAAATCCCTTTGGCAATGTAAGGCAACATTCACAGATTCTGGGAATTGCCACATGGATGTGGACATCTTTGGGGAGGGCATTGTTCCCTTTATCACAATACTCATCATAGCATTGCTATAATGATGAAAGGTTAGGAACAACCTCAGTTCCCCATAGAAGAAAATGGTTAAAGAATCTCTTTCTCCTCATCACGTCTGCCACTATTAAAACGTTCATGAAGAACTGCTTATAACACCAACCCTGCTCATGCTGTAATATTCGGTAGAAAACTGTGCAACATTGAAGTATTGTGCTTTGCAGAACATGTGTAAAAAAGATGAAGAATTATGAACAAATAAGATTACAAGGAAATAATGGTTCACATTTGTTATACCTGGTAGTTGAATCGTGTGCCTTTATTTGTTAGTTTCCAACTTTCTGTATTTCCCTAATTTTTCTGTAATAAACACACTGGTTTTTTTAATTGATCAACATTGACACAAAGAAAGGAAGGAAGGGAGGGAAGGAGGAGGGAAGGAAGGAAGGAAACCAGCCTGGAGTGGGCAGAGATTGGAAAGAACCAGGACAAGGTTCTAAAGACTCTCTGGACCCAAAGCAGATGGTTGACCCAATGCTCTTATGGGTCTTAACTCCCCATTTACCTGTTGAGGTCAAGGTGTTAGGCAGCTGTCACTGTGTGGGGGTGGGGGTGATAGACTAAGGACATTGTTTGGCTTTCTTCCCTACTGGAGATGATGACGCTCCTTATTGGTGATGATCAAATTGCTACCCAAAGCTAATAGTGTTTCTTGAGGTGTGGTCTGAGGCCCTGCTGTGGGAGCTCCCTGGTGACAGACTATGTACCCACCCAACGCATGAGACCTCACTTAGTGGTCCCAGGCAAGGATGGCTGAGCGGTACATACAAATGGATGTCTTTAGAACTGTGCATCATTAGTATACAGCAACTCAGTTCCATCGATGTTCATTTATACATGCAGTTAAAGCTACTTATTAGTAACCTACAAAGTCACTTGGTTTGTAAGAGAAATGAAACTTTGTGTTTTTGAACTAAAATTAGTTCATTAATAGAGCTTTCTGAGGATCTAATTCATTATTCTGCTAAAGTCTTGGCTGCCTTGCCAACACCAACACTCAGACACCTTAAAAAGGTACTAGTGGACACGCACACTTACAAATAGTGGGAATCTCCACAATTTTCCAAAAGGGCATTTTGTTATACATCCTATGACAAAGTGTGGTCTTGAATGAGTTGTAATTTTCAATAACTCTTTTTCTTGCATTAATCTATCTACAGAAAAACTGTTCGGTTTTATTTTTGTTCTTGTGTAATTGCTGCATTGTTACAACTTGGATCATTCGGACCACGTCTGGTTTTAATATATCATCAAGTTCCTTGTCTGTTACAAAGGGAGACGAAGAGGAGTTGATAAGTTGTAAGGTCTGTACCTTGCCTGTTCAAGTTAGCTGTGGGCAGAAAAGTTTGAGAACCCCTGAGATAGGTGCCAACTCAGGTAGTAGGAGGTGCAGAGTAAGATGACAAATAACGTGAATTTCCTTGGAAAGTCTTTGGCGACAATTCCTGGAAACATCTACATGTAGGAGCAAATGGGTTATTAATTACGAGCCTCTCACCTTGGTAATTAAGCAATAAAGGCCCATCAGGCAGTGCATTTGTGGGCGATTAGAGCTGTGTTTGGTGGAGTCAGAAACTTGCAGCTGAAGATTAAGTGGTTTCCACCACCTGAGAGATGTATTAATCACCTGGAGCTCCCCTACCTGGTGGATTTGGTCGCTGATTTGGAATGGCATTTACACATTAAAGTGAGGAATATCTGTACGTGCTGAGAGAGCTCTAGAAGCAAGGATAGTCACTCAGCAAGGACAAACAAGGTTTCCAGGTGCAACATCCTGACTCAGTATAGCAGCTGCCCAAATGTCACCTCTGTGCTACTTTCAGGAGATACCGATGGGAGAGATGCCACAAACACTGATGACACATTGGGAATGTCCTGCCAGATGTAAAGGATGAAGGGAGACAATGAAGGGTGGTGGAAGCACATCCGTTTTAGAGACAGACAGCTCTGAATTTAAATACTAGCTTCCACCCTTACTGTGAAATGTTACTTAATCCTGCAAATTACTTAATCTTGCTGATCCTCAGTTTCCTCTTTTGCAACATGGGCATATTAATTTGCATCAGTCAGCTATTACTATGTAAGAAATCAAGCACAAAATGTCAGTGGCATACAACAACGAGCGTTTATTTAGCTCATGTGTGCTCAGGTTGGATGATCCCAGCTGGGTTTTTTGACACATCTTCAGGTTGACTGGGGGTCAGCTGGTCTAGGTGGCTGGGCTGGCTCTGTTTTTGATGCAGTTCTGCTGATCTGCATCCTTTCTTGTGTCTCTCTTTCTCCTCTGGGGACCAGTAAGTTAGTCAGGGCTTTATCTTCTCATGGTGAAGGCAGAGGCGTAGAGGGTGAGTGGAAACACGAAAGGCCTCTGAGGACTAGTGTTAGAACTGGCACATCAACACTTCTGCCTCATTCTGTCAGCCAAAGCAAGTCACAAGGCCAGGCCCAAAGGCCAGGCCATCCCTTCAGTGGGAAGAACTGGAGAGTCACTTGGCAAAGGGCTGTGATAAAGGGAGAGTGAAAATTTTGAGCAGCTAGTGCAATCAAACACATAATTTTTTAAACAACTGTCTTTTTTTTTTGGAGAGGGACATGTTCTATTTGTGCTGGGCATAGAGTTCTGAACAAGGCACCTTCATGCAATTTAGAGCATAGTGAGCTTGTCAGACATTAAGCAGATAATCATGTATGTGCACAAAAATTAATTAATGACAATTGTCATAAATATTACAAAGGGAAAGTAAGGGATGCTAATAGAGACTACTAATAAGGGGCTCTAATATAAAGTCTTAGCAGAGTCCCTGGCATGTGGTAGGTAAGGTCAGGCCACTGTGTACAGCTGTGCAGCATGTGCATTGTGTAAAGACACCCAGTGGAGGTGGGGATTGAATGCATGCTCTGCTCACCAGGCTTTGCATGTTGCTATGGGACTGGGAGGCAGCCCTGCAGGAAGAGTAGTGTCCTTCCTCCCCAGCCCCAAACATCTCCCCCAGTTTCTAGTGCACCATTTCTGGAAAGCTCGTGACGGGCAGATATCATGTCCCCTGAGCCTAAACTGGGGTTCCAAGTCTGAGTGTTCTGCTGACCTGGTCATTTTGTGCCCTGCCTTCCTAGGCATCTGATAGGATGAGTTGATACACATGGTGGGTGAGGGGTCCTGCAAGGGGAGGAGAAGGGGATGTTTAGAGGGGAGACAGAAGAGATGGGGATTAGGAGAGGGCTCTGGGTAATGGCTTCTAGATTGTGTAACTGTCTTCAAAGGGGACTTTGCGAGATCTTGAGGACACGGCATGCCGACTCAGGGCCAAGTGATAGGTGTGAAAGAACATTAGGAAGACTGAAGAGAACCCACCACTGTTTGGCATCACGGGGCTCTACCTGTCCGGGTGTTCTGAAGGAGCACAGTGGAGAATGAAGTCTAGTGGAGAGGAGCAGGCAGAAGTGGGTTGGTCCATGGGGTGCAAGCTTGGGCATTTGGCTGATATTCATGAGATAAAGTAAATCATTAGGTGATTCCTTAGGGCCTTCCAAAGATGCTATCATTCCCCAGATTCCCCAATTTGATCATCTCATTTTATTCAGCAACAATTTGTTGAGCCCCTAATGTGTGCAGGACTATGATGTGTACTTGAGATACAAAGATGAACAAGGCAGGGCTGTCCCTGCCCTCAAGTGGTTTGCAGCCTCTTGGGCATGTAGCCATTGGACACCTAATTTCACAGTGAATTATTTATTCACAGTAATTGTTACCTTACATGTCTGAGGCTCAGTTCCCTCATCTCTGAAGCTGCAATAGTAATAGAGTCTCCCCCAAGGTGTTGTGAGGGTTTGATGAGCTACTCTGTATAAAGTGCTCAGCACAGTGCCAGTGTGTAGTAAGAGCTGAAATATTCTTGTTCCCAGATAATTCCAGGACACTTGAAGGATCCTGGGTTTAGCAGCTCAGGCAGCTCTCTCTGAGCTGGATAGGGCACCTCTCACCCCAAGCCCAGTTCCAACAACTGGACTTCAGTTTACGGCAGTTTGTTTGGGTTCTGGCATTCGGCTTTTATTTGAGGTCCAACCCAGAGGGGCATGGAAGAAATTGGATTTATTTTGATGACAGTTCTTAGTGGAGACTGGCGATCAATCATATGTCAAGATGCTATTTTGAAAGGAAGTGGGTTATAGGTGGACTTTGGAGACCAAGTTCCGCTTACAAAGTGAGCAGTGGTAAAGCCACTGCTTATTCTCTCTGCTCCTCAATTTTCTCACCTGTAAAGTGGAGGATAATAACACCAACCTTGGAGGGTTTGGCTGGAATTCCATGAAATAATTGAAGCAAAAGCACCCAGCACATGCTTGCCTGGCACCCGGTAGGCTCCTTCTGGGTGAATGGAAGCTCCTACCTTTAATGTCTTTGGGTGTTCAATGGAAGGCATTGAATTGACTATTTAAGCCATTTTGCCACATTGATACTAATTAAGACAATCACAGTAATGAGACCAATACCATGTATCAATGCAGGCATTGTAGGCTACCAGAAAAATATATCACAACTGTAAAGAAGGCCTGGTGTTCAATAAATGCTTTGCAACTGATTAATCATCCTCTGCGTCTGTGCAGTACTTCAGAGTTAATGAAGCAGTTTCACTCTGGTTGGTGTAGTAAATGTTCACAAATAGGTGAGGCTGGCATTAACTCATTGGGCAAACGTCTCCGGGTGCCACAAAGGAATATTGGAGCCATGAAAGAGACAAGGCTGCTGACGCAAAGACTTCTTGCTGGTTTGGGAAATGGGCAGGTCTATTAGCTGCTTCTCTTGAGTGTGATAGGAGAAGGAAGTACAGTGGAGGGTGAGCTCACCCCCTGGGGGTCACAGAAAGCTTCTTAGTGGAGAAAAAGTCGAATCTGAGTCTTGAAATGTGACTAGAAGTCCTAGAGGTGAAGAGGACTGCACTGGTTAGGGTAGGCTAGACTGCAGTGACCCATACACCCAAACATGTAATGGCTTAATACATTTGAAATTGTCTTTATTATTTTTAATACACTTTTCATTTGGGAATATTTTAGATTTACAGAAAAGTTGTAAACACAATATAGAGGTTCTCATCTATTCTCCACCCAGTTCCCCCTAACGTTAGCATCTCACATTTCCGTGGTACATTTGCCAAAACTAAGACATTAACGTTGGTAGGTCCTATTGACGAAACACCAGATTTTATTTGGATTTCACCAGTTTTTTCCACTAATGTCTTTTCTCTGTTCCAGAATCCCATCCAGGATACCACACTGCATTTAGTGAAGTTTATGTTTTGCTCACTCTGGACAGGCAGACAGGATGAACAGTTCTCTACTCGGTCACTCAGGGGCCTAGGTGGACAGAGGCCCTGATTTCCTCAACATGTGGCTTCTTAGGTTGTGCTGGTCATCTGCACCCCAGCAAGCTGCAAAGGAGGAAGAGCATGGAGGGGCGCATGTGAGGTGTTTGAGGGTGGAGCCAAGTCCCATCCATCACTTCCACTCGCATTTCATTGGTGAAAACTGGCCTTGAGGTTCTGTACCTTCTGCTCAATTTGCTGTGAACATAAAACTGCTCTAAAAAAACCCCAAAAACTAGCCGTGAGTCCACCCATAGCCAAAGCGGGGTGGAAAATCCATTCGTAGCTGAGTAGCTGCTTCCCAGCTACAGCTGTATGCTATGGAAGCAACGAATGAATTTGGTGGAGAGCTGGTTGTCTGTGCCACAGGAGGAAATAGGAGTGTATTTTAAGCAGAAGAAATTGCATTAATAAAAGCAGAGAAAGGGCATGTGCTGTTATTGCCATTTTATAGGCTAGAAGCTTACAGGACTCACCCCAGAGAGCACAGCTGTTAAGCAGTGCTCAGGAACTCAACCCCAGGTCTATCTTGGCACCCAAACCAACCTGTGCTCATTCCCCTGATCTGGAAGGCCTTTAGATCAGTGTTTCCATCTCACACATTTCCGTCAGGGCATTTTACCTGAAGTTTTATAATTTCAGTGTAGGAGGAAGCTTTTCCACAAATTCCTTCATTCTCCCTGAAAACAGCAAATGATGAGAGAGGTTAAGAGAGGCTGTCCAAGGGTTCGAAACTGATTCACTTTTCCCACTAGGCTCCGGGCTGCATCCGTACCCAGAGGCTCAGTCACAGCTGGGCACAATGGGGATGGCGATGCATTAGAGACACTGTGTCTGCCTGTCATCTCACATGTAATGCCAGTGTCTGTTTATTTCTGGCTGAATGAAATATAATTGCTCCCCGGACTGACAGTGACAAAGGCTGGTGTGGGGAGTATGCTCCTCTGAGTCATGGGGTGGGCTTGTGCACCTAGACTGATGAAACAGGCCCTGTCAGAAAGCAACAGGGGGGTTGCTTCTCAGCTTGAGGCCTCACAGGCAGGGGGAGAGTTCCAGATGGGTGGGCTCTGAGCTGCTTCCGGAACTGGTGTCTGTGTCTTTTGGGGCTTGAGGGGCAGCCAAGGGATGATCCAGGAACTGGCCACACCCAGCCCTGACATGAGGGACCCAGGGCACCAGGACACAAGTTACAGCTTGATCCACAGTGGAGGACTTTGCCTAATTCCTCTGTGTGGCCATCAAAATAGAAATAGCTTTATTGGGCTTTTGCTCCCTTATGTTAAAAGTAATAACATGTTCTTTGGGAAAAATTCAGACAATGCAGAAGACTGAAAGGAGAAAGCCAAGTTGACCCCAAATGCTTTTAGCTAGACCTAACCACTTTGGAATTTTGCTCTGTTTCTGTCTCCTTATGTGAAAGAGACTGGCTTGCTGTTGGGCAAGCTGCATTTCTCAGCCCCCCTTGCAGTTTGGGGTGGCCATGTGGTTGCATTTTGGCCAGTGGTATGTGAGCAGAAATGAGTTGTGCCACCTCCAGACCTGGCCCTTAAAACCTTCCACACCTAGTGTCTCTTCCCTCTGCTGATGGCCAGATGCAGAGGACCCAGTGGAGGACTTCAGGACTCTGAGGGACAGTGGAGCCACTGATAGAAGGAGCTGGGGCTTTTCAATGACCAAGTGAAGCAGGGCCTCCCTTCAGACCCATATTTGACCATGACAGGAGGAAAAATTAAATCTTTCCTGTGTTCAGTCTCTGAGGTTACAGATGTCAGCCTACCCTGAATAAACATCTTCCAAACACTTGCCATGGGTCCATGCATGTGTGTGCACACACACCCACATGTGCAATAATGGAGTCATTTCTCTAATTATTTTTTGCAATCTGCTTTAGTCTCTCAAAAATGGTGTGAACATCTTTCCACGATGAAGATTTATTTACCCAATTACTTTAATGTCTGCATATTATTGCATTATATGTATGTACCATGATTTATTTAACTAATTCTCTATTCCTGGATGTCTAAGTTGCTTCCAACTTTTTTTTTCTTGGTGAGGAAGATTGGCCCTGAGCTAACGTCTGTTGCCAGTCTTCCCCTTTATGCATGAGGAAGATTGGGTCTGAGCTAACACCTGTGCCCATCCTCCTCTGTTTTGATTATGGGACACTGCCACAGCATGGCTTGAGGAGCAGTGTGTAGGTCTGTGCCCGGGATCTGAACCCGCAAACCCTGGGCCGCCGAAGTGGAGCATGCGAACTTAACCACTATGCCACCAGGCCAGCCCCCCAACTTTTAAATTTTATAAGCACTTCTATTATAAACAAGCTGGTACATATCTTTGTGCACATATCCAACCATTTCCTTAGGACATATTCCTAGAAATTGAATTACTTGACTAGATTTAAATGATTTTTGATCATCATTGGAATATCTTCTCGGAAAAGAGGCATTGATTTATAATTCCACCAGGGGTATATGAGAGATCTAATTTCCCAAAACCATCAACAGCCTGAATACTAAGCTGATAAGTGCAAAATAATATCTTGTTTTAATATGTTGTTCTTAGTTTATTGATAATTTTGAGCTACTATTTCATGTTTATTGGGCCTTTATGTTACCAATTGCCTCTTCTTTATGCATTTTTTTCTGTGGGGATTTTACACTTTCTTATAATTTTATAAGAGTTCTTTGCATGTTAAGGATAATATATTACTAATGTGTCTTTCAAGTTTATTTAGTTTTTAACATATTTATGTTCTTCTTTCTACACAGAAGTTTTTAATTGTTATTTTAGTCTTTCTTCCTGGTTTTTAGCATAATTATACTGTTTGGGGAACTAAGGCCAGAATATGAAAATATCCTTTAGATTTTCTAGCATTTTTATGTTTTGGTTTTTTTTTGCTTTTAGTCCTTCAGTCTTTCTAGAATGTATTTCCATATAGAGGTGATGTAGTCATCTGGTTTTAATTTACTCTAAAGGCCAGGAAGGGAGACAGAACCAGGCATGTTCAAAGCACTAAAATAAGTTTGGGATGGCTGGCCTGTAGTGTTGGAGGAGGGTGCACAGCATCAGGGCTGGTGGGGTCATCAGGGCCGGGTTATGAGGGTGATGGACACGTGTACAACAGGCTGACCCCAGGTGCCTGTGGCACATCCAGATATGCTGGGGGGACCTTGGGTGTGAGATGAAGTTGATGCTTAAATCTCTGGGACTGGACCTTGGACTAGACTAAAGAGAAATGAGTACTTGTGTCCACAAACATTCTTGCATGAGAATATTCAGAATAGTTTTATTCATAGTAGCCCCAAACTGGAAACAACCCAAATGGCCATCAATAGGAGAATGGATAAACAAATTGTGGTTTGATATCCATACAATGGAATACTACTTAGCAATGGAAAAGGACAAACTATTGGCACATTCAATAATGTGGATTAATCTCAAAACCTTTATGTTGAATAAACAAAACTAAACACAAAATAGTACATACTATACGGTTCCAGTTAGATGATATCCAAAGATAGGCAAAACTACTGTGATGCTGATCACCTATGGGGATGTGGTATCACCTGGGATGGGGGATGGGGCCACTTCTGGGGTGATAGAAATAAATGTTCTCCATATCAACTGGGGTGGCAGTTGTGTGGATGTATATACATATACAGAAATTCATCAAGCTGCACACCTAAAATTTGTGTATTTTACTGAATACAAATTCTAGAAAAAACATCCTGGGAATGGATAAAAATGTTCAACGTCATTTTACAGATGAAGCGAGTAAAGCCCACAGAGGTGATGTGATTTGCTCTGAGTTGATGTTTCAGAACAGGGTTGCCTGATTTCAAGGCTGGAGCCAAGTGGTGATAGGATTGTGATTACCTTGATCAGCTGTAGGATGGAGATGCAGGATTCAGGTCCTCAGATGGCCCCAGGGGGAACCACAGCCAGTATTAGCATCACAGTCAATGAGCCTGAGGTCCCAACAGAATTCTGGCATATTACATGGGGAAACTGAGGTATGGAGTGCATGTCATCATGAGCTGGAAGTACAATCATATTGGGGCTCAGGAGCAGAGTTCTGATCTCCCTATTTCCATGGCACATCTGGCTTGGCAAAGGCAGGCAGCATGAAGTATGGAGACCAGCATTCTAATCCCACCCCCAAAGTCCGTGAGAAACAAGTCTTGGCAAGAAACAAGCAGAAGTATATACAGTTCCAGAATTGGAGAAGTGGTACAGGATCTAAACATACTCTAGAAGAGCTTTACACCTGGCTTCACTGGTACACATCTGTGGGATCACTTGTACCAATTTTTGTTTTAAGATGTCCCCATGGCATGCATGGAACACTGATGGTGACTCTAGGGTAGCCTTGTAGATATCAAATACTCATTGGTGAGACTTACGGTCTGGAAGCAAGTGAGACCAAACGCACCTTCCTGTTGCCTGCTGAGGTCCTAGCCCAGCCTCCAGCCCCCAGCCTTAGACCTTTGCAGGGACTTAGGAACATAGGCAGTGACTGCAGGCCTGTGCTTTCCTCATGCGTTTGCAGGAGGAGGCCTGTACCTCCTCACGGAACTCTCTAAAGAAACTAGCATGCACATTTACTGATTCAAGAGCAGTCCATCTCTAAGGTGATATTTCCAAAGAAGAGAAAGCAATTGTTACAGTCCTTAAGCGAAGGCAAAGGCAGACCTCATTTAGAGGCGATTGCTGCATCCTGGAGACTGGCAGCATTTGCTGCCAGCCACAGGTTAACCACAGGGCGCTGCTGCCAATTTGGAAGCGTCCTAGACCTTTCGGTCCCCGGGAGCAAATTGCCCACAATCTTGAAGAGTCCTTATAAAAAGAGGCTGGAGAGAGGGTAGGGCAGCATGCCTATGTTCTTCTTCCACTGAGGAGGAAGTCAGGAAAGCGGCTTTCACTAAAGCCACTGGGATTCCAGTTAGACACCTAGAAACACTCCTGGGTGAGCATGTCCTAAATGTGTGGGCCCTGGTCCCTGTCTTCCGGAAGCTCACAGTCTACTGAGGGATGCATTGTATCCTCAGTTCCTCACAAGGAGAATCCAGATTGAGGTGCACATATGCTGATATGTACACGTGTCAGGGTCCCAGCTACAGGCAGATGGCATGCTCAATGGGTGAGCAAAGGGAGTTAAATGAAGGGCTGTCTACAAAGATGAAGGCAGTGATTCTCAACTGGGGGCCATTTTCCCTCCTAGAGAATATTGGCAATGTCTGGAGACAGTTTTGGTCACGTTTTAGTCACAACTTAGGGAAGGTGCTGCTATCATATACTGAATAGAGGCCAGGCATGCCATGGAATATCCCACAATGCACAAGACCCCACCCCACAACGAGGAATTATTCAGACCCAAATGCCAATAGAACTGAGGTAAAGAAACTCTGCTGTAGAAAAAGGTACCCACTGCCCAAACCATGAAGAAGCAGGGAGAGAATGATTGTCCCAACTTCTCCATCCTCCTCTCCTCTGATCTCATACCCACACTTCCTATTGGCTGAACCCAACCAGAAGCCAAAGACCAAGAGAGCCCAGTCAATCAATCCTTAGAAATTGACTTCCTACACACTGGTTGTTGATGCCAAGATCCATTATAAGACAAGAGGACCAACATTATAAGGCAAGGGGACCAGACTCAACTGATGGCTCCAGGTGAGCCCTGCTCCTCCTCAGACAACAGGACAGATGCTCAGCATCCCTGTGCTGTCGTCTTTTTCGTCTTTGCTTCTGCTGATGCTCTTTTAATGTTTGCTGTCAGAATGAGAGCAGGCCTTGGGGGTGGGAGCTTTATCTGGGTTTGGGGAAGAGAGAGTGTGCAGGATGCCGGAAAAGAGCTCCGAGATGCTGCTGAAATGCTTATGTGGATTTTCATCCAGTTCAAAAACTTCTCACCTCCCACCCGGCTTGGATGAGAAAGTAAGAATTAAGGAGCTGCCACATTTTTCTAGCACAATGAACTTTAAAAATGGAATTGCTGTGCAAAGCAATGACTGATATTTCAGTAAACAGGCTAAGTACAATTGCATTATGGTTATTTCAGCTTTGACATTTCTTTGCATTTAGAATAGCATTGGCAGGGATGTTTGGAGACCAAGTTGCTCTCTCTTCTCAGAGCCCAATTTCTTCAAGTCAGGGGTCAAAGAGCATCAATGGAAGGGACTGTAATATCAGGCCATGCCCTCCAGCCTCTAGGTATCATTCCATTCTCTTCCTGGTCACATACAACTCCTCCCTTAATAATAGCTGATGCCTTTAGACTCCGTGAGGCAGGAACTAAGGATGCATTGGGAATCTATTAAATGAACTTACTGAAAAAAAAGGATGACATAGGGAGAAGGGAACATAGGTTTGTTGCTCACTTAGCAACCTAGTGGGTGCTGGACACTCTGCTAAGTGCTTCACATAAGTTATCTCTGTTGCCACAAACAGAGCTTTCTCTAACCACCCTCACTTCCCTATAGCTGTGGCCTCTTGGGTCACAAAAGGAAAGGCAATGAGGACAAAACCCAGGGTGGTTTTCAGATTCTCCGAGGCCTTATATAGCTTGGAATCCCTGCACACATCACAAAGCAGGCAATGTGGCAATAGAATTGAGCCCTGCTCAAAGGGGAGAATTTTGCAAAGATTTATGTAGATAAGTCCCATCCCACAGTACAATTTTCCCAATCCCTCTGACTGTCTATCCCATCAACATAACAACCCACTGGTCAGGATACGTACTTAGGACATTACGAGGACAGTGGAAGGACCACACGTGAACATCTGACCTTTGTCCTCATTTTAGAGGTGTTTGTCCTCATAGACTTCACCAAGCAGACTCATGCAGCCTTGATGTAGACCATCCAGTCATCTCTTGACATCTGCCTTCTTGGTCATGAACTCCTTCATCTTGAGGAACCTGAGCCCCAAGTTGACATGAATCCCAAGGATCCTATTTATGGCCAGCTAGCTTTGCATCAACCACAAACTGTCACTGAACAACAGCTGTAAAGGGATATGGTTGGGTTGGAGGTGGTTATATCAAGTCATAATTCATAAAGAGAGTCACTCCATCAAGTAATGATAAGGATGTCAGTAAATCCATAAGGGTCGGGTGGGTTTGACATTAATAGACACCTAGCTCCACTTGGGATTCACTTACTGGGTTAGTCATTACTGCCTGGAGTTGGCCTTCTTGCCTGCCTTCTGCCCAGGAGGTGTAGAATGGATCCCGGTCCCTCCCCTCTGTGCCATATGAGTCCATTTCCCTCTTTATGGGTTTGTTGAGATGAACAGTGACAGTAGTAACCACCTTTCAATTAAATACATCACTCATTCAGCTGAAAGGATATTTGTATCTATAACTGCTGATTGTGTTGGCCATCGGCAAAATCTTCTGGGTCAGATGAATGTCTGTTCTGGCTTACCTGATGACTCTTGCCTAGGCACTCCAGGATCAGAGCTGATCAGGTAAAGGAAACGAGGTGAAGCAGGTATTTCTAGTTCTTCACTATGACAACTCAACCCCTTTTTTTTTATGACTTTGCTTTTAACAGTTTTATACAATGAAAAGTTGCTGCTCAAAATGACCCTTCTATGCCCTAGTCATTGATTGTCTGGATCCATTTTCTCTTGCAATCATGAGGAAACAGATTGGTCAATGATTTGACCTCTGTCAGCAGGGTTGTCTGGGACTGGCTACCCAAAGCTGGTTGGTATCATGAGAGGTAGGGTTATGCATTGGCAGAGGAATGGAGACTCTAGGGGAGTACCATAACCCTACCACCTCTCTCCGGCTGTGATACCTCCCTATGATCTTGTGGACTGTTTTGCTGGTACAGAGGCCTCCTTTACAGAGCAAAGGCTAAATGCAGAGTAGCCATTCTGTACATTCAAAATGAAACAATGCTGAAAATCTGCGGATGTTTGTTTGGTGAACAGGACTGTCTCCTTGTTCATTTCTGTATTCCTAGGGTCTAGCACAATAACTGATATATAGTGGGCACTCAATATACAGTTGAACAAATGAATGAATCAATGAATGAGTCCTGGAGTGAACACTTAAAACAAGCCTTTGAGGGCATTGCTCAAGACTATACAGCTTTCCCGTGGAGGAGCTGAGCTTCCAGCCCTGACTTCCCTGTCTCTGTCACACTGGGTTGCCCTTCGCGTTTACAGGATGCTAGTAGTTCCCAGTTGGGAAAAGTGTTCAGCAGAGCAGAAGTACCTAGGAGAGAGACACACATTCCTTCTCATGCGGCTCCTAGTGGTCTCAGAACCTGGTGGGAGTGGCCCTACTTGAATGAAGATGCACTGTGACTTGTGGTTTCCTCATGCACATTGAATCTAGCCTCTCCTTGGCATCAGCAGCTGCCTTTCCTGTCACCAAGTTAGGGATGAATTAATTAAGCAATAATGTTCATTGAGCTTTAACTCGCCACAATGTGCAACATTTGGTAGCCCACAACCGTAGTTTTACATCTTCATAGAAACCTACAAGGAGGGCAGGGCTCCGTGCTGCATGTGGGTTCTGGGGTGAGAAAAATCCTTGGTCCTAATCTTGCTCTTCTAAGTTGTGAGAGCTTCTGAGAGTTACTTCATGTCTCTGAGCTTCAATTTCTTCATCTGTATAATAGGAATAATAAACCAACTCACATCATTGTCATGAGACTTGACTAATCAAATATGAAAAAATTCTAGCAATATAACAATATTCCTAGATTCAGTTTGCATCACTAACATCCACTTGCTGCGTGATTTTTAGGAATTTGCTGAGCTCTAAGCCTTAGCCTTCTCATCTGTAAATGGGAGGTGATGATTATCACTTTCCTGTCTTGTCTCACAGGCTTATTGCAAGATTTGAGTGAGACGTAAACGATGAGAAGGAGATGGAAGAATTCAGGGGAAGACTCCATCACACTTGTGTTCAGTTGCAAGGGAGGACCATGTGTCTCAAGTTCCTTGGGCTGGTTTGACTGTTGGGGGGCCTGTTGCTTTAGGATCCCACTTAGAGAAATAGAACATGCAACTGACCAGGATGGAGAAACGCTGTGACAATGTGACTTCTGTGATCTGAGCTAGGCAGCTCCCTGCTGAGAGGAAAGTGTGAACAAACCCAGATAGAAGAGTTTCCATTAGTCTTTACCACATAATAAATGTGTGACCTGAGAGAGTTACATCATTTCTCTGGGCCTGGATTTTATCATCTTATCTCCTTCCGGTCTTTGCTTACATGGCACCTTCTCAGAAAGCCTTTTTATATTAATCAGCTTTATTATGGTAACTAAAAACAATATAATTGGCTTACACAACAAACATTTTTTTCTTGCTCACATTCCCCATAGATGTGGGCCTGGTGGAGGCCATGGCTTTGCTACCTGTGTTTTCTCATTCCAGCATCAGGTGGAAGGACCAGCCCTCACCTGGGACATTCAGTTTTCATGGCAGAAGGTAGAAACAAGAGCCTGAACTAAACACACAAGTGCATTCAGAGCTTTCTGTTGGATGAGATCTGTATCACATCTGCTCACATTCCATTGGTTGAAGCAAATCACACGATAAGCCTCCTGTCTCAGGGCAGGGAAGGAGTACAAGTCACATGGCAGGGGTAGGATGAGGATGTATAATTCCCTCGGAGGGGAGGAAGTAGGGGATTTGGGGAGTCTTTTTATTTTTTAAATTTTTATTTATTTTAAAAATTTATTTTATTGAGGTCACATTGGTTTATAACATTATATAAATTTCAGGTTGTTTGTGCATCATTATATTTTGACTTCTATATAGACTGCATCATCCTCACCACCAAAAGTCTAGTTACCATCCATCACTGTATACATGTGCCCCTTTACCCCTTTCGCCCTCCCCCTGCCCCCTTTCCCTCTGGTAACCACCAATCTGTTCTCTGTATCTACAGGTTTGTTGGTTTGTTTTTCTCCCACATATGAGAGAAATCATACGGTAATAGTCTTTCTCTCTCTGACTTACTTTGCTTAGCATAATACCCTCAAGGCCCATCCATGTTGTTGCAAATGGCACAATTTCATCTTTTTTATGGCTGAGTAGTATTCCATTGTACATAAATACCTCATCTTCTTTATCCATGCATCTGTTGATGGGGATTTTGAATAATAGCAACCTACCACGACTTCCCTGACTACCCTACTTAAGGTTGCAATTGCTCCCAACACCAGCACGCCTCCCCTGATCTGTTTTATTTTCGTGTTTCATCATGCTCTATCATCAGTCTCTATAACTTATATATTTAGTTTTTAAATTGTCTTATCTGTCTGTATCTGACCACTCTAGAATGTCAGCTCTGTGAGGGCAGGAGGTTTTAGCTGTGTCTTCACGATGTATCCTCAGAGCCTGGGATGGTAGCACAGATTTGAACTGATTAATTATTCAATCTGATATGTAAAGATAACAATGGATGATGTGTACCAAGTGCCTCTCTGAACATGAAGTCCTCCCGTCCAAGCCCAGCGTGTTCTGTACCCATTTGATTGGCATCTGTCCCCGGATGCTCTAGCAGCAGTGCCCTGAGTTATTCTGAAGGTCACACTTGAGAGCTTGTCTGTCATCCAGCCCCCACAATCTGGTCTGCTGACAATACTCACCTCCCTCTGTAGACGAAGTATTAGGATAAGCTATTGGGACAGACACTCTACACTCCAGAACACAGTACTTTCCTAAAAACGTGCTTAAAATCAAATGTCCAATGTTATAAAAATCAATGTAGGGTTTTCTTTTTTGGTAGAGAGTGAGGAGGCCTGTTTCAAGAAATATAAAAATAATAATAATTCCCCAACTACCCTTACACTTAATGTGAAATCTTCAGTGCTCTATTTCTTGAATTCAATGTATCTTTAGTTTTGTTCTTTTCTTTGACAACTGAGCACAAATTTGACCAGTTTAACTCCAACAAGCATCCAATTGAGGATAAAAATTTCCCACTTTCCATGATACTTAATGATTCCCATCCTTGCCTTGGGCTTATGGAACTGTACTTCTCATCACAAAAGTGAGTGCTTCCATAATTTCCTTTTAGTATTTCTGTTTTCACAGACTAATAGCAAATGACAACATTGAAAAAAGATTTCAAATATTCATTTATTCCAAATCTATTTCCTGAGTCCCCACTAAGTGGATGTCACTCTAATAGGCAGTTGGGACCCGGGAGTGAGCAGTGAGAACAACCTCCCTGCCCTCGTGGAGTTTGCAAACCCTTTGGGGAGATAATTGCATCAAAAATATTGTGCAAGGGAGTCATGCAGCCAGCATTTAACTGGTGGATGGCAAAAGTTGCCATCATGTGATAGCTCTATTTTTTTTTTAATCTGTTAATGCACAAAGCTTAAGTTTTGCAGACAAAAGGTGTTTTAAAGGTGTCCCTGAATAGTATACAAGAGGGAGGTTGTTCAAAGTTGAATGAAAAAAACTCAAGCACTGACTGTGTGTAATTGTGAATTTTTTTCTCTTCTTCCAAGAGCTTTTTTTCTGTCTGAAGATGCCACAAGTATTTTCTTACCTCAGATAAAGTGGCTCTAGGGTCAAAGCACGCCCAGGCCTGCTCCTTCTGCCACTTTCTGTAGCTCTTGATGGCATTTTCTATTCTGTTGCCCCAGCCAGACACCTTGACATCATCCTAGATTCTGCCCTCCATTCACCACACACCAGCACAGTTACTCAGGCCCATCAATTCCACCTGAAATGTCTCCTGCATCCACGGTTTCCCCCTCCAGCCCTGTGCTGCTGCTTAGTGGAAAGACTTCAGCTGCATCCTGGAATATTGCAACCGCCTTCCTGCTTGAGGTTTCAACCCTCCTGGCTGCCAGGTGAATCTAGAAAGCTCTCATCTGGCCACTTCCTTCTCTGCTTCAAATTCTGTAGCTTAGAGAGGGGACATAAGTGAGTGTATGGGGGAGAGAATATTAAAATGCATGTAGGAAAGTAAAAGCATGGGAGAGAAAGTAAAAGTCTGTGACAGAGAGAAAGAAAAAGTGTGTGGGACGAGAGAGAGAGAAAGGAGAAGAGCATCTGTGAGAGAGAAAGTAAAAGTGGTATGAGAAAGAAAAGTATGAGAGGAAAGAGAAACTAAAAGTGAGTGGGGAAAAAAGTAAACTGCATGGGGAAAGTAAATGTGTGTAAGAGAGAAAGAAAAAGTGCATATGGGAGAGAGGAAGAGGAAGAAAAATTGAGTGGCGACAGAGAGAAAGTAAAAGAGTGTGTGTGAGAGAGAAAATTAAGTCTGTGAGAGAAACTGAAAGTGTGTGAGAGACAGTAAGTGTGTGAGAGAAAGTAAAGCGGGTTGAGAGAAAGTGAAAGTGTGTGTGAGAGAAAGAAAAGTGTGTGGGGGAGAGAGAGAGAAAGGGAAATTGAGTGGAAAGAGAGAAAAATTAACAGTCCGCGAGAGAAAAAGTAAAAGTGAGCGGGGGAGAGAAAGAGAAAGTAGATATGAAGAGTTGAGAGAGATTGTAGCTATAATGATGAGAAGGAAAGAATGAGGGAGAGTTAGTGAAAAAGAGAGGATGAGAGAGAAAATGAGAGTGACAGACTGACGTCATATCCCAGGATCACATGCACCTGGAGCCCCTTTCCACGGTTTCAGCAAGCTACCAGGTCTCCTTTGCAATCTGGTTCTTTCCAGGTTTCTGTTTTCTCTGAAATAGGAGACTTGACTCATGCAGTATCAGAAGCAAGATATATGCACACCTAGAGTTGTGATCTAGGGAGGATCTGTTAAAAGTGGCATCTTGGCAGGTCAAGTGTAAAGCCTCCACAATTTATGATTTGGAGATGGAGGGACGGGACTTTGTGTATGTGTGTGTGTGTGCTGAGGAAGATTGGCCCTGAGCTAACATCTTTTGCCAATCTTCCTCTTTTTGCTGAGGAAGAGTAGCCCTGAGCTAACATCAGTGCCCATCTTCCTCTGTTTTGTATGTGGGACTCTGCCACAGCATGGCTTGATGAGCATTGTGTAAGTCCCCACCTGGGATCTGAACCTGTGAAGTGGAGTGCTCGAAATTAACCACTACACCACCGGGTCGGCCGCCATGGAGGGGACATTATTTAGAGATGAGTCATTTCGTTATAATAGTCACCACAACAAGGAACTTTTCCGTCTGTTGGGACCCCAGTTCCTAGGTAAGGAAATGCAGGTTTTTGGAAGGTGCCAAGATGAGTTATCCTGGAGAAAACCAGGGAGGATGGTACCAGCCTGACCAAGTTTGACTTTCAACCCACATTTCATAAGCACGGGACATGGATTAGTTTCCTGTTTAAACTTTGCCCCAATTAAGCTTTGTGTGCAGATAGAATTGATGGATGAGATATGGGCATGAGCACATGTAGACACAGACATAAGCAGAGACATAAAAATACACATATGAGCAGCTTGCTTTTCTTCGTATTATCTTACTTCTGTTTATCTTCTATTGCTATCGATTGGCTTCAGACTGGAGGCGGGATGTCAGGGCAAGTCATTATTCTTTAGGGACGAGAGCAAGTATAAATGTCAAGGCAATGTTTAAATATATGCCACAGAAAGAAACTATGTCAAACTGGACTTACTAATGAATGCCCAAATAGAATGCATTACATGAATCTAATGCACTGTCATTTTTTTTGAAGAAAAATAATATTTGGTGGTTCAGACTATGTCAGTCCTTGGACTACATTTTTTAAAAAGAGCTGGACTGAATAAATAAGGTTTGTGGTCTTACTCATAGGGGTTTCTGTAAGTAGAATAGAATGTTTTTTTTGTGTGTGATTTATCATTGGCCTGTGCATGGTAATGTGTAAATAGTCAAAGTCAAATTGTTCTCAAGTGAGGCGTTCTCCCCTTGCCTCATTTATTCCTTTGACAAACAGTTTCTAAGGACCTACTATATGACAGCTGAGTGTTGGGCATAGAGGAAACAGAAATAATTTATATATGGCCCTGATTTAGGGTTTGTGCACACTAGTGATAGATTCTGTGATGTCCTTGGGGTATTCCCAAAGTACTTACACATCCCTTGATTTTCTCCAAAAGCCATGGGTTGTCCTACATTCTGTAGTTTAGGTCTTAATTCCTGTTCATTCAAACCATGACAGGCAGAGACATCTTCCTATAGACATGCTCTATTGTCCATTACATTCTCTTGATTCCCTCTGATATATCTCTTGCACTTCTCCCTTTGCCTGCACAGGCACCATCCCTTCCATCCATGTAAAATGGATCCTTTTACATCCATTACCCTCTTGTTCTTACTTTAGATGCAGGCTCCTAACACACTTGACTCCCCCACTCTCAACACTTCTGACCCATCTTTGTTATTCTTTAACCAGAATATAATTTGCTCTTGGTTTATAAAAGTAAGACATGCTCTATGGAATAATTAAGAAAGGTTTAAAGAGGCAAAACGAATTAGCAATTCCACCATTCGGGGTTAATCCTGATAAAAATTCATTCTATTTCCAACATTTTTTTTCTACAATGTATGTATTTCCCTCCAAAATTGAGATGATTGTGTATGAAATTCTCAGTACACTATTTTTAGAGTTAAATTACATAAATATAGTTCTCTATATTATGAATTTGTTCTGAAGCATCATATTTAGTGATGAAATAGCATTCTCTTTTATGGGTAGCCTATAATTGACCTAATTAGTTCCCAAACATAGTTTTTAGGATTTCCCAAAATGTTCACTACTGTTAAATGTATGATGAGAAGCATGTATGTCTTACATCATTAATTTATTATTTAGGATAAAGTCCAAGAAATTGAATTACTGAGTCAAACTATATGGAATCAACCCACCTCTTCTTCCATCTTGGCCAATAACAAGAACAAAATGGTTTCTTTGTTTATAGTTGTGCTTGCTTAGTTAATAGTGATGCTGCACATATCCTATCAGTCATCTTAATGACTTTTCTAAATGTTGATGATGTATGTATGTCTTTTGCCCATTTTTAAAACTTTCCTCGTTGTCTTTTACTTATTGATTTATAGATATCTTTACATAAAATAGGAGCATGGTATTTCATATGTTACAAATATCATTTCTACTTTTCATTTTCCTTTTATTTTTATTGTATTTTAGATAATCATAATTTAATTTTAATGTTTATTACTGAATATTCTAATTACAAAAATAAGTACATATTCAACTCAGAGAACTTAGACATAGAAATACAGAGAGGCAGAAAAACGAAGCAAACTAAGGAATTTTGTCTTTATAGTCAATATTTTTTTCATATGACATAAGCACGGTATTATACCGTTATGTACATTTCTGTAGCTTTATTTTATTATGGCAGCAAATATTCTGTTACAATAATTTTTTAAATAACTGAATAGGATATTATACATAGGTCTTCATTTCATAAATATGAGTCCACTGATTGCCAAGCACTGTGCTAGCTACTGGGGATACAGCCATGAACAAAATCAGCCCATTCCCTTTGGTCTGGACAAGGAGTTTTAGGAGAGCGAGGTGTTACAAAGGAGACATACAGCCTGTGAAAAAAGGCCAACTGAAATTGTCTTGGGAGTCATGGAAAGCCATCCGAAGGAGGTGTATTAGTCAGGATTTTCTAGGAAAACATAACTAACAGTAGATTTATAGGTATAGATATATAGATATGGATTTATTATAAGGAGTTGGCCCACAATTATGGAGACTGACAGATCTCAAGATCTGCAGTCGACAAGCTGGAAACCCAGGAGAGCTGATGGTGTAGTTCCAGTCTGAAGACCCACAGGCTCAAGACAGGAAGAGCTGATGTTTCAGTTCCAGTCTGAAGGCAGGATAAACCAATTTCCTGCCTTGAAGGTGGTCAGGCAGGAAGAATTCCCTTTCATTCAGGGCAAGATCAGCCTTTTTATTCTATCCAGGCCTTTGACTGATTGGATGAGGCCCACCCGCATTAGGGAGAGCAATCTGCTTTACTCAGTCTATCATTTTACATGTTAATCTCATCCAAAAACATCCTCACAGAAAAAACCCAGTATAATGTTTGATCAAATGTCTGGGTACCCTCTAGCCCAGTCAAGTTGACTCATAAAACTAACCATCACAGAATGTGAATGGTGTTTAACCTCCAGCCCGAAGAACAAGCATTGAATGGTGCAAGTGTGCCTGCTGGGCTGTGACAAGGCCCTATGATGGAGGTAAGCTCTGTTCATCCGAGGACCTGAAGAAAAACTGGGTGCCTCATCGATGAGAGAAAGAGGGATAAGGTGAGGATGGAGATACTGACAGATGCCTGGTCCTGGAAAGGCTCCAGGCCATGGTGATGTGTTTGAATTTTCTCCATACACAGTGGACAGTATCTAGAGTATTTTATGCAGGGATGTGATATGATATGACTTTGTGTTTGAAAAATCACTCTGGCTGCTGTGGGGAGAATAGATTGGTGGAGATGAACAGAGTGGAAGTGGGGAGGCCAGTGAGGAGGCTGATGCAGAGATGGTAGTGAATTTTAATTAGAGTGTTAGGAGAGCAGATGAAGACATGTTTGATGGATTCCAGGCATCTTTAGCATTTGACATTTGGCTGTGGCAGGTAAATCAGAGGATGGTCTCAAAGCTGGCTCTGGAGTTTCTGCCCTGAGAAACTGAGATGGAAGCACCAGAGGTGTACAATTTGGGGAGAAAGTGGGGACGTTCATTATGGGACATGTACCTATGGGACCCCCAAGTAGAGGTGCTAAGTAGGCAAGGAGGCCATAGGCAAGGAGCTCAAAGAAGAGGTCTGGCCTAAAGACATCAACTTGTGACTGAGGATGGCTTCCATTTAGTGGGCACTTCCTCTGTGCCAGGCACTAGTCCAGGACCTTGACATGGATTATCTCATTTTATCCCCACAACAAGCTCAGGAGTTAGGCATAGTTATTGCCCCATTTTATTGGTGAAGACAGTGAGGCACAGAGAGGTTAAGCAATCAATTGAAGGTCACATAAGTACAGGGGAGAGTACTGAACACAGGTAGTCTGTCTCCCATGCCCTTGCGTGAGACCACTATGCTGCTCTGGCTCCTCTCACTAGCACAGAGCAGTTTAATATAGCAGTTCTCAAACATCAGTGTGCATCATAGTCTCCTGAAGGACTTGTTAAAATACAGATCGCTGGGCCCCATCCCCAGAGTATTTGATTCAGTAGATCTGGAGCGGGGCCCAAGACTTTGCATTTCTAACAAGTGCCCAGGTGACGCTGATGATGCTGGTCCAGGGGCCTCTCTTTGAGAAGCACCAGTATACAGAAAGAATAGGAAAAGGCCTAAGGAATGCCAACATTTAATGAGATGATAAAGGAGAAGTAGCAAGGAAAGAGCACTGGCAATAATTGGCTTAGAAAAGGAATGTTTCAGGAGAGAAGGGGTCTGGTGTGTAGAATGCTGCTGGGGTATCAGGTGGGCTAAGGATCAAAGAGTATACTTGAATTTAGTGACAGAAGTCATTGATGACTCTGAGTTCATTAGGACTTAGGGATCAAATGCAGATTGGTATGGGTTTGGGGCAGAATGTGACATGGTGATGAAGTGGAAATAAGTTTAAGGAACTCTTTGGGGAAGAGATTTTATCTGAGCCAGCCTATCACTGAATTTTTATGTCATTTCCAATTTTCCATTATTATACCATTTCAGAGAGCATTGTTATACATGCATCAGCACAGAAGTGTATGATTCTTTCAGATAAAGTCCTAGAAATAGAGCTGCTGAGTGAAAAATTATTCACATTTTTGAGGTTTTAGCTATAAACACAGAATATAGAGGCCAATCTGACCTCTAAAATTGGCTGTACCACCAGTCAAGGGAGTTCTTTATGGCCCTGCCCCACCTCACCCATACCTGGCATTATTTTTCACTTAATCCATAACAATATCATATGTCAAAAATCTTATTGTTTTAATTTTGATTTCTTTGATGCTTGAAGTGGAACAGTTTTTCATGTTTTCTGGCCACTTGTTTCTTCTTTTGTAAGTTACAAATCCACCTCTCTCACACATTTTTCTTTGGAGGTACTCATCTTTTTTCTTATCGATTTGTAAGAACACTGTGTATTAGCAGCATCAGTCTTGGTTGGTTCTGTGTATGGCAAATATTTTCCCAGTTAGACATGTACTTTTGAATGTGTTAATAGTCTTTGATAATGAGAAAATGTGATTACATTTATCCATTTTTAATGGTTTTGTCTTTGCAAGCTTCCAGTGCAAACAAACTTCATAAATATTTACCTAAATTGTAGTGTCATTTTTTATTTGCTTTTGTACTACACTGAGAGTTTTATTCCGTTTGGCATTTATTTGGGGGCAAGGTAGGATTTTTTAATATATTTAACCAATTATGCTAATACTATTGAATAATCCAACATTATTTTGCTGCTTTGAAATGCCACATTTAGATTCTGAATTTTTATTTATATTTGTTTGCTTCTAGATGTTACGTTCTATTCTATATATGCTTCCTCTGTAGCTACAGTTGTCACCCCTCCCAATTAGGGTAAGGAGGTATTGTTTTCCTATATCTGATTCCTAGGGTGTCTGAAATTTCTCAAGAAGCTGGCCTGAAAGTTACCATTCTTTTCTTTTATTCTTTCATTGTGGCCTCATCCTTATCATGAATTCAGCAAAAATCCTTGAAGTTTCTATTGCTGTTGCAGGTTTTCCTGTGTTTATTCCCTTAATCATTTCCATGAGGAACAGAGATTCTGTTGAAAAGAAGTTCTAGAGATTAGAAAAGAATTATGCATGGAAATGCTGGAGATAGATGGGTATTGTTATATAAGGAGCTTCTCCCTCATGTACATGTGGTGATACTCGGGAAATGGAGTGCGACTAAATAATAGAAGAGGATTAAGAATGGAAACTTGGAAAACCCAACAAGTAGGGCGTCTGGAAGGCCCAGCAAAATAAAAAATACTGAAGGATACGGGTATAGAAGTGAGACCAGTGTTTATCTAGGAAAGTGAAGGCAAGAGTGGGTTTCCAGAAGGCAGACCTAGGCAATCAAATCCCGATTCAACAAGGAAGGCAATGGAAAGTTTTCTCAGAGAGTTCGAGGAGTACACCGTAGATCAGCAACTTAGAAATAGCCAATGCATAAGTTGAACTCCGAGATTCAAACTTCTTTCTATCACAGATGCAGACAAGAACACCAAAAGCTAGCTTATAACACTAGATAAGCATTGACTAACACATTTTGCATAAGGGGAGAAAATGCACTTAGTCAAACAAACAAAAAAATCTCTGTTTAGCCATCCATTTCAAATTTTTATAGAAAATTGTGTAGGCAGCATCAATTATGCTTGGGCAAATTTAGACTAATTAATGGGTTGACTAAGATAATTATTGAAATTTGTCTATGGATGAAAAGAGGAAAGATGAACCATTTAAATTGCTTTTTGTGTGTGCCCGATGACTATTTCTAAAAGAATGAGCCCACTGGGAAGTGTATGAAATGGGAGTGGCCCAGCTCTTTGCAGGGTATGATGATAGAGTAACAAGGCAGATGTTTTAATCAACACACAAGGATTAATGCCTTAAAAAGTCTAATATGCATAAATACATATAACATACACCTTATATAGAGAGGTATATAATTTATTGAGGGTCAACAATGTGCAAGAACTCTTCCAGATGTTTTATGTAAGTGATTACCTTTCATCTATTAAAAACAACCCCACGAAGTTATCATCAGCCCCAATTTACAGAGGTGGCTCCTGAAGCATAGAGAGGTTAAATAGTTACCAATGTACACACCCAGTAAGGGAGGAACCGAGTCTAATTCCAGTGCTAACACTCTGCTCCATCTCTTCAAAGAAGCCTCCCCCAGTGGTGATTCACTTGTTGCAGTGAGGAGGCCATTGCTCAGACCAGACTTGGACTCGCCGAGAAATGCCTTCAAAACCAAGTGTTTGACCGATCATGTGTCATCCTTCTTTCTTTGCAATCACACCAAAATTTTGAAAAATATTTTCTAGATCTTCTTTTTTCATTCCACAGACCTGAGTTTGGGCAATTTCTAAAAATGTGATCTACGGATAATGGATGAAGCTGGGCTCCACGTTGAAGCAGTTCCAAAGTGGAATGTCCAACGTGTTGGGAGCTGAGGTGGCCCCTTTGAACCAGTCTGAGTTTGTGCCTAGGCAAGGAACAGAGTGTTTCAGCTTTGTATCAGGAAGACAGCTGGCTCTGCCATTTACTGGCTGTGTGATCTTGGGCAGGCCATCTGTTCTTTTGATTGAATTGATAGAAACCCAGCTCAAAGAAACCTTAACCAAAAGAATAATTTTATGGCTCATGTAATTAAAAAGTTCAGGGGTAGGATTTGCCTTTCGTCTCTCTTCTATTTTCCCCCTCTTCTCCTCACTCACATCATTGCTTTTCTCTGTTATCTTCATTTGCCAGGGGACTCCTTTCAAGAAATTGGAAAGGTGGTCCCGACATACCTCCAGACTCTGTTGCCCTTGCTGAGGTCACATACCTACCCCTGTGTCAAGGAATTTGGGAAAGTGATTAGCAACGGAGAAGGAGAGTGACAATTCACAAAAAGCAACGGGTGTACAGAAGACAAAACAATAGATAATTATTCACTAGGGAACCATCATTTCTTCGTCTACAAAATGGGTTTGAGATTTATCTTGTAAGCTTGGTTGTGAGTGTAAAGCATAATAAGTGAGGAGTGCTTGGCACATAGTTGTTCAATAAATGGCTCCCATGATTTTTGAATTTTGAACCAGCCCACAGTCCCTCCCAAAATTAAATCTCAAACCATTCACAGTTCATGCCTATTTTTAATTTGAAGTAATCTGATTTTTGTCTCAGCACTTTTGGCTAAGTTCAAAATTATTCATTCAATGAATTGAGATAGAATTGAGATAGGTTTTTGAGATAGAAATGAATCAGGGTGGGGTCTCTGCCCTTGAAAATGTCCTGACCTAGTACCGCAATTTTCCCCAGTAGTGTTAAGATACCTAGGCACGTCTGATCAATGGGAGAGAAGGCAGTGGGTTGCAGCTAGCTGCTGGAAATTGTACACACCATGAACTACAACCTTTCCCTCCCGTTCTGCAGCTGTGGTGAGGAACCATTACTGAGGAAAATGTCTTTACACAGGGTTCTAGGCACATGATAAGCAGATGCTCTTCACATGGATAGTTGACAATATTTGTTCAATATTTACCTCTTAGAGGTAAGATGAAACTGACTTTCCTTTTGACCTCTGGTGCAGGTAGCTGAGTTAATGACATGCCTTCATTTATGACATCTAATCACATTGGTCTGCATAAGATCCCCCTTGTCTCCTTTATTTAGTCACTCCCTTATATCCCTGTTCTCATCTTCTGTGTCCCTCCCCCTCCCCCGTGCCTTTTTAAAACATTTAATTCACATTCCTTTGTTTGTGTGCTGGAAAAATGTACTTTATTATTTTGAATGTTCTAAATTTACACAAGTGAATCATTTATAATTCATTCTGTTTCATCCTTTTTTCAATCAGCATTACATTTTTTAAGTTCCATCTGGGTTAGTATATACACATTTCACCCAAAACTTCTAACCCTTACATTGTATTCTTCACTTTTCTTATCTACTCCCCCAGAATAGAGACCCAGACTACTTCCAGATCAGCCCACCACATATGACACCCTGGTACACTTTCACTCATGGAGCTCTGTGAGAAGTTCTTTGGACTGAAAATCAGGGTTTGAATTTTTGGTTCATGGATTGCATTAGTTGGACTAAGTACTGAAGATTGTTTTCCAAAATGACTGCACCCATCTACTCTCCCAGAGCTGTGGTTGGGTTTCCCTGTATCCCCACAACTCTGCGCATAGCACTGCCTAGCATTCTTATATTTTTGCTGGTCTGTAAAGTGTAAATGACAGTACATTGTTTTAATTTTCATTTCTCTGATTACTAATGAGTTTGAGCACCACACCAGTGCTTATTAACATTTTGGATTTCTCTTCTTTATTAATCATCTAGTCACATAATTTCTGGTTTTTGGTGGAAGGATTCCTGTCTTTTCTATTACATTTTCATGAGTTGAATTTATATTCTAGATATTATTCAGTTGTCGATTTTAGACATTGCAAGTATCTTTTCTCAATCTGTGTTCTGTCTGTTTTTACTGAACATGAATCCATAATTTTTATATAATAAAATTCCTCAATTCTTTGCTTTGTGATGTGTGCCTTTAAAGTTTTAAGAAGTCCTCCATCCTTGAACCACAAAGACATTCTCCTATATTTTCTTTTATTAACTTTATTGTTTTGCTTTTCATGTTTTGGTATTTGATCCACTTGGAATCCACCTTGGTGTGTGATGTTTTATTTTTCTCCATAGGGTGAGCCCATATTTTCAACACATCTGTTAATCTGTCCATTGCTTGTTCATTGATGTGCAATTTAACCTTTATCATATAATACATTTTTATATTTTCAATGGTCTATCTGAGAGCTTGCTGTTCACTTCCACTGTAACTATGCCTTTTTAATCTGTCTCAGAATTGGATAGGGCAAGTCCCTATGTCACACTTTAGGTAGTCATGGACTTTTATTCTTTATAATAAATTTTAAACTAAGTTTGTCTAGTTCTTAAAAGAACCCAATTAGAATTTGTATGAGATTGCATTGAGTTTATAGAATAATTTCATATAAAACTGGCATATTTGTTATATCATCTCATCCCATCCAAGAATATGAAATGACTGGATGTTTTTTCAGTGTTTCCATGTCCATTATTAGATTTTTAAAAGTTGTCTGCATATAGGTCTTGTGAGTTCTTGGTTAATTCTTAGATATGTTATGGCTTTCGTTGCCATGGTGTATGCTATCTTTGTTTTTATTATGTTTTTTAGTTAGTTATTGATGGTGTTGAAAAATGCTATTGATTTTTCTGAGTTGATATTGTATCTGGCTACTGAGTAAAACTTTTATTGATTCCAATATTTGTTGATTGTGTTACATTTTCCATATATATGATTGTATTATCTGCAAGTAATGACAATTATATCTCTTCTCTTCTAATATTTATACCTCAGTCTGTTTCTTTCTTCTTTCTTTGATAAACAGAACCAGTGACAGTTGGTACTTTTGTCTTGTTTCCAATCTTAAAAGGAATATTTTTAAAGTTTCTCAAAAATGTATAGTATTTATTGTAGGTTTTAGGTATATAACCTTTACCAAGTTAAGAATGTTATCTTTTATTCTTAGTTTGCTTAGAGTTTTTAATCATTAGGAGAAGTTGAGCTTTATCAGTTTCTTTTTCTGTCACTTGGGATAATTTTATGATTTTTCTCTTTCAGTCTATTAATGATGTGATTTTTTTTTCATGAAGTTCTCCTCTTCTGTTAATAGAAATCACATATCTTTTTCCTTGTGTGTAAAATAAAGGATCTATTACCTGCTATGAATGTAAAGTTTTAAACTATGTATCTTTAATTCTTTCATTTTACAGTGTTTCTGCCAGATATACACGGAGAACTTAAGTCACTCACATTAATTAAGGAAAGGGATCACATGTGAACATAGGTACATAGTATCATTCAAAATTAATTTTAATGTTTCTTGGTTTCCATGTCAGCGAAATATTTTCCACTTTTCTGAATTTCTTGCTCTATAATATCTAAGATGGCTTATTAAAGTTTTAAATTAATTTAACGTGTTGTTTTCTAACTAATACATTTCTGAGGCTCAAAATTCAAAAGGCACCAAAGAGCGTACAATAAAACGTAACTTTCCCTCCAATCTATGTCCCTCAGCTGCCCAATTCCCTTCCCTGTGGTTAATCAGTGTACAGAGTTGATAAGTAGAGGAATATTTATGCGTATGTAAGCAAATATGCACATATAACCTCCCACCACCTTTTTTTTAAAGCAAAGATATTAATAAATCTGCTGTTAAGCACCTTTCTTTATTCACTTATCAATATAACTTGGAAATCATTCAATTACATAAAGAGCTTTTTTTATGGCTGTTTAGTATTTCATGATATGGATGTAATTTAATAGATTAACAGTCCACTGCTAATATATAAGTAGTTTGCAGCCATTTGATCTTATAAACATTATTTCATGTATGTGTGAGTATATTAGTAGGAGAAATTCTTAGAAGTAGAATTGTTGGTCCCAACGTGATTGTAGACATAATTTTCGTAGATTTGCCAAATTATCTTCTCCATAGAGATTGTTATCATGTTGCAGTTTTTACAGAAATATGTAATGCTTGTTTTCTCTACATTCTCACCAACAAAGTGTATTACATACCATTTTTACTTCTCTAACATGATATGTGAAAATTGTGTATCTCAGTAAAATGTCATTTTATATGTCTGGAATTATGAATTAATCTGAGTATCTTTTCAAGTGTTTAAGAGTCATTTATATTTTTCTTCCCTGGAAACTATCTCCTGTGCTTGTTTTTCTGTTGAGTGGTTGTTCCTTATTTTATTGATTTGTAGTAGTTCTTTCTGTATTAGGAAAATTATGAGTTATAATTTATTCCAGTTTAAGATCCTCTGACTTTACTTTATAGTGATTTTAGCCTTCCCTGATTATTTTTAATTTTTATGTCATATATTCTATCAATCTTTCCTCTTATGAATTCTGGATTTTGTGTCCTACTTGGGCCTCCTACACTCCAAGTTTATAAATAAACAAGAGTCTCTTCTATTACTTTTGTACTTTTGCATTAAACTTTTGATTCTTTGATCTATCTGAAGTTTACCTTCCTGTGAATTATGGACTCAGTTGCATTTTTTTCCCCTAAGTGGCCACCCAGCACTATTTACTAAATGATTTATCACTTTCATATTGATTTCCATTCCACCTTTATCATATTCTAAATCCATGCTGTATTTTGATCTATGTCTATATTTCTGAGTGTATTCATTTTGTCCACTAGTGTCCCAGAATCATACAACTTTATTTACTGAAACTTAAAATAGGCTTTAATATCTTGGAGAGCTAGTCCACAACACCTACCTCTCTTCCTCCTACATAATGCTCTTCCTTTTAGAGTTGTCTGATATTGTTGGTTATTCATTTTTCATATGAAATTTAGAATCATCTTCTTGGTGTTTTTATTGGGATTATGTTAAATTTGAATTAACCTAGGGAGTGTTGACATCATATTGTGCAATTTTCTTTATATTTTTCATTTTTTATCCAAGCTATACATGCACGTAGTCAAATTGTTCTTCAGTGTTTGTTAGGAATAAGTGTAGACCCCAGCTCCCCCTCTCACCCAGTAGCAAGCACTTTTCACCTGCTTATGATTGTATTGATCCCATATTTCTAAATTAGAAGCTTTTACTGATACTTGTAATTTTTCCACTTTACCATTATCTATTAACTTATCACCGAGGAAGATGATTTAGCTCTCCATGCCCCCACCCTCCACATAACACCTACTCAGGCATCCTTCCCCCACCTTCCCTGTCCTTCCAATGAGTTATATCCTAACATTGGTTAGATCAACATTCAGTGTTTACAGTATTTTGACTATGTAAATGCCATTCAAAACTGAGCCATGCAGTAAATTATGATCATCTTCCCTTCCTGCACAACTGTTATGTTTTCCCTGAAGCTAATATTTGCCTTGTTTATGGTTTGTTTGCTTCATTTTTGTATTTTTATTACTAATTCAGCCCAAACTCTTTGCCAGTTATTTAAAGTTCTTCTCAAAATATTCAGATGTTTCAGTTATTTTTCCGATTTCATCCTCCTACAGAAAGCTCTCCAGAGCCTCTGGCCTGTTCTTCTCTGGTGTTTTGCTCTCTGCCTCGTGCACAGCTGTCATCCTGGAATCCTCCTTCACCATCAGCTCAGGGGTTCTCTGTGCTTCCCTCCCGTGTAGGTGCTCCCGTCTCCTCTGACTCCCTTGTTGTTTTACTGCCTTGTCTTGGAGGAACACTTCCTTCAGCAGCTTGTAAGGAAATGTATCCAGGACATCAATATAGGAAGACCTTCCATAGTCAACCCTTAGACTAAATTAGTGATTTGACTGGAAATAGTTTCCTTTGCTACTTTGAAGGCATTGTTCCATTACTTTCCAGCGCTCAACGTTGCCTCCGAGAAGACTAAAGCCATTGTGATTCCTGATTATGACCTGCTCCCCACTCCCTGCCCAAACTTACAAGATGCTATCAATGTCTCACGATTCTAAAATTTCACAATTATATGCTTTAATGTGGATCATTTTTTATCCACTTATTTGGTTGGGCACATGGTGGGTTATTTCATTCTGGCAAAAAACATTCTTTACTTCTAGGAAATTTTCTTGAACTCTTTTGCTAATTCTTCCTTCTCTTCTTTTCTCTGCTTTCTTTTTCTGGAACTTTAGTATTTGGTTGTTGGAATTGCTGGAGTGGTCCTCTAATACTCCTGTTTTTGTTATTTTCTAAATCTTTGGCTTTTTTGCTCTACTTCACAAGAGATTTCCTCAGCTTCATCTTCTAACCCTTCTATTTGAGTTATAATATGTACTACCGTATTTTTAATTTCCAAGAACTCTTTATTGTTTTCTGAATGTTCCTTTTTTTCTAACATTTTGTTCGCAGTTTTACTGTATGTTCTCTTATCTCTCTGGGGATGTTAATAATAGTTTTTTGTTTTTTTAATTTGTCTTCAACCCTGGATAGTCCATTTCCTCCAAATTGCTTTATTCTGCTTGTTTGTTTTGATCTTTATCTCTTATAATTGGTGCTGTCCCCAGACGTTTATATCTGGTGTGAAATGTTGAGACTTAGATTAAGACAAGTCTGGGCGGGGGGGCGGGGGCGGTGGTCAATCAGAGAGGAATTAAAGAAATGGATATACTGAAGTTGATCACTAATTTAAGCAGGGGAAGAGGAAAAAAGTGGTGGTGATTCTCTAGTTTTTGGATTCACTGGCATCAGAAACACACAGTAGGAACAACAGAGTTAGGAGAAACTGTTTAATGACGGAAATGCTGAGTTTGGGTTTTCTGTGGCATATGGCTTTTTTCCCCTGGCAAAAAGTTTGACTAGTAAAACCAATCTTGTGTGCAGTATTTCCACATAATTCCCTGGCAATTCAATGTGCACATTTCCTAAATCCAAACTTTTGAGCCCAGATCCACAATAAGTGTGCACCCAGCTCCATGCCTAGCCTGGAGATACAGAGGCGAGGCAATCAGTCAGCAAATTCTGAGCCTTACTGAATGCCATGCATTGTAATTAGGATCTGAGGATACAGCAGTGAGAACAGCATAGTACCTGACCCTGAGCTCTCATTGCCAATGGAGGAGACTGGTCCAGTAGTGTTGGTGAAATCACTGTGAAATACCAGAGGAGGAAAATTAGAGGTAACTCCATGGATTGGTGACATTTGGACCTTTTGTTGGAAAGTGAATGGGAGTTTACCAAAATGAAGAACCAGAAGGATAATGGAGTAGAAGTATAAAGGGTCTATGGGAGTGGGGGCAGGAAGAGGTTCTATGGGGCAGGAGACAGGGCGCTAGAAGTGACAGTTTACTATCAGTGAGGTAGCCCAGATGAATAGTTAGCAATATCTGTCTGCCTTTGTCTAATACACAGCATACTCACGAGTCGTGAGAGGAATGAATAAGAACACCAAGATGTCCCTATGGAGGCCAATTGTCTCACCCTCTCTGTACTGAGCAACGATGCTCCCGATGAGGGCACATGTTAGTCCCCAGGTGCCTTGATGTGTAATATTTCTGAGTGGCCAATTAATTCTGCTAATCACATTAGTGACAATTAGCAAGATGCTTCTCTGATTAGGGGGATGTGGTCAAGAGGCTCTTACACACTTGCATTTGCTGAAAAATATGTCCTCTCTTTGCAGAGCCTGTTAATTTCTGCCAACAGGGGATGTAAGATTTAGCCTGAAAGAACCCACCCCTTCACCCTCTCTCCATTCCCACTGACTCTTGTAAAAAGAGGGACAATCTGATACTCAATTAATACTGCTTAGATTTGAAAGAAGACTAGGAGAAGGAACCTTGATGCATGTGTGTATCACATTGGGCATGCTGGAACATTTCACTGGGAGGCAGTGGAACATGTGGACCTCAAGCTAGATAGCCCTGCATTGAACCCTGGCTCCAGAATTTACTACCTGTATAACCTCAAGCAAAGTTTTATGGGGTTTTTTGTTGTTTTTTTTATCTCTGCCTCACTTTCCTCATCTGTAAAGTGAGGATTTTAATAGTACCCACTTCATAGGGATATTGTGAGAATTAAATGTGTCAAAGCATTTAAATGTTGGACTGCTGCCTGACACATAGTTAGTGCTCAATAGACATTTTCATTATTACTATTGATTCAGTAATCTATTGTGAGACTCAAAATATTTGGATTAGCAGGCCACACTGGTGGTGAAGTTTATAGTGATGAGCCAGACCCAAATCTAGTCATTTTGTTGTGCTCCCTACTTTGTTTTAGATGTCAGTAAAGAGTAAGCCATTCCCCGTGGAGTCCAAGCATGGCGCACTGCATTGTAATGGGTGTTGATCTGTCTGCTCTCCTCACCGGACTGTGACACAGTCAGACAAAGAGCACATTTATCTTGTCCCCTCTTGCATCCTCAGGACCTGGCATGGTGCTTGGGATATGGGCAGTGCTCAAAGATTTGTTGAACGAGTGAAGAGATGGAAAGAGAGCTGAACTTGGAAGCACAGTCGGTTTTCATCCTGTTTGTTCCTTGCTAATTGGGCAAATTGCTTAAGCTGAACCTCACTTTCATCATCAGCAAAATGAAGATAATCACTCCTATTTCAGTTAAAAAAAAAAGGTGGCATATATAAGCGTACTAGTTAGAGTAGATACATATAAGCTTATTTATTAAGTGATTTATTTTTGAAAGAAAATGAAGATTCAGAGTTAGTACCTAATGCATTATAATTATTACTACAATTATTATTATTATTTTAGCTAAGTACACAAATCATATGTGAATATATACTCATCTTATAAAAAATTAGAACAGATCAGATAATACCAAGTCCACTTAGACCCGGGGCCTCCCCTACTGTTCCATAGGTACCACGCTTATCAGTGTAAAAGGCTTAATCCAATGCATTTCATACATACGTATGCATCTGTAAAACCTATTGTCATGTTTGAGAGCTTTTTTTTAACTTAAATGATATTTGTTTATATTCTAGAACGTACCTTTTTTTCACTTGTCTCTGCTTCTTGGAGAATATTCCACATAAGGGATATACCATAGTTATTCAGTCATTAGTCCATCAATAGACATTTAGGTTGGCTATATTATTTTGCCATTACCAAAATAAACACTTTAATGACCCTCCCCACCCTGCTTCTTGGGGCACAGGGCATCTCCCTTGAGCTTATAGAAGTAATATTTTAGATTTTACTAGGTCTTGTCAAATTGCTCTCCTAAGTGGCTCTACCAGCTGTTGCTTCCACCAGTGGTATAAGAGAGTGTCAGTTTCCCCTCATCTTTATCAACACTTGATATTACAGGAATATTCTCATTTTTGCCAATCCAATGGGACAAAAATGGTATTGCATCTACTCAACTAATAGAGAAGTTGAGCATCTTCTCATGTATTGTGATGGATGCTTTGTGCGTGTTCTCATTCAATCTTGAGACAACCAGTGAGTGAACTGTTACTGTCTTCATTTTACAGATGAGTAACCAGAGGCCTGGAATAGTCATAACATCTCCATAGCCCACGAGGTTAATAATGGTGAAATGTTCACATACAGGAGTGTGGATGTCTCTTGGCAGGTGTGCTGAGGCAGAGTAAAGAAGGGTTAGGAGCTGAAAGTAGAATAAAAAGCATTGATAAGGACATTGGAGCTAGATAGCCTGAAGATTCAAGCCGAGTTCCCAAATCACCAGCTGTCTGTCATTGGGTGAGTCATTTAATCATTGGGAAGATCAAGTTTTCACTTCTGTAAAATCAGAATAAGATTTATCTCATGGGATTGTTGTAAAGATTAAAAGATAATGTATAGGGCACAGGCAGCTTTTAAGAAACATTAGCTGCTCTTTTGCTTTGAAAAAGAAAATCTGCCTGGCACACGGGAAGCTGTTGCTTATGATGTGGTTAAATGTTGACACATTTGGGTCCCTGCCTTTAGCAGAGCTCTCAGGCCTCTGCCTGGTGGGCCATTTGTTTTTGCTTTAAATGCTGTCCAGGAAGTTATTCTTTCCTCTATGAGTGATAGTGAGGAATAACCAAACTAGCCAATCTTAGTGAGTCTCCAAAGCCTCCTGTTGGTAGTCAGGGTAGGAATCTGTATGCCCAGTTTACAGATGGGGTCATTAAGACCCAGAGTGGTGAAGTGACTTCTGACAGTCCCTGCTCTCTGCGTGGGGTCCCTGATGTGTTCCAGCTACTCCTGCTGGCCTTGAAGTGGGCACTGGGTCTCCAGCTCCCAGCCCTTTCAGAATCAAGCTTATTTCAAAACTTGGGGGCCCCTCAGTCTTTTTATGCAGGGCACCGTCACTGCCAGGACCTTTCCCAAGCGTTGACTACCTGGTCCCATCAGCCCCTCACTGTAGTCTGGTACCTACCTCAGGCTACGAGCCCCTTTTCTCCCTCAAAGCTTAGCACTTACGTTAGCTGCCAGGGCAGCTACATTTTTATTGAGTGCTTACTATGTGCCAAGGACTTTGTGAATAGCTCCTTATTTACTAGCTGTGTGACTTTTGAGCAGGCTCATTAACCTCCTTTTTCCTCTGTTTTCTCATCTGCACAGTGGGGATTGACAGCAGGGCTCATCTCATATGGGTAGTGGGAAGATTCAATGAGATAGTGCACATCAGGTCTTTAGCACAGCGCTGGATGCATCATGGGTACTCAACAAACACTGACCGTTGTCGATATGCTCCTTCCATCCTCATATCACTTTGTGGGATAGGCATGATGGTTAGCCCCATTTTACAGAGGAAACAATTGAGGCAGAGTAATCACATGGCTGCCAGTAAGTAGAGAAACAGGCGTCTACACCAGGTCTAGAGGGTAGGGCAGCTGCAATGTGAGGACAAGCATGGCTTTCAGCATGGAAGTCACTAGTGATAATGTTGATTAAGATTGTGGCCAGTGTTGTTTGGGTGTGGTCTCTAGCACCCCAGTTCTGCACCTTGTTCTTGACATCTATGTTGTGCAAGATGCTGTCCTTGTGGAAATCCACACACACTCTCTGATGGAATCTGCCTGTCAAGGACTCAGAAGAACTTTCACAGCTGGACATTGACATAGTGAAAGCTCCCAAAGAAGGGACAGTAAAAGCTGTGGGAGGCTCAGACGCTGAAAGACTTGAGCAGACATAGCATGCCTGATTTCCTTCCCTGACCCTTACCATCACTGGCCTGAAGGGAGAGAATGCAGTCCCCTGTCTGTTCACCTTCAGTTTCCCAGATGGGCCCAGCCCACTCTCTCTCAACCTGCCTCCCCACCCGTGTGACCCTGTCTTCCCTCAGTGCTCCACGCAGATCTCTGTGGAAACTGCAGACGTGGTCAGAGAGGGCAGCCAGCTGGAAGGAGGGTTCACAAGATTGCGGCATGTAGAAGGCGGCCAAGCTTCCAGCGTTTGATCGGCAGGAGAGGAAGGCAGCTAACACTCAAGAGACATCTCAGTGCCAGGCCCTGTGCACCTTCACCCAGTTCCCCTGCACAACGGCCATCTTCCTCAGTTTATAGAAGGCATCGAGGCCACCTGCCTGCCCACATAAGCAGGGAAGCTGGGACAATGAAAGCAAACATCTACAGAGCATTCTCCATGACCGGATACTCTTGAGGCATCTTATATATCTTGAGGCAGTTATCCTTCACAGTGCCCCCTTGAGGGAGGTGCCATTATATTCATTCCCATTTTTAGATGAGAAAACAGAGGCACCAAGAGGTGACTTGCCCGAGGTTGCATAGCTAGTAATGGCAGAGCCAGGATATCAAGCAGAGTACATTCTTTCAATTGTGATGCTCACCTATACCCCAGGCAAGTGTACATCCAAAGCCAGACACACTGCCCTTCAGGTCCCAGCCTCCAGCCTATGCCTGGTTTTCAGGCAGATGATTGATGGAAAGGTATAGCTGTGCCTTGTCAGCTCCCTCTGTGGCCTTCAGAAAGAAGAACAAGATCCTCGAGAGGGACACTCACTGCCCGGCCAGGATGGACCCAGGATTGGGAGCTGGCAGGACACCCACGTTTGACTACTGGTCCTGCAAAGGAACACTGAGTCTGTGGAACAGGCCAGCCCAAATTCCTCTGCTTGATTTTCTGGAATCAAATTAGGCTGATGAATAGGCCAGTGGCGTTTTCATCAATTTCTCAGCCTTCCCTTGGAACCCAGCCTGATTTCCTTGGCCTCCCGCAATGCTGCCTGCTGTTTACTGAGCAAACCGGCTCCGGAACCAGCCCTGCGTTAGTAATGCGGCAGGGCTATGTGTTGGAGGGAAGATTACAGGTATTAGAGGCCATTTAGGATCATTTAGAATCGAGCTGTTTTCTGAGCAGGCAATTAATCCAGTTGCATTAAAGGAAGCTGCTGGGGCACTCCCACCTCTCCCTGTGTCAAGAGGGGGATTTGGGAGGCTTCTGTTAAATGATTTTCATAGCTAGCTCTGAGGCTCAGTGGAGCATCATTTTTTGAGGAGGTTCTGGGGGCCTCTCCCCCAGAACTATAGGTCTGCTTTGGGAAGGAGGAGAAAACTGTGTTGAAAGGATTGAGTTTATACCTGGTGCCCATGGCTGACCAAGCTTAAGCACCTCCCAGGGTCTCTGCACAGAAGTTGGGGGGATGGTCTCGGGTCTGGAGAGATGGTCTGGGGCCCAAAGCAGTAAATACACTTCCTCAGGGCCTTCTCCTTCATTTAAGATGGAACTGGCCACAGTTGGGTGTAGGCCTTTTTTAGAAGATGTGAATGGATCCTTGAAGGACTCTAGAAAGATGCCATTCACTGAAAGACTATATGTAGAGCACATGTGCACCCACTATATCAGCCTCAAACATAACCCAATAAGGTAGGGGCTACAGAAACGGAAGCTGAGGCTCAAAGAACTTAACAAACTTGGGACTTGAACCCGTGAACCCATGGAAGCTGACCCCACACTCCAAGTTATACGCTTCCTCCATGGGTCTGTATTCAGGAGGCTCCATTCCCATCCCAAACACGAGGCATACAGATGGTCAACACAGCATGGCCTCCTCTTTTCCCTGTAGCCTTGACTATCCCAACCCAACTTCCATGCCCTGTAACTCTATCACCACTCACCCCACACCACAGTGAGATTGTTCGTTTGGGCATCTGTCTATCTCACCAGACTCCCATGCGGATAAGGGCCTTGGCATGCCCGTGTTTCTAGCCCCACCATCTGGCAGACAGACAAAAGCACCATTGCTCAGATAATGCATACTTGGCCAAGTCTCTTCCCTTTTTTGTATCTCAGTTTCCCTTTCAGTAAAATTAGAGGACTAGACTCCATGCTGCGGTCTGGGGTCCCCTCCATCTCTGATGTGCTGTGAAGCTATGCGTTTGTAGGACTGTAAGAGGATAGCCAATATCTATCCGAAGTAAAGCCTGTCTCCCTGGAGTGAGCACATACTCCCCTGGAGTCCTGGGAGTCCTTACTTCTGCACTTGGTCTCTTGCATGTGGCATTATTCTTGAGCATCTACCCATAGCCTGGATTCCACTGACAGCTACTTGTTCTCATGATTGGCTACACTCCAAAATGAAAGTGCCATGGGCAGGAATCAAGAGGGCCTGGTATCCAAGAAGCATTTAATATATATTTACTAAATGAGTGCCTGAGAATCACTGTTGATTTTCTTATTAACATCTCCTGCAGTGAGTCAGGCACATCTGCTATCCTGAAGTAAAAACAATAATAAATAAAAAGGTAATCAATTTATAGGAGCTTCCTTTCTTTCCCAATTTCTGGTGATGCCCTTTTGACTATTCATAATTCCTTTTAACAAAGAAGACTGTCCTTTGTCCACCCACCGATAGGTAAATTTTCAATTTTCTATGTCTTTGTTCTGTTCTTCTGAATACAAAAGGAGATAACATTCATTGCAAAATGCTAACATTTCAGAACATCTTAGCCTTGCTTAAACAGAAGAAAAATTTACTCCTAAAGAACACTACTGTTGGCACTTCAGCATATATTAACGTCTCCCTAACTTTCAGATTTTAGGTTACCAACTTTCCTAGATTCTGAAAAAGTTACTTCCAAACCAAAGGCGGGTCAAATATATGAGCCACCAACTGGTGGCAGTAGGAGTTATATTCAGTCATTTTAGTCTTAGTGATTAAGTTGGTTGCTTCTGTATCTATCACGCATTTCCTGGGTTTTGCGTTGGGTATGAAGGTATGGGCACTGTGCAGGGCACTGTGTCATAGGGAAGAGTCTAGGGCCATGTTTCTCCAAGTGTCTTCCAGGGACAGCGGTATCCAATTTATCTTGTGTTCTTATTTAAAAAGCAAGAACTTGGGCCCTACCCCAGCCCTACCAAAACAGAAGCAGTGCTTGTGGATGCCTGACTTGTGTTACTGCTAACGTGGATGCCTGAATCTCACCCTCTATCCCCTTCCATTTGGCCTTGGATAACAGGTTGGGCTGATGATTGGACAAGCCTATGGGTCAGAAAGAAGCCTTGGTCCACAGAATCCTTGTTCCACAGGGAAAGCACAGACATTTTCACAAACGTGAAGGAGAAGACAAGAAAACATTGTACTCAGGACTTCCTTTTCCCCCTTTCTCAAATTGGCCTGGTTAACTCCTCTTCTCCCTATAAGTCTGATCCCCAAAGTCACCTCTTCTTCAAAGCCTTCCCCAAGATCTCTAGGCTAAGCTAACTGCTTTCTCTTCAAGGCACACACAGAAGTTTGTACCTCCCCCAAATATAACACAACATATTATGGTGCAATTATCCGTGTCTGGCTCTGCCACTAGGCTCCACATTCCTTATGGATGGGAGCCATGTTGCGCAGTGCCTGGCTTGCAGCAGGTGTGCAGTAACTGAGGAATGATGGCTGGATGAGTTAGAGAGGGTTCATGGGAGTGCTTGGTTGGTCCCCACACTCTCTGTAAAAGGAGGCCATTCTAGAAGGTGTGGTCTCCCTTCAAAATTATTTATCTGGTCTTGCTTCAGTGAACCACTTCTAATTTCTCATCAAACTATGTACAAGCCCTTTCTTTTCTCAAGATAGATGAAATCAATTAATGGCTAAAAGCAAATAGCAAGTCCACAGCCGTATAAACTCATCCAGTATCAACATAGCTCAATGTAGCAAACAGGCTGGTCTTGCTCATGGACAATGAAGGCTTCTAGCAACATTCTCTAGCCAACATCAAGTAAAGAAATGGAGGGACAAGAAATCACAGAGCTGAGGAGGAGTGGGGAGGAGCTAAATAAACCCATTTCACAGTAGCTCAGGTATTAATATTTCAATAAAAAGTCTATTCCTTGCCCAAATGACAAACCCATCAAGTCATCCTTTGGTCCTAACAAGTTGCTCAGGAGTAAACGTGATTTCTTCAAGATTTTAAAGTTGGCTTTTAGCTGGGCACCCAGAAGGTGTTTCCAAACTTGATGGTGACTGCTGTCAACAGTAGGCTCCTCCTTCCCTCATTCCTCCCTCCACAGTTGTGAGTGTGCTACTTTCTCAGATGTCAGACAGCTCATCTCAGGGCATCTCTCTCGTGCTGTTCACCGAGGCTTCTCAACCTCAAGATCTTCTTTCTTACCTTGGCCAGACAGATCCTTTAACTAACATTCTTTTGGAGCCTCTGCCCTTCCTCTTTTGAATTCAGCAATCATTTTCCATAAGTCTATACTGAGGACCTACAAAGTGCCGTGTGCCATGCTAGAACACTGTCTAACTCCATCGTACAGGTGAGGAAACTGGATCAGGCTTATGCACTGAAACTGGAGCTAGTAAATTTAGAATAAAAAAGGTCAGTTTTGTTTCACATAGAAGGTTATAAACTTATCTAACTTCTTTCTACAAGAGCTAGGCCTGGCGGGAAGCATAAAAGGATTCAGAAAAACGGTTTTGACAGACTGATGAGTGACAGAACCATAAATGGATAGTGGCTGGGTTTTGTGAAAAAAAAAAAAAAATTAGGGCACAAAGCCGACAAGTGAGATGTACTTTCTAAGAGCAAGAGCCCAATTGTTTAAAAAATGAGACTATCCCAGAAAGTTCCAGGATAGATGGCCTGGAATTCTGTAATGTTTAAGTAGCGACACCTAAGACTATGCAACCATAAAATGCAATTGATTGGATATCTCGGTGTTTATATTTTAGGGATTTAAAACTGTGATCCTATAAGGAATCAGATAATAAATGGTTTTTACTGACTTTTCAGAGTATGCACATAATTGCAATAAGGGCTACTTATAGCATTGGTCATTAAGAGGATGAAGCTTAGAGTTATATGTAACATACATATGCTCCATCTGAGACCCAGAGCCACAATATCCACACCAGGGGCAGCAGAAGTGGTACGGGATACAAAAATTTCCTTGGCTCCATGCAAGTGGATTTGAGTTTAAGAGTTCTTGTTTTCGACACAAAGTATTTAGTCATTCTTTTGTGCATTCATCTAGCACATACTTACTGGATATCTACTATATACCAGGCACTGTGAGAGGTATTGGGCAAATACCATGATAGTTAATGTAGATAAAGACAACATGATGCTATTAGAATGTATGCACAGAGTTATTTGGCCTAATTTAAGGTCTATGAAGGCTATCCAAATAGATGAAATTTGGGTTGAGTTCTGAAGGATGAGTAGGCATTAAAAGGCAAAATGTGAGGGAAAGATGTTCTAGGCAAAAGGAACTAAATATGCAAAGGCTCCAGGGCTGGAAGAAGTGTGACACATTCCAGTAATAATAAGAAAGCCAGACTGAGAAATGGTTCAAAATCAGAGGGGCCAACAGACCCAGATCATGAGCCTACCAGACCATGTGAAGGATTTTGTCTCCGGCCTAAGAATGATAGGAAACCACTGAAGGATTATAAGCAAGAAAGTGACAGAACTTTGCATTTTAAAATATGCTATATTCTATGAGCTAGAACTTGGAATTCATTTTTCCATATAAATAATTTAATAAATGGTAGTTCCGTGAAGCCAGAATAATGCTGTTAGCACAATGTATCCAGCTAAACATCCTGTTGAAAAGCTGGCCTTGGTTGCCAACTACCATTTATAACTTAGGTTTCTATAAGAAAATGCATTCCAAATTCCAGACTAGCTAATTACAAATGACGTTTTGGGGGACAGCCTGTAATCTTCTTAGACTTGTGAAAAGCCTCCAACATTTTCCATGTCAAATGTTGTTAAGAAAGGTGAGTAACAGACTTCTGATTCTGAGATGACAGAGTAAAGATTCTTCTGCCCCCTTCTGCTCTCAGAAATTACCCCTTCACAAAAAGAAAAATCAGAAGAAAAGGAAATGTAAGTGCTATGGTAAAACTAGGAATATATCATGCTGGACAATAACTGTGCAGAAGGGCTGCGTGCAGTGTGCAGATCAAGGGTGTGATCAGATGCTGAGAGAAGGCATCTATGGCTGCAGGCCTCAAACAAGGTCAGCAGGACAGCCTACGACACTCGTAATGTACCCTAAAGAGAAAAACCAATAATCCCTTGATGTCAATGTCAGGAATAGAGTACACAGGGGTGGGACCATCCCTGGATACAATTTGGCACCACAGAGAAGCGATGAAGGAGTAACCGAATAAAGACCTAAGGAGGCAGTCTGTTAGTGCGTCAGGGTAGCAGAGACTGAATCTTATGACATTGACCTTTGCTTGGTAAAATGACTAATGTACACACCAAACACTTTCTAGCATAAGGACTTTGACTGTGAATTTGGGAGAATTCCTGCTAGCTTAGAACATGGCCCTGCTTCACTTCCAGTTAAACCTTCTACAAATAGCTAATGCAAGTAAAAGTCAACTCAATCAAAGGTTGGTGATAATACTTATATAAAAAGGAACCAGTACAGGTTCTACACAAAGATAATACCATGGGAAGGAATGGGGAAAAGGCAAGCAAACACGCACACACACACACACACACACACACACACACACACACACACACTGCTAGAAAGTATTACCACAGAAAATTGGGACCAAATGTGTCACCATTAATTTAAAAAGAAAATTAGGCAATTACCTTTTTATACCAAAACTCAACACAGAGGAAGATCAAGCAGGAGATAAAGCATGATCTTGCTTACATCAGGAATGAGTGGTGTAGCAAAATAAAACCATCACAGAAATGAAGGAACAGTTTTGGAAGCATCACAAAGGAGAATGGGCAGTCCTAAAATATTACAGAACATGAATAACAGTGGGGAAAACAAAATGGACATCAACAAAACATTAAAAAAGGTGAGAGAGAGAGCAATAATCAGGGGAGATCCAGTATACACATAAGTGGTGGCACCAAAGAAGAAAGCTGAAGAAATATAATAGAAAAAAATTCAAAGCTGGAAAACCAGAATATTCTCCAGAAGTTAAAGGAGGCTTAAATCTAGAGAATGTAACGTCACACCATGTTGCAGGAAAACATTACCCAGAATATTCAAAACAGAGGTATCATGGTAAAATTAATGAATTTAAAGTCCAAGCAATCATTTGTTAGTACAAGCAAACATATCATGTGTCGTATAGCAGAAAAAGAAAAGGCTTTTCCAGAGAAACATTAAATGCTAAATGACAGTAGGATAATATCTTTAAATGTTTCAGAGAAATAAAATTTGACCCTTAAAGTCTATCACCAGCCAGACCTCCACTCACATATAAATGCAAGAGACAGACATTACTGAACACATAACAATTCCCCAAGCAGAGTCCTCATTAATATTTCTTGTTAAACTATTAGAAGACAAACTTCAGCAAACAGCAGATAAATGGATTCAATGTTCTCTGCCTAGCCTTATTGCTGTAACTTCTCCATTCAAAAAAACCATACTCTTGAAATTAAAATTACAGAAATGGAAATGTGGAAATTACCCAACTGACTTCCACTATGGCCAGTATTGAAAATAAGGTATTCTAAAAGAATCCTCCTATAACAATGATCTATTTGCTGGAAAATCACAAGCGTGTTTTTAAGTGAGTATTTATGCTTGTGTAATTAAAGGAAATATTCAGAGGACAAAGTGAAAAGAGAGCTGAGAGCAGAGTAGTAAATAATGTAAAACACTGCTTTCCCTAGGGGAATTTTAATAGCTATAGGGAGACTTAGAAGTAAGGCCCTCCCACAGTTAAGCTCACACACTTGAAATGGTCTACCCTCAGTGAACAGCTGAGTAGAGAAAAAAATATTTTAAGCATTTAAAGAAATAAAAGATCAGATAATAGATCAAGAAAGCACCAAATGTTGATGAGGCTTATTATAAAAAGAATCAAATATAATTTTGACAAGAAATTACAACCTCAACAGACATGTTATGAAGGAAGTGAGACATACACGAGAAGAAAATTAATGACCTGGAAGACAGAACTTAATAAACTACCCAAAATGCACGCAGGAAGACAAAAAAGGCAGACGTGAAAGTGGAGTGAAGAGACTTGGAACTGGGATGAGAGAGTCTGGCATATATATATTCTAGAAGTGGAGTCTGGAAGAAGAGGCAATATTCAAAGAGAGATGGCTAAGAACTTCCTAGAACTGATGAAAGACAATTCACATTTCAAGAAGCCCAGTTAATCCTAGGCAGGATGAATGACAAGAAGAATAAAAAAAATTCTAGACTTACTTTAGAAAATTTCAGAGCACCAAAAAGGTCTTCAAAGAAGGTTGGAAAAATATATAGATCACCGACTATGGAATGACCAGCCAAAAGCAGCTTTCTCAGCAGCAGCAACAGAAGCCAGAAAAATCTGCAAAGTGCAGAGGGAGAGAGAAAAAAATAAACCCTGAATCACATACATAGTTGAGAATGTAGGTGAGAGAAAGATATTCCGATAAACAAAAACCAAGAATTGACCACCAAAAAAAAAAATCTTACTATAAGAAAGTCAAAAGTTCTGGAAAGGGAAAATTGATCCACTCTTGAAGAAAGACCTAATATGCAAGAAAGAAAGATGAGCAAATAAATTGGTAAACAGAATGGAAAATCTAAATAGACATTGGTTATATGAAAAAAATAGTAATGCTCAATTTGGTGTGTGTGTGCACACGTGTGTGTGTGTGTGTGTAGACAACATGATAGATTTAAGCTGTTAGACAATAATAGTATGTGAAGTGGGAGGGACGTGATTGACATAAAGTGCTCTAACATCTTTGGATTATTTGGAAAGTGGCTACTGATAATATTTAGACTTTAAATGAGATATGCATAATAAAATTTTAAGTACAAGATATATTAGAAAGAAACAGTAAAGAGAAAATTGAATTAAAGAAAGTGTAAAAAATTGTTTAGAAATTGCAGGGCAAAGTAAAAATACAAAATAAGATGAAGATCTAATACCAAATTTATCAGTAACCGTAATATATGTCTATGTTGTACTAAACTCACCAATTAAGAGATATATTGTCAGATTAAGTTGTTTAGAAAAGAAAAGAAAAGGCTACATGCTGGAAAATGACACTGGTGACTCAGTTTTTGAATTTTCCCAAATTCCCTCATACGAACAGACAAAGAAACTCAAATAGCAAAACAAAAACCCACTGATAATATCTACAAAATACCTCGGTGATAAGCTATCCTCATGAATTACAAATTATGAGTGGGGAGGGTCAAAAACTGATAACTAGATGGCCAACATTGAGATGTATTCTAGTAAACTTTCTGTACTTTAACAGAAAAATAAATTCTTGTGCTTCTAGGCAAAAAAGACTAAATCACTTATAAAGGAAAGAAGATCAGATTATTATCAGACTGACAGCTACAAAACCTGTATGGTATCAGGACTGTGCAGGAAGAAGGAGAGGAAAGCGACGAGGCATCATATGGAACTCAGAATCAAAAATAGCCAACAGGTGCCCACTAGAAATCTTAGAAATTGGACTGAGAATAGTAGCTGAAATTGGGAGCCATCCTGCACACTCCAACAGTGGATGAAAACAATGGGTCAGCAGTAAAGTGTGAAGTGTTTGGAAGAGTCTGGACCCTGAGAATTCTCAAAATAATCAGGCCAAGATCCCTCCCGGGAATAAGTACTAGGATTAAGAATCTAAATTGAGCAGCACAAGGTCCATCCATGTTGTCACAATGTAGTCTATACAGAAGTTGAAATTTAATGATGTACATCTGAAATTTATATAATGTTATATACCAATGTTACCTTAGTACAATTAATTAATTAAAATAAATTAAATGAATAAACAGAGTGGCACAGAGACAATAGTGACAGAAAACTGAAGATCCAGATAAAAGACCGTAAGATAAAGAGAGCTGGGGAATCTCAGAAAGTAAGCCACCCTACTTTCAACATTATACAAAAACAGCAAAAGGGAGAGCTCTGTGGAGTTAGAAATTAAATTTTAAACTACACCCTCATGTAAATGTTCAGGGAAACTAATGTCATATAAAAGGGAGGACAGAAAATGACTGGAATCAGAACACATACAAAGTTAGTATCAAAAAAAGAACACCATCCCTCCAGACAATAAGAGCATGCCAGGTAAATGTGGCTACAAGTCAGATGAAAACTATAATATACTATTTCCTAAAAATATTAAGATATTAAGATAAAGATATTAAGAAAATGACATGAGACATGAAAGAACAGTAAAAATTGGAATTAGAAAAACCCAGAATGAGGTCATAGGACTCAGGAAATAATTAGAAATTTAAGAAAATATATTTCAGAAATGAAGGCTAAACTAGAAGTAACCCAAGAGTAAATCAACACAACAAGTAGTGCCTGAAGAAAATAGGTTAAAGGAGGAAACTTTTAGAAAAGAAAGAGGGAAATGGATTAAAAAGAAAATGAAAAATTAGAAGACAGGCTAAGATCATCAAAGCTACAGTAGAGTCCTCAAGGAAGAAACTCAAAGCAAGGAGACAATATCAAAAATTACAACTCAAGAAAACTTTGCTGAAATAATACAAACAATAAAAATTATATACAGTGAGATGGCCTCCTGGCATAGTGGTTTATTTTTGTGTGCTCCATTTCAGTTGCCCCAAGTTCACAGGCTCAGATCCTGGGAGCAGACCTACACCACTCATCAGCCATGATGTGGCAGCATCCCACATACAAAACAGAGGAAGACTGGCACAGATGTTAGCTCAGGGCTATTCTTCCTCAGCAAAAAATGAAAAAAAATTATATACTGAAAGGGCACCACACCTATTTGAGAAAGTTGATTTGGAATGGTGAATACTGAGGCATATTTTAGTAAATTTTTTTTAGTTTAAAAGAAAAAGAAATCTTTTGTGCTTCCAGGCAAGATGACTAACTCATATACATAAAGGAAAGAAAATCAGATTATTATCAGACTTTTTGACAGCAACGCTTCGAGTCGGAAGAAAATGGAGCAATATCTTTATGATACTCAAGTAAAGAAAATGTGAGCCAAGCACTTTATATACGCCAAACTGACTTCCAAGCATAAAGACTGCAGACAAATTGCTATCAGCATACAAAAAATTAGAAAACATTGTTTTCCTGGGTTCTTCCTGAAGAATCTACTTAAGAACAAGCTTAAGTCAACCAACATGATTAGAGAGATATCAACATAAGGGCTGATAGTGAACATTGAATAAATATTTACTTGTGTGGAAAAAGTATAATATTAAATGGCTGTATGCTCTGACAATGTACATTCTGTATAATTATCAAAGATGTGGAGATATAGGAAGAGGATCTATGGGAAATGTTACTGTTTCAATAATCAAATTGGTGCAGGTAGTATTGGCATCATTACCATTATTCCGAGACTAGTAAGTGTACATTATGGAAAAAAAGCATATGAGTGATTATATGATATGCTAATTCTATTTTACCCTCGTCTCTTGGAGAACTAAGAAGCTTGGTGAAGAAAGACAATACAGATGTAAGACAGGAGACAGAAAGTAAAAACCATTTAGTTTTGAATTTGAATCAGAAGTGCCATGATGAATTCAACAGATATTTATCTTGACTTCATATGAAATAGTCAGAATTGGTAAGGGAAGAATGGACATTGTTAGATTGGGATCAGAGGTATCAGAATAAACTGATAGACTAGATAGATAGGGGACAGATGGAGAAATAAATATAGATGGGTGTGTATGCATGAGTGAGTATATGTACATCCAAGCTCTGTCTGCTGAGAACACCTGGAAGCAACGACACTCCAGTGACAATGAACACAGCTAACTCCCAGATCTTGGTTTCTAAATACCATTCTCCCATAAAAAGGAGCCAGGCCTCCTTAGACAGGTGTTGACTTCAGAGCTGGAGCAGAGAAAATATAACACAAAGCCAGAGGCATCTGTCCATTAAATGACCCAGTGTTTTAACAAATAAATTGCACTGGAAAAAAGGGAGGGTGGTGGGATGGAGAGGGGACCTGTAGACGAGAAGAAACTTAAGGTATAAAGCAAACAAACAGAAGCAGGAGAAAAAAAACCCTAAACTATAGTGTTTGGGGATGAACATTTGGAAGATAAAACTATGAATAAAAGCAGAGCATGACTATCATAGAGTCAGGATACTGGTTACTTTTGGGGGCAAAAAAGAGAATTTATGACTGGGACAGGGCTTCTGGGGTGACTAGAAAATTTCATTTGTTGACCCCAGTGTTGATGTGAAGGATATTTGCTTAATAAACATTTATTTCACTCTATATTTGTTTTATTCAATTTTCTGTATTTGTACTATATTTTACAATAAAGAAATTATTTTATTCTTTAAGCTGTAAGCTTGTTAAGAGACACATACCAAACATAAGGATGCAAAGAGACTGGAAGTAAAGAGATGAGAAAAGGAACACAATTTTTGTTTTTGAAATAGAATAAGATATTATGGGCAAAAACTAGCCAAAAGAGAGCCAGTGTGACTATAGTAATATCAGGCAAATAGATCTTAAGGCAAAAAAACCCCAAAACATTATTAAGAAAAAAATGAGACTCTATGACGATGAAAGGATAAATTCACTAGGCAGATGATAATTCTAAACTTGTAGTCACCAAATAAAGCAGCTTAAAACACATGAAATAAAACGTGAAAGGATGTGTTCAAATGCACCCCCATAGTGGGAGATTTTACACGTTTCAGTAATTGATAAATCAAGTATATAAACCATTAATGAGGATTTAAATGATTTGAATAACAAAATTAATAAGATCTTAACAGAAACAGAAAGAATCCTATGTTTAGAAATGAGAATACATATTCTTTTCAAGAACACATGGAAAACATATAAAACTGATCAAATAAGAATTCAACAAATTTTAAAACATGAGCACAAACCCACATATTTAGAGATCTCTTTCTCGATCCAATGAGCTCTCTTAATCCAGTGATCTCTTTCTAGCCAATGAAAGAAAGAGAGAGAGGGAAGAAAGAGATGTCAACAACAGAAATGTAACCCTATACAAATGTAGATAAGTAAATTTTTTTTGAAGTTCCAAATAACCACTCACAGATTAACAATGAAATTATGTTAAATTAAAATATACTCAACTACTATAAATAAAACTGCTATAAACATTTATATATAGATTTTTGTGTAAACAGTGTTCATGCAGAAACTTGCATATGAATGTTCATTACAGCTTTGTTTCTTTTTTCTTTTTTTTTTTTGCGAGGAAGACTAGCCCTGAGCTAACATCCACTGCCGATCCTCCTCTTTTTGCTGAGGAAGACTGGCCCTGGGCTAACATCTGTGCCCATCTTCCTCTACTTTATATGGGACGCCGCCACGGCGTGGCTGACAGGCAGTGCGTCGGCGGGCGCCCGGGCTGCCAAGCGCGAACTAAACCGCTGCGCCACCGGGCGGCCCCTACAGCTTTGTTTCTTAACAACCCCAAATTGGAAACAACCCAGATGTCCTTCAACAAGTGAATGGTTAAACAAACTATGGTACTTACATACCATGGACTGCTACTAGGCAATAAAAGAGAATAAATATTGATACATACAGCAACCTGGATGAATCTCCAGAGAATTAGGCTGAGTGAAGAAAAATCCAATCACAAAAGGTTACATACTATATAATTCCATTTATATAACATTCCTGAGATGATGAAATGTTTAAAGTGGAAAATAGATTAATGACTTTCAGTGTTAAGAAGAGGATGAGGGTGTGGCTATAAAAGGGCAACATGAGGGATTCTCGTGGTGATGGAAATGTCCTATATCTTGACTGTATCCATGCCAATAACCAGGTTGTGATATTGTATTATAGTTTTGCAAGATGTTAAATTGCGGGGGGGAGGGATAGATAGAGGGCACATGGGCTCTTTCTGTATTAATTCTTACAACTGCATGTAAATCTACAATTATCTCAAAATTTTAAAATGTAATAGAAAAAAACATGAAAGACTGTAAATGAAAGCATGTGAGGTACAGTGAAAGCAAGATTTATAGTCTTCAATCCTTATTTTTAAAAAGGCTGAAAATTAGTAAACTGGCCTTTCAAACTATAAGGGAGAAAAAGAAACTATAAAACAAATTCAAAGAAAGTAAAAGAATGGAGATAATTAAAATAAGAATAGAAATTAATGAAACAGAAAAAATACTATAAAGAAGATGAACAAAGTCAAAAGGACAAGAAAGAAAACATACAGAGTGTTAAAGAAAACAATGGTTTATTTACAGATATGGCGGAATTTAAAATATAAGAGAATATTATGGATATTTCTAGACATAGAAAACACAAAACAAAATGGTAGAAATATATCCAGAACAAAGGTACAAAATTCTCTAGGAAAAGACCAAAATTTTCCAACTAGATTTCTTTTTTAAATCTAACTATATACTGTTTAGAGGAGTCACACTTTAAAACATAAGCTATGGAAAGGTGGAAGAGAAATTAGTGGAAAAGGATATATCAAGAAACACTACTAAAAAGAAACCTTATTTTACCAAAGATAAATATAACCACTATATACTGACAGATGTTTGGTTCATCCTGAAGATATAACCCAGGGGTATGCCGCTATTCATGTGGATTTAAAAATTCAAGGCAAATGTTGTTGAAGCTATGTGGAGAACGTGACAAATGCACCATTGTTGTGGGCAACATCAACATACCTCTCTCAGTAAGTAATATTTTAATCAGAATAAAAGCCTTAGTATGGAGATTTGAACAACACAATCATCAAGGCTGCAATAACTGGAGACTACATATTCTTTTCAAACATTCATAAGAATTTATAAACAGTGACCATATATTAGGCATGAAGCAATTCTCAACACAATATCACATAGACTGCATTCTTTGATTATAAAGTAATTAACATAAAATCAATACAAAAGTGACCTTATAAAAATCTATATGAGAACTTAAATCCCTCCTAAATTACTTAGGAGTCAAAGAAGAATTCACAATGGAAATTAGAAAATATTTAGAACTGTATGATAATGAAAATATATATCAAAATGCATGAAATGCAGTTAAAGCAGTATTTAGGGAGAAATTTAAGCAATAAAATATTCATATTAGGAGAGACATAAGTTGGAATTTAATGGACTAAGCATCCCACTTCAAAGTCAGAATAAACAAAGAATATAGAAAGGAGGAAATAATTAGAGAAAATTAAATGGAGTATAAATACAATAGAAAAGATTGACAAAGTGAAAGTTAGTTATTTAATAAAAACTGATATAATTGACAAACCTCTGCCAAGATTAAGTGAAAAAAAAAGAAAAGGTAGAAATGAACCATATTACACAGGAAAAAGAAGACAATTATGAATGCATCAGCGATATAAAAAAATAAGATTATAATCTTTAGGATAATTAATCTGAAAAATTAAGTGAAATGAACACATTTTAGAAAAATATAAAAACTGACTAAAGAAAAAAATAGAAAATCTAAACAGTCCTGAAAGTCTGAAATTAAAGAATTTACTTAATAATCAGTAACTAATTTTCCCGCAAAGAAAACATCATGTCCAAATGGTTTAATAGGCAAGTTTTACCAAACATTAAATAATAGGAAATTCCAATTTTATGTAAAATCTTACAGAGAAGAGAAATAGCAGAAACTTTCCCTAGTTGACTTTACAAAGCAAATACAAACTTTATGCCAAAAGTAGATAAGGACAACATGCAAAAGGAAATTATAGCTTAATTCTCTCACAAACATTCAGAAACCAAAAATTTATTAGCCAAAAAATGTTAGAGCCAGCCATACACAAAAATAACGTGATGACTAAGGTGAGTTCGTTTCCAAAATGGTAGCTTTTTATGTAGATAAAATGTTAAAATTAATATGAAAATTTACCAAGATTTCTATAAATAAGAAATATTAAAATGTCAAGAACAGGTTCTATTCTGACTGGAATTCTTATATGCTGCAAGTGAATCATAAATTGCTACAACCACTTGGGAAAACCAAAATTACATGGCAGGATCTACTAAAGCTAAACTTATTCATAAGCAGCAATTCTACTCCTGGGAACAAATTAACAGAAATGATAGCATAAGTACCAAAAAGACATAATAATATTCTTGGCAGCCATATCCCACAAACTGGAAACTATTTAAAAATCTATCAACATTAGGATGCATAAATTATAGTCTGTCTGCACAACGTAAATCTATACAGCAAAGAATGAACAAACTGAAACCACACTCAACATGGATGTACCTCACAAAAACAGTATTGAGGGATAAAAAAGCTGGACATAAAAGAATACATTTAGTATGATTCCATAAGTGTCACAAAGATGCAAAACTAATCTATGGTAAAAGGGCCAGCATAGTGTTCATCTTTATATGGGGCACTCACTGGTTGGCGGACAGTTCTAATGTCATGGGGATGTTTGATTCCTGATGTGGGTGCTGGTTACGTGAGTGTGTGCTCTTTGAAAACTCATACAGCTGTACACCTATGGCTTGTGCACTTTCTGTACATTATACTTCAATAAAAAGGTTATAAAAATCAGTTGTGTTTCTATACCTCAACTTCAAGCAGAAAAGATATTCAAAAAATGATAATAAATATAATAAAAAATAACTTTCTAGGACTGAACAACATTAGGCACAATCCCTATGAAGAAAATCATAACATCCTATTGAAAGGCATTAAATATGACCTAAATAGAGAGATATATTCTTGGATAAAAAAGACTCGATATGTTTAAGATGTCAGTTCTTCCCAAACTAATCTATAGATCCAATGGCAATTAAAATGAAAATCCCAATGCAACTTGACAAGGGGATTCTCTAATATTTACAGAAGAGGATACCCAAAAGAAGAAAACCATGGAGGGCATCACCCTCCTAGTAATGAAGACATACTATAAGTTATAAAAATTAAGACAGCATGATATTGGTACAGGGATAGATAAGTGGAAAAGGATAGAAATCCAGAAATAGGCCCAAACATACATGGAACTGGTTTGTAAATTGGTAGTGCAACAATCCAATATATAGCAGTGGGATAATTGATTATCTGCGTGGAAAATTGATTTGGATACTATCTCCCACCAGGCACAGAATCAATTTCTGATGAATTAAGGCCTCATATATGAAAAGAAACCTTCATATTTTAAGAAAAATGTAGAGAAAATACTTTATGACTGTGGATTAAAGAAAGATTTCTTAAATATTATATAAATAGTAGTGTTGATAAATTCAAATATATTAAAACTGAATTTTTGTTCTTCAGAAGGCAGTTCAAATGGATTAAAAAGATGGGCCACACACCAGGAGAAAATATTTGCAACATAAAAAGCAAACAACAAACAAGCATCTGGAATGTATAATTCGCAATGAATTAATAAAGGCATTTAAAAAGAAAAGAAAAAATGATCAAAGATGTTTCGTAAAAAGTGAAAGACCACAAAAAATTGAAAAAGTGCTCAACTGCATTAAAATCATAGAAATAAATATTAAATGTACTATGTGATATGATTTCGCATCCTACATGTGAAAAAAAAAGCAAAAAAGTCTGACATTGTCACACATGAGCAATGATGTGGAGCAACAGGGATGCTGATATACTGCTTGAAGGAGGTGTAAAGTTGTAAAACTACCCTACATAAGATTTGGCATTTTATTATAAAGCTAAAGAGGGATATATATTCCATTCTAGCAATTCCATTCTGAACTGACTAACCTAAACAAACTCTCATGCATGTACATCATGGATTATGCACAGACTATTTTTAGCAAATTTGTTTGTAAAAGCTAAAATTGGAAACAATCCAAATGGCCCATCAGTAGTAAAATGAATAAATCAATTGTGATGATTACACTCAGTGGTATATTATACAGCAGTGAAAATGAACAAACAATAGCTACAAATATCAAAATAGATGAATTCCAAACATGTTGTTGAGAGAAAAATGCAAATTACGGTGGAATGCATTTATGATGATTCCATTGACATAAAGGTAAAAAAAATATTTTGCATATTTATGTATATAAGCAATTGAAGGATTAGTACACAATTTAGAATAGTGTTTGCCTCTAGGAGTAGAAAAAGTATAAATTAAAGGGGGAAAACAAGGCTTCAGAAGTATTGATAACATTCCATTTCTTAAACTGTTGGTGATGGGTGTTCTTTTTATTATTTTTCTTTAAACTTTCTGTATACCATATATGTCCTGGCACCTGGAAATTTAAAAGAATAATAATAATAAACTAATCTTCTCACCTACCACTCAGGTAAAAGAAGAAATCAATACTAAAATTACAGAATACCTAGAAAATGACAAGGACAACAATGCATGCTAGAACTGATGGGATGCAGCTAAAGCAGTGCACTCATAGACTTCATTTATACTCTTTCATGTTTATTAGGTCATGTGAATTAGAGCTAACTCAAGAAATTCAATTTTTTTGAACAAAATAAACCACAGGAGGTAGAAGAAAGAAAATAAAGTATCCAGAAATTAATAAAATAAGAAAAATAAATGGTTTTTTCAAGGGCCTAAGGGGAAATGGACACAAGGGTTGATTTTATACCTAGAGAACACCAAAGAATCAATGGACAACACAAGAAAAACACAATAACAATAACAAAACATCATGATTAAAGAATGAACTAGATGTAAGTATATGGATATATCCAGAATGATCTGTAGGATGCATTGTAAATGAAAAAAAATCAAAATGCAGAACAATGTATACAGTCAGCTTCCATTCGTGTTAAAAAAATAAAAATTAAAACATGTATGAAAACAGTTTGCCATATTCTCAGTAAGTTAAACATATACCACCATATGACCCAGCAACCCAACTCCCATATATTTATCCTAGAGAAATGAAAAGTTGTGTTCACACAAAATCATGTACATGAATGTTTATAGCAACTCTATTCATAATTACCAAAAACTGGTGGTGTTCAACAGATTAATGGATAAACAAACTGTGGTACATCCATACATTGGAATATTACTCAGAAATAAAAAAGAAAAAAAAAACTATTGAAGCATGCAACAACTGGATAAATCTCAAAGGCATTATGCTGAATGAAAGAAGACAGTCTCAAAGGGTTACATATTGTATGATTCCATTTATGTGATGTTCTCAAAAACACAAAACTAGAGTGATAAAGAAGAGACCAGTGATTGCCAGGGATTAGGGGTGGGGGTGTGGGGTTGGTAGGGACATTGTGACTATGAAGGGATAGTACAAGGGAGTTTTTTGAGATGATGAAACTGTTCTGTATCCTGACGGTGGTAGTGGTTATATGAAATCTATTATCTATCTATTTATCTGTGTGTGTGTGTGTCTCTCTCTCTCTGTCTAATCTATCATCTGTCAGTCATCTATTAAAATTCATAAAACTGTAACCCACCAAAATAAATATTTTGCATGATAATTTAAAAACATTACATGTATAAAATACATACATATGCTTAAGTACTGAATATCTCTGGAAGTTTGCACCCAAAATGCTAAGAGTAGTTGCCTCCAGGGAGAGAAACAGGGCAGATAGATCATCTCAGGGAGAGGGAAGGAATAGAGCCTTTTCCTGTTTACCCTTTGTACCTTCGGAATCTGTTATCATGTTTGTGCATGATACACAAACTTGGAATGGTAATGTACACATTGCACAAAATCTAATTTTGCTCTAAATTAAAGACTGGAGGTTACTATGGAATGGAGATGCTTTTCTGTCATTGGTAGGGACTCTCCCTAGATTGAGAAAACAAGAGGCAGATCCACCAAGGCACTGCGTAGACAGAAATATACCTCATAAGACGCTAGTCTCTAAAATATGGGTGCTTTAAGGACGGGCCTGGTGGCGTAGTGGTTAAGTTTGCGTGCTCTGCTTGGGCGGACCAGGGTTTGCAAATTTGGATCCCGGGTGCAGACCTGCATACCACTTATCAAGCCATGCTGTGGCAGGCATCCCACATATAAAGTAGAGGAAGATGGGCATGGATGTTAGCCCAGGGCCAATCTTCCTCAGCAAAAAGAGGAGGATTGGCAACAGATGTTAGCTCAGGGCCAATCTCTCTTACCAAAAATAAATAAATAAAAATAAAAATAGGCGATTTACCAGTTTTTGAATATTTGTCACCAAAATCGTGGGAGTAATAGTCAATTGGGAGTATCCAATCCTGATCTCCAAATATATTTTTGTGGTCCCCAGTTAAGGGACTACTCCAGGAATAATTGCACCAGATTATTAACTGAGAACTAATGTACTTCACTCTTCAACTTGTTGACCATAATTATGTCCACAAAACTACAAACGATGAGTTCTCCATACAAAGCATCTGGTGAAAACCTTTAGTCATCTCTGAATAACACAAAAATCTCTGTCCTGGCACCATTCAAATTTCTCTTTCCCTTGGGTGTTCAAGTTCTGCTTCCCCTAGACTTCTCGTTGTTCATGCCTCATGCTGGTTTCTGCTAGGATGATCCTGCTGTATCAAGACCTTATTATTATTTGCAGAACAGATAAGGTTCTGCTTTTGCTCAAGAATTATTTTAAATTCTGAATTTGTATCAGCGCCCTAGCTGAGGAATGGGGCTTTCCTCTAACTCATTCTGCAAAGTGAATTAGAGGAAAATGGCTTCCCGCCTGCTTGTAGGACCCCACAGCTCCATTACTTGCATCCTGAAGGATTTGTCTTTATTCTCTTCCAGCTGTCCCTGGGTTCTGCCCCTTTGTCTTGATTTCTTGCCCAAGGAGATAATGGGAAAGGTTATTCTACTCCATCTTTTTGCGCTGGAAAAATAGCTTTTGGGGAGGATCTGAGCTCCCATGTGCTCAACATAGTGCTTCTTGCATGACCGGTAAACACCATTCCTCCTACTGTGTGTCTCTATGCGGGAAGCTCCTTTTTTGTTTTGTTTTGTTGTTAACACTCTGTAGGGTGTGAATTCATGCACATGGAAGGTAAAACTGCAGATGAATTTTAGCCCAACAAAGTCTCAGGAATACATTTCAAAAGAAACAATCCGGATCATTCTAGAAGAATGTAGGCTACAAGCTACTGTTCTTAGGGAAGGAAGTGCCCCAGGAATGCACTGTCCTGCAAATTTATCCGCACTGCTGTGGTCCTACAAGCCACCAAAGGGGAGTGGGCATTGGAAATGGACAATGTGATCCTAGACTCTGGTGCTTTTGCACCCAGAACACCTGTGCCCCCAAGGTCCTTGTCTCTTGCATATGACAAAATCCAACTAGAAACAGACAATCTCTCTCTTTGTCCCTGCTCTGTGCCCAGCACATTCTCAAATTCTTGGTTTTTTAGGGCAACCTCGTTTTATAAATGGGGCTCAGAAGCTGAAGTGACATGTCCCACTACAAATGGAGCTCCTCAGGGCTGCTGTGCCAGGATTGATTAAAACTCCCCAGGCTCTTGCCCCCCAGGAAGGAGTAGTTGAAAGCCACAATGTGGACAGTACCGGTTATCCTTGCAGAGACTGATCTGAATGGATGCTCAATACATGTTTGCTAAATAAATGAGAGCGGATAGTGTTTTCCCATCCTTTCAGTTTATAAAATGGCAGGTACAGCCTCATTTTACAGAGAGAGGAACTGAGGTTCAAAGTGATTTGCCTTCAACGATATGACTAGAAAGAATCAGATTATTTAGAAAATACCCTGAACTATTTGGCAGAGTGAGATACCATTAGTATAAATAAAAATCAATTCTGTATCCGGCACTGAGAAATGAATCTATAGAACACCTTACACCACAAAGCAGTTTGACTAGAAACATAAATTAGGGCAAAGGGTGTTTGGATAACATGTGAGTGGCAAGCAAGTTGAACTTATAACAGCCAAAGTGTCCAGTCCATAAACCAGGTCTATAAGGTAAAAATGGGCTTACAGGACAAATAACAGCAGCAGTAACAGCTCACCTCTTTAGAGCATGGACCCTGGAGGCAGACTGTCTGGAACTAACTCCAGCTCTGCCACTTTCTAGCTGTGGAACCATGGGCAGGTTGCTTAACCTCTCTGTGTCTTAGTTTACTCACCTATAAACTAGGGATATACCTAGGAAGTACCTGTGGTAGTAAGGTTGCATTGAGAATTAAATGAATTAATATTTTAAATTATTTAGACTATTTCCTGGTGCATAGTAAGGGCTGTTTAAGTGCTTGTTAAATAGAATTACTCTTAAGCATCTTTTTGTTTCTTCATAGCAACTTTATGAGGAATGCTCGTATGCCATTTTACAGATTTGGAATTCAGTGCAGGGGGTCACGTGACTAACCTCCCTCACATGGTTGGCTGGGATTCAAACCCAGTTGGCTAGACATCGAAGCTTGGCTCGACCCCCACCCCCAGCTATTCTTACATGAAGCTCGCATTAGAATCCACACCCTAGAATACACCTTCCCTTCCACCACGCAGGCACTACTAAAACAAAACCAAACAAAAAACGGTATTTTGAGTATTCTACCTTAATCTTGTTTTTCTCACATACCTAAAATTAAAAAGGAAACAGAATAATAATGATATAATACACACACACACACACACACACACGCACAAGGGTAATTACTGATTTTATTAAAAACATCTATCACAGAACCACATAACCATTGTTATTTCGGGCCTGGGAATACAATGCATGCTATTAAGCCATTTGATGATTAAAGATAAAAGCATGATTAAATATGTTGATGAAAGTGCCAGACTGCATCGAGATGCACACCACGCATTGGCCTTGGAGAAGGTGGGCTACCTTTGTGACCCCTTCGTGAACTTGCTCTTGACCTGGGTTTTCTAGAGGGTTAGTTATTTTGTGTTAAAAAAAAAAAAAAAAACCTCTGGGTAATGACATTCTGTCTGATCCCTGGGGCCTGGCTGGCTGCTCTGGCCTCCTGCCCTCTGGCTGCTGTTGCAGCCCCATTTTCATCCTCTTCAGTAGTGGAATTGGAAACCAGGCTCCTGGCATTCTCTCACCAATTTTCTCTGTTCTCAGGTCTGGAGGGAAGGGGACAAAATGCAGGCAGGAGGGAACTAATATTTGTCAAGCTCAGCCATAGGCCAGGGCTTGTGTTGGGCTCTTCCCATATGGAGACATTAGTTCTAATTTATCCTATCTTTATCCTTATCAATATCTAGTTTTCACAGAGAAAACTGGGGCTCAGCGATATAAATAACTTGGTATGGCAGTCGTTACTGAGGCTTCTCACTATATTTTATATAGTAAATATTCTCACAATATTTTTGGTTGTCCTCCTGGGCATGTGATAGGATTTCCCTTCTCGGCCATCTTGAGTTAGGTGTATCATCTGAGTGTAGGTGATATATGTCTCATCTAGGTAAGCTTAAAGAGCAAGTCTTTGGATCACCGTGTGTTCTTCCTCTTGCACCTGCTTTGTCAGTTTGGGTCCGCATATAATTAGGATGAGCAGAACCCTCTTCTAACCTGCCCATGGATAGATAACATGAGTGAGAAATAAATACTTATTGTTCTCAAGCCACTAAGATTTGGGGCTTGTTCTTACTACAACATTACCTGGCCTGCCCTAATTAATACACCTGGTCAAGGTCCCACAGCTTGGGTGGATCTGGGAGCTGGGATGTGAATGCAGTTCTGTCTGTTGGCAAAGACCTTGCTCTTTCTGCTGCCCCAAACTCATTTAATGAGATGCCGTCAGACTCTAGGATCCAGGAGGACAATATCCCACCCTGGCCTCACCATGCGAAGTACAAGGAAGGGGCATAGACATAGCCACTGGTCAGAGGCTTTCCATAGGCCCAGTTAGGGTCCCAGTGGGGGAAGACGTAGGGCTCGGGATCTCAGTCAGATTAAAAGGTGTCAATTCTTTCTGTAACCTACACTAAAATCCCCTAATCTCCATTTTTTCACATGTACACTGGGATAATACCACCAGCCGTTCAAAGTCCCTGGCCTCTAGGGAGCCCTGATCCTAAAAGAGATCCTCATTTTTTCTTGAGTCAGGAAAGATATATTCAGGGATTACACAAGATACTCTGCAATATTGTTCACTACCTTAAATAGAGAAAAAGACATGAGATGCATTTCTGGAACTGCGTGGCAATAATCTGGGTCTCGGACAAAGGAAGTAGGAAGGAAGAGAAGGTAGGAGGAAAGGACTGGGAATTGATTCAACCTGAAGGTATCAGTGTCACCGTAAGGAATTAGGTCAATAAAGAAAGCCCAAGATATGAAATGGGACTGTGTAATTGAGAGGGTCCACAGGGCTCTGCTACAGAAGGGTGTGGATGGGCAATCAGGCTTCCAGATCTGTCCCACAAACCGGTGGGCTCATTTTTTTCAGTTGCAAATCTCATCAGTAAAACATTTCTGAGCATACTTTCCCCATACATACATGTATTAACTGATAAATGTATATATGCATGACTAGAGTAACATATTATGTGCATTATATATACATTTGTATACATAAAACATACACCAAAGGGGAAATGGTAAAAGGATGAATAAATAAACAGAAATAGATCGTCTAGTATGTTCTTCCCATACCCTCCAACGGATCATTGAGCATGGGTTAAGATGTATCTGACCCACTACGGAGTCAGGGGCATTGTATCTTTCTGCCTAGAAGTGGTTTTGTTATACCCATTATGGAACCCGTGGGGAAGGGACGCAGGGAAGCTTTTCAGCTGCTTGTTTTGACTCAACCTTTCACTGAACAAAATGTTTTAAAAAGGACGATGAGCAAAGTAAAATATTCTTTAATCAAATTCCAATGGAAAACACAGTCAGAGGGCAAATATAACTCATGTTTCTTTTTTCTTTCCAATGTCACAGAGGATTGTGAGCCATCTGTGCCCCTTGGAGACAGAGCAGAAGGGGGGGCTCATCTTGTTGATATGCAGAGAAGTGTTAATTTATACATTTAAAGCAATAGTTCCTGTTGCTTATATCAAACTCACTCTCCACCTAGGACCCTAAAAATCTTGTCATCTCAACAAATAACTGAAGAGTTCAATTTGTCACATAGCCATTTAAAATAATAAAGTCAAGAACTCTACCAAGCATGTTTTTGAAACTTAAGAACCCGTTGATATACGGAGCAGTATGCTTGGTGACTGAGTTATTTGCTTGGGGATGAAATAGGGGGAGAGAAAGGGAAGAGTCACCTTCAATAGAAACTTGAAAGTGACTTCCTTGGTGGGGGGAGCTGGTATTTGAATTCCGTAAGATAGTATATTGTGAGCACTCTGCCCAGCTTCCAGAATGTAGGACGTGTTGAATGGATGCTATATGAATGCCTGAATTTCATGGACATTTCTGCATAATTTAGTCCCGATAACCTGCAAAGTCTAGTAAAATAATTAGAGACACAAAAAGGCTAGACTTACAATAAATGGAATTAAAAACTCAATACATTTGAAGCAAGGCAAAAAAGGAAGAAAAAAGCGTAGAAGAAGCAAGACAACATAAATGGTATGAATAATTCTTAATTTAACAGTATTCTCAACAAATGTAAATGAACCAAACTCTCTAGTTTAAACATGGAATTATTACATTTGGTAAGAAAACCAAATCCAAATTATATAATTTTTAAAAAGACACACCTAAAACATAAGTATGCAGAAAGGTTGAAAGTCAAAAGAGGGAAAAATATATCAGGAAAACAGTAATAGAAAAAAGTTGGTGAAACCATATTAATATCAGATAGAATAGACTAAAAGTAAAATGATAAATTACTGTCTTACTAAAAGAGGATTTAATTGACTTCTCAGTTATAAATGATTTGTTTAGTTTGGGAGTTTCAGTGACTCTTAATTTCTTTGCATATAATAACATGATCTTAAAATATATAAAGTCAAATTTGGCAAAACTGCAAAAAGAAAATTTCAGGTCTATCGATGGAAAATTTTAACAGTCATTTGTTCATTCATGGAACAAATGTTTGCTGAACATCTATTTCATTTCAGGATTCCTTCTAAGTGCTGAGGAGATAACAATGAATACATCAAAATTCCTGCTCTTTATGAAGGAAGCATTCTCCTGGATGGAAAAGATAATGAAAAGATACATTTAATGTGTCAGCTGTTGATAAGCACTGATAAAAAGCAGTTATAAGGGGCCGGCCCGGTGGCACAGCGGTTTAGTCCGCGCTTGGCAGCCTGGGGTTCGCGAGTTCGGATCCCGGGCGCCCGCCGACGCACTGCCTGTCAGCCATGCCGTGGCGGCGTCCCATATAAAGTGGAGGAAGATGGGCACGGATGTTAGCCCAGGGCCGGTCTTCCTCAGCAAAAAGAGGAGGATTAGCAACGGATGTTAGCTCAGGGCTGGTCTTCCTCACCAAAAAAAAAAAAAAAAAGCAGTTATAAAAATTGATAATCAGTCAATAAAACAAATCTCAAAACCTTTGAGTCAGTATCACACAAATTACAGCCTCTGACTACAATGAAATTAAGTTAGAAAGCCAAAAAAAACTTTATTAAAACCTATACTTTTGGAAATTTAAAGGCATTCCTACAGAATATATAGGTCAATGAAGATATAATAAAGGAAATTGTGTAAACGACTTAGAATTGAATGATAGTGAAAATAATACAAACAAAACTCATGGGATTTGGCTAAACTCACACCTTGAGGGAACTTTATACCTTTAAAGTGCTTATAGTAATGAAGAATATCCAAATAACTAATGATTTAAGCATCCATCTCAAGAAGAATAGGTTAAACCGCAGGGTAATAGAAGTAAAGAAATAATAAATATTAGAGCAGCATTAATTAAATAAGAAACAGAGGCTACAACAGAGTGTACCAACAAAGCCAAAACTCTGAAAATATTATAAAAAAACACACTAACCTCCGTAAATAAACATTAAGAATATGTAAAAATACAGCTGATTTAGAATAAGAAATAGACTTATAAGAATGGCAATAATCAAACAGCCTGAATTACTAGGAATTGACAACTATTTAAAACAACAGCAACTTTTTTAACACTCCTCATGAGAATGTAATTTGCTATAACTGCTTCGATAAACAATTAGCCATTGTCTTTTAAACTAAAGATGTATGTAACATAATACCCAGTAATTTCACCTGGGGATATATAGCCTAGACTAGAGAAGCTCTTGCACAGGTGGTCTCAGGAGATATTTACATGCCATTCAGAACAGCTTTGTTCACAATAGCTAAAGAATGTGGCACCAACATGAATGTCTCTGTCAGGAGAATTTGATGAGTAAATTGTAGTTTATTTTCATTCATATAGTCTCATCTTATAGGACAGTTAAAATGAGCGAATCAACACAAAACTGAGTCACTCAGTATGGATGACTGTCACAAACATGATGTTTGAGTGAAAAGTGTAAAGTAAAGAAGAACATATAAGATATCCTTCCCTTTATATATATTTCAAAAACAAGCAAAACTGAACAATATCTGGTTTGGGGATATATGTATGTGTGTGTATATGTATATATATGTGTGTGTGTGTATATGTATATAAATTCAAGATAGTGGTTACCTCCCAGAGGAAGAGCTAGAGGGAAGAGGGTACAATGGGGAGGTTATACATGGATTTTATTTTTATTTATTTTTTTGCAAGGAAGTCTGGCTCTGAGCTAACATTTGCTGCCAATCTTCCTTTTTTTGCTGAGGAAGATTGGCCCTGAGCTAACATCCATGCCATCTTCCTCTCTATTATGTATATGGGACGCCGCCATAGCACGACTTGACAAGCGGTGCATAGGTATGTGCCCAGGATCCGAACAGAAAACCCCGGGCGGCCAAAGCGGAGCACGCAAACTTAACCACTACGTCCCAGGGCCAGCCCCCATGGCTTTTAAATATATTGATATTGTTCTATTTCTTAAGGGAGGTGTTGCATACACAGGAGTGAATTTCATTATTCTTCTCTATATACACATTTTAAATGCTCTTTTTATGTATGAAATAGTTCCTATTAAAATACTTATGATGAATGAATATCATAAGTAACATTTTGTCAACAAGTGAAATTAAGACAAAGTGCATATCGTTTCCTTGAAAATTAAAATTTCCAAAACTGACTCAAAAAGAAATGGAAAACCTGAATATAGTTTTTTAAAAACCAAATCAATAGTTGAACATCTCCGTTCAAAGAAAATGCCAAACCCAAATTGTTCTACAAGCAAATTTGACCAAACATTCAAGAAAAAGACAATTTCTTTTTCTTTTCTTTGTAAACTGTCCCAGAGAATAGAAAATGTAGGAATATTCCCCAATTCATTTCATAAGGATATAATATCTTGATACCAACACCACACTAGGACAAAAATTCAAAGGGAAATTATAGCCTAATGTCACCTGTAAGTGGGAATAAAATTCAGCAATGCATATTAAAAAGTGGATGTATAAATTGGTACAACCCCTTAAAAAACTGACAGTATTCAGCAGGGAATAGCAAACCCCTGTAAAGAAATGGATATTAAATATTCTAGACATTGCAGATCATACTGTCTCTGCCACAACTGTGCAACACTGCCATTGCAGTGCAAAAACAGCCATAGAAAATACATAAACAAATGGGGTGGCTGTGTTCCAATAAAATTTTATTTACAAAAACAGGTGGCAGGCTGAATTTGGCCCATGGGCTGTAGTTTGCAGATCCTTGGTGTATGTAGAAGCTAAATGTATACTACCCTATGCCCCACAAATTCCGCTTCTAGGTATATTCCCAACAGAAATAGATATGTATGCTCACCAAAAGATGTGTAAAGGAATGTTCATAACAGCATTATTCTTAGTAGCTAATAACTTGAAGCAAACATAATGTCCCTTAACGATAGAATGAATAAATAAATTGTGGGATAGTCATACAATGCAATATTATTAGCAGTGAGAGTGGACGGAATCATGTTACATGTAGCACTGTGGTAGATTCTCACAAAGGTAAGGTTGAACGAAATAGGCACACAAGGGTACATACTTATGATTCCATCCATAGAAAAGTTCAAAGACAGACAAAAATAATCTATGGGATTACCAGTTAGGTTATTGGATACCCTTGGAAGGGTAAGTGATTGGGAGGTAATGTTTTGGGAGGTAATGCTGGTAATGTTTTGTCAAGATTGGTGCTGGTTACTTGGGAATGTTTGGTGGAAATTTACCAAAATGCTTATTTTTGATTTATGCACTTTTCTGCATGTATATATCAATTAAAAGTTTAAATTAAAAAGTAAAAAAGAGTAAATAGATGAAAGCAAAGTTGGGTTCATTGAGAAAATGCAAGAGATCTCTAACATTAGAAAATATGTTAATGTAATTACTACATTAATCAATCCAAATAGAAGGCTCACAGCTGAATAGATGTGTAAAATCATTTGCTAAAATTAAAAACCCATTGATAATAAACTAAAAAAAGTCTCATAAATCTAGTCATAGAAAATAACTTTCTTAATCTGATAAGGAGCATCTTCAAAAATCAGACAATAAGCATCATAATAAATGATGAAATTTTAAAACATCACTTCTAAAACTAAGAAAAACTGACTAAGGAATGCACCAGCACTGTTTCTACTTAACATGGTATTAGAGGCAGCCAGTAGGGTCAGAGAATTTTTTTTTTTTTTTGGTGAGGAAGATCGGCCCTGAGCTAACATCTGTGTCCATCTTCCTCTGCCTTGTATGTGGGACGCCACCACAGCATGGCTTGATGAGGAGTGCATCGGTCCACACCCAGCATCCAAACCATCAAACGCTGGACCACCAATGTAGAGCACACAAACTTAATCACTACGCCCCAAGGCTGGTTCACAGAGAATTTTTTTTAAAGGGGGAAAAAAAGTATAATTACTGGAAAGGAAACAAAAAAGATACCACTCATATGTAACAAGATTGTCTAGACAGAAAAAAATATTACAATATAAATTAATAGATTTGTAATTATAGCAAGTTTTAAATAGTAAAATATTGCATCAAAATTGTTAGATATCAGATCAGTATAAAAGTCATTTACTAAAGTGATAGAAGCTGCAGAAGGATACATATATAATACCAAATAATATAGTTTTTAAACCTGTAAATCGCTACGTTGTAATTCTTAGATACATATATGTAGAAAGGAACCATGAATAACTGCATGAGAATGTTAAATCCGAAATTCAGTGTCTAAGATACTAGGTTTTTGGGTGTTTGTTATATTTTAACTTGTGCTTTTCCATATGTCTTCAATACTTCATACTAAAATTCTTTTTAGAGCTAAGCTGCCTCTTCTGTAAGGGGGCATTGAGACCCTGATGGCAAAGCTGAAAGGGACTCCGCACATATTTATCAGAAAACCACTGGTGAATGGTTTGTGTGCCTTCTGACAGCTGCCAGGGGATCTTTTTATTTTCCCTTCTCTTTGTAAATTCTTTGGGCATAAAGGGTAGGGTGCCAGGTGCAAGGACATGCAAAATAAGGAGAGAAGATATAGGTGCAGCTCTTCCATTGCCTGCCCTTCCTGCTCCTTCCAGAAACTGAGTAGAAGCCCTGAGGTAGGAAATAAGAGGTACAAATGCAGAAGGCACTGTCCTATGACCTAGGGAACAGAGGCGAAAGGTCTGTGTTCCCCATAAAAGCGTTGGATCTGCCATGAACTTATCCAATGACACAGGACAATTTGAACAAAGAAAATATGGCACGGAGATAATCCAAGATGGCCAAATAATCCATTTTCCTGGATTATCTTTTGCTATTGAGTTTGGTAGATCACATCTCCAAGTCTCATTTTTCCTATCTATAAGAGGGAAAATTAGGGGGCCAGCCCGGTGGCGCAGTGGTTTAGTCCGCGCTTGGCAGCCCGGGGTTCGCCGGTTCGGATCCTGGGCGCCCACCGATGCACTGCTTGTCAGCCATCCTGTGGCGGTGTCCCATATAAAGTAGAGGAAGATGGGCACGGATGTTAGCCCAGGGCCAGTCTTCCTCAGCAAAAAAGAGGAGGATTAGCTACGGATGTTCGCTCAGGGCTGGTCTTCCTCACAAAAAAAAAAGAGGGAAAGTTAGACATGATGATCTTTAAGTTCTTTCCTGCTCTGGCAGTTTATGAGTCTAACAATCAGCGACCTTAGATTTAGTGGGGAAGACAAGAGATGCACACAAATAGTCACAACACTAGGATGACAAAGCCCAGTGTCCCATGAGAGGTACAAACACTCTTGGGATATCAGAAGACCCACTTGTGCCTGAGGAGACAGGAAAGGTTTCTAGGAAGAAATAATGCCAAATTAAATCTAATTTTTTTTTTCTAATTAGAGGAGGAATTTTTTCTCAAATAGGAAATTTGGAAATCACAGAAGATTGGAGACAGAGAAAAAAACATTTATTCCACATACCCATCCATCCATCCATCATCCATCCATCAGTCTAAATATTTGACTACCTCTTATGTGCCAAGTGTTTTCTAGGCACTGGGGAAACAGAAAACCAAATATATGAAGTTCTTGCTCTTGTGCAATTCATTTTTCAGGGTAAGCTGGGGGAAATCAGGCAAGTAAACAATTCCATAAATAAATGAATATGATAATTTCTGTAAGTGACAAGTACCAGGGCAATAAAGATTGATGTGATAATGACATGGTGGTTGGGGAGGGGCTGGTATTGTTGACTGAGGTCACAGAAGGCCTCTTTGATGACGTATCACTCATGAACCCACCACTCAGAGTTAACCATTAATATCTGGGGGGTTTCCTTCCTCTGTGTATTTCCTTTCATAGGTGGTTGCTCACCCACCACCCTCCCCCTACTCCCGCCTTATGAAAAGACTCTCTTTTATAGCCCCAACTTCGTTATTCTTTATAACTAGGACCTCCCCATGCATTGTCATAACATTTGCAGTGAGAAAACTTGTTTCCCTAATTTTGAAAGAGATCAATAAAAACAAATTAAAACAGAGGATTAGAGGTGTCTTTTTGCCACATTATTTTTCCAGGAACAAAAGATGTAGTGATCTCATTGTTATTTCTCCAGAGGTCTCTAACCATAATATAAAGCCATTTAGTGCAGCTTAACATGGTAATAACTCACTGCTTCTCTCTCATTACTCCAAGGAACCAGGGAGGGAGAAAAAGCAGGTAGATAAAAGGGTCGGGATGAGTGAGAAAAGCCCCATCTCCAGATTTAAAAGATACTGTGAGTTGTATCTGGCTTAGCAGTCCTTTTTAGGATAGGGCTTTTCTGGGAGAAAACAGGAGAGGATCAGCAATGTGAGGGGGTGTGTGCACCTCCCTAGCAACTGGGGAGTTGAGATGGAGGTGGTGGTGAAGAGGAGGAAATGAGCTAATAGTGTGAAAGCACCTCAGACAAGGGCTAAGTGCTGTATTTAGGAGTGGGCTAGCACTTTTGGACAATCAAAAGACAATGCTCTGTTTCAGATTCCAAGAAATCGGAAGGGACAATTCCATCAAGTAAGAGAGGCAGGGGACTTCTTTCAGGAGTCCCCAGGGTCAACCAAAGGACTATTGGATGGATGTGTAAAGGAAGCACACTACTTCCTCCCTCTCAAGGCTCTTGTGGGGCTACATGAAACGTTGTCTATTAAGCTTCCAGTTCAGTGTGGGGGACCAAGGTCTAGCATTGTGATTAGGAACATAGACCCTGCAGTTGTCACCATGAATTCATATCCTAGCTGGGAACCTTCTCTGAGTCCTCGTTTCCTTGTCTGCAACATTAGGATTTCAATACCTAATTTATAGGGTGGCTGTGAGGACAATAAGATCACGCATATACAGTGCTTAGCACAGAAACTAGAGCTTACATAGCAAGAGCTTAATAAATGTTAACTCAGATGATGATAATGATGGAGAATTTCTTAGCCTAAGAATGAATCCTAAAGGGCCTCCAAACCCCCTCCAAATGAACAAACTGAGTCCTAAAGGAGAGTCATTAAAAGTATCGACTTAGTAGGCAAATCTGCATTTAAATGTCAGCTCTGCATTTGCTGGATGCATGACATGGTCACTTTGCTTCTAGACCCCTGGTTTCCTCATCTGTACAATGGGGACATTGAGACTTATAATTGTGAGAAGTAAATGTGATACAAGCAAAGTGCTTAGCCAAGTGTCCAGCATACAGAATTTAAAACTTTACATAAATGGATAAATGTTCACATATTATGGTTGTTGTTATGGTCACTCTGGGTGGAATCAAGTTAATGACCAAACTAGGATATCAATCTATTTAGACGGAATATCAAGTAGACAGAAATAAACAGAGATGTTGAAGATCCGAAAAATGTAACTCATAAACTCAAGCTTATTAATATATTGAAAAATCAATATTAGATAATTTCAATATATAGAACTCTACACCCAGAGAATATGCATTTTTTGAGCAGATGCAAAAGTGTCATAAAAATAGAATGTGTTAGGCCGTAAAAGAAGCCCAGTTAAATTCTAAAGAATCCACATCACACAGACCATGTTCCCCAACTGTTATACAATAAAATTAGAAATTAATAACTAAGGACAGCTTTAAAAATCACATGAATTTTACAATTAAATAACATATTACTAAATAACACTTGGATCAAAGAGGAAATCATAAAAATATCGTGAAGTGAATAATAATGAAAGCAGAGCGTGTCTATATTGTAGAACAGAGCTAAAACAATACTTAAAGGGAAATCTGGAGCTTTAAATTCATTTACTAGGAAACAAAAGTTTAAAACAAATGAGCTGGATATACAGATGGCAAAAAGCACATGAAAAGATGTTCAACATCATTAGCCATTAGGGAAATTCAAATTAAAACCACAAGACAGCACTACACACCTACCTGAATGGCTGATATAAAACACAGTGATGGCACTACATGCTGGTGAGGATGTGAAGAAACTGGATCTCTCAGACACTGCTTGTGGGAATGTAAAATGGTCCAGTCACTCTGGAAAATAGTATGTCAGTTTATTTTAAGACTAAAAATGAACTTACCATATGATCCAGCAATTGCTCTCTTAGGCATTTATCCCAGAGAAATGAAAACTTATGTTCACACAGAAACTTGTCCATGAATGTCCATAGCAGATTTGTTCATAATAGCCCTGAACTGGAAACTACCCAAATGTCCTTCAATGGGTGAGTGGTTAAACAAACTGTGGACACCCGTACCGTGGAATACTACTCAGCAATAAAAAGAAGCAAACTCTTGAGAGACCCAACAATTTGGATGAACCTCAAGGGAATTATGCTGCGTGAAAAATAAAATTTCAAAATGTTACAAACTATATGATTTAATTTATATACCATTCTTGAAATCATAGTTATAGAGACTGAGGGCAGATTGGTGGTTGCCAGGGGTTTCATGTGGTGGGGAGGAGAGGGTGGTGTGTCTATAAAGGGGCAGCACGAGGGAGTCTTCTGTATCATGATTGTAGTGATAGTTACATGAAGCGACACCATGATAAAATTGCATAAAATTAAACCATAGACACTCACAAATGAGTACATGATAAGTTGTGAAGTCTGAATAAACTCTGGATTGTGCCAATGTCAATTTTGATATTGACACAATCCAGTATATGATATTGAACTAGAGTTTTGTGAGATGTTGACTTTAGGGGCAGCTGGATGAGGGGTGCTTGTGACCTTCGTGTACATTTCTTTGCAACATCTTGTGAATGTATAATTATTTTAAATTTTAAAAATGAGCTAACAGGGGCCGGCCTGGTGGAATAGCAAATAAGTTCGCGTGCTTCTCTTCTGGCGGCCTGGGGTTCACGAGTTCGGATCCCGGGCACGGACTGACGCACTGCTTGTCAGCCATGCTGTGGCAGCGTCCCATATAAAGTAGAGGAAGATGGGCATGGATGTTAGCCCCAGGCCAATCTTCCTCAGCAAAAAAGAGGAGGATTGGCAACGGATGTTAGCTCAGGGCTACTTAATCACACACACACACACACACACACACACACACACACTCACAGATGAGCTAAGCATTCAATTCAAGAATATCAGAAAAAGCCCAAAAGAACAAGAAGGAAATTAATAAAAAACGGATCTATATTAATTGAATGAAGAATTTAAAAGAGTGAAAGCTAGCTGTCTTGAAAAGAATACTTTAAAAAAGGCAGCTTGATAGAAAAGAAAGATTCAATAAACACTTTTTTTAAAAAACAAGAATATAATGAATTACGTGCTAATTAATTCTAAACTTTAGATTAAATGAATACAATTATAGAAAGACATAAAATGTCAAAATTGGCATGAGGAGAAAGAGAACATTAAAACGAACCAATAAGATTAAAGAAATTGAAATGGTCATTGAGCCCATTTTCTCCAAAAACACCAGGCCTACGTGGTTTAAAGGTGAGTTCTAGCAAACTTTTAAAGAATATTTAATTTCTAATTTATGCAAGTTATTCTAGAAAATTAGATGGAAAAGTTATTTGGTTCCTTTCATGAAGTTACTGGAATCTTTATACCAAAACCAGGTAAGAATACAAGAAAAATACAGGCCCATTTTATGTATGAATATATAGAAAATGCATCCTAAATTAAATATTAGCTAATTAATCCAACACAGATTTACAAAAATAATAATTGTGTTCCTATGGGGCTCGCCCTGGAAGCAATCTTGTTTCAATATTAATGTAATTTACCACATTAATATACTAAAGCATAAAAATCATAATTATTTCAATCATTGAACCAAGGCATTTGATAAAGGTTCACCAATTCATGATTTTTTAAACTCTTAGAAAAGCAGAAGGAAACTGTTTAAAATTGCAGAAGTTTATAAGACAAAATTTTACAGCAAACATAATATTTAATATAGAAAATTTGGGTGCATTCCTTTTCAGATCAGGAAGAGAAGAAGGCCCACTATCACAGCTGCTATTTAACATAATGCTGGAATTTCTGCCCCACCCTTTAAGGAAAGAAAAAGAAAAGGAAAGGAAGAAATAAAACTCATTGTTTGTAGATGTTATGATAATCCTCAGAAAAAAATTTTAAAGTTGTGAGGAATAATAAAAAAGTTTTATAAGGTTGACACATATAAGATCAACTTAAAAAATCAGTAACAAGCTTCTATACCAGCAATAATGAGTTGGAAAATCTAATTTAAAACAATTGTAATACAAATTTTAAAATATTTAGCTTTTAGGGGCTGGCCCAGTGTAGTGGTTAAGTTCGTGTGCTCCACTTAGGTGGCCCAGGGTTCGTGGGTTTGGATCCCGGACGTGGACCTACACATCGCTCATCAAGCCATGCTGTGGTGGTGTCCCACATATAAAATAGATGAAGATTGGCACAGGTGTTAGTTCAGGGACAACCTTCCTTACCAAAAACAAAAACAACCTGAGATATTAAAAAACAAACTTTAGTTTTTAACTAGCCCAAGAATATACGAAATCTCAATGGAGAAAACTTAACAACTAATAAGAGACTTGAAAGAAGATCTGAATAAATGGAGGAACAATCCATGCTCATGAATGGGATGATATTATTACACAAATGAAAATTATTCCCAAATTTATCTATAAATTGGATGCAATGTCAATAAAAATTCCTGTCAGAGTTTTAACGAACTTGATAAACTTTCTCTAAAATGTTATATAGAGGAATAAAAATCCATAGTTAGCAGTCAACTTTGAGGAGAGATTAAAGAAAAAGAGGACTTGCCCTAGCAGATATAAATATATTATATATACTATAAAGCCATGATTGTAAGGACAGTTTGGTATTTGTGCTATGGCAGGCAAATGGCCCAATAGAGCAGTATTGAGAGCTCAGGAATCAACCCATTTATATATAGAAACTTCAAGTGTGATAAAGATGGCTCTACAAATCAACAGGACAGACTACTTAGTAAATGTTTTTGAGGAGAACTTTTTTACTGTGTGGAAGAAAATAAAACTGAATCCTAACCTAATACCTCATACTAAGGTAGCGGACTCCAGAAGGCCTGAGATGTCAATGTGAAAGATCAATCTGTAAAGTTAGAGAAAAATATTGAAGAATGACTTTGTAACGTAGGGTTGGGCAAGGACTTCTTCAACAAAACTGTGTATCTTTCACTGGGAGAGGCAGAGGGAAAATATAGCAGTTGCTTATCCTTAAGTTCCACACAGCAATAGGCAGCAACAGATCCCATGTGCGTATACAGCAGCATGGATGGACCTTAAAAACACAGCACTGAGTAAAGAAAGTAAGAAACAGAATAAGACAACATAATACCAGTTATCCAAATAAACAATGCCCAAATAACAGTATATATTTTCTAAGAACACAAAATAAACATTAGAATGGCTGCCTATGATAAGGGTGTGGGGACTGAGAGATAAGGGTATAAAGAAACGAGCAAGGCAGGATAGGCAAGGCATGCTCAAGTAACAGACAACCCCCAAATCTCAGGGGCTTAACCCACAACAGAAGTTTCTCTCTCTCTCTCTCTCTCATGCTACATGACCACTGGGGTCAGCAGGGCGGCTCTGCTTCCTCAAGATCTCAGAGACACAGGCTCAAGAAGCCTTCATTGCAATAAATGCTTCACAGCCTCTGCAGCAGGAGAAAGTGAAATGGACCAGTCACACAGGAGCTTCAAAGCTCCCCCCAAAAGTGACAGTCATCTTTTCTTACATACCGTTGGGCAGAGCAAGTCCCATAGCCACATCTGACTTCAAAGTGCAACCTGACCATATGTCTGGAGCAAGGGGGAAGTTTGAGAATAGATGTCGTGTACCATTTGAGAGTAATTTTTTAAAATAACAAACCATCATTTAAAAATTTGGTTGATTTCATTGCATCAAAAATAAAGAATTTTTTCTTTATTACAAATCATCATGAAGAGAATTAACAGAAGCAAATCTAGAATATACAAAGAATTCCTACAAATGAGTAGATAGTCGAGCAGAGGATATGAACAGAGAGTTTACAAAGGTCATAACCCAAAAGGCTAATGAATATATAAAGAAATAATCAAACTTATTAGTATTAGAGAAGTTAAATTAAAATCGTAATAAGAGAAAATACTTCACACCCATCGGATTGGCAAAAATTAGAAAAACTGGATAATGCTAAATGTTGGCATGGGTGTGGGTCCACAGGAACCTTCACACACTGCTAGAAGTTTTGGTGCAGCTATTCTGGAAGCAATCTGGGAGGACTTTGTTGAATTACGTTTACACATACCCTACAAGTCAGTACTTTTTTGTTTTTTGTGTTTTGAGGAAGATTGGCCCTGAGCTAACATCCGTTGCTGATCCTCCTCCCTTTTTCCTTTTCTTTCTCCCCAAAGCCCCAGTAGATAGTTGTATGTCATAGTTGTACATCCTTTTAGTTGCTCTATGAGGGACGCTGCCTCAGCCTGGCTTGATGAGCAGCGCGTGGATCCGCACCCAGGACCCGAACCAGGAAACCTCAGGCCACCAAAGCAGAGCGCGCAAACTTCACCACTATGCCACCAGGCTGGCCCCCTAAGTCAGCACTTCTGCTTCTAGGAATATATACCCCAGAGAAATTCACTCTAGAAGGAGGCATATCTGAGGAGGTCTACGACAGCGTGATTTCTAGTAGTGATGAGTTGGAAGTAAACTGCATGTCCATCAGTGGGGAGGAGATGGATAAATTATGGAGGATGTACACCGTGGATGTCGGTGCATGGAGCATGGTAGAATGGTTGGGAGTAATGGACTAAGGCCTACGACAGCGTGGGTGGTTGCCAAAAGCATAGTGCTGAGTGACAAAAAGGTAAAGGAGCTATAGCACATTCCAATTTACATAATTAATATACATGCACATTGAACAATTACATACATTTTACAGGAATTCATTCAAGCAAAAGAACATATGTGAAATATATAATGTGTGTGTATGGAAACAAGGCAATGAGAGGGAAGAGTATCAAAAACAAGTATAGAAATAAGCATATTTGAGGGTTGTATTAGTTTCCTATTGCTGCTGTTACAAATCAACACAAACAACTAGGATAGATAGCTTTCGCTTTGTCACGCGCCCTTTCTCATTGCCTAGGTAAATCCCAAATGAGCCTCGACGGAGAATAAGCCACCTTTAACTGACAGTGGTTTTTGTTTGAAATTGTTTCTTCAATTTCATGACACTCTTGTATGTTTCAAAGAATAAAGCGTTGGACATCATAGAAAAGCTTGGTAGGCATTTCTGGGGCTGCTGACGCAGCAGGGCTCTTCGAGGGCCAGCAGTCCTGATGGGTGTCTGTAGATTAATGGGATTCCTTGGGAGATCAAGAATGTCCTGGGGTGGGGGGTTCTTAGTTGTCAGCTTTGGACAGCCCCAGATCCAAATATAAAAAGCTGAACTCTCCAACTGAAAGGGAAGGTAGTCATTTTGGGAAAGGGACTATCAGAGTCCAATCAGGAGATAGTACTTTTGTTTGTTTTATATATTCTAGAAATAATTTGATTTACACATGGCTTCTCACCAGCATCACAGTGATGCTACACTGTGACTGTACACTGTGCTGTAACGGTCTACACTGAAGACTGTTTCCTAATTCCAGAGTCCGTATTGTTCACAGCCAGACTGTTTCCCAAAGAGAAGTGAAGTGTTTAGAATGTTTAAGACGTTACCTGGGCCCGGTGCTGGGTGGCTTTTGACCATCAGAGATGTTTCAGGTCTTAGTCTTTCTCCAGCATTTTTTTTCTCTTCTCCCCACCCCCTTTTTTTTAATAGACAAGGAGTCTTGCCATGAATTAAGTGTGAATTGAAGTGAAACCCAGAAGATGTTATGGGCTCGCCTTCTCCTCCCCACCCCCCACCCAAAATGCTTTTCCCTTCTCTGGAAACTGAAACCATGTAATTTAGAAATTGCTTCTCTCTTTCCAACCCGATTTCCTCTGCTGCAAAAGTAATTTTCAAACATTCTAAAGCTTTTATTTCCAGGCTGCAATCTTGTGCCTGTGTCCATTTAATTCCTCCTGCTATTTGAGCACCTGAGCAGCAGTCCAGGTGGCAGGAGGTATGGCCAACCACCCTGCTCGCCAGCTCAGCAGCAGTCCACGTGGCTGCATTTGGATGAGGTGGAGAGGGAAGAGCCAGGTCTGCGCCAGAGCTGAGAGGGAGAGTGTGGCCAACTAGGACATCACGTTTGTGGGCAGAATGGAGCGTTGGGAGAGGAAGGATGGGGACGCAGAATGTTCATGAAATTCAGGCAATGGGGTCCTGCAGCAGTCAAGATCTAGTTCAGAGATAAATCACACCACTTATTTTAGGAGAGAGGATTGCCTATAAAGAATTGTTAGCTATCTTGGTTCTCAAACTGTGCTGAGGCAGCTCAGGACACCATGATGAACTCACAAAGGTGCCAGGTGAGGGCATTAAAATTTTTAACTTTAAATTATCGTGAAAAACACAATGGCATCTGTCAGAGACTGTACAAACTACTAAATTGAGATGGTCCACACTTTCAACATTAGATTGGACTACATTCCTTTTGATGACATCATATTACCACAAAGCTGGGCTTCCGGCAGTTGCTGTGATGAAAAGCAAGTATTGCACAAAAATTAATGTGGAGCAGGCAACAAGAGTGGCATGTCTAATCTGAATCGATGGTTTGAGAAATTGTTCAGTGCTCAACACATGCGTGCATCCTATTAGTGAATAATTGTGGTTATTTAAGAATGAAATTAAAATATTTTTCCTTTAATTTGTGTGTACTGTTTTCTCAAACCACTATTAAGTTGTTACAATATAAATACTTATTAAGTTGTTTGGACTAACTAATAAATGAAAGTGTTAGGTATTTCTTTGGTTAGGAACTGTGTGAAAAAATTACCAGACACCAAGCACACTGTGAAATGAGAAATTTTTGAAACCTCTGGTTAATTATATATAAAGAATTGGCTAGGAAACTGAAAAGGTAAAAAAAGTTCATGAAGGTATTACACCAATGTACCAGCTGTGGGAAGCGGGTACTGCTAGGGCTGGATAGAACAAGGAGAGCAGCCTAGAATTATAAACATTTAAAAGATTGGAAGAGGGAGCACTTTTTGGCCAGTGCTGGTGTCTCTGAGGTGCTGCAGTGAGGCTGGCTCTTTAAGTGTTGGAGAAACTGCAAACTAGATCCACTGCTATGACAGAATGAACTTTCCCCAGCGTGAAGAAGTGATACTGGAGTGATGCCCACAGGACCAGGAAGCCCTGTCTTCTTCCTCCTCCATCTTGCAAGCTCCCTCTATCGCCCCCTACTGGCTGAGACTAGCATGGAGCCAGGGGGTGGGACAAAAATATGGTTTCTGGAATCCCAGCTCCAGCATCACAAAACAGGATGTAGAATGAGTGTTTAGAACCAAGAGACAGTGGTTTAATAACTATCTCAGGGCCCCTGGGTTGCAGCTCTCATGTTCACTCTGGGCCTGAAGTCCCTGGTCCCAGCCAGTAGGTTGCCTCTTGAGCCTGGGCTCTATCTGACTCTTGGTTCCACATCCATACCCCAAGCTGCTTAACTGTAGGGTCTACAGAACAGCCCTACACAGGTTTGGCCCTGTGTTGCATCCCAGCCCAGTTCACTCATCTGTTCAATGTGGGAACATGGAACAGGACGCCTAACCCAACTATGAGGGAGATAAGCGTTTGAGAGAAGGCTTTCTCAGAACAACTGAGGCCCAAAGAATGAGTGGAAGCTGAGAGAAAGGTGAGAATAGAGAGAGGAGGGAACAGTGACAATGTTCAGCCAAAATGTCAGCTCTTCACAGTCATCCTCCCTGACTGCCATATGTAAAGGCCCTCACTTGCCTTGTTGGCATTTTTATCCAGCGCATCTCTTATCTGTTCCCTTCAAAGCACTTATTACAACATGGAACTTTGTCAGCTCACATGTTCAATTGCCATTCTGGTTGTTTCAGTCTGTCTCCATCAGATTTTAAGCTCAAGAGAGGCAGGGACCATGTCTATTTTTGTTCACACTATATCCCCATCACCTAGCCTGCCACCCCATGGGTGCTCAATAAATATTTCAAGCTAAACCATGTTCAGGAAAAGAGTAAGAACTTTAAAGCAAATGGAGAGGAGAGATCAGAAAAGATCAAGGAGTTGGTGGCAGGACCTGAAACCAAAGAAGTAAAATTTTAGGCATAAGCCTCCCCAAGCCCCCAATCTCCCTGCTCTGCTTGGTGTTTTCCTAGCACTTACTGCCATCTGATGTGCTATGTAATTTTCTGATTGATTTCATGTATCATTCAATTCCCCCTCCCCACTAGAACATAAGCTCTTAAGGGCAGAGAGAATTTTTGTCTGTTAGGTTCACTCATACATCTAGTATCGTGCCTGGCACATGGTGGAAACTCAAAAATATTCATTCAGAGAATGAACTTGTCTGGTGCTTTACTTTTGGCAAAGAATACTCGTATCACACTGTTAGAGCTGGCTTGGATGTTATTCCCACCTACTTCTTAGGGATGCTAGGAGGGACTATTATCATGTGTAATACCCAGACTGGCCTAACCCATCACTGTGCAGGAGTGTGTTTGTGTGGTGGAAGGTGGAGGATTGCTGCTCTTGTGGTCTACTTCCTGCATCAGAATCTCGATGGCCATTTGCTCCTTTATTCTTGTCTCTTGGACTTTAAATGTGCTGCCTCCCTCGCCTGGGGTTTAACCTTCCCCCTCCCAACCCTCCCTTCCCTGGTCCCCCATACCTTGTACCTTTAGCTGGTTAAATCTTATCCATCCTTTGCCCAAGGCCTTCTCCTTCAGGACAGTCTTCTTGGCCTCTAGACTCCACATTACACTGTTGGCGATTTACTGTCAAATATTTAACAGGGAATTTTATGGGTGAGTTACAGGTTAAGCTATAATCCAAAGCTGCCAGCCTTCTAATCAAGACCACACTGGTCAAGGAAGGTGCCCTAGTGTTCTAGTCCAGAGCCCCTACTCCAGAGGCAGCTCTACATCCCTCAGGTGCTTCTGATACCATATCTCGATCAACCACCTTCATTTTGCTAATTAGCACACTAAATGTCAGAAATCGGGTCATTGTGGTTGAAATCAGTGACCTGTTGACTAGCATAATAATAAGTACTATAAATAGACTCTAATTGGTGATATATGCATTGGCCAAAATATTTTTAAAGCACTATCCAGACATACATAATGAAGAACCCAGTAGGACCTCTAGTCTTTGACCTTAGGAATGGTGTCCAAGCCTTGATTCCTAAACAGTCCTGTGTCACCCATGGGATGAGGAGGATTCCTGCTTGTCTGAGGTGACAATAATGGTAACTGATTTTGCCCCTACAACGGGAGTAGGCAGAGTACAGCCCATGGCCTTGGCTACCTGTTTATGGAAATAAATGTTTATTGAAATACAGCCACTCCCATTTGTGGACTTACTGTCTGTGTCTGCCTTTACACTACAACAGCAGAGATGAGTAGTTGCAACAGAGACTGTCTGACTTGCAAAACTTAAAATATTTACTATCTAGCCCTTAAATGAACCTTTCATGCAAGATAGTAACCAGATCACCTAGAAGGACAGATTGCTGGAACTTCATTGAACTTTATGGAATGGACTATGTGACCTGTTTTGTGCCGGCTTGCTAATAGACATTTGTGTAATAAATGCTTATTTATGTAGTAGAATTTGGCCTGAGACTTGCTTAATCGTAACCTAATAATGCAGTTGTGAGGGAATCATTAACCTTCACTCACCTCAAGTTTCTTTGGTGGCTTCTAGTTTCTACGAGTAAGAATGTAAGGGTTGTGCATGAGTCTTGATTAAATCGGCTCAGATGAGTTTCCGAACCTAAGCTGTGTCTTTCTGTCATGTGCTACCTAGGATCCCAGCACTTCCCCTGCAAAAACTCATCAGGCTCATCATTCCATCCTTCACAATTTTTTTGCCTATATCCCCCTCCAAAGCATGAGTCTCATGAAGGCAAGACAGGTCTGTCTCGTTCATCTGTATCCCTAATGCCCGTTCCATTTCAGAGGTCCAAGACATATTTGTAGAAAGGAAGAAATAGATACGGCAATATCTGAACATACGGTAATGGTAGCTTGCTATCCCCAAACTATAGGTGGTTAAAAGAGCAAATCTAGCAGTCAGCTAGGTTAAGAACCAAGCCAGGGGTCCACAGTAACCTACATCACTCCTAGTCTCTCTCAATGGCTCCTCTGTCTCGCTTCTCTTCTGGAGGTGGGAGCTGTATTTGAGGGAATGCAGCTGTGTCAATTACCATCCAGGAGCTTGGTGGGCCCTATCTTCTTAATTCACCTTGTAGCCCTAACAGGCAGCAGTATTATCCACGTTTTACACGTGAAAAAAAATGAGGCATAGACACAGATGACTTGCTTTAGGTCCAGGTGATAACAGAGCCAACGTTCTTTTCACCATCTCATGATGCCTCCAGGCTCAAGAGATTTTTTTCATTAATGAGCGAGTCAAGGAGCATGTGAATGAATTACCTTCTTTATGGCACTGCTACAAGTGGTTGGCAACCGAGTCACCTTCTTGCAAGGTAACGTGTTCCAGCTTCGGATGATTCTAGTTGTCAGGACAGGTGAAACCTAGTGACCCTGGATTGTGACCAGCATCCCCAAATGAAGCCTGTGGATTCCTGCCCTTACCTACCTTCATAAGATGTCCATGGTAGTATTCACCAAATTCCTATCCTCCAAACATCTGCAATAAATTAGAAGAGGTGGTAAGTAAGCAAAAGAGTGGGTTTGGATGATGCTGGAAAGAAGATGGATTTTAATTTTGTTCCTTTTACCTTTTTTTTCCCTTCATGTATCATTTCCATGCAGAAATTGCAAATTAATGGTCACGTCGAACTATCTGTCAACGTATTACTGCTCTTGAAGTATCAAATTATGTTGGCAATAATGTTTCCAGCTGCCTAGGATGCCATTGCAATTTAATTTGAAAGGAACTCAAATTGCATCTCCAAATGGATAAAAAATTAATTTCACATACAAGCTATCCACCTCCACATTTTCAGCCCCATGCCCCAAATTATCTCAATTTAGGTTCAACTTTGAACAGTACATATGTTACAGCCAACTCCACATGCAAAGATGAACACATAGAAAATTCATGAGTTGGAAATCTGCCTTGCTGCTCCTTTTTTTAATAAGATGTTCTGCCTTGATTAAGGTCATTAGGAGATTCTGCAGCTATTGTCTTTGACAGCAGGGATGGAGGCTGGGTCCATACAGAACAAAACAAGCTTGAATTCTGGCTTAACCACATGATTACCCTGAACAGTTGGAGTGTAGAGAGATCCCTGATCCACCCCTTTACTTACTGCATTTCCCCTGCAGTATATTAGGGTTTTGATTCTGGTTTGATCTTCAGTCATCCCCTACTTTCTATATTTACTCATTCTTTAATTTATTTATTAAGCAACTTTCCAGTTATAAAAATGAAGAGATCTACGGGCTCTCAAGTTAGCAGAGGAGGCGAACATGAACCAAATATATAAATAATTAATCTGCAATTTAATAAAGGCCATGGAAGGAATGTGCTAATGTGTTCAAGAAAGCAGATGATGAGGGCATTCCTTCTGCTTGGGCAAGGAAGGCTTTTGGAGAAAGTTACAAGGAAAAGGTGGCATTGGAGCTGGGCCTTGAATATATTGCATAGGAATTTGCCAGTAGTATCCCAAGTGGAGGGAAGAATGGGCAAAAGCATGGAGGTGTGAAAGGATTCAGGATGCAAGACTTTGTTTTAGGAATGTAGGGTTAGAGGAGTGAGCAGTGGAAAATGAGGGAGGGAATTGGGAGGTGAGAGGGTGCCAGCTGCAGGTTGGGCTCAGGTATAGGTTGAAAATGGCCCTTCAGGAGGAAATGGTACTTTAGTAAGATCTGATGTGGAAAGGGGAGAAGTGATCAGAGGTTAGCAGGACCAACCTGCCTTCCAGAGGCAGCCACAGGAATGAAGAAGCTTCTGAAGACATGAGTCGGTCTCATGCACACACACACCCCTGCCCCTAAGATATCCAAGAACACAAATGGGTCTGGTGCAAGAATACAGACAGAGGCTTGTGACCCCTTTCCTTCCCCTTCCACCTGACTCCATCCCTCTCCACAAAAGGCCTCATGCACACATGTCTGGAGACTTTAGTCCTCATGTCTAAGCTCTGTCCACTCCCCCACAAACAGCCATCCTTTGGCCACCCCTTGGGCCTAGGGGTGTACACATGGAGGATGGTCTGATCTTGGAAGGGCAGACCTAGGGAAGAGGTTCTCACAAGCCCTAGAAGTGAGTTTGGGGCCACTTGGCAGGGAATTCTGGGATGCCAGGTACCAGGAGCCTGGTCTGGAGCAGGGAGCACAGGGGCCAGGCAGACACATTGGCTCACTGATTCCTGCTCCAGGAGGAGGGCACAGTCTGAAGAGGGCCAGAGTGTGATTCTTAATGCACAGGGCTCAGGACAGGGCCCCTGTTGCCAAGTCTAAGGGCATAAAGAAAGAACACCCAGAGGCTGAGTCACTTTGACTTTCCATTAGAGGAAGATTTCCAGCTTCCCAGGCAAGACACACTATTTGTCATCTCACTGGCGTGTAGGCTGTTACTTGAGAAGGTCATATGGATAGGACCTTATCTGGAGACAGAAACCATAGGTTCTAGGCTTGGACATATTTACACGGGGGATGTAAATTCAACAAACCAATCTCCACTGCACACACAAGGCTTTCTCAGCAATTTTCAACTTGTTTGCACCACCCCCAATGTAAACCTGAGATTCTCCCTGCTGCAGGCAATCACCGGAGCAGAAGCTGGGTTTGGCAGCTGAGGTTTGGGGGGGGGGGTCAGATTGAAAACATGAATGCTTCCATCGCCATTTTGAAAACTAGTTTCCATTGTGTATGATTTCAGGACATTCTCTTGCTTGAATCCAAAAATAGGTATGTTCACCTTAAAGACTTGGCAACGTGCTGGAGGGGACAGAACAGGAACTGTGGAGTCAGGGCCTCTGAGCTCAGTTCCCAAGAACAGGTCACCATCTGTTCATCTCAGTTTAACAAACATGAACTGGCCCCTTGACAGACCCTGTGCCATGTGCTGGGGTGGACAAACAGAACATGGTCCCTTGCAGCCTGGGAGGAGTGATGGAGAAATGAACCAGCAGTTCCTAGAAAGCATGACAAATACTGAATGGGCTGGGCAGCTGTGCAAAGTGCCATGGGAGCCCAGAGCTGGGGACTTGTCTATGTGGCCCTGGGTAAGTCATATCCCTCCACTGGCCTCAATTCCCTATGCCAGAGAGCCGCTTTCAGCATGCAAGTGTTTAGTCCAGAGTTACTGCTTAGTAAATAGCCACTGTCTTCTTCTTTTTTTCTGGTGAGGAAGATTGGCCCTCAGCTAACATCTGTTGCCCATCTTCCTCTTTTTGTTGAGGAAGATTAGCCCTGAGCTAACACCCGTGCCCATCTTCCTCCATTTTATACATGGGATGCTGCCACAGTGTGGCTTAATGAGTGGTGTGTAGGTCCACGCCCAGGATCCAAACCTGTGAACCCCTGGCTGCTGAAGCAGAGCGCGTGGACTCAATCACTACGCCACCAGGCCGGCCCCATGTCTTTCCTTTTCTTGAATGGGAGTTCTCAAACTTACAAAACACTTTCACCTACACGTATCCAAACCACAGGTCCACCAGAGGTCTTGCCTTTTGCACGTGAACTGAGATTTCTTGAACCTCTTAATTTCCATAGCCTGGGGAACCCCCAAAATCATCTCTCAAGGTGTTGGTACCACATATGGACGTATTTTCTGAGTCCCCTTTGCCTCTGGTCCCTGTGTTCCCATGTGGCGTCTTATTTGGCCCGAGCGAGGCATGCAGATCTCAGCGCTTTCTAGAATCCACAGGAAGTCCAATCACGGCAAACCATTTTGTGGTATTTTGAGGCCCTTGTTGACGACCTAGGCGTCACATGAAGAACAGTCACCCTGGGCTCCACCCAACGTTCTGCCATCTTGTTCACCCCCAGCCTCTCCTATTCAATCCCAGCATCCAGTGAATTCATTTTTCTCTTCCTCTGAAGGCTGAGCACAACTGATCCCAAGGCCCTGGGAATGCAGCTTCCACTCCAAACGAGCTTCTTAAGGCATTTCTCCAAGAAAGGCCATTCTCTCTAAGAGGAATGCCCCCTATTAGGCAGAGGCGATTTTCTCTGTCTCTTTACAGTTCATTTTATACTCATTAGCAGCCCTCAGAGATGAGTGCAATAATTTCCACTTTATAGACTAGGAAATGAAGGCTCAGAGATGAAGTGCTCTTGCTCAAGGTCACACAGCCAGTGAGCGCCAGAGTCTGGCTTCAAGCTGTGCTCTGACTGGCTCCACTGTTCCTTGTGGCCTGTCTGATGACAATCGGTCACGTGTGCTTCAGGGAGCAAGTGACTTTTCCCATGTCCTGACCTTCCCTCTCTGGGAGGGAATCTCTCTGTTCTGTGGCAGGCTTGCAACATCCCTTGCCGTCTTTGAAAAGGCACTGCTGCCTGCCCCTTCCTTTAAGAGGAGCGGGAAGTGTTTCTGGGCACACCTCCACAGGGGAGCTGTGGAGAGAATGCTGTGGTAGCTGGAGATCAGGGCTGGGAAGAGAGGCCAGTGGTCAGTTTAGCACTAAATGTGATTAAGTCCCCGAATCGCCATCTCCAGGGGGCCCCAGGCTCCTGAGGGTCAAGCCATTTCTGCCTCACAGTTCTAGGCTTTCTCACAACATTCTCCCACATCTCCCCAGATTCCTGGTGACTGTGACGTGCCTCATGTTTATGTCCTTTCCCTGGTCTCAGTCCCTTGTGGTGTCACAGTGCAGAGAAGTCACAGCGGCCCTGGACCCTCATGGACTTCAGATCTCAGCTGTGCCACTCACTATGTGTCTTTGGGCCAATCCTTTCACCTCACAGAACGTTGACTTCCTCTAGGACGAGGCTGGTGATGCTTCCCTCACAGGTTGTGGTGAGATTTACAAACTAGAGTGTCCATTCAGCTGAGGCTGACTGAGGCCCTCCTCTGAAGACCCTGGGGTGGCCATGGGCTGGAGGGATGAGCAGAGAGCACCCCTGCTCTCAAAGAGCTCAATTCTAGTGGGCAGGGACAACTTTAAAATGCTCTCACAATGGAAAATGATTAACATATAAGGAAACAGTTAACAAAAAGAGAAAGAAATAGCCATCACCTCTGCCCAGGGGCTCAGCAAGGAAGTCTTCACAGAGGAGGCAAAGTGAGCTGGGAATGAAGGCAGGAGAGGGGACTGGCAAACACCAATGGGAGGGGAAAGGCAGAGTGAAGGAGATCAGTGGGAGAGGCTGTGTCCCCTTCCCTGGGGGTGAATACGCAGCACCTGTGGGGCTCTTTCCCTCTGGCCAGGCACATCTTCTGACTTCGCACACTAGGCATGGAGTCGGACAGACACAAGTTCAAACCCCACTTGTTAGTCTTGCTGCTCTATTCACGTTCCTGGACCTCTCTGGGCCTCCGTTTATTCATCCGTAAAGTGAGTTGGGACTCCCTCCCTTACAGTGTTGCAAGGTGATGCAGGTGACAGATCCCAGTGCTGTGGCTGCTGGCCATCAGTAGTGTTTTGTTGTTATTGTCTGGTTTGTGCTTTAAGGGCATATTGGAGATCCCAAAATTATATTTAACATGGGCTGTGGCACATCTTAAGATGTTTGAGAAAATGGGGTTTTAGCTATGGACCTAAAAGGGTCTTAAATGTTCCCGTTCTCAGCCTCTAACAGTGCAAGTGATTATCTTACTGGGGCTTGGCATCAGTTTTGAAGGCACACACAGAGGAGGGATGCAGATGGGCTCCTGCGCAGGGTGGGCAGCCTCCCAGCCCGGAAAGGTCTCGCATCTGGACTTGCAGAAAGGCTCCAGCTGGGCAAGGCTGGTGGGAATGCTCGGGTTTCCCAGGCAAGCTGCTTCTCGCTGTCCCCGTGCTTGTACATTTGTCCCCCTGCCATCGAGAGTTGTTAAACCAAGCAGCAGCGGTGGCCACACCAGATCGTAAACCCCCAACTATGGGGACCACGCTTTTCACCTTCCGCTTCAAGGGGCTCATCACGATGGATCCTCAGCAACAGCTGGTTCAATGTCACATTTTCAAGGTCACCCATTTGCTTTGGGGATGCTGGCTCTCCTTTACACAAAGGACCTGCGAGTGTGAATAATTGAGCTGTAAGAGTGACCGCGAACTTCTCGCTGGAGCCAGGGCCAGGCTGCCCACTCTCCCCAGCAGTGCGTGGGCAGGTCTGGGCTGGTTTGCCAGGCTCCCTGACATTTCTCAGCATCCCTCTAAAAGGTGGACCACTTTGAAGTGTGTTCCTTGGTAAGGCTCTGACACAAGTCACAGGACATTTTCCCCACAGGGACTGATCAGGGAACTCAGCTGGCATCAAAACCCGCCCCCCTTCTTCTTGCTGCATTGCTGCTGAGGCAGCCTTACCCCTAAATGCTTTGAAGGGCCCAGAGAGATGATAAAATCCGTCATTTTGCTTAAGGATGCTGCCCAGCACTGCCACTTATAAGACATTCAGGGTAGATACAGCATGTGAAGCCTTATTATTATTTTTAGTACTATTCCTATTACTGCCAAAGAAAAACTACTATATATCTAATGCTTAAATTCCAGGTGCAATTCTAACTGCTTTCAAACCACATCTCATTTAACTCCCCCCTCCCCTCCCAATGAAGTTAGCTACTACTGTTGTCACCATTTTACAAATGAAATGAAAAATGGACCCAAAGAGATTATATAACTTGGTAAGTCCTGTAGGTAGTGTGGGGGAAAATATACTGATTTGATCTCTGGCCTGTGCTTAGCTACTCCTAGCTATGAGAATCTGACACAAGAACTTATGGGGATGCAGATCACAAAAGAAGTTGTGCTTCTATCATAACAAATGCCTAAATCTTATAGAATAAGCTTTACATGTGGGGGTTAAAAAAATTTGTTTTGTTTGTTGTACTCTGTTTTGTACAAAAAAAACATCAATTTAATTTGTGTAAAGTATAAACAGAATATTCATAATAAAATAAGGCATGGCTGATGTTATATATGGGGGTCTGGGACCAAGATCAGTAGGAAGGGATGGAGTGGGAGACAGCATTAGGGTGAGAAGGCGTGATCAGATCTGCTTTTAGAATGATGCCCCTGGAGAGTCCTGTTTGGTAAAAAGTGGAGAGGAGAGAAAGAAGGGTGGAGGGCTGTCATAGGAGGCTAGGAAATGATGAGTTGTGTTGTCATTGAAAGAAAAGAAAATTCCAAGGCATAGTCAATGGGTCACAGGGACCATGTAGATAGACTGGGTTCTGTGTGTTGAGGATGTGGCTCAATTTCCAGTCTTTGCACCTTGGAGCAGTTAACTATAGAGATGGAGCTGATTTCCCAAGGGGAGAGGATATGCCTGGATTAAATGTAAGGAGGCAGGTCAGAACCCTAGCAACCTTCTAAACTAGCATATCCCCAAAGTGTTGTGTGTGTTGTTAGTGGTACCCAAGGTGGTTTTTAGTGGTACCCTGAATCATGCCATTTGCAACAACATAGATGGGCCTTGAGGGTATTACGCTAAGCAAAATAAGTCAGGCAAAGAAAAACACTATTATTTCACTCATATGTGGAAGATAAACGCATGGACAGGGAGAACAGATTAGTGGTTACCAGAGAAGGGTGGGGGTAAGGGGAGGGTGAAAGAGATAACGGGGCACATGCATATGGTGACAGTTAAAAATTAGACTACTGGGGGGCCGGCCCAGTGGTGTAGTTTTTAAGTTCGCGTGCTCTGCTTTGGGGGCCTGGGCTTCACAGGTTCAGATCCCAGACACGGCCCTATGCACCACTCATCAAGCCACACTGTGGCAGCATCCAATATACAAAATAGAGGAAGATGGACACAGGAAGATGGACACAGATGTTAGGGCCAGACTTCCTCACCAAAAAAAAAAGGAAAATTTGACTGTTGGTGGTGAACATGATGCAGTCTATACCAAAACTGAAATGTAATAGTGTACACCTGAAATTCACACAATGTTATAAGCCAATATGACCTCAATAAAAAAAATAGTTACAGCTACCATGCAACACATTTTTTTGACCCACTAAAAAAATTTAACAATTTTTGTTTATTTTTATGGTTAGCATTTATTTCTGGCAAGTGATTCTGGTCTTCCCTTTATATACTTATGTTTTCTTTTAAATGCATGTATTTAAGAAAAAGGAGTTTGATTTACAGAAAAATGTTAATTAAATTATACTCTATGTGGTAAAAATCATGAAGGCGGTGGCTGAGTGGTAGAGATAAGTTTGAAGAGCTGTTCTCTGTTTTAGCGAAACACCCACCCCAGTTCCTGACGTCTCCTGAGAGCCCTTGTGTCTTGCACGTGTGTCTTGCAGACCCAGTGCACGGCCCGCAGAACGTGGAGATTGTGGACATCCGAGCCCGGCAGCTGACCCTGCAGTGGGAACCCTTCGGCTACGCGGTGACCCGCTGCCACAGCTACAACCTCACGGTGCAGTACCAGTACGTGTTCAACCAGCAGCAGTACGAGGCCGAGGAGGTCATCCAGACCTCCTCCCACTACACCCTGCGTGGCCTGCGCCCCTTCATGACCATCCGGTTGAGGCTCCTGCTGTCCAACCCCGAGGGCCGGATGGAGAGCGAGGAGCTGGTGGTACAGACGGAGGAGGATGGTGAGTGAGGGATGCACACACTTACTTGAGAATGGGGAATGTTGGACCTGCTCACAGGGCCATGCCTGTCGGTTATGAGGTTTTTATTTTCTCCTGCATCTTTATTGCCCCCCTCTATATCTGCCACCTTTCCAAAGTCTTCAGTAAAGGACCACACAGGCTGTACATTGCACAACTCCAGGGGGCACTGTTCCATAGACAATGGCAGCTCTGAAACAGATATGCACTCAAGTTTGACCTTACTACAGCCCTATTCTTCTTTTCACTTTATACCACCTTGTATGCCCAACGTTTAACCATACTGATGCCTCCTGAAAGAGAAGGTATATATCGTATAGTTTAAGTATGTTGAGTTTGAGAGCCAGACAACTGTGGACTCTGCAAGAATTAAAATCAGAATATGCATATAAAGAGCTTAGCACACACACTAAATGCACCCAGGACCAAACACCCACCTGGGTGTCCCACAGGCATCTCAAATTTAAAGTATCCAAAAATGAATACATCTCCTCTTCTACACCGACTTCTCTCCCTGTGCCCCTCATCTCAGTGAACCGCATCTAGTAACTCAAGATAAAGACCTGAAGTTGGCCTGGGTGCCTGCATTTCTCCCACCTCACCACTCCCCACTTCCACCCCCACAAGGTTCTGATTAGTCTGCTTCCCACAGTTTATCTTCCAACATGGTTCTTAACTCGAGATTCCAGGGACATGAAGCCATGTGTACTTGCTAGAACACATCACCTTTCATGCTCTTCTGTCCCTGCTTGTGCCTGGAATGGCCTTTCCCTCCATGTTTGTGAGACAACCTCTATTAATCTTTGCTCACATGCTACTTCCTTCAGGAAGCTTTCCCTGACTGCCCCAAGCCAAGTTGGGTGTTCCATCTCAGGCCCCCACTGCATTTTTCGTGTAACTCCACTGCAGCAGTTATTTATGGAAGGACAGAACTTGTCAGTTCTAGGACTTTGTTAGGAAACACTTCTGCATGGCCTTATTTCAGTTTTCCCTCTAGCCAGGCTGCCTCTGGCCCTGTGAGGTGTCTTTAGTTAGTTCCCTGGAATCAGACTCTGAGATGTAGATTTGTGTGCAAATGATTGATTAAGGAAGTTTTCCCAGGGGAGACTGGGAAGGGAGTTGGGGAAGCAGGACAGGGAAGGTGAGGAAGCCAAGGTGCAGCTTCAGGCCAAGTCCAGCAAAGGGTGACAGAGACCTGGGCCTGCAGGAGAACTCTACAGGGCAGGTTATGCGAGGTAATTGTTCCAAACCAGGGAGGGGAGCTGTCAGCCGATGGACAGTGCCAGGATGGGGAGGGAGGATTGGGAATTAAATTCTCAAGACTTGCAGGTAAAAGGCCAAGAGGCACAAAAATGGTGTAAAGAGATCAGAGGGATCTGGGCAGAGCACTGTCATTGTCAGCTACATGAGACCGTACTCCCACTTGACTCAGATTAGCCTTAGAACCACAAAGCAGAGCCTCTACCGTGGTAATCCTGTCTATACTCTTGTTTCATATGTGAGTCCAAGGACCCCTGAGTGATGGCCCCTGGTGGTGGGATCCAGACCCCACATCCTTAGCTGCAAAGTCCCATAAGGAGAAATAGGAAAGAGCACCAGCCTCTTCTCATCTCATTTCCCCCTGAGTCCCATCCTAGAGCTGGAAGTTTTACACAAAGAAAATACCTTCATGGCAAACCCTTCCTGACCCCCTTTAAAATCACCCTCACAGCCACTCTCTTTGCAACCCCTACAGACTGTGCTTCCAGGTAGCAACAGTAGTGGGGACCTAGCATCTGTCACTGTGGCCCCCCCCACCTTCCTGCCTCTGGGTGGACCTCAGTCCTCCATGGGTACAGCTCTCCCCCGGATCAACTTCTCCAGGCTCTCTGAGCACTCTGCTTCCTATGAACCCATTCCCATCCAACCTCCAACAGAGGGGGTTGGGCATCCCATCTTGGCTTCATTCGGCATCTGTCTCCCTGGATTTGCCTTCTGATAAAGCAGCCAGACATTTCCCTAGATCTGGGTCCATTGTTTCAAAAATGTACAACCCCTTCCTCCAGCAGGAAGAGTAACGCACTGTTTGAGAAGGAGCCAAATACACCTGGGACAAGTCGCTTAACTTAGTGCCTTGATTTCCGCATCTATACAACGGAGATCACGATGGTACCTACCCTATAGATTGTTGTGCTCATTAAAAAGGATGGAATATAAAGAAATTGGAAAAATGCCTAGCAATTTGTAAGTTTTCAATAAATGTAGCTACTACATTTGCACTAATACCAGAAAAGAAAAATTTCTTGACAAAGGCTCACAAGCAACCCAGAAACCACCCACCTGCCCTGGGAATCCTCTCCAGAGCTCTAGACATCCGCTCCAAATGGCTGTAGCAGATATGACATAGACTCTCAAGGAGTGGCAGTGTGGTCAGTGCCTGATCTGAGAAGCAGAGTCAGGGCGAGAAGGGTGTTTTAGCGACAAGTGTTCATGAGGAACCCCTGGTAGCTAGCTATACAGGGAGGAGCCACTGTTGAAAAGCAGCATAAAAATTCAGGACTCAGAAGGTGAATGATAGGGTTTGGCCAGGGAGCAGCTCAGGGTGTTTTCTCCAGGATGCTGGGCCCACCTTGGGCTGCTTTCTGAACATTACCTACATGTGCAACAGCAAATCCCAAGTCCCCTCTTTAAGGTGTGTCTCAACGTCTCCCTTTCACCTTCTTGTCACCAGGAAGAAAAAAAATCACAAAACCTTTATCAAAACAATGTGAGAGCACCAATTCTTTGACATTAAATTTTAATTAAACACCACTAATAAAACATCAGTTCCTACTCTACTGAGACGTGTGGACGTTATCATATTAAAAACACCGCCATACAAGACACCAGTGTCAGTCTTGTAGCCATCCTGAGGCCCCATCTCAGGAAGCGCTGGGCTGACGGATGGTCTCAGAAGAGCACAGGCCCCTCTACGCCAGGATTGGATTCCTTCTAAAGAGGGACAAGCACCATTTCTGTTTGCTGGGACTCATTCACTGCAAGGACAGGCTGAGGATGGAGCATTGCTCTAGTCGATTAACCGAACGCCCCTCAGGGAGCCAAAGAACAGCCTCTCGGATGGAGCTGACTGGACTCGTGCTACTTTCATCCGTGCAACAAAATTGTCTTCTGGGAAATTTGTAGAATTTGTCATTTCAGCATCCCAGTGCCTTTGAGGGCCTGCGAAGTAATCCACGGCTGGTGAGAGAGGCTCATGGCCACTGAGCCCCGTTGCTTCACCTGGGAAGTGGCTGTTGATAGGAGACTAAATGGGTTCTTTATTTTTCACAGATGTCTCAGACGAAACCATGGCTCACTTATTTAGCAGTTATTTTTCCGCCTTTATCCAGACCGCAGCCAAGATTGTGACATGGAATATATGAGGCCTTGAGAGATGAAAACAATATTGATGATGGTCTTGTTTTGGGTACCATTTATTGGGTGCATACACTGTGCTAGGCACACACAGGCATGTTATACTCAATGACTCGTACCCTATATTTTATTTTGAAATGTTTCAAATCTATAGAAAAATCAAAAGAATAGTACAAAGACCTGTAAACACTTCACCTAGATTCAACATTTGTTAACACTTTGCCGCATTTTCTTTTTCATATATATATGACACATATGTGTGACGCATGTGATATGGAAATATCATATATAAAAAACATCATATTTTAAGCTATTTGAAAGAAAATTGCAGAAATCATGACACCTGACCTCTAAACTCTTTAGCGTACATGATCTAAGGATAAGGACATTCTCCTACATATCCACAATACCATAAAACATCTAAGAAATTAGTATTCATTTAAAAATAATCAAATAGACAATCCACATTCACATTTCCAATAAAATTCAACCTGATTTTATGTGACAAAACCAGAATATGAGACATTTTTGGCAAAAATGCTGTGGATCGGTGATGTGTATTTCTCAATGTACCATGTCGAGAGCTATGTAATATCAGGGAGCCCCTCTACTGGTGATGCTGCATTTGGTCACTTAGATAAGATGGGGACCATGCAGTCCCTCCACTGTAAATGCGGTATCTTTTCCCTTTGGAAATCAGTTAATCTGTGCGATGATACTTTGTGAGTATCCTAGTCCCCAAGAATTTTTCACCCAATGGTTTTAGCACTCCTTCACCTGAATCAATGATTACATTAGTATTTACAAAAGGGTGATTTTTAAATCTAGCATTCCCTCTACATATATTAATTAGCATTCTTTATAGAAGAGCTTTTCTCTTCTCATCCCCCTCTCAATTTTAGTATCCCTATTGACTCATAGATCTTTTTTTTATTCAATGTATTAAAACATATTACTATTATTATTCTCTTTGACGCTCAAATTGTCTCAAATATGGCTAATGGGAGTCCCTTCAAGTTGGCTCCTAGGTCCTTTTGATATGTTCTCATTAGTTGTCCTTGCTTACCGTGCAACAAAATGTGCTAGACTATCCTTGTGGTGTCTCTGCCCCAGACCTGAAGTTGACCACTTTCTAAGGATTTCTGGTTGTTTTCAGTGGGTTGTGGTATTTTGGCACTAAGATATACCTCTTAGGTGTGCTCATTGGGGTGTTATTGCCTGTAGGCTGTTCAAGTAGGTAGAGCTGAAGAATATAATTTATCTGTTTTAAATCACGAGCTCATACCAATTCAAATCCAGCACCTCAGGATTCTTCTGTGCTTGCTCTCGTTCCATATACGTATCTCCCTTCTCTCACAGTGAGAACCCTGGTTCCCAACATCCATATATTTTCTCATTTGCTGTATCCTGTGATGCATAGTTTCAGAATTACAATACCAATCCCCCTAACAAACAAGAAAGCTACTAAGTTAGGTGAAAGGTTTTCTATGCAGTTTTTCCCTCCATAGGCAGCCAAAATACTGTGTTCAGAGGTTCATTCTTTTTATGGTTATGTTATCAATCTGATACTCAGTTAGGTTCATTTCTTTCCATTTTAAGGTTTGCCTTCCCCCCATCCTTTTTAATTTAACTTCATTGTTTTTAACATCAAAACAGTTGCATGGTTCAAAAGTCAAAACTATATGAAAGAGTCCACTCAGAGAAGCAGTGCCACTATCTCTATTTCTTTCACGCTGTTCCTATCCACACCTGAAATGTAACTATGTTTATTCATTTTGGATATATCTTTCCTATAGTTCATTTTGCAAAAAAAGGAAAAAAATGTTTCTTTCTCTTATTTTTATAGGAACAATAGTGTAATAGATATACTCTTGCATCTTGTGTTTTTGTTCACGTAATATATCCTGGAAATCACTCCATATGTTTGTACAGATTTGTGTCATTCTTTGTTGTAGCCTTATGGGACTTCATTATGTGGCTATTCCGTGGTTTAATCAGTCAGGGTCCTGTGAATAATCGGTTTGTTCCCATTATTTCCTGTGACAAATAATACTGCCGTAAATAGCACTGCGCATAAGTTGTTTAATATTTGTGGAGATGTATTTTCAGGGTAAATTCCAAGGGTAAATGCGTATGCAGTTTTGTTAGACGTTCACAGATACTCCTACACAGAAGTTGTATCATTTTACATTTTCACCAGCAAGGTAGATTCATTTAATCTTAACACCAAATGTGCAAAAGCAAACAGTGTTATTTTTCTTATTTTATAATAAGGAAATTTAGGCTCCCATATAATTTATAATAATTATATAAAATATAATTGATTATAATTAATAATGTAGGGTATCATATATTAATATAATTGATATGATTCATCACATATAATACATATTTTATTTAATAGAGTAGATGTACTTTAATTGTAGGAAGGACTGACATATCTGAGGAATGAGCACCTGTATGTTATATGCATTTTTAATAAGCCTAATCATCTGGTTTCTCAGGTCACAGGAAGCTAGAAGGAGGCTGCCCGTTGCTAGGGATAGGTACATGTATGGTAACAAGATGCTGTACCTTAAATCTGGAAAAGAGGAAAAGTATAACAGACGATAACAACAGGGCAATAAGTAACGCAGTGCAGAGTCATTTAGTGCAAGGGTGAAAAGCTGTGCACACCTTAGTGAGTCCTGAAGCATCACTTAATTAGAGCTGAGTACATTTTTGATATTTACAGAGATGACCTTGAGATATTATGAAGGGTAAGGAGACATGCAATTATGGTTTCCAAGGGCCCCCTGTGAGCTAGGCGTTGTACTGATAGTCTTCATTCATACAGTTAATCACCGAATACAGTGGTGTAGGCACTATTGTTACAATTGTGTGGAAGAGAAATCTGACGCTCAGAGAGTTTAACGGACTTGTCCAAGGCTGCCAGGTAACAAATAGCAGAGCCAATAAATAGATCCCAAAATCTTATCTTTGATTTTTTCCCCCTAACCTCATCGAATATACAGTCCTATACCTAGCCAAAATCTCCCTAACACGCTCTGCTTTATTTTTTTCTATAACACTTATTATCTGAAATACATACATACATGTATATATGTACATATGTAAACACGGATGCACATGTGTGTGTGCATGCACACACACAAACACACACATATGCATATGTTTATTGTCTGCCTGGCAGTTGGCAGGTGCTCCTTAGCTCTTTGTTGAGTGAGGGAATATCTGACAGTAAGGCCCACGTTTCTTTCACGATATCACAGGACCGTTCATGCACACTGTTTAGGAAAGTGAGGGTATGTACAATGTATTTTATCTATATTCAAAACCAGCTCATACTGGCTTGCTAGAGCTACTCTTTAGCCTCTCTTTCCACCTCTGAGTTCAGTGATGTCACATTCACTTCTTGAAACTGGCCATGGTGGGGATATTTACACCATGGAAATTGGCAAACATGTTGGTGTTTTGTTTTCCTGGAAAGCTGGTTGTGAAACATTTACTAACACACCACTGTATGGTTCCATTAAAGAGATATTTGATGTCTTAAGATGTAAAAATTCATCCAGAGAAAAATTATCTTTCCTCCAGCGAGACTGGAAAACACAAGTAGTTTGAAATTTGTCTGAATCTGTCTTGTCTCCATAAGACTCAGTTACAGACTCTAGTGGCCTCTGAACCATTTTCAAATTATTTTGATTCTTTTTTAAAGTTAGTTCTGAGTCTCTTTATATGAACAACAACTAACTAACCAATAAACATGGCATCTGGAGTGGAGAAAAAAAAAAAGACCTAGACAAGCTAAGCAGAAAGGGAAACTTCTGTTGACTGTGCAGGGCTCCGTGCTTGTACATAAGCTGACTTGTTACGTCTCACAACTACCCTCAGAGTTCACCATCGTTAGCCCCACTTTTCAGATATGAAAATGGAGGGGAAGGAAGGAGAAAAGAAGAGAGGAGAGGAGAAAACTTCCCTTGATTACCTTCTGTCCTCCTTTATGTTGAAATGAAAATTTCCCTTAAATTACCACCTGACTTTTAGACACAAGAAAACATCTGGTTTAATTGCAGTGAATTTACATGAACTTACTGACAAGAAGCACAGTTAAAATTAGCAATTTTAGTGTGCTTTTTTTAAGAGAATGAAATTATAAAGTAATTAACCTTTGTTGTAGAACTCTGTCAAAAGGATGGAAAGTTCTGTGCTGTTAGATTAAAGAAGAACTGAGATTGTGGAAAGGGAATATGTGGATTCATTAAAGAATTATAAAGGAAAATGAAGGGTAAAGCGACACAGAATTAGAAGATAAGACAAAGAAGGAATCTTTCCCCCAGAAGTCTTCACAATGAGAGAAAGAGAGGGCACAAAAAAAAAAAAAGACCCAGCTGAATCAAAAGAAAGTTGAGTCAGCTTCACTGAAAAGGACTTTTTGACCTGTGAAGTGGTAGTGTGGTAAAAAGAGACTTGGCCTGTGGCTGAGACACGCTGGCTCTGCCACTAACAGGTGGTGCGACTGCCTTTCAGCCTTTCTGAACCCACGCGTCTACCAGGTGATGGGAGAAAGATTCCGAAAATACTTCAGAGACAGAGGATCTGAGCTCCATCCAGGCTCCGTTCACTACTTTGTTATGCAAACTTGGTTAAATTACTTGCATTCTGTACACTTTAGTGTCCCCATCTGTAAAATGGGGATGATAATCCCACCAGCCTCTTTAAGGTGTACGACATGAAAGTCTACTATATGTAAAGCATTTAACTTACTCTCTGCCAAGATCTGTACTAAGTAGTGTGTGGCCAATATGAGACATGGCACAGAGAATTTTAATCAAGGGCATATAACTAGGAAAAACTGAACCCGGAATCAATGCAAAATTTCTGTTAGTCATAAGCAACAAAATATTTTAAAATAAGTTATAATACCTCTGTAATCTCAATTTCAGACATCTCACTCTGACCATATTAAGTGAATGAGTGCAGCAGTGTTCCAATAAAATTTTATTTACAAAACAAGCAGCTGATTGGATTTGGCTGAAGGCATAGTTTGCTGACCCTTTATCCACACTCATTCCTCTAATTATTTCCTCCCATCTCTTGGCTTTAAAGTCTATCCATATGCTAATGATTTCCTCGGTTGATATCTCCAGGCAAGACTCTCCCCAGCCCTCCAGAGTCATTTATCCAACTGTCCATTCAGCCTCTCCACCTGGATGGTTAATGGCCTCTAGAATTAAACACACCCAGAGCTGATCTCCTGATCATCCCTCAACCACCACCAAACTCATTCTTCCCACGGTCTTCTCCATGTCAGTTAATGGCAACTCCATTTTATTAATGGCTTGAGTCAAAAACCTTGATTCCTCACTTTTATCACACTCAAGGCCCTGGATTTCAGGACTCCAGGGAACACCCTTCACACAGTATTCTCTGTGATGGGCGCTCCCTTGCTTTGTAGGAAGCAGCAGCCCTGCTCACTTCACACATCCTATCTGTCAGCACATTCTCGTTACTCATCCTTCAATATGTTTATGACTGACCAGGGATGAAGGCAAGGGTGGGCCATGGATCTGGTCAACGGGAGTGGGAGATGGGGAGATCTCAATGTTGTGGGCATCTTTATATGACAGTCCTCAGAGCAGAGGAAAGCTCTCACTCCAAATCTGCATATGAATAAATAAGGAAAGGAGAGAGATTTAATGAAAGGCTCTCCTTGGGAAGAGGCACTCCAGTTAAAGAAAGGGCCAGTACTCCAGGTAACTTCAGGCTGCCCCCAATACAGCAAAAAGTCCTCTCCAAGAAGAAGCTTCCTGCTGCCTGATTATTTCCCTTCCCTAACCTTCCCCTCCACCACTCCCCACTCCCAGGCAAACAGACCCCTTATCTGGATGAGTACATCTAAATTCTTCTCTTTCCCTCTGGATTAGAAATATTTAAGACAGGGACTCTTATAATCACTAGCAGAACACATTTCCTCCTACCATACTAGACCACTCCATACCACCTCTTGTAAGGTTGCATAAAGAAAGGTTATTGGACAGATGAAAACATGCTTTCATTCTTATTAAAGGGGACTAATCTGATAATGCAAAGCCAATATCCTCTAAGAATTACAGCGAGAAACAAGATTTAAAAACAGAACAAAACACTAATCTACATTCTCAACAGAACAGATAAATTAATGCTGGGATAGAACAGGTTCATGGAGTAGAAATTAATCATGTAAAGAGGTTAGTTGTCCTAGATGGATCTTTGTGAAAGAGTTTAGCACCATTTACTATATTTATTATTTTTATTTAATAATAAACCCTATAGTGCTTAGGGATGTATGTTTAAGGAGTAAAAACTATAATGAAGAGCAAGGGCGTGATTATTATGAAGTTAAGAAAGTGGTTACCTTTTGAGGGTATGAAGTTGACTATTAATAAATTAATGAGATGTCTATTTGTTTTATACACTTGTATGGTGGTGATTTCACAATAGAAAGGAAAATATGAGGATACTAAATATCCTTTTATACCAATAAATTTGACATTTATAGGATACAGAAAAATTCCTAGTGAAATATACATTTAAAAACTTGACTCAAGGAAAAAAAAACATATAATTCGACAACAAATAGAGAAATAGAATCAGTAATTAAACTTTTCCAACAAAGAAAATGCCTGTCCCAGATGGTCTTAAAAATGCAATCAGATAAACACTCAAGGCACTGGTCACCCCAAGCTTACATCTGCACTTTCAGAGAGCAGAAGAAGAAGGAAGACATCTCTCTTCATTTTGTAATACCAGTGCAACCTTGATATCAAAGCTAGAAATGCTTATTATGAGAAAAAGGACAATTAGATGCAAATACCCCGAACAAAATATCAGCAAACAATCCAGCACTGTATACAGCTAGAAAAAAAAATAGTTTATTTCAGGAAATCAATACTGATCCAACATTAGTAAATCCATTAATGTAATTCACTACATTAACAAACTAAGAGAGGGGCAAAAACATATTACTACAATAGATACGGAAAAATCATCAGTTAAAGCTCAGCATAATTTAAAAAGAAAATATCCTTGTATACCAGGAATAAAAAGGACCTTCTTACCCTGCTAAAGGGTAACTATAAGAAACCTACAAACACCATACTCAAGGATGAAATAATAAAATCATTTTCTTTAACATTGGAAAACATGCAGATGCTTATTATTATCTCTACCAAATATTGTACTGGTGGCTCTGGTTGACGACAAGAAAATTAAATAAAGAGTTAAATGTATAGTATTTAGGAATAAATGTAATAAAAGATTTCAAGATGTATAGTCTATATAAATGTATAAAGCACTGAAAAACATTAACGATCTAAATAAGAGATATACCGTGTTTATGGATGGGAAAACTCAATATTATAAAGACATAATATATAAAGATGTATAATGTATATAATATATAAAGATATCTCCCAATTGATCTATAATTTATGCAGTTCCAATACAAAAATCAGACATTTTTTGAAAATTTACAGGCTAGATCTAAAATGTTTATGCAAGGAGAAAAGACAAGAATAGCTAAGATAGTGGTGTTGTGGTATTGACACAGGGGTAGTCTAATAGAACAACTGAACGAAATAGAGCCAACCTAGAAATAGACCTGTACATATGTAGAAATGTGATGGAAGGCAAGGGTAGCATGGCAGATCACGGGTCAATAAAATTTTTTTCATTATGTGGTGCTAGGATAGGGAGGAAGAATTGTAACTGGATCCCTACCTCACACTATATGTGAAAACACAATTGCAGATGAGTTGAAGACATTTTATAAGACATAACTTTAATAATGTTTGAACAAAATCTAAGAGAATATTCTTATGACCTCAGGATAGAGGAAGTATTTCTTAAAGAAGAGTCTTTTGTTTGGGTTTATTATTTTTGCCTGAGTTTATCTGATCCTGAGATAAGGATTCAAATGAGAGTAGTTTATTTAGGAGATGGTCCAGGACACACTGATAAGGAAGAGAGGAATTGAGTCAGGGAAGGGAAGGAAGCCAATACAAGGCATGTCATCAAGAGAAGTACCATGTGAATAAGTAGGTTTTAAAACAGCGCCACTCCAAGTGTGATCCAGGGACCAGCACTGACTCATGAGCTCTTTCTGGTCCATGACAAGATAATTACAGAAATAGAGAGTCAATATTGAAAAGGGAGGAGCTTGCATGTTCTGTTTTTAAATTTCACTTTTACTTTTTGATTTTACTTTCCTATTAATTTTTTTTTTTTGTATTTTATGATAGTATTGGTCCATGGTGGGTTGGAAATAATAATAATAATTAAAACTAGGGTTTCAGTATTTGAGATAGTTTGAGAAGTATTAATAGAACATGTCTCAGAGTTAACTCAACCAAGTGATGAAGACCAGGATATTCATCCATCAACTTTCTTTTCATTGTCTTTCATTCCTTAAAGGAGTTTTGGGGCATTAACTCCAGCACTTCTTGCTTGCTCTGTATGGAGACCAGGTTTGCTTCCATAGCCTTCAGGTAGAGTTGCAAGTGTTTTGCTGTAAGGATTAGTATACGGGCAGGGCATCAACAGCATTTGCCACTAAGTCTTTCTTTCCCCAGCTTTATTGAGGTATAATTGATAAATAAAATTGTATATATTTAAAACGTACAACATGATCATTTGATATATATGTACATTGCGAAATGATTACACAATCAAGTTACTAAGTCTGTTTTTCTTTCTCCCATACAAAAAAAGAAAAACTCTGATAAATTAGACTGCATTAAATTTAAGAAGTGATCTTTATCCAAAGGTGACATAAAGAGAAAGGGAAGACACAAACCGAGAGATTTTTGTAACACATATAACCAATAAAAGGATCAATGACAAAGATAGGCAAAGAACCTCTACAAATCAGTAAGACAAGGACAATAATGCCCAACAAACAGTAAAAAATTCTCAGCCTCTTTAGTAAATAGATACAAGCAAATAAAATCTCAATGAAGTATCATTTCACACTTATAAAATGGTCTAGAATTTATAAACCTGACAATACCAAGTGTTTGTAAGGATGTAGAGAAGCTGGAACTTTTAGAACATTGCTGGAGGTAGTATAAATTACTATCACCACTTTCGAAAACAATTTGGTGTTACTCATAGAGCTGAAGACATGTATGCCCTTAGTCTACCTATCCCATTCCTAGGTATACCTTAATGAAATCTTACATATGTTCAACTGAATGTACAAAAATATTCATGGGAGCAGCGTTCTAAGAAAGCCCCATCGGGAAACAGCCCTAATGTCCATCTACAGTAGAATGGTGAAATAAATAAGACTATATTCTTAAAATAGAGATGAATGGAATACAACTATGCACGTCAACGTGGATGAATCTCAAAAAAATGTTGAGTGACAAATGCAAATCATACAATACAAATGGTCAATTCCATGTATATATAAAGAAACCAGGAAAAATTAAATGATATTTTGTCTTGGGGTAGATGTATGTATTTATAACTCCAAATAAATACAGAGAGAATGATTAATATAAAATTCGGGATAGTACCTGATTTTTTTGGATGGCAGAGAGAGAAGGAGTCAAGAGTCAAGAAGTGGATAGTGGGTACATGTGTGTTCATTTCATAATTATTCTTTAAACTATACACTTATTACATATACTTTTGTCTTACATGTTTTGTAAGAAAAACTTTTTAATATAATGCAAAAATAATATGAACAAAAGGAATAAAGTCCTAGGAATACAATTTGTAAGAAATTTAAAAAAACACATGTTTTTAACTGAGAGACCTAAAAATTAACATTAATAAATGAAGATTATTTGATACTACTGGTAGGACGACTCAGACTCATTATTAAAAAATGTCATTTGGCCCCCAAAGAAGTGAAGAATCCAACTGAAATAAAAATTCTGTTGGAACATTTTTGAAGTTTTGTAAAATTATTCCAAAGTTCTTCTGGAAGAAAAATTGAGTAGTATAGCCCAGAAAACTTTGCAAACAAAGAATAATAAAAGAAAAGGACTTGTTCTATTGAATATCAAAGCATGTTATATCAAGACAACAGAGAAATACTGTCAGAGTAGAAGTTATGACTCAATGAAATAGAACAGAAAGCCACACAACATATGCCAGGACATAAAATAATTTAACGTGGTAGTAAAGTGGCATTTTAAATCACTGGAAAAAGTTCTGACTTGGTCAATTAATTGTCCTACGAAAACTGTAAAGAACTATAGTTAGATTTCTACTTTGTACAATATGTAAGATAGATTCCAGCATTAAAGTGTTAGGTTGGAAAAGAAAAAGATGGGTGAAGCATAAAGTAAATAGAAGAAAATACAGATGACTATTCCTCTGATCTGGGGTGAGGAAGAGAATTTACTTTAAACTGGAATTAAAGGGGGAGATCAGGTGGCCTAGTGCTAGTACCTTGATAGTCAAGGTCACAACCTCTGTCAGATAGACCTTCCTTAATGAGCAGCAGCAGCATCTCTGTATTCAACTTAAACCACTCCTTAGCGAGTAAAGCTTCTCCACTCTTCCCAAATTCCTGAAGAAACTTTTCCTCCACTACACTTTTGGTAGATGGTTTCACCCTCTCTTCTCAAGAAAATGGAGCCATCAGGACACCTCAACTCCCGCTCCAGAGCATCTGCATATTTTCTTCCTCTTCTCTTATCTCACAGAGGGAAAGGAGCTTTCTTTCCAGCCCGCTACACCTGCCTTTTAAGGACCTTGCCAATGTCAGTTATTCACTCTCTCTTTCTCACCTTTCTACCTCTTACTTCAATTCTGGATTTTTCCTGGCTGCCTTTAATCATGTCATAGCCTCTCCCATCTTTGGGAGGGGGCACTACTTAGGCTCCATATCTCACCTCTGTCACTTCTTGCATTCTCCTCCCCTTCTCAGCCAAAATAGTTTACTTGTCTCTGCACTAGCCCTCCCCTTCCACTCTCCTCCCCACCCACTGCAGGATGGCTTGTGATGCCAACATTCTCCGTAAATTACTCTTGCTCAGATCACAAGGAACCTTGAAGGCACTAAAGTCAATGGGCACATACAAGGTCATATCTTACTTGACTATTCAGCCACATCTGTCGCTGTTAGCCAGTCCCTTCTTGATCCTCTCTTGGCTGCTTCGATGACAGCTCACCTTCCTGATTTTCCAGTTGTTTCTCTAACGCGGCCTCCCAGTTTCTTCGTTTCTTTGTTTTTCTCCTAATTGTTAAGATTGGAGTTCCTCTTGCCTTAGTTCTAGACCTGCTTTTTTTGTTCTTCTCTACACTCTTGCTACAAGATCTATTCCCTGCCCACAGTTGCAACTTCTAAATATTGGCCCCAGTCTCATATATCCAGCTGCTACTTAACATTGCCACTTGGGTGTTCTATACACACCTCAAATCAAGTATGACAACAACTGAGCTCGCCAGCTTCCTTTCCAAAACTAGTCCTCCTCTAGGCTCCCTCTCTGAACAATGCTCTGATCCACTGCAGTTGTATAAAACAGATGAGCTGGGGTCTTCCTTGACACATCTTTTCCCTCCTTCACCCTTATCCATCACCACCAAAACATTAGTTTAGCACCCCCAAATCTCCTACACAGTCTACTCTCTATACTACCATTGCCCTGGTCTAAGCTACCATCTTTTCTCCCCAGGATGGTATTTCTCCTTCCCTTCTTGCCCTCACAAAGCTGTTCACGGCACTCTGACACCCATTCTCTTTCCGTTTGCCCTAGGAACGTCTACTTATCCATCAACTCTAATGTATTTTCCACTTATTATCTTGACTTGCCAGACTAGATTTTTTATACTTGTTATAATTCTCCCAACACCTTGTGCCTTTACCTCCGAGTCCTGATAACAACTTTAAAAAATTAATTAGAAGTGTAATTATTTACTTAATGTCTGTCTCCCTTTCCAGAATACAAGGTTTATTAAGGATTTAACTATATCTTTCTTTGTCACTGGTGCATCCCTAGTGTCCGTCACAGTCCTTTGATCATATTAAGTACTCAACAAATATTTGTGGAAAGAATGAATGGATAAGGAAAAGCCATAAGAGATCTGACTAGATAGAAGCTTCTACATACCTAAAAGATTTAAAATCAAATGAAAAACTGGCAAAAATATTTGTAACCTCTGCAAAAAAGCTATGTCCTTAAAAACAGATTATAATTACAAGCCCATAAGACAACAATGGACAAAAATGAAGAGCCATACAGGAAAATGAGCACAGGGTATAGAGAGCCTGTTCATAAAAGAATCGATGCAAATGGCCAATTAAACTGAGAAACAAATCTGCACTCTCCAGCATTTTAAAAAAGATACACAAACATACACTTAATTTTTTAAATAGTCGGTGTTGGCAAGGATTGGAAGTGGGCATATTCTTCTTTTGGGGAGCCCAGAATGGTACCAACTTTCTGGAAGTCAATCTGGTAATATGTGTCAAAAGTGTTAAAAGTAAAATAGTTCATCTACTTTGGCCCAATAAATTAATTTCCAAGAATTTATCTTAGGGACATCAGCAGAGTTGCATGCAAACACTTATTTATAAGAATGCTCATTGCAGTGTTACTTATAATCAAAAAGAATTCAAACCAACTTTAATGCCCAGTAATAAAGGATTGGTGACTGTAATGGGTCATATCCTGCTCTGAGCAGCCATTAAAATTCATGGTCCCAAAGAACTCTTAAGGATTTTTCTTTTAATCTGTGATTTGTTTAGCGATAAAAGAAGGTCACAACACAATATGCGCAGTAGGAGTTTAATTTTTAAAAATAAATTATGTATATGCATAGGAAAAATGTCTACAGTTATGGGGATTATGAGTGATTTTGTTCTTTTCTTTTTTTAACCTTTTTGTATATTCTTAATATTCAACAAATTCTGTGTATCCTGTCCATAATAAGAAAAACTAAATATATTTTAATTTAACAATAGGGAACTGATTGCAACATATGGCTAAGGCTATATCTGGAGAGGCATAGTGTGATGATTAAGAGTATATGCTTGAAGCTCACAGGCAGGTGTTCAGTTCGCTCTTTACAACTTAAGAGCCATATGACCTTGAGCAAGTTATTTGATTCTCTTAGCCTCAGTTCCCTCTCAGCTCAAAGGAGATAATACATACTGGGCAGAGCTGTTTCGTGGCTTAAGTGAAATAATGCGTGTAAAATTCTAATCAAAGAGTAAGTGCTTAGTAAAAGTACCTGCTTTTATAATGCCAAAATATGAATAGATCTGGTAATGATCTACATGAATTCATGATTCTCCAGAAGGTTATAGCTGAAAGTTTGGGGAATCATTTATTGTATGATTCAGCATCCTCCAGACTGTCAGAATGATGGTGGAATCCAGCAGGAGGATGCTGGCAGGATGACTGATCTTGGTACAGAAGCAGCCCAGGAAGGGTTTTGTTCATTAGGGCAAAATGCTGGCATAGGTCATCTATTCACCTATTTTCCCAACGAGCCATGTGCCAGGCATTGGCGACTCAGCAGTGAGACAAACTAGCTGCCTTCTTGGAGCAAGGAAGCAAACTTTTCCAATTGGATTGAGGTTTCAAGGCACATAGTTCCTGTTGGATTCAGGAATTAGGAAACTGAGGCAGTACTTCCTATAGCTGGAGAAACCTTGGCAGGGTTTGGGAAATGATAGTGAAGCTCACTTTGCATTCCTCAAATACAGTCCTAAGGCAAGAGTCTAATTCCAGAATCCCACCTGCTGGCAGGTCTGGAGTCTACTGATGTACTCCCTACCCTGGTTAGGTTTAGTTCAAGAACAAACTTGCTTAGCCTGCAAACGAAAAGCCATCAGCCTTCCAGGAGAAGGGTTAGCAAACTATGGCCCATGGGTCAACATCAGCCCGTTGCCTGTTTTCAGAAATAAAGTTTTATTGGAACGCAGCCACGCCCATTCATTTGTGGATTGGCTATGGCTCTTTTTGTGCTCTAAGCACAAAGTTGAGTAGTTGCAACAAGGACGATATGGCCCACAAAGCCTCAAGTATTTATTATCTGACCCTTTACAGGAAAACTTCTCTGACTCCTGTTCTAGTCAGTGGGGCTGGGGAAATGAGATGGAAGGTGACATCAAGTTCCTAACTTCTCCCTTCTGTAGTTCCAGGAGCTGTTCCTCTAGAATCCATCCAAGGGGGACCCTTTGAGGAGAAGATCTACATCCAGTGGAAACCTCCCAATGAGACCAATGGGGTCATCACACTCTATGAGGTAAGGAGATCCCTGCTGCTGCATCAGTTGGCTTGGCTTTATTCAGTGTACTTCAGCCTGAAGTTGGCAAATACCCACCATGTGCAGAGCTCTACTGAGGGCGTGAAGGTGAGTGAGACACAACTTACCAAAAGGTTTCTGACAATACAGTGAGAAGAAAACACAAGAGTGTACAGTTGAGGTGTCTTGATAGCTCCATGACAAAGAAAGTTGGACATATCGTGCACCGAGGTGATTATTGATTCTTCAGCAAAGGAGTCAGGACTCGGGGAGTCAGACTGTCCTGGCTTAGCCAAGAAGGCCCAGGCCTGGCAAACGGTAGCTACAGTTCATCTGGAAAAGCACAATGCCCACACGTGCTCATCCAACCCATATCAGTCCCTGGGCTGCCAAAGGAATCCCAATGTCAGTCTCAAACCCTGGGGGAACACAAGTCTTGAGCTTTCACATTGCTCTGTGGCCAAGGCATATTTTATTCTCACCCAGGTGAAGGAGTCAAAACCCCCCCTCCCAGGATTAGGAAGGCCTTATCATATCCTCAGGCAGGAGTGTACTCATCAAGCCAACACAGTATGGCTTCCTGAAAACTTTCAAAATTAGAACAAATTATATAGAAATTCATTGCAAAACAAATAGAAAAACTTCAGTGAGGCTGGTATAGTTAAATTCTAGCACTGGGATGTGGACAAGATTTACTCTCCTCTCACCCCTTGTCGCCTGAGACACCAGGAGATTGGAATACGGGATACAATAGAAAAACGCAGCAGTGCATGGGAAGGGCATGGAAGCTGAAGCTGGAAAGATGGATTCTACTATCTTAGTAGCTCTACCACAGTCTTAAGTGACTTTTGGCAAGTTCTTCCTCTCTCCAAGCCTCAGTTTCTTCATCTGTAAAATGGGGGTGGGAATCACTGCTTCAGCGTTCCCCTAGGGTGTGTGAGGGGGAAAGGTCACAAACATTTCCAGGCTGAAATGCCCACGGAGGGACTTAAGACACTGAGTGCTCATGTAGAAATGTACACCTACTGAGAGTGGGCTTGGGGAAGACCATCCCTACCATAAGAGAGGAAGAGCTGTGGCAGGAAAGTCAAGGAGTACTTGATGAGAGAAAAATGTTTGTGATTAACCTGATGGACACAGAAGCTCTCTAGAGAGACATGGATAGACCTCAGAGCTCTCTGAGGGAGGCGAAAACTATCCATCATGTACAAAGTCCTTGAGAAAACACCTTCAGAAAATGCCTTGTTACTAAATCCAGCCTTCCTCAGAAGAGCGAACATCTCCATTTTAGAAATTGCAGGGAGCTTGGTGCAGCTCTCAGAATCAGCACATGGAAGGAGGGAGCAGACGTCCAACCCCACCGTTTATGAGCCATCTTGGGCCACAGGGTTGGCCGAAGCTCCCTTCCTGGGTTCGCTGCTGGAGGAGAGAAGGAACTCATACTGATAGACCTTGCCTAGGACATGTCCAAAACCTTGTTGGGGAAGCAAGGGACTGGAAACTCAACTGAAACAAAACCTAATCATTTCAAAGCTACATGCTGTTCTTCGGAAAGCAGAGGCTGCAATTACACCCCCCCCCCCCACACACACACACAAATGAAATCAAGATCTATTGTGTATGGCAACCTGTTCTTTGTAAAGCAAAGGCAAAGGACCCATGATTTAGAGAGTCCAGTTGTTTGGTACTGTTATATAAATGGTTCTCTATGCCAAACGTTCAAGACTTTTGGAATTCACAGGCCAGTAATATTTCAAAAGGTTTGGGGGAACCAACATAGAGTACTTTATTATCTTTTATTAACATCATTTCATAAAAACATAGTTCCAAGAATATGGAAAGAATACAATTTCAGAATAAAAGGCAGTGTTTCAAATTGAATAAATGTAGATTTATGAATAACTCATGACAATCTCTTATGTTTATCATTTCACCTTGAGTTGATGACAACTTGTCTTGAAGAGGCCCTGGTCCTTATACCTACCTGCACTTGGAAACCACTAGTCTAGGTCTTGTTGTAGGTAGAGTCATGTCTCTGCACAGACTTCTTCCTGGGAGCAATATGCTTCTTCCTCTAATAGGATTATGCACTGGGCTGGGCTTGGAAACCCTTGATTGCTGTTCCAGAATAAGAAAAATGAAGTAGAGAGGGAAGGGTGCAAACACAACTGTGAGTTAGACACCCTGTTTAAGTAATAGCTTCCTGGAGTTCAGGCATCATTATATGGTACACACTCCAGAGCTCTGAGTGCAAAGGTGGGCACAGATTGGGACAATGCACCTTTCTTCTCACTTCTATGTGAACCCAGTGACTTGTGGATTTTTGAAGACCAGAGTGGCATTCCCATGATGGACTCTACTGGAAACAGCTATGATGAGACACCTTCAAGTAGATTCTTGGCTGCTCCTTAGGCTATGATTACAGAGAACCAGAGCTAGAAAGTTGAAATTAACTGACTCGTTTGTGAGCATTTGAGGCTACCTTTTGGGAACACACCAAAATTCTTGGATGATGCTGTGAAGGGAGCTAAGGAGGTTGTGGGCTTAGGCCATTGTATTTTGAGCATACATGGCTGTGACCAAGTGTATTGCAAGCTTGCCAGGCCTCAGAAGGTAAGAATGTTGACTTTTGAGGTCAGACGGCTTAGTTCTGAACCCAGCTCTGCCACTTAATTGCTGTGTAACCTTGGGTACATCAAGTAACCTCTCATTTAAATTTATTCATAAACATAAATATGTGTTTAGTACTGTGGTTGGTATTTAAAAATAGCATTCATAAATGTTAGCTCTTATCATTGCGTAGAAATGAGGAATTTGAGACTCAGAGCGATAAAGTGAAAAGATGAAGGTCATCTGGCCAACATGGCCAATTCATGAGTCCTGAATATAAGTGTGGATGTCTCGCCCCTTACTCAGTGTGGTCCATTGGCATCACCTGGGAGCTGGTCAGAAATACAGCATCTCAGGCCCCACCAGACGTCCTGAATCAGAGTCTCCATTTTGACATGATCCCTGGGTGACTCACATGGGCATTAATGCTTGAGGAGCACTGATCTAGACCATACTACTCTTTAGAAAGTTTCAGCACTTGATAAGAGAGTATGTCTTCCTGAGCAGAGACAGGGAGCCCCCTCCATGCTGATCTCAATCCAATTCTGCCCTCGACAGTAAGCAAGAGACTTCGCTTTTAAAGACATTTATAACAGAGTATGTGTTTATGAGGCAATTTCCAAATTTAATTAGATGAGACCAATTGGATTTTTAAAATTAGGTTCTGGTTGTAATTTCTAGAGAGAAGTCCATAAATTACAAATCACCCTCTTCTGGTCTCAAAAAGTTTATTTTGTGACAAAGAAAAATAGGATAACACAAATGGAAGAGAAATCCAGGATTGTCTGTACCTTCCTATATACAACTTTGGACCCAGCAAAGACAAAATCCACCCCCCCAAAAAAGAGGGGGAAGCATCATGACTGTGTAAATATTGTTAACCACAGCAGGTCCAAGTGGTATGTAGTATGTTAAGATTAAATTTCCTTCCCCAGGAGTCCAAGTCCCAACCTCTGGGTCTGTCCTTGACAATTCTGCCTCCCTAAATCTGAGTGTCTTTAAGTCTCATTCTCTCTCTGGCTTCAGTCCCCTCTTTGTAACATGAAGGGGTCAGACTGTCCCAGGCTTCAAGTGGGTAAGAATTGAGAGAAAAACAAATCCTTGTCAAACCCACAAATCAAAGGTTATACCTCATTTTAGATTTGCTTTGCTGTGAAAATGACCAGAGGCTTCGAAGGTAAAGCAGTGATGACACTTGAAGAAAAACAGCTAGTGCAAAGGCCCTGGGATGGGAATGGCTTTGGCATGTTTGACGAATAGAAAGGAGGCCAGGTGACTGAAGCTTTGTGAGCCTGGAGGACAATGATGAGACCACGTGGGAAGTGGGTGGGTGGGTCAGGTTAGGCAGGGCTCCTAGAGTTTGCCTTTTATCCTAAGAGGAATGGAAAGGCCTAGGAGGAATTTAAGCAGAGGAATGAAGGAATCAGATTTACATTCTTGAAAGATCATCTGGGTGTTGTATGGCTAATGGGCTGTGGGTATACAAGCATATTGGGGACAACTGGGAACTGTGACAAGAGCCAAGGACATTTCTATCTTCTATGATATTGCACTGAGTGTTCAGCTATTTATTGGAAAACCTTGTACCCAGGTGGAAGATGTGAAGACTTTGTCACATCTGCCTCTTTCCTGCTGCTAACCCTGACTTGGACACCTTCCTTTAGGCTCAGGAGTTCTTATCTTGATGGGCACCCTGGAGCCATGGACTGTTAGATCCTGGGCCTCCCTTCCCTAAGGGATAGGAGTCTAGCCTTGACTCCCAGGGCTGTGAAACGGCCTAATTCTCCAGCAGCCACGACCTCTCTCCCTGCCCACTGAAGTGGGAGCTCAGAATGCTCATCAGAGCCCACTGAGGCCAGCCTGGTCTCCACTGTGACAGGAAGTATTAGGATGAATTAGACCATGGCCTCAGATCTTTGGGGACTTGTACTGTAGTGAGAGATGCAGAATGCACTTCTGTGACACTTCCCTTACAGAGTGACAAGTAGTACATAGAGAGAGGTAATATCAGAGTCTTTGTGTCCACAAACCAGCAGATCAACATCACCTGGGAGCATGTCAGACTTTCAGAGTCTCAGGCCCCAGACCAGACCCACTGAGTCAGAGTCTGTGTTTTAACAAGATCTCCAGATGATTCATATGCCCATTAAAGTGTGAGAAGCACTGGTCTGAGAGACATTCTAAAATTTCCTAATCTGGATCTGGACAGGTCCGCTTCATCCAAACACTACAGTCCTTGGATGAACACTGTGGCCATTGAATGAGACAAGAAATGTCCCTGCTCCACGGGGTCCAACCAGTTGAATCTTTTCACCAGGGATGTGGAAATCATGCCATTCCCATAGACTCTTCCAGAGCCCTGCTGGGGTTTGGAGGAGATATCAGGGCTCCCAATCAGGGCCTGTATGTTGGTATGAAGAAGGATGGTATGGCCTCTCCCATTCTGACTCCGCTCTTGTGAACAACACAACTCACCAAAAACAGACCATCGCAACTGCAGACAGGCACTTCCAGCCCAAATATGAGGTTACAGGGGAGACAATCCAGCTAAACAGTTGTCTAAAAACTCCTCAATAAAATCATTCAGAGACAAGCTGTTCAGAGTTCGTGAAAAACTGTAATCAATATGTGTTTCAATTCAATTAATTGTTCTCATCTCTGTCCAAAAATAAAAATCGCACAGTGTGAAGGAATTGGGCCAGAAGATGTTACAACAGCAACTGGGTTAACGAAGTGTGAAAATATTTAAAATTCAGACATGCGAAGCTTCCCAGTAAGCTTTTCTGTTTAGCAGTCAAAATCACCAAGTTTCTAATTACAGTGTATAAATCTGAGAAGCTTAACGGGAATGAGAGGACCCTAATGAGGCAGGAATGGGTGTCTTGATTATGCTAGAGTTGATTGACATTTATCTTGCAAGCTATTCTAGGCGCCTGGTGTTCAGAGTTAAATAAAATACAGACTTCGCCTCAATAAAACAAGGCACTCGTTCCTGTGTGGGAACGCCTTTAAAGGGTGCGATGGGTCGGAGGGTTGTTGATATTGTTCCAGCATACAGATGGTTGAATTTGATCTGAACAAAAAGCACAGGCCCCAGGAATCAACATTCCATCAGAGTGTGTTGCAAGAAGGCGGGGCACATGTTCTGAGACAGAAGTTCTGCATGGGACTGCAGCAGACACACACTGATGGAGAGAGGGTCCAGCTGCATGGATGAGCTTATGTGCAAGCTCTCAAAGAGAGAGGCACTTAGGAGGTGCCTGGCTCAGTTTGGATGTTGGGGTGCACCTTTCTCCTGTCCATAGACTTGGCTATAATGGCCACCCAGGGCTCACTGACTCCAGACGCACTCATGGCTTTGGTCCATAGAGGAGCAGTGGGGAGGATGGGATGTAGTCCTGATGGGCAGAAGGTAGTATAGGCAGAAAGTGACTAATACAGCCCAAAGCAAGAATTTGCATAATTCAAACTGTATCTATGTTAATTAGGATACACAATTTGCATAATGCAAGTGGCTATTGGGTATAACTTGAACCAGGCTGGTAACTAGGAAAAAAGCTCTTGTTTCTTTTGAATTGTTTAAGCCAGAAATGTGAGAATCATCCATTCCCCCTCTACCTGCCCCATATCTAGTGTTCTAGAAAATTCCATCACTTCTCTTGCCAAAATAGACACAGGTTAGGTCACACAGCCCCATCTCCACCACCACACTGTTCTGAACACCCTTCTGAGGCCTGGACCCATTTCAGGACCTCCCTGCCCAGCCCCCATCTAGACTTCCCCTATTCCACTTCTCCACGCTGCAGCCAGACAGAACTCCTTAAAAGGTACATCCAGTTGTGTTACTTCCCTGCTTGGGCTTCATCTTAACTTTAGGGCTCTGAATGATCTGGCCCCTGCCTCCCTCTCTAACTTCATCTCCTGCCCTTCTTCTCATTGATTCCTGTGTACCAACCCCTCTAGCCTTCTAGCATTTTCTCAAGCTCACCTAGTTCTTTGTAGCTTGTGTGACTTTGTGAATGTCATTCTTTCTGCCTATAACACTTTTCACTTAATACTTCTCATGGGTGGCTCCTTCCTATTCTTTACCTCCAGGAGGCTTTTTACTGCTACTGTCTGCTTTATCCAACACTTTCATACATTTTCATAATCTGCACTTATTTTGTTGGTGTGCTTTAGTATTATCCAGGCCCCTACTGGACTTTTAATCCCATAAGGGTATGGGACATGTGATGATTATTTTATGTCTCTACTTGGCTGGGCCCAAACATGAGGTCAGACATTATTCTGGATGTTTCTGTGATGGTGTTTTTGGATGAGATTAACGTTTAAATGGATTTAGAGTAAAGCAGATTGCCCTCCATAATGTGGATGGGCCTCATCCAATCAGTTGAAGGTCTGAATAAAACAAATGACTGAGTTCCCCTGGGCAAGAGGGAATTCTACCTGCAGATGACCTTCAGACTTGAACTGTGACATTGACTTTTCCCTGCTTCTCCAGTCTGACAGACTTTGGTTTCGAACTTAATACTGGCCATATTTGTTTTTCTTTTCGGTGTGTCCTGAGCATACAAAAAAGTAGTTTGCACATAGTATGTGCTCAATAAATATTCCTTGTGTGAATCTGTGGATTTGTGCTTTATCTTAACAAGGAGGTATGGTGAAAGTTTTGTTTAAATAATTTAGTGGTTCTCAAGCCTGGCTGCAGATTGGAATCATACCTTGAGAGCCCCCCAAAATATAGATAAATAAATAGGTAGGTAGATACATAAATGGATGAATGGATGCCTGGGCCTCATTGCAGTCCAAATAAATCAGAATCTCTAGGGGAGAGGTTCCATCTATGTGGGTTTTTTCCTAGGTTCCTTGGGAAACTCTCACATACATCCAGGGTTGGGGAGAAGCACTGTGTAAAATGAATCCAATCAATCCACTCTGATGTGTTATCCTAGCCAGATACTCACTATGTAAATACAGTCCTGAACCCGTCTTCATTCTTACTCTGCCAGAATCCAACTCTATCTGATGTTACACTACAGCCAACTCAGCTCTCTCATGCACAGGCAGCTGCTAGGTACTAATTTTTAAAGGCTCAAATTCAAGAAGCATTGGCCTTGTTTCCTCAAGGTTGCTAGACACTTTGTGGAGTAATTGAAGACAGACAGGGCTGTATCATTCTGTCAATATCCCTTTGCATTTGACTAATGGCATTTGCAACTCTGATGCCAGAGCCCACCACAGACCTTACCTTATAAATCTTTTTCTCTCTCCTGTATAGCAGAAGTTAGTTCTGTTGTTTATTTGTGAGATTAAAACAGACATACACACAAAAAAAACTTAATAGATTTTCCTGGAGGCCTTCCCTAAATCTTAAAAGTCAGGGCCCTGGGATGTCTAGGAGCCATTTTTCCTAACCCTCAGCCCATCACTCAACCTCCATAGGATGTTTCTCTTCCAGAGAATTGAAAAATGCAAGCATCCCTGGGTACATGTCATACACAGGTCTGCTGGGCTGACAGGCAGGTTGACAGGTGTTTCAACAGAAACAGCTCCAGGTTAAAAAGAATGATTTCTGGCACTCAGAGTCTGAAAGAAAAGCAAGTTGTGTTCTGAAGTGAGTAAGTTGCATTTATGTAAGTGGGATCATTAGAGCTGCCTGTCATCTACTTGTGGAATATCAAGAATGCCTATATATTTGCCTCGGGGTGTTTCTTTTTTGCTATTACTACACAGGTATTTGTGACGGAGCCAGGTAATGTGACAGTCGGAATCAACAGATGCATAGCATTTGTTACCTAAAGAACAGCAAATCATGTTCTCCTGGCAATAAGCAGGTTTTCACAATAAACATTAATCATTCAGTGCAGTTGTAGGAAAACAGTAGTGTTTGTTGCATGGAAAATATTCCTGCAGTGTGCCCATATGGATAAGTATGTCTTTTCTTTGTGCGTGTATGCGTAATCACGTATGTTTGTGAGTTATGTAGTTGTACACTGGCACGTGTATGCACATACAGATTTATGTGTTTGTTTGCATGTGTGGGAAGCCCTCACCCTTGAGCTGTACCCATGTTCTCAACTGAATCCTCAGAATTGCTCTATTTTTTTGGAGAGTTAACTAAAGGGGACATCGGAGACATGGGGCTATGTCTGTTTTCTCTTGGACTGGTGGAACCTGAACTGGAGGAACCCGGTCACCTCGTATCCATGGCATGGGAGAAACTCCCTGTTATTTCAATAGGCTCCCAGCTGTTTTGCATGAACTTCTGCCATAATTCCTCTCTAGAGCTTTTGCTAAAGGAAAATTTTGAATTAAAAAAAAAAAACTCTAGGTTAAATTTAATCCCGCGCATTTACAGTGGTCCTAGGAGAGAGGAGGGAAGCAAATGAAGATAGTTCTGCATTTGGCACAGCATGGGTTCTCCTTCATGTTCCTTACGGGGGAGAGAAACTGCATTTTGATGCTCTGTGCACCCGGAGGCCTTTGTAAAGGAACCACCTGTACACACAGCCACGTGGCTGGAGATGGAACCCTCTCTCTGGCTGCAGGGTCCTTTCAATAAGCTGTGCCCAGAGGCGGTGTTTAAGCTGCTGAATGTCTCTTTAAACATCACAAGCTGTTCTCTTTTCATCTCAGATGTCGTACCTTGTTCCTGCTGTTGGAATTCCACCTGGACTGGGTGAGGCGGCGTGGATTCGTTGCTCTTAACTGGCTGGCTCTTTCGTTTCTGTTTTGGTCGTAAGAGCTTTGTGTTTGCGACCCAAATGAAGGCTGATTTTGAGTTTTTGTCTATCGTCAGGACATTTGGAGCCATCATTCTGAAATCTCTGGAGGTTGAAATTTGGAGATTATCCTTTCCTTGGCCTCAGGAGATGGCAGGTGGCTTTCCTCTCCTCACTCTGAGCCAATGGCTACTTTTCTTTGACTACTTTTTCTTCACTCTTAACCAAGAGAAAAGTCGTTCCTTAAAATTTACACCCAACTACAGGGCCTTGGCCTACGTCATTATGGACTCAATACATATATGCACACATACATGTATGCACACACGCGTATATACATGCATACCAGGTCTTCTTCCAAGCCCTTTAAAATATACATCATAAAAATGGCCATTGCTTTCTTGATTCCTCTTTTATTTTATGCATGTTTTTAGCATACATGTATCGTTGCAAGTCAAATAGTAAATTATGCAATTAGGAAATTTAAGATTGACTTTTACTTTGCATTGCCAAGTAATGTACTTGAGTGAGTCCCTTTCTCTACCTGGGCCTGGCTTTCTACAACTATGACCTGGAAGGATTGGACCAGATAGATTCCAAGGGCCCTTCCCGCTCTGACCTACCACTCGGGTACGCCAAATTGAATTAATCTTACTCCTAGTTTCATGAAACACTTTCCTCATTGGTCTATGTATGACCCTCTTTTGTATTAATTCATTTTTGTGATAACACATCAGCTATCAGGACAACCAGAGCTTTGACAATATCTTGTATGTACTTATGAGCTCCTCCCATTCCAACTTCTTGACTCTTCCTGCTGTCCTGAATCTTGTATATCATTCCTTTTTATATAGTTTTACTACTTGTATGCATTCCTTAAAGATGTATTATTTTATTAGTCTTTTAACTTTAATAAAGGATTTTAAGTTGTATTAATCTTTTGGAACATTTTTATTCCATATTATATTGCTAACAGTCATCTGTATTGATGAGTGCAGCTGTAATATGCGCATCTTGACTGCTGCATAATATTCCATTGTATGAAGATATTATAGTGCATTTATCCTTTATTCGTTTATCCAACGCATTAGCCTTTGATAGGCATTTATGGTTGTTTCTGGGATGTGGCCTTTATCAACAGTAACCATGTGAGCACCCTTGTACATATCTCCTATTGCACATGTGCAAGATTTTCTCTTGAGTTTATATCCAGAAACTAGGTCATATGGTAAATGATTGTTCAGCGTTAAAAAAAAAAAATGCCAAACTATTTTCCAAACTGGTGTCACCAATTTACACTCATACCAGCGAAGTATAAGAGTGCCTATGATTCCCAATCCATTATTTGGTATTATCAGGATTCTTAATTTTACCCAGTTAAATAGGTATCAAGTGGCATCTCTTGTTGTCTTGCTTTGTATTCCCTCAATCATTAAGAAGGTTGGATATCTTTTTGTATATTTGTTACTCATTTGTATTTCCTTTTTTGTGGGATGTCTGTTTATATATTTTTGCTCATTTTTCTACTGGATTATCTCTCCTTTTCTTATTGATATGTAGTAGTTCTGTCTATATTTTTGATACTGTTTTGTCAGTTACATATGTAATTTGCCATTTTTACTTCCTGTAAGGTATCTTTTGAAAACAAAATCCCTTAATTATAATATAGCCAATTTCATCAGTCTTTGCTTATAGTTAGCACACTCTGTGTTCTTAAGAAACTCTTCCCTAAACCAAGGTGAGAAAGAAGAGGTGCTCTACGTTTTGTTCTCTACGTTTACATTCTTGGTCTATCTGCAGTTAATTTTTGTGTATGGTGTGAGATGAGGTGCAAAATTCATTTTTTTCCTGTATGGATAAAGCTTTTCCCAGTTTCTTGTAATAATAGTTCCTCTTTATCCTTGCTCTACCAGGCCATATCTGACATATGCCAAAATTCCTTATATGCATTAATTTGTTTCTGAGCTCTCTTCCTCTGGCCACCATACATCACAGCCACACACAGTCATAATTATTATAGCTTCACAGTTAATCCTGATCTGTACCAGAGTGGATCCCTCCTCTTCATCCTTCTTCAGAAATATCTTGGTTATTCTTCCCCTTGGCTCTTTCATTTTAGAATCCATGTATCAAATTTAATGAAAACGCCTGTTGTAGTTTTGATTAGAACTGCACTGATTGTACAGAACAACATGGGAGGTAATTGACATCTGTACAATATTAAATCTCTCTATATTTATTTAAGCTTTCTTTAATGTCTCCGAAAGTTTTACCACCTTACCTATAGAGATATTGTATTTCGCATTAAATCCAACCCATTAACTTAGGTCTCAAAGACCTTGCACCTTGCGTTCTCTTTCCCTCTCGAGTCTCACTGGCCTTCTTTGATGTCCTCCAGCTTGCCAAGTTCTCTTCTGCCTCAGGCTCAATGCACGTGGAGTTCTTAGTTACCAGAGAGCTCTTCCATCTGCCCTTCCATGGCCAACTCATTCTCATGCTACAGGTATCGACATGCATGCCACCTCCTCAGAAAGGCCCTCCCCAACAGCCTTAAAATAAGACTTCACCCACTCACCATTATTCTCTATCACTGCTTCCATTTCCTAAATAACATGTATCACAATTCATAAGTATTACGTATTTATTTATAAATGCATCTCACTATATAGTAAGTGTCATGAAGATATGACCCACACGTGTATGTTACTCACCATCGGAGAATCCAGTGCCTTCTGCAACGTCTGGAAGACAATAGGTATAACATTCATTTTTAATGAATGAAGATTGGAGAGGTTCCCTTTCATGGCTGAGGTACAATGATAGTTAGGAGTACCTCTTAGTATCATTTATCCCACAGATATGACCTGATATGACCATATAAAATCATAATATCCTATAATAATCAATAATAGACTACATGAGGTTCCAATAACAAATGAGTTTACCTTTGACTCATAGAACTCAAGTGCTGAAAGGTAAACTTGTCAAGGTTAAGGATCTTTTTTACAGCTGCATTTCAAGTAACTACAACAGTACCTGGCATAAAGCAGGCACTCAATAAATATTTGTTTAATGAATAAAACTGTCTGCTAAACTTGAATCAAGGTTAAGGCAACAGATGTAATAGATATTTAAATATCTACTTCCTTATGACTGCATGATTTCTTAGAAGAGTTTATTCTTTGTTAATGTGTGACATTATAACAACATTACATGGTGTTAGAGAGATGAGGAGCGGAAAGTAATCCCTATTCCCACTCCCTCACACATCAACCATTTTCATATCCGTTTATTTTTTTCTAGTCCTTGTGCATTTCCATCTTTTGCATGTTTATGACCACATTGCAAAATTTTGGTTTTCACTATGTCAAACATTTTCCATTTTCAATGTAATCTACTTAACTATCCCCTTTAATGGCTCTCTGATCCCCTAAGTACATAGGCCACATTTTACTTTCTAATCATTCTATTTTGGGGTGTGTTGATTGATTTCCCTAGAATGTAAGACAGAATTTTTAGGGTATGATGAGAGTGACCTGGATCTCCTTAAACAGCTGGTTAGTAAAGTTTGAACTTCCGCTTTCCTGTTCCTTCTTAATAGATTGGTCGGTAGCAAGCAGAAACATTCACGTGACTTCCGTTGATTGTAGAACTGTGCTCAAAATAATAGCTCTCTCTGTTCAATAGGAATGGATCTAAGGGAGGAGAGTAGAATAATATGTACAAATTTGGATGGAAATCTATAAACCCAAAGTTAGAAGTAGTGGTCATATTTTCCTCCCTGTTTCAAAATTTAAGTCTCAGTTTGCTCATTTCCTAACAAATGGAAGTGAATATGGGGCATATGTGTGCCCCCACTCCTCCCTGATCCATTCCCATAGTAGGCATCAATAATCAATCAGAGCACACTCTCCTGTTGAACTCTGACACGGCCTCAGAATCCCTGTCATCATAGCACTCTAGGTGGTCATGATGTCATCTGTGATGCTTAACTGCCCTCTTTGTCCTTTACCACCTTCTGTGTAAATGTGCTATCTGCAATTCTGAAAGGCAATTCTTTTTAATGACTATGTTACACCTTGGCTTAAGAGACCAATGCTGGGGAGGCCTTCCTGAGGAAGATGTCAGAGGCGAGAAAGTCTACACTAGAACAGCTCACCCAGGGAGTTTCTGTGATTGACTAAAACACAGAGCCACAGGGAGAGAGGGAGCACATGTTTCAGATGCAGAGCCACAGGGAGACAGGACCATGTGTAGAGGTTTCAAGACTGTATTGGAAATTCCTTAAGGATCTGTATATATAACCAGCTCTGTACACTCCCCACTAACACATGCATTCTGTAATCTTAGCCTTCCCCAGCCAATTTTTCTAGCAATATTACAGAAAGTTTGGATATCAGAGAAAAAATCACTTATAATCTCTTTCCCTAGCACAATTATTTTGCCTTGTATTTTATCTTTGTTAATATGTGTACATCTTTTACCTAACTATAATTACATAAAATTTGCTATCATAATTTTTCATTAAGCATTTTATCACAATCATGATGCTTTTATAGCACCATGGAAACAGCTTATCTTCTTTAATGACTGCATAATTGTCCATTGAGTGTATATACCCTAATTTTCTTATCCATTTTTCTATATTTCTAACACCACTGTAGTGAACCTCATGCATACGGCAGCATTGTGTCATGGTGGAAAGAACATGGCCTTCAGATCAGATAGGCCAGGATTCAAATCCTGGTTCTAACATTACCTGGATGGAAGACTTTGGGGCAAATTAACCTCGCTGAAACTGAGTTCTCTTATTTGCTTAAATCTTTAAAAAATGCATGTAGGAGAAGCAATAGTCAAGCCTGCAATTCAGGAATGTTGTAAGCATTAGAGCTATGTTGCAGTCATAGCTACCCAGTAGCCATTCAATGTCATGGTTAGTTTTCTTTCTCCTCTATTTGGTGTATTTCTGTTTTAGACATTCCCCGACATGAAATTAGAGGGTTGAATAGAGTGAACACTTTTGTAACTCTTGATACATATTGCCAAATTGCTCTCCAAATGGATTGCACCAGTGTGCATGTGTGTTTTGTCTTGTGTTGAGTTTTTATGCCAATCACTGTGTCTGGGAAGCAGCCCTTTGGCAGCCAAGCAGAGACTTACATCAGCTTTCATGATACCCTCAGAGCAGGCTGATGTGTGAAGAGCTCACCACACATGTTGGCAGATCCATTTGCACTCTCCAAGGATGTGCTGGAAACACTCTTGCCTCATCAGCTCGTTGTTCACTCCCTCTCGCCTTTGCCCTTAAGTAGCAAGTAGAATGCTTGGCTCCTGACAGTCTCCCAGAGGGTCCTGGGGACCCCATGAGAACTCTGAACTGAAGGACTCAAAGCTAGGTTCCTATAGGCTCTGCCACCAACTTCTTCTGATACACCACCAGTCATGCCTTCTCGAGACCTCAGTTAGCTCAACTGTAAAAGAGAAGTTTGAAGCAGTTGGCCTCTAAGGCCTAACCATTCAAAGTGTGTTCTGTCATCAGTATCATCTGGGAGCTCTTTAGAAATGTGCCACCTCAGGCTCCATCCCAGATCTGCTGAGTCAGGATCCGCATCATTACAGGATTCCCAGGTGAGCCCTAGGCACGTGAAAGTTTGGCAAGTACAGCACTAAATTATCTTTTGGCCAACGTTTTCCATCCTGCTAGGAATATTTTCTAGGAGCCTCAGTTTTAGAACCACGCTCTCCCTGCACCCTGCCTGCACTGCCTCAGGATTTCCCTACCCTGCAGTGAGATTCCTTCCTGCCCATTTACACCTGTGGACCTAGATGCCGCTTCTGATGGGTCGGAGTCATAACAACCAATAATACCCTCTTCCCCGAGGTCACCAAAGCCATTTTGCTGACACACAGATCGTACCAGTCGCTCTACTGTTTAAAATCCAGCTGTAGATCCCAATGGCTCTCAAGACAGAATCTGAATTCCTCTTTAACTTGGGCAACAGGTCCCTCTATGAACAAGCCAGCCCTTTCTGGCCTCCCCAGCATCCTCTCCTGTTTTTATACCCATCCCCCCAAATCCACAGGCTTTACATGACAGCCTCACCACACTCCTCTTGTTCTTGTCTTCCCTCTATCTAGGATGCTTTTTCCCAGTGCCTCCTTTCTTGCATTTAATTCCTACATATCCTTCAGCACTCTGAAGGATTCAAGGGTCCTTTCAGGGACACTTTGAACCACCTGGATTAGAGGTTCCTACTTGTTATGTTATAACAGCGCTTATTGTCCTATACTGTGATCATTCATTTCTACATTTGTCTACAGCTAGGCTCAGAAATCTTAGGCTTCCAAGAACACATTATGTTCCCTGTTGTGTTCCCAGGACCTGGCGAATGGTAGGTCTCCATGAATAGCAGTGATGCAGGTACCTTCCCTTCCTTCCTCCAGGTTTCTCCATCCTTCTCTACCTGCCCTCTAGCTCAGGAGATTGAATCCCAGACATCACTGAGCTACCTTGCCTTCTCACCTTTTGTTCAATCAAAAGAGTGCCCTGCAGTGGATAGAAGGTGGGGAGGAGAGGGAGGGAGAGGTCATTACTGCTCCAGCTCCCTCAGGGAACATCACAGCTCCTCTCAAAGTGACCTTCCAGCTTCTGGACCCGGCTCCCTCTTCCACCTCTCTCTCCCTTACTAAATCCCCTCTCCAGTGCACTGTGCATTGTTTCCCTTGCCGGCCCACGGCATTGTAAATAGTGCCTTTATTAAACTCTCCTTGAATTATCCACCTGTTTCCTGCTAGGACTCCACTGAGACCTCTGTAATCATTACCATGTACCACTCAGAGTGCTTATCATCATGTACTTTATCTCAAGCCTTACAACCCTTCAAAGTGAGGATCATTACCCCCATTTAATACTGGGGCTTAGAGAGGGGAAGTAACTTGCTTAAGATCACAGGACTAGTAAGTGAAACTGGGATTCCTACCAGATTTGATTACAAAGCCTGTCCACTTTAGTTAGCCACAGTGCTTTCTCCAGAGGCACTCAATGAATGACCATGGAATTGATCCGAATTTCCCAGTCGTGATCAATCCACCTGACTGGAGTGGACATGAGCTTGCAGATCTGGGTTAAAGAGGAAGCCTCGGGACAAAGAGGGAGACTGAGGTCTGGAACCAACCTTGGCCTGGAAACCCTCTTCCAACCCAGTCCATGTTGTGTCTTCCCAACTAGAACTGTCACACCCTTGAGGAGAGGTGTTCAGTCAGGACAAGGACTGGTGCAGGGAGGTGGGGGGGAGAAAACAGGTGGGGCCAGATCGGAGGATATTACTTCATGGTTCTCAGCAGAGGTGGCTTCATCATCATCATGATTCTATTTACAAATCCCATTCAACCTGAACATCTCTGCAGCTGAACAGAGGTATTCAAAGTCCTGTCCCTCCCTTCTTATGCAGCTGAATAGTGTGCCTGACCCAATGGATTTGGGAGGGTTCTGCAATGAATTTCTGACACAAATATGCACTGTCTGGTATGTCAGCATCAAAGGAAAATTGCAGAAGGCAAATTGGGATAATATTTCTCAATACTGGAAAAAAGTTTCTCATTCCAAATCAATTTTGAAAAAAAAAAAAAACACTTTTCAAACATCTGCATAGAAATGTCAAAATAGGCAGGGCTCCCTATAAACAACATTGGCAATTTACGAAGTTATAGTTTCAAATTAATTATTGTCTTTAAATAAAAAAGGAAATCTATCCTAGGCCAGTTGGATGTTGGGTTGATAACTTCTGTAATCAAAATGCTGACAGCAGAGCCCAGTGACCATGCTCCATTTGCAGTTTCAAATTGCCTAAATCCATCCTCTTTCAATCACATGTCACAAACATGCACCTCTCTTTAACTTAGGATTCTTACTAGAACCACTTCCCTGTGTGATATCTTGATATCATCCTGAATTCCCCCCTGCATTCTTGTTTTGGGAAGAGAGATTTTGCTAAGGGACATTTTACATTTGTGTCCTCACCTGAAAAATATATGCTCATGGCTGCGATGGCACAGTCTATTTTGCCATGTCCAGGAGCACTGCAATTTGCTGTAATTGCACTGCACTTGGTGTGGTCTGATGGCTGCCACATCATCCCCGTAGACACTGAATCCGTTGACACCAGTTAATCATGGCAGAACTTTAGTCGCATATGTCAATGAGAAAACCATCTCCAAATTAGGCCCTGAGCAGGTCATCTTGTTTGCTGTTTGAGGTTTTTGAGACTCACAATTCTCCCTCTATCACCCTGCAAGTTCCACTGGACCAGTATCGCTCAGATGGGGATGGGGGGGTGCGGGTGTGAGCCGTCAAGTACTAACGGTGTTTTCTGCCAGGGGCTCAGGAATCCATTGGTGGGAAACATATATCCTGACCTATAGGAGTCCTAGGTGGCAACATCCTTGTTATAACCTTGAAAGCTGCAATCCTGGCTTTGTTAAGTTTCTATCAGTAAATTGAGGGTATTTTCCCAGAGAAAGTGCACCTGTGACATTGGATTCCAGCTGAGGAAAGCAAGGTTTTCTTTATGGAGGTTTCCAAAAGCCTGTGTCCAAAGTCACTGATTTGGCAGCAACAAAAATGTTTCCTGGGGCAAAAAAAACACCCCTTGAGATTGGCCCCTTCCGCATCTCAATAACATTCGGTTAGTTCAGCAGAAGCCGAATGAATAGAGACTCACAGGGGGCTGTAAGCTGGAGTTTAGCACAGGCTTTAAATTTGTTCTAAAAAGTTGTTTATATTTGTAAAATGTAATAATAGTAACAGGAAAAGAAAACAATTTCGATTATTCAGAATCTCACATTTTTCTTTTTCCCTGTTTCCTTCTAGTCCCTGTCTATGTGCATATGAAATTTTTATGTAGTTGTAATTACTGCATCTCTCTAATTTTAAGTGATTTTTCCTTACTTAAAAGTATATCATAGTTACAGCGTTATTAGCATTTTAATGGCTGCATAATGTCCCATCAAGTGGCACTACCGCAATTTATTTAACCACCCCATATGACATTCACACAGTCTCCAATATTTCTCCATTATAAATGATGCTTTAATGAACATCTTCATGCATTTACTTTTTTCTACCTTTAGATTATTTTCTTTAGATAAATTTCCAGAATTAGGGTTATGATGGCAAAGAAATAGCCACTTGATGTTTTTCTGGGTTTTTACTGCCCCCGTTGTTGGTGCATCTCATCGACCTAAGCTCTGGTCAAAAGGGCCATAAGCAGAGGCCTTAGCTGGATGGAAGCTGAGTCCAGCGAGGTGCCTGGTAGAGGGTGAGCTCCAAAGGTTGGGATAGACTGAGTGTGTGTAAAAGGACAGTGGACTACAAACCATATAAAAAAGAGATCCAGACTGACTTTGCCATGAGCCCCTGGATGATGTTGTGTGAGTCATTCTTTGGGGCCCAGTACCTAGCCTGTAAGCAGGGAGAATAATGGGTCTGGCCAGTTGGCAACCAGGTCTTCACCTGCGATGCAGAGAGGAAGAACCTGACATGAAAGGACCTGGCATGAAATGGGCTCATCGCTGATTCCCTTCTCACTCTGCTTCTCTCCCCCAAACATACAAGTGCTACCTCCAGCATGTTCCTGAAATCTGCCCGCTTCTCTGCCTTCACTCTCACCACCCTAGTTGGGACCACTAGCATCTCTTGCCCTGACTACAGTAATGTTCTAGCTGTTCTCCTTGCTTCCATGCTTGGCCCACACCCACTGTAGTCCATTCTCCATGGAGGGGCCACAGTGGTGTCTTTAAAATCCCTGTTTATTCATGTCACTCTCCTGCATGAAATCCATCAAAGGAACTGATGGCGGCATCAGTAAGCCAGTACACTCCCAAGCCCTCCAACACCTCCCCACCACACACGTAATTTATTTGTAGCCTTGTTGAAAACACACTATCAACAGCTTGACCGAACCCAGGTGAACCTGGACAGCACCCAGAAGCTTCTTCTCTTCCATGTGAACACACTGGGGTAGAGCCTTGGTGTTCCACGCAGTTGAATCAAGTTCTTGCTCACAGGGCACCTTCCGGACATTAGACATGGTTTACCCTTTGGTTCTGAAGGACAAAGGGACCAGAAAACTGGTCCAATGATGGTATATTAGATTCCTAGGGCTGCCATAACAAATTACTACAAACTGGGTGGCTTATAACAAGAGAAATGTATCTCCTCACAGTTCCAGACCAGAAGTCAAAAATCAAAGTGACTGCAGGGTTGGTTCCTTCTGGAGGCTCTGAGGGAGAATCTGCTCTATGCCTCTCTCCTAGCTGCTGGTGGTTGCCAGAAATCCTTGACAATCCTTGGCATTTGTTGGCTAGGGGCTGCGTAACTACAATCTCTGCCTCAGTCTACACATGGCCTTCTTCTTCCTGTGTCTCTGTGCGTCAATTCTCCCTCTGCCTTCCTCCAATAAAGACATCTGTCATTGGATTTAGGGCTCACTCTAATCCGGAATGATCTCGTCTCGAGATCGTGGTCTTAATTACATCCGCAAAGACCCTTTTTCCAATGAGGTCACATTCACAGGGTCCAGGTGGACATATCTTTTGGGGGCCTACCATTCAACCCACCATAGATGGCAACTTCTTTGAGAAAGTGTGGGATGGGGGGAGCTTTCTGGAAACACCACACGTAGATGCCTCTAGAAGAAAAGGGCAGACTGGAGCTCATTTTTCCAGAAAATGGAATATAATCAGACCCTTCACTTTTTGAAGGTTCACACAGGGGGTCTACCTGACTCTAAGGAGAATCAGAAGAGAAAGGGCAGTTCTGGGTCCACCAGGAGCAGGCACCGGGGCTAATTCTGACCCAGCTCTGACTGAGCTAGGTATGGCCTGGGACAGGATTAGATGACTCAAGCTCAACGTAAAGCAACAGTGAAATCCTCCCTGAAGGACGAATCATGCTCTAATCAAGGTCCAAGAACTGCCCACGGGGTCACTTCTGCCTTTGTCAAGGGCCTCCTCCACAGCTGCTCCACTTTGACTTAGCAACCCCCAACCCCCACTCCAGACAGCGTTCTCCAAAATGCCCCCAAATGTCATAAAGTCTAGGAGGTCCCAAACATGGGGCAGATAGAGGCTGGTTCTGGAATCGAACTACTGTCAGTTTATTGGGGCACTTCATACTCTGAGGACAGACCAGAGTCCCCCTCAAAAGGTGGGGGCTTGGAGAAATACCTCAGTGCCCTGAGCTTCAGTAACCAAGCCTGCTGGCTCAGGTTCATGAGCAGCCAGCTGGACTGCAAGGCTAGTTGAAGCCTTCTGAGATTAGCCTAACAGAGAAAGAGGAAGGGACCGTAACAAGACATCAACAGTGATGAGCTGCGGAGAAGGAGAATGGAGGTCAATTATTTTTCCTGTATGCTTTGTTTGGTCTTTCTCTCTTTCTGTCTGGGTTTTCTGCTGTTTCTAACAAGCATGCATTTTATTTGTAATTAGAACAAAAAGCATTTACATGGAACGGCAGGAGTGTGAACATGCCAGAATAAAGCACAAGAGCTCAGACATTTATCTAAGTGGAAACTAGCTCAGTTTCCCGTGGTCATGATAACTCCAAACTTTGGAGATGATAGGAGTTGGACAGTCAAATTCAGGCCCTCGGGTAACTGTATTCACATAATGGCTCACTTTTATTCGTCAAAATAATGCCTGTTGGTAACCAAGTGAGTTGTAATAGCTGAAGCCACACAGACACACACACACCACATTCACACACACTCACACACAGCAGCACTGTATTAGTTTCCTGGGGCTGTCATAACAAAATACCATAAACTAGATGGCTTTAAACAATAGAAGTTTCTTCTCTCTAGAGGCTAGAATTCCAAAATCAAGGTGTTGGCAGGGCCACACTCCCTCTGGAGACTCTAGGGGAGAATGTGTTCCATGTCATTTTCTTAACTTCCAGTGTTGCCAGCAATCCTTGCCATTCCTTGGCTTGTAGCTGCACCACCCCAATCTCTGCTTCTGTCTTCATGTGGTCTTCTCCCTGTTAGTCTGTGTCTCCTCCTCTTTTTATAGGGACATTAGTTGTATGTCCTTATGGATTAGGGTCCACCTTAATGATCTCGACTTGATTATATCTGCAAAGATCTTATTTCCAAAGAAGGTCACATTTACAGATAAAGGAGGTTAGAATTTCAACATACCTCATATAGGTGGACACAATTCAACCCCAAACAAACCACTAAGCCAATCATATCTTCCAGGCTCACTCTGAGTCCTGCCCCACCAGACAACCTATGCAGTTACTCTGGGACAACTGCCTTTCCCTCAGACCTTTCTTCCTCCCATACACACCTTGAAATCAGCACACCTATAGTTGCTGCTTTCCCGTCAGTGACACGCAGACTGAGGCGAGCCCCACCCATCAGCCACATGGTCATGATTACATTTTACACTGCCACACTCGGATTTGCATGGCCGATTACCCTTTAAAACCACGCATACTCCCTGTGTGTAGGCAGCAGGGGAGCAGCCAACATCTACTTCCATCCTGGGCAAAGCAGCCCCTTTCCCTTTAGGAGGGCAGAGAGAGAGAGAGAGAGAGAGTTCTTTGCCAACATGCCCACGTGCCCCATCTTAGATACCAGCCCACTCTCACCTGCTCTGTTCTATTGGTCCTCAGCTGACCCTACACTGTCAAAAGAGGAACCAGAGGGGGAGGTGGCCAGATCTGGGGGTGGGAGGGACCTGGAGAGAAGGAAAATGGAGGAGAAGGGCTAGAGGGAGAGGAAGTTGAGCCTCTGGTTCCAGGGTCTACAGCATTAACATCCAAACCACATGCCAGGGCCTGGGATGGGGAGGAAGGTATCTTGGGATGAGGCTAAGTTCTGTGAGGAGAAGAGGGTCTAAAAGCAAAGAGATGCTAAAATAGGAGAAGCCATATTTCCTCCCCCCCCCCCCAATCTGGCCCTATCCTGCTATCCCTGTACTTGTAGGCACCTGGGAACTCCGCCCTCCTCCACTCGTTGCTGAGTCTCTCTTGTGCTCAGGCAAATTAGGTACATGTGCAGCTGGACGTGACCTCGATTCCAGCCCTGACGAGCCGGCCTCGGCCTCTGGCTTTGTCGCACATTGGGGAGGATGGTCCTGCACGTGCACTTGTAACACTGAAATGTAGGAAGGTGTGGAACCCACACACAATAGATGCACACACAAAATCATGCACACGTGTGGTCACAGCAACAACCAGCCTCATTATAGCATCCCAGTCTCTCCATGTAGGCAGCACCCCATGGGAAGTCAAATTCATTCATCGAGTTGCTTGTTCACTTATTCAGTATTTATTGAGCACTAACTATGTGCTGGGAACCGTTCTAGACAGTTGGGATGCATCAGGGGATCAAACAGACACAAGTCTCTCTCCTCCTGGAGCTGATGTTTTGGTTATAATAGAAGGCGGCCCTTATGAAGGCTTGGTGAGCCTTTGTCAAAGGCAAGTGGAGGCAGATTAGGGTTTTTAATGGCCTCCACATCCACCTACGCTAGGATGACATGGAAGTGTCCTCCAGCAGGACAACCTTTCCTGTGGACGGAGCTGAGGTATGCTGTGCCAGGGACTTCCATGAGTCAGCCTGGCCCAGGTGCTCCTGGCTGGAAGACCCCAGGATGGGTGAGTCAAATTACCGCTTACCCATCTAGGTGATTTGCATTCTCTGTTCTAATCTGACGGGACATCGATTCTGAGACTCAGCTGATGGGCACATTCCTCTTATCTTTCATTCATCAGCTACAACCTGTACGTTAATTCTCGCTGGCTAGGTCAGTTTCCTCCGCATGTCTTTGTTGGCCATTTGTACATTATTTCTGAAGCACTGTTTTCTAGCTTGTGGTCTTCACTGTGGAGGCAGAGACCCAAGGGGAAGCATATGGTCAGTTTTGGGGTCCTAAATCAGACTCTGGTACTTCTCAGTTCTGTCACTTTAGAACACCTTCCAGTAGAAAAACAATGTAAGTTATGGGTGTAATGTAAAATTTTCTAGTAGCCACATTAAAAAAAGTAAAAAGAAACAGGAAAAAATAGTATTAATTTTAATAATGTATTTACTTAACCCAATATATCCAAAATAGTATCCTTTTAACATGTAATTAATATAAAAATATTGAGATGTTTTACACTTTTTTTCCTCAGACTTTGAAATACAGTGTATATTTTCCACTTATAGTACATTTCAGTCCATACTAACTATATTTTGAATGCTCAGGAGCCAAATGTCAGTTTCCTCATTATATAGTGGCAATAAGACTGTCTGTTCTGTAGCCCTGTGAGGTCACCATGAGTTAATGTGTGAGAACTCCTGGAACATTGTAGGGGATCGATAAATGTCAAGCTTTCTTCACCTTCACATTATTCATCCATGTTGAGTGTGTGGCAGAAGTTAATGTTTGTCTCAAAATATAAATGAGCTTTTAAAACATAATAGATATTACCTTGTCCATTATTTTGGGGTTCTTTTCTAGCTTATATTTTCTTCCTAAAATGTCCATGAAGATTGCTTTCTGTGGTGAGTTGAATTGCATTGCCCCCAAAAAGATATGTTCAAGTCCTAACTTTTAGTACCCATAAATGTGACTTTATTTGGAAATAGGGCCTTTGAAGATGTAATTAAGTTAAGATGAGGTCATATTGTATTAGGGGGGGCCTAATCCAATGACTGTTGTCCTTATAAGAAGAGGGAAATTTGGACACAGAGACGCACACAAGGAGAAGACCATGTGACAACCGAGGCGGAGATTAGAGTGATGTGTCTACAAGTCAAGGAATGCCAAGTGTTGTTGGCAACCACCAAAAGGATCCTCCCATAGAGCCTCAGAGAGACCATGGCCCTGCCCCATCTTGATTTCCGAGTTCTAGTTTCCAAGACTGTCAGAAAATACCTGTTGTGGAAGCCAGTTTATGGCAATTTGTTCCAGCAGCCCCAGGAAACGAATACATTCTCAATTAACTGTTTCTGCTCCTTTCCCTCCCATTTGTTCCTCAGCCCACTGCTCTTGGACTTTTGCCTCCATCACTCATTAATACTGTGCTGCTGGAGTTCATGCTGACCTTTACATTCCCAGATGCAACAGTCTAAAAGTCGGGCTGCCTGAGGAGCTCCACCCCCGACCTAGATACTGGAGATGCAGGACCATGGAAGCTGGTCAGTCTCCAAGATTTTGAGCTCCCTGTGGCCTCCTGGGACAGGGTGCATCTCTAGAACTCAGTGTCCTCATCTGCACAAGCCAAAGCTTTCTTCTGGAAGTACACCAGGTGAATTGGGCTGATCAGGGAAATCCCCAAAGACTTAAGGGATGAGTTTGCACTCATGCTGAGCCTTGAAGAATGGCCAGTTGGTATGTTTGTTCAAAAACAGAAGGGATAAAGAGACAACTCTTTTTTGTGCTTGCAGGGAAGAAAAAAACAGAGAATGTCTAGGAAATAGGGAGGAATCTTCATGAGGAGGAGCACAGGTGTTTGGGGTTATTAGATCCAAGAAGTCCAGACCCTGGAAGGCCTGGGACATGGCATTACCTGCGGGTTATGTCATGCACAATGATTGGTATGATTTACTAGGAATTTGCTGGAAGGAACTTGAGCTTCATTCAAAAATACAAGACTCCCTACTGTAATGCGAGATGCCCAATTCTCCTTCAGGACAAAAATTTGGTAGAGCTTCTAGAAAGGCCCTTCGCTTGGTGATATCTTGCCCCCCTTTCTCCTTCTACAGCTTCTATGGCACCCTGGGGTAAACTGTAGGCTTTGGGGACTCTTTTATTTTCTGTTTTACTGTAGCACAAATACCATTATATTCCTAAGACTCTAAATGAAAGAAAGAAGAAACACACCCACAATCCTACAGCCCCCCAAATTAAACTGTTTAAGTCCTTGCCCACATCTAGGAAGAATTTTTTCATGATTATTATTATATTGTAGAAGTGATCTGATAACATACTTTCTTCCACTTAGTGTAATGTCAAAAACCTTTTTTTCCCCCACACTGCTAGTCTTTATCATTATCTTATTCAGTGACTGTGCAATATTTCATCAAGTTGATGGGCCCTAATTTACTTACTGATTCCCCTATTACTGGACACCGTTACTCTGATACAGATAATGCTATTATCTCTATAACCGGTGGATCAAAAGCTGACAAAGCAGATACAGCCAGAGTCAGCCATGAATTATGCATAGGGTCAGGTTGCAAGCAATTTCTTCTATTCAACTTAGGGGCAGCAAATGGAAGACCAGTGGGTCCTGGGGGTGGGGAGGAGCTGAAGGACATAGTGAATGAGAGGGGATTTTTAAAGATAAATGCTAGGATTTGACGAGATTGGGAGGTATATTAGTTTCCTGTGACTTCTGTAACAAATTACCAGAAGTTTGGTGGCTTCAAACAACAGAAATTTGTTCTTTCCCAGTTTTGGAGCCCGAAGTCCAAACTCAAGGTATCAGCCAGGATAGTTCCTTCTGGAGGTTCTGAGGGAGAATCTGCTCCATGCCTCTCTCCTAGCTACTGGTGGCCCCAGGATCCTTGGCATTCCCTGGCTTGTAGTTTCATCGCTCCAGTCTCTGCCTCCATCCTCACATGCACGTCTCGTCTGTGTGTCTTCTACCCCTCTCTTCTTTCATGAGGACTCTTGTCGTTGGATTTAGGGACCACTCTAATCCAGGTCGATCTCATCTTGAAATCCTTAATTTAATAACATCTGCAAAGACCCAATTTCCAAATAAAGGTCACAGTTCCCGCTTCTCAGGTGGTATATCTTTTAGGGGTCTCCATTCAACCCACTACGGGAAGAGAAGGCGTTTAAATTCATGGACACAATTATACCTTGCAAGTTCATGTTATATACACGTCTCCCTGTTAGCTGTGTGTCTTTACTTAACAATGTATTAGGAATATCTTTCCATATCCATGTGTGGAGATCTCCTGTGTTCATTTTTGTTGACTGCTGAGTACTGCATAGGATGCAGTTCACTCTATGTACACTTATCACATCTTTCTGAATCATGTGAGTTAGTAATGTTTCATCATTATAAATTATGGTGGAGATGAACATCCTCATGTATCATGACCACTTGTGCTGTTTGTCCAAGATGTCTAACTAGTTGTCTTAGCACTATGAATCAAATATCTTTTCTCTACAAATTTAAAATAATTATATATATGTGTACATATATAACATATGTGTGTGTATGCTAACATTTATTGAACATTTACTAAATGTCAGAGGTAGGCCCTATAGTAGCATTTTTATACATTATTTCGTTTAATTATATCAAAAACATCTGAGGTAGTTACTATTGTTATTCTGGTTTTTGTCTACTATACAGGAGAAGAATGCTTTCCAGAAAGGTTAGGCAGCTTGCCCATGGTCCCATAGCTAGAAGAGGCAGAGCTGGGATTTGAACCTAGTGCCCAACCATTTAACCACTAACCTGTACCGTTGCCCTTTGCACTGAATATATATTCTGTTCTATTTCTGGACTCTATTCTGTTGGTCTGTTCTGCACTATTACCATATGGTTTAAACTTTGTAATTTTATAACACATTACTAATATCTGAGAGACCTATCCCCCTTCTCTTTCTGGAAAACTTCCTGGATGTTCTCACCTATTCATTTTTTCAGATACTTGGTAGAAAATTTTGTTAAGTCGCAATATAAACTCTACTGGATTTATATTGTACCTGCATTGAATTTATATATTAATTTAGGAAGAATTGATACCTTTACAATTTTGAATTTCTTATCCAATAGCTAGTTATGACTCCATAAAATCTTTTATATTTCTGAATAGAATTTCATAGCTTTATTCATGTCGGTACTTCACATTTCTTGTTAAGCTTGTTCCTAGATTTTTTTTCTGATGACTTTTATGTATAGGGTTTTTCTTGCATTACATTTACAAGCTAATCATTACTTCCATTACATTTTCTGTTTGTTGGACATTGTGAAACTATTGGCTTTTTTGTATTAATTTTGTATTCAGCCACCTTAGTACATTTTTCTCTTTTTTTTTTCTAACATGTTTTTCAGCTGATTCTCCAAAGCTGCCTTGCAAATAATGATCGTTTTTACCTCCCTTTTAACAACAGGCATACTTTTTACTTCATCTCTTGTTTAGTTGCTTTGGCAGTTATGTCTGAAATAGAAGACATCCTTGTCTTGTTCTGAATCTAAAAGAAAAGCTTGGATTATTTGAACATTAAACATGAAGCAAGATTTGGATGTGAGATACCTCTCTCTTTTATCATATTAAAAAGTCGCTATTTATTTCCATTTTACCAGGATTTTATCAGGAATGGATGTTGAATTCCTTTAAAAGCCTGTAGGAAGCTATTGACATGCATGCAACAAGTGTTGATTGAGTAGTGGCAGCCCCTCCTGAGGCAGTAAATAAAGTCTGTACCCTCCTGCAGAGTGATGGTGCTGGGCTGGAGGGGAGGTGGAATTTCAAAGAACATAATCCTAGAAGGCTACTCTGAGGAGGTGTCATTTAAGCAGAGACCTGAGTTCACGTGGGGTGAGCTGTGTGAGATCTGGGGAAAGAGATCAAATTGTGGAATGAGAAATGATCAGGTGATCTTCTCTTGGATTTCTTAATGCTATAATGAATGAAGGCTCATTTCCTAGTATTGGATCATCTTGTACAGTCAAAGTAAATCTCATTTCATCACGAGGTGGAGTTACTTTAATGAACTGCTAGGTTGACAATATTTAATTTAGAATTTTTGCATCCATATTCATAAATAATTTGGCCTGGAGTTTTCAGTGGGTATCTTTGCAAAGTTTTGCTTTGTATGTTAGACTGGCTTAAAAACAGGAATTCTTGTTATCTTTCCTTTTTCTATGGCCTAGTACCATTTCCTTAATGTGGGAATGATCTGCTCCTTAAAGGACTGAAAATATTCTCATAAAATCAGATGTCATGGTGCTTTGGGGAGGCTATAAGAGGGGAATACAAAATATTTGGACATTCTTTTGTGGTTTATTTTATTTTATGGTTGTTGATTTATTTAGGGTTTCCTTTTTCTTTCAGTCAAATTTGTTAGTTTCGGATTACTTGGAAATTTATCCAAGTTTTCAAATAGTATAGTGGTGGGGTTGGGAAAAATTTTGTGCCATATCATTTTAATGTCATCTTTGTCCATGATTATTTGCCTTTTCTCCTAAATTATTTTGTGTATTAATTTAATTAAGGTTTTAAAAAAGTATTATTTACATATAATAAAATTTACTCTTTTAGCAGGACAATTTAATGAATTTTGGCAAATGTGTACAGTTGTGTAATCACTACTACTATCGAAATATAGAATATTTTCATAACCCCCAAACGTTTCCCTATGCCCCTTTGTAAGCAATTCCTCCCTCTCCCCAGGCCCTGGAAACACTGATCTGATTTCTGTCCCTATAGTTTTGCTATTTCCAGAATATCATGTAAATAGAATCCCACAAAATGTAGCTTTTTGAGTCTGATTTCTTTCATGAAGCATAATGCTTCCAAAGTTTATTCATGTTATCGCATGTATCAGTAGCTTATTTCTTTTTGGTTTCCAGTTCTCTTGAGATATAATTGACATATAACATTGTATTAATTTAATACATACAACATATGTACAACATAATGTACATACGTTGGTGTACAACATAATGATTTGATATATGTATATATTGCCAAATGATTACCAAAATAAGTTTAGTTAACATCAATCATGTTTGTTTCCTATTTGCTGAGTAATATTCCATTATATGAATATACCACAGGTTGTCCATTCATGGATGGCAATTCAGGTTGCTTCCAGTGTTGTCTACTATAAATAAAACTGCTGTTAATATTTATATATAAGTCTTTGAAGAGACATGTATTTTTATTTCTCTTGGGTCAATACCCAGGATACGGTTTGCTGGGTCATATATAAAGTATGTGTTTAACTTTATAAGAAACTGCTGTTATGTTTTCCAAAGTGGCTGTACCATTTTGCATTCCCAAATAGGAGTCCAAGTCATTTTGTATCCTTGTTAGGACTTTTCATTTTCTTTTTCCCCACTTTGGCCGTAGTAATGGGTGAGTGGGTGAGGGGTAAGATCTCATTGTGGTTTTAATTTGGGTTTCCCTGATTATTGGTGTTGAGCATTTTTCATGTGTTATTGCTTTCTACACATCTTCTTTTGTGAAGTGTTTGTTCAAATTATTTGTTCATTTAAAAAATTATTTTGTCTTCATATTATTGAATTGCAAGAGCTCTTTGTATATTCTGGATACAAATCCTTTATTAGATATGTGTTTTGCACTTATTTTGTCCCTGTCCATGGCATCTCTTTATTTCCTTGACAGTGTCCTTCAAGGGAAGGAATTTTTAATTTTGATGAACTCCAACTTATTAATTTTGGTTTTGTTTTGTGCTTTCATGTCATATCTAAAAAAATGTTGGCCTAACCCAAGGTCACAAAATGTTTCCCTTATGTTTTGTTTTGAGTTGATAATTGTACATGATGTGAGGTATAGGTCTAGGATCATTTTTTATATGTGGATGTCTATTCCAGCACCATTTATTAAAAATACTACCCTTTCCCTTGTATTATTTTTCCTTAAATGTTTGGTAGAATCCCCCAATGAAACCATTTGGGTCTGGATTTTTCTTGGTGAAAAGGTCTTTAAATTACAAATTCAATTTATTTAATAGATAGGGAGCTAATTGAATTATCTAATTCTTGTTGAGTGAGATTTGATAGCTTGTGACTTTCAAACAATTTATTTAATCTATGCCATCAAATTTATTGACATAAAAGTTGTTCATAATATTCCCTTTTTTCCTTTTAATGTCTCGAATATTTGTCATGATATCTCCTCTCTCATTCTTGATATTAATAATTTGTATCTTCTCTCTTTTGTGATCAGTCTGACTAGAGGTTTGTTAATTTTATTAACATTTTCAAAAATTAGCTTTTGATTTCATTATTTTTCTCCATTGTTTTTCTGTTTTCAATTTCACTGATTTCTGCACCTTATTATTTCCTTTCTTCTGTGTCCATTATATTTAATATGCCCTTCTTTTTCTACTTTCTTAATCTGTTGCCTAAATTATTGTTATGAGAACTTTCTTGTTTTCTCATACAGGCATTTTAATGCTATAAATTTCCATTTAAGAACTACTTTACATGTCTCCCACTGTTCCACATAGTTGAACATGCTATGGTTTCATTTTCAATCAATGTAATTTACTTTGATTTTCCTAGTGATTGATTCTTTGAACCATGGGTTATTTAGAAGTGTTTTTTGTAATTTACAAATATTGGGGGACTTTACAGATATCTTTTCGTTACTGATGTTTAGTTTAAATCCACTGTGATCAGAAAACACATTTTCTATGATTGCAGTTTTTTTAATTAGCAGATATTTGTTTTATAGCCCAGTATATGGTGTATTATGGTGAAATGTGCCAGGTGCACATGAAAAGAATATGTATAGTCATGCACCTCATAATGATGTTTCAGTCAACAATGGACCGCATATACAACAGTGGTCCCATAAGATTGGTACTGTATATCCTAAGTGTGTAGTGGGCTAAACTATCTAGGTTTGTGTAGGTATACTCTACGATGTTTGCACCACAATGAAATCGCCTAACAACACATTTCTCAGAAGTATGCGTGACTGTATTTTGCTATTGTTAGCTGTAGTGTGCTATAAATACTAATTAGGTCAAGTTGGTTTATATTTCAGGTCTTCTATAGTCTTAGTGATTTTCTATCTACTGTTCTACCAATTACTGGGAAAGAAGTATTGAAGTTATAAACTATAACTACAGATTTGTATATTTCAGTTTTCAGTTCTATCAGCTTTTGTTTTATGTTTTTCTGTTGTTGGGTATATTTTTGTTTTGTTTTATGTAGCTCTGTTGTTTGGTGCATTTTTGTATTTCTATTTTTTATTGATTTCATTAGATGTTGGCTCATCTATTCTGTTATCTGTTTGCTTTCCAAAAAATTCCATCTTAAGTATATCTTTTGAATATACTTTGTTTGTTACATTTTATTTTATTAATTCCTCCTCTCCTTACCTCAGATATTCATGTTCTGTTCTTTTCTTTTTGAATTAAATGCTTTCAATGATTTATTTTCACTCTTTATGTATTAATGAAAGAGAAATATGCGATTTTGGCAGCATTCTCTAAGTTTTTGTATGGGGCATAATAGTTACTGCTCTTTTCTAAAATTTCTGGAACAAACTGTGGTTTTGATTTTTTTCTTTGAATTAAATTTTTATTAGACATTTTAAAATTTCCAAATGGTTTGGTGTTTTATTTGTTTCTACTTTTGTAAGTTCTTTCTACTTTATGTAACTTTATTGAGTTGTCAGACACTGTAGTCTGCTCTGTTTTTAGAACTAAATGTTTCTTTCAACCTACGACAAGCTGTCGTAAACAATAGGTAACAAATATGTGTGGCCATATTCCAATAAAACTTTACGTACAAAAACAGGGAAATCTGGCTTTTGCCCATGGGCTGTGCCAAACCCTGTACAGAAGAAGGAGCCAATAAAACACTAACTTGCATTATCTTAGTTCTCTTTATATTTTCTTTAACATTTCCTTCTGAACCTAATTCAGAAAACAAAACAAAATACAGTCACAAATTATTTAAAGCTGCTTTACTTTTCAAATATTTTGTCTTCCAGAAACCTATTGGTACTTTTATAACACAAGAAATTGTTAATTCATCAATTTGTACAAATACTACATTCAATTTGACATTATTCCTGATTTTTTTCCAACTTTTATATTGCTCCATCTTAGGACAACAGCAACTTAGATTTAATATGTCTATCAATTATCATCTTTATTCCTATAATTTCATTATTATATGGCAAGATAAATTGGTCTATTGTCAGATTTAACTCTCTGGTCACTCATGTATAGGAAGCATATAATTTTCTCTTAACAAGAAAGAAATTCAGACTGGGTTTAACACAAAGGGTCTAGTTTCCTATTAAAGGAGAGGTTAGTTCTTTTGGAGAGATCATTCTTGATATGCCTTGCACATTGTATGAATGTATTTCCTAATTTTGTTGCCAGTAGAATAATTAGTTTTTACTTAAGTTTATCAAGAAAACTTCATCTTACATGGTAATGGAACTTCTTCAAATAGAATACATTTATATGTTTCACTGAATTAAAATTCAACCTTTGTCACTTATTATGTACTCATATAAAGTTGGGCCCACTCTGGAAATTCTGTTCTGTTCCACTGAATTATTATCTGTTTCTGGGCCAATAATAATACTATTTCATTTATAGTGACTTTATTGTAAGCTTAACAAAGGGAAATTGTGTTTCCTCTTTCTTTTTATAGTTGGTTTTTTTTTTAGATTCCACATGTAAGTGATACCATGTACTATTTGTCTTTCTCTGTCTGGCTTATTTCACTTAGGATAATGCCTCCCAGGTTCATCTGTGTTGTCTCAAATGGCAAGATTTCCTTCTTTTCTAAGGCTAAATAATATTCCATTGTATGTCTATATATATCACATTTTCTTTATCCATTTATCCATTGATGGAAACTTCGGTTGTTTGCATACCTTGGCTATTGTGAATAATGCTACAATGAACATGGGAATACAGATATTTCTTCAAGATAATGATTTCATTTCCTTTGCATATATACCCAGAAGTGAGATTGCTGGATCATTTGGTGGTTCTGTTTTTAATTCCCTGAGGAACCACCATACTGTTTTCCATAGTGGCTGTACCAGTTTACATTCACACCAACAGTGTGCAAGTGTTCTCTTTTCTCCATATCCTCACCAGCATTTCTTATTTCTTGTCTAATAGACATCCTATAAGTGTGAGGTGATATCTCATTAGGGTTTTGATTTGCATTTCCCTGATGGTTAGTGATGTTGAGCACCTTTTCATGTACCCGTTGATAATTTGTATGTCTTCTTTGGAAAAAACATCTATTCAGGTTCTTTGCCCATTTTTAAATTGAGTTGTTTGTTTTCTTGCTATTGAGTTGTATGAAAATATCCCTGTATATTTTGGATATTAACCCATTATCAGATATGTGGTTTGCAAATATTTTCTCCTATTCCATAGATTGCCTTTTTGTTTTGTTGATGGTTTCCTTTACTGCACAGAAGCTTTTTACTTTGATGTAGTCCCCCTTATTTATTTTTGCTTTTGTTGCCTTTGCTTTGGGTGTCAAATCCAAAAGATCATTGCCAAGACCAATGTCAAAGAGCTAACCTCCCATGTTTTCTTCTAGGGATTTTACAGTGTAAGGTCTTACATTCAAGTCTTTAATTCATTTCGAGTTGATTTTTGTGTGTGATGTAAAGTAAGGGTCCAGGGGCTGGCCGGTGGCCTAGTGGTTAAGTTCACACGTTCTGCTGCGGCGGCCCGGGGTTCGCAGGTTTAGATCTGGGCACAGACCTACGTACCACTTATCAAGCCATGCTGTGGTGGCGTCCCACATAAAATAGAGGAAGATGGGCACAGATATTAGCTCAAGGCCAGTCTTCCTCAGCAAAAAGAGAGAGATTGGAAGCAGATGTTAGCTATGGGCTCATTTTTCTCACAAAAAAAAATAATAAATAAGGGTCCAGTTCATTCTTTTGCATGTGGGTATCCAGTTTTACCAACACCATTTATTGAAGAGACTATCCTTTCACATTGTATACTCTTGACACTTTTAAAAATAAATGACTATGTATGCTTGGGTTTATTTCTGAGCTCTCTATTATTTTCCATTGATCTATGTGGCTGTTTTTATGCTTCTACCATACTGTTTTGATTACTGTAGCTTTATAATATAAGTTGAAATCAGGAAGTGTGATGCCTCCAGTTTCTTTCTTCTTTCTCAAGATTGCTTTGGTTATTCAGGGTCTTTTGTGGTTCCACATGAATTTTAGGATTGTGTTTTCCATTTCTGTGAAAAATGCCATTGGGATTATGATAGGGATTACCTTGAATCTATAGATAGCCTTGGGTAGTATGAATATTTTAACAATATTAATTCTTCCAATCTGTGAACAATGAATATCTTTCTATTTATCTATTCCTTCTTCAGTTTCTTTCATCAATGCTTTACAGTTTTCAGTGAGTAGATCTTTCACCCTTTGGTTAAATTTATTCCTAAGTATTTTATTCCTTTTGATGCTGTTGTAAATTATTTTCTTAATTTCTCTTTCCGATAGTTTGTTTTAGTTGTAGAAATGTACCTGATTTTTGTCTATTGATTTTGTATTCTACAACTTTACTGAAGTTTTAATTTATGAGTTCTAACAGTTTTTTGGTGGAGTCTTTAGGGTTTTCTATACATAAGATTATGTCATTTGCAAACAGAGATAATTTTAGTTCTTCTTTTCTGATGTGTATGCCTTTAATTTATTTTTCTTGCCTAATTGCCCTGGCTAGGACTTCTAGTACTATGGTGAATAAAAGTGGTGAGAGTGAGCATCCTTGTCTTTTTCCTGATCTTAGAAGAAAAGCTTTCAGCTTTTCACTGCTGAGTATGTTAGCTGTTAAACTTGTCATATACGGCCTTTATTATGTTGAGATACATTCCTTCTACACCTAATTTGTTGAGAGTTTTTATCATGAAAGGATGTTGAATTTTGTCTAATGGTTTTTCTGCATCTATTGAGATGATCATATGATTTTTATCCTTTATCTTGTTAATGTGGTGTATCGTGTTTATTGATTTATGTGTGTTGAACCATCTTCGCATCCCAGGAATAAATCCTACTTGATCGTGGTGTAACGATCCTTTTGATATACTGTTGAATCTGGTTTGCTAACATTTTGTTGAGGATCTTTGAGTCTATGCTCATCAGGTATATTGGCTTGTAATTTTCTTTTCTTGTAATGTCCTTGTCTGGCTTCGGTATAAAGGTAATGCTAGTCTAATAAAATGAGATTGGAAGAGTTCCCTCCTCTTCAATATTTTGGAAAAGTTTGAGAAGGATTGGTATTAATTCTTCTTTAAATGTTTGGTAGAATTCATGAGTGAAGCCATCTGGTCCTGGACTTTTTTTTTATGCTGGGAGGTTTTTGATTACTGATTCAATCTCCTTACCAGTAATTGATCTGTTCATATTCTCTATTTCTTCATGAGTCAGTCTTGGTAGCTCGTATGTTTCTAGGAATTTATCCATTTCTTCTAGGTTTCTAATTTGTTAGCATAAATTGTTCACAGTAGTTTCTGATGATCCTCAGTATTTCTGTGTTATCAGTTTTAATGTCTGCTCTTTCATTTTTTGTTATTTTGTCTTCTTTTTTTCTTAGTTTATCTAGCTAAAAATTTATCAATTTTGTTTATCTTTTCAAAAAACCAGTTTATAGTTTCATTGATTTTTCTAGTCTCTATTTCTTGGTTTCTTAGACATACAGTCTTCCATGTAAACTTTACAATAATTTGGTAGTTAATTTTATGAATTAAAGTCATAAAACTTCTGAATGAAATTATGTTCCATTAATGTGTTGGTTTTGGAAGGACTGATATATTTAATATATTGAGTGTTTTCATTTATACATATGGCATTTCTTTCTATTTGCTCAGGATATGATTTTATGCCTTGAATAAAGTACATTGTTTATTTGCCTTTTTAAAGAATAAGTCTGGAGCCATTCCTGTCAAATGTATTTTTATTTGTCTCATATTATTTTAGTCTCTATTATGAATGGAATTTTTTGTTTCTGATTATTGCTACTGATTTTTATGTATTTAGATTGGATCTAGCCAAATTAGCAACTCCTGCATAAATTCCAATAGTTTTTAAAGTAGTCTCTCAAGTTTTCTAAGTTTACTGTCACATCATTTGCAGATAGATTTAATTTTGTCCCTTTTTCAATATTTCCTGAGTATTTCATTTCCTAATTAAGTGCATTGGCTTAAACCACCAAACAATATTAAATAGAAATGGAGATGGTGCGCATGCCTGTCTTGTTAATGATTTTAAAGGAAATGCTTTCAGTATTTTACCCTTTAATATGAGGTTTACTGAGGTTTTTAAAGAGCCTTTATTATATTTAAGTAGTGTGCATCACTTCCTATTTTAGTTATAGTTTTCATTAGGATGTCTCCTGGATTTTATCAAGTGGATCTTGGCATATGTATCAAGGAGGACTCCCTCTGTTACAAGTGCCAGGAAATCTTAACTCAAATTTGCTTAAGCAAAAAGTGAATGCATTGCCTTTTATAACTGAAAATGCTCAGGATAAAGCTGACTTGAGGCCAGCTTGATGTAAGGGCTGAAAATGTCACCAGGATCTGGTATCTCTTACAGACTCTTCCCCTGGGACCACTTGATAGGCTGTAGCAACTCTAAAACTCATGCATTTAGCTTCAAATCCAGTGATGGGGGAAGTGATTGGTATTCCTAGGATTCCAGAAAATACCTTATTTCATCTCACTAGCTTTGGAAGGGCCATAGACTTGCCCCTGAATCAGATAATCATTATAACCAGAGTAATGTAATGTGCTGATTGGCTCAGATGTGGAGCATAAGCTGCACCCTTGAACTGAGTTGAGTCCCATCCAATACTCAGCCAGTGAGAGGAGAGGAGCAGGTGCATCCCCAGAGGAAAGCTTTGGTTTCAGTTACCAGAATAAGAGAAAACAAATACTGGGTGACACAGTAACAGATGTCACTTCAGCATCTATTGATTCAACCATATGGCTTTTCCCATTAATTGCTGGTTGTGATACATTGTCTTGATATTTGCTGATGATGAACCCTCCTTGGAACAATCTTGTTCCTTAGTCATGGTTTATCCTTTTTATGACTGACTGATTCCATTTGTTTAAAATTGCCCATCTGTATTCATAAGTAAAATTGATTGCTGGTTTTATATTTTGCATCATTTGTACCAGGTTTTGGCATTAAGATTATGTTTTGTACAAAATATGAATGGGAAAGTTTCTTTACTGTTATATGGACTGAAATAATTTAAATATCATTAGAATTATCTTTTTTTAAAGCCTAGATTTTTAAAAATCGGCTGGAAAAAAGATCTAGACCTGCTATGGCTTTTATAACAGATGTTTAAGTAACTTTCTCAAACTCTTCCATGGTTTTCTATTCTTTGGTTGAACTTAATTTTTTTTTCCTAGAAATATCATCACTCTCTAGATTTTAAAATTTGTTGCTAGACAGTTATACACAATAATCTTTTTAAAATTATAAACGCAATGAATCTCTTTCCTATTTCTGGTTACATACGCTTTCTCTTTTCTAGTATTTTATATTTTATCTTCATTTGCTTCAACAAATGTGCATGTATTTTTTTAAAGGGCCAGCTTTGGGTTTTGTTTATATACACATACATACTTTTTTCCTTTATTATGTTGTTATTTTAAGCCCTCATATTATTCTAATTTCATTTAGTTTATTTTGTCACTTTTTTTCTAGTTCATAAAGTTGAAACTCTTGGATCATTTTACTCTGAGTATAGCTTTAGCTGCTGCCACGTGTTTTGGCATGAAAGAGCCTCTCTTTTTTTTACTTTTTAAATGGTTTATAATTTCCATTTTGATCTTCTGTTTGATATAAGGTCTGGATATTTAGGATGGAGTTTTTTAACTTCTAAGAATTTAAGGTTTTCATTTTAATTGGATTAGATCATGATTAGAAGTGTGACCTGTAAAAAATTGCTCCTATAATAGAGTTTGTTATGATTTTCTTTTTAGCCCTGTAGTTTTATGTATATATATATCAGGGACATAAAGAAAGAATGTACATTTATAGAACTTCAATTTATTTAAGTGCATAAGTGTGCCCCGTGATACATTATATATTTGCATGTGTATGTATATATATGATTTTATTAATTAATCCTGTATGTGCATGCGTATTATATTTTATCTGTAAAATTCTGAAAAAATATGTTAAAATCTCATACTTCACTTGTGTTTATTACGTTCTTTTTAAGTTTTCAAGAATTTTATATTTGGCTTCTATATTGTTTATGACTATTATAACATATTTTTCAAGGTGTCAAATTCAAATGCTTTTTCAATTCCTTACATTTGAAGTTTTTTGTGTCACTTGTAATTTTTCAAATGAATAAAATATTAGGACTAGAAAAATTCTTATGTGTGATGTAGAATAGCTTCCTGGTTTTTCTAATGTGGAACCTGAGGCCAAGAAAGGGGAGGGGCCTTGTTCAAAGTCACAAAGTGAATTTGGTGAATCTGGGCTCTTTCTACCATACCACATCCTCCAAGTGCTTGAAACTACAAGAATAGATGATCTGATATAGGTGAAAAATAGAAATGATGACAAAATATGTATATAGTCCCTGGTCTAAGAAAGATGAGTGAGTGAGTGTTGGAGAGTGTGTGGGTGTGAGATCTTCTCCACTCAGTCATTCAGGGACCCAGCTTCTTCCTATTTGGTGTCTTCATCATTCCTTAGGGCATTTGAGTCATCTGCAGGACCTGGCTGGCAGACAAGGGAAGGGAAAGAGAGGTGGATTCCACACGGGGCTTTATGAACCGGGCCTGGAAGTGGAATACATCACTTCCACCCACTTTCCTTTGCCAGAACTCAGGCGTATGCCACAGCTAAGTGCACAGTCTTGTCTAGCTGTGTGACCAGGAGAAGAATGGGGTTCGGTGAAGATCTGGCTGGCCTCTACCCCATCTTGTCCTCAGGTGGAGTAGGGCACTGACTTTGGAAGTGGGGGAAGAAGCTCAACTGAGCCCAGGGCCCCTGTCGATCTCGGGATCAGGGTGAGGTTCCAAACGGAGTTTGGAGACTTGAGTGTTTGTTGGAAACTGGGGCAAAAGCCCAGATAACCTAGAAGAGTGAGAACTCCCACACAATGGAAACAAAAGAGCCCAGTATTTCCCTAGGTACACGGCATCACGATAACTCCCTACGCCATCAAGTGTGAGGTCCTCTGTCCCAACGAGGCTGGTTTGGACGTGGCTGGGCCACAGGGTTGAAGGCATCAGTACTGTGGGTGAACGAGGGGGGTGGGTGTGAGGAGGAGAGCGCTGGGGGGAGGGCTGAGACACACAGGTCTCTAGCCCAGACTCTTTTCTGGAGAACTTTGTTTACAGATCCCGTCACTGAATAAGGAATCTTGTCCCAATATATCACCTCAGATGTTCGCATATTAAAGGGAGCAATTGAAGACTGAAAGTGCTCAGAGCAGAAAGGAATTAATCTCTCTAATATTAAAATTTGACCCTGAGGTCAAAATTTTTTTAATCCCACACGTACTAAAAAGGTCATCTGCAAACCATGTCAGTTATGACTCACATGTTGCTAGTGAAAGTAACCATCTGTGACACACTTGAGAAAGGTTGTTATCTGTGATACACTCACCAGTACAAGTCCAGCATAGGCTTAAAAAACACATTTGTGCTCACAAAGCTAATTGTTGTGGCATCGTTTATAAATGTGAAAAAATGAAACTACTGAAATATCAAGAAACAGAGGATTTTTTAGGTAACTATTGGTACTTGCCATGATGGAATATTACAGAGTCGTTAAAAATGTTTATTAGGAAGCTCAAGAATCGAGGATGCAGGTTTATAAAATGTCACCAAAGCAGAATGCAAAATTGTATATCCAGAATGACTGAAACTGTGTAAAAGTGAATAGCAAAAAGGAAAAAAATGGGGGGAGGATGCATGAAAATATTTAGAGTGACTGTCTTGGATAATAAGACCAAAGCTTTTTTTTTTCTTCCTTTATGCATAGTCATGCACCACATAATGATGTTTCAGTCAAGACTGACTGCGTATATGATGGTGGTCCCATAAGATTAGTACCATATAGCATAGGTGTATAGTAGGCTGTACCATCTAGGTTTGTGTAGTAGGCTATGCCCTGATGTTCATACAATGAAGCAATCGCCTAATGATGCATTTCTCAGAATGTATCCCAGTTGTTAAGTGACACATGACTATATTTTCCAAATACCGTTAAGTGTTGCATTTAGAATAATGAAGCTAACATCTTTTTAAAATTGTGTCATTGTTGGAGGTGCCTATTTTAGTTATTCATGGAGTCAAATGTTATTGCATTCCTTGCAATACCCACATATTCATGCATGAACACATAAAGCATGTGCACCCACAGGGGCACACACACTCACACAAACCACAGTCCTCCTGAGAGAGCCAGGACCCAAGGCAGCATGAGTAGCAGCAGATGTTCTTGCAACTCCTGCAAATTCCCCAAGATTAAATTCCTTATAATCCACACTGTGCATTATTATCTCTTGTTTTGTTGGAAACCAGATTGTTGAGTCCCCTTCCCTCTTGTGTGCTCTGTCTCTCTCTCTCTCTATCTCTCTCTCTCTCTCTCTCTCTCTCTCTATCATAAAGGCTGCATATTATTGGATGTTGGTCATTGGGTCAGACTCGATCCCATTCAATACCGTTGCTAGTTTTTCCCTTTTTTACTGCCATATCCTCCATGAGCAAATAGGGCATCTTTCTGAGAATGAGCATGTAAATTTCTTTGCATTTTTCACAAACATGTTGGTTGTGTGCTTGCTTCCAGCCTCTTGGGCCCAATTATCTGAAAATAGGTCCTCGTCTGTTTTAGCCTGGGCTTGGTTGGTTGCAAATAATAGAAACCTACTCCACCTGGCTTAATCAAAAGAGGAAGTTTTGCTGGAAAGGTACAAGGATAACTCACAAATCTCAATTCAGTGAGGCTTTGGGGAACCAAAACCCATAACAGAAACTGAGGCAGCAGCTGGCTCTGTCTCTCTCCGTCTTTCTCTCCCTCTCTCTTCAGAACCCCTCTGCTTTCTCTGCAAACTGGCTTCATTTTCTCCCCTGATCACCTTTCTCTCTTCTCCCCCAACTCCATCACATGGCAGAATGTGCCATTCCAGCCCCTTACAACAGTTCTTAGCTTGATTAGAATCAGAGGGACCCAAGTCCAAATTCTCAGGACAAATTATCTGATTGATAGGCCAGGTGTCCACCAACTGTGACTAGTGGGGCAGATAGGAGGCTCTGAATAGCAAAGAGACCCCGACTGCCCAGCCAATCAAGAGCAGCAGTTATGAAATATTTTAAGTATGGTTTTGAAAAGTAACACTGAGGCAGTCCATTGCAATGGCTTTGGGCTTGTTCCAATGATCTGCCTCCACTGTCTGGTGATCAGGCTGATAGTGACAGCGATGATGCCTAGGATTTGAAAATTCTTTAGTAAAGCCAGTGCTGGGCACATCCATTATAGCCTGTGATCCTCACAGCAACACTGCTAACCCCATTTCACAAGGTAGGGCTTGGGGCTTGGAGAGAGCAATGACATGTCCAAAGTCACACATGTGCGTCATCTGAGGAAATGGTGTTTGAATGCAGTTCTGACTCAGTCCAGTCTTCTTCCAGCACTCCACAGATGCCTTTGTGTTATTTCGTGTGTGTGTGTGTGTGTGCGTGCGCACGCTTGTCTATTTCCTCATCTATAAAATAGTGGTTAAAAAATCATGCTCATATTTTCCTTACAGGCTTGTTATTACAGTGAGATGGGTTGGGTGGAAGCATTTTGAAAACTACAGAATACGCCATAAATATTACTAGTATCACTTTATCTCCTTCCCCGGCTCCTACCTGCCAAGGTTGACATGAAGCAATGGCTTGAGTTGGCATAATTCCCCTTGCATGTTGTTTTGTTAGGAGATATTCAAAAGAGATGGTGGGCAGAGTAGGGAGAAAGGGGCTCAATCAATAAGCTTCTGAGTTAGTAAGCCTGTAATGCACTAAGATGTCAACCCTGATAGAGGTATTTTTTAGATAAAGATTGCATTTTAAAAATTATCTTGATGTTTTTGGTTATTCTGAATTATCAAAACTGCTTCTGCTCCTGTATTTCTCTCCTGGTAAAAAGTAGACCCACCATCCACCAGCCTGAAACCTGGGGGTGTCTTGGGTTCCACCCTCTTCCTCAAACCCCTCATCCACTGGCCACCAAATACCTATTCCCTCAGTATAGTTTCATCAGTGAAAAACCCAATCGTCCCTTTCCCCCAAACAGAAATAACCCCCCATTGTTTTGTTGTCTTTTTAAATTTATCCTCAAAGTTGCTACCAACTTTCTACAATGTGCATTTGATTGTGTTGCTCCACCTGCTCAGCACCCCCTCAGTAGTTATCATTCTCTAAAGCCCAAGAACTTAGTATGACTTACAGGGCCCTTCCTTTCTCTTCTCATACCTGAACACATCAGAGTGCTTAGCGTGCCCTGAATGCACCATGAACTTCCAGTTCTGGCCTTTACAAAGACAATTCCTTCTGCAAGGATGCTCCTTCAAACTGTCTCTGAACTGTACAGTCTTCCTTATCCAGCAAGTTGTGGCTCCTTGAGGGTGTCTTTCCTGACCCACTCAGAGAAGGATCGTCCCATCCTCATCTGCAGTCTTCTGGGCTCCCCCAGTTTTGCAAATATCTTTACACCGTCCGATCTCACAACACGCGGCAGTTATTTAAATCTCATTGACTCTCCAGACTTGAGCTCTTTGAGGGTAGAAATGGTAATGGCTATAGTTGTATCCCCAGGACCTAGCACAGGACCTGGCAAAAGATGAGTTATCAATAAAAAATATTCAAATAAATGAATGAATCAATCAACTGTGCTCACCAAGAGTCATGCCTCTTTAGAGGAAAAGAAGCCACATGAAAGCCCCCTACAATTCTAACAATGATGGCCCTGGAGAAGACACCAGGAGGGTTTTGCCTTCAAAGTCAATGATCAGTTTGACTCCATGTTGCTGTCTCTCTAATAAGGAGAAAAGCATAATCCAGCCTTGAGAACGCGCATGGCTCTGACTTGGGTTAAAAACCACGTGAGACATCTTAGGACCATGTCAAATGTTGATGTGGACAGTGCTGATGGGTGCGTGCCAAAGTGAACCGAGGCTATTTCTTGTCTTCCTGGAAAGACCATCTGGATTCAAATGTTAATGTTCAATCCAATTTGTTGCTAAGGCAACCAAGTTACAGGCCATTTTCAATTTTACAAAAGATGATGTTGCCAAAGTTATTTTATAAATCAGATATTTGGAAAACACACTACATTTTTCAGAGTGAAAAGTGATGTAAATTGTGGCTAGAACCTGCAGAATTGTATTTAACCCATTTTGTTGCAGTACTTGTGCAAGATGAGTCAGGAAATACATCCCATGTCTCCCAGCAACAGTCTCAAAGAAGTCTGGTTGCACACCAAAGAGCTAGGGGAAAAGCTCCCTCTCTCCAATATTCCCCCAAACTAGTCTGAGCCCTCAGGATATCCTGTGTTTAGTCCAGAGACTCCAAAACCTGGTTCAGCATCTGGATTACCTTGGAAGGATTTATTAAAAGACTCGTTGGTTCAACTTCAGACCCATCCTATTAAAATCAGAATCCTTCGTGGTCTCCAAGAATATATGTATATATTTTAAGCCCCCAGGTGATCCCAGAGCTGTTTTTGAACTGCTATCCAGACTTCTTGAATAGCGCTGCCATTTTTTACCTCCTCTGCTTTGGCACTGGGGGTGGCTTCTCATATCACTGCCCAAGGTCAAAGCTGTAGTTATGTGGGCAATGACCTCTGAGTGTACCATAGTTCCTACTGCCCAAGGGTGGTCTTAGATATCCTTGGAAGGCACTAACACTAAATGAATCATGACGTCTGGACCAGCACCGCTGATGCTCACAGGGACGGGCTCTTCCATTCTTACTAAAGAGGGATGACTTATAGACTGGGCACTGAGACCAATGATGCTACAAGTACCAGCAACATTATCAATATCATGGGAATCCATTTTAAAAATAACTAAAATCACTCTTTTTCTCCCCTTAGGACTCAGGCATGAGTCTCTGGGGGCAATCCGAATGTATCATACTCCAGATAACGCCTCCTCAGACATTAATTCATGATCATTGGATATTACATCATTTCTGTCATTATCTTTGCTCTCATAATAAGGTACAATGATGAGCCCACTGTGCCTTTTGTGCATCACAAAGTCCTGGTGGACCCACCTCACCGGTCCCCAGAAAATCCCAGACAACTAAATTTAAAAATGAACCTAATTTGGGTAAAGGAATAATCCTGAAAGGCCTGTTGAGTTTGGGAAAATTGAATAATATGCTATAGTTCATCTGTTAGATTGCTTAGAGTGTTATAATAATGTTTCCCAATGACTCACACCTCCCTGTGCCCATGCCCCTTTGTAATGTGACACTGCCACTCTTCCCAGCAAGAGGTGGGATCTAGTTTCTCCACCCCCTTAGATCTTGGCTGACCTTGTGAATTGCTTTGACCAATAGGATGTGATAGAAGTGATGATGTACAAGTCTGGAAGCTAGGTCTTCAAAGGCCTTGACTTGAAATGTCTGTCTTACCGTTTTGGCTCCTGAGGCCACCATCTGTGAAGAAACCCAGTCTAGTCTTCTGGAAAATGATAAATCAAATGATAACCACAGTATCCTAACCAATTGTCAGCACTAACTGCCAGACATGTGAGTGAGGCCATCTTGGAAACTCCAACCCCAGCTGAGCCTTCAGAAGACTGGCTGCAGCCACATAAGTGATCCCAAGCAAGTCCAGCAGGAGAATAGTCCAGATTGCTAACTCACAGAATTATGACAAACAATAAATCATTGCTGTTTTAAGCCACTAAACATTGGGGTGCCAATAGATATCTGATTTGGCATTATATTTTTATATGAGAAATACATAAATGTAAAATTTAAAATTATACATAATCTTTCTGTGCAGAGGTAATTATGATTAAAACTTACATCCTTCCAGAATTTAATACACAGTGTGTTTTTGTTCTTGTTGATGCACAACTGGAATTCCACTGTACATGCTATTTTGTAACCTGCATTTTTCATGTAATAATACACTCATCATTTTCATATCTCATAAATAATCCTTACATTGTTTTAATGACTGCATAATACTCCATCATTAAGATGTGCATAATTTATTTAACCCACTCCCATTACTGGATATTTTTTCACTGTTATAATCAATTCTGTGATGAAAGTCCTTGCACATAAATCTTTGCACACATAACTGATCATTTTGTTAGCACATTATGGGTATTGTATTTTTGCTTAATTCTTTTTGCCAATATAATAAAAAAGGAAGAAAATCTCACTGTTTTAATTTTCTTCCATTTTACTAACCAGGTGGTTAATCAGATTTATATATGTCTGTTGACTATTTCTATTTGTCTGTTGTTTTATTAAGGAATGGCTCTTTCCTGTATGCAAACACATTTTTTGACAATTTGTTCTGGGACATACAACACACGCATGCACACACACACCCCTGGAGGCAATGTACCACAGAACATGGGGCTTCACACTAGGTAAAGCTGAGTCCTACTACTTGGCTACTTTCTAGTTATTTAACACAGAGTAAGTTAACTACATTTTCCAAACCTCAGTTTTTTCCTATATAAGATAGAGATACTAGTGATTTTGATGAGGTATGAAAGTACTCAATAAAATGTCTGATACAAAGTGTTCAATCAATATTAGCTTTCATATATATTTGTTTTACAAAACCAGGACCATATATATGCAATGTTTTACAGTCAGTTTTGTGTTTAAATTAGCAATATATTTTCATTTATTCAACAAATATTTACATATACACTGTGGGTCCAGCATTAAAATAGGCACTAAAATAGCAGTGGAAAAGCAGACAGAATTCCTGCTATTGTGGAGCCTACACTCTAGTGGAGGGAGGCACATAATCAACAAGCAATTAAATGCATAATATACTGGATGGTGATAAAGCTGTAAAAAATAAAGCAGGAAAGGGGATAGGGTGTACTAGGTATCTCTGTGGGAGGAACTTGTTATTTTAAATGTGGTGGTGAGGGAAGGTCTGGCTTCAAAGTTGGCATCTATCAGAGACCTGATGGAAGGCAAATGTCTGTCTGGAGGATAGACTGTTCCAGGCAGAGTAATAGCCAGTGCAAAGGGTCTTATGGGGGAGCATGGCTGGTATGTTCCAGGAATAATAAGACCAGTGTGGTTGGAATAAGTGAGTGAAGGAAAGAGTGGAAGAAAAGATTTGACTTTTGTTAAAAGGACCACTTTGTCTCCTTTGCTGACAATAAACTGAAGGAGAACAAGGGTAGAAGTAGGAATACTGATTAGGAGGCAATTGCAATAATACAGGTGAAAGATGGTGGCATCTTAGACCAAGGTAGGATGGAGTGATGAGAAATGGTAGATCTATTTTGATGGTAAATCCAGTAGAATTTGGTAACAAACTAGATTTGGGATGTGAGAAAAAGAAAGGAATCAGAAATGACTCCAGGTGTTTTGGACAGGGTAAATAGAAGGACAGAGTTGCCATTAACTGAGATGGGAAAGACAGTAGAGGGAGCAGGTTTCAGAGAACAGATTAGGTTTAGATTTAGGATATGTTAAGTTTCAGATCCATGTTAGATATTTTGGGTAAGATGGCAAGCAGGCAGTTGTATATGCCAGTCTGAAGTTCAGCAAAGAGGTCCAGGGTGGAAATGTTAGTTATGAAGTCAGGCTATAGATGGAATTCACAGCTGTGAAACTAGAGGAGGTCTAGGGTATTCATGTAGATAGAATACAGAGGTGTTAGGACTGAGCTTCGAGACAGTTGGATTTTTGAGGTGGAGAATTTGAGGCAAAATAATGAAATGAAATGGAGAAGGATTAGCCAATGAGATAGAGGATCCAAGAAAGATTAGGGTCTAGGAATTCGAGTGAAAAAACTATTTCAAGGAGACATTGATAAAATGTGTGAAATGCTGTTGATGGCTCACATAAAATAAGGACTAAGAATTGACCATTGGATTCAGCCACATGGAGGTCATTGGTGACTTAATATGACCAGCTTTTACAGAATGGGGGGTACTGAAACCTGATTACAGGGGGCCCCCAGGAGAATAGGAGAAGAGAAATGGGTTAGAATGAGTACAGAGGGGGCAGAGACATGAGATGGTAGCTGAAGGTGCTCTCTGGTCAAAGGGGAGCGTTCTATATATTTTTAAAAGTGAGAGAAATATTAGAGCTGATGAGAATGATCCAAGGGAAAGGGAAAAATTAATTCTGAAGAGGTGGACACTGCCGTTGGAATGTCTTTTGTCAACTAAGAGAGCATGGGATCTTACACACATGTGGAGTTGGCCTTAGATATGGCATAGACTGTTTCTCCAAATAGGAGTGGGGGGCAGAGTTTGTGGAGATGAGGCAGTTAAGCTGACATATACCATGGTTAGCGCTATGGAATTTCCCAAGTGAAATAGGAAGCAGGGTTTATTAGCTAAGAGTGATGAGTGAGTGGAGGTGTGGGAGGTTTAAAGAGACTCTATTCAGAAGAAAGTGGTTTGGAAATCTAAGGCAGTCCTGGAATTTGGAAATATCAACGGATCACCAGGAAATACTGAGGGATCACTTGAAGTGAGTGGACAGGAGTTATAATGAGACCAGTGAGTGTGGTTCAGTGTTTTTCTCATAGTTCTTCAGCAGACTCAGAGTAGGTGGGAAATAGGACTTTATCAGAGTTAATGTTTTGATAAGTGACTTTAATGAAGGAAGAGTGGACAAGAACGTTTTGAACATTTTCCACTGTCAATACATATTATATCATCATAATTCTAATGGTTTCAGATGATTTTGTAAAATGGACTCAACCTGTTTAGCCAATCTCCCAATCTTGGACGTTTAGTTTCTCTAGTTGTTCGTTATTACAAATAATGGTTCAAGGAGTTCCCCTTTATATCAACCTTTGCTCTTATTTTCAATTCTTTCTTTTGAAAATAGTATTGCTAAACAAATGGGATGATAATCAGGATGATTTCAGCTACAGGTAACAGAAAAGTCAACTCAAAATGGCTTAAACAATATGAGAAATGTATTACATTACATAAAGACATTCTATGATATCCTGAGCTTTGGAATTGCTTAATTCATCATTTTAAAGACATCATCATGGGCCCAGAGTTTTCCACACTGTCAACTCCAGTGTGCCAGCTTCGTCCCTCAGGCCGTCCTCATAGTCAGAAAATAGCTGCTGTGATCTCACACATCATATGTGAACATGACAATACCCCTTCCTAAGAGTCTCTTTCTATAAGTGAGCAGATGTTCCCAGAGGCTCAAAGTGAGCTTCTCCTCACATCTCATTGGCCAGAACTTGGTCACATGCCCACACGCAAGCCAGTCACTAGTGAAGGAAACAGAATTATCAAGATTGGCTGAGATTATTCAATGTTTAATCCTGAAATGGGCATAGGATCCCCTTTGCTGATTTCACGGCCGTATCGAGAAGGGCAGATACCCAACCAAACTAGTCTTTGCCAAAATGGAAGAAGAGAGAGGAGAGAGGGAGATGGATATTACATAGACAAGTGAGTCTTCTGTTAAGGAGATACACATCTTTATGATTTTTGAAGGCATATTATAAAATTTCCTACCAGCCTTGTACCTCTTTTTCTGTCTTCATTCCAACTTTGAGTACTTTTAATTTTTTTAAAATAACTTGTAACATCCTCATAGACTTGGTGCATTTTTATCCTCCTGCTTATTCATTTGGCAGCTTCGTGCCCTGCTGGGCACCCCACAAGTCGTATTCACAGCTGTAGTCTTCACTGACTCTTCCAGTGGGATTCCGTTGATATCTCCTTTCCTTTACTTACCTGGCACTTGGGAATGCAGTCAGTTCTGATGTAATGTGATTTATGCATTCCTAAAAGTCACCGTGTAATGCAAAACTGCGCAATAAAAACTACAGGGATTACAGGAAAATTGGGGTTAGGGACATAACACTGAAAAACTTTATCAGTAACAAAAAAATAACAAAAACCATACGAACCTAGTTAAAATGGTAGCGCAGTTTTACACATGGTAAACAGTTATGAAATACACAAATACTACCGTACATATGGTACTTTACCTTGAAAAAGACTTGAAGTTTGCATGTGGAAGTGGGCGTCAGGTTGAAGCCTGTGAGTGACTGTGAAAGGGTGGAAGGAAGGTTTTCTAAAATCAGAAGCAAAGTTGGAAGACCAAATGTGGCTGATAACATGCAGCGAGCTGAGGGAGCAGGCAGATGTTTGAGGCGTGTGTGTGTGCAGTGCGGGTATTCCTACATGATTCGCTACATTTGGGTGAAGTTTTCTGCATCACCTAGTGTTTCTCTTATGCGAAATGACATGCAATCCAACACTTGTGTTCAATTTATTCCCTAATATACAAGTTTGCATTTTCAAAACAAGTATTATAGCAGAACTTTGTGCTGAGTTTGCCATCCATATTCCTTTCAATCCTATTCCATCTGCATTCCACCGTATGAAAGTTCTTCAGAGTTCTTGCATATGGATGCTGGCCCTTCCAAGTTTCCAGTGCCCATGGAGGCTTTTTCCTATCATTATACTATGAAGTCCTGAGCCTCTGGCGATATGGGGAGAACTAAGCAGCTTTCATTATGTTACAATCTTTTCTAGAAGCCAAACCCACTTCTGTCTGACTCTGTAGCTCCTTGCTTTTTCTATGCCAAGCCAAGTGAACTGTGGGTCACCACAAAATGACAGTTATTTTTCTTAAAGGTAAATATGTGTGTTAAGGTAAAAATAAAATGACGTGGATTTTTTTTTGGAAAAAGAATCAGAAGAAAGATTAGTAAACACCTTCCACCAGAAGAAAATGTCAACCTCTATTTTCTTATCAAAAATATTTTATTTTACTTTTTTTTCCTTTTTCTTGATGTATTCTAACAGCCCTCTTACCTCTCAGATCCTTAGTTGACTCACAGCTAGAACAGAGGGAGCGAACAAAGACATTTCATGCAAGGGCTGAGGAAAGAGACGGGAAGAAATGTTTGTCTGTGTTAGAACTGGGCAAGTTTAAGTAAGATTGTCTCCATTGGAATGAGTTGAAATGGAAGCAAGACATGAGGGAACATGTAAAGCCTATTGGGAACAAATTAATTATGAGGGTGGAGAGGTGGCGCCGGGTAAGAGTAGGATAGAAACACTTGAGAGCTACTGGGAAGTAAGGGAGGGCATGGGGCAGGTGGGCAGAGCAGGACATGGTGTGGTGGTGAGAGCAGTGTGCCCCACTCTGGCCACCTCCCATCATGGTAGGAAGAGAAACAACCCAGTGGGGCCCTTGGCAATCTGTTGTTGACACATGTAGAATATCAGACAATTGGAAGCTCTTCTACTGGGGAGAGCTTAGACTGTATCATCAGTGATTAACTTGCTTATGCTCAGCATCTTAGAGAAAAAGAAATCCAGTGACATTTCGTTGTGTGGCAGGGCAGTTAAATCTGTTTTCAACATGTATGACTTGCTCAGTGATCCACAGGGGCAAGACATATCAGGTTTCTTCTACTTTACCGAATCGAACAAAGCATCTCAACTTCCAACAGTGTGGCTGGCAGCTCATCCAAGTTCATACATCCCTGCATTCCCCTCCTCCCATCCTTTAGGATCTTAAAAGAAACACAGGCTGACCCGCTTACTACAGGAACATCAAAGAAGAGCCTCTGGTCTTTGGTTCCTCTGGAGTGCCTCTCAGATCTGAGTTGTCCAGGTCCAAGGTGCCCTGGAACCTTTGCTGGTGAAGCCCGCTCCCTGCTCCCAAGCTCAGCAACCAGGACATTGACCAGGGATCTAATTCCTAAGGCTGCTGAGCTTGGTGCTCAAAATATCTCCCTCCTAACATTAGGGGATCATGTCTGTGTGTTTGCAACTCAGATCACCCTGCTCCAGGCTTCCAGGCTTCTGTGCTTGTGTTTGGGGTCGAGCCACACTCCTCTGCTATTCCTGCTGCAGTACAAAAGTCTCCTCTCTCTCTGTGAGGCATAGTGAAGGAGTATTAAATAGAAACTTCCTTCCTCCTTAGGTTGAGGGAGCTCAGAACTCACACTCAAAAGGTCAATTGTTTTTAATCCTTATTTTTAAGAGTTCATAGTAACCCCGTTCTCTTTCCCCTCCAAAAAACCCAAAAACCTCTTAATTTATCCATGAGACACCCCACTACATATTATTCAATTTATTTCTAATTGTGACCCTTAAAAGTGAGTATTATTCTTAATTTTAAAGCAATGGAAAGAGCTAAGTAATATGCTCAGGGCCATTTGTAATTCAGGAGTAAATCTAAATAAGTTTTCAAACTCAGGCCTGACTCCACAACACAATTTCTTCCTCCTACTTGGCAACCTCCTGGTCAGTACTTGAGACAACCCCTACTCTTTGGTTAATATCTTTTCCCCATATAAAGCAATAAGATCTGTTATCTTACATAGCTTGTGAGGTTCGGAAATCTGAGAGCAACTGATTTGAGTGGTTCTGGCTCAGGGTCTCATGAGGTTGCAGTCCAGATGTCATCTGGGGTTGTAACATCTGAAGGCTTGACTGGGGCTGAGGATGTGTTTCCAAAATGGTGCACTCGCACAGCTGTTAGCGGGAGCCTTCGGTTTCTCATAACATCGGCCACTTCTCACAACATGTCAGGTGGGTTCCACCCAAGCAAGCGATGCAAGAAAGAGAGGGAGAAATCACAATATATTTTATGACCTAGCCTCGAGGTGACAGGGGATTACACATGAGTGTGAACAGCAGGATATAAGGATCACTGGGGGCCAACCTGGAAGCTGGCTACCACAGGGCATTTACTTTAGTTAATTTTAGTACCATTTGTATCTGCAGCATCAGGATGAAAAATGATTCCTGGTTTATACTTTTTAATTAATTAATCACTTAATCAATCCATTTATATTTTCCATTAATTTTTCCAACTGAAGTAGTGGAGATGTGGATAATTTCAGAGGTACAACCCACCATTAATTGCATTCCATCTTTCATTATGTGTTGGTTCATTCATCAACTCTTTATTGATCACCTACCATGCGTGAGGCACTCTACCCCCTGCCTGGATACAATGAAGAGAAAAACAAATGCTGTCCCCACCCTCCTAGAGTTGTAAATTGAGTAGGGGAGAAAGTTATTAGATGAATAATGACACAAATTGATGTATCACTGCAAAATGTGATGAGTGCTATGAAACAGGAATTTAAGTTGCTATGAAAACATATATCATGGGATCTAATTTAGTTTGAAAATCAGGGAAGACCCTACGGGAGGGTTTCTCAACCTCAGAACTATTGACATTTTGGACTGGATCATTTCTTGTTGTGAGGGCTGTCCTGTGCATTGTAGGATGTTAGCAGCATCTCTGACTTCTATATACTAGATGTCCTCCACCCCTCCCTAAGCTGTGAAAACCAAAAATGTCTCCAGATATTTCTGAATGTTCCCAGTCAAAAACCACTGCCCTATAGGAAGCTTTCAAATGAAAAGTATTAGGGGAGGGGTATGTCAGGAGGAGGAAAGAGTATGTTAGTGAGATTTTTTTGTTGACAGATATTTCCAAATAATAAAATAAAACCAAACCAAATAAAAACAAATCCCTGGTTTCCTAATTCTAATCCTCAAGTTTAAATTCAGATCAGACTCTTTCCTGTATGACTTGTTGATGTCCCTTTAAACAGAAATTCACACCCTATAGCCAGTCTGCTTGTGCTGAATAAGGTGTCTCCATATAATTGCCAAGAAAAAAACAGGTTTGGCCTGAAGCTCTCTTCCAAAACGTATTTTAACTTATTGAATCTCTGGGCTGGCTAAAGTTGTTTGGCCTTCAGTCTGCTGGTTTATATCACTGCCTGAAGCCGGGTATTATCACTCAGAGATACATGGCCTTACTTTTATTGGAAAGATATTTATAGGTACTGCTTATACTCTATATGAATATGTTTAATGTGGAAAGAGTATATAAACCAGGCTGGGTATAAAGTCAGATTATTTCCACGAAGACTCACCTTATTTCGATTTTGAACAGACAAGAATTAGCTTCTATGCTTTGAATCCTGAAATCTCGAGTGAAAAACGAACTTAGAGGCTCTTATGGGAAAAGCATGGTTTTGGGACTGCAGGTACTTCTGGGTAAAATTTGGCCTCAGTTCTCTGGTCTTGGGCACATAAAATAGCTTAAATTTCCTCATGTGAAATGAAGACAATTTCTCCCTCACAGGGTTGTTGTGAAGAAATGTCTGGCATTCAATAAGTGTCCAATAAATGAAATGTCCCTCTTTCCTTTAGATTATCCAGTTCACCTGCTCTCAAGCATCCCCATGAGACAGTTCCCTGGAAATCTGGGAGCTAGCCTATCTTTGGCTTTTCCCTCTCCCTCTCCATTCAGAGGATCATCAAATTCCCTCAGTAATTTTACCCCTGTTTTAGTTCAGTCACCATAATTTCTTTTTGGGGTCTCGCAATGGTTTTCCAATTATGTTACCCCCTGATTGTTAACATTTATTAGTTCTTCAGTCTCCAAAGTGGGATTAGTTCAGACTTCAAAATAGAATTCTGGCTCACCTCTCCATCTCTCTTAGGCCCTACCTCTTATAATGTGCTCTAGCAATGCCAAACTTCCAACAAGAGTGCCACATGCTGTTTCATAGCTTCATGCTATTTTAGGTGTTGTTTTCTTGGCTAGAAATTCATCCCTCCCCCGCCCTTGTCCCCCCATCAGAGTCCTACTGATTCATCCTCAAGGATTAATCACCTGCCAGAGTATTTTCTGACTTCCCACTTGCCTCCCCCCCACTCCATCACCTCTTTGTTTTGACACAACCTTGTACACATTTCCACTCTGACGAGTGTCATACCTCATTGATTTAAGTATTTGTTTATGGGTCTGTCTTCTCCACTGGAGAGTGAATCACTAGAAATCAAGACATGCATCTTATTAATCTTTGTGTTCTCAGCTATTATCACTGACCCTGTACTGGTCCATGTTCCATAAGCATTTGATGAATGAATCCACGTTTATCTTGAATCCCCACAGTGATGGGAACTCACAGCATTGCAAGGCAGCAACCTGATTTTGGCTGTGTGCCCTATGTCAACCCCAGATAGATAAATCTTCCATCTTTATTGTCATGTCTACCTCTCTACCCCCTCCACCCACTGATCCTACTTAGAAAGAATATGTATAATCCCTCAACATGGCTGCTATTTGATTACTAGAATGCAACCAACATCGTGCAGCAACAAAATTTTCTCTTCTTAGAAAATCCTTCTAATTACTCCGAGTGTGTCATGATATCCAGGTCCTTCACCACTTCATCTCCCTGATCAGGATCTGTCATGGGTCACCAGTGCCTGTTCTAGAACTAAACCCAAGATGCTTGATGGAATCTGACAGCATGGAGGGCCTTTGTCCTAAACATGATATTGTGGTAAGAAGAGGACAAAATAAAATATGCTTGCATTTATTCCTATATTTTTCTATAATAGACGTCATAGTAGCTAACATTATTGAGTTTTTACCACATACCAAACACCGCAGGAGCAAAGGCCTGAGACTGGTTATTTTCTCTATAGTCCCTGAACTCAGCTCTTTAACCATCCTCCTGTCCTCCTACATACATCAGAAGCTCCCTGGCAAGGCATTGCTTCAAGGGTACCAGCCAGGGCGGTCCAAACAAAAGGGTTGGTTTTTGTCTATCTCTGCTTAGTAGGTTCCTTCTATCCACCTGGCAAAAAGAAAACTGCAGGAACCCATGGTGCTCACAGTCACCCAAGCCACAGATTATATCAGCTAGACAAGGTACCAAGGAAGCCAGATGTCCAACCTCGAAAATCACTGCTGAATGCATCATTCAAGGGTCACTCGGATTGGAGACCCCATATTCCATTTCTCCATTGGTGCTCCTTTGATTTTGAGAATGGCTCCAGTTTCAGATGCCCTGTGCTCTGTCCAAACTGCTAATACTTTAAACCATCCAAATTTATTTAATTATACTTATAATCACTCACATGTATGGAGCACATTTTAGATACTGGAAATTGCATTTAACTTTTCACATGCATAACCTTGGCTGGGCCTCCCAACTACCCTGCAATCAGATGCATTTTTCAGTTGAGGAAGCTGAGGTTCAGAGAGCTTAACTGACTTGGCCCGAAATACAGGGCTGTTATTTAGCAGGAGAGTTGGGATTTGAATCCAGACATAACTCCAGTGCTCAAACTCCTAAACGTCACACCATACTGCCTCCTGAATCAGTTTATTCTCATACTAAAGGGAGAGGCGGAGATCCTATGAGCAATATGCGGCTGGAAGCCTGGGCCAAGGAAAACCTTCAAGAACACCTGTGGGTGAGACCATTTATGCACAGCGTGAATGGGGGCAAGACAACCGGAATAGCAATTATTGTCCTTGAGGATTTCATCTGGGTGCCGTGCCAGCACTCTCTGGCTCCTCTTATACCCACCATCACACCCCAGTTATCCCTTTACCCCACCTTGCTCTTTTTCTGTATAATTGATTGCCATTATATGTGGGCATTCTTTTGTTCTGCCTTATCCCCCATTTGCAACCTCTTCCCAAGCTCTAGAAACATCAATTTGTCCAAGCGTTTTGTCCTCCCTTCTTTGCCCCTAAAATATTCAAATCCTGCCTCTCTTCTTTTCCTGGACAGACCTGGGGACCCACCTCCATAACACTTTCCACCCGGCCCAGGCAATCTGTCCTTCTGAAATCCATTTCTTATATCCCAATTTCAAGATTGCTCCATCTTGTCCACAAGGACCCATGACTGATATTGCCAAGTGTTGTGCAAGGATCTGGAAGTAGTCTGCTAATGGTGTACCTAGGCAGGAGGCTGTGTGGACTTCTGGAGTCAGAAACACATGGATGCTTTAGAACAAACTCTAGTCTAAGGAGACACAAGAGCCATTTCTCCTAGTCAGAAAATTTCCCTGAACTCCAGTCCCCCAGCAAAGGCCAGCTCAGGCCCAGAGTCCATCAAAACTTCAGTTGTATCAAAGTCTCCTCTATCGATGCCATTTTATGTGCTATTAAACAGAACAATGCAGTTTGCCAGTAAAATTATCTGCAATAACAGCCGATTAAAAGCTTTCCTTAATATGAAACTTTCTAATTAATGTAAATGGGGTGCAAAGCTTGGAAAGCCAAGTTGATTCTAATGTTCAGAAACTAGGTAAAATAAGAAAGGGTCTTATTTTTCATTAGCAATCTATTAAGAAATCTAATGAAATCTTTATGGCTTGGATATATTATCAAAAATGTTACAATTGCTTTGTTTCCTGCCTCATTTCTCTATCACCTTTCTCTATAAATATTGCTGTGCTACATATTAGATTTGAGAAAATAGGATTTTGCATGGATTTTGTGTCTGGGTACTCTCAGGTTCTCAGTGTTGGGGATGGGTGGGAGGGCAGGAGATTAACCTTAGTTTCCAGCTCTCTAATTTGGAAACTAAGCCCCGCAGAGAGTTGAAGACTAACGGGGTCATTTGCTTTCTTCTCCCTCCCTCCCTTTTTTGTCCTTCTTCTTTCCTCTTTCCCTTCCTCCTCCTCTTCCTCGACTCCCTCCCTTCTTCTCACTCTCACTGAAATGTTTGTTGAGCACTGTATCAGTTAGGTTGAGCTAGATTACACTGCATAACAAACAAACCCCACATCTCAAAAGTTTAAACATCAAGCATCCAAAGCTTATCTTTCACCCATACTATATGTTACAACACCAAAAGTTTATCTCACCTGTACTGCATGTCCATTTTGGGTGAACAGGGGAGCAGAATCACTCAGGGACCCAGGCTGATGGGGCAGCCACCATCCTGAACATTGCTAGTCATCCTGCCAGAGGCAAAAGAGAAAGTGGCAGATTGGGTCCTGGCTCTTAAAGCATCTGCCTGGAGATAACAGGTCACTTCTGCTCACATTTCATTGTCCAAATTAAGTCATTTGGCCATGCCTAACTTCAAAAGGATCATGGAAGTGTTACCCTACAATGAATCCCAAAGGCACCTGCCATGAACCAGCTAACGTAATAATCGATGATATCAAAATGAATGAGAAACAGACCCTGCTTTCATGGAGCTCAGAGTCCAGTGGGAGAACCAGAAAACAAACAAACTCAAGATTGAGCATAGTGAGTGGAGTTTGAGGCTATACCAAGAGCCCTAGAGCCTAGTGGGCTCATTCTCTCCCCACTTTGCTGACCTTCTCCCGGGGCTTTGCTGCAGCTTGTGATGTAACCACGTTCATCTTTCCTCTTGGGACCTAGTGTCCAGGAAGGAAACATGCTGTGACCCAGTTCCTCAGGTACCTTTCTTCAGTTTCTCAGACCCTCAATCCAGGGGCTTATGAGAAAGGGAACTGAGAACAACCAGCCCAGGCAGGTCTGAGGCTCAGGAAAGTGAGGAGCCCAAGGAGGGAAGGCCCAGCCTCCAAGGCAGCATGATGGGTATGGGTTAAACCTGATCTCTTCATAGCCTACTGGTCAGTGCCCGTTGCGTCTCATGCCAGGAAGTCAGTCTTTTCAGAGGACAGGGCTCTATCGCCCGGAGGAGGTGGCAGAGTGATTTAGAGCAGGGATCCAGACCCCACAGTGAGCTGGAGAGTGGGATTGGGTAACCGAGGCAGGAGCCCAGCAGAGGGCAATACTGAATTCTAAGGTTTTCCTTAATCAGCCTGCAGTAGCAGTTCAGCCCAAAACCTATCTGCTGAAGTTGAACTTAAGTCCTTAGAGGACTACTGCCATGCACCCCTACCCTACAGGCCTTGCACAGAATTGGCTCTGGGAGTCAGAGGAGCAAGGGATTAAACCTTGGAAGTGAAGAGAGTCGTTGACTTTGGTGGGCGTGCCGTGGATAGCCAAACATTATACACTTATGTCCTCTGCAAAAGGCCTTTTTAAAGCCCAGACAGAATGCTTTGGCTGGCTTTGTAATCACATTCCAATCAGCTTTATAGAACTGTGAAAGTGATTATCCTGCTGGTGTCACACAGGCTTTGGAGCAAGGCAAAGGGGCACCTTAATGCTTTGTTGAGTTCCACACACTGGTTCGAGGAGACTTTGGCTTTTCCATCCATCCCCAAGAGGAAGGGGGTTCAAAGCACCTTAAAATAACAATTTACAGGCATCAAGCCTTGGCCACTCTGTTTCATTTTTCCAATCACCCAGCCAAGGCCAGGCTGAGAGAGGAGGGACCTGGCAATTAACTCCTCTTTAGGAACGTGATGAAAAGGCGGAGTGAGAGAGCGAGCGCCAGGTGCCCCACACAGGCTCAGGTGGCTCGAGGAACGGAGGGTCTGGGAAGCCTGGCAGTGGACACTCCAAATTTGGGTTCAGTAGTTCTAGGTCCCCCCACAAGATGGCATGACTGGGGTGTCAGAGTCCACTGAGTTATGCCAAAGCACTCCCATGAGTTTTTCTTTGTTTTCATTTTCTGTCTTGATGAAATATTTGGGATTTTTATATTGCTGCAGGGAAATGAGTAGAACTGTCATATGTTTCACCAGCCTAGGTGATCAGAGAAATCTTCCTGCCATAAATGGGGCCTGACCTGGGTCTTGGAGTGAGTCAGTTGGAGAAAAGTGGGAAGTCCATTACAGAGAGAGGGGACACCAAGGCCCAGAGGCACTTTATTAGAACAAGAAGAGTGAGGGAGGGAATGGTAAACCTGAGACTATGGAGGTCTGATGTGCTAAAGAGATTAGCATCTAAAGGCAAAGGCAGGCACATTAAAAACAAAATATGGAATTCCAAGTGGAAAAATGGAGATGTGGATGGCACAGCAGAAGCACAAAGCAATGGTCACCTTGGAGATTTGCTAGAGCAAGTAGACTTAATGTCGCATCTGTCAACTCACATCTGGAACTCACAAGGAATTTCTTTTTCCTCAGCGATGACAGTCCTGTCATAATGGCTGGTAAGTAGTGAGTGCTTATTATATGTTAGGACTATTCTAAGAGTTTTGCATGAGTTATCTTATTTAATCTTTTCACAATCCTATGAGGTGAATACCATTAGGATCCCCATTGAACGGATGAGGAAACTGAGCCTCAAAGAGTTAATCAGTTTGCAGACGGTCACAGAGCAAGTAAGTGGTGGGATTGAGGTGCAAACGCAGGCAGTCTGAACCTAGAGCCCATATCTTAATCACTGTACTATGATGCCTCCTGTGATCTTAAGAAAACAGAGCTTGCCCATTCCTTCCTTCACTCAACAGATACTTGCTGAGGGCAGATAGGCGACAGGCTTTGTGCTGAGTGTTGGGAGGTCAGGGTTGAGCAAGATGGCAAGTTACATTCTCACGTGGAGCATCCAGTCTAGTGGGGAGACAGAAAAGCAGTGAACAATTAATGAAAAGGGGAATATCAGGTTGCAAAGAAAAAGTAAAATAGGGCCTCAGGAGGGAAAACACCAGAGCTTAAAAGGATCTTCAATGCCATATAAAGGAATTGAAGCCAAGAAAAGGTGAGTAATCTGCTCAGAGTCATACAGCAAATTGGCATCAGGGTTGAGAAAAGAATCCAAGACTCCTAATGTATTCAGTGGCTATTTATCTGGTGCCTACTGTATGCCTCCCACTGTTCTAGGCACCAGGACAACAGCTGCGATCCTTCCCCTCGTGGATCTTACATTCTTTCCCCCACGCTGTGCTGCCTGGGTAGCTGAAGCTTTGCAATACACACTTTGTTTCATCAGTTGTCAGTTCTACTGAAAAACGTCCTCCACCTTTATTTCTCCTATGCTCAGCTCATGACAGGAAAATCTGAACAAGAGTATTTCCTTCTTTCCATATCCCCAGTTCCCCTGCTGTGAGCAGAATATGGGGGGAAATAAGGATAAAGGACTTATGCCTTCCTCCAACTTCCCAAACAGGGAAAATCTTAATGATTGTATAAAATAAGATGATTTCTACCCTGCCACAACTTTCCTTTGAGGCAATCAGCAAGTACAGGGTTGATTACCTTTTTTGACTGGGGGCACAGTAAAGGGGGAAACCCTAGAAGAATAAAAGGACATTGGCTAATACTTCAAAGACTTCCACTCATGTGTATAATGTCTTTTCTTCCCTTCTCTTCTGCTCAGCCAAGGCAAGGGGCAGTGGGCTCTGGCTGAGCCTGCAGCTTCCCAAATGCCCTGCTGAGGCCCCACAGCCCTGAGACCCCATGTGGCAGGCTGCCAAGGCAGAAAAAGGGATTCCTCTAGATAGAATTCCTGTCTAGAACTCTCCCCATAGAACTCTCATGGTGCAGCAGGGTACTGCAGACCTAGCTAATGAAAGTCTATTTCAGCAGCCTTCTTTGGCTATCGAGTAATTCACAGCCTGGCCTCTTCCACTACACCCTGACCTCTCCTTTGTGTATACTGACTCATTCAATCTTCACAACCACCCTAGAAGATGGGCACTATTAAACAGACAAAGAAACGGAGGCACAACAACATTAAACAGCTTTCCCAAGTAGAAGGCTTGGTACTTCATTCAGGAAGTTTGGCTCCAGGGTTGGGATTCTTATGCAGTGAGATATACCACACCTGCTACTCCCTCTATTCTGCTCCCACCTCTGCTGCTGACACAGTCAGCACTGCTATCAGCGGGACCCCCAGTACTACTTCTGCACTGTCAGTTATGATGATATGATTTTTACCACTGTTACTCAACAGATGCTGCTGCAGGATTTGTAATAATGTCACTACTGGTTCTGCCTGTATTGTTATTATTGCAAATAATAGCACTGTTGCTACCACTTCACGCTGGCTTCCTCTTTCTCCTCCTCCACGTCCTCTCACGCCTCCAAAGCCCCCAATATTTATTGCCCTAGTCCTAGATCTTCTGCCATGCCTTCTACAGGCATTATTTACAGATGGGGAATCGCGGCTTAGAGCTAGGAAATGTCTCATGTATAGTCACGAGGCTGACAAGTGGTCGAGGTTGTTTATTTCAAGTCCATTGTTACTTTCAAATTCTTACAGAGAACTGGCACCTGAGAGCCTATTAGTATTTAGAACCCCTCTATGTCGAGGGTGGTCCACGGATCACCTGGAAATGTGTTAGAAATGGAGAATCTCAGGCCCCACCTCAGATCTACTGAATCAGAGTTTAGTTTGGATGCATGTTCATGCTTGGAAAGCACTGAAAATGCCCGCAAACCCATTTTGACATTTAATCCTTACAACCCCGTGAGTAATAGAGCAGACGATGCTGTTCCCACTTGGGTCAGGCAAGTGATTCAGAACCATGAGTGTGAACAGCAAGCTAGTACGGCAGTGCCCTTTCTGTGGGGGTCAAGATAAAGATGTTATGAGAGGCAGGAGTCTGAAGGGAGTCATGCGGAGCCAGCCAGACAGATGACAGAGGTGAATCTGGATTTGTGGCCTTTGTACATGAACTTATGGAAGAATATTTGTTGATGTTATAAATAACTTGATGGGGGGTGGGCGTGCATGTGTGTGTTGGAGAGCATAATGAGGGACAATAGACCAACATCTGCCCAGAGGGACTACAGCTTGGGCATCTCTTCCCCCAGGAAAAACCTCTTGTTGAGGGAACACTAGACATGAATTCCATGGTGGGTGCCCTGCCTGAGGATTTCTGGTGTTAGCACAGACCCTGAGCCCACCTCAGCTCACAGACAGATCCCCTCGGCTTTCTCCTCCTCCGCATGCAACTCCACCCTGTGCCTGACTGCTGCCGCCAGTGAGTGTCCCTGGGGAAGGCTGTTCAAGCACAGGTGAGGGATGTTTACCATCAGTGCCCTTGGAAGCTCTCTCTATGGCCTTGTGCACAGTGAAATGCAGGGCTTTGCTGAAAAGGAAACACTGTGGTAGAAATGGCATTCCTCCAGGTTAACAAAGGAAGGAGGTAATTGCAAAACCAACTCAGAGACAGGCAGCTGACAGCCTCACTCCCTCTCTTGCTATGTATCTTCTCTTTACATGGACCACTGTGTTCTTTCTTTAAAACGGTAAATACGGTAACGTTACTCTCTGGTTTAATTCCTGAGTTGACTTCCCACTGCTTCTCTCATAAAGCCTGAACCCCTCATCATAGCTTTCAAGGGCCTTCACTGTCTGACCCCGACTTGCCATTCAGACTGTTCCTTCTTTCTGGAATTCTTTGCCCCAATCTGCTTAGAAGCTTTTTACTCCCATTTCATGTCATAAGCAATGCCTATGTCTGCCCAACACCAAAGTCTGGGCTCCTAACCGTTGTAGCTCCTGAAACTTCCCCTTCAGAAGGGGCTAGTGAAAGAATGAGGGTTCTCGGAGGTGAAGGTTTGGGTTTGGTTTGAACTTCCCCCAGAGAGGCCGCCATGTTTGTGGCCAGGAGCACCCCGGCGTGTCTGTTCTAGACAGGCAGCTGGACTGTCTGGTGGACAAAATGGAGCCAAAAACAAATCTACACAATGGAGCCATTGATCACTGTCACAGCGTGCAACCAGCTGTGGCCTGGAGAGGATACATTTTTCGGAGAAGTTCTCCTGGGGAAAGAGAATTTGTTGACAGGAGGCTGTGAAGACTGTGCTGAGAGTTAGGCCGTGTGAGGGTGATTCTTTCCTGATGACATTTCGGAGACAGTTTTGCACTGAATCAACTTAAAAATGTCTCTCCTTCTGCTCTTGGAATTAGGATTGCTATTTCCCCCCTGCAGGGTGGCAGCGTTTCCATCTTCCATCCGCAGTCTCATATCTTTTCAGCCGTGTTCATCACAATTTTCTAGTGTAATTGGGATACAATTTTCCCCATCCATTGTGATAGTTTGCTGTTGGCAAAACCCAGTCTTTGGGTTCAGGAACTATTTTAATTTGTATAGTTTTCACACTTTTTCTCCAAAGGATTTTGCAATCTTTACACCCTCATGTGCTACTTTATTTGTTGCTGCTATTGTTTGCTTATTTAATTCTAAGTGCTTGCATTTTGATAGCAATATTGAATAGTGGTCTGAGTAGGCACCTCCTTCCTTGTGTCTGACTTGAATGAATCTGTCCTGACTCGCTCACCACTAAATAGGAGCTTGACTGTTAATCATTCTCTAAGCCCTCATCCTGATTTTCTTTACAGCACCTATCACTCACTTCTTTTTTTCATTTATCCGTTTACTTGGTTACCACCTGTCTCCCCAATTTGAGTGTAACCTCCACATGGGCAGAGACTTTGTCTTGCTCCTGTCGTATCTCCTGTCACATGGCAGGTGCTCAGTAAATGATTGTGGATATGATATGTGATATTCTTCTCCCATTAAGCCTTCTTTCTTTCCTGGATTACAAATACATTGTTTTTTCTTCGTAAACAGATGTTGAATTTTTGTCAAATATGTTTTGACATCTTTGGGGATGAACTCCAACCTGTGGATAGGATTAATTACATTAGGAGAATCTTAATTGTAATGATCTTCTAATTTCTGGAATAGATTCTTCTTGGTAGTAGTATATTATTCTTTAGAAATTGATATACTGGTCTATAGTTTTGGTCTTGGTTTTGGCTTTGTTTTGTTATGATTCTGTTCTCTGTGTCGGGCTCTGGTGTTACTAACTTCTGGTAGGAGGCTTCCAGCCATGAGATCGGCCCCCAGAAGAGATTTAGAATCCCCCAGCAATGCATGAAACTGCCCATTTACTCTCAACACTAGCAAAGTTCTGTATTATCATTTTAAATTCTGTTTACTACTTAGAAAAGCAAACCTAAATATCTAATTTAAATGTGCATGTACTTGATTTCTAGTGAGGTTGACTGTCTTCTCTCCCCATTGATGACATGTATCTTTGTGAATTTCCTATTCATGTCATTTGCCATTTTTTTCCTATTTGCTTGTTTATCCTTTTTTTTTAACTTTATTTTATTGAGGTCATAATAGTTTATAACATTGTGAAATTTCAGTTGTACATTCTTATTTGTCAGTCACCATATATATGTGGCCCTTCCACTCCCCACTGCCTTCCCCTCTGGTAACCACTAATTGGTTCTCTTTGTCCATGTGTTTGTTTATCTTCCACGTATGCGTGAAATCATGTGGTGTTTGCCTTTCTCTGTCTGGCTTATTTCACTTAACATAATACTCTCAAGATCCATCCATGTTGTTGCAAATGGGACAATTTTGTCCTTTTTATGGCTGGGTAATATTCCATTGCATATATATATATATATATACCACATTTTCTTTATCCATTCATCTGTTGATGGGCACTTGAGTTGCTTCCACATCTTGGCTATTGTGAACAATGCTGCAATGAACATAGGGGCGCGTGACTCTCTTTGAATTGTTGATTTCAAGTTCTTTGGATAAATACCAAGCAGTGGGATAGTTGGGTCGTATGGTATTTCTATTTTTAATTTTTTGAGAAATCTCCACACTGTTTTCCATAGTGGCTGCACCAGTTTGCATTCCCACCAGCAGTGTAAGAGGGTTCCCTTTTCTCCACAACCTCTCCAGCATTTGTTGTTTTTTGTCTTGGTTATTATAGCCATTCTAACAGGTATAAGGTGATATCTCAGTGTAGTTTTGATTTGCGTTTCCCTGATGATTAGTGATGTTGAACATCTTTTCATGTGCCTATTGGCCATCCATGTGTCTTCCTTGGAAAAATGTCTGTTCATATCCTCTGCCCATTTTTTCATGGGTTGTTTGTTTTTCTGTTGTTGAGTTGTATGAATTCTTTATATATTTTGGAGATTAACCGCTTGTCAGATATATGATTTGCAAATATTTTCTCCCAGTTGGTGGGTTGTCTTTTCATTTTTTCTGGGTTTCCTTTCCTTACAGAAGCTCTCTAGTCTGATGAAGTCCCATTTGTTTATTTTTTCTTTTGTATTCCTTGCCCAGGTAGACATGGTATTCAGAAAGATCCTTCGAAAACCAGTGTTACAGCGTGTAGTGCCTATATTTTCTTCAAGGAGTTTCATGGTTTCACATCTTACCTTCAAGTCTTTAATCCATTTTGAGTTAATTTTTGTGTATAGCTAAAGATAAGATAATAGTCTACTTTCATTCTTTTGCATGTGGCTGTCTAGTTTTCCCAACACCATTTATTGAAGACACTTTCCTTTATTCATTGTATGTTCTTAGCTCCTTTGTTGAAGATTAGCTGTCTGTAGATGTGTGGTTTTATTTCTGGGCTTTCAATTCTGTTCCACTGATCTGTGTGTCTGTTTTTGTACCAGTACCATGCTGTTTTGATTACTGTATCTTTGTAGTATATTTTGAAGTCAGGGATTGTGATGCCTTCATCTTTTTTCTTTTTTCTCAGGAATGCTTTAGCTATTCAGGGTCTTTTGTTGCCCCATAGGAATTTTAGGATTCTTTGTTCTATTTCCACGAAGAATGTCATCAGGATTCTGATTGGGATTGCATTGAACCTGTAGATTGCTTTAGGTAGTATGGACATTTTAACTATGTTTATTCTTCCAATCCATGTGCATGGAATATCATTCCATTTCTTTATATCATCATTGATTTTTAATAATGTCTTATAGTTTTCATTGTATAGGGCTTTCACCTCGTTGGTTAAATATATTCCTAGATATTTTATTCATTTTGTTGCAATTGTAAATGGGATTGTGTTCTTGAGTTCTCTTTCTGTTAGTTCATTATTAGAGTATAGAAATGCAAAAAAAAAAGATTTTTGTAAGTAGATTTTGTACCCTGCAACTTTGCTATAGTTGTTGACTATTTCTAATAGTTCTCCAATGGATTCTTTAGGGTTTTCTATGTATAAAATCATGGCATCTGCAAATAGCAAGTGTTTCACTTCTTCATTGCCAATTGAGATACCTTTTATTTCTTTTTCTTGCCTAATTGCTCTGGCCAAAACCTCCAGTACTGTGTTGAATAAGAGTGGCAAGAGTGGACATCCTTGTCTTTTTCCTGTTCTCAGAGGGATAGCTTTCAGTTTTTCCCCATTGAGTATGATGTTGGCTGTGGGTTTGCCATATACGGCCATTATTATGTTGAGGTACTTTCCTTCTATACCCATTTTATTGAGAATTTTTTTCATAAATGGATGTTGGATCTTGTCAAATGCTTTCTCTGCATCTATTGAGATGATCATGTGATTTTTATTCCTCATTTTGTTAATTGGTGTATCACCAATTAAGGTAACAACCAATTAAGGATGTTGAACCATCCCTGCATCCCTGGTATAAATCCCACTTGATCATGGTGTATGATCCATTTAATGCATTGCTGTATTTGGTTTCCTAATATTTTGTTGAGGATTTTTGCATCTATGTTCATCAGTGATATTGACCTGTAATTTTCCTTCTTTGTGTTGTCCTTGTCTGGCTTTGGGATCAGGGTGATGTTGGCCTCATAGAATGAGTTAGGACGTATTCCATCTTCTTCAATTTTTTGGAATAGTTTGAGAAGGATAGGTATTAAATCTTTTTTGAATGTTTGGTAGAATTCTCCAGAGAGGCATCTGGTCCTGGACTTTTATCTTTGGGGAAGTTTGATTACTGTTTCAATCTCTTTACTTGTGATTGGTCTATTCAGATTCTCTATTTCTTCTTGATTCAATTTTGAGAGGTTGTATGAGCCTAAGAATTTATCCATTTCTTCCAGATTGTCCAATTTGTTGGCATATAGTCTTTCATAGTATTCTGTTATAATACTTTGTATTTCTGTGGTATCCATTCTAATTTCTCTGCTTTCATTTCTAATTTTATTTATTTGAGCCTTCTCTCTTTTTTTCTTAGTGAGTCTGGCTAATGGTTTGTCAATTTTGTTTATCTTCTCAAAGAACCAGCTCTTTGTTTCATTGATCCTTTCTACTGTTTCTTTGGTTTCAATTTCATTTATTTCTGCTCTAATTATTATTTCCCTCCTTCTGCTGACTTTGGGCTTTATTTGTTCCTCTTTTTCTAGTTCTGCTAGGTGTAGTTTTAAGATTGCTTATTTGAGATTTCTCTTGTTTGTTAAGGTGGACCTATATTGCTATGAATTTTCCTCTTAGGACCACTTTTGCTGCATCCCAAATGAATTGATATGGTGTATTTTCATCTTCATTTGTCTCCAGATATTTTTTGATTTCTCGTCTAATTTCTTCATTGAGCCATTGATTGTTCAGTAGCATGTTGTTTAGTCTCCACATATTTGTCACTGTTCCAGCTTTTTTCTTGTAGTTTATTTCTAGTTTCATAGCATTATCATCAGAAAAGATGCTTGATATGATTTCAATCTTAAATTTATTGAGGCTTACCTTGTTTCCCAACATATGGTCTATCTTTGAGAATGTTCCACGTGCACTTGAGAAGAATGTGCATTCTGCTGTTTTGGGATAGAGTGTTCTCTTTATATATATCTATTAAGTCCATCTGATCTAGTTTTTCATTTAATTCCACTGTTTCTTTGTTGACTTTCTGTCTGGATGATCTATCCATTGATGTAATCGGGGTGTTGAAGTCCCCTACTATTATTGTGTTGCTGTTAATTTTTCCTTTTGGGTCTGTTAATAGTTGCTTTATGTACTTTGGTGCTCCTGTGTTAGGTGCATATATAAGTGTCATGTCCTCTTGGTGTAGTGTTCCTTTTATCATTATATACTGCCCCTCTTTGTCTCTCATTGCCTTTTTGATCTTGAAGCCTGTTTCATCTGATATAAGTATGGCAACACCTGCTTTCTTTTGTTTGCTGTTAGCTTGGAGTATTGTCTTCCATCCCTTCACTCTGAGCCTGTGTTTGTCTTTAGAGCTGAGATGTGTTTCCTGGGGGAAGCCTGTTATTGCATCTTGCTTTTTAATCCATCTAGCCGCTCTGTGTCTTTTGATTGGAGAATTCAATTCATTTACATTCACATTGATTATTGATATATGAGGGCTTAGTACTGCCATTTTATCTCTTGTTTCCTTGTTGTTCTGTATTTCCCTTGTTTCTCATCCCGTGTATTTCCAGATGCCAATTCAGTTTGTTGGTACTCTATGATGGATTTCTGTTTTCTCTTTATTTATCATTTGTGTCTCTGTTCTGATTTTTTGTTTAGTGGTTACTATGAGGTTTGTGTAAAAGATCTCGTAGATGAGATAGTCCATTTTCTGATAGCCTCTTATTTCCTTAGTCTAAGCAAGTTCCATCCCTTTCTTCTTTCCCACCTAAGTTATTGTTGTCACAACTTATTCTATTTTGTGTTGTGAGTTTGTGGTTAAAATGAAGTGATTATAGTTTTTTTGATGTTTTCCTTCCCTTTATCTTTAATGTTATAATTAAGTGTTTGCTAACTTGTTCTGATAGAGAGCTGCAATTTTCTGATTTCTTTCTATTTATCTCCTTGCTCAAGGCTTTGTATACATCCTTTTTATTTTCAGTTATGAAGACCTTCTTAATCATTTCTTGTAGGGGGAGGGGTCTTGTGGCAATGAACCCCTCAGCTTTTGTTTATCTGGGAAAGTTTTTTTTTTTTTTTTTTGTGGGGAAGACCAGCCCTGAGCTAACATCTGTTGCCAATCTTCCCCTTTTTGCTGAGAAAGACTGGCCCTGGGCTAACATCCCTGCCCATCTTCCTCTACTTTATATGGGATGCCGCCATGGCATGGCTGACAGGCAGTGCGTCGGCGGGCGCCCAGGATCCGAACTTGCGAACCCTGGGCTGCCAAGCGTGGACTAAACCGCTGTGCCACCGGGCGGCCCCATATCTGGGAAAGTTTTTATTTCTCCATTGTATATGAAGAATATTTTTGCTGGATAGAGTATTCTTGGCTGAAGGTTTTTGTCTTTTAGAATTTTGAATATATAATTCCAATCTCTCCTAGGCTATAAGGTTTCTGCTGAGAAATCCGCTGAAAGACTTATAGGGGTTCCTTTGTAGGTTATTTTCTTCCGCCTTGCTGCCCTTAATATTTTTCTTTATCATTGACTTTTGCCAGTTTTACTAATATATGCCTTGGAGAAGGACTTTTTACATTGATGTAATTAGGAGTTTTATTGGCTTCATTTACTTCTAATTCCAGTTTCTTCCCCAGGTTTGGGAAGTTCTCAGCTATTGTTTCTTTGAACAAGCTCTCTGCTCCTTTCTCCCTCTCTTCTCCCTCTGGAATACCTATAATTCTTATGTTGCATTTCCTAATTAAGTTGGATATTTCTCAGAGAATTTCTTCCTTTCTTTTTAGTCTTAGTTCTCACTCCTCCTCCAACTGAAGCATTCCTATATTTCTGTCCTCTAAATTACTAATTCTGTCCTCCATAATATCAGCTCTGTTATTTAAGGATTTGAGATTTTTCTTATCTTATTCATTGTGTTTTTCATCTCCAACATTTCTGATTAGGTTTTTATATAGTTTCAGTCGCTTTTGTGAAGAATTTCCTCTGTTCATTAATTTTCCTCCTGATTTCATTGAACTATCTTTCTGAGTTTTCTTGTAACTTGTTGAGGTTTTTTTTTAATGATAACTGTTTTGAATTCTCTGTCATTTGGATTGTAAATCTTTGTGACTTCAGGATTGATTTCTGGGTACTTGTCATTTTCCTTCTGGTCTGGAGTGTTAATATACCTCTTCATGCTATTTGATGGGGTGGACTGGTGCCATCGCATACTGGTAGTCTCTGTTTGCAGATTCCACCTGCTGCCATTGGGGGGGGCGCAAGAACTGTGTATTCTGAGCCCACCACAATCCCTGGCAGCTGTGTCTGTCCTTTGGAAGCTGTGCTGACAGGGTCCATCTGTGTTTGCATGCTGGCTGGTACTGCTTTACACACGTAGGTACACAGGCACTCTGGCAGGGGTCCCCTGCTCTGGCCAACTGGCTAAGCTGGTGCGCCAGGTTGGGGGGGAGAAGTGCTGTCTTTTGAGTGCATGATCCCAGGTGCTCCCGCTCTGCATTTGCTGTCTGCCCTCCTGGGCTGCTCGGCTTGGTGAAGACTCCCCTGTCATTGCTCAGCCTCCTGAGTGTGGAGCACTCCCACAGGCTGGGAGGCAACTCCAAGAGTGAAGGTGTTTCCAAGGAGGGTTGCCCTTCCCCCTTCTCCTCTCAGAATTGCATGCCACCCATGGGATGAGGTCCCACACCTTAGGTCACTGCCATTCGGGAGGGAGAGGAGATCCCCTTTCCTCCTTTCACTGCCTCCCAGGGGATCCAGCCCCTCCACCTTCAGATGTATGGCTGCGTGGATCTCTCAGATGTCTATTGTGTTGTGTGAATGTCCTCTGTTGGTTTAGGAATGTCATTTTTGTTGTATCTTGGGGGGAGAGACTAAGGGAAGAGCTCACTCCACCATGATGCTGATTTTACTCTCTCATGTTTATCTTTTGTATTGACTTGTAAGAATTTTTTCTATATTCAGGACATTGACTTTCTCTGCCATATATATTTATATGTCTCCCATTTTGTCGTTTCCCTCTAAATAACATTGACAGTAGATTTTAACATTTTTAAAACCTGATTTTAAACGCTATCAGTCTGTTTTATAAGGTACATTTTCTTCATGTACTTGCATGTTTCAAAAGTCCAGACCAGAAATCAACTAGCCACCTTTATTTACTTCTAATTACTTTATGATTTTATTTATTTCATGTTTGACTACTTAATTGAGTAAGGCTTCTCCTTATCCATAGACCACACCCACACTTCTCCTTAGACCTCAGAGTGCAGCAGACCCAGCCTCTGTAAGGTTTGTGAGGGGAAATGCACTGGTGCTGAGAGTGAGACAGATGGGGCAGGGCCAGTGCAGGGAGGCTTTATTTGGGGAAGCTGTAGGGTTTCCCTGGGGCTGTACAGAACATGAATCCTCCCTGGAGTCACCACGTTTTTATTCAAATGTGAGAGACCAGGTGAGGCAATTGAGACTCCCAGGAATAGAATTTAAAGAAGTGCTCACTTCTGGGTGCAGACTTAGAAGAGCCTTCAATTTTGCTCCCTGGGCCGTTGCTTGCCCCCCTCCACCCCCATGCCCTGGGTGAGAGAATCTCCCCAAGCAAGGTCATTGGCCCCTTTCCACCACCCCTAAGTTACCCCTCCAGCCTCAGCTCAGAATTCTCCCAGGTCCTGCATGATTCATGCTGTGAGTGGCCTCGCTGTCATCCTTAGCCTGCAGTTCCTTCCATCTCCAGTTTCCTGAAAGGTAGGACAGTGCAGTGCCATGAGCACTAGACCTGGAATCAAACCGTGTACACATGAGATCTGGTCTCTCACTTCCTGGTTGTGGCACATCCATAGCTTTTTTCTCCTCTCCACAGTCTGTAATACAGAATCACACCTGTTCTGCCTGCCACCTCAGCAGTGGTCAGGGTCAAGTCGGGTCTATACTTTGCAAATGGCAAAGCTCTATACATATGTCCATGATTTCCATTATTGCTACTAAAAATTAATATTGGCATCAACGGGTTCATTTAATGTCAGAGGCTGCTGCCATCAGCCGGTGTTAACATCAAGGCTGTTAGGAGCATCAACACAGCAGGAAGGTCATTTGGGGACATGATAATCAAAAAGGAGTGAATTCTATTTCCTCTGAGAGTTCCTGTCAATGGCAGGATCCTGTTAGTTTACAGATGGAAATCTAAATATTTAGAAACCCTAAGCCCCCACCTGAAAATAAGGATTAAAAATGAATATTTATGACCTAATAGTTCTGTAATTCTGTCCTCAAATGCCTCCTTCAGTGACATATACAAGTCTGTTGTCACCTGCTCTTTGAGGAGCCAGAGCTCAGCCAGGCGATGTACTACCAGCTCTGTGACCTAGATGAAGTCAGTCACCCTCTCTGAACCTTTATCCTCACCAGTAAATTGAAAGAGTAATACTTATCTCATAGTGTTATTCCACAAATTACATAATACAGTGTACACTGGGGAGCCCAGCATAGCACCAGCCACATAGTAGGTGCTCAAAAAATGTGAGTGTCCTCCATATCCACATGCCCTGCCATGGATGGGACTTCTGTCACTTTTTTTTACCAGAATGTGGCTGAAGTCTCAGTGTTTTGTTTTTCAATTTTTTTTATTTTGGTAAAATGCACATAACATAACATTTATCATCTTAGCCATTTTTGAATGTACAATTCAGTGGTTAAATACATTCATAATGCTGTGCAACTGTCATCACCATCCATCTCCAGAACTCTTTTCATCTCATAAAATTGAAATTCTAAACCCATTAAATAATAACTCCCATTTCCCTCTCCCCAAACCCCTGGCAACCACCATTCTACTTCCTATCTCTTTGAATTTGATTACTCTAGGTACCTCATATAAGTGGAATTGTACAGTATTTTTCTCTTTGTGATGGCTTATTTCACTTGGCATAATGTCCTCAAGGTTCATTCATGCGATAGCACATGTCAGAATTCCCTTCCTTTTAAAGCCTGAATAATGTTCCATTGTATGTGTATACCACATTTTGTTTATCCATTCATCCATCAATGGACACTTGAGCTGCTTCCACGTAAGTCTCAGTGTTTTTTTATTCTCCATTTAAATGTCCTTTAAATTGAATTAAGAGCCTTTTTTCAAAGTTGAGCACACCTTGTCTTCTTTTTACCAGAATTCCAGAATTCCCATTTCCTGACCAACTCTCTTGCTAATCTGTCTTTAATTGTCCTTCTACAATTGGGAGCATAGCCGAGGTCTGAAGGGGCTTCTCTTCTTCAAAGTTTGGACCCTTTGTTCATTTACTACAACTGGGATTCTTAGAGAAGCAAAGGACCTTTGGAGCCTCTTGGTGCAGGGTCTATCAACTATCCTGCATTCTCCCAACAGCCTGAAGACTAACTGAATCAAAATCCCAGAGGTAGGAGAGGCTTGTTAAAAATGCTGATGCCTTGGCCACATTCTAGACCAACTTGCTTGGAGCCTCAGCCTCCAACCATCCCCTATCTGATCCTTCTAAGGCAATCCCAGTCTTGCCCCCTGCTTCACGTGGGCAGGGGAAAGAAGGATCAAACCCAGCAGCTCACCGGAACACAACTGTCAATGCCTCCCTTGTTGAAAGGACTGATTCTGGAACTTACTAGCCAGTGTGATTGAGGCTCCTAACTCTCCTTCCCTTGAACCAAGGACTGGGCTGGAATTTCAGGTGCTGGGCTTGGCAATTTGGGGCTGGAGGACAGCCCTGGGCACTGAAACTGAGGTTTATTCATTCATTCAACAAATATTTATTGAGGGACTGCTCTGTGCCCTGAATGCTAGGAATAATCCAGTGAACACAGTAGATATGGTCCCTGCTTGGGTGTTGCTTAGAGTCTGGTTGGAGTGGCAGGTATTAACCAGATAGGCAAGCAAATGAAAGTGAAATTGCACATGTAAGATGGGCTGTGAAGATTTTCTTCCAAGGTTGCTTTAGGGGAGGATTTGAAGTAGAGTATCAATTGCTTTTTCTTTGTTTACTGTCTGTAAATGGTACCTTGGCTGTAGGTGTTAAGACTATAGTGGAAGAGTTGTAGAAGAAGCCATGTGACATAAGACTGAGGCATCAGGGCTTATTAGACCCTAAGTCACAAAGAAAATGTCAGCAAATGGTGGTGTCTTTTTGATGTTCTTATTCCTTCACCATCCAATGGTGCAGCTCCTGACCCCCACCCCCATCAGCCCAACCCCCTGCCCTGCAGGGATGCTAATTTGTACAACACTGGGGGCACCTTCCACATGAATACAATGTGAATGGTGCTCCCTAGAGTTGTGCAAAATGGTCCTGGTCCTTTCAGAGCCAATTGTGGCACACTGGACTTCAGCAGGAAAGGCTCGTGTGAGGAAATGACAATAGAGTCAAGAACTGAAGGAAGAGAAGACTTTAACCAAAAAAGGATGGATGGAAGAGCATGCTGTGCAGAGCATACCCACAAGCCCTATGGTGGGCGATGCAGGGCTAGTACCAGATATAGGGAGAAGGCTGGTGTGGTCTGAGTGCAAGATCAAGGGGACACGTGGTCATTGAGATGGCATGGGAATGACAGCAGGAGCCAGCCCATGCAGGATCTGTGGGCCACAGTGTAGACAGTTGTTTTATCCTAAGAGCAGTGGAAAACCATTGAAAGACTTTAATGTTTTCACAATAATAATGGTACATGCATTTATTGAGTACTATGTCCCAGGCACTGTTCTAAGGGCTTTATAAGTATTATCTCAATCATTTCCTCATTCAGACCTATGAGATAGGGACTTCATCATATCCATTTAACAGGTGAGGAAATTGAGATACCAAGAAGCTAAGATACTTGTCTGAATTCTCACAGCTAGTAAATGGCAGAGCACGTGTTCTTAACCACTGCAGGAAGCTGTCTCCTAGTTTTGAGAAGGGGTGAGTAGGGGCTAGTATTGTTTGGGGGTATGGCACGAAAAATTCAGCCATCTCCTCAGGGAATTCCTGCACGTCTGGACCAGACACCCCTGATGTGGCCAGGCAAGGCAGCATGGTGTGCCTGTGTGTGTGTGTGGCTCAAAGGGAAGACTTGACACTTGGCACAGATGCTGGCCTCCATCACCTGCCCTCATCAGGAGCTGGTGCCTGAGGACTCTGACAAGGTAGAGAAGCCCTTATCAGCCCACACAGCTGCTTCCTGGGCTGTTTCCCCAGGGGAGTTACATGGCAGTGAAATGAAGGCATTGACATTCAGTTCTACTTCCTGGACAAACTGTCCTGCCTTGGGGAGCACCACGTGCTCACTTGAATTAATGTGGTTTGGAGTCCGCACTTTGGGTGAATCCATAGCTTACATAGCTGGGGAGGGCAGGACTTGGGATGGGGAAGAATGGGTCATGGACACACAGAGAGGAGGAGATATGGAGGCAGCTACTGAGCTGGGGGAGCCAGTATCTTTTGGTTATTTGCTGAGGAAAGAACAAAAAAATGGATTTGAAGATCCAAATGAAGTAATTATGTAGGTCACATCAGGGAAATATACTTTTTAAGAAAGAAAAGTCCCTCAAAATAGCTCAGATTGGTTTTACAGACAATCCTGGGCAGGGGATGAAAAATAATTTGGTGTCATGGACATGTAATCAGAAAGTCAAATACCCAGATTTTCTCTTTCTCTTCCCCATTGTCCTTGCTTCCTGCCTCCTTTGGTCTGTCTGCCCCATCGTCCTTTCCGCACACTGACTTTATTCTTGGCTTGGTTGTTGATTTCCCTGCCACCTGCTTCAAAGAATGTATGTCTTCAGCCTGCAATGGGACTAACTCTGGCCCCCACCACCTCTGGGCCTTTGACTCCAACCCACCCTTTTGACTTAGCACCGTCTCTCTCCTCTGAGCAATTGAAGGCAAGTTGGCAGATGTGTCCATGGCACCATGGACTCATTGACCCAGAAATGGCAACTGTGGTTCAGGGAATGGGGAAGGAAGCTTTCAACATAGAGATTCAGGGTGGAGAGGGCATGGGCCACCATTAAAACTTTCCAGCAGCACCCAGATGTGGAGACAGGTAGGGCACCCCTCCTCTAAGGGTTCCATTTGTTTTTGAAGCACTCTCGTGGTTCCCGAATTATTTCTTTGGAGACAAAATCTGGGCCCCTGGGTTGTTTGTCCTTGAAGGAAAAACCCAGACTCAGAGAGGCAGTAGCTGGTGGAGGACTCTCCCCCCCACAGGTTAGGTAGCCCAAGGCAGTGTGATTGAGCCACTCCAGCACCCCATCCGAGGCTAACAGTGAACCCAGTAATAGAGTGATAAGAAGCCAATCCAAACAAGTCTTCATGGGAGTGTTTATTTATATTTAGAGCACTTCGAAGAGTATTTCAATTGCTTTTCCTTTAGCAAACATCTTTTATGCAAATTTTGATATTTTTCAATGAAGAAGCCTTCATCTGAATCAATGGAATGATTCTTTCCACCTCCCACATGAAACACCCAGTGCCTTTTATGTGCATACCTTGTACATACTAAAGAGAGTCTCTGAGATACCTTTTTCACACTTGAGGGATTCGTGAGTTCTGCATCTTGATGGAAGGCTGGAATTCCAGGAGTGGACCTCATCAAGAGCTTGTGTTACTGTCAATATTAGCCCAGCAGTATTCCTTGTCTCTGAAGCGCTGCTGGGTCCCCAGCCCTAATCCCTCTACTTGAAGAGCAATGGTTTTCGAGATCTCAGGCTTCATGGGAAGCTAAAACTAAAGGCTGCACCTGCCAAAGCTCTAGGGTCACCCCCTTCAGAGATCACTACTTACAATAGCCTTTAATGTCTTCAAATCAGCCCACACTCCTGAGGTCCAGCTTGGAGACGGCCGTGCTGAGTGGGCAGTGGCCATCTTCCTAGACACCTCCTCGACATCCTAGATTTGTGTTCATTTTTCCTGCCCAGGGTATAGTCCATGTCCCTTGTTTGCCCCTGACTCACCCAGCCCTCGAAAGAAGCCTGGTGGGGGTTGTTGTGCTGGGCAGCTGACAAGGAGGCAGGGTCCAAAGGCTTGGCTCTGCAGCACCCTGTGGACCCGGAGGGCATGGAGGTGGGTCCCATGCATCAACTTGTTCTCCCAGGTGCCCAGAGCCCAGAGCCTTGGTGGAAGAGCCCCAGGAGGTCATGGGTCCCTGCATCTCTGGCCTGAGTTGGAGCAGTCATTAATCACCCTTAAGGTGATTCAGAGTTCAGTCCTTCTAGCCAGTCCTCACCATCTGGTCTGACTCAGGGGCTGATTCTCAGTCTGATGCTGCTCATGACTTGCAGTGGCCCCCATTCCACCCAGACCAGAAACCTAAGTCTTACAAGGACTCACAGGGGTCTATGTGACCCTGTTCACCCCTCTCACTCCATTTCCTACTCTTCGCTCCTTTGCTTACTGGCCTCCAGCCACACTGGCCTCCTTGCTGTTCCTCAATTCATCCAGGCATGATCCCAATATGGGTCCTGTTCTCTCTGCCCTGTTCTCTCTAAGCTCTTCTCTTAGGTACCCACTTAGCTAACTCCCTCACCTCCATAAAATCCTTGCTCAAATCTCACTTTCTCAACGAGGCCTGGACAACCTGGTTAATACTACAACCCGCATCGCCTTCCCCCAGCACTTCTGTACCCCTTAGTCTGTTGTTTTCTTTTTCTTTCTTTCCCATGGCACATGTCACCTGCTAACATACTAAATAACTGACATATTGTTTTTTATAATTTTCTCCCCTCCTTTCACAGCCCTGGCAACTAGAAGGCAGGGATTTTTATCGGTTTGTTCACTGACATCTCAAGTGCCTGAAAAAGTGGCTCGTTCATATTACTACTCAATAAATAATTGTTAACTCAAGCTGAAGGAGTCTATGGTTTACCCAAAATACCCTCAAAGGCCTTCTCTAATGTTGTAAGTTTAGGTCTGCCTGACCTACTTGATATTCTACTAAGTTCTGGAAATTTCCAAGGGTTGTTATACACATGGACACATTTCAACTTCACAACAAGCCTTTTCTCTCCATGAAGAAACTGAGTCTTGTTGAGGGTCCCTCAGCTGCTAAGTATCATGGCCCAAAACCAGACCTGGGTACCCAAGATCATGTCCACTGTTACGTCTTTCAGAATTCAGAGTTCATCCTTTTATTCTCTTCAAGTCTTTACTGATAAGATTCAAAACAATTTCATTCTAGTCTGAACCCCCTTCCAAGTGAAAGGGAGGGGAGGGGTTGTATCTATGAAAGAAACACAAGAATCCAAGAAGTACGTTTTCCTATAAGGCAAAAAAAAAGAAAGGAAAGTCCCAAAGCCAATTTCCTTTCCAGTTGCAGCCTGGCTTCTCCCTACGGTGGGCGCCTAATGAGGCGTGGCCCTGGAAGACCAGGCAGTCAGACTGTTCACTGCGTGGGTTTCACTCTGCCACCCAGCTTAGGACACCAAGTCATTGCCTTTGCAGTCAGCCCCGCTCACATGTGCCATGTCTGGTGGATCGAATTGCTGGAAGAGCTGAGCGTGGAAGCCGCCGGCCTTGTCTGACTCCATCACCCATGTCTCGCAGCACTGCCCAGAGGCAGAATCACAGAGTCAGTAAGAGGGCCTGAGGTTCCTCTCTCCAAAGGTGATCTGGATGATTCCCCGATGACCCCTGGTGTTGCCTCTAGGGGCATGTCTCACTCAGATGGGACAGAAGGAAGCACTGGATAGAGATGGCAGAGTTGGCAGTGACAAGTTAGAGCTCCTTGGGAGATGGATCCTATTGGCCACTATGAAGAATTAGGATGGGAAGGGAAGGAGGTGCCAGAATCTCTGAGGAACTGGCACATCCACAGAGGGCATGGGCTTTTAAAAAGGGGAGAAACCACCTTAGCCCCAGTTAACAACCTCTCAATCTGGGGTAGACTGCGGGGGTGGGGGTGTGGGATTGGAATATGTGGCATGTGTCTCTGTAGAGATAATAAGCCTGGGCACCACCCTTCTGCCAGTAGTCACCCAGGGGAGGGAAGAAAAGCCTGGTCTGGGTGTCAGGAGACCTAGGCTGCCCCTCAAGGGTCCTCTAGCCCTTCGGCATCAATTCAGTCTCCAGAAGGGAAGAGAAGGTGTGAAAACTGTGGTCCACAAGGTCCTGCTGCCCTCGGCTGAGCTGTGGCCAGGCTGAAGGACAGCGCCCCTGGTCTCTCCCTGTGACAGCTTGGTGAAGTCCACTGAGGCAGGAGAGAGGACATGGGCAAATAGCACATACCCCTGCCTACAGACTGAGGAGGAGGCTCTGACTCTGGGGCACCACCCGAAATGTGGGAGGGAACCATGTTTGGGAACTCACTCACATCAGTGCCACACTTACCACTGCTAGATGCTTTGTCACAAGAACTGTTCTGCCCATTCACGGATCCTCATTTTACAGATAAGAACCGAAAGCTCAGGGCTATTACTGCTTGTTCTAGACTGTACATTCTTAACATGGGTGCTATTGCCCATAGGAGGTGACATTTGTTCTTAGGGTGGATGAAAAAAATCTTCCTCTTCTTATGTAAATGCATAATATACATCAAGTACATGAACAGCTATACAGGTATGTGTAGAGTCCATATACAGCAGTAAAACATACCTGTAGAATTAAAATTTCATGGGGGAAATTAAGAAAAAAATGTCTAAATAGCCTTCTTAGGAGGTGATAATGAAAAAAAAAAGGTTGAGAAACCCTGGTCTGGACCAGCACTCTCTAGCTACTAGTTACACGTGGCTGTTGAGCCTTCAAAATGTGGCTGGTTCAAATCCAGATGTGTATGAAGTGTAAAATACACACTGGATTTCAAACACTTAGTAGGAGAAACAGAATGTAAAATATCTTAATAATTTTGTGTTGATTGTTAAAATAACATTGTGGATGTCTTGGGTTAAATAAAATATATTATTAAATTAATTTCACCTATTTCATTTTAATTTTTTTAGTGTGGCTCCTAGAAAATATAAAATTACAAATGTGGCTCACGTTCTGTTTCTCGTGGGCAGTGCTGCTCCAGACTACCATCTGCTAGGAGGAAGCATCAGGATTTGTACCCGAGTTTTCTGACTCCCTTCCAGGCTGTTTTGTTATACCACAGCTGTCTCCTCAGAAAAGATCCACTTACTGTGTGACCTTAGACATGTCTCTCAACCTCTCTGAGCCTTGGTTTCTCCTGAGTGCTTTGTAAATGAAGAAGCTCCCTCTAGCTTAAGGTTCCATTCTCAACCCAGCTGAGGGCCTGGGTCACTGCGGATAGAAGGCTGTGGGTTTCCTGATGACCTATTTCACCAAAAATGACAGTTCCTTAAATAGCAATGTCACCTGCTATGTTTGCTTTGGGGGAAATACCACTTGGGCAAGATTAGAAAAAGTGAGAGCTTCTAACCTGAGACCAGCAGAAGAGAGTGTTAGAATAAATGACCATTTTAACCAAGAAGGGAGAAAAATAAAAGTTTTCGTCTCTTGTGGGAAGGAGGAGATATAACCAAAAAATAGACTTTCACAAAACCTTCCATAATAATAAGGGCTAATGAAACATCTTACAAATGTACTCTGCGGGATTGAATTGATGCTCAGATCTCCAATATGCCCACTCTTTTATTCCTTTCCTGGTGCTTAATTTGGGAGGGGAGAAAATCAATTCTATTTTAATTTCATGAGAAAAAAATGCTGAATGAAAGAAAAATGCAATAGAGTGAAACTTCCGCCTTCAGCCCCCTGCTGCCCCAGAATGTGTGATGGTAAGTGCAGTCCAGTGGCAGGGCCTCTAGTCTCCTCCCCTTTCCAAATTTACTTCCACCCCAACTGTCCTTAACTTTGGCTTCCACATCCCCAACTCTCTAACCAGGAGCTCTCCCTATCCCCCCAAACTCTAGGCATGTTCTCTCACTCCAGCCAATCCTTCAACAAGCAGTTCCCACAGCAGAGCTTCTGGTCTCCTAGCCCCTGGAAACAAGACTACAAGACTAGCCACTCTTCATGATGATAGCTGGGCACTGAGAAAGCAGGCAGACCCTGGATTCACACTGGCTGGGTTCCAAGCCTGGCTCTGCCTCTTACTAGCTGTGAGAACCCTGGAAATCGACATATTCTCCTAAGCCTCAATTTCCTCGTCTGTAAAATGGGAATAATAGTGGTCCTAGCCTCATAAACTTGTGACGATTAAGTGAGTGATGCATGGAGAGAGCTTGGCATGGCTCCTGGCAAACGTCAAGTAGTGATAAATGTTAGCTCATATTGTTATTATTGTTGTAATGAATTTCTACAAAAACGTGGGACATGAAGAGTTGAGCCTTTGGCATTTGATCTCTGGTTCCCCGATTCCAGATTAGCCAATCAATGTGACTTAGCACACATTTTTTTTTCTCTTTCTAAAAAATATTTAGTTTAAAAATTTTTAAAGTTGCAAAATTAGTTCAGAGAGTTCACATATACCTATCACCCAGCTTCCCCTAATGTTAGCATCATACATAGCCATAGAAAAATAATGGAAATCAGGAAATTAACTATGATGAACATTATAAACTACAATGTGATGAAAATTATAACCTACAGAACTTATTTGAATTTTACTTGTTTTCCCACTAACGTCCTTTTCCCATTCATAATTCAGTCCAGGATCCTACATTGCACTTAGTTGTTATTTCTTCATTGTCTCCCCTAATCTGAAACGGCTCCTCAGTCTTTCTTTGTCTTTTACGACTTTGGCACTTTTGAAGAGTATTGGTCTATTCTGGTCTATTTTGTAGACTGTCTTATAATTTAGGTTATGCATTTTTGGCAAAAATGCCATGCAAGTGATATCCCCTTCTCAGAGCATCTAGGCAGGTGGCCCCTGATGTCCGTATTTCTCATCACTGGGGTTGTTAACTTTGATCTAGTGATTAAGAAGGTAGCCTGCATTTATTGAGTATCTACTATAATTCCTTTTTGGGATACAAAAGTGAATAAAATGTTATTCATGCTCTCAAGAAACTCTCCAGTCTAATGGACAAATGGTGTTCTAGTCACTATTGCTGTGTAACAAACGACCCCAAAATTTAGTGGCACAAAGCAACAACTTGAAGATGCTTTCAGATTCTGTGGGTCAGGAATTTGAAAGGACGTGGTGGGATGGCTTGCTTCAGCCGCACAATGTCTAGGGATTCAGCTAAGAAGACTCTAATGGCTGGGGATGACTAGACAGCTGAGAACTGGAATCATCTGAAGGCTTGCTCACTTCCCAGTCTGGTGCCTGGAGAGGTAAGATTCAAAGACTGGATTCAGCTGCAGCTGTAGACCAGAGCATCTACACATGGCCTCTTCATGTGCCCTATGCTTCCTCACAGCATGGCGGTCCAGGGGAGGCCGACGTCTTACCTAGCAGCTTAGATGTTGCAGACATGAGTGTCCCCCTGTGGACAGGTCAGAAGCTGCATTGCCTTTTATGACCCAGTCTCAGAAGTCACACAGCATCGTTTCCTCCACACGCTTTTGGTAAAAGCAGTCACAGTCCTCCTGGACTCAAGAGGGTGGACATAAGCTCCAATTCTTGATGGGAGGAGTGTCAAAGGATTAGTGGCCATTTTTAAAAACCACCAAAAATGGAAAAGCACTGAAGGGTCTGTCTACTTATACAGGTTTGGAAATTCAGCCCCAGTGGGACAAGAGCTTCACCAATTTGGGCCTCACTAATTATTAAATACATAATTTAATTGAGTGCCAATTACGTACCAGACAGGCATGGGCCCAGCTGCCAAGGATGCTTGCCAAGTCTTTTCTGGGGGTGGCAGGCCCAGACAGACCCACTACAAAGGCTGGTGGTCTGTCATTTGCAGGCATCTACTGCCAGTCCTCCCCCTGGCAACTGGTCACCTGTGGACGTGCACAGAAGGTCCAGGGCAAAGTAGCAGGGCGGGGTGGAAAGTGCTGGACTTTGCCATCAGAATGACTTCATTTCAAACCCAGCTGTACCACATTCTGAGTTACATTCACTCTTAATCCCCATTTATTCAGTCAACCTCATTGACACCTACTCTGTGCCAAGCTTGGTGTTGGCAGTTACGGCAATGAATAAATCGCATCCCGGCCTCGCCCTCATCGGATTTCCCCAGGCTGTCTCTGCCAGAAAGACCACTGGCGGGGCTGCAAGGTTCCAGGGAGCAGGGTCCAGGGATTATTCAACTTCTCTCGTCTCTCTGTGCCCAAAGCCAACTGCAGAGAAATTGGTCACGCAACTTAGCAACTTAACCAGGTTAAACTCAGCAGAACAGAAATCAGCTGAGTGTGAAGTTGGAGGGCAAGCAGCTTACATTTAGAAACCCAAGAAATATTGCAATGCAGACTGAAAGCAATTGGGAATATCACCAGACAGTCTCATTAAGCAAGAAGGTTTCTGTGAAAATAACAAAATCAGAGCACCCGGGACACCCTAGCATGAGATTAAAAGCTGAAAGGAGGTCTAAGATTCATATTACTAAGCTGCATTATGACAGTTTAGGAGGAAGGAGCTTAGAGCCAGCGGAGTTGATGCTGAAATCTGCATCACCTGACTGCGTCTTTGGAATTCAGAGCAGTTTGAAAGAGTGACACTGTCAGAATATCCCTCTCATGTGGGGTGGGGGGAGGAGAGGAGGAGACTGAGAAGCAGCCCAGCGGTAAGGACTGGAGGGGCTGAGGTGCTGGCAGGGGAGCATGTATTGACAGGAACACACTCACCAGAAGTCTGTCTGGGAGCTAAGGGGCAGGATGGTGATGTAGGGAGGGGAGTGGGGCATGCATGGTGAGCACTCAATAAATGTTCGTTCTTGTTATTATCACCTCCCGGCCAACCTTGCAGTTTTGGTTGCTGGATGGTGAATACTAATGACCCCGGGCCAGCTGGATTCTGAGCTTGCGTCTTCCTACTGTTTGATCCCCGAGCCACCAGGAAACCAGCTGAAGTCAGAGAACAGGGTATTGATTGGAAATCACAAAAGCTATGTTGGGCCAACAAGCCAATTTCCCTTCTGCAATGCCTCTTTGATCTGTGGCGACTTGGGAGTCCACACAAGACTAGACCAAGCTGCCTGCAGGGCGGCAGTGGGACTGTCATGCCCGGCAGCTGTGGGCATCGTTCTCCGGGCTGGCAGTGCTGGGGAAGGAGGCAGCCGAGGCAGGCCCTGGCCCCGCAAACCAACCCCGCAGTCTGGGCCCGTGACCCTGGAGCTCGGCTTTGGGAACAGAGAAGCCTGGCAGGCCCTGCCTGGGAGTTTGCTGTTCCATCCAATTGTTAGTAGAGCACTTTAGCTGGTGAGGTTGCAAAATATATCCTAGTCACTCAACTCTTGTAAGTGGTGGATCTGGGTTTTCACACAGGTTTTTTTTTTGCAAGGCTAAAATCCAATGGTCTTTCTTCCCGACTCTTCTCATTCTGAATGTTCGCAGCATCAGAAGGATCAGGCTAGTGGACAGTCACAGGTCTTCCCCAGTAGTGTCCAGCCTTTAAAGGCTCATCCCTCTTCAGGCCTGGTGCCGTGTGTTGGCTCTGTCTTATTCCTACATTCCTAGGGGCCTCATCCTTCACCGGGCAGGACTCAACAGCTCTCAGATTCACTCCTTTCTCTCCATCCCCTTAGCTTCTGGTCTGAACCAGACCTTCTTTGTCACCTGTCATCTGGATGAGAGCCAGACCCTCCAAAGGGGCCCTGTTCCTCCAGTCACTTCAATCCTCCATCCCCTTGCCAGAAAATGTGCTTCTCTAAATTCAACATGCGTGAGAATCACCTGGAGAACTTGTTAAAACACCAGCTCCTGGACCCTGACCCCAGACGTTTTGATCAGTAGGTCTGGGATGGGACACGTGAATCTGCATCTCTAACACACTCCAGGTGGTGCTGATGCTGTCTTGTCTACGGACCACAATTTTAGTACCACTGCTCTTAAGTACAGGTATGACTCTGGATCTCTCTTGGTAGGCTACCCTCCCCTTTAATGCCTCTATATTACCCTCAAGATAAAGACTAAGCACTCTAGTATTCCCCTAAATGCTTCCATGATCTGACCTCAAAGCAGGGCTGTCATGGACAGCTGCATAGTTTGTGCACTGCTCAAAGATACACCACCAAGGGGTTGAAACCCACTAAGCACTCGGCTGTATCTGTCCAGAGGAATGTGACTAGGCATTAAGAAAGGCAGATCTTTTCTTCTCACAACGGCACCCTCAGCTCACTGAAGTACAGTGGTTGGGACTGAGAGGGGGTACATCTGCCTAGAGAGATGCCTTTTCAGAATTTGCACACAAGTGCTTTGTAGGCCAGTAGTCGTGCTGCCCAAGAGCATCTCTCCAGCCTCCACTCCCTTCGCTCTCCTCTGCCTCCCATCGCTCCCTCCCACCTCCTTCATCTGGTTAACACCTTCACACTCGATGGGGAAGACTTCCTGGCCCCAGAAGCCTTCTCTGTCATATGGTCCCAAGAACCACTTTCCCTTCCTTCAGAGCAGTAATCTTAATGTGCCTTTCCCACCCGTTCCTTTCCCTGACTGGACCATAGGTTTCTGAAGGCTCCTTGGTGCTTAGCACAGGGCCGAGTCAAGAGCTCGATGAATGTTTGTTGTGGATCCTATTCTGCAGCCACAAGACCTCACAGGTGCCAGAACCCAGCATGCCACTTTTCATTGTTGTTTCTTAAACATTTTATTTTGAAATAACTCTAAATTGACAGAAAAGTTGCAAAAATAGTACAGTGAGTTCTATACCCTTCACACTACTTCCCCGAATGTTAACATCTTACACAGCCATGACGTGTTTATCAAAGCTGAGAATTCACATCTGTGCATTACTGTTGACTGAACTCCAGACGTTTTTTTGAATTTTCCAAGCTTTTCCGCAGGTGGCCTTTCTCCCTCTAGGTTCCCACGTCGCATTGACGAGTCGTGTCTCCTTATTCTCCTCCCATCTGTGACAGTTTCTCAGTCTTTCCTTGTCTTTATGACCTTGACATTTTTTAAGAGTGCTGACCAGTACTCAGTCTGAGTTTGTCTGATGTTTTCTCATTAGTGGACTGAGATTCTGGGGGAAAAGACCACAGAGGGTATGTACCCTTCTCATTACATCACACCAGGGGGCCCTTGATATCAACATGACTCACCATTGGCAACGTTGACCTTGATCACTTGGTTAAGGTGGTATCTGCTAAGTCTCTTCACTTGGAAGGGATATTTCCCCCTTTCTGTACTCAGTTCATTTAACGTGAGTCACTAGGTCCAGCCCACACTCAAGGAGAGAATAATTAGGCTCCACATCCTCAGGGGAGGGGTGTCAAAGAATTTGTGCTCTTAAGGTGAAATCACAACAGCTAGTAAACTTGGGGGGAGATAAGGCTATGAAATTATGCCATTTCTCCTTGGTTTCATCCACCAACTTTGGGATTCATCAGTGAATCTTGCCTGCAGCCATTGTCGTTGTGGTGTTCCAATGGTAAGTTTCCAGTTCCTTCCAGCATGCTATTTTAGGATGCCTTTCCTTGGCATGGACTACATCTCACAGTTCTGCTTAATTCTTGTCACACTTTAGGGCCCAGCTCCAGCATTCTCAGCCCTGGCTAACCAATCGAATGTCCTGGAGAACTGTAAAAACGTACTGACGTCCAGGCCTTTGTAGCCAGAGCATTTGATTTAATTATTCTGGGGTGAGGTAAGGGCTTTGCTACTTTTTAAAAGGTCCCCAGGGCGCTCTATGCCCTAGAGTCTGGGCTGAGGACAACTGGTCCAGCCTGACACTCTGGCAGCTTCTCCAGGAGGCTGTCCTCACTCTCTCTGGCAGAACCATTACTCCCCGATCAGTGTTCCCGAAGGACTTGGTTCCCTGCAATATCCATCAATGCCTCTGTTGGTCCCCAAAGTCAGGACCTGGGTCTTCTTCACTGATGTTTCTCCAGAGCCCAGAGTCTAGCAGAGAGTGGGTTCTTGGTGAGCATTTGTTGATTGAGAGAATGATCCCATCTCAATAAATGCAAAAGCACCAGTTGGCTGTGCACAAAAAAGAAGTCCCTGTCCTCTCTTGCTGGCTCAACAGTGTTAGGAACAGCAGCACGTGTGTTGGTCATAATCATTTTTCTGCTGTTACTATAGTCCTCAGCTCTCTAGGAAAAACAAGGGCCCAGTGGCCAAGAAGTCTCTGGCATGTGCATTGCAGCCATCTGCGCATTCGCATTTTATTTTTAAATGGTCAGGAAACCAGAGTCAACAGTACACTTCTAACAAGAAAAGGTTACCTTGAACTGCTCTCTTTTTGTACGTTTGCCTCAGAGGTCACCACGATGGCAAAGACCGTGCCTGTAAACAGTTTTACAGTGAGTCAAAAAAAAGGAGAAAATATTTTAACCATTTTTTTTGAGTTAAAAGAAAAAAATGAATTGAACCGTTTATTCATTGAACTGACCATATTGGTCTATTTTACCTGTAGCCTTGTTAAGACTCTACTATGTTGAGACCTCCAGAGTATGGGCTGGAAGCCATTCAGAGAGAGTCAGGAGCAGATGGGATGCATAACTTAGGGTGCTGACTCCCCCCTGCAAAGGATTTAGGATGAAGACACCATGGGTATAGTAGCAAGAGGTAAGGGTGCTAAGCTATAGAGGATGCTTCTGGAGCACCAAGCTGTAGGTGGGCAGGTCTTGACCCAGTTTATACTATCATGACTGACAGCTGGTGCTGTTATGGGTTTCCTCAATCTGGGGTCATCTGTTTGGGAGTAAGCTCTTTGAACGGGCCTCTGGTCCTTCCAGGGCATCTCTGTATATTCGAATAGACTTGTCTACCTTCTTGCCGCATCGTGGTGCCCACATTCATGCACCAGGCGAGAGATGAGACCCTGGTGAAGTTGAGGCAGCAGAGAACACTTCATGAACTGTGGGCACCATCTGTCCTTCCAGCACACTGCCCAATTGCACGCTTAGCTGCCCTCACCTGGGCTTTGACTTGTGTCACCTCTCTTGGCCTCCATCTCCTCAGCTGATGAATGGAAATAACCATAAAGAACCCATACCATTTCTTTGAGGATAAAATGAGATGGTTTTTAGGTGAGGTCCCCCTCACAGTGCCTGGCACGTAGAGAGTGCTCCAGAATGGTGTTTTTGTCATGAATGCATCTCTGACCACCTGCTTGTGAGTCCAGCCATGTCCCTCATCCCTACTTTGTCTCATATCTTCCCTTTAACTCCCATGCTTCATCTCATCTTCAGGACCAGAACCTTGTCAGCTGCTCTATCTGAACATGGAACCGCTGAGTCTTACCACACACCTAGCCCAGTGCCTGCATCACAGCACAGCTCAAGCTAAGCATATTCAAGAAACAAACAAGTCCTTCCTGATGGGGCTCTTTCAGGAAATCATTGTCCTCTACTCTTCAGCCCAGGGTGGAAGGACTGCCTGTTCTTCCCAAGAGGTCCCTTCGTCCATTGATAGAGCCTTGATGCAAAGGCTAAAGTCACCCATGGACTCCCTGGAGCCTTACTCCTGAACAAGGGGGCTGCCTTCCAGGAGTAAAGAAGCTGGGGGTCACTCTGCAACATAAATCAAAACAGAAACTGAAATTAGAATTATTATTTAACCCTTGAAGAACTCGAGGTTCAGAGAGGTTAAGCAAATTGCTAAAGCCACACAGCTAGTTTGATCATTCATTTGTACATGTAAGGGGAAGAAATGTTGAACAAAAACCAGATAAGATTCTTGGCCTTTTGGCACTTAAAGTATAGTACAGGGATCAGCAAACTTTTTCTATAAAGGGCCAGAGGGTAAATATTTTAAGCTGCATGGGCCACAGGGTCTCTGTCACAACTACTAAATTCTGGCATTGTAGTATGTAAGCAGCCATATATAAATGAATGGTGTGATTGTGTTCCAATAAAGTTTTATTTACAAAAGTAGATGATGGGCCAGATTTGTCTTTGAGGCTTTACCTTTTCAATCCCTGGGCTGGTAGAAAAGGGACTCATCAATGAAATAATTGCATGGTTAAAAGTCAAATTAGTGGTTCAAAGGAGAGAGATGTGATTCTGGGAACATAAAATAGGGAGACGTGGGAACTAGAGACGGTGCCCATGGAAAGTGTCATTTTAAATGAGATCTAAGGATGAGGAGTCGTTAACTAGGTGAAGGGAAGGCATGGGAAGGAAAAAAATGTTCTGAGCTGATGATAGCTGGTGCAAAGGCCCTGTGGCAAAAGGGACCATGACTCTTTTCAGACACTAAAATAATGCCTAGAAAGCAAGAGGGAGGGCTGGAGTGGCCAGCTCATGCAGTGAGCTGATGAAGACCACAGGATAAGAATGTGTCTTAATCCCAAGAGCTATGGGAAATCATTGCTCTTTTGATTCTAAGGGGAAACGTGATTCGATTCTCGTTATGAAGTGTTCACTCTGGCTTTTGGCTGAGGTGGCCCCAAGCACTTTGTTGCAGCCAGAGCCCAGTCCTTGGAGCCCAGGGCTGACATGCAGCCCCACACCCTTTCCCCTGCTGACTCTTTATTTTATGTTTGCTGTTCTAGCACATCTTCCTCTTTCTCCACTTCTAAAGGAAGATTCACATTGCATTATGCATTTTATGGCCACAACTCCATCCCGTTCCATTTTTCTCACCTTCCTTCTTTCCCTCCCCAGCCCGATCCCCCACTAACTTCGTAAAACTTGCAAGTTAAATTTTTCAAAGACTGTTTCTGACAAAGCAGTGGGAATTAGATTTGGTGAAGCTCTTCATAAAAAATTGAAGGCACGCTATATTAACATACATTGATTTATTCATGGTGTTTCATTACAAGTAAGTGAGGATCCTGTAATACCAGGAAAGGTTAGGAGAGCAGGGAAGCACGGTATTTTATATTGACAGCTCGGTGGAAATTGAGCTGCTTTTGGATTGAATTTGGAGCGCAGAAAAGGAATTGGTTAGTAAATAAGGCATGAGTTTTACCTCCCAGTGTCTGTATATCATTGTGGTTGCCACCAGCCCAGGCAGGGGGACTGGGGCGGAATTTCAAAAGGATGCTTGAGCATGTCTTCCCCACCGGTGGACTGGGATTCGCTGCTACAGGGAAACGTCTCCGAACATCCCCCTCCTTCTGCTGCTAGGGAAGACTTGAATCCAGCTTCACCCTGGAAGCTCAGCTCCCCCATTTCTCACCACTCTCCAGCCACTCTGGACTTTCCTCTGTTCTCCAGGCCTTTGCACAGGCTGTCCCTCTGCCTGGAACCTAGAATACTCCTCCCTGTGCCCCGACTCCGTATCATCCTCGGGTGTCAGTTCAGTTCTCCCCTGAGATACCTCCCTGAACATTGTCTAGTTTGGCCTTTCTCAGAAGCAGACCCTGAGACAAGGATCCAAATACAAGCAGATCCTTGAGAAGTTTAGGAAGCACTAGGGAGTAGGGAGGAGAAAGGAAGGTGGCTCATGGTGGGTGTGCTTTCCAGCCAGCTACATTTGGAGGCAAATGGAGCGGAATCCCTCAGGGAAATCCCCAGGACGCTGCAGGGGTGTCACGTGAAAGGAGCCTGGGGAACATCTGCAAAACCCCCATCAGTCCAGTCCCAGGGGTGTTAATTCCCCAGCACTTCCTCCGGGCACCCACGGAAAAGCCCTCAAGCAAAGAGAGGCAGGCGGATTTTTGCAGCGCTCACCTCTGAGAAGGGCTGGAGTGGGCAGGGTGACCAGAGGGAATGCTGTGGCCGGGCTCACCAGGGACCTGCAGGATGGGCGCCCCTGCCCACGCTCTGCTTGCAAAATGCCCAAATCCTTCAGTTCCGTGCATTTGTCCTCCTGGGCTCACTCTGCTCCAGACAAAGCCTGGCCTCTCTCCTAGACATGTGGCATCAATTGCTGCACTGTTACTACTTAATGCAGGAGAGAGAAGCTACCTCTTTCTCCAAAACGTTTGGTGCCCTTGCCAGAAATAGCAAAGTCCTTATTTTTGAAGCAAATTTGGTGTGTTCCCTTTTCTACCTGGTTTGGCCTTCTGTCAAGCATGGGACATTCTGGACGGAAGACAAAGTGATGTGAAGTGCCTGTGTGGTTGACTTACCTCGTTCCAGAAGAGAAGACACTTGAGGACAGGGCCTAGCTTATATTTATTTGGGGGTCCCCAACAGCACACAGTCTGAGTCCTAGAATCCTGGAGTATGCAGGACACATTTGTGAAGGAACAAATAAGTGAATGAATGAACGTGTTCCTCGATTAATGAAATGTGTCTCTAGGCCAGGCAGTGTGGTATAGAAAAAAGAGCACAGGTTTTAGAGTCCCACAGACCAAAATTTAGTCCTTTGTCGGGGATAGAATACTGAATAACCGTGACAATGTGTGATCTACAGCTTCGTGTGACAGCCCGCATGAATCTCACAAGCATAATGTTGAGCAAAAGAAGCCACACACTAAAGAGTTCACCCTGTATGATTCCATTTATATAAAGTTCAAAACCAGGCAAAACTCGTCGATGCTGTTAGAAGTAAGGATAGAGAGTATCCTTGCGGGGGGAGGCCAGTAAGGATGGGAAGGGGGTGTACGGAGAAAATCTTAGATCTGGTAATGTTCTGTCTCTGGAATGGGTGCTGATTATATGGCTGTGTCCAGTTGGTAAAAATTCATCGGGCCGTCTAGCTTTCTGTATGTATATTATACTCTAATAAAACATTTTTAATAGAACAAACTAGATAAAACAAATGAACAAAAATTCCTGTGTGTGCACTTTACCAACTTTGTAATTTAGAAATGTGGTACCCAAAGTGTGATCAGGATAAGTGCAGAAATTGACAATGAGCACTTAGAAACTCTTAGAATGCCTTGACATGGCTGTGACAGCCACATGGGTGACTGGTGGACACGTCTCCTTGTGCAGAGTATAGGCCAGTGTGGTTATTGCCAAACTCACACGATGAGTCACCTGTGTTGTGGTCTTCGGATTATTATGGGGCTGCAACGGGTTGGAAAACACAAAACTGAGCCCTCACCATGGAGAGTTTGGAAAGCGCCGATTCAATGCAAGTTGCTTCCAGTTGAGCCTCAGTTTCTCCATCATTGACATGAAAATAACTATCCTGATGCCCCCAAGGTTTCGGGGGGAAGACAAATAAGATAATGCATGAGAAAGCACCAGACAGCAAATGCTCTCTAGGTGGACTCAGGAACGTGAGCTACATTTTTAACAGGACTTCCAAATAATTTTTATCAGGATGCTACACTTCGAGACGGCTCCACAGCTGCACCATCCAATATGGTGGCCACCAGCCACCTGGGCTACCGCACTTTTGAAATGTGGCTCATCTGAATGGAGACGTGCTGTGAAGGCAAAATACTTATTAGATTTCTAAGACTTCATATGAGTAATAGAATATAAAATATCTCAATTTTTTATGTTGCTTACGCGTTGAATTGATAATATTTTGCATATATTGAATTCAACAGGATATAGTATTAAAATTAATTTTACCTTCTTTTTTTACTTTTAATATGGCCACCAGAAAATTGAAAAGCATGTCTGTGGTTCCCATTCTATTTCTGTTGGACAGCAGTGCTCCAGAGCATCAGCAGTGGGGTGTTTGGAGGCTGGAACAATCTGTAAGGTGGCCAGTAACAGCAGAACTTGATCAAGCTCTCATGCCTTCTCCTTTCCTCCCCTGCTGTCCCTCCAGATGAGCTCCCTGAGTGAGGTATTTATCTGTCTGTTTGCTGGCTTGTTGTGCAGATCAACTACAAGGCTGTTGGCTCGCTGGACCCGAGTGCCGACCTCTCTAGCCAGAGGGGGAAGGTGTTCAAACTCCGGAATGAAACGCACCACCTCTTTGTGGGTCTGTACCCGGGGACCACCTACTCCTTCACCATCAAGGCCAGCACAGCAAAGGGCTTTGGGCCTCCCGTCACCACAAGGATCGCCACCAAAATTTCAGGTATCTTTCTTAGAAAGGAGAAAGGAAGAAAGGAGTTGTTTTGTTTTGTTTTCCCATTCCTGATTTTTCTGGGAGTGAAAAAGGGCAGAGGCAACTGTCACCATGTGGTTTGGGAGCACTTAGGATGATGCTGTCCCTCGTGTGTCACTGTTGTAGTCTCATGAAGAAAACCTAATCCACGAACTTCCCAAAGTGTAAAAAATATATTAATTAGATTAGACCAGAGGGAACGCTGAAGTGATTCACCAAATAATTTACCACACAGTTGCATTAAATAGTACATTTTTTTTCATACCGATTGGCTTATAAAAATGTGATTTATTTTCAGGAATGTTCCTTTTGGCAGTGCAGGGCACAGCACAGGTTCTCATGAAATGTCTGGTGAATGAATGAGTGAATGAATGACTGTTACAGAGCCATGGTGGTCCGAGATTTCACCTGTCATCACCAGAAGGGCTCCCTCCACCATTAGACAGCATCAAAGCAGAATTATCTCAGAACCCTTTTTACAATTTACACTTTTTCAGAATACCTATGTGTGCAGCAATTCTTGTCTGCATACATACACATTTTGCATAGATACAGACCCATGGTGCTTTTTGTGACTTAATGTTTTCCCTTATCCTTATACCATAAGCATTTTCCATGTTGCTACATTGCTTTCGTTATAATGTTCTGTCAAGTGGATGGACGTAATTTAATTAAACATTCCCCTGTGGTTGGATATATTTGGTGCTTCCATGTTTTTATAAAATAACGCTTCAATAAACATGTTACAGAATAAAGTTTAATTCGTTGGTTTGGATTATAACTTTAGGATTAAATTCCAGAAATTGAAATACTGAATTAAAAGGGATGTGGGTTTTAATAGCTCTTAATACAAATGGCTAAATTACCTTCCCAAGGGATTAGATTTAGTCACACTCCTATCCTTGGGGATGAGGGAGGGAGGGTTTCATGAAAAAAAAAGAAAGATAAGAGGAACTAGTTCGTCACTGCTGTAATCTGCAGTTTAAATATGTTTAACAAGGTTGACTCTGCTTTCACATCTTTGGTAAGTACCTACATTGCCTGCATTTATCTGTTTATTTGGTGTGGACCTTTTTGATTCATGAGGGTTACTGGCCACATTGTTGCCATCCTTCCCCAGACTCTTCTAGACCTTGGGGGAGCCTATGGGCAGGTTGGAAGTCATGGCCTCCTTTGCTGAAAGCCTGGGATGCTGTGTGGCTCTCATCTAACCCTTTCCTAAATGTCCTCCTTCTGGTCATCCTGCGTGTCTTTAAGGGTGGCGTTTAGGGGAGGTGGTGAGCGGGGTTTGGGACCTATGCTGAGGTCTCTCCCTCTCTGTTCTCTGCCCAGCTCCCTCGATGCCTGAATATGACACAGACACCCCACTGAATGAAACGGACACGACCATCACAGTGATGCTGAAGCCCGCTCAGTCACGGGGAGCCCCTGTCAGGTGAGGAAGGTTCTTAACCCAGAGTTTGCAGTTTTCCTTCTCTGCACCATGCACGCCTCCAGTTGTATCATGTCACTGGCAATGCCCATGGGCAAGACCGGCCAGGAGCAGGGCTTCCTGGAAGAAGAGGGTCAGCAGCCCCAAGGCCAGTCCAGAGGGTGCCACTGACCCAGGAGCCTCTCTCCCCACAATGAGGTATTAGGACTCATTCAGAGGGAACATGCTCTTGGGGACCTGAGGAGGGCTGCGAGAGAACTTTCTGGAACACACCTATGGTAAATGTATTTAGTGGGGTTGGAGGCCCAGAAACAGTCTCCTGGCAAGATCACATTTCCGTGTCTGACTTCCATTAACAGCCAGATGGACAGACCTGCTGAATTGTAAAAACAACCTGCACAGAGATTAGGAATGGGGCAAGACTTCTGGGAAGGTCCAGTTTAGGGCCTTAGAGCGCTAGAGTCCCACAGGGGGACGTGCAGTCAAAGTCACGCTGCTGACTTCCCCAAGAGACTACTGGAATCCAGGAGCTTACCTATGGCCCAGACAGTGAAATCGTCTCAGTAGCTAATCTGACCCAGTGCAGTCCGTGGGTTCACGGTGATCAGGAAGGTGGGAGTCTCTTTTAAACAAGCTACACTTTGCACAAGGGCAGCAGCTCCTATGTTGACTGCTGGCTTTGCTCAGAGCTCAAGCTCCCTTGAAACAGGCAGAGTGTTGGGCGGAACAGCTTTCAAATGGGCTCAGTTCAGTTCAACAAGCAAGTATTGAGTATCTTATACACCAGGAGTGGAGTGGGGCACAGGAGGTAAAAATGATTCACTTATTCATTCATTCAACAAACATTTTTTGAGCACTCACTCTGTGCCAGGCACTGTTTAACTGCTTGAAATACAGTAGTCAACTAGTGTGAATAAGTCATGTTCCAAAGAAAGTCCAACTCTAGTTGGGGAGACAGAAACCTGGAAACATAGTTACAATACAGTGCATGCCTATGGAGATATGCATAGGTCATTATGAGAGCTCAGAGGAGAGAATTCCCAGAGGAGGTGACACTGAGCTGTATCTTAAATGTTGTATACAATTTTGCCAAAGTGGTAAGAGAGTCCAGCGTGAGCAAAGGCATGAGGAAGACAAGCAGCCTGCTGTCATGGGGAGCAACCGGGAGAGGTTAAGTCTGCTTTAGCATTGACTTCAAGGCAGGAGTGGTGGTGTGAGAGTGGGGGCCATGTTTGAGTAGCTCCAGCTTGTTTGGGGAGCCATGGGGAGCCGCTGGATAGCCACATGCAGTGACACTTTTATGATGCTGGAGACTGGGAGACAAGCCAGGAAGGAGGCTATTGAGATGGTCTAGTTGTCTGTCTTCCAAGGTGGACCCAGCTCCACCCAGAAATTATAGGCAGTGAAGCAGTTAGAATCAACTGCCAGCAATTTGGAAGTCCCCATCTGTTCTGTAGACTTTGATCACCAATCTGTCCGAAGTCAGGTGAGTCTTCAGGCCTTGCAACAGGTATGTGTAGTGCTTGTGGGGCCCTGAACTAAGAACTTTTGCCTTATGTTCTACACCAGGACTTTCCTACCTGTGATGAGCCAAAGCAGATGGTGGCTCTTACATCAACTAAATATTGAGTTACTGCTTTTCTTCCTTTAACTCTCCTACTACATTGTCATTTAATTCTGTCTATACCCTGAGATATTATTATCCTCGTTTTCCGATGAAGAAACTGAGGCTCAGCAATGCCCAAAGGCACACAGACTGTAAGAAGGAAAGCTGAGTTTGAATGCAGGTCCTCCAGGTGCCAAATCCCATGTTCCGTTTTGGCCACCAATGCCTTACTCCCATTCACAGCTCTCACCTCTTTCCTATAGCAGCATTGGTCATATTTCAAAATCTTAGAAAGCTTCCCAGATGGCAAAAGTGTGGCCCAGAAAAGAGAAGCAGCTTGCCCAGCATTGTAGTAGTTAGCAGCTGACCCAGGAGCATAGACAAGAGCTGACCCAAAGCCCATGATCTTTATATAGTAGATCCAGGGATCCCCTTTCTTTCCTGCAAGCCTACAGAACTATCAGCAAAGGGACCTGATCAACTGGCATCTGTTGTGTGGCTTCCCGGTGGGTGTGGATTCAGTCCAGCTCCCCACAGTCTTCTGGCTGCTAAGCAGGGCAATGGAAAGGATGTGAGTTTGGTGCCAGTGAACCTGGGTTCATATCCTGCTCTAACACAGCTGTGTCACCTTGGACAGGATACTTAGTCTCTCTGAACCTCAGTTTTCCTTATCTGGAAAGTACGGATGGTAGCTATTTCACAGAGGCTGCATAAAATCTAGAAGTACCCAAAGTAAGCAGGCTGTCAGAGACTTAGTTCCTTCCTTCGCTTTGCTTCTTCTTTGTGGAGCTTAGGAGGTTCTGTTCAAAACAGTTTTTGAAAATCTACCCCGACTATAAAGTCACAGTGTTGCCTGCTTCCTTCCTATTCAAATTTCCAGAGCCGTTTGTGACCCTGGCTCCATGGCAGAGAGAGAAGTGCTGTGCTTTTTCTTTAGGAGCCCCTAACTTCTCTCCAGCACAAAGTTTCAGAATTTTTTTTACATTGCACTGAGAAATAAACAATTTGGGTCCTTCCCAGTGTCAGGATAAAGTTCATTTTTGTACAGAAGATCAGGGACCCATCCTCAAGATGAATCAGACTATATGTCTGAACCTCTAAGAACTCACGAAGTCAGCTGAACACAGATGGGAATAATTCTCACCATGTTTTGTTGGGCAACTACTATGTTCCAAGAATCTAACCTTGACTAACCTGTGAGTAATGAGGAAACTAAAATTTAATCAGAGATCCTGTAAGGGATGAAGCCAGGCCTCGTATCCAGGCCTGCCTGACTCCAGTCGAGGGGGCCTCTGAGCAGCCCAAACCCAGGTTCTTGGAGAAGCTTTTCCAGTCCCAGCAAAGCCCCCCTTACACTTTGCCTCAGAGCCTACAGACTCCTAGTTTGCACCTCTGTTTATAAGCTCCTGCATCCTAAGGCTGCAGTAAATGAGGAGGGGGAACTGGAAATTCCCCAGGAGCAGTGAGAAATGACAGTCAGCAGGAAGCAAAAAACAGGACAATTCTACAAAACAGACACAGGGAGTCAATAAACAAGGACATCTACATGCTGCAGCCCCTCACAGCTGTGGGTGTTCATTACCAAAAAATGTAGCGTTGGGTTCCGTGTCTTCAAGTTAAAAGAGGCTGTTCATTTCCATTCAATGAGCAAGTCCTTGCTGTGTTCCTGTCACCGTACATAAACCATCTGTATCCTCACAACATTGCAATAATAGTCTTCCCATTTTACAGATATGGAAACTGAGATAAACAGAAGCTAAGTGAGTTGACCCAGGCCACGCAACCAGCAAGTAGAGCAGGCAGAATTTAAACCCCATTCAGCTGACCCTAAGCCAACACTCATTTCACTATACCACACCACCTCCCTAGGAGAAAATTGTGCGTGATATATTTTGGTGACATTTCCATAGGAAAAAATTTAAAATAAATGTCACTGCTCAAAGGGGCAATGCTTGGTGTCTGGAAATGTCTGGCTGCTTTTCTTCCCAAGCCTCTGGATCACTGAGGGTGGGTATTCACTCAGTTTCTGGAATTATTTTCAGACTGTTGCTTGGGCATTTGCCGGGAAGGGGAAGAGACGAGCCAACGCCAGCCAGCAAGACTTTCAGGACAACTGCAATGACAGCAGTGGCAATACCGCAATACATTTCAGTTGCCTTAACCTCTTCTCATCTTGCACTCTGGGCGTTAGGATGCTCATATGGGAAGCAGTTGATGATTAGGTCATTCAACAAATATTTATTGAGCACTTGCTGTGTCCTAGGAACTGAGCTAAGCAATGAGGATATAGCAGGAAATAAGATAGACACATACCTGTCCTCTTGAGCCTTCTCATCCAGTAAGTGTGCATGTGAATGAGGAGGGAGGTCAGGCAGTAAGCAAGTAAGCAGGCAAAATAATGAAACCAGCAAAACAAGATAATATGAAGCCAGTAGAGACCGTGTATTGGTTGAAAGAAGGAGTAGACTGGCTGGAGAGATCAGCGCAACCCAGGCATCCGGACCAGTGTGGAGTCCTGCAGGTTGGGGAAGGGAGAGGAAACAGTGAAGGCACTCTGTGACCACAGGACACAAAGAGCCCACTAGATGCATTAGGTCAAGGATGCCTGGAAGCATATTTCGTAGTTGATAGTTCCTGTAATTCTATTGTCTCATCTGATCATCACTTACCCGGTGAGTAAGCCGAGTGGGAAATACCATCTCCATTCCAGAGGAGGAAGTCTAAGATGTTAAATGATAGGCCCAAGGTCACGGAGCTCATTACACGTAGAGCCAGTAACATGGACCGAGCTTCCTGCCTCTGGGTTCATTGCTCCCCCAGGAGGTTCTGAGTCCCCCATGCCTGGGATGTTAAATGATGACTGGGTGACCTTAGGGTGGGGATGCTACGGAGTGAACTCCTATCAACTAGGGAATGAGGGGTAGGCAAGATGACGTCTCAGGGGTCCTCCAACTCTGGGTTGTGTGGGCTCAGCCTGTAACTTGTACACCTCAGCGTGTCTCTCTCTGAGAGGAGCTGCCTACTCTCAAACAGACTCACATCTGAGCCTCAGCCTCCAGGAGCTGCCCAGGTGGGCTGTTCTTCCTTCTTCTGTCAGCAATGCTCTGGCCTGGCTGAGCCAAACTCCAGCCCCTGTTCTGCCACTTGCTGCCCCTTTGAAGCCCAAGGGTCTGACTCTGTCTGATAGAACAGAGCATGCAAGGAGGTGAGGAGGTGAGGAAGGGAATATGTCGTGCGGGGCCCCAGCATCCTCATCCCTCCAGCCAAACCACCTCGGCAGCTTGGCCTATTTTTCTAATGCTCCACAATGGAGATTTATTGCTTTTCCATTGCTTTCCCCAGGCCTTCAAAGATTTATTGGTTTTTAAGTGACAGAATCCCAGAATTGCTTAAAAGATCAATCAAATAGTGACTAGAATCTAATATTCATCTCTGACTTGAACACGCCGAGCCTTCTTCCCCCACACCCCGCCTGTCACACTGATGTATCTGTAGTAACCTTCATCAGAAAGTAACTTGGCCATGAATTAATCGCCCATAATGCAGTCACTGCAGTGAGGCTGGGGGCAGAGCCCCAGATTCTGTAGCAGACCCTCCTCCAGCTCCCAGCTGCCTTCCTTGAAGACATCCTTCTCTCCTCCTGCTCTCCCCTTCCCACCCAGTCAGTCACTGGGACCTGTCCACTCAACTCGAGAATCAGCTTTGGGTTTAGCTCTTTCTTCTTCGCCTCTGCCACTCTTCACCCTACTCTGCCCACCTGCCAGGGTGGCCTTGCTGGTTTGTCTGTCATAAGTTTCTCTTCCTTCAATCCATCCCCCACTGAGCTGCTGGCGTGGTCCTTCAGAAGCACAAATTGGATCAAGTTAGCTTTCCTGCTTAAAATTCTTAAATGAGTCACTGGTTTTCTACTGCATTAAGTTCAAGCTTCTTAGCATGGAATTCAAGGCCCATCAGAATCTGGCCCTAACCTTTGTTCCTGGTTTTATTTCCTTTCGCTCTGCCCCCTTACAGGTTTTACTCAACAGTGCCCAGGGTGTTTTCTTCATCAGTCTTTCCTGACCTTCTAGTTGTGTTGTGCATTTGTTGGTCTGTTTTCTTTGGTTTTATTTCTTGCATGCCCCTCACTAGATTATGAGCTCCAGGAAGTCGAGAAGCTGGACACTAATGGATTTCTTTTCCCTGAGACAGTGTCTGGTATTTAATAGGACTCAAAATAATTAGCAAATCTGTTTTGCACACCTGGTAGATGCCAGGTATGGGGACTATAGAAATGCATTTCACAGGCCCTGCCTTCAGCTGCCTCCTAGTCTGTAAGAGCACTGTCCAATAGAACTTCCTGTGATGACAGGAATGTCCTGGATCTGTGCTGTCCAATATAGTCACCCACTAACCACATGTGGCTATTGAGCACTTGAAATACTACTAGTGCAACTGAGGAACTAATTATTTTTTATTGCAGTAACATTGGTTTATAACATTATATAAATTTCGGGTGTACATCATTATATTTCAATTTCTGTATAGCTTACATCATGTTCACCATCCAAAGATTTATTACAATCCATTACCACACACATGTGCCTAATCATCCCTTTTGCCTCCTACCTCCCCCCTTTCCCTCTGATAACCACTAATCCAATCTCTGTCTCTATGTGATCGTTGTTGTTTTTATCTTCTACTTGTGAGTGAGGTCATACGGTATTTGACTTTCTCCCCCTGACTTATTTCACTTAGCATAATACCTTCAAGGTCCGTCCATGTTGTCACAAATGGCCAGATTTCATCGTTTCTTACGGCTGAGTAGTATTCCATTGTGTATATATACCACATCTTTATCCATTCGCACCTTGATGGGCACCTAGGTTACTTCCAAGTATTGGCTATTGTGAATAATGCTGCAATGAACATAGGGGTGCATGTATCTTTACGCATTCATGTTTTCATGTTCGTTGGTTAAATTCCCAGCAGTGGAATAGCTGGATTGTATGGTGGTTCTATTCTTAATTTTTTGAGGAATCTCCATACTGTTTTCCATAGTGGCTGCACCAGTTTGCACTCCCACCAGCAGTGTAGGGGAGTTCCCTTCTCTCCAAATCCTCTCCAACACTTGTTATTTCCTGTTTTGTTGATTATAGCCATTCTGACTGGAGTGAGGTGATATCTCTTTGTAGTTTCGATTTGCATTTCCCTGATGGTTAATGATGTTGAGCATCTTTTCATGTACCTGTTGGCCACCTGTGTATCTTCTTTGGAGAAATGTCTGTTCAGGTCTTTGGCCCATTTTTTAATTGGGCTGTTAGTTTTTTTGTTGTTGAGATGTATGAATTCTTTTTATATTTTGGATATTAACCCCTTATCAGATACATGGTTTGAAAATATCTTCTCCCAATTGTTAGGTTGTCTTTTAGTTTTGTTGATGGTTTCCTTTGCTGTGCAGAAGCTTTTTAGTTTGATGTAGTCCCATTTGTTTCTTTTTTCTATTGTTTCCCTTGCCCAGTCAGATGCAGTATTTGAAAATATGCTGCTAAGACCGATGTCAATGCCTGTGTTTTCTTCTAGAAGTTTCATGGTTTCAGATCTTACATTCAAGCCTTTAATCTATTTTGAGTTAATTTTTGTGTGTGGTGTAAGATAATGGTCTCTTTCATTTTTTCGCATGTGGCTGTCCAGTCTTCCCAACACCATTTATTGAAGAGACTTTCCTTTCTCCATTGTATGTTCTTGGCTCCCTTGTCAAAAAGTAGCTGTCCACAGATGTGTGGGTTTATTTCTGGGCTCTCGATTCTGTTGCATTGATCTGTGTGTCTGTTTTTGTGCCAGTACCATGCTGTTGTGGTTACTGTGGTTGGCTTTGTAGTATATTTTGAAATAAGGGAGTGTGATACCTCCAGCTTTGTTCTTTTTCTCAGGATCCCTTTGGCTATTCGGGGTCTTTGGTTGTTCCATATAAATTTTAGGATTCTTTGCTCTATTCCTGTTGTTGGAACTTTGACAGGGATTGCACTGAGTCTGTAGATTGCTTTAGGAAGTATGGACACTTGAACTATGTTAATTCTTCTAATCCAAGAGCACAGAATATTTTTCCATTTCTTTGTGTCTTCAGTTTCTTTCAACAATGTTTTATAGTTTTCAGTGTACAGGTCTTTCACCTTTTTCATTAAGTTTATTCCTAGGTATTTTATTCTTTTTGTTGCAATTATAAATGGATTGCACTCTTACTTTCTCTTTCTGCTCCTTCGTTGTTAGTGTATAGAAATGCAACTAATTTTTGTATGTTGATTTTGTATCCTGCAACTTTACTGTATTCATTTATTATTTCTAAAAGTTTTTTCAGGGAATTTTTTAAGGTTTTCTATATATAAAATCATGTCATCTGCAAATAGTGACAGTTTTGCTTCTTCCTTTCCAATTTGAATCCCTTTTATTTCTTTTTCTTGCCTGATTGCTCTGGCTAGGACTTCCAATACTATGTTAAATAAGAGTGGTGAAAGTGGGCAATCTTGTTTGGTTCCTGTTCTTAGAGGGATAGCGTTCAGTTTTCACCACTGAGAATGGTATTAGCTGTGGCCTTTATTATGTTTTGGAACTTTCCTTCTATACCCATTTTATTCAGAGTTTTTATCATAAATGGATACTGTATCTTGTCAAGTGCTTTCTTTGCATTGATTGAGATGATCACATGATTTTTATTCTTCATTTTGTTAATGTGGTGTATCACATTGATTGATTTGCGGTTGTTGAACCATCCCTGCCTCCCTGGAATAAATCCCACTTGATCATGGTGTATGATCTTTTTAATGTATTGTTGCATTTGATTTGCTAGTATTTTGTTGAGGATTTTTTCATTGATGTTCAGTGATATTGGCCTGTAATTTTCTTTTTTTATGTAGTCCTTGTCTGGTTTTGGTATCAGGGTAATGTTGGCTTTGTAGAATGAGTTAGGAAGCTTCCCCTCTTCTTGAATTTTTTGGAAGAGTTTGAGAAGGATGGGTATTAAGTCTTCTTTGAATGTTTGGTGGAATTCACCAGGGAAGTCATCTGGGCCTGGACTTTTATTTTTGGGGAGGTTTTTGACTACTGTTTCAATCTCCTTACTGGTGATTGGTCTATTCAAATTCTCTATTCCTTCTTGATTCAGCTTTGGAAGGTTATATGATTCTAAGAATTAATCCGTTTCTTCTAGATTATCCAGTTTGTTGGCATATAGCTTTTCATGGTATTCCCTTATAATCTTTTGTATTTCTGAGATGTCCATTGTAATTTCTCCTCTTTCATTTCTGATTTTACTTATTTGAGCATTCTCTCTTTTTATCTTGGGGAGTCTAGCTAAAGGTTTATCAATCTTGTTTATCTTTTCAAAGAACCAGTTCTTGGTTTTTTAAATTTTTTTCTACTGTCCTTTTAGTCTCTATTTCATTTATTTCTGCTCTAATTTTATTATTTCCTTCCCTCTAGTGATTTTGGGCTTTGTTTGTTCTTCTTTTTCCAGTTCCTTTAGGTGCATGAGAACTAAACATTTTATTTAATTTTTAAAAATTAATTTAAATGTAAAGAGTCACATATGGCTAGTGGCTACCATTTTGGATGATGCAGGTCTATAGGAAAGACAATCAGAAAAGGAAAGAATGTCAATGTGCCTGCGTACTTGGTCAGAAGTTTCTATGAGAGTTCATTGCAGAGACATCCATCATTAGCCTGATGGGCTCAGGTGTGGGGAGGGCTTCCTGGAGGCAGTGTTGCCTTATCTGAGACCAGTCAGATGAGGGGGAGTTTGTTTAGTGAAGAAGGGAAGAGTGTGGCCCAAGAGGAAGCAGAATATGTGGGAGCCTAGGCAGAGAAAGTACACAGTGTGTTTGGGGAACTGCAGTGCACTGGGGCAGAGAGATTAGGAGAGGCAAAAAAGCAGGTAGGGGCCGGGTAAAGAAGGTCTTCACTCTTGGTTTGGACTTTGTCCTGAAGGGTGTAGGGAACATTTGGCAGGCTGACACCCAATGTTTTGTCCTTCTCTAAGCAGTCAAACCCCTGCCCATGCCATCCTCTCTGCTGAGCATGGCATTCTCCACCTTTCCAACATGTAGTTTAAATCTGACCCATCCAGGACCATTTCCCGTCCTGCAGCAGAACGTGTCAGCTCCTCCTTATGCTCCTACTCTACCTTGGCCACTCCCTGTCAGGGACTTGCATTTTCAACCTCTACCAGTCTGTGAGCTCCTTGGGGGCAGAGACTGGGTCCCAGAGGCAGCTCCTGACTCAGATCTGGGCTCTCTTATGCTCTTACTGCCACAGCTGATTTCTCAGTTGGATACATTGGAACAGCAAAGGATCCTAGGATCCAATCCAACCTTATGCAATTGACTCACTGGTTGGCCTTGGGTCAGTTATTTAATTTCTCTGATATTCAAGCTTCTTGTTGATAAAATGGGAATACCCATGTCATAGATTGTTTTAAAGGTCAAATAAGCTAAAGTGCAATTGGTAGTTATTCAGCATGCTCCTTGGGTTGGCCAAGCTCTTGAGACAGGGAGTGGATCCTGCCCTAGTAGCCACAGAATGGATTATTCTCTGAGCTCTACTGAAAGCTGATTCTTGTTTGCTGGGTCTCCCCTAACACCATGGAAGTTCTACTGCATGCAATGTGCTAGTGAGCATGTGACATGTCAGGGAATGTGTAGTTATCTCCAAGGATGTCACAAAATCCTCAAAACAATGTTACATTAAAAATGGATCCCCAGATTTGAACACATTTCAGAAACACCAAATCAAGCAGACAGAGCTCTAGGGTGTTTCAACTGCTGAAGGGCCAGCAGACCAAGGGCTAAGAACAGTGCCCTCATGTTGGAGGATATGCCACTTCATGTTGTGAAATCAAAGCAAAGCAGATCCAAAGCACCCTCAGGAAGGAGCACGGGGACCCACATGAGCTTCCTTATCTGAGACCTTTACTGGGGACCAGAATGAGTACACGGAGCCAAGACTAAGCAGGAGAGTTGAGACCAGATCCTAGGAAATGAGTCAGGTTTATCTGTCACTCATCCATTTGTTTATCAATTCATTAACTAATTAAGTCAGTAAATATTTAATTTGAATTTGAGCAAACTGCACTGAGAACTATGGATCCAGAAATGAGTAAAACAGGGCCACATGCAGCTGACATCCTAATGGCAGAGATAGCTCTGTACAAACAGTGCCACAGACACTAATGACAGACTGTTATCAGTTGTAGCCGATTCTCACCGGGTCCATGTCACCTCACCATTCCATCTCTGATTTCAGCTGTAGCTGAGCTGGACAGTTCCATGCGTAGTTATAGCAGCCCACCTCCAGCATCAGCACCCATTCTTTGTTCTGCTTTTTCCCCTTAGTGCTTTCTCCAAAGCTTCATGGATCTTGTTTAGTCTGAGTAGGCAGACACAGCTCAGAAACACAAAGAATTTAATGCTGCAGGGACAACCTTCAGTCAACAGAGGATGGGAGTCTAGGCATCCAGGCCCTGCCTCCTGATTTTTGAATGGACCATTCTGAGGCACATGCCACACAGTTCCTCACACATCTTGATTAGGGTTGAGTTCTGGTTGCCCATAAAGGGAGCCAGCTCAACAATGCACACTTTATTGGTTTTTCTTCCTTCTGTGTCCTAAAAGAGGGGGATCAAACAACAACAACAACGAAAAGAACACAACCTGATAAAAGTGGGCAGAGGATCTGAGTAGACATTTTGCCAAAGAAGACATACAGATGGCCAACAGGCACATGAAAAGATGTTCAACATCACGAGTTATTAGGGAAATGCAAACCAAAACCACGATGAGATATCATCCCATTCCTCTTAGAATGGCTATTATCAAAAAGACAAGAACAACAAGTGTTGGAGAGGATGTGGAGAAAAGGGAACCATCATACACTGCTGATGGAAATGTAAATTGGTGCAGCCACTATGGAAAACAGTATGGAGATTCCTGAAAAAATTAAGAATAGAACTACCACATGATTCAGGTATTCCACTTCTGGGTGTTTATCCAAAGACAAAAAACACTAATTCTAAAAGATATACCCATGTTCACTGCAGCATTATTTACAATAGCCAAGATGTAGAAACAACCTAAGTGCCCACTGATGGATGAATGGATAAAGAAGATGTGGGGTGTGTGTGTGTGTGTGTGTGTGTGTGTGTGTGTGTGTGTGTGTGTAATACTACTCAACTAGAAAGAAGATGAAACCTTGCTATTTGCAACAACATGGATGGACCTTGAGGGTATTATGCTAAGTGACCTAAGACAGAGAAAGACAAATACTATATGATTTCACTCAGATGTGGAATATGAAAAACAAACTCATAGAGGTAGACAACAGATTGGTAGTTATCACAGGGGAAGGGGGGTAGAGGGAGGGAAAAATGGGTAAAGGGGGTCAATTAAATGGTAACGAATGGAACTACACTTTGGGTGGTGAACACACTGTAGTATATACAGATGTCGAATTATACTGTACACCTGAAATCTATGTAATGTTATAAACCAATGTTACCTCAATAAAAAAAAAGAAATACAGTAAATACTGAAAAAAGGGGGGATCAGACCCAGACTGGGGAATGAGGAGATGATGTCAGAGAAACAAAAAGAGGCCAGTAGGACAGCAGTGGAGTCCTACTGAAAGGGAGAAGGAATGTCCAATGAAAGGGAGAGTAATGCCTGATGAGACTGAATGTGAAAGGGCCAGATAATGCAGGACTTTATCATCACAGTAAGGAGTTTTATACTAAGCAATGAAGAATCAAAAAAAAAGCAAGTGAACGATATGATCCATCTTACTTTTTAGAAAAGGTCTTTCTGGCATCAGTGTGAAGAACAGGTCAGAGAGGACAAGAATGATTCAGAGTCCAGTTGGGAGACAGTCATAGTTGTCCAGATGAGAAATAAAGGTGGCCCAAGTTAGAGTAGTTGTGGAAATGGAGATAAAAACTTTGAGGAGGTGAAATAGGCAGGCCTTGGTGATGATGTATCTGTGGGGCGAGGTGGTGCAAGTGAAAGAAAAGACATTGTCCAGGGTGACTCCCAGGTTTCTGGCTCGGTTAGTGGGATGAATAATGGTGCCATTCTCTGAGCCATGGAATGCTGAGGGAGGGAAGAATCTACATGGACATTTTGTCCAGGAGAGGCCAGTGGTAGCGAAGGTGGCCTGGGAACCAACTGGGCAAGGACAGGCTGGGACATGATGTGTGGTCCAGGCACATGCTGGGGACCTCTGAGGGACTTCCTCTAAGGTTAGTTAGGACCTGTGGCCTGCTTTCATAAGATGCTTAAGGCACAGTGCACAGCGGGTGCAGCTCCGGCTTGGAGGGCCAGGAGTATGACAGAAAGAATATTGGGAGACACTGTAACATGGCGAATGGCTTCTAAGATCATTGCAAGTTCTCTTCACTCCCTGATGAAAATCCCCAGGCCCTTTGAATTGGACAGGTGCAGCTAGTTAAGTCTATAGATTCTGAAAAACACAGTGATTAGCTATAGTACAAATTGGTGATCCAGTCAACTTTTAAAGAAAGAAGAAACTTTATTGGGAAAAAAAGGAAACAATTGCCAAATTTCCTCCAGGATTCCTTTAATAACTGTGAAGCCCAGAGTGAGAGCACATAAAACAATCACAGAAGGGTTTCGCTGGTCCGTGGGACTGCAGTGAGCAAAACTGGCATCACTATCATCAGATTCTCAGATATCAGCATATGATGATGTCCAATTAGGAAGAGGAAATGAAAATTCAGAGGATTTATTAACATGGGGCAGCCTGGGGGATTCATGAGTCCCTGTCCACGTTGAGAGAGATGAGAAACTGCAATGACATTTGGATGCTCTTTCTCTAAATATCACTTGTTTTGCTCAGTCTCCCAGCTCTCTGGGCCACCTTTGCTAAGGCCTGAAGATGAGGAGCACTCTGTCTCACTTTGGTGTGAGGAGATGAGAAAGAGGCACTCCCACATAAACTGTGAGATTTAGTTCTGCAAGTAATACCTCTTGTTGCCAAGTCTAACAGCGTGCTGGGATTTCATCGCACCAGATTGGGAAAGAGGAGGCCCCAGATGTAAGAAGAAACAACCAGAAATAAGGAATAATGGGATAAATGCTACTGCAGAGCTATTCCCGATGGGGCTGTCCCACACTCTAAATATGGCGACTAAGGGGACATGTAACTATGATTAAAGGGACATGTAAGTGCCACCAGTGAAACTGCCCATGGAGATAGGGCCAGTCTGGTGAGTGCAGCACCGAGCTATAATCAGAAAGATCATCCAGGAAAACAAAAGGGAAGAAGGATGAAACCAAAATAGTTTAGGTGGGTTTACATTCACTTCGGCTCATCCTAATTGCATTGCAGGTCTCCTTTTATCAGCCCCCCGAACAACCCAGCTTACCAAGAATTGGCTCTGATGTTGAAGAATTCTGTATTATATTCCTTAGGCTCAAACCAAGGAGGAAAAACAGGTGTTTCAGGAAGAATATTTTAAACGGAGCAGGAGCAGTTGCCGGAAGGAACATGAAGAACGAAAAAAGTGTTCTATTTTGGACTGTCTGCCATCTGGAGAGATGGAGACAGAGGCTGTTACTAGAGGAAAGGAGAATGTGGTTGTCATGTTCACCTCCTACCATATGGACTAGTTAAATTCCAGAAGTCTGGAGTGCTGGAAAGGCATGAGAGCAGGGGTTTTAGATTTGGGGATCCTTAACATCCAGGTGGTATTTGAAGCATGGGAGAAGTGGATGACCTTATCCAGGGAGAGTGCATACTAGAAGAAATGAGGAACAAGAAAGAGCTCTGTGAAACTCTCCAAAGGAAACACAGGAGATGGAGAAGGATTGGCCAAAGAGGTAGAAGAAAAACCAGGGCAGAGTTAAAACATGAAAGCCAAAGAGTGTTTTTTAAAAAAAAAAAAAAAAAAAAGGAAATGTCAACATTTTGTGATTTAATTTTCTCTAAGAGCTCCAAGCAGCTCTTATAGTAGAAAAGAAGAAAGACAATAACTGGGTCCGGGACCTTGGGAGAAGGAAGATGATATCAGCAAAAGTGCTTGAAAATGGACCATATGGTCCAGCCTTGATTAAAAAAAAAAAAAAAAAAAGCCTGTGAAGGTAGATGTTGAGGGCCAGATGACCTCAATGGTGTTGAAGAATCTGTGCAGAGGGTACAAAGCTGGGAGAGGCTGGCAAGACAGGAAATGGTATGTTGTAAGATGATCAAAGGTAAGGTTTAGGTTATGGAGCTCTGCTGTGGATTCAGGAACCCTGCTGTATGGCTCCAGGTTGGCAGTGATGGTGGATGGATGGTAATGGGTTCAAGGTGAAGGTCATTAAACCAAGTGTTTCAAGGAACAAAGATTCCAGGCTATGGATGGAAGAGCTAAGTAGATGTAGTTCTTGTAATCCAATCTTCCCACCCTGGGCAACTGATGACACCCTTTGCAAGAGCGACAGTGATTCTGCAAGATGCCTTCCCCTAGGTCTCATTTTTTCTCCAACTTTTTTTCTGCTGACTTCTACTTCTCACACTGTTCTGGACCCCGTGACTGTTTGCATCACTGCTTTGTCTCAGATCTTGCACAGCTGAGAACTGATGACTCTCAGTCTCTCTGTCTGCAACTGCCCAAAGGTCGGACTTTCAAGCCGGCCTCCATCAAGTGCATTTCTGTAGCTTGATCTATTGATGTTCTTCTGAGCTAGTGCATGGATCTGTGCCATGTTAGAATCCAAGGAGGTTTGCTCTCATCCAAAAAGTATTCTGCACAATGCTTGCTCCAGCTGCCTGCGGCTGCTCAGAGAGATGCCTCCTCTCTGCAGCGGTGAGAGAGGTGCTTCTGAAAGCCCCGGCTTCTTGGTAGGAAAAGAACAACTAACTTCAAGTGTAGAGTCTCTGCCACTAGGCAGGAGAAATGTGTGCTAACCCCCTTTCACAGTGCAACCCATCCTTTTCTCACCTGGCTACAGCTGCTTGGGGTTTGCTGTTTAACTAATACATTTCCACTTGGATGTAGGTTCACTAAGCAATTTCTAAAGATTATAAACGTATAAAGTTAGTATTCACGGCCAGGGTAGTATAATAGCCCCAGTAACACAAGAAGGATTCAAGGACAAGACTTTAGACCTACACTGTCCAATACTGTAGCTACAGCTACTTGGGGCTATTTAAATTTAAATTAGTTAGAATTAAATTAAATGAAAACTTCAGCTCATTAGTTGCACTATCTATATTTCAGGTATTCAGTAGCCACATGTGGCTAGTGGCTACCACATTGAACAGCATTTCCGTCATCACAGAGAATTCTATTTTACTGCATTGCTCTAGGCCCTAGGAGGGCTGATAAAAAGGGGTCAAGGCCCATGTATGGTTTCAAAGAGGCTTTCAGTGTAGGCATTTGGAGCCAGAGGTAAAGGCCAGGCATTCTGTCATGACAAACAAGAAATACAATGGGGGCTTAGACACAGGCATAAAATGTAAGTCCCAAAAGCTGGAGTGGGTCCCATGACTGGGCTGACTTGCTGCTGAGACCCTGACCTACTGAACTAGATTTCCCAAATTCCACTGCATTATCCTCCCTGAGGGTAAAGTCTGGGAAATGATTTAAACCTAGGGTTTTCAAACTTTGGTGACTATCAAAATCACCTGGAGAGCTAGTAAACATGTAGATCCCTGCCCATCTCCAGAGATTATGAGATGGGGCCTGGGAGTATGCATTTTGAACAAGCTCCCATTGATGATGATCCTGCTGGTCTTGGACCACAACATGAGTACTACTGGTTTAGCTTAAAGATGGCCTCAGGTGTGGAGACAGGAGCCTGTACAGGGAACCAAGTATTTTCTTCTATGATATTTATTTGTTCTCATGATATAGGGGAGCAATTGTTTGCCTTTTACTGTGGAGGTGCCCCTGTTGGTTTCACAGCTTTTGGAACTCTAGTGTCTCTTTTGGTATGGGTTCCAGCATGATAATAATCAGTTTTAGCTCCAAAGAACTGGACTAGTATCTCTGCCAGCTATGTCCCTATCCCTGTCCACGTGGGGGCTAAAAACACACCCCATTTTCTTATGATGATGACAATGACTGGTGTCTGAAATGATTCATGCTATGCTGTTGCATGTTGATAGCATATCTGAATATATCACTTATATGCAGATAGTGGGACTTAGGTGGATGATGGGTGTTCGGTGAGACTTAGTATCAGGATCTGAACAAATCTGTATTCTTTTGTGGAAGGCTGGAGCAGCCTGGGAGAATCAAATCCCTTTCCAACTTTCACTCTATAAAATGTTCCATATTTTCTTAGATCAGACAAAATATATCGAGTGCCAAAATGCTGCAGCAATATGGGTGCGTCACTCAGCTGGGTTGGAATCTGTATGCATTGTCCCCCTGGGCCAGTTTTGATTATGTTCTTTTTCCTTTTATTGCAGTCAGCAAATCTGAATTTGCTATTGTGGGGAGAGCAGGAAGAAGAGGAGAAAAATGAAGGTTTTTAACCTTCAGAAAGTTCAGAGGTTCAGTCTGAATAAGCACAAAAACTTTCAGTGCGCCTCTGAATTCCTTGAATTTGCAGAACTGCTCAGAATCCCAAGAGAGCTACCTTGCACATAGGATTCAGGCCCTGCTTTGCAGCTAAAAGGCAGAGCTGAAATTATGAGAGAGGAGCAGAATTAGAGAAAGTGGGAAAAGGAATCAATGTGAAAAAAGGAGTTTGGTCCCAATCCAGGCTAAGTTTCAGTGTATTGTTCAGTTTCTCCAATTCAAAGCCATCTGCTTCCCACGGCTCTCAGATAACGTCTCCCCTGCCAGGACACCCCGTTCCTGCTTAATTGAAATTAGTTTCCAAGAATAGTTGTCCAAAGCAGTTTCCAGTGGTGAGAATGTTTGGAAAGTCACAATGGGAGTGGAAGCTTTGGGATGCAGATGTCTACACATGAGCCAGATGTTCAAAGCATCACACGGTCTACAACAGCCTTCACATTTCCAAAGCCGGGAGTTCTCTCATTGGCCTCTGCAACTCACAAATGGCTCTTTTGAAACTGGCACCATCTCTCCATCAGGGACCTGTAATACTGCAAGTGTGAAAGGAAACAATCACTTCCATTCAGGTTTAGAGTAATGTGTTTCCCAGGCTTAATTATACCACAGGTATATAAATTACAGAAACATGTTAATGCTCCCATGATTAAAATTATAGAGTGCTTAATTGAAAAAGCATAAACTGAATTGAAGAATTCCTAATTATAGTTTGCTTTGAGGTGTTAATTTCCTCCATAACGAATGCATAATTTCTTGGAACCTAAAAAGGTGGCCTCTTGCATCAGCACATAGGCTGCGGGCAGATGGGATAGGATTGTTATCTTTCAGTTCAGGAAGTTGACTTGGTTCGGTGGGAGAACCTTGGGAGAGAGCTTGGGAAGGAGGTGGAACTGGTAAAGATGCCAACCCAAGGTTCCACCTAGTGGGCATCAAGACCAAGGACAGATGAGAAACCCTTAGAAAACTTTTTCCACCTGCCTTTCTCATCCCTTTCCAAAGTTGCAACCTTTACCCCTTTAAGTTGGTTTTGGTAGTTTTTGTGCCTGTAAGACACAGGTTCTCAAAGTTTGGTCCAGGACCAACAGTCTTATCTGGGAATTTGTTAGAAATGCAAATGCTCAGGCCCTGCTGCACAACCTACTAAATCAGCAACTCTGGGGGTAGAGCCTGCAATCAGTGTTATAACAAGGCCTCCAGGAGATTCTGATGCATGCTAGAGTTTGAGAAGCCCGATTCTAAGGACTGGGTCACAGACAGCCGAAGTCACTTCCAGCTAAGCTTTACTGCGTTCCTACTTTGGATCAGAACCTGTGATAGGTGACTTCCAAGCATCATTTCATTTTATGCTCACAACATCATCTACTCTCTACTGAAGTAGAAAAAAATGACCCTCATTTCTCAGGTAAGAAAACTGAGATCCAGAGAACCTGGTTGCCCAGCTCACATTATCCTTGAGAGCTGTAGGCCTTGTCTGTAGGTTCTGATGGAAACTCAAATGCATGATGCTGTCAATTTTTTCATTCTTGTCATATAGGTTTCATCAATATTTTTGCTGATAAATGGGTTTTCTAAGCATTTTAAGGCTGGAGGCTGAGCCACTGCTGGGAATGACTTCCAGGTGAGTCATGACTTTGCTAGTGCTGAGCCAGACTGTAGGACACGGGAGGGGGCTCCTAAGTTTGTGTAATAATTGCTATTAACAGCATAGATTGTTAATATGCATTCTTCCTGAACTCTAAGTCTAAAAGGCCACCACTCCAAAAGAAACTCCTCAGTTTTTGGAAGAAACTCCTCTTGCATAGTGACCCAAGCATTTGTGAACCCTCCATTAGGAACTCTGGGGGCCAGAGGAAGTTGCCTTAAGACATTCTACCTCCATCTCCTCTGTTCAGATGTCTTGGTTTTCTCAGGTTTCTGTTTACTAGACTAAACACATCAGGGACTTAGTGTCTGTGTGTGTGTGTGTGTGTGTGTGTGTGTGCATATTTGAGTGTGGTAGGTTTTAGCCAATCCATAGCCAAATGAAACAATAAACTTGTGGACTTGGTTGTAGCATTCCATCAAGTTTTTTGCATAATTCTTAACCATTCCCATATGGTTGAAAATTTGGGTCATTTCCAGTTACTTGTTGTTATAAATAACCCAGCAATAAAACTATTTATTCATGTTTTTCTTTTGGTATTGTATCTTTAAATAGGAAAAATCCCCAGGAGTGGAATTACTGACACGAATAAAATGAAACTAAAATGTGTTGAGTGCCTACTCTTATATGCCAAACACTGACAGCCAATACATATATATTAACGTTTTCATTCTTTAATTTAAAAATCTCAAAGTAACAAGGGCACATAGTCAGAAAATCAAATAGTTAAACCCTTCCCTGCCCCACCTGTTTCAATCCCCCAGCCCTGTGCCCTAGAGGCAACTGCATTTTAATTTTTTGCCATTTCGTCTGGGAATTGGCAGTCACTATGTAATGTGCTATTTTAAAGTTATTGGTTACAGACATTATCTATCTACTTCCTGCTATTATAGATGAGAATTTGGCTGTCTTAAATCATCGAATACCTCCCTTCCAGCTTCCCAATGTAGTTATACCCAATGTAGTATTTTTAGTTAAATAAATACACAATTGCTAATTTTATAATTCTATAAAAGCAGGTCACTTCAGCTCCAAGTGGTGTACTATTTCTATTGTAGTATTTATAACTAACTTAAAGTTTACTATGTACTAGATACCATTTTAAGCCCTTTATATGTATTAATTCAGTTAATTCTCATCAAAACACTGTAAGGAAAGAATAAGTATTATGCCTATTTTAGGATGGGGAAACTGAAGAACTGAAAGATTAAGTAACTTGCCCAAGTTCATGCAGCTAGTAAGTTGCTGATCTGGGATTTGAACATAAGAGTCTGACTCCACTGTCTGAACTTAACTCTGCTACACTACCGCTGATTACTCTCCTATCTTGTACAGCTGTGTTTTTTTTAACCCATCATAGAATGTACAATTATTCTATTTTATTCAGGCAGTATCTTTATTATAATAGTCATACATTTTTCCTCCCACAGAGCTCTATCATTTCAGGTTTACTATTAAATACTCTTTTTTTCTTTCATTTTCTTTCTCTTTTTTTGGTCATTTTGTTCTGTTTTCTAGAACAATACCAACCCTTGTAGAGCATTTGTTTAAAATTTCAGCACTCATAATTGTTTCTCTTAAGAGAATTTTTTTCATAGCATCCACTTCTTGTTAAGAAAAGCAATCATTTCTCAAACTTTTCTGAGGATACTCTTTTGATTTGGGGGAAAGAGAGGCTTTGCTGACTCCTGTCTTCTCTCTGTTTCCTCTGGAGTCATTTTTTTCCCATATGGATTGACTACTCTCTTTCATGTTGGAATGTTTCTCACCTAACCAGTGAGACTCGGTAGTCAATATTTGAAAGGAAGGTGTAAAAGTTGACTGGAAGTGCTGTGTTTGGGGGAATGAAGGCATGCAAACTCTCCAGAGATGAAACCTCCTATCTCCTGCCTGGTGGGTAGAGGATAGATATACAGAAACCCATGTTCAAGAGTTTTATGGTTTCATTCACACACTTGATTATCACCCCTGTTTTCAGCCCCACCTTTCACTTCCACACTCTCCATATCTTACTGCTCCAAGGTCAGAGTCTTGCTTGAGATCCCTTGGGCAACTCTTATTCACATTCTTATTCACATCTCTTTATAATTTGTGTTTCTTTATCCTGCCACACCAGATACCTCTCCTCTGATAATTTTTAGTCTTCTAGAATTTTGTTGAAACCTCTCATCCACTAATGGCCCCTTTCTGTTCTCTTTTTCCTTTATATGCTTTTTCGTCTTTTACTGTCATTTTAGTGGGATCTCAGGAGAGAGGGAAGATAAGTGGAGTGCATTAAACCTTCCACTTTTAACTAGAAGTTCACTTACATTATTATCTAATTCAGTTCTCACAATAATCATTGATGGAAACATTATTGTCTTCAGATTTTCAAATATCATTTAAATATTTTAAGGAAGGTCACACAGCTAGTAAAGTTCAGAGCCAAAATTCAAATTTAATGCAGATTCTAGAATCTGTGCTCTTTCTACTCTTAGGTCATAAAAGTATTTATGAGTCTTGAAAACCCTCGCCAAATTATTTTCCCCAATTTGAAGAATCAGTTTGCAGTGCTGCTGGAATTATATAATCTTACCAGTTCCACCACAACTTCACTGAGATGGAATATTATAATTTACATTTACTTTGCTAATTTAATGGATTTTAAATGGGAGCATATTATCACTTTGATTTGCATTTCTTGGCTTACTGGCAAGGCAGAATATTTTCCAATGTATTTTATACTATTGGCGTTTCTTTTTTTGTGAGTTGTCTTTTTAACATCCTTTTCCTATTTACCTATGGCAGTGGTTCTCAGCCAGGGTTAATTTGTCCCCCAGAGACAATATCTAGAGATATTTTTGGTTGTTACAACTTGGAGGTGGAGGCTGCTACTGACATCTTGTTAGTGAGTGGAGGCCAGGGATCCTGCTAAACATCCTCCAGTGTATAGGACAGCCCCCACAGCAAAGGTTATCCAGCCAAAATGCCCATAGTGCCAAAACTGAGAAACTCTGACTATAGGTATCTTGATAGCTTTTTTTTTTTTTTGATGTATGATTAGATCAGAGGTTCTCGATCTTTTTGGTCTCAAGATCCCTTTAGATCTTGAGAAATAATGAAGGTCCCAAAGAGCTTTTTTTCATCTGGGTTTTATCTATCAACATTTACTCTATTAGAAATTAAAGCTATATTTACAAATATGATAGTTTGTTTAAAAATAATAACAACCCATTACATATTAATATAAATAACATATTTATATTTTCCCAAACAATAAAATTAGGGAGAAGAGGTGCATTGTTTCATATTTTTGCAAATATTTTTAATATCTGGCTTAATAGAAGATAAGTGGATTCTCATATCTGTTTCTGCATTTAATCTGTTGTCATGAACTGGTGGTTGAAATATATAAAGGAAATCTGTGTATGTAATTGGAAAAATGGGAGTATTGTAATAGCCTTTTAAGGTAACAGTGGATATTCTTCTTTGATACTATGCCAAAACTCAGAGAGTGGTAGTTTCCTAAAGTTTAGTTGCAACGAAACCACATCAGTGAACTTTTCATATTCTGTTACAATAAAATATATCTGTTTATGTTGCAGTTAGAATGGATATTTTATCCTTGAATGATTTGGTAACATCATGCATTGATCATTTGAAAAAATTCACTGAATTATAAACTTCTTTCAAATGTTGACACATTTCATTATACAAAATCAAAATATCACATTTGCTAATGTCACCACCAATATCATCAGTAAAGTTTTTAAGTATTGGGAACCTGTCAAGTTCACAATAACAGATAACAAGTTTCCCAAATTTGAATTTTCACTTGAAAGCTCAATTATGAACAAATACTGTCAGTTTTCCTTAAAGTGACAAACTTCATTAATTTTGGAGAAAATATTTACCAAATATCCAAATGTGAATAGTCACAATTTGTCAGTCATTCTTTCAAGAAAAAAAAAAAGATGCTTCATTAAAGACATGGCTAGTTTAGCAAGCTACTCAAATGATCACAGAAATGTTTTTCCATAAGCCATAGTACTTCAGCAAGCAGGAGACATGGTTTATGCATACTTCTCATTGCTTCACATGAATATTAAAAAGACATGTACTCAAGGATGGAGATTTAATACAATTAACACTTTTTACTGCTTCATCAAGGACATTCTTAAATGAAACTGGCATTTTTGTTTTTTACAGTGAGTGTGGTGGTGAAGAATACAATGATAGTACAGTTGGGTACCACTGCCTTGATTCATGCTAAGGCATCAGCAGTTTTACCCACCACTGCTTTTGCACTCAGTGCAAATATCAGCACAGTGACAAAAGGCAAATAAAGTCTTAGTATACTATAAAATCATTTTGATGTTGCAGGATCACTTAAAGGGTCTTGGAGGCCCCCAGGGGTTCATAGACCACACTTTGAGAACTGCTAGATTAGATCATTATACTTTATCCAAGGGTCTCTTTGATTCACATGACAAATTCATGGCATGGCTTCTGCATGAGCATCTCTGAAATTTGCTGTATATAAAAATATCCTGGTGAGCTTGTTCAAAGTTCATATTTCTAAGCCCCATATCCAGAGATTCATAGTGGGGCTCTGGAATTCACAGGTGATTCTGTTGTCAGATGGGGACCCGGCACCTACAGTTCTTTACACATAGGTGGAGAACTTACTGCATTCCTGCACTTAACCTCATCAGTGGGTTCCATTTTCCTATAGGAAAAATGTTTTAATGAGTGTTATAATTCTTCTATAGCATTTATTTGCCCTATCTGGCACTAATATGCCAGCTATTATGATTAATTTAATGGCTAATTAATAATCATTACCCTTACCTTTTTAGAGCTTAGAAGGACTTTTTTGAGGATAATTGATTTCAGATGGTCTTATAAAAAAGTGCCCAGAGGATTTTCACCTGACACTTTCTTTTCCTTAAGCAATTGTCTTTGTTGTAAGTAGATTCATCCAAGGCACCCTATTGATGACTCTTAAAAACAGCTGCTGTAGCATCTTCCTCTGTAAAAGCATCACTGTGGGTTTTAATCGTAAAGTTTGGAACCTGAATCCCTGTTGAAGCCAGCCTTGTTCAACTTTATTTTTGGTCTTTGCTTTCCTCACAACACAAAGTGATTTTAGAAAACAACAATGGCATCTCAACTGAGAACTTGGCAGGAGGGTAAAGGGGTTGCTTCCCAGGACATCTGAGGAAGAAGGCAGTATTGGGAGGCCTGGGGTGAGGGAAACAGCCTGGCTCTCCACTAGGGGACATAAAATGTTCCAGAATGTTTATTTAAAAACAAAACAAAAAACAGGAAGATTTTCAGTTCCCTAAACTGTTCTATTTTTCACTTAATTGCTTTGCAAAATTTAATGTGTATGTGAATTAACCTGAGATCTTTTAAAAAACAGATTCTGATTCAGTAGATCTGGGATGGGGCCTGAGATGCTGCATTTCCAACACATTCGTAGGTGATGAGGATGCTGCTCATTCGTGGACCACTGAGTGGCAAGGCCCTGCAGCATCCTGCTTCTCCTAGCTATTGTTGATTGTCTCTGTCTGCTATAAACACTCTTGTAACTTAAGTCTCATAAACTGCTTTAAATTTATTGTGTAAATGAGCTATTGATATTAGAACTATTGGTCAGTGGTCCTTGTAAACTCTCCTTCATTCATTCCTGAATTCTTGATTGATTGAAATGTTACTTTTCAACAGGAACTTGGAAAAATAACACTTCTGAAGTTAGGTAGGAGTGGGGTATATTTACTGAATATTCAGAAGTCAACATTATTCAGGAAACTATTCAGCAATCCATTAGGCATGGATTATACCATGTCACCTACGCACAGAAATCCATCCATCAAGTAAAAGTATGATAGTACAGCTAGTTGCAACATATTACATTAAACAATCATTTTCAAAGTATTTTCATGTTAATTATCTCTAATCCTCATCACAATACTAAAGTAGTTAATATAAGTGTAACTTTATTTTATCATTTTATTTTAAATGAAGTTTAATTTAGAGTCATCACAAAAATCATATATGCTTATATAGAAATTATAGAAAAATTAAAAAGAGAAAAAAGTCATCTATTATAAATCATAAAATATTAACTTTTGGGGTGGGTTTTTTTCCATTTTTCTTTACCAAATTAAAAAATTAGGTTGTACATAATTTTGGTCCTCTCTTACAATATTGCATCCTATTTTTGCCACATATCATAATAGTGATTACCATTTTAATGATGCTTTTTGTATACTTATTCTTTTAGTTTTCCAAATAGTTATCGAGTTTTCTCCACACCATTTATTGAATACTCCTTGCAGTACTGCTGACTTGTGATGCTGCCTATGTGTGTGTTTGTGTGTTTCCCACTATATTCTTGGTTTTGTCTGCGCTGTTCCATTGGATCTGCCTTTCTATTGATCACTGTGTCTGCACCACCCATTTTAATTATAGCTTTACAAAACATTTTAATATATAGTCCTCCTAATGATTCTTTTTGTTCCAACTGTTCTTAGCTACTTTCACCCACTTATGTTTCCCTATGAATTTTAAAATCACTTTATCATGTTCCCTAAATAATCCCCTATGGAATGGTTTAAATTGTATTAAAACTCTTACTGAATCTGAAATGGTTACATTAACATGAGCTTTTCCACACAGAAAGAGGGCAAGTCTATCCGTTCTTTTGAGTCTTTACTATTTCTTAAGAAAACTACATAGATTCCTTCATGTTGGTGACATCCATGGCTACTTTGTCCGAATTGTTTCTTGCTAATATGCCTATGGTATTTTCTGCTGTCTTTCCTCCATTTTGTTTGGTAACTGGATTTTGCTGGTATTTAGAAAAACTCGTGTGTGTGTGTGTGTGTATTTCACCTATCCCATTTGCTGTAACCTCTTGTGATTTTCTTTAATTAAATTTTATCATCTTGGTTTACCAGTCTAATAATCACATCATCTGTGAATAATGATAATTCTGTGTCCTCTTTTCCAGTTGCAATAGCTCTTATTTTGGTTTCATGCTTTGTTGCATTGGGTAGAGCTTTCTGGGCAATGTTGCCAAATAATGTTGGTATTGACCTTGTTGTATTACTCTCAGCCTCGAAGAATAGCTGTTCAGTAAATTTCTCCTCTGTGTAATGTTAGTTGTAGGTTTGAAATAGATATTTTTAAAACATGATAAGGAAAAGTGTCTATTCTACCATTTATCTTTGTGACTCTTTTAAAATCAGAAATGGATGTTAAATTTTATCAAATGCCTTTTGGCATCTATTCATATGACCATATTGGTTTTCTACTTGGTCTTATTTAGGTGTCATTTTTCTAGACTTTCTATTACTAAATCTATCATGTGTACCTGAGGTAAATGACCTGCTTATGGGAAACCAGTTTAATAGTATATTAGAACAATAATTTGCAACAATTTGAGAGGCTTTCCCTCTTTTTCTGTCTTATGTAATTGTTTCTATATCATGGGAATTATCAGTTGTTAAAAGATTGAAAGAACTCATTGGAAAAGCCATCTGGCTCCAGTGTTGTTTATTGTAATTTTCTTTTTATGGAATGCTTAATTAATTTATTGTCATTCTTTTTTGTTTAATAACAAAGGCTTTTCAGATTCTGAAAACAGGTTTGGTCCTATCCCATGAGCATTAAACATCATTGTTCTCATCATAATAGTTTCTGAAGAGTACGAAATTGTAATTTTGATTTCTTATTTGATATTAGAGTTACTTAGGAAAGTTCTTATTTTCCCCAGTTGGAAAATTTTGTTTGTTTAGAATTTTGGTTTAATAATTTCTAGTTCTATCCCATTATGCAGAGAGAATATAGTGTGTACATTTACTTGTGCAAAGGCATTATTGATTTTTGTGAGTGCCTCTTGTCATTTTTATCCTCCGTATCAAATATGATCTCTTAAATATTAAAATGTTTCCTTCTCTGGCATATTTTCTGGGAGTAGCTTTCTAATTTGTTATTTTACTTTTTATTCTTGTATTTAGACATTTCAAATTTACACATAGACACATCTATCTTTTTTCTTTTATCTTTTGTGAGTTGTTCTATTGTCAAAGTTTAAAGAAGATTTTTCCCACTCAAGATTATTATTATTTTTTTAATTTCAAACCTACAGGGTGTTGCAAGAATGGTACAATAAACATCCATATATCCTTCCCCCAGATTCACAAGTTGTAAACATTTTGCCGTATTTACTTTATCCCTCTTTTCCTCATCTCTTAAATGGTTACTAGGTTAGTTGTAGTAATCACGACACTTTAAAACCCCTAGTTTGTATTTTCTAAGAAAAAAGGTCATTCTCCTACATAACCGTTATACAATCATCACACTCAGGAAAATTGAAATTGATATAATGCTAGTATCTAACATATAGCTCATATTCAAATTTCCCTAATTGTCCCAATTAATTGTCCTTTAAGGCTTCTTAAAATCCAATCTAGGATCCAATCAAGGGTCAGACATTGCATTTGACTGCCATCATCATCCTGAAAATTTTTAATAAATAAATTAAATTTTGAACCATTAGAATATAATGTGGTTTATCATATGTGGTGAGGTCTTAAATTTGATGCTTTTGTCTCATAATTATGGAATTTTCTCAATACTATTTATTGATAAAATTTTCTATTTTCCATAGATTTGTGTTGCTTCTATTTCTATATGTAAAATTCACATACATACACACACATCTATCTCATTTTCCTTTTTTAAAAAAAAGTTCGTAAATATATTTCCTATTTTAAACAAACAAACCAAAAACATCCTATTGAAGTTATTGGAATTTCCAAATTAAGTTCATCTACATCTTTAGGGCTCCCAAATGTCACCTAACTGGCCTCATATTTTATATAATTTGCTTTTTCTCAAAGAAAAGACATCAATTTGGCAAGAATTGACATCTTTACAATATGTAATGCTTTCATCCATGACTTCAGAATTTCTGTCCATTTATTCATTTTCAGTTCAGTACAATTATTTAGCACCCACTCTGCCAAGCCCTGTGCTAGAGAAGAGGTATTCTTTTATATCACTCAGTGTAGATTGGGTTTTTTTTCCTTCCCATGTCAGTCCTGTACATTCCTTGTGTGCATTTCTTTGTTATCCTTAGCTATTTTTAAAGGAGGTTATTCTAAAAGGATTTTCCATTATATCTTCTAGCTTGTTTTTCATGGTGTACAATTTATTTATCTCTATCTTCTATCAAACCACTTTACTGAATTCTTTCATTAATTTTAAAAGTCCTTCAGTTGATTCTCTTCAATATATTAGGTCACAGTCATATTATCTACAAATGATGATAAATTGCTTTCCTTTCTAAAATGTGTATCTCTTCTGTTTTATGTCTTATTGCATTGGCCAGAGTTTTCCCATTTTAGATGCAAGTTCTAGAGGTAAAGTGACTTGCTCAGCATGTCAGACAGAGCCAGTGAGGGGTAAAGCCAGGACTAAATCTTTGACCTTGCTTTTCAGTTCAGTGCTGTCTTAGAAAAGGTTACCAAATCAAGGTCATCTATCCAAATATCACCTAACTGGCCCCATGTCTATCCAGTTGCTTTTTCCCAAAAGGAGGTTGGCATTTGCAGTGCTTACAGTCCTCTCTTAAAATGACTTGACCTCTTAAGTGCATGCACGAGTGTGCGCGCGCACACACACACACACACACACACACACACACACAGAGTATGCGTGATGATGATAAATGATATGGAGAAAAATTATGCAGGGAAGTATATTGGGGTTAGGGTTGCTATTTTAAATACAGTGGTTAGGTAAGACTTCACTGGCAGAGGTGAAGAAGCAAGCCTTCTGAGGATTGTGTATATCTGAGGGAAGAACATTCCAAGCATAGGGGATAGCAAACACAAAAGCCTTGAGGTGGGAGCATGCCAAGGGTGTTCAAAGAACAGCAAAGAGGCCAGTGTAACTGGAGAAGAATTAGAAGAGATAAAATCAGAGAGTTCGCAAGAGAGGACCTTGTAGACATTGTAAAGATGTTGCCTTTTACTCTAAGTAAGGTGAGAGCCATAGGAGGGCTTTGAGCACAGGAGTGTCATGACCTGAGTCATGTTTTTAAAGGGTCACTCTAGCCACTGTTTTGAGAATAGACTGTTGGGGGCAAGAGTGGAAGCAGGGAGACCAGTTGGGAGGCTATTGCAATAATCCAATCAAGAGATGATGGGGGCTTAACCAGTGTAGTAGCTGTGGGGATGATGGAAGTGGTCAGATTCTGGATATATATTCAAACTAGAACCATAAGAGGTTGCTTATGGATGGTATTATGAACGAGAGAAGACCTGTGATTGAGGGAAGATATGCTAAAGTAATACGCAGTCTTCTGCATTTTGATTTAAAATGTATATCTCAATGCAAGTACCTGCTCAGTTAAAGCTATTTACACTTCTTTTAAATATTGGAGAAAAGGACCTCATTTTCAGATGGTTGTCGGTTTCTTCTTATAAGATTTCCTTTGTTTTCATCTGATAATAAGTAAAACAATTTGAACTCTTCAGTTGAATTGTTATGGTCTCTTTATACATCATATATTTCTTCCTCTAAATTTCTACTCAAAATCCACTTTTGTTAAATTTATCAAGTGCAATTCAATCACAGGAGAAGGGTCCAAATGGAAAACAAGGCAAATTGTTGTTGCCTGGTTTGATAACACTGTAAAAGTAATAATGCATGCAGCAATTGTATTGGCTCCAGCCAACTTTTATAGAGCACTTTACTCTATGGAAAGCACTTTCTAGATGCATTATCTCATTACGTCCTCACACTGTCCTGTAAGCACCCCTCTTCTCAGAATCATCCCTGTTAATATCTGTTTCCCCCATCTTGATTCTGAGCTCCTGGTGCCCATGGGCCATGTTACATTCAAATTTGCACCTGCTACACTATAGTTACTCAATAAATAAATAAATGAATAAATACATGAAAAATAGACAGAGGGGGCAGTAGGTCACACAGCTAGTCAGAGGCCAAGCAAAGATGCATATGCACATATGCTGAAGCTAAACTGCAAATCATACCTCTCCCCATTTCCTTGCCTCCTCTGAGGGCTATTGTGACTAGGCAAATAAAGAATAAAAACAGGAATCCCCATAGTCTTGGAAGAAAGGTTGGCTAATGAAGACATACTATTGTAAATTTCAGCTCCATAGTTCCAAGTGACCTTTACTGTGGGGGAATGTAATTCCAAAGTTAGATTCTGTTGGGGATTACAAAGCTCACACTTGTTTCTTAGCCTGTCTTGTACAGTAACACCAAAAGTTTGTCACAGTATTTTGGTACTAAAATGTGTGCATAGTTGAATGCTAAAGCACAGACTTTTGAAGGGAGAATGAACATCCAAGATTATTCAGTCCATTTCCCTCATCTCTTTAACAGCTTTATTGAGGTGTAATTTACATACCATAAAATTCACCCATTTTAATGTACAATTCAATAGTTTTCAGTAAATGTATAGGGTTGTGCAACCATCACTACAATCTCATTTTAGAATGTTTCCATCACACCATAAAATACCTTGTGCCCAAATGCAGTTGATTCATGTCCCCACCTCCCATCCCAGGCAATCACTACCCTGATTTCTTTCTCTATAAATTTGCATTTTCTTAACATTTCATATGAATGGAGTCATATAATGTATAGTCTTTTGCATCTAGCTTCTCTCATTTAGCGTGATGATTGTGAGCTTTGTCCATGTTGTAGAATATATCAGTAGTTAGTTTATTTTATTGCTGAATAATATTTCATTATGTGGATATACCACATATTGTTTATTTGTTCACCAGTTGATGAACATTTAGATTGTTTTAATATTTTGGCTATTGTGAATAATGCTGCTATCAGCATTTGTACACAAGTCTTTGTGTAGACTTACTTGGGAGATACCTAGGACTGGAATGGCTCAATGAATGGTAGTTTTATGTTTACCTTTTCAAGGGACTTCAGACCATTTTCCAAAGTGTCTGCACCATTTTACCTTCCCACAGCAATGAATGATGGTTACAATTTTTCTAAACCCTTGCCAACACTTGCTATAGTCTGTCTTTTTACTGCTAGCCATTCTAGTGGGTGTGTGTGCTGATTTCTCATTGTAGTTTTAATTTACGTTTTCCTGATAACTAATGAGGTTGACCATCTTTTCATGAGCTTATTAGTCACTTGTATTTCATCTTTAGTGAGATGTCTAAACAAATCTTTTGCCAATTTTTTAAATTGGATTGTTTGTCTTCTTATTGAGTTGTAATGGATCATTATGTATGTTGGATTTAAGTCTTATCATCCATATAATTTGCCAATATTTTCTCTCAATGTGTAGCTTGTCTTTTCATTTGCTTAATGGTGTCTTTTTGTCTAAATTTTTTTAAAAATGTAATGGCATCCAATTTATGTTTTTTCCTCATTAATAGATCATGCTTTTACTATTGTATCTGCACACCCTTTTCCTAATCCAAGGTCATGAAGATTTTCTTCTACATTTTTCTCCTAGAAGTTTTATAGTTTTAGCTCTTACATTTAGAATTATGATCCATTTTCTATTAGTTCTTGTGTATAGTGTGAATTTAAGTTTACATTTTTGTGTAACGTTAGATTATAGTGTGAATATTCAATTGACCCAGCATCATTTCCTGAAAAGATTATTTTTTACCATCAAATTGTCTTGGCACCTTTGTCAAGAATTAATTGACCATAAATGTAGTGGTTTATTTCTGCACTCTGTATTCTCTTTCATTGATGTATAAGTCTATCCTATGCCAGTGCCACACTGTGTTGATTTTCATAAGTTGTGAAATCAAGAACTGTAAGTCCTCTTTGTTCTTACTTTTAAAAATTGTTTTGTCTACTATGGATCATTGCATTTCCATGTACATTTTAGTATCAGCTTGTTAGGTTTTGCAAAAAGTCTCTTGGGATTCTAAAGAGGTTGCATTAAATCTATAGATAAATTTGATAAGAATTGCCATCTTAACAATATTGACTATTCCAATCCATGAACATGGAATGTCTCTCCATTTGTTTAGAGCTTCTTCAAATTTTTTTGGCAGTGCTTTGTACTTCTTGATGTACGAGTATTTCATTCCTTTAGATTTATTTCTAAGTATTCTTTCTGATACTACTGTGAATGAAATTGTTTACTTAATTTCATTTTCATATTACTCTTTGCTAATTATAAAAATACAATTGATTTTTGTATATTGGCTCTTGCATCCTGTGACATTGTTGAAATTGTGTATTAGTTCTAGTTAGTGTATGTGTATCTGTGTCTGTTTATGTGTATGTATGTATTCCTTAGAATTTTCTACATACAGGGTCATGTCATCTGCAAATAAAAAGCTTTAAATCCTTTCCAATCTGGGTATCTTTCATTGATTAATTAACTAGTTTCACTGGCTAGAATCTCTGGTACAATGTTGCACAGACATCCTTGTCTTGTTCCTGATTTTAGAGGGAAAGCATTCAATCTTTTACCCTTGAGTATGATGTTAGCTTTACGTGTTTCATAGATGGCCTTTATCAAATTTAGATAGTTTCCTTCTCTTCCTGGTTTATTAGTACTTTTTATCGTTAAGTGTGTATTGGATTTTGTCAAATGTTTTTTCTGAATCTGTTGAAATTTTCATTTGGTTTCTTCCCTTTATTCTAAATATATGCTGTATTACATTAACTGATTTTTGGATATTAAATCAACCTTGTGTTCCTGGGATAAATCTCAATTGGTTATGATGTACAATCTTTTTTTATATGTTGCTAGATTTAGTTTGATAATATTCGGTTAAATATTTTTGGATCTATATTGATGAAGGATAATGCCATAGTTTTCTTTTATTGTAATGTATTTCTCTGGTTTTGATATCAGGGCCTCATAAAATGAGTCAGGATGCATTCCCTCCTCTGCTACATTCTGCATAAGTTTGAAAAATCTGAACTATTTTTTCTTTTCTAAAATATTTGATAGACTTCACCAGTGAATGGTCTGGACTTTTTGAGGGAAGAATTTTAATTAATAATTCAATTATTTTGCTTGTTATGAGCATATTGAAATTTCCTATTTTTCCATGTATCAGTTTTTGTAAGTTGTGTATTTCTGGGAATTTTTCCATTTCATCTAAGTTGTCTAAGTATTTTGGCATAAAGATTTTCATGATATTTCTTTATAATTTTTTAAATTTCTGTAGGGTCAGTAGTGATGTCTCCTCTTTCGTTCTTGATTTTCGTAATTTATATCAACTCTCTCTTTCTCTTGATCAGTGTAGAAAAAAGGGTTGCCAATTATGTTGATCTTTTCAAAAAAACAACCTTTGTTTCATTGATTTTTCACTCTTGTTTTTATGTCTTCTATTGCATTGCTTTCTATTCTAGTCTTTATTCTTTTCTTCTTTCTGATTGTTTGGAGTTTAGTTTACTCTTATTTTTCTACTGTCTTAAGGTGGAAACTTAGATTATTGATTCAAGGTCTTTATTCTTTTCTAATATAGGTGTTTAAGCTATAAAATTTTCTCCAGTCACTCCTGAAATTGTTATTGTTAACAGTATTGTTCAGTTTAATCATTACTCTTTAGAGAGAGAATGTGCTGAGCTCCTCATTCCACCATTCAAGAAGGCCTACACTATAATTTTTAAATATGAGAAGTTGAGGCATGTAGAGGTTATTTTGTATTAAGTTCTCCCAGAAGCAGACTCACGGGCCAAGGATTTGAATGCAAGTGATTTATTAAGGGGATGCCCCCACTAGAAATCAGTAAGGGACAGAGGGAAGCAGGAAAGAGATGGTAAAGAAGGCAACAAAGGGGCGATCCTGTGGGGAGCTCTGGAGAGTGAGTGAATTACACCTTGAATAGGTCCCCTGTGAGGCAGAGGTGCAGGATTTTTTTCACTTCTACCCAAGGAAATCACTGGCAAATTCCAGCCTAACATCAACTATGAGTGTAGGTTGTAGAAGAGCAGGACTTAAATTCTCAATCCCTCTTTACCAGTAAAGGAGGCTTCAGCAGTTTCACAAGTCCGCAATGTCCCCGTTAACAGCAAAGCACACGGAAGCTGGGTGATGGACACATAGAACCAGAAAGAGTGATTAAGAAGGGCAATAACTGTGTCCTCTTGAGACACTAAATGACTTGCCCAAGGTCACACAGCTATGTAGTATCAGATTTTGTACTAGAAACCAGGCTTTTAATGCTAATATTGTGTTTTAATCAACTTTATTAGAAATCCACTAAAGATGTGTTGCAACAGTGCTTGTTTTATTACACAGATTGTATTTACTGTTGATTAACCGTTTTTATGGCTAAAGGCATTACTCTCTATTTATGAATCAACTCTAATGCCAGTTGTTACTGTCTAGGATCTTTCCCCATAGTTATTTTGGTCATCAGAGAGCCCTGGGATAATCTAGGAAAATATAGACACAAAGCAGCTCCCTACTATTTCAGGAAATGATATTAACCTAATGAAGTACAAAGACTGCATAAGAGAGAACGAAGTTAAGCCAACCTCAATAGTGAACGCATTTACCCATGTTCCTGTAGGTCACTGTCAGGGCCATGAACACCCAAGGTCTATATGTTCCTATAGATCACTCAGTCAAGTAACCTTTCAAAGAAAAGGTATTAGCAGATCATGCAATAATTGTCAGTGTGTTTGAGTTATTTGCCTTTGCCTCAAATTGCCTTTGACTATTTTCAGCAGTACCAATATTAAGGGCTTCTTAATATTGGTTGACAAAGAGTTGACAAATTTGCCAAGTCATTAGACGTCCTGGAATAGTTAAAGATACATGCTAATGAGAGCCATTTGCATATAATATTAAAATTGTATTTGCAAACCAATCAAGTTGGCTGTAAGATGAGTATCTATAAAAGAAAGGCTTCCCCCATTGATTTCCAATATTAATTCAGAGATTGTTCCTGCAGAAGAAAAGAATGGTAAAAGATTTACCAACATTTCATTGATGATTGCATTAGAGTGGTTGGATAATGAGAACGCTTTTTTCTCTTTTCTCTACTTTTCTAATTTTATAAAATTTTATTGTATTTTTCTTGACATAAAAAGAATTTTTTTTTAAAGTGGATTATTTGGTGGGGTGGGATAAAGATGGTGGCTCAACTTTTGGTGTGCTAAAAAGTATAGCCTTGTGGTTAAGACTGAGGGCTGAGAAGTCAGACTACCTGTGTTCAAATCCTAGTTCTAGCACTCAAATAGCAGTGTGACTCTGGGTAAGTTTCTGAGCCTCTCTGTACTTCATTTCTTTTATTCTGTCTGAATAAGATAAGAATATCTGCCTCTTAGAGTTATTGTGAAGGTTAAATGAGATAATAATGTGTGAGGTGAGCTTAACATAGTGCCTAGTAGATATTAAGTGCTCATTAAACATTTTCTGGTGGGTGAAGTAATTGTTGCAGTACACAGAAGTGGGAGCTATGATAGAAGTATGGACAGAGAGCTATAGGAACAGAGGAAGGAGGAACTATCTCTGATTTGCAATGCAAGAGAGGGTCCTCAGAAAGAGTAACATTTGATCTGAGTCTGGATGGTATGAGGAGTTCTCAAGATGGAGAAAAAGGGAAAAGGCATCCTGGGAAGATAGAACAGCATATAGAATGGCATTGAAGCATGAGGTGAGAATTGATGCAAATGTGCATTTAAAATTCATTTTGTAAATTCATTTATTTAATAAGTACTTGGTGAATGACTGTTACATGTTTAGCAGGATATTGGAAGCTGAGGATGCAGCAATGAACTAAACAGCAAGACCTCAGACCTCGTGAAGTTCACTGACTATTAGGGTGCAGGCAGTAAGTCAGTAAATAAATAATCAGACAACACATGTTTCAATTGTGATAAAAGTTATAAAGGAAATACATCAACAGATGTCATAGTCAATGACTCAGGAACACTAGTAATTATGAATGAATGCTTTGTGGATTGGAATGACTCAAATCAATGATTTTTCAACAGTGTAAGAATGTTGGAGGAGGGTGCCCCTGCTGGGGCAAAGGTATAAATATCAGATTCACTTAGGTTTGTGATTTCATAGCTGACCATTAGGAGCATCCGGAGAGATTTTTTTTTAAAGTGTTGATGCTGGGGCCTTACTCCTAGAGATTGTGATTCAGCTGGTCTGGGATGGGGCCAAGGAATAGCATTTTTGTAAAAGTCTGCTGGGTGATTAGAATGTGCAGCCAGAGTTGAGAACCACTGATCTTGAGCAGCACCCCTATGATTCTGGTATGACTATTCCCTGCCCTCACTTGAGAAATCAGTGGTGGTCTCAACAAAATACTAGCAAACTGAATTCATTAAAAGGATCATGGTTGATCAAGTGGGATTCATCCCTGGGATGCAAGGATGGTTCAACATATACAAATCAATAAATGTGATACATCACGTTAATAGAATAAAAGATAAAAATCATATGATCATCTCAATAGATGCAGAAAAAGCATTTGATGAAATTCAACATCCATTCATGATAAAAAATATTTCAACAAATTGGATATAGAAGAAACATACCTCAATATAATAATATGTCAAGCCCACAGCTAACGTCATACTCAATGGCAAAAGATTGAAAGATTTTTCTCTAAGACCAGGAATGAGACAAGAGTGCCCATTCCAACCACTCCTATTCAACATAGTACTTGAAGTCCTAGGCAGAGTAATCAGGCAAGAAAAAGAAATAAAAGATATCCAAATCAGAAAGGAAGAAGTAAAATTATCTCTTTGCAGATGACATATCTTTTATGTAGAAAATCCTAAGGACTCCACCAAACAACTAGAGAGAACTAAAAAAATAATTCAGTAATGTTGCAAGATAGAAAATCAACATACAAAAATCAGTTTCATTTCTATATACTAATAACTAATTATCTGAAAAATAAATAAAGAAAAAATCCCATTTATAATAACATCAGAAAGAATAAAATACTTAGGAATAAATTTAATTAGGAGATGGGAGATCAGTACACTGAAAACTATAAAACACTGATGAAAAAAATTTAAGAATTTTTTCCTAAATGGAAATAATTTCTTAAAAAAATTAAGAATGTTTTTCTTAAATAAATGGAAATAAACACAAATAAATGGTAAGATATCCTGTGTTCATGGATCAGAAAAATTAATGTTATTAAAATGTCCAAACTACCCAAAGCCATCTATAGATTCAGTGCAATCCCCATCAAGATTCTAATGGCATTTTTCACAGAAATGGAAGAAAACAACCTTAAAATTTGTATGGAACAACAAAAGCCAAAGCAATCCTGAGAAATAAGAACAAATCTGGAGGCATCACACTTCCTGATTTAAACTATATTACAAAGCTATAGTAATCAAAACAGTATAATAGTGGCATAAAACCATGCACATTTAGACCAATGGAACAGAATTGAGGGCTCAGAAATAAATCCATGCATATATGGTCAACTAATATTTGATAGGGGAGCCAAAAATACTCAATGGGGAAAAGAGAATCTCTTTTATAATGTTGGGAAAACTGGATATTCACATGCAAAAGAATGAAACTGGATCTCTATCTTACACCACTCACAAAAACTAACCGGAAATGGAATAAAGATTTAATATAAGACCTGAAGCATAAAACTCCTAGAAGAAAACATAGGGGAAAAGTTTCTTGACTTTGGTCTTGGCAGCAATTTAATAGATATGACATCAAAAGCACAAGCAACAAAAGCAAAAATAAACAAGTGAAACTACATCAAACTAAAAATCTCTATACAGCAAAAGAAACAGTCAACAAAATGAAAAGGCAAACTACAGAATGGGAGAAAATATTTGCAAACCACATATCTGACAAGTGGTTAATGTCCAAAATATGTAGAAACTCCTACAACTCAATAGCAAAAAAAATAATAATCTAATTTAAAAATGGGCAAAGGACCTGAATAGACATTTTTCCAAAGAAGATATTCAGTTGGCCAAAAGGTACATGAAAAAATGCTCAACATCACTAATCATCAGGGAAATGCAAATCAAAAGCAAATCAAAATCACCATGAAACATCCTCTCACACCTGTTAAAATGGCTGTTATCAAAAAGACAAAAGATAGCAAGTGTTGGTGAGGATATGGAGAAAAGGGGACCTTTGTGCACTGTTGGTGGGAATGTAAATTGGTAATAGCCACTATGGAAAACAGCATGGAGGTGCCTCAAAAATTAAAAATAGAAATACCCTGTGAGCCATCAATCTCACTTCTGGGTATATAGCCAAAGGAAATGAGGTCAGTGTCTCAAAGAGATATCTATACTCCCATGTTCATTGCAACATTATTCACGGTAGCCAAGATATGGAAATGACCTAAGTGTTCATCAGTGGATAAGTGGATAAAGAAAGTGGGGTATGTTATAGACAATGGACTATTATTCAGGCTTAAAAAAGAAGGAAATCCTGCCATTTGCAACAACATGGATGAACCTGAAGGACATTATGCTAAGTGAAATAAATCAGACACAGAAAGACAAATACTACATGATTTCACTTGTATGTGGAATCTAAAAAAAAGTCAAATTCATAAAAGCAGAGAATAGAATGGTGGTTGTCTAGGACTAGAGGGTAAAGGGAATGGGGAGATGTTGGTCCAAGAGTTATGCAGGATGAATAAGTTCTGGACATCTGTGTAATACTGTATTTTATACTTGAAATTTGCTAAGGGAGTAGATCTTAAGTGTTCTCACTCACAGTGGTAACTATGTGAGGTGGTAAATATGTTAATTAGCTTGATTGTGGTAGTTATTTCACAATATATACTCATATCAAAGCATCAGGTTGTACATCTTAAATATATACAATTTTTATTTGTTAATTATACCTCAATAATGCTAAAAACCAACTCAGAGAAAATGAACTCATAGAAACAGGAGGCAGATTGGTGGTTGCTAGGGATGATTGGTGCTCAAAAGTACAAACAAAATTTTTAAAACCTTGAGTTAAATTTATGTGAGTTATGTCTAATATGGTATATCAATTTTCCATATTAGAAAATAAAACCAAGAAATTTTAAAAATATTTATTAATTTAAAAATTTTAAATAAAAGTTATTTCATTAAAATAATAGTAGTAAATTCCATTACATGTTAACATAAATGAAAAAAATTTATGAAAAATAATTATTTTCCAAAACAAAAATGATTTAGTGAGAAGTGTAGCATTGTTTAACTTTTTTTTTTTTTTGCTGAGGAAGATTGGCCCCGAGCTAACATCTGTGCCCATCTCCCTCTACTTTACATGTGGGACGCTGCCACAGCATGGCTTGATAAGCAGTGCTCAGGTCTGCACCCAGGATCCAAACCTGTGAACCACAGGCTGACAGAGCAGAGCACATGAACTCAACCACTACACCACCAGGCCAGCCCCTGTTTTACATTTTTGCTAATCTCTAACATCTGGTCTGCTAGAAGGCTGCTAGATTCCATATCCGCTTCTGCATTCAAACTATTGCATTATTTTGCTTGATTGAAGTATATGAAGAAAGTCCAGCCTCATACAGTTATGAAGTCTTGTAGCTTTTTAAGAACTTCATAGTACACTTGTGAGACATTGAAATTGCTAAAGGCAAATAATATCTTAGTGCTCTTCTGAAATATTTTTGACCTTGCAGATAACCTGAACAGGTCTCGGGGATGCTGGGTGGGCTTCGGCTCCCTACACTGGGCCACCATGGCTACCCCATCACATACAGATGCTTGCCTTGCTCTGCCCTATCTAATGGCTTTAGAACTGAATTGTTTGGGAAGGAGCTGGAGCAGGGCAGTACAGGAATCTTGAACTTTATTTATAAGTATTGAGGTTGGTTGTGGTATTGATGAGTTAATTCTGAAACAATTTTGTGTGTCTTGTGTGAGGATATATGAGTAAAAACATTGATGTTGGAAACGAAGGTTCTCACTGTAGGAAAAAGGAAAAACAAATGTGGAAAGGGGAAGGTGAGGAAGAAACTTGTGTTACTGGATTTGAAGTAGCAATATCAGTATGAACTAATCAATATGAATTTATGATGTTTAAAAGATATATTTCTTACTTCTGTCCAATAGAAGGGCATAGAAGCAATGGCACCACAGTAGCGATGATCTTAATGGTCATCCAGATCTTGCCTTCTGAATTCCTTCTTTGGAAAAATGCCTGATTACAGTTCTGGGAAAGGAGGGCACAGGTGAGCCTTGAATGCCTCATGGTGCCAGCAAACAAAGGTGTGCTCAGTGACCGGTGGGACCACCAAAGTATGTGGGAGCTGCCTGGAGAGGCTCTCAATGGAATTGAACTATTTTATTTTACTATTACTTAGATATTTTATATTTGTACATATTTATCAACTCAACTCCCTGTACCTGCGTTTCGTATACAACTATAAAAGTAAAACAAATTTATAAATAAGCAGATAATACTATAAAAGAAAAGAAATCAGTGATGGAGAAGTCGCTGTGACTGATGGGATGTCACCATATGCCTCAGCTGAGTGAGGCTGGAAACAAAGGTTGAAAACTACCTTGCTCAACTGGATCTCTTCTCTTATACAAGTTCATGCAGTCATTGGTCACAAGTGTCCTGTAGGGGAACTGTGGATGCCCACTCAGATCCCCTCATATCCCCTTTCCTGCAACATGCCCATCCCCCAGATTCTATGTGCTTTGATGCAAATGGCTCTCAGCTGTGACCTTCTTCAAAGGGTTGCCACTAGGCTACCAGAGCCACCTTGTCTGCCCCACACACAGAATTGGGAGTGCCTGGGAGGTTACATCTCTACTGGGGAGTACATAATGAATAACTGATTGGTATTGGAGGGCCAAAAGCCCTTGGCTTGGGATGAGACAAACTCTGTGGCACAAACTCTTTATGCTCCAGAGCTCCCTATGGGATCAGGCTGAGACTGGGACTTTGCCTGAAATCGCGTTCTTGCTTGACTTCTTCTCCTTATTCTCTCTTCTTCCCTCACTCCCTTACTGGTTTCTCCTGGGTCCACTTCATTAACACATCATTTGCAATGAAACCTTAGCTCAGGAACTGTTTCTGGAAGAATTTGAACAAAGACAAGCCTATTTCTGGGAAAACAAGTGCCCAAAAGTGCCCCTTTCTGAAGTCAGGCAATCTTCACCTCAGCATACTCTCCGTCTTTCATCTGACTTCAACATTCTGAATGGATACAGCCCCTGGCTGGAGACATCATCCCCAGATATAGAAAGGGGGCCACAGGATGTGTTAATGATGGATGGATGGCTCTGACAGGTCCCTGGTCCCTCTCAGAGAAGCATGAGTCATCATCCAAACCATTAGCTCAGGAATTAGAGGGGGCATGAGGGTCCTGTGGCAGGGTTCTCTAAAGCCTACAGAGGAATTCCTACAAGGTTTTCTCTTAAAGGAGTCTGAGGTAACTCTCCTCTATAGGCTGAGGGTCTTGGGACCTGGGACCAGAGTATAATGTTCTAGTCTAATGAGACACTGAAACTAAAGGAGGGGAGTTGCCGCAAGCCTGGGTCTGAAAAGTTGGGGAGAAGAGGGATGGGAGTCAGTCACTGTAGCAAAGAGGATGAACAATGGATATTGAAGTATTGAAAGTGAACTGCAGTGAGGAAACCAAAACGAGGGAGGTGAAAGAAGGTACAAAGTCTCCTTGACCTGACGTGTTGAGGTGGGGCTGCAGCATGTCTTGCAGGGCCCTGCAAGAAGAGACCCTCAGGATAAGTTGCACAGAAAATATGATCATAAAGGCCCATCTTCTCACTGGGAGAAATAAAATGTCACAGGAGGGGAAAATGGGTGAGTAAATGCTATATGTTTTGAGGTGAGATTTTAAGCTATTCTTCTCTCATACTATCAGGATTTTTCTACTAAAAAAATCCCTTCTCTTTACAAATTATCCTAAATAGTTTATTGCAACTACTTCTTTTGCACAAGAGATGTGACTTCGGGGGTTATTCTTGTTTAGGTATGATTTTATCATTACCAACAAACTGAAAAGAACTTAGATAAATATATTTTCAAGAGAGTGATGATAAGAATGAACTAACCACGAGAAACAAAAATCATACCCACTTTTTTTTTTCTTGCCCCCACCCCTTCCTAAAGTGTAGGTGTCGGGGAAGGGAAAGTTGTGTAGCTTGCACATGCCGTTTCTTCTCTCCTCCTCCTTAATCAGAGTTTTCTGATCTTTGAGACAGGCTGGATCCACTGGCAAAAATATTTATATGACAAAATGGTTTACGGCTTTCTGGCTGCAATTGCTGATTTGCCTCTGAATGGACAAGCTGCAGGCACAGTGGGCCTGAGGGAGTTGCTGGGTATACTTTGGCACATTAATCCCAATTGTGTGTGAACCATGTGTTGACAACACAGTTTAACCCAAAATATATCCTTTGCTAGTGTTTGTGATTTCAGATGAGGCTGGGTGGGATAGAGCTAAGCAGTTCAGGCCATGAAGTCAAAAATGCTCAGAAGGCCCTTTGTGCATTTTATTGGCTTATGGAAAAAGAAAGAAGGTAGAGAAAAAGAAAGGATACTGAACCATGAATGAAAAGTCTGAGTTTCTACTTTGGCTGCAGTTTAATACTCATTCGGGACTCAACCTCTTGGCCTCAGCATCCTCATCTGTAGTCTGGCTGTTGAGTGTGGTTGAATTGAAAAATGAGTCCTCAGTAATCAGATTGGTAGGGAGGAGGAGGTGGAGGGGCTACAGGCTGACCCCTGGAGAGATGTTGTGTCTCCCTCAGGAGCCCTTGGCAGCATTCACCTGTCAGAGCCCAACAAAGTCCCACTGCTTGGCTGTCCATGACTACAGAATTTCATGCCAGTGATGGACAGTACTCAGGCCAGCCTTGTGACTCTTCTTGATCCATCCCTCTATAGGAAGAGAAGAGACAACAGAAAGTGATTCTAGGAATGGGATCCAGCCCCAGGGAAGCTCCCAAGGCTTTGGGTTCTCAGTTTAGAAGGTAAGGATGACAGAAGGATCCGAGGGTGGCATGAGAGTTCTGGACTGCAAACAAAAATAGAAGTCTTCTGATGTGGGCATGATTAACCCAAGTGGTGGTTAGGGATAGACTGAGCCTTAGGAGAAAGCAGGGACCCACAGTTATTTGCAACCCCTGCTCCTAGGGGTGAGGCTATTGGTCCCTCTCAACCAGGTCAGGAAGGCACAAGGGGTGGGTGGGTCGAGTGCTCCCACACTCAATGCAGAGTATTTTAGGTGCTATTGCTAGCCTCAACAGGTGAACTCAAGAGTTGTTGCTTCTTCCCCCTTTATTGCCTTTTGCCCTTTCCTTCATAGATTAGAGTCCCATGAGTAATGGACTCTCAACAAGTAGAGCTACTGGTCCTTAGCATTCTAGCCATATTCAAAGTTTTCCTTGAGATTGTTGTTATATGTAAAGCAATGCAGTTCCTGAAAACTCTGTTGTAGGCACTACTCCACTTCCACCTCGTGTCCTCTAGGTTTGGGTCTCAGATCCCTGTGCTGTTTTTCAGGAACTGTTTTGAACTCGGCTGTCATGACAAACATAGTGATTGTACTGTTGAGAAAGACCCCAGAGTTGAGAAGGGAATGAGTGTTGAAGTCATAATTTAATTTAAGCCATTATTGACTTCACCTTTATGAACATATGCAGATGTCACACACACACACACACTTTGGATGTTACACATACACTCTTAGATGGCATACACACTTATTTAGGTGTCCAACCACTCAGGTAAGTCACATTCATCTGGGTGTTACACCCACTCATTCAGAGAGTACGTATGTTCATTCAGCTTTCAGACACCCAGGTCCTACAGATCCTCATATGGATGTTGTGCATGCTCAAATGTAGTATGCACTCCCAGAGAGATTGGACACATTCGCCCATATTCACATGCTCTCTGGGCTCTCAAGTTCTCATTTTGATGTGCACATTGGACAGCAGGCATGCTGGAGCTGTTTGCTTACCTCCACTCAGATATCACAGTCATCTAAGTGTGGTATATACTCACATGCCCATCTGTCTTCCATCTGCATTGCTGACCATCCCCATGCTCAAGGGGATTCAGAAAAAGACTTGCCGTATTAAGTGTGTCATGTTTCCTTGGGGCAGTCCCTCTGTAGCCTTCTTTCCCTAATGAAATAATCCTGTGCATCTGTCTTCACCCAAGTTGTGCTTCTTAACCATGTGTCTTTAGATAGATAGTCTGATTGAAGGATGGTACCCCACACCATGTTCCATTTTCATAAATCACGTGCCAGTTCATTATGCCATCTTTAAATGATTGGTTTAGGACCACCTAATTAATTCACAGAAGTTTTCTGTAGGCATTCTTTGGGCAATTGATCTTTTGTCTTAGATCATGAGTCCCAGAGATCTGTGCAATAAAGGTCTGCTAAAGGAGGAGCATTTATTCAAGAGAAGTACAAACCATGGGCTTTCAAAGAGATGGTAAAATGTTATGCAAATCTACAAACTTTAGGGTAACTTTTATAAAATGAGCCTACATATTTGGCATACAGTTGATGTTCAATAAAGGCTTGGTCATCTCTGTTCACACACCAGCACACACCTTCTTACATCCTTCTAAATTGAAGGGAATGGTATGAGATCACTAGACAGGAGTTCAGGGGAATCACCGTTTATATTGACTAGGTTTTCTGCATCCAGTCAGATTTGGTTTCATGCTTGCTTTCAATTTTAATTCAATTCAATTTGATTCATTTGAAAAAGGTATTCATTGATCACTTGCTGGGTATCAGGCAACCTGCTGGGCAGTGTGTGGGGGGAGAGTGATGCAGAGATAACTAAGCCACAACTCCCACTGTCCAAATGTCACAGTCTAGCTAGAGAGACAGTAGTCCCATGCTCATGTTATTGCATTCCCAAGCAGATAGCCATTAGTGAGCTGTAGTGAAATTAAGGAGGGAGAAAACTCATCCAGATGGGGAGTCCAGACAGGCTTCATAGAAGAGATGAAAGATAGGCTCAACCTTTAGGGAAAAGCTTCCATGGGCAGAGGTGGGAAAGATGAGAGGACACTGCAGATGGAGGAAGCATGAACTGGTGATGGCATGGGTGGCATCCAAAGGACGTTTGTGCAATAGCATGGAGTCTCGAGGAGCTAGAATGAGGGGTGTGTCATAAGACTTTCTGAAAGGTAGACTAGAAGTCAAGCACAAAGTGCCCCAAATGCCAGGATGAAGAATTTAGATTGCGTCATTCAGATAATGGAGAGCCTATGAAAGTGTTTGAAGAGGGACAGTGTTATATGATTAGGAAGATCAATGGATTGACTGGTTAATTGATCAAATAAATTAGAGGCAAAAAGACCAGTGGAGTCTGGGAAGAGGTGGGGAAGTGCCCAACCTCAACATTATGATGGGGGGAGAAGAAGGGGAGGGGCAGAAAAAAGTCAAGTCAGCAGGGCTTGTTGATTCGAGGTGCAGAGTGAGAGCTAAGGAGGTAGGAATTGAGAATGAGCCTCGGATTCAAGGTCTGACCACTTGACAAGTAATGCCACCCTTTCTTTCCACTAAGGAAAGAAGCGTAGAAAGAGAAGCAGTCAGGTTTGTAGGGGTTGGGATTGTTTCATTTTGAACATATCCAATGTGAGCTGGCTTTGGGACATCTAAATGGAGATAGATTTCCAAATAGCAGTGGGTTTACAAGTCCGAAGTTCAGGAGGAAGGTTTAGTTGTAGACGGAAGTCATGGTGAAAACCAACAAGGTCGTCCCTTCAGATAGTTGCTTATCTGCCTCTCTTCTCTCCTGCCCAGTGTTTATCAGCTGGTTGTCAAGGAGGAGAGACTTCAGAAGTCACGGAGGGCAGCTGACATCATTGAGTGCTTTTCGGTGCCTGTGAGCTATAGAAACGCCTCCAGCCTCGATTCTCTACACTACTTTGCTGCTGAACTGAAGCCCGCCAACCTGCCTGTCACCCAGCCATTTACAGTGGGCGACAACAAGACATACAATGGCTACTGGAACCCTCCTCTTTCCCCACTGAAAAGCTACAGCATCTACTTCCAGGCACTCAGCAAAGCAAATGGAGTAAGTATGGCCACATGGAGGCCATTTCTTGACTTTTTTGTATTTTTTTCCTTTCTCAGATGAGAAGGCAGCATGACTTTAGGGCAGTGGTTGACAAACCAAGGTCTATGGCTCAAATCCAGCCCATGCCTTTTGTTTTTTTTTGTTTTTTTGTTTTTTGGTTTTTTTTTTTGTAAATAGAGGTGTTTTGTTTTTTTAATACAGCAATGTCTATTCATTGACATCATCCATGGTTGCTTTGATGCTACAATAGTACAGTTGAGTAGTTGAGACAGAGACTATGCCTCATAAAGCCTAAAATATTTTGTCTATGGCCCTTTACAGAAAAAGTTTGCAGACTCCTGTAGTAAAGGATACAAAGGTGTTTCACTTGGGCAAACCACATGGTCTGTCTGAGTCTTAATTTCCTCATCTATAAAATAATCCCTATCCACGGGATATCTATGAATACACTAAGCAGGTTGTAGTTAATCAGTGAATGTGAGTTCCTCTATCATTATCATCAGTCACACTAGAAAATATTTTTTTCTCCCAGAGACAAGGTAACCTTTTTTTATGTCAAATATTTCTTTGGTCAAGAAGGAGTGCCAGTCATAATGTCACAAAATCACAGGGCTGGAAAGGACCTGGAAGGTCATCCAATACTTCCCTCCCTCCCCCTACACACAAAACAGTGCTTCAATCAACATTACAATATCACAGTTAACTGGTGTTAGTGGTTATTGTTGAATACCTCCAATGACAGAGAACTCACTTCTTTATGTGGTATCTTTGCTGATCTTTGGGGAGGGCTGTGGGTCTAAGAAAGATTTTTATTATACTGACTTAAATATATCTTTCATTGTAGCTTCTACCCATTGCTGTTGGTCCTTTCTCTTAGAGCCTTATGGAACCAATGCAATCACCTTCTCAGGTGGTGTTCTTTCAGTTACATAAAATCTTTTCTATCATCCACTTCACCTCTACACAAAGACACTCATCTGGTCTTATTTTTTACAAACTAAATAGCTTTACTTTCTCTTATGACACAAGTTTGTATTTTCCATCAAGGATGCTTTTGTGGACAGATTCCAGGTTGCTATATTTCACTCAACAAATATATAATGAGCACTGACATACCCTAGGCCCTGTGGTTCATGTTAAGGTTATGTAGTGTGTGCCCTCCAAGAGCTTATACATTTGTAAGGGAGTCTGGTGTGTGCCGTGTTCCTCAGTGCATCTGGAGAAGTGAGAAGCTCACTGGAGAAGGGAAAGCTGAGACAAAAGTAAGACTTGGTGAAGTGTGTGGAGATCAGCCTGTGGAAGGCTCTGAGTGGCCAAGATAGAGATTTTAGTTGTCAGTGGCAGTCACTACTTTGTGAGAAACCTGGATTGAGGAACTAATTAACATTTAAAATGTCCACATAGCCATTTAAATTCCACATTGGTATTTCAGTTCTGCATTTATTACCCACAGAAAGTATAAAACTATAAAGAGAAGCTGCCAGACTGCCTTCCACCTGTCCATCTGGTCTTCCCTCTGCATGAAGCACTCTGATGTATTGAGGAGGAAGACTCAAAGATGGGCAGAAGCATCAGGGGGCCCATCTTGTTCTTGATCCTCTGCATTCCATATGGGGAAGTTTATTGGTTCAGCACAACTCTGAGAAGGTGTGGCTTTCCCTGCTCTTAGCAACATATCAAGAGGTGCTGTTGGGTTTCCATGCTGTGAAGAGGAGTACTGGCCATACTCAGCTCACCCTCTATCACATTCCTACCAAGATTTTCATAAAAACCCAGCAGGAGACCAAGTTGATAGAACCCAAGAAACTGGCAAATGGACCTCAGGAGGAATTTCCACAAACTAAGCATGACTGGCCCCAAGCAGAACAGCAGGTGAAGCAGGACTGTTGGATGTTTTGCTCCCCAGACATCACACAGCTGACTCCCTCCTCAAGACAAGAGGTTTCGCTATTGAGAAAGAAGTCACCCCACCCTGAAGCTGCCTCATCTATGAAGCAATTTCTACCATGGCTTTCAAGATGAACAAGGCCATTTAACTACTTATGCCTTTGATCCCACACCATGTGTACTCCCATTTAAAACTACGATTTGCAGTAATGAAACACAAGCAGGAATGGAATTGGACGGGTGTTTATGCCAGGTGTCTTGAGGGTGTAGTCGGCCTCACAGGAACAGAGAGGAAAAGCTGTGGGAGCTGGACACTCAGAATGTTGTATTTTTCTGGCAAGAGAAAAACTACACGCTGCTTCAAATTGCTGTGTTTAGTATTAAGTTTTACGGAAAGGGGTTGGTTGAAAGGGTCATAGAAGCAGCAAAACCATTCTCAGTCTAACAAATCTCTGCCTGAACCCTCTCAGATTTCTCCATATCATAAAGGGCAGCAGACAATGCAGTTAAGCCTGGAGGATGTTTGAGGAGAAAATGTTATAACCCACAAATTCCTTATCAGCCAAGTTGTTGTTCTTGTGCAAATACATCAGAAACACATCCTCAGTATCCAGGGATTCCCAGATGCCCTGCTTGTAATAAATCATTCAAAGAGCAGTTGACTGAACAATGAATCAAAATAAAGAAATCAAGAAAAGAGAAATGTGGAATAAAAAGATCCAGCGTGAGCATGGAAGATAAGTAAATATAGCATTAATGCTAAATAATTGCTCTAAATATGTTACAAAAGAGAAGGTTAATAGAAAAACAATTACTTAAAGGGAAAAGGTATAATGTATAAAAGTGACAATTGTGATCTGGGTCTATAAATCACTGTTATGTCAACAAAAACTGCAAAAGAGTTGGAGGACTGATGAGTGTAAATAAAAATCTGCTAATTTTCTCACTTTTGACAGGATAGAATAAATAATTACTATTTTATTTTTGATGCTGAGAATTTTTTTAATGTATAGTTTTTTAAACATAAAGGCAGCCTTCCAATCTATCATTTAAAAGCCAGAAAACAACAATCTACCAAGAAAAGGGGAAGAAATAAAGGAAACTATAAGTAAACATGAAAACCAGCAACTATAAAGCAATCCAGAAGACAAAAGCATTAGATTTCATTAAAATAAAAAAGAAAAACTCCTGCTTTGCTCCCATCATAAAAAAAGAGGCAAAATATCTTGGGTCAAGTAAAAAGCAGAATTCAGCAAATCTATATCACTAGAAGATTAAAAACAAAAGATAGGGCAAAGTTATATTAACCTAAAATAGAGGAGAGCAAAAATGGCCATTTGTTGTACGATGGTTGTGGGCCAGGTTGAATAATTTACTATCAATCAATTTCATTGCTCCCGACCTGCAAGTTTCAGTCGTAACAGGGTAAGAGAATTTTAGGGTGCAGATGCCTTTATTTTATGGATATTAAGGATAATTTCTCAGCTTAGCAGAGTGGCTAAATATTCAGCATTTACTACGTACACACAAACCCCTAGTAACTGTGTGACTTTAAGTAAGCTATTAAAAGAGTTAGATATGATTGATTGATTAATTACGTGAACATCTAGGAAGCACATACTATAGTTCAAAAAAGGCTCTTCCTCTAAGTGCTTGGAATAAAGCATTAAGCCAAACAGACAAAAAATCCCTACCTCATGGTGTTTACATTCTAGTAGGGGAGAAACCAAAAATAAACAAATAAATAAGTGAAATAATATGTCAAATAATTAATCATTAGACTTAGGAATGTGGAGGTCACTCATTAAATGTTGGCTCTCATTAGGGCAAGGATAAAGACATTTTGTAAACTCTACAGTGATCCATATAAATGTGGAGTATTTTAATCCAGCCCTATAAACTCTATGGAGAGTCCATGATGTGCATTATGAGGCATGGTGCTCAGAGTCCTCACAGGCATTTTCATGAAGTGTGAGTTGTTCACAGGCACTTGTATTGGGAATTTAATCAGATTAGTAATTTTCCATTTACTCACTGATGCTTTCTTAGAGATAACAAGGGTGGTCCCAGCTGTTGGGGCACTGTCCTTGGTGCTGAATTCTCAGCATCTGTCTTTCTTGTGGATCAGGCCATATTGTAACCATTTGTTTTGGATACAACTATATTATAGACCTATAACATTTTAGAATTGGATGGTTTTAACGTAGACCAGAAGTCAACAAAGAAATCTCCAATAAAGCGTTCTTGGCAGGGCATTCTACAGCCTCAGCTTGACCACTGCAATTCTCTGGAGGGAAAGAGTTGATTCTTTTGCGCAACAGGTAAAATTATTAGAACTTTCTTCCTTCTATAAAGCCAAATTCTGCCTCCTTAACTCTCTACTTTTGGGCACTTGTACTGATTGGAGTGAATCAAATCTTTCTTTCCAATGTCAACCTTTTGGAGAAAATATGACAGTACCAACTACCATCCCTGGCCACCCAGGCCATTTCTCATTAACATGCAATTACTTCTATTTCTCATATGACATGATTTCCGTATCTCGTTCATCCTGTTTATTCTGTTCTCTCATAGACAGATTCCTTTTTTCCAATGCCCTCCTTAAAAAGGGGTGCCCAGAACCTAGCATTGTGCCTGCTACATTTTAACTATTCTTCCTCACTTGACCATATTCTAAGACATTATTTCTCACACATTCCAAGATATTTTTCTCACTTCGGGGCCCTCATACAAGCTGTTATTTCACCTGAGTCTCTCTTTTCTTCGTTCTTTGCAGAACTAGTACGTTCTGATCTTTCAGGCCTTGACTTCAATGTCACATCCTCTGGGAGCTTCCCAACTATATTATCAAAGAGCTATCCACACCGGTACTCACTTACGTGCTAGCATGTTCTTTTTCTTTATAACACTAGACATAGTTTTAATTGGACTTGTTTCTGTGTAGTGCATGCCTCCCTTCTCAGACTGAGAGCCACAGGAGGTAGGGACTCTGTTTTGTTTGCTGCTGTATCCTCCACACTGAGTACAATATTTAATGCCTAGTAGATACTCAATAATCATTTGATGAATGAATGAGTGTACAAAATGTTTCTTGTTGTCTGTGAGTCTCAGTTTCCTCACTTATAAAATTGAAATAGTAATACATACTTCACACAATCATTTTGAGAATTAAATGAGAAAAGATCTTGAATACCGAAAGGCATCAAGTAAGTGTGAGTAAAATCTGAATTTCCACTCAGGGTAGCATGAGAGATGTGGTTCTGAGCTATTTTCACCATAGACAGACGAGCCCTAAAGTACCTTCCTTCCATCATAGCAGACTTTTCCCCAGCTGTCTCATTTCCCAAGCTCCAGGCTCCTGGGAAGCCTTGATTTCCTCCAAATCCTCAAAATGATACCCAGAGTAGCTGTCTCAGTTGTAAACAGCGGGCGGGTGCAGTTCTGCATTGTTTCTTTCCCACTCTTCCCAGAATGAGGTCTGCTGAATCTCCTGTTCTCTGCATCCCCACCACCATTAGCCATGATTGTGAAGTTGAAAGGACCATAATTAACGGTTGGATGCAAAACAAGTGTGGTGAATTCATGCAAATATCCATCAGAAGCCACCTTTTGTTGGGTAATGCTGTTGTGCATGTTCTATTTATGCACGGAGAAAACTCTTTCCTTGCCATATCCTTTTCATCATGTGGGGGCACATTTAACCTGGATGATGCCTCTGACAAATGGTGAGCTAAATAAAAGGAGTGGGAAGTAGAAGGGTGATTGCTCTCTTTCTCTCACTTCCTCTTCCAGCTTTTGAACTCACTTGCCTCTTGAGAGCAGTTGGAAGCTAGATGCTATTTTGAATGGGTCCTCATGTTTGCAGTGTAATCACATTGTAATAGTTGGGATGATCTAGGTAGAGCTGGGTTAGGAAAAAATTTTTGTGTCTAAATAAATTGGATGAAACTACCTTTAGTTGTGTCCAAGCACTGTTAAAAGAATGTTTGCACATGAATGGGTTTTCTGTGGCATGGTGGGATGGAAAGAACTGAGAGCTGAGCATCAAGAGAGACTTGGCTTGAATTATGGCTGTTCCCAGCTATGTGAACTTGAACTGGTTACTTAACGTCTGAAGATGTATAATGTGATTAATGATTTGCCTCCCTCAAATTTGGGGAGAGCAAATGAGACAATGTATATAAGGCATCTGTCACAGATGTTGTAAAATTTGTTCTTTTTCTCTTTTGCTATTTTCCTGGGGTCCCTCTCCTGAAGGAGGGAAGGGTTGGTGCATCCTTACCTGGTATATTCCAATCTGTCCAGTAGACTCCACATGGAAGCACATAACTTCCTAATTCTGGAGGACCTCAGGAACCATGTCTATGCAGCAGCTGTTGATTGCCATGACTCACCCATGACTCAATTGCTTTATAACCCCACCCCAAGCTTTATTTTTCTTTATTTTTCAGCAGAACTGGGATATTTGAGAACATCGTTAGTGACCAACATACTTCTCCATTATGCCCTAAGCTTTTCTTTCAAATTCTCCTAATACCCAGACTCACTCTTGAAGCATCTTTGCAGTTCCTGTTACAGATCCTGAGAACGTTGTATTATTGAGCACCTGCTGCGTCTCAGACACTAAGCAATGTGCTTTCACCTATATGTGATTGGTCTCACAGACAAAGTGATGCCATTTAAATCAGTGGGTGGATGGACTGCCAGAAGTACCCTGGAAACTCATAGCATCTCAATTACTTCATACTGAAGGAGGGATTTTAGTTAACAGCTTTTTCTCTTTACCTCTGTGGAGATGTTGTAAAGAAATGTCTATTACTTCCTGTGACACTGTTCCACCTTGAAAGGCAGTGATTCTTCCAAATCTACCATGCAATGTGGTTGGGAGATGTCAGCAAATCTTTGATCCCTCCCACCCATCAATGGCTGAGCCAAGATAACAGAAAACTGTGAACCAAAAGCCTCCACATATCCTTTTTCTGACTTGTTGCCTTAGCTCTATGTTAGGAACATATTTCTGGGTTTTATTAGCTCTGTAGCAGCCTTGTAGAAGTACAGAGGGGGACTGAGAAATGGATGTTTGGAATCCAGGGCTATCATCACAAACTTTCTATAACCACTTTGGAAAGCCTTGGCCTGGTAAATGCCCCGTCCTTGTTCTTGTCTATAACCAGAGCCTAGATTCCATGCCCCATCTACCTGCCTAGGACTCATTCCCAGTCCTCAGTGGATTCTATCTCCTGGGATCACCCAGCCCCTTGGGACTATCTACCACCAGACCTCCATTCTACCATTTGTGACTTATCACCTGTTCTTGAAAGCTCTGAACTTCTGTTGAAGCCCTGTTGGGTCTCAAACATCTCTTCCCAGGTAAGAGAGAAATTCCCTAAGTGTCACCTTGTACAAATTCCAAGATGAGTTCTCCCAGGTTGCTAATTTATTTTTTCACTCACTTACAGTTTCTGCAGATTTTATTATCATGGTATGAGACCTAAGGGACCAATAGCACTTTCCTTTCTATGCAAATATACTTTAAACTCATTTGGAGAAGGAAATGAAGGTTACCCAGTTGTTGACAGCTGATAATCTTGTCAGCCCAGGCCTTGAGGCATCAGTGCTCCAGACCCAAGTCCCAAAAAGGCTTATGGAAATAGTAGCCTAAGTTTCCATATATCAGGGTTTCTGCCTCCATCAGGCCCCCTCCAAACTGAGGGTCTCCATGAAGTTCAGCCCAATTGGCCCCTAAATGGTGAAAAAGTGGGGAAACTCATAAATTTGGAAACTGGATCCATGGGTTTAAGAACTGCTCAACTACGTGAACTGAATGTTGGCCTACTAAACTTCAGTTTCCCCATCTGTCAAATCAGGATGAGATGTGCCCTCCCAAGCTCACTAAGGTTTTTATGAGGAGTAAACAATAGGTGTGATAACTCTTTGCACATTCCTAAGCACCTTCCAAATAAAGATGTTGCTAACATGAACATATGTGTGTGCAGATTCAGCATATGTGTATTTATATATACATACATACACATAAATGTCTTAGTGTGTGTATGTACATATATGTACACGTATATATGAATATGTATGCATACATATTACATATTCAGTTAAAATAAAATTTTAAATTAGCTCAAGAATCTTAGTGGAAGAAAGATTATTATTGCACCAGAGGCCTAGTATAGGTGGTTAATGAAATAGAACCTTACCTATACTTCTTGAGCTTCCTGAAAGCCATGGCAAAAATGAGCATATGGTAGGTTTGCATAGCTTCTTTTACTGGATAAAAAGAAGCATATGTATTTTTCATGAGAGCTGCTAGAAGGGGGATTTACCATATACATCTCTACATAAGGGGCCCTGAGGAGATACCGGTCAATATCATAATATCATTCTTGCTCAAACCCTCCATGAGTCCTTTTTCCATCAATGTTTACAATATTAAACTGGAATTTAATGAAGCCATTTACACTCAAGGATTCTGTCTGTTTGTTCTGCTATATAATGGCATTAATACTATTAATTAATGCCTTTAAATAAAATTAATGGATTTCAAAGTTTCTTCCCCCTCAGCATTTTTTGTGACTATGCCTAGTATTTCCTATTATTTAGATTGGCACTGACTGTCTATTTGACCTTAGGCAAGTGATTTAAACTCTCTGAGTCTCATTATCCTTTGGGAAATTTTGACACCCATAGTATCAAATTTATAAAAATGTTTGTAAATACTAAATGAGAAGATGTATGAAAAAATGCTTATCATGGTGCTTGATGGGCAATAAACACTTGATGCTGGCTATCATTCTTAGAATATCACATGTGGTATACATGAGGCAGAGTGTGGAGGTGCACTAAGGAAAGAACAAGCAAAATCTGTGGATGCACAAACATTTTTAATCCACCGATCAAATCTGAATAGACTGTGGACAGGGTGTGGGAGGAGGGAATTCAGGAAGGAGAAAAATCAGTGAAGTCCAGGGTATGCAGAGACACCAGTTGACATACTGGATGCATGAAGGAGAGAGAGAGAGAGTGAGATTTCAAAGGAAGGTTGGGAATGTTGTACTTACAGAAAGACAAGTGTGGAAGTAAGATAGTTCTTCTGCAGGCCCTTCCTGGAGGCTGAATTTTGGTCAAGTTCCTTCTTTTACTTCATGGCCCTCAACTTTGCAAACTCATAAACTCAATTTATCGGGATACAGAATTGAGAGGAGATTCAAATAAACCAAACCTACAGAAGACTAATGGAAATAGGAGGCAATGATTTTTTTGTGTGTAGGAAGATTAGCCCTGAGCTAACATCCGTTGCCAATGCTCCTCTTTTTGCTGAGGAAGATTGGCCCTGGGCTAACATTTGTGCCCATCTCCCTCTCCTTTATATGGGATGCTGCCACAGCATGGTTTGACAAGCGGTGCATCAGTCCGTGCCTGGCATCTGAACCTGCGAACTCTGGGCTACCAGAAGTGGAGTGCGCAAACTTATCTGCTACACCACTGGGCCAGCCCCGGCAATGATTTTTTTAAATCATTCATCCCCTCCAAAAACATCCCTAAGTCTTTCCTATCTCAGAAGTCTGGGTTGCCCAAGACACCTCACCGTCTATACCCACTTGTCACCAAGTCCTACTGGTTCTACACTCTACAATTCTCTCCAATACATATACTTTTCCCATCCTCAGAGCCACCATCCTCGTCCTGAATAACATCATCTCTCGCTTGGGATGTGGCCTCAACAGCCTCCTAATTGGTCTTACCAAACCCACTCTTACTTGCCTCAAACCCATTCTCCAACCACAGCAAATGTAAATTGATACTATATGTGTCTTCATTTAACAGTCAAATAAGCCAAGACCCAGAGAGGCCATGATTTGCTGAAGCCCATTCCAGAAGCAAGAGACTGACCTGGGTTTGAACCTCTGCATGTAAAAATGCCATTACTCGGTCCCATGCATTTAGTGCCATGCTTCATGCTAAGTCATAACCCCACAAAGTGGAATCTGGCTAGACTGAAACCAGCAGGAGTCCCTAAAAAACCCCAAATTCCCCACACATCCACATTTTTCTCTTTCTCCCACCAGACATGGCCAGCCTCAATCCCCCCACTCAATCATGAAACACCTGCTGGCCCTGCCGTTAGCATCAACAAATAACGGGGAGCTGTACTAATAACAATTAGCACAAATTGGCCTTTGATTACATCTGTCACCTGAGAATTTCAAAGACTTTACAAACATCAATTAGTAATTACAGCTCAAAGGACGGCTCACAGAGAGAGGGATCATTAAGGTCAGATAAGAGCTGTGCAGGGAGGCATGAAGGACAGCACTGGCTTAGGTTGGTTTAGACCTAAGAGTCACCAGTCCCTTGTGGAAGGTCTAAGCCTCTCTCCACGAGGCTCAGAGGAACTACACTTCTGACATTCCAATTAGGGGATAATTTGTACAGCTTTTCCATTGCCTCGAAGTCCTGCTGCTGAGGAATTGGAAGCATAAAATGTAGTTTTGGAAGGGAGCTTATAGACTGTGCAGTTCCCTTCTTTTAGCAGAAAAAGAAACTGAAGTCCAGAGTGGGGAAGTGATTTATCCAAGGTCAGAGCCATGGCTTGGACCTAGTCTCTCACATCCTATCTGCATTTGTTCACTCTGCAAAATTGTGCCATCATTGGCCATGCTCTCCTCTGTAAGAGGTGTTGATGATGATGATAAAAATCCAACAATCACTTATTAAGGGCTTGCTCTGAGTCAGTGAGGATGATATACAGATAAATAAGATACAGTTCCTGCCCTCAAGAACCTACAATCCAGTGGAAGAGACAATTATGAAAACAAATGTGTGCAATAAACTGTAGCAGGAATCACCTTGACAGAATACCCAGTGTACAGTTGGAAGCCTGGAGGTGGAGGGGATGAGGGGGTGCTTAGGAAAAGTCTCATGGGAAAAAGTGATATTTAAGCTGAGTATTGAAAGGCAACAGGGTAGGCAATTTCCGTGTAGGCAATAAGGCAGAGGACAAGGCATGTCCTGCAAAAGGAGCACCTGGGAAGAGGCCCAAAGGTTGGGAATTCTATGATACATTTGGGGAGATTTGGTGGGGTTGGTTCCAGGCTAGAGAGAGAAGACCAGAGAGAGACAGAGAGCAGTTAATGCGGGGCTTTGCATGCTATGCTAAAAAGCTTGGAATTTATTCTGTTGAACACAGGGACGATGATCTTGTCAATAATCCCAATATCAATTTGTTACATTTATAAAGCCATGCATGTATGCTTCCTTGTGTCTTTCAGGCGCTTGTGCATTCAAAATTTTGTTTAACCTGGTGAGATGTGCAGAGGGTATTGCTACCATTCTATAGATGAGGACACTATGACTCAGAAAGATTAAGGAATTTACCCAAGGAATTTATCCAGAGAATTTACTCAAGGTCACTCAACCAATGAGAAATGAAACTAGAATTTGAATATCTAACATCATTCATTTTTTGCGGCATATATAATATGTGTCAGGCACTATGCTATCAATGAAAAGGATGGGCAAGTCTCTTCCTTGCATGGTCTTTACATCTGGTGGGGAACATGGAAAGTGACAACTAGTAAATATACAAATAAATAATTTCACATAGTGATGGGTGAGAATAGAAAAGAGTGATATGATAGAGGGTGACTGGAGAGTGTGGCAAATGAGTGGAGCCATCAGGGAAGGCATCTTTGAGGAGGTGACAGATAACAGAACTCGAATGATGAGAAGGTGAAGATCTCAAGGAATTCCAGGCAGAGGGGACAGCAAATGCAAAGGTCCTGAGGATAGAATAAATTCAGCACATTCAGGGATTATAAATAAGATCTCCCTGGATGGGGAGAGGGTAAGAAGCTAGGCAGAAGAGAGAGCAGTGTTGGCTTATGCAGGGTGATGAGGGTTGAGGGGAGGAGTTGGGATTTTATGCTTAGTCCACTGGGAATTCACTGGAAAATTTTAAATGGAGGGTAGTGGGATCTGACTCAGGTAATTAAAGGATTATCTGGCTAACAGTGGGAGGGGGGGACATTGATTATTGGGGTCAAGAAAGGCTGTAGACAAAGTGGACAAGAAGCTGTAGCAGTCATCCAGGCAAGAGATTTAAACCAAGGTGGTGACAGCTGAGGCCAAGAGAACATGATATATTCAGTATATGGAGAAATATTTATTGTTCTCTCCTTTAAAAAATGTTAATATGGAAATTTTCAAACATACAAAATAAAGAGGATAATAGACTCATTTCTATATGCCCATCATTCAGCTTCAACAATGATCAATCATGGCCAATCTTTTTTCCTCTCCACCCCAAATCACTCCCTCTGCTTTGCCAAATATTTTTAACTCCTTATTTCAAGTTAATTTCAATCTAACAGAAAAGTGTGAAGAGTAGTATAAAGAGCTTTCATAAACTGTCCACCCCAGCCCTAATTTCTTACAGATTACCACATTTGCTTTATCATTCCATCCTCTCTCTCTATCTCTGTCTCCCCTTTCTCCCTCTGTCTATTGATCTATCAGTTGATCAATCACCTCTTTATACCTAAACCCTTCAATATGCATTTCCAATACAATACAATTACCAGGAAATTAATGTTGATGTAATACTGTTAGCCATAGTTTTACCAGTTTTATCAGTTCTGGTCTTTACATTAAATTTTTTAAAAATCTGGTCCAGGATCACATGTTGCATTTAGTTGTCATGTCTCTTTAGATTCCTTGTATCTCAATCTTTCCTTGGCTTTCATGACCTTGATTCTTGAAAATGACAGGCCAGTTATTTTGTAGACTATCTCTCATGTCAGGTTTGTTTGAGATTTGCACACGATTAGATTCTGGTTATGCCTTTTTGACAGGAACACTACAAAAGTAATGCTGAGTTCTTCTCACTGCATCCTATCAGGAGGCACGTGATGTCCACATGTCCCGTGACTGTGATGTTAACTTTGATCACTTAAAGTGTTGTCCACCAAGCTTTTCTCCACTATAAAGTTACTATTTCTTTTTAATGTGTACGTATTTTGTAAGGATATATTTCTAAACTATGTAAACATCCTATTCTTCATCAAAGTTCATTTCTTAGTTTTAGCATTTGTTGACAATTCTTGTTTAAATCAATTGGTAAGATGTTTGCCAAATGATGATTTTCTAATTCCATCATTCCTTCTACATGTATTTATGAGGATGCATTCTCCTTTCACCCCTGTTTTTAATGTATTCATTTATATTAGTGATAACTCATAGATTCTTATTTTATTCAGTAGGTTATAACCCATTGCCATTATTTACTTTTGTGCTCAAATGGTCCCAGTCTTAGCTTGTGAGAGCCCCTTCAAGTTGGTTCCAATGTTTTTTCTTTTTAATATTTCACCAACTTTTAACCATGTAAAAACCATACATATATCTTTTGATTTTTTCTATACACATACATTTTTCAAAGTAGCAGGATGGACTTACCTGGCAGAGGAGATACCATGATCACAAAGGTGGTCTTCCCAGGGCGATGCTTGTCCTTTGCACCCCAACGTGCTGACCCCTGCAATTTCCCCAAATGTGGGAAACTCAACTGTAAAATTTGTGGTAGTGGGGGACTGCATTCATGCTTTTCCCTGAAAAAACAAGTAAGAGGATGGAATATTTTTTTTAACAGGTTATTAGCTTGATCTATCAATTTGAACATTTAAATAAAGAGTATGTGGGGCCAGCCTGGTGGCATAGCAGTCAAGTTCGTGTGCTCTGCTTCAGCGGCCCGGGGCTTCGCAGGTTCAGATCCCAGACGTGGAGAGACGCACCGCTTGTCAAGCCATGCTGTGGCGGCATCCCATATAAAGTAGAGGAAGATGGGCACAGATGTTAGCCCAGGGCCAGTCTTCCTCACACACACAAAAAAAGAGGATGTGGCTTCCTTTTGTCTCTCTGCCCAGGCCCTGCAAATATAAGAGGTGAGCCTTCAGGGAAGTACCTATGTCCTTCTCACATGTCCCTATCAGTTCCTGGAAACATTTTCTTTCTGGTGCAATATTTGTGCTCTCTCTGCCCCAACCCTGAAGTGAGAAATGGTACTTAGAAACTGAGATCTGGGAAGTAGTGAGTATCATTGCTAATAGGTATCATTGCTTCCAGGCTCTCCCAGTGAACATCAGCACAAGCTATACGTGTATCTATATATTTTCCTACATCTATTTCTCTCTCTCTCTTTATCCCTCTCTCTTTAAAACCACAAGTTTATAGTGATACCCCCAATTCCAATCCAACATCACAGGATTCGTTCCAGTCATCATTCCCCATACCCATATTTTAACGTGCTTCTCTGACAGTGAGAAACTTGACTTTCATTATTCTCAATACATTCCCTTATTTGTTCAACCCTAGAATACCCAGAAAGTATTTTCAGAATGACTAACCTATACAACTTCGTAAAACAAACCCATTAATTATGGTTCGATATATACTTATAGTTCTTTCTAAGTCTGAGGCTGTATAAAATATTGTGTTCAAGTTTCTTGGTTTAGTTCTTTTTCTGTCCCTAGGGTTTAGTTATATATTTATTGGAAATACAATTAGACTTATTTGTTTCTTTTTGTTTCTAATCTTAGGTTCACTTTCCCATCCTTACTGATTTTTTTTTTTTGGATATGTAAAATATTATAGCATGGTTTCAAAAGCATAAGCTGTACAAAAGGACTGCATGCTGAAAAGGTACACACCATTTCTTTTACCCCATTCCCACCATCTCCTATGGGAAACCAATGTTGTTAGTTTCTTGTAATTCTTTTTGGAAAAAAAATTAAGAAGTCCATGAATATTTTATTTCCCCTTCTTCTTATAGAAAAGGCAACACACTATGGATGCCTGGAAATCACTTTATATTAGTTCATAGAGGTCTTCCTTATTCTTGTTTACAGCTGCATAGTATTCCATTATGTAGATATATCTTAGTTTATTCAATCACTCTCATGTATGGACATATAGATTGTTTCCACTATTTTTCAATTGCAAACATTGCTGCAACAAAAGAATGTGTGTGTATATATATATACTCTTATTGTTGGAGGTATGTCTTCAGGGCACATTGCTAGAAAAGGGATTGTTGGATCACAAGGGGGACAAATATGTAGTTTTGCTAGATACATCTAAATTTCCTTCCTTAAGGATTCAATCAATTTGCATTTCCTCCAGAAATGTGTCAGACTATCTGTTTCTCCACAGCCTCACCAACAGTTTCTGTGGCCTAACTTTTATATTTGTCAACGTTATACATACAAAATTTTATCTCAGTATAGTTTTAATTTTCTTTCTTTTATTATAAGTGAAGTCTTTCCATATATTTAGAAGACTTTTATGTAATCTTCTAATTATGTTTTTATGTCTTTGCCCAATTTTCTATCAGGTTTTTTACTTTCTTTCCCCCCCAATTTTTAGGAGCTATTTATATATCAGGGATGTTAACCCTTTACCTGTGATATGTGTTGCAATTTTCCCAGTTTACTTATCTTTTGACTTTGCTTATAGGGTTTTTGCCACACCAAAAAGAAAGTAGTCAAATTCATCAATTAGTTTTTCTTTTATTGCATCCTGACTTTGAGTCTTAGTGAAAAAGCTTTTTCTCACACAAGGTTATAAAGGAATTCGGCCATGTTTGCTTCTAGTACTTGTATAGCTTCATGGTTTTTTTCACATTTAAATTTCTGATGTTTGGTGCTTAGTTTTGTGTATAGTGTAAAGTATGGATCTAATTTTATCTTTTTTCCCCAGATGTCTTATTTAGTTGTCCTGGCAACATTTATTAAAAAGTCCATCTTTGCCTCAATAATTTGAGATGCCACTTTTCTCATATTTTAAAATGTCGTATGCTTTTGGGTCTTTTTCTGGATTTTGCATTCTATTCCACTAGCCTATTTATGCACTAGTACCACACTGTTATAATTATATAGACTCTATGCTTTCATATCTGATAGGGCCAGTCCCCCCACCTGGATTTTCTCTTTCAGTGATTTCCTAGTTCTTCTTGCATGTTAATTTTTTTCATATGAGCTTCATGTCAACTTGTCCAGCTCCATAACAAGCCTATTGGTAATTTTACTGAGATTGCATTGTTTATATATTAATTAGGGTGAACTGACATTGTTAAGATGTTGAATTATCCTAGCTGAGAACAGAGGATATCTTCCTATTTGTTCAAGTCCACTTTTGTGTCTTTCAGGGGTGTTGTAAAGTTTTCTTTGTATAGGTTTTGCACTTCTTACTATTTATTGCCAAGAATTTAATCTTTGTTGCCATCATAAATGAGATTTGCTGTCATGATGTCTTCTGATGATTGGTTGTGTGTTAATTTTACATGCTGTTACTTTTTATCATTGATTCTGTAAGGATTTTCAGATACTCTGTTATATCATCTGCAAACAGAGATATTTTAAAGTTTATTTTCCAATTTGTATGCCTCTAAATGGTTTCTTTTATCCAGTTGCACAGCTAGTACTTCTAGTACAATGTAAAGGAGTAGTGGAGACAGAAGACATCCTACTCTTGTTCTTGATCCTAGTGGGAATGCCTTTACTAGATCCCCGTTAAAGTAAGATGCTGGTTTTAGGACTAAGATGTATAATTTTATCATATTATAAAAATATTCATCAATTTCTATTTTCTTGAGTGTGTTTTTTTTAAATCAGGAATGGGTGTTGAATTGTGTGAAATACTTTTTCTACATTAATAAAGATAATATGATTTTCTCCTTTGATCTATTACTATGGTATATTATATGAATAGATTTCTTACCATTGAACCAACCTTCCATTTCTAGATCACATTCCACTTGATCCTGACATTTTATTGATCCACATGATCAATGCAGTGTTGGATTCTGCTCACTAACATGTTATTTAATAGTTTTACACATTCAAAAGTAAAATTGGTCTATAATTTTCCTTTTTTTTTTCTTTTTCATATTATCTTTACCAAGTTTAGGTGTCAATGGTATGCTGGTTTCGTTTTAAAAAATGAGAAAGTTTTCATTCATTTTCCATGATTTAGAACAATTTATGTTAGGACTATCTTGTCTTTAATGACCTGGTAGAAATTCCCTGTGAAAACATCTGGACATGGTGGGGTTTTTGTGGCATAGTTCCTTGATATTTTCCTCTGTTTCTTCCGTGGAATTCAGTCTAGGTTTTTATTTCTAATAGAATCCATTTTTATAGGCTATATCCTAGGAAATTATCAGTTCCATTTAGCTTTTCAAGCTATTGCCAGAGATCTGAAAAGTAATCTCACTTTTTAAAAATTTCTTCTTTTTCAATGGTTATTTTCCCCTTGCCATTTCTTATATTGTATATTGGTGCTTTCTCTCTTTTTCTCTTTTTTCTACCATTTTTCTCTTCTCTACTTCAATAATTTCTGCTACTGCCTTTATTATTCCCTTCCACGTACTTCTTGGCTTGCTTTTTTTGTTCCTTTTCTAGATTTTTGTGCTGGAAATTTAGTTAACTTTTTTATGCTTTCATTTTACTGATATACTGTCATCTAGCCACTGCTTTAAATGTTATTCATAGACTCTGATATGTAGAGTTTTCATTATATTATGTTTAAAAATATTTAAATTTTTGTTTACAACTTCCCCTTTCACCCAGGAGTTGGTCAAAGGAAATTATTTTGTAAATTTCCAGAGGGAAGGACCTGTTCAGTTTTTTAATATTCTTAATGATTTCTTGTTTTATTACATTGTAACCATAGAAAGTTCTTATAATATTTCTACTTTATGGAACATAGCCATGCTTTCTTAATTAGCTAATATATGGTCAATTTTTGTGAATGTTTCATAAATTCATAGAAGGTTTTTCTCTATCATCAGGCTGTAGGGTTTGATACATATCCACAAGATCTTTTATTTTATTTTATGTTAGCTCTTCTATATCCTTGTCTATTTTTTTGCCACTTGATCTATCTCAAACTGACAGTAGTCTTCTATTATTCTTGCGTCTCATGTCGTTTCTACTTCATAAAGGTAATTATTGTGAGTTTTGGTTCACAGATATTCATACCTGTTATATTTCTTGTTAATTGTGGGTTTATCCATTAAAAAGGGTCCTTTGTTATGTTTAATGCTTTTTAAATTGCATTCTACTCTGTCTGATCAGGATCACTATGACTGCTTGCTTTCTTTTTTTCATTTGCCATTTATAATTTATCCCATTCCTTTAGTGTTGCCTTTGTGAATTCCTTTGTTTTAGGTGTGACCTTCATATATAGCAAAGATTGGGTCTTGCTTTAGGAGACAATTTGAAATCTTTTTCGTTTAATTATGTGAGTTAAACCCATTCACATTTGTTGATATGCCTGATATGTTTGGTCTCAACTGTCATATATTCTTTATGTCATAATTTACTCTATTAATTTTGTAATACTTGCTGATGTGTTTTCTTACTCTTTTATGTCAAAATTTCTTTTTATATTTAGAACAGTTTGTATTTTTGTTCTTGTAGTTACCTTTGTTCTTATAATTTTTAATGCCTTTAATCCTCTCTTTTCTTATTTACCCCTTTTCAATCTGGTTTGTCTGCATTTTTTTCCCAGCATTATTGAGGTATAACTAACAAATAAAACTTGTATGTATTTAAGGTGTATAATGTGATGTTTTGATATACACTGTGAAATGATTACCATACTTGAGCTAATTAACATATCCACCACCTCACATAGTTGCCGCTGTGTGTGGTAAGAACACTTAGGATCTACTCTCAGCAAATTTCAAGCATGAAACACAGTATTATACAGATCTCCAGAACTTATTCATCCTGCATAGCTCTTGGACCAACATCTCCCCATTTACCCCACTCTGCAGCCCCTGACAACCACCATTCTACTCTCTACTTTTATGAGTTCAACTTTCTTAGATTCTACATATAAGTGAGATCATGTAGTTTGTCTTTCTGTGTCTGACTTATTTCACTTAGCATAATGTCCTCCAGGTTCATCCATGTTGTTGCAAATGGCAGGATCTCCTTTTTTAAGACTCAATAATAGTCCATTGTTTATATATACCACATTTTCTTTTCTCAGCCCCTAGCTGCCCCAGACTATTCAGCAGTGCTGACCCGCTCAGTGTTCTGGTTGGGATGAGAAAGTAATGGGCCTCTTGGGCAGCATCTTGCATCGCTAGGGAAGCCAGGCACTATGCACTCTCCCCAGTGGGAGAAATCATGGGCTGAGGGGGTCTCTCTTGGCACTGAGCTGTGCCACCTTGGGGGACAGGTGACAAGAGTAAAGTGAAAATGCTCATCTTACCCTCTTCAATGCGTCTATTCTCAGACTTCTTGCTCCATTGGGGCGCTGGGACCTCTCTGCTGAACTTCTGAGCTCCCACAAAGGTACTATCATCCATGGGTAGCTGTCAAAATTATGTCTCGTAGGAGGATGAGTGCTGAAAACTCTTATTCTGCCATCTTGCAGACATTACCGATTTGTCAGTTTTTGATGATATCCATGGACTTTTACCTATTGCCTGTACAACAATCAATGAACTTATTCTACTCTCCTCTCTCTCTTGTTTCTTCTCTTTCTCATTTACTGACATTATTTCTACATTATCAGAAAATATAACATTTAAATATTCTGCTTTCAACTGTGTCCCTACCTTGTCTTAGATTTACAATTAAATATATTAAATGCTTACCATCAGTCCTTTTGCTGAAATTTCCTCATGCCTTTGTTGGAGGGAGCTTATCCTCTGGTATACTCCTCAAGAAAGACTCATGAGTACAGTTTTCTCTGAGTTATTGTATATTGAATATTATTTTTCTCTAGCTTTGATATTTGAAAGACACTTGGATAGCTATAAAATCCTTGATTCATACTTTCTTTCTTTGGGTTTCTTGAAAATGATGCTCCATATTTCTTGACCTTGTTTGTTGATTTGGAGATATCTCATGACAGCCCAATTCTCTTGCCCTTGTGAATTATTTGATCTTTTTGCCTGGAGTCCTTGAGAATTTTTTTTAATTAAATAGTTTTACTAGGATCTTATAATTCATCTTTCTGGTCTTTGGGTCATTTCAACATGTAGGCTCAGGCTGTCTTTTAATTCTGGAAATTTTCCTTGGATTATTGTTATAAATCCTAGTCTATCCAATTTTTTAATCTGTCTTTTCAGGAATTTTGAGTATACATATACTGGGTCTTCTTTGTCTTCCCATTAAGTCACTTTTTCACTGACCCTTGTTACTTTTTCCTTTTCTCATTTTCATTCTCTTGGTTGTTTTTCTCTTTCAGTGCCCCTTATTAAAATTTTCCTTTGGACACCTTGTAATTTAATCTTCATTTCTGAAGTGCTTTTGCCTTTTTCCTTTCTTGCTTTCCTGAGTTCCATCAACTTCCTCCCTCTTTTTTTTTTCTGAATGATTTTTAAATACACTTCAGTTTGTAATCTTTTCATTTCTAATTCAAAGTTGTTTGAGGAAATTTAATTCAGCTTGGAATGTTGTATTACAGTTTTCTTCTGGTTTGTAATAGTTTTTTTGAGGGGATGGATTTTTATCAGTTGGGATGTTTTTATTCTTATTTTCTGTTTTCTTCATGTAGTAGCTTTATTTGGCTCCTTCCATTTATTCATTTTGTAGATTTAAGGTGCCTTATAAGACTCCTAGTTCAAAAACACACTAGTCTGATGGGGTAGTGAAATACATTTTTTTAATGGATGACTGAGTTTTTTGTATCATAGGAGATGGTGGTTGTGTGTTCTCTGATTTGTTGTTGCTGCTGTTGTTCTTCTTTGATTTATAGGGTCTTAAAATCCCCCCTTTTGTCTCTTTTCCCTTTCATCATCCAATCTCCCAAGGGCACTTCTCCCTCCTTTTTACCTTATTTTTCCTCATAAGTGATACCTATTTAAGATTATCACCTTGAATTATGTATGCTTTCAAGTCCTTTCCACATACTCATTGCCTTAATCTACCAGGATTCTTTTTCAGATTTCTCACACAGATGAACTTGGTCTTTCTGGAGATCATTTTAGATTAATCTTACACCCTCTACTAGCATACCTCTTTTCTCTTTCCTGTTGGTTTTCCCTATGGCCCTTGCTCTTCACAAAGGCTTGTGCTGAGAACCTTACAAATATTTCATTCAGCTGTGGTGCTTATTTCTCTACTAATAGGGACTATGAAGTTTTGAATGTTCCCTGTATTTCAATGGTCTATATACACTGTGAAATGATTACCATACTTGAGCTAATTAACATATCCACCACCTCACATAGTTGCCGCTGTGTGTGGTAAGAATTTTGTGTAGATTTATTTTTTTCTTCTTGTTTTCCTATGTTGTTTTTGAAGGATATGTGGAGATATTTGATGTTAGGTGGTTACCATTTCTTCAACTACCAAGAGCCAGCAGGAATTGATTGTGGATTGGTTGTGGGAGATGATGGAACTAGAAGAATCAAGGATAACTCCTAGGTTTTTTTGCTTAATCAACTGAGTAGATAATGGTGACATTTACTGAAATTGGGAAAACTGGTAATGTATAGGGCCTGGAGTGGAAGTGAAGGGAGTAACAGAATTCTCTTTTGGAGGTTTGTAAATTTATTGTGAATATTTCAAGCAGATGGATGGATATGTGAGCCTGAATCTCAGAAACACCAGTGCTAGAAATAGAAATTTGGGAGTCATGAGGACTCAATACTTAAAGCCTTGTGACCAAATGTCATCTCTTAGTGAGAGAATTAGGATATAGATGAAAGAGAATATAAAATTAGGCCACTCCAATGTTTGGAGGTCAAGCAGATGGTAAATGCCTAGCATAAAAAAAGGATAAGGAGCAGATAGTGAGGTAAGAGAAACACCTAGAGAGTAGAGTGACTCAAAAGGCAAGAGGAGAAAAAGAGTCAAGGAGGGAGTGATCAGTTGCAACTAATGTTGATGAGAGATTAAGGAAGATGGAGTTGGAGTCGTGACCGTATGAAAGTCTTTGTTGGCCTTCATGAAGGCCATTCGATGGAGGTGAGTTCCAGAGAGTTGGTGAGGTGAGGCAGTAGAGTCTGAGTCTAGAGAGAGAACACAAAAGATTTTCAGAGCTTGAGTCTAATTGTGAGTTTTCTGAATGGGCTTGCATGTTCCTTGGGAGCTTCCTTCCTTAGAGTCTGGCTCAGGGCTCCGGCTATTGCCTGATGCAGAGCCTAATACCTTTCAGGAAGATCTCATAAGGATGGTGGTGAACACCTATCCAGTTAGAAGAGTATGCCACCAATAGCCAGCTATCCTGAAGCCTGCAGCTTTACTTTGCCTCTTCTTGTTGGTTACTGAGGGTCTGCAGATTGCAGCATACATGCTTATTAGGGAGCTACAGCTCAAACGCTACTCTGGCTCTCTCATGCCTCGAAAGACATCCTCACTTATTTTTTCCAGAGGATGAGCCTGCCAGGTTACCTAGTTCTAATGGTTCTGGGCTGCTCAAAGTTTCCAGAGTCTGTCTGCTTCCCTTTTCCATCACTGGTTTTCTGATTGCTCGGGGTCCTGTTTTGGGTCAAAACAGAATTTCTTTACATAAACTCCTTAGCCAGTTTTCCAAAATGTAGCTGTGCTCCATTGTCATTGTGTGCCTATGGACAAGCCAAGAAAGCAGGGCATCTGATCTCAGTGGGAAAGACCTATTTGCCCATAGATACCTCAGAAAAGAAGGCCATTTGCTTAGAGGTTACTTTGTGTTTTAGCCTGGTTTACTATCTGTGTAACCACAGAAATTTTATTTAATTTTGTTTCATCAGAAAAAAAAAATGGGCAGTGTGGTATTCATCTCATAGCCTTGCTATAAGAATGAAAAGAAAATATTCAAAGTAGGTACCTTAAGAAAATAGAACTTTTCTCTCTCTTTTTTTTTTTTTAGTTTCCATAGTGATCCTTTCAGGAACTGATACATGCCAAGTGGATGAGCCACACTGAGGCCAAACAACAGCTTAGGGATCATGCAATGGAAGAGAGTCAAGGGGAGCTAGGATGCAGGGAGACTAGACTGAGGACCCAGTAGGTATCAGTACCAGAAGCCCCGACTGGTCCATAAGCGTGGGGTGGGTGGGATGGTGGGAGTTCTCTGGGATCAGGCAGAGCCAAAATATGCTTTCCAAAGGTGGGGAAATTGGGGGCAGGATCTCTGCAGCCACTCTCCTAGTTCAAGCCACTACCATCTCTTGGCTAGACTATATCCCCACTCTCTTCCCACCAACTAGTTTCTCTTTCACCATAAGTTTATTCTCTATACAGCAGCCTCAACAATATAAAAAATATTAAGTCTGAACATTTTATTCTTCCTGCTTATAACTCTTTGTTGCCTTCCTATTGTTCTTAAAATGTAGACCAAAACTCTACAGTCTAAAAGGCTCTACCAGACATATGTGTCTAGCTTCATCTCATATCACTCTCCAGGTACTTCACTATGATGTAGCCAGACTTCTTTACATCTGCAACTGCACCATTCATTTTCCCATTCCCAGACCTTTGCACATCTGTTCCTGAATCTGAGACACCCTTCCTTGACACTTCATACATCTGACTCCTACTTATCTTCCCGGTCTCAGGTTAAATGGTCCTTGCTCAAGGCAGTAAACCATCTTCCTTCCCACCCACAGCCCATGTCATCTTCTTCACACACATAGCACCTAGCACTTCTCCCTCATAGTGTTTACTGCAACTTGTAATCAGATATTTATTTGTGAAAATAGTTATCTAATATTTGTCACAAATATTAGAAAAATAATGTTTGCATGCTCCGTGAGAACAGGGACCATGTCTATGTTGCTTATTCTTGTAACACCAGTACACAGCACAATGCCTGGCACACAGTGATCATTCAATAATGATCAATAATCAATAATGACCATATCAATAAATGTTTGTTGATTGGCTGACCAAATGAATAAAGAGTTAAGTGGGGGTCCCAGCCCAGTTTTAGAGGAAAATTAAGACACAAGTCAAAGCAACTGGGGAAACTATGGAAAGACTGTGGGATCAGGGCTAACCCCTGTCATATTAACTGGGGAAGCTCAGTCTTAGAGAAGTCTTCTTAGAAAAGACAAAGTGTAACTGGGAGAACTATTTGAAAACTATGAGGTCAGAGCTAAATCCCCATCCCATTAAAGAAGGCAGTCTAATGGGGCAGCAGAGTAAGAATTGTATGTGTTACCAGGTACCTAGGGCTTTGTGATCACGTTGGCTGTACAACTTAACCTAAGTCCTTCTGGATAATAAACAGCAGATACTGAAATACTTGATGCCTTGACACTACACTGTAAGCCCCTCAGTTAGAGAGACAGCCTATAATTTCAGTAAAGAGTTGAAGGACAGATGGATGACTGAGTCGGATATGGGCTAGTCTCGAAACGTAGGTTGTAAGTAGGTAAGGAAGTGTAGATGTGAGGCATTCTGGGAAGTAAGGTAGGTAATAGCTTACTGCAAAAAAAAAAAAAGGTATTTATTGTTGGGGTGGGGTTATGGGGAGTGATATTAAGAAGACAGAGTACTGAGAAAGCAGGAGTCCTGCCAGTAGCTGAAACTAGACTCAGCATTTAGGAACTTGAAGCAACCTTAGAGTATCCTGCCTACTCCACAAAACTGGCCTTCTGTACCCCTTTCCTTGTCATTTAATTCATGGAGAAATTGAGCCACAGAGAGGGGCAGTGACTTGGTTAATATTGTACATCACTGGAACAACCTTGAGTAGAAGCAGGTCTCAACAGAAGCACAACAGTTAGGACATTATATTCGACCCCAAGGTGATATATACCTGTGTGCAGATTTGCAAGTCTGGAGTGGCAAGTGGGATGTGAGTGAGGTTAAAATGATGGAGAAGTGAAGTTGTATTATACTGTGGAGATAGAATAGGAAATACACCAAATATTTTTCCTTTTCCCAAAGCTGTATACAATCTTGGCAAAAAGAAAGTATTCATTTCCTGTTTATTGAACTAATTGGAGACTTTGGGTATATGTGCACTGGCCAGACTTCCCATATGATAGGATGCAGAATTTCCAGCATGTTCCTGACTTACTTGCTAACAATTCAATCACCCAGAAGGTCAAGAGAGTGACTCAGGACTTTGTTATTCTGTACCTAATTCTAACCAACAAAGACAAATTGCTTATGGAATTAAAGGTGTCAGGGACTTGGGCCAAAGCGGATATGTCAGTGTCACGTTTGTGAGAACCAGGGACAGTTAAGTGTAATCAGACATGCACTCTAGATAATAGAAAACAGATTTTAATAGTTGCGGGGTGGAGGAGGTGGGGTTAGGAAATGGCTTGCTGTCATGCATGAAACTGTGGAAGGGAAGATAATTCTAAGGAAAGTTAGAAAGTTCTCACAAATGATCCAATGAGGAAGAGAAGGCGGTAGAATAAACCTGTGGCTATCCAGGATTCCCTTTAATGGGATGCATTTTAAAGAGAACATTCCCACAAAATGTGGGTTGGCATTCACCTTTGTGGGAAGGAAGTAACAGAGAGGGAACATGAAGGAAACTTCTGAAGTGCTGATAATGTTGGTTGTTTTGATCTGAGTGCTGGTCATAGATGTGCGTTTACTTTGTGAAAAATTCAGCAAACAGTATTTAAGATTAGTATACTTGTCTGCATGTATGTTATACTTCAAATTAACTGCAATAATTTTTAAGATTTAGTATATTTCCTTCAGGATTTATTTATTTATTTATTTATTTATTTTGGTGAGGAAGACCAGCCCTGAGCTAACATCCATTGCCAATCCTCCTCTTTTTGCTGAGGAAGACCAGCCCTGAGCTAACATCCGTTGCTAATCCTCCCCTTTTTGCTGAGGAAGACTGGCCCTGGGCTAACATCCGTGCCCATCTTCCTCTACTTTATATGGGACGCCGCCACAGCATGACTGACAGGCAGTGCGTCGGCGGGCGCCCGGGATCCGAACCTGCGAACCCCGGGCTGCCAAGCGCGGACTAAACCGCTGCGCCACCGGGCCGGCCCCAAGGATTTATTTTTAAATGCTTGGATTTGCATATTACTTGTAACAAAAAGTATACTTTGCTTTATTCATTTAATATTTTTTCATGCTTGTTATTCCATGTTATTCCATGACCTTCATAATCATTTTTGTTAACAGCTTCATAATATTCCACTGCATGGATAGACCACAACTTTCTTTACCTTGCCCCTAGGGCTAGACAGCTTTGCTGCTCTTCATTTTCGCTTTTCTAAAGAACACTGGAACCAACATCTCTGGATATAAATCTTCTTCTATATTTAAGGTTATTCCCTGAGGATAGATTCTTAGGTGGAAAGAGATTAGATCGACCTTTTTAAGGTCTAGATACATATTTACAAATTACTCCCAGCAGCGTTGGCCTCATCAAACCCTTGCCCTTTGCTATATTCAACAATCATGCACAGAATTGGCATTTCCTAATATAGTATTTGCAAAATCTTTTTTCTTTGTATTAATATAAAGTTGGAGATCCTTCTGACCATCTCTAGCCTCTTGGCACCTCTCCCATTCTACCCAGTTTCTCAGTGATGGTCAGCATGGTGCTGCCCAACCATTTGCAGTGCCTCTTCAATTCTCTGGGGGTCATAATTCCTTTAACCATCTCAGGCTTCAGTTCACTGACCTTTAAATCAAAGCACAGAAATGGAAGCCAACAGGAGTTGAAGAACTTTGCTCTTTCTTCAAACATGAAAATAAAAACTAGTTTGCTAACTTCTATCATTATTTGCAAGTTTTAATTCATTTGTGACTTAAGCTTTTTTGGCATCACATTTAGAGAGTTCTACTTTATTTTTATTTATTTTTTTGTAGTCATTTTTCTTCTTTCCATCTTCTGGATATGTTCTTTAAAAAAAAAAAGCCTTTTTCCTGAAATATAGCATACTTCAAATTTCATATGAATACCTCAAATGCACACTTCATATATTTGAACCATGATGAGTCATATTATTTTAACATTTCTACATCTTCCATTTTATAAAATAAACAATTATTTATTTAAAAAAACACTTTCAACATTTTTTAAAAGAAAGAATAAGGAACACTTGTTCCAAAGAAAAAGTCATGTCAACCCAACCTTCTTTGTTTAAGAGAGTTCTTGGGCTGATAGGTTGGGGAAATGCAGTAGACAGAGTATCAGTATCTGAAGTGAATTTGACCCTATTTTTAAGCTATTTTTGTGGGAAAATACAGCAGTAGGATCTGAGTGCATAAGCAATTGAGCAGATGAGTAACTAGTTAGATAACCAACCAAAGATTCTAATGAGCAGATGAATGCCAATCTGGAAGAAAGATTCTGGTATGTGCCACAGAGCTCTACTATTGGCATTTTCCAGGTCATTACTTACATTAATGATCTGGATGAAGTTAGAGAAAAATTATGTCCAAAAACTTGCAGATGGTGGAGAATATGATGATAGGCTGTGGTAATTGAATCCATCAAAGAAGATGTAAGTCAAAAGTGGTAAATATGATTCTGTACTTGCATTCCAGAAGTACAACCACATTTATATATGTAGAAGCGAGCTAATGGCAGATATTTTTTTGATGGAGAAAGTTGATGGCACATCCGCTGTGAATAATGAAAAACCAGATGTTGGCTCTGTTAATAAAAGCCCAGTATAAGTAAGGAGAATAGAAAATAGTGATTATCTAGGTAATCACGTATTGACAGGACAACATGTAGACTGATGCTTCCTGTTCTAGTCCCTTCTTATTAAGAGGGACAAACTAGAGGATGTCCCAGGATAAGTAGCTGGTATGGTTCAAAGGACTTGAACTCTTGAGGAGTTATTGAAGAAGAATGTTAATGAACCTGAGAATCATCTTTCAATGTCCAGACATCTTTCCACACAAGTGAGCACAGACTTTCTGTGATCTGAGGAACAGAATCAAGACCACTGGGGATAATTACAGAGAGTCATACTTGGGTTTAATAGAAGTGACAGTTTCTAGCATTGAGGGGTGCATATAGATGAAACAGATTCTGCTGTAGACATTATCGTTTCTTCTTTACTTCTGGGTGCATGGGGGACTCCATTTTCCCACCTCACTAAAGTTAGGCATGGCCCTATGACTGGTTCTAGCCAATGAACCCTGAGTAGAAGTGAAGTGTCGCTTCTGATGCAAATCATTTAATTACCAGTGTTTGACTCTTCAAATGAACACTGAAACCTTGTGTTAAAATGGTGGTTCCAGCCTTGGGTCTCTGAGTGACTACAATGATTAGAGCATCCCCCAACCACTACACTACCCCCCTCAGACCCAGCCACACACCTGCGTTGAACATGTGGCTGAGTGGAAAATAAGCCTTTGCTGTTTTTAGCCACTGAAGTTAGTGGATTTTATTACTGCTGCATAATCTTTCTATCCTGACTAACACAAGTGCCTTCAAGATGTGGTGGTTCCTTAGGAGTAAGCATTAGTGAGACAAGCATTGGATTCTTGGGACTCACACACTTGCATCCTTTGCTTTTTATTGTCATTGCTACACTGCATTCAGATGTTGCTGGGGGTATAACTCAGTCAACTCGAATTTTCAGCTGGTTCCAGGAATCTCCTGGGAAATGATCCCAATAAAATAGGCTAAGCTGATTCTCTTCCTAAGCACACTCTTCTGTAACTCCACTGCATGCCCAGCAACATCACAAATTCATGGATCCTGTCCACTTGGGGAACAGCCAACAATAACTTAATAGTTCACCCAGCGAAGATTCTATTGCCACACAAACACACACACACAATGTTTTCCATGAAAACCATGTGATCCACCAGAAATCTCAGGACCAAAGTGACTTTTTGAACATGAACTTTGCAGTTTGGTTCTTACACATTCACACTGACTGGGTTATTGCTAAGTGTCTGTTTCAGTCTGTGCATATAGAGGCATTATTTACTTATAGCAAAGTTTCCCAAGGATGCCCTTGGTACCAGCTACTAACCCAGGCAACTGAATGAAGCACACTCCATGCCACAGTGTACGCACTTAGTGTTATTTTTAAAGTTATTCTGTGCTGGGCGGTATCTGATATGTTTATGTAGTGATTCTGTCTGGGGAAGAAGCTTATGAGGTGATGGGAGCCGGGAAGTGAAAGGAACAAAGTATGTACCTAGCCTGAAAAGAAATGAAGAGATAGAATTAGAAGGTGATTCCACTGAGGGAAAAAAAATGGAAAGGACAAATTTAAAACTATAATTAAAAACATATATGCATACATATATATGTATATTTTTTATTTATATAACAATCCAAACCCACACAACTAATTAACTGGAACCTCACTTTTGTTGTTTGCAGGAGACCAAAATCAACTGTGTTCGACTGGCTACGAAAGGTAAGTTGGCATCTCGTTGTCTGTCTTCAGCTGTTCTCCAGCTGTTTATGTATTTCTCCCTCTAGCCACAAAGGGAAAGTTGAGGCAAGGATGACTAAAAACAACAAGAAAAATTATTTTCATTGGATTCACTTGCATCTAGGGATTAATATATACCTAGGGTATACATTAATAACTAACACAGCGCCTAAAGCATAGTAAGATTCAAAACATATTTGTGGAATCAGTGGATGGATGGATGGATGGACAGACAGATAGATTGGTGCATTAATCAGTGGAGTGGTGAATATAAATTTACTCAAATATTCTTCTGCTATATATTTTCACTGTATTTCAGTCTGTGTTTATGTGGGTATTTTTTAAGCATGTCTGTTAGACCTATCTTCTGGGTTTTGTACTTTAGTCAGTTGGCACATAGCTTTCAAAAATGAGGTGATTAGTGTTGGTGCCTTCAATAATGAGAAAACAAACACTGCATTGTTTTATAGTTGGCATTTTCAACACTTATCCCAAAAACTAAGACAGCATTGTTCAAGCTCATCACTTTTTGTTTTCCTAATTATAATTGAATTTCCTGGCTCTTTCAATTGGTACATGTTTCTGTTTATTACTCTTAAAAAAATCAATGAATAGTTTGTTATCATTTAACCTATTACAAGGTTGAATAGTTAGAAATCAGGTTTATCTTCTGTTATAGAATTGATATTTTTAACAACTATCCTCCCCATATAAACACACCAAAACTGGGCAATTCTATTCTGTTCCCTGCATTTATTGACAGCATAGGTTGCTTCCACGGAGATCACAATTATAAGTAGGCATATAATCAGAGGTATAAAACAAAGACGATGATCCAAGTATGTGTATACATATGTGAATATATACATGCATGCACGCACATACAGAGGAAAACACACACACGTGGGGGGAGGAGAAAAGACATGGAGAGAGAGAGAAGAAGAAGATCTACAGTTATTTGACAAAACATGCACCAAAACCTATCATGCATGTCTCTTGTAACTTTGAAGAAAATCAGATCAATATGTAGGCAGAAAAGAGAAGATGCAGAAGGAAGGAAAAGACAGAAGCACTAAGGGCTCACTGTGATAAGAACTCACCCTGATTTCACATAAGTCATGAGAGGTCAGCATGTCCCTAACTTGTTCCCTCTCAAGAACTCAGGCTACTGGACAGAAAGAGATAAATACTCTTTGTGAAGCGAGGAGAATTAATGGCCCGCAAACAAAAGTGACACAAATCACAGGCCTTGGCAGACTTTTTCACTGAAGAAAACAGATATTCCAGAAGGAAGACCATCATCAATTGGCTATCACTAGAGCTCTGGACTGCACGCAGGACCGCTGGGTGTCCACAGCAGCATCCTGCTTAAACAGGTAGCCAGAGAGGGAAGAGAACTTACAGAGAAACCTTCTCCAGGATGGCTCCATGGCCCCCTTCTAGCTTATGACTTCTAGATAAGGGAGGGGTTGATGCGATAGCTCTGCCCTCCATGAAGTATGTGGGATTCTAAGGACACCCTCTAGGACATAAGGCCCCCTCAAGGGTAGTTTTTGGATCATATTTTCTGAACTGAGGATTGGGAACATGTGACTGGGCAGGTAATAGGTACATATGGAGACTTCGAGAGAGTATATTTAAAACTATGCTTTCCTGGTGATTTCAGGACCCGCTGTCCTCATAGCCATAGAGCCCACGGTGCTGCACTTCTCCAGAACTGCATTGCTGGTCTGCAGGAGAATTGCAGTGGTCTGTAAAGGACTAGAGTAGAAGAGCTCTCTACCTCTCCTTTGCATAAGTTTCTCCTCTTGCTTGACCACTAGGTTACAGTTTGCCTTTAGCAGAATGTGTGTGCGTGCAGGTGTGGGTGTGTGAAAGGATGAGAACAGGATGAATATGAATGTCCAGCTAGCCAAGCCCAGACAGGGCTCAGAGGAGTCAGAGTCAGACGTGGATTCCAAGCATCCACACCCTTGTTTTGCAGTTCAGTGAGGGCTGTCACTTCAGCCCAGAGAAGCGGGGCTCTAGCAGCACTTGGGAATGAGGCAGAGAGCTGGATGATGCAGAATACCAGCCTGCCACAGTCAGGGAGTTATCCCCTCTCAGCACCACATCAGATAAGAAGGATGCTTGGTGACGGCAGCGGAAAGGCAAAGGGAGGGAAACCTGTGTTTGGTCAGTGTCTGCTCTGTGCCTGGCATTACCCTTGGGGCATCCAGGGTTGATTAAAGGCAAAGGCTATCTAAATCCATGCACTGCCCATGAAGACTTTGGATTAGGGATCTAAGGCCAGAAATCAGTATTTGACCCATCCCTTTCCTGACTATGTGAATCAAATTTCCTTCTTTGTGGGTTTGCTGAAAATGCTGCTCCTTTTCATAGAGGAAAGTACGATCCTGGGAAACCCACAGTCATCAGGGGGATGTAAAGTCCCAATGGCAGATTCCAGGGGCCATCGGTCTCCCTTCAAGCTTCACCTCTCTGTCACCATAGCATCTTCCTCACAGGTCTGCCACCTCCTGAGTGTGACCACATGTACAGGCTTGAGGACAGTTCTCTGGTGATGAAGCAATTTGCTGATGTCCCATCCCTGTCCCTGGTGATTCCAAGCAGTGTCTGTGGTCAGCTGTGTGGGTCCTGCAGAACCAGAGGGCTGCCACTCAGAATGGAACATCCCTGTGCACTCATTCAGGGTCGTTCTGACCTGACCCCAAGCCCAGTGCATTTTCTTTTAGATGCCACATGTGGCTCCAGCGTATGGCTCTAACCTTGTCTGCCTGTAATGTCCCTGTTTGTCACCCAGGCTCTAATTTAGTGCTGCCCAGTTTGGAGGTTTGCAAAGGACCTGTATTAGTTTTCTGTGCCTGCTGTACCAAAGTGCCACAAACTGAGTGGCTTAAACGACAAAATTTATGGAGACTAGAAGTTCAAGACCAAGGTATCAGCAGGGCTGGTTCCTTTGAGGGCTATGAGGGTAAGATCTGTTCCATGCCTTTCCTCTAGCTTCTGGTGGTTTCTGGCAATCTTTGGCATTCCTTAGCTCATAGAAGCGTCATCTTGATCTCTACCTTCAACTTCACATGGCGTTCTTCCTGTGTGTGTGTGTCTGTGTCCAAATGTCCCCTTTTTATAAGGACACTGGTCATATTGGATTAGGGGCCCACAGTACTCCAGTATGACCTTATCCTAACTTAACTAATTACATCTGCAAGGACCCTATTACCAAATAAGGTCACATTCTGAGATACTGGGGGTTAGCACTTCAACATATGAATTTGGGGGGAGCACAATTCAACCCATAGCAGGACCCAGGCAGTAAGGGCAGTGTCCATTTGGTTCCCTTTGGAGCCTCTGCTTCTTCGCCATTCATAGTGTGATCCCAATAGCTTTTAAGAGTGTGCAAGGAGCAGGAACCAGTCCCCCCCCTCAGAGGGGGCCTCAGTGGTGGGCTGAGGTCCAGATTTGGCTCCTGTTCCCTTTAGAAGCTGACTAAGGCTGCCTCAGGCAGAGGAGCTGCATGTTCTGTGGAAGGAGCCCTGGGCAGGGGTAAACACAGAGGGCCATCCCCACACACCAGATGCTGGGTCTGTGGCAGTAGGCCATTCTAGACCCCATGTGAGAATGGAGCATCAGGTGCTGATCCAATCATGGTTCTGGGGCCTGAGCAGGACCGGGCCTTCTGGGGCAAGCATGAGCACTGCCTTTTGAGAGGAACTCTGATTAGGAGCTGCTTGGTCTTAACTAACCACTAATTTCCCAATCACATTTTGCCATGACAGGAAGTTCCTGGCACATAGTTGGCAGTCAGAAATACCTGCTGAAATGAGTAAATGCGTTTGGAGTCGGCATCTTACTGCAGCAAGGCTCAGAGACTTTAAGGGTCTCACTCTTCCTGAAACTCAGTGGAACCATATTTAAAGTGATTCTTGTCTATCTATTCACAGAAGATTTTTTAACGTACCTACTGCCAGTGATTTGCTGATAAATCTGCTCTTTGTAAAAGAAGAGCTCTTATTTGTAGTCTTTGTCAATCTCCAGGGTGTAACTATCCCCACCTTATCCAATTTCAAATAACCAATGATTTAACAACTGCCTTGCAAAAAATTCCTGAATGTTTTACAACTGGCTCTGGGGACCTGGTGCAAGCCGGCTCCAGCACAGCAAGACCTCTACCCCCTGGTTTGTTATGAGGACCAAATGATACAATATACATAAAAGTGTTTTATTTACTGCAAAGTGTTTTGAAAAAAAAAGTTTATGTTATTGATTACTATTATTTCCTCCATGACTCAGGCACCTTGAAAGGAACTGGGGATTCGTGGTGAACCAGCAGTCATGGTTCCTGTCCTCAGAGAGGCTAGTATAGAAACAGACATTAAGTGAACGATGGTTACAGATAACAGCGGAGTTAAGCTTATGATCAGTGCTTCCAAAGCGAAGTGAAATGTACTGAATGGGGACTGAGCGTAACAGTGCCAAAGCCCCAGGCAGTAATGGCGTGTGTGTTCCTGGGCATCAGGTGGGGCTCTGTTCCTCTGGGACTGGTGCAGTATAGGAGACTTTGTGCCTCCCATCCCATCACCATCCCTTCTCAACTTTTGACACTGGGAATTGCATAGTACCTGGTGCAAGAGTGACATTTGGGAGGCCAGCTGACTCAGGACCTCAAACTGTGAGAAGAGCCACACCCCTGACCCAAGCCCCACAGGAAGAGCCAAGTACCCCATGTTTGGAGAGGATCTAGTGGGTGCATTCACATACCACCAGGGGGGCAGTATTTACCTATAGGGCCAGGGCAGAACCTCAGATTGAAGGCACAGCCAGGGGACTGTGTAGTGGGAGTTTGGTATTTTCTAGTAGAAGGGGTAATTCTAAGATCAGGACAGACTCATCTCAAAAGCTTCGAAGGCAGTCTTGTACTTTGGTGGTCACTTGTGGTCACTGCCCCAGATTCACATTCTTCTTTACCTTGTTCCTCAGCCTGGGGTTGGTGGTTATTAACTTTGACTGGAAATTTCGAGGAATCAGAATGTGAGTTCAGCCATAGTGGGGAAGTGGATTTTATCAATGAGCAGATAAAGATGAAGGGAAGCTTGTCTTAAGACAGGTTCTCTAGAAGCAGAGCCTGAGGCAGGGATTTGGATGCATGTGATGTATTGAGGGAGGGCTCTCAGAAGAAATCTGTAAGTAAGAGAGGAAAATGGGGTAAGGGATGAGAAAAGGCTGAGCAAGAATCTATTCTCAGAGAAAGTCAAGCCCAGGCTAGACCTGGGATGGAGTGTAAATTTCTCCAAAGTTGTACTGCCTTAGGCAAGACCAGGATTTCTACCTCCTCCCGCATAACAATCAGTCCTTGGCACTTCCCCCTTCCCTTACCCTTCTCTGTCCCCTCGATGTCTCAGGTGGCTCCAGGGGAAATGGTGCCTCTGAGCCTTGTACATGTCTCTGAAGAAAGTCACAGGTGTAAGCTCTTAACCTTAACACTCACAGCAGCTGGGGGTTGGTACACCAACCTGAAAATGGGATCTGCGAGTCGCACCAACAGTATCTACTACAAGGCTCCTATTATATAGGGGATGCATTTCATCACTGGGTTGTAGGCTAGCAAAAAGCTAATGAAATTGCCTCAGATACAAACTAAAAGAAAAATTTCAAAGCCCTTTGCTTGGCACACTCTAGCTCTGGGAATTTGCTCAGAGCTGTAGAGAGAAAACTGCAGCCAATGGGTCAACAAACATAAAATTTTGGTTTAGAAACAGGAAACTATTATTCAGACTTTGAAGGGAAGGCAGTAGAAAGTCAGGGAGCAAAAAAGATCAATTTGAAAATTAGGTTTAATTCTTAGGTAGTTAAAACAGAAACTGTGAGAAAGGGCATTAAGAGGGAGGTGTACTTAGACCATTAAATAATATTTACCTTTGGAAGATGGGGGATAGGCTCCATTTAAGAACTGGGTTGAAGATGTAAGCTGAACATACTCAAAAGTGACCCTTGGGAAAACGGATCATGTGAAAACTTGGGGTGGGATACTTAGACTTCCAAGGTGCTGAAACTCAAATGGGAGAAAAAAACAACCCTTCCCATGGAAGATGCTCGTTGCATCTGGTGGAAGATGCCCTAGGCTACAGCTGCTACAGGAGGTACCTGAGTATCTCAATGAGTACCCTTCTGGCTGGGACAGAGCAGGCCAAGGGAAAATGGTTTCTGACCTAGAGACTCAGTTCTAGAACCATGCTGGTCAGTTCCTCTTCCAGAAACTGATGTTCAGTTCCATCTAAGCCCCCTTGCCCACTGATTCTCCTGTCTAATTCTTCCCCCACCTCCCTCCATGCACTCATTCACTTTGCTGCTTTCTCTGACCCACAGGCCCTGCCTCCATCAGACTTACCTGTATGATCTGGCCCTTTCCTACGCTCCAGCCTCATCCAGGCTTCTATCTTCTTATTCACTACACCCCAGCACATTGTTCTTTCAATTCTTCAAACACATCAAGCTCCTTTCTACCTCAGGGCCTTTGCTTATCTGCCCCCTCTGCCTGAAATTATCTGGCCACCATATGTGTCTACTTAACAGATACACATCTTTCAGATTGCAGCTTAAACCCCAGCTCCTCAGAAGGACCTGACCTCCAATCTAATGTATATCCCCTATATTTTCCACTCTCATAACACCTTGTCCTTTTTTCATAGCATTTATCATGATTTGCCAATATTGACATATTTTTGTTCCTTACATATTTATTGTCCGTCTTCCAGCTAGATTCTAAATGAAGTAAGAGAAAGGAATATGCCTATTTTGAGCACTATTCTGTCCCCAGTTCCTAGCATATATTGGTGCTCAATAAAATATATTGCATGAACAAATGGATAGATTGATTAATCTATCAATCAATCAATGGATGGATGGGTGGATAGATGGATGGATGGATGGATGGATGGATGGCTGACAGGTCATTCTTTCATGGCACCATTTTTTCAAATACAAGCTACTTGTCGGAGCTGTTCTCTTGGAAGGTAGGAGTAGAAGTGATAGAGGTAGGGATCAATTATGTGATCTACAGTCCCCACTAATGAAAAGGCCAGCTAGGCTCTCTGTTTGGGTAATTGCTGTGACAGGGACCTCATTACTTCCAGGGAGTCCCTTTTACCATTGGACACTTCAGTTGGAGACAGCTCAATATCATGATACAAATTAGCTCCCTATTATTTCTGCCATTCAGTCTTTGAGACTACATAGATCCTGTCTGCCTTTTCTCCTTCCAGAAAATAAAATTTGCTTCCTCTGACTTGCTCCTCCACCCTGATTAGAGTCAAGCGGGTACTTGCTTGTCTGCCCTCTTCCCATTGGAACCTCTCTGGCCGCCAGCAGAAAGTAGCACTCCCATCTCCGGCGCCAGCCATCAAGGGAACACAGCTGGCTCTGCAGACTCCCACTGAGTGTGCCCAAGTGGCAGTTAGAAAAATCAGCTTTGATTTGATTTGCAAACTGAGCTGAGTCACTGAGACAAAATAAATCCGGAAACCCATAAAGCCAATTGCAGAGTTGCTTTGCAGAAGACAGCCACAGTTTTAATCTAGTAAACACTCTCTAACGATCCCATTAAAACAACCCCTTTGGAGAAGGTGCTGAAAGCTGTACTCCATAGCAATGAAGCATGAGATTAAGGGTCCAGTGTCACCAATAGTTCCACGCTGCTTGGTGGTAGTGGTGGACTAAAATCATTGTCCCACTGGCAACAGGCAAGAGGCATGGGCGATGGTCTTTTGTAAATGTGGCTTCCTTTTATGATGGCTAAGCCTGAGGTAGAGCATTTCATCCAACATTTTCTCTCCTCTCTTCGTAATGGATTCTCACCCCTGCAGGGACTGGCAGGAACAATAAATAGCCTTTCTCCAGTGAGATGCCCTCATTTTACAGATGCTAAGACTGAGGCCAAGAAGGAGAGTGACACATCCACAGCTTCCTTATGCACAAGAATAACATGCCAGAGGTGGTGTGAGAAGCCAAGCAAGATGTAGGAATTGTCTGCTATCAGACAGGAAATGCCCACTGCCTGCCCTCTCTTCCCCCATTGATCAAATTATATGGAAGGTTCTATCTTGTATATAAAGCTTCCTTGAGAGGTTGCATGGAATAATGGGGATTCAGAGTCACCTGGATTCAACTGCCATGCCCAAAACTTAACCATTTGACCTTAGACAAGTCACAAGCTCTATGAGTCTGTCACTTCACTTTTAGGCCCAAGTTCATTGGTTCTTTCTCCTGATTATTTGAGATAATGCATGTAAAAGATCAAGAATGTAATAGATGATAAACAACTTGAGCTTCCTTCCTTCCTTCTTCTGAACCTTCTCTAATATGAGACCTGGGAACCCAGGCCTACTAATCACATGTCCTCTCTCTCCTGTTCTCTAAGGAAGAAAGCCAAAGCCTGGACTCTAGTCACTTACATAATTCTACAAATCAAGCATTTATCAAGTGGACTCAGACTAGATCCAAAGTGCAGAAACTAAGAGGGGATAGGAATGATGGTGGCCTCAACTCTCAGCATTTAACCTCTTCATCTATAGGTCTCTGTGTTTAGATGAGATCCTACATATCAGTAATATATTTTTGTTGATTGAGTATAGGATTTTGCTCATGTACTTGCTAGCTTTTGACTATGGCACTTTTCCTTTCCTCCTCATCTGCCCAGCAATTTCTGGAGGGATCCAGGACCCCAGGATGCCCAAATCTAGCTATGCAGCTGGAATAGGGGCCATAATGAATGATCACTTGTGAGAGGCAAGACTACAGTGAGCCCGTCTATTGGAAAATTCTTGGTTATTGTTCTGCCCTTAGAAATCCTGCCAGACGTTCAGAGGGGAAACCCAGGGTGTGTGTTTGGGGGTTGGGGTGGGGTAGTGCTGTTCCTCCCCAGCCAAGCCCAATGAGATGAATTGTCCCTGCTGGGGTTCTCAGAATTACTTGAGTGTAGCAAGACCTCTTGGACCCTTGGCACCCCCCCCCTTTTTTTTTTTTTTTTTTGATCCAGAGTCTTCTAGGCCCTAAAATGCCAGTGGAATAATGTGGAGTTTCCTGAAAGTTTTGTGACAAGAAGGAGGAAGAGGATTGTATCATAAGTACACCATAAAATAACAATACTAAAGATGACCTTCAAATATCTCAACCGTTTCTTTAACGTTTTTCTTGCTACAATAGCTGGTCTATCTCTCTAATCTTCTTCTGTCCTTTGCCTACCCCTTACTCTCTAGATTTGCTCAAACTGCCCCCGCAACACACACACAAACACCTTCTCCACACCCCACTCAAGAAGACAAAGGTGGTGCGGTGGAATCCAGAAAAACAAAAGCCAAGACCAACTCTTGTCCTTCAAGGATGTCCCTGAGAAGTTCCAATTCATCCCTCTAAACTAGAAATGAGAATTACCTACTCAAGACTTGAGAGACCTGAATTGACTTTAGCTCAAATCTGATGTTTCAAAGCAGTTGCATCTCACAAAAGGAATAGGAGGCCTTTTAAAACTGGGGGTCAGGGAAGGGGAAAAATTGGGGTAGACTGGAGACAAGGGTTAGAAATAAAAAGAATAAAGCTTCATTAGAGCTTTCTCTGATGAGGTTTTGGGATTTCAATGTAGTGTTGAAGTTGGGGGGTGCGGTTTAGCAAAAATTAACCACCTATTTTGTGCCAGTCACAGAGCTATGTATATAGACTTGAGTATACAATTCAATGATAGAAGCAAAACCTGGCACGTATTATGCACTAAATAAATAGTGGTCATCATTATTAGCTTTACTCAAAAAAATGAAGCAGTGTAGGCTCAGAATGGTTAAATAAAGAGCTCAAAGTCCCTCAGAACTGTAGCTAAGATCTAATTCCAAAGCTCCTGGCATTTCCATGGCAACATTTTGAATCTTGTCAATACCGTAAACTGGGTGGGATTCTATGGGCCACTCTCATGGTGCCCTGTCTCCTATTTGTTAACTCCTTCCCATGTCTCTTTTCCAGTAATAGTTGATAATAGAGTCTTTAGGGTGTGGTGGGTCTTTGTCCTATCTTCAGCCGTGTCCAAGCTAAGTCCTGGGATCTGGAACAGAAGGTGGGATGCCTCAAAGAGCCCTCGGCTTTCAATACTTCAACATATTGAAGCTATTAAACCAAGAAATTAGTTTTTCTTCAAGGTTATCTGCTCCAATGCCATCTTTAGCCATAAGTATCTCTCTATATTCAAATTCATTGCTTTAGAATGGAATAAAAATCAGAAAGGAAGTCTGAGGCACCCAGTATTCTGACCTCCTTCTTTGCATGGTCTCAATGTTTTCATTAAGGCCTGATATATAGACATGTGAACAGGTCCTGGAAACTATGGAGAGAGCAAAGTCGTGAATCCTCCAGTAAAAAAGCCATATGATGGGGAGCCAGGTGATAGAAGAAAAAGCAAGGGACTTTCACCTTTTCTTCTGCTGGATTAGTCAGGATAGGCTAGGTTTTGCTGCAAAACAAATTAATACCCAAATCTCAGTAGCTTAATACCACAAAGGTTTCTTTGTCATTATGCCATGTAGAATATATGTGGCCTCAAAGGACCCCATAGCAGGGGAAGAGAAAGTATGGAGGTAGTAATCTGGATCTTAAATACCTCACTTGGAAAAAATGACTCATGTAACTTCCACTTACATGGCCTTGATTGATGAGACTCGGATTCTTGTCTAAGAAGAAGAGATGGCCCAAGCATTGGTAAACACAAGTCATCTCTAGCATGATAAATATGAGTCCTATTCTGACTTCTACCTCCTTTTGTATCCTGCTGAGACCCATGATCCATCAATTATCCTCTGCTGCTCCACCCATTAGGAAAACCTCTCCTCATCCTCGTACCTGTCCAGCTGTACCTCTGTTCCTACCCCCTCATAGCTGAGCATTCCTGCTAAGCACAGTTGTAACCATAGATGGTAGGGTGGGGAGGTACCTCCTCTGGGCCTGACAATTGAACTAAGGCTTTAACTGTTTTCCATTCAATCCTTAAAAGAACTTCGCAAGATACTTATTATTATCCTCATTTTATAGATAGAGAAGTTGAAACCCAGAAATGTATGTAATTTTCCAAGTGACACACACAGCCAGTAAGTAAAAAACACTAAACCAGAATTTCATTTATTCATCCAGTTTTCAATAAACATTTATTGAGTGCAACTTAGCATTGAAATATGGTCCCTCAATCCCTAGAGGTTAAGAACTTCATCTTCAGATTTGGGCAGTCTTTGGTTCTAGCCTAGAAAAGGTAGTTAACTGCTCTGTGTCTCAGTTTACCCATCTACAAAACAATGACAATAACCAGTTACTTCATGGGGCTAATGTAAGAATTTCATGAACTATTACATATAAAGCGCTTAGTGCAGTGCCTGGCTTATAATAAGCACTCACAAGTTGTAGCTAGCAGGAGAGCCAACAAATCGATAAATTGTATCAATACAGTGTGATAAGGGCCATAATGAAGGTAAATTCAGGATGCTGTGGGAGCACAGAGAAGGGAAACATAAATCAATTTAGGGTGTGCATTCTCAGGTCTGTGGTCACTGAGACAAATTTTGAAAGAAGAGTGACAATTATCATATTGAACTAGGTTGGAGAGTAAGACAGGGAGGTCTTCTGAGCTGAGGAAGTAGCATGTGCAAATCATTGCGGGCAAGAGAGCATGCCACTGAACTCGACTGGGATAAGTAAAGGAACAATGGCTAGAATGCTGATGTGACCAGAGGGGACTAGGAGTGATCAGAGGAAAGGCTCAAATGGCAAGCAAGGCCAGGACACCAAGGACTCTGTATAGCCCCATAGCATGTATATGAGTATTGGCCTGAGACAGTGGGAGCCCTTGGAGAGCTTAAGCAGACTGCCTTTGTCACTGAGGTCACCCTAATTACAGCTTAGAAATGGATCAGAGAAGGGAGACTGAGGAAAGGACAAGGCTGGAGCATGGGAGAACAGGTGGGAGGCTGCTGAAAGAGTCCAGGTGGAAACATATGAGCCATCTCTTCTCTGAAGACTTCTACTGCTTTCCTAACATGCAAGGCCAACAGTCCTTGTCTTGCCTACCTCAAAAGGTTGGGAGAAGAATTAATAAAAATAGCCACTTAGAATAGGGGTTAGTGAACTTTTCTGTAAAGGGCCAGATAGTAAATATTTTCAGCTTTGCGGACTATATGGTCTCTGTCACAACTACTCCACTTTGTCATTGTAGCAAAAAGCAGCCATAGATAATACATATAAAATGAGCATGGGGGTCAGCCTGGTGGCATAGTGGTTAAGTTCATGTGCCCCACTTAGGCAGCCCAGGGTTCGCAGCTTTGGATCCTGTGCACGAACCTACACCCCACTCATCAAGCCATGCTGTGGCATCATCTCATACACGAAGTAGAGGAAGATGGGCGCAGATGTTAACTCAGGGACCATCTTCTTCAAGCAAAAAGAGGAAGATTGGCAACAGACGTTAGCTCAGGGCCAATCTTCCTCACCAAAAAATAAAAATAAAATAAAATGAGCATGACTATGTTCCAATAAAACTTTATTTATGGACACTGAAATTTGAATTTTATGTAATTTTCGTGTGCCACAAAATATTACTCTTCTTTTTATTTTTTTCCCAGCCTTTTAAAAATGTAAAAACCATTCTTAGCTTATGGACAACAGAAAACAGTCAATGGGAGGCCAGATTTGGCTCACCAGCCGTAGTTTGCTGACCTCTGACTTAGAATGTGCTTTGAAAATGGCGAAGTTCCCCATACCTATAAGGGAGGTGTATTATGATTACTGTTGACTGGTGGTTAAATTGTATAGTATTTCATAGCTGTTGACCAAATTTGTTATTTGTGTAAATTTTTGAAGTTATATGTTTCCTGTTTATCAGTAGGTCTGGAATGCCCTTTCTCTCTCTCCATTTTGCATAAGGATTTTATGCAGTTTTGCTGATGAATGACTAGAGAAACATACAACCTTTGACCAAGCATAGGACACTTTCTTGCCTTTTGTTCATTTTATTTAGAGTGACACGTGGTGGGTTTGAAAGGGCAGGAGCATTAAAGTCGTGCAAACCAGGGTTTGAATACTGCCTCTGCCAATTACCAGTTCTGTGACCTTGAGCCAGTTATATCACTTCTCTGGTTCATCATTCCTTCATTCATTCATTTGTTTATTCAACAGATATTCACTGAGTACCTACTATATGCCAGCTACAATGCAAGGCCACAGCAGTACACTAGTAAATGAGACACAGTGACTGCCTTCAAGGAGATTCAAAATTGAGGGAAGGCAGCCCAGGTGACATTAAGCTATGAAAAGGGAAGACTAGGTGTTATGGGAAGACGGAGGAGGGGCATCTGTCCCATACATGGTGAGACACTAAAGACTCCCTAGAGAGAAGGAGTTCTCAACTGACACGTGAAGGATGAGCAGTTGTCAGCCAGGTGAAGAGGCAGGAAGGGGGTATGTCCCACACAAGGTGACAAGCCTAGGTAAGACAAGAAGGTGGGGGACTGTTGATGATGGAAATGAGTTTATTGTGCTTGGGGCACAGCATAGAGTGTGGTGGTGGGAGTGGAGGGAGCAGGCAGGGAACTCTTCGTGGAGAGCCTGTGAGCTGGGTGAAGGGGTTTGGAGTTTACCTTAGAACAATGGGGCCACTGATGCATTTCAGTTGAAGAGTGGAGAATGGATTGAAAGGGGGCGAGACTGGAGGCAGGAAGACCAGCTAGGAGGCTGCTTAAATAATCCAAGTGAAACATGAGGGTGGCTCAAACCAAGTGGAAATGAAATTGGAGAGAAGGGGGAAGCTTCAAGAGCTTTTCTGGAGTAGAATTAATAAGGCATACTGAGTGATTAGAAGTGTGAAGTCAGTAAAAAGGAGGGATAAAGGATGACTCTCAGGTTTCTAGACTGAGTGGCTACTTGAGTGGTGGCACCATTTGCTAAGAATGGGAAGACTGGGGGAGAAGACATCTGGGTGGAAAGATGATGGGTTCATTTATAATAACACTGACCTTTCTGGGTTGTTCTAAGTCTTAGAAACATTGTGTGTGAAGTTCCTGGCAGAGTACCTGGCATGTCGTGGGTGCTTGATAGTTGGTGACTCTTATTCTTGTTTCATTTTTAAAAATCTATTTCAGGCTCTGTTTTGTTAGATCATGATGTTCTTTTGCTGTTTAGCGTGAGCTCTTCAGAACCACAAGAATTGCAATTTTGATCACCGTACCGCACGTTTTCATGTGTGTTTCTTTCTCTCCTTCTCTTCTGCATGCTGCCTGGGGACTGGCTTCCTTGTGGTCAGCACCAATGGGCAGCGCCCAGGTGACCCCGGGGACTCCACTCTGCCTTCTCACCACAGGTGATCACAAGAGCCCTGGGCGGGTGGGAGGGGAGTGAGAGTGGCCCATGCTCAGTGGGTCCTCCAGGCCAGGTGCACCAGAGAGGAACTGGCAGTCCCTCCACCCCACCCACCCATCAATCCATCCATCCACCCATCCATCTCTCCATCCCTTACTCCTTCCCTCCATCTATCCACTCATCCATCCATTCATTCTACTAATGCTTGCAAAGTACCTACTATGTGCCAGGCACTGTTCTAGGCACTGAAGGATACAATAATGAGCAAAAGAAGACATATTCCTGTGCCTTTCTGGGAGGGGAAAGAGCTATTAGTCAAAAAACTACAAAAATAACTGTACACCTGCAACTGTGAGTGGTGGTACAAAGGAGAGGTGTGTGGTGTTCAGAATAAACAAACACACCTGGGGCTAAGGGAATGCTTCCCAGGGGAAGTGACAACTGAGCTGTGGTCTGCGGTTGGGGAATAAGTTGACCTAGCATGTCTGTGCTTAGGAAATGAGTAGATCTGGCTATGATCCCGGGTCTGCCATTTGTCCTGGACAAGTCACTTAAACATGATGAGCCCCACTTCTCCTATCTGTTAAGTGGGAATAATAATGCTTACCTGTTAGGGGGCACCATTTGCTTATAGACTCTGCTTATGCAGACACTTCTGGAGCTGTATTCTGACATGAAACAAGATAATGAAAGTGAAAAAGGCTACTATGGGAGTGTCCAGTCTAGAGTAGGTATTTGTTTGAAGTAAACACCAGCCCCTTCCCTTGAACACATTGTAGTTCAATCTCATTTCACATAAACATCTTCTACTCTTTAAAGATTGGGATGCAGAGCCCATCTGTGTCAGAGGCTGATGGACATCATGGGGCCCTGGAGAGAAAAGAGACCTTGCTGACCTAGAGATCTCTACTGCAGGGGCCCTTTCTGGTCAATGGAAAGTGTCTTGGAGATTTCAAATCTTTAACTGTCACCTCTGTCAAAGTTGTTGCTCAGACAATGGCCTCCCCTCTACTAGTCCCTGACTGGTCAGTTTACCATGGTGGGAAAGGGAGTGCATCAGGCAGGAATGACATGACTCTGGCCATCCAGTACACTCACAGTCCACTTCTGTCCATCCCCTTTCCCAACCTCAGAAACATCGCTGTTAGTGAATGTCTTATTCTGGGTTCCCTAGACGCAGAGCCTGAGATGAGGATTCTTGTGCAAATTATTCCTTGAGGAGTGTTCTCAGAAGAAAGAAAGTGAGGGAGGCAGGATAGGGCAGGGGAAGAAGCAAAGGGAGAGTGTGGAGACCTGAGTCCCACAGGGGCTCTGGAATATGGATTGTATCTCAGAGTTGCTCCCACCAAGAGGCAAGGGGGCCAGCCGGCATTTGAGCTGCTGTGTCAGTCAGCCATTGGCTGTGGGCTGCCGTGGGAGGGCATAGCCTTCTGGGGAGGTGACTCCCCCTTGCCTTATGGCACTTCTGCAGGGAAGGAGATATCTGTGAGTTGTTAGCAGCCAGGACCCACAGCAGCTGGAGACTAGGTGCACCAGCCCAGGAAAGGAAATCTGGGCAGAGCTTCCACAGCATTCACCACAGCCAAGTTTTGTCCCTGCCATCGACCCCCACAGCTCAGTGTGTCACTGCCAACACCCCAGGAATGTCGTCTTAGCCCCTCCCTAGTTGTATGACCTTAAGCAAGTTGTCTAGCCTTATTTCACCTGCGAAACTAATGGTCACACTTACTTCAGTCATATTAAAGATTACATTAGTTGACCCTAGAGAGTGCCCTGCTCAGTAGCAGTGCACCATAGGCCTCCACCAAATGTCAGTCCTGTACCCTACCCTGTCACAGGCCCACCAGCTCCCCCTCACCCCCAGGGAGGCGGGAGTTGCAGATGGATCCATGGTGACAGTAGAGAACAGCGACTCTTGCCACTGTGCCCAGGCCCAGTGTATTGAGAAACAATGCTTTTCCCGCGTGTGTCTGAGCAGCTCCGTTTCTGCTGGGCCATTGTTCCCTGGCTCTATTCAAGTCGAGCAGTCTGATAACGTTTTCTTTAAACAGAGCCAATCCCAGATCAGGCACATTTGTTCTTACCTCTTGCCTTCTGAGGCGTCTGAATGTTCCTCCTCTGACAGGTTTATTTCATTGTGTTCCATTTATTTCCTCAGCCTCGCTTGATGGGTGAGGTGCCCGCGAGTGTTTCTCTTTGAGCAGGCTGTCTCTTTCAAAGGGTGTTTTGGTTAATGCTCATCCCCTGGTGTAAATAATAACTGCCCGGAACTGAGTGATGGGGCTATTAGACAGGGAGCCCAGGCAGCCTATTCTCGTATCAGCACCAACTCGGAGAATGGCAGAACCACACCATGGAGCAGGGACAGGCTGGCATCAGAGTTGAGGCTCAGTTCAACTCTCAGCTCCACTTTCTGGCTTGGGGATCCTGGGCAAGTTATTTCTCTTCTCTCGGCTTCCTTCCCTTCCTCTGGAGAAGGAGGGATGATGACACCTATGGCCATAGTTAATGAGGAGAACTAAGTGTGATAACAGCTTTAACTTCTTTGCTCAGCTAATTCCAACTGGCTCTTCAGGTCTCTCTGACCTACCGGCCTTTCTTTCAATGAATTCTTGCTCCAGGGCAAGGTTTCTCAACTTGTGACGCTTGGGGGACAGTGACATTTGGGGACAGATAATTCCTAGTTGTCAGGGGCTGTCCTGTGCACTGTAGGATGTTTAGCAGCATCCCTGGCCCCTACCCATTAGATGCCAATAGTGCTTTATCCCCCAATTGTGACAACTCAATATATTTCCAGACGTGGCCAAATATCCAGAGGGACAGCAGCACCCCCTGTTGAAAACCTCCAGATTTGCACTGCTCAATAGAAACAGAATTTGAACCGTGTATATAATTTAAAAATTTTTAGAGTCACATTTAAGAAGTGAAAAATAACGGGTGAGGGGCCAGCCTGGTGGCATAGTGGTTAAGTTCGTGTGCTCCACTTCAGCAGCCTGGGGTTCGCAGGTTCAGATCCCTGACCTGGACCTACGCAGTGCCTATCAAGCCATGCTGTGGCAGGCGTCCCACATACAAAATAGAGGAGGATGGGCATGGACGTTAACTCAGGGATAATCTTCCTCAGCAAAAAAAAAAATAATAATAATAAAATAAAATAGATGAAATTAATTTTGGTTGTTTAACCCAACATATACAAAATATTATTTTCACATGTAATCAATATTTAAAAATTACTAATGTAAGAAATTTTACATTCTTTTTTGCACTGAGTCTTTGAAATCTGATGTGAATTTTACACTTACAGCACTTCTCAGTTCAAATGCTAAATTTTAAACAGTTAAAATGAAATGTAATTCTAAAAAAAAATAAACTTTGTGTTTAACCAGTAAACATACTTTACACTGCTTTGGTTTTAAAATTTAAATTAGTCAAAATAAAATACATTTTAAAATTCAGTTCCCCAGTCACACTAGACACGTTTCAAACACTCAGTAACCACGTGTGGTTTGGTGGCTGTTATTTTGGATAGCGCAGATCTAGAGGTAAAAATGTTTGGACCATCTTTGTGCCTCGTTGGTGTACAGAAGTGTATGTGCACAGAGTACAGGCTCAGTTAATGTTCGATTCTCTTTATTCCATTTTGCTCCATGCCCAGGGGACATTTGACAGTATCTGAAAATATATTTGGTTGTTACATCTGAGTGTGAGGGGTTACTGGCATCTAGTGGGTAGTGTCCAGGGATGCTTCCATTTAAAAAAATAAGATAAAACCTCTTATGGCCAGGGTTGGGTGTTTTTCTGTAATGGGGTGACTTGAGGCTGCAGTGGACAAATGACTAGTTATTTAACATTTCACCTGAAGGACCCGGTCCACCCCAGACCCACCACCACAGAAAGAGTGCTTCTTTGGCCCCTGCAGTAACTCAGCCAGGCCTCCAGGGGGCAGTCTGGGATGCTGGGCCCAAGAGGAGACTGGCTGTGTCCAGTCTGGAGGCTAGACTGGATGCACTGAAGGTCAGCCAGGCAGCACTGCTCTGGCCTGGACCCTCAGGGAGACCCAGATACGCTGCCTTGGCCATGCCCAGGCCCATTGTCAGTTCTCCACAGGGAGAAGGGCTTTGGGACAGGCCTGACGTGGAGGAGCCCAAACTCCATTCCTTAAAATTGGGGAACTCGGGGCCATCACTCAGCCTTTCTGAGCCTCGGTTTCCTATGAAATAATGGGATGAGTCCCTGCACCGCTGAGCTCAGTCATGGCGAGAGTCGTCAGAGAAAATGGATGCATTTCTAGCACGGCTCCTGGCTCAAGAGGGTGTTAGCTACAACTCCTCTCTGTTGTTTCCTTCTCATGCACTTCATACTAAAACTCTCTGCAAGTCTTTAAATCAGGTCCTTTTCACGGTGACAGGATTCAGGCCATAATGCTCTCTCTGAGACTGCTTTGCCACTAAGTGCCTCTAAAGCAACTTTCCCGGGGATGTCGTGTAAATCTTGGATCCAGGTGGTAAGAGTTTGAGCCTTAGGGACAAGGCTGTGTGGCCGAGAGCAGATGAGGAAGCCACACAGCAGTCTCGTGAGGGCCCAGCAGGGTGCTGGTGGCCCTGGCAAGCTTGGACACCCTGCGGCATTAGCGACCCTCCCAGGGAGGTTACGCCCTCTGGGAGGGGTTGATGGGTGGTGTGGGAACAGGAGCTGGAGGCAGAAGGACCCGATGAAACTCTCTGGAAAAGGCTTAAACCTGAACACCTACCACAATGGGACTGTGCTTTTTGGAGAGACGGTGGGAGCCCAGCCTGCCAGGCTAGCTGGAAAGAGGTGGCAGCTCTGGGGGACAGTGGCATCGGGGATGTCCAACAAATGATGAAAAGAACAATAAAACAGCAAATATGTGTTTCATACTTTCTACATCCCATGGAATGTGCTGAGGGTTTCACGTTATTAATGCACTGAAACTTCCCAACAACTCTACCACATAGGGTGCTATTATCATTCTCATTTTATAGATGAGGAAACTGAGTCTCTGATGATTGACAATCACACAACTCAGAAATGAGGAAATCAGGATTTGAACCAGGTCTCTCTGAAAAGTCTGTAATCTTAGCCACCATGCTCTATGCCACCATGGCCAACATTAATGAACATCTATTATGTGCCAAGAACTGAGAAATACCTTGGCAGAGCGGTTCATGACTGTGCCTCAAAAAGCACATAATGTGCTAGCTGTGGGACTTTAAGCCTCAGAGAGATTACATAAGTTGCCCCATTTCCTTATATGCAAAGTGGGGATACTAATAACAGCTAGCTATTAAGAGGAATAAGTGAGATAATACACTTTAAGTGCTTAGACTTGTGATGTTGTTATTATGATCCTAGCTCCATTTTACAGATGGAGAAACTGAGGTCAAAAGAGGAGGGAAGCAGGGAAGCTGGCCAGTAATGAGCTTCAGGCCTGAGGCTGGCCCAGAACTATGGTTCCTGAGAAACATGGGGAAGGGAATGAGAGGTAGGAGCCCATCAGGGCCCCAGGCCTGGGGCCCCTACAGTGCTGAGCAGAATTCACAAATCAGGGCTCATTAGGGAACTGGGATATAAGGTGGGAGCCTGGACGCAGCAGCATGGCAACCCCAGCTGCTGTGATGGCCCAAGGCAAGAGCAGGGCAGAGAGTGAGGCAACACGATGTTGAGGTCCCTGACCTTTGTCCTCCAGTCCCCCTAGACACCCTCCAGTCCCCCTTGACCGAGACTTCAGTTGGTCCCAGAGTACATTCCAGGGGAGTGCCTGCAGATTGGGGGCAGGGACTACAGCCAGAGGTCAGGGAGGCAGGTGATATTCAGGAGCCAAGCTCGCCACTGCAGGGGACCTTCATCATCTCTCCTGTTTGGATGCTCACATGGCTGCAGGCTGACTCTACAGGGCAGGGAAGGAGTCTAGGACTCAATCTAGTGCCCCAGGTTGCCACCTTTGTCAATAGTCTCACAATAGATGTTCACAGCCTGCCAGACACAAGGCTATTGGTACATTGTTCTGGCTGCCGGCTTCTGCTACCAATCTCCCAACTGCATCAATAAACTTAATGCAGAAGAGAAAGGCATCTGCCTGAGGTGCCACGTCCCCGGTGGGGCGTTCTCCTGTAGCAGGTGAATGTCTGTGCTTCCGCCAAAACAAGCATCTAAGCAAGGCGCATATATGACTGTGGCTCTCGCTGCACCTTTTTCTCTCTTGGGATAGTCTCCTTAGACCGAGGAGAAATCAGTCTCCAGGCTTCTATCCAAAGAGCCATTAAATTCAGAGTGGGAGACCCAGCTTCATCCTTGACTTCCCTCTCTCCCCGTCTTCAATATCCAGCCAGTCACCAAATCTGACCAATCTTGCCTCCGAAATCTCTCTTGAGCCTCTGCCCTCTTCCTCACTGCTGCTACTCGTGTTTGGGATTCGTAAAGTCTTGCTCGGATTAGTGTAGCAGCTTCCAAGCTGGTCTCCCTGTCGTCACACCAATCCCCTTCCAGTGTAAGCTCCACTGAAGCCAGAGTGATCATCCAAAAATAAGAGTCCGATCCTGATGGAGATGCTCCCAAGATCCCCCTGTGCTTCGGGATAATTAACCTGAATCAAAGGCCCTTCACTTTCTGGTTGCTGTCCCTTCTCCAACTTCATTTCCTCCTTGGCTTCCTGTGCTGCATTCACACTGGTTAGGTAAGCGGGGCCTGCCTTCTCACATCCCCCCCAACCCCTGCTTTGCTGAGATGCTCTCCCTCCGTGGTCTGCCTTACTCACCCTCCAGGATCAAGTTCAGACAGCTCGATCTCTGCAAAGCCTTCCCTGGGCCCCCACTGTCTCAGATGGAGATTGTCAACTAGAGGAGATGGTCAACTGGCCAGAACAATGGGCATAGAGGACCCCACCTCAGCCCTGAGCAAGAGTTCCTCTCGAAATGGCACACGGTCACATCATAAGTACATTGTGTTGGAGCTGTTTGGTTTCTGTCACCTCTTACCCTCTCTGCCCAGTACACATAGAGTGGTCATTCACCTGGCCTCATGCATGAGTGGACTAATAAGTGAGTGGGCGGTTAGCATTGATAGAGCATGTGCCGAGCATGGTATGCTCCCCCCACCCCACCCTCTGCCTCCACCCCTTGATGGTTCCAGCACCTCTCCTGGCTCACCTTCTGCTATGTTGTTAGGCTGCTTGTGAGTCACTGAGCACTAGTTTTCAATCCAGTATGTGAACTCCATGCAGCCCCACCTGCCAAGCTGCCTAGAGACGGATTCTCTGGAACCTTTGAGTGGGGCTCCCCTAAATCCGCTGGTCCAGCCCTGCTGAGCCCAATGCCTGGCCTGGGCTTGTATGGTGCGGGCCCAGGAGAGCTCCATCTGGGAGCAGGAAGCATGGACATCACAGGACAGACCTCTCCCAGGGGTCTGAGTTTGCCAGTGTGAGCAAGAACAGACACTGCAAAATTCTAGACATCAGCTTCTGCCTTCTATCATCTCCTATTACAGCTTTTCCATCCATCCTTTGGGGAGAGGGATAGATCAGCTTTTAGTACAGAACACAGTGATTCAGTGTTTCTGCTTCCAAGAGCCAAGGGGTAAAATCTAGAAGAAAGGAAACATGTTCATGGTGGATTTGTCTGGAATCTCAACAATCAATGCCGCTCTGCTCTGATTTTATTCCCCTCACTCGGTCTCGTTGCACTAATCTGAATCCCGTGCTGCGTGTTTACTGAATGTTCTCTCTGATCCCGCTCACGCATCCACTAATCCTTCCTATAGATTTCTCGCTCCCTCCCATGCACCTCCTCTCCTGTCCAGGCACTCTGAGGCTTGCTGCAAACTGCATGTTCCAGAAGCAAGATCTGGACAAAGCTGCCCCAGGTAGGCAGATCCTTGCTTCTCTGTCCTTCCTCCCCTTTGGGTCAGGTAATGTGGTCACCCCTTGGCCAGAGTCAGTTGGAAGAATTGAATTCTGTTTCTGAGTGAGACCCTTGGGCACATCTAGGCCACTGGCGCAACCTGATGTGCTGTTCAGACAAATAAAGCCAGAACATATTATCCTTCCAGAAGCCTCTTGTACCACTCAGTCTGTGACCAAGCTGGAGTCTCCCATCCCTCTTCCCGTGTGCTCTCCAACTGGCCCTGATTCCTATTAGTGTTTGCATTTTACTTAGTGCGATGCTGAGACTTCCCTCCCATTTGCAGCCCATTCCTAGGCTGCATGGATCATGACTCAGCTTAACCTGGTATTATGGGTTGAATTGTGTCCCCAGAAAAGATATGTAAGTCCTAGCACCCCATGCCTGTGAATGTGATCTTATTTGGAAAGAGGATCTTTGCAGATGTAATTAGTTAAGGTGAAGTCCTGAGAGCGGCCCCTAATCCAACATGACCAGTGTCCTTACAAGAGGAGCAAAACATCATGTGAAGACAGAGACACACAAGAACGCTATGTGACGCCTGAGGCAGAGATTGGAATGATGCATCTATAGGCCAAGGAGCGCCAGCCAACACCAGCCGCTAGGAATAGGCAAGGAAGGATTCTGCCTAGTCTCAGAGGGAACATGGCCCTGCTGACACCTTGATTTCAGACTTCTAACTCTGGAATTGTGAGAGAGTAGATTTCCGTTGTTTTAAGCCACCCAGGTTTGGTAACTTGTTACAACAGCCCTAGGAAACGAATACACTTGGAAATGCAGCAATCCTGAGCACTGGGCAGTGGGCAGGGGTCCACCCTCAAGAGCTGTGACCCTACAGTGGACAGACCTCAAGGCGACCGAGGCTTGGCGACCTCAAGCTGCCATCACAGAGAATCTCTTTGGCCCACCCTGTCTCCCCTGCCGGGTCTCCTTGTTGGCTGTATTCTACATTTGGCTCACAACTAGTCTCCACTCTGTGGCTCTGTCCCTCCCCTTTTTGGTTCTGCCTCCTTTGTTGAATAGTCTTAGCATCTGCTGCTGGTCACGCCCAGGCCTTGGCCTCTGCCTCATCAACCAGGTTGTGGTGACCTGTTCTTGGTGTCCTGGCATTATTTGATTTGTAGGCCATCTGTGGTCAGCTTTTGTGCTCGTCTCTATGCTGACTGCGCCTGAGAAGCTTCCTTTGTTCCACGGCTGCCCCAGGACTGCTCTGAACTCCACAGGAAGAATTACAGTCTGTTCAGTGTGACCACGTGCTCTCTCATACCAGCTGCCTGAGAAAGTCTAAAGGGACCATTTGCCGCAGGGCATCTGAGAGAGTGTGTGTTCTCTTCTCTTACATCTGCTCTTCAGACTAAACCCTTGATCCCCGACACAGGCCATGGGTGCTCCTCTCTCCTGTAGCTAAGCAGCTTTGAGCCCCTTGGGCTCCAGGATCAACACACAATTTCTGAAAGCAGGGAGCCAGTACTGTTGGCACTGAGCTGACTCAGCCTCTTCTTCCTCATCAGTGGGGCAGGCCTGTTTGGACCACAGGGAGCCAGAGTGGGAGAGGAGGAAGGAGGCCACTGGGTGGTCTCAGGAATGCCCCCACTGTGTCCCACACCACCAATGACGTGTAAAAATCAGGTTTGTAGGCTAGTTTTGCCTGAGCAGAGTCATGCTTGCCCCTCTCTGTACACACTTCTGTGTTAGCACCCATCAGGCTGGGCTTTGATTCTCAATTTGCACGCTTCTCTCTCCCGCCGTGTAGTGAGTTCCCAGACAACAGGGTTGTCTCTTAATTACCTCGCATGCCCAGCACCTTGCTGTACCCACTATCATCATTATAATCCTAGCACCACTCACATCAGGCAGGGTCCAGGGCTCTTTCCCTGTGGGCAAGGATTGAGTTGGTGCTGATGAGGCCAAGGTAATGGGTCTCGTCCATTTGGAGGTCACTTAGCTTTGTCCAATTCCATGGCTATGGGCTAAATTTTATTTCTGGCCAGAGACTATGCACAACTCTGGGCATAGGTGGACCCCTCACCGTGGGCGCAGACTGACCAGCGAACGTTCCTCAACCCCAGCCACAGGCTGGTTCCTGATCCCTCCTTTAGATTTGATTCTTACCTCAGCCATATCCTGGTCTTTAACCTTAACTGTGATCTGACACCTAAACCAGCTTACAAAGTGCACCCATCTCTGGTTTCTTAGACAGTATTTTACCCAACTCTAGCCATAGCTTACAGTCCTCGTCTGGTCACAGGCTAGGGTCCTGGAACTCATGCTGTGGGCCTCCCCTGGACACAAGAGAAAGCATTTGAGGCCATGGGGAGGTATAAAGGGATTCTCAGTCCACCAATGGTGACGCCTTTGAGAGAACATGCCTTACAAGGGATGTGTCAATAATGACAATACCTGGCATCAATTGGGCATGACTGCTCTTAAATAAGTCTATTCTGCTAAATCCTGAATGCATACGAAAATATTTCGGGATGAAGGAGTTTTCTTGCACCAGAAGAGATGCACCATAAGGGTTTTATATAGCCACCTTTCCTACTGTGTGTAACACGACTGAGTTATAATTTGACCCACGCAGAGCATTTGCTATGTAAAACAAGGTCTGGAAACACAGATTCAGGAGATGCATGGGACCAAGCAGAATCAGCACTTGAGGAACAATTTATTTGAGTGGCTGGAGTGCTTTCAAACAATCAATTAAAGCTATTGCCATCTCATGGGTGTGCTAACCTCCATTTAAGGCTGAAAAAGAAGGCAACCTCTGTCAGCAATATTTAGCAGTTTTAGTTGTATAGGCTGTGATGAAGTCAATTCCAACCTCTTAGGACTGGCTGGGTAATACTGAGGGAGTCTGGGATATTAGAAATCTGTATCTTCTTTACACTTAACTCAGTACTTATTAAATGGTTTTCCCCAGCAAGGGTAGAGCTATCTTTGAAAAACCCATGTCTCTGTAGTGTTTTCCAGCTACTTGACATTGACTCTGAGTTAAATCTTAGCTAAAAGCAATTACTGTCATATGATGAATTGAGGCAATTTATTTATTACTTGAGAAACATCCTAGGTGATGTCACTTAGAAGAATGATGGAATAATCCTTCTTAAGTACTCCATTATCAACCAGATCTATTGGGGGAGGCACTGTTCCGAGGTGTGGGGGAGGTCATCAGCGATTTAAAAAATTAGTCATCATGAGATCAAAGAAAGCATAGTGGAAATAAAGCAGAAAATAGTCACCCAAACTTGAGCAAGACTTGTCTTCCTATGGAATTATAGCGATGCTTTGGTTGCTAAATATCAAGAAAGGTTTTATAGAGAAAGCCCAGAGATTAATAATAAAACTAAACTCAATGTATTATGGGCTTGGAGATGGTGGCTGATATACAAGTAAAGTGAAAAGGATGAGGGGACTTAAGTTAAAAAGGTCAAGTTTAAATATCATTTGAACAAAGTCTGTATAATTTGGCCCATATAACAAGATTCACATGACATGTTCATCAATCCCTTAGATATTAGAATATGATATGTTGGTGAGAGGGCATGAGGGGAGATAATCTTCAAGAAAAGCAGGTATAAAATGGAACTGCATGGTACAGCAGGTGGCAAGCTCAGCAGGGACAGGCACAAATACAAAGACATCATAATCTGGCTGGTCAAGATAAGATTCTAGATCCCCTAAACACCAGTCTGCTTCTTTCTTCCAGATATTTGAAGAAAGACAACCAGATTTCTCTGCTGAGCAATCTCTCCTCCTATTTATTAGAGAAGTGGCAGAGTATTATAATGGTTTAAAGAGAATAAACTCTGTACCAGACCGTCAGGGTTCAAATCTCATCTCTACCACTTGCTAGTATTGTTTAGTCTCTCTGAGCCTCAGTTTTCCCATCTCTGAAATAAGTATAATGGTAGAACCTGCTTCATCGGGTTGTAGTGAGGATTAATGGAGATAGCATACTTGCAGGGCTAAACCCAGCAGCCCGGCTTGTAGGAAAAGCTCTAAATATGCATTAACTCTTTATTGTCAATAATATCACTGTTTCACATGTGGTCAGGTATTCTGACTCTTCTGTTGTCATCTTCTGGACACAACCCAGTTTAACACCTGGCAGTTCTGAAAGCCAGCCACAATTTCTCCATCTTGGCCTTGACTTTGCTGGAGTAAAGATAGAGTGCTGGACATTCCTTCTGATTTACAAGTCCAGACGCCTCTCAAAAGTGACAACGAGGTGAACCTCGCATCACTTGTTCATAGGAAGCCCAGGCTGGCCCTTGACCTATTTGGCCTCACATCCATCCTTGGCTCTTACCCTGCTGTTCTGGGACATGCAGGTGACCCCTAGAGGCTGTGTTTCCTAGGCCTCATGTCAATGGGCATCTGGGTTTGGCCCATAGGATACATGAATTGGAGAGCAAGAAGAAGGAGAAGGCTTCCCCCTCTTGGCCTTAGGCCCCTTCCTTGTCAGTGACTGTGTCCTCTCCATGACTCCTTATCTCCCTAAGGTCCACTGGAGTTCCAGATTCTGTTGGGTGACCCTGATCTCTGGGTTCCAGTGACCCCACCACCACCCTTTGTCTCTCTAGTCTGGGGTGGGTAATGGCTTCCTGATTGGCTTGCCCCACCATCCTCTCCTGATCCCTATGTACCAATTCTCTGATAAATTTGCTCCATTTTAGATGTTTGGAGCAGTTTCCCTTTTCCTGGTTGGATGCTGACTGTTGTAGAGCCCTTGCTGGTTCTAGTGATTATTCCCTCCTTTAGTAAATGGTTAGGGAAAAAACTCTGATTTAATCATCCAGTCTATTTTTTTTCCTGTATCAACATCACACTTACTTGTGTGAAATATCTGGAATCCACAATTTTCCATTACAAAAAAGTCAGCAACAGCATTTGTTTCTCCCCAGGCTTCTCGCACCCCTCCTGTTTGCTACAATTTCAATCCTCAAAGACTGCCAAAGTAGTTCATGATCACAATTACGAAAGCTCTCAATGCCTTGGGATGCAATTTGTAAAGTCTAGAGGCTTGAATCTAATGAAGTATCCAGATGCTTTCCTACCAACTTCTTTCCTATCTTGGACTTCAATTCCATCTTAAAAATAGCCTACCATTCTGAGAATTCGCTTCCAGCAAAATCAAGAAGGGATATGGTGCATACCTGACTTTAGAAGAGCAGGAAACTTGCCCAGCTTCCTCGTCTTTTCCTTTTTGCCTTCTCTTGGCAAAACCCACCATAATCAGAGATGCCTGCAATGCTTAAAACCTTCACTGGCATAGAGGTAGCAGCTCAGAGTCAGAATTTCAAAGGTTTTCTCTACTGGGCACCAAATGCATGCAAAACCAAAGTAAAGACAGAGAAACTCTTCAATAAAAGAAGTAATTAAGTAGACAGGGTGAACTCCCAGCACAGTAAGATTTGGGGATAATATGCACCTGGATAGCTAAGAGGTGACTGTGTGTTTAAAAGAGTGCAGCTTTTTGAAGTTGTGTCTCCAAGAGCTAGCTTCCTTTCTTTTCCATCAGCAATGATCACCAGCATGGGTTATATGCATCCACTGGGATTTACTTGGTTTTATCAGTTGCAATTAGGTGTTCTTTATCTGCGACTTCTATTTTTGCTCCATATCTTTACAGGGGAAATTCTCTGAACTAAAGCTATAGAATTGAACCTGTAGTCAGTGAGAGCACTTTAAGAATGAATCATTAATCCCTTGTTGCCAAGTCATGTTATTGCTGGCCATTAAGTCATCCAGATGTAAGCCTGATACAGAGCTTGCCTATAGGAGAAAAGTTAAGTGAATCAATCTGGGGGCTCTGGCTGCCTTCATCCTAAGGATTGGATGAACTTGGGGAGCAGGTTGCAAGGAGGCATCACTCCAGCACCCATGGTGCACCCACAGTTTATAGACACAAAAAGCCCTGCTACCACCCTGGAACCAGCTCCAAGGTCATGCCATCATTTTGCTACATGTGTGAGCAGTTCCTCGGAGTTCATCAAGCATTTTCACCACCGTTATTACATTTGATCCTTAGAAAATCCCCGTAATCTTGGCACTTACTCCCTATTTTACAAATGAGGAAATCAAATCACATTGTGCTTAATAGCTTTGATCAAGGTCACGTGACCACTTAGTGATGGAGTCTGGATTCAAGCTCATGTATTTCTGATTTGAAATCCATTGCTTTTGACGGATCTCATAAAGCCATAGCACCTCAACATCAAAAGGGGTGTAAGCAGTCATGTAGTCCCTTCTTCTTGTTGAGGAACACAGCAAGTCCCTAGATGGTGCCTTTCATTGTTGGTGGCACATTCTCCTGCCTTTGTGGGTTACTTGGGGGTTGGGGGATAGACCCCATGGGAGTCCATGGCTCTAAGGATGACAGGGAGGATTTCTCTCACCCAGAGCATGGCTGTCACTGGAATCAAGGGATGCTGAGTTGAGGTGGGAGACAGGGTCAGTAGCAGAGAAAAGGTCCATCCTATTATACCCCTGTTACTTCTACCCACTGATATTAGCTCTGATCTTTAAAATTAAAGAGACCAAATCTAATCCATCTTCCACAATGGCCTTTCAACTTTTTGAAGGCAAAAACTACGCCTCATCTGAATCTTCCCTTCTCTAGGCTGAAAAATCCTGATTCTGACAACGCCTCCTCCAAAGTCAATGATCTCTGGATTTTAACCGCCTGAATCACCTAGAGACCTTTTAAAATGCAGGTTCTGATTCAGTGGATCTGGTGTAGGGCCCAAGATTCTGCATTTGTAATACACTCCTAGGTGATGCTGATGCTTCTGCTTATTGGACCATACTTTGAGTGGCAATGTCCTTGGCCTGTCTTCACCCTGAAGGTCTCTCCAGAGGGTGGGGTCCACAACTGGACAAGCCTTACCAGAGTGGTCTGACTAGTGCAGAGTTGAGCAGAGCAGCGTTGCCCTTGTTGGGTGTCAAGAGTCCTTGGGGAATATAAACTTTGATGGTTGTTTGGTAGCATGGGAAGAGGTGGTAGGGGGATAGAACATGGTGACTGGGCCTTATGTGTGGAGCAAATATTGAGGGTGGAGGGAAGACTTCAAGAGACCAAGAGCCATGCCTTGGGAACCAGGTTTCCATATGCAAGAGTGAGTCGGCAATACATTGAAAGCCAGGCGTGGACTCTGGGCCTGAGCTAGGAGGGGACATAGCTTCCCTGCAAAGAGTCAAGGGCAGGGGGAAGCAACAGCTGCTTCAAGAGGACGGGCTCAGCCTTCGGGAGTGCTCAGAGCTTACTTGGGGGTCACAGCTGGCTGAAGCGTAAGGTCGGGCACGCAGCCTCATGTTGGAGACAGAAGTCTCCTGTCAATGCAGGCTGAGTTCACAAGATTGTTTTTGATGACTACATTGCACAGGAGACTCAAGTAGAGCCTTGAAGCTACTCCAATTGGATAAATTTACCACCTGGTGCCTAGCTGTCAATTCAGATTTACGTGGACAATTCTCAGGTTGGCTTCCAGTAGAGGGCGGAGATGAAGAGGATACTTCTAAATCCCTCCCCCTTCTCTCAAGTTCTCAGACTCCCAGTCCCTGCTTAGTAGACAGATGTCACCCAGGGCCAGAAACAGCTTTTTAGGGACTGAGGACTAATACTAAGTTTAATCTCATGAAAAGGGTGGGTTTAGGGCAAAAGTAATGTGGCTACCATATTCCTGAAGGACTTCCAGTTCTACCTCTCTGAAAAGTTGCCTTGGATTTCCAGCCAGTGAGTCAGATGGCCAACCTCCTATGTGGACCCAGTGCTGGCATTTCCTTAACTACAACTCCATCAAGGACAGTTCATTGTAGTGATAAGATGAGCCCTGCACACAGAATCTCAGCTCTGAAACTCATTAATTATATGGCCTTGGACAAGTCATTTCACCCTTTCATGAAGTTTTGTAACCTATATAAAAGGAAAAATAAAACTAGCACCTTTTGCGTCGTTTCGTGAAGATTAAATGACTTCATATATGAAAAGCACTTAACATATTGCTTAGCACTCAGTAATGGATCAGTAAGCTACATTTTTTAACAGTAGTGGTAATTGAGTTTCTGTTTGATGAGGCGCTCAGTGCCTGCCTGAGACAGCCAATCACATTGCTAGGAGCCCCCATCATTAGCCAACCCTCTGTGCTTTCTTGTAAGTCCTATCACATGTTCTCATCTGCTCCATTGAGAAATTATGATCTGAACCTCGTGGACACACTCCTGACTTTGCAGCAGGAGCAGAACTAGCCCATCCTCTGTCTCTGTCCCTCTTTTCTTCCTCTCAGATATAGGAGCCACATGTGAATACTGTCTGGCCTTTGGTTCCAGAGCCATTTCCTCTATACCTATGTCACCTTTGAACACTGTCAGCACACTTCCTTTATGAACAGAGGCATAAATCCCCAGTGGCTAGAGAAAATGCCTTTAAAAGGTGCTGAAGTGGAAGTTGGATTTGCCATGTCCCAGGGCATGAGCACATTCTTGTATCTGGAGTCTGATTGGACCAGCCAAGCATGGCTCCTCCTAATAACCTCGATGTATAGAGTTTGTGATTTCAGTCCGATGCCTCTTGGCTGAACTCATTGAATTTGTGTAAACTGCTGGGCTCTGGCCTTTCAGATGTCCCCCTGAATCAAGTATATTTCATTGTTAGTTCATGGTCAGAACTGAAGGTGCTTCTGTTTAGGAACATCTTGAAATTTATTTGGTAAAGTTTTTCTAACATTCATCCAAGATCTTCACTTTCCTTTGGGTATGCAGCTTGATTCTATCCCAGGAGCAGCGTTTGACACAGTTGATTATTCCTTCCTTCTTGAAACACCCTATACTCTCCTAGGTATTTTTTTCTTACTTGTATGTCCACTCCTTCTCAGTCTCCTATGCAGGCTTATCTTCCTCTACCCACTCACTAAATACTGCAGACCCTCAAGTCTCTAAGCCTACTTCTCCTTCCCTCTTTATTCTCTCCCTGGGTGACTTCATCAACGCCCCTGCTTCAAATACCATCTATGTGCCTGTGACTCACATTTTAACCCCCAGTTCAGACCTCTTTTCAGAGCTTCACACATGCATTTTTAACTGCTACTTTTCTAGAGTATCTCTCAAGCTCAAAGTGCCCCAAACACATACATTTTCCCTTTAAGGCTATTATTTTTCAGTTGTTTTCCTGAACCCTTAAACAGCACCATCATCCACTTCATTATGAAAACCAAAGACTTGTAGTCATTGACCCTTACTCCCTGTATTCATCCATCAACAGGTTTTATTTATATCTATTTCAAGTAGTTCTCTCTCTTATTGCATCTTTCTATCTCCACTGCCATCACCTAAGTCCAAGCAAGTGTCATCTCCCACCTGGATGCCTGCAATGCCTTCAAAATTCCTCTCTCTTTGTTTCCATATTGAACCTGGAATGATCTATTGGAAATACAAATCTGACCATATCATTGCTCCATGAGCAACACTTAAATGGCTCCCTATGTTTCTTGGGGTAAAGAACAAAAATTCTTGTTGTGGCGTGTAATGTCCTGCACAGACTGGCTCCTGCTGCCCTCTCCAGCTTCTCTCCCTGTTCATTTCCCTATTATGCACTTTCCAAGTGGCATATGCCTCTCTGTTCTCGTCCTTAACAGAGTTGAAAACTTACTATTATTGATTCTTGGTTCGTTAATCCTATCTCCTGAGTACCACCCACCACTAGTTGTAGGCTCTTTGAGGGCAGGAACTGTGCCTGCTTGCTCACCACTGTTTCACCAAGTGCCTGGCATATAGAGGGTGCTTGTGATTATTTATTGAAAAAATGTGAATCCCATTAGACCAAGCTAATAACAGTATTCCTAGGGTAACAGGATCCTCTTCAGGGCTCTTTTGCTTTTGTATCCCCAGTCTCTAGAATAGGATCTCATAGCAGACATTAAGTAAAGTTTAGCTATGCCAATGAGTGAATGTTCCCAGCCAGTTCTTTCTCCAAATCCAAATTAAAAGACTCCGACACTATTGAGGAAATTTTAGTCTGAGGTGTTCAGCCTACTTTATGTTTGGGATGCAGTGGACTTGCCATATCTCAGAAATCACGTCTCCAAACTGGGAAATGGGGGCCATGTGGGGACTACTCAGAACCAGCCCCCACCCTGGAATGTGAGATCAGCCCTGCCAAAGAGGTAGTTGGATAACTCCCCCAGGAACTCTCTGGGCTGTAGATAGGCAGAGCCTGCTCAGACAGCGCTGGAATTTGATGAGCTGGTCTTGCCTTTAGCTGGTGAGGGGAACTGAATAAAATCTCTCATCCATAAGTCCTTCCAGGAGAAGGATCTCTGATCCCATAGATAGTATAGTTGGTACACAGCACATGGGTGCTCAGTAGCAAATGAATGAATGAATAAACAAAGCAAAAATCTGTGGTTCACTCACTTTATATGATTTAATAATCATCTGTTAACCAACAATTATGAGGAGGGAGGCCTATGCTAATAACTGGCATTAGAGAAATGAATAGGATGCACTTCTTGTTCTTGAAGACTTGCCTTCTCACTAGGGAGACTTGGCTAAGTAAACCCAGCTTGTCTAAGTTACAAGTGAGTTTCAGGAAAGTGCCCTGATAGAGGAAACACTTGACACTCTTAAACAAGAAGAGGGGATGCATCATAGTGCTGGAGGGCTGTTCTTAAACATCAGTGCACTTGGGGAATCAGAATCATCACTTATGGGCATTAGCATCCCTTCAACTCAGCTGAGTTCTGTGAACACATGGCTGAAAAAAAGAAAAACTCAATTTGGTTCCATGAGAACAAATGTGTGTGGGCAGAGATGTCATCCCTTCAGCTAAACATTAAACAACCACAGACATTAAGGGAACACCTATTACGAGCCAGGCTCTGTGCTAACATGAGGAAACAAAGATAAAGGAGGCATAATCTCACCCCTAAGGAGCTTGCAGACCAGTGGAGGAGACAGATGGGGAAACAAATAACGAATAATATCGGTACATCAAGGTCCGTGCAAAGTGTTAGAGAGTATTATCAGAATTTAGAGAAGAGAGAGGAGCTCTCCCAGAGGTACAGGCAACTAGAGAAGATGCAGTCACCGATGAAGGATGAGCTGATGCTGATGTGGCAGAAAAGTAAGGATGGGTCAGGAAGAGGGTTCTTTGGATTTAAGGTGCCTCACATAAACATGGCACCATTGGGGATATGAAGAGCAGCAGGAAGACATTCACTTAGGGTGCTGGTGACCCCTGGACCACTCTCCAGAAGTATTCCCACAGGTGTCTGGAATGAGAAGTTGCCTCTGATCCCTGGCACATGGCATGAAGAGGCCAGGCTTAGGCATTCTTTGGCTACTTACTTTTGCCATGACATTAGCAAAATGGTTGTTTTGGAGGAGGAGGATTGAGGGACTAGGGGACTTGAAAGTTGAAAATTCATGGTTTCTGACTACTGAGGCCTCAACTTAGAGTCAGAAATCTTGTGGAATCCTGGCCCTGACCTTTATCAGCCATGTGACTTTTCGCAAGTTCCCTTGGTTTTCTCATCTATAAAATGGGAAAATCAATATTTACTTTTTGGACTGTGTGTGAGGACTGACCAAGCTGGATCCATGAAATGGCCCAGCACAGGGCTGAGGGTGTAATAAATGCTCAGTCCCCTGCCTCCCTCCGCCTGGAAATGAATCAATGAGTTAGTTCCCAGGAGAGCATGTAGCATCAGCATTAAACTCCAAAAATGGAGTTAGTCAGTTACAAATGTTTTCTGAAGCCAAGGCAGTTCCTTTAATACACTAAATTTCTGCCCCACCATTTATTTCATATAAGGCATGAAACAAAAACTTTATGTTTTTATTTCATATAAGGCATGAAACAAAAACTTTATGTTTTCATCTTTAAAAATCCAGTGATTTTAGTTGTGTTGCCTTAACATAAAACTGTTGTTTTCACCATTTACCTGAAAGAGTAAAGTAGAGTTTGGAATAATTCCATGAACATAAGAATTGAACTGTAGTTACATGGTTTGATCCTAGGGACTAAGCAATATGAGGGATTAAATCCTCCAGTTGATCTCACTAGAGGATAAGAATGTCCCAACACAGCAGTTGTGTAATCTTGGGCAACTCACTTAATTTCTCTGCACCTCAACTTCTTCATCTGCAAAAAAGGATATAATAATGATCCCAACCTCACAAGGGATTAATCCTCAAAAGGTTTAACTGGGACAACGTGTATAATGCTCTTAGCACAGTGCCTGGCACATAGTTAGAACTCAAAAAATGGAAGCAGTTGTCATTACGATTATTGTCTACTGACACATGTGAGCCTTTTCAACATCTTTTTCCTTCTCATTTCCTCTCCAAGGTGCCTCCACCCAGAATTCTAACACCGTGGAGCCAGAGAAGCAGGTGGACAACACTGTGAAGATGGCTGGCGTGATCGCTGGTCTCCTCATGTTCATCATCATTCTCCTGGGTGTGATGCTCACCATCAAAAGGAGGTGAGTCTCTGTTGCTGCCCTGCAGACTCCGCCAACCCCAGGTGGCCCCAACACTGGTGTGTGGCCAAGTCCTTGCTCTGTTGATCACTTTCAAGCAGGGACCTCCTGATATGATTGTGGAGGTCCTGAAATACATGGGTCAATTGTGGCTCATCATGTTGGTGTCTGAAGGATGTGTGCTGCCTGCATGGCAAGTGGCCCTGAGACAGCCAGGTTCTTATGGGGCCAGGGATTCCTTTGGTTGGGCCACCTTGATGTGCCATGGGATTCCATGTATCATGAGTCTTCTCAGAGTTAGCTGCTCTGTTGTGATTGGTCATGTCGTCAAGATTACTGGGGAGCCCCAAGAACACAGATGAGCCCAGAAACACAGATGCAGGAAAGTAATGCTTCATCCTTCTCACCTTCATTCATCCTTGATTTCCCTTTGGTCAAGCAGCAGCATCCCAGACTGCCCTCTCCATGACAGGGATAAAGCCTCCAATGCTGTGATAGTCCCCAGGGAAGGCTCCTTCCTACTCCATATCCCACAAAACCTTCCCAGCTGGATTATTGCTGCTTGTCACCTCTCCACAGGATGTCTCCCTGGCACCTCTGGTCAACCAACACGGTTTTCTCATACTGCGTGTGTTTCCTCTAGACTGCGTTGCTCATGAAAGCCAGGGTGCAGATTCCTCCCTTATCCCTGAGATTCACTACACTGCCATCTTCTGTTTATCAGACATTCACAAGGCTCAAGGATAACACAAGGGAACTGCAGAGAGGGAAAGGAAATATTCATGAGGGAAAGCTGATGTATATCAGCTATCACTGTCCCTAGGGTGCACAGTTATTCCTCTAAATGGAGAGTCCTACTGCCCACCTCTCCTTAGCCCCAGGGCTGTCACCATGTTTCCATGCCTGCTGCCCACCTCCATGTCTTCTCAATTTCAATGCCAGGGCCCGAATCTTGGTCTCCACCTTCCCACTCCCCAGTCTGCCAGAGCAAACAAAACATTTTTCCACATTATAATAAAATGTGCTGCAACATGCCCTGCCCCCAGTGAAAAGAGCCTTTTACATTATTAAACAAACTACTTAAGACCTCAGCCTGAAGCTCTGGGTTTGGTTACTCACAGAGTTCAAGACAAGCCCAATAACAAGGACCAGGGACTTGCTTCCAACTGTAGGATGAAAAGTGCTCATGAAATTTGTTCCCTACCAGAAGAAAGGGACAGAATGCCTCAAAGACAAATTTCAGCTTCTATCTAGGGAGACACATGAATATAAATGCAGAAAGTTAAAAAAAAGAAAAACAATGTCCTCATTTCCAGCCATCAGTGAGTCAGAAATACCTGGGTGCCCACTGTACAAGCAGTCAGCCTTCTCTGAGCCATTTCAGCACCAGAATGTCCCCATGTCTTCCACTGTTCTGTTCTGAATCAGCCAGTCCTCCCTCTGACCAGCACATCTTATTGGCAGGACCTTGTCCTTTCTTGGCATCTTTGGTCTAACAGGATCATTCCTTTTCTCAGGCTCTCAGCAGAATGACTGAAGAGCTAAAGTTCTCATCTAGCTGCTGGTTTTCTGGTTGGAGTGTCTAGGAGAAAGGGAAGGTACTATGTTAATATTGGGGATCAGGAGCCCCCAAGGGATTCAGGACAGCACTGTACTGTCATATCATCATCATCATCCATAAAACGGCCAAATTTTATGTCTCAGTGACAAGTCAGTTGCTATTAGATGAGGTGGAACATAAGGTTTGATTTCTTTGGGAGCAGTAAGCACATTGCACATATAAGATCACATTTCTTAGAGTCACAGACAGATTGGAGGCCTAGGTGAGCTTGGGATTGTCTACCTGGAAAAAGTAACCAATTTAATAGAATTCCATTCCTCTTTGATAGGCCTGAAATGTTCTCAATCTTTGCCACTGATTTGTAAGTCAGATATGCTCTTCCAATTTTGCTCTTTCTAAAGCCTGGCTTAACCCACAGCACTATTGTCTGTGAGCTTGCGAAGAAATTTCACTTCCTTCTCAACAGCTATTTCTAAAATGTGTGACTTTTCAAGAGGGAGGAAGGGCCTTCTGTTCCCAGGGTGGGAGCAAGTATAAAATGAGTCCTTTGTGTGGTTTTAGCCTCTTCTGCATATTTTCATCATCTCTCAGCCCTATCAGGATCATCCATCAGACCCAACCAATAGTTGTCACACAATCGCCATTTTTCCCCAAGAGGCAAAACTCATGCTGTGGCAGTGTGTGTGGTGGGGGGGGGAGGGGTGCTGAGCAGTGTTTGCATATACAATATCTTTTGGAGAAAATTAGATTTTGCTGACCTAGTTGATAATAATAATTGATAGTAATAATTTACAGATGGGTATAGAGGGAGGCAAGGGGAGAAGAGGAAGGGAGAGGAGAGGACAAGAGAGGACAGGAGAGGGGAAAGGGGGAGAAAGAGAGAAATTAAAAATAAGCCTGCACTCTTTCCACTAACCTACAATGATGTCGAGAGATGCCCCCAAAGGACAGTGAAGGGCTTGGTGAGCTCCTTTACCTCTTCTGACCCTAATCCCATATATAAATACGGGGAAAACTTCATCGGTCAGTTGAGTCTTTCACTAACTTACTTACTGCCAGAACGCTGTCCACAGCTACCTAAAATGAAGAAGTATTAAAGGAAAAGAAACCCCCAAATGATAGGCAAATCGTCACAACTCATGATCCTAGTATCAGCATCTCTTCAGTGTCCCCTCATGACCTAGAGTTAGTTCCTGTATCCAGGAACTCTCAGAAGCAAGACACCAGCTACACACCCCCCACCCCCAGCTTGAGTTGGGTTTTCTCCTAACCTGCATGGGCGTGGGTATGGTGGCACCCTGTTTTCTCCATTCCTAATGGATTCATCTGACTCAAAGTCTTCCCCAAAGCTGAGGCCAAATGTTTCCAATACACATAAGATGTCCCTAGCTTCTCCCCTTGAAGTGTTCTCATCATTGGCCTTAGGGCTTCCTTGTCACTCTCCAAAGAGAGTATTTCTCTCACTGTTAAGTGTTTTGTTTTGTAATACTAAACTAGAAAGCAGGTGTAGAATGGGCTAGAGATGTGAAAGACCAAGGGAAGGGCTTAATGAAAGAAGCTAAATCAGTTTACATTCAGAAGGCTGGGGAGGAAAAGAGAGAGGAGGAGAGAGAAAAAAAATCAACAAAGCCTGAGGGATGTTCTGATGTTGTTGCTAGGATGTTTTGTAATAGGTGGAGGGGATCTTGAGAAATGAAAGATTGCAGAAAGGGATATGATATGTTGGTGGGCAATTCAAACAAGATTCCTTTATAGTTTACAAAAGATGCAAGGTTAGAATTCCTTTTGAAGTACCTTTGGCTGTTTGGACTGGGCTTCTTTGAATGCAGGACCATACAGAATCAGGGCTACGTGGAGATACAGAGGATTACATGAGCATTATAAGAAGGGAACCTGGTGCCCCTCCCTGACAGAGTAAAATCAGTGTGGTTTTAGCCAAGCTCACTGCAAAATATTCATCCCTATAGTAACTGGATAATGGCTCCTTCTTTTTCTCCTGGCTCTATTGGTCACATCTAGACCTCAGAATATTCTAGAATGGGTTCCTGAATTCCATTATGTAATAGAACATACTTCCTCTCCATGGGCACCCTGTCGAGTCTTGAAACAGAGACTCTTATCACTGACTCTGCACTGCAGTCCTGGTCATCTTCTCTGGTCTCCTCCCTTTAGAATCATTGGACATCCTCTCCTAAAGGAATGGGCAGTCAAGGGATTGGTAGGCCACCCCTATTGTCCCTCAGCTTAACACCATGGGGCACCAGGTGCCTACAGTGCAAACTAAGGTGGAAAGCTCAAGCTTTAGTGCCTTAGCTGGGGTATCCTGGTGTTTGACAGTGTTCATTAGCCACTCACGTATGAGAGGTTCTGCATTTTAATGTTTGTGGGATGTGGACATATGTGCATATGTCCACAAGCTTCCATATAGTCCAATTTATTCAGTGGGACACACTTCCGGGAGTCTGTGCATGGTCTTTCAAGGCTTCAGGCATAGCCATGCTCTTTTGCATGGGGAAACACTGGAGCTAGGTTAAGCAGGATTCTTTGGTAGATCTGCATCCCAAGAGTTGTCTGGATCCTACGTTAATCTCTCCATCCTTCTTACTTTTCAAGTGAGAACTGAGCAACTTTTAGGGAGATGGTTTCAAAGTCAGTTACCATGCATGGTTCCATCTACCCCCATCTCCTCTCCTCCTCCTTCTGCCCAGGTCTTCCTGCTCCAGCTTGAACTTTCTGCCGACCATGCCTTGCCTGTCCAAATAGTAACTTTTCCAAGAGAGTATTTGGAGTGTTTTGAGTTTGAGATATGAGAATCTACTTTAAGATATCTGTGCATCTCTGGCTGTACTTTGATTCTCTGTGATTTGCATCTGCCCTCCGGTAGCTCCCAGTCTAATGGGTACAGACATCTTTCAGCTGTGGACTGGGAAGCAGAAACACTGGATCCAAATCTCTACAGTCCCATTTATTTGCTGTTAACCTTGGAGAAGCAACATAACAAAGCTCAGCCTTTGCTTTCTCAACTGTGAGATGCAGCCAATCTCCTGGGGCTGTTCTGAAGATCAAATGAGCTAATGGTTGGGACGGGCTTTAATTCCTGTAGCTGCCTAAGGAATTATAATGCACAACATCAACAGGGACATTCATCTCACACATGACCATCAACTGTACCAAGCTAGCTCCAAACCCATCACTAATATGCTAGAGGCAGTTCTGCAATCAAAACACACACTCTGACCTCTTCTATTTAAACTGCTGCCATATTCTGATTTTAATCCTACGAATAATCATAGTAGGGTAGCACTGTTGATTCTACTGTTTTTTTGAGATGAGGAAACTGAGGTTCAAAAAGGTTATATGAGTTGGCTATGGTCTTGGGCAGAGTTGAAATGCAAACCCAGGCTCTGTGACTCCAAACCCTACGCTGTTAACTTCTATTCTGTCAGTCCATGGGGACTGGTAGAAAATAAGTGAATCCTGGAGTAGGAAACAGGCAACCCAGGATCAGATATCATTTTCTACTATTCTCTGCCTTTGTGTATACTGTTTCCCTGAATCAAATGTCCAGACATTTCTCTTCACCTACAAGGCTCCTATCACTCTCTAACCCTCAACCCCAACTTCCTCCAAGTAGGACTCCCAAGTATTACCTCCTCCATGCCTTCCCACAAGCCCCAGGAAGATCCAATGACACTTCCCTGCATGCAGCCACTGTGCCATATACACAGGTCTCCAGGGGTGTGTTTATCACACTACACGGTGGTTGTAGTTTTGCTGGTCTGAAGATGGAAATGGGCTGGGAGGGTATGGTCTTCTGCTTCAGCCCTCTTTTGCCAGACTCCAGTGCCCTGTAGCATCTGCTCCTGGACATCTACCTTGAAAATCCCTCAAGGTTTTTATGGTCAAAGCCAAAATCATCACCTACCCACCAACCTGTTCCCAATCCTATGTCCCCATCTTAGTGACAGGCACTACCTCACATTCCATCAACCAAACCAATGGGATTCCATCACTCAATACTTCTGAGCCTGCATCTTACTTTCTCCTGGTCACATCCTCTCCTCTCTCCACTGCCTCTTCTCTGGCACAGGCCTCTATAGCTCTGTTTTATGAGTCTCTTCAAGACTCCCTGAATCTGGCCCCACCACTCCAACCCATCCTTCACACTGTAGCCAAAGTGATGTTTCAGAAATGAAACTTGTACTCCCAACCTGCTGTCCAAAATCCTTCAGTGGCTTCTCTGCCCCTATGATAATGGTTCTGGGGTGGGGGAGGGAATGAAGGAAGAAGCACACATTTAAGTCACCTGGAGAGCTTTGTCAAGCGACTCTGTCCTGCTGCTCACAGTGATTCTGGCAGATTTCTGAAGGTCTTACACCACTATTACACATTTCCTTGTGAAGTTTCCTCCTCATTCAATGCGTGTGTTCCTCAGTTCCATGTGACCAGATAGTACTCATGTTTAAGGCCTAATTCAAAACCCACCTTCTCCGATAAACCCTTCCTGACCTCCAAACTAGATATAATCTCTTCACCATCTGGATCGGCTCCATGAAGATCCATGTTATGTTCTGTCTTATATTTGTTATCTATATTCACATCTTATCTTCTCCACTGGACTGTCAGCTGCCTGATATGATTCATCCATATCACAAATGTGCCTTGCAGATACTGGGGATTCCCTAAAAACATGTTGAATGGAGGAGCCCAGTGAAATGAGAACAGATGGGACCCAGGATTGACACTCCATCTCTTGGGCAAGAAAGCTTTACTCAGAACACAGACCCAAACGTCAACGTTGAGCGTCGAGGGTAAACTCAGTCCTGTGGTGGACTGTGTTAAGGTGGGCAGGGCAGTATATGAAAGATGCACCATGGTCTGAGGCTTCAGTGAACACACTAGCTATCAAGGGGAAAACAATAGTGAGGTAATAGGAAAAATTAACCACTACGTGAGCTAAAAGAGGCAGCACCACTATTAGATTAGATTAGAGTATGCTACAGATCATGAAACTGAAACATGTAGAATTTAAGGAAATTGCCCCAAATCACATAGCTAATAAGTGGCAGAGCAGGGTCTCAAAACTTGGCCAGTCTGATAATGGAGTACACACTTTTAAACACTACCTAACCTGGATGAAATATAAAACAGGACTTGCTGAAGTGCTGAGTCATGTGACATAATTCTGAGTGGTTCACTGAGGTGAGAAAGCAGCTCAAATGAAATGTGTCATCTTGTTTTGTTCATCCCATTCTAGACTGCTCCTTACTCCATACCCTGAGAAATGAATCCTTCTTCTGTTTGCACTCACTTGGTAGCCACTCAAGCTAGAACCTTGGAAGTTCTCCTCAATATGCTCACATTAAATCATCTATCAATTTTGTGTCTTAACTACCATTCACATTCACCTCTTCTCTTTCCCCGTGGCCATTGCAAGATAGGTCCCCAACATCTCTTGCTTTGACCCTTGCAGTAGCTTTTGTGACCCCAATCCCTCTCCCCTCCAACTTTCTTCTTATACTCCTGGCAGAATCATCCATCCAGAAACATATTTGACTGCTTGGCTCTCTGGATTCTCCCTGGGACCTGTGATATTAAGACTAAGCTCCTTAAGCTCTTTAGGAACTAGGCCCTGCCAACATCTTGACATTCCTGCCTTCCCAACCCACCCATTCATTCCATAAACACAGTTCCATCTGCCTGGAAATAACCTTCCTCGTACTCCATCCGGATGCCCCTTAACTTTACAACTCAGGTTTCATAGACTCTAGGCCACCTTACCTGTTTCCCACCACACTCTTACCCCCAGATATAGTCCCACAGCTCCCTGTGTTGCTGCATCATACCATTTATCACTCCAGAAAACAATAAAACATAGTGGTTATTAATGCAGGCTCTTAAAGTTAGACTGCTTGGATTCTAATTCCCGCCATGCTACTTACCAACTATATAAACTTGGACAAGTTACTTGACCTCTCTGAGCTTTACTGTCCTCATCTGTAAAACAGGGATAATAATGCCTTATAGTGAGGGTTAAATAAAATAGTTCATATAATGCACTGAGAACAGTACCCAGCACATAAGTGACCTACTATTTGAGTGGAAGCTATTATTATCATATGGTTTATAAGTTTCTTGTCTGGCTCTCCCATCAGATGTATGGACTGAAACAAGATCTCATTGTTTCTTTCTGTCTCTGAGCAGAGACAGGCATATAATAGGCCCTTGAGAAGTTTTTTCTGAATCAATGTTGGAAAAATGGATGAGAGGATGACAGATGGATTGTTGTATGAATGGACAGACGAGTGGATGGATGAATAGATGAGTGTGTGAGTTTATGGGCTTGATGGATAGGTGGATGGATAGACTATTGGGTGGATGGATGGATGGATGCTTGGATGGATGGATGGATGGATGGATGTATGGATGGATGCATGGATGGATAGAAGGGTGGATGGGTGGGTTTATGAGCTAGATGGATGTGTAGATGGTCAAATGGTTGGTTAGGTAGACAAATTAGTCCTGTTGAAATACTATGGAACAAAGGGAAGCTGTACCTCAAGTTAATCTTGTCAGCCAGCTGAGAAGAAGATTCGCAGTATGTGATTTATTAAGTTTGGCGTTGTTTTTTCCTAAGCACAGCTGTCTTCCTGCTCAAGATTTTTGGTCTCAGGCAATCTGTTACTTGCAATATCACTGTGTCCTTGTAAATTTAGACCTTCGGTAAATCTTCAAACCTTAGAGAAAACACACATGTATGCTGTGTTTTGGTCACAGAATAAAGAGCTATAATCCTTGCCCTGGAAGACTTTGCAATTTAATTGGGGAAAGATACTCAATTAATAGAAGGTTATCAGTCGCCGTCATTCTGGAGTTGCCTTGAAGCTGAGTCAGGGATAGCACTGGCTTTTGGTGGCATCCAGGACAACTCAGAAAAGCTATTTGGAAGAGGTGGTTTGAAGGTTAAGGAAGCGTGGTGCCCTGAGGAGGTGGCCCAGGCAGAAGTGAATCCTGAAGGTTGAGAGCATAAAAGCCAGAGGGTCCAGAATGTTGAGTGCAGCCTGAGGCTGCTGACAGGGAGGGAATCCTGGCTCAGCATAGAGGTCTTGCAACTGGTCCCAAAATACACAAAACATTAGACCTAGTGAGGAGTGACCTCTTAGACCCTCAGATTCCTCAACAAAAATGAGAAGAATAATGCCTGCTCCATGGGGTTGTGGGGAGGATTAAAAGAGATAAGGCATGTGGCATCTCAGTGCCTGACCCACTGTATTGCTCAAGTTACATCTGTTTTCTTCCTTCCTCGAAGGCAGCACGGGCTAGTGGTCAAGAACTTGAGCTTTAGAGCCATGTTGTTATCAAATCCAGTTACTAACTATATGATCTTAGGCAAGCTACTTAACCTTTCTTGCCTCAGTTTCCTCATCTGTAAGGTAGGGATGATAATAATACCTATCTGTCAGAGTGGTTGTGAGGAATACATGAGTTAATGTATGATAAGAGCCTAGCACAATGCCTGGTACATAGTAAGTGCTACATGAGTATTTGTGCTTATTTTATAACCATTTTTAACATTCCTAAAGAGGTGAACACTTCCTGGTCACCAGAGTGAGAAGCAGCAAACATCATATCTGTGGATGAAGTGGGGACAAAAACTCCCCTTTATTGAACCTGACTGTATTTCAGGTGTTTAGATTAATATAATCTAATATTAATTTAGATTAATATAATTTACCTAAAATACTTTATATATAATCCAATGTTAACGTCCACAGTGACTCTTGGGAAGAGGTACTTATTGCTTCCAACCTTGAGATGGAGAAACTGAGACACAGAGACATTTAGTGACTTGTTCAAGGCCATGCAGTTAGTAAGTGGTGGTGCTGGGATGCTAAGACTTACCATGTTTCCACACCCCAAAGCTGTTTAAGCTAGCAGTCGTTTATGCCATTCACCTCGGTACATGGATCAGGAAACAGAGGTCCAGGGGGAGGAATCCACTTGCCCAAGATGTCACAATGAACAGGTGAAAGAGCTGGGATCAGAACACTGGCCTCTCGATACTCAGCCCGGTGTTCTTGACAAAATGGAGAACATAGGTGTGTCTGTATGTCTTCATCAAATGGGTCTTGAGCTTTCTGCCCTTGAGGAATCACATATTCAGGAACTGGACCACAGAGCCAGCAATGAAGAAGAGGAATGTCCTCCTTACAGCACCAATTTGTATGGTTGGTGAAGGGGATTTGATGACTTGCGTGGGCTCTTCCAATTCCCACCCATCGAGGTGGGAGTTCTTCGCCCCTTTCATCATCTAGGGCCACTACTCATTTGGCCTAAGATATTGAACAGTTTTATGAGGGACCAGATCTTGCTGCATTGTGGCTTGTTTTCCTCAGGCCAGCCTTCCAAGAATGCATGGGATTTCCCTTCTGTGTGGCTTCTTAGCTCTCCAGGCCACTTTCCTTCTCTTGGGCTCTCCTGATAAATGAGAGAAAGCCTAGAGATGGCCCTGCCTTGGGGGCTTTGGCCAGTTACCACGTGAGAAGGGGAAATTTGGAGCTGTGAGGACATGTTCCCACACTGCACATAGAAGGACAGCATCTTCCTGTGCCAAGCACTGGATAATGGTTGCAATTAACCAAAGAACTCAAAGGGAAGGAAACTATTCTTGCCTACTCAGACGGATATTTCGAGACCTGAATTATTCAGAAATTTTTCTCATTCCATAAATGTGTCAGTTATTGTCAGTGTAGCTAAGTCTGTAAAATAAAAGCATTCCTTTTTATTTTCCTACAAAACACAAAAAGTTATAATAAAGGGAATATCATGGATTTATTTGAGTTTTTTATTGTTCGGAAGCCAAGAGCTAGAAGGGACTTCAGAAAGAGATGGCAGGCAGTGATTTTTCAAGCTTTCTTTTGGGGAGTAGAATTCTCAGTCATTTGGAATCTTAAATGAAACTCCAATTTATAAAATAGAAGTTCTGGCCTTGGTGGATAGTAGGGGATGAGTAGCGCTACCTGCTTAGTACTACTCTCCCCCATTACAATGAGGCTGCTCTGCAGAACCTCTGGGCTCTTGGAAACACAGTTTCAAAACTGCTGATCTAGGTCAACTCATCTAAGGATCAGACAAGGAAATGAAGACACAGAGAGTTTATTCAAGTTGTACTCTGTTCAAGTTGTAGATTAGAATTCCTCTCTCTGAGTGCAATGCTCTTTCATGATAAAGTTTGAATTTTATTCTGGTTATCTCCTGGTATGTAACAAACTACTCCCTGAAATTTAGTGGCTTAAAAATAAGCTATGAAATTTGGTGACTTATTTTTCTCATCAGTCTGAACTTTGGTTAGGACTTGAAGAGAATGACTTGTTTCTTTTCCATGAAATTAATGGTCTCAGTTGGCATAATCTAATTGGCTGGGGCTGGAGCAGCTGGGGGCCGGCTGGATGTCTCTTTCTCTTCATGTAGTCTTAGGGCCTCTCCATATGGGCTCTCCACATGGTCTCTCCAGCATGGCAACCTCAGGATACTTGGACTTCTTTTATGGAGACTCAGGGTTCCAAGTGAGAGTTCCAAAGACCCAGACACAGCTGAAAGGCTTCTTCTTGACCAACCCTAGAAAGTCCCAGAATGTAACTCCTACCACATTCCTTTGGTCACCTAGGGCTCGCCCTGATTCAGTGTGGGAGGCCATTACACATGGGCATAAGTACTGGGAAGTGTGGATCATTCGGGAGCCATCTTGGATGCTGGCTACATGATTTCCTTGCTTTTGGCATGACCTTACTAAATAGATTATGATGTGATTCGACCTGAAACAGAGAAGATAGAAGTCATTATGGTTTTCCTTAGATCACAGGGGCAGTGTCATGTGGAAGAGTGGTAGACTAGTTCTAGAAGGCCACAGAAATCTGACCCAAGACCAAAAAGTCATAATTACAAGGAAGCTAGTTCTAGTTGACCATAAGAAAGAACTTTCAAACAACTAAAATAGCCAACATGAGAGGTGGCTTCCTCTGCATGAGTAGTGAGTTCTCCATCATAGGAGAGGTCTCTCTCATTTCTTCTACCACTGAAAGTATCTGATTCTTAGCAAAGATGATTAGTAAAGAAACTTGCATCTCCTTGAGCTTAGGGATGCTGAAATACTATGTGCATTTCTAAGAGTCAAGATTTCATATAAATCTAATTCTTGTTTGTTTGTCTTTTCTTTTTCCCCCTTTTTGGACATTTCCTTCATCTGACTGCCCATCAATATATAGAAGAAATGCTTATTCCTACTCCTATTACTTGTAAGTATCGACCTGGGGTAACTTTGCTTTGTGCCCTGTAAGGGAACCTGTAGCATGCATTTCCTGCACCAACTGAGTGTGTCTGTTGGTTTCTCATACTCACTTCTGTCTAAGTCATCTGTAGCCCCAAAGTTTTTATTTTGTATAGACGTTTTCCATTTGAAAATGCACTGTCGTTGTTCATGTCTGTTATGTTTCTGCCATCTTGGATTGGCCGCCCCTATTTTTGTAGATGTGAAGGGCTGTTTCTCCTTTGTCAGTGTAATTTTCTAGTTAGAAATCCCTGAATTCCAGCAAGAGGTCAACCTAATCCTCCTGTAGGACTTGCACATATAAAATAGAATCACTGATCTCAGCAACTTCAAGTCCATTTGTGTCTACTTAGGGAACATGTAGCCCTAGAGACTCAAAGCTTAGAAAGAAATTCATTGGCCATTTCCACAATTTCAGGAAGTCTGTGGGGAATCATGACCTTATCTAGAACCAGCTTCACAGGTGACAGAAACTTCCAAGGTCTTTGCTTTGGGCTAGAATTATCTCAGTCTAGTGTTTGGCATTAGTTATCTCATGCTATCAATGCATTTTGTTGGTAGTTATAGATGGCTGGTTGCCTGTCGGGTTTTTTTTCTTTTTTTGTACTTTCTAAATAAAGATGATGATTTTTCTCATTATTAAACCAGACATTTTCAAAATACGAGAGTAAAGGAGAAAAACTCCATAAATAAATCTTTGGTAATGGAAAGTTAGAAAACCACTGAATTAGTCCCCTACCCCTAGTATGCATTTTCCCTATTTGAAAACTGAGGTGCAGAGAATTATGTGAAATCAGTTAGCTAAAGAGTGGGGTTAAAACTCAGAATGCCTAGCTCCTGGTAAAGTGTATTTTCCATCATTCTATGTCTTCCTCCACCCACCCCTGGCAAACTTAGCTTTGTGAGAGAGGCCATGTCTGAAGCCTTCGCAATCCCCTTCCTCAGTGCTTGGGTTCCAGAACAATAGACCCAGGCAATGAGCAGATAAGATTCTGGTACCACCACCTTCATGTTACATAGGAAGCAATGGACCCCCACCACCAACGCTGAAAGTACTGGAGAACTTGCTTCATTTGCTCACTCGTTCATTTAACAAACATATACTGAACAAGCACATTATGTTTCAGACACTGTGGATGGAGAGATGACCAGGATTTTGAGCCCACCCTTGTAGTGTTCAAGCCTGTCTGACAGACTAGCATAAAATCAAATACTTGAAAGGTCGGCTGAGAGGTACCTACATGTACTGAGGTATAGGAGCACTTAGTTGGGCGACTAATTTTTTAATGGGGCGGGGATAGTGTTTTTAGAGATGGATTTACCCGATACTGAATAAGTAAGAATTCTGGTAAGAGGGAACAGCATCTGCAAGGGCATAGAGGAATGAAACAATATGGGGTGTTGTTGCTGTGGTGGAAATGAGTTTTAGGAGTCCTGCAGCTCTGGCTTCAAGTCACATCTCTATAGTTGCCAGTTATGCAAGCATGAGCAAATTTTCTGAACTCTTTGAGCTTCATTTCTCTTAACTCTAAAATAGGGGTAATAATGCCCAACTCATAGGGAATGAGGGATTTTGTCAAGTGCCTGGCACAAAGTTGGCACTCATGAAATGTTAGTTTTCTTCTTTCCCCTTTCAGAAACCATACAGAGTCAGAGCAATAGTGGTGGCTCCAGGGGAGCAACTCTGTTCTTCCAGATGTTCTCATGGCATCAACCTTCCATAGTAGGTGTGGGCTTGCAGTGACCCATCACAACCTCTAGGCTCCTCACCCCCTCAGTCTGTTAACCAGTGCATATAGCACTGTCTTTGGATGCCCCCTTTATACCAGGCACTATGCTGGGTGTGTGGTGAAACCAAAGATGAACAGTGTGAGAGTGTAGGAGACAGATAATGCAAGTACTTGTAGTTCAAGGTGCAGTGATAAACACGGGTCTTTCAATTGCTGCAAACTTGGAGTTCTAAGTCACAGATCCTAAAATGTGAAACTCATGCTAGCTCGGGAAGTAACCATGGTTAAAGATTCAGAGAAGGAGGAGAACTGGCAGGGCAGGCAGAGAAGTAGGAAGAGAACCATGAGAACCAGGAGGAGAAATCAACTGCAGAAGGAGGATTTGACAATAGCAGATTCTGCAGAGAGATGGAAGTGGATGGTGTGGGCACGGCCCTGACATTTGACCATCAGAAGTCACTTGTGTGAGTCATGGGGTAGAGTTGAAGGAGGAAGTCAGCCTGCCTATGGCCCATGAGGAGGATACTTCTTTTTAACCATTGGGCCCTAAAATAGAGGAGACATATGAGACTGGCCCCTTGAAGGGTCAGAAAGTCCTGGACACATGTATAGGTAGAGGGGCCTGTGCAGAAGGAAAAGGCTGAAGATGCTGGAGGTGGGTTAGCTGTGGAATGGAAGGTCTGGAGGCAAAGTGTTTGTGAACAGGGAGCAGCCTAGGAGGGGAGGCATGACAGGTGTTCTGAGACCATAGGACTGAGAGATGCATGTAGATGGAGAAGAGAGAACAAAAAGGAAACAGTGACCTCCGTGATCTCTAGATTCAAAACTGTACTCCACCGAGTCTTAGGTATAGACCCTGATTGGGTGCTTTAAACCCTCTCTACTCAAAGTGTGGTCCATAGACCACAGCATTGATGTCACCCAGGAGCTTATTAGAACTGCAGCCCCTGGGGTCCCAGCTCAGACCTCCTGAATCAGAAACTGAATTGTAACAAGATCCCCAGGTGACTCGTGTGAGCATTAAAGTTTGAGAGGCACCAACTTAACCAGGGTCTCGGTTGTTTTGTCTATAAAATAGGAAAAATAACACCCTCCTCACCACAGTTGGGGAAACATCTGGTCCCTCTAAAAGCTCCAAAGTCTTCCATGAAGGAGAAAGCTTCCAACACCCTTTGGCTGAACAATCTTTTCAGGGAAATCCACGTTTATTCATTCAACAAGTATTTGCGGGTTTCCCACTTATGTGCCAGCTGCTGGCCAAGGTTCTGGTATATAAGAGTTAGCCCAATAAACAAAAATCCCTGTCCACATGAAGCTCTTTAGTGGGGGAGACAGAAAGTAACACATATAAGAAAAGTAGTGTAGATGTTATGTAATGGCCGAGAGAGCTAAGGAGAAAAACTAGATAAAACAGGATAAAAGGACACAAAGTGTGGGTGGGGGAGGCCCTTAAGGGCTCTCCCCCATTGAAAGGTCCCATATGCAAGACCAGGGGTCCCCAAACTTCTTCTGTCAGGAGCCAGTGGTAAATATTCTTGGCTCTGAAGGCTCATACCGTCTCTGTTTCATCTACTCAACTCTGATGTTGTAACACGAAAACAGCCATAGACAATAAGTAAATGAATGAGCATGGATGTATTCCAATAAAAATTTATTTTAAAAAATCAGACAGTGGGCCAGATTCGCCCTGAGGGCCACAGTTTGCCAATAGCTGCCCCCGACTTTTGAGATAGGGAGAGCATGGGGTTCAAGATTCGTCCTGTTTTATTGAGCTCCTGCTAGGAACCGCACCTTGTGTTGCTGTTGCAGACACAAAAGTGAATGAAGTGCACCTGAACCAGCCTAGAAGAGGGAGGAAATTGAAAAGAGCTACCAGCTGGTAGCTACTATGTGCCAGGCTTGTCTGATGCTTACAGTCAGCCCTGTGAGATATGTGCTGTTTCTTGGGCTGGTTTAGGCATTAAGACTGAGGTTTGAGGACTTCTCTACAACCCACAGCCACGACTAGGGTTTGAGCCCAGGACCACATACCCCCAAACCCTGCCCATCCGTCTCACTAAACCCTGTTCTTCAGAGGATAGAGGGGCTCCCACCTGGACCGTGTGCTTGGAGAAACTCAGAAGCAAGTCTGTCTGACTGTGGAGCCTCAGTTCTGTGCATGCACATCAGTGCCTTTCCAGGGACAAGAAGTGGTCGCTATTCCTGCCTGACAAGGAGGACCTTGAAGCATCTGGTCTTTGCTGTCCTGGGGATTTGCCACGTGGTCAAAGCTGAGAGCTGCCAGATCAGATAGCTCTGGGGTAGAGCGAGAGGTGACAAAAAGAGTGCTAATGACCAGGGTAAACAGAGCTATATATAGAAGAGTCTGAGAAGCAGGGAGAGAGGCAAGTCTAGAATGGGGTCCTTCATTATCCAGTACTCAGAAAAAAATTCAGAATAATGTGGGTTTTGGTGTCAGATCACAATTCTAGGTCTGCCTCTACTTTCAGATTGTTCAGACCTTGAACAATTATGGAACCACTCTGAACCTCAGTTTCTTCATCTGCAAAGTGGTGAAACAACAGTGACTCCCCAGCATTTTCATGAGGGGGAATGACAGAATGTATATGTAGAGTGGCTAACACAACGTAGTATTTTATAAATAGCAGCTATTATTCCCCACATTCTGAGCTGACATTCTGCTTCTCTAGAATTCCTGTTTGCCTTTCTACAGTAAAACAGCACCCAAAAACTTCAGTGTCGGCTTTTTAAAAGGATATTAAGAGTTGGCGTCTGTTCACGGGTTAATTTACCTCACGATGTGTGATGGGCACAGTAATTGTTTTAAACAGAGGCATTTTAGTGTAGTAGTTCTTGAAAAAGCACGAAGATGTTTACCAACCGTTCTGGCAGAGAGAGAGCACTTACGTGTTTCACCCAGCCTTGGACAAGCGCCCTGTGCAAGTGTCACGGAGGCGGAAAATATGACCTGGGCTGGTCCCGTCTTCAGATGCTCTGAAACTCTTGGGCTTTTCCCGTATCTTCCTATCTCTCTTCATTTCAGCATATTCAAATCCTACGTCTATCCTTCAAGGTTCAAATCAAACACTGGCTCCTACCGGAAGTCTTCCCTGATTGTCTCCACCTGTGGGAATGGCCCTCTTCTCCGAACTGTCACTACAGTTCCTTAGTTATCATGGGCAGGAGCAAATGTGTCTTAAGGTTGTTTCTTGTTCGTTGGTTTGTTCCCTGTGGTGCCCCTAACACGCACAGTGAACCCCTAGTAAGTGTATGTGGAATGAGTGAAAGAACAAGATGAAATTAAAAGATGTAACAGCTGTAAGTCAACAGGGAGATGATGTGCTCTTAAAAAGAAAAAAAAAAAAAGGCAACAGTTTTTAGATAACTCCAGACCCTGTATCACCCTTGCTTCTGTGGCTTTAAGGAAACCTCTGCTCCTATGCAGCATCTATGACCTGGACAAGCCACTGACGTTTTTTCTGAGTCTCAGTTTCCTATTGTGTAAAGTATAGATGAAAAAATGCATACCTCACAGAGATCTTGCAAGGATCCGATGAGATAATGTTTGGGAAATGCCTAACACATAGTAAGTCCTCAACCAAAGTAAGAAACGGCCTCCTTTTCTCGAATGCATACATGTTTTCACATCATAGGCTGTTGCAAATCAAATATCATTGCCTCAATACATTTAAAGAGGAATTTAAAATGATTATATCAAGAGATACTCAAAAAGCATTTTGTGTAATTCATCATTCACTTCAAATAAAAATGAAGAAAAAATAGGAAGAGAAGGAAACCGTTTAAAGATGATAAGTATCAATTACCCAAAGCCGACAGCAAACATGTTGACAGGTGAAAATCTAAGGCATTACCATGAAGGCAAGACAGAGAGGGCTGCCGTACTGCTTCTGTTCAGCCAAGGGGAAGACTGTGGTGAGAATCCTGATTCCTGGGCCCCACTCCAGATCTGCTCAGTCCCTTTGAAAGTGTGGCCTGGGAAGCTGCATTTAACACACATCTCAGTTTATTATTTTGCATGCTGACTTTGAGAACAGCTCCTCTCCTGACTTCCTCACATCACCCTGCTACAACTGTCCCTTTCTCAATGTTGTACCTTCCTACCTGCAATGCCCTCTTCCTGGCATGCCTACCTACCTTCTGTGCCTGGAAAATTCCAATATCTTTAAAAAGGGGAAAATGTTGTTCTACTATTTAAGTGGTCTTCGCCAACTCTCACAGACCATATCCATAGTACTGGGCTCATATTTTTGTTGTTGCTATCACCTTTCATTCATTCACCCATTGACTCGTTCATTCCTGAACCGTTCTCAGGTTACACTGCCCTTGGTATATTTGCACATTTATCTCCTTGTCAACAAGGACTATGTATTACTCATCTTTCATTTCCCAATGACTAGCTCAGAGCCCAGAACAAATTAGGCATCATAAGATTGTGTTGATTACATGAATGAATACTCACAGGTGGGTGTGCATGTAAGGTTGATGCTCCCCCATTTTGTTTTATCTCACATTGAATTATATTATTCCATTCTCTAGAAGTTAGTATCCATTTTCAATTATTTTGGCATATGGTGATGGTGGAGCTTTCAGATCACCTGTTTTGTAGTTTTATACTGGTTTTAGGTTTAGAAATGTTGTACTTGCATGTCACAATGAAAAATGCATAAAATTAATGAATGCCGTTGCAACAAGATAGATATAAATGCACTGGGCTAGAGCCTGTATACAGATAGATCTGGATAGGGATTGTGACTGAATGGATGCTTTATTGTTTACTCTATTGAATTAGAGTCTAAACACATCAGTCAAACAGAGCAAATCTATAAGTCAGAGGCTCTGTCACCTTAATCAGGGAAAATACAGATGAGTGTTTCGCTTCCAAAGGCGGCAAAAGATGTTTATACTTCGGTTTTAAGTGTGTACTTTAAGTTTTAATACCAATCAGTACTAAGGATGCCTTGAGGCTTAGAACGGTCTGTCTGTGATTCTAAATGCTTCTATTCTATAAACGCATTTGAACTTGGTAAAGAAGGTAAGAGAGAGTGGAGGGGATTATTTGCTGACAGACAGAGAGGACCTACTGAAATGGGGTTGGAGAGAGAAGTCTTGTAGAGAAAGTTGTGATGCGCTACTCAGATCCCCCTTCAAGAAGGAAGGACTTACTCCCTCAGTTACTGGAATGCTGCTGGCAGACACTCTTGGTGAACAGCCCCCTTTGGGACTACTTGCCCTTCAGAGCTGCCTCACCCAAGGTCATCCAATAGCTGGTCAAGACAGGGGTGTGAAAGTCACCCCAGCTTCAAAGCTTCCCATGGGGTTGGCTTAAGTCATCACTCTGACTGCGTCACCATTCAACTTCCCTTTCTGCCCACTCTTTCTCCTTCCCTTCCCTACCCCTCCCTTTCCTTCCACAGATGTTAACCCCAGAAACTCCTCCTCATTCATCTCATTCACGTCAATCTCTGTCTCAGAGTCTAATTCTCAGGGAACACAATCTGTGACACTCTCATTGGCTTTTCTTCAATTTGGCCACTGGAGTCAAGTGGGTTTGAGTATGTGGTATACCCCTCCCCTGAACATGCACACTTCATTGCCTGTGGACACTTTGTATGCCAACTAATTGGAGTCACTACTTTGTTGCCCACTGATGATAAGTAAACTCTAAAAAGTCCTTCCACGGGCAGTCATTCATTCATAGGCGTTTGCTTCTCACTTGTGTCTGTGCTGGGCACAAGGGCTGTGGGCGTCTTCATACATAACCCCTGCCTGGGGGAGCCCATGGTGTATCACAGAACAGGCTATAGTAAGAGCCTGTTGCTGAGCCAACTTGAGGACAGAATGAGGGTCAGAAGCGCCCAGCCACAATGCCCCTTAGCAATGTGTCTCCAGGGCAGGAATAGGTTTAATTCTGAAAGCACTTGCCTTCAGCAAGCATCCCTAAGGTGGGAATGACTCTTGCAGCTAGGGCTGTAGCGAAGATAGGATTCTGAGATGCACAAACTGAGAAAATGCCTTTCTAAGTGGTTCAGCATAGTGTTTTTAATGGAAGGAAGTGCTTTACTTAAGTTCTGCAATGTTGATGATGATGATAATGATTACGTCTTGTTTGTATATATATAGCTTTATCTCTTCCAAAGTGCTTTCCCACTTATTGCCTAGTTGTCTGGTTGGGCTTGGAGGTACTTAGCAGAGTATTATTAGATAGATGAGGGTGCCATGCAGGAAAGAGCCCTGGGCATCCTGGCTCCACAGTTTTAGTTAAGTCACTTAACTGTATCTCATCTTCAGTTTCTCATCTGTAAAATAGGGGTAATAACATCTACCTTTTAGAAGAGCTGTATGTTTAAATGGCATATTCTTTCATTCATAAGCGTTTACTGAGTGATTGCTTTGTGTTAAGCACTGAGCTAGGCATTAAGTATTTAGAAAGAAATATTCTTCTCTCAAGAGGTTAAAAGGCAACTTGGACATGTTAAATAGTTATAAAATAATGTTATAATTACATGAAAGAGGAGCAGTGAAGACATGACAAAGGGAGGGAGTCACTGAATCTTCTTTGTGGAAAGATATCATGAACTAAAGATATAGGATGCCTAACAGGGTGCCTGGTATAGAGCACATGCAAGATGTTTCACCGAAGAAGTAACACATTCGCCCACTTTTCTCCTTGGCCTCACTATCTTGAAATACACACACACACACACACACACACACACATACACACACACACAATTTTATAACTAGATAGGTGATATGCTAATTAAAAACTTGAAAAGGAAGCAAGGGATGGAGTTGAGAGGCAAAGAAAAGAGGAAGGAGAAAGTTTGAATCCCAGTTTCACTACTTAGCAGTGATGAATCCTAAGAACTCTCAGTTTCAGTCTCCCATTTGTAAAATGGGAATGATAGTGCTCAATTCATGGGATTATCTTAAGAAATTAAATATCATGTGTGTACCAGGGGGATTGTTTCATTTGTGAAACGGTAGAGGAGAGCTAGAACATGGCAGTGGTGGGGTGTGCTGTGGGATGGGGGAAGATAGAGGTTGTAACTTCCAAACATAAGTTACATGGAAGAAGAATTTGTCAAATAGAATGAAATAAGGCAATTGTAGGTGGTTCTTAAACTTGCAAAATTTCTGCTCTGAGCAATCTTATAGGACACCCCTCCTGCTGATGTCAGTGAGAAAGGTCAGAGTCAATGAATGATTCTGTCCAGAACCACAGGACAGACAATGTCACTTTAACACAAGAAGACTCTGTAGACCAGTGGGCAGAAAAAAGGCTAGGATTGAAAATAAAAAGGTTACCATAGTTATTTCTAAATATAGGGGCTGGAGGACAGGCTTGTCCTTTGTGATGTGGCTGCCAAAACCTGCTTTAAAAGAGACGTGATTCTCAGAATGCAGAATAGGCCACTCTATTCTGGACAGCCCCATTGGGAAAGTTGCCTCCTCCGTGGGAACAGAGCTCAGAAGGGTCGGTGTATGTTTGGGGAGGGCAGCCAGGTAGGGAGAGTACCACAAGTCACAACCTATAAAGAAAGTCTGGAGAACTGATTTCATTGATCTTGAGTGGTGCATAATTTTAAAATTCCCCAGGTTATCCAATCTGAAACCATGGTGAGAACCACCCATCTAGGAAAGCTCGAGAATCCAGGGTCATGGAATATAGGCATTTGGGAAATTAGCCTGAGGGCTTGGTCTGGCCACTTAACCCAGAGGCTCAGTTGAGAATTTGGTCCCACAGGATCATCAAATAGACACAGCTTTGGTTATAATGGTGGAACCTGAGTTTTGGAGTCCATAGATAATAGAATGCTATTTGACAGCACTATTTCCTTCCTTCAGATATTTAGACAATCTTATGCTGTTCATTGATGTGTAGAGGCCATTTAATGAATGGCAAAAATGCCTCAGGCACATTTTTAAATGTGTTGGTACCACTATGAGGAGTAAAGACCCCTCAGCCATGATCAATCTCCTGAGAAATACTTGTTCATAAGCACTCTCTTCATCAATAAAACCTCAAGGAGCCCGCTTATGAAATCTCCTTTTTATCAGAATAAAATAACATCAGCTGAGCTTCTTTCTGGAGCAATTTTTCATTCCAATGGCTTTGAACCACTGTGTAGAACATTCTAAGAGGGTGGGAACTGTTGGCTATATTATAGCCACCCACGTTTTTTTAAGTGGAAGAATTGAAAGATTAGTGTGGTCAATACCCTGTTTGTGCTGGGAGACTTGATCTTTGTATAAAGAGTGAAAATATGGTTTTATTAAGGTTATAAACCAAATTGAGCCTCAAGATTAAAGCCTTGTTTGTTTTGGTCAACAGCTTAGAAACAATTCACTTCTTTAGAAATGGAGAAAAGCTAAGATAGTCTATATTTTACTCTGTTCTTCCTTCCCCATGTCATTTATGATTTGGAAAAATCTAAGCTCAGATATGGTTGATAAGGGATTTCATACTATTCTTTTGTCTTGTCTTTGCTTTGTATAGTGAAAGTACCATGAAACTGTAGCATCTAATGTTTTTCCAGGAGATCCACGTCTGATTCTAAGTGTATGCATCCACTATATTATCATGCAGATGTTTTCTAGCCATCTAGGCTGGGGCAATTTGCTCAACAAATTATACTTCTGTAATCTCATCTCCCACTCCTTAAGGGTATTAAAAAGTGCTTTTGCCTCAGCTCTGAATGGCCGGGAAAACAATACTCAATACCTAGAAGCAGGATTGTAGTAAAAAGAGTATGGACTGCATTTGGCTTTGAATCCTGGATTCTGCCACTTTCTCACCTAACTTCTCTGAGCCTCTGTTTCCTTATCTGTAAAAGGGGGACAATAATACCAAATTTGGAGGGTTGCTGTGGGGATTTACCAGGATTACACAAGATAATGTAATGGATGTAACACATCTGGTTCTATCTGGTGCATAGGAGGTGCTCAGTACATTGTAGTTATTATTATTACTGTATTTTATGTTTTATATTATGTCTACTTGTGTTTTGCAGTTTATTAAGTACTTTCATGTACATATCTCATGAAATCTTTGAGTCATTCCAATGAGGGAGTGTCATTTTAAATGTAAGGAAAGGAAGGCTCACCTAATTGACCAGGGGCACAGGCTATATAAAGAAAGAAATCCATGGAGTAGAGAGTTGCCAATCACTGGTCTTATCATGGATTGGGAGGTGGGTGTGACAAGAATTCTGAAGGAAGCTACTTTACATGACAGCAGAACTGTAATAATTACACTCTCAGAGACCAGGTGGAATATGCGAAGAATAAGGTCCAAAGTTGGTCCCTACCTGAAAGTTTATAACTATTGCTCCAAATTATATAGAGGGGAAAAATCTATACCATCCTCTTCATTCTTTTAAATACACTCGCTGTAAAAATGGGACAAGAATCAAACAGGAACAAGATTATTCATCTTTTTATAATTGTATGAAATTTTATAGTCTGCATTGGAGAAATAAGAACAAAGATTAAAGAGAGGGTAGGGTGGGTTGTTTTGTTATTGTTTTTAAAAAGGCCTCTTGAGCTTCATTTTTAATTCTATAGAGTAAACTTTTGTCTTTTAATATTTTTTATAATGTCTGATAAATAGGGTTCTGCCATGGAGAGTATTTTATTCAAATTCAGCTATGCCAGACATAGAGAAATATGTACCCAGAGGATTAGGATATGTAACATGACAACAGGTGTCAGGTTTCATTTTCTGGACAGTTGAGGTTTAAAAGCTTTTTTTACTCCTTCTTTCTTTAAAAATAAACGTACAGTGGCATTTTAGACTCAGCTTGTTGAATCTGCAAGAAATCATACTGGATTTTGATTGAGCTTGTGTTGAATCCATGAATCAGTTTGGTAAGAATTGACATCTTAACAATATTGAGTCTTCTGGCCTAGGAACATGGTATGTCTCTTCGTTTGTATGCGTCTGCTTTGATTTCTTTCATCCCCTCTTGTAGTTTTCAGCATGCGGGTCCCATGCATGTTTTGGTGGATTTATATCCAAATGTTTCATTTGTTCACGCTGTTGTAAATGGTACTTTTTAAAAATTTCTTATTCTAATTGTTCATTGTTAATATATAGAAATGAAACTGATTTTTATATATTAAAAAAGTAAATGTACATGGAAACAAACAACAGACAAGAGAAGAGATATCTCAGATGGAGAAATAGTAACTTACTTTACACAAAAAGGGCTATTGCATGAAAGATGGATTAGGTTAACTAATCAGGCCAGGTGCTTAGTAAAGTGCCCAATACGTGCTCAAAATGTTAATTCCCATCTGTCTTGCCGTCTCATATTCTGTGTTGCTCTAGAAGCCAAGCTCTGTTCCATTATGAGTGAAGGTTATGGTACTAAGAGTTGTGTGATAGTTAAGATGTTAAGACTTAGTTGTAGGCCGATGTGGCTTTGGATCTTGGCTCTGCCTGTACCAGCTGTGTGGTCTTGAGCATGTCTCTCACCCTCTCTGGGCTTCAGTCTCCCACACTGTAAAGTGGGGATGATACAAATAAGGTGGTAACTGGACCGGAGCACAGTCCCTGGCACCTAGCAAATGCCCGATGAGCATTAGCTGTTCTCATTGTTGCTTTTATTGTTGTTGTTAAGTTACAAGGAGGAAGATGCTAGAGAAGCCTAAAGAAGGGCTTTCTAACAATGCTTCTCCAACAGCAGAACAGGTTGAATGTGAGGTAGTGACCCTCCCATCACAGGAAAAGGGACCACCTCCTATCTAGGATGCCACAGGGGAAGTCAGGCTTCCCCGAGAGTTTCCCCTGTGTTGAGGTACTATAATTTCCCCCCGTGGCATTAGAAGCAAGTGACAGTGGTTCCAGGGCTCCCCAGTCACCTAAGACACTTGACCCACAGACACGAAGAACTTGAAGCAGTAGATAGAAATGGTATCTGTGAAAAAACAAATGCAGACCAGACTTATCTTTCCATCGGCTGCAGTTTATGAGTGCACATTAAATTCAATTGCTTTCTTTAGGAGGCTAGTGTTGAGACCCGTCATCTCCAGCCCAGTGCCATCCATTCTGGCTTTCCCCAGGAGTGCCGATGGACCGGCCGCCTTCCTAGTGTACACTAATTAATTTATCTCATGCTTGTGATTTTATGGCACTTAAGTGCTGGAGCATTTCTGTTTATTCTTCTCCCTGCAAAGCATCTCACGTTGCGTAAAGACTGTGAATCTCAATTGCAAACGCCGTCTGTCTTGGGCTAAGGGACAGCCCGCCGGCTGCCTGTTGTCTTGCTGGCACTGCCTCTTACAGCCAAAGTAACACATCCATTAATTTATCCTTAATGACATTTTGACATTCCAATCAGTTCATCAGATGTTCCTTGTGCAAGACTTCTCCCACATGGCCGGGCCAGGGTGCCAGGCCACTCTTGATGCATAATGCATGAGACCAGTGCACTGCCGGTACCTCTGACAGACAGACACATCTGCTGTTTGCAGACCGCGTGTTCCTAACAGCCTTGGCTCCCCAAGTGATCCACACCGATGCCTTCAGAGCCTTTTTCTTCTGTGCTTCCGGCTTGCCTGTGCTTGGCAGAAGCTGGTCAGTTCAAGGAGAGATGTCCTGGTTCAGACACACACACACAACAGTGCTATTTGGGGGGAAGTAAGAATATATCAAATCCCAGCCATATTCAAAGGATTTAGAAGAGCTTTGATTCTACTAATTCAAGTGGAAGAAGGACCTATGACAAATATAACATCTTGAATTTCGTTACCCTGCTACCACTTGAAAATAATGATCCCAAAGACATTCTGATAACAATAATGGGTATCAAAGAAGAAAGGAAAATTATCCTTAATACCTTCAATCTAACACATCAGCAAAGATATACTTTCTCATAGTGGTAATCACAATGTAGACACAGTTTTATTTTCTAGTTTATTTTTTTAACTTAATGTAATCCAGTTAGCATTTTTCCATGTTGTTACATAGTTTTAATTTTTAATGGCACTCCATCATTTTAATAGCTATGTAATATTCCATCCAGGGGATGTACCATAATTTACTGAACTGGTCCCCTGTTGTTAGACATTTATGAGGCTGTAACACATCTTTCGCTATTCAAGAAAAGCAGCAGAACAGGCTGAGGGAGGGAGTAGGGCTCTGCAGGTTGAGGAACCAGGGCTCAAATCCCACCTGGTCCCTTTACCTGTTTTATGAGTTTAGGATTGACCCTTCTGGGCCTCAGATCCCTCATCATTAACACAAAAGAAATTGTCACCACCTTATAGTGTTGCTGTGAGGATTACATATGCTTTCCAGGTACCAAGCACATGGTAGTATCTACTAAATGTTACATTCATATGTATCCAGTGATTCTCAACCAGGGCTAGTTCTGCCCGCTGCGCCTACCCAGGGACATCAGTCAATGTCTAGAGACATTTTTGATTGTCACACCTAGGAGCAAGGGGAGCTACTGGCATTTGGAGGTGGAGGCCAAGGATGCTGCTAACCATCCTGCAATACACAAGACAGCCCACTCGACAAAGAATTATCCCACCCAAAATGTCAATATGCCAAGGTTGAGAACCCCTGGCATATATGAAGCTACGTTTTCTGGTGTCATCTACATAACATATGCATATTTCCTTGTTTATTATTGTTTCACTAGGATAAAGTACCAGGAAAATGGGAATTTTGGATTAAAGGGTATATATTATTCCCATTGGAAGTTTTAGGAGTGGGGTGGGGTAAGGGATGGGAACAACGTTTGAAGTGACTGATGGAGAAAAGACAGTAGATAAATGGTATGTCTTTCCCAATGGGGTGGGAGATGACATTCCATACACTAGTAGTTCTTAAAGTATAGTCCCAGAATCACCTAGAAACTTGGAAATGCACATTTCCCGGGCCTACCTCAGACTCACCAAATCAGAAACTCTGACAGTGGTGCTCCACAAACCTTGTTTTACCACGCTCTCTAGGTGATTCGGTGCACCCTTCAGTTTGAGAATCACTGCCATGCACCATCTGCAGAAGAAGGCCAATTTGCAGAATGCCAAGGAGGACCTGCTCAAGTACAGACACTTTGTGTAGAAATAGATTTAAAAAGTCAAGTCTAAGTCATAGGGAGGCTCAGATATGGGACAGAGCAACAGAAAAGTAATTAAAAGTGTCATTCATTCATTCATTTAGTCAAACATTTTTAAAGCTTTTACAACATTCTGCCAAGTGCTGAACAATGGTGGAGGAAATACAAATATGAACTAATGTATATTATGTAAGTTATTATAATGAAGGATGATGAGAGTGAGCAGGCAAAGGGCTAGGACACAGAAGTAAGGAATGTCGTATAAAGGAGAGATGAGAAAAGTCCCAGGGGCATTGTAGGAAGCAGAGCTCAGCTCAGAGGAGGACGTCCCGTATAGGGAGCCGCACTCCCAGGAGGGACCGCCTGGTAGGGACGTCCCCTCTCCGCACACCTGGAGAGGTGATGAGTTCCTGTCCCTGTTGCTGGAGTTGGGCAGTCAGGGGCTGGATATCCACTTGCTGGGGGTGTTGCAAGGGGTCTCCCAGCCAGGCTGGGAGAATGACTTGGAGGACCCCAATGGCCTTTCTAGCCCAGAGAATCCAAGATTCTATAATCTGTAATGACCTTGAAACTGGGGGTCGACGCATGACTGGGAGAAAACCATCTGCCCCGGTTTCAGACTTGGTTTTGTGGTGGTAAGAGCAAAGTACAGATGAAGCAAGGAGAGTGCGGGGAGAAAAAGGAGCTGCCTTGGTTCCCTGGAGTGCTTATGGCAGGGCGCAGATCAAACACAAAATTGAAATAAAAATTAAAGCAAAGGAAAATGGGGGAGAAGACAGGGGAGAAAAAGAACTAGCATTTGCTGAGTGTCTATTAAATGCCAAAGACTATGCTAGGGAATTAACACTTATTATTTCCAATCATCACAGTAACTCTGTGAACTAGGGCGTATCAAATACTATCCTACAGATAAGGAGCTGAGTCTCATAGACTCATGGAGATGGAGATTCGCTTATGGTTACACAGCTGGTTAGAACCAGGTGACTCTGGGGCCAAAGTCCGTGGTATTCCCCAGCATCAAGAACAGAGGACTATTCGCCCAGTCCAGGGGTTCAGAGCTCAGTCAGTGGCCTGAGAGCATTCCGGGCAGTTCCCACTGTCTGAACCACAGATTCTGCCCTTACTTTCCTGAGTCATTTATTCCCTTCTCCTTGCCTATTGTTTAACAAACACTTATATAGAACTTATCTGGTAGGTGACAGACCCTGTTGTAAGTCCTTTAGTATTTATAAGGTAGTATCTACTGTGAATGATTGTTATGAGAATTCGCTATACAGTCATGCACCCACCACATAACGACATTTCAGTCAATGATGGCTGTATATACAACAGTGGTCCCATAAGATCAGTCCCACGTAGCCTAGGTGTGTAGTAGGCTATACCATCTAGGTTTGTGTTCACACAACGATGAAACTGCCTAACATTTCTCAGAACATATCCCCGTCATTAGTGACCCATAACTGTAATTATCCCTGTTTTACAGATGATGAAACTGAGTTATAAAGAGGCTAAGTAATTGTCCAAGGCCATATAGCTAGTAAATGGTGGAGCCGGAATTTGAACCCAGACAGTCTGGCTCCAGAGCCCATGCCATTCCCACTAGGCTCTGCTTTGGGGTCCAGGGGGTAATGTGGCCATCTGCCCAGTGGGAGGAGTGCCTTGCATCTGTCCTAGGCCTTCTGGCTACACTGGTTCCCCTGCTAGCTCCAGAGGATGGTCAGACTGGGTCAGACTCTGTCCTTAGTGGAAAGAGCATGATATGTAGGAGAGCCCATCCAGGCAAGGAAGAAAGAGAGGCAGCCACAGGCAGAAGGGAGAAGCAGAGGTAGACAGGTGGAGGCACAGACATGGAGAGCAAGACAGCAGAGAGATGGAGGTGGCAGAAGCAATGGCCAAGGTCACTTGGCCTTTCGAATTGTGATGATATCTGCTGCTGTTGCTTCTGTAACTTTGCCATTCTGGTGTAAGCACCAAGGAGCCCCAAGCTAGGGTGATGGGAGTAGGAGAGGAAGGACACACCAGCCATGTTCCAGAATTGGTACCCAACAGAGGTAATGAGCAGACAGGATGTGCATTGCCTAAAGGATGTGAGTGGGTGTGAATGTGAGCTTTCTGACTGCATGTGTCTATGCATGTGTAAGTGTGTGTTTGCCCGGAGAGGAAGGGAGACAGCTGAGAAAGCTTTGGGACAAAGGTAGATATGTGTGGGTCCTTGGCTAAGCATGACATAACAAGGAATCTTAAAAAACATTCAGAAGCCTGACTGCCTGGGTTTGAATCCCAGCTCCATCTCTTAAAGCCTGGGTGACTTTTGGTGAATTACGTCAACTCTCTCTGCTTCACTCTGTCTGTAAAATGGGGATAGAATACCACTAACTCCATAGAGTTATTAGGAGAATTAAAGAAGTTAATAAACAGTGTTTGTAAAAGCTTGAATAGTGCCTGGCATGGAATAAGTGCTATATAAGTGTTTGTTAAATAAATAAATAAATTTAAGATTTATTGTTTCGTGGTCATTGTGTTCACTTCCTAGGGCTGCCGTAACAAAGTACCACAAACTGGATGGCTTAAAACAACCAAATTTATTCTCTCACAGTTCTGGAGGGTTGAGGTCTGAAACCAAGGTGTCAGCAGGGTCATGCTCCCTCCGAGACTGGGTAGAAGCCTTCCTTGCCTCTTCCTAGCTTCTGGTGGTGGCTGTCAATCTTTGGTGTTCCTTAGCTTGCACCTGCATCACTCCACTGTCTGCTTCTGTCATCACATGGTGTTCTCCCTGTGTGTCTCTGTCCAAATTTCCCTCTTCTTGTGAGGACACCAGTCATATTGGATGTAGGACCCACCCTAATGACCTCATCTTAACTTGATTTATCTCTAAAGGCCCTACTTCCAAATAAGGTCACATTCACGGGTACCAGAAGTTAGGACTTCAACATATCTTTTAAAGGGGGCATAATTCAACCAATTCCATTCATTTAAAGGGTATCAGTTCTTGCCGTGGTTCTTAGATGCCAACTCCTCCCTATAGTGAAATCAATACCCAGAGAGGGGAAAGGGCACGTCCCTGGTAACTGAGTGAGAGATTAGGAGACCTGGGGCTGATACTCAGGTCTTCTACTGCCTGGTCCTCCATTCGCTGATGAAACATGATAGGGACTCATCGCTAATTCAGACCAGCTGAAGAGTGGGTTCTCAATGTCAGGGTTCTCAAACTGTAGCATGTATTAGAATTGTCTGGAAGGCTTATTAATTACCTAGAGTTTCTAATTTACTAGGTCAGGGTTGGGGCCAGAGAAATTGCATTTCTAGTATGTTCCCAGGTGAAGCTGATGCTGATGGTCCAGAGACTACACTTGGAGAACCACTGTTCTACATCAGTGCTGCTCAAGCTTGGTGGCACTTTTTTTAGAAGCTTGAGAGATTCTAAAAACCCAGATGCCCAGGCTGCACCCCAAACCAATTAAATTAGAATCTCATCAGTAATTTTTAAAGCTCCCCAAATGATTTGTGCAGCCAAGCTTGAGAAGCACAGCTCTAGAATACATCAAAGAGTGTTTTTAGAGAAAAGCTGTTCTTCAGGGCATCCACTTGAGAGGATTCACATTTAATAAATAATGAGGCCATTTAAATTAACACAGCTGTTTCCTGTATTTAAAAGATTACCAAAGAGCATTTATTGAGTGTTTACTGTGTACCACGCACTGGGAAAAATCCTTTGCTAGCCACATGCCATTTAATCTTCACAACCACCTTCCAGGTGAGTACTAATGTTACCTGTGTTCTACAGACTGGAGGAAACTGACATGCAGAGGGATGAGTAACTTGCAAGAGCTCACACAGCTAGTCTGAGATGGAGCCAGGTTTTGATGCCAGGCTGTCTGGCACCAAAGTCGGTGTGTTAGCTGTTATGCCGTCCTACCTCCTGACATAAGAGAAAGTGGTGTGTTCTCCTTTAAATCCTGCACACATCTACATCCTCATTTACACTATCAACTCTGATGTGGGGTAGCCCAGCCTGTGCCTCAGTTACAGTAATTCTGAGTTAGTGGGGTTTGGATTAATGACGTTTTGCTGCATTCATAAGGGACTAGAATCATGTGTACCATGGACTGAATTTGCACCTCTAATTTCATCCCGAAAAATGGGTTGTAGGAATGTGTGCCTTGGTTAAGCCCCTCCTCTGTCCAGGCCTCAGTTTCTTCTTCTATAAAATGAGAGGATGGTGCAGTTCCATTACAGTTCTGATGACTGACTTTGATTAGAGATCCCATCATGTCAGCACAGAAGCATCCTGGCTTCAGAGAGTACAATGCCAGCTTTTACTAGGAGTGGAGTCTCGCTGAGTGCTTCCTTTGTCCACCTCCTATGGGCCGAGATATCTTTCTGGCTCCAGGGGTGCAATCTTTGTGGTTTCCCAGGAAAGTCTATCGAGAGACACCAATGGAGGATGGGCCAGGGAAGAGAGGCCTATGGGGAAAGGGAAAAGTGCCTGATCAGTGTCTCCCCAAGAGAGTGGGCACAGCTCTTCATGTCCAGGGGAAATCCTAGATAAAACCCCCAAGACTCTTCCCAAATTGGCTGGGGCCTCCTGTTTCCAGTCCAGAACAGAATCAAGGGTTTTGCAGAATCCAGATGCTGGAATTTCCTACCACCTCTTTTCCAGGTGGTTTCTCAGTCTCTGCTTGAACTCCTCCAATGATGGGGAACTCATTACATCCAAAAGGCTAAATAGGGAAGGGGTTATGTCTGGCTTTTTACATCATGATGTCTTTCTAACAGCCACTCACACAAAGTAGGTGCTCATTATACATTTTTCCAACAAATTAATGAGCAAAGAGGAAGAAACTACTAACTTTGGGGAGGATACAAAGACTTCTAAGAGTAGAGTACATTTGAGTTGGCCCTTAAAAGGTAAAGAGAAGGTTGCCAAAGAAGAAAAAATGAGAAGGGCAATTCAAGCATTAGGCACTTCCAAAAGAGACCCAAGCAATTCTACTAAGCTAGAAATTTCTTCCTTGTGTCAAGCCAACCAGGTTCTAATTCTGCCCGCCGGGGCCACACAGAGCCAGACATCAGATGTGCGAGGAGAGTATTCCTGAGTATTCCCTCTCCGTGAGAAATATCTCTGGTTGTTTCAGACACTCCTCCTCTCATAGCATGATTTCAGAACCCTTCACAGCCCCACATTCCTCTCCCCAGAGCCATTCCACCTGCCACTATACCTTATGAAGAGTGGTGCTCAGAATAAGTCTTAGGACTCACAGTCCATCATGGGCACATCCCCTGCCACCTACCCTCACTCAGCTAACAAGTAACGGTCAGAGAAAACTCAGAGTGATCTGTTGGAAGAAAGGATGCCAAGAGCTGCTGCCACATCACATCATCTCACCTGTCAGAAGCAGTAAACTTCGGATTGCTATGTCTTAAAACATTCTTCAGTTCTAGAAATGCCCCTGCAGAACAATAGATATGCTTATACATGCTCTCTTTTTACCAGCTTTTGGTACCCCCTGCTGGCGAAATTGTGTGACCCAATTGGCAAGAATCTCAGAACAACTAGAGAAAAAATTTCAAGTTTGGAAAGTCCAAGTATTAGAGTCTTGAAGGATCTAAGGATTCTATGAGTTATGCACCATTCCACGTAACTTGTGACTATTTTATGAGTTTTCTTAAACATTCTGTAACTAGGCTATTCTGTGAGCTCTGAGGGAAAAAAAATCTCTGACTTCTGTGAATATTCCATTAATTCTGCAAACATCCCAACAGTTCTATGACAACCACAGGAAGGAAATGCTAAGTTGTTCTCCAAAAGTATTCATAAGTAGAAATATTCCAGATCACAAGCTAATTTCATGCAGGTTTTTCTTCCTCTTTCCTTGTATCTTTTTTTAAAGTGGTTATAATTTGCGGTCAGAGTAGGATGACAATCTTTTCTACACTTCAAATTGTAGACTTTTAAATATAAAATTATACAACAAATTTATTGAACACCGGCTATGTGCCAGACACTCAGCAAGAAATTGGAGTAGGTGCAGGAAGTCAAAAGCCCTTCACCCAAGAGGTTCTTGCCCTAGTAAGTGGGAGAGTTAAATCACTGCCATTGGACTAGTCAAGTGCTTAGCTGACATGGCAACGAGGTCTGCCTTGATCTACTGACAGTGTTCAAACCAGCTCTTTGCTCTCTCATAGCTCCACGTATTTCTCCTCCTGGGCTTCCATCGCTTTTGCGATTTTGTATTTATTTCTGTACTTATCTGTTTAGTGCCTGTCTTCACCATCAGTCTCTGTGTTCTATGAAGGTCGAGGTCATGTCTGGTTTTTGACACTGTGATCTTCTTACATCTAGCAGAGACTGATACGTGTAGGTGCTCAATAAATATTGGCTCAATGGACGAGTCAACCAAGAAGAGAAAACCACAAATCTGTTTAGAGGAGCAAGAGGAAACTTCAAAGGAGATGTGACATTTGAATGACACTGAGCCAGGAAGGATGAGGAGGAGGTGGCCCGTGGAGAAGAATGGGGACACAATAAAGAATATCGAGTATTGAGGAATGCTTGGGGAGGGAGATGAGGTAGTGGGTGTTTCCTTAAAGGAGATGTGTGTGGAAGATAAGGCTGAGTTAAAGCCTGGAGCCATAGTCTGAGGGTCTTGTATGCCCCACTCACAAGTTTGGGTTTTTCTTTCTCTTAAGGAAAAAAAGGGAGGAGGAATCAATTAAACTCTATACCTGTAGGAATGAATATCATTTTTGTCTGTATTACTGAGAGGGTTTTTTAATACTTAAATTTTGAATTCTTATAGAATAAAGATAGATCCCCAAACTGTGGTTTTGTGTTTTATTTCCTTCTATACCTTCTCCATTTCCACTTTGTAGCTCTGTTTACCTATTGGTGAAACACGTGTCTATTCATTTCAAAATTATTATATAGCGTCATCATCACTATGAATACGTAATGTCAACCATGGGCCAAATACTATGGATGTCATACACCTGGGTTTTTACAACTCAGCTAGTTGTCCGATTTTTAACTATCTATATGTTTTGGAGAGGCTCAATCTTTCATTTTTTGCATCCAAGTGTTCAGAGCTGCCCAAATATTTCTGTAAAATGCCATTTTTCATAGACACAGCGAGGCCTTATTTTTATTATATTCCTTTGGAAACCAATGATTTGTGCCTAAGACAACGCTCTCCATATTATTTTACCCTGAATGGAATGAGATTGGTTGGGAGTTCTGCCCCCAAGAAACTATCAAAGCCTCCAGTACATACTCATTTATAGTTTTAAAGTTAACTCTCTTATCGGATTTTCTTTTATGTCCTGCTGGGGCAATGTGAGCAGAGCTTGGATAGAGGCAAAGAATCTGCTGTATATCTTTTCAAATTTATGATTAAGAAGGTCACATATACATTTTTAAACACACTCCTTTTTGATAATAAATGAGGAATAAAACTTCAGAATGTCATCAGTAGCAGAATTACCCATTTTTCTTTCATTGGTGTCCCCATGCCTCCTGTCTGATTGCCTGTCAATGACGAGAAAAGACCCAACTAATCCAATGCTTCATTTCCTGTTGTTTTTCTCTCTGCCTGGAATAATTTCACCAGTGGGACAGAATGCCTGTTGCCAAAGAATTATGACAGAACATGTATTCCTATTCCTGAGTGCCCTTCTTTCCACAGGCCAATGAAAATTTTAAAAAGAAGAAGAAGAATTCCATTTTAAGCTGCATTTGTCTTTAAATTGTGGCTAAAATGAGGGAGGCAAAAGCTCTTCTCTTCTTGGTGGGGATTTCCTGGATCCAGATTCACTCCCCACGCTTCCACACTCTGCCCTCTGCTTACAGAGCTAGATCTATCTGGACTCCATGCCTCTGGCTTCCAGTTGGGTTCAGCTAGTGAGAGCCACTCTAGGAGGTCAGAGGGAGAGGAGAGGATGCAGTCAGAGCTTTATGCCTCTGGTTCCCTCCCTGGGAGGTCGTCCGGGATTGGCTGAACCTCTCCAGGGAAGGCAAGTGGTCTCCATGACTCTTTCCTTTTGAGTTCTGCTTACTACTTCCTCTACTTGTCCCTTTGGACACAAGCGTGGTAAACAGTCCTCCTGTCACTATATTATACCTTGAGTTCCCCTACACCCTTCTCACCTTCGTCAGTAGTCCTTTTACACATAAACACAAATTATTCTCATTTGGGTGTGCCATTTGTCATCTTCTGTGCAGTCTACACCTAGATCAAGGGACTCTTGTGAAGGAAGATGCTATCAAACTAGAATCGATTATAGATGAACTCCTCTAAAATACTTCCAAGTCTAGTTTTATCCTTTCATTTAATACCTCCTTTGACAGGGAGATCATTACCTCTTGAAACTGCCTATTTCATGATCAAGTGGGATCAACTTTGGGAAATTATTTCCTACATGGTACTGAATTTTATCTCTCTGAGACATCTGTTCTTTCCGTGTAGAGATAGGAATGACCAAGATTGAATTTGATGCCCTGTCCTGTGAGAAATGGATCAAGAAACCCAGAAAAATTTACCTGCAAAATATTTAGTGTGCAACCTATAGCCTTTCATATCATAACATAATGTGATATAGGAACATAATAACTATATTTAGATGCATAAATGTTGGAAAACTCAGGGGGACCACGTTGGTGTTTTAGAAGTATTTGAAGAACTGTCATATGCTAGAGGAGTTAGTCATATTTTTATATGTCTGGTGATAGACCTAAGACCAATTAGTTAAAATTTAAGGGAGGTGGATTTCAAATCCATATGAAGAAGAACTTTTTAATCCTTCAGCTCCCTGGTGAGGTGTCAAAGTCTCCATCCACTTGATATAATCCAGGGATTTCACAGTGGGGCTGTTGGAGAGGGATTCAGATGTTGGAACGTAGTTGGACCCGTGGCAAAGATATGAAAACAAGAATAGCAGCTGCCACGTGTTGAATGTTCACTATGTGTCAGGCACTGTGCTCTGAGTGTTTCACACATTATCTCTTTTAATCCTCTCAACCCTATGAAGTTGCTTCTGCTATTTGTCACAGTATACAGAGGAAGAGTTCAGAACCTAAAGAGATTAAGAAACTTTCCCTGGGCCACTCAGCCAGCAGGTAGTGGAGGTAGGATATGAACCCAGGTCTGCCTAACACCAAAACTGGTGGTTTTAACCTCCGATGGACGGTGTCAGAATAACCTGGGGAACTTGGTGGTTATGCAAAGCTACAGGATCTGCCCTACCTCCATGAGCTTGGGCATCTGTATGTTTTCTTCAGCTCTCCAAATGATTCTAATTTTCACCAGAGTTTGATAACCACTGCTCTAAACTAGTGTTATTATAAATGCCCATCTGGTTCTGAGGGTCTGTTATTCCTATAGGAATAGCTATGCATCAAGTTCAGCTTTAACTTTTCTCCTTTTGAGCTACAAGACTGACTAACCTCCACCCTCACCCACTGCCAACCATCAGCCCCTACTTCAATCTACCATTGTTTGGTAGGTTATTTCATGAGCTCAGTCCCTGAGAAAGGCCAGGCTCCATTTTGGATTTCACTTAGAGCTGTGGAACAGAAAGATGAATCTGGCCTCTCCCTCCCTTTGAAAGGAGAGTAAGGGGAGCATTGTGCAAGTTTCATTGATTTCCCAGTTTAAGCTCAAGTAAAGAACACACCCATTGTTGGGGATGAGACAGAATGAGTCTCATGTTTCTGAGTAAATGGAAGCCACTCACGGTTTCAGGAGGACTTAGCTTTATTCCACCTTAACACTGAGGAACCACCTTGACTTTATTCCTGGAGAATGAACCAAGTTTGAGGGTTGAGGATGATGGGTGGGGAAGGAAAGCAATCTGATCTTCCCCATGCTTTAATGCAACTGGCACCACCTGACTGTGATTTTTTTCCCCTTGCACATGTCCCAAAGGAAGCTGGCCAAGAAACAGAAGGAGACACAGAGTGGAGCCCAGAGGGAGATGGGGCCTGTGGCCTCCGCCGACAAACCTACCACCAAGCTCGGCGCCAGCCGCAATGACGAAGGCTTCTCTAGTGCTCAGGACGTTAACGGATTCAGTAAGTTGAGCCAGCAAAGGGGAAGGGAACATCTGTGCTCCATCTTGATCCCGGTACCTCTGCTTCAGACTCCTCACAGTGGTCAGGTGCTGTAGGGCATGGAGTCTGGATGCTTCCCTGGAATGGTCCAGGGATGAAGGCTCTTCCTAGAAAGACTTGGGCTGCCCATCCTGAGGTGAAAAGGAGAACTTAAGAATATACCCCAAAGCAGATGGAAATGGGGACAAGCCATCGTAACTGCTTGTGGACATAGATAGAGACAGGTTAAAACTAATAATAGTAAAAAACAAGGAGGAGTACGTGGTTATGCCCTTAAGGAGAAAACCATGCCATATTGAAGTGCACGTCTTACAGTTTTCAAAACAGTGCTTCACATAAACCATGTGGGTAGGTGACTCGGGAGTTATTACTTTCTCTGTTTTGAGTGCCTAGGAAACTGCAGCTCAGAAAAGCAACTTCTCCAAAGACCCATGGCTGATGAGTAACATATCCAGATCTGGAAGCCATGCCTCCCAAGCCTTGGCCTGTTCCAAGCTACAGCCAATGTTCCAAGTGGCATTTAGTGAAGAGCACCTGAGGCCTCATGCAGACTTAATACAGGATGCCAAGCCAATAGAAGTGGCTAAGATTTCAGGGTTAGCCCTGGTCCAAAGGAAAACCTCAAGAGGGGTAACCTAAAGCTACCTTGGTGATCAGACTCAAGAGAGCTGACTTTTGTTCTTATCTTTCTGTAAGTCAGTTCTTTCCTGGATTTAATAGAAGTGGTAGATTCCCCAGCCTCTGCACCAAATTTGGGAATGCAGGAAATCTAAAGGCATATGAGCATAGACAAATGTCCTCCACACACTGTGTCAATGGCAAATGGAAGAAACCACATTTACAAAATCACTTAGATATGATCAATTTGGGATGATGGGGATCTATGAGAGGATGAAGAAAGAAAGGAAACAAGTATTTGTTGACCTCCTTCATTCCTACAACCCTGTGAGATACTTACTATGATTGTTCCCAATTTATAGATAAGGTGTCCAAGGCTCAGTGTATTGGGCTGACCTTCCCAGAGAGACATAGCTAGTTCCTGATGGATCTAGGATCTGAGAGTAACTCAAACCCATGATTCCTAACCTCAAATGCAGCACAGAACCTATCTTAGGATGTTTTCAAAATACACATATCTGGGTCCGGCACTTTACTAATCAAAATCTCCTGGGGGATGAGGGGTAGAGTGGGGACTCAGAGATGTGGATTTTGCAAAAGCCACTCAGGAGGTTCTCACTGGCAGCCTGGTTAAGAAAGCTGAACTTTGAGGGAAGCAATAGCTATTTTCAAATATTGGCATGCTGCCTTGGAAAAGAGATTAGTTTTAAACCTATGAAAAGATTGAAAAAATAGCAAAATGAATACTCATATACCCTTTACCTAGATTCACCAATTGTTCACATTTTGCAATATTTGCACTTTGTCTCTCTTTCTATCTATATATAATTTTCTGAACCACTTAGAAGTAAGTTGCAGACATCATGACATTCCACCTCCAGAGAATTCAGCATGTGTTTCCTAAGAACTAGGACAGCTCTTCAACATAACCACAATAAAATTATCTTACCCAAGAAATGTAACCTCGTTTAAATGATAACTTAAATATACCAGTCCATAGTTGAATTTCCTTGGTGGCCCTAAAATGTTCTTTATTATTTTTTTTTTAATCCAGGCTTCAATCATCGTGTTCTCATTATATTTGGTCATCATGTCTCTTCATCACCTTTCATCTAGAATAGCCCTCCCACCCTTATTTTTTTTTTCAGGATGCTGACATCTTCTAAAAGCCTAAGCCAGTTGTCCCATAAATTGTTCCACAATCCAGATTCGTCTGATTTTTTCATCATGATTACATTCAGGTTAAACATTTTGGCAAAAATACTACCTAGGTGATGTTGTATACTTTCTCCTTTGCATCATATCAGTGTGCACACATTATCACTTTTTGCCCATGATTGGCGATGCTACATTTGAGCACTTCTTAAGGTAGAGTAATGGCTTTTAAAGACACAGTCTAATGGTACATACTGATTAGTTCATGAGCAAATATTTAACTTCCATTTTTCTCAAACAGCAGACCCGGTCTGTAGTCTGCCTAATCATGCACCAGTCCTTTTTCCATTCTCAACCCAGGTGAATTTCTGGGATTCATACATTCCCTAGGGACCAGGAAAAGGGGATATTGACATGGGCCAGGAGAAGCAGAAAGGGGTTGGCAAGGAAATGGACTTGGTTTGTCCTTAAAGAAAGGCTCATCCTGAACTCCTTGAGGTTCTGGCTGTATTAACTTGTCACTGACTCTCCACCTTTTAGCCCAGGGGCAAGGAAGTTCATTAGCAAGTCTAGCTCATGGAACATACTGGCCAAGTGGTACCCATTCACCCAAAACCTTTCCTGTAAGGCCAGCCTTGTGCGCACATGTTTTTCCATTTGTGAAAATGTCCTGGGGGGACTCTGAATGCCAAAAAGATTACGGTCAAAGGTGTATGACAATCATCTGAAATCATAGATATTTGATCTTAAGCTTTCTGATCTCAAGTGAAAACCAGGGTTACACTGACTTCTTGGATTTCAAGGGGAAACATCACCACCCTTTTCCCCATGGGCTAAAACTTAGACTCTTAAGAGGAAAGTACCCAAGACTGAGGTATATTAGCCAGCCAGAGAGGAAGAGGAAGCATAGCCAGTAGAATCTAACTAGATGTTTTAAAATCCAGAGACAATCTTTCCAAATGATTGATATGTGTGTATTATATATATAGATATATATATACACACTTGTATACACAGACATGTATGTATATACATATGCACTCATTTTAATGATATTGCTTTTAAAAAGACAGAAAAAACAAATTTCAATTGACATTATACGTAATTATTAAAGAACTTTGCTTTTGTTTGAATCAATGAATGTTTTAGAATTCTATGCATTGCTGTCCTCAGGCTACAGCCACAAACATGCTCTAGGGATTCTTTTGAATGCCCTGGAATGCATCAGGTACCTTTTAAAATGCCCTGTGGAACCACCAGGATGAGATTTGAGGGGAAAAAAAATGTAAGTAATGCTTACACTGGAGATGTAGAAATTGCTTCTGAAATCACCCTGATGTATGTAAAATTGAATCTATTTTCGTGGCCTTAGGGAAGTGACTGTCTGGCATCTGCATCGGCGTCTTTAGGAGGCCTTGAGGTTATTTGCAAATGTTGAGGAAGCATGGAGAGAGGCAGAGCACAAGAATAGATGTCACATAGGAAAAGATTACAGAAGAACGTGCCCTGAGCAATTATTTCATTATTGAACAGGTGGGCTCTTGCCTGATTCAGACTCTACATTCCTGTGTAGGTTTATTTTCTATTCCAAATGACTGCTAAGTTTGCAACATCCATTCAATCAAGCCTTCCAATTTTGTGTAGGAACAATAACCTCCAGGACGCAAGGTTGTTGGGGCTCTGTCAGTTATGGGCCGTTGCTTTGAAGTGCTTTGGTATTCTTGAAAAAGAAGTGCGTGTCACATTTCACGGACAAACAATGTGCATTGTTTTTGGTTTAAAGAAATTCTGGCTTCTATTAAGTAATCAGATTTTGATGTTATTGCTCTGTGTACCTGATTGTCTTTTTTTCTAAGATCTTTCACTCACTGGGATCATTTTTGGGGTCTTTCATCTGGTGCTTTCTTTTTATATCCTTGCTTAAATCTTCTTTATATCTTTTATTCATAGTGTCATCTTCTCCTTGTTCATTTTCAGTCCAAAGAAAAAATGGTTTAAATCAAAACCCTGTTGAATTCCTATGATATAGGGCTGGATTGTCTGCTCTTCCCGTAATGGTGTTTGACAGACTCACTTGCCCATTGGGACCATTAGTTAACTCTGCCTTCACTTTTATGCTTCCGTTCTGTTGAATGGTTCCGTGTTGGTGGGTGAAGGCCATCCATCTCAAAGGGTCATCAGACACTGGGCCTTCAAGCTCTCTGCTAAGTGAGGAAGCAGGCATGGCTGAAGCCTTGGAGGTGAGATTCAATGGCCATTTTCTCAGCCCTTAGTACACATTTGTCCCTGTGCTATGAGTCCTAGGCACAGTTTGGGGAAGGGGGTAATTACAAAAACAAATACAATGGGGCATTGTCTCACAGATAATAAACGTTTCTACTTGTATGTTTTTCATAGTTTACAAAAGCCTTTTGCAAAACACTGGAGCCATAGAGCCTTATTCCTGCACCATAAGGTAGAAAGTAGGTTTATTATTACCCCCATTCTACAGATGAGGAAACTGAGGTTCAGAGAGACTGCATGCCTCAAATCACACAGTCATTGCAGAGTCATAATAAGGATCCATTTCTCCTGATATCGGTTAGGTTCTATCCACCTAGTTCTACAAAGAATTTGGGAACATATCCAATAAAAACACCTACAGTAAGACAGCTGTAAGAGAAATAAATAATCAGGATCAGGAAAACATAAATGAAGACAAGGAGGTCAAGACTAGGTTATATTAAAATGTAATTATAATATATTAAAATGTAATATAACTATGCAGGCTAGTAACTTCCCTATTCCAGTTTGCCTCTAAGCTTTCTAGTAGGAAAAGCCCAAATAGAAAGATAACTTTTATTGGCACCCACTATGTGCTAGATCTTATGCTTTATATAAATCCCACTCTTAAGCCTCTTAAGAATAATTAGATATTATTCCCATTTTGTAAATGAGGAAACTTAGTTTCAGAGAACTGAAGTAAATAAGCCCAAAGTTTCACACACAAAGAGTAGAGATGGAATTGGAAACCAAATAGGTGACTCCAGAACCCATGTTCCTACTCTTCCACCATGAATGGTAGCCCACCACTCACTGGTCTTCCTGAGTGAGGCCACTGATAGCTGGGAGAGAGGGAGAGCTCCACTCCTCTCCTGATGGTCAGCCAGCATTTCTACCATGTGGGAAGAAGCTGCTGCCACAGATGTGTCCTGTGTAGAGGTCTGGGGCTGGGCACTGGCATGGAGTCAATTAGATTCCCACGAGGTGCCAGTCTCTGTGATAAGCATGTTCAAATATGGCATCTTAGTCCATCCTCCCAGTAACCCTATACAGTTGGTGTGTTTATTATCAAATCCATTTTACAGTTGAGGAACTGGTGCTCTGAGATGTTAAAAGATCTTCCTCAAGTCACATGATGAATGGATAGTGAGGTCTGGACCCCAAACCAGATGTTCTACTTTCAAAACCAAGCATCATTGTCTTTCCTCTAACCTTTAGTGTTCTGTCCACCACAAAGCGAGGTGAAGGAGAGGAAGGAGATCAAGGAGAATGGCCTTGCTGTCTGGGAGGAGAGAGCCTTCTCTTGGTTCCTCTGTCTACTTCAGGGCCCAAAACTCCTACCACAGGGAGGCAGCTGTTCAGTGGGTGCTCTCACAGGCAGGATCTATGGGAATTGTCCCACCAGGAGCCTCCTAGGAAGTAGAACTGTGGACCAGATGGTCCCATCCTCAGGCATTCCTGAGTTGGACCAAGCCCTGGATAGATATAGAGAGAGAAGAGCAAGGAATTCCCCCCTGTCTGCAGAGAGCTCACAGCCTGGCAGGGCAGACAGATGGTCCAACAACAAGCGTCTTTGTAGAGCCCAACAATGGCTGCAGTGGCAGCCTGCAAAAAGAGCCACAGAACCCTTCCCCTGACTTTGTACCTCCATTGTGACCAAAAATATACCTGCTAGGCAGCTCACAGCAGCCTCAGGAGATATTTGCTGCTGGTGAAGAGGCTGGGTCCTGAAACTGGATGCCCTCTCTGTCCTTCAGCCCACAGACTTCATTAGAAGGGTTTCCTTGCGGGCAGGTCAGGGAATATTCCAGCTTGATACTCCTTGTGATGGTTTAGCAGAGATGGGGTGGGCAGAGGGAAGCACTAGGCAAAATTTTAGCCTGATTATTTTAGGAACATGTTATGTAACTAAAGCAATTCAAATGGGGAATACAGATCATGACTTTAAATATGTAACGGGGATTGGCTGGGGTTGCAGGAAACTCCTTAGGAAGGTTCCTTAACCCTTTCAAGAGGATGTTGAGCCAGCTGGAGAAATGGGCCTCTGGGAAAACTGGTCTCACTATGGCCTTCCCTGGGGAAATGATCGATGATGTGTGATGTTAAGGATTGCTAATGATACCTTCCCTTTGTTCAGGACCTGCTGGGGCAGTCATTTTGCTAGATGCTGTTAACATATTATCTCTAATCCTCAAAACATTGCAACCAGGTAGGAATTACTATGCTGATGTCATAAATGAGGAAACCTAAGCTCAGTGAAGTTAAATACATTTCTGCTGTCCCATCTTTGCAATGCACCAGCTTGGCCTTCCCTTCTTTTGCTTTAAAACCTTCAGTGGCTCTTTCTTGGCCCTAAAATCCTAAGCATGGATTCCTGGGCCCTCCATGGTTGCTGACCAGCGTGTGCTCTGACCATTGCCCAACTCTCTGGCCCATCTGATACTCATTGAGTATTTGTTTGAATGTATGAATGAATGAATGAATGAGTGAATCATGGAGCTGGAATTCAAACTAAGACCTTCTAGCTCCAAGCTCATATCTAGTTCCAACTCTTCTGGTAATGAATTCTATCTTCTTTTAAGCTGAAATCTGCTCTCTGTAATTCCTGTTTTTACACACAAGTTTGTATTGGTCAACAACCATATACTGGCCCTTGTCTGCCCTCTGGTGTCACATAGGGTAATGAAATCAGTGTTTCTCTTCCTGCAGCACCTCCCCCACTCCCCAGCTGTTGGACTACAGCCACCTATGTGTCCTGCAGGTCCTTCCCTCAAGCTAAGCAGCCCCCACATCAGCCATCAGCCTTCATGGGGATACATTTCTGTGTTTCAATCTGCTCGAAATCTTGATTGGCACCTCTGTCTCCATTTGGTCCATGTCCATGGAGTGTGTGGTTTCCAAGACGAATATGACCCTCTACACTGGGCTGAATTACTGGAAGTTCAAAAGGCTGCCATCACCCTCACTCTGGATGCCAAGCCTGGATTCAGAATACACTGCTCACACTTGAATTAACCTCTAAAGTCCACCACATATCTGCCTAATGCAGAGCCCATGGCATCCAGCTAGGGCTGCCTCATTCAGCTTAGGTGAAGATAATCTTCTTTGGCCCAAGTAAAGGACTTTATATTTCATCTGTGCTGTGTCTTCTTGTTGGATTTGACCCTGTGACCCCAGCCTACTGAGATATTTTTGATTTCTGGTTGTGTCAGCCAATGATCTCACTTAATCCAGTTTGGGACCTCAAAATATAATAATTATTAGATTATTAATATTCATCATACCAGTTATCATCTATTGAGCTTTAATTATGTGCCCATTTCTAGCTGAGTGTTTTATATGCCTTTTCTTATCTTATTGGTATGTTGGGAGGATTAAGTAAGTGTTATAATTATCTCTGATGATTTACAGGTGAGGAAACTGAGGTTTAAACAGTAAGGAACTTGCCTAAATCTCCATAACTTTAAATAGCAGAGCTGGAACTTAACCCAGGTCTGTCTGACACCCCTAAGCCCACAGCCAAGGCCACTCCAGTATACTGCAAGTGTTATTATTCCCATTTTATTGAGAAGAAAACTGAGGTCCACAGTTATTGAGTCATTTGTTCAAAGCAGTGGTTCTCAAAGTGTGGTCCCCAGATGAGAAGCATCAGCATCACCTGGGGACTTTTTGGAAGCAAATTCTTGGGCTCCACCCTAGACCTACTGAGCCCAAAACTCTGGGGGTGGGACCCAGCAATCACTGTTTTTAACAAGCTTTTCAGGTGATGCTGATGCACGTTCAAGTTTGAGAATCACTAGCTTAGGGTAAAGCTCAGGACTGTCAGATGCCGAAGTTCTTGTTCTTCGTGTGCTGAGTTGTCTCTGATAATAGCAGAGTTACAGGCAAACTGGGAGAAAAGGGCTAACTCCCTCTTTCTCAGGGTGGATGTGCCAAAAAGACATTGCCATTTGGAGGCGCTGGACCTTATGGCTGCTCAAACCCATTTATAGCTGTGAGGGTCCCCAAAGCCAAGGGTCTCGTCTCAACCATCTCTGGAACTTTCTCTCCTTTTCTCTGAACAGCAAACAACCTAAGAATCAGAATGGAAGGAGTGGAAATTTACAAGGAAAGCAATCATGAGTCACACAGTGAAACCAAGAGCTCAACGTTGTGAAGAGGCATTTTTTTTAAATGCACGAAACTCTGTTTGCAGGGACAATTATATTTTCTGGTTGCTCCAGGATTAAATTGAATCTAGAAGAAGAATTGAATGTTACAAGCTTGCCACCTCCAGTTTTATTGAATATTTTACAGGGATTATTGAATATTTTGCAATCATCCACTTGGCTGACAGATTAAAGAATACACTTATTAAGTTCCTGGCAACCCAAAGTTGTTTATTCCTGGGGAATGCAACATGGGAATTTAAGTGGCCTTAAGAAAGTAAACAAATTTTCCATCACAAACACTAAGGAGTAAATTAAGACAAGTTTCAGAGAAAGATATTAGACTCAGAAAGGGACATAATGGACCATCAAAACTAAAAATTACCTTAGACATCATCTGATCCAACCTCCACAACTTCAAGATGAAGAATTGAGGCCCAGAGAGTTTTCTCAAGGTCATTTATTGAGTCACTAGCAGAACCTGCACTAGAACTGGTGACTATGACCACTCTAGTCCTTGTCCCATGATCTCCTTTGGAGGAATAAAGTATGGTCGATAATGGTTTGTCTTCCAATATTTTCTGTAGACCCCCAATCCAATTTCTGCACAAATAGAGCCTTCTCAAATTAAATTATACTTTTCATCTCCTGGTTATGGGAGTAGCTAAGATGTTCCTTTAAATATTCATTGAATGCCGACTATATGCCAAGCAGTGCAGGGATTGTAAAGATAAATAAGACATGGTCTCTGCCTTCAAGGATATTACTGTCCTCCAGGAGGAGACTTGTAAGTGGATTCGTTTCAATAAATGTGATAAGTGATCGAGAAAAGGCATGTATAGTGCCCCAGGAACACTAATCATAGGTTCAGCAAGTGATTAATTCTAAGTGAGTCAGATAATACCCTGTAAGGAAATGGATTTTGATTTGAAGGAAGTGCAAGAGGAAGATTGTCCCAGGTGGAAGGGACAAAGGATTGGAGGTGGAAGGGGCACGATGGGCTTAGAGAAGGGGTCTTGGAGTACAAGTTGCTCTGTTTTGAGAGCACGTGGCCAGAGATGTGGCTGGAACAGCACCTGGAACCTGCCTGAGAAGGATCTTACATTTGTAGCCTACTTAGATTCACTTTCCAGGAAGGGCAACCTCTTTGGAAATGAGAGTGATTTCCTTGTTAGGTGTCATTGCATGTTGTGGGAACCTGGCCTCATATTCTCTTTGATTTGTATAGACTCAATTTTCCATTATAATTAAGTTGGGACAGCATTTTATCAGGTGTAGACCTTTACTTTTATTGTGAGCTGGCCCAGCCATTCCTTCTCAATACCCTTTCAAGGAGACCTCAGTGAAGCTACAAACCTGAAGTTGCTTTTGACAATTTATGCTAGGCCACTACATCTTGAGAAGAAAATAGAATTGTTCTCTACACCTCACAGGTGGTCCTGAATTATAACAGGGCACTTAGAAAGTGCTTGTTAAAGTAATCAGGGATAAAGAAGTGATGTTGAAGATGTAAATATATGGTTGCTAGGTAGCAGAAAAACTGAGCTTAGAGACAATTTTTTTTCCTCAGCTCAAAGCCACAGCCTTGATAAGTTGAAAATATAGATAATAATTCTACTAGCTAACATTTTATGAGTAATTACAGGACAAAACACTTTACATGCATCTTTTCATTTCATATTCCCATCAACTCTGTGAGGCCAGTTAGGGAAACTGAGGCTCATAGAATTGAAGTAACTTGCCCAAGGGCACACAGCTACCAAGAAACCAAACCCAATTTTAAACCTGGGTCTATATGATTGACCTGTCAGCAGCCCCTCCTTCTTGAAGTACTTTGTTTGCTTGACCTCTCCTCTCCTGGGTTTACTCCTTCCTCCCCACCATTTCTTCTCATGCTTCTTTATTGATTCCTCCTCTTGTTCCCAAATGCTAACCATTAAAGCATCCCAGGCTTAGTCCAGAATCTCTTTTCTGCTTATACTCAGTCTAAGTGTGTGGTGATGACATTAAATAGATAATGAGCACAGGAAGAGGCCAGAATTGGAAGAGAATGGGGGAGTTTAGATCTAGACAGGTTAGGTTTAAGATGCTGTTGAGTCACTGAAGAGACGTCAAGTAGGCAGCTGTATCTGTGGGCCTGGAGCAGAGGAGTCTGGTCTGGAGATGTGTTTGCTACACTGAGTATACAAGGTGACTGAAGACTTTACTACAAATAAGGAAATGGAGGCACATTGAGATGAAACACATTGCCTAGGGTCATTCAGCAAACTAACAGAAGAGCCAGAACATTGAACCAGGACTTACATATTAGGAGTGCCTGTAGAAAAGCAGTCAATTAAAGCTGAGGGGGAAACAGGGGGCTGTAAAAGGGCCATGTGAATGTGGTCCAAGTGCAGAAATTTCTGGTCATCCACCTGGACCCTGAGATGGAACTCAGAGTGTGTGAAGGAGTTAATGGATTAGGTGGCCTTGTGGTGGTCTACTCAGCCTGGATTATGATAGGATCTCAGTGTTCAAAGCAGAATTTTCTGATTCACAGTAGAAACTTCAAAGAACCTGAAGTCTGATTCATATGTTAGTGGTTGGGAGTGGATCTATATACCTTGGAAAGTTGATGAAGGAGTCGTAGAGTTACTCCATCACAAAGGTTGAGGAGCCCACCTAAAGCTCTTGCCCAGGTGGAAGATTCTCCCACTCCCAGAGAGGTGGGCAGCAAGTATAAGACATGAAGTAGAGGTTTGGAAAGGGACCATATTTTAAAAATAGCATTTGAGAAAGTGGAGGAAAATATCACAGGGCCAAGGACAGGCAAAATCCCTCTGTCCCCTGCATTACCATCACCATCATTCTCTGGGTGGTCTCCTACGTATTTCTGAAGGAAGGTGTCATGATGTTTAGGTATTCAGGCTGACTTTTGGTGGGATGCTGTTGACTGTACTGAGATAACTACCCACACCACATCTAATACGTCTCTAACCCATACCTACCTCTAGAGTGTACAGATGTCAAGGGAGGAGATCTTCCAACCAAATACTAAGTGTTGGTGACACAAACAAGAAAAAGACAGTTCTACCCTCAAAAAGCCCATGACGTAATAGGGAACACAGACAACAGTGATATGACTTGATATAGTAGAGGTATGTGTAGAAGCTCCTAGGGGTGTGGTGTCTGGTGGTGGGAGGCTGTCCTGGTCCGTTAACCATGTGATTCGTCGCTCTTCAGGTGATTTACTTTTCACCTTGCCAACCATGTGAGTTGACTTCCTACTTATATGGAGGCTGGAAATGAAAATAAAATTTCAATTTCTTGGCACTAAAAAAGATGAGATGTATTAGATGTAATAGTAAAGATACTCAGCAGAGGTACAATGTAGAATAATCTTGACATGTTCCTTTCCCTTACCCTCTACATCCAATTCAACACCAAGTTTTGATTATTCTACATCTTCAATGTATCTAGGACGCATCCACACCCACTATTTCCACCCTTGTCCAAGTTACCATCATCTCTTACCTCAATAAGATCCATAGCCCCTAAATAATCCTCATCTCCATCCTTATCATTCTCTAGTCCTTGTTCTTCTAAACAGCTAGGGAGATCTATTCAAGGCAAATCTGAACAAGCTGCCTCATCCCTCCCTGACTTAAACAATTCAACGGCTTCTGATTGTTCTTAAGCTACAAACCAAAGTCCTCATCCTGATCCTACGTACAGGTCTTGTCCTGCCTACCTCTCCCAGGCTCTCACGTCTCACTGCCCCCTTCTGTGTGAGCTCCAGTCACACTACCTTCTTCTTTCAGTGCATCACCTTTTCACACTTCTACCACAGGGCCTTTGTCCATGCTATTGCTCTATTTTGAGCAGCGTGGGCAAACTACAGCCCGTAGACCAAATACAGCCCACTCTCTGTTTTTGTAGATAAAGCTTTATTGGAACACAGCAATGCATTTACAAATTGTTTACAAATTGTCTCTATTTTGCTACTTTTGTGCTAATAGACTTGAATAATTGCTACAGAGATCATCTAACCCACAAAGTCTAAAATATTTACTCTCTAGCCCTTAACAGAAATGTTTTCCAGCTCTTCATCTAGAGCACTGGCTATACCCACACTCTTTTCCTAATTGACTCCTTTAGATCTCAAGTCATGGATTTCTTCCATCCCTGACCCCTTTCTCCCCAGACCAGATTGGATTCCTTTGTTAGGTGCTATCATTGAATTTTTGTCCTTTTTTTTTCTCAGCACTGACCTCATCTTCCAAACATGTTTGTTTAAGGTCCAACCCCTCTGACAGATGACAAACTTAAAGAGGGGGGACTATTTATATTTTGCTTGTTAGTGTATCCCCAGCATGTAGCATGGTGTGTGGCACAGAATAGATACCCAAAAATTCTTATGTAGTTGAGTGGATAGATAAATGGATGGATATATAGACAGTTGGGACTCAGCCATAGCAATCCTATATGCTAAGTCAAATAAAAATGAATATTTGGAAAGCCTGGTACAGCTGACACTATACACTGTTGCCCTGTTTTCTGCATCCAGAATTGAGTACAGGCAGAAAAAGGAATCAAAGAATGTTTCTTTGCCAGTCAGTTGATGTTCAAATCTTAGCATGTCTCCCACCCCTGCCACCAACCCCTAGTGTGCCAGCACCGAAGGGAATTTTACAGCTCCCTTTTTTATGGTTCCTGCAAAACTGGGAGCTGCTACTCAAAATATCCTCAAGTAGCCAACCATTGGCTTGTCTGGGAATGTGATACAATCATTCCTCCAATCATAGGAAAAGGAAAGGATAACAGCTGGTGGTCTTCAAATTGCACACAAATATAGGCAAAGACTCAGATGGGCTACTCTCTGCCTCTGCCAGTGGAAGAAGCAAGAAAAATAGTAAATACAGGAAGCAGATGTAACAACAAGTTTTGGTTCTCCATTGACTGGATGGCCTCACAAGTAGCCATGGGAACATCAGCTATCTGGGAAGGTTCTAGGGGATAGTGGGCACCTGCTACATGGACCCAATCTACACCGTCATGGAAAGTTGGCTTCCCCACACCACTTATCTTGAGAGCTGAGAATTTTTAGTTATTGAAACTCACTTACTAGCTAAAAAGGAAGGGATTTAGACCATGTTGGTTTACTAGGTGAGAAGAAACCAAGATAAGTTGATAGAATATCAGGAGGAAATGGAACTAGGCTTCTCAGGCTGATTCAAGATAATCAAGGAAAACATCATGGAAAAGTTGAATTTTAAGGGATGAGTAGTCAGAGTTTGTCAAGGTAGAAAGGGAGAAACATATTATTGCTCTTTGTTTTGTTATAACATGCCATGTCAACACTTAATGGCATAAAACAACAACCATTGTATTTTTCTCACAATTCTGTGGGCCAGGAGTTTGGGCAGGGCACGGCAGGGATGGCTTGTGTCTGCTCAAAAATGAGGCGACTCGGCTGGAATGACTTGAATGGCTGGAAATGACTGGGACAGGTCTCCGAGTGCCATATGTCTGGGGCCTCAGTTCTTCCTCAAGTGGCATCTGCTAGGGATGGAATGCCCAAATGGCTCCTTTATTTGCATGTCTGAACCCTTGGTTGAAATGACCAGAACATCTGGGTCTAGCTGGCATTGCTCTCTTCCTATGTATCTAACTTAGCCTTCCTGGTAGCATGGCAGACTCATGGTAATCAGACTTCTTGCATGATGGCTGGCTTCCCCCAGAGCAAGTGTTCCAAGAAAGCCAGGAGGAATGCCAGTCCTTTTAAAAACCGTGTCCAGAACTGGCCTGCATCACTTCTGCTGCATATCATTATTAAAAGTAGTCACAGGCCAGCCTAAGAGAGTGGAGAAGCAGGCTCCACCTCTCAATAAAATGGGGGAAATGGCATATGCCTACAGGAAGAGAAGGAATCAATGGTGGTCATCTTGGAGATAAACTACAACATTGTTCTAAAAGAAGAGAATACATGTATAAGGGCACAGAAGTGTGAGAAAGTCTACTTGTCTAATGCAATCAAGAATAAATAGGAATAGTTACCAAAAAGTGATAACTCTTCCATTGCTAGCACATGCTTTGGCAGGGTCGCTGAAAATTTTTAGAATCTGGAAAGAACTTTTTGCTCTCTTGTACAATTCCTTGTGAGTGTATATGTATTCTCTAAAATACAGAGTCCAAAAGACATCATGTTAACTTCTCCCTAGGGCTTGAGAGAGAATATGAAGGGCAGAGACAGATGTTAGGGTCTCTGTCCAAGGTGCTGATCCTCCTTGAGGTCAGGCTGACCCTGACCCTTTTCTCAGGAAGTCCCTTTCCTTGGACTTAGAATTATGAGTGTTTTGATCTCCCTGGAGTATTTGGAGTATTATCTCCATGGGGTTAAGTGGTGGGAGATGAACCTGGAAAGGTAATCAAGGACTGTGTCTTAAAGCATCTCAAAAACTAGAGTGTTGGAAATTTATTATGATTTCTTCAAGGAGCTAACACAGATTTTAAGAAGTGGAGGGGCACAGTTGAGTCTAATTTTAAAAAGATCATCCTTGTGACAGTGAGGAGAATGTATTGGAGTGGGAGTTAATAAGGTTAATAAAAAGTAAGTATTATATCTGCATATATCAGATTCAAGGAAAGTGACTGAGCACAAAATACTGGTGCACTTGGAAATTTTATTTTACACGTACATCCACACCAACACTCACACATACACACATACCTGATTACAGAAGTAAGAGTAACTACAACCCAATTGGTGTGACCAACTCTTTGTAATGAAGCAGGTGGTAGAGAGAGGACACTCTATAGCATACCATTCTTGGAACTGTTATTAAGTCCAGAAGTATTGATTAGATCTCTCTGCTTGCTCCATATTTTCTTGATCAGTTAATATTTTGATGGTTTGATGCCTGGAAATATTTGGGTATGTTTGATTTTTGAAATGAGTGTCCTTATTCAGTTAATGTCTCATTGGGCCAGTTCAGTTTTTCCCAGGTGAAAACCCCTTTCATTTTCAGGGTCTTTGATCCAGGTTAGATGAAATTCCCTCTGATCTACAGATGCGACAGAGGCTCAGAAAGTAAGAGAGTCACTCCAAACTAGCAGAGTCACTTCTGCTTCTTCTGCATGAAGACCCATGTGTCCTCCACCAAGTCTTCAGCCAGCTGTGCTCTAGCAAATACATGCCCTTGTGAATCTGGTCCCTGGACACTGTCTTATTAATAACTGTTCTTTTTCTGTCCCATCACTCCTTTCAAATTGATCCATCAGCAGAAGCTTACCTAATAATTCAATGTCATTATTATGCTTTACTTATAAAATAGCTACTTGCCTAGCCTGTTCTGCAATTTAAAAGTGCAAATCTCACCGTGCCACTGCCCAACTAAAACCCTGTCACTGGCTCTCCATTGCCCTCTGGATGAAGTTAAAATGCATCTCCTGGCCTACAAGGCTCAGTGATCTAATTCCTGTCTACATCTTTGGTCTCATTTCTGGCCACTCTCTGGATTGTTCAATATGGTCCAGTCATATTGACTTTCTTTCTATTCTTTGAAAACACTAAGTATTTTCTGACATCATGGCTTGTGCAGTTCTGTTGCATCTTCCCAGGACATTCTTCCTCTCTATCATTCGTTGTTTAGTCCCTCTTTGTCCTTCAGATCTATGATTGTCACCTTTTGAGGGCTTCCCAGTCTCCAGTCTAAACAGCGACCATTTTTTTTCTAACACCACTGTGTTCTAGTCCCTCTTAGTGTGTATTACAAGCATCATGTATGCAAATATTTACTCATTTAAGAATTTTTTGGTTAATGTCTGCCTTCTTCACTAGACTGTAAGCTCCAAAGCACAGAGAGCACTTCTGTTTTGGCTACCACCGTATCCCTAGGGACTAGTGTGATGCTTGGCGTGTGATAAATGTTTAATCAGTATTTGGTGAATGAATCAGTATGTTAATTTTGTGATCAAAGTGGATCACAGTGATTCATTTTTAACTATTCTGTATTCAACCAACTGTTCTTGTGCATTGCTGGAAAAAGAAGGACCTACAGGCACAGAGATGACTAAGGTTACTCCGAGGTTTTGATCCCATGGTGGAAGTGGGGAGACCAGGGAGGAGACCATTGTGGTAGTCTGAGAGAGATATATGGGGTGCACTTTGCAACTCTGTTTCTTAAGAAGTGCTAAATCTTGGGCTCTTTGTTCTAATCATTAATTCTAAAGGCCTCATCACCAAATACTGGCTCCCTTGAACTCCGTCATTCAACGCAGGCCTGGAAAACAGAAGGAACACTCTTCAGAGTGACTTTGTAGCCCCTCCTGCCCCTACTGCCTCTACTGTCATGACCTCCCCTCTCTCCTCCAGGGGGCTCTATGCTTCTAACTTCTTTTCCTTCCCCACCCCTCACCCCAGTCACTGCTTACCCTTCTCCAACTTTATTCCTTTATGGATCTTTCCAATGTCGGGAAAATCTGAAAAGTCAACTTACCCTTATGTATCAAGGGATATGCCTCATTGTCTTTTTAAAAAGTGGAATAAACAAATAAACAATATTTATTGAGCCCTATGTGTCAGGAACTATGCAGGATGTTATACATATGTTATATCCTTTAATCCTCACAACCTATAAAGTGAAGTACTAGACTTCTTTCACAAGTATAGAGATTGAGATTCAGAGAGATTAAGTAACTTGCTCAAGGTCACAGAGCTAGTAAGTGGTAGATCTGGGATTCAAACCTAATCTTCCTCTTGTATATGATCCTACTACTATAATGTAGTCCCTCCCAAATAACGTGAGATATCCAGACACTTCCAAAGCCACTGGGGGGATGGCATACTTTGATAGTGATGTCTTCAAATCCCAGGATATAGGCTACTCCTTATTCTATCTGTTTCCAAGATTGCACTACTCTCTTCAGTGGTTAGAACATAACAAGCTTCATCACTCTGCTACCATTCATTCAGTAATGTTTGTTGAGGGGCTACCGTGTGCTAGACATATTATAGGCTCTCATGCTACATCAGTGAATAAAGCAGAAAAACTTTCCTGTCTTCATAGAGCTTATATGATAGTGGTGGTAGGGAGTGAAAAGAGAGACAGCAAATAAACAATGGACAATAAAAGATAAGAAAATTATATGGTGTTATAGAAAGAGATAAGTGCTATGAAAAAATGGAACAGGTGAAGTGGGATTGGGAGTGATAAGTGAGGGAGGATTGAAGTATTACAGAAGATGAAATTTGCCCACAGACTTGAAAGAGATAAGATGTGTGAGCTATGTCAGAAAAGAGTGTTCCTGCTAGAGGATCCCAAGGCAAGAATGTGCCTTGTGTGTTCAAAAAAAAGCAAGGTAGCGAAGGCCCTGTTTCAGCTATAAGTGTCCAGAGAACAAGGTTTTAATGATGAAAAGTCTGCACTGTTCTTTGTTGGACAGGACTTGGCAGTCCGAACCAGTGGAGCCCATGAGAAGCATGCATTTCTCTGAATCCAGATCCTTCCAGAAGGCACCATTGTAAATGGGTTGATCCAAGATACTTCCAAAGGATAACAAAGACCTTTATACCTATGAGGGCTGAGTCCACTGCCATCCTAGCTTTCTGAAGCAGAGAGCAAACCCTATAACCTTCAACCTCCTTGTCCATGATAAAACACATGTCCAACTATAGGAGTCTCTCCTCAAGCCACTGCTGTCAGGATCTCTCTTTGGTGCTAATTCTGACATTCCTTAACCCAGTAAAGTCTGGCATTGAACTCTGCCTCTACTTGCCCATTTCTGGGTTCTGCTATGACTCTAGTCTGGCTATCCTGGACTATTCCAAGTTCCCGTTTAGGCTAGTCACCATGGTGATTTCTATGACCATGGTGATTTCCCTACCCCTCCCAGAATCTAGTACATTTACCCCATTCAGACTTATTCACTTGCTCCCTGCTTGGCAAGAAGC